>OX375818.1:6462500-11462500 GCA_947359405.1 Antitype chi | reverse complement strand
ATTGATAAATCTGTGATTCATTTTGTTGCTGTGATAATTAGCGAACATATAATGGGAGTTGCGGTATTAAACTTCTTAATACGAGCTTTTAGCTTTAAAGTAAGGTAAATAGTTACAAAGAAAAGATCCAATATTGGTTTCAGAATCATTAAGCCTTAAAAATACAGCATTTTTAACCGACTTCTAAAAGGAGATTCTAAATTCGTCGGAAACTCCCGATTACTCGAAGATGGCTGGACCGATTTTTTCTTAGGATTTTTTTTTTGTTTGAATGTTTATACTTCCGAGGTGGTCCCATGATCATCAAGTCAGGATCTGATGAGGGGATCCTGGAGTAATAGAGAGAACTCTTCAAATTTTATAGGCACACTTGAAGCGATTTGGGAATTTTTTGGAAGAGTACTTTCTCGGAGTGGTCCCATTTCAATTTGGTGTAGATCTGATGAAGAACTTCGGAGATAGGCAACGGAACTCCTCAATAAATGATAGCAAATGGACTGGGATTGCTAAATCTCATGTCTGTCTATTGTTTACACCAGTTCATAACATAACATCACTCCGGTACGCTGTGAAGAGGTAAGCACATGTGAACCACTAAAAAGTGAAAAATTAAAAGTTTTCCCAAAAAAAAACAAGTTATTTTTCACTTTGTAGTGTTTTTTTGAAAGTCGATTGTTTTTTTTCTTGGAAAAAGTTTTTATCTTTTACTAGATACCTGTCAAAATATCAATTTTATATCTAATAGCAAAACCAGTGCTCATTTCCAAGTCCAACGCATTATTTAAACAAATGATTTTGATTTATACGACGACTTTACAAAACGCGTTTGATAAAATATCCTTCTTTCTTAAAAGGCAGTTCTATTCTTTTGAATAGGCTGTGGTAGCCATGAAAAATCGCATTACGAGGTCATCTTGAGGAAAATTGTCTCGAAGCAGGATTGTTTTGTCAGGTGTCAATCGTAAGTAATGTATTGTCATGGGGGAGCAAACCATACAGGAAGATTGTTTATGTAGCAGCCAATAGGGGTGAAAACATTTATGTCTCACCCGACACACTTTGTGAGATTAATCTCTGCACAATACAACACTATGTTAAGAGGAAGCTGTTGTAGAAGGCTTATGGGCAAATATAGTCTTCAACGAATGTGAGAAAACTTAACCAATTTATTTTATTCCACGATCAAACATAGATACAAAATAAACGGCAAAAACTAAAGACAAACCAAACAATGATCGACGAATACCATAAAGGGTTACTTATGAGGGTAATCCTCGAAGCCAAAGTGTGATGAATTGATTGATTCTGTCTTCTCCGCCAGATAAACAACCCTCCCACAAAAACACTGATTAGTAGGGAACAGGAGCGTACTACCGATTCGATTAACACCAGTTCCGACTGACCTGAAAAGGTTGTTTGTTTTCTTGGCTCCTGGACCAGTAAGAGGGAGCTGGAGGGGTCAACGTAACTGGTTAAAGGTACCCACTGATGTTAGGTTTCGTAGTTGCGGTTTAAACGTTTATCCGTTCATTTGTTCTTGTAGGTGTGTTTAGACATGAATTACGTCTGCTCTTTATTCTTTCGTACTTTAGAAGCGAGAGTCATTATTTTCACACAGTCGCGTATAAGAACTTATTCCACATATCCCTTACCCCTTTTACAACACATTCAAAGTAAGAATCACTTATCTATTGGGGGCAAAATAATAAAAACAAATACGACATAGATAAAAGAACTTCCAGACCAAAAGGTTCGGTATTTGCATTCAAATGTGGCGGAACCCTTCAGTGAAACCAAATATAATTTTATTGTCAATGATTTCGGTCTAAAAGCTTTCACACGACCGCTAATATTGTACCACACGATATTAGGCGATGACTCGCGATATCTCGAATGTCGACCCTACGAGCATATTATTAGGAATACGCTTATTACGAAAAGTTTTAGAAAAAAGCCGAGTGCCAAAAGGGACCCGGAACGCGGTGGGAAATTAAATTTCCGAGGACACAGAGTTTGATTGCTTTTCTGCGGAATTGAAAATTAAAATTGTAGATGTAATACATATTTGTATGTTAGGTATTTACTTTCAATTTCCTTGCCGGAAATGGTAGCAGCAGACATCGGAAATAAGCAATATTTAAACGAAGCAGTTTCGAAGCAAAACTAGAAGTGCAATGGTTTCCAAATGAAAACAAATATGTTAGTTATCTTAGGGTAATTTCATTAGTAAATGGATAGGTCCTTTTTGCTGGTGCTAGGTGAATTTAACACCGACATTTCTGATCATTTAAAATAATTGAGCAGCATAATCGGCCATTTGAGCAGCCTTTTGAGTTAGTGTTGTGTTTAAAATGTAGAAATAATAGTGACAATGACACACATAATAACATATGAATAAATTGTTTATAATATCATTATATCAGAGTCTAAGAAAGTGGAACGGACTTGTGTAAAGTACAATCATCACTAAGTATTCTACGTTTTAAAATAATAATTACGTAAAAATTCAGTTACATTAAAATTGCTTATTAGTCTTAATGTTAGATTGTAATCAATTATTAAGTAGTGAGTTCTTTTAAATTAAGGATAAAAAATAATCAGCCAATAATATTCCCAGTGCTGGGACACAGGCCTCCTCTGTGAGTATGAGTGGGTCATAATCCACCACGCTGGCCCAGTGCTGGTTGGTGGAGGTGACATGTCTTCGAATTTTTGGTTATAAGATAATTAAATTATTTCTCAAAATAACTTAGCAATTAGCACGAAACATGAAACATACCGCCCTGACAACTACCAAAAACATCCATACCCATTAGCCACGGAAAGGTCCGACCACTAGGTATAGATACTATTACAACTGTAGCATGTCATTTTTACAACTACGGCCATCTATTCTCATGATATGTACCTACGTAAGCTCCGAAGAGCTTCCAAATCCAAAAACACAGAGATTTTCCTGGCGGCTGGCTAGCAAAGCGTACTAGCACGGGATTGGCTGCTGCATACAGACACCGATTGTCAGAACCTGGAAATGGATTCCGCCTCAATTCAGCTTGCTCTGTGAAATCTGGGAAATGGAAGCGGAGCAGACATGCGATTGATTTGTTTCTGTTTGTTATGTGGTTGATTATGTGAAAGGCTTTTTGGGTTTACTAAACGTGTTAGAGTGACTTTTGCTTTTTGGCGCTTGGCCGCGTACCACGGTTTAGTTGATTCTGCGTTTCACTTTAAAGGTTCCGCAGTTTGTGGCTGTTAAGTTGGACGTATCATCATCATAATAATATTATTATCGTGTCAAACATGAGGTCAATCCTGAGGCAAATGACGTTGAAATGTTGTTGTATTTACTTCGTTACTTTTCAAAATGTCGTACAATAAGTATAAAATAACTGAATGAGGAAATGTCTTGTAATTTTTCTGGGTTTTGCCAAAAATACACAAACAAATATTTACGGGAAAACGAAAACATCCCCATAAACGTTTTCACCGTAAATGCTCGAAACGTATTTGTGAGTTTTGACGAGCGTGCTGCGTAGGTACATAAGCCCCTATGTATTGATGTTGATAGAACTGAGATAGAACACGAATATTCGCAGGTTGAATCAGCGAAAAAGTAGATTTCAGACGTGTCAGCACAAACGAGGTAACGTTAATCTATTGCAGATTACAGTACCGTGTAGGTACACAATCTGGGTCACATGCCACGGTAGGATAGGTCTTTTAAATCATAATGATTGGTAGGGTTGTGAGGTAAAGGCGCGTTGGAAAGGTGTCCTGGTTACATAATGTCAGGGATTGAACGGACATCGTGTTCTTGAATTCGGAAGCCGTCCATTATTGGTAGGAGAAAAATGTGTGTAGAATGCCGCAGGTGTAGCGTAGTACGGCGTAGGACTGCGTAGTCTTCGCGTAGGAAATAATTTCACGTATGATCCAAATGTCTTCCATTCTTTTTCTTAATAGGTCACAGTTACATCTAGCGGTACCAATGTTACAAATCAATTCTGTTATATGTCAGTGATTATGTATTCAAGCTCAACGATTTTAACCACATAACTATTTAAACTATATCAACATTTATTGACAATTTAAACAATTACTGAATAAAAAAAAACCTTTAATCGTGTTAAAGCTTAATAGGTTTATTCTGTAATAATTGATTATGTAGAACATAACAAATAATGGACGGCGCAGGTTGAATGCGGTGCGCGTATTGGTACGAACATACTCGTACGAATATTTATAGCTGTTTAATTTGGGAAAATTTATTTGGGTTGGACTGTTTAAATATCCACTTTAATTATATTAAGCGAGCCATAAGGATACTTTATAAGCCTCTTTCATAAAATAAGGTTGTACTTCGGAATACGTCCCTGTATGCCCGCGGAGTCTTTGTTTAAAATGTTTGTAACATTTTCCTTATTAGCAGGATGCTACACAGGAATTTTTCCACAATTTCCACCAGTTTTTACTCGACATTATAACTACAATATTTTAAGTGGGTGCCCGCCCTTACATGAGCTTTTATGTTCAATGTTTTTTTTTAATGTTGTGCTGTTTAGCTTAATTAGTTTTCCATTCAGAAACAGAAACCAAGCTACCATTGGTCAGGACGCTTCTCACAATTTACCATGTGTATCCCAACACTAAATGTTATTAATTAAATATAAATTAAATTACTAATTTGTCGTGCGCTCTTGGTAGCCATTTTTATCAGTCGTTCTAATTAACTTTCGTGACAGGTCGATCACGTGCTCATGCCTACTACTTGATTGACTGACCTATTATTTACAAGAACTGGCTGTTTTCCTTACCAACAAATCCATTCAATATAACAAATTCCCACACCATGTAATGCCCAGAAGAGCTGTGTGCAGTACCAGGTCTATTGATATGTCAACTTAGGCTATTGGCCAGAATAAGGTGACACAATAATTGCTGAGTTTGAGGCACATTAATTGCTGATTCCAGAACAAAGAACCAAAGATATAAAAAAAGTAATTTGGCACAGCCAACAACGTCCCAAAAATAAACTCTGTTAGACTCGTAAGCAACACACATTATGCAGCACTTCATGAATACTTAACAAGTTAATGAGATGCGTCAATATTACCCGCAGTTACTTGGGAGGCGAGCTACGCAAATACGTGTAGATACACGTTCTAAATAATTAGTGTGCCGAGCTAATAGGTTGCGGCGCGGTGCTAACGAGGGGTACCGGCCACATTTGCGAGTGAAGCGCGGTTCAGTGTCTTGTGAACTGTAGGGCTGAGGCTACATACGAAGCGGGGAGGGAACTATAAACTTAACCAGCTTCAAACTAGATCACCACAGGCGTCCTGGTGTGTAGAGCAGACTTCTGTACCATCCTACGGGATGGTACAGAAGTATAATCAGCTTATAACGTTCCCATTGCTGGGACACAGGCCTCCTCTCTGTGAAAGGGAGTGGGCCGTAATCGTCTTCGACATGCCAGATGGCACACGGTGTTTTCCTTCACCGTTTTAAGAGCAGTGGTGGTTAAAAAAATTACACAAAGTAAAGCGTCTGTCTGAGTTCTAACCTACGACCTACAACTCGTAAGTCGCAGCCGCTACCACTGGGCCACCACTGTTCCATCCTGCATCATCATCATCATCATCATTTCAGCCGAAAGACGTCCACTGCTGGACATAGGCCTCCCCCAATTTGGGGGGATTTGCCATAATCGCCACGCTTGGCAGGCGGGTTGGCGATCGCAGTATGGTGGTAAAATGCTTAGAGAACGCTGCTGCCCATTCTCTAGTAAGTCCCTTTGTCACCTCCTAGGACTCCCACGGGAAGAGATGAGATCGTGCTATTCTTTACGGCCGGCACCACATGGAACCTGCATCATGCATCTTGCATAATGAGCCTATAATGTTTCTACTGCAAGGACACAGGCCTTTTTTCGAGGTAGATTACTGCCCATACCAGGGCAGTAATCTACCACACGACCACTCGTTAAGTCAGGACCAATACCACTGGCGATGTTGTTCGCTACCATCGTGCTTGCTGACTTATGTCTCTGTCTAACACCCTAGAATGCTATTTCAATGTTAAAAATAACTCATGGTGCCCAGACGCGAATAAGAATACAGATATATTCAGTAGACACTACGACTAAGCTATACATACGTGCTTCTAAAGTACACGTGTGTGTGCAAACGCCAGTCGACCATTCTGACAGTGAGTGTTTGATCTCGCACCTACACCTAAACATGACGTGGCGTAGCGTGAGTATACATACTCGTAGCCACCCAGTAGTCGAATTAAACAATCATTAGAAATAATAGCTTCCTGCACTCCTTCTCCGTATTAACTATAACTATGCCAAATTTCATACTCTTCCGTCCGTATAATTTTCGTAAAAAGGGGTATAAAGTGTTTGCTTCATCATCAGCCTACCACAGTCCACTGCTGGACATAGGCTTCTCCAATTGCACGTCATTAAACTCGATTCTCGGCAACTCTCATCCAGCTGCTACCAGCCACCTGGCGAATATCGTCGCTCCACCTAGCCTGAGAGCGTCCTACCTTACTTTTGCCACGTCTACCCCAACGTTCATTGGTTCTACGGCTAATGTGGCCGGCCCATTACCACTTCAGCTTACTAATTCTGTGAGCTATGTCGACAACTTTTTCTCTACCGGATCACCTCATTCCGGATTTTATCCCTCGGAGATACTCCGAGCATAGGTCGTTCCATAGCGCGCTGAGCGACCTTGAATTTATGGACCAGCCATACCGTGAGCGTCCACGTTTCGGCTCCACTGGACGCACTGATTGAAGACTTTAGTCTTTAGGCTCTGCGGAATACGCGACGAGAAGACTCGACGAAGCTTCCCAAACGCCGCCCAGCCCAGCTGAATTCTTCAGTGAGCTTCCTTCTCAAAGTTGTTCAGAGTTTGCCCGAGGTAAACTTATTCTGAAATAACTTTGAGAGCACTGCAATTGACAGCAATCGGTCCCGGAGTAACTTGATCGTTGAACATAACCTGGGTGTTGTCCAAGTTCATCCGGAGACCAATGCGTACAGAAGAATCAACTAGGCCGTCCAGCATCTGCTGCAAGTCATGCAACGATTCAGCCAGAATGACGATGTCATCAATCTCAAGTGTGAGATGTACTCGCCGTTGATATTAATGCTGTGTCCTTCCCAGTTCAGCGTCTTAAACACATCCTCTACATACAAAGTTTTTGCTTCACGTATTACAAATCTGAAAATAATCCGACAAGTTCTCAGCATAAAATGGTCAATCCAGAAATGGGGTCTTGCCCGCTCCGCTTGTCACCCCGCGTGCAGTAAAACGAAGCCTATATAATCAGCAAGCTCCTCATAGCCAATATGACACCCACGACCTTTCCTTTGATAAATTATGCATATGTCGCGCCTCGCGTCCTCGCATCATCGATGTTGTGACGGCTAAATAACACACGCTTTAGCTCTCCGACACTCGCTAAAGGAAAATTTACATGGAAGAGGAAAAGAGAATTTCTTTACATTCCCATATTGCTTTGAAGATGTTTTACGTTGTCTCTCAACTCTATGAAAGATTCTTACATGTAAACGTAAGTGTAACCAGTAAATAAAACAGCAAGAAAAGTAGGTAAATATTTTTCATTTGGATTTCTCTGTATCTGACATACGTTTATACAATATTAACTTCAATTGTGAGTAGGCTGAGGGAATCGCAATATTTCTTGTTGTTATGCTAACAAGAAGTTGGATTTTATTGAACGTGCCTGCCTTTGTTACATTGGGCTCCCCTGAGCTGAAATATAAAAAAAATATTAACGTTGTGCGTAATCACTTTATATACACGAATTTTACGAATACACGACAGTGTGGCAACTACAGAGCCATCAGCTGTCACCATCCATGAATGCGCGTGGCACTCTGTAACACACGAACAATCGCGCAAGCGTCTTGCGCCGCCTAAACGAAACAGCAGGCGCAGGCATACATTTTCGCCGCGCCGTAGAAAGAGAGGGGGATACTTCCACTCCTACGCCGCGCCGGCTGTCTACTCTCCGTCCGTCTTACGAATTTTCGATCAGGTCACGTGTCCTGACGCGAGTTTAACATTTTTTACCCATTACAAAAAAAGTGCACAACGCCGCTAAAGAAGTTTTCACTTCAAAAATATTAGATGTTACTAAGATAGTCCATATAATGTACGCCTAAAACATTGATCAAATATTCAGAATGGGTTTTAGAAATTAAAGTACCTAACGAAACATAATAACCGAGCATCAGAGGCTGTCTTTTACCCATCAGTTTGTATGACACTTTTCGGCGCCAGATTGACGTGAAAACTTATGAAGTTGCATATGCAGCGATTTTTAAACAAGAATTCAAAAGCCATTGCCAAACTTGTTTCTTCAAGTATTTGCCTTCATCTTACTTGTGTTTAGTCGTTACTCTTGTTACTTCTAACTGTCTAGAGTGCTCAAAGTTTGAGAATACACTTTATCAGAATTAACAAAGTCAGAGCTAACACTGTATTTTGTTCAACGTTGAATTCCTTAAAACCATTTCGCGATGTTTTCTTAGGAAAAATTCCGTCATTATTTTAAGCCGAGCTCAATTTAACTCTAAAAACAAGTCCCCTGGGCGTATCCAAACAACCATTTGTAAACAGGCGGATCTTTTAACCGGATCACAGCAGCAGCGGCGGCGGACATTTTAGCGTAAGTTCCTTTTTGTTTTGAGTATCTTTTAGTTAAATGAAAAAATATCGAAGCGGCTGTACCGGGTTCCGCGTCCTGAAAAGGCTGTATTATATAAGTTATTGCTCAGTAACGATATCTCAGCTCCGATATCACATGTCTAAACATCGTTGTGAGTAGAATGCCTTCCCCGGGGCATATTTAGTGCGTCGGTCGTCAATCTCGTTACCATCCCTGCGGCTCGTCAAATCGTACCAAGTTGTGTGGTATTTTCTGTGCTTTACAACGTCCCTAAGGGATGTACTGCCTGATACGCCTTTGTGTGACTATTGTCTTTAAGAGTTGTAATGGCGATAACCCGTGTCAGGGATTATTCGGTCATTTATTTTTCAATGAAGTTAACGCGTGACTGAATCGATGGTTAAGTTACGCTTGCCGAAGTCGGTTCGTGGATGGGTGACCATCCATTACATATTGAGATCGCTCCGTGCCTCGGAAAGCACGCTAAGCCGTTGGATCCGGCTGTCGTTCGTAGATCTTGACAGTCGTTTTGGGTAGTCAAAAGCCCGATAATCTAGCAACCAGTCTTGCCAAGAGGTATCGTGTTACCCAGTAACAGCGTTGTGGAGGTCAGATAGGCAGTCTGTGTAAAACACTGGTACACAGCTGCATCCGGTTAGACTGGAAGCCGACCCCGACATATTTGGAAAAAAGCTAGGCAGATGGAAGTTAGTGAGATTTCCATAAACATTACAGTTTGACCCATATTATCCAATACCTAACTTCTCATTACTCCTGAAAATGTACCCATAGACCTCAAGACGTGTTTGACTCACAATTTCCACACTAAGTTGTTGTAGACATGTCGTTTGTTGAGAACATTCGGCCGATAACGATGTGGTTGGCAATTTGTCGCTCTAGTGTTCGACTTAGGTGCTCTAGCAGCTACGAGGCGGTTGCTAATGGTTCACATGTAGAACAATTTGTGTCTTACACCGCATTTACGCCAAAGTATTAAACTATATGGGCGAACGGCATTGTTACGATCGCGGATAGAACCTGGATGAGGCTGGCACAGGGGCTGCATTGGCAGAAGAAAATGAGAAGACTATACACTATACCTGTATACACAAACCTCATAATATATACAGGGTGTCCGGTATTTAATGGATAACCTTGAAATGGTTCATGGTAAAACTAATGGCCATTCAGAAAAATCATTTTTTATTTGTATTTAATCTGTAAAAAAAGACAACTGACTTCCGAAAAAATACATACATACAAAGTGAAAAATAACTTTAATTTCGGAAGGCAGTGACAAAAAATTTAAAAAAAACATACCTATCCAAAGACACCGACTTCCGAAATTAAAGTTATTTTTCACTTTGTAGTGTTTTTTTTAAAGTCGGTTGATTTAAAAAAAAAGTTTTTTTACAGATTAAATACAAATGAAAAATGTTTTGTTCTGAATGGCCATTAGTTCTACCATGAACCATTTCAAGGTTATCCATTAATTACCGGACACCCTGTATATTACCTGTACATAATTATACATAGATAATTATACACCCAAATATACATCTAATAATTTAATAAAAATAAAATGAATTGAATTGCTTGAATTTGTACGTAGCCCTCTTCCTCTCTCCTAATTTTGCTGTGCACGACAGGGTCCATATTGATCTGTACATGTAAAACATATAGAATGCAATAAAGATTGAGTATTGAGTAGTTTCTGACTTAACTTCGTCCGCGTGAAATGTATTGTTTTAACATAAATATATGTTCTTTCTTTTCTCTTTTTTAACATGAGAGACCTTGTAGTCATTGTAGACCTTCCTCTTCTCAAATAATTTTCCAGTTCCAGAGTTTACCCCCTACATACAAACTTACAAACAAACAGACATTTTTACCTCAGTTTTAGTACTTATGGAAGAATCCACATACTTGTAAAGTGAAATTCTTACAAAGAATGTATTCCTTTATTCCATTATTTAATGTCTACTGTTGTGAAAAAAACTTGGCTCTAGATCTACCGAAACATCATAAAAGGATTCTAAATTGAAATCATACCCTTATTTACATAGGCCTCTTCTTTACGCATACAATATCTAAATTCCAAAGAGTATGTCTGAGTTATAAAGTTGACAATACTAGTGGTTATATTTCCATCCATTTTCTGTACTCGTATGAATGAGTTCTCGATGATGAGATGTTTACGGCCCCGGAAAAAATCTCGGTAACAATCTGAAAGGATTTTTCCATACATACCTTTAACATAGGTATCTAGCATGCACGTAATTCAAGGAGGAATTAGCTGAATGTTTCTTTGTGCACCTACGGTAGGCTATATCTAATTGTTGGTATTAAATATGATGAAATATAAGTTCACCAAAATCATTACTTTTGATTCAATGCTCTTGTGCTAAACGCTAAGCACATTTTTTGGGGTTATCAAAATTGACAGTTTAGTCCAGGAAATCAATCCATCAACCAACTCAGCCTATCGCAGTCTACTGCTGGACATAGGCCGTGCTGCGCCACACCCTGTGCTCGGCCTTCCAGCCTATCCCTGGCCCTTTTTGGGATCGTCGGTCATCTAGCTAGGGTGCGTCCCACACTACGATACGTGCCGATACGCGGTCTCCACTCTAGGATCCGTCTGCTCCATCGGTTCTTCGACAAACATGGCCAGCCCAGTGCCACTTCAACTTGCTTACTTGGCAAGTCATGTCGGTAACACCAGTTCTTTTCCGGATAACTTCATTTCTGATTGTATCCAGGAAAGAACTGAGTAATAACTCACTTTTCTTGTTAGCTTACCAATTTTGCGACACTAATGATTATTATCCAACAAAGTTTCTTCCATTTATGTAAGTCACACGAGCGTAAAAATCACGTCAAAAGAATTTGTTAAGATTTAAATTTTTCTTATAAAAATATTTTTGATGGTATAAATTCTCTTTGGTGTTCCGTATTATTTGTTTTCACAAAACTTACAGTTATTGTGAGAATGTCGTGGGCGGTAGACAATTTTGTTCAGTAAAATACATAGTGAAATGGAAATATTGTAATTCATGGAATTCATATTGATGTAACTTTTGTGGCCTGAATCCTTTTGATAGCGCTCTGAAATACGTATTCAACTATGTAATCTTTGAATAAATTCACGCCACGATACCGTTGCTAGTAATAATATGTTATTATTTATCTCATCCCCTAAATGTGGTGCGACGTGACAGAGGTCTATCAAAGGATGGAGCAGCATCCATGTATGTATGTAGGATGTGTATGTAGATTAAACTGAGTTCACCCATTTGTTTATCAAAAGTTGTCGAGCGGCAGTATACTACCTGAATATTAGAGATGCATAGTCATATTATACATTATATTACTCGTATACTGAAGGCTGATTGAGGCAACTTGTTTATGAGTTCTATGCAGTTAGGAGACTAAAAAAGAAAGATGTGGCTGGCTTTTTCTGTTCGGATAAATATTCCCATAGTGAGAAATAAAATTAAGAATGAACCCAAGAAATCCTGTTCCTCTGAAATCAAAAATCATTTTGTAATACACGAGTTGATATATTTGTTTACATACCTACTTATAACCGGCTGCAGCGTTGCTCGGGTGGAACTTCGCAGTGATTTGCATTTAAAGTACCTTTCTGGGATAGCCGTTTGTGGGCAGACACCGGTACCTACCTATATTGGGGATTTGGATCGCATAGAGATATATCTATGTAGATACGTATATGTGAGTACAGGGTGGCAGGGACATCGACGAGCTGTCTGTGGTTGCCACCATAGATTTAGTACATGAATCTAAAACACGGCGTTGAAATGTTTCGACGATTCTAAAAAAAAAAAAACCGACGAAAGAATTTTTACACGCTACGGGGTCTAGTATTATGTGCTGAATTTATAGTTACAGTTTATGCGTCGATGTGGTATGGCACTGTGTATATTATAGCAACATTGTATACAACAGGGTATTAAATAAAACAGATGACTGAGCCAATCGAATACAATGTAGTCAGAGCCAAAACATAGTTCTATTTTATCATTTCACTCGCTATATTTTGTTTATACCAAAGTTTGATGTTCAGCCAAATGTTACTTTGTTTATCACGTTGGATTTCATCAAAATTGTACCTACCATACCTGTTTTTCCAGAACCAATTAATTATAACCCCATAACTAACGTTTATACATACCGCTATAGCCTGTTTAAACCCTTAATAATTATAATCAAGATGGAAATCCCAACATTAGTGAAATAACCCTTAGATTAGAAGCAGCAATAAAAATTCTTTAAATCTCCGTGGCATCATTAAAATGGTTTGTTTCAGTAGACATTCATCAAGCGGTAGTTTAATTAAAACGAAAGTCTTGTGGCAACACTTTTTGCTGTTGACTGACCCAACAGGGTAATGTGATTACAGGACGACGTTGAATATGGAGAATGGAGTGTTAATATTAGGTATGTTTTGTAAGTATTAATTTTAGTCATTATTGAGGTGATCAAGTAACAGTATTAGTCTGTCGCTCCATGTAAAATACTGGTATTCAGCTGTTTCCTGTTAGACTGGAAGCCGACCCCAAAATAGTTGGGAAAAGGCTAGGCACATGATGATTGAGGTGATCAAGATCCATAGGAGAGGCCTGTCTAGCAGTGAACTGCTAAAGGCTCATGTTAATAAGGATATCGTGAGATATATGCAATTGAATCTTGGCTTCTTTTGAATATATGATAACTGTTGCATCATATCTAAGTACCTACTAACACGTTTAGTTCCAGGAGCCCGCTTGGAGGGCTCACTCTAATCGCATAACCGGGAGCCCACTCGGAGGGTCCACTTGCAATATGGAAGGTGGCATGGCGTGGCTCTATAAAAAATAGGTGCAGTCGAAAGTGTTAATGACAGCCGCTGTAAAGTGTTCTCAAGTTCCTGCATACTAACAGAAATGCCACTGTTTGACTCACGGCGCGCGGCGATAAATCACCATGCACTGCCACAATATTACCTATTTGAAAACTAGCTTTGCACTCCATTTCTTCATACTCCATGTCCGGTGGCCATTAATTTATGCTAAATGCTGGCGGTATTACCCGCCGCTCGTGTAAACATAATGCCGTCCGATGCATTGAGGATAGAATTTAAATGTAAATTTGTTCTTTTTGCCCATTCACGCCGCTTTTTTGTAACGTTTACATTTTGAGATTCAAGGTTGAATTTGTATGGAATATTGTGAAGAGGGTTTTTATGTTACCCGGATGATTTGTATACGTGTACGAGTGAGTTGTATGCTAATTCGGCTTCAAATTTAATTTAATTCACTGGAATTATTTGGGTACCCTTAAATTCAAATAAAATTCTATCAGTTATCTGTTCCAATATTCGATTTAATTTGCTTTTCTTGGCTCAGTCTCCAAAAAGACAGCTCAAAAACGACAATGTATTATTTCGTACATTTTGAAAGTCTTCAATAGTTTTCTGCTACAATACGAAATAGAACAGGGTACAGTTTTATACTCCTCCCGAGGTGATAAAATGTATCAATATGGCGACAATTCTTCGGCAAACATCGATAAATTCGGTTCAATGTGTACCCTATCTAGGCTACTAGTATTTACACTATTTGTGGCAATATCTTCATATATTTCTCCATTTCTACCAATAAGCCATCGATTTACTATGTGATATTGTGAGTTGGGTATGTGTATCTTATCAATTTTCTCTTTTGATGAAGGAAAGTTATATAGTTAGGTTCTTAGGCTACGTACATTAAACTAGGCAGTTAAACTCGTCTGATGCTAAGCCATCTTACCGTCTAATTAGTGTTACTGGTTACAAACGTACGTTTCCCCGAGAATGACTGTTCTTAACTTTCTGTATTTATTCTGTGTATTTTCTATTTATCTTTTCCTCTCTGCGGTTTCCGATGCGCCCAAAATGACCGCAGCCCGAAAATTTACGTACAGCGCGCGTTACGTGCGTACGTGAGTTAGATTTACGATGGCTCGGCGAGATCGAAAGATTTGGCGATGTCGGAGTAATCCGGGCTCGTGCGATGAGCACGTATGCATCATCAAATAAGTTTGCTTTGTCCTCGTAGCACAAGGACCCTTAGGCGGCGGTCCACAGCTTCGCACTTCCGTGCGTGATCATTACGCGTATGGTGCTTCCATTCAATTTGCTCAGCTAACGAGACGCTGTATTGTTTTCTAAAATACTGATTGTTTATAGCGTACAGAACGGTCTTTATCAATGCATCAGGCTATAACTGTACACATAAATAATAATTTCGGGTGTTATGTAAAGGTTGTCCTTTTACGAGCGCAGAATTATAACTCGTCGGTTTTATTGCACAATCAAATTGTAAATACGTTTCAAGAGAGGCCTTTCATAGTAAGAGAGCAATATTGGAGATAATAAAAACATAACGTATAAAAATATAAATTGCGTAGCACTCGTAGCAGGTGCCACGAAGCGTGAACACTGGGGTTATTATCAGCGCGGGTTCCGTCCCAAAAACCCTTTTCCTCTTAGCCGTCTAACCGGAAACCGGAAAACCCGTATTCAATGGGTTATCGTTGGAAATTGTGATTTCGGGAGCGTGTGAGTTTACACCTCGTATTTTACATTTCATCGCCCTAGTGCTTTTGAGATAAAAAAAGGCGACTCGAGATGAATTGCTTTGAATTTTCCTTGCTTATTGCCTTGCCTCTGTGACTAGATTTTCTTTTAGATAAATTTTATTTCAGAACGTAGATAAAACTATTAAAAATATTTTAGTACTAAAAGTATTTTTGCAAAATCTGCTAAATAAATTTCTTTTTTTTCATCTGGTTTTCATGAATACAACCTACACATATCATGACGCATTATGTTAAAACATTTTGTTAGATTTTTAGGTTTCAAACAAAAAAACCAACATGTCCACATTCAGCCCGGGGCATGAATACAAAATGTTAATATAACTCGCATTTTGTTAACACGGAGCAGCGTGGCCGTCCGTTACAAAGAGTAAACAACGTAAACACACAAGTTATCCGCGGCATGCACGCCTCGCTCCCGCTTTGCTCCCGTCTCGTGCTCGCTCTGCTCCCATCTCGTCTGCGTCACGTCGCGCCATTTTGTTTCGGCTAATTAACGTAGGATTGTCACAGTCCCCCGGGGACCTCGTTAATGTACCTATGTGTTGTACAAAATGTCTAGCTAGGGGTTAAATTAATATTGTTGGCAGAATTTTTGGGGTAGGGTTTTTTTTGGCAGATTCAGTTTCGACGATAGTGAAAGATTATTATTATGGTCGTGGTGACTGTAGAATGAGTAATAAGGTTGTCACGAGGATTTATTTTAATCCTAACAGTCCTTCAGGATTAATGTTTAGAGAGAGTAAGAGTCAAAAAGTTACAATAAACTTAATTTGGTAAGTATACTGTTTTGTCGTTGGTTGTTTTGTACTGCACTGTATGAGGTCTATGTTTACTTATTAAAAGTACCTTATAGTGATATAGGGATTACACAAAGATTTTTGCTTCGGGCAATTCGGCAAAACGTAAGTATACTCGTAATTCTTTTTATGGTAATTGAATGGATCTATTCTATAAAGTTAATTCTGTGAAAAACAAGCTAAATGCAGACTGCACTACACAAAATCAAAGAGTTTGTTTCAAGTTAGCAGTGAACAGGTTCGTTTTAAATTTAGCCTGAAATCTGTAAGTACTATGTGTTATTTAGCGTTACATGTAAGTTTTACAAAGCTCTGCAAGATTTGCGCAATAACAAATTTAAGTAGGAGTGTAAAACATTTTTTCCCTTTTACCACAAAACGTGATCACAGTAATATAACTTTTATTCTTGGTATAAAAATTCTTAGCTTGATATACGACGCTGTAAATCATTCCTTTTACAGTAATAAGTCTTTTAAGACAGCCATACACTCCTCTGGTGTAGTGCTAACAAGCGTGGTAGACTGGCAGGCAAGGTTCAGTGTTAATCTCATGGAGAGGGGGCACAGTTTTACCTATTAGGGCATTTCTGTAAGGAAAATGTTGATAGCAACTTATAACGTGGAAGCATCAGGATACCTACCATAGCTATAAAACAGTATCTACATAAACGGGTTTGGTATACAAGGTGTACCAGAATAAGCGCAAGTTCTGTAAGTAGTTTGTTCCTCATTGACTTCTGAATCAATTTTAGTGAATTTTACACATGTATTTTTTTTTATCTCATTTTGAATACAGGTATCTTTTGCCATACTGACCGCCGATGAGGCAATAAGACTCAATTTTAAATGCATAAAGTCATGCTGGGGTTACAGCTATTTCCAAATTGTAAAATTTTGCTTCAAAAAAAAGTTATGGTGCTGACATCTCGTTGAAGCGCGCTTGGAACACAACGCGCCATCGACCCAGGCTTGGTCCTTACTGGACAGCGAGCTACCCATTACTCGCCGTCGCCTACGGTGGCCGGGAATCAACCTGGGATTCCCGACGCCCAGGGCGTCTCCTGCATTGGCTAGGGCCGTGAGGCCGCGCCGCCTCCTTCTTCGCAAGCATTACTGCTTCGCAGGAGGTGACGGCTACCCATGCACTCTCGCTCCGTACCATGGCCTGGACCAGAGCCGAACCCGAGAGATCGCAGCCGCCGATATACCTATGAGGTCTTACGTTAATTATGTTACACATTGTATAGGCAAAATATTTACGCTTGACGTCATTTATCATTTAAGGGTTCTTCAAACAGGCGCACAAACACACTTGTAGAACAATTTCCATGCAATTTTCGTAGAAATTATTCTACAGGTGTCGGGTCGTGCTGTCGCTGTTTGTAGAAGCTTATACTTCTACATGGTCGCCAAGTACCATCGACAATATAAGTTACACTTAACACATTAAACGTCGTGGGTGCGGGGTTCACACACGCAGTTACACAATTTCTTCATCGCCCTTTTGGGAACAGAAATGACCGCATTACCTATATATATTTATGGAATAGAGCAGCCGTCACATGGTAAAAAATTGCGAACGTTTTGCCGTAACCCGAAATAAATGGCCTATTATATAAGAAAAAAGTGTTTGTGCGAACTTCGTAGCAAAAAACTATTTTCAATGTTAGTTTTTTGCCTTCCTTACTTACGTACTTTCCAGCTCTTCTTTTGTTCGGAAGTACCAAACGAATCAGGTTTTTTGTAAACAAAACCAGGACGCTTTCAGCAAAACTTGCAGTTCCTAATTAGTTTGCAAATTGGTCTCACTGATATTGGATATCGAACAAAGTTTCGATTTTATCATACTTCGTAGAACTTTGAGCTTTTTTTTTCTGCCTAGACTTCTACAGTTATATTTCATAGGCTACCAATTTCATTTATCTGTTTTTCGCTAAAACAAAGTAAGGTTGGCCTAATTTAGACACGTATTACACATGTAAGGAACAGATAAGCTTAATGGGTTCGTTTTATGATACAAATGAGTCGAATATAAAAACATAGGGGAGGAAGATCAAATGTCTATAAAAATAAACGCAACTTTACGGCTTCCGTCACAAATATTCTTAGTAAATACTACAATAAGAAATACAATAATATATTATTTTGTGTGCAATAAAATATAAAAAAACACTTTGCGCCGGTGACAAAGCAATATTTTCATAGGTGTTCTGGTTTACTACCGACGGCTCGTATAACTGACGGCAGGACGTTACTCAGCGGGACTAGCTCGTATAAAAGTTGTAAAACGGTCGTGAACTAACTCTAACTCATTTACCTGCCTCCCTTCTATTTATTTTATTTCCAATTTTACGTTCTGCATCTGAATCACTCATTATCTTGTTTTGATAAATAAAGAAATGAAGACGATACAAACTACCGGCTTATTAGTCAGTTAGTTAGAATCACACGAATTAACTCGCCCAAATCGGGCGGATCGTCACTTCATTTAAATTGAATAGTGTAAAGTAGTATATTAAAAATAGTATTTATCATTTTCATGTGCATGAAATGCACAGGGTAAATAAAGAGTATCGTATTTGTTAATCTAGGTGACAAACTATCTGTATGTCTTATTTCATCCAAATCCATTCAGCCATTTTTGCGTGATTGGGTTACAAACATCCAAACATCTAAGCATACAAACTTTCACATTTTGAATATTAGTATCTAGGATTTAAAAGTAACGATTCGTCCGATTCGGGAGAGTAAATTCGTGAAAGTCGACTATTAAACCAAACTACCTCTGTTATGAATTGTTTAATTGGCACTTTTATGGATTTTTATCGAAACGAAACATGTTATTCTTGGATTTTTCCAATAACTACGTGGATATTATGAATTTTTGACGTTTCGTTTCAACTGTATTCTGTATAACTCCTCTTCGTTAATATTGGGTTCACGGGTGCCTGGAGCTTCATTAATACAGCAGTGTACGCAAACATGATATTTAATAACACGGATATTAAATAACAAGTCATGGATGTTAATAAAACAATTTATTTATTTAAACTCGGCAATGTAAACTTACAAAATATGGTACAGACAGGATATTTGGCACATGTTGAGCCGTCGAAACGATACCAATACCAATCACAAGTAGGTAAATTATAAAGAGTGTCATGTGACGTATCATGTGATTACTTAATAATAGCACAGGTCAATCGATCTGGGGCCTTAGTCTGCTATTTTTATAAATTCGTCATTCCAACACGATCCCATTGTCATTCATTTGTCATTTTGCTAAAAGTTCGTAATCTGCTAAATTCATAATGGTCGATCATTGGTCGGTCAATGGTCTCGTAATAGAACTGTGTCATAATGGCATTTTCGAATTGCCATTATTATAAAACTCGTTAGTAGAAATGATTTTCGAAAAACTACTACTAAATTTGCACATGATTCATGCCAGATTTCATTTATATATATTTTTACATATTATTTATTAGTGTTATAAGCAATCTAAAGTAGTAGGAAGTTCGTAAATTAAGTCAGTCATTCATTTGTCATGATGTACGAGATTACCAATAAATGCCATTTCTTTCAATGGAGTGTCAGTGGCTGACTATTAGAAAGTCATACTGACGCCATTTTATTAGTAGATTACCAAACTTGTCAAAATCAACAATTAAGAAATCAATGATAGACCATTCTGACACTATTGTAATAGCAGACTTGAGGCCCTGGTTAAGCTACGCTTGCCGCGGTTGCGCCGTGGATTAGTGACCATCTTTACATACCAAAACCCCTCCACGCCTCGGAAAGCGCGAAGTCATTGGTCCCGGCTGTCATTCATGGACCTTTGACAGTCGTTACGGGTCGTCAGAAGCTCGAAAGTGACAAACCAGTCTTACCCAGGGGTAACGTATTACCCAGTAACTGGGTTGTGGAGAATTACCCAGTAACTGGGTTATGCAGTAGCTCCATGTAAAATACTGATATTCAGCTGCATCTGGTTAGACTGGCAGCCAACTCCAACGTAGTTGGGAAAGGGCTAGGCAGATCATGATGATGTGGCAAAATGATATCTAATGCTATCACGTTATGGTCGGTTCGTTAGGTTTCATCGTTATTGCAATTTACACTAAGTTTACACCCAATTAACTTAACGTAAATATATTTAATTATCATTAAAATTTTCACAAATCAATTTACTTACTTTGATCCATCATTATAGCGAAAATTAAATTATTAAACTTATTTATTCCGTTGTAAATTTTCCTAATTATTAAATCTACTTTGGCAGTACCACTGTATCGATTTATTTACATATTAATTTAACTGGAAATATTAACATTCTCTTATTCTATTTTATCAAATGTCAATTTATTCTAAACGATTCATAGATATAAAACATCGATTTAAGTATCTACTGATTTTATAACGCATTTGTCAAATTGATTTATAAAGGTATACAAGATTAAAATCATGGATTAGAAAATTATTTCAGACGTGCCAAGCGTGTAATTCACACGTTCGTATGTCATATATTATAGTAAATCGTAAAATTTGGCACATGCATCTTTGGCAAGGGGGACGCTACAAATCATGATTCATTATAAAAAGAATTTGTTGAAAACATTATCAAAAATTCGTAACATCGGTTCGCTTACATTACAACAGCACTTAGCCTATACAAATTAGATATGAATTTATTTACAATAATATATCGTAAACATCTACGCTACTCGAGTCGACAAACGAACCTTCAGCTAGTTTGAACATTCACAGCAGGTTGGGAGCCACTGGGGTGGCGACTTACGCCAGCCGCTGGCTTCGCAGCGAGGGGTTAATGGAGCGTCCGCCGCACTCGCCTAGACGTCGCTGGGGGGCGAGGCGGCGGGCTCCAGCCGCTAGTGCAGCTGGCTCTTGGTGCTGAACCCGTAGTGCAGGTAGGGCGAGCCGGCGCCGTCGCGCGCGCCGCCCGGCCCGCCTGCTCCGCCGCCTGCGCCGCCGCCCGGGCACTTCAGCGCTGACCGCAGCTCTGACGCCATTTCTGAACACAGCGACGCCTGCGCATGATACAGTGCCTTAAGAGATGCCCCACATAACAATCATCATCATCAATCCATAGCAGTCCACTGCTAAACATGGCCTCCTCCAATCGCACGAAATTTAACTCGATCTCATCCAGTCCCTACCTGCGGAGCGAGTCGCTCGCACATAGCTTCAGAGTGTACCTTACCTTACGTTCACCACTCAAGTACACGTACCCCAGTAGTCATCAGTTCTACGGCTAATATAGCCGTGAACCCTAGTGAATTTCGAAAAAAAACATACCTCCTCCTTCTGTGATCCAGGCAGCATAAAAATACAGAATATTAGTAAGTGAATATCGAGCGAGTTGGTACAGTAGTACATTTAAAAATAAGGCATAGTACAGTGGGCTGCATCAATTGGGTACCCCAGTTGCATTAACATTTTAATACAAATAGGGTACCCAATTGATGCAGCCCACCGTACATTCCTAGAATCAGTTAGTTACTTGAAACTCAATGAAAAATAACTCTAAAGTAAGTAGATACTTTAACTTCAAAACCTAATTAAAAGTCACCGAGCTCAAAAAACAAACAGAAAGAAATCAACACATATTTGTTAACTAATTACTCTCTCACTAGCATCTACTTTAAACTGATGTAATATAAGACTTACTGAAGAAAATGTTACCTACATAGTATTATTAAAAATAAACCTAGAACAAAACAAAAGCATAATTTAATCATTAATAAAATAAAAAGGGAAAAAAATGCAACGCGGTAACGAAAATTGGCATTCATCAGAAATTGAAAATAAATTAATGTCGAACATAATGTTAATTAATGTCACCCGTCGAACTTCGTTGCTGACCGGAACAATATGAGCCCCTGGCAATTTTCGGGTGATGAAAATTATTTGCTCAGAAGCGTTGAACATCCAGTTCCAACAAAGGGAAAAATCACCAACAAAGAGGTCGGTTGGAAACAAATATTTGTAAAGGCTACATTGCACATGTTATCAGTCTACCTTCAGATCCGTCTGATCTGACAAAACAAGTGGTAAAATCGATTACCTACTCATGTGGCGAAGATTCATCTGTTCAGATTTATCTCCCATGTAGGTATGGTAACATTAACGCATGGTCACGAAAAGATCCTAGGTCATAATATATAATATTGCAAATTACAAACAATCATAATGTTACTCACCCGTTCGTCAACGGCGACTTTGCGCGACTTCCAGACGAACTCGCAAACGGCGATGACGCACGCTACGCCCATACCTCCCATTAGAACCACGAACACACCGCCGACGTTCGCCAGTCCTAATTCGTTCGCTGTCGATGACGACTTTGATGTTTCGTCCTGTGATCATCAATCATGGTATTTGGTACACGCTATTGCCTAAGCACGCTTTAAGAGTGACAAGTGTTGCGAATTTTCTTAAAAATACAGCCATCGATAAAATTCTGGAATATGAGATCAATCCGAGGCACTATTTAGCATTGGTGGTGGTTTTAGTGGTGGGTTAGTTCTCTTCGAGTGGCCCTAACGAACAGTTAATTTTAACTGCTATTTACCAGTATAAAGCAAGTTTCAAAATGTTGTTTTATTTCAGTTTTATTACAAATCGTGAGGTAGTTTTCATCCATAACGCGAATAGAGGTCCCAGTTTTATTTTATTTCGTCATGATTGAAACATTGTTGAGTATACGTGACACATCCCTGCCCTTTTATATCCCCTATAATGCCCCATAAACGTTTAGTGACGGCTCCTGACGTTTCCCGAACAAAAATGCGAGATACAAGGAACATTATTCGAGTTCTTTAGATGCTGTGAAAGGAAAAACGATGGGTTTTTAATGAAAATTCTTCCTTTGAGGCTGCTTTCAGTATTTTCAATAAATTTAGTGGAGAATGAAGCTACAATAAAGGAAGCTCCTTATTAATTAAATAAGCGTGTGGTGAATTAAGTTGCGGAGTATTCTTTAAACAAAGCTTAATTTTCTCATTTTCTTTTATGTAATATAGTGAACATTTGCTAAACCCAAAAAAAAAGAACCCAGAATAATCGTGTAGCCGTTAAACATCGCAGAGCCAAACTACGACTACTACGAGTGGCTAACGACGCCATTTTCCCTTTACTTACCCTACAAGACCCTCCGCCACGTTTCTCTTTCCACCATTTTGTTTTCAGAATGTGCAATTTTCCTTCCTCTTGCAGTTTGAGAACGGCCCCGCTTATGGCCGTACGGTACGGTGAGTCTAAAAACAATTCGTACATTCAGGTACACGAAGGTATGTAATCGTCTATAAATTTGACACATCGAGATATCGAAGAAGTTCGGCTTTGTAGAGCCACTTCTTCGTCATTTATACGTGTGTGACAGTGGCTTTACAAAGCTTGATGGATCACGTTACTGCCCAGATTGTGTATAGATATCACTTTTCATTATAACTCAAACGTAGCTACTACCAGACCTACAAAAAATACTTCTGTAACCGTCGACGAACCTCGTTCATAAAAGTTGATATTGGTACGAGTCTACAATTTGCCGATACAGTTACAAAACTTTTCTCATTATTCCAAGCGTAAGTAAGAATTGTTTAAACTGTAGTTTTGGCCGTTTATACTAGTTTTTCACAAATGAATGGAATTATAACGTTTCCAATAATATTAGGTGGAATTAATTAAGATTGTATTAATGGAATACCAATACTTAGAGCTTTTTTTAGAATAACTCTGAATGCAAAATAAAAACTGGACTTACTGGGAGGCATAGCAATCCCGTATCCTTTTGAGTCAAGCATTCCTCCCACTTGGGTGAGGTCGCAGTTCCTCTCCACCACATACTCGATGGTGGTAGACTCCATAAGGTAGGCATACGCGCCTTTTCCTCGGACCACTCTCTCTTCTCCTTCTTTATTACTCGTCGCGAAAACTGAAGGCCGGGCAGACTCCATGAAAGACCACATGCGTTGGTACGTGGAGAAGTTTGAGTCCTGTATAAAAGAAAATAAACATTTCATGTACAGCAGTTTACAATAGAATTGTTCGTTTAGTAAGATTCTGTGTAGAAAACCTAAATTTAAAACGAAATGTAGAAAGTTTGGCCATAAGAGTGATGCATTGCAAGGAACTACGAACGAAATGCTAAAAAATATGGTTGTATGACACCTATTCAAGACCTTTTTAAAGGATGAGGATATTACAATATCCTCATCCTTTAAAAACGACTTGAATAGCCTTAGGATGTATCGTAATCTTTATAAACTCAATATGTCAACTCTGTCTAATAAAACACGGTACACGATAACACACCATAAATCCTTGACGTCATGCTTAACAACAGAATACAGGAACGTTTCATATTTATGAGGTACTTGAGTCGAGCCTAAATTCATAAGGTAACACTCTAATACAAAACATTTATTCTTGAGACAAAAATACGTCACCTTTACCTTAAAACCGTCATCTTATTTCACGATACTTTCTCAAGTGTTAACTTTAAAAGCCATTGTAAATTAAAAGGATGAAGCATCTTTCGGTGACTTTGAGGTTTGCAAATCTACCGAACGTAAATTACGGGAATTAGAATTCGTTTCGTTAAACTGTCACCACCGTCTGATAGAAATCGAGGAGAGTAATGGAGTGGATTACATTTTGGTGAAACAAATTGTCTGAAGTTGTTACTGAAATGTAATTTATTTTATAATCGTCTTAAATATCTCGCGTGATATTTCAGAGTAAATAAACGGCACAAATGTTTGTGCGAACAAGCAATTAGGCATCTCTAACACATTATTTTGGTAATTTGGCACCTTAGAGAGTGTACTCACCCGGAAAAACGCAGCAGTGGAACCACCCTTCAGCGCGCCATACTTAATCTTGGTCTGTTTGGCGAGGTCTTCAGCACTCTCAATGGGCGAGTCCATTCTCTCCACAGTCAGGAATGCCGCTAGGTTGGCCGTGTACGAGGATATCATGATCAGGGTGAAGAACCACCACATCCCCGCTACCATGCGGGTCGATACCGCTCTGGTGCAAACAACAGTGTATTAATAACAACAACTTCAGTACAAGAGGTTACACTAACGAGCATTGTTAAAATAACTATGTTACCGTGGGACCTGCACTGAACAGTCTGTGGCATTTCAAGTGTGTGAAAAAAAAAATGTGACATGAGTGCGATTTTCAGTGCAGCTCCAATTTCTATAAAATTGTGTACTTTAAGGTGTAAAATGCAGTAAACAAACGTGTATTTTCTAAATTAAACAAGACATTAATTCCACATTGAAACTAGTGTAGAACCAGGACATCATAATATCAATGTGCAATCAATATCTCAGTGTCATAAGTACGAGTATCTAACAAACTTTGATGCAGCAAGCTGTGGATACTGCACAAGCAAGTCTCGGGTGCGATATTAGTTACGTTGTCCAAACTAGTTGTTTATTTAGCTATTAAATCAACTGCAAGTATTCAGCTAAGTACTGTGAAATGAATACCAAGGCTAGTCAAAATAGCCGACACGTCTCTATTTCAATTGGACGCTCTAGGCGACTACCGATGCTTCAAATTCACAAAGGGCTGTGGTCGCTTTGAAACTAATTAGTAAAAGGGAGTTCTTCATCCAAGCTCTGCAACTGAAGGCTACATTTCCGTTTTGTAATTACTGCGAGATTATTCTTCCACTCAATTTTACCCGTTCTTATTATTTCTGATTTCCAGTGGCGATGTTGGTCCAATTTTGGTAAATTGTAAACAATTTTATTTGTTAGTCGGCTTGCCGTTTGTTGACTGTATCGGAATTGTAGCCATCAGAGGCATAAGGGACTTACTTCGGCGCGATATCCGAACCTTGCTGCATCAAGGAGCCGATAGTGAACCACAGCGAGTTCAAGAGAGTGAACTGATTCTCCAGCACCGGCGGCTCGTCTAGGCAGTTCCTGGGGGAGTCCCACTCGTACGGGCTGAACCTGCGCCCAAATACTGCCCGTCATTCATTTACAATGTTTCTCAAATTCGCGCGCCAACTTGCTTTTAGTGAAATTTCAACACTCGGAATATTTTTTGGAAATGTAGCGTCGCACAAACATTTCAGTTTGCCAAAAAATACTTTTATGGAATGTACTTAAATGGTTCACGCTTATTTTGATATTAAAATTAGAGGGTAATAAAATATTCGTTCTCCGTAGTAAAGTCCCAGTGTTTTTATTCGTTGTGATTAACTTAATTTATTTATTAAAAGTAGACATACGCACACGATGTGTATGTTATTCATTATATTATAGGAAAAGTTATACATTTCAATAAAACGCTTCCGGAATTGAAATTCACTTGCGAGTAAGTCGGCGAATGATTGAACAACCCCCCCTTAATGTTCATCTGGTGGACTTCGCTGAGTTCACTATTTTATCACCAGAAATGAAACGCGTGTTTAGAATGCGAACCAAGTTTTTATTAGTTTCCTCTCTTTTATAACATTTAAAGCGAAAACATGCTTAATTTCATTTCCGGCAAAGAACTGCTCGTTGGCAGTCTGGTACTAATAAAAGTTAATGTTAGGGGTCTTTCTAAATTATCTTACTTGGGCAAAAAATCACAGCTTTGCTGCATAAGAGATCCGATGGCAAACCACAAACAGTTCGCTAGAGAGAAAATATTTTCCATTTTGTCACCATCAGGAGTATGCGTTGGATGCCATTCGTATGGAGTGAACCTATCGGACAAATACATTTAGCAACCTAATTACAGTCGGCACTCTTCCAACCGAGGCAAGACGATGTTCCAACTGAAAGATCGTCTTGCTTTAGTTGGCGCCATCTCCGAATTGAATCCATGTACCGTAAAATATACGGATTGTTATACGCTGAATGGTGTGCACACATTGCCAATTAGAGTAATTTGTTCGAAGTGCCTATATTAATAAAGAGAAGAAATTAAAGTGAACTTTCAGTGTAACTGTTTCCACGTTCTGTAGGTGATATATACACAGTGTGTCTACGAGAACGTACCTTGCCAGTATGAAGAGCAGTACGGACACGCCGAGATACGCGGTGGCCATATAAATCCAGACGTCGAGCGAGAGCGGCGATAGGAAGGAGAACAAGTTCGGTGGTTGCTTAATGGGCTTGCGGTAAAGCACGGAAATGCCGAGATTCATGAACGGCATTGTGAAGTCAACCACTTGCTCTCTGCACAAACGAAAATAATACAGTGAATAGGGTAAATACAATGCGCTTCAACGCGCCACAAAAGGTTGCCCATTGAATTGTAAGCGAGATGCAAACAATACTTTAGTGCAATTGTTTTTCCACTTTAAAAAATGCTGAAAGTGTTACTTTCAAAAGAAAAAATACCGAACTTATAAATACATAAATTTTCATGTACCTGTCATATGTGATGGTGAGGTCAGCGATGGCGAGGTCGGCTCGTTGTTCCAACAATTCCCTTATCATGCCGTCCCATTCTTTGGTCTCACGGTTGTAAGAGCCGTATCGACCGTCAGGCGCCAACTTGAATGTATAATTGAAGCCCAGAATTTTAGATATCTCGTGAATTAGATCAATGGCGTAACCCTCGAACTGTGCGTTGCCTGTTAGCTTCTCGCTGGCCTCTCTCCTCATACAATACGGCGAGCTCTAGGGATTAACAGAACAGATTACATATGTAAATGCGTTAAAAAAGAATTACTACAGGAGTAAACAGAGTTTACATACTTGGGGAATACACGTGAAATGAATTCGTAAACAGCGAGCCTGGAGAAATGCTCAAGTGATTTTTTTTATTTAAATACAGGTTTGTCTGTCTTCTGTGTTTCTGTTTAAGGCTTTGTATGTTTGTAAGTCATGAATAAGGATATGTCTCGCATGAATGTTTTCTCTCAGGGAATATATTTTTACTGTATGCCGGTCTACATAAATCCCCTTTTCGCTTCTCGAGAGAACACTCATATATATGTGCGATACGCTAATTTTGCTTTTGTGGGCCACGAGAGAGCAGTAAAATGTTTCCGGTAGATTAATGCCTATATCTTGAATGTTATTTATAGCTTACCAAAATGGTTGTTACGATGAGCGTCTTATTTTGCAGTATTTCCACTATCTGTTTTTGGTTCTCGCCATAAGACCGCGTGTAATTAACGCCTTCTGAAGAGTTCCAAGTTCCAGCTTTTTGCAGTCCGTCCCTTGTTAATTCAATTATATCTAGAGTGAAATCGCTTCTGAATCCTTGATGGTCAAACTTTATCACTCCGGTTAAGCCTTTCATTTCGACCTGTTCATTGAATTAATGAGTTGAGTATTGTGGAAGTTATTTTGGTTATCAAGTTTTGAAATCTATAATAATTAAGTTATACGTACAAACTTTTGGGTTAAATGTACGTTACAGTTTTGATAGAGTCGTTGTCCTCGTTTATAGGGAGTATAACTTATTGATTATTGTTAATTGAGAACTGATTCAATTACGTACAGGAAAGTTAAACCATATTTCTGTTCTGGTTTGGTCCATCCTATCGTTCGTGAGGTTATGACAATGGCGGGGGTTAACTTAATTACCGCTATTGAATTACCAATATAGAACCTATCAATTTGATCTTCCTTTACGGACAGCATGCCCCTTGTGTTTAATTTTAACATACATCTACGAAGGTACGTGTTGATGTTTACTTTCATCAAGTGCCTTCTTCAGCTAATTATAAAACGAAGTGCTCGTAGAAGCACACCTAAGTTAACGGTTAGTATAACAAAAGCGGCACAGATTGACATAAAAAGCGAAATCTCGGGGTGCTTAAGCTGAACATTGCTGGAGCAGTTAATCCGTCAAGTCTCACGTTCCAGCACTTAATCCCACTATGTTGGTCGCAGCTTTGTTCAATGACCACTAAACTTCTCTTTTTATTGCGAGACTTCAGTACGCTTTGAACGAAAATCGGAGAACATTTGTAGATAGATTTTAAATGAACAGTCATTGTTTTGGCATTACCTATTGAACGAACGTATGTTACGCTAAATCTACGCTAAAAACTGGTAAATTTACGCTGGCTTATACTATGGAAATATAGTCAAGTCATCAATCGTCCGTTAAATTCGAAAAGGTTTATCTAAACAACAGGCAATTTTTAAAGGAAGATTTATGCGATGAATTAAACATGTATGCAGATAGAACTTACGATTTTCATGTAATTGATGAGGCTGTACCCGTGGGGCCAAGTGTCTTCAGCTTCGCAGGAGAGAGGTCTCACGTCTATTTGCTGTGACGTATCAAGATCATGTAAAGCCTTAGCGAACAAATGTACTGCATCATACATCAGAGCCGTTTCCGTCTGTATACCAACAAAGAATTGCTCTCAGAGAAGATTAAATAAAAACTTTACAGTAACGAGGGTCAAGGGAAATGTTTAGGGATCTAATTCTAAGGGATTGAGTGAAAAGGAATAACTAAAGGAGCCAGGAATTGTAAGGAGGGCTATGTAGTTTTAGAAATGTATGTAACATTTTTTAAATGTACATATAATGTAAAATTATAATTAAATTGTTCTCACCTTAATAAAGGTCATGTTCTCCTGTAAACAAACAATTAATTTTAATATAGCCCTGTTTATGTTTGCTCGTATAAATAACGTTATCATTGGCCTACATACAGATGGGTAATTACCTTGGCCGTAGTATGTCCCAGTTGGAGTTTGCGTCCTTTTCGGGCTTCGTCGTAAACCCAGTCCCTTACGACTCTTTGGACATCAGCACGTTCAGGGTCAAGTAATCTTAAAGCTGTAATATTTGTGCCGCCATATTTGAATTCTTCTAAATCTACGCTGTGAAGGTCCTGTTAACAATTCAGATTTTTGATACCCGGAATATTTTATCGCTAAATTACTTTACTTTTCTCTAATGACTTACCAAAGAAGTAATTAAATAACTATGGTAGTCAGACATCATCCCTATCTGCTGTGCTTGTTGAAGCACATCCCTTATCCTTTCTGTCGCACAATCCAATACAATATGTGACTCTGCTGAATTCTTTATTTGTTTCAACAGTGGCCTGCAAAGAAGTTTGAACTTTAGTACAGACACTTAAGTATTAAGGTGGTTTGTGGATCGTGGACGTACCTGTAATCATGAGAATCTGGCAGTTGTCTGACAGCAACAGGCAGTTCGGACGGCCCGTGAGCTTTGAGCAACTCTTGCAGACGGACTAAGCCGTCGCTGTTCTCATAAACTATTGTGAATGATCTCCATCCCCATGCTCTCACTAAATCCACATAAGCCTAAAATAAATGAAACTCTTGTTACAGTAAATTTCGGTCAATATTATGTGACCAACTCTGAAATATGGATCGCCATTGTGTTGAAATAATTAGCTAATTGGCGTTAATTTCATTACTGTGTTTCAGATTAGTATTATAACCGATATGTTTAGTTATTAAATTAAATCCAATTTTCCTATACAACACTAATTCTGAACACATTATTTATACGTTTAATTAATTAATTTGATATTCATATTGAAATCGTATGTTGTGAAATTGGGCGTTTGTTTCTTGCTTGCAACGTTTGAATGCTTTTGTATTGTGTGTCCGTGCTATACAAATGGGCGATCGACCTAATTGCGGATGTCCAATCTTCCGGGTGGGTGGACAATTTCATTTTTACCAACGACGGAGCCGCAGGCACATGTGTGTTTAATGGCCGTATCGTTTTAGTATTCAATTTTATGTGGTATATATTACGTTTTCGAAAGATGGCGGTTGATACGAATTATGCTTAGGAATTTTTATGACTAAAAATAAGGAAAAGGCTAAAGGTAAAATATATTGAAAACAATTGTTATGTTAAGACAATACATTTCTATTAATACGCAAATGATTACTAAGTTTCCTTTCTCGTAAGTCCGTGGACACCTTTTGTTTATTTCAGTTATGCTTACAAAAGGCAGAATTAATTAAAATCTTCGGAATGCGTAACAATTAATTTATAAGAAAGAGTCAACTTTAATTATGGACAACGTTTTATAAAACAATGAGTTGTTCTAAGCTTTTAAGATCTTAAGTGCTGGGATTTAATTAATTTTTAATCTACATTAGAAGAATTCTGAACTCAGAAGTTGTGAAGCTTTCGAAACGGAAAGTGGAAAAGCTAAGTTTAATGTTTTAGTAACGAAGGTATAACACCTTCGATATTAAAACATTAAACTTAGCTGTCATAGCTTAGATGTCATAAATAATGATGGAACCCAAGTATCTACATACTACATAGATAATCAGCCAATAACTTTCTCACTGCAGGTACACAAGTCTCCTCTCAGTGAGAGGGAGTGAGCCATAATCCACCACGCGTACTCAGTGCGGGTTGGTGGTTGTCTCATGTCTTGGAATTCCCGATTCTTGGACATACCGGTTTCGACTTGATGTTTTCTTTCACCGTTTTGAGAGCAGTGATGATGAAATAAATGGCATGCCACTGGGGCTACACTGGTCCATCCTAAGTAAGTATCTACTTTCGTTTAAATTAAATAATATAACAACACACATGTAATCCCGATGTACGTATAGAATACCTGTGCAGCGTTGTAATGGGTGGTGGTTGCTGATAGGTGCTGTAGCGTTGGTGCCGAGAAAAACAAATGAAAAAGCGGACTATTTCAATTTCACATTTGCATTGGACCAGTGTCACAGTTGGAAGAAGTGTTGCCACAGATCACATATTTTACATGTTAAATTTGGTGTTGCAATCTTAATGACTAAAATACCCAATAATAACCACATTTCGCCAATTATGTTTAAGTCCCACGTAATAGGGGGGCGAGCCTATTGCCATCAGCCGGGCACAAATCCAGTCTCCGGGCTGCTACTGAGAAATTCCAGATGGAAAAATCCAACGAAACTGCCCGACTCGTGAATTGAACCCACCGTAGGCGCGGGCTTGCGGACGGCGAGTAATGGGTAGCTCGCTGTCCGGTAAGGACCAAGCCCGGGTCGACGGCGACGGCGCGTTGTGTTCCACGCGCGCCTCAAAGAGATGTCAGCACCAACTGGTAGGGCCAGCAAGGGCCGATGCCTGCCAGGGGAGCGAGTTGTTCGAAAGAAATACCGTAGCCGTTTCCAGCTCTCAGCGAGTGGCTTGAGTGTTGATTACCATCACTCCCACAGTAGCTGTCAATGGGTACTGACTTACTCCAATCATGGACAGAGTCAGTTTCAAAATAAATGGTGTTGATTACTCGGGTAAGTGGTAAATATCTTCAAAATAATTCGTGCAACAAGACAGACATATAGGCGATGCACAGGTACACAGGCTACTGAAGGAACATGGGTGGGTTTTAGTCAGTAAAAGTCTGACACGACCTTCCGCTCTACTCAGAGCGGGAAAAGTTATTTAATGATTTCCCATCCTCAAAAGAAAAAAGACCTCATGCTTAGCAGTTGCGCTTGCGATCACTACACCAACGAGAAATTTTAAATACATAGTAAAATAAAATACAGTTTTTTTTTTGTATATATGTAGGGCAGTAAACAATGTGGAGACACTGTTACGACAGCAAATGAAAACACTGGCAATTCTAATGCATTAGTATTTGGAATTATTAAATGAATCCTAGCATCGAAATTAAAAAGTCATTGTTCACACGGCTACACATCAAGCTATAAATTTCCAGTATAAGCTGATCTCGCATTGTTTATGATTTCCGTACAGTGCGAGATCAACGTAAATTGGAAATATATAGCTTGATGTGTAGCCGTGTGTACATAAACAAACTAAAGAGTAGTGTCAGCCCCACTGAGTTTTGCCAATCTTTGTCTAGCTATACTGACTAAACTGTTGGATATATTTGATTGAATTTTCGTATGCAGACTGGGAACATTAAAGATCTACGAAGTTTAATTTACCGTCGTAAATTTGTCTTCACTTGTATATCAGCGTCTATATTTATATTTCCTTGTGTCTCGATATCATCGCCCACACAAACGGGGCCATCCCTTCGGGAAGAATTGTCGTCTCCACAAGGAAAACATTTTCAATGTGTACGCCATTCTCGCGATAGGGTCGACTAAGTCTCGCATACCGACGCCACTTCCCGCAATTAAGATAATTAATTAACAAAGTTTTCTGTGACAGTTTCTAAGCCCTGCAATGTAGGCTTTCATTACTTGTGGTCAATGTTTATGTTGCCCGCAGAAACTGTTTTAGTACTTCTGAGTTTTATTCGATTACATTCCTAAGTTCCTAAATCTAATTTTTGATCTAAGAACTGCTTAGAAGACCTTAGAAGTTCTTAGGCTTACAATTTGATTTGGGATGGACTGTAAAACCTATCAAGAAAATGGTATATCAGCATTGACTAGATTTCTTATCAAAAGAAAATGCGGCTGAAATTAACAATGTGAGCAAGGGACTCGTGTAAATCTATATTTAATAATATCATAAAAAGGTAATATTTGTTTGTTTGTATGTAGGCGGTAATCTTTGTAACTGACAGTCAGATTTGAAAAAATCATTGGTTATTATTTAACGACCCTAAATAACCGAATAAAAAGTCAGTAAGAATGCGAAGAGAAAACTAAATAATATCGCGGTGGGCGATGCGATGCTATACGATATATTTTATGTCAAAATAAGAAATTTCCCGCGGATAAAGTCGCAGGCAGAAGCTAGGTAGCTAGGTAGTTTATATTTTTAATGTCGTGTCGTGAAACCTCTTATTGTAAGTCGCGATTCAAAACTATTCCACATTCTTATATACAGGCCAGTTTGCATAGATACAATATACAATATGCATTCATTGAATGGTTCAATGGTTCCAGCGGTGTCTAATTAGTTCACAGCACACAATTTCTAATCCAGGTAGCATTCGGGTAAACAATTCGATAATTACCTCCGAATTAAACCCAATCCTGCACATTAGTTGTAAATATGACTAATTATAACGAATTATAACAGAATATATTGTAATTTTAACAGCATATCTAGGTAAGGTTTCCCTACAACGCGTTTGGGGGTGGGTAGAAACAAGAGGGCACTTATTGCCCTGGATATAGCCCTCGTGAGACTTCCGCATACATTCTGTAAGTGCCTATCGCCCCTTTGACAAGGTGTCAGGTTATCGATACAATAACGGTGAGAAGTTATAATAGGACATGGGAAATTTACCTTTATATTATATCTACAGTTAAATCTTCTGTGACCACATTTATGACTGATATTCAGTAGCGAATAGTAATGTTTATTATTGGACCAATAAAAATAGATTTTAACGTTTTCAGAAAAAAAAAAACAATTAAAATTATTAAGTACAAGCTTACCGGCTGACAGCTGGAATCCCTATTCGAACAGTTATTAAGAACATTTTGTGAATGATAAAAATGTTGAAACACTCACTCGGCTTAACGCGGCTGGATGTGGATATAGGTTGACAAGGCAGGATTCTCTCCGTGTCCGGTAGTCCCACCTGGTCTCCAAATGTGGCAGTTCCATCGTGTCACATATTGACTGGACATGAGCCGCAGCTGGGGCCGATTGGGGACCGAAGATGGCCGCCACGCCGCTTCGTAGGAGGTGACATACTGCGTGGAGTAAAATGTGCGTTAGTGGATTTTTTTATTGTTTAATAATAAAACATGGTTCGAGGAAAAATGGGAAGCGATAGCATACTGCTGCAAGGTGTATTAGTTATAGGATGTCACTTCATAATTACAGGGATTGAAGCGATTACAGTACGTCTAAAATTATTAGTAGGTGAAACTTATAACGATATCGTAAATTAAGACTCGTTAAAAAAACAATGTATCTAATATTTAGTGACTAAATATACTTTGTTAAAATCAAAATCTAAACAAAGGTCTTGCTTTATTTTCTACCTGCATCAGCGTAAACGAACCACGAACCACGAATTAACAATATAACAACATCTTAAAAAAATTCACGAGTAAAAGAAAGAAAAGTATCACGTACGGTACGGTCACGTTGTCACGGCACTGTGTCGTACGTGATCGCAGGGGGAAAACTATTACGTCACACATCCCGCTCCGAACTGATTGTATCCGTGCGGGAACGGACGACCGGACCCCGCACCCAACGGTTACATAAAACGAGCACAACTACGGACCTTATTATAACGAGGACATTAGTTCTCACCCAGCTTTGTACCGAATAAAAGGTATATTTTTTTGTGATTTTTCTGTAAGATTGATTACGAATGGTTTATTTGACAGGCCTCAGCCTTTTTATAGAGAAGGTATTACAAAAATAAATGTTTTGGCAATAATACCTATCGACGAATAGACAACTTATTTTCGACTTATTTTTTGTTTCAGTCAAAATGAAAGACTGATGTTTTAGCTAGATTTATTTCATTTCGGTACCAAGGAGTCTGTCAATAAAATTGAAGAGTCTATTGTTGGAGTCGTCTTATAATATTTTACTTTTTAGTTTGATAAAGAAAATGTTTTTCACCTCACAGGCTCGGAAAGATTCTGTTTGTCATTCGAAATCTGCGTGCTAAAGTGCATTTTATCCGCTACCGTGGAAAGAGTTTTTGAAATTCGAACCTTGCTATTCAATAATTTTCTATAGTCTCAGTCCCCTGAAAATGCATTAATACTTATGTCTTGTTAGTGTGCCAACCCCATTTTTTTTTAAAATAATCGCACTGGCCAGAATGACGACTGCATGAAAAAAAGAAACTTATTTTTTTTTCGTCTCTAATCAATTCGCTGGAGTTTTTGGCGGGATCGGGTTGGAACATGTCGCACGAATTTTCATTTTCATGAAATTTAGTGAAATAGCGAATTAAATTGTATAATTTTGGTAGTGAATTATTCAATTTAGTTACATGTGTGTGCACAAGTGTAGTGAAGGTGAAAATAAGTGACTAACGTGGACTTTTCGTGTTCCCCCAAAAACTCATGTTAGGTTGTTGTAAAGTTGCTACCGCTTTACAATAACTTTGACTAGACTGACTAAAGACGACTATGACTTTTTTGTAACTTCGTGCCCGATATCGGGCCATTTACTTGATCGAAAAGAAAAATTACTTGACACTGGCTAAATGCACAAACCGTGCGAAGCCAAGGCCTAAAAAAAAAAAAAAAATCAATTCGCTTTCTATAATTTTGGTTTGTTTTTTGATAAAATCGCAAGAAATCATAAAATATGAACGAGACCAGTAGCGATGAAGATATTTTAACACATGCAGTGTTAGTGCATGCGGTTTATGATGCCGAATTCAGAATGCCAAATTCTTCCGGAAAAATCGCGCGAAAAGTACTTAAAAGCGTACAATAAGTTCAATGCATGGAGACATTCTGAAGGCGTGAAATCGTTTTCGAAGACTACAATGCAATGCTATCATACTTCATTGAACTACACTATTTTAATATATTATTCAGGCTATTTTTCTTGCACCTAGCATTTTCCTTGCTGTGTAATGTGGTGAAAAATTGTGTGTTTCGCTCGGCAGTAAAGATATTCTGCGTCTCGTACCTTTTAAACCCTCGCTACGCTCAGGATTCTATATTTGAACCACTCGCTTTGCTCATGGTTCAATTCTAGCATCCTTCGCTTGCGCAGCTTTCAATACAAGTACTCGCGCCAAAAAACAACTTTGCAGCCTTGTATAATAAATAACTTTTTTTTTTGTGTCAAAGGCTGTCAAAAGCCTTGCGTAAGCTATACTTTTCATAACATATAGGTGAATGTTTTTTATCGCCACTTAGACACCTGCAATAACCATGTTCTATGCCAACTATAAAGACAAAGCTAAGTATTCCTGTAACTGCTCCAAGATCCTTGAATCCAGAACACAACAATCAAACACACAATATCACACGTCAAGCAATTACCACAAGTCAAAACCGTGTATGGTCAGTTTTTTCCCTCGTCAATCAAGAGCTATACAGACGAACATCCATCTATCTTCATTAAATAAAGGGTGAGAGGGACATAAAGAAACGTTGGGTGATATATTATGGCGGAAAGATTATGGCTTTGAAGTGCCGCCGACGGTGACGGGGCGATAACGTCCTCGCGTTAGCGGTACCCTACTTTGAAATTTGCCTTTCCTAACAACTGCCTCCAAGATTGGTGGGGAAACTTATGCGTTAAGTTTGAAGTTCGAAGTCACGTAGAAGTTATTGTGCCAATTTTAGTCAAATGGGATCAAATAAATTGAATGTATTACAGTCTTTATTATTAACGCTAGAATTTTATTCCTTGAAAAATATGAGGCCGTTTAAGACTCGTATTTGCTAGGTAAATAATACCTCTGGCGTATGTACGTCGGTCGACTTGTCTGTGGGCGAAAATAGTCCCACGTGTCGCAGGTAACGTCTGGTCATGTTTTGCCTAAGTCAATACGAGGCTTTCGTTTTTTGTGCCTTTTATTTACACCATTAACCTTTCCGAGGCTATTTTGAGCCTGGCTTCCAGCCTTTTTATTGTAATTTCTGAATCGCCCTAATACTGGACAGAGGCCTCTTTACCCTCTTTTCACTTTTTTCTTTTTAAAGCTACTAAGACCTAGTCCTTTTGTTGGTCCAGATGGTACCACCGTGTCCTTGGCTCTCAGCTTAATTTATTTATTAAATATACAAACCTCGTTTAGACGCATGGAAGCTATCCTGCGGCGAGATGGTCTCCACTTGCGCCAGTAACTTGGCTCTCGGCAGCACTGCCCTGTCCGCATTCACTCGCTCCACCGCGTAGCGAAACGCTACCTCTTGTTTTTCATCCTCCGGGTGGAATAGACCACCTGTGATGACACACGATTGCATTAACATTTATATGATTATAGTATAAGCCAATACTTAAATGCCTCTAGATGGATATTATATCATATTTTGTGCTTTTTTATTTTAGAATCTATTGCGCTTGTCTTACAACTACTGATATATGATTAAATTAAACGCGAGGACGCTGGCACCCTAAACACAAGTTAAATCTTACATTGGGTACCAGAGTTAATCGAAAACACTCTTTCCCTCAGTTGTATCGCTAGATAGTGTTTAGATAAGTGTTTTTGTACAACTTAATATTTAAATTTTTTTTTATCATTTCAACTATTCGATAAGCTTTCGTTTCGAATTTAAATTCAATCCAACGCTATCGGTGGAGTCCTCTAAATGCTGTTTACAAATCCGAAACCTGAAAATGTTGTCAGCTTAAATCAAATAGACTACCACTATCGGAAGCAAAGCAAATCAGGTAATAGAAAGTGTGTCCTTTTCGACACGACAGCCTGTCGAATGGTTATGAATTGCTATGCTGGTTTTCCTTTGGTTAAGTACCTTGATTTTAAGACACGATTGAGCGATAAATCATAACATTTGAGGACTAAATATGTGATGCTTTGTTTGGTTTGAGGACCAGATATTTAGAGGTAATAAAAAAGGAACGCAGAGATAAACGCTGCCCTAGATTCCAATCACTTGCCTATTTATTAGTCTAGGTATTTAAACAAAGGCATAGAGGGAGTATTAATGAACTGGTAGAAGGCATAAACAAGAAATTACCGCAGAATCACGCCATTCAACATTAAAGGATTTGAATTTTGGATTTTCATGAATAAATATTATAGTCTAGTAACTTTAAGGAATTTTCCTTTAGTAAGATTGAGAACTTGAATCATCAATTCATAACTGAATGAACGCTTACGTTAACTTCAATAATATGTACTGGCGCGATGTTAAACAGTTAGATGAGCCGTGTTTTCCTTTCATGCCCAGAAGGGTAAAACAACAGTAACTTCGTACTTGTTCACAAATACAATGTTATCTGTAACTTTTGACATACCTACCTATACATTTTGTATGATTCAGTTACGTAAGTATTGGTTGGCAAAACCGCAGAGTTATTAAATAAATTACAAACACTTACTTATGTATTGGATTCTAGTTACCATTTACATCCTTCAATAATATTTAAAACAGCTTAAAAATAGAACCAACTTTCACTGTAAATTAAGTACAAAATTGATGTTACAATAGAATCTAAAATTATTACCTTAATGAAAATTTTATCGCCCCAAGGCTCTGTTCCTAAGACCCAATTATATTCAGATCATTGCTTTAATATATATTTTTTGAAATAACATCTACAGTTACACATAAATCAAAGTTAAATTCAGATTTCGTTATAATTAATTCCTTATTATAATGAACTCAGTAATGTAATCCTTACCTATTCGGATGGTGTCGGGCAGGGCAGAGAGATGGCCGAAGAATAAAATGAGGAATATTGCGTTCGCCCCTCTCATCCTGAAACAAAGAAAAATTACGTCATTTTACGGACTAGAAGATGTAGAGATGGATTACAGAATGACCAATCATGTTTTATTCAAGTTGGTGACTTGAAACATTGATGGTTTTCCTCTTTTGCGGAATGTTTGTGGGATATCAGCGCTTTTGTTTGTTATTTGAATCAGCCTTTTTTCATATGTCATACTCATAAGTCATTTATTCTTTTATTTAATACAGTACAATAATAGTCCTAGTAGACAAGGTGAATTTTTAGTCAGCGTTTGAATTTTTCAGGGTGATATTACCCGTGAAATTGAACAACCTTCTCCAAGGAACATGGGTCGAAATCGATCAGCTGACTATTGATTTTGCATGGGAGGTCCGATTTTTTTTTTCATATTTCGACCCATGTTCTTTGGAGAAAGTTGTTCAATTTCACGGGTACTATCACCCTGAAAAATTTAAACGGTGACTAAAAATTCACCTTGTATTTATCTTTATATATACCTATAATTTTACTGTACGTGTTTATGTCACTGAACTCCTCCTAAACGGCTGGACCAATTTGAATGATTATTTTTTTTGTATGCGTTTGGGTGGCGTCCTGGATGGTTTAGATAAAAAAAAGATAATTTTCGAACTCCGCGCGGGCGGAGCCGCTGGGAAAAGCTAGTATAATTATAAATGTGAAAGTTTGGATGTTTGTTACTCAATCACGCAAAAACGGCTGATCGGATTTGGATGAAATTTGGCACACATATAGCTTATAGCCTGGATTAACATAGAGACTTTATATCCCGGTAGTAGGTACGGTCCCGTGGGATGATGATGATGATGATGGGACTCCCTTTTCCGCACGTAGACTCCCATTCGGTCCGTTGTGCGTGGGGATTCTGGCTAACAAAGCCAGCCTAGCTCCGCCCAAAAGCACAGAAGCTTCCTGGGAGCTTCACAGGCTTCGCGGAGCGACCTCACTGTTCCGAGGATTTCTTCACGTTGAGAAGCCACGGCCTCGCATTCCAGGATGACGTGGGCGGCTGATTCCTCGGCGTCAAGGCAGCCTCTGCAAAGCGGGCTGTCTGTGGCGCCTATATTATGAAGATGTTTGTTAAGGGGGTTATGGCCCGTAATTGTTCCTATGATTATTCTAAGGTTATTTCTACTCAGGCTGAGAAGCTTTTTGGTTAATCGCGGGTTTAGAGTCGGCAAAGCCAATTTTGACTGTCTACAGTCTGTAGCCCGTGACCATCGGTTATTATGAAGTTCGGTTGATCTTTGGCGAATCCACGCACGAAATTGTGAGAAAGGCAGGGGGAGAAGTGGGTACGGGCCTAGCACGTTCGTATCTGAACCTCTCTTCGCAAGTTCATCTGCGGCATCATTACCCAAGGATCCACTGTGCCCTTTGATCCACTGGAGGGTAATACGATTGGACGTCGATATACTCTCCAGAGCTAGATGGCACTCAAAAATTAGTTTGTTGTTGGTTTGTTTGTTTGCTAGGGCTTTAAGCACAGATAGGCTGTCAGATACGAATTTAATTCCGTAATTCTGGATGCCTAAGCCCTTTACTGCCGTTGCGGCTTGTGTTAAGGCAACACATTCACATTGAAAGATTGAACTGTGTTTGCCTAGCGGTATGTGAAAGTTAAAGTTGAGGTCAAGGGAGTGTGCGCCAGCACCTGAACCGTTTTGTGTTTTTGAGCCGTCTGTGTAGATGCGCACTTCATTGGCTCCTGACTGATCCCTTTCTTCCTCTACTGTTTGTATAACATAGTTTTTGTTGAGCATAGGTTGGTTTGGTGTTCTATCACACGGGGCAGCGATGAGCGGCTGGTACTCAATCGCCCGGTCCAGGATTTTAGCGTGTGGACTGGTTAAATTCTTGCCCCATATGCCCAGATGCATTAGCCTGATGGCAGCTAGTGCCGCCTCCTGCTGTATGTACAGGTCAAGGGGAGTTAATTGAAGGGCTATCTCCATGGCTGCTGTTGGGGTGGTTCTCATGCAGCCAGTGGTAGCTGAACAGGCCATTCGTTGGAAGCGCTGTAGTCTGGTAATGGTGGTCGAGAGCTCGGTCCTTGTCCACCAAACCAGAGCGCCATAAGCCAACATTGGCCTGATCACCGCTTTATATAGCCACAGAGTAATCTTCGGAGAGAGCCCCCATGTTTTCCCTAACATTCTTTTACATTGGTAAAGTGCAATTGTGCTTTTATTCAGTTTGTAGTCAAGATGCTTGTTCCAGAGCAGTTTGCTGTCAAGGATCACCCCCAAGTACTTGACTTCGTCTTTAAGTGTTAATTCTGTGTTGAAGAGTTTTGGAAGCCTGTGGGGTCCCAAGGTTCTCTTGTTAGTGAAAATTATTAGTTCTGTTTTCGCGGGGTTAACCGATAGTTCGTGTTTCGTGCACCAACTCTCGATTATTTTGAAGGCCCTTCTCATGAGATCGCACAAGGTGCCCTCAAATTTTCCCGATATTAGAATTGCTATGTCATCCGCGTATCCCACCGAGTACAGACTACTAGCGTTGAGCTCTGCGATAAGCTCTAAGAGGTCCCGTGGGATATTTTCCGACCTGCACGCGGGCGAAATCGCTGGCGAAAGCTAGTGATATATAAAGATAATAAAGAGTGCGCTATGTTATACCAGCGGACGTACAAATGTTTGTAAGTCTGTTTATTTATTTGTGTCAATGCGTACAATTTTTTTTTGATAGCTTATATTGTGTCTCACAGCTGGGCATAGTCCTTTTTGCCTTCCAAACCAATGCGTGTCATATTTGCGCAAATGCAAGTAGCATTACGATGTGGAGTTTATCTTGACACATATCATGAAAAGGTAGTTTTGTATTTGTATTGTCTACACTTTCAAAGGAGGACACACAACATACAACAAAGATCTTCCTTACTTCTTTGTCATTACTTTCAAAGATCGTTTCGTCACATTTTCCTTCTTCCTACATCTGAAAAGCCTTGTTATTTTATGTACTGTTCATGGAGACTTATTTTTAAAATTTTCACGTGTTCCTGACGAATTCCCTAACGTGTGTACGCTGCTTTATTGGTTACCGGAACAATAAGGAAAGGTTTTCCTTAATGTACGACACGTGGGAAATGTCAACCGAACAATTTGTGTTTTCTTTTTTCTAGAAATAGCATTGTTTTAAACCGACTTCAAAAAAAGGAGGAGGTTCCAATTCGACTGTATTTTTTTTTAAATGTTTGTTGGCTCAGAACTTTCGACTGGGTGTGTTTTATTTTAAATCTAGTGCTTCCCGTGTGGTCCCATTTAAATTTCGTATAGATCTGACGATGCGTTTCGGAGACAGACAACAGAACTCTTCAAAAAATGACAGCAAATCAACCGCGATTGCTGCTATCGCATAAATATGCATTGCTTTTACCCCAAGGATGATGACATTTCGAATTGGTTTAGGGTAGGTACTATAACAAAAAACTGAAAAATTAAAACTTTTTCCAAAAAAAAACAACCGACTTCAGAAAGAAACACTACAAAGTGAAAAATAACTTTAATTGCGGAAGTCGGTGACTGGTGACATAAAAATTAAATAAAATACATATCCAAAGTGACCCGAGTGAGTGATCGGTGACTTTGGATATGTATTTAATTTAATTTTAATGTCACCAGTTACCGACTTTCGAAATTAAAGTTATTTTTCACTATGTAGTGTTTTTTTGGAAGTCAGTTGTTTTTTTTTTTTTGGAAAAAGTTTTTACTAGGAATTTTAAGAATTGTGTTGTTCATGCTAAAATTGTACGTAGGTACCTAACTTAGTTACAAATAAACGACATTAATCATTATACATATTTTATGAAAAAAATCGCTTTTCGTTTCTGAATGTGACCTCGTTGTTCTTTTAATCTATGCATCGGATTTATTTCTTTGAGAGTTGCACAGAGAGCCATGAAGCGTTTCATGCTTCCGATCAGGCTAATAGACCCGAGTTCCAAACGTCGACATACGAAGACGTACGAAGGTCTGTTGACAACGGAAAGCGTATTATGGAGCTCAAATAGAGTTGTGCAGGACACCTGGGAAGGCGAAGTGATGTTAGGTGGAGGAAGGCTCAGGGTTGCGTCCTGCGACTGAAAGACGAGATAAGTATCGGTCGCCCAGCGGCAAGATGGGCGGACAAAAAACCAACAAAAAAACCAGGACTGGCACAAGAGTGTGGGGATTCGTACAAGAAAACAGAGGCCTATACCTAGCAGTGGGGCTTTTTATTTTTGAGGATGGGAAAGAATCAAATAGCTTCTCCCGCTCTGGATGAAGCGGGAGGGCGTGTCAGACTTTTCCTGACTAAAACCCACCCGTGTTCCCTCAGTTGCCTGTTTGCCAGGGGCCACGGTAACTCTTTCGAGCAACCCGCACCCCTGGCAGGCATCGGCCCTTGGGGACTCCACCAGTTGGTGCTGACAACCCAGCAGTGGGTGAAGTCGCGATGTGGATAATGATGATGACACTTATATTAAACTAAAATATTATCAAGTTGTAAAAACTGTGCGAAGCAGGGGTGCCTCAATAGTTATAAATACATAATCATAGAAAAATATTGTAAAAATAGACGTAGGTTTTTCTGAAAAGTAGAATTCTTATAAGGTTAGCTAGCGAGCTGGTTTCTATGCCAGAATTTTATTTTCGGATGTCTGGATACTTTCCATAGAGGGGCCGTACAATACATTTCAATTACCTACATACATAAAAGCGAAAATAACGAAAAGTTTCTTGATTGATTCTCAACCATCTGTGTCACATTGTAATACAAAGATGGCGTCTTTTCCAACAATAAGGCTCTCGCAGAACGGCGCGATCCGTTCTACCAGAATCGCGTCGCACCATATTGTCGCGCATGTTTAGAGGTTTGATTTTTAGAAACGGTATGAAGGCCCCCCTTCATACCGTTTCTAACGATGATGTGTAGCAATAACATCATTAACCAAAATAACTACATATAAAGAAACTATGGAAAACATACCATAAAAATATGCTAACGGTGTATTGTTTGGTTTATCATAATAATAATTTGCGCGATGTTTCATTGTTTTCTCCCATTGGTCACGTAATTTGAAGAGGAAAACAATAAAATGTTTTTATTTATTTATTTTTGAGATCCGTCGGTTAAAATAACATGCAACGGTGGAATGCGGGAATAAACAAGAAACGATGTATGAGAACTGTAAAAGATAATATGTCCAGAAAAGGGTGAATATTGTGATCATCCCTGATCGAAATAGATATGTTTATGGAAGAAGAAAATATAAAAGGTACTTAATACGTTATACGGGCTGGTAGAAGAAAATAGAACCAGGTTCGATCCAGAATAACTTGTAATGCTGAGGCCCCATTTTCCGGAAATGGCGAACTACACTTCACGTGCTCTCTGCTTCTCGCGCTTGTCTAAAGTATAGTTCTCGTTATAGCGACAATGTGGCACTAGCATTTATGCACAAGATAATCATAATCATAACGTACGTCCCCTCTTGGGGGAAGCTTATGTCCAGCAGTGGACGTCTTTCGGCTGATATGATGAACTTAGGTTAGACCACAACCTATTATACTGGCTAAATTGTATCACAGTTTAACTTAAATAAAGTTGTAATTACTGGCTTTTGTTCCAAGGTGTTTATTTTAAATTAAATGTCAACAAACTGCTATCAACTTTTCAATTAGCAATTATTTAGGGCAGTATCAGCGCAAACAAAGGGCCTGTTTTAGCTAGTTTACATTTCGTTAAGTACCTATACAAATAAAGTGTCTACGGCCGACCTTGTCTCATAAAGTAAACTGAAAAGGTTCTAAAGATAACCTTTCTAAATGTAGCCAAATTATTGCTCATCAGTTACGCCTCGAAACGTCAAGAAAAGACGTTAAATATACAATAGACATGACAGATCCAGAGGACGAAACAAAGGCTAATAATAAATAGGCAAGTTAATTGACACCTTACGTCAATTGGCCGTGTTATTGCTATTTCATACAACTGTCAAAGATTGACAGTTGTGCCAAAGAATGACAGGCCAAAGAATGATTTGAGTATACGGTAAATTTAAGTTGGTTGTCAATTTGCTCTAAACAATTAATTTCCCTGACTTCACATTCCAACCTTAAAAGTAATTACGACGTTACCGTGTAAAGGTCATAGCTGTTTGCGAAGTTAGTAATAGGTGTAAGTGGAGTCACGTCTCGCAATGTAGCGAAATTGTTGTTGTAGCTAACTCCATACACGCTGCAGCTGAACGAACTGCTAACTAAGTCACAGGTATGTTAGCTACATGTTATTTTAATTAGTCTCGCTGAAGAGAATAGAGAAAGTGTTTGCTAACGGTGTGTAATTATTTCGTGTTATTAGAAACATTCTAATTAATCTATGTAATATTAACATTCTAGTATAACTAAAGCAACTAACTCAAACTAGATAAGATAGCTGGAAGCCTAATGAGTATCGTATAATTACATCAAACATTTAGTTGGATGAACAACTGTTTTTACAAAGCCAAAACTTGCCATCGCTCAAAATCGTGCGTTTGACTAAAATCCACTAAGTAGGTACATTAACCATCAAACAGCATCTAATTGCGACTATTATAAACTTGGGATAGAGAAAAATGAAGAAGACTCTCCTTTTCCAAATGACCATTTTAGTCACAGCTTGATACAGCAGTTTAATAACAACGCTCATAAGTTCCCCACTGTAGGTTAGTTTGAGGCTAGTCATACACGGACGGGTCCATTCGATGCATAATCAGCCTATTATGTTCTCACTGCTGGGACACAGGCCTCCTCTCCGTGAGAGGGCCGTAATCTACCACGCGGGCCCAGTGTGGGTTGGTAGAAAGAAAGAAAAAGTATTTATTAGACTCGTACAGGAATATCACAAATTTAACTACACAATATGCTTAATAAAATATAAAAAACAAAAAAAAAGTGAAATTCAAAAAAAGTCCCGTACGAGGCCAAAAGGCCCCCCTATCTCAGCATGAGGCAGTGATATTTAGTAGATGGTAGATGTCACATGTCTTCGAAATTTTGGTTGTGGGACATGCCGGTTTCAATCAATCAATGTCAATGTTTTCCTGCACTGTTTTGAGATCAGTGGTGATTAAATAACGGCCGTTCGACCTACAACTACGTTACGGCCTTAAAAGAGCTCAACCGTACGACGGAATTTGACCATGCTACTGACCACTCTTTGCGGTCAGTTAGCAAGTCTCTGGTTAGGTTAGAATGAGTCAAGAAACAAGGCTGTTACATCGATATTAATAACAGTAAAATTCTGTTCGTTGTTAAGCACATCACTTAACAACGGCTGAACCAATTTGTTAATTCTTTTTAATGTTCGTAACAGTCCGAATGAGAGTGTCCAGTGGTGTGTAGGTCGTGGCTTCGAGTCCAAGCGAGGGCCCACTGCTCTCAAAACGGTGAAGGAAAATATCGTGAGGAATCCGGCATGCCCTAGAACTAAAAATTTGCAGACATGTGACATCTAGCAACCCGCACGGGGCCCGCATGGTAGATAACGGCCCACTCCCTCTTATAAAGAGGGGGCCTGTGTCCCTGCAGAAGGAACATATAAACTTTATATGCTCGTCCGAATTCTTAGGGAAAGAAAAATTGGAAAAGTTTCCCAGAATTTGGACAGGATAACTGTCTGTCGAGTCAGCACTCAGCTAGTATTTCAATAATAGTCAAATCGGTTTGTATGCCAACTTTCTTTCCCTACAACATCCTGCTAAAGAAGTGGGTCAGCAAACATCCGAGCCACCACGACTTCAGTAATTAAAACCAATGGCTTGTTTTAAACACGGTAGCAATTGTTTCCAGTTTAGTTTAAGGCTCGAGTGACAGAAGAACTTCTGTTTGTAATATAAGGACAGAAGTTACATTGACATCAAACGGACCGAGTTACTTTGAAAATGTTACTCTATAATGTTTCATAATCCGTGATTATCGTTTATAGCTCTTCGGACTCTAACTGGGGATCGGTTTTTAGTACAATACCTCTAAGTAACTAACTAGTTTGCGGTCCATCGTCCAAACAAACTGACTGTTAACATAGTTACACATAAAATTATTATGTTATACACTCGCGAGCAATAAACTGGAATCACTTCATCGCGCGTTGCTCAAGACCATTTAAACAGTTTCTATGCAGTGAGCTGTGGATTGTGGTATATCACCTGAAAGGTAATTTTGTTAGCTTTCAAATAATATCAAACAGATTTAAAATTAATTAAATTTTCTACCTAAATTTAGAGAATTATTGCAATAGTTCGAAGCCCAATCTAAGTGATCGCGAGCAAACTGAAGCCTGGCTTGTCGGTGGGCTGGAGACAATTTAGGTCCCGTGGCCTTTTCGGGGTCAAGTTCGCTTCTTTGAGTCTTCGCCTCACTGTCCACTCACTGACAGCCCTCCCTCGAACTTTTCTGAGCTACTGCTGGACGTCCACGCCGGTCAGTTGTCGATTTCGGAGAGATGAGGTGACAATAAATCGGTCATCTCTCACCGAAGTCCATGGCTGTCGTCGAGATCCTGGTCTCCGGACTAACTTTCCAGTCTCCCTGAACTTCTTGTATACCTTCGAGACACAAGACTGGCTCAAATGAAGCTGTCGAGCGATAGTACGCTGAGACAATCCTTGCTGGATTAGGATGACGACTTGAGCGGCTTCTATAGGCGTGGTTTCCATTTTCTTTTAGCTTCAGTATTCCCAGTGACGTAAAATATTGAACTGATGATCAATTTTCATAAACGCCCCCTTTTTATAGGGTTTCAGGACTACCAAACAATATGGTGTTTTGTTTTAAAAAATGATGTTTTTTGTTTTACGCTCCATGACATGAATAATCTTTGGTTATGATATTGAAAGAGGTTGAAAGCTAACAAAATTGCCTTTCAAATGATACGCCACAATACATAGTTCATTGCATAGAAGTTGTAAAACTTTATTTCGAGCAGCGGACGATGAAGTGATTCCAATTTATTGCTCGCTAGTGTAGTTGTAAGGTCATCTTTGTAACAATTCATCATCATCTGCTTAGCATTGTGCCAACTAAATTGGCGTCGGTTTCCAGTCTAAGCGAACGCAGCTGAATGCCAAGGATTTTATACGGAGCGACTGCTTATCTGACCTCCACAACCCAGTTACTGGGTAAGACGATACCCCTTGGTAAGACTGGTTATATCAATCTTTGTAACCATGTACAAAATTCTATTCTTATGTGTTTTATTATACAGCCAAACTATATAAACCTCGCATTTCGCTCAGTGAAGGAGCCGTACAAACTACTGATACTGTAAGACAGTTCAGATTTCGGGCTTCTCGCTTGCCGACTGTCACAGCTATTCACGATACAGCTGGGACTATATTGTGTAGTTTCCTATTTACAACATCTCTCTCGGTTTCTATTTGCAATTGGACTTGTTTAGCACTTCTGTTTATTTAAGAAATAAAACCCCGACCCTCTGAAGGTTTGGTTAATGTCTCAAATTACATCATAATTTTAGCTTTTTGTTGTCCATTATAGAATAATTGTGTTTCCTAAAAATGGATACAATAAACGGTTAATGAGAAAATTGGCATAATCAAAATCAATCGTAAAATATTTGTCTTGTTGCTGATGGGCTATAACATTCTTTCGATGCCGCGATGAGGCAAAACAGCAAAAAAACAAACAAAGAACGTAGCAACGAATTCTCATTATCATTGCCTTCCCAAAGATCGAAATGTATTTTTTCTCCAGCCTAGGCAAAATCTGTGTGACAGGCCAAGTCACTTTCTTATGTATCTTGAAATTCCAGGTACGTAACCTTGGTATATTTCCACGCTTTTTGTTGTTATTACTTGTATGTTCACAGGTTTTTGTTGGTATTGGCAGACATACGTATTACGTATGATATGATGGAAAGAGGTTACCGTCGCCTGACCAAGGTGAAAGACTTACTTGCTTGTTACCTACTTTACAATGTTTGTATCATCATCATCAACCAAAGCCAGACTTCGCCCACTGTTGGGCATTGGCCTCTCATTTCTTGCGTCAATCCCCAAGCTCTTGTGTCAGCTTCATCCAGGTTTTGCCCGCGATGGCAACACAATGTCGTCCAGCCTTCTCGGTGGCAGACGACCGACTTTTTGTCTTTCAGTCCTTGGACGCCACTCTGTCACAGCCTTTCTCCACCTGTCATCACTGCGTCTGCAGGTGTCCTGCCCAAGTCTATTTGAGTTCCATTTAATACGTTTGCCGATATCGAAGACCTTCCTGCGTTTTAGTGTCTTGACGTTTGGAATTCGGTTGATTAGCCTTATGCCAAGCATGGAAAGCTCCATGGCTTTCTGTGCAATTCTTGCAAGAACTGTGCTGAGATAGGCTGTGTACTGACACAGCCAGTCTCAGCACCGTACGTCATGGTGGGCACGATACACTGGTTATAAAGGTGAGACTGCAGGCATAGTGGAATTTTGACTGATTTCAAAATGTCGTCCAGTGTTCTTAATGTGGCCCACCCATGTTTGTATAGAGCAACCAAATTACATGAAGAACGTCACCCTTAGACCTTAGTGCTCATAATCTTCACCCTTCAGAGCTTATTATACGGGAGATGTAAGACGCCCGTCACGAGCAACCACGATATTATAACAACGGAGGAATTATCCTTTTTGTTACGCGAATTAACGCTTGACTAAGAGCTCTTAGTCGTCTCGAGGATTTGCAAACTAACTATCTAATAATTTTATGCCATCAGCTTGTATCTTCTTGGCTTTGTTTTAATAATCCTGAAACGTTCGCTAATGAGAATGTGTCTCCCATTGAACGGCCATATAGCCGTAATGCTGTTATCACCCAGCTTGGAACATGGTTTGTTCAGGTTATTTTTATTAGCAGTAAGGAGGTCGCAGTGCTTCCCATCCTGTAGCCTTTTACGACACCTACGTGATATGAAAAGAAAGCCAAATTCACCACGCTTGGGTTGCAGTCGATTACGATAAGGCTATCACTGCTTTCAAACCTTTAATGATACCAAGCGATGCGACGGTTAGCAAGAAGGTGGCTTTTACATGCCACAATGAACAATCGTTACTATAGAAGGCCTTGTGGCTACGTAATAACAGCCGCACCGTTCGATCGATGCAGTTAAGCTACGCTTGCCGCGGTTGGTCCGTGGATGGGTGACCATCTTTACATGCCAAGACCCCTGCGTGCGTCGGAAAGCACGTTAAGCTGTTGGTTCCGGTTATGATTCGTGAGCCTTTGACAGCGTTACGGGTCTTCAGAAGCCCGAAAGTCTGACAACCAGTTTTACCACAATAATAATAATCAGCCTGTATTGTCCCACTGCAGGGCAAAGGCCTCCCTTTTGTTTTTCCACTCAACTCAACCAATTCCTCATGTAAACATCAAGTTCGTCCCGCCATCTGCGCCTGGATCTTCCGTGATGCCGTTGGACGTTTTTAGGGACCCATGCTGTGGTGGTCTTAGCCCACAATGCATCTGACATGCCGACGTGTCCAGCCCAGTCCCATTTGAGCTTAGCTGCTTTTTGGGTGTCGTCTGCGATTTGTGTTTTAGAGCGCAGTATCGTGTTCCGTATCCGGTCGGTAAGTCGAACTCCGAGGATACTGCGCTCCATCACTTGCTGGCAAACCTCGAGCTTGGTCCTCTGCTGAACTGTCAAAGACCAGGTTTGAGCACCGTATGTAAGGATAGAGAGAATGCTCATGTCCATTACTTTGCGTTTATGGCAAATCGGAAGATCTCCTTACATAAGGGCCTTCATCGACCAATAGCTCTTCCAGGCGTTTTCGGTGCGGCGTTACCAAAGGGTATCGTATTACCCAGTTACTAGGTTGTGGAAGTCAGAAAGCTAGTCACTCCATGTAGAATACTGGTATTCAGCTGCATCCGTTTTGACTGGAAGCCGACCCGAAAATAGTAGGGAAAAGGCTATGCAGATAATGAATGAACAGTTCTTATTATCACCACGCAAACGAAGTGCTGCTACATCGACTACCCATCCAGAGACGGCGTCGTGTTCACCTGTACCGTTCCCATTCAGTCATTCATGGCCACGGTCGGAAAGGAACTAATGTCTACACATTATGACTGAAAGGCTAATCACCATAATGATGCTGAAAATGAGCTTTACTGAAACTAATCTATCCTCTTACACGACATTACACTGACCTCATAATGAAATTATACTGCAGGGGAAGCGGTAATATTTAATTTCCAATTACACCACAAGGAAAAATCTCGATAAAACGAACTGGGGTGAAATAATAACAGAATAAAATTAGAATCTAATAAAGTATGTAAATGTAGCATCTATGTATCTCTATGCAAGGTCCTGAATGAAAAGGTTTTATGAGGCAATGTACCTATTACATAAAGAAAACTCAGACACAAAGGAACGTTTTGTATATATTTTGTCTTCAATTTCTTCTTACGGTATGATTTGCTAATTCCAGACGTCAGACATGTCACATCATGACACGAAAACAGGCTTTATCAGGTTTCAGGTTATTTAGGGTACATTATGTATGTGCCCGTATGTTTTTGACATAATAATAATGTAGATGTGTCAGTTTCAGACGAGAAATAAGCACCTTAATTCATAATATACCATACAAAGAAAGATTTGTTTCTATGTTTCGTGAAAATTTATAAGAATTCCCGGCTTTGGTAGAAATAAAGGAGAATTGCTTCTATTTTTATTAGACCTTCAGTTGTTGTACAACGGGCTCCAGAATAGAACCTACTATTTATAACCTCAGAAATAATAAGATTTCTCTTGAACAAACTTACAGTTTTGTTCAATGAAACGCGTTGAAAAATGACGTTTTTTATTAGCAATTCAGATCTGTTGATTTACACTTTCTCCTGTTTATGTTAATGTCAATAAAACTACAATACATACCTGTAAAACTACTTAATGTCACTCTCACACGAAACACCTGTGTTATGTACACATCGTCACCAATTAATTTACTACACGAATACACACCAACCATTCACTAACACCAATCACAGATAACATTTCTACATTGTAATTAGCGCTTCAGTACGTTAATGTGGTCGAAAACTGTCAATTGTTGCGTTTTGAGCATAGGATTCGTTTGGCACGTTATTCGTCTTGATTAATCGGATAAGTATCGATTTGTATTCGAGAAAGAATCGAGTCATGTGTGTATGTAGGCCGGTTGAGCGTGCGGCGTCCGCCCGCGCCCGTGGCGTCGTCGAGCTGCCGGAGTGCCGGGCGCGGGGCGCAGAACCCTCAACGCGCCTGCGTGCCGACACCCTGCCGATGGTCGCCCATCCACTAAGATTGTATACTAAATCATTTTAAATACATGACTTATGAATGGTCAATGTTATCACTAAGGATATTTATTCTCATAATTTTGCAAAACCAGGAAGTTAAGTTGTTGTGATAGTGCATAAAATTATTTAAAACAAAAATAATTAAAAATGCTTTTGTTTTAAGGTGCAATATCTTTAATTTTACTGATACAAAGGCAAAGATTAAAACAAAAAAAGGAATGTAATATTTTTTTTGGTGTAGTTTCAGAATTAAGATTTAAATAAAACAAACACTAGATAGAATTTCTAGGCCGCTAGTCCGTTTGCCTCGCACGCATCCCGCCACCGTCCGTTGAACTTGCGTCGAGGATTCGCATCGTCAACGCAAATTGTCTTTTCATTATTCACACCGCGATTATTTCGCCCTTTGACAGTAGACAATAAAACTTTGTGCACAAGAATGAAAGCGGTTCTATCGCGGAGACCTCAAAATTCCCTCTGCATAGAACCGAGTGAGACAGAAAAAATACGATTTGTCCGTTTCATGTTATTTTACTGTTTCATATTACTGAATGAATGCGTCGGTTTTAATTACGTATGAAATGGCTCGCTTCTTTATACGTGATAACTAATATATCAATAACCCAAATATGAATTTTGGGAAGTTTTAAAGGTAAACAATAAACTAACTGGTCGATAGTAGGTAGGTAATTATTTCAGTCGCAGCTTTCATTTAATAATTTTATTGATTAATGTTGACTAAAATCCCTGCCCAAATAAACTGTAGTCCACATTCAAAAATTAAACATGAAGAATAGATTAAATATGATTTAATTTTCCTTCAAGTTTATGTTCGGTTCAAAAATCCCATCAAATTGCTCCATAAAAATTTTAATTTCAATATATCTTTACCCCCTTTTTCCCCGTCAATAACTTATAGTAAAGTAGAGGAGATTGTAAGTGGTGTTAACAGTTGATGTATCAGCTAATCGAGCTTCTCTCGTCGAGTTCTTGGTTTCAACCAATTTCCTAGAACAAACTTTGGTAAACTGCTGAGATTGTGAGTAGTTGTTTGTAAGAGTCAATCTAGCTCTCCACATCAGCTAGAATATTAATTGGATTTATCTTATCATTGGGTATATTATTTATTCATATTTTTGTTTGGTATTTTACTTTGTACACAGGTGCGCTCGTTGTAGTATTGGGGTAAAGATTACGTGCCGATCGTTCAACACGAGCGCCTTGGTAAGGCATACTAAGAGATCGCTAGACGCCCTGCGTGTTCAATATAATAACTGCTTCAGGATGAGTGCCGCGCTATTGTAGTGCGTCCGGTATGTTCGCTTTTGCGCGTACTGATGATTTTTACGTCATAATGCGCAAAAAAACAAATTCCATCTTGTTACGGACGCGGTCAAGTTCTAACAGCATCCTAAGTATGTTGATGGAAAAGTACGACGCACCTTGGTTGTCGCACGCTGTGGAGGTCCTGGTCAGAAGACCCCACAGCTAACCTTACTTTAATTTTCTTTTTCTATCTGTTTTCAGTGTTTATTTACTTACAATAGTTTTTAAGAACAATGTTACTAACAATTGGGCCTAGTTGCCATCAATAAAAAAATATTTAATTAATTTAATTTAATTTAATACCCACGGCTTTGGTAATTATGCTGTACTATGGCAGAGCGGAGTCTCGTAACACAAGCATTGTTTGCCCGAAACACTAAACATTTTTTTTTTGTAAACTGAAGCAATATATGAAAGTCGACGGCGGGTTGTGTTCCACGCGCGCCTCAAAGAGATGTCAGCACCAACTGGTGGGGTCCGCAAGGGCCGATGCCTGCCAGGGGTGCGGGTTGTTCGAAAGAGATACCGCGGCGCCTGGTACACAGGCAACTGAGGGAACACGGGTGGGTTTTAGTCAGTAAAAGTCTGACACGCCCTCCTGCTCCACCCAGAGCGGGAGAAGTTATTTGATGATTTCCCACCCAAAAAAAAAGCATATATAAAAACATGTTTATGTATATTAATTAAATATTGGGCTTTTAGAGATAGATTTATGTAGAAGTACATACTAGGTTTTATAAAATGCGATTGACACAGGTCGTGTCGCTGTCATCTCCATGTTGGACTGCCGCCAATGCTGATACCATTACCTAGCGACGTTTGCACTAAAAACATATAAAAAATTCCAAAAGTGGACGAAGCTACCAAAGTTCAGATATTATTAGGAGACAAAATTAGATTACACCGTTACGACGTGACGAATTTATAAAGGTTTTATTATTAGATTCCCTGATAAAGCCGAAAACTTGACGGTGCTCTCGTGTTAGATTTTTCTTAAGAAAAAGGACGATAAGTTGCGAGGGAAGAAAATAATCGACCGTTTCCTTTTACGAAGCTGATAATAGTTTTTCTCAGTATTCCTTTACATCAAAATGTTAGATTTTTCTACAACAAAGTATACAAAAATAGGTAGGTAGCAAATATTTGGTAGGCGGGTACTTGAATACCTAATTAATCTTTTATACACATTTACTCCACGTTCAACATGGACGTAACAATATCGCGTCGGGAGTTTATTGCGCACTGAATCCTCAACGCACTGCTTCGCGCCGCCATCGCCCGTTGAAAATCGAACAGTGTGTTTTTTCGACACGCTTGGGATGCTATGTTGGATTCTCAATAATACTACTAAATAATACTACGATTATCTACACAGAGAGGTTTAAACCCAGTTCGGGATTTAGTCGAAAAAAAATAATTGACTTAGCAAGTTAAAATTTATTCTTGGACTACTATTTAGGTGCCTAATAATATTATTAGGCACCTAAATAATAGTCCAATTTGAATTGGGCTATTATTAGGCACCTAAATAATAGTCGAAGAATAAATTTTAACTTGCTAAGTCATTTTTTAAGGCAAGTTTAGTACCCTCGCAGTGCTATTGAAAGGTCCCACTAAAAGCATACTTTCACTGCTTTTCGAATAGATATATCCATATGAATATCCGGTTCGGATGCTCTATTGGATTCTCAATAATACTAATAAATAATACTACGATTCTTAACACAGAGAGTTTAAAACCCAGTTCGGGACTTAATCGAAAAAAAATTGACTTAGCAAGTTAAAATTTGTTCTTGGACTATTATTGGGGTGCCTAATAATAGTCCAATTCAAATTGGACTATTACTTAAGTGCCTAATAATATTATTAGGCACTTAAATAATAGAAGAAGAAGAATCTAACAGAGCATCCCAAGCGGATATCCATATGGAAATATATTCTAAAAGCAGTGAAAGTATGCTTTTAGTGGGACTTTTCAATAGGACCGCGAGGGTACTAAACTTGCCCGACAACTTGAGTACCAATCCAACTCTGGCGCTTGTCCAAGAGATAAAAGTCAACTCAACCGCGGCAAACGTACATAGCATAGCATTTTATCAATTTCCTGCCCACGTTTGATATTAATCATCCATGCGAGATTACCTACTCTGTGACTGAACCGAATTCGTTTTCAATTTCTATTTTTTTCCTACTCTATTATACTAAGCGTTTCCGGAGTGTACCTACTGCTGCGTATACTTAAAACAAAATGAAGTAAAATCTAGTATTATACAGTTCCAATCAAATACAATATATTTGCTCTGAATTATAACGCTCCCGAAGGTAGATTTTGTACATAAATAACCATTGAATTCGTTCTGCAACTTGGTCCTGCGACGCGGAAGTTCTAGATTTGTTTATTTTTCTTTCATATAACTGAAGTTTGAATAGGTAGCAAAAGTTTCGAGCCTTTAAACAGCACAAAGGGAGCAGGAAAGTGTAGGAGTTATATTTCGAGAGGCACACTAACAAGCAGTGACTGTATTTCAAAGGGAACGACCGAGAAAGATACGTGAATGTTGCGTTTTCAGCTTTTATGTTACGATTCAGAAAATGGCTAGTTTCTTAGCATTATTTGATGTTTACTGCTATATTAGGGTCTATTGATATTTACTTTGTAATCGTCAAAGACCTCGGAGGCTTTTATACGATATCCTTTGCTTTATTGTTGTTTAATGTCAATTTATCTTATCCTCTATGCTTGGATAAAGAAGCCACTTGGGATGTCTATTTTAGAGTGATGTCATTGAGCCGTCACATAAAAACATAATGGGTACCTACACCCTGTGGGGAACTATTTGTATGGGTATAATAGTCTTATAAACTGAGTTAACAATAGACTTCTTACGTCTATTGCATATTACATAAATTTAATACGTGGAGCTTCAGGTTTTATTGAACACGATTAGTATGTCAAAAGCGTAAGATTAACGGATTTAGTATTGATTATATTTGAACCATACTTTTATAACGATTAATTTGAATGAAATCAAGCTTTAGCAGTGAGTAGTTAGGTACCCGAAATATGAAAAAAAAAACCGATGGAACTTAATTAAAAATAAATCACCTTTTAAAATCTTTTCATCACGAATGTTTAGAACTTCTTAATTAATATTTTTGCTAAGCTTCCCAAATAAAAACATCGTTGAATCAATTATCAAAAAAATTATGTACCTAATCGCTAATGAGGTCATCAGCACATCAAACAGTTTTATAAATGGCAAAAGTGAGTTTATTTGTTTGTTAGGCTTTCAAGCTGAAACGGCTGAACGAATTTCAATGAAATTTGTCAAATGGGTAGACCATGACCTGGGTTGGGATATAGGTTACTTTTTATCCCGGTAGTACATTTCAGGAATACAAGACGGTATTTTGTTCTCGACTCATTGTACCCAATTTCTGAGCAGTAACCTAACTAAAAGTACTAGGATCGCATGACTTCACGATAGTATTTCAATCATTAGTATTATGCTATAGAATTTGGATGTTTGACACATAGCTAGTTTATAACCTGGATTAACACATAGGATACTTTTTATCCCGGTTGTACATATCGATGGCATAATTTCCGACCTCCACGCGGGGCGAAGCCGCGGGCAAAACCAAGACAAAAATATAGCCAATTAACGAAACAGGTATTAAACAAGATTTTTTAATATAAAATGTAAGTATAATGTTATTATGCAGCCAAAATCTTTTAAGTGTTAGGTATTTATCATCATCAACATATTTTGTGGGTGCATTATAATTTTTAAATAATTGCTGTAACCGAAATCATGGACTGCCTTGTTGGTGTAGTGGTCACAAGCTTCTACTGAGGACCTGGGTTCAATTCCTGGGTCAGACAAAGTGTTATGTGGTTTTACAATCTGAAATTTCTCAGTACCAGCCCGTTGTCTGGATTTGTGCTCGATTGATGGTAATAGGCTCGCCCCCCTATTACATGGGACTCAAACGTAACTAGCAAAATGTGTGATAGAGGTACATCTCTGCCTAAGCCTTCGGGGTATTCAGGCGTGATGTTATGTTATGTGTAATTGTAAAATTTCCGGGAAACCACACAACACTCATTTGTTAAAATGTACCTACTAAGGCCACACGATTTTCTTGTCGTGAAAAACTATGGGTTATACGCCGTGTATAGGCACGGTCGTCAGTGTTGTATGGATCGCTATGGAGTCTTGTTGACGGACATGTTTACGTTTAAAATGTAGGGTATTATTTAAGGTTATCAATTACTTATGTAGGTACTTAAACCTAAGCATTGGTGTTTCAGATTGTGACACTAAAATATTTTTTTTGAGGATCTAGTTTTCCTTTAAAAGTCAGTAATATTGCTTCACTTTAAATATTTTAATTATTTTAAGGCTCCCGCAGACAGGCCTCGGTAAGGCGACGCGACAACGCAACGTGACAACGCAATGCGACTTTAGTAGGATATATTAAAAACTTCATGGAAATTGTTTTAACAGAATCGCGTCGCACCGTCGGTCGCCATCGTCGGCGTCGCGTCGCGTCGCACCTGTCTATGGAGCATTTACATTAGAGCGACTTCAAGTTGACCACCGATTTAAGGACCTCAAACTTTTCTCGCCGTGACGTAAATTTGTCATAAAATATGAAATAAAATTATACAGGGTCAAATTAAAATAGTTAGCGAAATTTCAGACGTGATGGGTATACAGGGTGTAACAGAAACCCTACTGCTATCCTTAAGCACTACAGATAACAGCTGGTATAGAATCACTATTCATAGTTTCAGATCAAAATAAAATACTATAAGAATTGATGCTTGAAGAAAACGTTTAAAAGAATATGACATTTCTCACAACACCCTGGCAAGGAAAATGTGCTGATGAACTTCTTACTGTTGACTGCAAGGCTGAAAGGCCGCCCAAGGTATCCCCGTTCATGAATATGGTGATTTTGACCCCTCAGCCTTCACAGATGTGGGTACGACTGCCGTGTTCGCATGTTGCAATGATGCATACATGTATTATCTGTTCAAAAACTAACTGATGAAATGTAAACAAATGCATCAGAAAAGGAAGAAAGAAAGGATAAAGTATATTTGGACACAGTATTCGTTAAACACATAAATATCAGAATAAAAAAGTGTTACAGTAAAAATAGTGTGTGCCTCACGCCTGCGCTAAAAAAGTTAATTTCAGGATAAATGCTAGACGGCTGCTGTCTGACGCTGGTTTTGTACTTGTAATGAACCTTTAAGTAGAGACATGTGACGTATTACAAACGGTTTCAAAATACCTAACACATATTTTTTTGACCAAAAAAAAAAGAAAACAACAGAATTGTTTCAGAAAAACGAGTTATTAGCTAGATTGATCCGTGCACGATGCTCTCACAATGCACTGGAGCCCACCGAGCGTGGCGGACAATACACCGACAGTTATTTAGTTTAAAGGCTCCCGCAGACCAGAGCGACGTGACTCTAGCAGATCAAATTACATGATGTTTTCATAGAAATTGTTCTATTAGAGTCACGTCGTGCTGTCGCGTCGGTCTCGTCTGCGGAGAACAAGAAAAAAATACTGTGGGTAAAACGTACATATGAATAAAACGGATGGTAATTTGCCATTCATATACAGTCGAGCTCCGGATTTGATTATTAGAATACTTATGCGAAATTCTAATTTCGAATTCAACATAATTTGAAATTAGAATTTCGATTTTCATTTGACAATAATTGAGGATAATTTGATGACCTCAATTTTCGTCGATGGTTTTTCAATGCAACTTAAACATGTTATTCAAAGAATATTGTCGAAAATGTGTTACAAATTCTCTTTAGTGAGTGATTGCGTTACCTGAACAGGGTTTGTTTATACATTCATCAGAGACTTTTGGAACAGACTATAGATGGAAGTTGTGCACAGGTCAGGTAGAGGTCCATAGGTACAAGTAGGTACAGGTTATCATTGCAAGACTTGCCTACTGGCATATTTTTTTCCTGGTTTTTCTTTTATTAAAACATACCTATGCAGGATGGTAAGAACATCGGCTCACAAGATGACACCGTGGATGATTTTGAATGCCCCGGCTTTGAAATTTTTCGACGGTTATCTTTTTTTATTAGCTCCGCTATAAATTTTTACTCTACTTCTAGAATCATGTGCCGAATTCATTGTTTCAGTTCGTGCCCCTTGAATTTTGCGTACACCGGTATAAGTTGTACCTATTGTCTACTATACTTTAAAAGTACCTATTAATGTTTAAAACCCAAGAACAAGTACATTTCAAAATCATGTAACGTCAAAATGTTGCCTCCCATTACAGGTAAGTAAGTGCGGTCTTCAATTTCCTTATTCAATAATCATCTAAATTCGAAAGCCTATCAGTGCAGAGTATCTACTCCGCTGTTAGTACAAGCTTTTAAGTGCCTTCAATAATTCCCACAATTTCTGCCGCCATTAACTGATAGCTCAATATTTAATCAGAAGGCTCTCGGCTCAGAGTACGTTCCTGTTGTAATTGCATTTGATTGCCGTATCTGTTCGCTTTGTACTTTTTAGTTAATGATAGATATTTTAAAGAAATCTGCAGGTTTTATTTTTTTTGGGCGGGAAATCATTATACAACTTCTCCCGCTCTCTCGTGTCAAACTTTTACTGACTTAAACCCACCCGTGTTCCTTCAGTTGCCTGTGTGCTAGGGGCCACGGTATCTCTTTCGAACAACCCGTACCTCTGGCAGACATCGGCCCTTGCGGACCCCACCAGTTGGTGCTGACATCTCTTTGAGTCGCGCGTGGTACACAACGCGCCGTCGATTCGGGCTTGGTCCTTACCTGACAGCGAGCTATCCATTACTCGTCATACGCAAGCCCGCGCCTACGGCGGCCGGGAATCAGCCTGGGATTTCCGACGCCCAGGGCGTCTCCTGCGGTGACTAGGACCGTGAGGGCGCATATATTGTCTCTCCCTCTCATGCGCCGCCTCCCTCTTCACGAGAATTATTGCTTCGCAGGCGGTGACGGCTACCCATGCACTCTCGCCCCGTCCCATGACCTGGACCAAGGCCGGATGCGAGAGATCGCCGCCGCCGATCGCCAAGAGATCTGCAGGGGCATAACAGGGGGGGTCAGTGGGATGGTTTTTATTTTGACAGTTTAGCAACATTCACAGCGTTATTTACGTTGTCGAGCAAACATATGTTTCAAAAATTTAAGCAATGGATTAGCAATATCCTTTAAAAGGTACAGATACTGATAGTGTGTTACGAAAAAAAAAGTGTGTAAAATCATTCATGGAATTTCCTAAATACCTACTGATTATCTGCCTAGACTGTTCCCTGTTGGGGTCAGCATCAGTCTAACCGGATGCAGCTGAATACCAGTATTTTACATATTGAAATATACCTACAGAATTTTCTTAATGTAACACTAACAAAAAATATGGTGCATTTTCCACAATGAATCAGGTGATTTGATTTTTGTATTCAATAAACATAATGTTAGTTAATGATGTTCTTAACTTACATAATAAACTTTAATTTTTCACCATTTAAATGTCACAAAGCTTTTCTCCTGTGACTAAAATAATATTACAAAATAATCATAACAGCGAAATATATTCAAAGCATAAAAGGAGACTCTGTCTAAAAGAAGGAGCAATGTCAGTGAAATAATGACCTAATTTATTTTGCCAAGCAGTTGCAGGGGAACTGAACATAAAACAGGTACCTACATCTCAGCGATTTAAGACCCGGCTTCAACATTTAAAAGATTTCAGTCTGTATATATTATACACTAGCTTTTGTCAGCGGCTTCGCCCGTGTGAAGGTCGGAAATTATCCCACGGAAACGTAGGTACTACCGGGATAAAAAGTATCTATGTGTTAATCCAGGTTATGGGATATGGGTCCCGTATGGAACTGTTGTGCCCACGCTGACCTAGTATCCACAGCTCTAAATGAGACGTGCCTGATTATTAGTGGCTGCCTTAAACCGACCCCAGTACGAAATGCTGTATCCCTTAATGGCATTGCGCCACTATGCTTTCGCAGGACCATAGCCAGCCGTATTGAAAGAGCGAAAGTATATAGTCTGACTCACGTCATCCAATGCACAACTACGTCTCAGTGCCCCAGAGGCTAAAGAGCCGAAAAAGTTCTATACGGTGCGTGGGTCTAGCTAGTCCAACCAATAGCAACGCTTCCACTGCGAGATGTAACCTGTGGCGAGAGCTGTATAAACCCCCTGATAACTTTATCGAACCATCTGAGATCCTTCCGCCTAGGCACGCGTTACCGTGGATGACTTGGATATCTCTAAATAGACTTCAAACCTAAGTCGGCCGGAGCAAAGACAATCTCCACAGATGGGGGTTCAAAGGCGGCTCAGATCTCAAGTGCTTATGCGGCTCCTCCCCACAGACAATGGTTCACCTTGTATTCTGCGCCGCATGCACTGTTACTTGTGCATTTGACGATCTTATGACTGCGTCAGCGAGCGGAGTTGGCGCAGCCGAATTTTGGGCCAAAGATGTTTGGATTTATTTGCCATCGATACGCTGAGAAGAAGATCCAGGTTATAGACTACCTGTGAGCCAAATTTCATACAAATCTGTTTAGCTGTTTCTGCGTGATTGAGTAACAAACCTCTAAACATCTAAATATTCAAACATACAAACTTTCACATTTATAATATTAATCGATTGCAAAATAAAATTAGTGTCTGTACAATTCATCAAACATTAGGAAATATATATACGATATAATACGGAATATAGAAAATCAATACATAAATAATAACATAATTTATTAATAATGTAAATATAATTATAAATATAAATATAATAGGAGATGAAAATATTATTTACAAATAATAATAATTACCTATTGTTCTTATGCAACACATAAAATTAAAATAACAAATACACTATATCTGTATACACAAAACTCATAATGTATAATTAGATGCCTGTACATAATTATACATCTAATAATGAATTTGCACGTAGCCCACTTCCTCTCTCCTAATTTTTGCTGTGCCCGACAGGGTCCATATTGATCTCACTGTAAAATTTACACCATCTATGTATAACATATGGAATGCAATAAAGATTGAGTATTGAGTATTGAAATATATTAGTAATAGCGGTTGATATTAATTTTACTTAAAAAAAAAGAACGAAATGACATAGACTTTAATCAATTTACAATCAACACAATTTAGGACTTATAAAATATGCATAAGGATTTAAATATAACAAATTAAACAATATTACGCAAACGATGTTAACACGACGGCTGCTCGAGGTGAAGTAAGGGGCGAGTACTTTTTTTTTTTTTTGTAGGGCATCTCGCAGTTGACCTTGAGAGGCCGTGACTGCTCAACCGGTCATTCCTGGGGCTGCCATTAAGATTTTACACTTAACGCCTCCAGCCAGGGCTTACAAACTAAAATTTACAAGCTAAGCGACTGCACGCTGAGGGCACCCCCTGTGGGGTACGGACCTCGGCTCAGGGCGTCACTGATAGGGGGACAGCTATCACTATTGGGGACAGGCTGGATCGAATTGGCATTATTATTATTACAGGGGGATTTTAAAGCTACTGGCTCAGCTGCGGCGCGGGCTGGCGCTTCAACGAGTAAGGGTCGGTCGGGGGGCGAGTACTGGCCGCGCTCCGCTTTTATAGGCACCGCCGTTTTCCCGCTAATATTAGTACCTATAACATAACATCACACCTTAGGGTTGGGCAGAGGTGTACCTATCGCACACCCACATTTCGCCAGTTATGTTTAAGTCCTATGTAATAGGGGGCGAGCCTATTGCCATCAACCGAACACAAATCCTAACTCCGGGCTGCTACTGAGAAATTCCAGATAAAAAAAAACCCAATTACACTTTGCCCGACCCGGGAATCGAACCCAGGACCTCGTGCCCAGAAGTAGCGCTTGCGATCACTAGACCAACGAGGCAGTCAATAGTTCAGTATCCATATCCTTACTAATATTATAAACACGAAAGTTTGTATGTATGAATGTATGGATGTTTGTTACTCTTTCACGCAAAAACGGCTGAACGGATTTGGATGAAATTTGGCACACACATAGATTAACACATAGGATACTTTTTATCCCGGTAGTACCTACGTTCCCGCGGGATAATTTCCGGCTTGGACGAAGCCGCGGGCGGAAGCTAGTATAATATAAAATCGACATTGCGTGTCCTATATAAAATGTATTCGCCCCAAAAATTGGCAACTTTGTAAAATATCGCTTGGTTAACTTTAGGGTTCCGATATGAATAACATTGGCTTGGGAATATATATAAACCGCTTACCATGAAGACGACAACGGCCAGAAGGTCAGATCTAAGGCAGGCTGGATCCCTGGCATACTACTTGGAAGGCACATTGGGGTTATTAAGTGAGGCAACAAGATCAATAATGTATAATGTTCGATGGCGGAGCGTGGTGTTGACCTTTTGAAAGTTCCGGTGAGGTCGCCCGGTGGTTCGCAAGATGAGGGTATTAGGCATCCGCCCTTCTGTTTAATTAATGGAGGCTTGACCCCCGTCTAACTTTCTCTGCCTGTATTTAAGAGACCGTTATGTACGTAGGGATGAAATAGTTTCACTGTGTTTTTATGTCAGTTTGTAGTAACTTAGGCCTTTGCCCAGCAGTGGGATGATGGAGGCTAACAGTAGTAGTAGTGACTTAGTGCCTACTTGGATTACATTCTATTCAGAGCTCAAAGGATGAGTCGCTTTTCTGCATCAAAATGTTCAGGTATATAGCTACTAAATAAATATTAAAAGATCGTAATAAAATATTCCCCTTGTGCGAATAAAGGAATCCCTCCATTTGTGTTAAGTATTAAAGCTCAGTGCCAGCAACATACGAGAAAGTAAGTCTTGATTAGAAGTAAAATCAAAGTAGTAATCCCCTTATCCTCCTGCTTCAATTCATTACAAACTTCAGTATATTATGTTTACGAGTGTTAAAATACCAAGCAACATGATTATGAATATTTATGTAAAAGCATATGAGCTGATGAGCTACGCTCAGTAACTGTAAACAAAGTTTATGCATACGAAACGTCGTAAAGTCGTACGTCACGACCGCCCCGCGACAATTTTCCTCGCTTCATAAATTCGTCGAGTCTCTGAAAGTAGACAAGTTAATATGAGATTTCATATCGTACGGCGGAAACAACGGTGCGTCGAGCTCTGCGCTAATGAATAAATAACACGCTGTATGTCTACACTCGCTCGATCTCCCACGAGCCTGCATAAATAGGCCTTTTTTCTTTGAATTGTACAAATGTAAATAAAGCACACTGTACGTAAAACATACCCATGTTTTGGTGCAATTAAAAATTTCATGTTTTACTGAAAAAGGCTAAAAACACAACGCTTTTGCTGCTGTTTAATTGGCATCAAGTCCTACCGCGCTCCACACAATTCTTCATTTGGGAATGATATTATTGGTTGGCGGGATAAATGCGGGGAATCGGAAGTGGTGACAGAGTGAGTAAAAGGATAATTAAATTTGCGGGCGGTTAAGCGCGGCGTATCACGTATCGAGCTGTTTCAATAGGTGTGACACTCGATCGCAGTGTTGCCGTCAATTGCCCGGGGCATCGCGTCCGCCCGGGTGGCGCTCGGCCGTCACCGACCGAAAACGAGGGCCATTCACGTCACGTTCACGGCTCCCAGCTATTTTTTAATTTTCGAATAACGACTGCGTTATTTTTATGACAATGACGATGGGAAATGGTGGTGTTCAGGAACCACCTTTGTATTTCACCTAGATTTTCTGTTTACAAAGTAAGTAGGATTTTGCTTTTTGAAACCGAAAAAACGAGCTTTCTGTTTCGGAATGTAGGTATAGGGCTCCTTTAATAAATCAAAGACAGATCAGAAACCACAAAAAGTAGAAACTTCTAGTTTGGTCCATGTTGTTTAAGATAAGGTATACCTACATCGCATCACAGTGTTTTATGAAGCCCGATTTTCCGACATCCCATTTTTATTGAAAAACCTGACAGAAATAATCATTTAAATGCAAGATTTCGTATCCCCATTTAGCTACCAAGTCTAGTTTTTGAGTTATATTTTTTTGAAATTCGACCAATTTTTATCTCAATATTTAGAAAAAAAAAATATAATTACATCTAAACTAAGCATGATACGAAATAATGATGTTAGGTACCTTGGTGGCATATCTTATGCCGAGTATTTTAGTGCAGAATTGAATCTCGTTTTGTTATTTTCAGATATATACGAGTTTTTCGGTTTTCGTTTTTCTTAATTTTCTCGAAAATTGCACCAATTCGGGAAAAGTTATTTATACTGAAATAATTTTGATAACTTCTCTAACACCCCCAATACATTTCACATCCCAATTCCATGGAACTTGGAAACCACAACGATTTTAAGTTTGATCCGGATTTTACGTCGTCAGGATTGTCAAAATCTCAGATAATTATTTATATACGGATTTTATATAACTTTGCTAAAATATATATCCACCTGGTAGTAAAATCGGTGGTTTAGACTATCTGACGTGAAGACGCTAGGATATCAGCTTGGTATCTAAATAAAATATTATTCATCGATGTACATTAAAAGGCAAAGTCAGGCATTTTGTGTTGTCTAAGTATAGTACGTACTAAATGACACGCAAAATAGATTACCTAATTAATTAGACCCGAATATGATGGAAGAGCTTACCAGTGCTGATGAAATTGAAAGTTATGATGCAGAAGAATATGTGGTCTTTGCAACGAAGAAGATATACAAGGTGTAACAGAATAGACGCAAGACCTGACAGTAGTTTGTTCCTAATTGACTACTTAATCGATTTCAGTAAGTTTTAATATAAGTTTTTTTTTTAATTATGCTTTTGCCATACCTACCACTGATTGAGGCAAAGAAAATTCAATCTTATTCTGGAAGAAATAAAACTCAATTTTAAATGCATAAAGTAATGTCGACACGTTTTTCTTAAAAATATCAGTTAGCTTAAAAAAAAAAATAGTTCTGGTCATCGTATTATGCTTTTAACTCAATACTCTAATTGGGGTGTATGAGGTCTTGCGTTAATTATGTTACTCGTTGTAGAGAGTGAGGTTTAACTGAAATACAATTTGATGTACCTATATAAAATAGAAAGTGAAAATCGGAAATCGGAATAGTAGGCTACGACTAAATTTGAAGGTTTTCGTATCATATCATATCAATAGCATTCAATCCTAACTTTATATGCACTTGATTTGCTATTTATTTCCTAGTCTCTACCAACAAACAAACAAATGTAGTAGGTAAACCTGAAGGAGACTTGTAACGTGATACTTTTGAAAGGCCTCGGTAGGCTGTCAGTAAACTGGTGCACGTTTTTTTTGTCATTGTGACTACGGAACTTTTACTTTTACGAAAAAATTGATCCACAAAATAAGGATAAAAATTTGATAACCCTAACAACAATAGTTATATTGGAACAACTTCTAAGTTCCATGGATTTGGGACGTCATAATTATGTGGTGTATTGGGAAAGTAAACAGAATTATCTCTGTATAAATAACTTTTCCCCGAATGGCGGAATTTTCGAGAAAAAAAATAAAACCTAAAAACCAAAAAACTCGTTTAAATCTGGATCAAACAAAGTTGCGAGGTTTTATTTATCGACTAAAATACTCGGCATAAGATACGCCTTCAATGTCCCTAACATCATTATTTCATTTCACGCTTAGTTTAAGCGTACTTATTTTTTTCTTTACATCTGGATGGAAAAATTACGATTTTCAACAAAATATAACTCAAAAACCAGACTAGGTAGCTAAATGGGGATATGAAATCTTGCTTTTAAATGATTATTTCTGTCAGGTTTTTCAATAAAAATGGGATGTCCGAAAATCGGGCTTCATAAAACACTGTGCACTTTTAGGCGCATTAGGTATACACCTGTAATGATAGTTGTAAGGGAGATTTTAATAAATAAAATAAAAAATAACAATCTTGTCGCACCTAATTCTGAACGAACAACAAAGGTACCGCCGTAAATGAAAGGATAAAAACTAATCCTGTAACGAGTTTAAGCTAAATACTGTGTGGATCCACAGGTCCTCTTCAGAATAAAATCAAATCACACTCGATTGCCAAACTTTAATTTGAAGGCCAAAGCCTTTTAATTTACCGCGGCCGGCTCTGCACGCCAAGAATTACTTCTATCCAATGGTAAGCTGGTAGATAGTGTCTTAATTGTATTTAAAAGATAAAAAGAACTTTGCCTTTTAACAATCCATTATCGCGTACAAAGTCAGATGAAAAGGACATTTTATGACTCGTCTTTTTAATGGTCTTTCAATGTTTTAAAGCTACAAGATAGGTACTTAGCTACAAGAATTACTTTGTAACGCGTTTCAACCTGATTAATAATGGCAAAGTTTTCTCGTTACTCCTTTACTGATTTTCTGAACTTATTTTTACTTGTCGGGTGAAAAGCCATCAAGTAAGTCCAACCTTCTTCAGTAGATAAAAGTTTGTGTCTGATAATATTTATTTTTTAGCTTTAAATGGGAAACGAAGCATTGATACTAACACTAACTTTTTTTTTTAATTGAAGACATTCCTGGATTAATTCAGCTGAATTGTTGTTTTCATTTTGCAGAAGAAGCAGAAATACTTTCCAACCAACTCTCCAAAAATAAATGAAGGTTCTAAATTCACAATTACAAGCTCTGCTTCAACATCAAGTAAAGGTTGTCTAAACGGTTCATTTTATTTCTTGGAAGCAAGAAACACTCGTACAGTTGGCGGTGGCGGGTGCGCTACATCCCGCAAGTCACGTACCTTCCCTGCAAGTAACGGAACTTGCAATTGTACTTGTAGCAGGCACCGGAACAGCTGCCTCCCCGGATGTTTGTGCAATAGTTCCCCAAGGAACTTTCCAGAAAATTTAAATACTTTTACTAGAATAACAGAAAGGATTCTTAACACAAATGGAAACAAAAATCTTTTAATTTATAGCTTGCAGGAAATGTTTAATTTTCAGTCGTAGATTTATACTTGGAATTGGATCAGCCATAGAAAATACCTTGTATAATGCACTTGCAGACACAAATAATGGTCCATAAACAAAACCAATAGGGGTAAGAACTCCTATGAAATTAAGAAACAAAAACGATTTTCCCATAATCATGAAAGCTAATTTCGTAGCATGTCTTTGAACTTTGTTACTTTAAGTTTCGCGGCACACAAAGAACATAGAATAAATATAAAGATAATTACTTTGTTCAGAGAGTTTCACGTAGGTACCTTAATTTTGCTGCACCTGTTTATTATTAGTAGGTACCTCATAATGCTTTGTATATTTTTCAAGAAATGAGAATTTTTCTTTGTCTCGCCTTCGTAAGAAATCTCAAACTCATGAACAAAATTTCTTAAATCAGCAAAAAGCGATAGCTAACCAATTCCCGAGGTGCAGAATTAACCATTAAATAACAGTACGTAAGATCTATATTTTACCTTATTTAAGTTTGGCAATTCTTCGATCTATGTCGGTTACCTTGGTATCTATACATAAACCTAGGTTACTGATATAGCTCGAAGAATTGCCAAACTTAAGTGGCAGTGGGCAGAGCACATTTTTAGCAGAACAGGAAAGGTACCTAAGTAAGACGTAGAACGCTACGTACCAACGGGTAGGCCTCCCAAAAGGTGACTCGATGCCTAAGTGAAGGCCACAGGATCCGCTCGATCCGAAAAGCACAGAACGAGTCGTAGTGGTGGTGATTGGAGAAGGCCTATGTCCAGCTGTGGACGTTTGTCGGTGAAATGATGATGATGATGATGATGACGAAGCTATAGAAACCCTGCATTATCATCATCCAACAACAAAGCACAGTGAATTATTTGTCAGAAATCAAAAGAAAACCTGAGGGATTCATTATGTCAACATTGTTTGATTCATTAATGTAGGATGAATTTAATTAAATAATTTTTGAGCCAGACTGTGCTAGACTACTGTGAATAACACAATTAAAAAACGAGAAGGTTATTCTAAAATAGTTGGCGAACTTACCAGACAGAAGAGTAAAGAAAAGTATCCAGACAATAAATAAATAAGCTTCTGATTTAATTGTTCTCAATATTTCGTGATGAGAGAATTAAGATAAGTATACCAGATAGATTAATAGAAGATAGACGCACAAAAGTAATATTGAAGGTAATTGTAATTTACTTTAACGGAACTGGGACACATGTTGACTTATGCTCGGTTGTTTTAAACAAAAACGGAACGTTTTGCTTAACCAATAGTAGAATTGTTTATTGCCAATCTGGGCAAATAAATAGATTCGTAAGCAAATTTTACCTGTGATAGCTAGTTCCATATGGGAGTGTCTACTACATATGCGAAGCTATAAGGTCTTTGCTTCATCATTGGTAATGTAAAGGTTGTATGCCCAGCATGAAACCTTATGTTTGCTGGCAGCTAATAATGGCTATTGTTCGAACAGCCAGAAAGTATTTAATTAGATTTAAGAATAAAAACACAGTGACGGATAATTTTCTTGAATATTAAAATATTCTATCATTAATTTTAGCGCAGCATTGTCGTATACCTTTTATCTGAATTATACGTGGTCACACGTACTTAAGCTCCAATCGTTGTTTCTTTTAATAGTTCGTGTCCCATACACTTCACAGAGGTATCACACCTCTACACTTGGTGGAGGTGCCGCGATCAATACCGGAGCACCCCCGCGATATTAGTGCGCACACAAAGCGCATATTGTAAAAAACCCCCTTATACGTTTAAAAAGTTCGTAAGTAATATACGATAAGGCAAGGCCTATCGCACCCAGAAGAAGAAGACGAATAAAGCTAAGTGGTTTCTATTATTTGTATGATAAAAGAAAGTAAGAAGGATGGCATATCAATGTTTTTGGCCAGAAATTAATAAATTCTTTTCGGGCACGAATAGACATGAATGTGTCGAACAATTTATTAGTGAGTTTGTTGAGGAAGCTAACCATTACGGATGGCGGAAGAGCGATTGGGCGCTCATAATAAGCGCATATATGGATAGCGCTGCCCTAATGTTTCACAGATATATATACCGTGAAGGTATGACCTTTGAAACCATTTGCAACAAGTTGAAGGAAGAGTTCGAGTGCAGATGCCACCCATGGCACAAGTATTTAGTGCAAGAGGAAACCATTGCACTAACAACGGCTGAGGAAGTCGGAAAGGAAAGCATTGTTAATAAAAATAATGATGCTGAATTATTTTCTAGAATGAAACAAAATGATGACAATCAGGATGACATCCACGATGACAGCCATGATGTCAAGGAGGAAGTCGAAGGCAGTCCTGTGAATGCTGAAGAAGATTTAAGCGAAGTGTTCGAGACCGAACACGAGGAAGAGATGGACGAATCGGGTCAGAGCATTCCAATTATTTATCCTTTTAGCTATGTTTCAGAGCCTCGGAATGAATCCTTGTCCAAGGAAAACAATGTTCGCGATGACGAAACACATAAAAATAACGTCATCATCGATCATAACATTGAGTATGAACAAATGTCTACGGTGGTTGAATCCGATCAACTCGCATTGCCAACCGATACGAAGGAGGACGAGCAGTCATCCGTGACTCCAAAGGGTGATGATTTTAAGTTTGCTTTAGAGTCAAAGGAAAGTAAAGCTGAGCAGGAGATAGTTAAGGTCGTCACAGCTTCACCTGAGCAGTCGTACAGCTCATTAAATGAAATTGAGATCATTCCAATGCCTCATACACAAACAAGCAATGGAAATGATATAAAAGTTATAGCTGAAAAGTTAAAAAATATTAAGAGTTATAAAACTGGAAAACCTATGGATCGATATTGTCCAATAATAGTAAAACAAGGAAAAAGAAAACTCAGTATTGTTTCGTTACGACGAAAGCGCACCATTTATAATATAAAAATAGCGCCTATTAACAAAAATTTCGCATACAAATATGCTGGACAAACTAAAATAAAAAAACTTAACTTCAGAACTAAATAAACTCAATATAAGTTCTAGAAAGTTTGATAAACATTTTATAAAGACATTTTCTCTATGGCAATTTATAGAAACATTTTTCATTTTAAAGTATAAATTTAGAAGATTAAATAATAGAAAGATCAGAGAGATTTTTCATGTTAGATTAAAAGCCTTTCATGTAAGAATGTAAATAATATTTTTTTTTTTTTCTCTCTGCTGCTTTTATGACTGATTTGTCAATGTCAAGATGTAAACATCAATCCATTATTTTAGTTTGGTTAACTGTACATTTTATTAATATTTGTTATTTTGTATTTATTACATGAGACAAGATCGGACGACAACGTGAGGCCACACCGGGTCACCGGGTGTCACTCCTCACAGCCATAGAGTCCGCGGGAAGGTCACCACCCCTACGTCTTCTTTAATTAGGGTTCACAACGGTGAACTAGTATGAACGTACTCCAGAAGATAATAACGTGTGTTTAGTAACTACGCGAGTTAATTAATCTTCAAATCTGTGATTCCACATAGAGGGAGGAGGATACTCACTCTAAGCCGCAACCAACTTTGCTATAGAAGCATAGTCTTCGCAAAGGGTGTTGGGTTGACACCAGTGGTTCAGCTTATAGTTGGGGACTCTCTACCTGCACCACAAGCCGGGACCAACTTTGCTAAAGAAGCATAGTCTTCGCAAAGAGTGTTGAGTAGACACTGCTGGTACAGCTTTTGATTATGGACTCACAGATTTTCATCGTAACTATTAATAACTAGAGAGGAGTGATTATATTATTTTTTAGATTTTACCTCTGGAGTGTGAACATAATTTATAGGGTGGTCTGACTTCTTAACCTTTTCCTTCCCTCTGACTTAATGCCGTCCGATGGAACAAAAGTTTTTGATGTTTAGGTCTTTTTCAATTTAACCCTTCCGGACCAATGTGAACTTTCACATTGATTGTTTGATTGTGTCTGAGGACTCGTCGCGTCTTTTCCTCGGGTTTTGGCGTGACGAGGTTCAAGCATGACAAATATAGTTTGCATAAGGTGCATTATGGCACACTTAAATATTTAACTTCATTGACACTTATTATGATGTCAAACTTGTGGTTTGTTTGTCCTGTCCTTGAGCCTTCCCTTGCAAGGGAGGTACCTCATTTTGTTTCAACGTCTCCCGAGTCAATAAATTAAATTCTCTTAGGGCTAGGTAGGAACCTTCTGATTGTTCGAACGTTGTGAATAAAAGGATTGCACAATTATGGGAGTGCATTCATCCATTTATTCAAGGGTGGGCGTAGCTCATGTAAAGGTTGTATGCCCAGCATGAAACCTTATGTTTGCTGGCAGCTAATAATGGCTATTGTTCGAACAGCCAGAAAGTATTTAATTAGATTTAAGAATAAAAACACAGTGACGGATAATTTTCTTGAATATTAAAATATTCTATCATTAATTTTAGCGCAGCATTGTCGTATACCTTTTATCTGAATTATACGTGGTCACACGTATATTCTCCAATCGTTGTTTCTTTTAATAGTTCGTGTCCCATACACTTCACAGAGGTATCACACCTCTACAGTAAACATACAAGAGTCTTAATTTTAACCAATAAAGGTCCGTACATTAAAGGAATCAGCCATAAGATGACACAGATGTTGACCTCGCACAGGTCTTTATTGTTGGTTGTATGTTGAAGTTGGCCTTCAGTCAAGCCGGATGCAGCTGAATAACCAGTATTTGACATGGAGTGACTGCTTATCTGAACACTACAACCCAGTTACCGGGTAATACGATACCCCTAGGTAAGACTGGTTGTCACATTTTCGCCTGTGAAATGAATGACACCCGGGGCAACTACTTAGCCACAAGACCCGTTTATATTTTTCATTTTTCACTGTTTGTGTTTCCTGTGCGTGTTCCAAATAAAATATTTTTCTTTCTTTCTTTTCTTTTACAGTCAAAGAGAGTCCCTAAAGCCAGCAGTAGGTGAAGACTGGCTATGAATGATCATAATATGATTGTAATCTCAAAGAGCTTAATGACGAAAACGATGTTTCTTTTTTATCGTATTTGGACTGAGCGGTAATAACAGTACAAGATGTAAGACTGGTGCATCGTACATTGTACATTTGAACAAGTTACATAGGGAGGTATAACACACAGACACGTATTCGAATAATTCATTTTAATGGCCACCTCGAGGATAGTGGAAGAGATATGTAACGTCGTCTTAGTATTAAATATTTTATCCTTTATGTATACTTATTCAGATACTTTTGTTTCGCCATAAGTACAAGATGTTGAAATAGTTTCGGGAATGGATGAAGCAAATAGATATTCTCTTAAGCATCAAAATAACACATTAGCTGGAGAAGAAATTGTTATTTATAAAGATTAAATTCTTGTTTTATTCTGACTTTACCCCTGTAGACTGCTTCGTTGTTTTAGTAGTCGTAAGCGCTACTGTTGATCATGAGGTCATGGGTTCGATTCTCCGGTCGGGCGAAGTTATTGGGTTTTCTATCTGGAATATCTTAGTACCAGCCCGGAGCCTGGATTTGCCCCCTGTTACATGGGATATTACATTTACACTGGATGGACATTACATTGGATGGTTCCGTGTGGTGCCGGACGTAAAAGAATAGCACCTTCCCATTTCTTCCCATGGGTGTCGTAGAACGCGACTAAGGGACTTACTAGAGAATGGGCAGCAGCGTTGTCTATGCATTTGACCACCATACTGCAATCGCCAACCCGCCCCCCTTTGGGGGAGGCTTATATCCAGCAGAGGACATCTTTTGGCTGATATGATGCCATGGGACATAAACAGGAGTGGCAAAATTCAGGGATACAAGGCGTGACGATGTTATGTATGTTATACCCTTTGGTGCGATGATTTCACAGATTAAGAGCCTGATGAATGTCTGACGGACTCTGGACCACCTGCTTAACACGTTGCAAACTGTAACACTACAGTATATGCCCTATATGATACATCTCTTTGTTTGCTTAAAGCAATTAAGATTGTAACTTACTGTTTGCGTTTCCTGCAGGCTTTAAACGAGAACCGTAGACAAGCGTTTTGTCGTCAGAAGAGTAGACAAAAATGACGTTTCCGTATAGACAGTTAACAGTTTTGTACCGAGAAATGTAGACAAGCAATTTCTATTCTACTGAAGAGTAGAAATATAAAGCGTCATGCTAAGCCTGCTGATCGATAAAATCAAATCAACAGCTCGTACAATGTTTGCGACTAGTTCTGCAAGTATCCGAACAGTAAATCAAAGCTCTAATCGAGTACACGGTGTTCTGAGTAATCTGCTTGTTGATCGGGAGTTACGAGTGCGACAACAATGTCGTGGTCACAATATGTTGACCAGCGGCTTTACGGCTACCGATACAGCCTGGTTGATTGGAATATCGATTAAGGGTGGTGGTGCCAGTGCGGTTCTGCGTCGAGGGCTTGTTTGCTTTCTATTGGAGGGACAATACATTAGCTTGTGTGGTTTGGGAGTAAATGGTTCAAGTTTAATTACTTGTAGGCGAGTCTGAATGTAAAAAATATGTAATTTTTGTGGGAAATAATATCGTAAAATACGTAAAACATTTTCCTACTTCCTATTATGTATAAATGTGACTTTGTGAGGATGGATAAATGGATGTTTGTTTCTCTTTCACGCAAAAATATCTGAACGGATTGGGATGAAATTTGGCACACAGATATATTTAATCTGGATTGGCACAAACTATACTTTTTATCCCGGTAGTACTTCCGATCCAACTTCTGGAGGGAGGTGGGCTGGCTGGAATGACAACCGAAGGCCGCCATGGCTCACGCACAATGGTCCACTTGAAGGACTAAGTGCGGAAACCAAACCCTTAACATAGAACATAGTACTTCCGTTCCCGTGGGTTACTTTTCGACCTTCACGCCAGCGAAGCTGCTAGCAAAAGCTAGTATCTAGATAAACAGAACTAGGATTGTTCTCAGCATCTCTAGTCAAAACAATTTCATATTGATTTAAAAAAGCACAATATTATATACCTACGCAAAATGCGTGAAAACCGAAATGTAACCAGCTATTTTCAACGAATTAATAGGGCAACCTAACTTGGCATGTCATGAGGCGGCACAATTTCTACAGTCGAACGAATAGGCACAGCCAAACGGAGCTCTGGTATTGAGCCTGGAAGGTTCGGTGTCTGCAAGATAAATGTAGGCTCGAAAACAAATGTGGGAACTTATTGTACACTATTTCGTGTACACAACCTAAATGGATATTGCGAACAGTTTTACCCGGTTGAAATGGAATCACTTGACATGTGGCTGGTTCACATCTGTTGAAGCCTCTTGTTTTTATTTCCATCACAATTTATGCTAAACATCTGATATATTTGGGTTCAAACGATCCGCCCAGAGGCATTTGTATGTAAACCAGGACAACATCTGTCGTGACTTTCAGTTGACCTTACTTACCCTTTTGATTTATACATAAATGTTTTGTATTAGTTTCGTGGTTTCATTGGAAACTACGCTGGAACCTATACCTCTGTCCTCTGAAAATTCTCTCTTGACCTTCTTAACTGTTTGTTCACTTTCAAAACGCCTAAGAATATCTCTGAAGCTAGTACATCCAGAGCTCTTAAATGATCATTTGGTGGAAAATCTTTCTTTGATCAGTAGGTACGTGCGAAAAAGTAAACACGTGTGGCACGTCCCACCTCGCAGTATATTTCATGTAAGTAGATATTCCACGCCATTTCCTTGATCCTACTTTATAAAGAGCAATATTGTAACACTTTGGGCGTTCCTGAGCCACGCAAAATTAATTTTGAACTATAATATGCTGGGTATTAAAATAACTTTTGGAGAAGGTACAACTTTGTAAACAAACATTTACTAACTAATTCTCAGTTTATATTATGAAAATGTAATAATTCTACCTAAGCATTAAGAGTTTGTCGGAATAATATATTTAAGTATTTTACCCGAAATTATTTAATACACTTGAACATATTAATTAGAAAACCTGTTTAATGCCTCTGATAAACTATTTTACAAGGCCTTGATTAAATGTATTCATGTTATTATTCATATTATGAGCTAGTAAAGAGATGCCATTATACATAAACTAACAAATGTGAATTTAAACTCGGTGGGTACATAGCTACAATAACTTCGTTTTGTCAGTTATTTGAATAGCGTCTAGAAATCTAAACGAGATAGAAGCTCCCGAAATCGGCCAATCGTGAAACGCGGTTGGTCAACACTATCGGGATTGCAGACAGCTATGTAACCTGGAATTTCTCATTGAACCAAAGTGTAGTAGCACAAAATCATTGTATTCCCTGAGTGTATGAGCCAGGCACGCATGACACAGAGAGTATTTAGAGGATTTCATCAAAACGTTCTTACTAAGAGTAGCAAGCTCTATCTATACCTTGTTTAATCATTATTTTCCTAGCTTTTTCCCAATTATGTTGAGTTTGGCTTCCAGTTAAACTATATGCAGCTGAATAGATACCCGTATTTTACATGGAGCGATTGCGTATCTGACCCCCACAAACCAGTTAATGGGTAATTAATATCTATTCCTCGTATCTTGCATGAAATACATATCATCCGTCATCATTATTTCATTCATTCAAAAGACGTTTACCGCTGGAATTACCTGTAGCCTCACCTGATTAGCCCGTATACTCGCTACATCGACCGGCCCAAACATTTTGCCTAAATTATACATGCCCTGAATGACCCGAAACTTCTAATCCGAATTGCTAAAAGCCTATGAAAGAAAAGTTTGTAATTTGTTAATCAAATAAGTTTATCCCAGAATTCAGTGCTTAATTGTTAGAACACAGGTATTCAGGTATAACTACGTCATCACAGTAAAGTAATTTGTAGATTTTCTAAAAAATAAAACTAATATAATATTCTCTCCTTAATTCTTTCAGAATTTCAAGTTATCCTGAGTTTTAAACAATCCTTAATCCAAGATTACAGGGATTATGTTTCTTTCTTAAATTGCAGGTAAATAATAAAACTTTTAATAGAGAAATTGGAGGCTGTATTTTTAATACCATGCAGATGGAACATATTTCCACAATGGTATTACAGAGTCTAGCTTTCGAGGTAAAGGGAAGCTTTATGCTGTTGCTGCCTTTTATACATCCTGTGTCGAAATTGAATTTTATTAGAATTATTTATAATGGGTTTAGAAAACAAAGCTTACTGCGTTCGAGCCTCAGTGACACTGTTATTTGAATTACTTAAGTGTAGGTAGTGTATCTAATAGTTTCTGCAAACTCAAATAATAATCGCGTAGGTATAGTTAAATGGCGTGTGTCTTATCTACAAGTTTCATTTCATGAAACAAGACGAAATATTTTTAATTTATTTAAGTAGAGCTGTCGAAAGAAAAAAAATGTTTCCGCCGCTTGTAACGTTATGAATGATTTAAAAGAAACAAAGTTTTTTTAACGAAAAGTAATTTCTTAAAACAACCTAATAATCCACCTGGAATTCACCCTGTATTTGCCAATTTTAGGCTTAGCGTGGAAGCGGTTAGGCGGTTAGCGACAAAACCCGAACAATCTCCAAGTTTACGATGCGATCCCAATCCGCCAGCGCCACTGCTTTCGGTTCCCTGAAATACTGTGGCACTTTCCTAATTATTTGTAGCCTGTGTAGGGAATGGTTGGGTTGTAAGTAGGTAGAACGACTCAATATAATCTTGAGTCAATCTCCTTAATATGGTATCTACATCGAATTATTCTATGTAAGTCTTTAATGCATAATGAAGTGGAATGTCCTTAATTGCAATTTGTTTGCATTGACATATTCTAAATATTGTTTAACATAATATTGATGTGTTATTCAGTCTTTGTGTTTGCAGCAAGCTGTAGGTAGGTACTTACCCACCAAAGCGCCATCTAGCAGTGGCGAAGAAAAAGGTTTTCATAAGTGAAGCTACATCAAAATGTGTGCAAATAATAAAGTATTGGATTTTATTAAAGGTATGCTGAAAGAAAATATATTATATCGTAGGGACACTTAACCAGCGCCATCTAGTGTTTAAACGTAGAAGTGACAAAGTGCGGTCCTGTGTGTGTTTGGCTTCAGGAATGTTCAGCTTCGGTAAAACCCTGAACTACTACAGTAAATGGAATACTACGGACTGTATGAAACTGAGGAAAGAGGACGCTATCAATGTTTACAATTTTATGCTACGGTTTAGATTTAGGTGCATCCTTAGTCCTAGTCACTAACGATGATTTTTAAATACATTAATGCAACTGTAAGGATACTTTCGTTATATTTTGATTTAACTTTAATTTTAAACGAATTCGCACGGTTACATATTGGATAACAATGCCAAAAACGAATTTACTGTCTTGTCGTTTTAATACCTACAATGTTACTTTCAGATTATAACGTGTTATAGATACACACAAATCGGGAGCAGTGCTAATTTTAGCATTGCAGTTAGGTGTTAGAGCCAGTAGAATAGCATTCGAAACAATTATAGTTAGGGCATCCGTTCCCGCATGGACATTCAGGTCAAGTGGTTTCGTTTCTTGTGGAGATTCACTAGATCTTTCAGTGGGTTTTCTTTATGTCAATAACAGGAAGTTTATATAGATGTTGTGTTCGTTTGTGATTAATCATGCAAATGTCAAAGTTTTTGCTGAGATGGCTTACAACAACATTTTGTTTACTTCACGCACTTGGAGATAAAACTATTGGTATGTTTTGTAACCAATTACCTACTAGGCTACTAAAATATTATTAAATTGCCTCTTCGTTTTAACCAAAACCAATTCCTGTGCTGTCTTTCACTGGTTGTATCCTCCACTTATTCTTAGCAGTCTTTTTATTTAGTTTATTTAACTCAATTTATTTTGTCTGCACTTAAGAATACAAAATTTTCTATTACCGTCCTAGGTGCTATTTTCGATGACGGGACATTTTTATTAGAAGCCGCTTTCAACATTGCACTTACCGCGGCATCCGAAGAGCAAGAAAATCCATTTGTAGCAAGTGTCATACGAACATCTCCTGGAGACATATTAGAAGCAGAAACTGCGATGTGCACGCTTTTAGAGGTAACGTTCATGTTTCAAAAATATCAAAGTAAATTGAAATTCTTCATTCGAAAAGATGTTTTTATCAACATTCTGTTACAGAGTAATGTATTCGGAGTATTTGGGCCAACTAGAAAAGGCTCATTACAGCATATTCAGTCTATAGCAGATTTCCTTGAGATTCCTCACGTTATCACAGATCCGATAGAAACACAAAATCGAAACTGGTCTGTGGTTAATTTGTTTCCACATCACTTGGCTTATTCACAGGTATTTGAAATGTTTTGTTAGTTCATTTGTTTTTATTGACACATTCAACCAGTAAAATTATTGTGTTCTATTTTTGCAGATGTTTGCTGACCTCATAGAATTGAAAGGGTGGACAGATTTCACTATAATTTATGAAGGTGCAGAACTTTTGCCATTTTTTGACAATATTTTGTCAATGCAAGATTTAGATACTGGTCAGAAAATTCTAATCAACATTGTTCAATTACCTGATGGTGACGATTTCAGGCAGGTTCAACTCCCAATTAAATTTAGTTTCAGTATATAGTATAGTGATTTAAAAAATATTTTTTTTCTGATTTGTTTCCTAGGTCTCAACTAAAGTTTATAAAAAAGTCGGGGTCTCTGAACTATGTCATAAACTGTGGCAGAGAAACGTTGCCAAAATTACTAGAGCAAGCACAACAAGTGGGAATAATGTCTGATGAACATAGTTATCTGATTATGAATCCAGATTTCCAAACAATAGACATAGATCCATACAAACATGGTGGCTCTAGTATAACAGGTAATATATTTTACTATAGGATTTAAAATTGCAAATAAATGAAGTCTCATTCTCTTAGTCATATCACGAATTTGAGAGACGTAAACATGTTGACTTGTTACAATAATGACATTGTTTTTCATGTTCAGGAATTCGCATGTTCGACCCAACCTTAGAGCCCATTCAAAACTTTATCACATCTTTAAATGAGAAAGTAGCTGAACTATCTGACAACAATATAGAAAATGCGATAGCAGAAAATGGTCTGACTCTAGATTTAGCTTTGGTATACGATGCCGTTACTTTATTTGTTGCAACTTTAAATACTATGGAACTAGAAGAGGGTTCTAATGTGACTTGTGATGCTGAAGAAAGCTGGGCTTTTGGTTCCAGCATCGTGAATTATGTTAGAACTGTGAGTAACTACCAACAATATTTATGTTGAATCTTAAATTGGTGTTAATTTCCACTAATACATGTATGTTCTTTATTATAGATGGAAGTTGATGGTTTGACAGGAATTATAAAGTTCGATGAAGATGGCTTCCGGTCGGAAGTAGAAATAGATGTACTAGAAATCATGACCTACGGTTTAGAAAAGGTATAAAATTGAATGATAGTGGCCTTTATACTTGAAATTCATTAATTGTCGGGCAATAAAAATTAATGCTTTTCTGGTTGCAAATTAGGTGGGGACATGGACATTTGAAGATGGTTTTGTTGAAACTAAAGATGAAGTATCAGCAGCAGAACAAGAAGGATCTGAAACAATGAAGGGCAAGCATTTCATTGTTCTTACAGCGTTGGTAAGAATTCACAACACTTCAGTGAATGATTATATAAAGATGATAAAAAATTAAAGCTGTGTTTATTTCTTTTAGAGTGCTCCGTATGGTATGCTTAAAGAATCTTCAAAAAAACTTGAAGGCAATGATCGATACGAAGGCTTCGGGATTGAAGTTATTGAAGATTTGGCAAAAATGAATGAATTTAATTATACATTCGACATACAAGAGGATGGTGTTTATGGCTCATACAATAAGAAGACTAAAAAGTGGAATGGCATGATGGAGAAAATAATGGACGGTGTAACTATCATTTGCCTCTATTTTGGACCAATTTCTCAAATAAGTGACAAGTTTTTATCTGGTATTAAATAGTTGAGTTTATAAAAGTCTGAATAGTTCATAACCTAATTGATGTGTGTTGTCAAAATTCTAATATGTTGCAGAGAGCAGATTTCGCTATAACGGACTTGACCATAACAGCAGCTCGACAAAAAGCAGTTGATTTCACCAGCCCATTTATGAACTTAGGTATAACTATATTGTATAAGAAACCGACCAAAGAACCACCAAATCTCTTCTCTTTCATATCACCATTTTCAATGGGAGTAAGTACTTAGTCAGACTGGTTGAAAATAATGAGCTTTTATATGTTTTTATTTCTTTGTTATGCCATTGCAGGTTTGGGGATGGCTTGCAGGAGCGTTCGTTGGCGTCTCAGGTCTTTTATTTATATTAGGACGACTAGCACCAGAAGAATGGCAGAATCCTTACCCATGTATTGAAGAACCGGAAACTTTGGATAATCAATTTACCTTGGCGAATTCATTTTGGTTTACTTTGGGAAGTGTGCTTACACAAGGATCAGAAATTGCTCCCATGTCAGTGTTTAGTTTGTTTTAGTTCAAATGCAGTTTATTATCAAAGTGTATATTTACGCTATATGCATGTTTTAGTGCCGTATCTACGCGAATGGCTGGAAGTATGTGGTGGTTCTTCACTTTAATCATGGTTTCATCTTACACCGCCAACCTTGCTGCTTTCCTCACAGTTGAATCCAAGTTTTATGCTATTAAAAGTGTTAACGATCTTGCAAATAACCCGTTTGGAATAACTTACGGAGCTAAGAAGGGAGGTGCTACCTTCAGTTTCTTTAAGGTAATGGAAATTCTCTATTGACTATCGAGGGAAATATCCTAGAATAATAGTACATCATTTTAATAAAAATCCAATTCACTTTGTTATTTATTTTGTGTTTAGGAATCGGATAACTTACTTTATCAGAAAATGTATCAATATATGGAAGACCATCCAGAATATCAAACAGCTACCAATGATGAAGGGCTGGAGAGGTAAGTGTGAAACAAAGAAAGTCTAAAAACTAGTTTGTGGTACTGTATTACCTTTTAAGAAATATTTCTCTTTTGTTTCAGGGTGAAATCCGATGACGAAAACTATGCATTTCTAATGGAATCGACATCAATCGAGTACATGGTTGAGAGAAACTGCGATGTTGCGCAAGTCGGTGGGCTATTAGACAGTAAAGGGTACGGGATCGCTATGAAGCAGAGTAAGATTTCTTGCATCACTTTGTTTGTTCTCTAAAGCTACGTTAGATAAAGTTTTTTTTAAACTGCTACTTCAAGGATATAATACTATAAATACAATGCTTGTTGTGATGGTATCAGAGTTTATAGGGAAGGAGAGACAAATAATTAATTTTAAGATCCATAATATTTTCATATCAGCTACTACCTCCTCAGTAAATTGCGCGTGTGCTCACCTTAACACTTATATCTAGTGGACTTATGTGTCGTGAAAATAGCCATATCGTGATCTACCTTGCCATTTCACGATATGCCGCCATTTCTTGATTTGGCTTGTCAAATCACGATGCGCCTAATACAAAATCAGATCGACGAAACAACCTATTTATCGATATTTTCAGTTGACCACATGGTATAACGCAAAGTAGTTGCATTTCACTCCGCTAGTGGCACCCCGACCAAATGAGTTTGGCTATGTTAGAATTACTGTAACAAACCGCGTGTAAGCCAAGCGAGCGATGCTATGGTAGCGGTCGACGAGCGTTACATCAATGTTGGTCGGAAATTCTTGGCGATTGAGTTTTTAAGAATTATTCGAGTAGGAATAAGTCGTCTAGGAGGATATATGTGTGACCGTATTGGTGATATTATTCAGAAAGGCTAGGTGTGTAGTACTCGCGACCGGCGTGCGTGTATGAAAATATGTATGAATGTAGCAAGTGGCGTACTGTAGTTTCTGCCTACCCCCAACGAAAAAGGCGTGAGTTTATGTATGGAAGAATAAGTCGAATAGGAATTATTAACCAATTACGTGGCAGTAAAAACAGGTTTATGTTTTGACTCATATCTGGGTCAAAACGCACAAGCATCGCTAGGCAAATCGTCAAACGCTGAGCGTTGAATGATATAGCGGATGTTATATGGTCTCAAATCATGAAATCGCGGCGTATCGTGAAATGGGCAGGTAGATCATCACGATATGGCTATATCTACGATCAGACGACGACGTAATAAGTAAGAAGTTTATACTTTTATCCAGATTCACCCTATCGCCAACCAATGAGTGAATCCATACTTCAACTGCAGGAAGAAGGAAAACTAACCAGAATGAAAGATAAGTGGTGGAAAGAAAAAAGGGGAGGCGGTGCTTGTGCGGTACGCTCTAGCTTTTATGATTTTATTCGAAAAATATTTATTTTAACTGAGAAGTTACAAGCTGTGCTTCAAGCTCCACTGACGTGCTATCTTTTTAATGATGAATGCAATGCAAGTTACGAGTCTTTCAAACATTTCATAGGTATTACTTTTTCATATTGCTTCTCAAACAATTTTCATTAAACTGTCAATGATCACAGTTGAAAATTGACAAATTATTAGGTAAACACGTTACTTAAATCCTTCGATATTGAGATATTATCGTTGGCAATCCCCTGAACCATTAACAAAGTTCTATCGATCAGGATGACGACGCAGGCGGCGGTGAAGCCCAGCCCTTAGTTCTCGCGAACGTGGGAGGCGTGTTCATTGTACTCGCGGCGGGTTCGGGCATGGCCGTCGTCTGCGCCTTTGTTGAGATGGTCTTCGACGTATGGATGATATCCCGGAAGATGAAGGTACTACATGCCATTAATATTCATTACATTGTGACTCTATAATGGTTTTACGTGCCAGCTTGCTCTTTACAAGTCAGTGAGATAAATGATAGTTTGGTTAGGAAAGTAGCTCGAAGTTTTAAAAAGTTTAGGTATTTAGTGGCCTGTTTATTGTTTCATAATCCTTTGTTACAAGTAGGTTTTTATTAGTGAGGCTTATTATATAAAGGGTCAAAGTAAATTAGCTGGCAATACTTTACCTACCCCTTGAGTATCCATATCGAAACTATAATGTTCGATGGGCGAATCAATCAGCTGTCTTTGTACTCGTAGGTGTCGTGGAACATAGATAAATGTACATGTCAGTGTCATTTAAAGTTTTGAAAAAGTTGGAATAATGAATGAAAAAAATAATTGTTTCATTAGTTTGCGATATCGATATCCAACACGTAGGTAAACTTTTGCCAGCGAATTTAATTTAACCCTGTATATACTCCCCTCATCTTAGCTCTGTCACTCCTTATCTATATTTTTTTATTATCTAAAGTTTTATTATTACTTTAGAAAATAATGAAAAATAGATTAGAGTAACTTGCCATTTATTGACCATGCCACCGATGTCAATCTGTTTATCTTAAACCATTTTTTTTACGTGAATATCCAGCGATGGCCTCATTACATTGTAAATATGGACATCTTTATTTTGAATTTGTGTTTTTTTCATTTTACCAGAATTGCATGTTCCAGTGTGACCCCTCGCCAAAATATAGTCGCTTCGTGCCATTCTCCGTAGTTATTATTGCTACCTTTGGTAAGTATTATACCCACCTATACTATAACCTTGTCTACCTTCCATTCTGCCGTCTAGTGGTTTTACCAACACATAGATAAGTCGTTTCTTCTCGTCTCTCATTCATCAGGTTTTTTCAACTAACCTATCCTAACAAATTTGTCGTTTGAATCACAGTCACTGAAATAAATTACAGGTATCATTCAGAGAAGAATTGATAGCTGAACTGAAATTTATTCTAAGCTTCAGCGGAGACACCAAGCCTGTTCGCCATAGAGAATCTACTGGCAGTGGTTCAGGTGAATCAAAGGGTAACGAAAAGAACGAAGGAGATCCGGAATGCGCCGACGATAACGATAGACCTGATCCATCGCCAACCCCACGCTCTGAGAGATCAAACCATTCTCGTCATACATTGCAGTTGAGCAGGAGACAAAGCAATGCGGTGCAAATGGCGAAAATGAGGAAATATAGTTCAAGAAGTGCTTTATAATACGTTGAGCAGCGTATAGTATTTGGAAGCCAGGGTTTTCTGGTATATCTACCTGGATAACTGTATAATGTTTAAGTACCTACTTATGTTTATAAGACCGTTTTTCCTTTCTTTAATTGCTTAGCACACAGTTCGATCGAAAATCCTTAGATAGAATTCAACATATATCTGTTAATTGGCTTTCCAAATGTGTTCGTTGTGCACAGTCAGTTATGGATGATAATTAAACCATTATCAAATTATCACGCGTCAGGCTCTGATGTTAATTAATACGGACACGTCCAAATAGGTAATTATTCTGCAATTTATGTACTTGTTCTGTTGTGAGTTCATTGTATAATTTTACACCCACGTAAATGCGACAAGGAAAATTTATTCGCTTTATTTCTGTGTATGTTACTAGTTCCGTGCGGTGCCTGACGTAGTTCCTTGTGGTGCCGGACGTAAAGAATAGTAGCATCCCATCTCTTCCCGTGGGTGTCGTAGGAGGCGACAAAGGGACTTACTAGAGATCACAGTACCTAGGGTTTTAAAAATGTATGGAGAACGCTGCTGCCCATTCTCTAGGAAGTCCCTTGGTCACCTTTTACGACACCCACTCCAAGAAATGGGGTGGTAATATTCTTTTAGTCTGGCACCACACGCAAGAACGTATTTACAGAATTATAAACATTAAAATCATGAATACAACCCTCTAATTTCATTTAACCCCATTGTATGAGTATTTCGTGAAAAAGCATTATAATACAGGGTGATTGGAAGATGGGTGCAAAGCTTTAAGGCGAAGATAGTACAGACAATTTAAAACCATTTAAGCCATGGTTGTCTTAGACGAAGTCTTACCAAATATTTTTAACCAAATTTTTAAGTTTTTTTTTCGGAAATTCTCAAAATTTAATGTAAACTGCATAATTATGGCCAAATTGAATGATAAATGAATTCATTTTTTATTTATTTAATTAAAGTAATGTGTAAGCAATCAAGCAAAACATGTTTTAGGCTTCTGTGTCATTAGACATTTTTTTTTACAGACATTTAAAGCTCAGAAAAAAATAAAAATTTGTACAATACGTCTTTTAAACCTTATTAAAAAAAAAAATTGGTAAGACTTCGTCTAAGACAACCATGGCTTAAATGGTTCTAAATTGTCTATACTATGTTCACCTTAAAGCTTTGCACCCATCTTCCAATCACCCTGTATAAATATTAGAAGTAGTGTTAGTTGGTTGGTTGGGTGTAGTAGTGTGAGTTAGTGTTTGTATGTATGTATATTCTCATATTATGTGTATATATTTAAATTAAAGTTTAATTTGTAATTTTATGTTTTCCATTTACTGTTATTACACGCGTTGTCTACATCTCTGTTATCTTCTCTCCTATCGCAGGTGTACTGGAAGAGATTTCTGTAGAAATAAGCATTACCTATGTACGTATTTTTCTGTTCCTTTCTTCTTGTCTGTTTAAACAATGTGTGTACATGAATGGTTAAATAAAAATAAAATAAAATAAATAAATATAATTATGTGAAGCTATATTTGTCACGGTCGCGAAACATATTTAATCAACATACAACTTCAAAGTGACCATTAAATTACAAAAAATGTAATAAAATTTGAATTTTGCAGGCTGCCCTAGCTCATCCACCACTACATACGTGCTCTATTGAATCCATAGACAAATTTCTCTACTTTATTTACTTTGTAACGTGTTGTTCTTAGGAGCTAGAACAGGGCCCCAATTTTGTATCGTTATAATGATTCCCCGCGGAATCTTACTACGTTCAAACTACCTCAATATCGTGTTTTGTAGAAACCAGTCTAACAGTAAGGAATCAAAATGTCATATTCTGTATGCTCCAAGACAATTTTTCGATATTAATTAGCGGATGTCGTGTGTGATCTAAGAAATTGACGTGATTTCGAAGTAAGGAATATACTCAATAAAATCTATCTTGGGAGTAGTCTATTAACACTGTAACATTAATACTCTCCCTTTTCTGAACTGTCTCAAATTACTTGTCTTCAAGCTAGTAGATAGTATGTCAAGTTGTTAATTAGTACATGGTTTGAGAGATGCGGTGCTGTCCGTCCTTGTAATATGTCGAGCGTGAGGAGGGTGCGGTAATGAAAGACCTTGATTGAGGACCCACCACTCCTTGGGGTCATTCCTTATATTTTAGGACTGTTGACAACTAGCCTTAGGCAGGTCACACACTACAACGCGCCACGCGACGGGGCGGATATTACGCACCTCCACGCTGGGAAATTGGTCGGAGGTCCTTACCCCACAGGGGTGTCCTTAGCGTGTAGTCGCTTAGTTTTTAAATTATAGTCCCTGGTTGGAGGCCTTAATTTAATGAGGCAACTACAGGCAAATACGGTTAAGCAGCCGACAATCTCCTAGGTTGAACTGCGAGAAGCCATTCACAAAAAAGTGGAATTTGGCTCCGTTTTCCGTGCCCCGTCGCGTGGTGCGTTGAAGTTTGTGATCTGCCTTAGAGAAAGAAGGCGGAGAAAATAAATACCTACATTTTGGTTTACTTCGGAATTTTATGTCATTATTTGACTGCGTAAGAATTTTGTGTCTTCAATCTTTCTCTTTTTTATTAGAAATTAGTTTTTATGAAGCTACATTCTCTGAAAGTGTGAGGAATATTGACAATACAATAAAATATGACAACCATTTTGTAATTTATGATACACCAAAATCCTACTAAACTTAAACCCAAGGCAATTCTTGTGACTGTATGATACTCGACTGTAAAACGATAACCACAAGTCATTTATAAGCTTTCTTTAGGTAACAAATCGTAGGTAAATTAAACTCAAGATCATGTTTCCCCATAGTAATTTATTAACGTAAACCGCAATAACTACGTGTAAACTAATATGTCGGTGTCGGGCAATTTGTTAGGCTAATGGAACCGCTGAGAAAGATAGTGGTCACAGAGGTTGGTCTCCATTTCGCGCTGGGCACTGAAATAATGGTCTTATGTATCTAAACTATAGTACTTAGAAGTGTCGCTGCTACGAAGAAAATATTTTTGAAAATTCTTGTGGACTAGCCCGCTAGATAAGTAGTTCACTTAAGACTAACTCTTACCAAAAAGATGAGTCTGGCTGTAAATTCTCTCGTTAAGGCTCTTTAAATGGACCACTTCTTATCTCGTGTGTCATAAAAGCGACTATTTATGTTCATTTCTCCTTGAGTAAGACAATGATTTACAGCGATTATTAAGATGTTTGAACTTTTTGACATCGATAAGCAAAGGAAAAGCGATTTATCAAACCGTGCAATTTTTTGCAGTCTGGTTGCCCATTTACAGCAGGGTAGGCTAGGATTGTGCCGACCGGTAGGAAACGGCAAAAATCGAACGATACAGAACCGATAAAAAAATATTATGTGCTAATAAAAGTCTATTGCTGGATCTGAAAGCAATAACATTTTGTTTTATATTTTAAGGAAAACACTTAAAGCCGTGGGTGAAGGCAACTCTCATTGTTGGATTATTTCGGGTACACATTATCGTTAGTGATACTTGATTGAACAAGTTTCTTTTTTTGTTTTTTTTTTTGTGCTGTGTCCCCTGCAAACTGCCAAGTTTTAATCGAATCATATCATTTAGTCTGAAAATTATAATGAATTTGGTCATTCTTACCTAAACCAATCCCTCGCTGTAGTAAGATACCCAAAAATTAAAATAAGCCCCATCTTTTGCCTTCGAAAAAATAAGAGAGATACAACGTAATTTGTAATAACTTAACCATTAAGCTTATTTATAAAGAATTGTCATTAGGTCGAGGTCACAAAATGTCGTCCTCAGATATAATGGGCGCATTAGGCGAGACCTATTTTTTATCCCACTTGACAATAATCATAAATCCATAAGACGATGACATATGTGGGGAAAACAAGTCGTTAAGTAGCTGCCGGAAGAGATTCTATTTCAGAATGCCAAGAATACAACGAAGTGGAACATTTTTAATCAACATTTATTATAGTACAACAATACATAATTAGTTAATAATAAATTATTTCACCTGTCAACACACAAAAGCTAATTATTTTGTGTTAAAAATTCTACTAGTTTCTTCATCCTTCAGATTAAGAATCTGACTGAAATTACTGCACAGCTCTATACATCCGAGAGTTTAGCAAGAGACGGGATGACCACAACACATTAGTTCGAGAAAGACAATGCAGATCATGCCTGAAAAATCGGAAGAACTATAAACCTTACTCTCACCAAGATTAGTATTAATTTAGCTATAAGATCGTCGTTTAGCAAACGCCACACTGAGACTGCGCGAAGAATGTCTGGAGCTATGCGAATGATGTGTCCGATGCGTTTCAGTAGAACGGATCGAGTGAAGAGAACGTATGTCGTCTTTCCCTTCAGCCTTGGCAAGTTCTTCGAAGCTGTCTTCCACGGCATCCTTCTGCGGTCGCTTAACGGGCTTAATGTTGCCACTGAACTTTATGACGAATTTGAGCTCTTCCACTAGCTCGTATCTGAAGGTTGTCTGTAAGCAAAATTACGCTTGATATTAGTTAGATGTCAGCTGTGGCCGACCACTTTCCGTCATCGCGATGCGATTTAAATTAAACTTAAAAAAAAAGTTGCCAATGGTGCCGATTCTTATGTTCACCACCTAAACTAAAATAAGAGTATTGCTATCTCTTACTGACTGACCGCGAATGAAAAAGACCAGTGACGCCTTGAATTTCGCGTGATTTTAAGCATGATGAATTTAGTTCGTCGTTATTGAGTCAAAGAAAATCTTAGTTCAACTTAATTTGACAGATCTTATTTATTTCGATTAGCTTCTTGTTTCTTTAAAAAGAAAAAGATAGCAATATCCTTAATGCAGTTTAGTTGGTGCACAGCAGAATGTGTAATACATTCTGCTGTGCACCAACTACCTACCGAATTATTGATAGATTATTTTTCACAAAGATGAATAGTTGAATATCTGTCTACCGTAATATTATAACTATTGTCGCCATAGAGATTTTTAGACTGAGTTCTTTTTTGTTGTAGAATGATTCGATGAAGATTAATATCGTTACTAGAAACTTTATCATGCACATGATATTGCAGCTCTAAGTTATAATTATAATGTTCTGACAACATGCAACCGTTTTGCAGCTATTTGCGACAATATAACACACAATAACAATTAACCCAGTGTGTCAAGAGTACCTCCTCCTGCTTTGTCGGAGACACTCTAGTTTAATCAAGTGCTGTTACAAACACTTGTGAACTTAATATTGTCGTCACTATACAGAACACGATGGTGGTATCAAAATGTTTTTTTCTGAATTTTGAAGTTAAATCTTAGCTGACATTTTGATCTCATATGATAATAACCTCACACCATTCGGGTACCAGAGCACTATTGTACTCCATTGATCGCCAGTTTTTCGATCATTTTACCAGTAGGTAAGTAACTCTTTCGAGGTACTATATTTATATGGTACTTTTTTTGTTTTCTGAGGGAAACCTTCAAAAGGCACCCGGCAGCAAAAATTGAAATAATTCCGATCTTCATTTTTATTTCTGCCTGAAAACGAATACTTCTGGATATTAGTGAGTTTGCTTGCTGCATAACTAATTTATCTTTTCCTCGAGTTCCGCGAGATGCCGGAAATAATCAAGAACTAAAGATTCCGTAACTTTTTAACTATAACGAGGTTGTTAGCCATGATAAAAATATAAAGAACTAAATTCAGCCACAATAACGGAAATTACATTGACAAGGTCGGGAGAATAGATGTGGATATCTAGACACAAAAACTATTCCTTATTGTGAAATATTGGATGATTTTTTTTGTGTTTCTGTCCTTTTTACTTTTTACACGCAAAAACAAACAAACATACAAGTGAAGCTAATATAGCTTCACTTGTATGTTTGTTTGTTTGTATGTAACCGACTCCTTTGAGCGCGATTTTGACCCACTTTAAACGGTCATATTTCATTGAAACTTTATAAACTTGTCGAGGACCGATGACAATTCAATAATAAAAAAAAATGAGAAAAAAAACATGTTTTTGTACTTAGCAGAACTAAAAAAATATTGAGAAAAAAAAAACACGTTTTTGTAGTTAGCAGAACTAAAAAATAGAAAATAAATAATAGTTTAAAAAACTAAAAAACACGCTTTAAAAACCAAACTAAAAAAGGAGAAAATAATTTAGGTAATTCAATTAAAAAGCGTGGGGTGCTTTTTGAGGTATTTTTTATAATCAATTAATGTCAAGCACCCCACGCTTTTTAATTGAATTAAATTATTTTCTCCTTTTTTAGTTGGTTTTTAAAGCGTGTTTTTTAGTTTTTTAAACTATTATTTTTTGGGTCATGTTTACCGCAAATAAACGTTTTTTCTTTTCTTTTCTTTAAATAGATATCTACGGTATTATGATTCCTAGAGCCGTACAATAAGTAGTGGTTATCACGCAGTATTTATATTATATATTTTAGTGGAAGCTCATATAATGAATAATCACAAGCATAGCATAATCAGCCCATAATGTTCACACTGCTGAGATATAGGCCTCCTCTCGGTGTCGGTAATCCACCACTCGGGCTCAGTGCGGGTTAGATATGTCACATTTCTTCGAATTTTTGGTTTTTGGACATGCCGGTTTCCTCACAATGCTTCACGGTATTGAGAGCAGTGGTGATGAAATTATTTACTCAAACGAAAGCGTCTGTCTGGGTTCTATAACTTAGAACCTACGACTCGGGCCACCACAGCTTTCATTAAACGACTTCAATAAGGAGGAAGTTATCAATTCGACATGTTTGTACACGCTTTATATTAGCTTCACTTGTATGTTTGTTTGTTTGTTAGTTTGTTTGTATGTAACCAACTCCTTTGAGCGCGATTTTGACCCACTTTAAACGGTCAGATTTCATTGAAACTTTGTAAACTTGTCGAGGACCGATGACAATTCAGTAATTTAAAAAAAAAATGAGAAAAAAAAAACATTTTTGTAGTTAGCAGAACTAAAAAATAGAAAATAAATAATAGTTTAAAAAACTAAAAAACACGCTTTAAAGGAGAAAATAATTTAATTCAATTAAAAAGCGTGGGGTGCTTGACATTAATTGATTATAAAAATACCTCGAAAAGCACCCCACGCTTTTTAATTGAATTAAATTATTTTCTCCTTTAAAGCGTGTTTTTTAGTTTTTTAATTAATGTAAGTTCGGTCATAACTCCTTCATATACTTATAGACGGATTTGCAAAATTATTTTTTTGCTCGGAAGCGGTTTATTCCGAAATGGTCCCATTTAAACATATAGATCTGATGATGAGTTTCGGAGACAGACAACGGAACTCTTAAAAAATGACAGCAAATCAACCGCGATTGCTGCTATCGCATTTAATATGCATTGTTTTGACCCTAAGGATGATGACATTTCGAATTGTTGTGTGGGGTAGGTATTGTACGATGCATTTGTACGTTGTATTTGTACGATGCCGACGACTTTACGTGTTTAGTTATAGTTTTAAGCTGTTTATTAATATGTATTAGTTTGTTATTATTATTTAAGATTATTTTTGTGTATTTTATCTATGGGCCTTAGTTGCCCGATAATAAAGTGATTATTATTATTATTATTGTAACTAAAAGGTTTTTATATAATGCATGAAGCACTGTAGGTAAGTAAAAGTAAATAAAGATCACAAAGTGGTTAAATATACTTACAGTAGTTCTATTCTGTAACAATCTCACCGTGATTACTTGGGTGAAGTGAGGTTAAAGTGAGCTGTCATTAGTGTCAATCCCTACCATCAGATGGAATGACAGCTTACTTGAAGGTCACTTCACCGAAGTTCTCACGGTGAGATTTTAACAGAATAGATCGGCTTGTGGCAATGCTACCAAATGTTTATGAATTAAATAACTGGGTATTATAATTAGGTAGTCAGGGTACTCACGCTATATTTGACGGATCTCTTGAACACCCCCCATAGCATATCCATGATGGACACGAAAATTCCTACGAGGCAGCCGACGCCGAGTACCACAAACGCACCCAGCATGTTCTTCATACTCAACTGTTTCGGATCTTGGTCACGTTTCTCCTATTAAAATACATGTTTGTTTATCAATTTATCATATTCCTTGACATAATATCCATTTCATTTTGTAATGTCACTGTCTTTTATTTTCCTATCACTACTACTACTTGCATTTCCACTAACAACCAGACAAATAGACATGCGGATGAGTATTATTTCATATTTCTATTGCTTATGGTGGAAGCTCCAGGATAGACGCGAAATTTAAATTTTCTTACGTTTATTGCAGTTTGGCAATGGAATTGTCCATTGAAAAACTTTTCATGAAATAGTCATTCAATGGAATTAAATGAAAAATACATTTATTTGGCACATACTAAAAAATCACCAATAGGTACCTCCATATCATTAATACCTTTTTCACTTCTCATGCTCTAAAAGTACGCCAGTATAGCCCTACAAAGCGGGACTACAGCGTAGGGCTAAAGTGACCACTTTAGTCTCTAGGGAGTAAAAAGTAATTCGTTTGTTAATTTCCTTCATGTGACATAGACAAACTCAAACAGCCAGTAAATATACTATTATCTGTGGAGTGTGGACCATCTTCATTGCGAAAATGTTGACAGTTGTAGTTCCATGGTTTTTGCCAAGGTGGCGCCATGTGTTTTAAATTGTTAATCTGAGACTGGTTTAAAAGAAAAAACTGACCGCGCAAATTTCTGAATTTTTGTCGAGTGTATATTTGTTGGGTTTTAAATAAATTTATTAAGAATGCCCAGTGACAGTTGTGGTATATATGTTCCTTGGTGAAGAGTTTGACGTCGAGCAAAGAGCAAAAGACATAATAGATATGGTAATTTTTGGCTCTGCAGTCTCGAAGAGGCTAACTACTAGTTTAAACTGTCGCCAACTTCAACTTTTATTTAATAACAATCAAAATGTTTTATATGTATAATGGTGCCCAAGATACAGGCTGCGCCTAGTTTGGGACCAATGATATCTCAATACTGTAATTTTTAATGATTAAATAAACGATTTAAAAAAAAAATAAGTAACATTTATTTAATGTTTTTGTACTAAATTGACTATTTTTCTCGCACTCAAAGTGAAAACTACAGTTTGCACCTCGAGACTAAACGCCAACTTAATATACCCTCGGTTTCATTGACTCCCTCGCACGCTCGGGAGTCAAACCACCTCTGTTATATTATGCCAAAGTTTAGTCCCTCGATATAAAATATACTAATATTGATGATTTTAATTATTATAATTCTGTAAATACATACGTGTTACGGTTGCAAATCAAATTTTAATCTACATACAACATTGCACTGACCAGCAAGCTTAGCATGACGCTTTCTATTTCTACTCTACCGTAGAATATAAATCGCTTGTCTACATTTCTCGATACAAAACTGTCAATTGTCTATACGGAAACATCATTTTTGTCTACTCTTCAGTCGACAAAACGCTTTTCTAAGTTCGCGTGCTAAGCCTGCTGTATATTGCTAAAAACGTAAGAAACTTTGAATTTCACGGGATATGCTTTTCCATCGAAATATGAAATAATATATGTCTGCATGTCTGTTTTTCTGTTTGTTTGTGTGTCTATCCTTATTACGTCTGAAAATAATAGAACTTATGTTACCCCGCACTTCCCACCGCCTCTTTTCTCCTTCCACCATAAATTTCTCATTTTTTCAATTTCTCCATTTTCCTTCATGTGTAGCAATGCGTCATCTATAAATTTCTTGTATGGCGATTCTACAAATACAACCATGGAAATATGAATGCTGAATGATTAAAAAATAACCAAATAATAATCGATTGATGGAGTATGTGAAAGATGATGTGGCTCGAAAGGGGGGGACCGAGATTACGGCTAATATGGAAGTATGGATGAAAAAAATATGTTGCAAACCCCAAATAAATTGGGATCATGGAGCAGGTAGGAGTTTGGTGATGATGATAAATTGAGTATACAAGGTGTAATAGAAGAAACGCAAGTCCTGAAAGTAGTACGTTCCTAATTGACTACTGAATCGATTTCAGTAACTTTTATTACGGGTATTTTTTCAAAAATTATGTATTTTGCCATACTTACCGCCGATTGAGCCAAAGAAAATTAAATCTTATTTCAAAGTTATAAGACTCTTTTTTAAATGCATAAAGTAAGGCCAATGTCAACACGATTTTCGTAATTTAAGAAATAAGTTTTTGTCATTGTATTAGGCTTTTAACTGAATACTCTAATTAGGGTGTATGAGGTCTAGCGTTAATTATGTTACACGTTGTGTATCAAAATACAAGTAAAGCATTCATACTCTTCTTCATTCCGATGCCATAACTTTTAGAGTCGAGCAACCCGCCGACTTGCAGTAAGTCGCAATGTCTTTCTATATAATATTCTAGAGACGTTGATTCCATAAAAAAGGCATACGGGGTGGTTTCAGCCCTGAAAATAGTGAACATTTTATGGATTGAGAACTTTGATGATATTAAAATATAGCGACCAACTCCTGCTTCGCACAGTTTTCGCGACTTGACGAAACATCGGTTTCTTAACTTCATATAAGTTTAATATTAGTGTATTAAACACATATACTTCCGGAATAAATTCTCTAAATGATAATTAAAAACTATATCAAAATCCGTTGCATAGTTTAGAAGAACAACGCGGACATGTAACACACAGAGACGAAAAGCAATTTTATTTTACTTATAATACGTAGGTATTGACAGATTTAGGTAATTCAGGTTATGGAAACTAACAGTTTGACTCCTTCGTCGTTCTCTCCGACGAGCCAATGGTTGTCCACCATTTTCTTGTACATTTTCTGATATGTTGGATTTGTGGAAAACTGTAAGAAATGTAATGTACTTTAGTTATTTTTGTTTGACGACATTAAGTTAGTAGCTACAATAAGGAACATGCAAGTTTTTCAAAACTTTTTAATTTTACAATTCATTATTTTATGTTGCAATTTTTGGTGGAACAGAACGCAAACTCGAAACGCGTCGTCCTCGAATGCCGGAAGTGACGTTATAAAGATATGAGGAACTGGGTGTAAAGTTCACTCATACTCTATTGAAAAGGGAGGATCCTCCTACCAGACGGGTGTTGTGTCTGGTGGGCAACTGCCCGACGGTTGATGTCGGGCTGTTGTACCTATGCCAATCGCGCGGTAAACTTTAACTGCGCGATCTAGGATTTCTATGACGTGCGTCTTGCGTAGTTCGCCTGTGGCATTGTAGATGGCGCCACTTCTCTTTTTTTAATTTTAGATATTGTTTCGAATTATTTTTCTGTAGTGCTGCTACAACGTCAAAGCTATGTATAAATTCTTAGCAAACTGTTTGAATTCTCCTTTAGACATCTATTATGTATTTTGAGACTACGGTAAGTAAGAATGTCCGATTTCTGCATGAATAGGAAAAGCAAAAAAAATATTTTAATTTACAAAAGAGGTAAACAAAGCAGTAGCGTAGATTATGACGTCACAGCATGGCCGTCATCATCATTAATTTACTTTTAATATATTCTTGCTGTCATTTAGTGATTAAATTAATAAAAATAATTCCATGCAAATTACCTATTTTAGAAAAATAAAAACCTCAAAAAACTGTTTTGTGGATCCCAGTCTCTTGGCCCCATAGGAAATCGACTTGTGTTGGGCGAGGTCTTCGACCGTTTTAAAAGGCATGACATTTTTTTCGACAATAAGAAAGGCGACCAATGTACCGACGTAGGATGCCACCATCACCATGGTGAAGAACCACCACACACTAGTGATCATACGGGGGGCTAAGGCACTGTAAACAATTATTTTGATTAACGTTATTTGTACCTACCTACAGGATTAAAATTTAACCAGTGCGCAAACTGTAACCATGAATTCAGTACTTATATTATTCTAGACCCCCAGCGCAGAAATTTTTCTTCAGTTATTCAAAAAAACATCAGCTGTTTCATAGAAAAGTGCAATACGTACGCGGTCAAAATGTATGGAACAGCTAATTTCTGTTTTGCATAACCGACGAAAATATTCGGCGCTTTCTAGAATTATATGCTGAATTCATGGTTACAGTTTGCGCACTGGTTAAAAACTTATCCTGTATACAGAAAGAAGCAGAAAATATAAACACATAACATCGCGCCTGTCTTCCGCGAAGATTTAGGCAGAGATCTACGTCTACAAAGGGTCAGTAAATATAACGTGAAGGTACTGCACATACAGCACAAGATTAACTAAATAATCTTATAGGTTAGCTAATCTACTAAATCTATATTGTTAAAATTAACCAATAATTGTATCACGATGTACCTTTCTCTGTGTACATCAATAATAGAATTAATAAACATCTTTTCATAATACGATAGTTATTATTATTTACTTACATTGGCGCAATTTCAGAACCTTGCTGCATAACAGAACCAATAATCAGCCACACTGAGTTGGCGAAACTGAACTGATTGTTTAATTCCTCCGGAGACTCAATACAGGGCACAGGATTCTGCCATTCCTTGTTGGATATACGGCCAACGAAGATCATCGTCACACCCAAAGCCAACTGAATCAGCATCATATAGTACCACACCTGGAATAAATTGACAGGGATTATGCAACTAGGAACAAAAAAGGCGAAAGGAAATGAATGAACATATTTTTTTTTGTGACAACTTTTAAAATAATGTTTTTAAATTAGATGCATTATCTTCAAATATTGCAATACTTTTTAAAAACTAGATTTAAAGGATCTTAAAAGTATCTTTCCTAAATTCAGAGGCTGGCGAAAGAGAGATCGTGAGTTTAGTTCCCGCGAGTTGTTTTGCTCACGTATGCTCACAAGCATATTATGCTTAGTCGGAATTAAAGTAATTTGTTACCCAAATAAATAGAAATTTTAATTAAATGAGAACCCCAAAGAAAATACTTTCTCAAACAAACAATGGTGAGGACCAATTCAGCCAAGTAGAAATAGTAAAGAATTTAATGTCAAGTTTTATGATCCATCATCATTATCAGACAACTGCTTAGCCTATTTCTAACTATGTTGGGGTCAGCTTCTAGTCTTACCGGATGCAGCTGAATATCCGTCTTTTCATGGAGCGACTGCCTTTCTGACCTTCACAATCCACAACTCAGTTACTGGGTAAGACGATACCCCTTTGTAAGACTGGTTGTCAGTTGTAGGTACTTAGGTGATATAAATTCCGTGTGGTGCCGGACGTAAAGAATAGCACCATCCCATTTCTTCCCGTGGGTGTCGTAGAAGGCGACTAAGGGACTTACTAGAGAATGGGCAGCAGCGTTCTCTATGCATTTTACCACCATACTGCGATCGCCAACCCACCTGCCAAGCGTGGCGATTATGGCAAATGCCCCCATTTTTTTTGGAGGGTGGCCTACCTCAAGCGTTGGACGTCAATCGGGTGAAATGAATGAATGAGGTGATATAAATTATGCAGAGACAAAATTTAATTAAAATTCATATGAAATACCTCCTTAGAGAAGACAGCCATGAAGGAGAACATCTCAGGTGGCTGCTTACTGGGCTGCTTGTAAAGGATACCGATACCGAGAGTCATGAATGGCGTGGAGAAATCGATGCCAGTCTGTCGCACCGCTGTCATCGTGAAATCGCATATGGCTAGGTCGGCTTTCTACAACATTAGAGTAAAATAAATGTTACAGTGTTACTTAAAACGACATGATACCAGAAAACCAATTCAATTCCCATAATTAAAAACGTTCCAAATCTAAAGCAATTTTTTTTTTTTAATATTTCCCAGAAATGTACGGAGGCGGACTTAATTCCGTAGGCATTAGGTCCGCCAAAACTGTCAAAAATGCACTAATCACCTAATTTTTAATAAGAGGTAGTTTTGACAGATTTAGACATAGATTTGAATGCGAACTTTCTTGAAATACGGAATAGATTTTGAATGCTTAGTTTATAACCTAGATTAAACATCTTTGTTCTACGGTTCACAGTCCATAATTTCCGCACAGTAAAATTATTTAGCATTAGTAAATAGAATAGATTAGTGTGTAGATTATTTAGTTGTTCTGGCTATTAGGTTTTGTAAGATTTATGTATACCACAATAAATAAACTGGAGAAATTGATTTAAAAAACCCGTGTTAATCCAAAGACAAACCGAAATCGTTTTGCTAATATCAATGAAAATGTATTTATTAATATCAATATAAAATTATGATAAAGTAGTTAGTACCTATTTATTCTATAGAAAGCAGTGAATTATTTTAAACCATAATATTATAATAAAATTAAGTTTATTACATACCTCATTTATCAGTTGTAAGGTCATTCCAGTCCAGCCCTCATCGGTTAGAGAACCATAATTATTTTCAACTGCGAATTCGTAACTGAATCCTAAGATTTCACTCAGTCTATCAATTATATCAATCGTGAACCCTTCATATCGATCGTTACCTTCGAGTTTTTTGTGAGATTCTTTTAAGTAACCGTATGGTGGAGACTGTTGAAAAGAAAAATAAAAAATCTGTATTTTAAGAACGTCAAAATTACATAAGGCAGCCTTCCAAAAACGCCCACCTGTTTACCACTTTCTTGTGCTAATGTAATGTATGGATATTACTTTGGCTTTAACTTGAAACTTGAACCGCAAAAAAAAATCGGAAAAGTGATCGGTTCCCCATGGAACCAATCACTTTTCCGAATTTTTTTTGTTCGAATTTCATTTTACCGAAAACTATTGACCGAAGTCTTTTTTGCTATATGCATTATTTGACGTATTTTTAGATCATCGAAGTATCATGTGTCATAGGTTTACCGAACTATATTTCGCCGATTTACAAAATAACTTTTTGCTATTGGCCGAAGCCTCTTTTGAACTTTTTTGATTTGCCCAAGGATTTATTTGCCATATTTTCACCACACCGAAACAGCATTTTACGGAATATTATTTGGTCACAAATATATAGCCGGTTAATTGTTAGCATTTTCAATATTAAAATATCTAGTGTCATAAAAAGTGAATATGCTGTGCTACAAAATTTAGTGAGAAACAAATCGCTGCAACACCGACTTCACGCAGTCTTGTCTGCCCTACCTCTAGAGTGTAATTTAAGCCCGCGTAGGCGCGTAGAGGTGGGGCGGCCCGCGACCTGAGGAGTAGGTGGTGAGCGTTAAAACCACCTGCAACCATAAGCTCACGTGGGGCCACCCAAACCCCGCAGCGCCGGAGACGTGATAGAAACAATGCATGCTGCATGCCTGCTATCATACTGCATGCTTGAAGCAGGCACTCTTGTTTGCATGCTTCTTACTGGGATCACTTAACCGGTCACGCATAATCGGTACGATACCGTACCCACAAAAAACTTGGTTACACCGACCTTTGGTATGGTATCGTACCACCCCCAATGCAGGCGATTTTTGTCTTTTTCTAAATATAAATAAGGTTTTATATCGTCTGCGATAATTTTACTTTGTTGCCAGTTAAATAATCTCGTCGACTAAATAATTCAAAGACAAAAAATACTGTCTGTGAACAGAAGAAAAAAAGTTAAACGTGAAGTTTCGAAGATGGCGGAAAACATGGTGGTCCGTGACGTTCGCGCGTAGTTATTTAGTGTTTTTTCTTATTGTTTGTGCCTTTTCGACAACAAAGTAGATAAACATTCATTTAAAAGTAGTGTTTCATCGTTTCAGATAATTATTTGCTTAGAATAGCGTCATAAAAACTTTATTTTCGACAAAACATTTACGTAAACAAACCGTTCCGTGAAGTGTTCAGTGCTCAGTGAAATGTTATTGTTTTAGTGTTTTATAGTGAAATAAAGTGTATACAGGCGGAAATATGGGTAAGTAATTAGTTTTAAGAACGATTTAACAACAAGTCGACATAAATTTCATACGTTTCATATTTTTATAAATCCTTTGAATGTTCGAGTGCACAAATGGCCGCTGACCTCCGCGCGACATGAAGTTTGAGTTTCAATATTATGAAAATGTTTCGTAGGATTCACATAAAATAACTGCTGATCGATTATAAGTCTATTCAATAAGTAAACTCCAAAATTTCGAGAAAATTGAGATGGTACTTTTATGAGTTAGCGACATAATACGGTAACATAAACACTTTCTTCAGCCATTGTCTCTTTATCTCCATTGTTTATAATTAAAATTCTACGTAAGACGAGAACTAATTAGCCTTAACACATGGTTTGTTTAGATAAGAAACCATAAAACAAAACTTTAAGTACCAAGAAGCAACAAAAACACGACCCGACCTTTTTTTTTCTGAAGTGCGTCGCAAAAAATTCTTTTGTCAAAACGCCGCGGGCCCTGACGGCACTGTTATAACATAAATCATAAGTATTTGAAGTTCGTTAGCGGACCACTTTTGTTCATAATCACATATTTTATTATGTGCCATTACATTTAAATAATTAATTAAACAAAACAGTGGTATAATGAATGTTCGGAAACATATTACTTCGAACAAATGTTATTTCGGGTAAGTGTAACTTCGGAAAAAGTTTTTGGACCAAATCAAACGTCGGAGTAACGAAAAAAATCGAATTGATAAATAGGTCAACTGATACAGTGGCAGACGTGACTTCGATGAAGTAAAAAAAACGAAACGATAATAGTTGAAAAGTTTTAGGTGAAATGAAATTCGGTCAAATATTTTTCGAACTTATGTCCAATGTATGCAATAAATTTTAGAACGAAGTAGTAAGACAAGCATCTGCAAGGATAAAAATAACAGCGGAACATTTAAAACAAATATGTATAGGTACGTTAGTTTGGGGTGCAATAGACCTCAAACTAAATGACTAATAAGATTAAAAGACTTACCGTTGTTGCTATGAGTACTCTCAATGTTTTGTTCTTCAGTGGTGATTCTTGTGTAATTTCTGCATCAGCGACAAATGGCCTTTCTATTGTTAATTTGTTGTCTTTCCATGATCCTATCTAAATTGAAATAATTAGGTAACGTCATTTGTGGTAATGCAGTATCTATATAATTCTTAGCCTATTTGGTGCAAGTTCATATTTTATTTTTTAACTAGCTTCTGCCCATGACTCCGTTCGCGTGGAAGTCTAGTATAATATGGGATCTTACACCCCACTATATACTGAAATAGTAACAGCTACATTTTAATAAAACTTTTAAAACTCAATTGCCCATTTTCTTGCTGACTTTTCAAAATTTGTGATTTTCAGATCAAAATGTCTCCTAAGACCGTTTTTTTTTGGGGGATTATGGGCGGAAAAAAAAAAAGTCAGAAAGAGAAAACGAAGTAAGTGGGTAATGGCACGAGCGGCAGATGCGTTACCATAAGACATAATTATTTTATGTTAGAACAAAAACGCGGGCGAAGTTCGGGCAGAAGCATTTAGCTAGTGTTTAAATAACTTACGGTATTTTTTGTTTAAAAATTTAATTAATCTTTTGAAGTGAAAACTTCTTTAGCGGCGTTGTGCACTTTTTTTGTAATGGGTAAAAAATGGTAAACTCGCGTCAGGACACGTGACCTGATCGAAAATTCGTAAGCGCGGCGGCGGCGGCGTAGGAGAGGAAGTATCCCCCTCTCTTTCTACGGCGCGGCGAAAATATATGCCTGCGCCTGCTGTAATGTTTAGGCGGCGCAGGACGCTTGCGCGAATGTTCGCGTGTGTTTATGTTACAGCGTGCCACGCGCATCCATGAATGGTGACAGCTGATGGCTCTGTAGTTGCCACACTGTTGTGTATTCGTAAAATTCGTGTATATAAAGTGTTTATGCACAACGTTAATATTCAAGTTTTCACTTCTGCCGGCACTACCGGAGTGCAACCCGTCGTTTTTTTTTTCTGATCGAGTAAGGTAATATCATAATAATTTAACATCACGCCTTGTTTCACCAATACGTAATGTTGAACAAATAGGTAATCATTGCGCTAGGTAAGTATCCTGTTTTCATCGAAGTCAGTAGGATTTCGAGAAAACGGAATGCCAGTAAATGTACTTACTGTTTGATTGCCAGCAGAAGTTAATTCTAGTATATCAAAAGTGACATCCGTACGCTGTCCCACTCCGTCAAAAATCAACGATCTTGTAATTCCATACACCTTGTTCTGTAACAAGTTCAAACAAATCTTTTTAATAACTCAAACAACCGTCGCAGAGCATTATTTAATAGAATTAAACGTCTGTACTGACTGTGTCGCAATACCTTAGGAGCCACCTATTACATTATCTCTAAACTACCCTTTGCATATTGCCTAGTCTTTGAAAAATTATTAGACATATTATTTCTGAGCCTAATTTTATTTGTTAACCACCTCATCATTATCTGTCTCCTGCTAGGGGTGCGGGTTGTTCGAAAGAGATACCGCGGCCCCTAGCAAACAGGCAACTGAGGGAACACGGGTGGGTTTTAGTCAGTAAAAGTCTGACACGCCCTCCCGCTCCACCCAGAGCGGGAGAAGTTATTTGATGATTTCCCACCCAAAAAAAAAAAAACATTATCTGTCTAGCTTTTTCCCACTATGTTTCGTTCGGCTCCCAGTCAAACCGGATGCAGCTGAATATTAGTATTTTACATGGAACGACTGCCGATCTGACCTCCACAACCCAGTTACTGAGTAGCAAGATAACTCTTGGTAAACTTAATAAGCACCTGCAGCAACAATAAATAAGATTCTGTTATATTTTAGTGACTAAGGACGACAGTTCATTGCATCACTTTTGCGAGCCACAACGAGCAATAATGATATCTATGTCTCAGTGGATTTCAATATTATTATACAATTCAAAGTATCTGATGAAAGTATATTATAGGCACTTACTTATATTATTCCTATGCCGATTTTGGCTACGGTGACTATTTCTGTTCTTAGCGGCTACGTGTTACTTTATCCGCATAAGATAATATGTGGATAACTTAACCTGAGGGACGTGCACAGTGCAGACTGCAGACACGTTATAATATCAGCGGGGCAATTGCGTAACACGCTAACAGTCGGAATGGCTTTCATTTTGGCAGACCAACAACATTCATTGCGTCATTTACGTTGTTCAATTATGCGACAAATTATGCGAACATACGATGCAATGGATTAGCAATAACCTTCAAAATGAATCAGATTCTGATTAATAATATGTTACGTAATTAGGGTGCAGTTTGATTAAAGAAAACAAAGATAAAAGTAAAAAAGTAAAGATATTAACAAACCTTGTTCAGGTTGTTACGTAATAAGGGTGCAGTTTGGTAAAAGAAAACAAAGATGAAAGTAATAAAGTAAAGATGTTAATAAACCTTGATCAGGTTAAATGTTTACGATAGAGGAAAATAATTACTCATTCATCAGTAATTAGAAGGTTTAAAATTAATATCTAACCATGTATCCAACAATTATTGTTTAAATAACACTAGTAGATTCAACACTAGTAGTTCAAAAATTGGCGACGAAAAAAGGCGTTATAAAATTAACCTCAATTGTTAAATGAAAAACCTCAATTGTTATAATAGGTGATTTAAAATTCGAACTTCTGCTATTCAATATGTAAGTGGCACTAATTTACATAATATACAGGTCTTTACGTGTTCTGATATTTTTTAAACAAAAAATAGGTAATATAACTTACCGTCTTCATAAAATTTAGGAGAGTCGATCCGTAATCCCAGGCTTTATAATTTTCGCAACTCAATGGTTCAGCTTCCACGTTCACTTTTCTGAGGGCTGCAGCAAATACTTCCACCGCATCGTGTATGAGGAGTAGTTGGGTTTGAAGTGCCTCTGGCTCTAAGGTCTTCCCGGTTTCTAGGTTGAACGTCGCCGTAAAGTTCCACAATTTCTCATTGTCTTTGTTTTCTAGTTCTGTTATACGAAATCCTTAAAAATATGAGAAATTATTAGTAAGTTGTCTTTTTCAGGATTTGAAAATTATTTTCGCAGATCTCGCTTTATATTTTACTAGCTGTGCCCGCGACTTCGTCCGCGTGGAATAGTGTCTTTGTGTCTTTGTCTCTTGTCGCAAACTTATAATATAAAACATTCCCATAAAACCTTACATATTTCCATACAAACTTTCATCCCCTATTCCCTATTGTTATTTTATACCCTTGAGGGTAAAACTTTTACAAACTTTGGATGTCATATTTATTTATATCGAATCAACAGCCTAGAAAATAAGTTTCAAGTTTCTAGCTCTAAAAATGACGATACTTCCATACCATTTTTCATCCCCCCCTTTCAACCCCTTACAACCCTTTTTTCGCATTAAAAAGTAACCTATGTCCTTTCTCAGGTTCTAGACTATCTGTGACTATTTCATTTAAATCGGTTCAGTAGTTTTGGCGTGAAAGCGCGACAGACAGACCGACAGAGTTACTTTCGCATTTATAATATTAGTAAGGATTTATTGTGTCCAAACACAATAAAATAGCCACCCAAGTGGCTTACAATTAACAATACTAAAGTAATTACGAGAAGCCAGTTACAAGCCTCCATAGTTAGCTAATATTATTAAAAATAACTTATAATTTACTTTTAATAATATTTAAAAGTAATCTCTCCTAGGTACTGTACGCGTATTAAAATGATTTCCATTGAGCAAAACATTATTAGATTTTTCAGACGTAAAATTGAAATATGTCAAATTCCCAAAGACTTTTGCCCCTCTATGTTTAACTATTTTGTCACCTAATTGTATTAAGTTGTTATACTCACACAATAGAACTCACCGGTCAAATTAACCCCGCCGTATTGGTACCGATTCATGTCCAGGGAGAAGAGGTCGGGCGACACGAAGATGTACGAATGCTCTTCGGCCATCATGCCCACCTGTTGTGCGTGGAGCAAAATCTGTTCCAAGTTCGTAGACGGACAATCCACCACGAAGTTCGTGTAGCCGTTGTGTTTAGCATCCGTTAGGACTTCCCTGAAACGTGTAAAGATATTTAACTGTATTTAACACGAAACATTAGGTACGTAGACAACTTTAGATAGAAGATGGATGGTGTGCCTTGAAACATTTAAACGTCTTTATTATATCTACGCGGCATTCTACATTTTCAGCTTAGACCGTAAAGTTCACATACCTACATAGTAAGAAGCTTTCATAGATTTTCGAAACTTAAAAATAAATATCTACAAATGCTTCATACCCGAAAGCTATTTTTGGTCTATTTCACGTTGGAAACCACAAGAATTAAAGAGATCAGACTGTTTCTTGCGATTCTCTTTTATAGTTTAGAACTATAAAACGACGCCTATTTAAGAAAAATAAACGCTGTAACACGGCGCAGCTTGCAGAATGACGCCCACACTTGACGAATACCAAGAAAGCGAGAGATTATTTTATGTTTTTCAAATCAAACGCAACTGTCTAGCCAAGTCTGAATACTCGTATAAAGTTAAATGGACGTAGGTGTAAGAGTATCATGAACCCATTTGTATCGGTGTATCATTGACGTATGCAATATAGTCGTGATGTGTCGTATAGCAAGTTTGGGTAAAAAAATATGTATAAGTTTGTTTCAGGAGGAAATCCTGGAGTGTCTTGCTGGAAAAAATCTGACAGACACCCTGGTCACCACTGCCCAGGACTGACTCCAATCAACAGTCAATCAACTCAGCCTATCGCAGTCCACAGCTGGACATAGGCCTCTCCCAAGCTTCGCCATAACACCCTGTGCTCCGCCTTCTGTATCCAGTATGTCTTAGCCACTTTCTTAAGGTCGTCGGTCCATCTTGCGGGGGGCGTCCCACGCTCTGCACGCGAGGGATGACTCACAACATCAAAAAAATTGCTTGCTATCGTAGAGACAAGGTCTCATCGACCTGTGATGTCACAGGCACTAATCCCATCAGGTATGGTGGGATTACTTTCCGGGACGAACTTCTTTACAAACTTTTGGTTATTAAAAAGTAAAGTTTACCTGTAGTCATTGCCGCTGAGTTCTCTCAAGGTAACCACGTACGGGTAACTTTCGTTGCCAAGGTGCATCAACTCACTCACGCGCAACAGACTGTGTCCCTTCACGTACAGCAACGTGAAGTTCCGCCATTCCTTGTACAATATTAACTTTTCTAAAACCTGGAAAATTATGAGACACAACAATCAGTATTTTATGCGTATTTTGTTTCTGTAAGTAACTTTGTTCTTACGTAACCTTCTTCCCGATCCCAGTATTATTCCTGACTTTGCTGAAAACTTGTCAAGGAAATGTACAATTCGTTTTTATGTAGTTTGAAACTTTTATAGAACAACAGGATCCAGGTAGTCTAGGTAGATGCTCGTTTCCAAATCCATGTAATGCTCTCAGAGCTCTGTACCAACCGCTGTGCCCGTGGCGTATGAGTTTTAGGCGCGATAACTGTACTGTACTGTACGCGATAACTGTAGCCATGAATTATTCGTCGTTTATGATTAAAAAATCGGCTGTTTCATAGAAAAGTGCAAAGGTAAGCGGTTAAACTGGTCAAACCGGTAAAAAATTTCAACGCATGGGGCCTCAGAATCATGTAGGTACCTACTGAATCCATGGTAATAGGTTGCGCCCCTAGCACCCTATGTAGAGGGTGTAAGGGAAACGCTTCCGAAAACGAAGACAGGTGATAGGGCTAGTGATTCTCGATACAATACCATAAAAAATCTAGTTTTTTTTGGAATTTTTTGTACACTATGCTGTGAGAACAATTAAATGAACCATTATTTAAGATTAAACACATTTAAAAACGACCCCAAGTCCAGGCGACGACATTAGGTTTAGGCATTCTTTGTAAAGCGCCACCAAAATAAAATAAGTAGAAACATTACAGAAGCGTCAAACGTTTTAAATTGATGTAAAATAACCAATTTAAGGCGACAGGTTGTTGATATCCCTTTGCATTTAGGTTGTATATAACCTATGTACGTTCTGGCTTCGGAAGCGTTCCCCTTACACCTTGTATATCAAAAAAGTGTTTTTAAATCCAATTTACAAAAACAAATAAGTCTCATTTGTCATTCATCGTGGTAACTCTTGGAACCTACATTTTTAGATTACCCTTAAGTTTAAAGGCCGCTCCTCAAAATGATAAAATGTAAATGTACCTAATATGAAAAGGAAATGAAAGGGCTAAGCATAAAAAGGTCTCCCTAGAGTTATTACGAATATCAAGTTACACGTATAAGGAAACATTTTTACTGAGAAATAGAATTTGGTGACGGTTATGTGGTGAAAAAAGTATTAGTTTTCTCTTTGTTACAGCTGCCCATGTTTTCATTTTCAGTAGGTATATCTACCTAACTACCTACTTAATCAGCCTATAATGTTGCTTGAACTAGGGAAGGTTGCCGTTACCAATAAAATACCGGTAAAACTAACAAAAAATTTAGTTCCGTTAGGTTAAATATTTAACGTTAAAATTACCGTTAAATCATAGGATTTACCGGTATTTAAATATTGTTATGAATACCTATCGTTATTTCGGTAAAATCTAACAAGAAGCAACATTTTGTGAGACGTTGCCGAACCGCACCAAGCGCCTCGCTCGACTTGCGTTCGGCTCTTCTAAGCGGAACGGCATCAACGCATGTTACTATGGTCGGAAAAATACGAATCCGATAAGATAGCACTAGCGTGTTTCTTTTTATAATCATACGGCACACAAACATCGCGACGGGTACGCCAAACGTACCTACGGCTACTGCCTTTGTTTTATGATCTAGTTATTTGTGTAAAAAATATTATTATGGGCCGAAAGAAGTTTTAACCTTTCAACATAAACCGTATTATTATAACTAAATTGTTACTTTCTAATTAGTTTTGTCTTTATGTAGGTTCTGTCGACCATACATCTCTGGATACAATATTAAAACCGTTCTCAAACCTTACGTGCCTCATAAAGGCACTGTCAAGGTCAATTTTATTTATTGTATCCAGAAACATGTGGGCGACTATACCTTTTTGGAGACAGAAATATCTCGTTTTATTGAAATATTCGGTCGCAGTAACTTGAGTAATTTTTTTTCAGTTTGAGTAACCCTATTTATTATAATTTTCTGCAGCACAGAAACAATGTTGTATACACGCCGAAGACAGTCGTACGTTCAGCGTGTAGGTATATAATATTGTTACTGTGCACACACTGAAAGATGCTAGTCTCCCCACCGCCATAGTTAGAAAGAGATAGACGCATAAATTACAGGTATAAGAATTGTTACTTTTACCATTACTATAAATTTATAATTAGATAACGTTAACTGACTTTGGGTATCGGTATTATTATCGTTACTCTTTTATCGTTAACATAACGGTAATTGGTAACGTTATAGAAAAAATACCAGTAATTCGGTCCCTGGCTGGGACACAGGCTTCCTCTCAGTAACAGGGAGTGGGCCGCTATCCACCACGCGGGCCCAGTGCGGGTTGGTAGATGTCACATATCTTCAAATTTTTGGTTCAAGGACATGCCGCTTTCTTCACCGTTTCAACAGCAGTGGTAATGTAATAATTTATACTAAGTTAAGCGCCCGATTGGGTTCAAAACTACGACCTACAACTCGTCAGTCGTGGCCGTTACCACCGGGCCATCACTGCTCACCTAACTACTTACTGCATCTTAATTTAATCAGCAAACTATAATAACAAGAAAACAAAACACAAAGATAACTAGGAGTATAGTAAGTACCCGAAGAAACTGACCTAACAAAGTTTATTTGTTCTGATTGCTTGAAATATTTATCTTCAGCTACGGAGAGGATTCCAGGAAACGAGTGATTTAATATTGATTACTTGTGGTTATGGCTGTCTCAGAACTCCGTCTATGAATTAACTTTTGAACTATTGGTAGGACAAGATCTTGACGGGGTTGTGGCTACGTAATAACAGCAACAAGAGTCGATCGATCAGGTTAAGCTACGCTGGCCACGGCTGTTGACAGCGTTTAAGGGCGAAGCCCCAGAGTAGCTCGTGAAATATTTATTTTATTACCTATATTTGCAATATGCAGGTCAGCGTTTTAGGTTTTATGTTGATTTAAATAACATCCGCGACCGTAACACGTATGTATTTACCGAATTATAATAATTAAAATCATCACATTGAATAGATTTTGAAGTGAAAACTTCTTTAGGCGCGTTGAGGATTTTTTGAGATGGGAAAAACAATTGAACTCACAACATTGTTACCGACACCACTGGCAACACGAAAGAACAACGTTGAACGTATACGTTGAACGTTGTTTAATCTAACTATTCAAAAAATGTTTCCTGACGATTAAAAAAATACACGTAATTGTTCATGTTTTTACTTCTGTCGGCACTCCCGGAGTGGCATTGTTTTTTTTTTTAATGAATAGTCCTGTAGAATAATACTGAAGGTAAAGCCACACTTATTTGTTTCGATCGCATTTCTTATTTCAAGTTAATAACATACAATCTGAAATTGACCAGCAAATTGCAAAAACCGTAAGAAAATTTTGTATTTCGCGAAAACCTATAGCGTAAGACTAAAATGGACGAAGATATAGTTGAAAATACCGCTTACCATTTTCTTTTAAAAGGCAAAGCTTCCACAAAGTCACGATTTCAAACGAACAGAGAAGCGAATATCAACATAAAACAGCTGCTGGCTAACATTTCACGCGAGATACAAGAATAAATTAGTTATTGTTTTCCTATTTCCCTCAGCGGCGTAAGTACTTGTAGCGTAGGATTTTGTATCTTAGATATGTACGACGACAACGATACTCAAACTGTACTTACCCAGTAAAAGTCACAAAACAACACCTTTTTGATCTGTGTGAAAAAATGACGATAAGTACTTTATTCGAGGCAGAAAACGCGCCTACAGAATAAAACGCCTAAATATCACACTGTCCCGAATTTTACTTTCATTGTGCTTATGTTTTACTTTTAAGCCTAAAAATATTTCATTTTAATGGCATAACATAGGTTTTTTACGAATTAATACGAGATATTATGAGGTTTTTGAACAAAAGCTGTTTTAGTTTATGCTAGTACACATACATTAAATTTTTCATAGAACACCTAAATTAAAAGGAATGTATCAAATGGCTTTTCAGAATAGTATTAAAATAAAGGGCCAGCACTCATACGTGACTCTTCAAACATTGCTTGTCACAGTAAAAAGGTTCCACTAAATTATTATTAAAAATACTGGCAACTTTGTCACCAAAAAACAAAACGAAAATCCATTACGTTAAAAGAAAAAAAATTGAAAAATAAATTTATATGGCATCTCGTGATTTTTTGAAGCTCGAATGGCCATTTAGTACACTAACAATAATGAAAACAGGTCGAATATATTTTTTAAATTTATATCCATTAGATCCAATTGCTGTAAAATTCTGAAAATGTTTCAGGTCTTTAAAGGTGCAGTTGTAAAATTGCTGGACCAATGTTTTATTCTTAAGGGCTTAACGTCCCATTTGGTAGCGTAACACGGTCACTTTATGAACCCTACTGCTCATTAACGGCTTGTCTTGAAGATTTTAAAAATATATGATTTTGCTATAAATTCATATAGATCATTTTGCCCGAAGTACTTTTTTTGTATGGTTAATACTTTTGCTGTAAAAAAATATTTTCCAACACGCAATATTTTGGCTTCTATTCCATACTCCTACTAAACGGCTTCGTTATTTGGAAAAAAAAATTACACTGAAAAATAGATAGTTAGAGGTACCACAGAATCGCCGAAGTTTAATTGTAAATTAATCAAAGGAATATCCCCATTTTGAGATAAAGGCTCAGAGGTGCCCTGCGCGGGCGCAGGCGGCAGTCGTGCTTTAGCATACAAACGGGAGATGAGGATACTATGGGCCTTAATAAGACGAAACTTCTGAACCTATATTTAAGCTTTAGAAATATTATTAAGATATTTTAAATAAATACCTAAACCTAAACTAAAACAAATATCTAAAACCTTACCATATTATAAGCAGAAGGGCTGGGGTACATATTCAGGACGGACCATTCGTCATTACAGAGGTCGTTGTGCTGTATACTGACATGGGGCAGTTCTAGCATGTCACATAGCGCCTGAATGCTCTCGCTGGCTCGTCCGCCTGTTCCATCTATGATGCCGATCACGCCCTCCTGGAATTTAGATAAGAAAATGTGTTTGTTCAATAGAAACTTCCATCTGTTCAAGCAGACTGTAAGGCGGTACTATTAGTTTCTTAAATTTAAAAAAGTTGCATTATTTTTATTACGGTTACGTATTTGAATATGGAACATATTTAGTCAATAGAATTAAGAACTCGGACTTTTTGGCGGGATCGGGTTGGAACATGTCACAAGAATTTTCATTTTCATGAAATTTAGTGAAATAGCGAATTAAATTGTATAATTTTGGTAGTGAATTATTCAATTTAGTTACATGTGCACAAGTGTAGTGAAGGTGAAAATAAGTGACTAACGTGGACTTTTAGTGTTCCCCCCAAAAACTCGTACTAGGTTATTGTAAAGTTACTACCGCTTTACAATAACTTTGACTTGACTAACTAAAGACGACTATGACTGTTTTGTAACTTCGTGCCCGATATCGGGCCATTTACTTGATCGAAAAGAAAAATTACTTGACACTGGCTAAATGCACAAACCGTGCGAAGCCACCACTGAAAAAAAACCAATCAACATATATAAGATGGTTTTTCTCTTTCTTGCAAATAGCCTAAGGGTGCCACCATAATCCTATTTCAGGAGTTTTCGCTTCCAATAGTAAGGGAAAGGAGAAACTATGAGTGCACGGGAACTACTGTTTTCTTTTGATTATTTTATGATACCTAACACTTACAAAAAAAATTAACTGTTTACTGAAGTTAAATCATAGTTAAATACTTTAAAATATATTAAATTGTCTAAAATATTTAATACTAGCTTTTGCCATCAGCTTTGCCCGCGTGGAGGATTAAAAGTATCCCACGGGAACGTTGGACCAGGATAAAAAGTATTGTACTTATGTGTTATTCCAGGTTATAAACTATCTGTGTGCCTTTCATCCAAATCCGTTCAGCTGTTTTTGCGTGATTGAGTAACAAACATCCAAACTTTCACATTTATAATATTAGTAGGATTATACATACTTAGTATTTTTTTTTTGTAATTTAAATATTATTCCTTTATTTCAGGCAACTGAGGTCCATAAAACACATGTATAAGTATAAAACAATAACTATAAACTAATACATCTATATATATAAAAGAAAGTCGTGTTAGTTACACTATTTATAACTCAAGAACGGCTGAATCGATTTGGCTGAAATTTGGTGGGGAGGTAGCTTAGAACCAGGAGATGGACATAGGAAACTTTTTTTTATCCCGTTCGACCGCGTTCCCGTGTGACGTGATATAAGTAGGAGCTCTCACCTAACAAAGGTGTGTCAGCTAGAAAACGCGTTATGCCTTCAAAGTACCAGGTTATCATAACTCGGTAGGACCTAACATAGGTGTGTCAGCTAGAAAATGCTTTATGGCTTCCAAGTACCAGGTTGTCATTACTAGGTATGACCTAACGTAGGTGTGTCAGTTAGAAAACGCTCTGTGCCTTCGAAGTATTAGGTTGTCGTAACTTTGTAGGAGATCATGCGAAATGAGTAAAGATATTTTGCAAATAGGTTAACACAACATTAATTGATTCTGAGGCGGTACGAAGTTCGCCGGGGCAACTAGTATTTTATAAAACAATCCTAAAAACTACTGCACACGAAGTGACGGCGCGGCGTCGTATTACACTGCGAGGTGTCGCGTAGGCCACGGAAACGCCGATACAGCACACGTTTCGGCCAAAACTGTTCCTTGTCATCAAATGGTGAGTCGGAACGCGTACCACGAAGGAGTTGAAGTTGGTGTTATAGCGCGCCTCCAAGTTTTCCACCCTCAAGGTCCAGTTGGTCTTCACCCGTATGTACTCTACGATGTCCTCAGTCTTCGTAGAGTGGTGAAAACGGGACACGTATAGCAGCGTCGTCGCCGGTACTTCAGGACATAGCAGCATGTTAGATCCTGCCAGAGCGGTCCCACACTGGTTGCGATAAGTAGGCTTCCTCTTCTTTCTCTCCACATTAATGAAGCCGTCCTCATCGCAAGTGTTCTTCGGTGGAACCTGCTGTTCGCGGTCCATCACAGCACCTTGAGTCGCGCTTGTTGCTGAGCGTCTCTGCTGTCCCCCTTTTGGTTTTTCTGCTTGTCGTTTAGCTCGCGACACAGCAGGTTTCGTTTTGGCGACATTTGCAGACTAAGTAATAGTACCTACATATGTTTGATTGCTACGCTTTCACGCTAAACTGGTTGAAAGGATTTAGATGAAATTTGGTACAAGGGTAAACCTGGATGAGGACATAGGATACTGTTTATCCCGATATTCCCACGGGATCTAAACTTATGCCGGTGAAAGCTCGGGGCGTAGCTAGTTTTAAATAAAACAAAACCCCTTTCTAAGAAACTTTATAAGAGATCGTAAAATAGTAACATTCATTTTTCACTAAAGACGAAATTCAATTTAAATCTAAGATGAACACAAAGAAAGTTTGCCGTTCTGAACCCGAATTATCCCAAACCATGTAAAATAGGTGAGCAATGAAAAAGAAAAGAACAATTGGAAAAAGTCGTAAAAAAGTTGCGTTTTACAGTCAGATCAATGAACAAAACTGAAAAGATAGAAGCAAAAGAAAATTTAAAAAAGAAATCTATATCAATCGCAGGATCACATTATTCTTCCACGCGAGTAAATTCAAATTGAATGAGCAGATGAAGTCATGTCAATGAATTTTAATGACAATTAATTTTAGTTTGCTTTCCGACTCATTTTGCGTTTGAATCATGTCGCTTCTGCATGAATGAAACGCAAAATATGTCATCTGCTTTCTTTCATGGGTATTTAGACCCAAACCAACTATTAAAACTTAACAAACCAAGTAACTATTTGAAACCGACGAAAAAAAAGAGTTCTCAAGTCGCGTGCGTTTTTTTTTACAGAACATGACTTTTTACAGAGTCGTCCCAATTTGATTATTCTTTATTTATGTTTAGTATAGTGCAGAAAGCTGTACTATTGGTTGTTTTTTTCCGCCAATAAGAAATACCTACTTGTAGTTTGTACCTACCTCCGCAAGTTCGCATACATATTTGCTTATTTCCAGAACTTCTCCTCTCACAGACACTTCTTTTATGGAGGTACTGAAGTTAAAACTTTTGGCGCTCACTTCCAGCGCCACTTTCATGTCATCGGAGTCTTTGTAAAATATTCCTCCTGAAACATAGATCATAATACCTGCATTTTTAATGTCCCTTTTTTTTAATGGAACGATACAAAAGGACTTCTACTAATAATTATATAGTAAGGTACAGACGCCAGCACATCAACCTACCCCAATCTGTCAAATTTCTTTGATAGATTTTCAACTTTATTGCATAGTTTTAAGGTTCATTTTCAATTGAGAAGATTTGACAGTTTGGGGAAGTTCGATGTGCTGGCGTCTGTACTTTCAAAATCGATTTCTGGATTTATAAAAACCGTCTAAGTAGAGAAATATAAGAAAGAAAAATGGGTTTATTGGCATTACAGTAAAAAAATAATTCACCTTAAACTTATAAAAAAACAGAAAACAGTGAAAAGGGCCTCCAGTTTAATTTCAGATGACAACATAAAGTGTACCACCTGACGCTGATTTTCAGCTGCAGTCAACAAGTTGCAAATAGTTGTCAAAACAACCACTAAAAACCAAATCATGTAGGGCAACCTACTACCTGCCCTACATGATTTTTTGTATAGCCTTTGTTTATATTATTTGTAAGTATTTTGTTCACTATGTGCAATGAAAAATGTTAAAAGAATGGAAACGCATGGAACTTACGAGAATTTACAAATTGACACAATTTCAACCTAGCTAATTCAATAGGTTAGGTATGCCCACCACTAATAAATAGAACAATAAGCTTTAAACTAACCGATGATAGGTCCTTCTTTCACTTCCTGTGCTAAAACACATTGTGATAACAATACCAAGACCAACGGAACCAACACATACATATTTCTTACAGAAAACATGTCACAACCACATCATATTAAAATAAACACTTTCACGAATAATCACAACACAACAGTGGCAACGTATCACATTTCCGGGTCAGCACGAATTTTACAGTCTATAAAAGTAAATGAGTTTACAGTTGACGTATTAACACTGTAATTACGTAGCACTTAACAGTTAATCAGTGTTTTAAACCACTGTCGTAATAAACGTTCAAAGTTTGGGCGGTGTGTCGGTAATGTGTTTAGATTGGTATTGGACGGGAGCACGGTGGCGGCGCGCGACACGACGCTTCAGAAATAATCCCGCGCCTATATTTAGGACGGGTTTTCCACAAAACGACATACTTTATCTCGATGCCGTCTGTCTCGGTCTGAAGCGATGTCGCGAAACCCGATTTACGAACAAAAACTATTGCTTTTTTCAGCTTCTTTTAACTTATAGCGATGTTGTACGTAGTTTCCAATCTGTTTTTTTGCAGTAGTAAAGAATAAAAAAGATTGGGAACAATACGTATAAAAAACGAGTGTGTCTGACCTGAATATGATTGGACAGTGATTTGTGGGATTTTTCGTGCTCTATCTGTAGATACCTACCTTATTAGTCAAAGACCTAGTAAATAAAGCTTTCTCTCCCTATCCATAAGGGACGGATATATGTATTCAAAATATAAACTCTTTTTAAAATCCCTCGGACGATGGTCCCGGCTGTCATTCGTGCATTTTTGACAGTCGTTACGGGTCGTCAGAAGCCCGAAAGTCTAACAACCTGTCTTACCAACAGGTTTCGTATTACCCAGTAATTGGGTTGTGGAGGTCAAATAGGCAGTCGCTTCATGTAAAATACTAGTAGGTACTTAGCTGGGACCACTAACCCAACGAAGTTGGGTATGGGCTAGGCTAGATGATGATGATGATAAAAAATTAACTAGTGTCCTATGTATTGTCGATTAGATAAAGCAATCTCACAATAAAGGTGCGGGTTGTCCGAAAGACATACCATCGCCCCTGGCACACAGGCAACTGATGGAACACGTTTGGGTTTTAGTCAGTAAAAGTCTGACACGTCCTCCCGCTCCACCCAGAGCGGGAGAAATTATTTGATGATTACACACCCTAAAAAAAGTTAAGAAATGTTTAAACGTCAAAAATTTATGGTTAAACAGTTGCTAATCATTACTTAACTTTAAATAACGTCTGTAAATAAAGGGGTAAATCACAATCAAAATTAGTAATTAATTTAAGTAATTATTATTTTGATTGTGATTTACCCTATCTATTTAGCACGATGCATCGAGATTTCACGATGGGAATATAACCTGACTGTATAATCGTGAAACGACAGCAGCCATAATGAAATTAACCAATCAGCTTGATAGCTCCTATAGTTTGAACAATGTTCGTCCCTAGGTACACTTCAGATTGAGGGCAATTCACTGTAAGCGGACAAAGGGAATTTATAAACAATATCGGCTTAGCATAGCGTGTTATTCGGGCTATTGTTACAATAATGGGGCGTTCACTTTATGCCAATAAGTACTGGCAAAGCAATAAATTCATTCTTTTTAATTTTCTACTCAGATCTTTGTAAAGGAAACCTCAATTAGAAAATCAGTTAGGTATTAGATTTTGTGTTGTTGGTATAAAAAGCAAGCAGCCTTCTTGATTATGATATCTATTCTGCACTATTGTTAATGATAGGTACCTACATACTTACTTAATCGTATTTGTGCTGGAGCAGTAACTAAGAATGAAATGTTCAAAATAAATAACATAAGTACTTGATCCAAGCTGTGTTCGTGAAAGGGCGCCGTCAGTTGCGAATGTTGAATTCTTAGCTCCCACGGCTTATTTTAATCATTTTATTTTTAAATTGTTTTTATTTTTCTTATATTTGCCGTACATACGACGCTTTTAACGTGACGTAGGAATGCCTGTCTTACATCGTTCTTAGATATAATTATAAAGTTAACATTACTGATGTAACTAATTTTTTATAACAATAATATTATAATTTAAAAGGGTGTCCATGGAGTTTCTTTTCCGTTCTTCTCCATGTAAAGGTACCGACTACGCTTTGGAATGAGCAACTAGCTTAATATTTTTAACTGACCGACACCTTGACAATTCGACAGTTTAATTGAAATAAATACTTTGAGTTTGAGTTAGAATAAAATATTTTAGCAAGAATTGTATCGTCATACAGCAAAGTTATCTATAGTCACTATAAACGTTTCATCGAACTTCTGACAGGTAAACTGTACGTGTAAAAGGTTTGCACTTAGTGGAAACTGGGTCGCCATAACACGTCTATAAGGAAAACGCGTACTGGTACCAGTTAACTGAACCCCGAATCCAATTGTTCCACATTTCGTGCAGATTAGTTGGTATGCACGAGAGTGCCGACCATTGAATCACAGACGTGCCGTATGTGCTTTAGGAAGGAGACAAACTTGCTTCCGAAAGGAAGAAAAGTCGTGGGTTCAGAAAAGCGATTTTCTTTTGATTGAAATACAGGGAGAGTATGAGAAGCTATTGTTTTATTTTCCAAAGTAATTTGTTGTAACAATTAGGCAAAACGTCCGAAAAATATGTAAAAAATAATAGTTTAAAAAACTAAAAAACACGCTTTAAAAACAAAACTAAAAAAGGAGAAAATAATTTAATTCAATTAAAAAGCATGGGGTGCTTGACATTAATTGGTTATAAAAATATCTCAAAAAGCACCCCACGCCTTTTAATTGAATTAAATTATTTTCTCCTTTTTTAGTTTGGTTTTTAAAGCGTGTTTTTTAGTTTTTTATACTATTATTTATTTTCTATTTTTTAGTTCTGCTAACTACAAAAATGTTTTTTTTTTCTCAATTTTTTTTTAAATAACTGAATTGTCATCGGTCCTCGATAAGTTTACAAAGTTTCAATGAAATCGGACCGTTTAAAGTGGGTAAAAATCGCGCTCTAAGGAGTCGGTAACAAACAAACATACAAGTGAACCTAACATAAATCGTGTAAAAATACATTGACTTGATTGAATTGCATTGAGTGTATGTAACTGGTGAAAAAGGCATAAAGATGTGTAAAGGCAAATCCAATTAGGTAAACGCAGCCGTAGATATGCATTATCACGGCTTTACAAACCTATATAAACACTGGTTTATTCACTTGCTAGCTAATTTCGTCGCACGCTTCGAAAAGTCTTTCGCGTGGATTGATCCTAAATAAACACCAAATGGAAATTTACAATGGCGCGATCGATGAAACCAATAAAATGTTTACGAGCATGATTTCCAAACTTCTGTTTATGAGTGAGGCTATTGCTAAATACAATCTGGATATTGCAATAAGCAACTGTAAATTCTAACTAATTTTGGACAAGGACTGAAAGTGAAAACGTTTGAAGCTGTTTAAACTCCAAAATTGCTCGTTTAATGTCTTCATATTCTGAAATTAAGTTGTTTAAACTCTAGCTCATTCGTCTATACATACCAGTTCAGTGAATTAAATCTTAGAATGAACTCTCGTAATGACTACAGCACACCTTTTAGACTTGTTTATTTTGTGTATTAAATTCGCCACTTCGCCGCAAAATGTTATAAAGGAAATCAGAAAGCGATACCTTGGGTACAAACGCTCAATTTGATGTGTAAACAAGATAGGCGAACCAAAAGTATTTAGACGTTCGCATTTTAACTTACATTTGTTATTATTTTTCAAGCGCCGTCTTATATTTTTTGAGTAAAATCAATTTGTTGTTACAAAACCGTGAAATAAATTGTTTATTTTTAGGCGAATCACGTTTGTGTGTAAGGGAAACAGTCGATAACCGTAGGATGGAATGGCCAGTTGGGATAAGTCAAGGGGTTGGCTTTCAGTCCAACCGAATGCAGCTGAATATTAGTATGTTACATGGAGTGTCTGCCTATCTGACCTTGACAACCCAGTTAACAAATTACTCTTTGTTAAGACTGGTTGTCAGACTTGCCGGAACGACTGTCAAAGATCTGACCAATGACAGCCGGGACCAACAGCTAATCTTGTTTTCCGAGGCACGGAGGGGTCTCAATATGTAATGGATGGTCAACCATCCACGATTCGATCGCGGCAAGCTTAACCTTCGATCAACCCGTGTGCTATCAATTTGGCAATATACGTCGTTTAGCCCAAAATCATTGGAGAGTGCCAATCCAATGACGTGTGGTTAGAAGGTATCATAGCAAATGGCATCGGGAAAAAAGGACAGCAGGGACCAAAACGAGGACTCGACAGACGCTTAAATTCGCAAAATAATAGGCATAAACTGAATGAGAAAAACTAAACTTTAAAGGGACTGGCATGCATTCCCTGTCCGTCAGCATAAAATGGACAAAAAACGAGGAAGCAGCCGATAAGAAGATAAGTTATTAGGTACATAGGTATAGACGCATAGTGATAGGTCCCATATGGACACTAAGGCAACTTATGTTAGAAATATACCTACATATGTATGTATAGGTAGGTATATTTCCAACGTTGCCTTTGTCTGACATAAATTTTAACTGCAGGCATGATCTATATAAATAAAAACAAAAGTCCTGACTGACTGACTGACTCATCAACGCCCAGCCCAAACCCTTAGACCTAGAAAGCTGAAATTTTGCACAGAGGTTCCCTTTATAATGTAGACAAGGAATAAGGAGGATTTTTCGAAATTCAACCCATAAGGGAGTTAAATAGGGGATGAAAGTTCCGCGCGGGCGAAGCCGTTGGCAAAAGCTAGTTCATAATATTTTGAATCCACACATATTTTAATTTTTTTATACATAATTATTTTTAGCATAATATGCGAAACCTGAATTTAATTTGTTCAGAATAAGTAACTGAATCGATTCCAATAATTTTTACACCATGTAATAGTTTTTCCCATAAAAGTTTTGCAAGTGTGATGGAAAATATTATCACCAGTTAATTACAATACAATCGCCGTACAGTTAGGAACCTACTGCCTAATTATTATCAATGAGCACAATACGATGCTGGATGCGCGCGCGACGCGGGGGCCGCGTGGTGACCATATTTGTATAGACAACTATACCCCATTTGTTATAGCTTTAGAAAAAAGAGGCTCGTAGAAGCAGGAGTGCACAACCTTTTATTTCAAAGTTAAGTTCTAACTTTTTTAGGTAGATTTAAACCAGTACTAAATACTGAGATAAACGAAGTAAAAGTAATGTTTATTTTAGATAATGTTCTATTTACAATAACATCTTCATCACACATTACAAACCTACAACAAAACGAATGAATGAAACAAACAATCACATGATGATTTAAATCTAATTAAGGTTATAAGAAAATAAAATATATATTTTTTACAATACTTTATTTTAAATAACAACTTACGACCCACAATACGTTTGGTAAAACTTCGTCGTCATGAACTAATTTAGTTACTCGGTGTTTTTCACTCCTGCTTCTTTTAGGTTTTTAGCATTGACACTTTAATTTTTTTGGCATAAATCGTAACTGCAACACCTTTAATATAATTTTGTTACGAAGTGTACATTAAAAAGAACCTTTTTTAACTTCTGTCTAATGCTATTGTAAATGGAGTATAGGTAACTTAGATAGCTTATAACTTTGTGATTTTTCATGATACAGTTTTGAAATTTTGTACATAGATTCTTTACATAAAAATACTGAATTAAAAAACTGAAAAACTTAATTTTAATAATATAATGAAATTGCTAATTCGTTTAACTTAAAATGGTAGGTATAATAACTATTCTTAAGAAATAGTAGATACTGCGGTGATTAACTTTTTAATTTATCATTGCTGTAACAATGAAGGATTCTTGGAAATTATTCAATGAAACAATGTCAATGGTAACGGAATTACTTGCCCATTCTTCTCCATTCGAAACTACCTTTTGGAAGGGGCGACTAGAACGAAACGAACGAATCAATCCTATTTTATTGTAAATGTTGACGTCCAAGAGCGCCTTTTAAGTGGCTTTAAAAAATAAATGCTTTGACTTTAAGTATTTCTTAGAAATATTTTCATAGGAAAAATAAGATATCTATTTCCGCTTATAAATTCTTTGTAAAAGCCAAGAAATTTTACCTTAAGAAAATTTATAATCGGTAGAACAGGGCATTAAAATTATAATTATTATTCATCGGCATGCCTCACCCAGAAAATAATAACGTGGCCATTTAGCCGGAAGAAAAGAAAATTGAAAAGCTTTAATGGAGACAAAATCATTTTTGTTACCAGCCAGCAGGCCCAGGTGGTTTATGTTCGTTACTTAATCACTTTTATTTTTAATTTCAATTAAAATCATTTGTAGTTGTTGAAGCCTGAAAACATTTACTACATAGGTCAAAACCGTCCCTTTCAGGGCATAATTCTGGGGACAATTAGACTTTAAAAGGAACGGTTTTGATGATTAAAAACATGTTCCTACCTAAAAGAAGGCTTAGTTAACTCATTATTGCCAATCAATATATTAGGGCAATCATGAAATCTGTGATCACGCAGTTAACTGTTAAAAAATCTTACGAGTTTATTCCATACGTCTGCCAATAACCACCTTGATGAAAGCTTATCTTAGTTCAATCTTAAACAAATGACATTCTTCAGAAAATATCTAGCCATCTTTCACGACATTCACCAGCAAAAAAAACACTTCCAAATTTCTGCCAAAATCCTAATGGCCAAAACACCTTAGACCTGCCACATTACCAACCATAACCAACTTACCTACACAGCAAAAAATATGAAAAAAGTGATAAACCAAGAGTAAAAAATGGCCACTTACCGCTAATCGGTACGAGTACCTACGTGGCTGAGTAGCGCAATAATTCAATACTCGACGCCAATATTTAAACTACCATTAGTGGGATAGCGCTAGACAGCGGGGATACGGGGTTCAATACTACGGAATGTACCTAGGTTTTTCGTATTGGCTAGTGCTACAAAGTGAAAAATAACTTTATTTCGGAAGTCGGAGCTAAAATAGTTTTTCACTTTGTAATGTTTTTTTAACTCCCACTAGTCGGTTTTTTTTTTAAGTTTTTATTTTTCACTTTTAAGTTATAGTACCACACAATTCAAAATTTCATCATCTTTGGGGTCAAAACAATACATATTTATGCGATAGCAGCAATCGCGGTTTGTTTGCTGTCATTTTTTTAAAAGTTCCGTTGTCTGCCTCCGAAACACATCATCAGATCTATATGAAATTTAAATGGGACCATTTCGGAATAAACCCTTTTCTAACAATTTTTTTTCTATATATGACGGAGTTATAAATAAATAAATAATAAACATGTCGAATTGATAACCTCCTTCTTTTTGACATTGACGTCGGTTAAAGAATACCAAATTTGTTTTGATGCTTTCTGCTGTGGTGAGCCTATAATGTTCCCACTGCTGGGACACAGACCTCCTATCTTCGAAAGGAAAGTGAGCTGTTATCTACCACAGTTGGTAGGTGTCACATGTAGTCGATTTTTTTGGTTCTAGGACATGCCGTTTTTCTTACGATGTTTTCCTTCACCGTTTTGAGAGCAGTGGTTATAAAATGATTTACACGTAATGGGTCGCTCGCTGTCCAGTAAGGATCAAGCCCGGGTCGACGGCGCGTTGTGTTCCACGCGCGCCTCAAAGAGATGTCAGCACCAACTGGTGGGGTCTGCAAGGGCCGATGCCTGCCAGGGGTGCGGGTTGCTCGAAAAAGATACCGTCGCCCCTGGCACACAGGCAACTGAGGGAATACGGGTGGGTTTTAGCCAGTAAAAGTCTGACCTGCTCCATCGAAAGCGGGAGAAGTTATTTGATGATTTCCCACCCTCAATTTTTTTTTTAAAGTGTTTTCCTGAGTATGAATTCACGACCTACAACTCGTAAGTCGGGACCGTTATCACCTGGCCACCACTGCTTCCACTGGTCCCCCTTCTTGTAAACGCTTCTTATGCTGTTTTTTTTAGTATTTTCATACTTAATTCGGGAGAAAGATGATCTCTTTTAACCGACTGATTTAGAGAGATTGTCTCTCTTCCGTCCTACAATATATACCTACTTTTAACGTAAAAATGTTAAAAACCCCTTCAACGTTAAAACTATTAAAATATAATAGGGCAACTTGTCTGAATGATGTCATTAAGCCAACACTGGGTCCCCACGACAGCAAGTTACCAGCAAGCGGGTCTATTGGTACCTTCGTAATTAAGCCGTTTCTGCAACAGACAACTAAATGGGACTTACGGACTTAGAGTTTGGCAAGCAAAATTGACGCCATTTTTATGAAGAAATGAGAAGAAACATAATGGGATCTGATGGCAGCTCAGGATCAAACAATGTCGATCATATTGGCCGGCTGGCCTAAATCCAGGAGCAGCCGTTTTATCATCATCATTTCAGCCAAAAAACGTTTACTGCTGGACATAATTAGGCCTCCCTAAAGCACCGCCACTACAATCGGTTCTGTGCTTCTCGCATCCAGAGGATTCCTGCAGCCTTCACTTGGTCATCGGTACACCTTGTGGTCTTGCGACCTTCCAACGCTACAACGTCTTCAGGTACCCGGAACTCCAGAACCTTTCGGCCCCATCGGTCACCCTGTCCTGCCCACTGTTACTTAAGGGGAACCTAGTCGCGGGCTCGAACTCACTGGTGGGCCTGGCTAAAAATCACGCTGTCTCACCAGGCTTCGTCTCCGACAGAGGTAGTATCAGTGATGAGCAGTTAGACGCTAGTATACACGCACAACGGTATTGAGTGAGATGCAGGATCATTTATACTAAAAAAATCGCGAAAAAATTAAGAAAAGTCCTTTGGAAGATAGGGTTTTATGAAAAAGCCATTGCATAAATCAATGACCAATAAAGTTTATTGAACTTTTAGATAATTGAACTTTTTCAGTACTGACTTGGTTTTGGAGATTTTACACTTCTTTTATTACTTAAACACGCCCAAAGGTAAGTAAAATTAGCAAGAAACACGAATCTTTGTTAGCTCCTAACTTTTTAATGGGTTTTTATTTTAGTATTCTGTTTCCGTACCAACAATATTAATAATGAGACAAAACGATATCATATTTTATTTTGGATGTGCTATGTCAGACAGTGGAGTAAAGCACTCCCGAAGTTTGTATGTAAAAAATGTGGACTAGGTTCACCTTAAGGTGGAAATTCTTTGGGATAATGTTGGTTACCTTGATTTTCCTACGGATCTCTTCATTTGCGATTCGATCGCGTAGAGAAGTTCAAGGACAGGCTTTTAAGGAGGCCCGTTGTGAACGACCACTTTTCAGTGCCATAGGTTATCACTGGCAATAGGCACTGTTCAAGACTTTCGTCTTGAGACACTGCAGTATGTGAGTCGAAAAGATATTGCGTAGCTTTCCGAACGCTGCCCAGCCGAGTCGGATTCCACGATTGACATGAACACTTCAGCACCTCAATGTACCGATAGTCATTCTGGCCCCATTGGAGAGACCGCAGTACAGCCAAGGGTTTGGATCGAATCGAAAGCTTTGTCGTAGTCCACAAACGCTTAGCTAGTAGGCCAGTTATACTCTAGCAGGCGTTTATTGACGTTGTATGTTGATTTAAATATGATTCGCAACGGTAAAAAAAATGGATTTACAGCATTATGATCATTAAAATCATCCATATAACCCTCTAAATTCATATAATCATATTAAATGAATATTTTATGAAATAACACAACCCGATCTCGGTGCCTCGATCCTTCAGAGGGTCTTTCAAGTATATCGCCTCTCGCTGCTGGAGTGATTTACCACCTCCCTAATCCCTGCAAACAAAGCAAAATTTTAAATTACTTCTAAGAAAAGCCTACTAGAAACACAAAAGTATGAGCAGTAAATATTTTATACATAAATTATAATATTAGTATAGATTAAACTCACATAAGGTTTATTATCTATGGGCAAGGTACATCAATATCCAAGCGGCTCGAGGCAGCATCGTGTTTGGTTTGGTGATGCTCGATGGCGTGATGGGCAATGCGATGTCGTCGCGGTGAATGCGACGTATAGGCTCTTATATCGTAATCAAAGATCGAAGTACATACACTAAACAGCTGTTTCCATCAAGCGTCGACTGAGACGCACGTACTAGTCACGCATCTACACAGTCTACACTGCACTAGTCACACGTGATCACGCATAACTCGTGCGCCGCTCCGCCGAACCGCTGCGGCGGCGGGCGGCGCGCCGCCGCCGCGGCGCGCTATCCATGAGCCCGATGACCCATAGACTCAAAGTACGTCACGTACGTCCTCATAGGCGCAGTAAGGAATACCCTATATAAAAATGTACTCTGTGAGGAAATGCACCGAATTATTTTACTCTGTTACTTGTTTTATCTAAATTGTAAAAACCCTGTCTTGAATTTCGTACGTTGCTTTCGGGTGACCACTGAAAATCAGCGTTGTGCTGTGGATCCCATAGCACAGCATCATGCTGAGTGGAAGCCTTCTTGTCACAGTCACGGCGTGCAGCTGCCGATCATATAATATATGTTCTTTATGCCTATGTATAAATATCTGTGTTGTCATAATGTTTTTATTTAAATGTTGTGTCGTCTTTTTAAATGCACGTGTTTCTGTGACAAACAAAAATAAATATTTTTCTTTCTTTCTTTCACAATACAAAACGTAAGATTTAATTACATTATTAATTCTTTTTGCAACGTTTTGGACCAACACCCGAAACATTATGACTAAAGATCCGATATTCGGATGCATATTCACCTAAAGTTGAGAGTTGGCTAACATGGAATGCACTTTTGTATCGAAAAAATCTTAATTTAGGTAAGTAATTTGTTTATTTTTTTGTTTTAACTAATATAAACCACCCCACTTCCAGTACATACACATATTTGTATCTGGTTAAACATTAATTTTAAATTAATACACATCTGAATAGTTATACAATCCAAGAATCCCGGGGTTTTTAATAAATATTACAAATAATTTTTAAAGCCGCTTCCATACTTTTACAGCTAAAAATTATCTTTAGGTAAATATGCATCCGAATATTCGATCTCTGATTATGACTCACAAACAGCTACTGAAGCATGTGTACAGAATTAATCATCAAATTCAAATTAGCACTAAATTGATACTCGTTGATGCAATCAATCAGTCAAAATTACAACATAATGTTGTAGACTACAGTTAATTGTTATTCGCACACAGGAGATTGCTGCCCATTACCAAATTGTATTCTAGAGCACCTATGAAAAGCATTGTATAAGTGGTGTACCTATGTTGCATACTTGTTCGACGCGATATGGTTGTATGGGCGGGCAGAAAAATCGATTATAATGTAGATATTTATAATGGATATTTATGTTTAAATAAAGCCGACCCGAACATTCAGCGAGGGTATACAGGGTAGATTTTTAATCAGTGCGCAAACTGTGTCCATGAATTCACCATATCATACCGCGTAGGTAACGCGGTCAAAATGTTTTATCTTGTACTAGCTTCCAGCGGCTTCGCCCGCGCGGACCTTTCATCCCCTATTTAACTCCCTTAGGGGTTGAATTTCGAAATACCCTTCCTTATTCCTTGTCTACGTTATAAAGGGAACCTCTGTGCAAAATTTCAGCATTCTAGGTCCAAGGGTTTAGGCTGGGCGTTGATGAGTCAGTCAATCAGTCAGGACTTTTCTTTTTATTCATATAAATAGATAGATATGCCAAACAAACTCAAACCAAACTCAAACTCAAAGCATTTATTTCAATTAAACCATTTACAGGCACTTTTGAACTGTAAAAAAGTCGACCAGTTGGAAAGTTGAAGCTAGTTGCCCATTCAAAATCGTAGATCTCTATGGAGAAGAACGGGCAAGAAACTCCATGGACACTCTTTTTAATCATGTTAGGTATTACAAAATCTTGGGAACATTATTCTTGTTGCTTCTATATGTGAGAACAATGTAAAAAAAAACAATTCTAAATATAAGATTTAAAATAAGCCATGGAAGTTAGGAGATGACCAGTCTCAACCGACGGCGCCAGTTCACGAACTTGACGCGTGGATCAACACCATCCAGCTCAACCATTTTGTCGGGAACCGAATGATCCAACACACGCGCCACCATCAGCGAGACATTTAAGTGAGCATGACAAAGGAATGAAAGCCGTATATCCGTAGTACTTGCTTCGGGTAAGATTTGTTGAATGCACTAATACCTAGTGACGAATAGAATGGCTCCACCGGAACATTGTGTTAGCACTCCTAACGCCTAACGAAGACGCTTAGTGATATGACCTATGTTCTCCATTCCTGTGGACAGTGTGACCGCTTGCAATTCTGACAGTAAGTGGATTTAATATGGCGAACAGGGCTCGCGTGCTCGAGTCGCTCACAACCCACTGCGGACCACTCGACAATACTATAATTCAAACTGCGGCAGTATTGATTAAAGTTTTCGAAACAATTCTACCATCCAGTGAACATGTTTATATTTATCTAAATAAATAAAAATGAACTGAGGTTCGCTGGTAAGCGCGAACGGTTGGACCGATTTGGCTACTTTCTTTTAATTTTCGTTTTAGTCCGGATGAAGTTTTAAGGGAAAGAAATTTTGGAAAAGTTTCTCAGAAATTTGGAAAAATAGGGAAACTGTAGGTTTTTTTCTATCGGATTTATGTGGACAAGACAACTTCTTTCGGATCAGCAAGTTCTGAAAAGAAACGCAATAGAATAAGAAAAAATGTACACTACGATGGGAGTAAAGTAATTCTTTAAAATAGCTTTAGGATTCCCAAAGCACGTGTAAACGCAATAAGTGGCCGAAAGATGGCCGTTTGGAGCCAAACACTTAATAGATAAACTATGAAAGTCGTAACCTTCAGACAAAGTAGTTTATCACTCACAGTTTAATTTTATTACACCAGACTTTCGCAGCCTCTTCAGCCAAAAATAATAAAAACAAACTCATTTTTAATATCGCAGCTGGTGTTTTATTGCTATTATATTGTTCTGCAGTTGGTAGACATGCCATGAATATGAAGATGCATTCTGAGACGTGATTTTTGATGAAGGCATAAACTTTACGAGGATTTTGCAAATATCAATAGTGCATCATGAGGGATAATCCTCTTTACTATACGATCATGCAAATCCTAGTCTACGATAGATAGAAATAAATTGATCATAAATAAAGTCTTTGACCTTCCACTGAGGTCCCACCGATCAACAAATAAATCAACTAAACTGTTTATGTAAATGTATTTATGGATGTTTCAACGAATTATGGCATTTGATGTGGCTGGATCTTAAAACGTGATCCATGAGGTTTTCTATAACTGGAGGTTTAGATATTATAACATACTATCGACCTGCCCCTGCTGATCATTATTACCTATATTTAAGTTTAATATTAACATATTATAAAAACACCGGAAGGAGACGCTTTAGGAGGGCGTATAATTACCTATTGGATAACCTTATTGGATTCTGTTCAGTAAGGTCAGGTGCATAGGACTTACTCGCAACCGGTGTGCATGTATGACCAGATGTACCAACGTAAACGAGGCAAAAGGATCTTAGCAGGTTCTATAGTTTCTGAATAACACCATTGAAAAAAGGCGTGAGTTTATAATGTATTAATCTATAACACACGTAAACCTTCCGGAATAAATTCTCTAAATGAAGGTAAAACCGCATCAAAATCCGCTACGTAATGACTTTTTTTTAAATATGTACAGTTAAAGACGGTGTTGTTTTGATAGTAAAAAAAATAACGTAATTCTGTGAAGAGAAAAGGTGTAAGAACTTGTTGCGTTTTATCTCTAAAAGAGAGGAATGTAATACAAGAGCAGAACTAATGAATGCATAGCTTTTGTTCATAAGAATGGATCAAGGAATAAACGACCCTTAATGAAGATGTATTGCATAGAAACACAATGCTTAGTTGCAATGAGGACTTTGCATCCGTAAAGATGTTTAACAAATAAATGGGTTAGGTACCTAGAATTCTCAAGCTTTCTTAAGAAAACGAGGTTGTACTCAAATTAATTAAGGTTTTGCGGTCTCACCTTCGAATTACGTATTCACTTCTTCTAAAGAATTGTTTATTCTTGTGTTGCAAACTCGATGAGCTTTTGTAACTGTATTTTATCGTTTAGCTTGATAGTGCCCAGAAAGGTCCACAATTGAACCGTGGACTGCGACAGTTTTAATATAGTTCAAAAGTTTTGCTGTAAACTTTCTGATTTTATTTACTTCATTGCAATTTTATATAGGATGTCAGGTGGAGTAAAAATTGTACTAAAAACGGTTCTCTATACATGTATGTCGTCATAAACGTGATGTGTTCTCCTGAATTCTCTTGATAGTTTTGTCTAGACAATGTTGCGAATCTTCAAAACAGACCCTTGACTTGCTATCACAGATATAAGCTTAATTCTCCAGCTGTCAACGAAATTCGTTCAGTGACGTAATTGCAAAGTTTGATCCTTTTGCGTTGTAGTTTGCCAAGCTTTAGACAACTTGAAGCGTCGCTATCGATCTAGAACAAATATTGTCTAATACTCGACCGGAGCGAACTTTAGTTTGTTGAAGTACTTTTTCTGAGTAAACTGTTTTAGAAAAGAAAATGCGTACCTATGGACACAGGACGTGCACCCGTTCGATCTTATTTTAAAACTTAAGATAGCAGTGGCGAGGGGTGGAATAATGGCCAGGGTAAGTTGTTCCAAAAAAAAAAACACTCTACGCGTGATGCAAGCTTAGTTTCCTCAGGGGGTAAAGCCCCACTTTCACTCATATTGAGTTAAAATCAGAGAGATTTGTACGGAATATATGTAACTGGTTTTATTTACGTGCAGGCAATTTATCAGTAATTTTTAGAAACACATAAAAAATAATTGTTTGTACTTTAAAATAATGAATGGTGGGAGGTGTTATTTCTTAAAGGTAAGCCGATGGGAACAGTTTGTATTGACCCTTCGCTACTGTAAGACAGTAATGCATGCGTTAAGGTTTGATAGAACGGTTCACGTTTCCATTCTTATCTTTCTCAAGACCTCTCACAATCTATAGCTTGGTTTATGATTTCAGTTTGTGAGACGGCAATACTCTTCGAACACTATTAAATTTACGAGCATCGTGAAAACAAAGCAAGTCCCTTATTCTGCAGTGTATTATTTCAGCCAACTACAGGTTGGAACTTCAATACCTATAAAGTGCGTTTTGATATTGTAATTAAAAGCGACTTTAAAAAGGAAATTGCGAGCGCTACACCCAAGTTGGTCGCAATTATACTTGGATATTTAGGTAGTATTTTTAGGACACCAAAATATAAATTATTTAAGGTTAACAATGAGAGGCGTTTTCGTTATGTTAGAGAGTTTATTAATATTTTTAGGAAAGCATAATGGAAATATACAAATATGCACCTTAAAACTAAATATGTATATCTACATACATAAACTAAAATCGTAGCGAAGTCAAAACTGTACAAAGCTTTTTTCAGAGTATTTTTGCAACGTCTGGTAATGATTCTTATGCCGAAAATATAAGTTTTAGGTATGTTTTCCGTTTTTCTGTTTGTCTGAATGTATATTCCAGCATCACAAAAACTACCGGATGGATTTTATTAAATTTTATATATATACAGGTTGAAATTGAAAACATGCGACAAACCGAAATGGGAGATTGTACTTATCATTATGAACAACTTTTACTAAAGGACCAAAGATGCAATCGCGAAAAAAAAAACATCTGTTCCCTACATTTATGTTCGCATGACTCGTCAAAATGTAGGGAACAGCTGTTTTTTTTTTTGCGATTGCATCTTTGGTCTCTTAGTAAAAGTTGTTCATAATGATGAGTACAATCTCCCATTACGGTTTGTCGCATGTTTTCAATTTCACCCTGTATATTATATTAAATTTTGCATACATAATATATATCTGAGTAGGCCATAGGCTATAAATTATCAAGATTTTTGCTATGAGGAATGAACAATATTGCAATATGTGCGTTTCTTCTATAGTTTACCGGAAATTTTTAAAGACGACGCAAAATATTGCAGATCATTATAAGGTTTAGTTTTAAGGAGCTATGCAGTTAATCATGACATAATATTAGAACGGGTTTTTAAGTGAAATTCCAACAAAGCCAACAGCTTAGCGTGGCTTAGCGGTTCGACGACTGCTTTGCAAACCTATGTTCGAATTCCAGCAATTGATATTTTTTGTGCTTCTTTTTGTACATTTTGTTTTGCTATTATAAATTATGATAGTTCGTAGAACGTACACAGAAATAGACCTCTTTTGTCATCTTTGGATATTATAAAAAAAATATCTATGGTTAGTTGCCTGTGATTGAGAAATCCCGTGTTTATAATCTACTGTTATATTATTAGCTGTTCATCAGGAATAATCTGTAAGAAAGCATTATGTAGTCAGTGTATCAGTGTTGTGCCATTAGTAGTAGGTATATATAATAAAGCAGGCGTTCATTAATTCATTAAAAACGAGAAACTTTGCAAGCATGGGAAATTACTTCGGCTGAAAAGCTGCGGGTATCGACCTCAGGACGAGCTGCTTCTCACACGGACAAGTGTACGTTGCTTGGTTCTACGTCATCAGTTCAGAGTCAGAACGACGGAGTAATCCAGAAGACTTACTCCGTGGTTCTGACTCTCTTCATATTTTGACTGCCATTGCAGTCAAAATTTCCCTGAAATTTCCCTAAAAAAAAATTCCCCTGAAAATTTTCCTGTATACTTCATTTCTAGTTTCATTAAACTAGAAATGAAGTATACAGGAAAATTTTATAAAAATGTGGCTGCTATTTCAGTAAATTGTAGTGTCTTACGACTTCCACGCGAACAAAGTCGCGGGCAGAATCAAGTTAGAAATAATGAACACTGTGTTGTTATAAAACATTATTTTCTCGACGTTATGACGTGCATATTGGAGCTATTTTTAAAATTCTCATTACAGAGTTAGTCAACGTTTTTATGCAGCCTCTCGGTCTGAATTCCTGGAGCCCATATCTGCCTCTGCAATCCTAGCATATTCCCACAGGATGACCCGATTCAGTGCAAGTTATGCGAGGATTTTTTGTGACATTTCAATATTATTTAATCTTGTCTTATCTACCAGTTAACATTATTTTGAATTTAAGTACGGAGTATATATTTTATTCCTACCAATTTTTTATAAAGCAAGGCATTCCTTTTGTACATTATTCTAATGTGTTGCACTAACCCCTCTAGGTCAGGCCCGGCCTCGCTTGTCGATGTCTAAAATGCAAGATTTTGCTCTAACGATGTCCATGATTGTGCTTTCAAACAAATAAAGGTTGCACTGCAAAACAAGTCTTACATTTCGTTGTCCGTAAGTTCAGCGGCTGTCTAGCGACATAAGTGTCCTGAGTGTCATACACAACACTAACGAGATGTCACTTTCACAATAAAACGAAATGTCTCACATTTTTTGAACTATTCAATAAAAATCCAATGAGAATACACTGAAACATGTCAATGTGTCGAGAGAATGCACGAATTATAATAAGAAATTCAAGTTTTTGCATGAGAATGAATCTGTCGTCGATCTAGACAAAGGGGAGGATTAAAATCTTTTTTATGTCTGACCCTTCCAAGTTCTAATAGCGTAAGTATTTTGATACCTATAGAACCCTTGGAAGTGTTAACTGATTTAAATACTTTAACTACATTTGAATAGTCATATTCTAAAGGGTCTGAATTTAAATTTAGATCCTTCGGAATATGTTCTCTCTGGTCTCAGGATTAGTCATATTTGTAGCCATTTGATGTTTCAATCCGTATCTACCCGCCTCTGTATTTTAAAGTGCACAAATTTATTTAATTCTGAAATAGATTAAGAAATACTGAAGACTATAAATCTTCCTCGTCTTAAATGAATGTCTTATGATACCTAACTTCTCAGCTAATACCTAACACCCTCGACAGGACTAAAATAGCCGGAGTCTCATCGAAACGTTAACTTTTACGATAACTCTTAGTATTCATGTAGAACCGAGATAGCATTTAGTAAAAGCATTATCTACAAATCCATTTCCTCGTATGAAAGGCATGAAAGTAAACGTCACTTCCAGTTATCAATGTTCGTGACGTCATTACATGAAAGATGACGTCACTACAATGGCCATCGCTGGATTTAATACAAAGCATTCGTGTAGTGAGAAAATAATTCATACATGAAGAAGAATAAATAATCGATGTTAAAGACTTATCAGTTCAAATGCAAATGTGAAAATGTCTGTCGATTTGGCACGCTTACAAGAGTAACTAGTCTCGATTATGATAAAATTCTACATAGAGATAGTTTGCAGGAAAAAGTCCACACAACTTACGAATTTTCATCCCAGAAAATCGGATTGTCTTCTCGTTTGCAAAACTGTGGCTGTTGCTACTCTAAAATGTAACACAAAATAATAGGAATCGGAGCAGTGTTAAAATTTTAAATTCAGTTGCTGAAAGTAGTGAAAAATCTAAACCGGTGATTGGTTTGGCTCAAATACAAACCTATACTTCGATTATGGGTATTTCAAACAATAAAAAAACATTTGTTTTAGGCAAATCCCATATTACAAATAAAACATTAAATAAAATTTCACAAAGCTGCTACAGAGAAGAATAAATCAGCATTAAAATTTAAAATAAAAAGTCACAAAATCGTAATGAAATAACATGTCAAAGGGGTCACAGAATTAGAATTTCAATAAAATGACAAAATTTTACGGCCACAAAATTAAAATTAAATTAACAAAACTCATAGTAAAATTACACATATAAACAAAACAACACAAAGAAGTTATCAATACTAGTATCATTATAATTATTATGGTGTAATAAAATCAAGGGCTAAACATGTCTGTTACAGCATTAACGTATGTTGGGGCAGTCAAATCGCCCAGTGATTATTGCCAACACAGTATTGGAGCTGCAAACAGTAAACCTAGTCCACTTTTTTTGCATACAAACTTCGGGAGTGTTTTATTCCACTGTCTGACATGGCACATCCAAAGTAAAATATAATATCGTTTTGTCTCATTATTAATATTGTCTGTACGGAAACATAATACTAAAATAAAAACCCATTAAAAAGTTAGGAGCCAACAAAGATTCGTTTTTCAAAAGTTCTAAGGAAGTGCAAAATCTCCAAAACCAAGTCAGTACCGACAAAGTTCAATTATCGAAAAGTTCAATAAACTTTATTGGTCATTGATTTATGCAATAGCTTTTTCATAAAACCCGACCTTCCAAAGGACTTTTTTATTTTTTTCGCGATTTTTTACTATAAATGAGCCTGCATCTCACTCAATAACGTTGTGCGTGTAAACTAGCGTGTAACTGCTCATCACTGATACTATCTCTGTCGGACACGAAGCCTGATGAAACAGCGTGATTTTTAGCCGGGCCCACCAGTGATGTCGAGCCCGCGACTAGGTTCCCCTTAAGGCATTAGCAGGAACGCGTCGAGCAGATCTCTGCTAAATACCTAGATACCAAAACTGGTAGTTTGATTAATGACCGCGTACCTTGACCTGACCTTTAGATTAACACTTCATCATTGTGATCAGTCTGCATAACCAGCCTGTAACCAATTTTGACTTAGAGCTGGTGTCCTGGTGTTTCACCATCAATTCTGAGAAGCGGTGGAACTTTCTACTGGTATCGCTTAGTAAATAAGTTGGCGTAAATTGCCGTAGTGTTGAAAAATATTGTTTCTAATCTAAACAGACTAGGAGCCCACTCCAAACATGATAAGGAGACGTATGTAGGTTTGTATCATCATAAAGTGCCTCAAAATGGCATATACCGCAAGTTGATAAATAAAGATATGTTGAATTAAGTGGGCGGATTCTTTCTAGATGCTCTTTATCCGGTCGCGCCTTTGAGTTATTTCGATGTCCAATGGCCGTCAGTTACTCTTGCAGCGTAGGTGGCGCTAAGAAGCTTTTGAAGTTTATCTCAAAAGAAAATGCGTTTGTGTAAGCAAAATGTATACAGGGTGTGGCGTAAATAATGGATAACCCTGTAACTTTCGATTAGCCAGATTATCATCTATCATTTACCACACTTATATCGCCAATGATAGATGACCAATAATTATTGATATTTTTGGTGACTTTTTCTCGTTTTGTTTTTTATGTCACTCGTGAATATTTGTATTATCAGATCAGTATCAAGATTTTTTATTACATTCTAAGATAAAATTGCAAAACATACTTATTCTCTAAAAAAAAATCTAAGGAATTATGCAATTTTGGGCCCCTGTATCGAAAAAAAATCATCCATGGGCATATGGCGATATAAGTGGGGTAAATGATTGATAATAATCTGGCCGATAGACAGGGTTATCCATTATTTACGCCACAACCTGTAGGTATGACAAAACATTACAAAACTTTGTAAGTACCTACTTAGACTTTAAGAATATCCATCTAGTAACATTAGCAGTCTGAAGGTCCAATATCCATCTATATTGAAGTTGGTTTCCTGGCAAAGCTCAATACCAATATTTTATAACTTTTATCTAGTAACTAATTAAAAAAGCATGACGACGGCGCTTGAGCCTTTGACGACGCATGGCCTCACATTTTCTACCCGCCAAAAAGAACCAGAGCAAATTCACCGCTCGGAAACAAAACACCCTTTTTTATTTCAGTCACCCCGACTGACTCACAAAACTTGTTATGAAGTTTTTGTTTTTGCGGAATATAATTTTGTAAATTTAGTTCGTTAAAGGTTGCGCGCAAACCGTGACAAACTATGTAGGTATACAGATCACTATAGCTATACATCTACTGTAGGTATTTAATACTTCAATCATTCACTCTGCGTGCATAACTCTCAATATGCTTCGTACCTGCTAAAAGAGAGCTTATTAAAAGCCAAAATTGATGCACAGCGGTCTCATTTATAACATGGAGTAATAAATCGCTAGGTAATGCGTTTGTACCATACAGTGTAAAGTGTCGCACTGTGCAGGCGTTGTCAACATTCTGCTATCATAAACCAATCCAACTTTACCCACAACACAGATTGCCCTTGCAATACAATGCAATTGAGTTTCGTCGAAAATTCGCACATACCCATTCATTCTGTAAAGTCAATTTCCGTACAATTCCTTTGGAATAAATTAACCCATTTATTATTCGGTACTCCAAGAACAACAGTCTTGCGAAGTAGTACGGAGTACGGAACTAGAGCCAAAATCGTTTTCATAGTAAACTATTGATCCAGGATAGAGTGACTGAATGTAATATGCATGAACGAGCTTTTATATAGGTTGCAGTAGGTACGCAGCCCGGCTTATGCATACAAAAAGAATAGTAAATAAATGGAGTACTCAATCTAACATTTCATCCGCCAGATCTCCTTTGTGGATCCGAAAGATAGCAGATGTGGCGCAGGGGACAGAAACGGAATTTCTGATTAGCAATTCAGTATTCTAGGAGCAATGAAGTTTTCATCATAGCAGGAATCAAAAAACTGAGGTAGTTTAATTCATACTTCGGACTGAACCCTGTAACAAAATTTAGCATAAATATAATCAGTCTATAATGTTGAAAGTGTTGGGATACAGAACGAGTGAGAGTGAGCCGTAATCCATGTGCGGGTTGGTGAATGTCCCATGATTTCGTATTTTTGATTTTAGGACATGCAAGTTTCCTCACGATGTTTTCCTTCACCGTTTTGAGATCAGTATAGTGATTATATAATTTACACAAAGTAAAGAGCCAGCCTGGGCTTGAACCTACGACCTACAACTCGTACGTCGCAGCCGTTAGTTACCACAGGGCCACTACGGCACTTACTCTATAACGTAGTTTAATTCTTATTTATTCGCTTTTTTCGCACACAGATAACGAAGAGAAGGCATTTCGGCATGGTTACTCCATTGACTATATACTCTGTGGCACTCCTCAAAGGTATAGGATCCTAACTCTCGGTACGATTTAACGTATACATTGGCTAAGTTAACTGTGTGTGGGACGATCCTCTGCTATCGGTGCAACAAACAGACGTTCTCTAAGCTGGCGGTGTTTCAAAAACTTTATTTAAGTAGTTTGATATTTATGCATTTACTTTTCCGTACATATCGTGTGTTTATACATTTTCAAGTGATCTGAATAAAGAATACAAACAATCTTAAGATCAAGTCAAAAACTGGAAAATTGGATTGGAATTAAAAAATAAAAAGGATTTATGTCAATTTGATATCCCGTAAAAACTCTATTACTCTATTAAACTCAAAAACTATTTTACTATGGAAAAGTAACTTACTGAGGAAGGAAGTGACTTTAAAAACTTTTGAAAACCCATGAAAGCAAGTGGGTACTTCGACAAACAATAAATATTAAACTAGTGCACTCAAGCTTTGAATCGATGCACTCAAATAAATCATTAATGCTCCCGCAGACAGGCGCGACGCGACTCTACTCGAACAATCTCTATGAAAACTTTATGGAAATTCATATACTAGAGTGGCGTCGCGATGGTCTGCCAGAGCTTTAACTTTTAAGTAGGTTACACTGCTTACACACACAACACAAAGCATAATGCCTAGTGCCCAGTGTATTATATTTACATATAATAAATCTCCATACCAATAACAATAATAATAGCACATAATAATTATTTGTTTTGGTTGTTATCCATAACAAAAACCATAATCCTCAGAATGTTAATAATATGTCGATGGCCTCCAGCCGTTAATTGCGGAACGAATGTAAAATAACAATGAAAATGATGTGTGTGACCCGATTGCAATAAATTGTGAGTAAGTAGGTACGATAATGGTGTAGAATATAAAAAAGCACTTTCAACACGACTGGCATCCTTATTAAAACAGTAGTGAAGTGTTCGCGGAGCCACGAATTAAATTACGAATTAAATGGGTACCTACATGGTGGTTACATAATTTAGCATTGCACAAAGCGAACCAGAAAACGGATCACAAATTAACATATTTTTGAGTAAACTAACTGCAATTAAATGCAGTGGAACTATATGCTCGTACTTAGGTATTCTGGCACATAAAAATATGTACATTAATTCTATATGAATGCTTTTTCGAAGAAAACATACACTTCGTTGATTTTCCTGTAGCTTCAACCCATAAGCATGCTGCACTTTTTTACTGATTAATTTTGTTAAATTTAAATTTCACTCATTTCATTGTAATAATATTGATTTACTTGATTTTATCATATTTAATACTAACTTATTTGATTTTATAATTATTAACTTATTTAATTTTATTGTTATTTTCATTACTTTAATTAACTTGGTTTAATTAGGCAAACCATGTAAGTGCTCTGCACACCTTTAGGTGATAAGTTCATTGTAATACCGTATAAATTATGACTATAATTTCTGTAAATGTTTATGTGAACTAGTCGTTGGAGTGCCATATTAAATAAATAAGCATGGCTTACAAAACTTGAGATCTACCAACATCATTATCATTTTCCTGCCCATAATTATCCTAATTTATTTGGGGTCGGCGCAACATGTCTTTTTCTTCATACTTCTCTATTAGTCATCATTTCAATAGTCACCCCTTTCTAACCATATCATCATTCACACAGTCCAGCCATCATTTCTTTGGTCTTACCTACTCTTATAGCCATCGAAACGATATTGATAGTCAATAATTTCCTCACGACATTATCTTCATTCCTCCGTATCACATGGCCATAGGTACCATGACAACCGATTTCGACACAACTTCAGATGTACCTACATATATATTATATGTATACTGTATACCTGCATAAACTTTGGTATTACACCCAATTTTGAAAAGTGTCCTAATTAGATTCTATAGTGCTAATAAACCACTAAAAACTTTTTTTTATTTAATCTATTAGTGCCGTAAAATGCATTAAAATTTTACATATTCAAATTTCGCGCGTATTTTGACGAAAACGCTGGACGCAGTGGACGCCATATTGCTCTGTGGGTATAACGTCAGTTTGCTATTTAAACAAATGCGCTGAAATCTTAAATGATAATTGTTTATAATTTAAAAAAGTTATTATTCTACTTATCATTGGTTTGCTGTTCCTGATTGCAAAATATGATTTAAAAAAAATACTTTGGTTACAAAAATAATAAAAGTACAAAGTTGTTCAATTGACACGCAGTATGACGTAATAACATGGCGACTATTATTTCATGGTGTTCAAAAACTGATTAAATAAACTGAAATCTTTCAATTGAATTTTAAAATTTATTTTGTTATTTCATGAACTGAAACTAACATTTTCTGACTGCATTTTGCCTAAGCTATCTCAATAATATATTTTTAGATTTTTTCTCATAAAGAGTAAAATACCCTATTGATTTAATTTCATTTATTTAATAAACAAAAATACATTTGTGTCGAAATATAGGAGTACACCATGAACTTAATATTACTATCGTGATTACAATCTACCAAAACAAAATACTACATAAGGAATACATAAATATACAATTTTCTTAATTATTAGGTCTAAATAATTACTTTTTATCCTTACAAAATTCGTCAATACTATAATACCACTTTTGAATCAATAATGTCTTAAGTTTATTTCTAAATACATTCAAATTCGGAATATTATTTAATTCTGGTGGTAATTTGTTAAAAAATATTAATAGACTGCACACTTGTTAAGTGTTTCACAATAATAAGCTTTGCTTGGAGGATAGAAGGCAGATCTTTTCTCCGAGTTTTTACTCTATATTCTCTATATATGAGTAAGGAGATATAAAATGTAAAGGCAAGGTACTATTAAAATGCTTAACTTGATAAAATGTTCCTTACACGATTCAGTTTGGTCTAAACGAAGCACAGTTCTCAATGCTCTCTTTTGCCTAACGAAGGCAGCATTAACGTTATTGGTAACTGTGTTCCCAAAACATAACGCTGTACCTATGTTTAGATTAAACTAGGGCAAAGTAACCTGTACGAAGTTGAGGAATTGATAAAACGTCCCTAAGAGATCTGATAGCATAACATGCACTTCTTATTACATTCGTAACTGAATTTAGTTCTGCCTTCCAGTTGAGGTGAGGAGAGAATCAATTTGTACTCCTAAAAACTTTAAATTCTCTACTAAGTATATCAGTTTTATTTCCCAAAGATAATACGTTGATAGGAACATTGTTTTTAACTGTAGATTGAAAAAGCATAAATTTGGTCTTTTTTACATTCAGTTTCAAATTATTTAAAGAAAACCAGTTTTCACAGGCAGCTAGAAAGCTATTTACTTTGTATTCTAAGGACATTATATCATCAGCAGTTATAACAGCACTGGTATCGTCAGTAAACATAACTAATTTAACATCCAGTAAAACACTTTTTATATATCTTTTAATAAATCTGTTCTGTCGAGGAAACTTAAGCATATTCTAATGTGGTTGAGGGAAATTACATGCGAAGGACACGCACAACCTTGTTAACATATACGAGTACAGTGATTCAATAAATATTAATCTCGCTACGCCATCGCGCCATCCGCTTACGCTCACATTAATGATCGTCTTTATTGTACAGTCTGGGAGAAGATTATAGCTTTATTACTTAGAAACTGTATATTATCAACACATTGGTCGCCACCGACACCAGACATTGAATGCAAAAGAATGTTTTTACTATGATGTGTTTGTGATTCAATTTTTTTGTCTATTGGGTACCACAAACACATCAATCAGTTCTATTTTATCGCCATCAACATCATTTGGCATTCCGTCTATGTTTATCAAAATGAACTTCTTCTTTTTTAACTCTCGACGCAAAAACGACGGGGTGTTATAAGTTTGACGTGTCATCGTAGCTCCCGAACGGATGAACCGAATTTGATTTCGTTTTTTTTGTTTGAAAGATGAACTAGTCGGGTATTCTTAGACATGTTTCAACAAAATTGGTTTAGCCGTTTGAAACTTATCAGCTCTTGTCTGGTTGGTGAAGGGATTTGAGCATCTTCCACGGGTCTGATCAAGTCGAAATTTGGTATTCTATACATTCAATTATATTAAACGAAAAAAGTAACCTTGGACTGATGCTAGAGCATCACTTGGAATTTCCAGGATACCCATAACAAACTTCACTGTGGGAAACATACGCACAGCTACGCAGATTTAAGCGAGACATTAAGTTTAAAAAGCAGGAAATAAAAGTCAATGAAAACACCAAACAGAGAAGGCCTAGCATTTTCATTAGCCGTCACCCGACTTGACAATGCCTTGATCATAACATACCTACAACTTAAAAGGCCAATAAAATATTTTTTTTTACTTTTTAGAGTTTTTGTTTGGGTCGGGGGTTTTAAATTTAACTTTTTACCATGCAGTAAATACATTATTATAAGCCTTGTTGCGTAGTGCAAGCCTTTTCGTTTTGTTGTGCCTTCTCTCATTTGTGTTCAGGTCAATCGAGCTTCGTTTTACAATATTCCTTTTCCTATATTGCATATACATTGTTAGTGCACATCCATGGTTTCCACACGACCCAATCACAATGTCCATGTTATTGTGTACAAGATCCATTATGCTTTGCTTGTCCCTTACAACCTAGTGGTAGCGTTGTGATATTAAATTCTGATTCAATAATATATTGCAAAGGATCTGAATTCTCGTCACCTAGATCTTAATCACCAAATAAGGTCTTAGTTATTAGGTATTAGCATTAAGTAGCTTTTTGTTAGTTTATTAGCTTTTACGGAAACTCCCTCCTTTTATAATGGGACAAAAGACCATAATATACGGTTTTATTAATGTATTCGGCCTTCTTGGGTTGTTATGATTGATAATAAACTATAGATTATGACAGCTCAATGACTCATACAAATATTGAAAAAGCAATTGTTGTATAAATAAACAATTTAGTTGAACTTGTTGATATTGTTAAATGAGTAAGCGAACAAGAAACTGTAGCAATCAATCTGCCGCTTGCGATTATGGCAATTTCTTCTTTGACCTTTCATGGAAGTAGTTAGTGCTAGTTAGGTACTGAGCGTATGTTTAATGCAGCAGACCTTTATAGGCTAATGAGTTGACGTAATTTATTCCTAGGTAAACTTAAAACGACTAGGCCATAAGTGAACACAAATTCTGTCAAAACTTTGGCACCTTTCGCTCATAAAAATTATTTTCCCTCTTTAGTTTATTTATATTTTTTCATTTGTTTTATGCGATTACAGATTTTTATTTTCTCACAGTATTTTTTATGCATTTTCTCTCTTAAATTGTGAAATAGTAAAAGAAAGAAAATATGGAAGATTATTTCCGTAAGCTATTGGAATACATCTGGAAACCACATCCTTCTATTCAGTACGTTCTCGTACTGAATAGAAGGATGGATCCCCCTTCATCTCACTGGATGAAGGGGGATCCTAACGAGCGCTTTTAGATCCTATCATTGCTCATAATTACCACATTATTTTGACACAACTGGGTGATCGGTGTATGATATCATTAGTAGACAGATTATGTTGCTCATTTTTCTTAATTTATCTATTATTGTAGATTTTCCTGGAACCCAGTACGTGGACAGTGATCGAGCAGTTCTATTTGTATACTGTTACCACCAGAGCCTATATTTATCAATTTACCTACCTTTCATTTATCACATTTCATCAAACTAGATAAATATAAACCCGACTTTATATTCATTCACTTCATAAAACGATATTTTAGGCCTGTTTGATCACTTCGAATCAAATGGAAATAAATGTGATCTGGAATACATAGCGGTTTATCATGAATAAAGATTTTTTCATGGGCCTAACCCCGTTCGAATTAGGACCGAAATTGTAAATGGTTCATGAAAAATTAGATTAGATCGCATCGTTCGGTCTTGTTCACGGTGTATTACCTACCCTCTTGTGCTGGCAACTGATTCGATCACTTTCACTCAATTAGGAAAGCTTTTCTGTTTAAAATGGTTACGAATAATGTTTTATTAATTGAACAGGCAATCATTTTTTACCAAGCTCATTTTAATTTTGGAATTGAAGGCAGAAATAAAAAAAATATGTCGATGAATGTCAGTAAGTCCGTAAACGTGCACAGTTACTTAAGGCCCATAGTATCCTCATCTCCCGTTTGTATGCTAAAGCACGACTGCCGCCCGCGCCCGCGCAGGGCACCTCTGAGCCTTTATCTCAAAATGTGGATATTCCTTTGATTAATTTACAATTGTGCTTCGGCGATTCTGTGGTACCTCTAACTATCTATTTTTCAGTGTATTTTTTTTTCCAAATAACGAAGCCGTTTAGTAGGAGTATGGAATAGAAGCCAAAATATTGCGTGTTGGAAAATATTTTTTACAGCAAAAGTATTAACCATACAAAAAAAGTACTTCGGGCAAAATGATCTATATGAATCTATAGCAAAATCATATATTTTTCAAATCTTCAAGACAAGCCGTTAATGAGCAGTACGGTTCATAAAGTGACCGTGTTACGCTACCAAACGGGACGTAGGCATAATCGTTAAACATAATCCTAAAAAACCTATAATATCCCACTATTGGGACACAGACCCCCTCTCTATGAGAGAGAGTGGGCCGTAATCCATCACGCGAGCCTAGTACGGGTTGGTGGACATCAAATGTCTTTGATTTTTTTAGTTCAATGTTTTTCCTTCACCGTTTTGAGAGCTTTGGTGATTAAATTAAATACACAAAGTAAAATGCCTGCCTGAGTGCGAGCTTAAGACCTACAACTCTCTCGTACTCGCTAAATACTCGTTACTTATAATTCTCCCTAAAATAAAGCCATTTCGCACACAGAAACGTTGATTACAGCAATTAAAGACTCGGAAAAAGAATCCTTCCTTTCTAATAACTACACTAGTATAGCAGCGAAGAATAACTATAACCATAAATTGCACTGCAACGTAACGTAGATCCAGGGGTGCGGGTTGTTCGAAAGAGATACCGCGGCCCCTGGCACCGAGGCAACTGAGGGAACACGGGTGGGTTTTAGTCAGAAAAGGTCTGACACGCCCTCCTGCTCCACCCAGAGCGGGAGAAGTTATTTGATGATTTACCACCCAAAAAAAAAAAAACGTAACGTAGATACCAGCTCCAGTTGATATCGTTAATGTTCACACGGAAAGTTCACGAGGGTAACTTCTTTACATATACTTTAGTTTATTAAATCAAACTACCAATCACCATATAAAATTACCATTGCTTCACTAAATACATAGGTAGTAGGTGTGTACACATACTTACTGTATGCATACAAGTTGCATACTGTCTGTCCATTTGTTAATTAAATTGGTCAAAGGTGATTGCATAATACTTAGGTTCCCATACATTATGTATGTCCCATTCGAATCTATTCCTGTAGCTGACTGATCATTATTGCCTCGGACTCATATATTATAGCCATAATGTGAAATAAAACTGTTCTGGATATTTGAATTTAGAAGCACCTCGCATTTACTTTTTTCTTTTTCTTAGAACTAAATGGGCCTGCTCTTGATCTCGATCACGCCTGATGGAAAACGATTTATGAGGTCTATGATGGAATGAGCGTGCCCAGAAGATGCCTGTTCTGAAAATTACTGTTGGGCATCACGTATTTTTTTTACTACGGTAAAGTTTCTTCAACGCAGAAACCAAAGACCCGCCTCGTGCTTCTTACATTAGCAGGTCATCATCTACCTAGCCTTTCAGGATCGGCTTCCAGTTTAACCGGATGCAACTGAATACCAGTATTTTACATGGAGCAACTGCATATCTGACCTCAACAACCCAGTTACTGGGTTACACGATACCTCTTGGTAAGACTGGTTGTCAGACTTTCGGGCTCCTGACGACCCGTAACGACTGTCATAAATCCACGAACGACATCTGGGACCAACGGCTTAACGTGCTTTCCGAGGCACGGAGGTCTTGGTATGTAAAGATGGTCACCCATCCACGGACCAACCGCGGCAAGCGTAGCTTAACCTGATCTATCAAACCACAGATATAGATCTAATATCTTTGGATCAAACCGTGCGGCAGTTCACTTAGTTACATTAATAAGTACCTGACACAATTATTAGTGTCCGTTTGGTATATACTTACATAGAATAAGATGATGATACCAAAATATATACAAACACAGAACACAAGGTGGCAAATTAACGATACACCAAACACGACAGAGTCCCCACCTCTGGACTAAATCCAACCGGCGCAGTTAATTAAATAAAGTGTGACATAAGAACCACATCTGGAACACCTTAATCCATTTCTATGCTGATTTGGGAGAGACCTTGGACATCTAAATACTAACCGTACTGGGTGGCCATTTGTTGGAAATGGTCGCCTAACCCGTCTCTTACTAATTAAGCCCTTTTACGGCGTCTATAGAGCGTCAAGCTGTATAACTTATTTCTTTTACTTAAGTTTTTTGCTTTAATAAAAAGATAGAAGTTTGGTTGGCGAACTATTTCCATTTAATATTTTGTTTTGTACAAACAATGCCTGTTGGCTTCACCTGCGTAAAAGGTATAAAATTTTCCCGGAAAATGTCTTGTAAAGGTACTAAAGTTGCTATCTAAACAGACTGATACACAAACTAATTTTCGCATTTACTAATAAAATATTGATACGTTTAGAAACTGCACAGTGGAACACACTTCGCAACAAAAGTAAAAAAACTGTGTGTCTCATAACGTTTTTGCGAATTCTTGAGAGCTTTATCGGATTTTCACATCAATTACTCCTAGCTTTTTCCCAACTATGTTAGGGTAAGCTTTCAGTCTAACCGAATGCAGCTGAATACCAGTATTCTATACAGGGTGAAATTGAAAACATGCGACAAACCGAAATGGGAGATTGTACTCATCATTATGAACAACTTTTACTAAGGGACCAATGATGCAATCCCGAAAAAAAAAACATCTGTTCCCTACATTTATGTTCGCATAACTCGTCAAAATGTAGGGAACAGCTGTTTTTTTTTTTGCGATTGCATCTTTGGTCCCTCAGTAAAAGTTGTTCATAATGATGAGTACAATCTCCCATTTCGGTTTGTCGCATGTTTTCAATTTCACCCTGTATAAAAAAAAAAAAAAAATGTTTATTGCATCAACTCAAATAACTTATTCTAGTTACAATGGGGAGAATCCTGTTAAGCAAATAGTTTGCCTGTGTTAGGATACTCCGCCCTTCCCCTGGTTATTTATTTTCTATTAAGTTTTTGAGCCAGTACAAAATAATTTATACGTATTATATAAACTTAAACCAATAACAAAAGAATGAAAAGAAAAAAAAAACATCAAAAAGCGCGCTGGAACGTGTGTGGTTATGTGTGGAGATAGTGTGGAGGTAGTGGTGGTGTTGTGTGCATGTGAGTAGTGGGTGTAGGTGTAGGAGTGAGGTTTGGGCCTACTCATTATACATTGTGAGGATTTATTATAATCTACTAAATTGGAGTTAAACTGCAGAATTATTTGATTTTTATAATTTATAATTGCTGACTAACCCTACGAACTGGTCTTGGGATCGGAAGATAATGTTCCTAGGACATTATCTTCCATTAGCAGCAGAACGCGACTATCTATCTGACCTCCACAACCCAGTTACTGAACAATACGATACTCCGTGGTAAGACTTTCGGGCTTCTGACGACACGTAATGACTGTCAAAGATCCGCGAATGACAACCGGGACCAACAGCTTACCCATGCGACTGTAATACTTAGCAAACAGTGTATAAACGATTAAACAAGGAACGCAACCACAATATTATTACGTGAATAAACATCAAACACCTGAAACTTTTCACCCGCCAAACGCGGTGAATAAGTCACCCAAATATATTCGTTGACATCCCAAGGGACACCTTTATAGGCCATATTCCGATGAGGACGAGCTGTTTAAACATTGAAGCTGCGAATTACCATTTTGATCATAAACCTTTGATATTTATTTGCAATCAAATATTGTCAAATCAGTCTTTTGCCGTTTCACCTCGTAATACTTGCTGAAATTACTTTTAGTGGGGATAAAAGAGGTATAATTGGTATACAAGATCATGCTGGTATGGTTTTTTTTTTAAATTATGTACTAACATTATGTACGTTTATTTTATACTAGTTTTTGCCAGCGGCGTCGCTCGCGTGGATGTCGGAAATTATTCCACGTGAACGTATTACGGAGATAAAAATGTCATAGGTGTTAATCCAGATTATAATACCTGTGTGCCAGATTTCATCCAAATCCGTTCGGTTTGTTTTTGCGCGATTGAGTAAGAAACATTCAAACATTTATATCTAATATTATATTTAAATACATATTAAGTTACATTTTTAAATATTTTTCTAAAATAACCCTATAAAAAACATTTAAAAATGTAAAAAATAGTGGCCCATCGGCATCAGGAGCAGGGTCCAAGATTTCGGTGGTCAGGGCTCTAAAGAAAGGAACCTCCTGACTATGCGTGCCGTGTCTAGGAGTACTGCTTTCTGAATCAAGCCCTTGATCCAGCCGCGCAATGAGAGCCTCAATATTATATTATTATTAAAATAATAAATATAAAACTTTATATGTTTGGACTATTGGTACACCTCTGCCTTACCCTTCGGGGCAAACAAGGTTGTATTATTATGTACCTACTTAGGTAGACGATACCTACAATTTTGTATTTTAATTTATTCGTATGTAAAACGTTCAAACAGTCAAATTCTACACCTGTATTGGTGCGTGTCAAGCATGATAAATTACCCAATGTAAATTACGCAATGAGTAACCAGTCAAGCGTACCCACCAATTGAACTAGGATAAAAATAGGAACACTTCAAGGGTTCAACGTGTTGTTTTTGAAAACATTACCAAAGGTTACAAATCAAAGGAAAAGATCTTGCCTACTGTAATGGCGCCCAGCTGCAAAACCTCAAATGAAACGCTATATATCTCGGCGCTCATTTACGAACTTACTTTTATCCTCTCCACATCAAGCGTTACCTTATTTATTTATGTAACTCAACCAACTTGAAGATCGGTTTTCAAATGTTATGTTAACTACAAACGAAATGTTTGCCAAAACAAATTCAAAGACTCATTAAAAACACTAACGAACATCGGAATAACATCATACGCCAACATACCATCTCTGAAAATATAAAATTCAACATCTGAATGCAGTCCCATTTCCTGAAATGAAAACGCAAAATGAAGATAACAAAGAGCAAAACCTCCCGAAGGTTTATTCCCATGATAATATGTACAAAGATAAAGGTAGGTGTACATAGTGGGATGCTATCAGTGGTCTTTATCAGAAACGGGCAGTGCGAAGCCGACTACGGCATAGGACACACGCGCGGACGGCGCGCCGCGATTCACTAGTGTCGCGATTTACGTAAACGGGATCGCGAGTTGAAAGTTTTTTAATACGGTAAGTACATATTTGGTTTTCAGTGAGAGTTAGCGACATAATAAAGTAGGTACGTTGAATTGTGAAACGAGTACTTCGTTTTAACTCATTGAATGCTTTGCTTTAACGCATTCATTTACCTAATTGAAAATTAATTTATTCATGTTATGAATGAATCGTCATCCCAATTATGTGTTCACATTAATTGTAATTTTAACTATACACATACCAAAACGCATTCATAATTTCCGTTTGCATTCATTGACCATTGCAGGTTATATTTGAGTGGAATTATTACATCCCGCTTACAAACGAATTTATTGAAGCACTGTCTGCACTTTTGACCGACTCAATAAATTCATATCAGCCTATCAAAAACACATCCATTTATTCTTATCAACCCGAAGCATCCTTCTAAATTAATTTGCGTGTTCCAAAGACCTACATATTTAAAGAGTTCGTTTTGTAAACTACATTTTGTTTTTGGATAAATTAACAAACAGTTCAATGAATTATCTTAACAAAATTAATTTACAAAACCGCGAAAGGCAGAAGCGTTTTATAACCTCATCATGAAAACAATTTACAAAATTTTCCGTTTAATAAATTTTCATTACGAGAACAATCAAGCACAGATTCTGTTAACCAAACAACAACATGGGCACCTCGGCGAAGGGTTTATGTTTTTAATCACTTACGAAGCACGAAATTGATGACGATTTAATGTTTTTCCCATTATGTGTAAAACAACTTGGTTTGGACGAAAGTATAAAAAAACTAGGAGTTTTTTATAGTTTTATTTGTGGTGAAAAGCCGTACGCATAAAACACGCTTTGTCGTGGCGTTGCAGACACCAGCCCGTATTAACTATTACCTATTGAGGTGCAAAGAGTAGGTTAGTCTTTCTTCAGTTACCTACGTACCAAACTTGCCACTTTATCAATTAGTATTTGCCAAAACATCTTGTTAGTAAAGCTGAGAAAAACAAACCAAACATTTGAAACATTAAAAAATATAGTATAGGTACCTAATATCTACATATATGTAGGTATACAGGAAAAGTTTTTATTCAGTGAGCAAATTGTAACCATGAATTCAGCATATCATTCTAGACCCCCAGCGCAGAAATGTTACGTCGGTTATACAAAAAAAATCTGCTGTTTCATAGAAAAGTGCAATACCTACGCGGTCAAAATGTATGGATGAAAGAATTAAACATGACCAAAAAAGAAAGCCAAATGGACCTACCCATGTGGACCTATTCCGATAAAAAAATCTTATCGGATAAGATTTTCCACAAAAAAAAGCAAGGTATAAACTGATATGCTAATTTCATTTAGTTAACTTAATGCAAAGAAAAATTCTTCATAAAACTTCGTAAGTTCATACAAAGTTTGTAATAGGCTATAACGATGTTTTAATTAAACTTTGGATCTGTATTTTTGCCTGCAGACGCCAATATTAGACGCTTACATTATAAAGAGCTTAGCAGAATTAAGAAGAATAATTTTCTGAAATCTTTTCAACTTAGTAACTTGCACAGAACAATTTACAAATTATGTTTCGTGGCTTGATGAGATTTTAAATATACGAATAGGTTCAATTAATAACTGGTATTAGTTTTTTATTTGATTTAAAATCAAAACCAAAAGTCATTTATTCAAAATGGCTGAGAGTCAGCACTTTTTGATCGTAAAAATTACATAACAGTCCCCCAAAACGATTCTATCTGAAACTGATTCTAAAAGATTCTACTTTGTCCGTCATAAAACTAGGATGGTATATATTTATTTAGATTTTCAGTGCCTCGTTGGTCTAGTGGTCGCTAGTGCCGATGAGGTCCTGGATTCTATTCTCAGGTCGGGCAAAGTGTTATAATTTTTTCCCTTCTGTAATTTCTCAGTAGAAGCCCGGTGTCTGGATTTGTGCCCGGTTGATCTCAATAGGCTGCCCCCTATTACATGGGACTTAAAACATGACCGGGGAAATTTGAGTGTACTTCAGGTTTTTTTTTTACAACAAAACAATAACACAACATTTTGTTCTATTCTATTCTATTTTTTAATATGGCAAGCAAAGCCGATGTCGACTATTCTGCCAATGTCTAAAGTGAATTGGAAAAACGTGTGCATTACTACAAAAAAAAAAACGATAATAATCTTCGATGATACAGTTGGGCATAACTGTTGATCTTGTGGGGTTAGTACTGGACTGAAACAAACAAAGAATAAATAAATTACATACTTATAATAAAATTGTTAGAACATTATCTACAACATAAACACAGATTAGGGGAAAACATTTTGTTATTTTCAGTGTAACAATAGGTGAAAAAATAAACCCTTTATACAGTTTGGCCATAAAGTATGAAATCAACTTGTCTTACACGAGGAAAGCCTTAATAGAAGTCGCACTTTCAACGTTAGTATTTTCTTCATGATGTTAGTCGGGGTTGAGGAATGAGGAGAATGCCTGGCCGCATTTTGGAAGGTCCGAGCAATTCTGCCATGGAGTAGTAAGAAATGGAGTTTTCATTTAATTACGGTATATTATGTAACTCAATGAAACCACAGTCATTCACACGTGCTATCGATACTGTCTTGAATCTAATCGATAGCGTATCAACCGGTTGTTTATTTTTTTTTACGATTACCCCTTTATGTACCCGTTTAAAATCAAAATATTTTGTTTAACATAGGTACATGGGCTTTTGAAATGATTATTTTTAGAATCAGCTTATTCTGCACCAAGGTTATTCTTTATCTTTAACAGGTAGTTTGAATTATTTCATTATCAGGGTATCTTACTTCTCCGATGAAGTTTGTTTCTGTGTCTTATACACCGATTTAGTCTAGAATTATTTATTTATTTAATACTTTAAACACAAATGTACAGAGGCGGATTTAATGCCACAGGCATTTACAACCAGTAATCCATGGTTTAATATTATAAAATTTATTATTTACTGTAGAAACTGTCGTGTTACGTAATATGGCTTGTTGGAAATGTTTTAAGCAAGTTGAAAGGCAAGTTGCTTATGCCTGAATTAGACATAATTCAACAGACTTGTGCCATTTCATTTGTTGATTACTCTGTGTTCTCTCCGGCGTACCTATTTCAAACCGCAAGTGAGAGAGGGTCGTTCGTCACCAATTGCTACATTTCCGATACACATCATCCATTTTCTTATGACGTCACTTTTGATGTATAATTTCCTGATATTTTAGTATGAATAATATATTTACACCTACTTAGTATGCACAAGCAAACATTTATATTTAGGTATAATGTTATTCACATTGTTTCTTTAACATAATCAGCCTGTATTTTTTCTACTGCTGGGACACAGGCCTCCTCTCAGTGAGAGCGAGTGGGTGGTGATCTACCACCTGAAGAGTTGTGACCCCTACCGACCAGCACTGGGCAGAGCGGGTTGGTAGAGGTCACATGTCTTCGAATTTTGAGTTGCTATGACATGCCGGTTTCCTTACGATGTTTTCCTTCAGCGTTTTGAGAGCAGTGGTGATGAAATTATTTCCATAAAGTAAAGCGCCTGTCTGGGTTCGACCCCACGACCTAAACTCAAAAGTGGGATGGATACCACTAGGCCACCACTGTTCTACTTCTATTCCACTATTTACTGGCCGTAAATTAACTTAATTTGTTATAATTTTTCTGTAAAAAGGTCGGGTTATTTTTACACGCTTTATATTAGCTTCACTTGTATGTTTGTTTGTTTGTATGTAACCGACTCCTTTGAGCGAGATTTTGACTCACTTTAAACGGTCAGATTTCATTGAAACTTTGTAAACTTGTCGAGGACCGATGACAATTCAATAATTAAAAAAAAAATTGAGAAAAAAAACACGTTTTTGTAGTTAGCAGAACTAAAAAATAGAAAATAAATAATAGTTTAAAAAACTAAAAAACACGCTTTAAAAACCAAACTAAAAAAGGAGAAAATAATTTAATTCAATTAAAAAGCGTGGGGTGCTTGACATTAATTGATTATAAAAATACCTCAAAAAGCACCCCACGCTTTTTAAATGAATTAAATTATTTTCTCCTTTTTTAGTTTGGTTTTTAAAGCGTGTTTTTTTAGTTTTTTAAACTATTATTTATTTATTGGTTTACTTAGGTGCATTCTGCACCTAAGTAAACGTTAAAGAAACGTAAAAGTTTAAAGAGTTCGTAGAAAGTCGCGCAGTTGCTACAAATTTCTATTTTACAGTCCGAATGAATGAACGCATTAGAAGGGTTATGCGAGGGATATGAATGATTTTTTTTACAACTGGCAATAAAATAACACTTTTTATGTGCAAACATTCAGACAGCGAGTTTAAATGTTTGCTCCATTAACTTGAACGAATGTCGACGTGTATGTTGACATTAGGTACTGCCCCGGTGTTAAATTTACAGCCGCGCCTACAATTAAACGCGCGTTTTTTTTGTAAGCTCCGCAAGTTATGTAAATCCCGACCACTGCTGTACAAAATAGAACAATAACAAAGTAACATTTTCGATTGGTTGCTAAAATAAAACTTTAGTGGTTGAAAAAGTTTCACAAAATTCGCGGATGCAACGGTACTAGTATCGGTATAAAGTGCGGTCCTCTTTCGCTTCACTTATAATAAATACTGTTGCGCTACAAAAAAGTTATGAGACCAATAAAATGTTATCACTGGAGCACAGAGTTACGGCTAAGAAGTGTTAAGACAGACAACGTAACAGAGTCCACACTGAACTTCAATTCCAACAAGCAGGACATTTTCTAGATTAACTGTATGCCATTACACTAGAAAACTCTTTCCAACATTTTCCTTCGTTACTGTTGCTGAGTAAACGTGTGGGTGGTTTTGTAATTAGGTACCTATACAAACAATGACAGACGGCACGGTTGGCGCAGTGGTTAAGCGATTGACTGCTGCGCTGCGTGTCGCGGGTTCGATTCCCGTACCTACGGAACAAATATTTGTATGACCTACAAGTAGTTGTTCTGGGTGTGGCAGTTTGTGTATGTGAGTTTAAATGTTTGTAAACGCACCCACAATACAGGAGAAATTCCTAGTATGGGGTAACGTTGAAAAAAAATGTACTTGCGATACAATAATAATCAATTTATAGACGCTACCTCACTGGGAGCATTCGCCTGTAATGTAACCTTTAAGGCCCTCACGGATAGGCGCGACGCCTACGATGCGTTTCTGGTAGAACAATTCCCATTAAGTTTTCATAGATCCTGGCTTGAGACCGTCATTTATTAAGGCAGCCACAACCTCCTAGATTACCTGCGAGATACTTTATAAAAAAAGAAAAATATTTTCATAGAAACTTTACCGTTTATTTATTTATTTAACCATTTATGCACACACATATAAACAGACAAGAAGAAATGAACATAAAAATACGTACATAGGTAATGCTGGTGCTGCTGCTGCTGTTTACCGTTTACCTACAAATGATTCTTACACTACTATATTAATTTATCTTACATGTTATGTTTACCATAATACCAGTGTACACATTTGCTGGTAAACCAAAAATAAATAAACAAAACTCTTCTACTAGAGTCGCGTCGCCCCTGTCTGCCTTTATCCGCTAACAAGCTGTGTTACTTCTACCTATTCAATTATACCTAGGTATGTAGGTATTAAACTATCCTGCTGCTTTCAATTCTCTCTCTATACTGTAGGCAGTGCTAGGGCAGTTGACGGCCTGCACAGTCTACTTGCACAGCCCTAGCCGTTACAGTGGAATTTTGGATTGTTACATTACAGCCGAATACTCTCGGTGAGGGAGCGCCTTCAGAGGCTTGTTAATTTGAGTATTAAAATATTTATATTGAAGGCCTCCCAACTGTCAACAACATAAAATATTAAATCTCTACGTGTGAGATTCATATCCCCCATAAGCCGTCTGATAGGAAGAGGAGGAGGATCCGTGGGAAGAGACAGTGGTGTTCCAGAGTTTTGTTGACGAAACTGTTGTTTTTCTAACAGATTTTTATTCTGTTTTATAAAAAAAAAACTTATCATTTCACTACAGTTGGCATGCCAATAACGGTAATTGATCTTTCACTAATACCTCTTTGTGGGAACCTGGCAAAAAATAGTCATCGTTTTTCAATAGTAAAAATGATGATGATCACGATAGATGTCGATTTAGGGTTAATGTACAAGACGATCCGCACTGGCAGCGGCACCGGATGCTGATGATTGTGTATAGGTACGAATGAAAATCGCGCATACGCTGCACCGGCAAGCGCCGCGCCGGAACTGCGTTTGAACTAAATAGTAAAGCAATGATCACAATTTAGTAAAGCAATGCCAACGAAACTGTCCAAGACCGTGTATTCCCCTTGTCCCCGTAATCTGTGTCCCCGTCACGGGGACAACGGGACGTCAAAAATTTCCTTACCGTTGTCCCCGTTATATATACGGCAACGGGGAGAACGGATAGTTAAGATGACAAAAAAGAAGAATGTCAAAAATGTAGGTGGGTAAATGACCGCTATAACCATGCTAAAACGCACGATGAACAGGTACAACAATTAGTTTGGGCTACCAACTAAAATATTAAGGTGTCATAAATATGTAATTAAGGAATAAATAAAACTAGTTAGTTTGCGGCGGCTCCCGGTGGCACCATCTGTCATATTTCGCCGAGTTATTTAGATACAATACAAAATTAGTTCAGCGTTAACTTTTTGAACAGTTTGTATTGTTATACGAAATGTTTTGGCTAGTTAAATTGAGGGTCGCTGTTCGACCACAATAACTCTTGAAAAAGAGTGAAGTAGAAAGTTGTTTGTAAATCATTTTATATTTGAAAATTTTCACAATATTCTGCAACCTTTTGATTTCCTTTTTAATTAAATCAGCTAATTTCGAATTAACCTTTTAGCGTAGTGGTTAAAAAATCTACCTAGGCTATTCCCAGCTATGTTGGGGTCGGCTTTCAGTCTAACCGGGTACCCAGTTACTGGGTAAGACTGGTTGTCAGACTTTGTAGCATCTGACTACCTTCTATGCTTTCCGAGTTGCGGAAGGGTCTCATCTCGACATGAATTGGAAGGTCACCCATCCACCCACCAACCGCGGCAAGCTGTTATTATTTCCCAACGAGCCCCTCGTAAAAGGGCGGTCATAAGTGTAATAAAGTATGGGCGTCATGCCCAGACCACACAATATTTTTATAACCACTTGTTTAGGTTATTACGAAAAAGGAACCTATTTGTAAAATGATAAAAGGATTTTCGGGTATAACAGCTTTTTTATATGCAGACTACAAAATTAAATCACTTCTCAGAGAGATATTATATTACTTGCCTGTTTATACCGCAGTGGCACATGCATTGGTCTGTTGAAATCTGAAAGAGAGATTTGGAATTTCAGAGGAGAGACAGGGGTCATGTACCAAGTCACCACGTACAGCTCGGAACACGATATTGGGGTTGCTTAGTTCTGAATTAACACGTAGCACATAGCCCATGCACTACATAGTTCATGATTTTTAGGGTTCCGTACTCACAGGGTGCCAACGGAGCCCCATTACTTAGCCTCCGCTGTCCGTCCCGCCTTCCGTTTGTCTGTCAGCGGGTTGTATCTCATGAACCGTAATTAGACCGCTGAAATTTTCGCAAAGTGTGCAGTTCTATTGTAACAAATAATAATAAATGTGGAATTTTCCTCAGAGGCAATTGCCAATTACGGTATATGTATAGAAATTTATATAACTATGTACAAGATTTAGGATATGAGAAGGCTTTCTTGTTGTTTACTCCCAGAGGTCCCATAGCCTCCGAGTACTTCGTTACTTCGTTATACCGATATATACCTGTAGGTAACAAAGCCTTGTAATTAAAAGTTTTATAAGTAACTGTATCTTATTAGTATGTTGCCCTGATTTCACCTACTCCTACATAATTACTTGTGGTATTTGTCGGAGATATATTGACTTTGCTTACTATCGACTGTTCTTTTATGTCGTCGTTAAATCCATTAGCAGATTTATGTATGATTGTAGGTTAAGGTTGCGTTAGACGTACCTACCCGAGCCAAAGTTGTACTAGGTACAGCATTATCTGCGCTCCTCTTTATAAAAACTGACATGTAATTATGTAGAAAGGTGCTATTTAGTCCCATGACTTCACTAAAACAAGTGGGTAGCACAGTAGAAATCGAAAAAAAACGACTGTCTTCATTATCATTTCATGCACTGTGCGCGTCTGTAAGTTATTTCTGAAAAGTTTATGACGACAGACAAATTATTTTGTTCATGGCTATTGTCGTGGTATTCCAACATTCATTTAAGTATAACTAAACCGTATTTTTCTTAAAGTTATTATTTGTAAGTTGTTGTTTTTGTTAGTTAGGGTTTTATTTTAAACTTTGAAGGCCCAGTTGCTTAATTCGTACCTGCAGAGAATTCCTAAATCGTGCCATGAAAAGAGAACAAAATTTTAAAGACCTTAAATTACGACAACGGAATACAACAGAAATAGACAATAACTTATATTAAAACCACATTTAAGGTCTAGTTTTTGCCTATCTTTTAAGAAAATTTAAAATTACCTGATCTACTATTCTGATAACAAAAACAGAAGAATTCCACTCGATCCTCAGAAAAATTTCTTTGTAAATCTTAATTGGTTTTAATGACGTCATGTTTTATTATTCTTAATTTTTTTCTATTGTATCTGACACCTTATTCTAAGTACGACTTAAGTTATAGGTAGTACGAATTAGGTACCCATACGCCTGAACCGTACCTCAATAACTATTTTGTCAAACGCTGAAAGCCCCGCTATGAAATCAGATTTTAGTGCTTTATAAAATTAATGCTGGTTGAGAGCTTAATAAATAAAGATTGTACGTAAAACATTTTCATTAATTTAGTTCATCCTTAGGGGTTACGACTTACGTAACCTTACCTTAATATTTGTTCCCATTTCTCAGTTTTTGCAAGACAAAGGAAAATATCATATAAGAATGTTAATCAAATAAACCGCCCACGTCGTGAAATCTCATTAGAAAAATCTTTTTAGTTTTTGACATCACTGAATGTATTTACAAATCCATAAATTAGAATTAAACACCCAAGCCAGCCTTAACTATAATACAAATTACTCCGTTTGCTACGGCTGTCTAAATACTTAGAAACTTTAATAACAAAAGTTTTACAATAAGCACTCTTTAATAAATTGTGGGTGCCAACGATAATTTTCAGAAAAGGTTGAACTATCAAATTAATTATACTTATTTAGATTCCAGCCTGAGTTAAAAAGGAATCATTTAAGAACGTAACGTTCTAAGCAAAAATCCCCACTAATAAAAAAAAATCTACCTACTTTTTGAAACTTTTGTTGCTACAGAAAAAAATCCGTGACACCAGCGCGCGAGATTATTTTATTCAGTAGCTCTAAAGTTATCATTTTAATGACCACCACAACGAAAACTAACATTTTATTTAGGTACAGTACAGCACTAGTTTTCAATTAAGTCGTGGTCGGAGCAGAGAAGCATAACTTCAGCGCGGTCAAACGTAATGTCATTCTATAACAATAGAACTAATATGAGGAATTTTCAGCGGCGCGCCCCGCGTCGCTGCCACCGCGTCGAGTTCCATACGCGTTCGAGGCGAGTGACCGCAGGCATGTAATTTGTGGCCTACTCTACCCACAATAGAAATGCAGTGTGAATACTGGACTACATTCATGATAACAACCAGTACGTAGATATCTATATAAAAATACATTGATATAGTCTATTTCAAAAGTATCTGATAAAATGTAAACAAATTGATCAGAAAACGTACATGTTGATGCCAATTTGTAATGCCACTTACGGATTGAGTGTGAGTGAGTGAGTGCTGTGCATAAATTATTTGAATACTTGAACTCGAAATTCCAATTTTAAATCACCTTAAATGATTTTTATTAAACAGTTTAAGTTGATTTTATAACCCCACTTTTTGTAAATGATTTCTCAATTACTATTTAATCATGTTATTAAAACAATAATGTTGAAAAAAGTGGCCGAATATTAAGTTGAAACTTTCTAACTAAATACAGAAGAATGTGTATCTAATTTCCTTTAGTTTGGCGTATTTGCGTGTCTAACATACTATCATCAGAATGTGAATAATTTTGAAGGATATTGCTAATCCATTGCTTCATATGTTCGATAAGTTTGTTTGCTCAATAACGTAAATAACGCAATGAATGTCGTTGAACTGTCAAAATGAAAACCATTCCTACTGTTAGTGTGTTACACAAAAACTCCTCTGAACAGGAAGTGTGTACACTTTCATCAGACATTTTTAGAACAGACATTACCTACTTCAATTGAGTTTCATTTTTCATTCCACAAAAAACAACAGAAACTCAGTATTTTAATTGTTCGAACGAAATACTAGGACCTTAGTTCTTTCCTGAAATTACTCTGTTTTAGCTTTACGAGTAGGTATTTAAAACCTCCGCAGCCATTCGACAGCTGAATTTGAGAGCCATTTTTCCCAGAAACCATATAGCTAATACAATATAACTCAAAACTTTATAACCCACTACCAAAAGATATATAAAGAATACCCAATCGTTATTACTATTTAAAAAAACTTCTAAAATGCCACATCTTAAAAGATCATGAAAAAGATAATTAATTTAAGTAATATAATTCATTTGCCTCTAGTGTAAACTAGTCCTTAGATCTCAAACATAGAAACAAAGATCAGTCACCGCACATGTACTGCACATCGACCACGTCAACGCACCGCACGGCGGTAGACAATACCTACAAAACTTTCAACAATTACCTTCTTAAATTCATAATATTAACACTATTAAGCTCTTGCTACTCCTGGACAACAACAATGTATAAGTGAATTGTAATAAATGAATTCAAACCGTATATGAGAGCAAACATTTGAGGTCGGAAATTGTAATTTATCATTGTAAGGTAGCCTGTGGCTTATTGGTGTGTTCAGAATATCTCACTGTTCAATTTTCCAATATATCAAGGACTCTGCATCAAATAGAATGTTTCGAATAACACGGAAACATTATATTGTTGCATATGGATGGATCAAGTTTATGATTTGTGCACAATTAATAAACTTTTATAAGCAAGACCTTCATAAAAAGTGTTTTTTATTACTACAATAAAATCATTAAAACATTACTCTGATTACAAACAATAACTTACTTAACTAGGTCAGGAAACAACAAAATAATATGCATATTAAAAATCGGTATATATATTAATGTGGCAATTGATAGTGATTCACTGTGGGCATAATATTGCAAAAATCTCCATATCTAGTCCACTGTTCGCAATTAAGTGACATTCTGCCCACATATTGTCCACAAAACGCTATTTACCCTAGTTTCAAACGACTTGATATGACGAAGTATTTTAATATCAATGAGTATTCCAATTTCAACTTAGAAGTTGACTATAATGTAGTGGAGGAATTAATATAACCGCTTGAGAGTATCGCTGAAGTAGTTTGTTGTTGTTGTTGCAGCTGTCAAAGTTACACATAATCATAAAAAGTCATATCGGTGAGTAAGTGAGACCGTAAATCGCTTATGAAGAGGAATATATTAACTGATACGAAACTGAGTAATGACGCATCAGGCCCTAAATATGGCGTGTGCCTCGTGTGGAGTTGTTCATCCCATGCAAAGTAAGAGGATACAGCTCTGAATGAACGTCACGTTTAATTTAGAGCTGTATCCACCACGCAGCCAGTGATGACTGGCTGCCTCAAACCAACCCCGGTACAAATGCTGTATGCACTAGCTGGAATAGCGCCAACAGAAGTTCGCTAAGCGGTGGGCCGGTGGCAAGCTCTAGTGAAAGAACCAAGATAATTTCCGACACACGACACCCTTTGCAAATTGACATCATCGTGTCACAAAGGCTGAGAAGCCGCAACAGCTTATTAAAGTGTATTCTTCCACTCACAGGCGGGTAGGTTTAAGGAAAGGTTAAAACTGTGGGGAGGAAGTGTTTCCCTACCAAATACCATTCGTTCCATCTGCAGAAAATTTCGCACCTGGACATAAGTTCCCTTGGCTTTCTTGGAAGTCTTTAATTAGACTTAGGACTCAGGTAGGCTGAAGCAAAAAAAACCTGCTCAGGTGGAGATTCAGAGATAACTCCGGCCCGGAGTGTAAATGTGGTGGTGTCCTACAAACAATGGGGCACTTAATATCGTGGCCAGCGTACCATGTTGTTTGCACGCTACAGGAGTTGATGGACGCTACCGAAGGTGCCACAAATCAAACCCTGGGCTGGTTGTAAATAGATTGCTATCGATACGCTATGAAGAAGAATATCATAACATCGAGTTTTAGTAAAACAACGAAAACGAACGAAAGCTTTGTACAACGTTGTCTTTGCCACTGATACCCCGTTTGATAGTCTCTTTCTGAAGATCAATGTGTTTGGTATTTTATGACAGTAATTTTCTGAAACAGTTTTTCTTTCTTGTGTTTGGTGTTCTGGTATACCAGGGTACTATACTACAATGATTGTCCGTTGAAAATACCATAATCACAAATAACTTATCATCTACAAATGTTCAGATTTTTCAAAGCCCTTCCGGTATAGACGCACACATTTTCTGTTTTGAAATATATTTTTTCCTAGTTCAAATTTCTAGTTCCAGTTTCTAGTTCATGATAAGGCTTTGTCCTGTTAATCCCGTCCTGTATTTGCTTACTGCGTAGGCTTCAGAAGAAATGTTGTTCTCTCATCACTCAACGGAAGCACCGTAGGAAGTAATATGGCATGACATCCGGAGTATGCAGCCACGGATGTCTCGTGATAATTCATGTGGGTTCGTAAGGGTGTGTCCAGACCTAGCGAATGCGTCGCTCGCGAGCCGCTTGCGAACTGTGCACGTGCATTTTATGTTCGTACGCAGCCCCTGCGCTGTCCACGCGCCCCTGGAGCGCAAGCTACGCGCCGTACTCGAACAGCGGAGGAGGCGCGCGTGCCGCCCGCGGTTTGCATAGTAGCCGCTTAGTTCATGGCGTTTCAACTCTGGTACTATATTGTGTATTATTTTAAAAAACGGAACCTGCCACCAACGTCTTCTGTTTTTCCTTTTAGTTTTTGTCAGTAATAAAATAGCCGATCCTGTAGCAATTATGCTAACAGCAGTCGTATGGTCCGACATCTTCGGAAGCAAATTCACAACTGAGGCTCATATTTGGTTCAAACGCGAAAGTAGCTATTTGCGCACGAGCTGCGCGCGCGCGCTGCTCGTGCGCCCGCCCCCCTCGAGCCTTGCTGGAGTTGCACTAGACCGGCGCACCAAACGTAGGCTGTAACCGCACGCGAGCAACACGCGCCTTGTTCGCAAGCAGCTCGCGAGCGGCGCATTTTGCCAGGTCTTCACACACCCTTACATAACAATCGTGAAGGCAAACACGAAGCCTGCCAAGTCAATGATATTTAATGTGGTATTTAATATTTATAGTTATTGCTCTGAGGGTTTCAGCCATCACGACTGCTGTCTTTAGTGGTCTGCATTACTCTATTAATCCACAAGAAAATTACTCGGATAAAGACATAATACAAAAAAGTCTATCCTCTTCCATTTCTGTCTTTTCACTGTTTTGTCCAATATTTGTAGATTTCGTTTAAGTTCGTTCGGCAAAGTATTATTTTTGTAAAGCTTGTTTACAGCAATAGCTATTGGACGATTCCATTAAACGCTTCGGAATGCTTTCTAACAAAAACAATCGGTATTTCTGCAGCATATTCACAATAACAACATTTCGTGGAGATATTATGAGGATTAAATTCGTATTAAACTTTCACAATTAGTTTGTTGAAATTCAATAAAACGCTCGGAGTCAGTAACTTTCACAGTCCCTTCTGAGCCGTTTTAAAGCGATTATAAATACTTAATATCGTAGAAAATATCTCGTCTAGCTTGGTATTAGCGTTTAAACCCGACTTCTGCTAATTAGAGTGCCGTTTTATTCATTTCATTGGAATCTCACGAGACTCCGAGAATGTCTTGATTATTTTCTTTTGAAGAACTTCTGCAAATATTATTAAGAATATTAGATTAGCCTAGCCGGGAAGGTAAAGGCGTAATTATTAGTTCAAATCAATATTTGAAGCTTACCTATGTAGATTTATTTTGTTTTTAATTTTGTTACATTGCACTGAGCGTCATAAGAAAATAATTAAACTTTTATAAAAAACTTCTCATAGTCTGGAAAGTAGCCTTCATACTCTCGACAGTAGTGTTTTCTTCTTATAAATCCAACAGAATTATCTTAGATTGTATTAGGATCAAAATGTAATCAAGTTATTCTGAGCTAAATTACGCATTCACGGTGCCTTGACGTTAATTAGATCTGCTCCGTCTATGAAGGGGAGACTTGACAAGATTCCACAGTTTAGACTTTACCGTGCTGTAAGGTGAGTGCTAGTGCAGAAACCCGGATCTTAGATCGTGGTTGTAGTAAGAACACCTGAAACTTTAAACTAAAATTTCACATGACACATACTATTAAGTATTAAATTTTTCAGTTACTGTGTTAAGGAATCATAAAGGTCAGTAAATCAAGAAACCGCACTGCAATACCAGTATATGAAAAGTAGGAAGCTATTTATAATAAAATTCCGTTCCCTCATAGATATTTACTACCATTCGGTTCTTCTATAATTCGGGAAGTTACGTATTTAAGTAGGGTTTTACCTAAGAATTTTATATTGATATTCCAATAGAGTAGTTTCAATTAGGTACATAATACATTTCTCTAGGTGTAATATTATACCTAAAGAAGTTCTCCAATAACAAATATCGCTTTGCCCAAAGGAATACATTCAGAAGTTCAGAAGGACGAACTTGTGTAACCTTTACAAACGATCAGTATAAAATTACTTGTTTCGGTTTTGGCTAAGTTGCCATAAGTAATTTATAGACATAATACAAGTCGAGAGTCGAGATAAATGGCTCTCACTCCAGCCTTGAACTCCAGCCCCAGTAATGAGGATCTTGTTGACAATAAAAAAACTTACAAAAAAAAAGATTGATGTTAGTTTGCCAGAACGAACTGAAAATAGCTGTTGTCATTATAGTTCTAAGTATAGCTTCGGTGTTGGATGAAATAAAGTCACAAAATCCTACTGAATTCCAAATCTATTTCTGGTTTAAATCTAACGTTAATTAACGAACGAACCATTTGATTAAAAAGTTTTCTCCACTGCGACTTTAACTAATAGTCCACTATCCAACTGGACAGGTCATGTCCTATAAATTGCTTTCTTTTTATATTTAACACGTAAACATATTTAAAAATGTTGAGATCCAATAATTTGCTATCTAAATCTGTCTTAGTAAAAGTTCCTAATGAAGACCTCTGCAGGAAGCGTGGGTGGTGAGCTGTCTACAAAATTATTATCAGAAGATGCTTAACTGTACCCACGCAGACGTCTTCCCAACTCAGCCAAAACCTTTACTACATTGATTAAGTAACCGTTTGCTACCGCACTTTATCAAATCAACTAGTTTTTGCCTGCGGGTTCGCCTGCGTGTATGTCGGAAATAGGGTATTTTATTGTATATACCGGCCAAACCCGATTTCAGGCCAAACTAGTTTGTCCTAGGCCTAACTGGTTTCTAGCTTAATTAGCCATTTCGTTAACAGCCTTTGGAAGTAACTCTCGCCGGCCGCTGCCGCGGCGCCGCTCGCTCCGCTCGCTCGGCTCGCGCGCTTTTGGTCACAGTTCTAACCTAACCTAACCTAACCCATTTAGTCGGCGTGCCCCGGCTTAATAAACCAGTTTGGCCTAGGACAAACTAGTTTGGCCTGAAATTGGGTTTGGCCGGTAACATTTATAAGAAAAAATCAAAAAATGTACTAGCTTAGGCAAAAAGCATTCGGATTTTTTTTAGTTTTAGTTCATGAAATAACAAAATAAATTTTAAAATTCAAATCAAAGATTTTAATTTTTTTCATCTGTTTTTGAACACCATGAAATAGTAGCCGCCATAATTATTATTACGTCATACCGCTGTTTAAACTAATCAACTGAACAACTTTGCACTTTTAATATTTACGTAACTAAAGTTATTTTTATTGAAATAACATCTTACATTTAGGAACAGCAAACCAACGATAAGTAGAAAAATAACCATTTTTTTTAAATTATAACCAATTATCATACAAAATATCAGCGCATTTGTTTACACAGCAAAGCGACGTCGTACCCACAGAGCAATATGGCGTCCAGAATGTTGTGTTTTTTTTTGTGGTTTATTAGCAATTTAGGATCTAATTAAGACACATTTCAACAATGGATGTAATACCTATTCACCAAAATCTGAGCAGCCAAACATTCAAGCATCATAACATCTAAACACACATAAAACTTTCGCTTATATAATATTGGTACTTAAGTAGGGTTTAATATGAAGCAGGATATGTGGATTAATTTATCTAAACAGCCTTTGGAAGTCCTGACTGCAACATTATTTTGTTAAAAAGTCCTTCAAATGAATACAATATCTCTTCGATTGAAACTTTTTGTTTGCATACAGAATTCACTCAATCCACTTGCGGAATTGTTTGGTCTGTTCTTTCGGGCCGAAGTCACGTTGCAGCACGTCGAATCAATTTAATACAATTGGATACACAACAGCTTTCAGGGGGTTTTAATTTATGCAATGGTTCCTGCTTTATTCAAATAACTACAATTTTTTACAGATTCAATATTAATTCGACTTCACCCAATTATTGAGCTTAAAATAGAATACCTAGTGATTACAAGACGATAACTGCAAATGGAAAATATCAACAAAATATGCACAGCTGATAATTGACAGTATTCAATGAGCATCACTTGAGTTGAATCCTACTATCCATCTAATAATTGGAGTTTCTTGCCCGTTCTTCTCCATAGAGATCTACGTTTTGGAATGGGCAACTAACTTCTACTTTCCAACTGATCGACTTTTTGACAATTCAAAAGTGCCTGTAACTGGTTTAATTGAAATAAATGCTTTAAGTTTTGAGTTTGAGTTTGAATAAAAACGGCGAAATTTTGTATGTTTGCGGATATTTTAAATGCGAAAGTTCATATATTTACGAGTACCTATATATTTTTTTAGAAGCTTTGTGCAGATTCTTTCATTAATGTTCATGTTGAAACGAAAAAGTAGGTAATATCGATGTATTATGCTCTAACTAAACAACAAGCTTTTATCATGAACCAAACCCAACCAAAATAACATTGTGGAAAGAATGATTTATGTTGTACAACGAATTAAAGTTGGAATATTAAGAAGTCATAACACTGGTAACATTAGAGAAAGAATGCTTGATGAGGTCGGCAGTTGTCCCAAATTGAGATTTGAATATCTGAATTAATCAAAGTCAGAATACCACTCTGGATAACAGCGCGTTTTGTGAAAATAATAAATATTTATCTCTTCCAAGCACAATTAGCAGCGATTTCACTATTATCACTCTACTGAACACACGATTAATGATTTTATTTCGAACAGTTATGAAAAAAATCAAATGCTGAAAATATTGAATGATGATGAAAATATAGTTAAGGTGGATGCGCTAAATTCTATTGAATGGTTTTTTCATGAAATAGTAATTCAAAGGGATTAAATTAAATTAGAGCGTTGTAATGGTGATTTTAATGAATATAATTATTCAAAGACATATTTGTTACGATCGCGAATCATATTTTAATCAACACACAACCAGAAGTGCTGTTCTGTAAAAATCTTACCGTGATAAGTTGGGTGAAGTGAGCTCAAAGTGAGCTGTTATTAGAGGTGAGGCATTGACGGTTTTAGGTTAGTGTAATTTAATTGTTAATCATCAATGGTCAACATGTTAAAAAAGCTAGTAAATTATTAACATGTTTTGTATGTTTAATCGATAGCGTTTAGCGTCAATTCATGTCAACGTTTTCAATCATTGACAATTTTGTTGCAAATAATTAATTTGATATACGATGTTCGGTATCGTTCAGAAGTATTCGTTTCGCATACAAGTTGATTCTCAGAAATTAATAAAATTGTAGTAAAAAAATGTGAAATAAGTAGTGAAATAATCCGTTGAGCCTTTGACGTAAATTAGCAGCATTAGCAGCATTTTATTTTCAACTGGTTTTGTTTGGAACTGAATAAAATAATTACTAATGAACTAATGCGTCTTGTGCGTTGACGTAAATTAACAGCTAATATTTTCAACCTGTTTTTTTCATTGTTGATTAACAGTTATCTCGTTGACGAATGAAAAGTTGTTAAAAAAAATAGTTTACTGATTCAACGACCACCTCTAGCTATCATTAGTATCAATCCCTAGTGCCAGATGGAATGACTGCTCACTTCACCTAATATCTCACGGTGAGATTTTAACAGAGTAGATCGGCTAACACAGACGTGCAAATTGAAAAATATGTAAGAAAATTTGAACTTCGCGAGGTACCCGGCGCTTCCACCTTAAGTAGGTACTGGCACTTATTTTTCGTTGGCCGAAGCAGTTAACTTTTATGAGTACCAAAAATCTAACTGTCATGAAACATGGTGTCAACGATACAATATACCGAAGGATTAATTTCGCTGTCAAATTATAAGGAGTTACGAACTGTGACTATGTACAGACGCCAGCACATCCAGCTACCCCAACCTGTTAAATTTATTTGATAGATTTTCAACTTTATTATATAAGCATAAAGTTCATGTTCAATTGGGAAAAATTTACAGTTTTGGGTAGCTTGATCTGCTGGGGTCTGTACGTTCCTACCAACATTAAAGGCTGATTTACTTCCCACATCTATTTACTGACGACCAAATTTTGCCATTTTATTTGATTTTATTTTTCCGCTTCAGTTTGATTTGAGACAAAGCAAAAAACATAAAGTTTTCACTCAGTAACAACAGACTTAAAAATGTATAATGCACTTATGAAACTATGTTCATAAAGTATTTTAACTCAGAGTTTTTGTAAACAAAATTAGATAAAAATTGAATTTTGAAAAGTTTTGCGCAACATATCTAACATAAAACTATTGCATCTTATTACAATCTTAGTACACTTTCTCAGTCTCACAGCCTGAGAAAAAGTGTGTCGTTCTGCCCCAAATGACTCGACGTAGGTACGAAGAGTACTTACCTATCTTTATTATAAAAATATAAAAAACGCCAAAAAATAAATACCTTACACATTAAACTATACTGCCCGTGAAAATCCGTCTACCTCAAAATGGAAAGCTAGTACCAGATCGATTCATATCACTTCTAAAATTCATAGCCCAGACACATTACCATACAGCAAGCACTAGTTGAGCATTTACCATAAAACCCACCGATAGAAGACTGTCTAGGGATCATCCGAGGATACCAAAAAGATTTGAAATTCAATTGTCTGCCAAAGCGAGGAAAACAAAAGAATCCGCACACGTAATTACCGACTGAATGAATGGGCAACAGAATGAAATGACGTCTGAAAACTTCAAACATTCATCCCCTCAATAATGTGTTAGTTCACATTCAATTTACAGACGTTTTTTTACGTTTGTATTTAGCCATCATCAAAAGTTTTGAATGTTTTGTTTGAGTTACATACAGTATCTGAGTAATCACCAACCCATAATCCACTGCTCTCAAAGCCGTGAAGAAAACATCGTGAGGAAACCGGCATGTCCTAGAACCAAATATTCGAAGACATGTGACATCTACCAACCCGCACTGGGCCCGCGTGGTGAACTACAGTTACAGCCCACTCCTTCTCCACCAGAGGAGGGCTGTGTGCCAGTAGTGGGAATATTATACGCTGATTACTTATATTTATTCTATCTGAGTAATAAATCAGAAATAATGGGCAGAATTGCATTTGACACAGAACTTAAAAAAAAAAAACTGATAATCTCTGGAAAAACCACGAACCATCGTCAATTTATTGGAATTTCGCCAAACTTTAAAAATGTAGAGAACTTAAAAACCACTTCAAAAGCTGTATTTTCAGTATCACTTTTCAGCATGGACAACTTTCTAACTTTTAAACAAAAGTTGTCTGATGGTTCGATAAATTGCCTGTTTTATTTAAGAGCATATATCTTACTAATTGAAGCGCTTAGTATCACAAAGAGACATTATTTAGGCCATAAATCCGTGCCTGTACATCAAGACAAATCAGCAATTAAAGTTCAAGATTTTAATCGACTTCAAGACTGTTCATCAGATCAGTATCACTAGCAAATTATTGCTTTGAATTGTTTGGCAAACGTCCAAATTTGATATCTTGTTCTAAGCCATGATTGACCCTTCACATTAAATTAAATACTGGGTAGAATTTATGGTCCCAAATTGTTTTATTTGACTCTTCTAATAATTGTTTCATTTGGAATAATTACTTCAAAATTGCCTTTTTCAAATCCTGATAAATCACCATTAATCATCCCGGGATTATTTCGGATACACAAAGGTTTAACATTACCCAATCTCTTTCAGCTATCGGACTATTGCGTTCAATTTCCTAAATCCCCTTATTTACATAACATTTAGTGAATTTATGAATATTTCATGAGAATATTAATAGCGGAGCATTATTTTACCTTAGATACTAGTAAAGCAACCTTTTGTATGAGATTTAGACAGGGAATACTTATTATTTTTCCTATTCATAATATGATTTACTTCCAAACTAAGGCTACAAAGTCGTTATCTTAGCCCATGTCACGAGATATCCCAGAAACTTCTTTCTCGTAAGTAACTAATATTTTTGACACATGGTCCTATTTTGCTAAATATTTTTTTCCTTGTTTCAGATAACGGTTCGTGAATTTCGCAAATGTGTAGGCAGTGAAAGTGAACAATACATGAATAGCTGTAATTTAAAAATGAGACCTCCAAATCTAAATGACAATGACGCTTCGCCGGTCTGACAGCTTGCCCACGCGACTTCGGGTGGCGCCGGTCCCGTCAGATCCCGACAGCGGCCGACCGGGGGGAAAGATACACGATTCTTACACCATCCCTAACTTCAGTGACACGCCGGCGCGTGAGGAAGTTATCGCCACTTGGAAATCCCTTCACACGGATGTCAAGAGAATAAAAAATGGATTCGCACCCACAAACGACCAACCAAGTCATGGTGAAGATAAGAACGATTGCGCATCACAAAGTTTTGTCCCTACTCTTCATTGCCATGGTAGAGATGATCAAAAGAGAATATCTTATGAAACCCAGCAACCCGAAGTTGGACCTCGGGAAAGCAATCGTTGCACGTCATTTCTTCTGGATACAGGGCAAACAGGTACTATCGAGTGCGGAAATAATTCGGCGCACCGACGGCGATCCTTGCTGCAGCGTCTTTTGTCGTGGAGGACTCCAGAATGTGATTATCGTGAAAGGTTTACACCAACGTACCCGCCAGCTGCTAGATTACGTCCTGAGGACTTGTTGTGCACATGTGGCGTTAGTGGCAATAGGTTTAAACTTCCGAAAAAGTACAAACAAAACCGGGAGAGGGGTCGTTCTAAAAGTGTAGGATATGAAGCGTCACGTGAAGTGGCTCAGTTCCGTCGGTTAGTGTAGTGTGTTTGAAATTCAGTTTGTAAATGATCTACCGGTTGAGTGCTGGTAGATGGGTTTTGTTTATGGTGTCTAAAGTGTTTTGGTGCGGTAGGTGTGCGAGTGCTGGCGCGACAGTGGGTACGGAGACGGCGGCTGCGCTACGGGCACGTGCGGCCCTCACTCTTGCGCGTCGGTACTACCCCGAGGGCGGGTGGGGCTGGACCATTACCGTGGTGGGCACTATCGTGCAAGTGCTCTCCCACGGTCTACAGCTGGGCGGCGGCGCTGGGCCTATAGCTTGCTCGGCCGCTGTCAAGTTCCATGTTTCGCCTTTGTACACACATGGTAAGTAACTATCCTCTTATTTTAATTGTAACTTAAATCCACTCCGAATAGTTTCTGAATTTTATGATGAAAACTTTGGACGAATCCAACAAAACTAAACAAGGTATGAAAAATATTATAAAACAAAGAGATTGATGTCTGTCAGTTATTGTAACAAATGCCCGGCACACGATGACTGATACTACCAATACACAGCTATTCTTCGCGGATATACCTAACGCTCCTGGCTATTAGGTACATATTTTACAATATTATGCTGATATTTTACATTTCAAACATAAATAAAGAGCGAATGTGTACTTGTTTCTTGTTTACGAACGTAGGCCTGTCCAATAAGGTTCATCAGAAAATGTTAACCAATAAACTTTTCAGTTTTAGTTGGTATTACTGAAGCTTATTTTAAATAAAAGTAGAAGGCTATATTTTGCAAGAAATAATGAAACTAAACGATTAGCTACATTTTTTTAAGTTGCGTATAATTATTTTAAGTAGTTTTAGTTACTTACCTTTTTAGGTAAACGTTAAACTAAAGAACGTCTAAAAGAAACGAAGTTTTAACATGAAAAAGGTACGCAATATTATGCCTAAAAAGTTATCCTTGTAAGTAGCTCTCCGTCAAGTCGACACAAAAAAGTTTTTAATGACATCTTGTGTGAAATGGGTAATCCTTTCAAGGGCTACCCTATTTACGACCTTACCCTTTTTTATAATGCCTTTGTGTTTTTTTAATGCTGGCAATTGCCAATTCAGATACTGATTTTTTTTCTCATAAATTAATAAATGCAATATCATTTTTTTCATTTATTGCTACATAAATCAATTGCGATAGGTACTTACTTACGATTCATTCTGAAACGAATTCTATTAATAGAAATGTTATTGAAATACTCATGTTCATTAAGTAGTAATTAAACCTACTCTTCTAATTTTAGCTTTACTCACGTAAGTAGGTAACCTGCACCCTAATTGCGTAACACGCGATTAATCATAATCGGTTTCATTTTGACAGTTCAACAATATTCATTGCGTTATTTACGTTGTTGAGCAGACACATTTTTCGAACATATGAAGCAATGGTTTAGCCATCTGTTTCTAAACGAAACAAATTATGATGAATCGTGAGTTACGCAATTAGGGTGCTGATTTATTCTGGATTTCGAATAGCACATATTTATACAAGACTAGCTTTCGACAGCGACTTCGCCTGCGTGGAGCTCGGGAATTATCCCACGGGAATGTATTTTTTTATTTGTTACGCACAAGTAAAAAATACTATACAAACGCGGACTTAATGCCTGTGGCATTTACTACCAGTCAACCTTAGGGTGGGTGATGCAGAGACAAAACATGGCAGGTGCCACATATAAGGGATAATTAACTCTAACATAGATACATACAGTATCTTCACAACGATAATGTTTTCCCATTGTTTGTCTTATTTTTTTTATTATATTTATGTGTATTTAAGTATGTTTATATTTGGTTATATTTAATTAAGTATTTATGTCATATGTATAAGTATAATAATATTAGTCCCTATATTTACATATATTTCAATAAATATTTAAAATACGACTTACGACCACTGTTTGTCTCTGCATCACCCAAAGGTCGACTGCTAGAAAATGCCTTTGGCATTAAGTCCGTCTCTGTACATTTATGTGCGTGAAGTATTAAATAAATCAATAAATAAATACGAAAATAAACTTTGTCTTGAGAATTAACGATAGGTAGAGGAGAAAACGAATCCTTCAAATCAGCGCTGAGATGATTCTGCCAATTTCTTACGAATATGCTCACGTTGCTTTCACAAACGATAACTGACTGATTGCCATCCTGATATTCAATGGAATAGAATGGAATGTAGTAATTGGATAAAAAGTATCCCATGTGTCAATCCAGCTCATAAACTATCTGTGTGCCAAATTTCATTAAAATCTGTTTAGCCGTTTTTGCGTGATTGAGTAACAAACATCTAAACTTTCACATTTATAGTATTAGGAGGTTGGCAGGGCCATCGACGCGCAGTTGCTACCATTCACTACAAGATTCCGAACTCCCTGCATTGAAATTTTTCGTCGGTGGTCCAGAACCATGTGCTGAATTCATGATTGTCTCTGCCACCTTGTATTTTTGCATGATAAAATATTTCTAAATATGCCACTGTGTGTGTACACGCGCATGGAAGTTGTAAGTACTGATTGGTGACTGTTTAACTACAAATTTTTGACGTTTAAACGTATCTTAACTTTAATCAACGTTTATAAATAAACTTCTTAGTGTTTATCTATGGCTGACACATGGCTTTTTTTTTGGGTGGGAAATCATCAAAAAACTTCTCCCGCTCTGGATGGAGCAGGAGGGCGTGTCAGACTTTTACTTACTAAAACCCACCCGTGTTGCCTGTGTGCCAGGGGCCGCGGTATTTCTTTCGAACAACCCGCACCCCTGGCAGGTATCGGCCCTTGCGGAACCCACCCTTTGGTGCCGACATCTCTTTGAGGCACGCGTGAAACACAACGGGCCTCGACGCGGGCTTGGTCCTTACCGGACAGCGAGCTACCCATTACTCGCCGTCCGCAAACCCGCGCCTACGGTGGCCGGGAATCAGCCTGGGATTCCCGACGCCCAGGGCGTCTCCTGCGGCGACGAAGGCCGTGAGGGCGCATGTATTGCCTCTCCCTCACGTGCGCCGCTTTCCTCTTCGCGAGCATTACTGCTTCGCAAAAGGAGGTGACGGCTATCCAAGCACTCTCGCTCCGTACCATGGCCTGCAATAGGGCCGGACGCGAGAGATCGCCGCCGCCGATCGCCTTCACGAGGACACGTTACGGTGGTACCCAGCCCAAACCGGGCAGACCTCCACCGTTCGGACTACAGCTATTGTCGTGAGCGCGTGTCAATAAACCATCAACTTTCTTCTCGAGTATTAATGTGGAGTTGAGTCCGCTTCAATCATCTCCCAACAGTGTGTAACAGCGTGCGTTATCATTAGCCATGCGAAAGTAGTACCTACTGTTTTACAATTATACAAGAATAGGCCGTCTATGTCTAGTTTAAATCTTTATTATACACAACTAGGTTTTGGCAGCGGCTTCGCCCGCGTGGAGTTTGGAAATTATCCCACGGGAACGTACTACTGGGATACAAATTAATCCTATGTGTTAATCCAAGTTATAAACTATCTGCGTGCCAGGTTTCATTCAAATCCATTCAGTAGTTCTTGCGTGACTGAGTAACAAACATCTAAACTTTCACATTTGTAAAATTACTGGTTTCCGCCCGCGGTTTCGCCAGCGTGGTAGTCGGAAATAAAGCCTCTATCTTATTTAAAATGGAAATAAAGCCTCTAACTAATTTGATATGTACTGTATTTTTTGTGTAAATTTATTTCCAATTACCGCTTTATAGTTGCCCATTTTTTCTGTAGACCTATATAAGATTAGATAGGTACACAATTCCACCACACATCATTTTGTTATATCTCAAAGGGTCAGCGTTTTCGTTGAAAGCTCCCAGACGGCTTATTTTTTTCCGATACCTCCAACAAATATCATTATAATTTAGCCAATGTATATAAAATCTTGACAAATTATATATTAAAACCTTCCTCTTGAATCAATTTATCTATTCAAAAAACCCGCATCAAAATCCGATGCGAAGTTATAAAGATCTAAGCATACATAGGGACAGACAGACAGCGGGAAGCGACTTTATTTTCTATTATATAGTGATAGTAAGATAAGATAGTAAGAATAAGAATAATAGGATGCCCATATTTTTCTCATGAAATTTAATTCTAACACTTTGGACTATTAGAATTAAATTTCATGCAGACTAAAACAACTTCGTTTTACATGAACCCAGGAACCCTTTAACACGAGATACGACACAAAAATAGGATACTACTAGGCAGTGGCGGCCTTAGGGGGTGGCGAACAGGGCAATCGCCCGGGGCCTCGCTCTTGCAGGGGCCTCGCGCAACAACCCAAGCAAATTTAAAAAAATATAGACTAAAAAAAAAAAAAAACTTTTGATTTTAATTACTTATTAACGTTATAACATAATGGTAAACTAAAATAAATTTAGTTAAGTAATTCATTCATTCAAAAAACAATTGAAAAATTCATTATGCTTGAATATCGCGCCTTGAAACACTTGAAGATCGGTTTTTGGTGAGTCGGGACATAATGTTGTGCTCCTCTATAGCTCGTGGAATCCCCGTGTTTCATTTCGTTCGTGTCACCTTTGAATTATTTTGCTTGGAGTATGAGTTAGAAAATCGTTAACTGTACCGTACATATCTTTAAATTTTATTGAGTATTACGCTGAAATACATAATAGAAAAAAAAAATACTGAAGTTTACCCCACTATCGAAATAGTCCTGAGAATTATTGCTACCACATCTGTTACAGTTGCTTCTGCTGAAAGGAGTTTTTTGAGGCTTAAAATTATTAAAACGTATTTGAGGAATTCGATGACATAAGATCGGCTTTCTATTCTATTCTATTTTTCATATGGCAAGCAAAGCCGATGTCGACTATTCTGCCAATGTCTAAGTGAATTGGAAAAACGTGTGCTATTCTTTCAATCGAAAATGACGTAGCTCATTCGTTAGATTATTGTGCTTTAATTAAATATTTTAGTCTTAGGAAAAGCCGCAAGCATCAATGTTAAAATTTATCATCTCTGTATTTGTTAATTTTGTGAATCTTTAAATGTAAAATATTTTAAAACTCAAATTTTATTTAATTGCATAACTTTAGCATTTCTCCTCAAACACGACAAATACCTAAACCAAACAACCAGACCTACTTTCGCATCACATATTTTTCACGAAGGACAAAGGGCCTCGCAAAGACCTGCCGCCCGGAGCCTCGCATTGGGTAAGGCCGCCTCTGCTACTAGGTCTTCCAAATCGCCTCTTGAAACGAATATAAAATCGCTCTAACGTAAGAGCTAAATCGGTTCGTAGAATCGCGTTGAAAGATTAATGAAGTAACAGCTAATTTATCATGTAACGTTTCTTGATGGGCCTCACAAAAGTTCAGGATCGTGTCAGCCGCGTCCGCTTGATCCTGCTGACATCGCAGATCAGGAGATACGCCTCCACTTGAAAGCCGTGTGAACTGAAAAACATGTTTTTATCGGTTTTGATACTTGTGACGTTGAAAATGTCAAACAGATTTTTCAACCATCACTTCTGTAGTGCATTCTGTAAAACTCTCACCGTGAAATCATAGGTGAAGAGAGATGTCAAAAGTGAAAACAGCATTGCTATAACCCTCTCACCGCGTGAAGCGAGCGTGAGGTGAGCTGTCCGTCTCATTCCACCTGATGTTTGGGCAATGCCTAGCATCGGTAGGATGACACTAATAGCTCACTCCACGCTCACTTCACGCGGGGAAATGGTTACAGGTGGAATGACAGCTCATTTCACCTTCGTTTTCACTGTGAGATTTTACAGAATAGCGCTACAGATCAATCTACTGGTGGATGTGCTACGGTATCCCGCGAGATTCTAATTCTCTTATGTTTTTTGAAAGTAGGTCAGTGTCAGACTTTATGTTGAGCAAAATTGTAACACGTAGGTACGTATTTACAGATTTATCAACAAAAAAAAAATCAAATCAAATCGTTTTATTTCATTATACTACGTTGTTCATTATACAGTTGGTGGCGTTTCCTTTTAAGCACATAGATGCGTGTGCCAGGAGGCGCCGCTCTTTTAAATCTTACGGTTAGTGCAACATGTAACTAAAAAAAGTTTATGAGTTAATAATTCTTATTTATTATAATAGTCTGTTGGTGTGTGTGTGTGAGAGAGAGAGAGAGTGTGTGTGGGTGTATGTGTGTGGTTATTTTATCCGGAGCCGTTTTTACCTTATATTTAATAGAAGATTCTTTATTTCATCGTAGCATAACTTGTTTATCCACTTAATCAGCAACGACTTGCATATTTTAAACGGTTTAGTATGTATATCTATATGTTTATTTATAAGCAATAAAATCATCAGTGTAACCCTCCAAGTTCATTGAATGACTTTGTCACTAAATAGTCACTTAAGGTGAATCTAGTCGACATTTTTTCGAGTGTATTAATTATACTTCACTGTTCGACAATATACATTAAAAAAATGTATTATTTCGTCTCATTATTAGTATTGTCTTTACGGAAACAGAATACTAAAATAAAAAGCCATTAAAAGGTTAGGAGTCAACAAAGATTAGTTTTTCTTGCTAATTTAACCTAACTTTGGGCGTGTTTTAGTAATAAAAGAAGTATAAATCTCCAAAACCAAGTCGGTACTGACAAAGCGGTACAAAAATGTTTGAATATCGAAAAGTTCAATAAACTTTAATAGTCATTGATTTGGGTTATTGTAAACTTGCCATAATGAAAATTTGCCACAAGTAAAAATTATAGTAAACTCGCCACAGTCTTATCTGTCTCACGAAAACTTGCCACAGCTTTAAAAGTACCGATAGCAAACGAAGTAGTAGTGTTTAATAATACATACTAGTGTAGTGAGTAATAGTGTTTATATACATACATGTATATATTATCATACAAAATTAGTTTGTACTAAAGGTTTATATCAATACCTGCGTACCTACGTACTAAAATCAACGTAAATGTAAGTTTGATTGTGTTAAAATACCGCTTAATATGAGAAACGCGTCGGTCAATTGCATACGATAAAAAAAAATCACTTCTCATGCTCTAAAAAGACACCAATATAGCCCTACGAAGCGGGACTAAAGTGACCACTTTAGTCCCTAGGGAGTAAAAAGCCAGTAAATATACTATTATCTGTGGAGTGTGGACCATCTTCATTGCGAAAATGATGAGAGTTTTAGTTCCATGGTTTTTGCCAAAGTGGCGCCATGTGTTTTAAATTGTTAATCTGTGACTGGTTTAGAAGAAAAAACAGACCGCGAAAATTTCAGATTTTTTTTCGAGTGTAAATTTGTTCGGCTTTAAATAAATTTATTAAGAATGTCCAGTGACAGTTGTGGTATATTATGTTCCTTGGTGAAGAGTTTGACGTCGAGCAAAGAGCAAAAGACATACCTAATAGATATTGTGTTTTTTATTTTATTAGGTAAGTACATGTTTTTGTACTAAATTGATTATTTTTCTCGCACTCAAAGTGAAAAGTACAGTTTGCACCTCGAGACTAAATGCCAACTTAATATACCCTCGGTTTCATTGACTCCCTCGCACGCTCGGGAGTCAAACCACCTCTGGTATATTATGGCTTCGTTTAGTCCCTCGTTACAAAATATACTATCAAACTTATATGTCGGACCTGTTAAATAATACTATGATTTTTTTTTAAATTATATAATGATTTTACCTTATATTTTAACTGTCTTTAAAGATAAACGTCTCTACATTTTATATTATGTACCAATGTAGTTGTAAGTTTAATTGTGTAGTACAAAATGCTCTGATTTGTAATTAAGCCAAAGTTAGTTATTTTCGTTAGTAATTCCTATTTTAAAACATAGTTAAACCTTTTTAAATCTATGATTTATCCACTTAAACTGATCTATGTATCTATATAATCACGCCTTTTACTTTCAATTAAACTGATTGTTACATAAAATCGTTTTCTTCTTTTTCTTTATTCTGAAACTACATTACTTTTACTAAACACTAATGTAGAACGAATATCGTTTTGCTGTCGGTACATTCAAAACAAGTTTGACATACCTGTGACGAGTTTACTATACCTATTGTGAATTATTTTGTCACTGTGGCAAGTTTACCAATATTTTTAAATGTGGCGAATTTTCGTTGTGGTGAGTTTACAATAACCCATTGATTTATGCAGTTGTTTTTTCAGAAAACCCGATCTTCCGAAGGACTTTTCTTAATTTTTTACGTGCCTGTCGTACTATAAATGATCCTGCATCTCACTCAATAACATTGTGCATGTAGAAAGCGTCTAACTGCTCATCACGGACACGATGGCTGATGAGACAGCGTGCTTTTTAGCCAGGCCCACCAGTGAGTTCGAGCCCGCGACTAGATTCCCTTAATGGGATTTGATGAATTTTGCGGTCTTCCCTTAGGTGTAATTGCGTAACACACTATCAGTGGGATTAGTTTACATTTTGACAGTTCAATAACATTCATTGCGTTATTTATATGTTTATATTTATTTATTTATTATTAATATTATCAAACTAAAAATCATATGCAGGCAAGAAAAAATTGCTAAATTACAAGCTTCCACATAAATACATCTAGTTACAAGTACTATGCGTTGACTATGATGGATACAGCGATTTACAAATCAAAGAACAAAATAAAAATAAAGTTAAAAATGTAATAAAGACTTAATTAATTAATTAGTCGAGTCGCGCAACATCAAAACTGTTAAATCAAGTATGAGCAACTACAAAATATTATTGTTTAGGATATTTCTAATACTATGTGCGTTGGTGCAGAATAGATCTATCTCCAGGTGCGATAGTAAGCTATTGAAAGCTTTTACGCTACGAATGAAGAAGGCGTTGCGCCTCTAATTGATCAAACAGACAATTTTTTCTAACATATGGAGCAATGGATTAGCAGTATCCTTCAAAATAATTCAGATTCTGTTTGATAGTATGTCAGCACATTGATAGTATGATAGCACCCAATTAGGGTGCTGACCATAAAGACAATATTTTTTTAATGTAAATCAAAAACGTGATAAGCATTTCACGTTGCCTTACGGCACGTTAAGTTGGGTAGTTCAGACTTCAGTTTTGCCACCAAGAGTCTGTGTTGTTCAGGTAAACACATGCAATATGCATGTATACCAAGCCCCGAGATGTAGACTCTACCGCAGCTCCGTTACTCTTCATTTATAATATGTTCTTTATTCAGAAAGTTAGCTACATTACACTCATTGAATTTTATATTATTTTCTTGTTGAAGTAGGTGTTTCCGGACTACTTGTTTAAGGTGGATGGTGAAATTCAAATTTTCTAAAGATTTTTAGGTCAGTCTAAAATTGTATGTTGATTATAATTATGACTTTACAGAATTTAATCACACTGAATGACTTTTTCATGAACGGAACCATTATTATAGGATCACTCGTGTGTCTGTCTGTCCGTCTGTCACAGTCATTTTGCTCCGAAACCAATGGATCGATTAAGTTGAAATGTTGGTCCACATATTATGAACTTCTGTGACCCAATCACGGACGTGTAACGTAAATTAATTAAATTTTCACTTCTCATGCTCTAAAAAGACACCAATATAGCCCTACGAAGCGGGACTAAAGTGACCACTTTAGTCCCTAGGGAGTAAAAAGTAATTCGGTTTTTTAATTTCCTTCATGTGACATAGACAAACTCAAACAGCCAGTAAATATACTATTATCTGTGGAGTGTGGATCATCTTCATTGCGAAAATGTTGCGAGTTTTAGTTCCATGGTTTTTGCCAAGGTGGCGCCATGTGTTTTAAATTGTTAATCTGTTACTGGTTTAGAAGAAAAAACTGACCGCGAAAATTTCAGAATTTTTGTCGAGTGTAAATTTGTTCGGCTTTAAATAAATTTATTAAGAATGTCCAGTGACAGTTTTGGTATATTATGTTCCTTGGTGAAGAGTTTGACGTCGAGCAAAGAGCAAAAGACATACCTAGTATTGTGATTTTTATTTTATTAACCGACTTCAAAAAGGAGGAGGTTCTCAATTCGTCGGAACATTATTTTTATATATATAAAAAAAAATATGTATGATCCCCGATTACTCGAAAATGGCTGGACCGATTTGGATTTATTTTTTTTGTTTGAAAGGGTATACTTCCCAGGTGGTCCCATGATCATCAAGTCAGGATCTGATGATGGAATCCTGGAGAAATAGAGAGAACTCTTCAAATTTTATAGGCACACGAAGCGATTTAGGTATTTTTTGGAAGAATACTTTCTCGGAGTGGTCTCATTTCAATTTGGTGAAGATCTGATAAAGAACTTTGGAGATAGGCAACGGAACTCCTCAATAAATGATAGCAAATGGACTGGGATTCCTGAAATCTCAGGTCTGTCTATTGCTTACACCAGTTCATAACATAACATCACGCCGGTATGCTGTGAAGGGGTAAGCACATGTGAACCACTAAAAAGTGAAAAAATAAACTTTTTCCAAAAAAAAACACCCGGCTTCCAAAAAGTGAAAAATAACTTTAATTTCGGAAGGCGGTGACAAAAAATTCAAATACAGCTCCAAAGACACCGACTTCCGAAATTAAAGTTATTTTTCATTTTGTAGTGTTTTTTTGTTAAGTAATATTTATTAGGTAAGTACATGTTTTTGTACTAAATTGACTATTTTTCTCGCACTCAAAGTGAAAAGTACAGTTTGCACCTCGAGACTAAACGCCAACTTAATATACCCTCGGTTTCATTGACTCCCTCGCAAGCTCGGGAGTCAAACCACCTCGGGTATATTATGGCTTCGTTTAGTCCCTCTTTATAAAATATACTATTAAATATTGGAGTTACTTTTAGGAGGCAGACATGTATTTTTTTAAAGTTTTGCATATTGAACCGTATGGCCGTATCAAATTAAAGAGAGGGTGCGGGTCTAATTTTTTTTTTGTTTTTATAATTTTTATATACCTATAGGTAGGTATCAGTTTGATGGAGATGGCGGAATGAACTGGAATCCTTTAATAAAGCTTGGTCCTTGACAGCTCTGGACAGAGAAAGATAGAAAGAGAGTAGGGAGACCTTTGCTCAGCAGTGGGATGTTAATGGCTCATAAAGTGTCCTTGGAGTTTCTTGCCCGTTCTTCTCCATAGACATCTACGTTTTGGAATGGGCAACTAGCTTCAACTTTCCAACTGGTCGACTTTTTGACAATTCAAAAGTGCCTGTAAATGGTTTAATGGAATAAATGCTTTGAGTTTGAGCTTAAAAATAAATGTTGAAAAGGTATTATTTTAAAGCTATTTAAGAAAATTTATGAAAATTTACCTTTACGCCTTATCTTTTAAACTACTAAGCCTAAAATTATGAAAAAAAATATTGAAAAAAGATCCATTCTTATAGATTACAGGAAAACCACAAAGAAGTCTGTGGTCTTTAAATAACATGGCAAATCTCTCAATATTGTGCGCACAAACTTACATTTGCAGTCGGAATGTATCAGAGAAAATGTTTTTAACTACAATGTTAAGATGGTTCTTGAGATAAATTCATTCCGACTACGGAACCCTTTATTGCGCGGTAAGTTGTAGGTAATATTTTGATCAAAGCTTTGTCACGTCAAGGGACGGCTAATGAAAATGTCTAGTTTTTTTAAGTTGCTCCATATTGCTCCATATTGTGTGGCCGTATCTCTGGCAATAGGTTGCTACATGTTGCCATTCCCCTAAATTGCTGGATGTAGTCATGACGTCATAATTAACTAGAATTGCCCAAGATGGAGCAATTTTAGTTGCTCGTGTAAGTGCACCTTAAGGAACTGAGTTGGAAAAAAAGGAGCAATCAGTGACTTGTTTACCGTCGACAAAAGATCTACGGAAATTGGTTATTGTTTTGCTTACCGACATTTTTCTAGCCGACAATAAAGGACAATGGAACTTATTATCTTGGTGGAGTCTCGGTTAATTATGTTCACTACCTGTCTAAGGTACTAGAAAGTTTTCATTGTAACACAGCTGTATTTAGTAACTAGCTTTTGTTCGCGGCTTCGCTCGCGTGGTAGTCGGAAATTATCCCACGGGGACGTACTACCGGACAAAAAAAAGTATCCTATGTGTTAATTCAAGTTATAAACTTTACTATCGTTTTGAGTGATTGAGTAACAATCATCGAAACATGCAAACTTTCACATTTATTATACTAGCTCCGCCCGCGGCTTCGCCCGCGTGGAAGTCAGAAATTATCCCGCGGGAACGTACTACCGGGATAAAAAGTATCCTATGTGTTGATCTAGGTTATAATCTATCTGTGTGCCAAATTTTAATCAAATCCGTTCAGCCATTTTTGCGTGAAAGAGTAACAAACATCCATCCATACTTACAAACTTTGGCGTTTATAATATTAGTAAGGACATAGCTTTTGCCCGCGACTTCATACGCGTGGACTTTAGAATCAAGTAGATAATATATTTTTTTTAAATAATATAGCCTATTTTTTAAGTTAGACCTCTCGGAATACATCATTGCAAAACTGCATTCAATTCCATGCAGTGGTTTTTGCGTGATGCGGTAACAAACATACAGACAGACAAAAATTCTAAAAACCGTTGTTTTGGCTTCTGTTGCTCTAATAAAGACCCCCCATACTATTTTTTCTTCAATATCTTTAATGTACAGACATCGGCCTGTTACAATTTTATTATAATAAAATTGTAACAGGCCGATGTCTGTACATTTGGTAATCTATACATATATGTATAGATTAGTAGGATAGTGTATTAAGTACTTTAGATTGTAGTAGAAGATTTATTTTCAGGGGGCTACAATCCCAGTTCTTGTCTTCATATCTTCCTCGTAGGTTATCACCAGAGATCGGATATTCGGATGCATATTTATATAGAGATAATTTTTAGCTATGAAGGTATGGAAGCGGCTTTATAAATTATTTGTAATATTTATTAAAAACCCCGGGATTCTTGGATTGCATAACTATTCAGATGTGTATTAATTTAAAATTAATGTTTCACCCGATAGAAATATGTGTATGTACTGGAGGAGAGGTGGTTTGTATTAGTTAAAACAAAAAATAAACAAATTACTTACCTATGAAGACTTTTTCGATATAAAAGCGCATTCTATGTTAGCCAACATCTCAACTTTAGGTGAATATGCATCCTAATATTCGTTCTCTGGTTATTACAGTCACCAGTTGGTGATAGGCCTTAAATAAAAGAATCTACGTTGGCTGTATGAAAACGAAAAGCGTAAATAATATTATCATATTCAGCTATGCAGGAACTTCTGTTACTCAGAAGAAAGTCTCCCCTTAGAAAATTGAACCATTTTAAACGATTCACATTTGAATAATGGGCACTAAAATGAAAGTGATAAAAGCCAGGAATATATTATACTCCGACCACCAACGTCACATTCATAACTTCCAATTAGAAACTCCAGCTTCCTCGAGTTAAATGTTATAAAATTAACTTGAATATTCATTTTAAACCGCTGTTATTAGCTTAACTATGGTTATAAACTAGTTAATGGTCAGCATGTATTTAGGTCTTCAACTTATTAGAGAAGAAAGAGTTTATATTTTAGCAGCATTTTAGCGCCCATCTTGTTCATTGACGATCGCTTCACTAAACAGATCGTTTATACTATACTAGCAGTTGCCCGCGGCTTCGCCCGCGTGGAGGTTGAAAATTATTCCATGGAAACGTACTACCGGAATAAAAGCTATCCTATGTGTTAATCCAGGTTATAAACTGTGTGCCAAATTTCATCCAAATCCGTTCAGCCGTTTTTGCGTGATTGAGTAACAAACATCCAAACATCTTTACAAACTTTCACATTTATAATATTAATACGATTTTTTTCGTCTGGTGGCATTGTTGGTTTGCACCTATTCTATTAGTATTCCTTTACAACAAAACACTCTCTGAAGAAGAAGTCTTAAGTGACATACAATTTCAAGAAACATGTCTTTTTACTTTCAATAGTCAGAAAACATATCGTCTCTCTCAAGTTTAAACCAAGATTTGTTGGAATAACGTTTTTAAACGACAATAGGACGCCCTATTCATCTCTGTCGCGTAACCACTGGCCTCAATTCGAATAAAATTTGTATTTACAACGTACAGTCAGGGATATTAATTGTTTATCAAGTTGACACAGTATCTCAATTTAACGTGTTATAGCTATTTCATACAACTTACAAAGAATGACAGCTTTAATTTGATTATACGGCCAATTTAAGTCGATGACAATCTGCAAAACTATAATTTTCCCTGACTTTACTATAAAAGCCTGTAAAAAGTACAATTTTCTTCTCCTTGGAGAATAAAGCCCGGCTTTTCTCAACGAACCGACGACGCTTCCGTATCAATCTTTCCACTCTGACTTGAAGGAAATGTGATAAGTATACGGTTGTTTCTTTCACTTTATTTATTCAGTCAAAAGAAAGTAGAGTATAATTTTCTTTGTTTAGTCCTAGCTTTATGTTTCGATTAGTATTTAGCGAAAAAAAAGCTACAGTGCATTGGAAGACTCAAGTAACGAAAAGCTTTTGACTACCGTCATGACAGTCAAAAGCTTTTGGTTACTTGAGTCTTTCAATGCACTGTAGCTTTTTTTCGGGGTGAAATCATCAAATATCTTCTCCCGCTCTGGGTGGAGCAGAAGGGCGTGTCAGACTTTTACTGACTAAAACCCACCCGTGTTCCCTCAGTTGCCTGTGTACCAGGGGCTGCGGTATCTATTTCGAACAACCCGCACCCCTGGCAAGTATAATCCCTTGCGTAACCCACCAGTTGGTGCTGACATCTCTTTGAGGCGCGCGTGGAACACAACGCACCATCGACCCGGGCTTGGTCCTTATCGGACAGCGAGCTACCCATTACTCGCCGTCTGCAAGCCCGCGCCTACGGTGGCCGGGAATCAGCCTGAGATTCCCGACGCCCAGGGCGTCTCCCGCGGCGGCTACGGCCGTGAGGGCGCATATATACTGCCCTTCAATCACGTGCGCCGCCTCCCTCTTCGCCAGCATTACAGCTTCGCAGAAGGAAGTGACGGCTACCCATGCACTCTCACTCCGTACCATGGCTTGGACCAGGGCCGGACGCGAGAGATTGCCGCCGCCGATCGCCCCCACAAGGACACGGCGCCGGCGCGGCGGTGCTCCCGCCCAAGCCGCGCAGACCTCCACCGTATGCTCCACCGTGTCCTCAGGGCAATCTTTGCAGTGGAAACCCCCGGGCGTTTTCTCCCGCCTTATCCCAAACAGGAACCTCCGGAAACACCCGTCTCAAAAAGTCAAAATACTTATTTACTGTAGCTGAGATCAGGAAATAAGTATTTTGACTTTTTATGACAGAAGTTTCTTGCTATTAAAGTGTTTTTATGTGCTGTCGACCCGTCGTAGTCAGTAACAGTTGAAGCTTGTAAAATTTTATATCCGCTCTAGTACAGCGGGACTTCTAAACAGGGTGTTATTATTAGACCTACTTGCACGTTTATCATCATCATTTCAGCCACAAGACGTCCACTGCTAGACATAGGCCTCCCCTAAAAGGGGGGTTTTACCATAATCGCCACGCTTGGCAGGCGGGTTGGCGATCGCAGTGTGGTGGTAAAATGCATAGAGAACGCTGCCGCCCATTCTCTAGTATGTTCCTTAGTCGCCTTCTACGACACCCACGGGAAGAAATAGGATGGTGCTATTCTTTTACGTCCGACACCACACGGAACTTGCACGTTTAGTTGGGTCAAATTAATACTTGTATTCCTGTCCGTCCCAGTATTGGGACGAACGGGAATAATTTATTATTTTACTTTTTATTCTCATTGGTCCCACAAAATAATTTGAATCTGGTTGTTCAATGGTGAAAAAACAATTATTTATCCTAACTAATAATATAAATGCAAAAGTGAGTTTGTTTATTTATATTTTGTTTCGGTTTAACGCTAAAACAGCTGAAAGGATTTCTCGACTATCTGTGTGGTTCTTTTCTCAAAAGACTATTTCAGACTCCAATCCACATGGTCTTCCCATGATCTGACAAAGATTATGTCTGGACTTTAAAAGAGACTGTGACCTGTGAGTTTGTTTCGGCCTTTCTTTTCAGAGTAGTCAGATAGGAAACGCCGACCTCATCTAGTTTGAAAAATATATTTGACGTGTAAAAGTGTTTAAAAACCAACTTACAAAAATAAAATCATTTATGACCTGGTGAGTTCGGATACTTTTTATCCCGGTAGTACGTTGCATGCATACAAGACGGTATTCTGTCCACGACTGTATCTATCATTAGTAATAATCTAGGTACATAAAGTAGGTATATTTCAAAAGAAAATAACTGAATGGTAAATAGTCAGTTTATCGTGTGTGTTATGTCAGTTTTGATAATAACAGACTTGTTTTTTTTTTTTTTTTAAGTAAACCTTTCAGAAAATAATCTTTTTTTTGTTACATTCATATTCATTTACATTGTAACCTTACAATAAACAAATATTTCAGGTAGGCATAGCCTAAAAATATGGGGTTTTCGAAAGATACGCTCGATATAAAAATGTTTACTCGGCCATATCCACAATTCCACACGAATGCCAACCAATGCCAACTGCTAACGATGATTTATAGATGTTAGCTACAATATCTTTACTGTATAATATAACATATATTATATACCTACTCGCACTATGTTTTAACACGGTTAGACCCCCACGATATAATCGAGTTACGTCATAATTGCGGCTCTCTGTCTGTAAAAAGGATTTTCATGTAAATTTTCTTAGGCTGTGCCGTGATTATGTGCCTACATCTACTTCTGGAATAATTAATCGTCTGTGCGTGGAATTAATTCATGTTTTCTAACTTTTTAAATAACTGCATTTATAGACAAAAGCAAAGTTATACTTAAAAAGGTAATAGTTAAACAAACGCAGAACTAGAACGATTTTGATTGAAACAGGAAACGCTTTCATATTATTCTAGCTTTTTCAAGTGCCCAATAAGTAGAATTTCTCCTAAAGCGACATGAATAAAAAATAAAAATAAACATCTGTCATGAACTCATGACTCATGAATTACCTAGATTCTTATTCTAAAGACTGACAACCAATCTTACCATACGTAGACGTACTACGTATCGTATTATCCAGCAAATTGGGTTGTGGAAGTCAGATAAGCAGTCGTTTCATGTAAAATACTGGTATTCAGCTGCATCAAGTGAGACTGGAAGCCGACCTTAAAATAGTTGGGAAAATGCCAGGATGATAATGATGATAATAGGTTTTAAAGGTAACCAACTTTAAAACCTATTATCATAGTCCTATTGCACATAGTCTCCATAACTGTGCAAATACGATAACATTGTGACAGGCTTAAGGGCGCACCGAGCTTCTGGCGCCAATCTAATTATTGAAGCGTGGCGGCTCTAACTGGAGTGGACGGTTCTAGCGCTAATTTTTGTATTTCCTTCGTATTATTAAAACAAATACACATTTTGAAAATGTATAGAAAACATGTAGTTTTATAATTATCAAAAAAAAAACTGATGACTTTCCGTGAACTATTTACGGCATACTAAGGGTGTAGGTATATTGTATTTTTTTTTGGAAATTACTTTGGATTTTTCTTCTAGCAAGGAAACTAGAAGTTATCGTATTTCTAAACTGTACGATTTATAGACTGAATCTTTAAATATTTTACAAATTAATTGCATAAGTAATCTGATCAAACATACGCAATTATTTTGCAAATTCCTAGATGTGCCCTTAACTATGAGCTTAACTGAATTGGACTGTAACTACGCCAGTACAGTAGTAGTAACGTAACGCGTGTCAGCTATTTACATTGTTAACAGTATCCAAATATATTGGCCATCTGTCTGAACAAATAAATCAAAGTGCCCAATATCGGCGCATTACCCTATTTGTTTCACGATATTAAGAACGTGATTCGAGTTTTTTTACGTTTTCGCAACAAATGGTAGATCTATGTTCCACAAAATTCTACGTTTCTCTTTATATATTCCACAATACTGCTAGTCTGCTATGCACAAAAGCCTATGCTCTTCTTTTATCACGTACTGGTCTAAACCACTGGCGGTTTCAGCTTTCAATTTCCTTTTTTCCTTTGACGCAGAAACATAGCAATGTTCGAATTCCTACTATTTCGTACGAATAAATAAATGATGTCTGTGGTTTAGGCTGTACAGTTAATCTGGATTTGGCAAGACTACAAACTATCGAATAATAAATAGCAATCAAGTAGGTATGACGTATGAAGAGTAGTGGGGGCCTAGTGGTAATTTATTCGTAGGTTCGAACCCAAACAGGTGCTTTCTCTTCTCTCTTCTTCAACCTTTGGCCACCCAATGCTGTGTAGGTCTCTTCCAAATCTCTCCACTTTTGGCGTGTTTTTGTGTCGTGGCTATCCAGTTTCTTCCGGCCACTTTAATGATATCGTCTGTCCACCTAATCGGTTGTCTTGTCAGGTGCTTTATTTTGGGTAAATTATTTAATTACAACTGCTCTCAAAACGGTGAACAAAAACATCTTAAGGAAACCGGCATGTCCTATAGAACTAGAAATTCGAACACATGTGTCATCTACCAATCCGCCCTGCGTCCGCGTAGTGGATTACGGCCCACTCGCTTTCACAGAGAAGGGGCCTGTGTCCCAGCAGTGGGAACATTATAGGCTGATTAGGTCTTTACCTATGAAATTGCCGTTTTGCAGTACTGGCCATTTCAAATCAAAATAATTTTTGTTTGGGTAAGAATTCTAATTTCAAATTAATTTTATTTTAAAAACATGGATTTTTTTTTTCCAAAAGTAGTCATTTGTTTATTGATTAGTGTTACATTTTCATCGCATTTCAATCTTTTTCGTCATCATGGATACGTTAAAAATTCGAGTAATTATGGAATATGAGTACCGTCGTGGCAGCAACGCGGCACAAGCGGCACGCAACATCAACGACGTTTACGGAGCTAACACTACAAACCAACGCACCACCTGTTATTGGTTTGCTCGCTTCTGTTCTGGAAATTTCGACCTGAAAAATGAACCTCGCGGTCGTCCGAAGACTTTGGTCGACAATGACGAATTAAAGGCGATTGTGGAAGCTGATGATACACAATCTACGGCTGAATTAGCAGCAGCTTTCGACGTTAGCGTCAAAACAATATTGGTCCATTTGCGTCAAATTGGCAAGGTAAAAAAGCTTGACAAATGGGTGCCCCACGAACTCAATGATCGTCAGCGCGAAGTACGCGTCGAGACGTGCCTTGCACTGCTCAACAGACACACAAATGAAGGAATTTTGAACCGCATTGTTACCTGCGATGAAAAATGGATTCTGTTTGATAACCGCAAGCGCTCAGCAAGTTGGTTGGATCCTGGTTCAGCACCTAAACAATGCCCTAAACGAAAACTTACCCCTAGAAAAGTGATGGTCACTGTTTGGTGGTCTAGCGCCGGTGTGATTCATCACAGCTTCTTACCAAACGGGGTGAGCATTACTGCAGATGTGTACTGTGAAAAACTGAACACAATGATGGAGAAGCTGGCACATCTCCAACCAGCATTGGTCAATCGCTCGTCTCCGCTGCTCCTGCACGACAACGCGCGACCTCATACTGCACAGCAGACGGTCTCCAAGTTGCAAGAACTGGGGTTGGAAGCTCTCCGTCATCCGCCCTACTCACCAGACCTTGCGCCTACAGACTACTACTTTTTCCAGAATTTGGATAACTTCTTGGCGGGAAAAAAATTCAATACTCGAGAGGCAGTACAAAATGCCTTTGAAGAATTTGTTGCCTCCCGTCCAGCTGATTTCTTTAAGAAGGGCATCAATAAACTGCCACTGCGATGGCAAAGAAGCATTGATTGCATGGGTGATTACTTCGATTAATACAAATAAAAAATACATGAAAAAAATTCGTTTAAATTTTTTCATACAAAACGGCAATTTCATAGGTAAAGACCTATTACTAAGTTTAGTATTACTGGAGCGAACTACAAAAATAAAGAATTATTGAACTTATTTCCATTCTCGTTAATTTCGCTGTTGACATTATTATTTTAAGATTATATTTTGCTTTTCCATCTGTATTTATGTAAAGCTCAAAATAAGTTTTTTCCACGAAATAAGAGCAAAATACACTGCTCAGCTATTCAGTAGCTATCCTGTGATAATGCTATTTATGGCTCGTCATATTTTGCCCGGAGTGACTCTCAGAGTTTTGTAGTAAAGGATCTTCATTGAGATTATGTTTAGGTACGAGAAAATTCCAGAGTTCCTAGAAAGCTTGATTAAAATTTAAAGTAAAAGTCAAAGACATTTTTAGCTATAACATAATATATAGTCACCAAAACGGATCAATCAGTAACCCGGGTCTTTGGATAAAGTTGAAATTTAGTCACAAACCGATCGATGTTGTCGAATGAAATGAAATTTGATAAATTAACCTATTGGTTTCTATTCATTAAACTAAATTTTATTGAAAACATCCATTGGGTTTTTAGCTAAACTTCAACTATATCCGACGACCCTGGTTACTTATCTGTTTTAGTGACTATACTTAATATTTCACGGCAGTATTTCCCAAACGGGTACAAAGAGACTTAAACTAAAAACACCCAAATCTTAGTTTATTTGCAGTACCTAGGCTATAACTTTGTGAAAGTAACTTAAGGGGGACGCGTCAGGGAAGATCGCGAAATTCAAATCTTACGCTCTTTGCAATTGGCAGGTCAGCGTCAGACTGACCAAATATAATTCGCAATGGTAACAAGAGTTTATTTACAGAATCAATATAACATCTGCCAGGGGTGCGGGTGGTTCCAAAGAGATACCGTGGCCCCTGGCACACAGGCAACTGAAGGAACACGGGTGGGTTTTAGTCAGTAAAAGTCTGACACGCCCTCCCACTTCCAACCAGAGCGGGAGAAGTTATTTGATGATTTAACACCCTCAAAAAAAAACATAACATAGCATCACGCCTTGTTTTCCCAAAGAGTAAGGCAGAGGTGTACCAATAGTACCTACACCCACATTTCGCCAGTTACGTTTAAATCCCATGTAATAGATGGCGAGCCGATTACAGAATTATAGTCAGTAAAATCAGTAGATAATATAACCCTTCAAGTTCATATACTGACCTAAAAATTGCAAAAAACGTTAGTAAATTTAAATTTCACGGGTTACTTTACTACCATGCCCCTTAATCACAAACTTTAGTTACCAAAATAGAACAGCCAGAGCCATCCTGGCTCAACATAACAGAAGGCTCTTAATTCATATTCAAAACATACAAACTTCTTGATAAGTTCGGCTCAAGCATTAACATTCGCATATAGACTACTAACGAACAGTTGCCAAAAGACGAAGGCAACACCAATATACCAATGGTAGTAAGATGCTATCACGTACATTAGGCCATTTACCTCGAACCAGACGTGCCAAAAAATCACTTGGCAATAATCGCTTTATAGTTGGTACTGGAATATTGACCGCTATTTTATTACGTACTTAATACCCTGCACGCAGATTTGGCAACTGACATCTTTGCTACAGATATGCTGCTGTATAATATAAAAACTAATAATAAAGCTATAGAGTTTGTTTGTTTGTTTGAACACGCTAATCTCTGGAAATAACTGTGGGATTGAAATTTTTTTGTTTGGCATTTCGTAGTTGACCTTGAGAGGCCGTGATTACTCAACCGGACTTTCCTGTGGTTGCCGTAAGAAAACTTAAAGCCTCCAGCCAGGGGCGTAAAACTACTTAAACTAAGGGACTGCACGCTGAGGGCACCCCTGTGGGATACGGGCCTCGGCTCAGGGCGTCAACTTGGGATAGGATAGATCAAATCGTTTTTATTATTATTAACATTCGGAGAATTTAACTCTACTGGCTCAGCTGCGGCGCGGGCTGGTGCTTCAACGAGCAAGGTACGGTCGGGGGTCTGATTGTTAACTCGGGGTCTTCGCGGGGCGCGACGACCTTGGCGGCAAGGTCGGAATGACGGTTGTTTGTGTGTGCAAGCTGTACTAGTTGGCCTTATTGCTTTCTTGGAGGAGAGTAATGGGGTCATCTGGGTCGGAGAGAATGTCTCGGCCGGCGAATTCTACTAATCCTACTGGGGACATAACTAGCGGCCTTCACAATCAGGGGATTGCGATGTTTTTCAGCTTTATCGAAGAAACGCTTCGGGTTCCGTTGCGTGAACAGAATGAGAGTGGGGATGTTCAAATCGAGATGGAAGATCTCGTTCCGAACGAACCACGGGGCGCCTGTGGCACTCGTGTGCGGGACGGGGAGGGGGGTCAGGTCCAAAGCGCCACGGTTTCGAGAAGAGAACCGCTTGACTTTTATCCGGATTTACTTCGATCCACTATCTAAACCACGTGCAAAGCACGTTGACTGCGGTTTGGAGAGCGGAGGCTATCGCGTCCTGACTAATCCAAGAGTAAGTAGATGGCTGTGTCGTCTGCGAATAGTGCCAACTGTGCCTTTCTACTTTGGGGAATATCGCTAGTGAATAGCGTAAATATGAGGGGGGACAGCACGGCGCCCTGAGGGACACCTGCATGAATCAGATTTGGGTCGGATTAAAAAAAAAACGTGTTGCTTTTATAGCCTAAAGCTATCTAGCGTCTCATCCAGTGTCTAAATCGTGGGTGTTTACGAGATTATCGATTGATGTTATTCAAGGCTAGTACTGTGCCCACCGGTATCAACCTGGTAAGTAGGTGTTAGTAAAATTACACTTAAATAAGACGTGGCCATGAATACCTATTGGTAATCTATTTATATCAGGGGATCTAGATAGACGCTAGCTAGCAGATGCCCAAGTTGTTCTGATGAATGCGTGCACTGGCTGAAGAGGTCCACTCAACCTGTGTGGTTCTCTTCTCTAATGACCGTTTCAGACCACATAATCTGACTAAGATTATGTCTGGACTTTAGAAGAGCCTTTGACCTCTGAGTTTGTTTCAACCTATCTTCTCAGAGTAGTCAGATAGGAGACGCCGACCTCACTTAGTTTGTAAAATATGATTGACGTTAAAGTGTTTGTACAAACCTACATAATTTATCATTCTAGATCACCGCAATTTCAACTAATTTTGGTATCTGAATGCAATACCTACAATATGTAGTTAGGACTAAGTAACTACCAAAATAGTCACTGCGTCCAGCTTCGAAAACCAGTCGCTAATCGCTGTTTCTATCACGCCTGTGCTAAATTAACGTTATTCATAATTAGTTCGAAAAAATAATTTTACGTGCAATAACTGTCAAGGAAATGTCTGCTTTCTGTTCAACGGAATATGTATTTTTATGAATAACACGATAAACTAGATTACACTAGGCTAAGCTAACAGATGAAAAACAAAATTACTCCGAATTCGTTATCCTTGAGAAAGACTTCAATCTATCCAGTAATCGTATTTGTTTAGGAACCTATGTGTGATTTAGTTAGGGTTATGTACTAAACTAACAATCGGCTAAGCATAGGTCAGTTCTACCACTAGATTTTGCTACAGTTGTAGATATAAGGACCAAATGTAGCTATATCAAGCAAACGAACGGGTAATGTGGAAACACAGCCTTTTATTTCGATATTACCTAAATCCTACTTCTACTTAATATTATCTATAAATGTGAAACTTTGTATGCTTAGATGTTTGTATGTTTGTTACTCAATCACGCAACAACGGCTGAACGGATTTGGAAGATATTTGGCACACAGATAGTTTGTAACCTGGAATAATACATAGGGTATTTCCCGATAATACGTTCGCGTGGAATAATTTTCGACCTACACGCGGGCGAAGCCGCTGGCGAAAGCTAGTCCATAATAATCCCAACTTAATTTAACAATTAGTTGATGATTTTCCATCAGGCCCCTGCAGACGGGCGCGACGCGACAGGTCAGCGCGACGCAACGCAACTCTAGTAAACCAATTTATATAAAGTTTTCATAGAAATCGTTCTTTCAAAGTCGCGTCGCGCCTGTCTGCGGGAACATTAATCCGGAACACAAAATCAATACTTACATATATATTTATACCTAAGCAATACATTGAAAACTGGTCTGTCTGAATCAATTTCTGCAGATCTACCAAACATTTCTGGGAAGTCTCAAATCCTGACCGGTAATGCTAATCTCTGAAACAGTTGGCCAACATCGTTAAAACTTTACAAAACGACCCAAACTGCCCACAATTCATTGCCGCTCTATTCGTACGAAGAACCGAATGGACGTGTGTGGCCAGCTTCGACCACTGTGTATTTGAGTCATTATCTCGGCATCGTTAGTATTAGATAAAGGGATTTACTCTATTACTTACTTGGTCGGGAACTCGTGACTTTGAGTAATGTTGCCGCTCTTTGTGTCGATTCTGTCGAGCTGCGCGCTCTAAATAGGTAATTTAAATTTATTTTAAGACTCGCAATAAAGATTTAAATTAATGTCACGTCTATAACCTGTTTAGTAACAGGTTACAGACGTGATGATTTGCATGTTGGATGGGCTAGTGCCCATAAAAGGTTTAACTACTTTCCGGGGTCAAAATAGAGCCCACTAGAGTTTCTGAACATAACACCCCCCGATAAGGTTTGCAGGGCCAAAGACATCCCTGTCTTTGGCCCTGCAAACCTTATCGGGGGGTGTTATGTAAACCTCCCGGTTTGGAAGGAAAAAGGGTTGCCTTTTGCCCAGCAGTGGGACACAGATTAGGCTAACAAAAAAACACCCCTCGATCTAGCAAACGAATTCATAATAGCGGAGTCCAGACAGTTGAAGAAGACATAGCACAGTTGTCACTTGTATCTATACAGGAAAAGTTTTTATCCAGTGCGCAAACTGTAACCATGAATTCAGCATGTCATTCTAGGCTAGAGCCCCCAGCGCAGAAATATTTCGTCGGTTATACAAAAAAAAACAGCTGTTCCATACATTTTGACCGCGTAGGTATTGCACTTTTCTATGAAACAGCTGATTTTTTTTTGTAAAACCGACGAATTTCTTCGCTGGGGGTCTAGAATGGTATGCTGAATTCAAGGTTAAAGCTTGCACACTGAATAAAAACTTTTCCTGTATAACACAGAAATATGACTGTATCCGTGTTACAGATCATGTACTACGTTGTCTATGATACACGATCTGTAGTGAGATAACTTATGTCTTCTCCCATTTCGCATTTTTTCCGTGTAAATTGCGCAAAAGATGTGGTAGGTACTACAGATCCCCTATGAAATAGATTCATTTTATATAGGTAGATTCTTTTACATATTGTGAATGAGAGAACGTTGTAGGCCTTTGAGACTAGATTTGTAGACGTTTTTCTATTCTGTATTTTCATTCCTCTAAGTACCTGGTACTTATTGACTGGCCTGCACTGTCCTCCCATACCTATTATCACTGTAATTTGAAAACATTGTAAAAGCCAATTATTTTTAAAAGAGTAACCGTGGAGTTTCTTGCCGGCTCTTCTCCATAGGAAACGACAAATTGGAACCGTGCACCTAGCTTCTGACGTTTCATAAGTGCCCATGCAGGCTTATGTGAAATAAAATATTTTGATTTTGATTTTTGTAGTAGTGTAGTGCTCATATCATTACAAGCCGTGTGTCGGATGGGTTTTCCATACAAACTTTCAACCGTATCATTCTGCGTAGCCTTTTCTCAACTATGTTGGGGTCGGCTACCAGTAACCGGATGCAGCTGAATACCAGCATTTTACATGGAACGACTGCCTACCTGACCTCCACAACCCCTTGGTAATACTGGTTATCAGATCGGGCTTCTGACGACCCGTAACAACTATCAAACATCCACAAATGACAGCCGGGACCAACGGCTTAACGTGCTTTCCGAGGCACAGAGGAGTCTTGATATGTAAAGATGGTCACCCATCCACAGACCAACCCCAGCATGCGTAGCATAACCTGATGGATCGACCCTTGTGGTTGTAATTATTTAGCCACGAGCCTCTCATCAAACTTTCAACCGTATATAACGCAATAAGTGCCGATTTCACCAATGAAACTGATCGTCATCAGCACATCTAAACTGCGTTCAAGAGCTGTCAGTATCAATATTCCACAACATTGATACACTGACAATGGCGAAATTGTGTTAAAATCTGCCATATGGGTTAAATAACTAATGAAACTTTGTTTAAGAGTTCACGTAGCAAGAACGCTCGCGCTGGTGCAAAATTTCAGACTTCTAAACGCAATGGTTAAGGCTGGCCATTGTCTGTCAGTGAATAAATGAATTTAAGATTTTTATTAAGTAAGATTATTGCTTGCATTCCAAAGAGAACTGACGTCTTAATTGTGGTGTTAAATGAAGTCGACGATCTGAAACTCCCAGCCTGCATGCAAATGGCTTCATTGTCATATTATTAGTATTGAATGTTGGATTTAGCCCAGCTATATTCAATGATAGTGTTAATACCTTATTGACGACGAGTCTAAATAATGTAGATTAGTAAGTAGGCCAAAGCTTAATAATAAAATTTAAAATTCTGAACGTAAATTGAACATTTATAACAATTGCTTAGGTGATTTACGTAACTCTTCGGACTTAGGGGCCACCTTCTTAACTGTGATAAATAGGTACTTCAAATTTATGCTTTGCTATTACTTAAACACTTACTGCTAAACCCACCGCTACTAATGTCACTCGCCTAACCTCAATTTTATTGCAAAACCTACCTACCCGTATCTACATGAAATCTGTTTTTTTTTTTAAATTAACAAATTAACATTTTGTTCTTCGTTGACAGACCTTAAGAATTATGGCCATATAACGCAGACTATTTCGCTGATATTATATCGAATCAACAGCCTAGAAAATAAGTTTCAAGCTTCTAGCTCTAAAAATGACGATACTTCCATACAACTTTTCATCCCCCCCTTTCAACCCCTTACAACCATTTTTTTCGCATTAAAAAGAAGCCTATGTCCTTTCTCAGGCTCTAGACTATCTGTGTACCAAATTCATTTAAATCGGTTCAGTAGTTTTGGCGTGAAAGTGCGACAGACAGACAGACAGAGTTACTTTCGCATTTATAATATAAATTTATAATTATATAATATATATATTATATATAAGTAAGGAAGTAAGGATTAAGATATATTTTATAGTTTTTTATCCTTGTTCCTCTCATTCAAAGCACCTGCCATCTAATCTCTTCACCAACCTTGGTTGACTGGTAGACTTGGTTGATTGAATGCCTAAGACATTAAGTCCGCCTTTGTACCTTTTTTGTGTGCGAGAAGTTTAAATAAATAAATATAGTGACCTCATCGGTGATGTTCTTCAGAAAGGTCAGGGGCGTCGTAGGTACTAGCAACCAGCGTGCGAGTATGACCAGATGTATTCATGAACGTAAACGAGGCAAGGAGAGCATGAGTTTTTGTATGTATGTAAACTAAAATTATATTTTCTGCTTGAGATATTTCAGTTGACATTACTTTTTCTCCCGCAGGTCTGTAAGCTCCGGTGTCATAGCTCGTTATTTTTGGATGATGTTGTTATCTTCAAATTGATCCAATATCATATTAATATTGTCCCGCTATGTTTTATTGTACCACAATGTCCCAATAGATAGTGTTTTATTGCGTAACTAGTAGTGACAAGGAAACAATAGCCTAGACCTGAATAAATAACTCAGGATAGGACGAATAGTATTATATTTGCTACTGGTACAGTGATAGTAAAACAACAAACGCTGATTCATATTATAATGTGTGTATTTCACATTAGACTTCTGAATAATTTGTATTTATATCGCAAACGGTAAATAACCAATTAGCGGTCGAGATAAAAATTGTTTGCAAAAATATGTTTATACATACTAGCTGACCCGACAGACGTTGTCCAGAAAAGATTTTTTTAAATTGAGAAACTTTTTACATTATTTCCATAAAAATCTAATACGGACTGGTACGAATATTCTAAAACAAAATATATCCCAATCAGTCCTGTTCCCAAGTGATTCGCTTAACAACGAACAGCATTTAATGTTGATTTATATAGGTTTAAAATAGTGGGGAGGTAGAAACATTCTTTGTTCGTATAGGTACGTCTTGCATCATTCCTGAAACATTATCAAGTATACACGAAAATATTTAAAAATGAAAACTTTACTTTCATATAAACTAGAATAGCATAAATTTTTCTTGAAAACACAGAACAAAAAAGATAATCTGGCTTCTTTGTGAATAAACTAGAGCAAGTACGTATTTAGGAACATAACATGTATTTTAGTATTACAAGCGTCGACTTTTCCAATGACAAAGGCTTTATAACTACAGATATTACCAGCCATTTTTAGGCTCTTTACAAAATACAATTCCTATCTATCGGCAGCTGAATTTCTGTTGATTTATAACGGGCATAACAAAACTTTCCTTCAATAATAGCTGAATGGGGAAGTTTAAAACAATGATTTTGCAACATTACGATGATCGATGAGTTTCCAATAGAACTTCTGACTTTTGGATGTTTTTATCTAATATCTCTGTTGCGCCTTGAGAAGCTGTTATTTAATCTTAATCAGGAATAAATGTCACTGACCTTTGAACTTTTGAATTGTCTTAATCTGTGTGATTTCTGGCAAAAATAAACATATTTCTCATTGTTGTTAATGGCGATTTAGACCGACTAATCCCGTTTACTGGATGTAGTTGTATGATTGGTCCTTGTAATTATTTACGTATAGATTATTGCAGCGTCCTCAACTCCTCACGTCTGCTAATTAGGTAACTAGGTACATAATACTATCACTAATCCTTTTAATGAGCATGAGATTATGACATTGCTGCACAATGCTTCTATTATTATAATAACAAGCCATGTGCCAGAAGGAATCCCTTCGAAAAATCCCTATCCACAAAACTGACGACTTCCGTACAAACTTTCATCACCTATTTAACCCCTTTAGGGGACGATTTTTTTTATCACTTTCGTTATACAGGGTCACATTAAATTAGCTGGCAATACTTTACCCTCGTGTTGGGTATCGATATCGACAACTATAATAGAAACACAAAAAAAAACAGTGGCACTCCGGGAGTGCAGACAGAAGTGAAAACTTGAACAAAACGTGTATATTTTTTGAATCGTCAGATCAAACAATGTTCAACGTTGTTCGTTCATACGTTCGTGTTGTCAGTGGTGTCGGTAACAGTTAACAGTGTCGCGAGTTTAATTGGTTTTTCCCATCTCGAACATTTTTTCAAAACTTTAAATTACACTGTGACTGTTATGGAAATATGGATTAATGTAAATTACAAAGCAGCTGCGCGATATACAGTTACGGGCATGGGACCCGATGAACGTATTTTTTTTCTTTGATCCAGTGTTCGGAACTCTAGTGCAATTATTGTATGCTTCTAGACCCAGCGGTATAGGTACGTTATCAGTCAGTGAAATTATGATTTTATCTTTTTTTTTAGGTAGAAGATATTAAGATATTTACCTCTCCCAAATGAACTTTTACCTTAGATCCACAAACATTGTTGACCCAGTGCCTTATAGGGCTTTTCTTCTTCATCTTTGAGTCGTTTAATAAAGCCCAAGGTCGTAGCCTCCGGTGTGGAAAACGACCGGATTTTCCTTGTGATGAGCCTCCGGAATTTGATGAGATCTATGGCTTGTGGGTTACAGTTATGGCGGAATCCTCTAGTTTGTTCCTTCCTGTAATACGAGTTCCTTTAATATAAGAGTATGGGATGTAATACATTGTAGTCTGTAGGCCGAGATCGAGTTCAGTGAAGTAGTGCTTCAACTATATTATTATTACATCCTGAGGCAAAGTATGAAAAAGCAATCTTTATGACATTCCGTTAGTGAGCTTATGACTCGAGAACCAATCCAATTTATGTGTTACTTTTCTCTTGTCCGAACGAGCGGAGCTGTGGCACAGCCAGCAGATTTATATGAGAAAGGAATGAATGAAAACGAAATGTGTAAAAAAGTTTCTCGTATATTATTTTACTTCGTTTTCTACAAATATTTCAGTTAGATAATAATTAAAACATTTTTATAAGTTGTATAATGTAAAGCCAGTCTTACCAAGGGGTATAGTGTTACCCAGTAACTGGGTTGTGGAGGACAGGCAGGAGTCAGATAGGCAGTCGCTCCATGTAAAATCCTGGTATTCAGCTGCATCCGATTAGACTGGAAGCCGAACCCAGCATAGGTGGGAAAAGGCTAGACAGACGGCGAAGACGACGTATAATGAAAAGTCATAGGCAACCCATTTTATGCTTCACCTATTAAGGGCCTACGTCCCATTCGGTAGCGTAACACGGTCACTTTATGAACCCTACTGCTCATTAACGGCTTGTCTTGAAGATTTGAAAAATATATGATTTTGCTATAGATTCATATAGATCATTTTGCCCGAAGTACTTTTTTTGTATGGTTAATACTTTTGCTGTAAAAAAATATTTTCCAACACGCAATATTTTGGCTTCTATTCCATACTCCTACTAAACGGCTTCGTTATTTGGGAAAAAAATACACTGAAAAATAGATAGTTAGAGGTACCACAGAATCGCCGAAGCACAATTGTAAATTAATCAAAGGAATATCCCCATTTTGAGATAAAGGCTCAGAGGGGCCCTGCGCGGGCGCGGGCGGCAGTCGTGCTTTAGCATACAAACGGGAGATGAGGATACTATGGCCCTTAAATTAACGCTTAAAGTCTGGTTTATGCTAGAACTGAACAAATAAATAAGACTTTAAATAAGTAGGTACTCATTTCACATTTTCATCCTAACTATATCCTTACTAATATTATAAACGCGAAAGTATGTAAGTATGGGTGGATGGATGGGTGGATGTTTGTTACTCTTTCACGCAAAAACGGCTGAACGGATTTGGATGAAATTTGGCACACAAATAGATTATAACCTAGATTAACACATAGGACTTTTTGTCCCGGTAGTACGTTCCCGCGGGATAATTTCCGACCTCCACGCGGGCGAAGCCGCGGGCGGAATCTATAGTAATAGTATAAATTCGAAAGTGACTTTGTTTGTTTATTACGCTTTCACGCTTCAGCGGCTGAACGGATTTGGTTAAAGGCAGGCATACGGGTAGACCATGACCGGGATTAGGATATAGGATACTTTATCTTGGTAGTACGTAAGTGGTGTCCCACGGGAACGTACTACTAATAATCTGACCTTCGCACGAGCGAAGCCGATGGCAATAGCTAGTACAATATACCTACGTGAAATATGCGTAAGAGCAATGTTCATGATGTTTAGGTAAGTGCGGTAAAATAAAGCATTCTTATTTATAGAAAGCTATTCGTGTGTTATCGTAGTAGGTATTGTAAATATTTTTAGTTTGAACATAAATATTTTAAGTAGTAGGTACTGAATGCCTATTAATACTTACATTCTCGCTATCGCTCAGTTCGCGAAACTTTTAAGTTCAATTACAATGAAAATCCAATGTCAGTTATTGAAGTATTTTAGACATAGGTAGCGCAACCAATAGTAGGTATTGAAACCATTAAAATCAATTAGAACTTTTATAAACTACCTTTCAATATTAAATCAAAATGGTGCAATCTCTTTTCATAAATACATAGAGCATAAATTGGCCATCTCCCGTAAAAAATTAAAAGATGCCATTAGAGTTAAATTTTTTTGTTTATTTTCTTTAATGGCTTCTTAAATGTTTTTTTAGTCAAAACAGCCAGTGATTAGATTTCAATCGTAAGTAATTCAATCTTCTATGCTGTGATAAAAAAAAAACTTTATTTTTGTAGGAAACGTTTTAATTTTCACAATACGTTTTAAAAATAAAAGTTAACTCGATATCCTAACCTCGAATATAAACTCATGTGAACTATAGCTTAATGTTAGACAAGAAAGTTTAAATATTTACACCATCAATCAATTACTGCTGAAAATGAGGTCAAAGTGAGCAAGCAACTGAAAAGGGTGAAAACATTACATAAATAAAATAATATTTTAGAAGTTTAGCCAACATTAATTTTCTGGCAATACTTAGAGATATTTTAGAGCTCTACCTACAAAATAACTTTGAGGAACTAAATAATATTTAACAGACTATCTGGGAACAAACCCGGTTATTTATTTTAAATTAAATTATTTAAATAGCTTTCATCGGAGAAACGATACTTTGCGATTAATTTGATTAATAAGTTTCTATCAGTATCACTAATCTACGTTTCCGTCAGCTGTTATTTGCAAAACGAATTAAATTAATTTAGATGAGTCTGGCCAATTTTAGATAATTAATTTGAGAAATTATTTTAATTACGCAAGGAATGTGAAATTTAGAATAATATTTTGTATTTAATAAAAATATATTGTGACTTTCTGTAAGTAAATCGAATGCAAACTAAATATACAAATAAATACAAAAACAAAAGGACACTTAGGCGTCGAAGTAGGTATTCGTCCGCATCGCTGTCACCAGGAAACTATGCCCAAAAGACTGGCAGCATTGCCACGTTGAATGGCAATGCTTTCTTTGGCCAAAGAACGACCCAGCTCTCTGGTCATATGAAGTGTCGACCAGCCGGCGAGGAGACGTGCACTCGGGCCCCATGACCCGAGCGTTTCGACCCCAAACGGCTCAAAACTGTAGTTACCCATAAGGTTACCTTATTTATGCCGCTTGAAGGTCTCAGCAGCCGCAGTAGCAGCGCCAGCACAGCCCGCCGTGCTAGGAATATGGGATGGCGCAAGGGTGTCGACACAGGTTGCGTCCCACACCAGAGGTCTACCTACCTTCCAAGGCAATAACGTCATGCCGTCTGGTCTCTTCCCAGCTGTATTAAGTTACTTTACACATGTGAATTCCACACTTACATACAACCTTCTCTAGAGACAGAAAAGTAATGTAGTCTACTAAAGAAAACCAAGTGCCTACAACAGCGACTTTTATGTCCCAATAATTTTCTAAACAATTTTCGTTTACAATTTTTGAATTCTCTTTTCTGCCTCTTTATTCTAATAGGCCGAATTATTTTTTTATTTTTTCAGACATTAACCTTCTTATTAATGTATTATGTTTGTCCATGACACTTTCCGTGATCGCAGCTTACACGTAGGTACCTATATTTAATGTCGCCAACCCGCATCTTTGCACTTCGTCCCACTTTCAACCAGATATCGTGCTAGACTGTCTATATTTTTACTCTGTGGTAAAAATTCTGCGTCCACAAAAAGGAACTTATACTGAACTAGTTTTCTATGTTGTTTCTGGTTTAAAATGTTAAACTTACCTATTGATTATTTACGCACCGGCAAGTTTTGTCAACTCCAATTGTGTCAACGTTTTTATGACTATTCCGCTTGAAAACAATGGTGGTTTCAGCAATTTTCTTTCATCTTACAAAATATGACATTATTGTATGTACATGCGGACCTAGGCAAAGTGACATCCTGCCAGCGGTAAAGTCGATGATGGAAAAGTCAAAGTGTAAGATTTTAGCACGTAGGCTATTGAAAAGTTTATGACAATCCTGTTGAAAGTTGTTGTAGAAATACGAAACGCTTTGAAAGCGATTGTACCTTGTGTAGGCCTCTGTATGCTTATGTTACATGTAACTGTGGTCGCCATTCCGCCCGTCAAACATAGTTACGGTATTATCCCACTAGATTGATTGATTGTTAATTGCAGCTACAGAGATCAACTGTATTGCATTACACATTTACGAACAAATGTATATTCATAAATAAACTCACGGTTTCTTCCCATGGAGGCAGAACGCCACCAGCTATCTTAACATACTCCTTCTGCCTCGTGTACGTTCATACATCTGGTCACACACGCGCGCCGGTTGCGAGTACTTTACATACATCTGATCTTTCTGAAGAAATCACCAATAAGGCCATGTAAGGTATGTCCTTCTAGGGCGTTCTCCCCCGGCGTTTCCACTCGCATCTGCCTTGTAAACAACTTTTATTACTCACCCTTCTATCATCTTCTCAAGATGAACAAACCATCAAAGCATGCTCTTTTCAATTTTTGTCATACATCTTTCAAACTGCACCGTTGTATTATCACAACACATCAGTCCTCAGCATCATTCATAGTTATAGTAGTAATTTACGAACATTATGACGTTTATTTATGCTTAAATATGTCCAAAACCTAAAATAGAGTCTTGAATTTAGTATAATTCTCAACATTTATATCTAACTAGCTGACCCGACAGACGTTATCTATTAATATTGTCTTCGAATTGGTATAATTAATGTGCAACTTTCTTGTTTTTTTTCTTTCATAAGAACCTGCTCCTGACAATAACAAACACAACAAAAAAAGAATTAGCAAAATTGGTCCAACCGTTCACGTGTGATGCCGTGACCAAGGGAAATAGGGATTCATTTTTATATAAAAGATAGGTAGATGAGTAAGTAATAGGTAAGTGAATACACTTTATATTTTGTGAGATACATGATAACGTACAATCCAACTCGTTTTCAAATCACAGAGGTAGGTAAATGCCATGTAACTGCAGTTGACGATTGAATAACAGGGCATTATGTTGTCACATGTGTTTTGAATAACAATAATGGTTTAACAGTCCATGGCAGGCTGTGTTCATACTAACTATAGTTTACGTTATGCGAATGTGATCAAACGAATTTGCAAGAGAATTTTGATCAATATTTTAACTTCTTGCTACAATATATGGCACATGATATTATTTATAGTTCACAAAATAATATTTAATTATAATATAACATCACGCCTTGTTTCCCCGAAGGGTTGTGCAGAGGTGTACCTATAGTTTTTTTTTTTTGAGGTTTGGAAATCATCAAATAACTTTTCCCGCTTTGGGTGGAGCAGGAGGGCTTTCAGACTTTTACTGACTAAAACCCACCCGTGTTCCCTCAGATGCCTGTGTGCCAGGGGCCACGGTATCTCTTTCAAACAACCCGCACCCCTGGCACGCATCGGCCCTTGCGGACCCCACTAGTTGGTACCGACATCTCTTTGAGGCGCGCGTGGAACACAACGCGCCGTCGTCGACCCGGGCTTAATCCTTACTGGACAGCGCCACATTTCGCCAGTTATGTTTTTGAGTCACATGCAATAGGGGGCGAACCTAGTGGCATCAACCGGGCACAAATCCAGACTCCGGGATGCTACTGAGAGATTCAAGATAGCAAAACCCAATAACACTTTGCCCGACCTGGGAATCGAACCCAGGACCACGTGCCCAGCAGTAGAGCTTGCGAGTTGCAATCACTAGACCAGCGAGGCAGTCAGCAGAGTTGTAAGTGAATATCTATTTGTTTAACCAACACTTTTAAATCTATTGACAATTATTAGTGGAAATGTAATTATACTAATTATACATTCTGTTTCCTACACTGGGCCGCGTGGGGCATTACGGTTCATTGCCTCTCACAGAGAGGAAGTCCGTGTCCCATCAGAAGAAATACTATAGGCTGATTAAACAAGAGTCTGCAAAAATCAGCATCGAATAAAACATCACAGTCAGAATTTAGAACTATTTAGATGGGCTCCTGGCGTGGATGAATAATAAAAGTCACACGGGTCGATCGAATGTTAAGTTATGCTTGCCACTTACATATGGAGAGCCTACCGTGCAGTGGCGAAGCTACAATTTTTATTAGAGGGAAGCCGAAGATTTTTTTTTCAGTTCTCATAAACTCTAGATACCATCAAAGTTCAGTAATTCCTTTACTTTTTCTAAATTTAACGGCAGCTTTGGTCGGAATTTCTTGGTTTACACATAAAAAAATGGCATTTTTGTAATGTTTTGTAATCTTATATGATGGTTTAAGCTAGCATGAAATATCTGTAATGTGATTTTTATACACACATATGTGTTACATATTGTTTGGCAATAGTAGACACTAAGAAGAGTATTTCTACCAAAGGGAAGCCGATAGGAATCGTGTTATATGGAGGCTGCGCCCCTGCTACCGTGTATCGGAAAGCACGGCTATCGTAACAGGGTAGTCAAAAGCCCAAGAGACAACCTGGAGCAGGTATCGTGTTACGCAGTAGAACACTCGGCTGTGGAGTTGTCAGATAGACAGTCGCTTTATGTAGCGTGTATTCAGCTGCATTTGGTTAGACGAGATGAGTCACAATTTATAACGTTAGCTTGGAATGTTATTTGGTTTCGTAGTCAATATGTACTCTACCACACGTCGTGATTCGTGACAATAGAATCGCACATTCTCAATACATGTCAAGTCAGAGACAACGTGTTAGGTAGATACGTGCGAGAAATTTTGTCAATGTTATTGGCAGACGAGGATTCGTTTAAAATAAATGAAGAAAAATTACTCGTAGAAAAAGTAACATGCAAATCTATGTTCTTTATTTACTCTTTTAGTAGATGATTCGTCTACCCTAGTCTAGTTTAGTATTTATCCGATTCTGTCTTTTGTTGTGACTGTCACAACTATCACATACCACAAGTCTTGTTAGTTATTTGTTGTTATGATTTAATTAATTTTAATTAAGAACTTATTTTATTCATTATCAGCCGTTTGTGTCCCACTGCGGGGCAAGGCCTATTCTCTCCCTTATCTAAGATCTTACTTTGTTTTAATTCTTATGCGGTTGATTTTGGTGCAGAGTAAAACAGCAATAAGTTTGTCATTACATCGACTTAGCATTTTATCATCTGCCTAGCCTTTTCCAAAACTACGCCGGGGTCAGCTTCCAGTCTGACCACATGCAGCTGAATACCAGTATATTACATGGAGTGACTGTCTTTCTGACCTCCACAACCCAGTTACTGATAAATGAGAAATGATTTTATTAATGTACATAGGTAGGATTGTACAAACAATTTTAAACGTCAATCATATTTTTTGACTCCGACTCGCACTTGGCCGGTTTTTTAACTAGATGTGGTCGGCGTTTCCTATCTGACTACTCTGAGGAGAAAGGCCAAACAAACTCAGAGGTCACAGTCTCTTTTAAAGTCCAGACATAATCTTGGTCTGATCATGATGAAGACCATGTGGATTGGAGTCTGAAATGGTCTTTTGAGGAAAGAGCCACACAGATTAAGTGGACTGGATACTACTTATTTAAATAATATACATCAAGTTAGTATATATATTTGTGTAAAGTTGTGTACTACTGAATGAGTAAATAAATAATCATCTTCAACATTTCAGCCAAAAGACGTCCACTGCTGGACATAGGCCTACCCCAAAAGGGGGGCTTTTCCAAATAAATAAAATAAATAATACCAAAGTATTATTTTCTAAATCTTGTTTTCGTAGAGCACTAAGCTCCAAGAAATACAAATTGCTAAAACCATTTTCCTTAAATAAATCGAGAAGTCTATAAATTAATTTAAGGCTCAACTGTATTTACTTTAACGTTAATGGAGCTTTATAAAAACAAACAGCTCACAAAGCCTAAATGGCTGATACGCTACATTTCAGCCTCTCGAAGTAAATTTACTTTATGTATTATGTTAATGACACCTTTTCTCTCGTTCGCCTTTCTTTATACCCCTCATTATTGAGTAATTACTGAAAATTTGATACAACATTTCCATAAAAACGGACGTAGGTACCTGTTCTAAGATAGTACGTTCTTTTACTTAAAAAAAACAATCGATTGTTGAGAATCCCTGGGAAAAGTTAGGCAGCTATTCCCAACTATCTAGGGGTTGGCTTCCAGTCTAACCAGTTGCAGCTGACTACAAGTATTTTACATTGTCTCTACTCAAGTATCTACAACGCCACATGCGAACTACGCATCAAAGACTTGACGTCACACAAATCCTGCATCGCGCAAGCAGAGTTTACCGCGCGACTAGTATATTTACAACATCCCGAAATCGACCGTTGGGCAGTCCGCCCACCAGACACAACACCCGTCTGGTCGGAGGATCCTCCCTTTTCCATAGAGTATGAGTGAACTTTTCACCCTGTTCCTCATACCTCTATAACATGATGCAACTGCTTATCTGACCTCCACAAACCAGTAACTGGGTAACGAGTTATCCTTTGGTAAGATTGGTTGTCAGACTTTTGAGCTTCTAACTCCGTAACGACTGTTAAAGATTTTCTAATGACAGCTGGGACCAACGGCGTAACGTGCTTTCCGAGGCATGGAGAGTTTCGAAAAGTAATGGATGTTCACCAATTCACGATCCGACCGCGGCAAGCGTAGCTAAACCTTGGATCAACCCTAACGGCTGTTCTTATTAAGCCATGAGCCACTTCACTTATACATTTTTAATCCTAAATGTTATGTTCTGAAACCGTTTCATGCAGATCAAAAGTCGTTGACAGGGTAGCGCCGTTAGTGAACATGTGTGCGGTTGTTTTGTGACTTTTTAAAGTATTGAAAAAATAAAATGGCCGCCATTTTGTTTGTTCCGTTTTTGGCCACATCGCCACACGTAGCTATTCTGTTGTAGCTACTGCTAACTTCCATTTTGTTTTTCTCTGCAAACCCATTATAAAAAAGTCCCAATATGACTCCCATGGAATAAATCCTGAAATCGGATTTATTCCAAGGACCGTTGACGAGTAAAATAACTGCGACTGTGTTCCAAAGATAACTTCAAACTTGAAATGTGTTCCTTTTATACTTTCATTCAACTTTCAAAATTAGAAGTTTTGTTGTTTTACAACGTTCAGTCCGTTGTAACGACCGTCTATTGTCTTTGCCAACGTTTCCTTCAAAGTTGTTGTTACACGACCTCTTCACAGACTTAATTCGTTTGTTTGTGAGTACGTAGTTCAATTTCCTGTTTAAACGGTGTTTACAAAATTACGTTTTATTAGTAATTAAAGAGACTTTTAGGAAAGGAAGCTTTTTCCGCGTACATGAGCCTGGCTATGAGAAAAGTTAAGTTATTGAATTATACTGGAGTGAAAAAAAATTGCCAGTAATTTTTTATAAAGAATGAGTAGCTATTTAACACGATTAGTATGAAAGCACGTTAAAAAAAAGTAGAGAATAAAATACTTTCGAGACAACAAAAAATATTAGAAAAAAACAACGTCTAAGAATCATAACAAAACCTCATCCATTCATGTCTAATAAATAACTCAAATTATCGCCGAAAAAAACATCTTTCGTTAAATAATTTGGTACAGCATCAAGAGATAAGATTTGTGTAATCGCCCCGATGACTGGTCTACATTGATGGATGGTTCATATTCCGATTACTACCGAGTTCTCCCGAACACTCCCGATTAACTCGCTCCTTCTAATGTGGATAATAGCAGGGTGATTCGGCAGATATGAATACATACCTATTTACCAATCTGTCCATCACTGCATGGCTCGGTTTCGTGTTTACATTTTGATGTCGGTTTTGGCGTTGAAATAATAAATAATTTGAAGTTTGTTTTTAAGAATTCGGGTTGTAAAATAAATAGATTTATCATCAGTTTAATGGATTGTGGAAACTTCATAATGTTTCCACTGCTGTGACACAGGCCTCCCCGTGAGAGTGCTATGATAATAATTATATAATAATAATTAATTTCTCCATACATTCATTTACTTTGATTTAAAAATGGCTTAAGTTAGTGTTCCAGAGAGTAAAACCCTGACTTCTAAAGTAGTTTTATGTACCTGTATCATAGACACCAGTGTCCCTTCAAAGTGATGTGCTTATAGAAAATAGGACACACGTTATACACAATAATCCATTCGGGCAAGTCCAAGAGAAACAAAAAATAAAAAGCAAAAGGATGAAAACAAAAAAAATATACAAGAATACACCACGCGCAGGCCTAGTGCGCAAATGTCTTTGCTTTTTTATTCTAGGACATGCCATTCTCCTCACGATGTTTTCCTTCACCATTTTAAGAGCAGTGGTGATGAAATAATTTTCACAAAGTAAAGTGCCTGGTTTTTTTTTTTGGTGGGAAATCATCAAATAAAAGTGCCTGGTTGGGTGTCAACACAGGCAACTGAGGAACACGGCTGGGTTTTAGTCAGTAAAAGTCTGACACACCCTCCTGCTCCACCCAGAGCGGGAGAACATATTTGATGATTTCCCACCCTCAAAATATTAAAAACCCACCTACTACTCGTAAGTCGCCGTGAGTAAAGTATTACAATTGTGGATACTTGATAGTACCAACTATAATCTTTATGTTTCGGAAATGAGTCGCTGCTCTAGTGTAGGGTAAAAGCCGGATAGCTGGCACACTTTTCGAAATCACTGTCTCTCAGTACAATAAGCTAAATACTTTATTTGTAAAACTGGCCGATATTTTTGTTTTTTATCTACAAATTCATGAAAAGTAAAAAACATTATCTCTAATATTTCCAGTGTAATAAAGATCTTTGCGGACCTCCATATTTTGGGACATCTCATCATCATTATTTCAGCCGAAAGATGTCCACTGCTGGACATAGGCCTCCCCCAGGCTCCTCCACTTCGATCGCATTTTGCTTTCCCATGCAATCAGAGACATGCGACAAGGTCAACTTAGTGGTAGTTGGAGAGTCTTTCGATAGGTTAATAAAATAGCATGCGATTCATCCGCGAAGCTAGAGTAATTACAATAGGGGCAACTATACCCCTGGGACAACTGCATCATCATCATCATCTGCCTAGCCTTTTCCCAAGTATATTGGGGTCAGCTTTCAATCTAACCGGATGCAGCTGAATACCAGTATTTTACATGGAGCGACTGCCTACCTGACCTCCACAACCCAGTTATTGGGTAAAACGATACCACTTGGTAAGACTGGTTGTCAGACTTTCGGGCTTCTGACGACCCGTAACGACTGTCAAAGATCTACAAATGACAGCCGGGACCAACGGCCTAACGTGCTTTCCGAGGCAAGGAGGGGTCTTGGTATTAAATATGGTCACCCATCCATGGACCAACCGCAGCAAGTATAGCTTAACCTGATCGATCGACCCATGCGGCTGTTATCACATAGCCACAAGCCCCTCGCCCTGGGACAACTATCCTGGTTTAATTTCGTTGTAATTATCATACAATACTACATAGGGTAACCTATGTAGTATTGCTGATAATTTTTATAAAATTGTTGGCATAGGTATTAATTATACCATCGATAAGTTTTCCTATTACATACAAGAATTTAGATTAAAACGCACGAATGAGATAACAATCATTCAATAACATTCATGATGTAAACTGAAAGTACCGCTGACAAATTTAAAATGGCCGGAACGTAGTCCAAGTGAGAACGAGATGTTTTAAAGTGACAGTGTAAGTACGTAAAACATGGTCCCTCAAGTCGAGCAAACGCTTTGTGCGCTAATTAAGGCCACGTTCACTTTAAATAGTGTCGTTATGAGCGATAATAGTTCTTATGGCAATCGGATGATACGGGTTAACATCTGTTGTAATAAATTCGAAAAATAAATGAGCAAGCGTATGCCGTAAAAATACAAATAAAATCTTATAAAATTAGATATTATTTAATAATAAATAATCTATCTCTGAATTCAGTTTGGCATTTCAAATTTTATGGTATATTTTTAATTGTAATTATGATAGTTATTGAAGAGATAAACTGCTTTTAAAGATAATCAAGAGGTGACTTTGATGATTTTTTTGATGCTTTAAAGTAGATATTTCATTATGTGTTGAGTTAAAAAATCAGCTGTTACATAGAAAAGTGCAATACCTACGTGGTCAAAATTAGGGCGTGCAAAACCGGAAAGTCTTCAAAACCGATTTTGAATTTCGGTTTTGAAGGCCCAAAACCGGAAACCGGTGTTGGTCCCGGTTTCGGCTATATTTTTATAGTTTTTGTATAGTAGAATTTTAACAAGAAAACAATATTCTTAGATACCCACAATATCTACAAATAAAACAAATTTTAGCATATACCTTTTTTAATCAACCAGTTATGCCTACCAATACCAAGTAGACAACTAAGACAACATTAATCGTTCGTTTGGATAACATGAGCTTAAAATAATATAAAGATTAACTAAGATAAAATCAACAACAAGTAAGTTTGTGGTACCTTTAGTAAGTGGTACCTAACAATTCTGTTATAAAGAATAATATATTTTAAACGTACAAAACACATTCATCATCTTGTAAGATACTAAACACAACCACAATTACTATACGTCTTTATTTCTTGAATCTTGAGCTCTTTAATTACGAACTACTAGCAACAATAGCAACATTATTATGGGATTCATAATATTCTTATTTGACTATTTTCATATATACTATAAAACGAGATCAAATCAACTGTGTACCGTACACTAATAAAAAAAAAATCAATAATATATTTTTTCCAAGAGGCCACTATTCTTGATAATTTGTTCTTAAGAATAAAAGTGCATCTAACATTTTACCAGATAGCGTACTTCTTATTTTGTTGCAAACGTACCCAGCACTCGAAAAGGCCCTCTCACTCTCAACACTTTTTGGTAGTACACACGGGACGCGGGTCGAAGGAGTCGCGTCGCGGGTGCGTGGGTAGCGGAGGGAGGAGTGTAAGTGAGTATAGGTTGCGTTCGGATATATTTGATGACTCTAAATTGAATATTTCTTGAGTGCGTTCGAAAAAAAACTATTTAAATAAAAAATTCAAAATGTAATTCAATAACGGGAAAACCGGACGTAACACCGGTTTTGTCTCTCAAACCCGGGCTAAAAAAATCGGTAAATTTTGTCCGGTTTTCGGTTTTTAGCAAAACCGGAAAACTGGGTTTGCATGCCCTAGTCAAAATGTATGGAACAGCTGTTTTTTTTTTTTGTACAACCGACGTAAAATTTCTGCGCTGGGGGGTCTGGAATGATATGCTGAATTCATATTTACAGTTGGCGCACTGGATAAAAACTTTTCCTGTGTAGATTTTGCGCTGGGGTACGCAAATTGAAAATATCAGAAACATTCTCGTATCGAGACCATTAAAATTAATGTAAGAATAATTTCGGGATAACCCTAAAATATTGGGCTGTGGGCAGCCATGCGTCTTGTGGCCGTGAAGTCCTCTATAAATTACGAGCCTAACCTAACCTACGTCAATTTTCTTTCTGACCCCTGTAGGCACTTGATATACCTAACTATACAAGTATACTTCAGCATAAACATGTTGACATTGCGAGGCTTGTTTATACATATACGTTGCTTAAATAAAGTTAAGAGACTTTGAAAAAGTTAAACATGTATGGTTAAACAGTCGCTAATCATAACTTAAGCAGCGTTTATAAATAAAGATGATTAACTTTTTTAAATACTAAATTCTACGCATTTTGAAGAAGCAACTCAATATGCAAACCTTAACGCGAGGACTCCTGCATCAAGCAATATGTACCTTAGTGTAATTCTTTGATGACCGAATAGACTTGCAAAACCATGTTTTGATATGGCTGTAGCTTGTAGCAAATAAATAAAGTTCCAAGCTTGATATGTGCGGTAGTGGAAAGCGACGTTAATTTTTGAATAATACAAATGCGGTGGGCATCAACCGGCTTTTCCCAAACCGGTATGTACCATTTGTGGTGGTCGCTCTCAAATAATTTGTAGAATCAATGAAATGAAATAATAAATAATTAGACAGTGTATGTACAAGTATTAAATTAAAGCACACTGGGCATCAAAGAATGCGTCAGCGGGAAAAATGCCCAAAAGGCTGGCAGCGTTGCCACGTTGGACGGCAATGCTGATTCTTTGACCTAAGAATAGGCCAGCCCTTTGGTCACGTGAAGAGTCGACCAACCACTTGGTGATGTCCCGAAATACTCGATAAGCAAATGAAATAATTGATTTTTTCGAGCTATTTATAATTTGATTCAAAATATTCCATTAACTATCTCGTAAACACATATTGTATCGCGTATTACCTACGTAGGTACAGTCAGCCTCAAAAAAGTACTTATATTATCGACAGCAATTCTGTTGATTGTCTACAATTTGTGATGTCAATATGTAGCTATAAAGAACGCAGTGTCAAATGTTATTGCTGGAACAAAGACTGTATACAATGAAATGTATTCTTTTCGATGGAATCTTTTTGAGGTTGACTGTACCTGTAATATACTCTCGTATGTGGTGGAATGTCTTAGATTGAAGCCTCAGGGAATCAAAGTCACGCAATGTCTCTAGGGCCGCCAAGAATTTACGATTCGTAAATATTGTTCGTAGATTTCAACCTAGTATTTCTTCAAAAATCAATATCCTTTCAGACTATGCTTTGATCTGAGGATATCACTCACCTATTTGAATTTCGAACGTGATTATCTATTGCTTGTGCTTTGTGACACTTTTCTTTTCAACATAGCCAATAGGTAACGCCGCGATTATGGTACCTATAGCAGCTGATCGTGATAACTCGCCACTCTCCCAAAAGTATCTTCCATTTTAACACGATTCAAAGAGCGTCTTTCCATATCTGTAAAGTTTTTCAAAACTTTATTCGCTTAATCAAATAAAAAATTGGAGTAACAAGCAACTGTTCACCGTTGCGTCAACATTGAGTCGCCTCACGTTAATTTCCTTTCTTTTTTTTTTTTGGGTGGGAAATCATCAAATAACTTCTCCCGCTCTGGGTGGAGCGGGAGGGCGTGTCAGACTTCTACTGACTAAAACCCACCCGTGTTCCCTCAGTTGCCTGTGTGCTAGGGGCCGCGGTATCTCTTTCGAACAACCCGCACCCCTAGCAGGCATCGGCCCTTGCGGACCCCCCCATTTGGTGCTGACATCTCTTTGAACGTTAATTTCCTTACACGGAACTATGAGCGTCGACGTAAACGTTCTCGCGTTAAATAAGTTCTTCAGTTCACTCACACTTCATTCTCTTTTTAATAGTGCAGGCAATGGATGATTGGTAGGTAGCGGTAAGACTGAAAAAAATGGTAAAAACATCAACCAAACAACATTATCTAACTGTGGAAGTACTCTCTTTACCAATTTCTTCGGCCTTACGGACGTAGCCATCATTTACTTGTTTCATATTTAATGCAAGCTTCTTTTAACAGTCAGAAGCCATTTGTAGCACTTTTTACTGTAAAAACGTTTGAACGTTATATACGTTTCAGCACGTAGCCATCATTTCTTTGTTTCATATTTAATGCAAGCTTTTTTAAACAGTCAGAAGCCATTTGTAGAACTTTTTACTGTAAAAACGTTTGAACGTTATATACGTTTCAGCTAACAAGTACACCAAACCTACTTACTTGATATTTAAAGGAACCATTTGGAATGTGCGGTCTTGTCTAATTGCATTCCGGAGATGCTCGATTTCTATTACCACGATAGGGTGCATACAGAGTCTTCACGGGTGGCGTAAAGTAAAGGTCATCCTCATTCTAACGGGACAGCAAATAACTTAAAATAAATAAATTCAAGTTAGACTTTGAAATCAACCGCATTACTACGCTTTTGAATAGGCAACTAGCTTAATCTTTCCGACTCTTTGACAATTCAAAAGTGCCTGGTCTAAAGTGGTTTCTAAAGTAGTTTATTTGAAATAAATGCTTTGCTTTAAAAATAAAAACCGCGGCAACCCGCTGGATGTGGGAAGCACAAGACCGGTGGAAGTGGAGGAGCCTGGGGGAGGCCTATGTCCAGCAGTGGACGTCTTTTGGCTGAAATGATGATGATGATGATGATGATGAAATGCTTTGAGTTTGAGTTTTATTAAAGTAAATTTTACGATACAAATACATAATAGTGGCCAGCTCGAGGGCAGCGCGCTGGCCGCGAGCTGCCATAGGGCCACTCGCACTGCTGTCTCCCCATCGCCTCGTCCTCAAATTCTCACAGATATATGGGTCAGTCAATTATTTAACCGACACTTTGCTGTCCCCGACACGTTATTATAATCAAGCAATAATTGACGATAGTCATACACTAAACAAATTTCACAATTGAATCTAATAATAATAATAATAATAATCCCCAATCATCTTCTCCGTAGTCTGAAATTAATAGATTTAGAAGAATCCGTTTATATTAACCTACAGAAAGCTGCCATCTTAAACACCTGCAGAATAGTTAGGAAGTTCATGCAGTTAGAGGAAGAAAATACACCCTCATCTTAAATTCACACCACACGCTGCATTTACTTGGCTTTGGCCCGTAAATGTAGCTGAAACCAGTCTAAGAGCTGAGAAAAAGTACACTCCCGATAATAATAATAAGCCCCCTAAACAACCACACGTCCTGATTGACCATCTAATCACGTGGGGGGCGGACACACGAATGAGAAATTACTGACGTGGCTAACGTGGCTCTGGAAACCCACTTAAAAATGGAGACTCGTTCGAAAAGAAAACGTATAGGACCGCTGCCCGGGGGCGATCGCCGGGGCGCACTTGGAGCTGACGCTGAGTGTCACAGCATGCGAACCGTCAGCGGTGAGGAGTTGAACAGGCGGACTCCCACCGACAAAGATGCTACAGCCGAAACCATTGACGATGGTGATAGACTGACAAACAGGACAGACACCCCTGTAGAGCCTTATAGTCCAAGTACAGTATCGTACACTCCCTCAAGAACATCATCACCGTCAATACCATCTTCCCCGATACACCCCATAACTAGTTTTAATACAGTTTCACCCACTCCGGCCTTGAATGTTGCGCGGGAGGTATCTACCTTTTTACCCGCGTCCACCAAGGCTGGAAAATCAAGAGTTCGCATGAGATGGAGCAAAGAAGTAAACCTATTCATCATGCGAACTTATCTATACATCACTAAATTAGAGACCGACATGACCACCTACAGACACCAACTGCATGAACTTTTTTCGCGTCAATATCCTGAGATTTCTGTTTCGGAACAACGGATTTCAGATCAACGAAGAGCTATAGTTAGAAATAAACTGTTGTCGCAAGAAGTAATAGATCAGTTAAAAGAAGAAGTACGCACACAATTACTACAAGAATCAGAAAACTATGCAGACATTGGCACTATCACAGTAACCCAAAACACAAACGAAAATACCCTACACGAACAACCACAATCACTCACTCAATTACAACCTAATTATCAATCTCAACCATATAACCAATCGCAAGGTTACACGCAAACAGCACACACATCCACACAAACCGAATCTTTAACCCTAACGCTCGAAAATGATATTGAGACTTTAGTTGTCACAGATCAAAATCTTATCACAGATACATACATACAAGAAATACTTGATAAGTTTAGAACAACAATAACGCAATACTCCGGAATGGATCCAACAGTAAGACCAAAACTACCTAAACTTAAATACACCCCTAACCTATTTCGTTTAGTTAATTTATTTAATGAAAATATCCTTATACAATTTATATCTGATGACACACAACTTATAGACATACATTTACTTATATATTGCACAGCGGTAGTTATATCTGAAGAACTAAACTTTAAAATCACAGACCATATAGAAACCACAAGAAGAAGCCACACTATCAAACCAGCGTGGCAACAGAGACTAGAAAAAGATATTGAAAAGTTAAGAGCAGATTGTGGTAGACTGACACATTATATCAATGGCATCAGATCGCAAAAAGTAGTTAAGAGAGTTGCAACAATATTTAATAACTATTCTAATCACACTAGACACGAAACTAATAATAGAAGACCCGAGGAGTTTCTGGACACATTAAAGCAGAAACTAGCACTTAAAGTTCATAGGCTTAGGAGATATGTGAAGGCACAACAGCGCAAAAATGATAATGCAACATTTGCTATGAATGAAAAAGTATTTTACAGAAACATACAGAAAACACACACAGATACTACAATAGAAAACAACATAGACGCACCATCAAAAGAACACCTAGAAACATTCTGGTCTAGCATATGGGAAGAACAAGTACAACACAATGATAAAGCAACTTGGATCACAGAAGAAGAAACAAAATGGAGAGCAATAGATGAAATGGAATTTAAAGAGATAACAGAGTCTGATATTACAAATATAACAGCCAGATTACATAACTGGAAGTCACCGGGTATAGACAAAATACAAAATTTTTGGTACAAAAAACTAACGATCCTCCACAAGTCTATGGCAAAGAACTTGACGGAAATTATTTTAGGACAACAGAACGTACCCGATTTCATTGCAACGGGAATAACATACATGCTACCTAAAACTACATATACAACACAACCTTCCCAATACAGACCAATCACATGCCTACCTACTATTTACAAAATATTAACATCAGCAATCACAACAAAAATCAACTCACACATTGAACATCACAATATAATAGCTGAGGAACAGAAGGGTTGCAGGCGGGGCCACATGGGATGCAAAGAACAGTTAATTATAGACTCCACTATTCATAAACATGCCACCACAAAAAATAGAAATCTTCATTGTACCTATATAGATTACCAAAAAGCTTTCGATAGTATACCACACTCCTGGTTGATTCAAATCTTAGAGATTTACAAAATTAATTCAAAAATAATAGATTTTCTACGTAACATAATGCCACATTGGAAAACTACACTACAGCTTAATAACCGCAATTCTTCTCTTATAACACGACAGATATCTATTAGGAAGGGTATCTATCAGGGAGATTCCCTGAGCCCTCTGTGGTTTTGTCTCGCCCTTAACCCTTTGTCTCACTTGTTGCACCGGTGTCAGGCCGGATACAACCTTAAACATACTACTGAAGAAACAGTTATCTCACACCTCATCTATATGGATGACATTAAGTTATATGCAAAAACCGAAAAAGAAATGAAAAAGCTTATAGAAGTCACGACAGAATTTAGCCAAGATATAAATATGAAATTTGGGTTAGACAAGTGCAAGACATTACATATCATAAGAGGTAAAATCAAACCTGGCAGCTATACAGTTAACGACACCGACACCATTGACGCAATGGAACCAACACACCTATACAAATATTTAGGATACAAGCAACTTAAGGGACTCGACCACACAGCAATTAAACAGACACTAAACACAGAATATCGAAGGAGAATTAACGTAGTTTGCAAAACACAACTATCAGGAAAACATCTTATTAAAGCCTTAAATACTTTTGCTATACCAATATTGACCTACTCATTCGGAGTCATAAAATGGTCAAAAACCGACATCGAAAAGTTAGAGAGAACCACGCGCACAATACTCACAAAACACAACAATCTGCACCCTAAATCTGCAATTGAACGACTTACCATCAAAAGACAGAATGGAGGGAGAGGCCTAATCGACATCCATCACCTTTGGAAGAAACAGATCACTGGTCTTAAAACATTCTTCAATTCAAAATCTCACTCTAGTAATATACACAAAGCTGTTTCTCTAAATGATTCTAACTACACCCCACTTAACTTAAAGGAACCAAATATACAAGTCTCAAATAACCCTGACCCACAGAACCAAAAAATTGAAAACTGGAAAAAGAAAGTCCTTCACGGTAGACACCCTCACGATTTAGAACAATCCCATATAAATATAGTAGCGTCTAATAAGTGGCTTAAAATAGGAAACCTGTTCCCTGAAACAGAAGGCTTCATCATGGCTATACAGGATCAAATCATCAATACCAAAAACCACAGGAAATTTATCATTAAAGACCCTACCATCACTAACGATAAATGCCGCAGATGCCACATTCAATCAGAAACCATCCAACACATAACCGGAGCATGCACAACCCTCACACAGACAGACTACACTCACAGACACAACCAGGTTGCAAACATTATTCACCAAAAACTAGCTCTCAAACATAATCTCATAAAAAATACTAACACTCCCTATTATAAGTACGCGCCACAAACTATCCTAGAAAACGACACACATAAACTGTATTACGATCGGGCCATACTTACAGATAGGACCATCCACTACAATAGACCAGACATAACCCTTCAGGATAAAATTAGAAAAACTACTTACCTCATAGACATTGCAGTTCCGAACACCCATAACTTACAAAAAACAATCACTGAAAAAATAAGCAAATATGCTGAACTTAAGGAAGAAGTAACACGAATTTGGAGACAAGATAAAGTTTATGTTGTTCCTGTAGTTCTCTCCACGACAGGTGTTATTCCCAACCATCTCCTCCGTAGCTTGAAAGTAATAGACCTAGAAGAATCCCTCTATATCAATCTGCAGAAAGCAGCCATCCTTAACACATGCAGAATCGTTAGGAAATTTATGCAGTTGGACGAAAACACACTCTCAACATAAAGTTCACCACTCGCTACATTTACTTGGTTTTGGCCCGTAAATGTAGCTTAAACCAGCCCAGAGCTGAGAATAAGAAAACTCCCAAAAATAATAATAATAAAATAATTTATTTCCAAAAGTAAATTACAAAGTAGTTATGCGCAGCATTTACAGCTTAGGACTTACAAGTGCACAGAAATTTGATCAATGACCCCCATGCTAGGTGGAACCTGTGTTACAGGGATCATCCATCCGTCCATTATACAAAATTACAAGTAAGTAAGTAGTATTTTGTTTTTTAAACGGGTACAATCATATTTTAAATTCTAGAGTGAGTGCGTGCGTCTGTGGCTGTGTGTGTGTGTGTGTGTGTGTGTGTGTGTGTGTGTGTGCGTGTGTGTGTGCGTGTGTGTATATGAGTATGAGTGGTTATGTGAGAGTGTGTGTGATTGGTCATGTATATTGCGATTTCAATAGGTCTTCTGTTTTGCTGTAGTCAAGAGTTAAAAGATATTCTTTAATTTTAGATTTACAATGAAATGTGTTAAGGGAATGTATATTCAAAATCTGGTTCAATTTATTATAAGTGAGGGCGCTTAGAAATGGGTAGTGTCGTTTAGCGAAAGTCGTGTTCGTGCTTTTTGTAGGACATGGGGGTACTGGTCTTCTTCTTGCTTTGGAAGGGTTACTAATATTTAATGGTGAGTTTGAGTGTTTGCGGATGAGTGCACGGTAGATGAAAAGTTGTCGGACTGTTAAAACCTTGTACTCCATATAAAGTAGTTGCGTGGGAAATCTAAAAGGCCTACCAAGAAGCACTTTAATTACTGCTCTTTGCGCCCGCTCCACCTGAATAACCGCAGACTTCGCTGCTCCTCCCCAGGCTGTAATGCAATACGTTAAGATAGACTCACAAAGAGCACAGTAAGCCATATTTAAAACTTCCTTATGGGCGGACAGTCTAAGTTTTTTGAAGACGTAAATTAGTTTTCTAACCCGCGCGGACAGAGTCTCAAGATGATTGTGCCAGGATAGACAGGCGTCAACCTGTAGACCTAGATATTTAACGACCGGGGCTCGGGATACGGAGAGGCATGTGCATTGCGGATCACTGAGAGCGCATACATGTGCTTTGAGTACCATTGAGTTTACTGGTGGCAGGAGGGAAGGTCTGAGGCCAAAAGTGACAAAGTGAGTTTTGCTAATATTTAATGTAAGACTATTATTGGCCAACCAGATCATTGTCTCGCGCAGTGCCTTTTCAGCAGTCATATTTGCCGTGGCCCAATCATTTCCATAACTCAGAATGACTGTATCGTCTGCGTATGCTAGGATTTGGGTGGAGGGTAGAGAGAGGGAGCAGAGATCATTCACGTATATCTGAAAGAGCAGAGGACTAAGGAGGCTTCCTTGTGGAACACCGTAATTTAAAGATTCTTCGCTACTAATGTTGTCCCCTATCTTCACACATTGCGTGCGGTTCAGTAAAAAGTCTTTAAATATTTTGTGAGCATCACCGCGCACCCCAATCGACTCCAACTTGGCAAGAAGGACGGGAACAGAGACGGTATCAAAAGCCTTAGAGAGGTCCAGGAAGATGCCTAGGCATTTCTGTTTACTGTCAAGTTTATCCACCACAATATCCAGCAACGCGGTTACTGCATCCTCCGTGGATAATCCTTTCCTAAAACCAAATTGGTTATTGGAGATTATTTTGTATTTGTCGAGAAACCTGCTGAGATTTTTGTAGAGAATTTTTTCCAGTATTTTAGAGATGACTGGTAGGACTGAAATAGGTCGGTAATTGGTGACACCGTCTCTGTCCCCTGACTTGAAAATTGGGTGTACGATTGCTTTTTTCAGCGCCTTTGGAAATGTGCCTGTAGACAGAGCTAGGTTGCAGATATGCGTAATGGGTTTAACTAAAGCATGACTGGCAGCTTTGACTAAGTTTGGGGGTATACTGTCCCAACCAGGCGCACTATCCGCACGGAGATCCTTAATAAAGCAATCTACTAAGATTGTTAGGCACAACGGAAAACTTGATTACGTTGTCGAAATTCGCTAATTTCTATAAAATTTTATGGTAACTAAGGATACGAAATATTCGCATCGCACAAAATATTCCTGTCTGAAGACCAAATTCACTTGTGCACTATAATCATAAATAAACTTTTACTTCTCGCTTTCGGTTGATTTTTATTATAGAGCAAGACAGTATAACATAGTTTATCGTGTGTAATACAAAACTGTAATAAGACAAACCGTTCTTACAAAAAAAAAACCTAAAGTTGTGTATGAACCCCTACTAGAATACTTTTTCTTTCGTATACTGAGTTACGTTCAAGAATTTCGCCAAGAAACACGTGGATGGCTGTTTATCGTAAGTAGCTTCAATTATGTTTGTCTTCGCTTGCACGTCGCAACGGGGCTTTTTGATAGTGACATCGAGCAGCCAGGCCGCAAAGAACGGTCGGAGGGTCTGCGTGTCTTTTTGTTTCGTCTGCTGAGTGACTGCGATTTCTCGATATAAGTTATAAAATTTATTTCTAATAAGCATCTGTTTTATAGTACTTAACATGTGTATTCGACTAAAGCTCACGCCAGGTACCTTAACCAAATCTTAATGTACCTTTTTGATAACATATAACAATTGTCTGCTGAGTTACGCTGTGGCGGCATCAACAACGCCACATGCGAACTACGCATCAAAGACTTGACGTCACACAAATCCTGCATCGCGCAAGCAGAGTTTACCATGTAACTCGTATATATACAACATCCCGACTTCTTCTATCGGGCAGTTGCCCACCAGACACAACACCCGTCTGGTCGGAGGATCCTCCCTTTTCCGTAGAGTATGAGTGAACGTTACACCCTGTTCCTGCGTATACGGAGTTACTTTCGCGGTAACTCTTCATTCATTCTCACATTCTTGGTAACTCCTAACACTCCTAAGACATTTATTTATTTACGTACTTAATGAGATCAGCTTGTAGCAGGTTAAGAATACGTCTGTTATTGGAATGTAACATCGGAAAAAATATCGGAAGATTCATGAGTACGGGAGGTCAATTGACAATGAAACACAAGTGTGAAGTTGGCGCGCTTGGACAGAGTCTACCCTGACGTTCGTGCGAGTCAAGGAGAGTGCTTCAACGGCATGGTGCAGCCCTGACTATCTGACATCGTGCGGGCAATGTGTCTAGAAACGGTCCTTCCTTTGGTTTGGCAACTTCAAATATAACCTACAAATCAATAATCATCTTCAGAGTTTTTCTTCTCGGCCGCAACACACATTTACGCCAAGTAAAATGTTTAGTGAACAATCGGCCTCTTGTCCAGACATATAGATGACTTAAAACTGCTGAATCATAGATTAGAGTGAATCTTGACTATTGGGAGACCACGGTCTTTGTATGATGGTCATGTAGCCTATACCATGATAACCGATCCCCACACTACTTTTCAGTTGGTATTGAGGAAGGAAACTGGATGTTGATGGATGATAGAAGATTGATCGTGTTTAATTAGGTTTATCATTTAATACTTTTTTAGTTCGATTGACATTGTTAAATTAAGAATTAAACAGAAATATTACTTGTCCTGAAATAGCGGGACTGTCGACGGCTAAGAAACAGAGAAAACTCTGTTAAATCTCAATTAACTTTACTGCCTTTCTAAATCTAAGTTGATGATATTGTTAATGCCTTAATCGAATCAGAATAAAAGATATTTAATTTTTATTTTAATTATGAAAAAATATTTCTCTAACCTTTTCAAGGTGTGGGGTTAAATAGTTGATTGACTCACCTACTAATCTTCGAAAACCAGTCTGTGAGCTGAAAACTAGCCATTGGCGCATGAACGGTGAGGAGCTACCAACTAAGCATAAACGGCGTGTGAACAACAAGCTGTCACCTCACCGGGGGCGTGCCAACAGTGCAACTACTTTTTATTTAATTCAATTTCGATGGTAAACCCAAAAACCTACTTCCTAGACATAAAACAAGAAACATTTATTCTAGAAGTCACTCCACAGAGTCCACAGCCAAGACATTAAATTAATAAGTATTCTCAAGAAAGTATAAATTTACTCTGGTTTTATTGTAACACATTTTGCTTCAACATTTCACATTGTCATCTTCAGAACGAGGGTTTTATACGGAGGCATAATCATCATTATTTTGTCGGTTTTTGTTCATAGTTGTTCATTTTCTTTTTGTGTCACGTCGCGTAATATGTACCTACCTAAATTCGGCGGAAAGCCGAAAATATATATAACCATACTTGAATTTTTTACTCATGAACACTCCAACCAGCACTTTCCAGATAATTGGAATTTCTTCACAATTGTTACACACGCTATCTTCTTTCCAATAGGTTTAATTAAATCAGTGAACACACAGAATTAAAAACTCCATTAAATCCGTTTCATTATTGAAACGGCTTCAAAAACGAAGACTAGTCTAAAGAGAAACGCATTTCCTAGAAATCAAATTCATTATAGAAACTGGAACGTTTGCGAATATTCTGCAATGTCTAAGTTTCAATAGGTAGTCGAAGTAGCAGGAACTATTGATCAGTCATACATCAAGAGCTTCCGACACGTACTTATTCATGATACTAAGTCCTGATTTCACAAGTAGGTAAAGGGTATAAATTGCCTATTTCTAAGGCTATGGCTATATTTTATTATCACGGAAACACTTGACATCTTGTTCATTACGTTTCATTAAACATGAAAAACTTTTTGTCCTAAAAGTAAAGATAAGTAGTTAGGTAATATTTCAACATTCAGAGGCCCTAGCACGAACGCACGACATAACATACATAATCACCCTATAAATGTTCCCACTACTGGGACACAGGCCTCCTCTCAGTGAGAGGGAGTGGGCCATAATCCACCACGCAGGCCCAGTGCGGGTTGGTAGATGTCACTTGTCATTGAAGTTTTGGTTCTAAGTGCCGGTTTTCTCAAGATATTTTCCTTCACCGTTTTGAGAGTAGTGGTTATGAAAATTATGAACACAAAGTAAAGTGCTGCCTGGGTTCGAACCCACGACCAGAGGCGTACCTAACTAGGGTGGGGGAGGTAGGGAACGAGCCCTGGGCGCCTATCGAAGGGGGGCGCGAAACGTTGCCAAATCCTACTAATATTATAAGCGCGAAAGTTTATAAGTATGGATGGATGTTTGTTACTCTTTCACGTAAAAACGGCTGAACGGATTTGGATGAAATTTGGCACACAGATATATTATAACCTAGATTAACACATAGGATACTTATTATCCCGGTAGTACGTTCCCGCGGGATAATTTCCGACTTCCATGAGGGCGAAGCCGCGGGCGGAAGCTAGTATTAAATTTAAAAAAACAATAAATCATTATTCATACTGTGATATCTAAGAAATCGGAAGAGCTACTTGAATTTATTGTGCAGTATGGGGATGGAAGCGTTCTTATTTCCAAATCTGTCTATTTCCATTCAAACTCTGCTAAAAATTGCAGCGAGTTGTGAGTGATTCTTTAGGCAAGTTGAAATGAATACCTTCGTTATTGAAGGCTATAATTAATCAAGAAATGTTATGTGACCTAGCTTTGCTCAGTGTAGACCGAGAAGATAATTTACAAGGGCCACCCCTGCTCTCCACGACATAAACGTCACGTAAATTCAAACATATTTTAAATTGAAAATACAACTATCTTACAACATTTTTTGTTTTGAAATTTCACGACGAGCCCAGTATAATTATTTCTCACTCTTATATATCTATATCTATACTCGTATGATTGTGAACACCGTTAGTTTATAATCTATCTCACGATATTATAAACTGTCGATAAAAATTGTAAACTGCACCATACTGCTTACCGACTGAATAGGATAGGTTAGGTTAGAATTGCGCATTTGTTCCCAACGAGTAACACCCTCAAATGTCACACTGTTACTCGATGGGAATGTTTTTAAGAAAAAAATCCCAACCAGTCACACTGTTACTCGATGGGAACTTTTTATTACTAATTTCCCAACCAGTCACAATATTACAAGTTTCTTTTGGGAACAGAATTAATATCTAAGCGGAAACTTAATGGCGAAAATAAAATAGAAAATGGGCATTCATAAATAATATATTATTATTGTATTATTAGAGCAGGTTTAGATTTTCTACATAATCTAGTCGTTTCTGGCACTCGCCGGCCGCTACCGCGGCACCGCTCGCTTCGCTCGCTCGGCTCGTGCGTAGGAAGTCACAGTTTTAACCTAACCTAACCATAAAAAAAAAATAACCTACTCTAACTAGACTGGTAATATATTATCTTTGCCACCCTACTAACATTATTAGTCGCCAAGTCATTATTGTGTTCCCATCGAGTAACAGTGTGACTGGTAGTGTGACCGGTTGGGAATTTTTTCAGAAAAAAATCCCATCGAGTAACAGTGTGACATTTGAGGGTGTTACTCGTTGGGAACAAACGGAATTGCGACCAACCGCGCGCGAGCCAAGCGAGCGTAGCGAGCGGTGCCGCGGCAGCGGCCGGCGAGCGCTACTTCCAAGTTAGTGGCAGTTACTTGACTATTTAGTAATAGCGCAAGGTACTATCCGTCTTGATACCAGTTCACAGTTTGACGGTTTCACTTCGATAGATTATAATCTACCGAAAACTAATGCCTTAAATTGTAAGCAGTATGTTACGGTTCACAATCTTTTGACAGTTCACAATCTCGCGAGATAGATTATAAATCTAACAGTAGGTATTTACAATTTTACGGTGACATATACTTGAAGTCTTAAAAATTACTAAATATTATGTGCGAAACCAGTATTTTCAATTTAACCTAAACTGAAACTCGTACCTAAAATAGTACGACTTTCAGTTAGGTTAATCCGCAATCCGCTAGGCTCACTGATATAAAACAGCAAGAATATTTCAATATTGACAGAGACAAAATTCAAAGGGGAACTTCCTCTCAAAAAGAGGAGCCCTGTGCTGTGTCCCACCACTGGGAATATTATAGGCTGATTATGTGTTACATATGTGTGAGGAAAATTAGAGTTTCTCAGATAATAATGCTGAACGGTGAACTTAGTACAGACGCCAGCACATCAAACTACCCCAAACTGTCAAATTTTCCCAATTGAACATGAGCCCTATCTTTTTGACGTAAAGTTGAAAATCTATCAAAGAAATTTCATAGATTGGGGTAGCTTGATGTGCTGACGTCTTTATAATAATGAGTTCCGGTACCTTCCAATGCCGAAAGTAGCCAGAATCGTCCGTACCATTCTGAAATTTCCCCTCCGTCTGTCCCGGGGGCTGGTCATACGCGAGGATTTCAACTCGAGAAGAAAAGTACCTACTTACCTACCTACTGAATAGATCTGAGCAACGTAAAACAATATTTGTCTTCCTTCTAGTTTTCTCAAAAGGAATCAATTGATACAACTTTAATTCGAACATCTAACAGACCCGAATTCAAAGAAAAACAAAGTAAAAACGTGACGAGGTGAAGATTAAACGAATTGGGTTTCATAATGTACAAAATAAACTTTTCATCGAATTCTTACAACTAGAGAACATTTAAAAGAAATATAAAGTGGAGCGGTGTTTATGAAAGGACATTTTGTGAAATTCAGTCTCCTTGGTTGGTTGCACTGCATAGTGCAGTTGATGGCACTATTCGTGCCAGTGCTCTAGCAGAGAGACTTGACCCCCGGAGTCCCGGACGGATATTCCGCTACATTTCAAGTGGAGCCGATAATCGCAGCGATTTCGTGGCGATAACGTTCCGGTTTCTAGTTCTCAGTTTGAAATTCTGTAGTTATCGTTAGCAGTTTCTTGAGTTTTAGTAAAAACTTTGAATAATATGGACTAACTCACCTAGTTACTTCAAAACGGGTGGGGGAGAGTGTCTTTTACTCTAAAACTCCATTGGGTTAATAAATTTAAGTAACTGAAGTGTAATTATACGACTTAAAAAATAGGTGTAAGCTCATATCTATTGTAACTAGGAATTACCTATATTACCGTGTCTCAAAAGATTCACTTAGTAGAAAAACTATAAAATAAAATTCTATTATGGTGAGCTAACAATGAAAAGGTAGTGAAAGATATAAATAAATGTCACAATGTGCTTAAAAAATATAACATACGACGGCACTTAGCTCTTGTTCATGGCTACACTTACCTGCCTATTCCTATTATTTATTCCTTAGCTTTGCTGTAAATCTGTCAAAACTAAGTGCTTATTCAAAAATCTTGTTCTAGTCTAGCTATTAGCCTACATATGAGATATTTTTGTAGACTTTCAGTATAATATTCTGGCAGCAAAACACGCAGGTGCTAAACAAATTAAGTAGATCTATGGTATTGCCATCTCTAAGGATTCCTCATACCTACATTTTATAAGCGTGACCGCTTTCCTCTTTCAACAATTTTGATTAAAACCACATAAATAGTTACGTACTTTATAATCATATCTAAGCAGAATTATGTTAGAAAAATAAAAAAAACAGCAATAAGTAATAATAAAAACTTTTTAACAAAAAAAATTACCGCCGAAAAAACTAAAAAGCACGAATAATAAACCTTTTTAATTTTTTTCGGCGGTTTATTTTTTTTGTTAAAAAGTTTTTATTTTATAATTTTTTGTGGCTATAATCTACTAATAACGACATGCTTCATTTTTTATTACTTTTAGTAATACACAACTCAGCATTAAAATCTGTGAGTGAACAATCAATCATCCTCTGTTTTCCTACCCTCAGGGTTGGATTTTTTTTGGACTTACTATTGGACCAACTTCGGGGTATACCCTTTCTAATAAAAAATGAATTATCAAAATCGGACTATTCTGTAAAAAGTTATGCGTGGTCATACATTTAAAAAAATATACGCGTCGACTTGAGAACCTCCTCTGTTTTTTCGTCGGTTAAAAATAGCAACTATGTTCGAAAGAGATCGGTGGCCCCTGGCACACAGGCAACAGAGGGGAACACGGATGGGTTTTAGTCAGTAAAAGTCTGCCAGGTCCTTCTGGTCCACCTAGAGCGGGAGAAGTTATTTGATGATTTCCCACCCAAAAAAAAAATCAATTCACACTTCTGTTTTCCAATCACATAAACTAATTTTAACTAATTTAAAATATAACTGAATAGATGTAGGTAGGTGATTAAGTAGGTACCAATCCCAATATCAATTTAGATGAAATAAAAAGTAACAGTGATTATCGACTTTTTTTTTCAACATCTCGCAAAGTATATTTCAATGTCTCCAAATTATATAGGAATATACGACATAGTTACTTAGTTAATTATACATTTATACATTTGGAGATATGGTGGACGATTTTACCACTTCATGCAGGCGCTTTACTGTGTGTAAATTATTTCATCAGCACTGCTCTCAAAACGGTGAAGGAAAACATCGTGAGGAAACCGGCATTTCCTAGTAGATACCAAAAATTCGAAGACATCTTCCAACCCGAACTGGGCCTGCATGGTAGACAACGGCCCATTCCCTCTAATCGAGGGAAGGCCTGTGTCCCATCATACTTAGTGGGAACATTAAAAGCTAATTATGCTTACCTAAGTCAATAAATAGGTTCCTACACAATCCAACTTTCTTTGTTTGTAGTTGGCAGCATGCTGTAAAAAATTAAATAAAGCTATTTATGGTTTGCTTTTTTTTTATCTATTCGAGTTTGTTTTTATTGTTCGTCACTATCGGCCAGATCCACGCTAAACTCTACTAAGGTACCTAAAATTTATTCTTGATATGCAAACTTTTTAATTAAAGTAACCGATCTTCACAAATAAAATATTCCATTCAATGTCAAAGTGACAACAACTGGTTGTTATTGTTCTGCAGTGTATTTACTAGCTTTACTATTGAAACATGTGTTTTGTTCTGTACAGCGCCATCTATCCTCAAATAGATGAACTACTTCGAATGGAACTTGCGAAAGAATCTCGCTGTTTCTTGAGAGAAAAATGTCTCACGAGTTGTTAGAACTGAAACATAGATGTCAGCGTAAGACACTTTCACCAACTTTCACTGTAGTTTCATATTAGTTCGCGCTGTAGATGGCAGAACCTGTACGAACTTAGTTACGATAGAAAAGTTAGTTTTCAAACTGGCTACGGTGATAATTCCTGTGATTAATGCATAACAGAGGTTTCATGCTGGTACACAGAGATTGACATCAGCTGAAAAAGTACCTACTTCATTGGATAGGTGACGGACCGTGAGATAAGTTCATCTAATTCATGTGATGCTATTTCAAAACAACAGTTCAAGTATTTACGATGCAGTTGTTAGTGGAAACGTCAGGAGGGGACACCCTAGGAGCCGAGGAAATATACATTATTATAAATCTATATTATTTCAATTTCTTCAGAAAAGACAGGTGCGTACCTACCTAGGTACCTACCCGCAACCCGCGTGCGTGTATGGCCGTACCGAAAAGGACATAAGGAACGTAGCAAGTGGCGTTCTATAATTTCAGCTTTCAGCCTACCTCCATCGGAATAAGACATATATGTGTCTATGTATGTTATTTTACTACATAACTAACCTTCTTCAAGCTTTTTAGGTTTATTTTGTGTGTCTTTTCCAAACCGTAATTTATGAGAGATGACAAGCAAGCTGACTTACCTGTCTACTACTTAATACATGAAACCACTAAGGAGCTATCCTCATTAAGGTTAGTTAGTTACTTAAGGGTCCCCATTAGGTTACATAAGCTTTCAAGCTGTAGATATTGTTGCCACAAGATGACTAACCTACACTTTAGAACACCTGTATACACAAGCCTTTAGAAATTCAGGATAATAGACTGATTTGCTCAACAATATAGGTATACGTATTATACATAAGCCCCATATTTATAAACGTTAGTTAAAGTTAAGAGGTGATTAAAGGTCAAAAATGTAGGTATGGTTAAACAGACGCTAATCATTACTTAACTTTAAGGCCCTGGTAACTGGTTTAAAATATTTCGTTATAAGCGATAATAGTTCTTATTGCAATCTGATACGGGTTAAAATCTGTTGTAATAAATTCGAATAATAAATGAGCAAGCATTGTCGTAAAAATGCAAATAAAATCGTATAAAATTAGATATACCTACACTATTTAATAATAAATAATCCATCACTGGATGCAGTTTGGCATTTGAAATTTTGTGGTAAATTTTTAATTATAATTATAATTGTTATTGAAAGGATAAACTGGTTTTAAAGATAATTAAGAGGTGACTTTGATGATTTTTTTGATGGATTAAAGTATGTTTAATTATGTTTTGAATTCCGTCACTGTATGCAAAAAAAAACTTGAAAATATCATATATTTTTTTGCTTTCAAAATTATTTACGGTTAAAGAGATACACTGGTTTAAAAATCCACCTTTTTGAGCGTTTTCAAGAAATCACCGCCTTAACCCATTCCCTGTCCCATGAACCAGAATTATGGTTTAGGCTGATTATTTAACTATTGTGTCTACTTTGTGGACAGTGAACAGGTTAAGCAACGTTTATGAATAAGGGGGAAGGTATTTATTGAATCTCTTCTGTTCCTCGTGTTGACGAATTCTTGCCTTATGACAGACGATGCACGATGATAGTAAGAATTCATCAGTAGCCTTTTCCTAACTATACGGCGGCGCCGACTAGACTATACTAGTTGTTATATACTTACCTACTGATAATCTGATGGTTTTATTCTAAAACACAAAGCCCTAACTAGTGATCATAGTGAACACTTGTATGCCAACCGGATGCAGCTGAATACCATAGTATTTTACATGGAGCGGCTACCTATCTGACCTCCACATAGCGTTGCCAGGCGTCCGGATAAAACCGGACACAGTCAGGCTTTTCGGTTGCGTGTACGGCCAAATTATATGGTGTCCGGCCTGTCCGGCTTTGGTTAGGCTTTTTAAATTTGACAATTATTGTTACATTTGCCATGTGTTGGTTTCCGCTCCGCCCGCCTAACCTTGCATCGCTAGTGCAAGCGAGCGGAGTAGCACTGTTCTTATTAAAAAAGACTGATTCATTAAACTTTGTTGTTGTTTCATTAGAATTTAAAAAGATTTTATGGTAAATGATAAAAAAAAACCTTGTTTTACTTTTGTTTTAAATTGTAGTGTTATACTAAGACTAATAAATGAAGGAGGTCCGGCCTTGTTACCCAGAAGTCCGGCTAAACAGACTGGTCTGTCCGGCTTTTCGGTTTTAAGACCTGGCAACCCTACCTCCACAACCCAGTTGCTGGGTAACACGATACCTCTTGACAAGACTGGTTGTCAGACTTTCGTGTTTCTGACGACTTGTAACGACTGTCAAACATCCACGAACGACTGCTGGGACCAACGGCTAAACGTGCTTTCCGAGTCACGGAGGGGTTTTGGTATGTAAAGAAGGTGACCCAGCCACGGAATATCCGCGGCAATCGATTGACTCGTGCAGCTTTTATTGCTTAGCCACAAGTAAGCCCCTGTCATCCATTAATCAAAAATATATTGTAGGCCATTGTTGCACCGAAAAAAATTAGACAGGTACATTAACAGGTGTACAGAAATACCTACACCTTACTTAGTGGTCATTATCATCATCATCATTTCAGCCGAAAGACGTCTACTGCTGGACATAGGCCTCCCCCAAGCTCCGTCACTTCGACCAGCTCGGTGCTTCCCGCATCCAGCGGACTCCTGCGGCCCTCACAAGGTCATCGGTCCACCTTGTGGGAGGCCTTCCAACTTCCAACTAAGTAGTAGTAGTTTTAAATGTCAAGTGGCATTTTAAGACCAAAAACGGATGGCCACATTTTCATAAATATAAAATGAATTTCACGTAGACCTTCTACGAGGCGTAGCACACACGATACGCACTTACGTAGCGCGTTAGAACATTATCTTCAATGAGCTGGATTCGCGTACCGATAAGCAGACACCTAATATTGAAAATATTGAAAATTGTTGAGAAAAAAATAATAAGTAAACCTTTATCCTTACAAATAGCTACCTATATTATCGTTACATTCGTAACTTATCGCTGGCGGCATTCATCAAAAGCATTTACAACTACCGCCATCATTCATTTTCATTAGATAACCAGTCCACCAAACTTCCTAGACTAAAAATGAACAACACATAAATAAAACTACGTCAGTTGTAGTTTTAGGATTGATATTATAGGTCACCGTGCTCCGGATATTATAATACGAACCTCTTCCAAACATAGACGGAACAAGCTTTTATTTAACAAGCATTTAGGTACTTTAAGTTTTTATCTGGAACTGATACGATAATCTTCCCAACTACATAATATGTTTTTCCTCCCCATAAAACATAATCACTCAGACCTTGTTGTAACTCAGGCAAAAAAACCATAGAAATATATCAGCCGTGCTGTGGTGACTCAGTGGTACCAGCCCGACTTACAAATGGGTCGTGTGTTTGAACTCAGGCCGGCACTTTACTACGTGTATTTTCTTAACGGTGAAGGAAAACAACGTGAGTAAACCAAGAACCTAAAAATTCGAAGACATGTGACATCCAGCAACCCGCACTGGCCCCGTGAGGTGGATTATAGCATTATAGCTCACTCCCTCTCACAGTGAGGAGGCCTATGTCCCAGCAGTGGGAACATTATAGGCAGATTGTGATGAATATTTCAGCCTGTTTTAAATACCTAGGTTGTATTCAAACTATTATCTAACAAAATTATATTGAACTAAATTCCGCCCGAGACTTCGCCCGCGTGGAAGGCGGAAATTATCCCGCGGGAACGTATTACCGGGATAAAAAGTATCTTATGCGTTAATCTAGGTTATAATCTATCTGTATGTCAAATTTCATCCAAATCCGTACAGCCATTTTTGCGTGAAAAAGTAACAAACATCCATACATCCATACATACAAACTTTCGCGTTTATAATATTAGTAAGATTTGTCCATACTTTTTATTGACTTCATTCGTATGTTACTGGTTAGTTTGTATTCCATTGTTTAGCAAGTAACTCAAACAATACTCAATGAGCTACATATTTGACTTTCTTCAGAAAAACAATTATAGAAAAGCCCCAATGTTTATTTTAGTTGTTTTTCGAACAAGTTACGGATATAAACCGACTGAAAAACGCAAACAAGGAAACAAATAGCAATAAAACCGACAACAACTAGCGTTTAGGTTTCCTGTCGCGACGCTCTCACTTGGTCACTCGAACTGGAATAAATTGTAATATCGGTCAAAATCATGGAGTACGCACAAATGGAGTCTAAATGTTCAGATAATGTTAATAAAAGCAAATGTTTTTTCAATTCTTATTTTGTTAATAAAAGAAAATGTTTCTTGAATTCTTATTGCGTTAATAAAAGCAAATGTTTCTTCAATTCTTATTTCGACTTATGAGCAGGGTAAAAAATACGTGAGCGTTACCACCTTACGATGTAACTCCACGGCGTTTAATTTCGTCTTCCAACCTACTGCAATATCTTATAAGCAGTTACTACACAACTACATCAGGATTCTCTCGCTTGCGCTACTTCCGGACTCTTAATTCTAATCCTGTTGGGTACCTAATTGCGTAACACACTACCAGTAAGAATGGCTTTAATTTTGACAGTTCAACAATATGTCAACAGTGTGATTGATAGTGTGTTAAGCAATTAGAGTGCAGCAGGCTTAGCACGAGAACCGAAGAGAAGCGTTTTATCGACGGAAGAGTAGACAAAAACGACGTTTTTGTGTAGACAATTGACAGTTTTGTACCGGGAAATGTAGACAAGCGATTTCTATTCTACAATAGAGTAGAAATAAAAAGCGTCATGCTAAGCCTGCTGATCATCATCATAACGATTCACATTGTTAGACAGTTAGCGGAATTGGATCGAATTTGTATGTCCTTTTTTGTAGATCTAGATTCATATCATTAATTAATTTGCTAGGTCAAACTAAGAGTATCCCAAAGTTAGGACACATACGGCTATTAGCACTCCATTCGCGTTACATCTTGGTCCAAATCCAGCAGCCCTCTCGCACGGTGATTTATTGTTTAGGCGGTTATTTATCAAATAAGCGAGGCGGGCGACGTGGGGCGACGACCGCGCCCGCCGCGTTTTTAATACTTACATTTTTTCCGAGTTTTTGTATCGTCAGCGAGATAACGAGCCGTTTGGATACATTACATGCGCTTCTTCTGGATGAGACGTTGTCTAGTGTCTGATTTCAAGAGGGTAGAATATCGGTGTTGCCGCTTGGGAGTTTCGGATAGTCTTATTAAACCTTTTGCAAAACAAATGGCAAATTTGGCAAGATCTTCGCAAAAGGATGAATAAGATTGGTGCAAAGCGTGAGACTGCTATTCCAATGTTTTAGTAGAGAACAGCAGTGAAATATGATCAATTATCATGAGCATTCGCTTAATTCGACAGTACCTAGTGTTTTTAGAAAAGCTAAGTTGTTTCGCTTTCGATACAAATATTTAGTTTTTCACAAGACAGCACACATACCTACACATGGATGATTTTTAATTTATTATAACGGGCACACACTTCCCTATTTGTTTATTATTCTAATGTGACATTCCTTGGTTGCAGCTGAAAATCAGCGTCAGGTGGTACACCTTTTCAATTGCCTGTGCCAAAGACACGGTAACTCTCTCGAAGAAATCCGCGACCCTGGCAAGAGGAGGCACACCTTGTGTTGTCATCTATACTAATATATATTACAAAGAGGAAAGATTTGATTGTTTGTTTGCATTGAATAGACTCCGAAAGTACTGAACCGATTTGAAAAATTCTTTCACTGTTGGGAAGCTACACTATACCCGGGTGACATAGGCTATATTTTATCACCGTATTCCCACGGGAACAGGAACTACGCGGGTGAAGCCGCGGAGCGCTGCTAGTCTGATATAATATTTTTGATTCATTGTATTCTGTTTCTTTTTTTAATAGTTTTAATGTGTGTTTTTTGTTTCTCGTAAAGTCAATAAACGCATTCTTTCTTTCTTTATTTGGCAGCTTTTTCTCATCATCACATCTGCTGAGATACTCACTAACACCAACGATACAAGAGAAATTCCAAGTGTGGCAAAGTTTTATTAAAGACATTTCATAACCTTTGACTTCAAGTCTTCAACCTCATTTCCCTTCTCTCTTACATTACTTATGGACACTTCTATAACATAATTTGTTCCTTTCCCACTTTACCGTACACTCGCAAAATTGTTCTTTTAGTATTAACATTCGCGTGTGACACAGTTCTCATCGAGATATCGAGCTGAATCCAGCGTTTCTTTACGACGGAGGAACATTCTAAAGATAGTGTATCGCACAGTTTATTGTTTCACACTTTATTGTTATAGGACAGCTGATAATGTAGAGTATTTGTATAGAAATGAACAGAATATTTCTAGGATTTTATATTTTGCTTAGATAGAATATTCTTTAACTAGGTACCTAACTTACTGAAATGTCTCTAGCAACTAGACTAGATTCTAAACAATTGGAAGCACCAAACACCAACCTAATTTAAAAAAAGTTTCTACCATTATGTTGATACAGCTAAATTATTAGTATGACTATCTGTAAGCCGGAAAAGACAACAGACAGGAAGATCAAGAGTGGTAAGCTATGGCGAGGCTATTGCCCAGAAACAAAACAGTCAATAAATCCATGTTCTCGTATTTATAGGCTGAGAATTCGCGCCCATTTTTGAAAGCCAAACTAGTATTAGGCAAAGACTCCAGCTGGCACATCAAGCTACCCCAATCTGTAAAATTTCATTGATAGATTTTCATCTTTATCACATAAGCATAAGGTTCATGTTCAATTGGGAAAATTTGACAGTTTGGGGTGGCTTGATGTGCTGGCGTTTGTACCTGATATGTAGAAACATTTCGAACTATCCACTTTAATGTGAATGCGCTAGAGTACCTAGTGATAATTTTTTTTGGTTTTTGCAATTTGCAGGTCAGTGTCAAGTTGTATTTTGATTAATTTATAATTTAAAAAAAATATTTAAGCTTCCACCTTAAAAAGAGGCAACGAAATCTCCCTGGACCGCGACTGCTCAAATAACATTTTACATCCTCGTAAAGACATAAAGGGCGTGATATAAGATGGCATATTAGCATAATAAAATAAACCATTGTAACACTATAATATTAACCATTGTAAGGTGTAAACGGCTTGAAGGCGTACCTATTTTATCTTTCCATACATGGACATCTTGGGGTTTATATTTCAAACGTCCATGTTTAGCAATTGTTTAACCATTTATTTCTGACGTTTAAACGTCTTTTAACTTTAGCGAATGTTTATTTATGTACAGAGGGATTTGACTATATTGCTCCCAAATAGAGATTAATCGATAATGAGCATCAGAGCTTATCTTAATTAGTTCATCTTAAGATAAGGACATAGTTATCTGCTCTGTCTATTGATTAGTAAAACAGTAGGTGAGGTTAGTCAGACTGTCCTAAATGTCTTGCCACATACTGAATTATAAATAAACTTTTTTATTAAATGAAACTCATGATAGTTTTATTTAATCAAAAAAGTTTATTTAAAAAAACACTACAAAGTGAAAATAACTGCAATTTCGGAAGTAAATTTTTCACCTTGTAGTTGTGGTACCTATTTACCTACACCGCACAGAATCGTATAATTTCACTTACTAAGTCAATAACAGTGACAAAGAATTATTATAAAATGATCAACTTAAACTAAGTGGAATAAATCATCATCATCATCATCATTTCAGCCGAAAGACGTCCACTACTGGACATAGGCCTCCCCCAAGTTCCGCCACTTCGACCGGTTCTGTGCTTCCCGCATCCAGCGGACTCCTGCGGCTCTCACAAGGTCATCGATCCACCTTGTGGAAGGCCTTCCAACTTTACGTCTTCCGGTACGCGGTCGCCACTCCAGAACCTTCCGGCCCCATCGGCTATCTGTTCTGCGAGCAATGTGCCCTGCCCACTGCCACTTAAGTTTGGCAATTCTTCGGGCTATGTCGGTTACCTTGGTTCTCCTACGGATCTCTTCATTTCTGATTCGATCACGTAGGGAAACTCCAAGCATAGCTGATATATATTCACTTGGAGGTGCGGAAATAAGAAAACGAGTGACTCGATTGAACGCTGGTTTATTACTGACTTTATCATGGGTCCACCCACACATTCACAATATAAGAACAATGTGTGAGTGGCAAGCGTAAACACATCATTCCTCCACACTAATTTCGAAACCTGTTGACAAATAAACATAATATAATTTATATTATTAAACATAATACTTACATCAGTAGGTAATACTTACAACTTATTATTGAAATCATCTATTTGTAAAATCTAGTATAGTCTACTTTCTTTCTTGTGCGCTGAGAACGTGCACGTAACACTTGCCTATCTGGTAAATCCTGCGCAGCAGCCATGACTGGAGGAGCCTGGGCATCCGCTGCTTCACTTAAGGATTGCTGTGCATTTCCTCGGCTCACAGTATCTGTTACTACAGTCCTATTCCCATCAACATTAACGCCAGTTGCGGCAGTGTCTACTGGCTCTTCACTCTGTTCCGCCTCCATTGGTTTTTCTGAAACTACTGAACTTGATTCTACAGCCGGAACGGACACAAGTGCTGGTGATATGAACGGAGCCGGCGATATCGATGGACTAGGAACAAGTGGGGAACCTCTACTAGACATTGATTCCACGCAATCAACTGTGTTCGCAACGTTAGTGTTTTTTTTGTTTTTACAAATTAACAATTGATCAATATGTCTTATACAGGAAATACTTTCATCCTCAACTAACACTTTATACATTCTTTTCCCTATTACCTTATTTATTACTCCTAATTTCCAAGTCTCTTTTCTTCCACTGTACCACCGAACCCATACCCTGTCACCTGCTTCAAATGCTCTTATGCGACCATCTGAGTTTTTTCCTGACAATTTTGCACTAGGTTGATTTTCTTTGGGTATTATTAAATCAAGACGTGATCTTAAACTCCTGCCAAACATTAACTTTGCCGGTGAATGTCCAGTAGTACAGTGCTCTGTGTTTCTATATACAAATAAATATCCCAATAATTTTTCGTGTAACACATTTATAGCTACATTTTCACTTAAAATACTCTTTAACATCTTTTTACACGTCCTCACAGAATTTTCCGCTTGTCCGTTGCTACATGGATGGTAAATTGGAGACGTCATATACTTAATACCATTATTGGAACAGAATAATTTAAATTCTTTAGAATTTATCTTAACGTCATTATCCGAGACTATTGTGCATGGTAAACCAAATATAGAAAACAAGTGCTTTAACTTTTTTATTAAGGATTGGGTGGTTACGTCGTTCCGCATATAAATGCACTCTGACCATTTTGAGTACGCATCTATCACTACCAAGTAAGTCTGTTGCCTTATAGACAAATAGTCAATATGAATTCGTTCCCATGGTGCCGCTGGACTTGGCCACGGCGAGGGCGTAGCCTGTGGTGGGGCTGCCCTCATGCTTGCACATACATCGCATGCGGCGATCCACCTCTCAATATCCCCATCTATTCCTGGCCACCACATCCTACTACGCGCATTGCATTTCATTTTTACAATGCCTAAATGCGTGCTATGTAGTTCGCTCAACATTCTTTCACGCAATGTCAACGGAATTATCACCTTAGGTCCCCTCATTAAGATACCGTTTTCATATTGCAAATCCGTACGACATAAAAAAAATGGACGAATAGACTCGCAACCAATTTTACGCGGCCAGCCTACCTTTGTATACTTAATGACAGTTTGAATCGTCTTATCATTACACGTAGCATTCTTTACGTCGGTAAACAAAACAGCTGGCGCGATCGCATCAAAAAAATTCAATGAGCAGTATGCGTCATATTCGCTATCTCTCTCGCACCCACTATCGGGTACAGGTGCACGGGAAAAATAATCAGCGACTAAGTTATTCTCACTAGATATATACTGAACAACATAATTATATGCGGATAGTATAATAGCGTATCTTTGCAAACGTAACGCTGTGGTTATTGATATGCCCGTTTTATTATTAAATATTGACACTAAGGGACGGTGATCGGTTTTGAGAATAAAAGGTTCACTTCTACCGTATAGGTATTGATGGAAGTGTTTGACCCCAAATATAATTGCAGTCGCCTCTTTATGGATTTGGCTATAATTGCGTTCACTCGCCGACAACGACCTTGAAGCATATGCCAACGGTCGTTCGCGGCCATCGCTATCCCTTTGAGACAAAACTGCCCCGAGACCGTACGGACCCGCGTCCACCGACAACACTAGCTGTGCGCTCGGCTCGAAATGTGCCAGCACGCGCTCGGAAGCAAGTTCGGCGCACACACGGCGCGCTGCGCGGCGCTGTCTCGGGCCCCACTCCCACCGTGCACCGCTGCGCAGTAATTCGTGGAGTGGGCTCATTATGCTTGATGCATTTGGAATAAAATTTCTGTAGTAGTTGACCACCCCTAAGAACCTCTTGACTTCTGTTACATTTTTCGGTTCCGGAGCGTTTAATATAGCTTTTACTTTATCGCGGTTTGTACGTAATCCGCTTTTATCGATTACGTAACCCAAGTAAGTTACATGCTCCTTAAAAAACTCGCATTTGTCCTTCTGAAGGCGCAACCCAGCTTCATTTAACCTGCTTAAAACCTGAGCTAACCTCGTCATATGAAGTGTTTTCGTTGGCGCAGTCAAACAAATATCGTCTAACCATATACTGACCCCTTCGATACCAGACAGCAGTACTTCCATTGCCTTTTGGAACAAAGCAGGAGCATTTGCTAGACCATAAACTAGGCGCGTATATTTGAATAATCCTTTTGGTGTGTTAATAGTAGTTAACTCTTGGGAATCCTGTGACAGAACAAATTGATTGTAGGCGTTTTTCAGATCAATTTTTGAATAATGTTCACCACCCCCCAGTTTCGCGAACACTTCCTCAATCCTTGGTAAGGGATATTTATCTATTATAAGGTCCTTGTTAAGTGTGACTGAAAAATCACCTGCAATCTTAACAGTACCGTTATCTTTCAGAACGGGTACTATGGGGGTTGCGTAACGCGAATTACTAACTGGAACTAGTATACCCAAACTGACCAATCTATTTAGTTCTGATTCAACCTTGTCTTTTAAGGCGAATGGTATTTGTCGAGCCTTACAAAATTTTGGTACTGAATTTTCCTTTAGTTGCAAATGGACTTTAAATTTATTAAAGGTACCAAGTTCATCCTTCCATAAATTCGGATACTGTTCCAATAATGCATTAACGTCAGTGTCTTGGCTTATTTTATAAATATTAGTCAAAATCAAATCAAATGCGGACATAAAATCGCGACCGAGCAGGGGGGGTCCAGTTGTATCTACTACAAATAATTTTATAAGTTTCTTTTGATTATTGTATTCGACTGTTGCCTGGAAATACCCTAACGGTGAAATTTTATGCCCATTATATAAACACATTTTTAAATTGCACTTAGTTAATTCGTAACGTGCAAACAGTTCAATGTACATTCTTTTTGACATAACAGAGACACCCGACCCGGAATCTAATTCCATAGTCACAGTTACTTCACCAACTTTAATTTTCAAATTCAACGGTTTATCAGTTACGTACCTTATATTAAAATTATTACATTCATCACAGCTGCCATCCGTGTCTGCCGCACTATCATCACTACCGATTTTATTGACCCGAACACTGCCATTTTTGTTATTTTTATTACACACCTTCTTCAAATGGCCTACTTTTCCACATTTTTGGCATTTATAATTTTTGTATCGACACTTGTCCTTATCGTGATTTTTTAAACCGCACGCCGAACAACGGAAGTCTTCGTAACGTTGGTTACGATCGTGACTCGACGTTGATGCGCGCTCATCTCGCGAACTCGTACGAGCGCCGCCGGCGCCACCGCCGCCATTGCCACCACGTTTACCGCTCCCATTGTTCGACCGCTTGCCGCCCTTGTACGATATTTTGTTAACTGCTTCCTCTTTGATCACAGTCATATCTGTGGGCAATACGTTCCTGGCTTCTCTAGCACATTCCGCTCGTTCTGCAATCTCCAGTGCTCTCGACAAACTGAGAGTAGAAGCATTTTGCTCAAACAGTTTGTCACGTTCGGGGCCCGCTTCCAGGCCAAGGACGAAACGATCCGTAAGATTCGTGTCTAGGGCGGCTCCAAATTCACAATAACTCGCTAATCCTCGCAATCGTGCAGCCCAATCGCCCAACGATTCGCCTGAGTTCCTCTTCGCTCCGTAAAATTTTGCCTTATCCGAAAATGAGCATTGCTTCTGCTTAAAATGAGTGTCGAGCAATCCTATCAGCTGCTTATAATCCAGTGCGTCTATATCATCTGGATATGCTAAATTACGCACCAAGCGATATGAATCATCTGATAGATGTGTGATTAATATTGCACTTTTATTGTCCTCCTTCAATTCGTTGACTTTAAAAAATTGGGTCAACCGGCCTTTAAAAATTAACCACTCACATGATTTATAATCAAACGTAGTTAAGTTTCCTAAAAACGTCTTCGCCATTTTTATTTTTTCTTCGCGAGGGTAAGTTCGATCTCGTCGCCAATGATATATATTCACTTGGAGGTGCGGAAATAAGAAAACGAGTGACTCGATTGAACGCTGGTTTATTACTGACTTTATCATGGGTCCACCCACACATTCACAATATAAGAACAATGTGTGAGTGGCAAGCGTAAACACATCAATAGCCCTCTCCATTGCCCTTTGGATGACTTTAAGCCTTCTTATGAGGCCCATTGTGAGCGACCACGTATAAATACGTATTATTAAAGCTAACTCAAAAACCACTAATCAGAACTTTACCAACTACTTGGTAAGTATACCCTTTCAAACCAAAGAAGATTTTTTTTAAACCGTTGGTAATCTCCTGACACCTGAGCATTTACTGAAATCACTTGCCACTACGGCCGAATCTACTTTACAAAGCATTAAACTGTTTTGTTGCAAAGGTCGACACCTTGCTTTTTTTGTCTTTTATAAAAGACTTAGGTCTTAGGACTTAGGTCATTATGGCATTTAAAAAATCATATAATTTAATGTAACGTCACAAATTGTCACAAACACTCGGGAATTGATGCTACCTGAAGGTCGGTCGTCCGTTGTCGAAATAAGAAGTTCAAAAATATTCGGCCTTTAGAGTACGGTTTATTTAGGAAACTTAACTAGAAACACTTTGTAAAGGACGCCAGGTGTCAGGAGGTTAAATGACGGAGTTCTGTGGTAACAAACTTAAAAAAAAATACAACCCCAAGGAGAACATACCTACTCCTTTTTTGAAGTGAGTTAAAAAGGACTGTAGGTACGCCTAGGTACTAGAATGTAAGCCTGTGAACCCATATACAAAAAAAAAAACACTACAAAGTGAAAAATAACTTTAATTTCGGAAGTCGGTGTCTTTTGGAGCTGTATTTAATTTTTTTGTCACCGCCTTCCGAAATTAAAGTTATTTTTCACTTTGTAGTGTTTTTTTGGAAGTCGGTTGTTTTTTTTTTTGGGAAAAGTTTTTTTTTTCACTTTTTAGTGGTTCACATGTGCTTACCCCTTCACAGCATACCGACGTGGTATTATGTTATCAACTGGTGTAAGCAATAGACAGACATGAGATTTCAGAAATCCCAGTCCATTTGCTATCATTTATTGAGGAGTTCCGTTGCCTATCTCCAAAGTTCTTCATCAGATCTTCACCAAATTGAAACGAGACCACTCCGAGAAAGTACTCTTCCAAAAAATACCTAAATCGCTTCGTGTGCCTATAAAATTTGAAGAGTTCTCTCTATTTCTCCAGGATCCCATCATCAGATCCTGGCTTGATGATCATGGGACCACCTGGAAAATATACCCTTTCAAACAAAACAATAAATAATCCAAATCGGTCCAGCCATCTTCGAGTAATCGGGGAACATAGCTACATAAAAAAAAAGGTTCCGACGAATTGAGAACCTCCTCCTTTTTGAAGTCGGTTAAAAATAAGGCCACGCGAGATAACACCGTGAATTTATCTAACAACTAAATACGAGAAAACCATATCACATAGAAAATTCAAAACACCTGCAACGCAATACATGGCAACAATAGTCTCGAATGACAAAGCTTTTGACCTGAAAACTGAAAATACTAACAAAGAAAACGAATAATTGTTAGTAGGACGAAGGATAACTACATTTCATTGTTTTTCGAACATGGGGTGAATACAATTTATAAAGCCCTTTCAGTGAAGCGTTACAAAACGGGCGTAACTACCGTGTTTTGATTGATATTGTTCTTGTTGTTGTTTTGATTTCTCGTTTGGTCATTTTGTATTATTTTGTGAGAACGTTTTCAATACTGAGCAATTTAGTTAGGTAGTTACCTACAACTATTAAAATAACACGAATTTAAAACCTATTTTATTTTAGTATAAAAGCCAATATCACCTGTAAGTATACAGCTGTGTGGGTGTATAATTAATTTTACCTACTTAATATTTTCTTTAAAAGTTGGGTCTCTTTCAGGCAAGCCGAAAATTACGATCAAAACGAATACTCTACGATGGAAAAAAAACGTGCCTTTAAAAAAAATATTCATATAAAATAGCATTAAACTAAAGTGTTTATTTACTTTTATCTTTATAAATTATCTCTAAACTTCATAACGTCATATTTTAAGGACAACCCACTGTTGTCTCCCCCGGGCTCGATTTATTTATAGAAACCATTTCTTACAAACGATTCTGTCTGCAGTTTCGTATCTTATTTCAATATACTCCCACAGTTGACTATTTACTGAGGCCGTTATCGGACCCTTTGTTAGTAAATAATAGTTATTCGATGTTGTGCATACTTAATTTAATTTTCTCTGGCAGTTATTGTATTCAAGAAAAGCAGATTTCCATTTAAAATGTGGAACTGCAACAACCAAAGTTTACAAAGGGAAAAGAGAACATTAAAAAAATAATCAACACCTCCTTAATTAAAATGTTGCAAGTTGCAACGATTACATGTTACTGGTAAAAGCGCCAATTCTATGATTCACTGTGAATAATTAGAATGCCTCGTTTGAACGTCAAAGTAGCGTCCGTCTGTAATCACCCTTATAATTAAACGGAAGCCTGATATTCGCCGTGGGTAGTATACTACGAACTTTACAGTTTCTTGCCAAGAGCTAATTAATCCTATTTTCATAACAATATATATATTAGTTTTCTCTTGAGTACGTTTAATTAGTGTAATAATAGCAACATAAATAATGTTAGTCTACGACCACTGTTCCCGCCTACGCACTGAAAGTTTATCCGATGTTTGAAGGTAAATGTTTGTAGTTTATTTGTTGTTTTAAAGCATCATATCGAGTAACACTGAAGGTAGGTGGATTAAGTGTAAATATTTACCTTAGGTTGTTTTTTCTAGTTTGGTGAGGCATGCCATTTTCTATTGGTTAACAGATTATATCCCTTAACGCACCTACATAACACACAGACCTCCTCTCAGTGAAATGGAGTGGGGCATATTCCACCACGCGGGCCCAGTGCCGGTTGGTAGATATCACATGTCTTCGAATTTTAAGTTTTAGTACATGCCGGTTTTCTTACGATGATTTCCTTCACCGTTTCGCGAGTAGTGGTGATGAAATAATTTTCACAAAGGAAAGCGTCTGTTGGGTTTGAAACTACGACTTAACAACTCGTAAGTCGCGGTTGTGTTACCACTGGGCCACCACTAACGAATTATACCTATAATTTTCATATTAAATTTCGTATTTTTTTCGTATTAGGTTCACGAGAGGGTTGATGTATTGTGGTGCAACTTCAGTGAATTCGCAAAAGTTGCACTATATATAATACTAGCTGACCCGACAAACGTTGTCCTGTCTTAACTATGAATATTGAGTTCGCATTTTTTTTTTTTTTAATGGTGTGGACCACCCTTAACATTTAGGGGTATGAAAAATAGATGTTGGCCGATTCTCAGACCTACCCGATAAGCTCACTTTCAAGCTTTTTCTCAAGCTCAAATTTTATCAAAATCGGTTCAGCCGTTTCGGAGGAGTAAGGTAACTAACATTGTGACACGAGAATTTTATATAGAAGACGGGAATTTTATATATAAGATGTTATTTAGATGTAGGTTAAGATTTAGGATATAGTATGTAATTATATTGAATGTAGTTTAAGGATTTAGCATGTAAGGCCACTCTATCGCAATGGATCGTAGATCTGTAATGGTAGTTGTAGGTGAGATTTGCATAAATAAATAAATAAAAATTATAATAAAAATTAAATACACAAATTGAAAGCCGATAATATAAATGGTTATCTTAAAATATAAATAACATCTGGATGCATACAAGAGTCATAATTAAAATTAAGTAAGTAAGTATGCAGGGAAGTTCCTTGCTTGCATACAAATGAGCTGATATACTCAATACTGCATTAAGATTGGAGATCCGCTGCAGAATTAATTAGTGGTTGTTTTAAATAAAAATATTATCAGTAAGATAATGCAGGTGCTCATTGAATGAAGGTAAACGGTGACATATGTAATAGTATGGTCAATGGATACAAGGGACACCTTGTTTCTCTATTTTGTTAATGTATTATTGAATAGATATAGTCAAGTTACCCAGAGCATTAAAATTCCTACATCCTGCTCATAAGCAGAAACCCACGAGGGCAAGTTCTTTGTAAAAGTAGCTTTTATCCAGATGCGTATCCATCTCTAGCTCTATAACTTTTATCTAGATGCGTATCCTATCTCTAGATCTATAACTTTTATCCAGATGCGTATCCCATATCTAGATCTATAACTTTTATCCAGATGCGTATCCTATCCTTAGCTCTATAACTTTTATCTAGATGCGTATCCTATCTCTAGATCTATAACTTTTATCCAGATGCGTATCCCATACCTAGATCTATAACTTTTATCCAGATGCGTATCCCATATCTAGATCTATAACTTTTATCCAGATGCGTATCCCATATCTAGATCTATAACTTTTATCCAGATGCGTATCCCATATCTAGCTCTATAACTTTTATCTAGATGCGTATCCTATCTCTAGATCTATAACTTTTATCCAGATGCGTATCCCATATCTAGATCTATAACTTTTATCCAGATGCGTATCCCATATCTAGATCTATAACTTTTATCCAGATGCGTATCCCATATCTAGATCTATAACTTTTATCCAGATGCGTATCCCATATCTAGATCTATAACTTTTATCCAGATGCGTATCCCATATCTAGCTCTATAACTTTTATCTAGATGCGTATCCTATCTCTAGATCTATAACTTTTATCCAGATGCGTATCCCATATCTAGATCTATAACTTTTATCCAGATGCGTATCCCATATCTAGATCTATAACTTTTATCTAGATGCGTATCCTATCTCTAGCTCTATAACTTTTATCAAGATGCGTATCCTATCTCTAGCTCGATAACTTTTATACAGATGCATATCCTATCTCTGGCCCTATCAGTCGCACCGCCGCCGATTCAAGTTACCGTAGCTTAACTACGTTTGCCGCGGTTGGTTCGTGGAAACCCTGACCATCCATTACATTTTGAGACCCCTCCGTGCCTCGGAAAGCATGTTAGTTCACTGGTCTCGGCTGTCATTCGTAGATCTTTGACAGTTACGTGTAGTCAGAAGCCCGAGAGTCTGACAACCAGTGTTACCAAGGGGTATCATGTTACCCGGTGACTGGTTTGTGGAAGTCAGATAGGCAGTCGCTCCATGTAAAATACTAGTATTCACCTGCATCCGGTTAGACTGGCAGCTGACCCCAACATAGTTGGGAAACGGCTAGGCAGATTGATTAATCTCTTAGAATAGATTTCCCAACAAAAGAATAATAACGTGAAGTAGAAAAGATCTACGAAAAATAAAATATCTGACAAACAGATGAATCAGTACCTACTTAGCTAGTTTTTGTAGCGATATAAGAATTATGCAGTTTAATGCGTTTTGTAATTTGAGCTCTGCGTTTAGCCAGCTAACGCTTAAAATGGTCTGCACGAATGAAATTACATGATTGATGATACAAATTGGACTATACAGCAGACGATGCAAATAGTGCCTTCTTTTAGCTGCGTTGGTGGTGTAATGGTCAGCATAGTTGCCTTCCAAGCAGTTGATCCGGGTTCGATTCCCGGCCAACGTACTTTATTGCCTTCGTTTTTTATTCTCCAATATTTTCAATGAAAAACCTAAACTAATATAGTAAGGAAAAAAGATTTGTGTTTGTATGTTTGTTAATTTCGCTTTCACGCTAAAACGGCTGAACAGATTTGTATGAGATGCACGTGGGTAGACCATGACCTAGATTAGAACATAGGATACTTTTTACCCCGATATTTATATGGTATAATCTTTTGTGGATGAAACCGTGGGGCGCAGCTAGTGTAAGATATTTCAAATGCGTACATGGCTGTGATAACTTGTTTTGATTATCTTTGAAACTACACATGTTTAGCATACGGCACGGTTGGCGGAGTGGTTAAGCGATTGACTGCTGCGCTGCGTGTCGTGGGTTCGATTCCCACGCGGAACAAATATTTATATGACCTACAAGTAGTTTTTCCGGGTCTGACTGTTTGTGTATGTGAGTTTAAATGTTTGTAAACGCACCCACAATACAGGAGAAATTCCTATAGTGTGGGGCAACGTTTAAAAAAAGCAAAACATAAGCAAAGTTTTATGGACGTAATACTTAACACAGTTTTACAGGTACTTTTGATAGTAATATTGTAACGTCTGAGGGCCTACTGCTGAGCTTGAAGTCCTGGGTTCGATTCCCGTGTCAGAAAAAGTGTTACAGGGATCAGTCTGGATTTGTGCCCGGAAGATGACAATAGGCTCGCCCGTCGCCCCCTGATTAGGGGGGTATGTAATTACATGGGACTTAAACAAACTGGCGAAACGTGGGCATAAGTACTATGGGTACCTACAACTCTGCTTAACCTTTTGGGAAGAACAGGCGTGTTGTTATGTTACGTAATATTGTAACGGTAACTTTAACAGAATATCTACCGTTATAGTTCTAGGTAATTCAGCACATCTTTATTTGCCTTTATTTACGAGATGTTCGCATACTCGGCGGCAGTGGCGAGGGGTGTAATTATGGCCAGGGTAAGCCGTTTAAAAAAAACACACCATGCGCTTGATGCAAACTTAGTTCCCTGAGAGGATCAGCCGCTCTTTCACTCATACTGAGTTGGAATCAGAGAACTTTGTAAGATGGTTTGGTTTTCTTTGCGCGCATGCGCTTTTTCAGTAAAACTTAGAAACACATCAAAATTAATTGTACTTTGAAATAATCGGTGGGAGGTGGGATTTCTTAAAGGTAAGCCGATGGAAATCGGCTTGTATTGGCCCTTCGCCACTGCTCGGCGGTACTAACATTGCGAACTTATTACAGAAAAGGGCTATATTATGTAATGTCACAATCTCACGATCGTAAACACGGATATTATTAGTCGTAAAAATAACCCAATTTATACAATATGTTCACCGTGCTATATTTTTTATGATCAAAACAAAGAACAAAACCAAGTGAGTTCGGAACAATTATGTCTGGTATTTATGTAGCTATATAAAACTTATACTTTTCACAGAATTTATTATCACATAAATAATATCAGTTTCACACTTAGTTTATATGAAAGTTCAGAAATACGTTTTTTTTATATCAACTAGGTATAATAAGACAGTAGGTAAATAGGTCGTACCGTATTAAAAATATGCAAATATCAAACTTAGTGGTAACATTGGAAAGTTAATGTCAGATGTAGAGACTCTATACTTGTGACATAAACAAAATAGATCTACCTCTTACTAAAAACACAGAATAAAGTTATTCCAAGTTTAAACCTATGTAAATGTATGGTATTACAGGTATATCTTTATTCCGTGTTTATTAGTACGAGGGCTAGACTATATCTATTTTTAGTCACAAGCATTGAAAGCGTCAATTCTGACCACAGAACTCGCACTTTTTGTAACAAAACACACCAACTGCCAATAAAAACCAAAAAGTTTTACAAGTTTACATTAGCCGACTGCAAATCATTGTATAATTGATTCCTAGCGCCATTCATCGCCGTTATCATTGAAAGTTTATTGCTCGACAATAAAATGCGTCCCGAAGGCGTAATCGTAAGTTCGATGAACTTCCCTATCCTGGTGTCACCCTCCGTTACAGGACACCGTAAAAGATATTTGTTATGCGTTTAGTTCAGCCTAATGGCACTATTGCCGAATTTCACTGAACGAAGAGGGTCTCAATAAAACATCCAACCCACTTGTGTCCCTTTCGATCAAATCGATACTTAACTGTAATCATAACGTAACATCACGACTTGTTTCCTTGAAGCGTTGGGCAGAGGTATGTACCTAAAGTCCACCCACATTTTGCTAGCTATGTTAACCGGGCATAAATCCAGAGTCCGGGCTGTTACTGAGAAATTCCAGATAGAAAAACCCAATTTTCCCGACCCGGGAATCGAACCCACGACCTCATGCTCAGCAGTAGCGTTTGCAACCACTAGACCAACGAAAAAGTCAGTAGGTACTTAAATAAAATCGTAAATGAAATTTAAACAAGACTCATATTTATGGTTCAATAAAAACTTGTCTTAATCACATAGTTATTACTGACTCCATAATTTTTAAATTTTATATTATTTTCATACTTACATAAATATCATAAAAACTTCAATAAGTAAAAATACTCGAATTTTGGTTTTGGCTTCTCGAGAGTCGAGACCTGGTTCCGAATAACGAGATATACAGGGTGTGCCAATTTAGTTCCAGTTTTAATAACTTGTTTACGAGATAAGAGGTATGTCAAACAAAAATAATTACACGCCACATTTTCATGAATATTATCATAATATATCTAATGTTGATGTGGTCAAAATATTTATGGTTACAACATTAGTATCATAATCTTAAAGACCAATTTTGCCACGCCCATTTATATGTACCGCTAAGTATCTGATTAAAAAGGTCTACACGGCCGCAGACTCGCAGCCAACTTAAGTAACTTCACTGAAGAATTCTATTTAGAAAATGTAATTCCTGCTACACAAGTTTTTTGATTTTGAAACAGCCTTTCGCGGGTCTTCCTCCTAAAATATTCCCTGATCTGACACGCCCTCCTGCTCCAACCAGAGCGGGAGAAGTTATTTGATGATTTCCACCCAAAAAAAGAACCCTACTCTCCAAGTTTTTTTTTTTTTAGTCAAGCTAGAAGAAGTTACAAAAGTAAATAGGACTTCAGGATTCTAGACTATGAAAAATAAATGTTACACAAAAGCATAAATACGAAATCGAGGTGTGCTTTCAATTTGTACAGAGTTTATGGAGTCAATTTAATAAAATAAGCTCTCAACGAAATTAAAACAAAATGATGATAGTCGAGACGTGATTTTGATTAAGCTACGTAAATAATTGTAGTAAATATATTTATTAACTCAAAACAGTGGATTGTATAGTACATGCTATTAATAAAGTCTAACAAATAAGTAGTCTACTATATCTACAGTTGTTTGGGTGAGCAATGCGCTGTCCAATCCCCTAAAATAGAATGGCTTAAAGTTAAAAAGTGATTGTGATGTTACTGTTAAAACTCTCAGAGTATTGTGTTTAAGCATTAAAAAAAAATAAGCTAAAATAATCTATACAGGGTGTAACAGAAACCCTATTGCTATCCTTAACCACTAAAGATAACAGCTGGTATAGAATCACTATACATAGTTTCAGCTCTAAATAAAATACTCTAAGAATTGATACCAAATTTTCGGTTTCATATGCTTAAATTCAAATCACAACAAAACGTGTCACCGCACTACGTGGGTCAATAACTTTCCACGTTACTTGCTAATATCACGATAAATCTCTTCCGATTGATGTATTTATTTCAATTTGAAAAGTTCAGTTTCTGGTATCAATGTATTAAAAATTCTCATAACTTCCGAACATGTACAGATCAGCACCCTAATTACGTAAAACGCGATTAATCATAATCGGTTTCATTTTGACAGTTCAACAATATTCATTGCGTTATTTACGTTACTGAGCAGACACAATTTTCAAACAAATGTAGTAATGGTTTAGCCATCTGTTTCAAAACGAAACAGATTATGATTAATCGTGAGTTACGCAATTAAGGTGAGGATTAAAAAACCCTTTCAATATCGTTTGATATCATCCAAAGAAGCCGTGCCCTTGGTATGTATGTATATACCCATTCCGTTACACGTTGTATAATAATACGTGAAGCAATAACTTTGTACCGCTTTTTAAGAAAAATTACGCGGACTGAGGGGTATGAAATTTGGTACAGTTAAAGTTAATAATATGTAGAAGGAGAGCAGAAAGCTAATCAATCCGCCTAGCGTTATCCCAACCGTGATCCCAACTATTTTGGGGTCGGCTTCCAGTCTAACCAGATGCAGCTGAATACCAGTATTTTACATGGAGCGACTGCCTATCTGACCTCCACAACCCAGTTATTGGGTAACACGATACCCCTATGTAAGACTGGTTGTCAGGTTTTTCGGCTTCTGACGACCCGTAACGATTGTCAAAGATCCACGAATGACAGCCGGGACCAACGGCTTAACGTGCTTTCCGAGGCATGGAGGAGTTTCAGTATGTAAAGATGGTCACCCATCCACAGACCAACCATGGCAAGCGTAGCTTAGCCTAATGGATCGACCCGTGCGGCTGTTATTATTTAGCCACGAGCCCCTACTATTTTTATGTAATGTGTTTTAAATTAATGTATTTTTTGTAACATGTATTTTTTGGTGTAAGCTTTGTTGGTTGTCCTTAAATAAATAAATAAATTCCGACCACTGGCCGACCACTAAGTATAAGTAAATGTATGGACGTTTGTAAACAACACATGAATGCTTTAAATCTTGTACTGTCAATGATAACGATTTCTTCGCGCTTCAATGTCAGAATTCGTTATAGTCGTAAATATTACGCGTTCCAAATAATGTCTTGACTTAACTAATTGTACAATTAGTCAGGCTAATATTAATGCAACTCGTTTACTGTTTGTATCTTATTGACCATACCCAGACCTCTGGTGTGGGACGCAACATGTGTCGACACCCTTGCGCCATCCCATGTTCCTAGCACGGCGGGCTGTGCTGGCGCCGCTGCTGCTGTTGCTGAGACCCTCAAGCGGCGTAAATACTGTAACCTTATGGGTAACTACAGTTTTGAACCGTTTGGGGTCGAAACGCTCGGGTCATGGGGCCCGAGTGCACGTCTCCTTTTTAAGGAAATTTCTCGCCGGCTGATCGACACTTCACGTGACCAGAGGGCTGGGTCGTTCTTTGGCCAAAGAATTAGCATTGCCATTCAACGTGGCAATGCTGCCAGTCTTCTGGGCACGTTTCCTGATGACAGCGATGCGGAGGAATACTTCGACGCCTAAGTGTCCTTTTGTTTTTTGTATTTATTTTGTATATCGTAGTTTTAATTATTAAGTACATTTGATAAATAAATAAAAGTATTGACCATACATTTTTACAAGTACGGGGTCTTCATTCTACTGTCTTTAGAGGGGAAAGGAAAAAATAACAAGTAGATGTAATAACAGCTGATACCCAGACCATGGAATAAATAACAAGTAGATGTAATAACAGCTGATACCCAGACCATGGAATAAATAACAAGTAGATGTAATAACAGCTGATACCCAGACCATGGAATAAATAACAAGTAGATGTAATAACAGCTGATACCCAGACCATGGAATAAATAACAAGTAGATGTAATAACAGCTGATACCCAGACCATGGAATAAATAACAAGTAGATGTAATAACAGCTGATACCCAGACCATGGAATAAGGTCTAAGATACATATGTAAAGATATGTAAAATAAACTAGCTGCGCGGCTGCGTTCGTGTGGGTGACGGAAATAATCCCACAGGAACGTGCTACATAAAATATCCAATATTACTTCTTATAACATCAGCTATCTGTTTGTGAAACTCCTGCCAATCGAGGTCCAGCTGTTTCGGAGATTAGGCGGAACAAAAAACGGACAAAAAATACAAAATAAAGTTGTATTATACTTTCTAATGTATTTAGTAAAAAGCTGTTATTTTGACATGACAATCAGACACTTTAATTTTATTCACTTGTTTATACTAATTAATTAATCTTAAATAAATAAAATGGATCTTAAATGACAAAAGTAAAAAAATTGTTGCAGTGAAACTTTTTTTTTAATAAAGGGTGTTTACATTATTTAAATCTTATTTAACTAACGTAAATAACCAGCAATTCGATTTCACTCCATTCTTAATCTATTCCTGTACTATCCAAAGTTAGACAAAGCCAAAATTATAACTGCTATACTGAAAATGTTTGTATTCAGACACTTGTATTGTGATGTCTATTTATAATTTACTTCTAATAAAATCGATCATTATGTAAGTGTTTATAATGTAAACGTATTGAAACAACTGTGTAAACATAAACATGAGAAATCATTAAACTGTTACAGATACATAGACTAGTCGGCGTTGGCGTCAGCATAGTTGCCATTCAAGCAGTGATCCGGGTTCGATTCCCGGTAATTTTTAAAGAAATAATAACCTCTTCCGCTTGAAACATAATTATCACTTTCATGATATTTTTTCTCATATTTTACCCAATCTCATCTTAGTTCCTTTCATCGCGATAGTGAATAGTGGAGAGCTTGAAAATTGTGTACAAAAAGAGTATGAAGACGGGAAAATGTTTTCACCAAATGCAAAATGTATCTATTTCCGTGTTAATAGAGTAGATACACGAGGTGAAGCAACGCTTTGAAACTTGGAACGGTAACAGGCGCTCGCAGGTCGGTGGAACAACTCGCTACAAATAAAAAAGCAATGCAGAGGTGCATCCGACGGTGAAATCGGAGGATTGCATCTCCAACTCTCAATTTCCAAACAAACTTCTAATAAGAAAAGTTGCACTGAAATAAGATTATGAGTATATTTCCTGACACCCCGCTCCTCATTATTTACCTCGCTTCGTAGAGCCGTAACAAAAGGAAATCATATTGAAGAAAAGAATTTCCGACAACGAACAAAGAATATTAGAAAAGGGTACTTACACTTACAGATGAGAAAGCAAATTAAAGATAGTAAGAATAGGTTTCATGTCATAAGTAGATCTAAGTAAGCTTTCTGGGACCACTGAACTGAACAAGCATTTTATCGGGCAGAGTTATCGCTCACTATGTAGAACAAAGGAGAAATTATACCGAGCAAGATAAGTTTTCGCACTTAATAAAATCTCTTGCTTACAGTTTAGTACCTACCGCCTTATCAGCAATCAAGTGGTCAATCAATCAGTCTATTAAACGAGCACTGTAAAAAATATATCTAACAGCTGTCCGAATTAACACCGAAAAATAAATAAGAATGAACTGCACCATTAAAAACATTGAGGTGTTCTCGATTATTACAGATATCAAGACGATATCGTCGTAATGGACTTTGACTACTTGACAGGCGGATTAACCACGCAACGAGGGGGCACAGGGCAAGTGCAGGGACCAGTATAACTAGACACTCCACGGTGCCGCTGGTTTTAAAACAAAAAAGTTGGCATCTTGAAATAATAAACGTAAAAAATCAGTGTGGCTTCTTGTCGCGGGTCTAATAATAAAATGATTTATTCTGTAGGATATCAGAATCATTTCTACAAGTCAAAAAAATATAGAACCTAGATGGATTCGACATTTCTCAATTTGGTACCCCTAAGAAAAAATAGCGAAACGAACTCAGGGGTTAAATTAAACTCCAGACAACCTTGTTTAGGTCAGGTGAGTTCTTTGAGGAAAGAACCACACTGACTTCAGGGGACCTGTCCAGCAAACATTTGTCAGTAATCTTATAGCTCAACTCATTACTTAAAGAGCTCAACATTCATCGGGTGAAATATAAAATAAAATCCGTAACGAACCTGACAGGCTACACACTTAATTCACATGATACTGTTGCTCAACAAATAAGAAAGGATTTCGAAAGTGAATGTAAGTAACAAGTGCATGTTTATAACCGGCTACTCCCTTTAGTCTTAACCTTTGCGTGTCATTATTGACGCGACACGTGCCGCTGACGACGTAGTCAGGAAACGGCTTAAGGGGGATAGGTCCCGGATCTACGGCGCGTTGTGTTCCACGCGCGCCTCATAGAGATATCAGCACCTACTGGTGGGGCCCGCAAGGGCCGATACCTGCCAGGGGTGCGGGTTGTTCGATAGAGATACCGTTGGTACACAGGCAACTGAAGGAACACGGTGGGTTTTATTCAGTGAGTGGGAGAAGTTATTTGATAATTTCCCTCGCAAAAAAAGGGGCATACATAGCGTTAAGGTAGCCGGAAATTCTAACTTTCTCACAACTTTTAGGCAGTGTCAGGTTATATGTAGACCAAAATATAATTCGCGACCTTAACAAATACTCGTATGTGTTAACAGAAACATTATCAATACAAGTCTATAAGTGCTTGGGGAAGGCCTATGTCCAGCAGCGGACGTCTAAAATGATGATGATGATAATGATGATTCATCATTGTTTAAGTCTTTGAAGAAATGGCCCCAAATGTCATGATTTCATGAGATGTTTGTTTATTGTGAGAGAGTTGATGATTATAATTCTGGAAATACATAATAGTTAGAATATACCTACGGTCGCGAATCCTATTATGATCAACATAGATACAACCTGATATAAACCTGCAAATTCTAAAAACGTAACAATATGGGAATTAGCGGGCAAAGCAAGCGTGTCCGCCTTAACACCGAGCTCGTACGGTTGCTAAAGTAATAGAAAAAGTGTTAAAATCATGTCTTCTGTGTGAGTAGATATCACATCTTGCTTAAAATGCTTGTATCCAAATAATATATAGATATCTAAGAAGCGTAATTGGGTTACACACTAACAGTAAGAAAGGCTTTAATTTTGACAGTTCAAGCAATGGATTAGTAATATTCTTCGAAATTATTCAGATTCTGATTGACCCTTTGCAGGCCTACCACGACGTAGATTTTGTAAATGTAAGTAAATCAAGATTACATCAGCTCCACAAGATTTTGGTTAAATTTTATGCAACATGCCCAATTTGTATGAGACTGCGATATTAATGAAGACTTCAATTTAAATATGTTGCAATATTTTGACATGATCTTAACTATCTCCTTATGCTATACCTCATTATACTTAGTTATGTTACGATACCTACATCAACATTACCATACGGTATCTATATATCTATTTAGCCCATTATGTCCCACACCTGGGCAAATACCTATCTTCCCTATTCCACACACATCTATCCAGTAATATTACGCGGTACTGAGATCGAGTTATGAAAAACTTTAGTTGTGTGAATCGGATAATTATTCTAAGATTATTCTACGAATTTTATTTTTAATCTTCATCCTTTGGCTTAGCAGCCCAATCTCACGCCTACTGTTTAAAGTTATTTTATAGCCAGCCTGTACAATGTAAGGCCGTCTTTGATAGATAACCTTTACAGTACCTACCCATGTCCAGACTAATCCACACGTACTTTGACTAAGTTGGACCCGGAAATTAAACACACATAACTTTTGACAGTGTCGCTACTGACCACGAAGGCAAAGTTCACAGATTCTAAGATCAGATAAAGTTAATTACTTCGTACTAAAATTAAGTTATTGCCTGTTAACCAAACATCTCATTTTCGGATGAAGTTTACGGTTCTCTTCGCCCTCGTAACTGCTTATAATAGATATAGGGTTCGCCGGAGCACCACAAATTATCGCGGGGTAGCTGTCAGTTTTATGACGAGCGTATAAAATAGGATGGTTTTCCCATCAGAAGGTAGTTAAAGATGCAATTAAACTGTGTCATTAGATCTTAGAGGCCATTTTGACACGTGCTTGGAAAATTTAGTTTTTTAGTTTCTTACCTATCCCATTTGGTTTAATTCCGTAACAGAAACGAATGGATGACTTTAATACAATGTTTTTGAGACTAGATACATATCTACCACGTACCTAATAAGAGGAAGGTATACTTTTCTTTAGGACTTTTAACTTTCAGTGCTCAGTGTCAAAACGGTGCACGCAATTATATTTTATACTTTAAATCAATCATGGTCTTTGGCTAAATAATGATAGCCGCACGGGTCGATATACCTAAGCTTACGCTACGCTTGCCGCGGTCCATTCGTGGATCAGTGTCAATACTGTGCACAGTATCTTTTATACTTTAAATCAATAATGGTCGTTGGCTAAACAATGATAGCCGCACGGGTCGATATAAGGTTATGCTTAGCTTGCCGCGGTCCATTCATTCAAGATCTTCGTGTCTCGGAAAACACGCTACAGCTGGTACCGACTGTCATTCAAACATTTTGACAATCGTTCCGGGTAGTCTGAAGCCGAAAAGTCTGTCAACCAGTTCTACCAAACGGTATTGTGTAACCCAGTAATTGGGTTGTGGAGGTCAATTGTCAGATAGGCAGTCGCTCTATGTAAAATATTGGTATTCAGCTGCATCCGGTATTCCGGTTAGACTCGAAAGCGACCCCAACATAGCTGGGAAGAAGCTAGGCAGATAATGGTCGGTGGAGAACCTGGAACCTGCGAGTTTATGATTTTATTCAATGAAAAAACATCGGTCTTATCCATTTTTTGCAACTTGTATCTTCTAAAGATAAATAAAAATGTTTATTTTGATGTTAAGAAGTCGATAAGGAAAATAATTAAGACGTGTTATGACATAAACTGAAATTAAAATCAATTAAGGTATATCCTCGAGAAACCTGTGATGACAAATCGATTAATCATCAGCATCAGCAGTAATCTTATACAAATATGGACGCCGAGGATAATCAGAAATATAAACAATAAATTTCACAAGAGAATTGCGATTTATAAATCATAAACGATCCTTGACATGAATGTTGTGGCGTGAAGATGGATCGTAAAATGCAACCAAGACACATAAAATATAATTTAGAGTTTTCTTTGTCAAATAAACAAGACATCTCCCCATATTTCAAAAATTAAAAGAGGAAAGTCGGAATACAATTTAATATAAGCCGTAAAACATCGACCAACAGCATACAACTCTTCATCATTGACGTGTAAAAGTGATTGTACAATATACTTACAGAAGTAAAATTATTTTTCATTTATTTAACATCATCATCATCAGACTTCCCGCCCACTGCTGGGCTGTATTTAAGCCACTCTTATTACACGCAATTCTTTCGGAAACTCTTACCCAGCTGCTACCTGCTACCTTGCAAAAATCGTAACTTAAAGGCGTCCAGCCGCGTGCGTACAGCACGCGCGCAGACGCATACGGCGCATTCGCCAGATCTGTACACACCCTTACGTTTGCCTATTCTCGGTCTCCACTTAAGAACACGTCTACTCCAACGGTCATCACTTACATCCTTACCTTTCACTAAGTTTTAAATAACAAATAACACTTTATTTTCAGCCATAAATTTGCAAAGATTCCAACAGTTTGTTACCTGTAAACATTCATAAAGTATCTCAATCTATATTGGGCTATCATCCATTCTTTTGGCGAGTAAAAATGTATAAGTTATTGCTTTACCAACCCTATAATGGTTAGGTCTAAAAACGTTTATTTTAAAGTCAAAGGTTGGTACATTCCACCGGCATATATCTATCTAGCTAAATGAAGTTACAGTACAACCACAGTGTAGTACCTATTAGTACATCGTACAGTTTTTAGCTTTGATAATTATAATCACTTTGACATGAAAAACAACCCTAGGAATGCTTCTGGGCCAAACTTTGAATAATGACTACAACTAAGTAGATATTATTACCAAGACTCTGAAAGAAGACTTAAGAGAAGCCCAACTCCAACACTGACCTACGATTAGGCTAGCATTCACCAAATAATAACTTACATGAGGCACACAGTCATAACTGAAACAGAATACGTTACCTGAATACCGTGTCCCGGGTTACGATTGCAAAGGAAGCTTGGTGCATTAAACCAGCCATTTCTTCTCCAAACGGTCGCATTGTCGGACTGTATAAAGTTAGACTGTGGTCCAACGATGTTGTCGGCACTTTACACGGTTTTGAACTTTTGACACCGCGGCGCTTCGCTTCATTACGTGCCATCAATCTTTCCGAGCGAACACGTCGCGCATCGTGATGCGACACCGCGATAGCTATTTGTGTTACCTATAATCAACGTTCACACAACATACGGGAACCTCGATACGAAAGTCAGCGAAAATATAAATAAAATATGGGTGACTTTAGGCTGGGTTTTTACGAAATTTTAACTGCCGGAGCCTACTGCTTAAGATACTCCTCACCTCAGTTATGAAATAAGTGTATCTACCAGTCACAAATGCTCACCTAAGTCATTCATATTTTCTTTGTGGACAGTATACGATGCCTTTTGCAACATTTCATTTCGTTTCCCATAGTGAAGACGTTTAAACAAGTACGGCGGAATTTTTAGCAGATGTAAAACACATGATGGTAATAAATCGCAAATTTACACAGGATCTGTTGATTGTATTGTGTATCGAACAGTGTGTTGCTTATTTACATTATAAGAAACCCCCTTCAGTGAATTATGATAAGGCTGCAGTAGCAATATTTTAAGCCCAGAACGTACATATATACTTCTACCCCGTGTTAAATAAATTCACTGAAAAACAAAAATCCGTGTGCCTGGCAGTTAGACCCTTCGAAATTTACGACTGGATGCCGAATCAGAACTGCATCGAAACCTAGAAGAAGCTTTGGTCTTCTAGTTTATCCACACCACCGGGTGAAAGAAAATAGTCGTGAATGTCTCGCCTAAAATCCTACATAATATTATAAATGTGAAAGTTTGGATGTTTGTTACTCAATCACGCAAAAAAGGCTGAACGGATTTGTATGAAATTTGGCACACAGTTAAAAATACGTAGTACGTTTCCGACCTCGACGCTGGCGAAGTCACTGGCAAAAGTAATTTATAATACCTAGTAATTTTTATTACCAACAAAAATCATCAATTTACAAGTTACACAGTAGTTATTGGTGAAATGATCAAAGTTACGACGTTTTGAGAGGAGAAACGGAATCAATTTCCCCCGTAAGACTTATTGAGAAGTTGTTATTCTGTACATGTTCCGGTATATGAAAAATAAGGGGAATGCTAATAAATCATGTTCACTTCCAGGTATGAGGAACGTTATACGTGGTAGTGAGACTGTTGATACCAACATAATAAGAAACATTCAATAAGAAAAACAATAACACAAAAAGTAAAGTAACTATTACTAAACAGGCTGACTGAAACATTACTTCGCAACTACAGCAGTTCAATGAAAAGTAAAGTAACTATTACTAAACAGGTTGACTGAAACATTACTTCGCAACTACAGCAATTCAATGAAAAGTCATAGAATAGAATAAGCCGTGGTGTGGAAAGCTTAACAAATAGAGAAACACCGACGTCTCTGCGGCCATAAATCTGATGTTCGAAATTCCCTTTTTTAAGCCTAAACCTAGGATACCTGAGAAAAACAAAACAAAAAAAACTAAAAAACACGCTTTAAAAACCAAACTAAAAAAGGAGAAAATAATTTAATTCAATTAAAAAGCGTGGGGTGCTTGACATTAATTGATTATAAAAATACCTCAAAAAGCACCCCACGCTTTTTAATTGAATTAAATTATTTTCTCCTTTTTTAGTTTGGTTTTTAAAGCGTGTTTTTTAGTTTTTTAAACTATTATTTATTTTCTATTTTTTAGTTCTGCTAAATACAAAAACGTGTTTTTTTTTCTCAATTTTTATTTTTATTATTGAATTGTCATCGGCACTCGACAAGTTTACAAAGTTTCAATTAAATCTGACCGTTTAAAGTGGGTCAAAATCGCGCTCAAAGGAGTCGGTTACATACAAACATACAAACAAACATACAAGTGAAGCTTATATAAAGCGTGTAAAAAGCTTTCCATTTCAGTAATAGCTGATCTTTTTATACACTGTTTACGAATAATTTTTGATTTTACTTGCATACTAATGCAAGTTAAATCAAAAATTATTCGTAAACAAGATAAGGAATGTCCCTTTAGCAACTCTAAATTACCCAATTCATGGCGGCTGCATTTCTGCAAACAGTGTTGCACAGTGCCCATACAAATTGTTGAAGAGCTCTCTAATATTAATCGTACTCTTCCGTCTGCAGCTACTGCACAGAATTTTAAAACTGACTCATTAATTAAAGTCGGTGACGAAGATACTTGTGGACTGTTCCCAAATTAGTTTCTTTATCTTAACTAAATGCACAGTCTGTTTGCACGTCACGAAGACTCTTTAAAAGTATACTCCATCTACTCTATCTTAAATTATAATCAAACTATAAGGAGACGAAAACGTTTAAAACTGGTTAATGAAACAATTTACTGAGTGGAAAGACCACTGGACCATCTTGTCTTCTTGTAATTATAGAACCTTATTTTTCATGTTTTTATATCTTCATTAGTGCTGGGCACTGTTCCCATTATCTGCGCTAGACACCCAGTCATCGAAAGTAGACCCACTTAACATCAACCACTTTGGCAGCCCCCACGCGCACTTCCTTACTTTCTTCAATGGTATGGGCAAATACGCTTCTTTTCCAAGATGGGAGCGTATTTGCCAATGTTGTTGACAACATTATATATATAGTTTCAAAACATAAAACCTCGTTTCCCCTGAACTGTCTGATTTATAGCCGGATTGACTTAGTGATTGTATTGAGTGTTGCACCGACACAAATCAAGCGGGACATAAATCTGGGTGGTGAATCGTTCGTACTTCGCACCTCGTAAACTGTCGCGGTGGCGCGGCGCAACTGTCCCGTCGAGATATTGCTCGCTGGTCCCTGTTACTGCCGCACACGTTAGTAAACCAAATACTGGTCGTGGTCGTTAATTTAGTACGAAATCATTAGAATATTTGAATTGTTGTAGATGTGAGAAAAATCGCATTATTATTGTTTCACTTTTGTAATCAAAATATTTGTACGAATCAGGGATACTAATTGTATCCGATCCCTTCTACACTTTTATCTCTTGTGAATCGTCGACAGTTGAGTATCTTATTACAACAAAAGATATCATATATACTTTTTGGTGTTCTTGTGGGAAAGATGTAGGGCCCTATGTTTAAAATGACTCTACTGTTGATAGAAATATTTTATAAACGATCTTAGTAATTGACACTTCTGCTTATTCACCATCTATATTACATAAAAGGCTTAAATAAACCAGAAAAGCAGCCAAGAAAAATAACTGTTCAACTTTGACAACAAAATGAGCGTAAAAAGGAGATAACAAGTTATCTTTCCGAAGCTCCTGACAACAAAACGTACGTGATACAACGCACCAGGAAAATACACGGTTTTATTCAAAGCTCACGTGTTGATATTATCAACAATCTGTCTTTTCCACTACAAATAACTCGAACAGGCTTATTTATGTGGATACAATCCTATAAAGTCAACCGACCACTGCTACGCAGGATGTGCACGGAGAGATTTGTCATGTAAGGTCATCATCATCATTTCTGCCGAAAGACGTCCACTGCTGGACAAAGGCGTCCACCAAGATCCATCACTTCGACCGGTTCTGTGCTTCCCGCATCCAGCGGACTCCTGCGGCCTTCACAAGGTCATCGGTCCACCATGTGGGAGGCCTTACAATTCTACGACTTCCGATACGCGGTCGCCAGTCCAGAACCTTCAGGCCCCATCCGCCATCTGTTCTGCGAGCAATGTCTCCTACCCACTGCCACTAAAGTTTGGCTATTCTTCGAGCTATGTCGGTTACCTTGGTTCTCCTGCACATCTCTTCATTTCTGATTCGATCACGAAGGGAACTCGAAGCATAGCCCTCTCCATTGCCCTTTGGGTGACTTTTAGCCTTCTACTCGTAATAAGGTCCATTGTTGTTCGGTACACAGTTAATTTGTTTACCAGCCACGCATTCACGTGTTCAAGTAAGTCAGTCAGAGGATAAGCCTACAATTTTCTTATAAAGCGTAGCTTAGCCATATGCTGCTGTGGTGCGGTGCCTTAAACCTCGTGTCAGGTGTCCACACCATTCCAGGCTTCAAAATTTAATAAAACCAGCACTGCTCACGTAGAATCTCTTTTCTAAATTCCACACGCGTGAGCGACAAATTTAACTTTATTATTATAGTCGGAGATGCGATTTCGTGGATCACCCCTTACAACGTTATTACTATACTTAAACGTTATTGAAATGCTTTGATCCCTCCACGGGGCGTTACAGTCTGTTAAATAAAATTACCAAGCAAGTGCGACTTCACCAATTCTTTTGAACAAGACGTCTGTAAACGAATGTGGTCTATAAGTTAAAATTGCACTAGTTAATCTGCTTCGAATGATGTATTTTCTTTGTCGTAAGTAGTTGGTTCTTTTTATTCTCTTGGGATAACTATGAATTAATGATTATATTGCTTGGATTTAGTACAATTCTAAGTACCTATTAATTGGAGTCTAATTTTAAAAACGTGATCATCTGCCTTGTCTTTTCCCAACTATGTTGAAGTCAGCGTCCAGTCATCACAGTATTCAGCCATAATTATCTCTGCCAAGCATTATATCCCGAAGGGCCTAAGGAACCTCTAGATCTCTAGGGGTGATAACGTTGAAAAACATCGTAGAACATCATGGTCCTTTCCTCCCTTTACCAAATATTTTTCTGGGGGACCCAAGAGATAGATATATACGTTGAAAAATAATCACAGACTTACATTGAAGAACCGTGGTTAGTTCCTGAAATAATAAGTACGTATACCATATCCCCATAGAAGAAGCATGGTCGACCAACATACTCCTTGGCTGTCTTCTGCCAAATATTGGAATTCCAAAGTAACTCCATTTTTGGCCCACTAAAGTACCTAATATAAATCTGTAATGTAGGCACGTCACACAATGGTATCGTAATCTGGTAGCGCTCTGGCACCCATGACGTCACGCCCTCCGTACGCCTCTGACTGGCTCCGACCACGATTTGTAATTGCCGATAAATTCGCAAAGTACAATTTTTGTCTCGTAAATAACGTAAAAATGGCCGGTGGTGGCCATTTAAAATAATTTTAACATACCAATTAGTTAGCGAGAATCTCACAATTCGTCATCAATTTTCCAAACCAATTAAGGTTGTTTGTAATAAAATACGTATATTAGGTATAACTTCGATTCGCACATAAGTATATCTTTTTATTTTTGGACCACCTCGAAAAATCGATTTGTGAGTACGTCATCCATTACTAAGTGTAAACATTTTAAATGAAAAATCACTCGAGGATATGGCTGGATTTGAGGAGAAAAAAAAATATAAGTCATTCTTTTCCATCGAATAAAATTGATTGCTTTGTTTCAAAATGATTGTTGTCAGCTGAATTTCAATATTTCTTCGTTTGTTGTAGGAATTAAAAAAAAAACTGAAAGATGGTCATCAGGACAACTACTTGAAGACTTCAAATTAAATAGATATCAGTCCTAGCATTATTCCTAAAATGGCGTCCAATTTTCGTAACCGCGCATTTCTTTGCTAATGAAACTGTTGTTATTTGTTTCAACAAATGTCTTTGTCTCTCGCTGATGTCTGCTGTTCAGCTTAGCAATGCAATTTGCTTTGCAACAACCTTTTTTTCTCCGAAGTCAACAAATAAATTGTGTGAAGAACGCAAATGTTTGAGTGCTTCGTTAAGATTTATTTTTTCCAGATCTAATTCTGGATTTCACAAATTCAACTATACCAGCTTCATGTGTAAACTAAAGTCATCTACTAAAATTATTACATGTCTCCACAGACACATACATCAATTCACAAAATTGCATTTAAGTTATTTTAAAAATAAAGATGTTTTAAATTCTACTCATATCTACTATTTATAGTGAAAACCACTCGATTTGAATTAATTTCAAAGTTTTGCAAGTAAATTCACTCCGTTTACGACACTCGGTGACAGGATTAAGATTACAAACTCTATTTATATACTTCGTTTCATAGAATTTTACTCCCAAAGGGGGAGTAGAATTTTACTCCCCCTTTATCTTTAAAGTGTCTAAGAAAAGATATTTTCAAATTACAGGAACTTCATTGTTTATCATCTACGGTTAAAGTTGATTAGCAGATATATATAGATTGTGGCCTGTACTGACAAACTACTCTGTCACGTGATAGCAATGATAAAAAAGATATAAATTAAAATCTGAAATAGTAATGGCAACAAGAAGACAGAAGACACTAAGAAAAAGTCACCGGAGAAATGAAAAAGAAAATTCATTTTCTATTTAGCACGTAATGTCCGGATCATGCCGGATGCGACTGTAATATTATAATGTCTTTGCTTTTATGCATATATACTACAGATAAATAAAATTGGAGTGTCTGTTTGTAATATTAAAATAACCGCTTTTTACTAAATGCATATGGATGTATATAATTTTTGTCTGTCTGTCTATTTGTTCCGGCTAATCTCTGAAACGATTTTGACGGGACTTTCACTGGAAGATGGCTGATGTAATAAGCTACGGCTACTTTTATTTAAAAAAAAATAAAAATAATAACTATACAGATAAATAAATAATAAAAAAAATAACTTTGCCGTGCGGACGAAGTCGCGGGCACAGCTAGTATATAATAAAACAGGTGTCGCCTGTCACATTAGCAGCGGGGATGCTCAAGAGATAAAACATGATGAATTTCTCAATGAAATAAAATGAATATGCGTCAAGAAGATGATTGTGTTACCTTCACAAAATAACGTTGAAACTAAAACAAACATACAACTGAGCTCGGACATGGAATGTTCGGGTTAAGATAATCTCACTAAATGTCCAAGCATAATTTCGACGAGATTTTGGTGAAATTATGACTAATGAACTAAAAATATAGTATGCAATTCCACCAAAGGAACGTGACTATACATACCAAATATTCACAAGTAGTCATTGAATATTTGATTAGTTAATCCAATTCTTGGACACATGAATTTAAAACTTTACGACACATATAAATGGGTTATGAGACAGATACAAAATACGCTACGATTGGTTCATTTGTTAGGGAACAGTTTGTTTGACATTGTGTCACAAACCTTAGCTTGTACGGCTTTTCAATCTCATTAATCCCTTGGATCTTAAATTATCTGAATTTCAAAACTAACATTGTAAATGTTCAGATAGCAAGAGAAAAAAAATAATATCCTGTAGTTTATCAACCACCATTGGTTGAAACTAAATGTCGTACTTTACTGACATTTTGTTTTATTATACACGCGTGAGAGAAAACATTGTTTTTCACCATACAACCGAACGTTACAGAATGTTAAGTGTTGTTCAAATTTATGTAATTTGGAGTACAGTCAACTGTGGCATCTTTGCCTTTCCATAGCAACTTTACCCATGAGTACTGTACTTAAATTTCTCTCGATTACTAAAAGTCTGTTGCTGACATTTAATATTGAAGCGATACAGAAGTAGAATAATCTACTATTTGCAACAAATTTTTAGTAATCGCGAGATATATAATACAGGTCAAATTGGTAAAGTTGCTCATGGAAAGTAAAGATGCCAGCCACAGTTGACGGTAATTTATGCGGTCTACCCAAACGTCCTTTCTTTGCTGTTTTTCGTCGAATCGATGAACTCATTAAGGTCGTCAGAAAGAAGGAAGAAATCGTGCATCTCAAGTCATTGAGATGCACGATTACTGACAAATGCATTCACTGGATGACAACTCAATCTGTGTGGTGCTTTCCTCAAAATACCATTTCTGACACTAATCTACATGGTCTTGACGTGATCTGACTAAGATTATGTCTGGACTTTTAAAGAGACTGTGACCTCTGAGTTTGTTTCAGCCTTTCTTCTCAGAGTATTCAGATAGGAAACTCCGACCTCAACTTGTTTTAAAAATATGATTGACACGTAAGTGTTTGTACAAAACTTCTTACATATATAAAATCATCTATCATGTATCGTTTCATTCTTTTTCCATCTCTGCGCCCTAAGTTTCTAAAAGGTATGCTAAAATATAATACATTAGTCTCCAAATTTAATTATCTTTATCTTATTCCGTAACGGAAATAGCTACTTTATAACGCGCAACTTAATTATAACTCTCAGACTTTTGACTAACGACGATCGATTTTTTAATTTATATTTTGACACGCAATTAATCAGATTAAATAGTAGGCAAACAAGAATGAATGTATTTTGGCGCCTGCTTATTTTAGGCATTACACCATAATACAATTAATTGTTGGTAAGCGCGCTTACTGTTATTTATTGTCGTATTCATATTATTTCGACACCGATAACTAGACTATGCCGATAATTGATGAGATGATAAACACAATACAGTTAATTGGCAATTGTTATTTTTGGTTACGAGTAGTCCATTACACCGACCACCCTAGAAGGTGCAAAAGTATTTATTGTTGATCAGATGCGAGGATAGAGATGGACTCCAACACCACCTGCATATATCAAGTATATTCTGTGAAAACCCAATTTCCTTAAAGCTTATACATAGCGGGAAAATCTTGTAGAAGGAAAATCGTCTAAGGCGAGTGTTGCGGTTGGAATCCTGGGTTCAACCCCTAGGTTGGGCAAACCTTTTTTGTGTTTTGCTGTTAGAAGCTTATCAGTAGGAACCCGGAGTTAGAACTGTGATTGGTCTATGGGAAAAGGCTTGCCCCCTATTGCATTTAACTTAAACACCATGGTGCAATGAGGGTGTTCTATACATCCTTTGTTATGGAATTAAAAACAGTTGTAGAGCTTAGTTACGACATTGCTAAGACTTCATAATACACCGTTCGTAAGTGCACTTATAAACAAGAGTCGGTAAAGTACTCGCCGAAGATACTACGCCCATTACTACAACATAAAGATATTACTAAATTGCTATATCAATAAAAAAACTTTATTGGAAGCTCATCATTTATATAAACATATCATTACATACAGTTATTTCAAATACTACTCGATATTCACACAACATTGCTTCGGAGGCTCGAGTATAGAACGCTTAGAAGCCTAATCTCCATATACAGTGTGCCAATTACTTTATTATCGGAGCTAATAAGAGAGAATATAGAGTGTATCCACGTTGCGAAACCGTAATAGTACGTAATTGTATCGACACGTATAGCAGGTAAGTGAGGTAATCCAACCAGGGCCAGAAGTTAACTGACTGCTAAGTTGTGGCCAGGCGTTGTGGGGAGCCGCGCCTGGTCGGGTAATAGTTGTGAATCTGTGATAGGGTTCCCACCTGAGCTCGCATGCAAATGTTTGTTAATTGCAAGTTGTGGAGAAGTGATGAATAGCGGTTTAGGGACGCAGCAGTGGTGCATATTAAAACATTTTAAGTAACGATACGCTTTGATGAATCATCTTCTTATTCCCCAAAGTTGATAAGTTTAGCTGGTAGTCCCTTCCATAATTTCTGGAAAATTGACTCCAATCGGTTTAGATAGAGTAAAAATTTGCAATCAGGATGCATATGTAATGATAGTGTGAACCCTATTAGTGCACCGTACCGCGTATCACACCGGTCGTCGAATGTGGAGCAGGCGGCGAGCCAGCGGCGATGCCTCCGACAAAAAATCAGTGTAAGCTGTACACCAAGGCGCTCCGGTCGCGCGCTCGCTCCCGCCGCCAGCACTCGCCCGCGTGCCCCTAGCGCACGAACTTACCGCTCCGGCTAAACTTACTCGCAACTTCCGAACAAATTCGCCGGTCCAACCTTCCGATCCTGAACTATTTTCCCAATCAACTAAGTACTCCAGTGGAAATCTAAAGTGAAAAGTGACATATTGTTAGTTGGTGTGTAAGTTAACAACATATGGCCGTGGCCCGAGGTCCGGTCGTTAGGCTGCGATCGGTCGTGCCGCCTCGCCGATAGAATCACGACCGAGCACGTGTGCGCCTATTGCGTCTGGAGGCTCACCATTCACTTCACCTATTTAGTCATCTCAAACTTGCATTGAACTGTTTTTATTTTCGAAAGTATCGATAGAAACTATATTAGTACCGTTCCTAATTAGGCATCTAACAAACTTGAATTGAGCGTAAACGAACAGCAATAAATACAAACACACATAGACATGATTTCACTTTGTTATGTACCTACCTTGTGAGTCATGTTTCTGTTAATCAAAACTTTAATTTATTTAGGAATTTCTCCATAAATCCAGGAGATGTTTTTATTGGAATAGTGATAAACTAATCTGCTTCAATATCTTGTAGGTAATTGATTGATTCTTAACCCACATGCAATTTCGTTGAAACTTCCGTCAAAAGTAGGTACAGTCTGGGTAAATATTTGGCGAGAATTTTCTTGTCTGGCACCGCGTCACTTAATGAAAACTATTGAAATCATCTAACTTAGGAACTCTCACAGTTTACTTTACCTTTATGTACGCAAACCATTATATCTTTGAAAAGTTCCGACTCGCATTTATTAACATTTTCGAAATCTGGCTTGCATTATGCTGAATTCTCCTTTTTAATTAACTGCCTTCAGACCTTTGACGTCTACTGGCTAAGAGAGTGACCTCCCAGGCGTTTTTATTTTCGCCCAACATTCCTCCAGAGTACTGACAAAATACTGAAGGAAATGTGGCAAGTTTTCTTCCTAAACAACTCAATTCCATTAATTTATTATGGAGCGAGTCTATTCCGACCAAAAGTTTTACATAATAATATTCAAGTTTTAATGTTATTCTATTATCGATTCTGAATTTCTGTTTCTTGCTTTGACGTGACAAGAATTTTTGAACACACAAATGGCGTTTCCGAATCAAATTAAACCAAAATGCTCTTAACCATAATTTAGATTATGACTCTTTAGTACCAAACAATAAAATAATTACCTACATTAATTTTAAGATCACATGTTACCGCAAACATTAATCAAAAAGCGAAACTAAAACTTGTTTGGCGTGTGTACATATACCTAGTTACTTACTTAACACTGATTAAATATTACTAGGTCAATTAATTTCCGTTCTCATCATACATAATGACGTATATTTACGTCTGTATTTATATTAAAATAAGATCAGATTGACGTTAATACGAAGGATCACGAAATAGCTCATGCTCACAAAAATAAAACAAAAGAAAAAAAACAGAGAAAAAAAAGGAATAGAGATGAAAGCTATTCCAAAAGCCGTAAGACACAGTCTCTGGGACATAATTAGTAGATGAAGTTTCATCCATCCCACTACAAAGGGATTTGAGGTAATTAGTTACCTTTAAACAGGCGTCAAATAACTTCCTTCAAACGGACATATTTGGCCATCAGCTTAATGGCAGGAACTCAATGTACGATGGTATTAATGTTATTTACTTCATTTATTACTTACAATTAGAGCCTGCCCACTATAAAGGCAGATTTATTTCACTCGTCGCTGTAAGGAAGGCCGCTGTAATTACATTTTATTACAAACTTGGGTTAAATAGCTTAGTTGACACGTCTGATATAAATCATTTTCAAAGTTTAATTTAATGTTGTTTTTTGGACTCGTCAATCAGAAGGGCTCATGGCTGACTAATAACAGTCGCACGGCCGACGGCTTAGAATGAGCTACGCTAGCCGCAGTTGGCCCATGAATGGATGACCATCTTTACATACCAAGACCCCTCTGTGTCTCGGAAAGTACGATGGTCCCGGCTGCCATTAGATCTTTGACAGCGCGTTACGGGTCGTAAGAAGCCTGAAAATATGACAATCAGTCTTACTAAGCCGTATCGTGTTACCAAGTCACTGGATTCTAGAAGTCAGATAGGCAGTCGCTCCATGTAAAATACTGGTATTCAGCTGCATCTGATTAGACCGGAAGCCGACCCCGACACAGTTGGGAAAAGGTTAGGCAGATGATGGACTCGCCCATCAGCTTAAGCAGCATGAACATTAGTTACTTTTAAATTATCAATTGAAGATCCACATCTATAATTAAGAGAAGGTTAACTATTACTTAGCGTTATTTATTACCACTTACCTGGTTACAAAATTAAATATAAATAAAACAGTTGCCTCTATTTTTTCCGGTAACTATAGCAATTAAAAAACGTTTGTTCCTATCATTCGTCACTTAACTAAGTAGGTATCATAGACCCAAACATAGTTCGTGGTAAGTGGCGAATTCAGAATGAGGTGGATTTATCAAAAAATCTAGTCATCATCATCATCTGACTAGCCTTTTCACAACTATGTTGGGGTCGGCTTCCAGTCTAACCGGATACAGCTGTATTTTACATGGAGCCACTACCTATCTGACCTCCTCAACCCAGTTACGAGGTAATACGATGCCCCTAGGACTGGTTGTCAGACTTTCGGGCTTCTGACAACCCGTAACGACTGTCAAAGATCCACAAATGACAGCCGGGACAAAAAGCTTAACGTGTTTTCCGAGGCACGGAGGGGTTTTGGTATGTAAAGATGGTCACCCATCCACGGACCAACCGCGGCAAGCGTAGCTTAAACTGATCGATCGACCCGTTCGGATAATACTACTTAGCCAGAAGTCCCTGTAATCAAAAATTCTAGTATAGTCCTAAGATAATACCATCCAACCCTCACTCAACTTTGAGATTTTGCTCCTCGGTCCCTTTCCTACCAAAACATTGAGGCTCAGTAAACCCGATTACTTTTTCGTGAAGTTTAGCGTATCCCAGTGCAAAAGTTTTCCATATGCGGGTAGTCATGAATAGGCAATCCGGAATATTTCCGATCACGTACTGCCCCGACTTTGGGTCCTGGCCAAACGTCGCCAGTAATTTTGTTTCGATACTAAGCTACGCCGCGAACTGTGAACTTTCAGTAAGCTTGAAAATTAAAAGGTTGAGGAGCTTATGAAGGCAGCAGTGCAAACTTTCAGGGAGTTTTACTGTCAGCTTATCACATACGGATTTATGTGAACCAAACATTTAAGTAGTCCGAATTAACCTTATTCCACATTGAGCTGGTGGATTAAGATGTTATTTTAAATAAAACCTTAAGAGTATATGTACCAAAAAATCAAAGTTTATTTTTTATATTTTATTGAAACGAACAAAACAAAAGCAAACAGAAAAACAACTGACTTCCCGAAAAAAACTACAAAATGAAAAATAACTGTAATTTCGGAAGTTGGTGACTTTGGATATGTTTTTAATTTTTTGTCACCGCCTTCCGAAATTAAAGTAATTTTTCACTTTGTAGTATTTTTTCCGGAAGTCGGTTGATTTTTTTTAAGTTTTTTATTTTTCACTTTTTAGTTAATAGTAAGAAATAGTAATTCGAAACTTTATCATCCTTGGGGTCAAAAAAATGTATATTTATGCGATAGCAGCAATCGCGGTTGATTTGCTGTGATTTTTCGACGAGTTCCGTTGTCTGTCTCCGAAACTCATCATCAAATCTATATTATATGGCACCATTTCGGAATAATTTATTTATATTATTTTTATTTATTTCGGAATCAACCCCTTTCGAACAAAAAAATAATTTTGCAAATCCGTCTATACAGGAAAATACATAAAAAAAATATAAATAAACATGTCGAATTGATAGCCTCCTTCTTTTTGAAGTCGGTTAATTAAAACTTACAACCAATTTAACAAAAACAATTTAAGTACCTAATAATATAACCCACAACGCTGGCCACAGGTAGAGATTACGGTTTAGAAAAAAAAAGAAATTAACAGGAAAAAATATGTTTTAATTGAATTCAAAACCCCAATTGAAGGTATACCCTGAGCTACAAAATCTATGTAGTATATATGTCTATGCAATTTCTAAGCAATCTCTAAGATATAAATAGATACTAGAACCCTAAAGCGTGAGAAAAAAAACAAGCTCCCAAATAAAGTTCGCAGCATATATTTATTTAAAAGATATCTCGTAAGGAAGTGGCTATAAAAACGATCGCTTGGCCGGGCCTACCATAAGCTAGTAACTACACATACAATAAATCTTAGTAACTGATGTTTGACAACTTGTAACTGTTTTTTATTAAGATCGAATCCATATCGAAATGTTACGGACATATATCGGTCGGTAGAGTATTGTTCGGTGGTCTACAATCCAGTTCTGTCACAGAGTACGTGATATACTGTCGAATGTCGATGGAAGCCTCCACAGCGATAAAGAAACACTAATAGTAATGATCGTATTGGTATGTAATAAATGTTCCATTGTATTTACGGCTTATTCTATCACTTTTTGCTCTCGTCATGATGTACCGTAACCTGTCTTTACTAAAGATCGATTGCCAGAAAAACACAACAATGTATAAGTGTAACAGTCACTGAACCAATCACTTGACGACTTTGGGTCGCTCTTGTTTGTAAAACTTTACTACCGTGTCATAATTTTCAGCTTCATAATATTTCACGCAATTTCCCGCGTTTTATATCTTCGCAGTTTATGCGATTATTATTTCTCCCTGAGAGACACCTCCAATTTCCGAAGGCTCGTCTTATCTTACTTAAGTATCAGTGACTATGTCAAAATTACTTACGATATTCATTGTCACATTGACACAAAAACATGATAATTAAATATGTATGATTTGATCATCCCTGGTCGTTCTGCACCGTGGGACGTCCGGGGTCGTCCTTCCTTTAACGACAAGTGTTCACCAAATAAATTGTCTGAATGTGCAGTTTTATCAGGTAGATTATAAAGTCGTAATAAATACGCGTAACGTTACGAAAATAACGTATTACTGAATTTGGTGTCGTGGTGCTGGATGTAATAACACGGCATTAATCGTATGTCTAGAAGGTGAGTAATGTGGTAGCGTCAAAGTTGGGATGTTTAAGAGCTTTGTGATTGATGGAGCCGCGCGGATTGTTTTAAAACTTGCCTCGCGAATACTCGCCACTCTTACGAACGCGAATGAACAAGTGTTAATACAATTAGATTCTTATTTGCCATCTTCATTAATTTTAGATTTACGAATGTAGTCCACATTTTGTAATGATTTAATAATTATAAAACTTGATTTCGATCTGACGCACAGTGTCATTTAAAAACGACATGAATTTCTCCGTGTTAGATCAAACATACTTATTTCTCAATATAAATTAATGACATTCTCGATCAAATCCACCCGCAGCTGGCAAAAAGAAGAAAAAAGTATTAAAGGCATATTTTTGATTGATTCATAATATTATAATAGAAAAATATGCCAGGCGGTCATACATGTAAGGAGTACACACCATTGAATAACATAACAGCCACGTCAGACGTGGCTAGGCAGGCTGGCTGACCCAGTTGCATGCGTTACGCTCCCAGCAAGCATCTCACTCAATTCCTGTCAGCGGCAATCAACGCCCCCCGCCCATGACACATGGCTGCAAACCCTATCGTCATTAATATTCTTGTTGTCAGTTTGTCACTTACACATTGAACACAAGTCGACAATCATCCTATTATCCACAGGTAACATAAATATGTATGTCGCTTAGAGAAAACATTCATTTGATCAAAACTGCAAATTGCAAATTGGTCTAGTCTGTCAAAATATCTAGAGGAATGATGTTTCTGATTGATGGTATTAGGACTAACAGTGCAAAAATCTGTCAAAAGTAGGTACTTTTGACAGATTTTGAGACTTTTTTCAGTAGGTACTGAACAGGCTCAGCTTTATTAGTAAATTGTAGATCCCATTGTTATCTAGGTAGAAGGATAATATTAAAAAAAGTTGGATGAAAACGTATTGTCAGTGGAAAGAAAATTGAAAAGAATATCACAAAGTGAGGAACTATTACTAAATCGATCAGGAAGGCTTTTAGAGGCTTTAGTAATGTCGCGTTGATCGTTTTGGTAGAGCCCAAAGATTACCTAGATAAAATGGAAGCTATCAACACTGCAATAGATAATGTAACTACCTAACATTTATGTGGTAATAAAGTTGGTCAACTATCCGCCACAATACGACCACACGCGATGGTATCTGAGATCAGCCGTAAACCACAAACAACAGAATATAATACCTACTCATCTTGTGTTTAACCTCACTATAAACTGTGTCATACAAACTTGTCGAAATTTTCGTAAAAGACATTATCATTGATAAGTTTTACGTGTTGCTTTACAATTTTTGCCAAATGATGTTAACAATAAAGAACAAAACAGCCTACCCGTACCCGTTCCTATGCAATACCATCTAGGTACCTATCTACCAAAGTAAGTACAGTCGTCCTCAAAACAGATGCAAACATTGACAAATCAATTTGATTGAAGACTATTCGTATAACATTTAATCTGTGGTCTTTATATAATATACAGGGTGTAACAGAAACCCTACTGCTACCTTTAAGCACGAAAGATAACAGCTGGTATAGAATCACTATACAAACTTTCAGCTCAAAATAAAAAACTCTAAGAATCGATATCAAATTTTCGGTTTCGTATGTTTCTTAAATTCAAATCATAATAAACGTGTCACCGCACTACGTAGATCAATAACTTTCTACGTTACTTGCCAATATCACGATAAATCTCTTCCAAGTGATGTGTTTATTTCAATTTGATGATTTAGTTTCTATGTATTAAAAATTGTCATAACTTCCGAACATGTACAGATAAGATTAAAAATCCCTAACAATATCGTTTGATATCATCCAAAGAAGCCGTGCCCTTGGTATGTATATACCCTTTCCGTTACACGTTGTATAATATCAATGTATTGTCGCATTAAATGGTACAGCGGTTATTACAAGTTGTTTTCAGTCTGTTAAAATAAAAAAGAAAAGAAAAACAAATGTAGGTAAAACTGCATTCTCAAACCAAATACTTAAATAGCGTAAAAATTGGTACGAAATAAACCACCCTTGATAATAAGGCACTAGGCACACGGGCGATGGTATCAACAATTCAATACAAACTTTGTTATTGTAAAATTTATACTAAAACGAAAAAAAAGGTTCCACGGCTAGAATGTTATTAGTTCATTAATTCGAAGGTAATTGTTAATTAGTTCAATGTTTTCAATTAATGTGGATAACCTAATCGTCACCCTGTATATTTTTTTATACATAATATATTTATTTTAGTGACGACACGGTTGGCGTAATGGCTGAGCGATCGACTGCTGCGCAGCGTGTCGCGGGTTCGATCCCCGCACGGAACAAATATTTGTATGATCTGCAATTGTTCCGGGTCTGGGTGTTTCTGTTTGTGAGTTTCTATGTTTGTAAACGCACCCACGATACAGGAAGAAATTCCTAGTGTGGAGCAAAGTTTAAAAAAAAAAAATTTTAGTGTTAGCTTGTGTATTTATTCATTTAATAAAGGTTTGTCAAACTAAACCCCTTTGCATTTGTAGTTTTAAATCGCTACAATTAAGTACCCAATGGTTTTGTGGCTACACATTAACACAATATAAAAAAAAAAATTGTAGAAAATCAAATAAATCTCTGGTCGTTGTGTTCATCTTTTGAGGCTGTCTGTAACAATAGGCAAAGGAAAAGGGCATCTTTATACGTATCTTTTATTACGTAAACAGTCACTGTGCTAATTACTAGTCCCATTTAAATAGCCGGTTTTCAATAAACTCAAAGGGCTTATAGCCCATTGAATGTAAGGTAATTACATAAAATTACCCACATACGTTCATTAAGTGGTCCTAAAACATGTATTTATAGTTTCCTCGGCCGTCAATGAAATTGCTTGTAAACAGCGTTTATTTCATCATAGCTTCAAATGATGCTGTGAGTACTTAATTTAGATTGTAGGTACTGTCAACGTAACAGATAAGTATGCATGCAGGCAGGTAACTAGAGCCAACTCCTTTTTAACCGACCTCAAAAAAAGGAGGAGGTTCTCAATTCGACTGTTTTTTTTATTTTAATTTATTCAGGCTGTAGTCAAAATACTCATGTCATCGTTTATCTGAGTGTCTCACAAGTTTGAAATGTTTTAAAGGAATCAAGGCGAAAAAATTTGACACTTTTATAATTGGACACTGATATTTTTTTGTAATATGACTATTTTAGGAAAAAGATACTTAGGAGCTACCATCTCATCATAGTTTCAGGTGACAATAAATACCTGACGCTGATTTTCAACCTACCCTCGGATGCCATACAAACAGGTACCTAAATGAAAATTTATACTACCAATGACAAAGATATCTATCATAGGCAATATTCATTATTAAGATTTTGAATTGTTTATTTCTTGCCTGTACGTGTACACTTAACTCCGTTGTTGACTGTACCTACTTGAGTAGGTAGATGCCATAAATCGTCCTTTCTCGCTACGAAAAGATATGCCCACATGAGTTTATCTACTTATTGCTCAAGTCTGTGCTTTGATTTCACTATTGCGTAGCGTAGGTACGATACTGCATCAGGCTTCATGCTTTGAACTTAAAAATAGGTACCTACCTAAGATCCTACTTTGTATACTCAGTTTTTTTTTAGCTTTATAAATCACTTCAATTACTTAATAGATCAATGTAGGCAACAAAGCAATTAAGATATTACCACATATCTTCAGAAAAATGTTTGAATTCTTCAATTCACATGAATATTATGAAACTAACTTTTGTCAGCGGCTCCGCCCGCGTGGAGCTTGAAGATTATCCAAATTCGTTCAGCCATTTTTGCGTGATTCAGTAACCAACATCCTACAAACATTCATATTTATAATATTAGGACATACCGTATCTACTCAAATAATTAACACAGAAAACAAATAAAATATCACAATATTAAATCATTTTTAGAAAGGAACCAGACTCATAAATAAAACCCATTTAAGAAATGCTTGGTCACAGTTCTTTTAATCGAAGAGTTAGATATTTTCATATTAATATCATACAAACGAGCACGACATAATTCATACACTTTGTATGAAAACCAAACTTCCTTTCCTTTTGTTCCAAATATATTTTACAGACTGAAATGGTTTGGAAAGAGTTATGTGGATGTAAAAGTGACATTAATGTGCGCTCGAATACTCGCGTTAATTAACTAAATAGTTCATTTATACGTCACTACGACGAGGTACAAATCTGTAACAATCACGCCATGACACGTTAACGGCCTATTAATTATTTATAAACGCAACATCTTCATAATTTACATCGCTTCGAAGATTAGAGGGGGAGATAAATTGTCCCGAAATTAAAATAAAACTCCCGATATTGCATAATATTATTTTCGTCGTGAATTTATTATCATGTATTAAAGCCGTTCCGTGCGGCTTATTAGTGGATTTGTCGGCGATTCGCACGAAGTTTATTTATTTGTGGGCGAATCGACAATTCTAGAAATACGGCAATGAATTTTATGTTTTAAAGTAATAGCAGTTCAATGTTCTCCTATTGAAGAAGATAAGAAAGGTAAGTTTAGATAAATACAATTTTTTTCTTAACCACATTGCTTTAAATTCAAAATGTGCCAATGACCTAAAACGTTTTTCTGGAATTGTCGATTCGCCCGCTAATAAATTAACTTCATGTGAATCGCCTACAAAAATATTATATTTTTTAGAAGTGACGTTACGTTCGTTTCGGGCGAAAAAATTAGTGCGAATCGAATAATAAGCCAGTTTTGTCTGTGGGATGCAATTTAAACGCAGTACAACTATTATCTTGCATGTTATTGAACGATGTGATAATTAATAAATAAAGAAGCTACACCATACTAAATTTCATTAAATTAAAAACAGAGTCGTTATCAAAAATTATATTTAAAATTCCGAAGTTAAAATGCGGCATTGAAAATGTCTGGACAGATCGCTTAATAAGGGCCCGTAACGAAACAGGGAGTAATCAAAAACGAGTGAAGTGCTGTTAGTGCTCATAAAAAGCTTTTTAAACTGTCCCAGGCTTCATAACTGACAACCGCTTAAAGGCCAACAATTTCACAATTGCTTCCATTTCAAGCAGTTATTCAGATTTCATTCGTTGCGAAACATCAAAAATATTATTTGACATTGTTGCTGGGGTCCTCTTTAATTCAGGTGGAATGTACCAAAATATGTGATACTTGCTTCATTAAATATATTTAATATACAGGAAAAGTTTTTATCCAGTGCGCAAACTGTAACCATGAATTCAGCATATCACTCTAGACCAGAAATTTTTCGTCAGTTATACAAAAAATACAGCTGTTCCATACATTTTGACCGCGTAGGTATTGCACTTTTCTATGAAACAGCAGATTTTTTTTTGTAAAACCGACGAAAAATTTCTTCGTTGGGGGGTCTAGAATGGTATTCTGAATTCATGGTTAAAGTTTGCGCACTGAATAAATACTTTTCCTGTATAAAGGGGTCGTGGCTAAGTAATAAAAGCCACACGGCTCGATCGATCAGGTTAAGCAACGCTTGCCGAGGTTAGTCGGTACATGGGTGACCATCTTTACATACCGAGACCCTCTTTGCCCCCGAAAGCACGTTAAGCCATTGGTCTCGGCTTCGTAAATCTTTAACGGTGGTTACGGGTCATCAGAAGCCCGAAATTCTGAAAACGAGTCTTACCAAGAGGTATCCTATTACTCAGTAACTGGGTTGTAGAGGTCAGATAGGCAGTCGCTCCATGTAAAATACTGGTATTCTGCTGCATATGGTTAGACTGAGAGCTGACCCCGATTGGGAAAAGCTAGGTAGATGATGATGATACCTATTTAAGGTAGGTAAGTAGTAGCAACCCTCTGGTTTTCCAAAATGTAATTAAGGGAGGAGCTAGGAATATATGTACTTTTACTATATTCGTCAAAACTAATCTTTTTACTAATACGAAACTTATTGCATTCTAATTAATCTATTTGTCGACTGATAAAGCCAGATCGATCTACATAAACGAGATTTAAAATTCTTTCTAATTTATTATGCGTCTCAGTCAGATGCCCACGATAAAGCCAGTTGTCCCTGAAGATTTATAATGGAAATTTTATTGGGAATTTGTTTTTAAAACGTTCCATTTCGTGACAGTTGGGAGAAATTATCACGCAATTAAAAGGATTCCCTAATGGGGACAAAAAGTGGAAGTTCGGCCCATATTTTGGACGCTGTTAGCTGTGATATAGTGTTTATTGGTGGATCGTATTGTTTGGCTTACACAGTCTTGTGGGGAAGCAAGACAACACAATTATGTAGGCCCCAGATGGCACATCAGTCTATTAGATACGAACAAGACTTGGCTATTAACACAATATCAATAGCAGATACATTGCTCTTTATAAATGTATCTATTAGCGATATTCGTATGTAGATTAGATAAATAACTAGTTTAAAATAGGTAGATAATTATGAAAAACCTACACTGTAGAAAATAAAAGAAGTCCTTGATGAGGAAAAAATCTGAAAACTGCTTACAGTATCAAGAACTACTTATGAAAATTATATACACGATAAGATAGTGAAGTACAAAATAAGCTGTAGGAAACATCAAGGGTCTGAAGGTCATCTTCGTGAAAACGGTCGCACCCTTGTCAGGAAATATAACGAGATCATGTTTTACGAGCTTGTTTATCCGAATTCCTATATACATTATACATAATATATACTTGTCGTTTATACATAATATATCAATAGGACAGGGTCTCACCAACAACCTTAAGAACATAGAATACAGGAAAGAATTTTCCGGTAATTTTTCCACCATGGTGTAGCCAAAATCGTGCGACATTTTAGCTAAAAATGGTGGGCGAAAAATAAGCATATATTCGAACCAATAACTTACAATAAGTATACCAAAACATCAAACAAATGATCAAAAACAACGGTGTGGGAGCAAATACTTAGTTTCGCCATGTCTCCGTAATGTTTGGCAATAAATTGAGATGAACAAACAAGCGCCCTTATCTAATCCGTACCGGTGGGAATGTTGGCCACAGTCGAAGCCTATCAAATATCTTTTCACAGTTTCCGAGCCATTTAATCGACAAATACTGTAACATAACATGCCATGTTATTACACAGAACATTATCTCCGTGATACTTTAAGTGTGTAATAAAGAAGCTTTTGGTCGTTTTGTTTTTAATCTGGCTAAAGTACATCACAGCCGCTATAATATCAGTATCTATTATATATATTCTGCCTTCATTTAATTGGTGGTCGGTCATACCATCAGCATTATTTTAAATTAATATGCAAAATTATATATTATAGTTTAGTGGTGACGTCATAGAAATAAACATTACAGCTACATGTGTAGTCACTCAAAGATAGTATTGACAGTATATCGTAATTTGCCTGGCTATGATTTAAGTATATTAATATAATAATATATATTAAGCTACGTCTCTGATGGACTTAAACCGCGTTAGCTTAGCTTACCACCAAAGAACTGACATCAAATTGATACTCTTGAATATAATACAGCATTTTACCTACTTCTGAAACCTAAATGAATAAAACTCCTCAAGTGAACGGTACTTTCGCGGCTAGTAATTATGATATTATTTAAAAAAAACTTTAAGTACCCTTTCTTTGTGGCACAGACATATATCAAAACAATTTTTGGCAACTTAATAATGATCGTCTTCATAAATGTATTAATTGCCTGTGTATATTTAAAGGTCATTGAATGATGTATGCGCAATTAATGAATAACCGAGTATTTATTTTCCATTCGTTACCTTCGTCAAAAGTAGGGTTCGCAAAAACAAAATGAAAGTTCGGTTATAGAAGTAAGTTGCAAAATTGGTGCCTTTGTTTTTATAACCACTCATACATTTTTTTGAAGTAAAAAAGATAACAGACTTTTAGGTTTTTTATTTCTTCAATAACCTTAAAAGTTTGAGGTTATTGCAGACACGTAGATAGGTATTCATTCTCCAAACCATACACCCTTGGTACATGGTTTTAAACTTCCATAATCTGCACTTTATAACTTTTACAATGAATTTTATTTTTTACAGCATTCATAAATTTTAAACAAAACGGCCCACACTTTTTTTATTCACGAAATGTTTCAAGTATACTTTTGTTTTGAAAACAACATGGCGCTTTTATTACTCCAAGATAGAGTTATTAAACATTCAGTAGGTAGAGACAATTATTGTAGAACCAATCTATCTAATTCAGAGATAGTTTGTAGAGATTTAGTAAGTAAGTAATGAGCACTGATGCGCTCGATCTAAGAAGATTTATGTTTGTCTAGACAGACGGCTTCAACTCTCAACAATCCTACCTAAACCTCCATAAAATAGAAACTCCCACGCATATATCAACGTCCAATCCGGAAGATCCGTATGCGATGCGGTAGACGTGTCTTTTTTCCATGGTTTTCATTGCGTTCTCCGCGTACCTACTTAGCTCAAGTTAGTTTTTTCAAAAAAAAAGTGTACTCGACACTGAGCCTTTAAAAAGTCGTTCGTTTGATTCTTATCCATAGCATGTTCAGTACGAATGGTGATCCTCCAGATAATAACGCGCCAGGTTCATATTTTCTAATCGTAACTAGGGTATCCTTTTCTCACCTAAACCAGAAGAAAAAAACAATTTTGATTAGTGTTCAACAAACTGTGTACCCGGACATGAGAGAGCGCGACGGTGTAAGTGCGGAGCGGCGGTGATGCGTGCGGCACATGATGCGCGCGCGCATTGATGGAAGAGTCATGGTCGTCGGGCGGTGCGCCGCTGCTGCGCACGCGGTCTCTGCCGCTGGTGCTGGAGGCGGCCAGCGGCACCGCACCCACGCGACAGGCCAGGCTCGACCCGCGCCAGCTACTGACGCTCACGCGCCACTACTACCCCGAGGGGGGGTGGGGCTGGGGTGTGGCTGCCGCTGCCACTCTCGTGCAGATTCTCGCGCACGGCCTGCATCAAGCATCCGGGGTGCTAGCCGTCGAGACCGTCAAACGATTTGGTCCAGAGACTCGCATGCAAGCAGGTACAATATCACCGAAAGCATATTCCGAAGATTACTTTTATAACTTGTAGGCTGACTCACAGAAATAGGCAAGAAAATACATGTTGCGCTGACCCAATATAAATTGGCAAAATAATGATGATGATGAATGCTGAAGGATGTTTGGTAAGGTAGGGGTCCGTGGGGTCGCTACTGCCCTGCGGGATTAGGTATGTATCTCTCTAGGTCTGTCTTCTCACCCTAGACCTGTTTCAGTTAAGTAAAATCTGCCGACACAGACCCAGAGCTCAGGAGCGCGCAAGCCCCACCACGATGGCGACGTCAACCTAGAGATACGGTGGTGGGGATATTATTATCATTAGTTATTTATCCATTTGTTTACAGGTTGTTTACACTCTGAAATATAATATTGCTACTGTTTAGTATTGCTAAAATATAAAAGCAAAGGCAAACTGATAGTTAACTCTACTGAACAGACACAATCACACCGCCACGCATACAACCCTAACGTAAAATATTTTATCCTCGACAGCTCAGAGTCATGACCCTTCAAAAGGTGTGAGGTCATAAAAGATCCCAAAAAAAGACGTTACATTTTAGCCTTTAACTTCGTATCTATCACAAATAAAATAAATCATTGTGTGACATATTTCTGGACCAATGAAATATGGGAGGTCAAGATGTTAACGATGTCCAATATTGTCCATGTGGGAAATATTAGGCGGATTCCTTTTCTCTCTACATTTGTTATGCTCAACAATTTTCTGGATTACCGTACCGCGTTTTGATGTACGGCATCCGTTCGAGATCAACATGAAATAACTACATTTAAAGAAATTGCAATTATGGTTCCAATTGACGCGCGTACACTCATTGAAGTTTATTCAGATGGATCTTCCTGGAAGTACAGCTTTAAAATTACCTTGTAATTTTGTTTGTAATCTGTTTTATTAGCTTTAATGTTGGGCTTAGCAATATATAGGATATCAATCGTATTAATATGACGCGAAGCGGAGACATTGTTGTCTCTAAATAAATATTTTTGCTGATGTATTATTATGAAGTAGACATTCTAAGCGTTATTTCTATTAAAATTTTATTTTAAATAATCTAATTTTCATACCATAACATCTCAAAACTTGCCCAAATTGATCTGGTATCAATTTTACCGCCATCCTCATAACAGTTATTTTCATTTATTTCTAGTATCTAACTGTTGCGTCAGGACCACCGGCCAATGTACATATCCCGTGGAGACACATTGTCCACTCGCCTGTAGACATATCTCATTACATTTCTGTATGTTTGTTTGTCAGAACCAAATAATGTGGGTGGCACATCTTTATCAACATGTAGAACCAAGACAGCAATCAGTTTATATTTAGTTTTTCAATCACAGGTTTCCTAAACCATAAGAACGTCTATTTTAACCGCCTTCAAAAAAGGAGGAGGTTCTCGAAACGACTGTATTTTTTTCGTTTTACTAAATATGTCAATTGTAGATTGCGAAAATTATTTTTTAATAGGTAGATGCCTCGGGGTTGGTCTAATATATATTTTTCTAGTTTTGCTTGAGTAGTTTTTTCGTCAGCTTCGATAATACGTAGATATTTAATCTACTTTGTGTGTCTTGATAATGTTCTAATACTTCCTGAAACTGGTGTTTATGTTTACATAGCAAGTAGTGGTAAACTGGTGTTTATGTTTACATAGCAAGTAGTGGTAAACTGGTGTTTATGTTTACATAGCAAGTAGTGGTAAACGTAGTGGTATAGTGTTTTTATTATTCACTTTTTAGTTATGCTACCTAAGCATAACTAAAAAGTGAATAATAAAAACCCTTTCTTAACAAGAAATTGTTAAAAGCACGTCCCTAATTTCACCATGTTGTCCTAACAAACTATGCAACAGTTTTTAATTAGAAACTATCGGTTTTTACTTATCGATTTGGGTGGCATCCAATTTTCCCTAGTTTACATGTTAGAACAGTAAGCTCGTTATGCGCTGAGGACTAGTTTGCATACAAAAGCCGATATTTCCATGGCTCTGGGCGATACACTATTAAAAAACTTTAACAACAGAGGTGGAAAAGTTAACATGGTCGCCTGTGTCTATTATAATCTGCTTTAACTTGTACAAGCAGTTTTTATTGCTTACAGTGGCTGAAGAAGATAACAGAAGGTCCTAGTTTAACTTTTGTGACTCAAGCTATAACATAAGGCAGCAATACATATGTAAGCGGGCACGCCTTTTATGCCTGTAGGCTTTTATTTAGGAATTAAGTTCTGTTTACGTTTTATTTTTGCTTGAGGATAGTTTTCAATGTTTTGTTGGCATATTGGCGTGTGCTTGCTGACATAATACCTATGTCATATTATGGCAAATAGCTTAATGTAATGTTTTGTGTTTCGTAACGTTAATTACATACCTACCATTGTATAGAATCAATATCTTCTAACTTCACAGACAGCTGTGCTGTTAGGGAGTTTGTTGCGCCTCTTCCTCCCAGCTAAAGTACTAAGGATTGGTGAAGGGCAGGCATTTTGGGGACTGACTTAAGTAATTTTGACGTTCGAAAAGTGCTGGCTGTCAGCCTAGTTTGAATAAATGACTCATTATTTTTATAGTTTATAGTTTCAGTAGTAATACGTACATACCCTACGTAGGTACTTAAGTATACGTTCCTCCGCCCGTAGACGCTTTCACAATTTCCCTACGTTCAAATATTTTTTTGTACGCATGTAAATACACTAGAGTGAATCACGGACCCTCTCGAACTTTGACAACACGCAGATCATTTTACTTGGGAGACAAATGAGTACATTTTTCATAAGGATCAGCTTTGTTATCGCTATTTGTTATCCACATGGGAAGTTAATGTCACAAAGAAATTGAATCATGTAGCGCAAACTGAATTTGGAAATGCAAATGATTCGCGGTCTCTAATTCCATTCATAACATAACATGTTTCCTCGGAGGGTTAGACAGAAGTGCACCTACTATATTATACCCACATGTAATAGGGGGGGGGGGGGGCTATTGCCATCACTCAAATAAAGACTCCGGGCTGCTAATGAGGAAGGCCTGATGGCAAAAACCCAATAACACTTTTCCCGACCTGGGTATCGAACCCAAGACCTCATGCTCAGCAGTAGCGCTTGCGACCAGTACCCCAAGGACGCATTCCATTCATATATGAGAGAATTCACTTAACTATGTTATCTTAGAAGTGAAGAAGTAGATATAAATAAAATCTTAAAGTAAAATCACAAATACGAGCAGTCTTTTGGAGACTTTTAGTCGAGCAGAAAATTTGCGATGAACGCAGAATGAATGCATCATATACAGTCTAGTACATTGAGCTTCACGACTCATACATAACGTAACAAAGCTTCTTCTACACACTTTAAATACTTTTGTTTTGAGATACAATGGACAAAGGTTGTTGTCCTGAAACCTAAACAAAGAGAAAAACCTATATATATTGGAAAACGCTAATATTACTTATAATAACCTAAGAATGTCTGCGAAAAAAAAATGCCTGAACAAAGATCTTTGGTAAACCCTTTTACCGTTAGCTAATAGCGATACAATTTGTTTGAGCTTCTTACTAAGTAAAGTTAGACTGTTCATACAAATCTAATCGCAATATAGTTTGACGTCCCATAAGCCTTCAGCAACTAATAGAGAAGTAGGTATGGAAGAAAAAGGAGGATTTGGGATGCATGAAGAACCCTCCTCGTGCCTCCGTCGGTTATATAAAAAAAAACAGCTGTTCCATACAATTTGACCGCGTAGGTATTGCACTTTTCTATGAAACAGCTGATATTTTTTTGTAAAACCGACGAAAAAAATCTGCACTGGGGGTCTAGAATGATATGCTGTATTCATGGTTACAGTTTGCGCACTGAATAAAAACTTTTCCTGTTTATACAAGAATTGCTCGTTTAAAGGTATTAATTAGATAGATACTCCAAATAACTTAGGGCTAAGTAATAACAGCCGCATGGGTCGATCGATCAGGTTAAGCTACACTTGCCGCGGTTGGTCTGTGGATAGGTGACCATCTTTACATACCAAGACCCCTCCTTGCCTCAAAAAGCACCTTAAGCCGTTGGTCCCGACTGTCATTCATGTGGATCTTTGACAGTCGTTATGGGTCGTCAGAAGCCCGAAAGTCTGACAACCAGTCTTGCCAAGGGGTATCGTGTTACCCAGTAACTGGGTTGTGGAGTTCAGATAAGCAGTCGCTCCATGTAAAATACTGGTATTCAGCTGCATCCGGTTAGACTGGAAGCTGACCCCAACATAGTTAGGAAAAGGCTAGACAGATGATGATGATGGTCAGTAATAAACGCGGAGTAAAGTTATCCCATGCGCTAAGGTATGATGATATTTCATGAAATAGTCATCCAATGGGATTATAATAGCAAAAGCCATGGAAGTGCGGAGTCTCCTAAAACAGGCGTCATCATGCTTAAAAGGAGGCTCCAATCATAAACTAATGTAAACTAATTGGTACAGAAATAAACATTTTGTATTTGTACTTGTATCCATGATTTTAATGATAATAATTATTTACAGCCATATTTATGACGGTTGTAAATCATATATTAATCACCATAAAACCTGACACTGACTTTCCAATTTCAAAAAACGTAAGATAATTTGAATTCCGGGGCTACCCTCGCCCGTACACATTAAAGCTAAAAAAAAAACAGTAGCACTCTGGGAGTCCCGGCAGAAGTGAAAATTTTAACAATTACGTATGTATTTTTTGAACAGTGTCGCGAGTTCAATTGTTTTTTCCCATCTCAAAAAATGCCCAACGCGCCTTAAGAAGTTTTCACTTCAAATTCGTAGGTGCACAGGTGACGGTAACGGTAACGGTAACAGTGTCGCGAGTTCAATGGTTTTTCCCATCTCAAAAAACGCCAAAATGCAGTACGTACATACACAATATATGTACATACTTATATATAGACGCGGCGGTAACGGTAACAGTGTCGCGAGTTCAATTGTTTTTTTCCCATCTCAAAAAATGCCCAACGCGCCTAATGAAGTTTTCACTTAAAAAAATATGCTTAACCTGAAGCTGGTTATAAGCTGGAACCAACCGTTTTTAATAAGGGGACAGAGATAAAAAGCAATTTGAATAACACAGACTTTCCTTGTTTCCACTTGATTGACATCCAGTCATAATTTAGCCGTCCCAATTTCTTCTACAGCATGCAAGCTCTTTCTATGGGTAGCTAGGCTTTACTATTAGATCAATTTCACCAACAATAATCAATCTTACCAAAACCAATACCTATCGAAAATTCCGGCTCGTCTTTCTCATTATTTTTGATTTCACAGTAAGTATAGAAGACCCGACTCCTAAATATATATCATAGGTGTTATATATAGGTCTATCTTCAATACCGCAAAACGTGCGATACTGAAAATGATTTCCCAGCGTGTCTAAGATAGGATGGGTGCCCCAAATGTCAATCATTGCCAATCATTTATTAGGATCGAGGCGAGGCGAGAGACAGGCCGATGCGTGTGTGCCGACCTCATGGCACATTTATCATGTCATAGAACGTTTAATATGTTTCAGTTCGGTGACAGCCGCCACGGTAATGTGTTGACGGCAAAAGATTCACATGTTTTTTCAATCATGACATCATTTATTTTATTAGGTATTTAATATATGAAATGTTATGGGAGATTTTGCGTGGCCCATTTCTTGATTCGAAAGATCGTTGGTAAATCCAAAATTTCTATATCCAACACAGTATTCTGCATACCTGAAGGTGGCGTGTTTTAATGAGATAGTGTCAAATGAATTTTAATGAAGGCGATAAATAAGGCTTGAATTTGAGTCATTGTAATAAAAAATGAATAGATAATAATACTATTATTACAACTTCTCAGCATGGCCTTTGTCAGCACTTCGGTAAGAAACCGAAAAAAATATTTTCAGAAGTGTGTTTTTTATTTTATAATCCAAACTTCCACTGTAAACCCAAAGTTAGTCAGAAGTAGTTCATAATTTATTAGGCCGATAACATCTATAAAAAGGTAACGCAAAGTCATTCTTTGTTCATAAAACCTTTGTAAACATACTTTTGTGTTTTGACGAATCTAGTATTCTTCTGATCTAGTCATCTTTCATCATCTGACAAATTCGTGAACTGACTGGACAGGTTCACTCAATCTGTGGGGCTCTTTCCTCCAAAGACCATTTCAGACACTAATCTACATGGACTTCACATGATCTGACCTGGATTATGTCTGGACTTTAAAAGAGATTGAGACCTCTGAGTTTGATTCGGCCTTTTGTTCTCAGAGCAGTTCAATAGGAAACGCCGACCTCATCTAGTTTTTAGAACATGATTGACGTTTAAAAGTGCTTGTACAAACCTACTTACAGATTTAAAATTATTTATTATTGGTTGAGAAAAGGCGAGGAAAATTATGATATAATTTTCCTCGCCTTTTCCCAACCTATTTCGGTCGGCACAACATCTTTTTTTCTTTCTTACTTTTCTATTAATTGTCGTCTAGGTGACTACCTAAAACCCTACCTACTCATTTAAAAAAAACTGTCTGTATGCTAATTTAAATTAATAAGGAAAATATAACCTACTTGCGCATCTACTTAAAATGTGGTTAATAATTCAAACCTAGCAACATTCATAACTAGGGCTTTCTTCCTTCTTTCGTCAAATAAGGCGGCCATATGGCCCAAAGATCAATTTGTTTGTTTGCTGCATATTTGTCTACCTTGTTTGTAGCGTCGCGAAAGTTTTTCTATTTCTGTTTATTTGTTGTGAATGAACTTGTGAACTAGGCGTGTGTCCGAATTTACCTCACTCCGACAAAATAGGGCCAAACAAAATGAATATAATATATGTCAACTATTATCAGCCAATCAATATGGCTGTTACATAGCTTTATATACAAAAACATTGAGGGATGTTTTTATTCATGTGTAGCATTTTATGTGATGAAGCAGTAAAAACCGGAACAGCTACAACTTTGAAATAATACAGCAGTAATGAACATAAATGAAAAAGGGATGTTGCCAAAGAAGCCACTAGGAAAAACATAATTTTGGTACTTAGGTAGGTACATACAATTTTCCAAAGAGAATAAGATCGGACTGTGCGGTAAACTTCTAACCAGACACACGATTATTTAACCCTAGTACCTCTCGACATTGATTTATTGTGACAAACTTTTCAGTTTAATTATACCAATCAAAATAATCGTCAATTTTTGGGTGAATTATGTCACGAAAACACACATTACACACAAAGTTTATTCCAGCTGTAAAGTTGCACAGATACAGCGGATAATATGAAACTATCCGTAAAATGCTGCAGATGGTACTGCACCGACATATGTTTCATATCATAAAGTTAGAGGCTCCTCGCAAAGCTGTCAAGTACTGTTATACCCAAAAGTTAAATAAACTTTAACAAACAAACATAGAACATTATTTTCGATAGAATATCGTTACTGCTGTTATTAAATATGAATTATAGGTATTAGTCCGGGAATTTAAACATCTTGAGAAAAAAATATGTAGCGTAAAGAAAACGTTATAGAAGTAATAGAGCTACTTTTTCGATTTCATTTTATTGGATGTCCTATCACATATTAGCTGATAGTGTCCGATATGACTCAAAATAAGTAAAAAACTGTCAATTTGCTAGTTATTTACAAGACGATGAGACTGCGCAATTTCTTTATTTCGATTCGATTGAGACGAGCGACCAAAAGCTCGCTTTATATGTTCCAGTGCATTTGTTGCCGTCTAAAGAATAAGCCCAGCTCTTATTTATAGCGGTATATTTCGCCTTTGCTGCTCTCTTTTTATATAAAGTTTCATTCTTAACAAAACTAGGGATACATTTCGTAAAAAAGCTAGGGACATCTAGGATAAGTATCCAGCTACTTTTTTCAATGCTCACAGTTTTTCAAGACAGATGATAGAATACTTGAAGTTGAAAGCTGTTTATTTGTCAGAGCTGCAAAACATGAAAATAGTACCCAAAAACTTGAAAACAAAGCGACAGCTGAGGATCACGAATCACTCATCAATCCTAATCTAGACTAAACAAAGTCTCATGGATATATTCGTCAGATGTGTGACCGATGGGTGACGCTCGTAGTTCTAAAGTCGACGAACTTCACAAACGCCCCGTCGTCGTCCGTAAAGTTTTTCAATAGAAATGTTTGTTAGACATCAGACGAAACCCGCACAAATATCTAGTGTACACTCAACATTCGCATTATTTTACAAATAACTCTTTAAGGCTTCTTTCGACAGCGGAACGCTTCATAGCATTGCGTTGTATGATTAGTACTTTTGAAGTTGCGAGACAATCTGTATTCGCTAGACAGATTGTGATGCTTTCATTTATTGTTTAAATCCCTGGAAATAAATTACGGCCGGGTATTCATATATTTTAAACATAATGACGATACGGGTTTAGAACGTTTTGAAGATTTTGTCCCCACTTCATCCAAAGCTCCTTATTTTCAGAAATGTTATAAAAAGTTACCTAATAAATTATTAAATTTTGCAATCATCCAATGATTTAACAAAATATATTTGCTCAGCAACTTGGGCCTGAACCAACTACCTAGTAGGTACCTACTTTTAACAAAAAAAAAGTGAACTGAACTGAACAAAATTGTATTGTGTTGTAGTTAAGTTTGTGATATTCCTGTGCGAGTCTAATAAATACTTTTCTGTCTTTCTTTCTAACTGAAATTCAGGGCACTAGAAAACTTCAAAGCAACATACTTAATTATAGACGCCAGCCGTTACTAGTTATCATTACCTGTTGCACAAAGGTAAAAAAATACGTTCAACAAGCAATGTTACCAACGTTTGGACCCAATAACTCTCTAATAAATCAAGTAGGTATTGAAAAATATTACGAAATAAAGTCGGAGGAAACGATGCAATTGCAACTTGATAGAAAATACTTTCGTAATGGCGGACCCTAGAGCAGAAAGTTCAAAATAAGTTATCCGTTCAGCTGTGTCGACTTCTACATCAGAAATTGAATTGCATACAATTTACTTATTCATTGAATTCACGCCCTTACTCTGGTTCATTCGGACGAAAGCGCTGACAACGATATGATAGTAAGAGTTTATTATATTTTATTACGCCATTGCTAATAAAACTTGGAAAATTATGTCATAAGCAAGATTCCATGCTGTGTTGTATTAAAAATAATTTTATTTCTTTCACATTCACCACGCAACGTGAAAATATAACAGATGGCAGACATAACTGATAATGAATATCTCTTCGGAGCGATAACCATTTAGCTTAATGGACTATTTAAATAATAAAAGGCCTTATAGGTCAATAATTTCCATTTAACTAACGTGTCAAGTTTCATATAAAGTGTAGTCGCCGTCGTTGCGGAGCTTAAGGATGTCTCTTCATAGTTCAGACAGTTTCACGACTAAATATCGAATTCAATATGATGGCAATCTTGAGGGAAAGCAATAGATCTCTAATATCAATATTAGTTTTACTTTTACTATTCGAATTCATTAAAACTGTTAGATATTCGAGTTACATAATTTTATAATTTAACAAGTCTCCTAGGCAGACACAGGTCCGTTATAAGTGTAGGACACTAATAACTGACACTCGTTAGTAGACACTTCGAGTGCCAATTGAAAAACATTAATTATGTTGACTGACACTCAATTAGCATATCACCTTACGTTTTCAAAGAAAAAGCCAAGACGATACGTTTCGGCCCGAAAATAAATCACAAGATGGAAAATTCATGAGCGCCACAAGCATTTGTTTGGAGAGTACTTCATGCATAAAGCAGAAGAACGGCTATAACATTATGTCAAATTATTTAAACTGTCGCTTAACACATATAAAGGTGTGTTCATAAATATTTTTGACATAAATCTCGTTTTCTCGGAGCCAGCCCTGCAGGAGCCACGCGTCCTTACAAGGCAGACGGAATGCCTGCACGCGAATCTTTACGACGTCGGATAACAATAAACATCACGAGCTTTTTGTAGCCGTCCGCTACTTGGTAAGCAAAAACGTGGCGTAGACAGCTAAAGCACTGAAGTTGGACTATTGTGTTTATAGAGAAAATCGTGGATACGTATACAAATTTGATTTAAGGCTTTGTATTGAAATATTTTATTGGGGATTGTTTGTGGAACTGTGAAATATTTTCGTATTGCTAAGTCGTTGGGCAAGTTTAGAAACTTATGGCCAGTGTCGAGAAGCTGGCAGACATGGTTCGATGATTCGGTCTGTAACTCCTACGCAGTATTTTCGTACAGGTCAGGATAAATACTGCCTACAGCTCTGAAAAGACGACAGTACGCTGCTGTTATTTAATCATACACAGCATTTACAGATAGTGATCATTGGTTTATTCCTTTACGTCTGTTCCAGGATGCCTGGGTGCGTTATCAGCAGGGGTGGCGCTCGCGCTGTCGCCGGTAACGGTGGCTCTGTGCGTGCGCAAGTCTACGCGCGTGACGGCCGTCGTGGGAGGCCTGGTCGCCGCCCTCGGCTGCCTCTTTACCTCGTTCGCCACGCAATTTCACCAGCTCTTCTTCAGCTATGGTAAGTCGAACGCATTTCAAGAAATGAAATATTCAGAAAATTATAAAGATTAGTTTATGATGACCACAAATTAGAAAACTGAGCGTGATAGGACGGGTCCATGAGATGGAGTGTCGAATTACATCGTATGTCCATTTTGGTCAAAGCAGATCGATATCACCACATAAGTTTACATATGTACTTACAGTTTTGCAGCCCCGGATCTACGATTTTTTCGAACCGGGGCAGAAACTTGATAGTGGCGCACTTTTCTCCAACGTTTGAAATAAATTAATTAGGTGTGGGCCTGTGTGGCGCCTTTTACTTACAAGTCGACGGTGAGCCAACCGCCTGGTTGGCTCACCGTCTACTATATTATGATATTGGCGCCCCCTGCAACTGTCGCCCCCCCCTTAGATCCGGGGCTGCAGTTTGTAATATGTAGGTAAAACTATTCCTGTATTGCATTACAGGATCTAGGTTACCTACCAGCAGCACTCAAACCGAATTAAATTAACGATGCGCCTAATAATACTAAAATGTCGTAAGGAATCCGGTTTAGGACGTGCGCATACACTTGCATTAACACAGAATAAATAATTGGAACGTTAATGCACCTGAAACCGCCGCGCGCACTTGTGACAACTCAATTTATTTCATCAGATTCATATCCGAAACCCGTTTTAGTGAAGTTCAAAGGTATCCGCTAATTGGGTCTCTGTGTAAATAAACGGATATCCACATACTCGTACAGACTAAAATAGAAACCTGAATATTTACTGAAACGAGTTATTTATTACATGATTTATCAAATAATGTCTCACTCATATCTAGAAATTGTAAATATAACAACTTTATTTTTATCAAACGGTTGAATGGAACTGAATTATTTATGTGTCAATTCTTGGAATTTAAAGTTGAATTTTCAGCGTAGTAAATAATCCTTAGAAATAATTGAATGAAACGAACTCCGCTTTTATGGATTGGCTGGCGGGCTATTACCGAATAAGCCACAAATCGAATCGGATCAACGAGGCGTATTTTACTCTCGGAGTAATGCATAGGAAGGTACGGTATGGTATCTACCTACATATTGGCTATTTCTACAAATATTGCGAATAACGTCGGATGTTCGCAAGCTAAAGTGTTTCATAGAAAATATGAGAATGTTGAAGCAAACTGCATGCGTGCTCACATGCATACTGTGCGCCAGTTCTATCTTCAAGGAGAACGCGTTGGCGCCCGGCAGAACGTGGCATTAGCATTTAAATTGGGACGGTACCACCGCGTTACAGTGAAGTGCCTCTATTAGGTACTTTGCACTGAGTTTCACTATCCCATTCGAAAACCACTATTAAGTGTTAAGTGATTCATTTTTTACATAAAACAATTTGTTACTGGCTGGCACACAACAACAACTAAACGACTGCAAGAAGCAATTAAGAACATAATGTTTCTTAAAGAGTCCAGATTTGCACTACATACTACTTTTTGGAACATCACCCCCTAAGCGAGCCATGAGAGTGTTGAAGTTTGTATCCGAACTAAGTTTCTGGCAACAGTAACTTGTTTCATAAAATAACTTCCAAGATCACACTGGAACAACTTATTTCTTGTCTAAGACTCCGGGAATAAGATTATAAACTCTAAAATTATCTTGTACTAGCTTTTGCCAGCGGCTTCGCCCGCTTAGAGGTGGAAAATTAACCCACGGGAACGTATTACCGGGATGAAAAGTATCCTATGTGTTAATCCAGGTTATTATCCATCTGCCTGCCAAATTTCATCCTAATCTGTTCAGCCGATTTATCGTGATTGAGTAAACAACATCTAAACATACACATTTATAATATTAGCAGGATTAAGTACTGTAGATATAGTATCTTGCATATCTACTAGCTGATTTACATTTTCGCTCAAACGATTTTGAGCAAGACTCCATGCTTGTGTTCCTCGAAGCCTCGCAATCTTCAGGGAAATCAGTACTCCAAGTTACATAGGAAATACTGATTACATGTTGGCGATAGCTTCACCGCATAGATATGAGGAAAACTTTCATAACTGAAACTGCACGGCTAACGATAGCAAGGAGATCGTATTATGGTGAGATATCGCCCTGTTACATGGTTAAAATCACAATAGCAATACAATATAAACCGACTTTCGATTGGTATTGCGACGACCACTGCAAATGCAACGAGCAATGAATGTGCGAGTAACGATGCTCGAATAACGATAGCACTTCGCACCCACTACTGCAACACGGACATTAGCGTTATAACACAACAACTGTTATGATACTGGTCGCTGTCATGAATAGAAATGGGCAAAATCGAATTGATTTTGGGGGGGGGGGGGGGTAGAAGATTGAACATTCGTGTAAACGGATTAATGCATCAGAATCAGAGCTATGAATGTACGTACAGGTATAAGATGTTTGATGTGTACCTACATACATTAATGAGATCAGCTATCGTCTACCTTACGGCGTGCAAATTATTACATAAACTAGCAGCGCTCCGCGGTTTCACCCGCGTAGTTCCCGTTCCCATAGGAATACAGAGTCAAAATATAGCCTATGTCACCCGGGGATACTTTAGGTTCCCAACAGTGAAAGAATTTTTCAAATCGGTTCAGTAGTTTCGGAGCCTATTCAATGCAAACAAACAAACAATCAAATCTTTCCTCTTTATAATATTAGTATATAGATTAAAATATTAATACAAAATAAATAAGTCAGTAAAACAAAACAGAAAATTAATATTATTATAGTCAGGTAGGTACTTAAGTTATAAAAGGTCAAATGTGCAATTCATTATAACAATCTTAATCAGGTTATATTCAAATAATTTAGAAAGTCTTTCACTGAGTAGGTAATAACATTTGCTTAAAAGTAGTGTACCTACTAGGTGTGTTCAATAAAAAGTGATAATGAGTATGAAGCAGTTATATATTATTTATTGTTATTTTATTTTTCGACATAATCACCATTGAGGTTTATACACTTGGTATATGGTTTTTCTACTCCCAAGATTCCCTTCTTGGAAAAATCTTCATCTTGATCGCTTAAAAAATCATGTACGGCGGCAATCACTTCCTCATCATTGCCATATTTGTGACCTCTCAGTTGTTCTTTTAACCGCGGGATCAGGTAGAAATCACTAGGCGCAAGGTCAGGCGAGTATGGAGGATGTTCCATCAATTCAAATCCAGCATCTTGGATAGCAGTCATCGCAACTCGGGACTTGTGTGCGGGGGCGTTATCTTGGTGAAACAACACAACTTTAGCAAGTTTGCCGCGGCGATTTCGCGTATTTTCTGACGCAGTTTTTTTTATTTTTTCTGCGTATAAAGCCCCGTAATAGTGGCTCCATGATTAGGTATTCAATTATTATCACCCCTGGCTGTCCCAGAAAAAAGAGCCAATAATCTTACCGTCGGCTGGAATTGCCTTAAACTTCTTTGGCGTTGGAGATGACGGCCTCTTCCAAGTCATGGACTGTTGTTTCGTTTCAGGATCATAATGGTGGAGCCATGTTTCATCCATAGTTACGAAGCGATCCAAAAATCGGTCAGGATCTTGTTGTAACAATCCCAAATTGATTTGAGAAATCCGCAGTCTTGTTTGTGTATGCTCGTCTGTAAGCATTCTAGGCACCCAGAGCGCTGATACTTTTTTGATGCCCAAATGTTCATGTATAATACTTTGGATACTTCTTAACGAAATATTTAGTTCTTCAGCTACAAAACGAACAGTAGGTAACACCACGATCTGCTAAAACAATTATTTCAACTTTTTTTATCATTTGTTCGTTAACTACCGTCGTAGGGTGTCCCGAGCGCGGGTCGTCTTTAGTTAAAGTTCTTCCTCTCTTAAACTGGGCACACCACCGCGCAACCGTAGAATACGGAGGAGCATTAAACCCCTTATGTTCCTTTCAAGTCTAGATTTACTTGCTCAGTAGTAAATTTTTTCAGGCAGAGATATTTTATTACGGCGCGAATTTTAATTTTATCCATTTTGCGTACCACGCTCCGACACGACGAAAACAAATGACTTCTATTTTTAAAATAAGAAAAGAAAATCAATAACGTTTATTTTTTTTATTTTATCAAATGTCTGGGCTTTACCTGCCAGTATTTACTTTTTTGTTGTTCAAGGAGTTTATATGCCATTATTACTTTTTATTGAACACCCCTCATAGTTCTTTACCTTAGATTTAAAAATGTTTACAGAATAATCCTTAAAACGATGAGGTATTTTATTATAAACGACAGGTCCCTTTGTCAAAACACTTTTCTTTAACAGTGCCGTTTTGTAATTACCCGAATGTAGCAAGTTCTTGTATTGGAACAGCACTGTTTTAATTTGGTATTGAAAGATAGAGTTATGATTTCTTTGATTTAAAATGTCATCAGCGGACGTTATAGTTTCGAATGGCAAGAATCAAATGAAGTACTTACATTATGTGGGTATGAAGAGTTATTTATACCTAGGTCATCATCATCTGCCTAGCTTTTTCCCAACTATGTTTCCAGTGTACCCAGATGCAACTGAAGTATTTTACATGGAGCGACTGCCTATCTGAGCACCACAACCCAGTTACTGGGAAACACGATACCCCTAAAAATAAGCAAAAATAAGAAAGTATTTACCTATTTGGGTATGAAGAGTCATACGTAGGTACCAAGTAGGTACTTATTAGTTAGAGAACTATCACTGAGGCAGTGAAGCTAAATCACATGTGCATCGTACCCACCCACTATTGTATCAGTAGGTAACATAACTAAAGGGTTGCTTTGGGTATCATGTCTGTAAGACGAAATAAAAAAATAGTGGCACTCCGGGAGTGTCGACGGAAGTGAAAACTTGAACATGTGTATTTTTTGAACAGTGTCGCGAGTTCAATGGTTTTTCCCCATCTCAAAAAATGCCAACATATAAATGTGTTTCTAAGTACGTACATACACAATATTATGTAGGTACATACTTAGATACAAAGGTGTCGGTATCGGTAATGGTAACCGAGTCGCGAGTTCAATTGTTTTTCCCATCACAAAAAATGCCCAACGCGCCTAAAGAAGTATACACTTCAAACAAACGTTAAACAACTTTCTCTCTACACATGAGATATTATGCAAGGAGCAATTTGGTTTCCGCAAGGGAAGTTCAACTGCTCTAGCAATCTTTGATTTGATTAAAATTGTGACAGAAAGCATAAATAATGGCAATCCAGTGGTGTCCCTATTTCTAGATATGACTAAGGCTTTTGACTTTGTTAATCACTCAAAGCTTTTACACAAATTAGACTTTTATGGCATAAGGGGAAAGGCTTATGAATGGATAAATAGTTATCTACGTAACAGAAAACAGTGTACAGAAATATCCAAAGTTGTAAAAAAAGGCAGCAGAATATATTTCAAAGAAAAGTTTAAATCAATGGCAATAATAAATAAAAATGGTGTGCCTCAGGGAACCATTATTGGCCCTTTACTTTTCTTGCTTTATATAAACGATCTTCCGGAAGCCACTTTGCAGAAATGTATTCTTTTTGCAGATGATACTACAATCATAATAAAATGCCAGGATAAAAACGCCTACAAATCGGCTACCGAAAAGGCCCTATCAGATATAGTAAGTTGGATGGAAAGTAATAACTTAAACATAAACATTAGTAAAACAAAATTAATTGAATTTAACTCTTATAATACTAAACCATTAACTCTAGATATTTTTTATAAAGACAAAAAAGTAGAACAAGCTGATGATCTTAAATTTTTGGGACTTAATGTAGATAAACATCTAAATTGGAAAAGCCATATAGAGTCAATTTGTCAGAAACTCGATAGGTTTGTGTTTGCCTTAAAAAAATTAAGACAAAATGTTTCTGTAGAAGCTGCCCTATCGGCTTACCATGGTTATGTGTCATCTGTAATGAGCTATGGATTAATAATGTGGGGAAACTCGATCGACATCGAAAGAGTTTTTAAAATTCAAAAACGATGCATCCGGGTCATCAACAAGGCTTGGTTCCTAGACAGTTGTAAACCTTTATTCCAAAAATGTAAAATTCTTCCAATCCCTTGTATGTACATAAAAGATATCTGCATCTTTACAAAAAAACACATGCACTACTTTAAACAACGTGGTGAAATCCTAACTAGACAAAAAAGAGCTAAGTTTCGCAACCTACTGTACCAACCACCCTGTCATAAAGATATGTATAAGAAAAATGTGTATAATATGTGTGTTTTAGTTTATAATAAGTTACCAAATGACTTAAAATTATTACAGGGTTATGTGTTTAAGACAAAATTGACAGAATGGCTTCTAAAGTGTTGTTTTTATAGCATTAAGGATTATATGGAACATACAAATTTAAGTTAGTGTAATATAATGATTATAAACAATATAAATTTTAAAAATTCAATGGAAATATAAATTGTAATGTAAACTTAGTTAAAATTTGCACGCTTGCTTGCAGGCAGAATACAATTACGCTTAGGTTATAATATCTCACCTACACCAACAATGTATTTCTCGCAAATAAACATTTGATTTGATTTGATTTGATTTGAAAAATCCCTGTCTATTTAACTAGGTTACACATCTAACGCTGAAATATCACGGAATTAGCTGAATAATCGGATTTTATGTTTACTACTACTTTTTCTCATTCCCACATAAGGACTTATTTGTTTTACTGTCGGTTTAATGCCCTTTAGTATTTCTTTTATTACGTCCTAGCCCTTTCGTTACCACGATTATTTTGTGAAGAAAAAAACGAATAGATCTGGAATGGCTTACTCACTACGCTATGGAAACCACGTTCAATTTTTAGGAACTCTTACTTATTGTTATTTTCAATGAGTGACAATTTTGGTACTTTTTTAGTTTTTAGCAATAAGTCATGTTAATAAATCTATGGATTAAAGAACCGATATTTCAAAAGGATATCATTTTTTATTTATCAGAATTATCACAGGCGCAAATAAATAAGATTTATCGTTTTATATTCAGTACCTACGACGGATCTAGCAAAAGCGTTTCATGAAAAGAAAATAGACTTAACGTTTCGATACCGCAATCTGATGCAGCTTTATCTCAACAAAGACCGCTTGCTGAATAAACATGATTGCAATGTCTAATGCTATTGAACAGTTTGTACACAATACTAAAAGTCGTGTTTTTATTTGTATTTCTCACGACTTTTACACTCGTATTTCAGCCGATTTAATTCTGTTCGTGTTTCCACACAATTGAACTTATCAGAACATAGCAGAGCGTTAATTTTGTGTGTACCTAACTAACAAGTTATGTACAGACTCAGTAACAACTGAGTCTGTACATTAGTTACAGAGATGGGACGGGGCTGCTAGCCAATTTTTTTTTTGTCTTGGGAACAGTGTAGAATTACACATGAATGAAATAAGATGAAATGCTTTGCCATCTGGATAGACTTTTAATAGATAATTGATATGTAAATCTGAAAGCGTGTAATTTAGTAATTTATAACGGGTATCAATTATAGCTGCACACATAATGGGTAGTTATCTACTAGTAATTGATTTGCATTCAAAGGTAATCAATTAGGAATCTGTAATTAGTGATAAATCTATCGTTGAGTGAGATATACTTCTCTATATGGCTCACCGTACGTTTTGTACGACACAGATACGAAAGTCACAGTGATATGAGAATAAAAAGATGATTTATCTCACGTCATATTACTGCTCCCCTTGTGGATCCTAACAAGCGGTGATATCCTGGACGAGAGTACTACCTACATCAACTTACCCAGTGCAATATGCAACGTTATTAGTTCAAGAACCAATTTTATTGTACTAGATAATATCCAAAATATGTACATTTTTATCGTAGACCATCGTAGGCAGTGTCGTAGCAAAGAAAACTACGCATGCTCGTAGCTACATCTACGTGAATTGTGAAGATTGCTACGTACATGCATTAGGTAGATAATATTCAGCATTATCAAACAGTTGTTGATGAAGGAAGTCCTACACGTAGCATTAGTTAATTTTCAGTAGGTACCATTAATCCGATTGCGATAAAACTTTGTCAACTTACGCGAAGGCAGTAGGCATAAAAGTTACAAAAAACTCAATTTACAATTTACTTAGATACAAATAAATAATTGATAGAGTGCTTTTGATTAGGTTGTATTAGGTACTATGTATATGTAATTTCAATTAATGACAATCCGTGTGGTGCCGGATGTAAAAGTATTCTTTTCACCAACCCATTTCTTCCCGTGGGTGTCGTAGAAGGCGACTAAGGGACTTACCAGAGAATGGGCAGCAGCGTTGTCTATGCATTTTACCACCATACTGCGATCGCCAACCGGCCTGCCAAGTATGGCGATTATGGCAAACACCCCGCCCCCCAAAAACGTTTGGCCTATGTCCAGCAGTGAACGTCTTCCGGCTGAAATGATGATGATCTAGATACCTACTTTTTTATCGTTTAGGTTGGATAGAGTGAATAAGCGAAATACCTACCTACTTAGGAAACGGCTAAAAACTGGTTTAATTCGGTGGACACTCACATGAAGTTTTTAATACCTTTACTTATATCACAGGGACTGTGGTAGGTGTGGGCGTGGGCCTAACAAGGGACTGCTCAACGCTGATGGTGGCGCAATACTTCAAACGGAAAAGGGAGCTCGTCGAGATATTCATCGTCAGCGGCAGCGGACTAGGCATCGCCGTCATGTCCACCTTCATCAAAGGTGTCATCAGGTAAATATTGACACTTCTTGGAAAAGAACCGGGGAATCAATAACGGAATAATCCACCTATTTGGTTGGTTTAGTTCATTCCGTTTATGGAACCAAATAAATATCTTGCGAATGTTTATATTTAAAGTATTTGAGAACATAGGCGTTAAGTCATGTTGTTTGTTATATGGAATAGGTACTTATCAAGCAAAAAATATAAATTCATGTTTTCTTCAAAGCGTAGTGGGTATCATTGTGTTAATTAATATACATATACCTACCTTCCTATTCTTACCTAGATATTATAGGGTCCTCCCTTCGATCAAGTATCAAAAGGTCCTCCGTCCTCCGCAGAACGTTATCAAAATGATACGATATGGCAGCTAATACAAGTAATACACCCAGTTACTTAATGACATTTAATAAACTTTCAGGGCGATCGGCTGGCGCTTAGGACTGCAGGCTGTGACGGTAGTAGTATTCGCTACCTTCATACTGGGCACTTTCTATCGATCAGCGTCCCTGTACCACCCACAGAGAAGAGCGATATTGCACCTTAAGAACCAGAACAAGATCAAACGGAAGATGAAGGATAGGAACAAGACCGATGACCGCCAGCCATTCTTTGATTTCTCCACACTGAAGTCTAAGACAGTGAGGATCTTGCTAATGTCGACCGGGATATCGGCGTTTGGTATTAACACCCCAATATTCTATTTGGCTTACCACGCTGAAGAAGAAGGTACTTTTATACGATTAGTTCCATTACTTTTACCTACCCTACAATGCATCACCTATTTAATTATGGGACGGAAGTCAATTACCACTGCAGTTCTTTTTTAACTTTAAAATTTATAAATCAGATTTGAAGTCAAATTAAAAGAATATTACTTATTTATATGAAAGGCCGAAATACAATATCAATAAGTATGTACACATTTGTAAGTATCAATTTAGATGATTTGTGTAAAAGTTTGTAGCTGACCGTACAGACCTATCAAAGTTGTTATCTACTACCATCGGAAAGAGCCTCACAGTTGCATCCACTTCGATGATTACATAAAACTGTCTGATGTTGACATGCGTATTTAGGGTACGTAGGTATTTTGCGCCCAAGATTATTCTAAATCCCACCAGATTAAATCTCCAATCACCTCGCCAGTAAACTAAGAACACCCTTATTGTATTCCAGGTTTGGGAGATACAGTGGAACTCCTGCAAGCATACCTCGGCCTAGCCTGGGCGGTAGGATGTGCAGTCTTCGGTCTCCTGGTCCATCAGAAGTCGGCAGAATGCAGGATAGCGCGCCAGTACCTGACTCAAGCTGCCGTGTTCGTGTGTGGACTGGCGACCATGGCCTTGACGGCTGTGGAAGGATCGTATCGAGGCTATGTTTTGTTTGCTTGGGTTTATGGTAAGCAATGCCTACTTATAAAATTCTACAACAACTAAGAATTTAAGTACCTATCTAATATAATCAATTATTTTATATGAGATACTAAACTCAATTAGATAGCTAACAAACTATATTAATATCAACATTCTCACTATATAATATGTACTTAATATCTACTATTTTATTTATTTTCTCTGACACAAATTTATTTTATTTCAGTAGGCATACCTACACACGGCACGTGCAGTATTGTTATAAAACTGATTTACATCCGTCACCTCATACGTTAGGTCCAGTTGAAAACCAGCGTCAGGCACTATTTGTCTGGCATTTATGCTGAACTGGGCTTTTTTGGCACAGCCGTGAGGCACACTTTGACGCTAGTTTCTGACACTTTTTGTTGGTTTTTTTTTTTATTTTTTATTCTTTTGCTGTACTTTATATTGTATGCCTTTTTTAGTCTGTGCTAAGTATTTTCTTTCTTTCTTGCAATTAAATCTTTATATTAATACGTGAGTGAAGCAAAAACTTTGTTCCTCTTTTTACGAAAATTACGCGGACGGAGTAGTACGAGATTTGGCACAGTTAAAGTTTATATGGAAAAGGAGTACCTACAGAAAAAGTTTTATATAATAATACCTAGGTACATTAGAAATACAATAAATTAATTATGGTCGAATTTCGTCCACTGGACGACCACCAGTTAGGTATAATTAAATGTGGATGTACGGTTTGCCTCTGCCTAATCCTTCGGGGAATACTTAGGTACCTATATATACCTAAGCGTGATTTTATGTGTGTAGGTACATATTATAGGTATGATACATATTTTAATTTATTTATTTACAGAAATTACACTATCTAGTAATATCATTTTACTCCATTATTTTTTCAGTACTGATAGGTACCTACTTATTTGAATCTAATTAGATACCTAGGTTCCCTTGCGTTGTTAAGCGGCATTCTCGGAGTTTCAAACAGACAAAGTAGGTACCTATTGATATGATTTTTAGGAAGGTATCTACATTTTATTTTAACATTTGAGGTGATTTTAGATTTGGATTTCTTTTGAGCTCATTATTGATGGTAGGTATGTTTTTGATTTTCATACCCTACGATGTTTTATACTTGTCTTTAAAATGTTTGTAGTGTAGGTACTTATAATTTTTTTCTAACAACCTTCATATAAGATTTGCAAACCACATAATATCTACATATCTACTTACCTGGTAGAATAGGTTTTTTTTTTTTTTTGAGGGTGGGAAATCATCAAATAACTTCTCCTGCTCTGGGTGGAGCAGGAGGGCATGTCAGACTTTTACTGACTAAAACCCACCCGTGTTCCCTCAGTTGCCTGTGTGCCAGGGGCCGCGGTATCTCTTTCGAACATGATGGAAACTTACTATGCACATGTTTGTTGACTTATTGTTCCCGTATTCTAGCAATTAAATAGATATTATTCTTACTCTTCAACAATAAGTGAGTACCTACAAAATATGGTCATGGTAATTCCAGGTATATTCTGCGGAGGCTACCACTACTCGCTGAAGATGTATACGTACGAGCGCGTGCGCTCACGCAACTTCGCACGCACTTGGGGTTTCGTGCAGTGCTCACAGGCCGTGCCCATCGCCATAGGAGTGCCGCTGTCAGGTGAGATGCAACCTAAACCATATGGAGCTAGTTATTCTCTATGACTCATACATATCTAAATGTTCTATGGTTTTTTTAATCTTTATGAGCGCGACTGAACGCAGACTCCAAATCGCTAATAAGTTAGCTATGCAGGATTGATGATCGCCGAAGTATCGTGTCTAATATTGCCCTTAATTATGAAATTACGTAATCACCTACTTGCATGCTTCAGTACCTAGATAAGTCCTATCTAATATTTTTAAATTTCCAGGGTACATAAACGTGGGTTGCGGCGGCAAAGCGGGCTACTACTTCAGCTCGACGTGTTCCCTCATCGGATCCCTGTCTCTCTTCTGTATCGATCTTCATAGGCGCAGTGTAGCGCACAAACACACCAAGTAAGGACCAATCATTTTAGGTTGAGAATAGGTTGTAGTTATGAATGTTAATTTTAAAGAAAAGTTTTACTAGGTACTACTGCTTACCATAGGACCTCGTTTCCTTTACACATTTTTACCTTCCTAGCCCATGCTACTTGGTGACCAAAAGCTGGGTAGGAACTTAAGCTTTTGGTCTAAGGAAAAAAAAAAGACAAATCAATCAAGAATTTCTTGATGGGTTTTATGGAGAAGCAGATTTAGCACGAAAGGCCCAGCTTATTGGCTGACCCGCGAAAGTCATCCTTCATTCACTCGTCATTCACACGCCATCCTGAACTTTAATAGTGTCACTCCCAGTCACCACAAATAATTAAATTTGTGTTGCAGAGAAAACGGTGGAACTGCAAATTGCGAATCGACGTGCGAGCCTTCGCGACGCAGCCGCAGTCGCGAACGTGAACCGCGTACAGCCGCAGGCGCAGCCACCGCCTTAGGTAAATAATTATTTGTACATAACATATAATGTGGAACCAAAACTAGCAATCAAAAACTAGAAGAAATATGGTGCTTTACAAAACATTCTGTCCGAGTAGGTACCTACTTTATTAAGGAGGATCCACCCTTATAAAATATGAGGAATATTCCACCGTTCCTACTTACGTACCTCCAAACTAGAGACCGGCCGAGTATGAATGCAGCTTCTTCATCATGACTTCTTCACAATGATGTAATTAATTCTCTACCTATACATATTTCTACCAGCAGTTTTTTTGCAAATGTCAAGACGATGCAGAAAAGTAGGTAACTGACTGTAACTAAGAAGTAACTATTTTTCTAAATTTTAATAAAACCTTAATTTACCTATAGTCAGTTAAGTTATTTACTAATTGTTTAACCTATTCAGCCCCGGATCTAGGGGGGGGGGGCAAACCGGGGCACCCGCCCCGGACGGTAGTTTCAGAGGGCCCCAAAATCATATTAACGGAAACCTGGATTGCTCACCGTCGACTTGTAAGAAAAAGGCGCACAGGCCCACACCTAATTAATTTATCTCAAACGCTGGAGAGGGGCGCCACTATCAAGTGTCTGCCCCGGTTCGAAAAAATCGTAGATCCGGGGCTGTATATATACAAGCATTTGAGTTCACGAAGCTGAACTTTGGGCCAAAAATATTTACACTTTTTGCCATCGATAGGTAGGTACGTTAAGAAGAAGTGACCGGTATAGGTAACTGAGATCACTGTGTAGTTGCTAGTTCAGATAGAATCCAATTAAGTACTATATGCCTAACTATCTAGTTTAGGGCCCTACCTATATTGTTATTTTGATGTAAATCAGTTATTTCAATAAACAATTTTAATTCAGTTCTAGGAGCAGAATTCGTAGCACCAGGTCGAGCGGGTCGCGACCTCCTGCTGGACAGCATTCGGCCCGGCACCCTGGGCTCTCCGCCGCCGAACGTGCCGCCCGAGCTGACCTGCATCAGCGAGGAAGGTGGCCTGGATCTCGACCTTGATCTGGACATACCAGAGCATCTCCTCGAGGATTTAGACTGCGGGGGTGATTGTATCACTAGTTGTAATAAGGTAATGAGTTTTCTTTCGAATTTGTTTTGGCATCGTGGCCAAGCTAGCAACCAAGCAGCCCGCTAAGGTTATAACGTCACAAATATCTTGCAAGTTTTTCAGTGACTATGATTTTTTTTTAAGATGTCTAATCCTTGCTAGCCCCGTGTGCAGGTATGCAACTACGAAAAACCTGCTGGTGACTTCTACTGTCTCTAACATGCAACAGGATCCCTAAGTTCAATCCTTATGCATTCTCTGGTAAATAACTTGATGGTCATCACCAAGTTATCAGAACCTTATTGGTCGTTCGCAGAGATCCCTGAAGCACTAATCTAGTCGACTGCTAATTCAAAACTTCAAAATCTTGTTCCCAGGTCGAAAACTATTTAATGTTAAGTGAATACGAAAACAATCTGATAGCCGAGCTGCCGACACTCAACGAGCGGCGTGGGCGGCGTTGGTCCATCGTCGTGGCCAACTCTTCGCCACAAGCATCCACCATCGCTGAACGCCCCGACTCACCAGAACTTCACGCCAAAAACTCGATCAAGTGGAAGAAAAAGTGCCATAACACAAACAACAGACTGATTACAGTGATCAACGAGCAATCACTCTGAAATATTGGTGAAATAATATTCAGACAATAAATAGAAATAATCAGTTAGTGTACGACCTATAACCTCATTAATTTATTTGATGTGTGTGAATAGTAGCGTTTGTGTATTGTTCAAAATAATTTATTAAATTATTATTACAATTTTTTTGCTTTTTAATTATTGCCTTCAGCCGTGGATCAGCAGTGTGAGTAGGTCACAAGGACGTCAGAATGAAACCACAGTACATACAATGTAATTAAATATAATGTCATTGATATTTCGTAATCTTAAAAATAAGTAATATATTAGTGAATACTGCACCAAAAATACAAAGGAACACAATATAATTATTTATTACCGTTGAGGAACCACAATATCTTCTAAGAACTGGGCGAAACAGCGCATCGCTTGCAGCAGGGCAGCGAGAAGTATTGACAGAGATAAGCTGAGCAACTTCTGGTTCTCGGTATTCACAATTTCGTTGTTCGCAACAGGAACTAAACTTTGGCTCGATCCTACACTAGGTATACTTGAATAATCACAATCGAAGTTACGTTTTTTTGTACCGACAACCTTCTTTTTATTTTTACCTTTAGACAATGCACGAACATTGTCGACATCACATGTCAGATCTATCACAATATAATCCGAAACTTTTTTATCAACATTCAGATCTTTAGGTTCCGCCGGGTGACACCCGGCTTCCGCGTCTTCAATAAAAACACTTACATGATTAACAGCGGTCGAACAACTTGGAATCTCATTCCTGTGCTCAGCACAATGAGGTTCTATAGTTAGGCACTTCGTTATTACTTCTTGTTTATCGTCTATAATTGAACTTAAATTTTTACTTACGATATCATTATTGTTTGGACTTATGTTAAGTTTGAGAGAGTCGTCAGTTTCCTCGGATGACATTCCACTGTCATTGTCTTCGAGATTGTCTATGTCTTCTCGATGCTCGTTAATATTATTTTGCTTAATAGTATCGATGTTTATCTTAGTGTTACCGAAGCTGCCGTACGAAGGCGACATGGGGGTGCCGGCAGTCGATTGCTGTAGTACCGTGCCCGCGCTGGGCACGGCCTCGGGTCAGGACGTCTTGACACAGCTGATGTTACCCTTTATGACAATTGTACTTGAAGTTGATTCTTGGGCCCCAAATATACTATCCATGTCCGACAACGATGCATTGTCTAAGGAACTTCCATCGTCGAGCAGAAGCTCTGATCTTAAACCCTGAAATATCGATAAAAAAAATAATAAGAACAATCCAGAAAGAGGCACTTTTAAAAACGGTATCCTAAAGTGCCTTATTGATTGATCTTACCTCAGAAAAATATTCATACTCTTTTTCAAAAGTGAGTATAAAGACACAAAATATTGCTGCTAATATGTTGCTACATAGGGAAGTCACGATGAAACAGAAGTAGAGTGTGCTGGAACCATCTGAAATAGGGAAAAAAAATATTTGAATTTAAATTGTACCTAAATAATTTTTCAGTCTTGAGTAGATTTTAATGGAAATAATATTTTGATTCTCGACCATGGGTGTAGCTAGGAATTTTCTCTAGGGGTGCAGCCGTCTAGATGGATATGGAGATCATAAATGACGCAAAGTAATAAATAAACCCACAAAAAAATATTTCATGAAAAGTAGGCTGCCACTAAGAAGAGAGGCAGGTTATACTTTTCGGCCTTCTGGATAACCTGCCGCAGCATGTGTATATGTTCTGCGGTGCTAAAGCCTTTACGGAATCCGGCTTGTTCGGAGGCTGCAGGTCATAAACCTGGCCGCGACACGGTCCGTGATGATGACTTTTGACAACAACTTGTAGACATGACTCAGAAGTGAGAAGAGCCTACAATCCTTAAAAAGGGCATTGTCACTCTTCTTAAAGTAGCACCATACCTCTGTTCCATGCCTGTGGAATTTTTCTCTCGAGTATGCCGGAATCAAACCGCTTCTGGATGGCATTGAAGGGTTCAGGTTAGACGGATACGAACCTGCCATCATCGGTCTTTAGTTTCTGACTAATGAACAGATCCCTAGCAAAGACCTTGGAGCCCTTGTTCTGCTCTATCATATCCTTAATACGTTCTATATTAAAGCGACGAAGGTCGCTTTTCAAGGACTTAGAGATCCGTTAAGCTGTACGTAGGTACTTGAGCGCATCGTCTGAAGACTGCAGGATCATCTCACGGTGCATCCTACTTTGCACCTTCATGAGGTGCAAAGTAGGATCAGCAAGCTTCTTGTTTCTTTTTACGACGGGTTTTGAAGATCTTAGCCCCGACTGTATGGACAGTTTTCACGAATCCATCATTAAAATCGTCCACAGAGCTCCCTAGGCACTCGAAACAATTCTGGAGTTCGAGTTGAAAGCTCTCGGCGTTTTGAACTTGGATCAGTGCTGGGCGAAGCGTAGACTTCGTCAGTCGAGATCTTTCTATTTGATATTTAAGTTCAAAGTGCCTCTTACCATGCGGTGATCACTTCCAGTTTTCACCGCCTTGGTCACAGAGACATCATTGAATACTTGCTTCGTCGTCGACATAATGAGTCAATCTCATTTTTTGTTGCACCATCAGACCTCTGTCAGGTCCACGCCCTATGTTCACGTTTTCTTAAGAAGGAGTTCATCATAAAAAGGCCTCTCTTCTCTCTCGATTTTCACTACGTTACTCACAAGGGAAATATTAACGATTAACCAGACACCACCTTGGGATTGCTGGTCTCACTCCCATATGGGCTTATGGTAAGAAATTAAGTCAGTGGTCTTTATCATGCAATAGTTAAATGGAATGGCCCAGCCATATGATACATTTTGACCAAGATGTGAGTTGGGCTCGGCTCTACATTAGACCATATTACTTTTTATCAGTGAAAGCGTTATTTAATTCTTGGCAACCTTTTAAATGGTATGTTTATGGTGGGATTTCATTTATTTTTGTAGGGTGCTCTATTTAATTTAATTTTAGCGGTGATATTTTACTGACCTATTTAATTATCCATAAGAAGTGCCCTAGAGGTTTTGACGAGTGAGTCAGTCAATGACGAATCGTCATTTTTAAGTATTACTAAAAGCCAAAGTGTAAAAGCTAGATAAATAATAATGAGTAAGTTTAGTTTATTTATTTTCTTAAAACTTTTTAATAAAACTTATTTTTTTAATTCTGCTAACTATATCTAACCCGAGACTGAGCTCTTTAGCATCGTCCAGCCCGAAGCTTTGAAAATACGAGGAAACGTAGGTAGTACCCCTGCTTTTTGTTTTTGGCTCGTCTTGTCGGGGGCATTACCAAGCCCCGTTCACTCTCCTTTTGATATACGCCACATGGTGATGTGGCGTATTTCTGAGTGCCTAAGTAAAGTTAAAAGTCTCATGGCTAAATCTACTAATAATTATAAATACAAAAGAAATTCTTGCAATTATATCTGAATGGTAGATACCTTTCCACATTTAAACGGATTGCGATAAAGGTTGGCAAGAAGATACAATACCATTCTGGGAAAGATACTTTTTACCGTGGGAAGATATAATTTCTAGGGGGGGCAAAGAAGTTTTTAGGGTGGGTGCCGCCCACCCTTGCCCCTCCCCCCCCCCTCCTAGCTACGCCCATGTTGTCTACTGTATGTAGTTGGTGACTTCATACAGGATGCTACACTTATATCGGTTATGGACCAATGCCAACGCTCCCGGTGTTTTACCAATTGTTGTATACGAAGTCTGTCTATAAAATGTTAGAAAATATGTGTTACTTACTCAATGGCAGAAATGATGTTACAGTTCCAAATATAGCCATTAGAATCAAAATAAGGAAGCTCAAGTTGGCAAGGCATTGCCGAAACACTGTTAAATTTTTATCATAAAACAGAGTCGAGGTATAAGTCGTCAGGATGCACTGAAACAATAAACATTTTGTTACAACTATTAGAATTCATTTAAATATCAAGCTGAACAGGCACTAAAATCTCGGAGGGGGTAAATGGCTTTATATGTACGATTTATAATGGATATTGTCAAAAGTCGGATTTCTAAATAACAAGACATTTACGATGTCTCATAGCACCTTCTTTTCGAATTGTTCAACACCTAGTTTATAGTTCCGACCAACCAAAAAGAATAATATAAGAATTAGGTACTATTCAAATTATTCTAAGATAGACGCAGACACAGATGGCGAAAATTTTTTTTAATTACGTACTTCTTTTTGATTAGCTCACGCACAACGTTGTGCGCGCCAATTCAAATGAAAGGAGTGGGTGTACCGTGTACCACAGCAAAATGAATTTTGCATGTTTCATTTGCCAACAATTTAATTGCTAAATCGACCTTCTGAACCCTTGTGAGATTTTATTTCATAAACATATACACCCTTATTTATAAATGGTGCTAAAAGTTGAATAATTATTAGCGTCTGTTTAACCATACTTTTTTGATGTTTAAACATCTCTTAACTTTAAGCAACATTTATAAATGAGAGGGTAAAATGCTAATAATCATACTTATAACATTTTACTTAATAAACTGTCATTGTACTTAATAAAATGACTAACTAACTATGTTCTCATGTTCTTCTGAAATGAATTAAAAAAATAGCCTAATTATAATTTCATTATCAAGATCAATTACAAAGAAATTCTTGGGAGCACAAGATATAGAAGTAAGATACATAATAATTAGTTAACATACCTGCATCCAAATGTATAAAGTGCCAAATCCACATATAAAAATATTCAATGCCGTGAGGCAATGATTATCCACCTGCAAATAATTACATAAGTTATGTGTAAATGTACTAGTATTATGAGATTTACTTCATGCTCATAAATATTTAGAACTCACATTAGTAAGATGTTTATTAGGAAATGCCCAAGAGTTACAATGCAATAACAAAGATGAATATTACATTACAGATATTTTTTTTGTTAACATTTTTTACTGAGACAGTTTACTCATAAGTTAGTTTAAGTTAGTAAGATGATTATACACATACTATGATTTAATTTACATAATTCATTGTAATGAGTACCTTTCAAGTGTACTGGATCAGATCTACTTCTGAGAACAACTTTAAATATATTGTAACATAAAAATCCCCAATATTATTAATTTTTCTTATTTTCTGTCCCTGAAATGCTTATTCTAGTCAATGACGATCTTACCTTGAACAGGAAAAGGAAGAAATATACCAGGAAGCCCAGAGAGAGGAATGAGGCTGAAAAGGAAGCTATCCTATTTGCGAATGAAGTAACATTTGGATTTGGTGTTAATGAGCCGAGTATATGTATTTGCTGGTATCTGTCATATAATATTTTGCCAGCTGTAAAAAGACACATTGTTAGCACAAAATTATTAGTAATGATTTAAAATAATAACGCCATGATGATAAACAGAGATTGGATATTCGGATGCATATTCACCTAAAGTTGAGATGTTGGCTAACAAGGAATGCGCTTTTGTATTGAAAAAGTCTTAATTTAGGTAAGTAATTTTAATTTGTTTATTTTTTGTTTTAACTAATAGAAACCACCTCTCCTCCAGTACATACACATAATTGTATCGAGTTAAACATTAATTTTAAATTAATATACATCTGAATTGTTATGCAATCCAAGAATCCTGGGGTTTTTAATAAATATTACAAATAATTTATAAAGCCGCTTCCATACTTTCATAGCTAAACATTTTCTTTAGATAAATATGCATCTGAATATCCGATCTCTGATGATAAAACATGAGGCACTATGGGACTGTAAAAGACATTGACAAAGAACTCAGAAAACTACATTTTAAATGTTATCCTCATGATCGTCAGAAAGGGTCTGTTAAACTGATCAGTATGTGGTCTGACTGCATACTATCCTTGACCAATATTAAGTTATAGTGCCATAATAGCCCTTAAAATTTTATCCAATTTTTATTTGTAGTTGACATCTTACTCATATGAAAATATTAATTAGTGGAATAAAACAAATTTCTAGTTTGCTTTTTATAAAAAAGAAGCATTAATAATACCTTCATAGTAAAATATCAAGCACACCCAAAATGATCATGCAAGTGGACTTTGATGACTTATTAATGAGTATGCTATATTATTTACTTTATAAACACACACAAATACAGAATATTGTTAGATAAAGTAACATGCTTTGTTGTTCCCTTCTATAAAACAAAAATGGCTAAACTTTAGTTCTATTCAAAAGTTTTAGCTTTCTTTTCTACACTTGTTTATAACTGTCACAACAAGGTCAGCATAAATAAACAATAAAATTAATTGCTTTAGTTTTAATAAACTGCTCATAAAGATGTAGCAGTCATGTTGCATTTATATTATTGCACATACATTTCATCACTGACTTTATATAACATAGACATAAATCCCTCTCACCAATTGCTCCGCTCGCTATGAACAAAAAAGCAAGGCCAGTATCCAAAGAATTTGTGTCTTGCGAAACTTGGAAACACAGACTGAAACATAAAGAAAACAATTTATTACTATGAAAAATAAATAACTCGCATTCCAAATGAAAGTGAAAGTAGCAAAGAATGTATTGTATTACCCAAAGAGAACAACCACAAAACAGAATTTAACTAACAAAACTTGTGGCATGAGTGCGCTACCTAGGTGGCACAATTTATTGAGCAAATAGACATTGGATTTGTTTTATTTTTATTTTACGAACAAAACAAAAAACACAAGTGCCCAAAAACATTATTTTGAGTCAAATAAAATAGTACTTACGATACAATATACGTAGATGCTAAAATGATCAGGCCACACTTAAATATCAACATATTATGCTAACAAAATAAATTAGAACAAGACAATAGTTTCTTCAATCCAACACCTCGTTTCTAAAACATAGTTGTACAAAGGCAAGGCAACCTGCCTGACATTTATTTCGAATTTGACGTTGACATCACAGTTGGGAGGAGTGGCCGCTTTCCGAATTAGAAAAATAGCGCTGTGAGCGCTCACATCAATAATTTGAAAGAAATCACGATTTTGACACTTTTATCAACAATACGGAACGCTCGTGAACACGCTAACAGTGCTCACTCAATGTTAAAACCTTTTTACACCATTTAAACGTGTATAAACCACAAATTGCGTCTTCTTAATCGGGTGTGAGCGCGCTCAAATCGATAATAACGCAAATCGGAACGTAGCCTAAATATTTTTACTGAATTCAACCAACACTTTTTATACATGCACTGGCTGTCCCGACAGACGTTGTCCTGTCCTAGCTATGAATATTAAATTCGTATTCAACACGTGGTGGTTATGCCATTAAATTGTAGCTTATGTGAAACGTTGGTCTTTTTAACACAGCGCCATCTATTAAATTCTTACTCTAAAAAGTGACTACGTTGATGAATACAAAAGAATGTCCTTTGAAAAATCCTTGTTTTAATACGTGGTTCAATAAGTCGTAGATTTTAATACTTATTGAACCACGTGCTATATTGGCGGGCGCCATTACCACCAATGCTTCTGTCTAAAGTTATAAACACAGCATGATAATAAATAATATGCCTTGTGTCGGTCGTGTCGTGCGGCTTTTAATTTAAAAATAATAATTCTACACTACCTTGAAAATTATATCTATCTATACATTTTTATTAAGATGCGATTGCCATGTGGTTAAAAACTGAAAGCTCGTCGCAGGTGGCAGCACAGTTATACGTCTAATAATGGGTACTTTTTGGTTTGGTTACTTTTGTGTCGGTCACAAAATAAACGTAACCCAGTAAAAATGAATGAGATTTGGAGTGTACCACTATTATGAGCTCAGGAAAAGGAAAGCATCTACCACTGCTAAAAAACAGCTTAAGAGGCTCCACAATTTTCGTCGTATAACATTTTTGGGAGGCCTATACTCAGCAGTAGGTAATTGCAGGCTGAAATGATTATGATGATGAACATCTTTGGCAAATACGTGTGTCTCCATTTTTTGTAGTCAACAGTTGCGCAATGGGAAATAATTAATTATGCGTAAAAGTCGCTTGTTTAAAAAAAATGTATGGATAGTGACAGCTAGCTGTCAAATACTTGGACGTTAGCTGTGGATGTTAGATAGCAGCGACTTTTGAAGTAAACAAGTTGGTCGTTTTTATCCCCAATTTATTATCATGGGTTTTTCTATGGTTCAAAAATCGAAATACAAAAGGTACAAGAATCTTGCCAAATCAATCATGCCAAAATCGGAACTAACACCAATAATTCCTCCAGTGCCGCAGTGCCCAAGGAACATATATACCACAAGCGGGCAATGCCCCTCTTTCAAATGTCTGTGTTTCAATGGCATTCACGTGCCAATTAATCCAAGCTTTTTGCACCGTTTTATATTAGGAAAACAAACTTCGGCACTTTTCTCTTTAAATTAATTTTAGTTTGGCAACATCAAATGAGAGAGAATGGCGGGATTTGATGAATTGTCAAACCACAAACCAGTCAAAGTCAATTGTCAAAAAATTGGTTGTTATTAATTTGTTTGCCGAAAGATTATTTTAAAATTTTCACACGATTTAACTAATAACAAGCCATGTCTACTTTGCAACCTATCCACGCATTGAGTTTGGGTAAGTGTGTATAATTGCCTTTTTCCCGATCAATACAAACATAATTTTTTCTTCCTCTGCGAAAGACCAATAACATCGTCATAGGATGTGCTGATGATACACACGGAAACACTAAATTTTAATATAGGGGTGTGATGTTTGTTCACAGTGAATTTAGAGTAGACTACAATAATAGTATTGCTAGATCTCGAGCTGGTTTTCTTTCTCTATTCTCATGTGTGATTAAGTACCTATTTGAACAGGCTTATATTTTAGACACCAGCCTGCTAAAGGAAAGCACACTGGCAGATTAAGGGCAAAATTACTCTATTGGTGCCATAGAACTTAAGAAATAAATTTAAAAAGGGACTTTATAACTTTCGTACTCTTTAGTAGGAACTCCGCGGCTCCGCCCCTAAGACGACCCACTGACCCTTATTTGTCCTGCCAGGGGTGCGGGTTATACAAAAGAGACAGTGGCCCCTGGCACACAGGCAACTGAGGGAATATGGGTGGGTTTTTGTCAGTAAAAGCAGACTTTTAACAGGAGGGTGTGTCAGAGACACACCCTCCTGTTTCACCCAGAGCGAGAGAAGTTATTTGATGATTTCCCACACAAAAAAAAACCATATTGGTCCAGGATCTGATTGTCCATGTATTAAGCAAAGGCCTCCCTTCCAATATGTTTAGAATACTCAAACTAATATTTAAACTCCGCCCCTAAGACGACCCACTGACCCAAATAAGGGTGTAAGTACTATACTCAGGGTGTCTAAAAATTCAATGAAAATTGGTGTGATATCTTGTGATGTTATCAAATTAATCTGATGAACATAGAAAAGTGGCAGCTTAGGCCTATTTGACTAACAAAGTTAAGCAATATCAATATTGTTCTTGATTTAATTGGTCATTAATACCTGCCATACCTAAGAATCACATAGGTAAACAATTTAAATATGTACTTATAATAAAATTTGTGTCTACATAATATGCAGTAATCCTTTCATAAATACTATTGTAAACCAATGTTGAATGTATAATTATGCTGTTGGTTCTTTGAGCAAATCTACATGTAAAAGATGGTAAAATGAAACAAGACATCTTTGCTTAATAACTTTAATACCAAACATAGAACTTTCATTTACATCACAAAAAATTATATCATTACAATAATAATATTTTTTACAGATTCAGTTCAGCAGCAGGCTTTTGTCAAATATTTCCACTCTCTACCAGAGGTGAGTTATAAATTTCATTTAAATAATGATCACATAAATCGTGATCACTATTTTTGTCTGGCATTTACAAACATACACATCTATTCTGCTATTATCACATACTCAAATATTTTTTAAAGTAACAATAACTTTACAGTTATTTTATTTTATATTAATTAACATTATGACTAGGTAATTGAATAAATATATTATTTAAGAATATTTAAATCCATTACACTGGCATGTCAGAACCATGAAGCAATTTTACTTTTTGCACTAGAGAATTTATTTCCAACAGATTTCCAGAATCCAGTTGATTCAGTTACCGGCTCTTTTGGAGTTACTTCAGTACTTGGAGTTAGTGTAGAAATTGATTGTAAATCATTATTTTGTTTTTTAAGAATGGGCTGTTCAATTACTTCTGGTGGAGGAATGATTTTTTGTGTTTGTACATTATTTTTTGGAACTGCTGTTCGTTCTTCTTTTGAGTATTTAAGAGGTTGTTCTGAATCTTGAGTTAATTGCTCTGGATCTTTATTTTGTTGCTGCAGGTTATCTTGTGATCCAAAATATTGTAAATTGTGTTGCTCTAAATTTACCTGCTGGCCAAAATCTTGCAAGTTTTGTTGCTCCAAGTTATCTTGTTTTGCAAAATCTTGTGAATTTTGTTGCTCTAGATTTACTTGCTGCCCAAAGTCTTGTAAATTTTGTTGCTCCAAATTATCATGCTTTCCAAAATCGTGTAGATTTTGTTGATCAAAATTTGCCTGCTGACCAAAATCTTGTGAAGTCTGTTGCTCTTCATTTTGTTGCTGCCCAAACTCTTGTGTATTTTGTTGCTCGACATTTACTTGGTGCCCAAAGTCTTGTAAGTTTTGTTGCTCCAAGTTGTCTTGCTTTGCAAAATCGTACAGATTTTGTTGCTCTAAATTTTCTTGCTGCCCAAACTCTTGTAAGTTTTGCTGCTCTACATTTACTTGCTGCCCAAAGTCTTGTAAGTTTTGTTGCTCTAAGTTATCTTGTTTTCCTAACTCATGTAAATTTATTTGCTCAATGTTTTCTTGCTGGGAAAAATCTTGTTGTTTTTGTTGCTTCAAGCTTTTTTCATAATCTTGTACATTGTGTTGCTCTAAGTTATGTTGCTCTTCGGAATCTTTTGGATTTGGTGGTTTAATGTTTTCATGCAGTGAAAGTACATGAAGATTTTGTTGCTCCGTATTTTCCAAATCTTTCTGCTCCTTTAAATCGTGATGCTGATGGAAATTATTTAGCCCATGTGTGTTTTCGTGGTGCTGAATATCTTGGTTATAATGTCTTGCATTCGTATTATTTTTATTCATATCATTATTTTCATTCTGATTCTGTAGTGTTTCTGAGCTTGCAGGTGTATCAGATGGGTATTTTTCTGGTTTTAGATCTGATAAATCTTCAGGGCCAATATCTCCTCGACCTACGTCTAGAGAGCTTTCTTTCTCCGTCGTTGTGTCATTTGATTTTTTGATTTGACCTATGTCCTTTTCAATATTGTGCATCAATTCATGGTAAGGATTCATTTGGCTATTAAGTCGCTCCTGCGAAGCGCTTTCCATAATATGGTATTCATGCATTGAGTTTCCATAAGAATTCTGGCTGTTGGTCGTCTGTACTTGCGAAAATGGGTTTCCTTCACCTTTATCCTCATTACCCGATAACAGTGTTTGTTCGAAATTACCTAATTTATTCCATAAACCGGAAAGAGGCGCTGTGTTTGGTGAAATTGTATCAAAAGCGTTAACATGTAAGAAGGTGTCGATGTTCGTAGTCTGTTCTTGTCTGTGTTCTGTTGTGGAATGCAAATTGCTGGTTTCGTGTAATTTATGAGTTTCTTGAAAAGAGTTTTCGTCTGTCCTAAATTGATTCTGATTGGTATGTATGTTGAAATTTCCATTATGTAAGTTAAAATATACAGTGTTACTTTGTTCATTAGTGTCTGGGATTTTGTGGGATTGTTGTGTATTACTTGTTATCTGTTCAGCATTTGTGCCATTGTTCTCCTCATGATGAACTGATTGTAACTCATCTGTATTGATCACTGAGTGAAGAGGCTGCTGATCTAGGCTTGTCTGTTGAGTAACGAAAGCTACTTGATTACCATTAGAGTTTGTATGCTCGCTGTTGTATTTATTTTGATGTACATTTTGATCTGACCCAAAGTCAAATTTATCCCACACACTCATTTGATGATTGTTGTGTTTTTGTGATTGTTGTAAATAACTGAAAATGTCGTCGTCGCTCAGTTGAGTTTGTGTTTCTTGCTGATTGAATTTGTTGGATTGTTCATGATCTGTGTCCTGAGTATTGGAATTGTTTTGATCATCCTGGCTCTTGGAATTGAAACCCCATTTATCCTGTGCTTGTTGATCATGAGGATTATTTTTTAGTTCCGTTTCGGTATCTTGTGTGCGTTGTCCGAGATCATCTAAATTAAGAAGATTTTATTAATTTCGATTGCCACATAATATGGTTTGTTTTTAGTTCATTGATGAGTTGAAAGTTTTAGTATTACTTCTTGGGTAATTTTTAAAATGTTATTTTTACAAAGGCAACCTAACAGTCCGTCACCAATTTATGTAAAAAGTGTAAAAACGTATCATGCAATTGTCGACATAATTTATTTAAAAATAAATACAGGCTTTTATTTTATTTACTTATTATAGTCCGACTGGAAATAGAAAGTACTTTCTTTGCGAAAAACCCGAAAGTGAAGCTTTATGTGATTATTTATTAGAAAATGACCTGTACCTTTTATTATCATAAATTATTTTGATAAGTAGGTACCTACTGTGTTTTGAATTAGTCGGGGTAAATAAGTTACGAACTAATGAAGAGCTCATATTATGTAACAAACTATAACTGAAAAGTGGATTTTCTTCATAAAAGGGCGATCGAATCTTGACTTCCAACTCCAAGTTACTAGTTTTACTTGCTTGAAAGGCGAAGAACCACAGTATTGTCCCAATCATGATTTTATTTAGGTACGTAAATAAAATCGTTTACCTACAATTCATGAAATAAATAATAGTAGCGCCGTTACACTAGTGACCAGCAGCTTGATTTCGTAACTTAATAAAATAATAACACATGTCTTAAATAATTACGGATTTTGAATAACTTAAAATAATAATAATCAATGCCTTCGAAATGAAAACTGTCAATGAGTTCATGACTGTGCAACGCAATCGACAGAAGGTTTAAAATCAAACAATTATTCGACTACTTAGTAAAGCCAGCCACCAAATTAGTACTTATGTATTGTTTGTTTAAAACAATAAAATTGACAAATTAAAGAACTCTGATATCATAAAATAGTAATAAGAGAAGACAATGAGATGTGGTTAAATAACAGAATATTTGTTTTATATTAATGTATTCTTTTGTTAGTAGGACTACACAGAATTTTTTATATTATTAGAAATACAAATTATTTAAGAAGGTATGAAATTGTTAGTTTCTTAAATTAGTGATGAATCAGTATCGACGAATACATGATACTGTGGTTTTGGGTTATAAGATTGTCATTTATTTTCATCACTTACTTTGATTTTTTTGTTCAACATTAGACAGTTGCTTATCTAAGTCTTGAGGTTTTTGTCCTAAATCTGTGAATTTATCCCACGTGTGTTTCATGCCTGCATGTTGACTTAAATCTTCTGAGTTATCCCATGTGTTCTGAGCTTCTTGTTGAGAGCCCCAAACAACTTCTGCTTGCTGCCCTAAATTTTCCACTTGTTGACCCAAATCTTCTAGATTTTGTTTCTGTTGCGGTTGACTTAAGTCTTCTAGTTTTTGGCTTTGTTGTGCCTGGCCAAAATAATCTAGGTTCTGGCTTTTTTGCTGTTGGCTAAAATCTTCAAGGTTCTGGCTTTGTTGCTGTTGACCAAAATCTTCAAGGTTCTGGCTTTGTTGCTGTTGACCAAAATCTTCAAGGTTCTGGCTTTGTTGCTGTTGGCCGAAATCTTCAAGGTTTTGGCTTTGTTGTTGTTGACCAAATTCTTCTAGGTTTTGGCTTTGTTGCTGCTGACCAAAATCTTCTAGATTTTGACTTTGTTGCTGTGTGTCTTGAAATTGATCAGTGTTATAAGAACGAGCCACTCGTATATGACCGTTCTCGTCACAGTCTGCTCCGCTTGCGTGTGAATGCTGGTAATGTGAATGTGACCCAGTCGCTGAATACCCTAGATTTTGTGTTGAACCCGTCAATCTTTGCGAGGATTGGCCATCGTAATATGCACTAGATGCTGGCTTGATAACATAAGGATCTCCTTGACGTTCCCATGATTTATGGTATGAGTAGGCGGATTGATAACTCTTGGGTTTTGTATTTATATTCTCAACTTGATTGTTTAAATCGGCGGCAGCGTTAAATCCTGTATTGTGTACTGCTGCTTGTGTCAGGGCACCCGCCGCAACTCTATGTTGTCTGCCAGCGTTGTATTGGGATTGAATGTTATAAGCACTTAAACTAGAGTCTGATGAAGTTTCTTGGTGGTTTGTTCCATATCCCGCGACAGAATATGCGTTGGCATTAGTGTGTGATGCTCCGTTGCGTTGAGAGTCGTAATCTAAACGAGATTGACCAGATGTTGATTTAACATTAGCGTTATATCCACTATAAGCTGCGTGTACCCTCTGAGAGTCCACTCTTTGCGTGTCATATTGGTCACCAGATGTGCGTGCTTGACCATCCTCGTACAGTTCATTATTTCTTGAGAAAGGGTTATCTGTAGAAGTAGGTGCGATAACGGCGGTTGAGGGAATTGTATCATGTTTTTCCCATTCCTTACGGTAGTTGTACGACGACTCGTAGTGTTTGGCGTTATTAGGCCTGTACACAGTACGCTGGTTATCATTACTTAAGACTTCGGCATCACTGGTAAGGGAATTTTGGTCTATTAGACTAGATCCGTGTGTGTGATCGTACGTTTGAGCAGCTACTGGTATGGTAACTCTCGTTCCTGGCCTGACGATAATTCTCACCGGCGTCGCACTTATTAATCTAGTTTGAGCATTTGAGCCATAGCCTCCAGAATGTAAATTTGTGTTGCTGGTATCATAGGCAGCGTGCTGTTGGAAACCAGACTGTGAGTTATATCCTGCAGCGTGGCTTGTTTGTCTACCGTAGTCGTACTGGCCAGCTCCTTGTGTTTGATCTAGCGCCTGAAGATCATCAGTATGGAGATTAAGACCTGAGTGTCCTGCCGCTTGATACCCACTATGTCTTGAACTTTGTGATTGACTATTGGCATAAGCTGCAGCATTGTACGCTGAACTTGCTGAACGTGATAGTTGCGACTGTGAGTCGCCGTAAGAATGGCTTTCTTGGAAGTTACGCCCACCAAGATTGCTGAGGTCATAATGACCCGAGCCATAAGTACCTCTGGAGTTGGCAGCACTGTACACACTTCCAGTTCTCGTCTGAGCGCCATCACCTAATTCTCCATCGACTTGCCGCACAAGACCACTCATTTGATTTTGAGCCAAGGAGTCCATGTTATGAGCGCGTTCGTAATTTCCGCCCATGTTACCTCTCTGAGCGCCATAAAACCCTGATTTAGTTCCATCATCCGAGGAGCTCCTTGAAAATTGAAAATCTTCCTTTTCTTTGTATAGCTCAGGCCTAGCCACTGCTAAGGCCCAAACTGTGCCCAACACCAAAAGACGCCTCATGTTGAAGTGTTGGTCCACTCTGAAACAAATAAAAACAACTTATTTAAATACCTATATCTTTTGAATGTTGGGAACCTACACGTATAATACTTACTGCAGGTACAGTTTTTGTACAGTACTTAAATATTTTTTAAAGTAATTGCCCTACGAGGTGTGGGAAGAAGTCGGAGTCCGCGTATCACTGGTCAATTTACCTGACTCATCAGTTTCTGATGTCGATCTGTTTCTACTTAGATTCTAGCTGTAGACATTAACCCCCTTATTCATAAACGATGATTAAAGTTATAATGTATCGTTAACCAGACGCTAATAATTACTTAACTTTAATCATCGTTTATGAATAAGGGGGTTAGTTGTCAAATGGGTGACGCAAGGCATTTAGAGTTAACACTGTTTAGGCGTAGTTAGTGTTTTTGGGGAAAGTTGTTGAATTCTGTTTGATAACGTTGGTTAATACTGCATCTTTAAGTTAGTTTCCTCAACAATCTCTGGGTTAGCTCGCAAATACAAAAATTCTACATCTCCTTTAACTAAATGACAAGTGACGAAGCGGTGATAATGTGTATTACTGTATCTTTAAGTGAATAAGCTTCTGTTCAAAAGGAGATAAATCCAACAAAAAACGGACAAGTGCGAGTCGGACTCGCCCACCGTGGGTTCCTTATAAATTTGTAGGTACATACCTATTATAAAAAAATTGATCCGCCGCGCGCCATTTTTTGCATAAAGACGATGTTTTTTTTATGATTTCTTTACAAATGTATAGTTTTCAGATTTTTCTCTATACTTGTAGTACTTATAAGACGGTATTATTTGCTAAATTTAATAGTTCTAGGTTAACGGAAAATACCCTATAAATTTTAGTTCCCTTGAGATGGACGAAATATACGTTTTTGCGGCATAAACGGCCGTATCTTTTTTTACGTTAACTTCGAAGTAAAAAAAAATCACAGCTTCAAGAGACTAGACCTGAGTACCTATATCGTTTTAATTTAACCTTGTCGATACCTCCTCCACGCGTTCCCGAGATATAGGGTCTTGACAGACAGACAGACGGACGGACGGACAACAAAGTGATCCTATAGGGGCACCGTTTTTTACGGAATCCTAAAAAGGTTTTTTTTGAACTAACTGCAGGTGTCAACTGGCGATTATTTCGGCATATATCAACACTAAGCAAATGTTACAGTCTGGTTCCTTAATTAATAATATAATTATCATAAAATTAATGTAAAATAACATCAAAGTACCTGTGCGTAATGCATTACATAACACCAAGTTAAGCTAAAAGCTCAAGTTAGTTAGCACAGAAAATGTTACGCTAACGTTATTCATGTATGACGTAACTAGCATAACCTTTTGATATATAATTATTAATTACCCCTGCCCGCCATACGAAATGTTACAATGCCAAGATAAAACGAAAGAAGCATAAATAACAACTACGATAAACGAACAAACGATAAATCAGTGTAATGTAGTGTCAGCCAATCTGCCTAGCCCTTTCCCAACTGTGTTGAGGTCAGCTTCCAGTCTAACCGGATGCAGCTCAATACCAGTATTTAACAATCCAACCCAGGTACTAGGTAATACTTTTGGTAAGACTGGCTGTCAAACTTTCGAGTTTCTGACGCCTCGTAATGACGGTCAAAGATCCACGACTGACATCCGGAGCCGACGGTTATACGTGCTTTCCGAGGTACAGAGGAGTCCCGGTATTTAAAGATGGACCCATCCGCGAACCAATCGCGGCAAGCGTAGCTTAACCTGAACGATTGACCTGTGCGGCTGTTATTACTTACACACAACTTACTACTGAGTCACAAGTCCCTTCAAGAAAACACTATGTAGATAATAATGGCGCTCCCTCACCGGGAGCATTCGCCTGAAATATAACAATTCAAGATTCCATTTCGGGCATTACTTACTATGATACCATTACCTTGCTTCTCTAAACTCTCTGATAGACCATAATGCTCGAACCCGAACAGTACATTTTCAGGCGAATGCTCCCGGTGCGCGATGACCGCCTCACACCTTTATTCCCCGAAGACTTAGGCAAAACCGTGTACACATTTCGCCATAATGGAATCGACTAAAATCAAGCCTAATGGCGATGGCGTATTGAAACTGTAAAGAATCCGAAATCCAGGATAACCAAGTCCCGACTCGCAGGCACTTCATTTGATAATCTACGAAATATGTAGTCGCCCTTTGACACTTTATCGAATCTACCATAAATGCAGTGCAACTTTTAACGTAACGTAAAGTAGAACACTTTTGCCAAAAACGGTTAAATTGAATTTAAAATAAAAATAGATATGTTTTTGTATTAATGAAAATACATTTCAATATTATAAGTTATAACTTTGTTAACAGATATGTAATCGCTTAGAAAAAAAAATGGTTTTAACATAGCGACGATGGAGATTTCAAATATTGTAAGGGACTTTTAAATCTCTGACCCTTACGACATTTGAAATTTCGACTGTCGATATGCAACTGCAAAAAATAAAACAAACGGCGTATAAAACTTACCTATTATCAATAAAATACAGAGCACTTGCACAATTATTATTATTCACACCGCGACTAGTGCGTGTCGTATACTGACTGACATTGGTTGATCAGAACGCGCCAATTTATTGAGCTTTAATATTCCAGGCAGATAACCTCATGACCGGAACATGAGTGATCTTTTATTCTCAGAAGCGGGCTTGCAAATAAACTAAATCTTGTGAGTCCAAAGCCTTGAGTGGCCCAACGATCACTGTTATTTATATTGATGATTGTCAACTTATATGATAATGATTCAGAGGTAAAGTGACTTCATTCATAAAGTTTCAACTAAGTCAAAGCGTATTACTAATGCTTGTTTCACCTAGGACTGCGTTGTGATTTTGTACTATGGTTCAATAGTACCTATACACTCATCAAACCGATAAGAATTTCTTCAAAGCCAATCGAGTACGCGATTTCTGATTAGTTTGATGACCTTTTGCATATTCTTATCTTTCTCTCCGACTCGACTCTTTGAATTTACTAATAATATGACACTTATTTGTTGCCGCTTCGTGGAATATAAATAGTTATTATTATACCAGTGTGTTGTTGTTAATAACTTTAGGATTTTACAGTTTTTATTTATGAAACGTTACACATCATGGTGCATGGTAACCTAATTGGCTCCTAATTCTTCATAGAGAAAACCCCTCCCTACTCGTTCATAGAGTTGTTGCTTCGAACCTGGGGGCCCATTCTCTAAGACCAGCAACGAAAATTCGGGCACGTCCGAAAGTCGTTCGAAACTTCGGACTAAACCTTACACCCGATTTATTAACTTTTTTGGACGGGCAAAAACACATCGGGAGCAGGGCCAACTGTTAAATCGTGGTATAATTAATTTTAAAGTCGGACCTTTTAAACTAAACGTATGTCTTTAGGTGATACGGAGTAGGAGTCCCCCGTATGTTCGGCCGAAACTACAGATTACGTGCTTAGGCATACCGAGATTAAAACCAATATGTTTTTCAAATGCACATTATCTAGGTCGTTTCTAAGTCAATCGTTAGAAATCATAGACATGCTCCCGAAGATTAAGGGCCAATACGGGCTGATACCGGATTATGTGTGAACAATTTCATATCAAATGTTTGCAAGCAAAATTTTTTCCGTCCCTGAACATTGAGCCCGAAGAGCCCTGACCCTGATATGTTTGGATAGATCTTACTAGTTGGAAATCTTCAATCGGCACATTGCAAGTATAGTGATTGATGCTCGCATATGTGTCAGTATAGGCCTTTGCCCTTTAGACTCTGTATAAGGTGATTTCTGGCTCCAGAGAGAAATTATGTATTACAACACAAATAACAATGCTCAGAAATGACATTGCTCTTATTAAAAAATGGGACATCAACTGAGGAGTAATCAAGACTGACACTTTTAATACATTATTGACAACAATATTTTATATGGTCTTGACTTTTTTGCATCATTTTTTCTTGTAATTTATTAATAGTTTTTTTTTGTTTACGATAAAATTCTAAAGAACTTATTTTGTATTACAGTAATTCGCATTAATTAACCTCACAATCTGCTGGAGACGCTGACGTAAAAAGATTTTTGTTGAACAATATTTTTTATAAAGCACAAAAAGATATCGCCATAGTAATTTCTACTGCTGGAGATGCGCCATCATATAGACCGCATGACTTGCAGAACTATTTACTTATGTTAGATTTTTTATAGATAATTATGAGCACTGCGTAATCAAAATAATTTTATTGAAAATAAAAAGTGTATTATCCGATTCGAGGTAGTAGTTTTAAAAGACCGCAAAATTTTCAGAAACCTGCTACAACGGTGAGGATTTTTGACCGCAATGACTACTACAGTGTCCATGGAGTTGACGCAACTACTGCTGCCAGGGAGGTATTTTCCTCTGTGGCAAACATTAAGAAGATGGGCCTTGAGCCGAATCGCCTCGACTACTTGGTATTGTCGAAAGGCAATTTCGAAATTCTTTTAAAAAAGATTCTGTTGGTAAGTCCACATCCTTGATTCCTAAAAATTATAAACGTCTTTTGCTGTGCATAACAGTGTTCAGTGTCAAATGGTTGTTAGATATAAAAGAACATTGAACTCTGTGTCGCACATGACGATATGTTCAAGATAAGGTCAATGTTGTATTGATATTTTAACACCTAGCTATATGTAGCTACTACTTAGGTACTTAATAGTTCATTATTTTGTAGATAACAATAGGCCAAAACTGAAATATGCAATTAGACATTATTTACCCCATAGTTTAATAAAGCTTATATAAATAAATAAGTTTGCTAGCTGAATTTTACCCCAAAATAAAGACCCTTAAATACAATTATTTTTAGGTATAAAGAAAGCACAATGTTTTGGATTGGCTATAATAAATATTAAAAAAAAATATATTCGTGAATTATTTCTTATATAAGTACTAGCGACCCGCCTATACTTCGTACGGTTTTTACGAGTCAACAAAACATCGAGTTTTAATTGTTGTTGTTGTTGTTTGTTGTTGTTGTATTATAAACATAAATCTCCCGGAATAAACTATGTAAATGATCGTGAAAACCGCATCAATATCCGGTCGCAGAGACACACACGAAAAGAGACTATGACGATATATGTACACATAATATATGTAGATTTGTTAGAACGATTAGTTTTTAATCACTATAATGACCAATAGGGATAAATCAGAAAGATCTAAACACGAGGAGACTGCAATGTATAACGCGTAATGACACGTGACCTTAAACTTTATCACGGCTATCTTAAGTTTATCAGTCGGCCTCTTGTAAACACGGATCATCTTAAACACGTTTTAATTGTTTTACATTATTTTAATTGTTTTACATTATTTTTATAGATAAATGGACATTGCACGTCGATAATACGCCTTCTCGTTTACTGGGCTGATTTTGCATAAGATGACGATATTCGATTATGACGTTATCTAATTGTTAATAATGTTGGTTAGATTAACTGACTAAAATAAGGCTAAAATTTAAAAAGGTGTGGGGAATATCTAAGTTGATTAAATAAAGATGTATCATATCCAAGACAAGTTTAAAGTCTACAAAAAATTATAAAATATAGCAGGTACTTCACCTTTCAAGATTTTTTGTCCGAACTGTGTTCAAGAAATAATACTATCGTGACTTTTAGATTAAGAAATAAATCTAGTAAACACTATTAAACTTTATGGTTCTACACACAATACGTTTTATGTTTATTTTCACAGGTAAGGCGTTATAGAGTAGAAATATACGTGGCTGAGGGATCAGTAAAAGGCAGCGATTGGGTGCTGAAGTACAAAGGTTCGCCTGGATACCTGTCACAGCTGGAAGATATACTTGGCGAAGGGTTGGGCGCCTCTGACGAAACGACGCCATGCTTAATGGCAGTTCACATCAAGACCGATGCTATTACTAAAGTAATTTTATTCTAATACTAGATTCAGCCCGCGACTTCGTTCGCGTGGAAGTCACCACAATTTACTAAAATTACAGCCGAAACTTATAAAATTTTCTTATATACTACGTTTGTAGTTACAGTACAGTTGTCCGTATGAGAAGTAGTTTGTCCAGAGGTCGATTTCCGCCAAATGGGCCTATGGTCTTCAATTTGCTAGAGAATACTGCGGTTGTTCGCTGCAGCTTGATCATTTTTGGGCATTAAAATGGCCGGTTCACACACCCAAAAATTCACTTAGTACGGTTTTGAACTGATTTTTATTTACTTATTTCAATGTCGTACATAACACCCTAACAGCTATGCGCCAATGCGATGTTACTACTATAAACAAAAGTTTCAAACGTCATCTTACTTACGTTAATGAACAAAATAAACAAAAAATCAACATGAAAAACAACACAACATTAAATATTTTCAATGCACTTCAGTGCTACTTCTGTGAAGCTCTTCAGGCTGCACTGAAATATATCAACTTCCATAGAAATAATATTGACCAATCTTTGGCTCGTGACAAGGGGGCAAACTTGTTCAGGTTTGTCCTAGCGGATGGCTCCAGTAGCGTTGGCGTCGGGCGACGCGCGCCTCCGCATCCTGCTGGCGCGCGCAGCCCCAGCTCTGCCAGAAGTTCGGGGTGGTGCAGCCAACCACGCAGTACCCGAAACACAAAGTTACAAAGAGCGATGTCCCTCCGCACAGCCAGCCTACTGTACCCTACCATCCCTATTACGAAGAGACTCAGGTACAACAGCGGAAAGAAGGGATAGACGCCGTACTGCTTGAAATACAGAAACCGAGTGAATTTGTTCTGGATTCTTTCCACCATGACTCTGTATTTAGCCTCATGGGGGCTCCAAATTATAGCACTCGTTTCAAGACGGCTCCGTACCAGCGCATTGTACATGATTTTAACCACGGCCGTATTCTGATACTATATGGTTGTGGCGTACGAGGACCAGCTTATTCGTGGTTCAAATCATATTTACATAATAGGACACAAATAGTACAAATTGAAAATTACGACCATGCTAAAAATCAGATCAAAACCATTAAGGTCACAAGAAAAACCAATAACTTGTTCAATCCCACAAGGGAGTGTGTTAGGATGCCCACTATTTTTAATCTATATTAATGACCTTCCCAAAATATTAGATAAAGATAACGCTTTACCAGTATTATTTGCAGACGATATTTCAATATTAATCAAGTGTGGAAATGTAAATAACCCTAGTCTGCAAATACAAGATACCCTCCAAACTGTAGATACTTGGCTCCAGATCCACAACTTAGAAATTAATATCAATAAAACTAAAATAATACAATTTAGATCATACAAAAAACCACCTCTAAATGTAAAAACAACATTCAAAAACACGCAAATAGAAGAAGTTAATACGTTTAGCCTACTTGGCATAAATATTGACACACACATTAACTGGAAGTCACACATAGACCACATAAAAACAAAACTCTCCAGATTCTCCTACGCTCTTTTTCAAATTAAACAAAGCACTAACACACAAACAGCTATGGCTGCTTACTACGCATACGCATACTCATGGTTGCGATATGGCGTCATGCTATGGGGAAATAGTGTTAATGTAGATGAACTATTCATAATGCAAAAGAAATTAGTAAGAATTCTAGCCCAAATAGATAATACGGAGAGCTGCAAACCTTTGTTTATAAAATATGAGATTCTAACTCTGCCGTCAATATACATACTTGACATTTGCGTATTTGTTTTTAAAAATATCGACAAGTTCACAAAAGTAGAAGATACGCACAACGTCAACACTCGCCATAAAAAGAGGTTATGCGCTCCATCCTCAAGAATAAAAATGTTAAGTGATAGCCCATATTATATGGCAATAAAAATATATAATAAGTTGTCAAACATGTTTAAAACTGAAAAATCAGTAACAATATTCCAAAAAAGGCTAAAACTATACCTAATTCAAAAATGTTTCTACTCAGTGAAAGAATTTCTAGAATTTAGCTTAAAATAACGTTTTTCTCTAATGTACAAAAGTGGCGATCTGTCCTATACAAACCATAAGATTTAGTCTATCCTATCCTATTTAACTTCATAACTATGATACTTTAATTATAATTTATACTACCTGAAAAGAATGACTTGAATATTGCTGAATAATTGTATTAAATTCATTATTATTGACATTAATCTGGTCTTAGCTATAATCTATAATTTGTAAGAAAATAATAATATAATAATAATCTTTAATGCATGCTAATTTAGGATGAATTGCAATGCTTGTAAAAGGCTGCTAAGTCATAAGCACTAACACCCGATAACACCAACACTGTACACTTAGTTCGCAATAAACTTTGACTTTGACTTTGAAAGTCCTTGCACTGCCTGAGGATAAACCCAAGATTACGGTAGGACTTACCGCATATATCTACGATGTGCCCACGAAACATCAATTCCGGAACCATCTTCACCCCCAGGTCCCGCACATGCGTAAATCGTGACATGACAACAGCTTCCATCTCATACTGATGTAGCAGAGGTTCCCGCGCGCGAGTGTAGCTCATTATACCGCATTTAGAAATGATGTCCGCGTACTCCAGACAAATCTGATCTTCTAAAGTGGGAAATACTCTACCAAGAGCCTCTGGTAGGTTCACCTATACCCGCTCTCCTCTGGTAGAGTGTATTTATTAAGTTTAAACCGAACTCAAATGTTGATCAAGCGCAAGTCAAGCGCAGTCTATTCAACGTAGCATTCACCTCGTCGTTCTGTGTTTATGTATGTTGAGCATACTGGTGGACTTGCTACGTTCCTGCAGAAGGGTTGTAGCGTCATCGGGAATGGTTAGGGTATGCCATGGCCAGCGAATCCTACTAATGCGAGGTCCTCCTGCATTAGTTGGAGTTGCTGGCCGTGTGGCGGTAGGCTGCCGCAATCAGAGGATTAGGGTGGTTTATAGTAGAATCGATCAAGTGCCGTCAAATGGCACGCCTTTCATACGGGCCTAATGTACCTGACACCAACATTGAACATATCAAAACGTAATAAAAAATCGTAGAAACTATACTTCAAGAACTGTAGTTTGTACATTTATCCCTTAAACAAATCTTTTAATTACTTCGAAACCAGTGATCCGATTTACTTGATTTCAACTGGAATATCCGTTTTAAACATAACTCTACTATTTGAACCTGAAATTATCAAAAAGTGGACATAAACAAAAAATCACATTTTCAAGTTACGTAAATATACAACTATCCTTATATTATAAAAAATACCTTAAACAAACTTATTTTAGTCACTTTTTTTAGATTTTAAAATGAAAACGAATTGCTTATCTAAGCTAGAGAGTAATTTAGTAGCATAAACATTAAATTAGCTAAATCTCTTTAAATTCTAATTGGTGTCTTAGAAAACTATTCTAACCCAAGACTTTGTGGTCGCTCTCGTCTCCTTTCCTACGTAAATGTGTGGGAAGATTCTTTGCGATTTCCCACTTTTGTAATACTCAAACCTCTGTGGTCCCTCTATGGGACCACAGAGGTTTAGGTTAGAGTATAAGAAACAGGATCGATAGGCATCGCATTTTTTATTTTTGAAAATTGACCATTTTTTGTTGACTGTCATTTTTATTTTAAATATCTGGATGACCGAGCTTTGCTCGGTTTTTTTTTTGTTTGACTCTTTCTAAAAATGAAACCTAGCTGGATCAATTTATCGCCCCCGAAACCTCCTGCATACTAAATTTCATGAAAATCTTTTGGAGCCGTTTCCGAGATTCAGATTATATGTATATGTTACGGCTAATAGCCGAAGTGCGGCTACACCTAGTTTTAGCCGGCTATAACTAGGTGTAGCCGGTTAAACTTAGATGTATCCTACTTATGTCACTTGTGAACTGCACCATACTGCTTACCGACCGATTAGGTTAGGTTAGGTTAGAATTGCGACCAAACGCGCGCGAGCCGAGCGAGCGCAGCGAGCGATGCCGCGGCAGCGGCCGGAGAGCGCTAGTCCAGCTGCACCTAGTTGTAGCCGGCTAAAACTAGGTGTAGCCGCACTTCGGCTATTAGCCGTAACATATACATTATATACAAGAATTGCTCGTTTAAAGGTATTAGATTTGTGAAAGTGAATAAGAACAGTCTCCTAAAGCCGTTTGCATCTAGTGACAACTGTTGAGTTACGTGCCCTTATTGCCCCATCCAACCTGTATCTATTGCGATGTCCATCACTGCTGCTTAGGTGCATAATAGACAAGCGTGATAGTAATCATTTAAAAGGTCAAATCTTTAAGTCTCTGCAATTATCTAACCTTTCGGCCCGTCTTTTTACAATTTGCGGTAAATTATAGAAGAATACGAATAAATTGCAATACTGCTTATCCCCCATGGCAAAAAGCGTGATTATTTGTACCCTACGGTTTGCGCAGACATTAAGGGAATATCTATGCAAAATTTGAACAAAATCTATTCAGTAGTTTTCCCGTGATGCTGAAACATACATTCAGACAAACAGACAAAAATTATAAAAAAAATATTTTCGGCATTTGAGTCGTTCCCAGATCTCACAATTTTTTTTAAACAAAGTATATTCAATGTACAGTTTTGACTTTGCTACGATTTTATTATATGTATAGATTATTGTTCTGTGTAACTTCTAACAACAATAATTACCTGCTCACTGCCGGAGAAGCAGTTGACAGAGAATAGGAAATTGAAATTCCTTTTCTTTTTGCGTCATGTTTACCGCAAATAAACGTTTTTTCTTTCTTTCTTTCTTCTTCTATTCGTTAAAAAGAAACATTGTGAATTTAAAGGAAGGGTTTATTAGATTATGAGCAGAGATCGGATATTCGGATGCATATTTACCTAAAGATAATTTTTACCTATGAAAGTATGGAAGCGGCTTTATAAATTATTTGTAATATTTATTAAAAACCCCGGGATTCTTGGATTGCATAACTATTCAGATGTGTATTAACTTAAAACTAATGTTTAACCCGATACAAATATGTGTATGTACTGGAAGAGGGGTGGTTTGTATTAGTTAAAACAAAAAATAAACAAATTACTTAGCTAAATTAAGACTGTTTCTATACAAAAGCGCATTCCATGTTAGCCAACCTCTCAACTATAAAACAAATATCTGATCTCTGATTATGAGTTATTGGCTCTCTTTTAAAAATAAGTCATTACATGTTAAAAATAAAAATATGGTTACTTATGAGATCTGACTGTCTATAACGGCATTGGAGGATTCGGCAACCGCGACTTGCAGTTGAACGTGGGCTTCCAATCATGGTCAAAAACGATTACAAAAATAGACACCCGTCTAATAACTGACCGTGGTTATTCAAGCTTTATGGCTGTGACTGCTAAAGCTCACAGATAATGTGAGCTGTGTACCAGCCAAGTTCTGTAAAGAAAGAAAGAAAATGCATTTATTTAGCACAGACTAACAGCCACAAAACCCAACATATTACACTCCCACTGTAAGCATTAATTTTGCAAAAGCTCTTATTTTTTTCTCGTGGCATGTTTTTGTTCCGGCGTGGAAAATCCTCATGGGTGTCCTCCACCGTAGGGCGGGCAGAGGGGTCTATCAGACTTAGTGACTAAAAACCACCCCGGTGTCCAGCTGCGACTCCGCCTTACTTTATTGCCATTTAATGAACATCTTCATTATATTTTAGGGTCGTCTTCTGGGCGTAGCTTGCGTGACTGCTGGTGACTACCAGATGTCTGTCACGGAGTTCACCGATGATGACTTACTTACGGAGCTAGAAACTATCACGGTACAGATGGCGCCCTCCGAATGTCTCGTACCGATAAGCGAAGCTGATGATGTAAGTACAAATTTCAAACGAGTTCAAGATATAGCGAATAAATGTTTAATTGTACTGCTCAACTCACGCCAGTTAAGTATGCCTTTTTATTTTTTGAGGGTGGGAAATCATCAAATATCTTCTCTCGCTCTGGGTGGAGCAGGAGGGCGTGTCAGACTTCCTGACTAAAACCCAGCCGTACTAACTCACGCATAACCTGGGTTGAAGCGAATTTGTAGTATTGTAGTCATTAAGAGCGCCTTTATGTCGTTACAGTAAGGACGGTTTTTGAATAGCAAGTGTTACTACTGATGTACGTTTAACTGTACATCATTTATTACATCAGCAAGTAATTACTTTATTCAACGATTATTCCAATAGGAGGCAAGATAATGTTTACTTATTATAAAATATAAGGCAACAGACATAAAATACAATGATAATAATGTGTACATGTTATTAAAAAAAATACTTTTACCAAAAAAGAACAACACTTAGTAGTGTTTTTACGGAAGTCGGTTGTTTTTTAGGGTTCCCGGCCCAAAGGGTACAACGGGACTCCGCTGTCCTTCCGTCTGTCTGTCTGTCCGTTTGTCACCAGGCTGTACCGCATGAGCCGTGATAATTAGTCAGTTGAAATTTTCACATCAAGTCCATGGAGGGCCCGGAAAAAGCGTCCGTGAAGCTCCTTACTCTGCCATACCTCCATACGATCATTAGTGTCAAGCACTATAGGCTTGCGCCAGTTCTCTTAAGCCAAGGAGAGCGGGGTGAGACCAAAGACTATAAAACCACTTGACTGCGCATACAGTGCCCCGACGACGCACGAAAACTATTAGTATTTGGTCGCCTATATATTGGCTACGGTACTAGTAACCATTTTAGTTGTGACCAAGTGTTAGACCTGTGTGCACGCTTAACAAATTGTTTTAAATTATAATGCAATTATAACGCATAAAAATGCCTTCATGCGCGGTGAACTGGTGTGGAAAACATTCCAAGACATCTAGTTACAAAAAAGGATGGCATAACTTTTCATCAGTAAATAAACACTACGAAAATTATATTTGATTTCATCGGAATATGAGCCACTGCAGGGGTCTATTTAAAATGGTGGTTGGGTGAACGAGCAACCGGATTTGTCGCACGCGTTGATGTCTTTTGGAAAAGTCCCTTTCTTTCATTAAGAAATTCTAATTATTTTATCTCTTTCTTTCCCTTTGTATTTTTATCGTAATAATTTGTGATGTTACCTATGGTTGAAGTCGGTATCGATACTAATAAAATTAAACGTTATACAATTTTATTCAATTCAGATACTGTCATTAAATACCTATCTACTTTTAACCGACTTTAAAAAAAGGAGGAGGTTATCAGTGTTTTCTTCTTTGTGTTTGACAACTTTGACATACATGTTTTCATTTTAGATTTCCGAAGATTCCGGAATTAAAAAGAAAAGTGTATAGATAAGGTTAATAGGGAAAATTGGTTTCCAACAAAATACAGCGCTGTTTGTTCAAGGCTCTTCACCCCCGATTGTTTTGAATATTTAAAACAACGCCGACGTTTATTTAGTTCAGCGATACCTATTTATAATTTTTTACCAAGAACAATCAGGACCCTAAAACTTTAATTCGAAAAACTTATACCAAATTAATTCATTTTAAAAATCAATAATAACAGGATACATGTTTTTCTTTTTGTAATTGACTGATTTTGATTAAATATGATTAATTGTGATTTTTATTGTGTATTTTTATAATGTTAAAATCCATTTTATCGATATCGACTATTTTCCCTTAATCAAGTAGAGCAATCCCTAACCAGGCATACCTACGCAACTTGACCTTGAACTGACCTATTGCAGCCGCGCATTCTTCCTCGTCCCCCGGCCCGCAGAAGTGAATCATGTACTTCAAAGAAATCGGCCTATACGCTCTCTAGTGGTTAAATACTCTATGGGTTAGACCCTTGTCCACCGCAACCACATCTCGATGCATCCCCACGTCGGCTTCTAGGAAATATTCCCTGAGACTGCATATCTCGCGATTGTGGAGGGTCTTAGCGTTTAAAAAACCTCAATCTCCAATTTCGCGGGATATACAGTCTCATTACCGATGACCGTGGGTGATGCATTCGAAATGCTGTCAGTCAGCTCCTATCCTAGGCGGCGAGTTCGGTCTTGAGTCCATTTGAGTACGCCGAAAGAGTACATCAAGACCGGCATGACTCAACAGCTGGTGGCGCGCACCTTGTTTCCGCCTGATAAAAGTCTATTCAATACTTTTTTCAGGCGGCCAAAGAAGCGTTCCTTCAACGATTGCTTAATGTCAGTAACATTGATGCCCAACGCTTCTGCTATACCCAAATACTTATAGGTTTTGGCTGCGGAGAGGGCTCGAAGGTTTATGGAATCCGAGAGTTGGGTTCCCGCGGATTCCACAATCTCCCCTCGCTTTACATGCATGACCGCACATTTTTCCACACCAAAATCCATCCTGATGGCGCTACTGAAAGTTTCAGTTACCTTCAGTAGCACCATCAGTTGCAAATTGTTGGGGGCAGAGTTTTAGGTCAACCATGTAGAGGAGGTGAGATATAACCTGACCACCTCTCATCATCCCATAGCCTATACCTGAATCCTCCAGCAGTGTGCTTAGAGGATTCAGGGCTAGGCAGAACCAATGCGGGCTCAAACTGTCGCCCTGACATGCCTCGCTCGATCCCTATCGGCTCGCTATTCCTCTGGATATTTCGACATCCTGGATATCGAAGGACCGTGCTCCATTGCCCCATACATGACATCAGGAAGGTGTGCAGAGTTGTATCTACTTTATACAACTCCAGCACCCTCATGAGCCTTGTATGTGGCACCGAGTCATAGGCCTAGTCTATCCAACATGTCGAAAGATCCTTTCGGGAAGACAAACCTGTTGGCTAATGGCCATGTCAATGAGGAGAAGCTCCTTCGTACCGCGGGATCCGTTACGACATCCATTTTGAGAGACAGATATGATGGAATTAGTGTCTACATGATTGTAAATTATAGATCTCAAAATGGATTTAAGAACTTTATAAACCGTCGGTAAACACGTCGGTCGACTGGTAGAAAATGCCTTTGGCATTAAATCTGCCTCTGTACTATTCTGTGCGTGAAGTATTAAATAAATAAATATTTTTTTTGGATTCCGCTGTACATGATTTATGGATCAGGTGGGTAACTCCTGTCGTTAAGAACTGGGGTAGCGAACCAGACTACAAAGCAGTCTGGTACTGAGCCGCCAAGCGAGCGTCCGATCTTATGAACCATTTGATCCAGAAGTTGTGCAGCCCGTCCGGCCCTGGAGACTTCCAGTTGGGCAGTGAACGGACTGCACGAGCTACATCTTGGGGCAGATGGTATAATAGCCCCCATTTCTGGTAGTAGATCGCAGGCTCGTTCGACTTCTCGAGCCCAATCACCTTCGGTGTGACTGACAGGCACCAACCAGATATTGCGCCAAAAAGAGCACATGGCATCATCATCCGGCAGACGCATGTAAGCCACACCATGGTCCGGTCGCTCCCAAGCCCTATATGCCCACCTTTCATCACTCTGGAAGGTGCGGTTCTGAGAGTATTGGTTTACTCGCCGCTTATACCTACGAATACGTTTCGCCCATGCATACAGTTTCTGCTTCAGGAAGTCTATGCGCTCTGTGACACGGGACATATAATCCTGAGGGCTGGTATCAGTGCCTGAGAATGCCCGCCTCACAACGTGCATCACTCTAGGGCGAGTGTTGCCCTCCCTGAAGCCCTCGTGCAGCTCACAAAATCGTGACCACAGATCTATCATGACGTTTCGTTGACACGGTGTTGCCATTTTTTATTTATTATTATGATAAAAATATCATCCGCATCGCTGTCTGCAGGAAAAGTAATAAAATATTAAAACTATATTTATATTAACTATATAAAATATAAATATATTTTTCAGTATAAAGCATTAAAAAAAGTGATGGACCGAACAAACGTCACGGTGACAAAAATGAAGAAGTCTGAGTTTTCAACCGAAATGCTCATACAAGACCTGAACCGGCTGCTCAAATTCAAGGAGAATCAACAACAAGACGCGAACGCTTTCCCGGAGACTAGGAAAGATGTCGCTATGACCAGTTTGGCTGCAGCTATTAAATATTCTGCATTGTTGAATGATAATACTAATTTTGGAAGGTATGTAAAACTATAGACAAATAACTTCAGTAGGCACAGGTCCTTCGCTATCCAGCTATAACTGATTGTTTTGCATTCAAGATTTTGAATACCAGACTAACCTTGAAAATAAAGTTGCAAACTTTTAAATGATACAATTTGTGTTATCTCAAAGATTACTAAATTCTGCAAGTGCATTATTTCGCAGCAGATAGAACTATCCGATTAAGTTTATTAAAATAATAAACTTTATTTCAATGCTCGTAATGTTGTTATTGTCTTAGCAGATAAAACCACGCTTCGCCAAGTATTCGCGGCCCTGTAGTTTGCTTAAAACAACACCTTAATCATTCTAACTTTGTTTCAGATTTCGTCTGACAACCATTCAAGCGGACTGTTTCCTACACTTGGACTCTGCAGCTCTATCCGCCCTCAACGTGTTCCCTGAACTTGGAGACACGTCACACGCACCCTCTCGGAGTCTATATGGCTTACTAGATAGATGTCGCACGCAGCAAGGCAAACGGTAAGCTTTTGCTACAGTCGCACTAGCTTTTTGATTTTTTGGTGGTCGGAAATTATCGTAGTAGTTAAAAAGTATACTATGTCCCATGTTCTCACCCAGGCCATGGTAGTCCATACGCCCTAAAATTTGGCAAAATTTATGGGCGTGATAGGGTAACAGAAATATAAGAGTTACGATCTCATTTAAAATATTTGTATCGATATGTACTCGTAGAGATGCCGCCTGTCCGAGTTAGCAATTTGTGTGTTAATATAGACCCTGGAGATAGCAAGGCACAGCTCACTCATATGCCACATTGATGATGAATTCAGGGTGGCATCACATCGACGCTCAAACCGAAACCATGAATTCTGCACGTGATCCTAGACCCCCGAAGCGTATTTTTTTTTTGATCCAAATTAATCTGGTGTTTCGTAAACGAGTTCATTTATTTTTGATGTTCGACGAAAAATTTCAACGTAGGGTTGGTTCAGATTCATGTGTGCTGAATCCATGATAGCAGGTTGTGTGTTGATGTCACTATCACCTTGTAGATTTTAAATTAGACTTGGCAAACATTTCTGAAATCTCGACTAACATAATCCTCGTTGTTTTAATTGAAGATAGAAATATCAAACATTCAATTCAATAGGGTATTTTCCAATTTATTAAAAACTATTTTAATTTGAAGATTGGGACAAAATATGTAAGAGAAAAATAAAAATAAATTTATTTATATCCATTTTCTCAATTAAAAACGATTAAAATCAAATTTATTTTTTGTTGTTTGGAATGTGCCGCCAAAACGCTCCTTACGATGACTGTTTTATCAGGTGACCTCACGTGAAGTCAGCTTTGTGGATTTGAAAGACGGTTTAAATTAAAGGAAACTAAGTATATATACCTCTTATTCTTAACAAAAAATAAACATGATTCATCTTAACAAAGTTATTATGATTCATCCTAACAAGAAGTTGATTTTGTAATTCTGACATCATGGCGAGACACTTAATATGTCGTCCAACGTGAATAATTATTATTACCTACCAGTAATGTTCCAGTAATTATTAATACTATGATGTTTTTATTTTACACTAGCTATTGCCTGCGCCTTCGCCCGTGTGGAGGTCGGAAATTATCCCACGGGGACGTACTACCGGGATAAAAAAGTATCCTATCTGTTAATCCAGGTTATAATCTATTTATATGCCAAAATCCATCAAAATCCGTTCATCCGAACAACAAACATCTAAACATACAAATTTTCACATTTAAAATATTAATTAGGATTATTTGACGTGTTAAGTTAACAATTCAAGTAAGATTTTAAAGAAACAATTTTCAGTCCTTCTTGCGCTCGAATAAATTTCTAGGAGCTAGAAATATCGAAGTATACAATGTTTGAGTTCAAAGCCTGCTTCGTGATTTATTGTCAACATAAGCAGCAGCTGAAAAACGCTAGCTCAGGTTCAACACTGGTTGAAGGAATAGACAATATGACATATGACTTAGCCTTATGACTTATATCACAGAATATATACCCGAGCAGAAATAAAGCTTCATACTAACGCCATGAGTGGGTACACTACTACACGCACAGCTATGTGCGTGACGTGTCACCGACAAGGCGCGGGGAGGAGCACCGGCGCCTGCTCGCGTACAAACCGGTTTGAACTAGCTCAGTAAAAGGACGAAGTTAAGGGCTGCTAGCGGCAGCGATACGACGCGGACGTTTATAATAGTTTTTTAACCGACTCCGACCGCCAAGCTGTTGTACTGTGCGCACAAACAATGGGAGGAAAACCAAGGAGATTTCTTATTTTGCGTAACTGTCGCAGGAATTTTGTCAAACCAGTGATATTATAATTTCACCAGTGAAATTATAATTGCACGAAACTTTGTCAACCGCCTTGTTTGTTACAATTTAAGGGACTTTTTTGTATTATTGTAATTACAAGAGAACGCTGTAGTGATTTTATAATAACCCTAGATATATTATGAGTCAAGTTCGTATTGGGGACTTCGTGCGTTTTGATTAGTCAACTCTTCTACATCCGCCATTTAACGGACCAATCATTGACCGTCTCGCAATTTAACGGGCTTGCACATATAGTGGTATTGTCAAAATATTACTGCCTTGCAATATCACTACGTGGGTCCACTGGAATTATAATGTCACTGAAATAAAAAATAAAAAAATAAAAAGTAGAAAAAAAAGTAAGTAGTAGTAGTAATTAAGTGTCCCAAGTATTTAAATTTGTCAACTCATTTGGAGTGGCAGCCCGTTTAGCATTACAACTGGATCGCTATGTACACGACTACCGCAGGCCTCAAAAACCATGTGGACAGTCTTTTGTTTACATTGTAAACAAGCGCATGATTCGGGCATATCGCTCACACACGTGACACGCGTAACAGCTCCCTGATCGAGCCGGCCGTCGGACCCAGCAATACCATGGGATCACCTCAGTCACAGCCTGTCCGTCTGTCCGTTCTCATTGTGGAATCTCGAGTCGCACTTGCCCGGTTTTTTATTTGCACTAACCGAGTGACAGCCCTATAAAAGTAGGTAAGGATTTTGAGCTCTGTTAGGAAACTTTCATTCTGCTCGGGTATATTCTTTGCTTATAATGCTGTTTGTAAGAGATATCCACGAACTCCTCCATTTTCAAACACTCATTTCGCGTCTAATACTATTGTACTTGTACTCTCTCTCTCGGATCTGGGGATTTGTCGCTATGTAATAAATGACCATTTTTTGATGTAGGTAGCTCTAGAGTAAAGTGACTGGTCTATAAATATATTCTAGGCAAGGTCATTGTCAAGGCGCAACGGACTACGGAATGCAAACTAGACCTGTTTGTGGCAATCTCGAAAATCCCGGCAATATAAATATGCAATTGAACGACTTACCATCAAAAGACAGAATGGAGGGAGAGGCCTAATCGACATCCATCACCTTTGGAAGAAGCAGATCACTGGTCTTAAAACATTCTTCAATTCAAAATCTCACTCTAGTAATATATACACAAAGCTGTTTCTCTAAATGATTGTAACTACACCCCACTTAACTTAAAGGAACCAAATATACAAGACTCAAATAACCCTGACCCACAGAACCAAAAAATTTAAAACTGGAAAAAGAAAGTCCTTCACGGTAGACACCCTCACGATTTAGAACAATCCCATATTAATATAGTTGCGTCTTATAAGTGGCTTAAAATAGGAAACCTGTTCCCTGAAACAGAAGGCTTCATCATAGCTATACAGGATCAAATCATCAATACCAAAAACTACAGGAAATTTATCATTAAAGACCCTACCATCACTAACGATAAATGCCGCAGGTGCCACATTCAATCAGAAACCATCCAACACATAACCGGAGCATGCACAACCCTCACACAGACAGACTAAACTCACAGACACAACCAGGTTGCAAACATTATTCACCAAAAACTAGCTCTCAAACATAATCTCATAAAAAATACTAACGTACTTATAATAGGGAGTATAAGTACGCGCCACAAACTATCCTAGAAAACGACACACATAAACTGTATTACGATCGTGCCATACTTACAGATAGGACCATCCACTACAATAGACCAGACATAACCCTTCAGGATAAAATTAGAAAAACTACTTACCTCATAGACATTGCAGTTCCGAACACCCATAACTTACAAAAAACAATAACTGAAAAAATAAGCAAATATGCTGAACTTAAGGAAGAAGTAACACGAAATTGGAGACAAGATAAAGTTTATGTTGTTCCTGTAGTTCTCTCCACGACAGGTGTTATTCCCAACCATCTCCTCCGTAGCTTGAAAGTAATAGACCTAGAAGAATCCCTCTACATCAATCTGCAGAAAGCAGCCATCCTAAACACATGCAGAATCGTTAGGAAATTTATGCAGTTGGACGAAAACACACTCTCAACATAAAGTTCACCACTCGCTACATTTACTTGGTTTTGGCCCGTAAATGTAGCTTAAACCAGCCTAGAGCTGAGAAAAAGAACACTCAGAAAAATAATAATAATAATCGTTTATTTCGGAAATCAGGTTCCATTTTGTTAGTATTACAGTATTACAGTCTTAAAAATAATGTTAGTACGCAAAATATTAAACTAAACGGGCATGAAAGGAGAACCACTCGTCTCCTGTTGCGAAGAGAGTGCCACCCCATCCACGCCTGCAGCATTGGTGAATCCCACCGTTCAGACAAGATCTTCAGGAGAACGTTAGCGGTGATCCGCAATAGCCAAGTACAGTCTCGGGATTTTCGGGGTCAGAACGGCCGGGATACCGGGATCCCAGGATTGTATTCTCTAAGTGTAACCCACACCAGCAACAATTTTTAATACGTCAACTATTTAAAAAGTTCTATGAAAATAACTAAAATTGTTTCTAGTCTTTTAGCCCAATGGCTACGACAGCCACTCCGAGATATAAACCTTATCAACGAACGACTGGACATCGTGGAGTTGCTGATGAGCAACTCGCAGCTTCGACTACAGTTGCACGAAGACCACCTGAGGAGGATACCTGACCTGCAGGCCTTGGCCAGGAGACTGACCAGGAAGAAGGGCAACTTACATGACTGCTATAGGATTTATCAGGTAAAAAGAGGACAAATTACTTCTGGTTTTAAGTACTTTGTAAGGGGACTGTTTTAATACTTTTGGAGGAAGGTGTCGAAAACGGAATCAACACTTGAGCTTGAACAGATACATATAGGTTATGAAGGGGCAAGAAAGGTCATATTGAAAATATATTGGAAAAATTACATCATCTGCCCAGCCTTTTCCCAACTATGTTGGGGTCGGCTTCCAGTCCAACCGGATGCAGCTGAATACCAGTATTTTACATGGAGCGATTGCCTATCTGACCTTCAAAATCCAGTTGCTGGGTAAAACGATACCTCTTAGTAAAACTGGTTGTCAGACTTTCGGGCTTCTGGCGGCCCGTAACGACTGTCAAACATCCATGAATGATAGCCGGGACCAACTGCTTAAAGCGCTTTCCGAGGCACACAGGGGTCTTGGAATGTAAAGATGGTCACCCATCCATGATGGGTGACCATCTTGTGGGTGGGGACATATGACAAACCGCGGCAAGTGTAGCTTAACCTGATCGATCGACCCGTGCGGCAGTTATAACTTAGCCACGAGCCCCTCCATCATCATTTTGGAGAAATAATTTTGTAAAGCAATTATTCAAACACTAGCTTTTACCCACGACTATGTCCGCATGAAATTTCTTAAATATATCTTATAGCATCGCATCGCCCGCCTTCGATATTACTTCGTTTTCTCTTAGCGTTTTTTTCTACAAAATGATGCAGATCCAGGGTCCATCCATTGGCCAGGCCACGATTGCGGCGGTAAGTCCCTTCTTTGAGGAGTGGATTGAGAGGCGCCACGGCGTCCTCACCTTCCGCCTGACGCAGGTGTTCACCGGACACGGCTGTTTCGGGAGGTTCCTGTTTCGTATAAGGCGGGAGGAAACGCCCGGGTGTTTCCACTGCGAAGATCGCCCTGAGGACACGGTGGTGGTCAGCCCGGCTTGGGCGGACCACCGCCGTGTCCTCGTGGAGGCGATCGGCGGCGGCGATCTCTCGCGTCCGGCCCTGGTGCAGGCCATGGTACGGAGCGACAGTGCATGGGTAGCCGTCGCTTCCTTCTTCGAAGCAGTAATGCTCGCGAAGAGGGAGGCGGCGCACGTGAGGGAGAGGCAGTATATGCGCCCTCTTGGCCTTAGCCTCCGCAGGAGACGCCCTGGACGTCGGGAATCCCAGGCTGATTCTCGGCCACCATAGGCGCGGGCTTGCGGACGCCGAGTAATGGGTAGCTCGCTGTCCGGTAAGGACCAAGCCCGGGTCGACGGTGCGTTCTGTTCCACACGCGCCTCAAAGAGTTGTAAGCACCAACTGGTGGGGACGGCAAAGGCCGATGCCTGCCAGGGTTGTGGGTTGTTCGAAAGAGATACCGTGGCCCCTGGCACACAGGCAACTGAAGGAACACGGGTGGGTTTTAGTCAGTAAAAGTCTGACACGCCCTTCCGCACCCAGAGCGGGAGAAGTTATTTGATGATTCAATTCAATTCAATTTTATTTCAGGAACAATTCACATTGTGTTTGAAAACATACATAATAAATAAATAAACAGGAAAAATGGAGCCATCTATAAAGTACGTCACACTAATTTTATGGTTTTTTGACCGCCCCCCCGTCCTTGTCACAGATGGTCACACTTGTGAAACCCCCTGCCTCCTAGTGTGACGTCACATATTTTTCAATTTTATATTTAGAAGTAATTAAATTTAAACGGCAGTTTTTCAATAAAAAAAAAATCTTAAACTAAAGTAAACATAAAGTCAAATATTTTAGATAGATAGAAGAAGCCTTATAAATATAGATCGAGTAAGTAATATTTTTATGTTTTTGATTTACATAAAAATTTTGAGTTTTAGATTTTAACATGTGACGTCAAAAAGCCTTTGAGAACACCCCTCACCCCCCTCTGTCGCTTGTCTCACATTGTCACATTTCGTTGACGTAATTTATGGATGGCCCCTAACCGACAATTTTTTTCAAATCTGACTGGTAGTTCCAGAGATTACCCTGTAGGTACATACGGACTAGTAAACAAACAAATTTTACATCTTTATAATATTAGTATAGATTTCAGTAAAACGTCACGTGTATGATTCATTAGTTTTTACGCAGCAACGTTGCGTTAATAAAATTGAACTAAGTAATAATAATAATGCTCTATAAAAATAGTACTTCCCCTCTTCCGTCTACAAGCTGTCGTACTCATTACACCTCCGACTCGATCCTTTTAGGAAATCTGCACCCTAATTGCGTAACTCACGATTCATCATAATTGGTTTCGTTTTGAAACAGATGGCTAAACCATCGCGTCATATGTTCGAAAAATGTGTCTGATCAACAACGTAAATAACGCAATGAATATTGTTGAACTGTCAAAATGAAACCGATTATGATTAATCGCGTGTTACGCAATTAGGGTGCTGGTATGACGGTTTTATAATTCTGAAAACTTACGCAAAATCATAACAAATTCCAGGCTATCAATAGGCTGCCAGCTCTGCTGCGTTGTCTAGCTGAAGCCGAGAACGCAACCGTTCATTCGTCAATCACTGAACCGATATCGGAACTGAATGAAGACCTGGGAAAATTCCTGCAGATGATAGAAACTACCGTCGATATGGAGGCCGTTGACAGAGGTAATTTTAAACTTACATTCAGAAGCTTAGATAATTTATAATGTTCTGGAACCACAGACTCAATGCCATACCTGAAAAAGTTCTAATATCATTGTAAAAAAAAAATAGCACCTTTTATTACAAACTAGCTGCTGCTAGTGGATTCGCCCGCGTGGAGGTTGAAAATTTTCCCACGGGAACGTACTGCCTTGATAAAAAGTATCCTATGTGTTAATCTATCTGTGAGCTAAATTTAATCTCAATCTGTTCAGCCGCTTTGCGTGATTGAGTTAGTAATATACAAACTTTCACATTTATAATATTAGTAGGATATTCACTAAAAATAAACTGATCCATACTAATATTATAAATATGAGAGTACCTCTGGTAGCCTGGGACCTAGAGAAGGACATAGGCTATTCTTCGTCCTGGATATTTGTATTAAAAAAAAAATACGCAGACGACATCACGGGCAATAGCTAGTACTTTATACAACTTAAGCAATAGTGGTGTAAGTAGCAATGGTATGTATAATCATTTAAGATTCTGAATTCAGGTATTATACACTGAAGTTTACTTGAAAGTTTTATTGTTTTATAGACCCAGTAAGGATAATGTTGGCATAGTTTCGTGGAACGACGACCCTTTTACAGAAATTCGTCTATCACAGCCATATGAAACAAAACGCTAAATGTAGGAACACTGAGATGGATACAGACTGTAAACATGAATCATTGGGCCAAGAATAGAGCCTTGCGGAACACTCATTATAAAAAAATATATACAGAACAAGTCTGACTAGAATTATAGTTTCTTAAGAAAGTTTCACTAAACGTAACAATTTTTCGTCTTTGACGAAACCCGAAAACGTGGCCCGAGCATCCGGGTAGTGCAACTTAGGAGAGGCCTATGTCCAAAATGGATTGATTACCGGCCTTGTCTATGCATGGCATGACTACGTTGTAAACTTGTATTAATGTATTACACCAGATTGTTATTTAGTCCACGTATTTTATGTATTCGCTCCTGGAACTAAGCAGTCGACGTAGATTCGTCAACAGGCCTAGTGTTTGCAAACAGTATTTGAACATGAGGTCCTTGTTTCGATTTCTAGCTCGGGCAAAGTGTTATAGGGTTTTTCTATCAGGAGTTTTTCAGTATACGGCCCAGAGCTCGCTTTCAAATAATATAAGACTTAAACATAACTGTCGAAATGTGGCTGTAGTATCGGTACACCTCTGCCTAACTCTCCAGAGAAAACTATGTTATAATAATTATAATGATTTATTTTCCGTGTGGTGCCGGACGTAAAGAATAGAACCATCCTATCTCTTCCCGTGGGTGTCGTAGGAGGGGACAAAGGAAGGGACTTACTAGAGAATGGGCAGCAGCGTTCTCTATGTATTTTACCACCATACTGCGATCGCCAACCCGCTTGCCAAGCGTGGCGATTATAGCAAGCCCCCCCCCCCCCCAAATTGGGGGAGGCCTATGTCTAGCAGTGGACGTCCTCCGGCTGAAATGATGATGATGATGAATTATTTATTTTCAGGTGATTTCCTCGTAAAGCCATCCTTCGACGAACAACTTCAAACCTTAGGTGAGCAGTTGGAAGTTTTGCAGGCATCGGCTGAAACTGAACTTAAGAAAGCGGCCAGGGAGCTGGAACTTGATGCCGGCAAGAATATCAAGCTAGACAATAACCCACAGAATGGATTCTTTTTCAGGTAGGAGTATATCGTTCGGTTTATGTGACCCTTATTTATGTAAAACTAGCAACCCCAAAGCAATGTAACAAAAATGAAAATTTCTTTATCTGCATCAAAATCCGTTGTGTAGTTAAGAAAAACATAGCATTCACACAGTCAGACCTGAAAGGCAACTTTTATTTATAAGATATGTATCTAATAATTGATGGTTCTGGTTTTTTTTTTTGCATTTCACGAACACATGTTGGAAACAAGGAAGGGCTAAGTAATAACAGCCGTACAGGTCGATAGATCAGGTAAAGTGATGTTCGCCGCGGTTGGTCCGAGGATGGTTGACCATCTGTACATACATATACCCCGCTGTGCCTCGATAAGCACTTTAAGCCGTTGTCCCGGCAGTCATTTGTGGGTCTTTGACAGGTCTACGGGTCGCCAAAGTCCGAAAATCTAACACCCAGTCTTACCAAGGGGTATCGTATTACTCAGTAACTGGGTTTTGGATGTGAAATGGACATTCAGTTATGCTGAATGCCGACCCCCAACATAATTAGGAAAGACTGACTGATTGCTAACAATTTTAAATTCAGTCTCTTTCGACAGTTATTTCGCATCAGACCTTGAAAATGTCCTTACTAAAAATAATTCTATAACACTTGCAGAGTTACTTTAAAAGAAGAACAAACACTGCGTGGAAACAAAAAATATACCATAATCGATGCGGTAAAGGGAGGCGTTAGATTTAAATCAAAGGCATTGGAGAATATCACCGAAGAATATACTTCTGTCAAATTTACATATGAGATGGAGCAAGATAAAGTAGTTGCTGAGATAGTCGGGATTGCAGGTGAGGTTAATTTAATTATTTGTTAATGTTTTATGTCTAAACCACACTAAATATTGAAAAGTAAAACCATTATTCATAATTACAATTATCAATAGCCTATTGCAATGTATCCCATTTCTTCCCGTGGGTGTCGCAGAAGGTGACTAAGGGACTTACTAGAGAATGGGCAGCAGCGTTCTCTATGCATTTTACAACCATACTGCGACCGCTAACCTGCCTGCCAAGCGTGGCGATTATGGCAAAACCCCCCTTTTGGGGAGGCCTATGTCCAGCAGTGGACGTCTTTCGGCTAAAATGATGATGATTGCAATGTAGTGATGGCAGAACGAACTTGACCTCTAAAAGTAGGGTTGGTCCATGTTGGTGCAGGATCCTGATTAGTGCAAAAAGGAAAGGCAGTGGGATAACATAGGTTGATATATTAATTTATTACAATGAACCATCGCGGGCGGTTGAACCGCTATTGTCTGCGACGGCCTTTGTCTGGATTACGTCGCAAAAAGTTGCACTTGCGATTGGTTTTTTTATTTTATTTATCTATTTAACCATTTATGCACACACATATAAACAGACAAGAAGAAAGGAACAGAAAAATACGTACATAGGTAATGCTTATTTCTACAGAAATCTCTTCCAGCACACCTGCGATAGGAGGGAAGATAACAGAGATGTAGACAACGCGTGTAATAACAGTAAAAAAAAATGTGCGTGCGTGCGTGCGTGCGCGCGTGCGTGTGTGTGTGTAATGTGTTTAAATGTTGTTTGTACTTTTAAATCAATAGTGTATAACCAAGTTTGCAGCTTCGCATGACTTTTTTTTTGTTCCGGTCTGGAAAATCAAATCCTTATCGATATCTTCTGCTCTGAGCCGGGTGGGTCTGTCAGGCTCTCACTGAATAAAAACTACCCCGGTGTTCCCTTCCCACACTTGGACCCCGGGATCATGTGCGCCTTCCACGATCACCGGTGGTATTTTTTTTAAATACTGAACTACACAGTAAGGTCCGTATTACAGAACGTTCCTCAAGTACAGTTTGATCTGCAATCAGTCGATCACAGTTTAAGTATAGAATCAATACTTGAGCATCGTTCTTATTCCAGAACGGTAATTAATCTATACTCAGTTAAATCGAGACTCAAATCGAGCCTCAAGCAGAGATGTCTACTGTCTATGCATCAGCCTGTTTTCGTTTACGATTTAAAAAAATTACCAAGTTTGTTCTGTCTCTTCACTGGATCAGAAATAATAAAATATACTTTAAGTACCCAATTATTTAGGAAATTAGCGTTATTTTTTCCGGTCTCGAATAGTAGAATCAGTACAATGAAATGCCCCATTTATTGAAGTATCTTATGGTCATTTTGTATGCAAAAATGTTTAGCTTAAAAGACTCTTAACTAAGTCCGTAAATAGGTATGCTATTTAAAAGGTTAGTATGTCAATGTCAATAATGCACCGCTACTAAAATACATGATCAGCAGCGTTGCCGTTAGCGTACATTTTACACATTTGACGTACCTTTTAAGCCTCCCATGTGCAATGTGTAATGGGGTCCATTTTACGTACCTTTTCAACTTATCCAAAATTTGAAACCGCCGCCAAAACGAGAAAACGAGATAGGTATTCGCTCCTAAGTACCGGTGGCCTGTGAAGTCACAGACCTACGCAATGTAGGAATAGGAACTAGATCTGTCTCGCTGACTTAAATCCTAACATAGCCGAGATATCTCCAGCTCTCTTTGTAGAAGTTCGTGACAGCATAGACTCTGACTGCAATGGTAGGTCATCACAATATTTAAAAACTCGATAACGAAACAGAAACTGACATAATATATAAAAATCTATGCTCAAGCGCGGTCTCGACCACACTTGGGTGATTACAGATCCAATCAATGCTTGGGTTCGATTCACGAACTGAGTAACGATCTAAAATAAAGCCAAACTCAGCTAAACTATGATCAGTGAATCTGTGCTTGAGGAACGTTCTAAAATTAAAACCAGGCTCAAAACTAGTTTTAAACAGAGATCAATGCTTGAGTTTTCTTCTGTAATACGGACCTAAGTCTGGTTACGGTGATAATCAAGTTTTAAATATGTATTATAATTAAAACAACCCAATTCCTGTACCGTTGCATGCACCCATTTTTTTTTTTCATACATTGCGCATTGCCTTTAACAGCGATTTTCTCACCATAAACAAAAGTATTTTCCCAGCAATCATTTTTCTTAGAAAAAGACTATGTAATGGATATTTATACACCTGTATAACAAAGTCAAATTTATTTGTCAGAAAAGTTCTACATGTTTCACCAATAACTGGTAAACAAATATTTACAAGATTCCAAATAATTGAGTCAGTAAGCATAACTTTGCATGGATTAAAATTATTAGATTAGAAAATTTCACCTCGTCTATTTTTAACTAAGAGTGCGGAAAATAATTATTTTCAAGTTCAAAATTATCGTTATCTCATTACTATACTGGGTGTTACAAGAATTAAATAGATTATATTAATACCACCAGCAATATCTCAGTAGCAGAACGGAGTCTAGATTTGTGCCCAGTTCATAGCAATAGACTCTATCCCTATTTATTACTTAGGATTTAAACATAACTGGACCGCTCTGCATAACCCGTTTGGAATTACAGGCGTGATGATCTGTTATATAATGTGTTAAATAATGTCACCATTATATTCCTAATATTCATCTCGATATCAAATCTCTCGTTTCAGCTGGATATTCGGAATGCCTGTTCTGTTTATCCCACATCCTGTCCCGTTTGGACGTGCTCGTATCGTTCGCCGTGGCCGCAGCAAGCGCGCCGGCGTTGTACGTGCGTCCGGTACTGACGGAGGAACTAGACGAACTGGTGTTTGAGGAGTTGAGACACCCCTGTCTAGAGGTCGCTGAAGGCGTGTCTTATATACCCAATGATGTGGTTTTTAAAAGAGGTATGTTTTGCTATTTATAAGCCTAAGGCTTTGTATTTATGGTATGAATTAAGTTATTATTATTACTGGTGGTCGCCTACTGGCCGAAATTCGACCATAATTTATTCAAAACTTACTTTATTTGATGGGCGTCGCCCTTCTTATGATTGTTAATAACGACCCATACTCGTGGGATTCTCATAAAAAATTATCAAAATAAGATATCTACATCTCTATCTCTAATTTACAACGACTAAATTTGGGTCCACAAACATTTCATTCTTGCATGTTTCTAAGGAAATCCAAAATCCTGTAGAAATACAGAAGTGACCCAGAAAATACAGATACAGAGGAATGACAAAAAGATAAAATCCCTGCAGCAAAATAAATAAACGGAAAGAGATAAGCCCCATACAAACTGTAACATGCAAGAAGGCCAAAGCACCTTGGCCTTTCAGATATCCACACAAACAGCTTCGAAATCCTTAATGAAGCACCTACAAAGGAAACTAAAATAGATGGTAAAGAATACATACCAAAGCCAGAACCCATATATGTGACAGGTGTCCTCAAAATAGCATCCCTAGGTAATAAGCAAAACGGACTGTTGTTCGAGAGAGAGAAGGGTAAACAGGGTGGGTGGTCTTACGTGGGCTACACGCATCAGAAGATGCCACAGAAATATTAAAGAATCTACAATTCATTGGACATGAATAAAAAAACCAAGGCCTATGTTTTATGTTGACCTAGAACCAAAGCAGACTAACAAAGACATCTTTAACTTTGACGGCTCGGTTGGCGCAGTGGTTAAGCGATTGACTGCTGCGCTGCGTGTCGCGGGTTCGATTCCCGCACGGAACAAATATTTGTATGACCTACAAGTAATTGTTCCGGGTCTGGCTGTTTGTGTACGTGAGTCTAAATGTTTGTAAACGCACCCACAATACAGGAGAAATTCCTAGTGTGGGGCAACGTTTAACGTTATAATTATATCTAAATCAAAGGAAAATATCATTTGAAGAAAAAAAGTAGGAAATTCTTCAATGTAAAAGATGCCAAAGATGAAATTTCGCTGCGTAAAATGTGGCAATAACCATCCAAAAACACAGTGCATTAAAAAGGTTGCAAAATCTACAAGCAATATAAAAAAAGAATTCTGAAGCCCAAAGAACAACAACCTTCAGGGAACTAGAGACCAACAGTAAAGACAGTGTCACTTCACGTGATTTTAACTTTAAAGCAAAAAATTAAATAATACCTCCACATTATCAATAATGTACCCTTGCAGCAAAAATCTTGTGAAGTCAAATCAAAAAATATCTTGGACTAAGAATGGACAGTTTTCCATCGTGGTGTACCCACATGGAGCATGTAAAAACAAAGCTTACGTCACAACTTAGATCGCTCCGAAACATAGTGCGATGTATTCCACATAGACTGCGTCACACCATCTATAACACCTTAGTAAAACCACACCTATATATGATTGAAATTTGGGGCAGTGCGGCTAAGACGAAGCTAGCTAGCCTTCAAGTCGCACAAAATAAGAATCCGAATCCTAGAAAACAAACCGTATTGCTCAGCGGTATTTCTTGACATCAACCGAGCATTTGATAAGGTATGGCACGATGGCCTTATCTATAAACTAAAAAAGATGCTTCCGCACCGTTTTCTTAACATACTCAAATCGTACCTGGATAAAAGGAGCTATTGGGTGAAGTATAACGAGGAATGTTCAGACCTTCATGAAATTTATACTAGGCCCAATCTTATACCTCATATTTACAGCAAATATGTCAACAAACTATCACAATTCAACTTACTTTTTTTTTAAATCATGCAGTTCAAAATCTGTAAAAGCAGATCATAAGGTTCAAAATAGTTAAGGACAGTCTTCGAATATTTTTTTCTGTAGCTACAATGGTTAATATCCACCCTTTTTATCATAAAAATGCATTTTTCTCACTATCGGGTCAGATTTTGATGCCACTTTGCACATAGGTAAAGATTTAAACAAATATCGCTATTGGTCCATATAACACTTTCGCCCAGTCTCCTTTGTAAATTGTAATTGTTTTGTGGTAAAGGGCCCTCACCTTAACGTTGCAGGTTCAAGCGTACTGCACATAGTGACAGGCGCCAACATGGGCGGCAAGTCCACGTGGATGCGCTCGTGCGGCGTCGCGTGCGTGCTGGCGCATGCGGGCTGCGCCGTGCCCGCGCGCGCCGCCCGCCTGCCGCGCCTGCGCACTGTGGCCGCGCGCGTGGGCGCCGCCGACGCCGAGCGGGCCGGCCACAGCACCTTCATGCGCGAGATGGTGGACACGGCCGCCATACTGCGGGTCAGTAGTACTGTAGCACTTGTGTGTCTGCGCGCCTGCGCACACAGCACCTTCATGCGCGAGATGGTGGACACGGCCGCCATACTGCGGGTCAGTAGTACTGTAGCACTTGTGTGTCTGCGCGCCTGCGCACACAGCACCTTCATGCGCGAGATGGTGGACACGGCCGCCATACTGCGGGTCAGTAGTACTGTAGCACTTGTGTGTCTGCGCGCCTGCGCACACAGCACCTTCATGCGCGAGATGGTGGACACGGCCGCCATACTGCGGGTCAGTAGTACTGTAGCACTTGTGTGTCTGCGCGCCTGCGCACACAGCACCTTCATGCGCGAGATGGTGGACACGGCCGCCATACTGCGGGTCAGTAGTACTGTAGCACTTGTGTGTCTGCGCGCCTGCGCACACAGCACCTTCATGCGCGAGATGGTGGACACGGCCGCCATACTGCGGGTCAGTAGTACTGTAGCACTTGTGTGTCTGCGCGCCTGCGCACACAGCACCTTCATGCGCGAGATGGTGGACACGGCCGCCATACTGCGGGTCAGTAGTACAAAGCCATGAATGACCCCAGGGCTGACCCGGAAAACGAGGTTTGAAAAATTACATTTAAAGGGTACAGGAATTACTGTTCCATGTTGCTCAAATCTGCTAAACGCAACTTCAATTAAAATCTTATTATAACGCACAAAAGAATAACAAAAAAAATATGGGAAGCAATAAAACCCACACAACTAAACAAAAAGCACCTGCAACCGATCTATTGTCGTCACCTGATCCCAAATGTTCTGTGGATTAAGTTAGCACTTTTTTCGCCAGTATTGGACGCTCACTTGCTGAAAACATATCCGTACCAGCTACATTCTTACAACAGGATGATATCCAGAATCACAAAACCTTTGTCCTCTTGCACAATTCCGAGTTTGAACTTTGAATTAACGCGCTTAGGACTGATTGTGTGGTAGGCTCCGATAACGTGTCGGGTAAATTTCTTAAAAAAAAATAAGGACTTATTCCCCAGCTCACACATATTTATATAACCTGGCATTCAGTAGAGGAGTCTTTCTCGACAATCGTTCACCTTGTGCACAAATGCGGTGCCAGAAATAAACCTCTTAATTACAGACCCATATAAATCTTACATACTCTATCAAAACTGCTAGGATAATAGGCTCGTCAAATTCCTTGACCAAATCCTCTTTTGTCTTCGAGCCAATACGGTTTTCGTTCAGAAGTATCCACTAGTAATGCGGTTTTAAATCTCACGAATAACATTGTGTCTCATCTAGATAATAAACAGTGTGTTATTGCCATCCTAGATCCTAGATCTGGCAAAAGCCTTTAATACAATTTCAATTCTCGCTCTCATTGCTAAGCTTCAGAAGATTGGTTTCAGAGGCGATCAGCTCTCACTCTTCACGAGTTATCTTATAGGAAAACGCCACTGTGTCAAAATAGGTGACTGGATGAGCGACGAACTCCCATATAACCAACGGTGTGCCCTAGGGTAGTATCATTGGTCCAACCTTGTTTCTCATCTATATTAATGATCTTTGTCATCACAAACTTTCTAATGAATCCATCTTTACCTTCGCTGATAATACTGCCTTAATGTTCCACGGATATTCCTGAGAGTCGACATTTCAATACGCACACGTAGGACTCGAACATGTTTCTGACTGGTTGTCACAAAACCTACTCACTCTAAATGTAGACAAATCTAAATATCTTACTTTTTCTCTGTCAAAAGTTTCATCATCCCATTTTACAGTGACTGTACATTCTTGTAATGCTATAAACACTTAGCAACTGTACTCATCTAAGTCGCATATATAGTGTAAAATATTTGGGTGTTCAGATAGATGACTCATTAGCATTTCATAATCATATAGAATAGCTTACCTCCTGACTGCTCAAATTGATATTTATTTTTAAGAATTTGCGCCATGTGGCCGACACACAGGTGCTTACACAAGTATATCTAGCTCTTTGTCAGTCAGTAGTACAGTACTATATAGTTGTTTAGGGTGGGGCAACAAAAACACATTTGGGAAAATCGAACGTGCCCAAAGAGCGATCCTTAAAGTAGGTTGGTCCCTTCCTTATCAATTTCCTACCACTCAACTTTATAAAACTTGTGAGGTCTTCTCTATTCGGAAATTGTTCATTCAAAATTTAATTCCCACTTCCGCAATTCATATAATCCCGAAAAGTTCGAACCCATAAGACGAAATCATACAGTGTGTTCTTCCATTTCTGTTAATTCAAATCTAGCTCACCTATTCTTTTTTTTTTCTTGGTCACATAATATGTACTCAATGGTTAAATGTAAATGCAAAACTACTGTAAGGAACTGGCTGCTAGATTTGGACTATGAAGGTACAGAAAGTATCCAAACCATTAAATAATTACATCCCACTCAGTTCTACTAATAAGCACATACACAAAACACCCTCACACGTTCACACAGAACACAACACAATCCTACAATAATATCACTTTACATTACACTTCACAAATATGACCACACCTTTATAGACTTACCTTTCTTTCAAAATTGTTTGCTAATTGTGTTATTTATAATCTGAATAAAAATGCCGGAAAATAAGATTATGATAAAAGGAGCGTGAGTCTGGAGATCTGTATTACAGGTTCCGAACCTAGTTCAAACTCCGGCTCTCACAAAGATTCTAGCATAAGGCAAAATTGTATAAATAAATGACGGTAACAATAAAAAACTTGTGTGGTTTTATGAAACCACCGTAAAAGTGAAACTTTTTTTCACATTATAGACATTTAACTAAAAACTAAACGGTCAGCTGATGCGAACTATAGGCGCCGCCATATTGGCCTCGGCTGCTCTGACGAGCGCCTTTCACTTTATCCCTACTCCGCGGCCGACCGTCACGCGACACGTCACGCGACATGCAACACACAGACGAAAAAGTTTGAGACGATGTAATAAAAGTTTCACTTTAATAAATTTATTAAAACAAAAACTCAGTTTACAGAAACTCCGTGTTAATAACAACTGCATTACTATATAACTGTGTTGCAGTCATTAACGCCCACCTCCACAAAATCGAGACAGAAGCAAAACTAAAAGACTATAACTAAATAAAATATTAAAATTAAAAAATTAAAACTAATAATATTTTCACTGTGGAATTTTATGAGAGAAATAAACTATATATAATATTATTATTCATTCCAGACGGCGTCACCCGACTCGCTTGTCCTTATCGACGAGTTAGGACGAGGTACTTCAACGTACGAGGGTTGCGGAATAGCTTGGGCTATCGCAGAGTAAGTACATAAAATATCTGTTAGATTTCTTTTTGTTGTAGAGCTTATCACCAAGACATCATCATCATCTATCTGCCTAGCCTTTTCCCGACCATGTTGGGGTCTGCTTCCAGTCTAACCGGTTGCAGCTGAATACCAGCATTTCACATGGAGCGACTGTCTATCTGACCTCCACAACCCACTTACTGGGTAATACGATACCCCTTGATTAAACTGGTTGTCAGACTTTCGGGCTTCTGACGACCTGTAACGACTGTCAAAGATCCACAAGTGACAGCCGGGACCAACGGCTTAACGTGCTCTCCGAGGCACAGAGGAGTCTTGGTATGTAAAAATGTTCACCCATCCACGGACCAACCGCGGCAAGCGTAGCTTAACCTGAACGATCCACTCGTGCGGCTTATATTACTTAGCCACACGCCACAAGATTATCGCCAAGACAAGGTCGGCAAATGTTTTGTGTAAGCAATCGGTACTGTCGACTTCGAAAACCTAAACCGTGTTTATGGTTTTGATTGGTGGTAGTTTGGTGTTTGTATAATGCGGTTTTAAGTAGGTATTTAAAACCTTATAACACCAACCCAATATTGTCCCACAGTCCCATCATAGGGCAAAAGCTTCTCTAAAAAGACGCTTAACGAGCCGAAAGACACTTGTAGTCCCTGTCATTTCGTTTTTTTAAAGTTCCGTACCATACTTGGGAAACTTCTGGTTACGGAGATATTGAAAGTTCCAACGTTTTTTATTTATTTCCATGAATACAAGTTTCCTCCTGTACCGTTGCATACACCCATAAGCACAATGTTATGCGTGCGTTAAATTGCGCGTAAACCAAGAATGAGTCTTTTCCCAGCAATCGTTTCTACTCAGTGTTACTTCGGTTGATGTCATGTACAGAATGCGTAGATAGCGGCTATGTGATTGTTCTTCTTACACCCTGTATAAATGACTGCCTTGCACTTTTCACAACACTCTTCATTTACATTTACAGGGAACTAGCAACAAAGAGTAAATGTTTCTGCCTCTTTGCAACTCACTACCAAGAACTGACACGTCTGGCGAGTGCTCACCCGGGCGTCATCGTGAACTCACACGCGGAGGCGTCGGTCGTCAACGGACAACTGTTGTTGTTGCACCGCATCGCGCCCGGACCCGCGCTGCATTCCCTAGGACTACACGTTGCTAAGCTCGCAGATCTACCTGAATCTATTATAGAGGTGAGGAACTTGTACAATCGCATCAATAATATGTTCCTCACCAGGGAAAAACGCCAGGGTAGCCGGCGAATTACAAAGTTTCTTACGTTTTTTTGCAATTTGCTGCAAGTAAATAAATATTATTTTCTTTACAATAGTCTGCTTAATAAACAACTGGCTAAACACCTCGAATTACATGATGCCCAGTTCGGTTTTAAGCCTGGGCTATCAACTGAGAATACAATCTTGTGCCTCAAGCAGACTGTTCAATACTACACGGACAGGAAGACTCATATTTTTGTTTGTTTTCTAGACCTGTCTGTGAGTGTGCCTGTGTGTGATCTTAACTACAGGAAAACAGTCTTACGATCCTTACCTATTTGTGAAAATTTCATCGGCAGTCACAGACTTTGAAAAAAAGTTATCAGCTAGAAAATGGGCAATATTCACAAAAACGTTTTTGATGCCCATCGATCCTGTTTCTTATAAGGATAAAAAACTAGCGGACCAAGTAACCTCTAGTGTTACTATTGATTCTCACGTTTTCGATTTTATGAATATTCTTTTAATAAATAAAAGCATCTTAATTTTTTTATATTAGGTCTTTACCTATGAAATTGCCGTTTTGCAGTACTGGCCATTTCAAATCAAAATAATTTTTGTTTGGGTAAGAATTCTAATTTCAAATTAATTTTATTTTAAAAACATGGTTTTTTTTTTCCAAAAGTAGTCATTTGTTTATTGATTAGTGTTACATTTTCATCGCATTTCAATCTTTTTCGTCATCATGGATACGTTAAAAATTCGAGTAATTATGGAATATGAGTACCGTCGTGGCAGCAACGCGGCACAAGCGGCACGCAACATCAACGACGTTTACGGAGCTAACACTACAAACCAACGCACCACCTGTTATTGGTTTGCTCGCTTCCGTTCTGGAAATTTCGACCTGAAAAATGAACCTCGCGGTCGTCCGAAGACTTTGGTCGACAATGACGAATTAAAGGCGATTGTGGAAGCTGATGATACACAATCTACGGCTGAATTAGCAGCAGCTTTCGACGTTAGCGTCAAAACAATATTGGTCCATTTGCGTCAAATTGGCAAGGTAAAAAAGCTTGACAAATGGGTGCCCCACGAACTCAATGATCGTCGGCGCGAAGTACGCGTCGAGACGTGCCTTGCACTGCTCAACAGACACACAAATGAAGGAATTTTGAACCGCATTGTTACCTGCGATGAAAAATGGATTCTGTTTGATAACCGCAAGCGCTCAGCAAGTTGGTTGGATCCTGGTTCAGCACCTAAACAATGCCCTAAACGAAAACTTACCCCTAGAAAAGTGATGGTCACTGTTTGGTGGTCTAGCGCCGGTGTGATTCATCACAGCTTCTTACCAAACGGGGTGAGCATTACTGCAGATGTGTACTGTGAAGAACTGAACACAATGATGGAGAAGCTGGCACATCTCCAACCAGCATTGGTCAATCGCTCGTCTCCGCTGCTCCTGCACGACAACGCGCGACCTCATACTGCACAGCAGACGGTCTCCAAGTTGCAAGAACTGGGGTTGGAAGCTCTCCGTCATCCGCCCTACTCACCAGACCTTGCGCCTACAGACTACTACTTTTTCCAGAATTTGGATAACTTCTTGGCGGGAAAAAAAATCAATACCCGAGAGGCAGTACAAAATGCCTTTGAAGAATTTGTTGCCTCCCGTCCAGCTGATTTCTTTAAGAAGGGCATCAATAAACTGCCACTGCGATGGCAAAGATGCATTGATTGCATGGGTGATTACTTCGATTAATACAAATAAAAAATACATGAAAAAAAATCGTTTAAATTTTTTCATACAAAACGGCAATTTCATAGGTAAAGACCTATTATTTACTCTATGCTTCGAAAGTACTCCTTGTGGCAAGTTGTTCTGCCGCGGGAAAGCAACCATTTAAATTTCAAGGTGCATATCATTTTTATGTATGTTCGGGCATAACTCCGTCATAGGCGGCGTATAGGCGGATTCGAAAAAATCTTTTTTTGTTCGAAAGGTGTTTATTCCGAAATGGTCCCATTTAAATTTCATATAAACCTGATGACGCGTTACAAAGACAGACAACAGAACTCTTCAAAAAATTACAGCATATCAACTGCGATTGCTGCTATCGCATAAATGTGCATTGTTTTGACCCCAATGATGATGAAATTTCGAATTGGTGTAGAGTAGGTACATAACTAAAAAGTGAAAAACAAAAAAAAAGCAATAAAAAAAACAACTTCCGGAAAACACTGCTTTTTCTCGGTGTATACATATACAGACTGTAAGGGTAAACACCGTTATCCTTGAAACCAGTAGTTTGGTTTCGTTTATAGAACGTAAAATCGATAAAAACCTTTTTTTTTAAGAAAATCTGCTTTTTCCACAAGAACATTTCACCCTACGTGCGAAGGCAACAAACTTGCGTCTCAATACAGTCACACACAGTCAGTCAGCTGTCAGTCTAGCTAGCGAGCGCACGTAACGCCGCGTCCTTGCGTCGCTCATTTCTCGCGCGTATTTTTTTTTTACTTTCTCGTTTATTTTATATTTAAGTCAACTACCCATTGTTTAAGCGACATCGGTGTTTACCCTTACATCCTGTATATCGAAACATGTGGCATTGATAACCTCCTTCTTTTTGAAGTTGGTTAAAAAAGAGCACAGTATAAGAATCTGAATAATTTCTCTTTCTAACCTCCTGGCTTCGGTAAAGTACCAGATCTATAGTCTATGTCATGCTGATTTTTATTCTTGTGTTAATTTTCAGTACGCCGAGTCTCAACAAGCGCAGCTAGAAATCAACTTGTTCGACGTGGAGGCAGCTGTTAAAACGAAGGAAACGACAGAGGGTCACAAATTAATAGCAGATTTCTTGCGAAAATGCAAGCAAATACATGAGGGAACAGCATCTGATGACATTATGATGAAGGAAATAGCGAAGTTAAAGCAAGAATTACTACAGTCTAATAATAAGTACGTGGAATCTCTTATGGCCTGAGACCTATATGGCTTACTTTCATATCAAATAAATGTTTTTAAATTTGTATTTTGTTGATCTACCTACAGTACCTACCTAGCTAGCCCCTCAAAAAAGTTGTTTGTTGACTCCTCGTTGGTATTGTAATCGCAAGCGCTACTAGAGTACTGGGTTCGAATACCGGGAATTTTAATGCTATTCGGGGGGACTCAAAGAATAGCAATGGTAACTATTTATACCCAAAATAATTACTAACAAGGGATATAGAGTCCCACATTCATTACCTAACTGGCAACTTAACTACTTATTGATAATAACATCCTTTTACTTAGTTCCTCTATGAACAGTAAATAAATATATAACTCATTAGTCAAATGAGGATAACTACTACATTAACAATCATTTCTCTTGAGAAACTTAAACAACAAAATAGTTGAGTCCTTTACATAGAAGGCAAAAATGACTCTAAATGTCTAGTAGAAAAAATATCTACCTTTTCATTTATTTGTTTACTAAATGTCATCATCAAGTATTGATAAAAGTAGACTGAGAGGTAAATTTTACAGGCCATCCATATTTTATTTATTTATAGTTAATATAACGGTTAATTACCGTTTTGATTAACTATAAATAAATAATTAACTATGAGATTTTAAATTATGTATATTGTGTTGGCAATAAAGGCTTAATAATAAAATTAAAACGGTACAACACCAATTACACTAATTAACGTAGAAACCGTTATTACGTTGCCAATCATTGTGTTGTTTATAATTTAAAACTAAAATAGAACAGTGAACTCATACTTTCTCACAGAACAGATACATAAATATACGTATAATTTTGTTCCATACAACCGTAAACAACAGCAGTCTGAAAAGCATTTAGCATCTTTAGATTATGACATGCTGAGAATTTGACTCTGGCTACAGTTTTGGATGGCAGTTGCCTAAATAGATTGTGCCGGCGGCGGCTCTGACGGTGTCAGATGTATTTGTCGGGCACAAATAATCGGCAGAAAAGGCCATGGAGCTCTGGGCAGTCGTTACGTCCCCGTAAGGTCTTACAGGCTACCGTGAGCTGATCAATGCCTCTTCTCACAAGATAGTTGGTAGGGTATATGTAGGAAAGAAACTTTTGGAAGTCCTCAGTCGCAAGCGCAAAAAGGGCATGACAATATTAAAAAAAAAACTACCAAGATTTTGTAAAAAATTGAAAAAGTTGATTCCCAAAACCATAAATTTGTCAAACCTATGGTTAAAAAGTTATAAGGGTTTGAACGTGGCTGTGCCATTGAAACGCGGAGAACCGCGCAGCCACGGAAAAATTTTAAACTAAGCGTTGCAGAGACCTGAAATTTAGGTAAATAATAGATTGAATTTGTAAAAATATAGAAAAAATCCGTGGTTTATATTTTAGGAGCTGTAAGGCTATAATCCCATGGCCGCGCCATTGAAACGGTGAAAAACACGATATCGCCGATATCTCGCTAAAAAGCAATGCAGAGGTCTGATGTTTTTTGTAAAACCTAGATTTGAATTTGCCAAAACTTTTTTTTATTCAGCTTAGACGTAAAGATGGATACTTCGAAAATACGAGTTATTTTTGAATATGAGTTCAGACGCAGAACTAACGCGGCAGAAACGGCTCGCAATATCAACGTTGTGTTTGGAGAGGGGACTGCTAATGAACGCACCGTGCGTTTTTGGTTTAAACGCTTTCGTAATGGAAACTTCGCCTTGAATAACGAACCACGTGGTAGACCGCCCACACAGGTGAATAACGCTGAAGAATTTAAGAAGATGGTAGAAGCGATCAGAGTCACACTACCCAGGAGTTAGCGGCATAGTTTAACGTTACCCTACCTCCAATTCATTTGCATCAAATCAATAAGATAAAAAATATGAGAAAAGGGTGCCTCTTTATTTGACTGATCTGCAGAAAGAAATGCGTGTTGAAACTTGTGTTGCCTTGTTGAATCGGTATAGAAATGAAAGAATATTGGATCGAATTGTGACATGTGACGAAAAGTGGATTGTTTACGATAACCGTAAGCGAAAAACACAATGGCTGACCCCAGGTCAAACGCCGCAACAGTGCCCTAAAGCAAAGCTTACCAATAAAAAGGGAATGGTAACTGTTTGGTGGTCTCTTCATGGTGTTATTCACTATAGCTTTCTCAGGTCTGGTCAGGCATTAACAGCAGATGTTTACTGTGCCGAACTTCGAACAATGATGGTGAAACTGGCAGTGAAACAGCCCCGTCTCGTGAATCGATCTTCACCATTATTGCTCCATGATAACGCAAGACCTTGTAGCGGCACTAAAGAAAATAACTTCGCAACAAAAATCATGAAACACAAAAAGAGAAGTGGCGCCATCTACAACGCCACAAGCGAACTACGTAAGACTCACGTCACACAAAATCCTGCATCGCGCAATCAGAGTTTACCGCGCGACTCGCATAGGTACAACATCCCGACATCAACCGTCGGGCAGTAGCCCACCAGACACAACACCCGTCTAGTCGAAGGATCCTCCCTTTTCTATAGAATATGAGTGGACTTTACACCCTGTTCCTCATACCACTATAACCTCACACTGCACGAGAAACCGTTGTAACTCTACAGGAGCTGCAGTTAGAAACTATACGTCATCCTCCGTACTCGCCAGACCTTGATCCCACGGACTACCATTTGTTTCGTGATTTGCACAATTTTCTAACTGATAAAAAAAAATTCTTCCCAGGAAGCAGTACAAAAGGCTTTCACAAAGTTTGTCGAATCTCTAGATCCTCAGAGTTCTATCGTAAAGGCATAAATGAACTTCCGTTTAGATGGCAGCAATCTATAGATAATTAGGGTAAATATTTTGATTAAATAAATATGTTATATCTTAGAAAAAAACGAGTTTCAATTTTTCAGTACAAATCGGCAATTTCATACTTTAACCCCTAATATTTCAGGAGCTGCAGTACGGTATCGAAATACGTTGTAAATGTTTCGATAGGATGACCATGGCTTATTGTTTACTGAAAACTTTCCACATATTTTATTAGAAATCAGTCTGGGATTCCTGACGCCCAGGGCGTCTCCCGCGGTGACGAAGGCCGTGAGGGCGCATATACTGCCTCTCCCTTACGTGCGCCGCGTCCCCCTTCGCGAGCATTACTGCTTCGCAGAAGGAGGTGACGGCTACCCATGCACTCTTGCTCCGTACCATGGTCTGGACCAGGGCCGGACGCGAGGTATCGCCGCCGCCGATCGCCTCCACAAAGACACGGTGGTGCTCCGCCCAAGCCGGGCAGACCTCCACCATATGCTCCACCGTGTCCTCAGGGAGATCTTCGCAATGAAAACACCCGGGCGTTTCCTCCCGCCTTATTCGAAACAGGAACCGTGTCCGGGGAGGACCTGCGTCAGGTGGAAGGTGAGGACGCCGTGCCGCCTCTCAAGCCACTCCTCAAAGAGGGAACTTACCGCCGCTATCGTGGCGTGCCCAGTGTAGTTAGGGTTACGTAGCCAAGTAGCGCAAACGAAACCCTTATAATTTCATCATGTCCGTTCGTCCAAAAGTCAAATAGCCAATATTTATACTCTGAGACTATTGGCACAACAGCGATGAAAATTGGATAGAAGCCTTCTTTGATTTACGAAAAAACAGTTTTTCAGTCGTTGAAACGAAGTTCCTTTCGCTTGTGCACACTTGGCTGATGAGCACACGTTCCCTCCAATAAGTATTGTTCAAATCTACTAATCCCTACTAATATTATAAATGCTAAAGCAACTCTGTCTATCTGTAACGGTTTCACGCCTAACCCGCTGAACCGATCGTCATGAAATTTGGCAGAGATATGGAGAAGGACATATTATGCTACTTTTCCACGCGGGCGGAGCCGCAGTCAAAAGCTAGTAAGGTATTATTCAAAGCTTAGGCTGACCTAACAGTGATCAACTGATCTTGGATTTTGAAGGAAGGACGCTAGTAGTACCTATAATTATATAAGGTACATTGAACTCCTGAACTCTTCTGAACTAAACCGAGTATGTCATGTCCGTTAATAGTGCATTCTAAGGCTCTGTCCGGACAGCGATTTTTTACCGCGCAATTTTCTTCTCGCAGTTGTGTAACACATTGAATGTTATGGGAGTAGCCGCTCTGGCGGTAAAAAATTCGCGCGGAAAAAAAATGTGTGGTTTGATGCAAATTGAACGCGATGCGGTGCGGATTTTTTTCCGCGCGAATATTTTGTACAGTATGAAGAAGTTATGGCTATGTCCGCACTGCGAATTAAAATTCTCGCGTTTAGCTCAGTCGTGCTATTGGTCGGCGGGACAGATGTCGCGTGCTTCGTCTCCCGCCCTATCGACGGCCGCACAGGAGTTCCCAGAAAATGATAAGATTGACATAGAGCAACTGATTACGCTGATACAGAGGAGACACGGGAGCGTGTGGGACAAAGGACATAACCAGTGGGGACCCTGCCCAATTAAAATCAATGTGCAGCAAATATTGTTTTATTCTTGCAATTGTCGTATTCTTTAGTTTACAGACCGAAAGTTTCACGAGTCTTAAGTATAAAGATAAGTTTTTACTAAATAACTCTGCTTTTTGATATGAGATGGCTCTTGGAATTGTGATTTTAGAGTTTAAGATTGATTTTCTACTATTGGACACGCCATCGAGGTGCTAAGTTTTTTTAACCATCAAGGGAGAAAACTAACATGCGTGTCACCTGATGTTTTAAGCAATCATCGCTGTCCATAGACATCGGTAACTCCAAGTTTATTTAATGCGTTGCCAACCTATTCCCACCCCAAACCTGGATCTGGGACACTTGCGCGAACCCATATGCGCGAAAAGACATTTCCGCGCATGGACTTTTGCGCGAAGGGTCACTTGCGCGACAAGACATTTCCGCGAATGGACGTTTGCGCGGCTAGACTTTTGCGCGACTGTACTTTTGCGCGAAAGACACTTGCGCGAACGACAGTTGGGCGAAAGACACTTGCGCGAAAGACACTTGCGCGAGTCTACATGCGCGAACGGACAGTTGTGCAAAAAAGTTGCGGAAATGACATTTCTTCATAACATCACGCCTGTATTCTATCCAAGGGTTGGGCAGGGATGTAGCAGACTAGAAATAAACAGTCCAATTAGACGTCAATAGTGATCGTCGTAGTTTTTTTACGGCACATTTTTTTCTGTTCTATATTAGGTAGGTACCTACCTATATTTTCGAATTTTCCATCATGGTTGTCGTTTTCAGGGTTTCTGGGAGATCTAAAGCCGATGGTGGGGTCAAAATGAAAATCCAAGATGGTGGCCAAGAAAATTTTCGAATTTTCCATCATGGGTGTCGTTGTCAGGGTTTTCGGGGGATCTAAAGCCGATGGAGTGGTCAAAATGAAAATTCAAGATGGCGGCCAAGAAAATTCCCGAATTTTCCGTATATTCCCAGTCGCCCCCGCGGGGATTGCCACCGGAGGCAAATGGGAATAAAAATTCCCAGTCGCCACCGGCGGTAAAATAAGAGGCTCTCTGATCCTACTTTGCAGCTCATGAAGGAGAGGCGCGAGATGGTTCTGCAGTCTTCAGACGACGCACTCGAGTACCGGCAGCTTAATAGACAGATCTCTAAGTCCTTGAAAAGCGACCTCCGCCGCTTTAATACAGAACGTATTAAAGACGCAATAGAGCGGAATAAAGGCTCCAAGGTCTTTGCTAGGGATCTGTCTATTGGGCAGAGTCTGCTTACGAAACTGAAGACCGATGAAGGCAGGATCGTATCCACCAAGCCTGAGCTGTTGAGAGAGATTGAGAGCTTCTATGGACAGCTATACACGTCAACAAGAAACCCCGTTACAAATCTGGCTAACGACCCAAGAGCTAGATTGACCCGACACTATACTGAAGATATCCCGGACGTCAGCTTGCACGAGATTAGGATGGCTCTGAAGCAGCTCAAAAACAACAAGGCGCCGGGTGATGACGGAATTACGGCTGAGCTTCTGAAGGCCGGTGGAAAACCCGTTCTTAAGGCCCTCCAGAAGCTGTTTGATTCCGTCATACTCGAGGGCAAAACGCCACAGGCATGGAACAGAGGTGTGGTGGTACTTTTCTTTAAGAGGGGCGATAATGCCCTTCTTAAGAATTATAGGCCCATCTCACTTCTGAGCCATGTCTACAAGCTGTTTTCCAGAGTCATCACGAACCGTCTAGCGCGCAGGTTTGACGACTTCCAGCCTCCAGAACAGGCCGGGTTCCGTAAAGGCTTTAGCACAGTAGACCACATACATACGCTGCGGCAGGTTATACAGAAGACCGAAGAGTATAACCTGCCTCTATGTTTAGCGTTTGTGGACTATGAAAAAGCCTTCGATTCGATCGAGACATGGGCTGTACTGCAGTCCCTCCAACGGTGCCAGATCGACTATCGGTACATCGAGGTGTTGAAGTGTCTGTACGAAAACGCCACTATGTCAGTCCGACTCCAGGACCAGACCTCGAAACCTATCCTTCTGCAGCGAGGTGTATAGACAGGGAGATGTTATCTCTCCGAAACTCTTCACTGCTGCACTGGAGGATGTCTTCAAGGTTCTGGACTGGAAAGGGGCTGGCATCAACATCAATGGCGAGTACATCACTCACCTTCGGTTTGCCGATGATATAGTTGTCATGGCTGAGACCATGGAGGACCTCAGTATAATGCTCGATGACCTCAGTAGAGCTTCCGAAAGAGTGGGTCTTAAAATGAACATGGACAAGACAAAGGTCATGTTTAATGCCCGTGTAACACCCACTCTCATGACGGTCGGAGGCGTTGCACTCGAAGTTGTGGACGAGTACGTTTACCTAGGACAAACTGTCCAGTTAGGTAGGTCCAACTTCGAGAAAGAGGTCAATCGTCGAATCCGACTCGGTTGGGCAGCGTTCGGGAAGCTTCGCAATATCTTCTCGTCCCACATACCGCAGTGTCTCAAGACGAAAGTCTTCGACCAGTGTGTGTTGCCAGTGAGGACTTATGGAACCGAAACGTGGTCGCTCACAATGGGCCTCATAAGAAGGCTTAAAGTCACCCAAAGGGCAATGGAGAGGGCTATGCTTGGAGTTTCCCTGCGTGATCGAATCAGGAATGAGGAGATTCGCAGGAGAACCAAGGTAACCGACATAGCCCGAAGAATTGCCAAACTTAAGTGGCAGTGGGCAGGGCACATTGCACGCAGAACAGATGGCCGATGGGGTCGAAAAGTTCTGGAGTGGCGACCGCGCACCGGAAGACGTAAAGTTGGAAGGCCTCCCACAAGGTGGACCGATGACCTTGTGAGGGCCGCAGGAGTCCGCTGGATGCGGGAAGCACAGAACCGGTCGAAGTGGCGGAGCTTGGGGGAGGCCTATGTCCAGCAGTGGACGTCCTTCGGCTGAAATGATGATGATGATGATGACCGGCGGTGACTGGGAAGTCATCGCCCCCACTTCAGTTTCGCTATACATTGCATTGTTTCTTGTGTGTAAATAGTCAAATAACTGCCACTAACTTAGAAGTAGCGCTCGCCGGCCGCTGACGCGGCACCGCTCGCTCGGCTCGCGCGCGTTTGGTCACAATTCTAACCTAACCTATTACCTACCTGATGAGCCCTGTCAGTGAAGAGTCCTGTCGAAGTAATCTCATCCTTGCGCTATTACTAAATAGAACCTATTACCTACATCATCAGGTAGGTAATAGGTTAGGTTAGGTTAGAATTGTGACCAAACGCGCGCGTGCCGAGCGAGCGGAGCGAGCGGTGCCGCGGCAGCGGCCGGCGAGCGCTACTTCTAAGTTAGTGGCAGTTACTTGACTATTTACACACAAGAAACAATGCAATGTATAGCGAAACTGAAGTGGGGGCGATGACTTCCCAGTCACCGCCGGTGGCGACTGGGAATTTTTATTCCCATTTGCCTCCGGTGGCAATCCCCGCGGGGGCGACTGGGAATATACGGAATTTTCCATCATGGGTGTCGTCTTCAGGGTTTTCGGGGGATATAAAGCCGATTGTGTGGTCTAAATTAAAATCCAAGATGGCGGCCAAGAAAATATTCGAATTTTCCATCATGGGTGTCGTTTTCAGGGTTTTTGGGGGATCTAAAGCCAATCGTGGGGTCAAATTGAAAATCCAAGATGGCGGCCAAGAAAATTTTCGAATATTCCATCATGGGTGGTCTTTTCAGGGTTTTTGGGGGATCTAAAGCCGATGGTGGGGCCAAAATGGAAATCCAAGATGGCGGCCAAGAAAATTTCCGAATTTTCCATCATGGGTGTAGTCTTCGGGGTTTTTGGGGGATCTAAAGCCGATTGTGTGGTCAAAATGAAAATCCAAGATGGCGGCCAAGAAAATTTTCGAATTTTCCATCATGGGTGTCGGTTTCAGGGTTTTTGGGGGATCTAAAGCCAATCGTGGGGTTAAAATGAAAATCCAAGATGGCGGCCAAGAAAATTTTCCAATATTCAATCATGGGTGTCATTTTTAGGGTTTTTAGGGGATCTAAAGCTGATGGTGGGGTCAAAATGAAAATCCAAGATGGCGGCCAAGAAAATTTTCGAATATTCCATCATGGGTGTCGTTTGCAGGGTTTTCGGGGGATCTTAAGCCGATGGTGGGGTCAAAATTAAAATCCAAAATGGCGGCCAAGAAAATTTTCGAATTTGCTATCAGGGTGTCGTTTTTAGGGTTTTAATTTAAATTTCATATAGATCTGATGTTGAGTTTATTTATTTATTTATTGCATTCCATATTGTAAAAAGATGTAAAAAAGGGAACAGACAACGGAAATCTTTCAAAAAATGACAGCTATCAACCGCGATTGCATAAATATGCATTGTTGTACCCCGTCGAATTGGTAAAATGCTTTTTTTTTTTTTTCGTTTCCACTGATGAGATATTATTATTGCCGATCTGTCCATAATAATATTTACGGTCGTGACTGTATGGGTAATGCAGTCAACAGCGGGATCAAGTATGTTTTTGAATTCTGGACTTCTAGAAACTGGATAGGGTTCAGAGGTGGGGTAGTATCTGTACATATCCAAGGTGGTGATTCAGTTCAGAGGCTCAAGTAACTGTACATATCCAAGGTGGCGGTTCAGGCCGAGGTATGTTCGAAAATAATTCCAGTAAAACAATGTGGTTATTATTTAACAATTTTTTATTAATAATGAAATAGTAATCACATGAAAACAATTTTAATGCGACTGTTAAATGAATTCTCTTATGCATTATTTATGTTTAATGTCAAGAACAATATAATTCAGTGGCATGTGTTGTAAGTAATATGAAATAGGCATTTGTGAAAACCCGCTAATTTAAATATATATTATACACACATGGAAAACAAATTAAGTAAAGATGCCCCTAATGCCTGTTTTATAATTCCATGTCACAAAATATAATCTGGAAGTTTGCTTTGAGAAAAACAATTTAAACGCGACTTGTTTCATTCTGCATTGCTTGCTAGTTCACAAAAAAACGTCTTATAGAAAATGCTTTCATTAATTAATTAATTAAATTCTGAAACTGTCAGTAGGATTTTTGTTTTGAACTTCAATTTACATTATTAAGAAAATTTACTCTGTTTAATATTTGGTGAGCACAAGAAACAAAACAGAAACTTTTGTATTGTTTTTATGTCAAAATGCGGTAATTTTTTGGTACTCTGTCTTGTTAATTGTGCTACTAAACGTTTTTAAATTATTTACACTTTTGCCGGTGGGACAAAACAATAAGCTAGAATATTTACATTACATTATTTACATTATATGTCACAACAGACGCACACACAATTTTGTTCAAATTGCAATATTATCACTTTTTGCATTTGTATCTAATACTTAATTAATCAGACTAACCTTTTAAATAAAACCAAGTTTAGTCTTGTATAAATTGAGTAAACATACCTGATTTAGGTTTAGGTACTATTGCGCTAACATATTTTACATTCATTATCTTACCGAAATGTGGACGTCCTGTATATCTTTTCAAATAATTTTAACATCAAAAAATTATATTGTCTTATAAATTATTATTTAAAGAAGAGTTTTAAAATTGCCCCACCGCTTTTAATTTATTACATCACAAGGGCGGCCCTGCAAGGCCACGCTTCCACAGTCAGAAATAGTAAATTAAATTCCCATAATTATTATTATGTTGCCAATAACGGTAATATCACTAAGCTTTAATAAGATAATAACCATTTTTATGTAGCTCATTTGCAAAAATAATTGAACTCTCATTTCTTACGCAAACGAGCAGTATTTGGTACTCTATTTTATTTAAAGCTGTTTAAAATATGTATAAAATAAATAATTGCAATATCACGCCAAAAACGCAATTGTGTACTAAGTAATAAGCGTATCAATCTACTCTTCTTGTAAGAACGTTAGGTACCTTAGTATTTTATTTTATATTTTACTATTTAGGTACATTTCTCGCTCTCCTAAGGACCCATTCTCAATCAACTGTTAAAGCGTATTCGGCTTTTGTTACACTAGCGAGTTCCTATTTTATCTATAATAAGTTTCAATAGGGTTCTCCGCCTGTGGAAACGTGACATAGGAGCTCGTGGTTTCAGCACACAGCTCTGTCGGGCCGTCCCTTAAGACTAGAATCGAGCCTTCGATTCGGCTACTCTTCTCACGAGAAATATAATCGCACTGCATTCTGAAACGTCCTGCGGCACATCGGGCACTTGTCAGCCGCGAGCGCGCACTTGGCGCACGCCACCACGTGTCCACACGGCACGAAGCACACGTTGCGCTCCTCCGCGTAACAAATTTTACATAACTTGGAATCGTCCACGGAGTTCTCTGGCGTGTCGGGAGGCGTGCTTGACCGCACAGGCGCCACGTCTCGCTCCGCGTCCGCCGCGAGTACTGTGCACGCTTCTGTCATCACCTTCTGAACGTACTCCCGACCCTTCACCAGCTGCACATAGGCGCAGCGGTCGAACCAGCGCGCATGCTGTTCCCAGGGCACGTCATCGTTCTCCCAGTCTTTCAGGCCTCCGTCGCAGTAAAAGCATTTGGTCTTATCACCTTGACCAGTGTAGAAGAAGCCAGCCTCGGCGAGCTCCTCAGGTTTCTGTTTGATGCATCTTGGCCAGTCTTGGAAGCTGCGAAGGCGTGCGGTTTCGGAGGCGAAGCGAGGATGCACGGGGCCGGCCATGCGCGGCGGCGTACTACTACTGGCGGCCGAGCGCGCGCCGCACTCGTCGCGCCCGCTACTGCCCGTGTCGGAGCTGGAGCCGCCGCCTAATTTTCGGACAAATGAGCACTGCGGCGCCCATCGCTGATGGTCTTTGGCAGGATCGTCGCCTTCGACCCATCTCATAATTTCTACCTTACAGAATGCACAGCGTACTTCGTCTCCACGCCCGAGGTAATAAAATCCATTACGAGCGAGCTCATCTCCAGATAGGAACGAGACAGGCCATTTTTCAAAAGTTTTAATCCGTTCATCCTCTCTGCGCATATCAACTGTGTCCGTTCCGAAGCTAAAGGAGTCATGGTTGTCGGTCTTGTCAGTGGAGAACGAAGAGGAAGACGAAGGTGTGGAGGGTGACGAAACCGGAGAGCCGGCGTTTGGGTCGTAGCTCGGCGACTGCAGCACTAAACCGGCCAGAGGTTTAAGCTTAGCCTCGCGCGGCGCGCTCCTGAATAGCGTCAATGCTGAGGCAGGGCCATTGGATGCAACTGGAAAGAAAGATAAGTTTTTGTTAATTACAAAGCTATTCAATTTAAAGATCATGCTTATGTCTATCAGTATGAACTAGGTAGGTCTACGATGTTCACAGTTTCGTAAAGTTTTAAGTCAATTCTATTTGGTAGGTGGAAATTGATAACACCAGTAATACCACAAAGCCCAAAGAAAAAGACATGATACTTTATACAGGCAAGACTTATAATGAGTTCAGAGCTAATGTAATTTCACTTAAACATACAAGATGCAGTCATATGTAGAAGATGGCCGTGTGCGAGTGTGCGTTTAAAAACAGTTTCACATAACAACAAGTTCGCGGCCGCCGGGGCCGGCCCGGCTGGCTGCGTCATCGACATTCCAATGCCCGCCGCCGCCCCGCAGCCCGCCTTCACTCCTCCCTAAGTGCACTCAGTGCGCATGTACCGAATGACCACAATTTTCTATCTCTAGTATACGAAAACGTCCAAGACCCAAAATAGATGATTAACTTTGAGGTTCTTAGTAAGTGGAAAACTTAGATAGTGACAGATAACGAATTCGTTCTAAAACGCTCCATTGCTCCTGTTGGAATTTTCTTCGCACGTTTGCAAGTTTCTTCGAAGAGTGCTAGGTTATAAAAACTATGGTCGATAAAATAGGTACTCATAAATAACAATAGCTTTCCAACTGTCATTGGCCGCAATGACCTGGCTCCCGTTTCAGATAAATTTTCATCACGACAGTTGTACGATTTCATGTTACAGACAAGAAAATACTGTAGAAAAACTTCTATTTTATTATTTCTAATGAGAAAACGTGTTTGTTTTTCTAATTTATATTCGCACATACATTTCAGGCCGATGGTCAAATCTTGCTTGGAAAGAAAGTTTCAATATTACCAAAACAATAGGCCTCCAAAATAGTTAATGGCCGACAGTACACGGATCGATATTTACCATTTCTACTTTTAGTGTCGACTAAAAGAGGCATTTTAGCGGAGATTGTACACACAGAACTTTTCACGTAACACTGCAAATGCACATTGCAAAAAAACTAGAACTTTTGCAAATAATAGTTGTAGAATTAAAATGATAGCGCGATATCGTACGTGTGAGTACGGACATCGTTGGCTGTACGTATACTGTGCCGCCTGGTGGAGATATTGTGCTACAGCGACCACCCCACTGCGCAAGCGTACGCACTTCAAAAGAGGGTTTAAATAGTCGGACTGCAACCCTCCGCGATCAGGAGTATTGTTATGCACATGGGGTGCGTGCTGTATGTATTTCGGCAATTCGCCATTGTGAACTAAATACAACACAGCTGTTACGTACGACATTCCATAGACTACTGGGAACTTTACGCTCTTTTAGAATTAGAGGAAAGAAAATCTTCAAAAAGTACAGAAAAGCTCTAAGTAAATAATACGTTTTACCAATACCTAATCATGATGATAGTTACTTTGTTACTATGTTTAAGCCATTACGTTTAAGTATGATAAGAAGTAATTACAATTATTGATTAACGATAAGCCTTTCATTTTGGGTGACTATTTTATCATTACGCGGGATCTCCACTTTATGATACAGAGCCATGATGCTATATTATTGGATACAATAGGGAAAAGTGCTAATGGACACGAGTGAGCGATTCTTGTAACTATGGCGTTCAATACGGCCGCCGTGTGTTCTGTGGCACTGCTGGATGGTGTGCGCCATCGTCTCCCTAACCATGCAACCTGCACGGCAGATCAACTATCAAGAAATATCGAGCAGATAAAGATCTTACTTTAAAATCTAACGCAAAGATTTTTTTTATTACCCCCAAATTTATTTTTCTCAATACAACGCGATAAGACGACATAACGTTAATGCTCATAATCACTGCTATAAAACTTGACTACTTTTACAAAACGTAGTTTTCCCTGAAATGTGGTTAAAACTCATTCTACTTTATCCCTCAAATTCCATCTGGCAACACTGATAGTAAGTTCTCAATCAGGCAAGCGTCTGGTGCGACGTTGCCGTGCCGTTCACAGCCGACCGGATTTCATTCATATTTGAGACGACGCGACGTTGCCGTCTTCAGCGGAAACCGCGACCACACAGCGTAAAAAAGGGCCTGTGGAATGTGGCAGTAGTTTACTGATGGGCGGGTCTAATACAACACCAAATAAAAAGTAGACAGAAGTGGATGCTTGGAATGCGGACAGTACTTTAGTTTAACAAAAAGAGTAGAAAGTAAACTGTCGAATGTTGAATCTTTACTTTAGTAATATTGATGAAATATTATTGACATTTAAGACTTTCTTTGATAATTAATGCTTTAAATTAAACACGATACTATTGTATAGAAAAAGTATTACTCCACAATACATCAGCAAACAATATGTTGGTTGTTAAGTCCAGCGGGTAGACTGATATCATGTGCAAAGTACACGTCACTCGCCGCAAAAAGCAAATGAAATTCAGCATTGTGCCATAAGAGAGCGGCGAGAGGCGGCGCCGCCGGGCGGGAGCAAGCGTGGGGAACGGGACGGGGCCATGTTCTCATGCCTATGGGTGGTCGGCGCTCGGCTTTCGAATTCCAATGCCTCGCCTGTAGCGCCTACGCGCTAGACTGCTATCTATTTACCTACATACATCTACGTAATTTCAGTACAGTTGTATCTAAGCAATTTCTCTCTATATACAAACTGTTTACGAGTTGTTGTAAGTACTTATTTCTAGATGAAAGTTACCCAAAAATTAACAAGTCTTCATAAAGGATTGTATGAATGAATTTTATGCTCGTTGCCTTAACGTAGTTTAAACAAACCATGGCTTCTCTCATCATAAAAGTAGAAAAAATAAACTAAAGGATAGCCCGGAATTGGTGTCAGCGGAAGAGAACATCCGCCAGATGGGGCACATACATATCAAAGAGCTCGGCATTGAATATAAAATGTACGAAGAAAAAATAATCCTGCTAGGAACAACTAACACAAAAAGTCCAAATTGCAACGATAAGATAAAAAAAGGCCGAAATTACTTGTAGCATGATAAAGGATCATTATTGATCCTTTGGCATTGCGTTATCTAAGTGCCTATTTAATGTTATCTGTGACCTAACTGCCGCGCCGTTACCCGATATTGGACAGTTCCACGTTCATTTAGTAAATCTTGTGTGCGTTAGCGTACATAAACGAGGCGTAACAAGGCGTCTGCTGCTACTACATGCCAAAATTAAACTCTCCCGAAATTCGCAATTGTTACCATAAAACTGAAATGATCAACATATTTTGTAGCTACTGTAAAGATGATGTTACACGTGAATTTATTAAGATTGAAGAGACAACAACTTTTTAACTAGGAATATGTAAAGTTATTTTGATATTACTTAAAATACGCATGTTGGCAACACCATTGTCACTAGTGTTTAGTACAGTCGTCAACAAAATTAAAGTGGTACTAATGTTTTTGCTGACTGTACCTAATCTCCAGTAAATTAACTATTGTAAATTAAATTGAATGAAGTGCAAAACAAAATTGGCATAATACAGTACAAAATACAATCCTGATCAGAACAATAGGTGAACTATTGGTAGTTTATTCACGGATTATTTTTGTTTGTTTAAATTTTAGCTATGGACAAGCATAGAATCATTGAAATAATAAAATAAAAAATGTCACCAACTCTGATAACAGATGGCGCTACTAGTATGTGTGGCTAAAAAATTACATTCTGAATAATAAAACCAACAGTAGAGGAAAAGATTTATACAATGAAAATGGGCACAAATGTAACGGAAACGTTTGGGGATAATAATGGTTTTACCTATTATTGATATTCCTAAGAGCATATTTTATAACTAAATGACATAAATTTTCCATTTTAAACATGATGAGCAATCAATTCTATTAACCTTTTAACTTTATGTGAGTAATAATGCATTACTCACTTAAAAATTATAAGGTTAATCGATTTAATTTCTATGACAATGTTGTCTTCATATTGACTACATCAGTTAGGTACTTACAAATTTGGTAACAGCGAAGAGGCCCCACTGGGTAGAGTATAATCAAATGGCAAGGCCACACATACAATAATCTTGAGTCAGGAGAAATAGATTTCTCCTTGTTTATTGGTAAATTAAAAGAATACCTTATGCTCAACATGTCCTAGCCTTGCTTGGGGAAAGAATAAAGTAATAAATCTTATCTTCAGTGTGAAATATATGTAAATATCTTATCTGTATGATATGATTCTTCATAAGTGTCTATAAGTCATAGTTATTAAGTATAATCTTGATGTAAAAGGGTTCTTGGGAATATTCCATTTTATTTATGTACACAATACACTTCAAAAGGGACACTTATTGATTATCCTACTCAGTTATTCACTACTTCTTTATGACATCAGCAATAATTTTAACTCACACTTACGTTGGTAGATGGCATTGGTATAGAGCTCGAACAGTTGAATAACATGTCTAAAGGTTTATTATGTTGTTATAGAGTTAGTTTTGTTGCTCTACAATTATAAGTATTCTATGAAATGAAATTAGAACCAACCTTTTTGGAAAATTTGGTTCTCTGTAAACTAATTAATTTTATTGCCACAAAGAAAAATAATAACACTTATTTTCTATTAGTTGTCTCAATGTTAACATTCATTGTAAGAATAATTAGGTATAGCAATATAAGAAGATTTGAAATGAAGAAATTTGTCAGCTGATAGTATTGTTTTGTTTTGACAGTAAAATATTTTAGTAAGGGTCTCCGGTCTCCAGTTAATTAAAAACCCCTGACAAATAAAAGGTAACCTGGGTTATTATTTTCAAATATTTAAAAGCTGTTACTATTCCTTTCTTTTCGAGCCTGTCTAGGGTAGGTTTATCAATGAAAAAATGTACATCTCACATTTAGCAATATTATAATTATTTTGCTACAAATTACGGTTAGTACATACAATACCGTTAACGTTTACTAATAAAACATATACACCAGAAATGTAGCTACAAATCTAGTGACGAGGATAAGTGACGTCGTCCTCGTTCCAAATCAAACAACATATGGTCATGAAAAGGTTATGTAAAGGAAATCGCTTTTACCTTTGGTTATATCCATTTGTAATCCAGATTTTTTTGTATTTACACAAGGTAAGGAACACGACCACATCAAATTGATTGTTTTTGACTAGGTTCCTACAAGCAGTTCTCACTGTCACTAATTGTCAAACGTAAAACGGAAAGACAACAAACAACACAACTTTACAACATGAGTGCGAAACTCGCGACTGAAGAAATGAACGATGTTCACAGCGGTTCACGATCGATCGCTGGGTCCGAGTAGTAAGTAAAGAATGCGTCACTCCTCAACGTTCGGACTAAAACTATTCAACGCACCACAACACAACGCTCGCTGTGCGACTCGCCGCCAGTCGCCAGCACCTCAGTAATAAATGTTGCCAGATAGAGATTATAATCGTATCTGTATGTTATCTACAATCTACAATTCGGTATTTTTTAAAGTAAGCGTAGTATATTACAAGTATGAAATTGAAGTTATTCTCAGTACATAAGCCTTTAAAAGAGATAGGTATTCGACGATTTAGATTATTTTTATCCACGGTATCCTTACCAATTGAAAATATATGAGCCTCTCTGTGTATAGTATTGAAAAACACACTTTACCACCAAATTGCAGTACCTAAACTTTTTGACAGTAATAATAATATAAAAGTCAAACCCATTTCGTCAAGCGTTTTCCTCACATTTATACGAATTGATTTCAAAACATGGCAACATTACGTTGCAACTGCTATAGAGTTCAATTTGCTTTGCAGTCAGTTCCCCTGTTTTTTCAAATTTTAAATTATAAACCTAACATTTTAGTATTGTTTTAATTTTGGGACCTTTTTTAAAGTTTTTTATTTGCTTATGAATTTCTCGCCAGTAAGTTCGTTATTTTTGTATCGCAGCACCTAATTATTTAAGTGGCCTGATTATTTAAAAACAGAACTTACACAACCATACACTTTTAGGTTTTCTCGGATCGCTGACGATATAAATTTCTAATCTAACAAATTAGTAGATAAATATTTATATCTACCCGCTTTTACGTGGAATTTTTATATCCAATTTATCTTTCAATCTTTATTTGATGTAGGTACTTACTGTACTTACCTGTACCCACACTGTTTTATATAGGTAGGTATAATCAGGGAACAGGGTTTATATTTATCGACATCACGAATTCACCATTTATTGTAGGTATTTTTTTTAGGTAGGTACCTACTTATCTTAAGTAGGTAACCTTACTATCTTCTCTTCCAATATCTTTGGTGTAAGTACGTACGCACTTTTTTTTTTAATTAGCCTAAACTCCTGAGCAAAGGCCTCCCCCAAATCCCTCCAAAAATCTTTTTTATTTTTAATCTTAAACCCACGCTACTCAAGTTTTAAATTATTTACTCAATGAAGGAAGTCGACTTTGGAGATAAGATGATAGCTATTAGAACAATGTAAGGAAGAAGAAAAGACATGACGTGCTACGGGAACCCCAAGTAAATTTAAATATGGGCAGGGTGACTAGTTATTAAGCAGTAATCATCATCACCCTGCCAGGATGATGAGGATTACTGCTTAATAACTAGGTAACTACCTATCTTTTATTTCTGTTATGCCTACCGATCTACTATTTTTAAAATAATTTGGAGCATCCAGTATTAATATAAACAAAGTGGGTGAAATTATCTACGTTAGTAAACTTAGGTAAAATTAATAGGTGTAGTGTTGGACTACTTGGCTAAAATTCCTTCTGCGGGACGACGAAGACAAAAACTAAGTTTGTTTAAGAAGGGAGGGAAAATATAAAGAAACCTGTACCTGGCACTGAAGCACTTGGAGACTTATTTTCCACATCTTTCCTCGGTATGTTTTCCTCCATGCCCTGAGATGCAAAAGGAATATTTTTGAGTTTCACTTTACACTATTTGATCAAACATTTTACATTCGTTCTGCTAATATTAAATATTTAATTTAGCGAAAATTTTAAAAAAGTCTGACGTTTATCAAACCAGATCAAAGATAAATTAACACCAGAGATAAACAAAAACAAATCGATGTTCCCAAGGAGGTAGCTTACCTACCTCCTTGAAGAGCATCGGTTTGTTTCCTGAGTTAGTTGGTTATTTTACCTGTAAAACGAGCACTTGTGAACTAGCGAGCAGTGCAGCTGTCGCTTCAATGCTACGGGCAAACGCCGAGATACGGCGATAAGCATCGTACGTAGGTAAAACGTAACAAAACTTGTCAGACCCAATGATTAGCTCATACGTATTGCATAGTATTATTCAATAAAATCCTGGATCCTCCGGTACAGCGTGTCATCCTTCCCTAGCAGTTTAATCCTTTCCGTTTCTAAACCATCCTCACTCCTACATTACCCAATTTTGGGAACGTATGGGTGGGCTACATGGTTTATAGGTCTTACCTGGCATCATCGGAATTCCTGAAGAGTGTAATATTGTGTAATTCAAGAAGATTTATAGATATAATCTAAGACGTAGGTAAAACGCGTAAAAACTGGCCGCATGCGGTATAAAAGCTGACTTATAGATAACTACCATTCGGATTGCTTAAAATACACACACAGCTGTTAGCTTAATCAGGGCAGATGTCAATCCACAATAATAATATTGCATTGTGAAGGTAGGTAGTACAAAAACCTGGTAATATTTGACGTTGGCAGGTGTGCGCGCAGCTTGCGCAGGCGCGGGCGGCGGCATCAGCTCAGCCAGCTGCCGTCCCACGTGCTCTGCAGCTGTCGCCCTCATCCCTTGCACCCCACCTCCCTCTCCACCCCTTAATTCATTCCTGAAATTAGCCAAAAAAAATTGACCCAATTTACTTGCATAGGCATTCGACAACGTAGGTACCTACGTCCTTTGTTGGTAATGGATGGTGAAATTATCGGGGGTCTTTTTACCCGAATGCAGAGGGTAATTATAGTTCTTACTTTGAAACCTATAAGTTTGATAACAATTTTTTTGTTATATCAGATATCAACCGAAACCGTGTGGCGTCCATTAACGTTTAGGTTAAGTGACCACTTAAAGCTAGTCATTAACAGAATTTCGTGGAACAGTAGATATTATATTCATATTCGTAATAGGTAAAACTCACTAAAGGTCTGTCTGGCTGCGGCAATGCACCACAGACGCATGTTAGTAATAATAAATGCATATTTTAATGAATGAACCCGGCCCGACGAGAGTGGTGCCTACAGCGTTCACTTCGTGACTTAACAATGACCATAGAGTAGAGGCTCACAGATACCTACTATTTATGTACTCATTGTAGTTAAACTCAGCTAAAGGGTCTGAAGACGTGGGAGACAAAATGAGATAAGAAAAATATGATGTTAAATTTTTTACCCGGCTGTAGAGATGGAATTTGTTTTTTTAACCGACTTCAAAAAGGAGGAGGTTCTCAATTCGTCGGAAGCTTTCCCAAGTGGTTAATAAGTTTCGTTTTTAAATGTTTGTTATGGTCGAAATAAGGTTTTTAGGGAAAGAGGAATTGCAAAAGTTCTCCGGGACCGAAAATAGCTTTTTTAATGGGAATACTTCATGCAAAAATGTAAGTTTAGATAGGTACTATAAAAGTAGATACGAATTAGAAGTATTAAAAGAACATTTCAGAATAAGAAGCCGTGATTCTGCAACTTTTCGGTAGTTTTGCAAATCTCATAATTTTTAACAAACTCGGTTGCTAGGGACAATCTGTGCCGCTTCTGAAATGTTGTCTTTGCGTGCGGGCGGGCACAAGGCAAGGCGGTCCAATAGCGGCTCGCGGCGTGGTATGCGGCCTGCTTTTCCCAGAACTCTTCGCTCTGTGCGCAGCTCGCGGGACGGGATCAGTTGCACGAAGTACCCAGTCAGCCCGCCGAACACAAGTATTGTGCTGATATGAAATTAAACACTTGTTATTGCCAACATTCCCTATTGTTTTTTCAGGCAATGCCTAGAACATCTTACGATTAAGAGATACTTGCAGGAGGTACATACCTAATTATAATAATTAATTTTAATAGTTCAACCCTATTAGTCATGGTATTCGTTAAATACAGCTTAACAGTTAGTTTTTAGTTTGGCAACACTTTTCAGCTTCAGCGCTGCTGATTGGTAGGTACTATGACCATGATGGTAATGTTTCTTTATTAGACAAGGCACTATACAACAACCACAACTGCACACAACTTGAATGAAACAATAAAACCAACGCAAACTGAGGACAAACCTACACTTACTAGGTTTGTTACATAGGATAGGTAGGTACCTATGTAAGGTGTATCTAAGGTAATTTAGTACAACTGCTGTTGATAGGTAACATTAACTAATAGGAATCGAACCTATTCAACCTTGAAAGCACATGCGGCTATTCAATTTTAAATGAGAAAACGTTACGAAAACGTGTCACAATGGATGTCTGTACAATGCACTATTTTTTCCTATCCAAATCCGTTACATTCCATTCCCGCAGCCGCGGGTTGGGCACGAAGCTATCTCGTCGAGATTTCGAAATTCCAAGAAAGGCAGAGCCTTATAAATTATCTCAAAAGCGCCGACGCGGCCCTGCAGCCAGAATGCTTTTTTTACACCACAGGTAGGCTGGCGCTAAGAAGGCGAAGGAATTTATAGTGTGTACATTCCAATTTGATACTTGAATTCAAAACTAAATCTTTTACTCAGATGAGTGGAATAATATAATATTTCTGAAGTAAGACAAAAGTAATAGGTAGGTTTGGGTAGAAAAAACTCAATAAAAATAAATTAACCACAGATATTGTTTTGATAAAAAGGACACCTCCAAGATGATGTTCCCGAATAAACGGTTTTAAATACATAAGAGACAATCGAAATAATGCAACTTTTAATTAGATAAAAATAAGTACCTACCTACCTACCTAAAAGAAAAGTCACAACCACACAGTATCAAGACTCTTCCCACGGATCTGTTATGTACTACATAATACTGTATAAAAAATGTGCGTGGTACACGCGTGCAGCACGTTTCTAAGAAGATGGCACTGTTGGAACAACCCGAGGCATTCTCGAGACCAACAGCCCTGAAGGTCGGCTGCACTAATAATAACAGCTATTGTCACATGGCGCCCAACATAAAATTCGTCCTGCAATACGGCTCCGGCCGCCTCCTTTGGAAAATAAATTTTATCGATTCCGTTTTGCATGGCAACACGATCGTTCTTTTTCGTATCGCAACCGGCTACGGCTCCCTTTAACAAGCTCCGAGTGAAATTATTATTAAATTAATGCCTTGTTAAATTAATCTGATGTTACTGAATATCTCATGAAAGTATAAACGACCGTTGCTGGAATCAAATTGGCATTGGTAATACCATAATAGTGTTAGTTTTTTTATGGGAATAAGATATAAAAAAGTGGTTCTGAGAAAATGACTTCGATGGTTTCTTGAAACATTGCCGCGAACATAAAGCATCTGCTAGACATTATTACTAGAGTCGCAAGTCGCTAGATCAACGAAACAATGGTCTCTCAGAAGGCCTGTATCAAAGCAAAGTGGTTTTTACAGGCATGCTGATTAGGTTGGTATTCCATTGAGGTAAATATTACGGATGGTGAACAGTGGAATTTGGGGCACAGAGCTGACTCAACGATCTAGTCTCTTGGTATCGCGAAGGTAATCTTAGTGAAACAAAACGGCACGGATGTTAACAGTTAGCTGCTTTCCGACTCTAGTAAAAGTTAACTTTTTTTTTTTGAGGGTGGGAAATCAACCAATAACTTCTCCCGCTCTGGGTGGAGCAGAAGGGCGTGTCAAACTTTTACTGACTAAAACCCAGCCGTGTTCCCTCAGTTGCCTGTGTGCCAGGGGCGAAGGTATCTCTTTCGAACAACCCGCACCCCTGGCAGGCATTGGCCCTTGCGGACCCCACCAGTTCGGTGCACCAAGACACATGGCACGCCGTGACCACCCTAGGAACCAAGTAACATAAGGGCCCCAGACGACCCCGTGTCTGGCACCTTTGGTCCCCCTACGACGGGTCAGCGCAGTGGCCCCGCCGCCTACCACTTTTCGGCCGCAGGGGATAGGGAGAGCGGCCAACGCTATACCGACACTCCTCTTCCCCTGCGGCCCCACCGCGTCCGCCATCAAACGGTGGCGGCCTCGTTCAGGCCACGGAAGACAAGCGCTACTCAGATGTACCGGCACTCCTCCTCCACCGCAGCCTGTAACCCTCAGCCGCGATGCCTCCCATTCGACATCGCGGCCCGCCTCAGTTGCGGTGCTACGTCGTTGGCTTGGAGACAAAAGCCCTGACGAGCGGCCCCACTTTGGGGTTCCTTTTCGCTTCACCGTGGGAGCGGACCACGGCTACTGCAACCCGCAACGACAATGCGGGAACCCACTGGGGGGGGGGGGGGGGTAAATTTAACTTAGATTTAATTAACTTCTCTGGCAAAGGAAGCTCATCATTACTTTTCTAACCACTCCTAAGACTAGTTTCATTCACGGCCTTTCAACTATAAAGGACATAGTGGTCATCAAATTGGTTGTACGTCTATGTGGGAACGTTAGCAAATGCAAATTATCGCCCTGAGGACACGGTGGAGCATACGGTGGAGGTCTGCCCGGCTTGGGCGAAGCACCGCCGTGTCCTCGTGGAGGCGATCGGCGGCGGCGATCACTCGCGTCTGGCCCTGGTCCAGGCCATGGTACGGAGCGAGAGTGCATGGGTAGCCGTCACCTCTTTCTGCGTAGCAGTAGGTAATGCTCGCGAAGAGGGAGGCGGTGCACCTGAGGGAGAGGCAGTATATGCGCCCTCACGGCCTTAGTCGCCGCGGGAGACGCCCTGGGCGTCGGGAATCCCAGGCTGATTCCCGGCCACCGTAAGCGCGTGCTTGCGGACGGCGAGTAATGGGTAGCTCGCTGTCCGGTAAGAATCAAGCCCGGGTCGACGGCGTGTTGTGTTCCACGCGCGCCTCAAAGAGATGTCAGCACCAACTGGTGGGGTTCGCAAGGGCCGATGCCTGCTAGGGGTGCGGGTTGTTCGAAAGAGATACCGCGGCTGGAACACAGGCAACTGAGGGAACACGGGTGGTTTTCGGTCACTAAATGTCTGACACGCCCTCCTGCTACACCCAGAGCGGGAGAAGTTATTTGATGATGTCCTACCCAAAAAAAAAGCAAATGTAAATTTGACAGATATTTTTTTTATTTTATCACAAAATTATAAATTAGGTTTGTGGATTTATTGGGTTCTGAATTCACCAACCTTTCAATAAATTTCTGCAGCCGCCTTCTTTGATCATGGTTGGTTTCAGAATCATATATGGGCTGGGCGACGACGGTGGCGACGAGCTGCGCGCAAATAACGCGTAAAACTGTTTACTGCTAATTTGATCGTGCGTGTTCTCTCTCTGCATTGTTTCTAAATATTATGTGTGTGTATATATATATTGTGTGTGTGGTTCAGCATTACAAATAAATAATAGTTTAAAAAACTAAAAAACACGCTATAAAAACCAAACTAAAAAAGGAGAAAATAATTTAATTCAATTAAAAAGCGTGGGGTGCTTTTTGAGGTATTTTTATAATCAATGAATGTCAAGCACCCCACGCTTTTTAATTGAATTAAATTATTATCTCCTTTTTTAGTTTGGTTTTTAAAGCGTGTTTTTTAGTTTTTTATTTATTATTTATTTTCAATTTTTTAGTTCTGCTAACTACAAAAACGTGTTTTTTTTCCCCAATTTTTCTTTTAATTATTGAATTGTCATCGGTCCTCGACAAGTTTACAAAGTTTCAATGAAATCTGACCGTTTAAAGTGGGTCAAAATCGCGCTCAAAGGAGTCGGTTACATACAAACAAACATACAAGTGAAGCTAATGTAAAGCGTGTAAAAAACCATTCTACATACCTAGTACACATATTTTCATGTTCAGATCCAGACAGCAAACAAAGACGAGAGAAAATGATGTAGTAACATTGGTTCCTCATGAATCACGATTTTCACGACGAATACGAGTACCTACCACCTACTGCGACTTTTATAGTAGAATAGTTATATAGTAGAATGATGAAGGAAAATATCATGAGAAAACTAATGTTGATAATAAAGTCGAGGCATGAATAGATGGGCCCAACCAGTGCCAAGAATTCAACAGTGACTGACATTCTTGATAAACATTGTTTCGACGAAAAACGTGAAGAAAATTAAGAATAGGTAAACATAAAACTAAACATCACGCAACATATATAGGTTGCGTTATTGTGCATATATATGCACAATAACACTTCTCAAACTCAAATAATTTATCTTTACTAATATTATAAAGAGGAAAGATTTGATAGTTTGTTTCCATTGAATAGGTTCCGAAAGTACTGAACCGATTTGAAAAATTATTTCACTGTTGGGAAGCTACACTATCTCCGGGTGATATAGGCTATTTTATCTCCGTACTCCCATGGGAATGGGAACTACGCGGGTGAAACCGCGGAGCGCTGCCAGTCTGAAATAAATTTACAGGCACTGTTGAATTGTCAAGGAGTCAGTCAGTCAGCAAAATGAAGCTAGTCGCCCATTTCAAAGCGTAGACAAATACGGAGAAGAACGGGCAAGAAATTCTATGGACACTCTTTTAAATTATATTATTTCAAGGAAAGATGTATAACAGACGTACCTACCGAAATACAGCAAATAGAAATAAAACAAAAAACATACCTAAAATTAAATGATTAAAATAAGCCGTAGCGGCTAAGAGATGACCAGATCCAACTGACGGCGCCCGTGCAGGAACATGACACATGGATCAGCATTAGCTCAACCATTTTGTTTGGAGCTACCGTCCGTAAGACATTTGAGTGAGCATAGCATCTATCAGACGCCAGGGCACATTCTAGTCAATGAAAGAAATTTTACCCGGTAATTGGTAGCTGGTGATAGTTGGTGGTGGTGGTGGGGTCATGGTAAGGGTACTATAGTAGATAGCACTCACACTTTTCCTATGAAATGATAAAATACAGGAAATTATACAAAGCAATAAAATATAGTCACAATATAGTCTTACAATCACATGACAAGCACAAGCACATGACATAGGGGTTTAACTAAGTGCATCACACACGAAAGTTTTGGCCTCAGGTTTCGCACTTAGTCCATCTCAGATTCAGATCTCAGCTCTCTTCTCCAGACTGGCAGTCTAGCTAACTATAGCGTTCTACGATACATTGCCTGCATTTGCCAATACAATGTTTCCAAACGAAGAGTAATCGTCTCCTCCAACAACAACTATATATAGAAGTAAACTAGAATATAGAACTAGAATTAAACTAAAACATTGTTTTTCTTTTCGGTGGGGACACACATAAAATGACAATTGATCGCAATGGGATTCATTTTGACACTTCACCCACGTTAAGGGTCCCCACAAACAGGCGCGACGCGACACTAGTAGAACAAATTCTATGAAAACTTCGTGGAATTCGTTCTAACAGAATCGCGGCGGACCGTAGCGTTGCGTGTGTCTGCGGGACCCCTAAATTGCGTTATTTACGTTGGTGACAAGAATTTTTAAGCATAAGAAGCAATGGGAACCCTTCAAAACTCTCGGATTGTGATTGAAAACATATTACGCAATTAGGGTGGAGGTTGCAGGGTGCACTTTCAAAACTAAAAATGGTTGCCAGAAAAAGCCACATTGCAAATTCTGATTGCAAAAGATATAAATAGTGCAAGGTTGAGCTCCACAGCATCCGACCGTTGTTATGATGCTTCTGAAAATAGACTTTTAAGAATTCTCATTTTCTTGTGCAATCTGGATTTGACTGGCGATGACGTGGGAATTAATCTCATTGTTTTTTTTATTAATTATCAAAAGTTAGTCTAAATGTTTGTTTATTTAGACCGCTCTTATAAATACTTCTGGGACCACTTAGTATCACCACACAATTTTTTTTATTTAGGTATTTATTCGCTTTATTTTGATCCCTTACATGTAGTTTTGTGGTGCGTACTTATTTATTTGTTAGTAATATTAGTTTTGTACTTAAATAAGGTTAGTGTTGTTAGATTGCGCCCTATTTAGCCTTCAAATTTAACACCAGTGCAGACCAAGGAGTCTTCCCGGATCTCATGAAACACAGTAAAGTAGTTCCGTTGTTCAAATCCGGCGATAGTAAAGAACCCAACAATTATAAGCCTGTGTCAATTCTGCCAGGTCTCAGCGAAGTGTTTGAAAAGTTGATTCTCAATCAAATGTTACGTCACTTTCATGAACAGCAGTACGGTTTCACCAAAGGGCGTTGTACCACTGACGCGGTGTCACCCTAATAAAGAACATTTTTAACGCCTGGGAAGAAGCAAAAGATGCCATTGGAATCTTTTGCGGCCTCTCCAAGGCGTTCAATTGCGTAAACCATGAGACACTTCTGCTGAATCTGGAACACTACGGGATTAGAAATACAGCTCTTGATTTACTCAGATCAGACCTGAAAGACAAAACGGCATAAACTCATTAGGGTCTGAAATGGCAATGGGCGTTCCTCAAGGTTCAATATTAGGTCCATTCCTCTTTTTAGTTTACATTAATGATTTACCCTATTTACTTTTAAACAACCGAAGATATTTGCAGATGACACATCATTGATAATAATAAAAACTTTTTTCAAAAAAAAAACAACCGACTTCCAAAAAAACACTACAAAGTGAAAAATAACTTTAATTTCGGAAGTCGGTGTCTTTGGTGCTGTATTTGAATTTTTTGCCACCACCTTCCGAAATTAAAGTTATTTTTCACTTTGTAGTGTTTTTTTGGAAGTCGGTTGTTTTTTTTTGAAAAAAGTTTTTATTTTTCACTTTTTAGTGGTGCACATGTGCTTACCCCTTCACAGCATACCGGCGTGATGTTATGTTATGAACTGGTGTAAGCAATAGACAGAGATGAGATTTCAGCAATCCCAGTCCATTTGCTATCATTTATTGAGGAGTTCCGTTGCCTATCTCCAAAGTTCTCCTCCTCCAACCTCCTCCTTTTTGAAGTCGGTTAAAAATAGACCGACGGTCACAAAATCATGACGACGTGAATAACTCTATTCTTCAGGTCCAAGATTGGTTTACGGTAAATAATTTGGTACTAAATGGTACAAAAACCAAATGCATTAGATTTAAATTACCAAATGTTAGAAGTAGCGAATGTGACATCATATTGAATGGAAAAAACTGGAATTTGTTAATCATTTGGTGTTTCCTGGGAATCACGCTAGACGAGAAATTACAATGGGGACCTCATATAACATCTCTTGCGGGGCGGTTAAGCTCAGCTGCTTATGCTGTTAGAAAGATCAGACAGTTAACAGATGTAGAAACCGCGCGTTTGGTCTATTTTAGCTACTTCCACAGCATTATGTCGTATGGCATTTTACTGTGGGGTCGGGCTGCTGACATTGAATCCATCTTTATTTTGCAAAAGAGAGCTGTAAGAGCCATTTATAATCTACGTCGCCGCGAATCCCTCAGGGAACTGCTTAAAAGGATTAATATTATGACGGTACCTTGCCAAATCATTTATGAAAATATCACGTATGTAAGAAAAAATCTACATCTTTTTAATAAAATAAGTGATATATAATTTTAATACTAGAAACAAAGACAAAATAGATCAACCATTTTTCAGATTAGATAAAGTACATACATCTTTTATGGGGTACTGCGTTAAATGTTATAACAAAATACCTTTTGATTTATTGCAATTATATGAAAAGAAATTTAAAACTCAAATATTAAAAGTAAACTTTGTAAACAAGCGTACTACAAATTAGAGGACAATATCCAAGATAAGAATGCTTGGAAACATGCTGGTCCTGCTCCATAGGACAATCTAGAGTCTAGACAAAATCAAACTGGTTGCTAATTGAATTTTATAGGTAGGTAATTAATTATTATATTTATGACATTGACTTACACTCAGTGATTACTTTAACTCACACACTGACTCATTACTTGTTAATATTCTAGGAAAATCGTATTACTTTTACAATGTTTGTAAATATGTGAGCACCATGTACTTATCTATCATAGAATTATTTTATCTGTATTGCTTCAATTTCATTCTTTTACCTATTTTGGTATAGTAATTTTATTCTGGGTGCATCGTTTTCACACATAGTTAATTAATGAATGTACTATGTTAAATATTGTAATTAAAACATTTTAAAAGAGTAACGGTGGAGTTTCTTCTCCATACGAAACTACATTTTGGAAGGGGCGACTAGAGTCAATTCTATTTTAATGTAAATGTTGCCTTTTAAGTGCCTATTTGAAATAAATGCTTTGACTTTGACTTAGGTGTAAAGGCCGCCTATTGCGGTGAAAGCCTCCTCCGAACCATTCCAGATGTCTCTATCTTTTGTCTGTCTGAGCCATAAGTTTCCGGCTATTTGTATGATGTCGCCACTTCATCTTTTAGAAGGTCTACCCTTCCTTCTTTTTTATATCTTGGGTACCAAGTTGGAATTATTTCTGACCATCTTTTATCCATAGCTCTCTGAATCACCACACTAATTAGTAATGAAAAATGTGTTATTCCCATACAAAAGGGAACTAAAGCTACCTATTATTTCCGACATCTTTGGATCAGCCATCTTAATTTGGTACGTTTCTAGTCATTTGGCATAGATACTTACCTACTTTGTAACTGCGTATTTTCCTCAATTACCAAATAAGAACTGTATAGACTATTTATAAAAACAAGTTGAAAAAAAGCCTTCAAACGTATTATTTTATGTTCTGTGTTAGGAGATCCATTTCCATAATTCGGTAGGTAAACCTCTTATGTCATGATCGGGATGGTCTTTAGCTTGTATGGTGTGATGACTCATATAAATAAAGCTTACAAAGGTCTGGGGCCAAATATCTGTCATATTCATCTTCATTATGATACCTACTTCCACGATTGCGTCATCGTTATAAATGACATGTTGATGTTATGTTGGGCTTGCGTCATTGATTACTTTAATAATTAAAATTTCCAAGATATAAGTACTTAGGTACGTACTTACTTGGTTATTTTCCTCCTAATCCTACTATATAATATTATCTATAACAGCTATAAATATCATGAATGGAAGTAAACAAAAACAGATTATCTTTTGAGATAGGTTTTTTCGACATGAACGAGTTTAATGTAGTACAATAAATTCAAGTTTTCATCAATGCCGCGCTTGTGTGTTGTAGTGAGTAGCTTCTCACTCACCACAATGCCCGCATGGACCCGCTGGACCCGCTGGACTGGTCTCATTTCTTTTGTTAATGTCTGTACCTACAAGTAATGTTGTTGTCTTTTGTTTATCACAAGTAACGACTTCGTTTCTTATTACGGTTCACACGCAAACGTCTTCAAGCTTTGATAGTTAGTAATTATAAAATAAATATAATTTTATCTATTTGTTAAGAAACTAATGTTTATTTGATTTGAATAATAAAATAATTAGTGTTGCTGCTTTTGGAATTTGGGCATTTAAGACTTTGAAACAGTAATTCTAGCTTTTGCCCGAGGCTTATCCCGCGTGGATGTCGAAAAATATCCCACGGGATCGTACTACCGGGATTAAAAGTATCCCATGTTGCAAACCAGTTTGTAAACTATTTATGTGCCAATTTTCATGCAAATCCGTTAAGCCGTTTTTGCGTGATTGAATAACAAACATACAAAAGCTAAGTAGGAAGTAGGATATCATTAACAATAATTGTGTTTTTATTTTTTGTGTTCACAATGACTGTTTGTTCATTGATTGTAATATGAATGAACATGCAGAAAGATAATGTTTATCATTGTGTTTTATTATGGCGTCACATTTTACCCGTAGGTCTGTATTTATTTGGTGACCTCTGAGTGGCCTTGTTGCTCAGCCTCTGTGACAATAGTGTATATTCCCATGACGCGTCATCTCCGCTGTAATATCATTCATGGATCTTTCCATTGAAACAAACGTAAGTAATTTAATTATTAGATAAAAATGGTCACGTGGTAGGCTTGGTTGATTCTGTTTACGAAATGATCAGTTTCACAATGACAATTGTTAAAGAATTATCTGGAATCTGATTCTTATAGAAGTCATTAAATTAATTGACCAATATCAATATCAATTAATTGGTTTAGGTATCATTTCAAGTTCACATGTCACAAACCTGACCAGAGACGATGTCATCTAACTCACCTACAGACCTAGGTATCCAATTGTTTTTTGCTTTTTGTCAATTAACTATAATTAGAAAACGAGAAATCGCTAAGAAGTAAACATATCTATGGCCTGGACTAGGTAGGTAGCTATTCTGTGTCCAACCCTTCAGCCAACTGTTAGTTCTACCCTGGGTCTAATAAAATCGTACATACGAATCTTACGCCGAATGGCGCCGAATCTTGCCGCCATGAACAAGTACTTATATAATATATTATATTATGTACTTTATATTATGTAGGTACTTGTTCATGACGGCATTCGGCACAGCCGGGCGGAAATAAATATATTCGATTTCGCCGCTCGGTCTGTGCCGAATCATTCCATAGCACCCCTTTTAACCTCCAATTAATCTCTTCTTAACTGACAACACAAGAGTCCCAATCATTTTATTAAATAGATACCTAACGACTCAGAATAAAAAACAAAGGAAGATAGACCGCGCGGAACACCAAGTGTGAGGCCAAAAAAATAATTAAGCGTCGCCGTCGCTGCTTGGCGATGCTTCGTGACGTACTAACTAAACTCGAGTTTTGAATCAGTACCTATTTGGTTTTTTGGCTTCACTCTTGTTGTTCCGCACAGTCTATCTGCTGATCCTAACGAGAAAAAGATTTTACTCGGTATCACGAGATTTTTAAACTGATGCCTGAAAATGTTAGAAAAGGTGACCGTTTCCAAGATTTTCAAGCATCTTTTACAAGTAGTGTAAGTAGGAGTAGGTACCAAAGAACACCTACGCACTGACTGTTTAGAAAAGAATAGCGCAACATTCCCAAAGAAGAAAAGTGCAATTGTATCTTTGCCTTTGTCATGCAAAACAAGATCAAAATATATGCTGAGATTCGCAGTAAAGCCTGTTTGGGTGATGTAATTTGAGAGCATAAAAAGCTATGATTTTTGTCGATGACAACTTATAGATACCTATGTATTTGTGTTTATATACGCGTCTACTGCGCAGTTTAGCGAGAAGCCACGACTCCGACGTTAGTACACGCTTGTCACTGGAGGTCGACCGCCTGGCATTGCCAAATTTGAACAAATGACGTCACCCGCCAACACAAGTTATCAGACCATACATATCACTAAACAGGCTCTCTGACGCGTGTTGAATAAAACCAAGGCAAATCGTTGTTCATCTCGAAAGAGCAATGTATTTAGAACATGAGAATATCTTCAAACACATAAACAATAAACATTAGAATGTAAGACGATGTAAAAACGGTCACGTCTTTTGCCACTCAACAGTCGATGTCTCCTTGGGAAAAATAAAGAGGTGCTCAAGTTACCCAGCTTCTTTAAGTAGACAGGCAATTAGTAGAGATCTGATTTCACCACACACTAGCCACGGACAAAGTATATTGTTACCTGCATATCTTATTTATACAAATTAAGGCATTAACATGTGAGCACACATCAATAACGCGTCGTGTTAGAGTCATCGACGCGTTGCTATTGTTGAGTTTCTCTAATCACGCCTCAATGCTCATATTGCTTGAATCGTGACCTGAAAGTTAGAAGCATTAGAATTTGAATAAGTTTCGTAAACAATCCCTTATTTAATAGGCCGTGAGGTCGAAAACAGTACCGATCCGACCGTAGGTATACTAGACAAGCCAGACAATCTGACACATATAAAGTAGGTGTAAGGAAAGTTAGCTATAGTTTCATTATAAGTGTCGATTGACCTAGTCTATGTTAATTAAGTTCTCTTAGGGAAATGTGATGTAGATATGTGCCAAATCGACGTCAATGCAAGTTTGAACATGTCTGGCTTAATTAATTCAGAAATTTTCGGGGACTTTGCCACGATTTTAATGATTTCTTGTTTCGCAGGTGCGAGTAGTGCAACTCAAAAGCTAACAATTCCAGTTTCTTTCTTTCCAGGAAAGTGTGTCCAAAATCGCAGCAAACCGTAGATATTCAGTTAAACTGCATTGTCTAATTAATTATTATAACAATGATGAAGATAGCGTCTGTTGTTTTAGAACAAGGCCGAGGCGATGCACGCCGTCAGCCTCGCGGCGCAGGATCCCATTTCACGTTGCGCCTTAGGTCTAGCACAATGAACATTGTTCACCGTATTCAAAGAAGAATGCCTTCACGCACATATTATGTATGAATTGTATGATACACCGCATTGTGCTTGCAAAAGGCACATGTTCAGGGAACGGAGGGATATTTACACAACACCGCACAGCGCATCATGCGGGGCTATGTGAAGTTATGCCATGGTCTATGGACTCTGTATCTACCTATTGACTGACACAAGTCAACTGGTGCTATTTTGAATTGTCTGTCCGTAAATGTAGAACCTACTTGATTAAGAAATACAAACAAATACTTAGGTATCTACTATTATTCTGAAATTTGGCTAGCCTCAAAACCGATCACGTTATAAGAACTAAAAACGCAAAGGTAAACTCACGTCAAGCAGCTTAGGTTAAAGGAGGTCTTAGAAGATGCTTTTTGGTGAAATATGAATAATTTCCTGTTGTCAAATAAAAGTGAGACAGCGTGTTCTCAGAGCAAGAAGTATCAAAGTAGAATGTAACAAAAATTGCAGGAATCAACGCTGAAAACGCCAATAAAACGAAAAGTATCAGATATAACAGGTTACTTCTGTTATGATAGTATGCACGAGTAAACGTAGTCATTTTTCCAAAACTGACTGTTGTCGTGGGTGCATAGATTTATCAAAAAACAAAAATTAAGAAACAAATACCCAACCTAAATATTTAAGTATATTTTTTAAGCTGGTCACCTCATCCAATTTTGTAAAATTTGTGACCGTTTGGGAGACAATCGCAAACAAAGTTGTGTAGGGAAATAAGAAAATCTATAGCTAATCTACCAACTACAAGGAAATATCCGAGATGTATCGTAGATTGCTCACGCAAGCTTTCTATTTGAACGAACTGACGAGCTGTCTGGTTGTTCGGTCGTAGCTTTCGCAAGCCGGTGCGTCGTCGCCGGCGAGCCGCGCCGCGTTGCGGATAGAAAGCGCCGCGACCTCACTTTCACTGTGCTAGCAAAACCAGAGAATGAATAACGTTAATGTCACGCTGCATGGCACACCTACCTGGATTGAGGTTGAGTTAATTTAACTTTTTTATTAAAAATCAAAATCAAAAGTCATTTATTCAAACAAGGCTGAGAGTCAGCACTTTTTGAACGTCAAAACTACATAAGACAGTCTCCAAAAACGGGCATTTTTGGGGACTGTCTTATGTAGTTTTGGAGGTAGTGGTGAAGGGTGGGGACCCTTCACCACTATATTCTATTTGAGCTTACGTACCGGAACTTTATTCAGATTTTGATGACAGGTTAACCCATTGATAAGTCATCAAGTAGGAATGATCTTTGACCACACTAGTTCTATTTCATGGACTGGTTCTTTATAATATAAAATGTAGACCAATGAAAACTTTGGCAAACTTTGTAGCCGAAGTGGCTGTTGAAAGATCTTTTCTCATAACATGGCGTTCAGAAAGATAAGAACAGTAGCCCCGACGTGTCAAGATATTGTAAACTTGTGCAATTACCGGGAAATCATTTAAAACATTACAAACGAACGTGATGATCTGAGAGGATGTCACTCATCCAACTCGTTGAGTCAATATACTTCGTGTCAATTGATTTCCAATAACAGTTTACAATTGAGACGAACGATGCATGCGGGGCCCGCTCAATTGTTTAATCAACAATCGACTGCAGCAATTTGTGACGCCATTATGAGTTTTTAAAATAAAATGCCATGAGAAACCTAAACCTCCGTGAACACAGGGCCGCGGCGGGAGGTCCCAAACTCGACGGGCAAACAGGAAAACTTCGCACGAATCAACACATCTTGCGAACATTCGCACTCTACGAAAATTTACGGCCCTTGACGTGCCAGTCAAAACACAAACTCTTGGAATCCCGAAGTTAAATATTTGTTCGCTATAACCGTAACAAATAACATTACCACGGTTTCGACACAAAAGATTGTTATAGTTGCAACACGGTTTGCAGCCCGCACGTTCTCTGTCCAGCAAGTAGTGACCAGTCGCGCACATTATATCTGCACGTACAGCAACTAAATCTTTGATTGCTTAATTACATAGAAATTGATAATATTGTGCGAAAAGGCTCTGGTAAAGTAAAATACTTAGAAAATTACAACTTGTATGAGGCAGGATGCACGGTACAGTGGAGCGAAACGGTTTCGCGCTGCGGCGCAGAATGTTCGTGAACCGTTAAATTATGTAACGAATTCAAATAATTTCATTTTAAACTTTATACACGAAGACCAAAGGCCTAAAATTGTCTGCAAATTCTTTACTACTTATCGCGTTAACGCCACTAACTGAGATAAAATTTTGTTGCCGGCAACTTCGAGAATGTTACAACTGTAAAATTGGACTTTAACGGTACATTCGCATGGTTTATATTTGATGCTCGTTGCAATGGTGCAAAAGTCGTTTTAGAACGTTGCAGTTCAGTTCTATGAACCGCTTCCGCCGTTGCTCCTTCCGTCTCGGGTTGCTGGTTGTAGACATTCCTGAGGCGGACCGGACCCGGCTTAAGAATGCTGACCAGACGGGGACGCGCTGATGGCATGATAGCTTAATGCTCCCTCGAACGACGGTCGTCGCTGGCATTCCATACTAAAGAGACAAAATCGTCCCAAAGTAACCTACTCGTGATCTTTCTGTTCCTCAGGAAATATCGATATAATTTTCAGTGTTATCTGAAATATTGGACTTTTGTCTGTCTATTCTCGTCTAAATCTTCATATCTCACAAATTATCAGTATTTTCTGTCGGGTCATGTCATAAAGTTTTTATCTAAGTATAAACCGTGAGAATGATTATGGGCTGCGGTCCCATGTCTTTGGTCCATTCATGGTGCGCTTGATACTCGGTCCCACGCACATTTGTGATCCATGTGTGACTACAAATGCTGCTTACATTATGGTTTCAGCAGTTTCGTTTTAATATCACAAATGTTTTGCCTTGTTATACAGGATAATATTTTAACCAGTGCGCAAACTGTAAGCATGAATTCAGCATATCATACTAGACCCCCTAGCGTAGACATTTATCGTCGTTGAAAATCAGCTGTTTCATAGAAAAGTGCAATACCTACGCGATCAAAATGTATGGAACAGCTGATTTTATTTTGTATAACCGACGAAAAAATTTTACGCTAAGGGATCTAGAATGATATGCTGATTCATGGTTACAGTTTGCGCGCTGGATAAAATTTTATCCTGTACATTAAGCAGGTCTTATTAATAAAGTATCATCATAAGTAATTGATGATTAAATAGTACAATATGTTTTATCATCTTTCGCTATTGATATTATTTCATCTGCCTCAGTCCAAATATGTTGACAACAATACTGTTGTAACTAAATAGTACACAATCTGGGAAGTTATCAGTATCTTTTTTTTATTATAACATGATGTTCCAGTTTAAAGTGATTCCCGCCACACATGGTCTCTTTATACAGATTTCTCAATGACAGACATTCACAAGTTATGGGAACATTTTTTCGGGAGCGTAACGGTTTTTGTATTATTTTTTGTCGCCTCTGACCGTGTGAAGGGACCTCAATGGATGCATGTGAACCGGTCGCCCATTTCCAAAAGATCTATGATAATACGCGAGAGCTACCCTCATTCAACGAGAGCTTACGCCTCAGGAGAGGGGCGAGGGAGCTCTTTCTTCGCTGGGGTTATGTTAGCGTCTTCAATGAGCTGTTTCTTTGAGAACCGTCTCTCTTTCTTTGCATTGTTTGATGTTTTCACATGGGCTTGTTACCGGGAATTGTGCAAGTAGTAGGAAATTGTTCTTTTTCCACAGCATTTATACGTGCACGATTACGTGGAATCGTAGAAATCGCAGTTCAATCGATCAATCTATCAATTTGCCTAGCTCTTTCCCGGCTATGTCGAAGTCGGCTCCCAGTATAACCGGATGTAGCTGAATACCAGTATTATACATGGAGCAACTGACTATCTGACTTCCAGAATCCAGTTACTGGGTAACACAATACCCCTTACAGCCCGGATCACCGAGGCGTGGAGGGGTCTTGGTATGTAAAGATGGTTACCCATCCACGGACCAACCGCAGCAAGGGTCGAGCGACCCGAGCGGCTGTTATTAAGTATCCACAAAGTTATCTAATCAAAATCAATAAAATAGACTAGGTAGGTACTTATAAAATAAGCAAAACAAAACACTTCATTACAATATTACAATCCAGATAAAGTGCACTAAGCACAACAAAGTAGTGTATCAAGGTTCTGCCGCACTGGGTGTTATATAAAAGTTACAAAATGAAAAAGTCCGTAACGAAACGAACCCTTTCCCTTTGCTATGGAATGTCGGTCCGTCCGTCCTTCAAGCGATTATGGGACGTCGACTCGGCCTAAATTACCATAACACGTTCAAACTCATTAAAATAGAATTAGTTAATTGTTTAGGAAAACCAGGTTGATTGACAGACATCGAAAACTACATTCTGAAGTCATTAGTTAGGTATCGTCATAAGAAATGTCAGTACTTATCAAGTCATTAAACAGAATGAACAATTCTAGACATTAATTATCTTGTTATTAATTGAATCCGTAAACAATGGCTCCCTTTTTTTCGTAACAATGTAGGTAATTGTTGACCAACTTTTTATTATCTTGTTGTTGTTTTTGTCTTTTCCTTATCTGTTATTGACAACATTAAGCCTACGCTATTTTTAGCTTCGTTCATAAAATACTAGCCTATCATAAGTCAGGTCTATGCCCTGCAGTGAGACAGAACAGGCTCTAATAAGTATCAATGATAAACATACTAAGAAGAAGAGAAACAAAAATGAAACAGTTCTTCATTTCAACAAAACAAACAACATTACCAAGGAAAATTCCTCTTACCTAGCTGAAAAGTAGATTTTCGCGAATTCCATTTGACCTTTCGGCCGGCGCGGCATGCGAGGCGCGGCGCGGGCGCAGGCTCGGTCGCGTTCTCACGGGAACGCGCGGTGATTGCACCGCATTACGCCCTGCACTGGGTCGCTACGACCGCCGACACATACAGCCACTCGATGGCGGACGAGCCTTTATTTTAGATAATAATAACATAAATCACCATCGACTACGCGCGTTAAATGTTATCAGTCATTATGAAGTCCTATATCAGAAACAAAATAATTTAATTTTGGAATAAAAATCTGCAGAAATAGACGCATGATCATTTCTGGATTGTCTACACATACACAGACTTGCTTGCTTGAAAATCAATGAATAATTACAAATAATAAAAGTGGGCAAGTAAAAGGTGAAAGGTAAAAGTATGCTAGGCCTCTTAGGGCTGATTTTACCAAAGTCAGATATTTTTTATCCGTAGAATAAAATTAACCTCTGACAATTCTACTATGGAAAATCTGTCAAAAATTCAAAATTTATTCTCAGGATAAGACTTATTCTAGGTATTTAAAGGGTGAAATTGAAAACATGGGACAAACCGAAATGGGAGATTGTACTCATCATTATGAACAACTTTTACTAAGGGACCAATGATGCAATCGCAAAAAAAAAACAGCTGTTCCCTACATTTTGACGAGTTATGCGAACATAAATGTAGGGAACAGATGTTTTTTTTTCGCGATTGCATCATTGGTCCCTTAGTAAAAGTTGTTCATAATGATGAGTACAATCTCCCATTTCGGTTTGTCGCATGTTTTCAATTTCAACCTGTATATATAAGTTTAATGAAATTCGCCCTAAAGTAAGCTGACGTCAAATAACTCGGTATATACCTACGTATGCTTACGAAAATATCGTCATCAGAACGAACCTGCTACACCTGCTACACAGTGCTACGGGGGTATCGCGCGCGTCATTCGTAGTTATTTCGTAGAAGATGTTACGTAGACGGTAGGAGTCGTAGTAGATCTCGTAGTACTCGCGTAGTAGTATCGTAGAAGGACATTGCCGTAGTATACGCTCGCTCGGGGGAATCCCCGCTTTATCAGTCAATAATATCAATGTGATTGTTTAGCGGACTTGCAGTTTGTGAAAACACGTCGTTGTAAACGGTGACGCTTTTCTGTACTAATATTTTAAAGAGGTAAGATTTGTTTGTGTGTAAGTTTATAATCAGTACTTAAGTGGCTACACAGACCACGTTGATTGCGGCATCAGTAGCGTGATTCAGGTCTTGTTTAGTTAGAGAAGTGTAGAACACTTAGGCCACTCCAGCAACTAGGACATTGCAGACAATATCACTCATTAAATTAAATCACTTAAATAATCTTAACTCACACAAATGGTTGTTGGTTCATGCGTCAAGTTCTAATTTTAATTTCTAAGTATCACCTGTCGATATTGAGCAATATTAATATTTAACATTATATTGCTCAACATCTACATAGTTATGGTAGTGTTGGTGATATTGAGCAATATTTATACCATCAATATATTGCTCAATTTCGTGACCTGTCTATATTGAGCAATAATAACGTTCAACTGCGTAAATGAATTAGTAAGTAAGTACCTAAGTAACAACAGCTGCACGGGTCGATCGATCAGGTTAAGCTACGCTTGCCGCGATTGGTCCGTGGATGGGTGACCATCTTTACATACCAAGACCCCTCCGTGCCTCGGAAAGCACGTTAAGCCGTTGGTCCCGGGTGTCATTTTTGGATCTTTGACAGTCGTTACAGGTCATCAGAAGCCCGAAAGTCTGACAACCAGTCTTACCAAGGGGTATTGTTTTACCCAGTAACTGGGTTGTGGAGGTCAGATAGGCAGTCGCTCCATGTAAAATACAGGTATTCATCTGCATCCGGTTAGACTGGAAGCCGACCCCAATATAGTTAGGTAAAGGTTAGGTAAATGATGATGAACTGCGTAAATGAATTGAGCCATATCAGTGAAGATTATTCGAGTGTTTTATTATAATGAGTATAATAATGACTGATCAAATAATAAGCACTTGAAACGACAATAATAGATACATAAATGCAGTTGGAAAGTTATATAAGTATAACATCACGCCTGTATTCCCTGATGGGTTGGGTTTCTACCCAACCCGTATAGCCAACCTTTTTTAAAGGAAAGTTTTGAAAAGTTCTTCCTGAATATTAACCGAATGATTAAAAAAAACTTTATTAACAGAGTCTAATATAGATGAGAATTAGAAGAACTGGCTTGAAAGCCAGTTACGCTACAATCTTTACACGGTATATAACAAAGTCGCTTTTCGTGTTTGTACGCTTAGATCGTTTTAACTACGCAACGGATTTTAATGTGATTTTCATCAATAGATAGAGATTCAAGAGAAAGGTTTACACGTACAGACGCCAGCACATCAAGCTACCCCAAACGGTCAAATTTTCCCAATTGAACATGAACCTTAAACTTTTGTTATAAAGTTGAAAATCTATCAAAGAAATTTGACAGATTGTGGTAGCTTGATCTGCTGGCGTCTGTACAATACACCAACCTCCACGCGGGCAAAGCCGCAGATATAAGCTAGTTAATTTATAATATAAATAAAATGCGTTAGGTTTTCGAACACCATCGTCGCCAGCTTCAGTTATGGAAAACAGTCACCGTGAAAACTTAAGTAAAAAAATCGCGCTCTTGTAGTTACCCAAACTAAAAAAAAGAAAAGAAATAATAGTTTAAAAAATCTTAAAAAAACACGCTTTAATAGAATACCAAACAAAAAAGTAGAAATTACAGAAAGAAACTCTCTTTACCTCTTAGGTTACCCAATTTTTGACGAATCCTTTCCAACGTTTATTGAGAAAAACATTCGAAATTTCAATTATGTCTTGGAACGACTTTTCAAAATTAATATTCATTCGGCCTTCACGCTCATTCGATACTATTGCTTTGGACCAAAATTTACACATAGCCTGCGCTCCTCCCATCTTTGGAAGCATCCACAACTTTTAGAAAAAGTAGACCAAATTATTAGAAACACACTAACTTCAATCCTAAACGTGGCCTTGGACGACCGAGCATGGCAGCAAGCCACACTTCCCATTCGCCTGGTTGGTCTCGGCGTCCGCAAAATTTCAAGTATAAGTTTACCGGCCTTCCTTTCGTCGGTCCACAGCACGGATAAATTAACCAGGAACATTTTATCTTCCTCACTGGTCGATTTTGAAGTGCCGTGTTTGACTGTTGCGTTGAACGCTTGGAAAATGGCTTGTCCCAATACGGTTTTACCTGACAACCCATCCTCCCAGAGACGGTGGGACGTGCCGCTCTGCAGTATTATACGGGATACCATAGTAAATACGTCACCTAATACTGTTGAGCGTGCCCGTCTGCTGGCTGTGGGAGAGTGGGAATCAGGCTTGTGGCTTCAGGCGCTCCCGTCATTCACCATAGGCACTATGATGGATGACTCATCGTTTCGGCTCGCTACGTGTACCCGCTTGGGCGGAGCAACACGTTGTGTTGCTCCGCATCGGTGTCACTGCGGTGAAGCTGTCGACATTTTCGGGCACAATGGCCTGTCCTGTTGCAGGAGCGCAGGTCGCATAGCACGCCACGCCAGCATCAACGATATTATTCGTCGACCCCTTGTCACCAGCGGTATTAGAACCAAACGGGTTGGTACGTGACGATGGGAAGAGACCAGACGGTATGATGTTATTGCATGGAAGGTGGGTAGACCTCTGGTGTGGGATGCAACCTGTGTCGACACCCTTGAGCCATCTCATGTTCCTAGCACGGCGGGCTGTGCTGGTGCCACTGCTGCGGCTGCTGAGACCCTCAAGCGGCGTAAATACTGTAACCTTATGGGTAACTACAGTCTTGAGCCGTTTGGGGTCGAAACGCTCGGATCATGGGGCCCGAGTGCACGTCTCCTCTTTAAGGAAATTTCTCGCCGGCTGATCGACACTTAACGTGACCAGAGAGCTGGGTCATTATTTGGCCAAAGAATTAGCATTGCCATTCAACGTGGCAATGCTGCCAGTCTTCTGGCCACGTTTCCTGATGACAGCGATGCGGACGAATACTTCGACGCCTAAGTGTCCTTTTGTTTTTGTATTTACTTGTTTAGTTAGCTTATTTTTTTTGAAAATCGATTAAATAAAAAATAGAAAATAATTTCTACAAAATCCAAATAAGGATAGAGTCAATCATCATCGTCATCATCATTTTAATGTAAAACTGCGTGGATATTTTTACAATCAATAAATATCAAGCACCCCAAAAATTGTTTTCGAAATTATTTTCTACTTTTTTTAGTTTGGTGTTATACTGTTAAAGCGTGTTTTTTTGTACACCATTATTTTTTAGAGATTACTTTGGATTTTTTGTATCGAGGAAACAACAAGTTGGTAGTCGTGTTTGTAAAGTCTACGATTTATAAAGTGAATCCTTTAATATCTTACATAATAATTACATAACCAAAAAAATAAGTAGGTACCTAAATAATAACCATGTAGCAAGGGATCAAACGAACGCAATTATTACGCAAATCCCTCGATGCGCCCGTAAGTTTTCACGGAGAGATTTTTTGATCGACAGAAATCCGAGATACCGACTCCACTCGTAGATCGTTCATCGCTTCATAGGTTCAGTGCTGTGCGACTTTTCCCATTGGACCGCACGACCGCGACTTGTTTCCAATCAACAATGGAATGCACCGACTTTTTGGTCTGCGCCTGCGCAACTGCTCTCGCGCACGGGAAGATCAAGTTTTTATCCAGCCAGTGTTAACTCAATTGGCAACAAGGACCTTAGATTACCTTAACTGTTATTTCTAAATAGCTTTTGGTATTTTATGTTGGAACTTGCTGAGATTTATAAAAAGGCTGCAAATCACATTTAGCGTTAAACGAATTTAAAACATCGTTTTATTTCTGTCAAGTCAAGCGTTTATGTTGACTGTGACAATTTTTTTTTATTGAGTAGGTAATAGTAGGTATGCAATTCAATTTAGCAATTAAAATTCAATCAATATACAATTAGAAATTAAAACTATAATCATTTAAGTATAATTAATTTAAAATGTACCAATCATTTAATTTTGCATGTTAAACTTTTTTATATTTTTTATTATGATAATATTATGCATGCTACGAATATTATTGTAAAGAAATTGTGAATGAGTAGTAGAATAAATGGCTTTTTTATTTATTTATTTACAATAGTAGGTATGTCTAACGCGAAGTCATTTGTGGCCTGAAAATTGATGTTGTTATGTTCTTCATCTTCGGAAGAACGGTTTCGTAATGAAAACGTATGTAAGTACCCCTTGGTTAAGGTGGAAACGCCAGCGTATCCCACGGAATTCAAATTTTCTTAAGTTTTTTGCAATTTGCAGACCAGTGTCAGGTATCTATACTCCATTTGAAATAAGATTAGACATTTAACTAAAACTTTTTACAGTCCGTTCAACCGATTTTGACTTCTATTGTGCTGATGGCATGACAAATGGCAGCTGCAGTAAATAGTTGGTATTGTAACTACTTTTTTGCTTGTAATGCCATCCTTATGCCTATGGTATAGAAGTCAGAGTCGGTTGAACGGACTTTAAAGAAGGTTTGTTTAAATGTCTAATCTTATTTCAAATGGAGTATAGGTACTTAATCTATCCTACTAATATTATAAATGTGAAAGTTTGTGAAGATGTTTGGATGTTTGTTACTCAATCACGCAAAAACGGCTAAACAGATTTGGATGAAATTTGGGACATAGATAGTTTGTAACCTGGATTAACACATAGGATATTTTTTATCCCGATAGTAGGTTTCCGTGGGATAATTTTCGAGCTCCACGCGGGCGAAGCCACTGACAAAAGCTACTGTTAAATAAAAAATATTTCGCGACCGTAACATGTCGGTATGTAAGAGTATTTACAGAATTATTGTCATTAAAATCAATACAACCCGCTAAATTCATTTAATACACTTTAGTGTTTTGTTCATGAAATAAAATGACTATTTAGACACAGTCACTCGGCTGACAAAAAATGAAAGAAAGTTTGAATTTAGCAGACAATCTACCTTAGCGCGTCCACTTTAAAGCCTAGCCCAAGTAGCACATTAGTGAATTTTGCAACTTATCTTATAGCTTTAAGTTGTAAATGAGTGGTATAACAGTATTTGATAAAACTTATAGCTTCAAACACTACTCATATTTGTATATGAGTACCTCCTATCACTCTTAGTTGCATAAGAGTATATTTTGTTTATACTTTATATCTTATTGTTGCATAGAGTCGATTTTGTTACTTAAAGTTGAAAACGGGTTTTAATTGTTACCAATTTAGAAGCAACAGTGGTATATGAGGCCTTTAAATCACTTGTAAGCAACTGTTCCATTTAAGCTGTAACATACTCTTATTTGGCACTTCTATTTCCAAACCAGTAGTATAACAGAGTAGTATATCACCTGTAGTGGCTAAAGGGATCATTTTGCAACCTTTTTGGAACCTAACGTGATTGCATCTTTCAGGCCTATTGTACTCTAATATGCCACTCCAACGCGTAGATAAATTTCGATAGTGGGTTCTTGAAAACCAACAGCAGCTATTTCCACTTATTTAAAACCACTAACGATGTAACAGTTCCCAAATACATAATTGTGATTACTTAAGTCAGATCGTCCTGCGCGTCACTCTGTTGATAGCATTTTTTATTTCTGTTGTTGTAAAGTTCATGGTTTAAACTACTTCATCAAAAATGAATTCCGTGAAATGGAAAAAAAATAAGCAATGTGGTAGTTATCATCGGCAGGTTGTACGTACTTTAAGAAATATAATGGACGTGGACATAAAAGGTTCAAACCATGAAGTTGTTAATCAGCAATCCCAAGATACTCGTAATGTTCAAAGGTAATTATATCAATTTAAAATTATAATGAGTAATCTTCTAAAAGAATAGCTAGGTGATATAAGAAAAATATTAATTAGGTTACTTATAAATATAATTGTGTCAAGAAAAAAATTACTGTGGAATCACGGGTTCCGTACATATAAAAATTAATTAACATTCTTTTGTGTGTTTTAAATACATTTTGAACATTATTTGTAGTGTTTTTAAGGAAATCCAGTAGTTATTTATTAAACTGTAATCAGATTTGAACAGAATTTATATCGAAGACCTGAACAAGAATTCCACCTGTACCTATACAAATATAGGTACAGGTGGCATTCTTGTTTCTTTGCAATTCCCGAAATCTGCAAAGAAACTGAGCTTGGAACTCACTTTTTTTATTTGTGCACGTTGGACGCATAAAAAGTATCGCATAATTATATATTATCTTGCTTAATAACATAAATGAGTTACTAAACAAGCGTTAGCTCATAATCGAATTGCAAGAACAAATAATACGAGTCATTATGTCATAGGGAAAAATCAAGATACTTATATTATTATGTACTTACTTATTTAAATTAATTCGACAATTCTATAAAGTTTTTTGGTATGACATTGTCTTGTGATATTCTGTGCTATTCGAAGAAGTCTGTAGCTATATGAATAATCTTTCTACGCCTACAGTATATTATAAGATCTGTGCCTATTTTTTTCAGCCTTGATCCTGGTAATATAATTTCTAATCCATCCTCTGACGATGAAAAATCAACTGAAATTTCTGGTGAAAGTGACGGTGATGACAACAGCTCAAATGAAAACAAATGTGAATACAAACACATTCTTCAATTTCGGGATGACATCAGGGCATGGGCTACAGAAAATAACATAAGCCATTCGGCCTTGAAAACATTAGCGCCACTTATAAATTCTAGGATGCCAAATTTGCTGCCGGTAGACCCAAGAACGCTCATGAAGACTCCGAGGAAGATTGATACAATATTTGTTAATCCTGGTGAATATTGGCATAATGGTATTGCTATACCTCTTGCAACTATTTTAAAGAAATATTACAAAAATCTACTAAATCGTATTTACAATATTTCTCTTTATTTCAACATAGATGGTCTCCCAGTATGTAACAGTTCTAAACAGCAGTTCTGGCCCATATTGTGCAAGATTTTTGAATTACCTATTATCAAACCATTTATTGTTGGGATATATGCGGGTCATGGGAAACCTAACGATTTAAATGGATATCTACAACCTTTTATTCAAGAAATGCAAAAATTACTTCAAAATGGTATATCAATCAATCAATCAATTATTTATTTGCAACGAATGTAGGTTACATTGAGATACAGGTGGAGTAGATAAGAGAGTGCCATATACATTCTGCCTGGAAATAGGCACGCAAAAATTATAAGAAAAAAATAATAATTTTAAGATTACAAATAAAACAATAATAAATGTATAAAAATGAGTTTTATTTTTAAACATCTGACTTACAACTACATTGGTAATCACAAAAACTTGCAGTCACATAATTTTCGTTATTGTCTTACATCTAAATCAATGAAGTACTAAAATGTCCTCATGGTACATATTTATATGTATTACTTAAAGTATTACTAATAAAACAATATATAATCAACAAGATTATGTTTTACGATTAACATTTGACCTAATGAATAGGGTGTCAGTCTTATAATTTCTTTTGCGGTTTGTCTTACTGATAAAGTATTTAATTAAATGTTCTGCTAATGATTAAAGCTTTCTTAATTAATAACATAAAAACAAGTCGAGTTTTTTAACAGAGACATTATATACTAAAAACTAATAAAAATAAACAAAAACAGATATCAGTCTTGTAATCACATGGCTTACATTTTCAATTTTCTTAATGTACGTTGCTAATTTAAAAATTATGTAGTCACTTTCGAAACAATGGGTTGATCACTTGATCAACCCATTGTTTGGAAAGTGACTACTTTGAAAATTACCGCTTTAGTATCACGGGAAACCGATTTTATTTTATTATTTATTTATTTATTTATTGGATCTCCATTTACCTTCTTCGATTATGATTTTTGGACTTCTTGAGGACCCCTAATTCACGGGTACTGGGAGATCCACAATAGAGCTAATTATTACTGCTGGTAGAAGCATCCACTGGTCAGCCACTAGCAACATACAAATAAGTGATTTTTAGACCTTACAGTTCCAAATAGGGAACAAATAAATGAAAATAAAAACTATGAGATGCCATAAACATCGCCATGTTTAGAAAATGGTTGTCCTTGAGAATATTTTGTTTTGAAAGTGTTTTATCACACTAACGCATAATCACTGAGTTTTGTTAATTGTAACTGATGTACTTTGACATTATACTTACGTCTAAAACCATTACGTTAGGTTTTTAATAGTTTTATTTTTTATACTTTTATTTCGCCAATTGATTTAGCACACTTTATTTAATTGTTCTTGATCAAATCGAAAGCGCTTCGAAATTTACAAAGAAACCATACTATACTTTCACAGTAACAAAACATTCGCAAGGATTTTGTGCTGTAAATTAATGCCTGCATTATATCAGTACACGTGAAGTTTTAATACTCACCAAATAGATGTAATCCAAATGAAATGGCTGTTCACAGTACAAATTCAAAAACACTTCTCGACTTATCGCCCCTAAAAAGAACTTTGCGTTTCATTTTTCACTCAATGAATGAATTGAAACGTCATATCATTCAATCAACCATTCACTGCGCACAACTTACACCCATAGTTCTAATTGCCACTTAAGGTGATCGTGAGAACTCTTATGGATTTCATTTGGAACCAAAATTAAGCTGCAATTTTTCTCCCCGTGGTTCTATAATGTTTGCATAAGGGTTCTCTCCACCTTTATAGAACTTATTCATGCCTATATATTTCACCCAAGTTTACAAACAGATATGATATGGAGCCATTTTACCACCCAGTTGTGTTACTTGGGAGGTCAGTTAAACGGTATAAAATGCTTCAATCTAAAGTATTTGTGTTCTAACGCTCCGCCTCCCAGTTAAGTCGCTTTTCAACAATATTAAACTTTACGATTTCTCAGTTATTGTATGATCCGTTAGCTTTTATAGTTTTGTATAACAAGTCTTAACTGAGTATTGCTGTGAAGAGCAATTTAACCAAACACTTTAATTATTCAACCAATAAATATCTATACTTATACGCTTTTAAATAACCTCGTTTCTTATAGGCTGTTAAATTAGATCGCTAAAGATAATCCGCAGACCATAGCCTGTATTTCTGTCTATGGATGGTCCTAGGTAATTAGGTGTTATTTAAGGTGGAAGCTTCAGACTAGCCCGCGAATTTAAAATTTCTATGTTGTAAAAGAAAATATTCGTGACTGTAACAAATGTATGGGAACGCCACGATAGCGGCGGTAAGTCCTCTCTTTGAAGAGTGGCACGACATCCTCACCTTCCGCCTGACGCAGGTCCTCACCGGACACGGCTATTTCGGGAGGTTCCTGTTTCGCATAAGGCGGGAGAAAACGCCCGGGTGTTTCCACTGCGAAGATCACCCTGAAGACACGGTGGAGCATACGGTGGAGGTCTGCCCGGTTTGGGCGGAGCACCTCCGTGCCCTCGTGGAGGCGATCGGCGGCGGCGACCTCTCTTGTCCGGCCCTGGTCCAGGCCATGGTACGGAGCGAGAGTGCATGGTTAGCCGTCACCTCCTTCTGCGATGCAGTAATGCTCGCGAAGAGGGAAGCGGCGCACGTGAGGTAGAGGCAGTATATGCGTCCTCACGACCGTAGTCGCCGCGGAAAACGCCCTGGGCGGCGGGAATACCAGGCTGATTCCCGGCCACACCGGGCCAAGGTAGGCGCGGGCTTGGAGAAGGCGAGTAATGGGTAGCTCGCTGTCCGGTAAGGACCAAGCTCGGGTCGACGGCGCGTTGTGTTCCACGCGCGCCTCAAAGAGATGTCAGCATCAACTGATGGGGCCCGCATGAGCCGATGCCTGCCAAGGATGCGGGTTGTTCGAAAAAGATAGCGCCGCTCCTGGCACACAGGCAACTGAGGGAACACGGGTGGGTTTTAGTGAGTAAAAGTCTGCCACGCCCTCCTGCTCCACCCAGAGCGGGAGAAGTTATTTGATGATTTCCCACCCAGAAAAAAAAACCGTAACAAATATGGCTTTATACCTACTAATATTTTAATAATGTGCGAAAGAAACTCTGTCTGTCTGTTACGCTTTCACGCCTAAACCGCTGAACCGATTGTCACGAAATTTGGCAGAGATATACTTAGCCTGGGATATGTAGAAGGACACGGCTACTTTTTTACGCGACAACCGACATCCATGCGGGCGGAGCAGCGGGCAAAGGATAGTTTATTTATAATTAATACAACCCAACCCTCCAAGTTAATTTAATTCCATTGAATGACTTTTTCATGAAATAGTCATTAATTTTTTTATAAATTTCGTGGGCTACACTGGAGCTTTCACCTTAAGTGAATACTTTAATTATATTATTTATCCAGTGATGCTTTTATTTAACAACAAGTTTTAAAGTGGCTAAAGACAAGATGTGTCATGCGGCCATCAAATTAATTCGTCAAAGACAATTCGTAGACCTTATTTTTCTGTATTTAATAATCTATGGTTAGGCAATTTTCCACAGATCTAATGAAACATTGTGGTAATTATTGCAAGTAAATAATTTCTCATTCAGTGACCACAGCAATATTTGCGGTCCTTGATGTGTCATGCATGCATGACATAATAACTGGCGTCATTGGCTCATTGGTGATATGAAAGTATTTACTTTGAAATTATGTAACCCTTATTCGATACCTATTATTGTCATAATTGTCATAATTTGGAATTACACAATGTTAGCCCATGTTCCCACGAACGTAATTAAATCACGGCGGGATTTTTCACGCACTGGATTTTCAGCCCTCGGTGTTGAACTGAGCATTGAGAATCCAACAGAGTGCAGCGCGGATAGGGTTACCATTTGACAGGCATTCGCCGCATTTGACAGGCATTTTAAGGTTTAGACAGGCGTTCGGCCGGCATTGGTCTGAGACAGGCATTTTTAAATTCAACGCCCAGTGGAGTAAAGAAAGAAATCGGCTGACAATTAAATCAGTAAAAGCAATATTGAAGATTTTTGTGAAGATTTTTACGTTTATGTTTCAGAAAAGAAAGAACTATAAAAAAAAAAATGTCCTCTGACAAATATTAGTACCTAATAAATATCCCTCTTCATTATTATCTGTTGGCTTTTACTTATTACCAACGCCGTTTTGCTTTAGACAGGCATTTTTCTGAAAATTCAGGCATTTTAGGTACCATAGACAGGCATCCCTCTATTTACATATGGTAACCCTAAGCGCGGATGAGTCTCAGCGCGTAGAAAAAACAGTGTTTGTTCAATTCTTGGCACTAGGTAGTTAGTTGAAGATCCGGTGGGCGGAAAATCCCCGCCACAATTTGATTACGTCCGTGGGCTAAAAGTACCTATCTAATAATAATTATCTAAGTAATCTCGATCGTGAATCGGTAGATCTATCTATTCTGTCGTCGCATTTTCATTGAATACAGTCATGGACGCGAACACAAGCACCAAGTTTATTTTTTATTTCTTATAACACGCTTTTAATAGCTTGGTACTTATGTATATATCTATGTAGCGGAATCTTTGAACGTGATTTTTACCCCCTACGAAACGTCGGATTGATTTGAAACTTTGCGCACTTATCAAGAACCGATGAAAATTCAGTAATTTCATAAATTTGTTCGCTAATGTGGACATTTTTTTAAATAAACTACATAATCACGCCTTTGTAGTTAGCCGAACTAAAAAATAGAAAATAAGTAAATAATAGTTTAGAGAATAAAAACCCCCCTATAAAATCAAAACTAAAAAAGTTGAAAATAATTTCAAAAAAGCGTTTGATGCTTGATTATAAAAATACCTCAAAAAGCACCTCGAGCTTTTTTAAATCATATTTTATTTGTGTTTGAAAAACGGTCATGAAGGAAGCATATTAAGAACTTTTTAAACACGAATGATAATAATGGTTACAAAAGAACAAAGACTGGGTACCTTACCTACTGAATTAAACTACACACTGCACTTTACAGACCATTAACATTTTTTATTGAATTCTCATGAAAAAAATTCGTCACTGTGTTACGGTCTTAGCGATACATGGTATGGTACCTAGATCATTTAGGTCGAAAATGCAGACCAATTCAGTGGGTAGACACCAGTTGAGCCAAACTCACAGAGACTTATCCAAGGAAGAAGTAGGTAAGCATATGTATTCTTTATCTTCCTTACTCACTGAGATCAGTCAAACAGACAGGTCAGCACCCTAATTGCGTAACTCACGATTCATCATAATTTGTTTCGTTTTGAAACAAATGGCTAAACCATTACTTCATATGTTCGAAAAATGTGTCTGCTCAACAACGTAAATAACGCAATGAATATTGTTGAACTGTCAAAATTAAACCGATTACGATTAATCGCGTGTTACGCAATTAGGGTGCAGGTCGGTCAGTGAAACATCTTATGGAACAAATGAGAGTAAGGTAATCCAGGAGAAAGGAAAGAGAGATAATGGAACCGATTGATCGATGGAATGCCATAAACTTATGATACGCAATACGCTAATGGAAGGCTTGTCCTTCCTTCGGCAGCTCGGTGCATTAGAATAATGTTATTGGATCTATGAGTCAGACCTGATGCGCCCACGCGTCGTTACTTGCTTTTAACATATAAATATACTCGGATATCGTTATGGCAACGATAAGATTAGTTTGGTTAAAGTGTTTATCATGTTTTTGGGTGATATGCTAAGAGGTGACGGTTCGTTCTAGTTCTGCAGATGAGATAATCAGTTGTGATTATCTTATATACCTAGCTAGGTTGTTGTTCAGTTACAGAGACATGACGAATATATATAATACATTCCTGGAACGCTTGTACCACTTAAAACCGCAGTCAAGTGCGCCCAAAGTAAGAAATTGATAAAAAATGAGACTGTCCCTAATAGTTAGGCAACCCACTTGGAACACAAAATCACTATTGAGCATGCTTACATTAGGTACTCTTAAACTGAAAAAAATTAACTAATTTTAAGAATATATCAAGGAATACTTCTAAATATCCTTTTAATTCATGATCCGATACACCTTGCTAAAAATTTACAGTTTACATAGGTAGCTCACATTATTTCGTACAGTCCTGCACTTACAGAAATCTAAGTAGGTACCAGTCTTAGCAAGGGATATCGGATTACCGAGTTATAGGGTTGAGGAGGTCAGATAGGTAGTCGTTCCATGTAAAATACTGGTACCTAATTAGTTGCATCCGCTAAGACAGGAAGCCGATCCCAACATAGTTGGGGAAAGGCTGGGCAGATGATGATAAATTAAAGATGAGGTCGGCGTTTCCTATCTTACTACTCAGAGAAGACAGGCCAAAACAAACTCAGAGGTCACAGTAGCTTTAAAGTCCAGACATCATTTTGGTCAGATCATGTGAAAACCATGTAGATTGGTGTCTGAAATGGACTTTTGAGGAAAGGACCACATAGATTGAGTGTACCTGTCCAGTCAATGCACGCATTTTTCAGTAACCGTGCAGCTCAACTCAGGTGATTTACAGGCATCTTAGTGTGATGGGAACACTTACTCCGAAGAGCTACATAATTATGAAACTGCGTAGCCAGCAGCTTCATTAATGACGACGTCTCACACCCTGTCTGGCTTGAAGCCTGTTTTATCTTTGGTGTGTCCATTTTTGGGCAATACCGATGTGACAACTATAACTATCGACATGGAAAGGAACGTCTCTTGCTAGGTTTTTTTATGGGTGGGAAATCATCAAATAACTTCTCCCGCTCTGGGTGGAGCAGGAGGACGAGACTTTTACTGACTAAAGTTGCCCTCAGTTGCCTGTGTGCCAGGGGCCGCGGTATCTCTTTCAAACAACCCGCACCCTTGGCAGAAGGCTGCATTTTCAGATCACCTGCGATCTGAAAATGCAGCCTAACTTAGCAGGGGACATTTTGCATGAAGTAAAGGTATGTAGTTAGTTTATTTCTTTAGTAAGTCTCAGTGTAAACTATAGTAAGCTTTGAGGAATAACCCCTTCATCAACACGTAACGTGTTAGCAGATTTTAAACAGCCGAGTATTCGAATTATATTAATATTTTACCTAAATGTCTAAAGCAACGATATTATCCTTGTTTACGAATTCCATGTTTCCTTATTTTTATCCCTATTATGACCATAAACCCACCAAGTCTACTTAGTGTTGGTAATATTAATCGACGTTCACACAGACGTAATAATATCGCGGTGGAATTTTTTCGCGCACTGCATACTACATAGCTCTCAAGTTCGCAACGCACTGCTATGAGCCGAGAGTTAAAAATCTAAAAGTATGCACTCCGTTGGATTCTCAATACTCGGTTCAACACCGAAAGTTGAAAATCCAGCGCGAGACAAAATCCCGCCGCTATATTTTTACGTCCTTGTAAACGTCGACTTAGGGATTTCCTGCGGCATTTACTAATTTACTGAATGACTGAACAATTTTTTTTTGTATTTTCCTTCAGCCGTTGCCCACTTTATGCTCGTTGGTACCTAAAGATACCTACCTATATAAATAAGATAGGTATATCGGCGGCTATTTGAAATTATTAATACATTGTCGTTATCAAGTGCTGTGCCTACTATCGTGGTGAGGCAACGGTCACCGCTGTTCGCTGCGGTATCAAGCACAACTGCTCACGACCTAGATCCAGAGTGCAGTCGGTAACAGTTGCCTGTCGGTAAATGTTATATTTCTTTGGTAAATTAATCCAGGCTTACAACGTGTTGCTTTGTTTTGTAAAAAAAAATGGCTTAATAAACCATTGCGTCAGCTGAATGGGACTGGGACCTTGAACGAAGCCTTTTTGTATGGTTTTCGTTGCGGTTGTGAGTAGAATAACCTTCATAAATTGGCTTTAGCTTTGGACAATCAAACTGCAACGTACACAAAACTAATACTTAAGAACTCTTAGGTTACTCTAAGAGTTTTTTGTAGTTCTAGTTATAGAACAAGGAAATAATCATAGGTACCTATCTACAATAAAAACAACACGGTTTTTAATTCACACATCCTAATTTATTTAGGAGAAATACACTTGATCTCGGCCCATAGAGTTTCGAAAGTAACGGACGGCCTCATTGTGGTTCGATTGCCACTGCCAAAAAATAGCCAAAGTCTACGATTCGGACGTTGACCTTCAAACGGTTACTCTATCTGGGAATCAGTGAGTCATACGACTTGATTTACTCATCAAGTTATGGGAAGTTTGGCTATACTTAGGTATAAAAAATGTTATGAGGAAATTGACCTCAACACAAAGTCAGGTACTTGTATAAAATCAGGTAAGAAAAAAAACACCTGCGAGTTTCGACCACAAATTGGACATGAATGTGAAACGACAATAGTTTAATCTTGACTCAAAACTACCATTATGTTTTGAGTAACATTTACCTTATATTAATCTTTTTATTAATTAATGCAATAACATGATACCTTAGGTGGGTTTCATTGCATTTAATGCAGCATAATTCAAGATCCATCCAAGTTCTAGACAAGACCAAAGGCTTTGGTTCGAAGACAAAATATTTAATGTCCCAAATCCCAACAAGGTATAGTGCACCTGCATCAACGAGGCAAGGTTTTTAACAAATCGATTTATGGTAATGCATGTTAGCAGAAGCAAATGAAATAATGGCCTAAATTACACCCACACGGGAAGGGATCGACAGGTCCAATTCGGGAGTTGCATCAGGGCTACGGCTGTTTATTTTGGTCGCATGACTCGAAACATGACAGAGCAGCATGAGATCACCAGTTCTCATTATCGACCAACAGGGATTGTAAAAAAATGTTGAAAGAACAAACTGTCAAATCATTTACGAACCTAACGTTTTTTTTCATTACGTTCTAATTCTAAACTTTTAAAAGGAACAGTCGTTATAGAATCTGCATTTATAAATAATGTGCCCTCGTCTTTCATAAAAACTAGTTAAGGAGATAATTAGTAACCACATTGTCTAAGTTAAGACTGTATTCCCCCACAGATTATAAAAAACAGACCACCGCGTGCATAACGTTACGTTTAAAACAGTACAGTGAACGAGTGCCCATATTGATGGTGAGAATAGAGCCAATATCAATGAATATTTTAAGAATAAATCCGAAGAATATAAACTTGCTTTACCCCACACATTTACTGCGGTAGTTCATGTTTATATGAATTCGTTACATCGATAACAAAGGTGTCTGGTGAACTTTTGATCTCTTTTTTGTCATCTAGTAAAACATCTTTTGCCCGAACGTTATCCAAAGATTCGAAAATAGTAATTGCTATTATTATTATCTGGATCAAAACCAGTAAGCTATCGACTTATATTTAGATTAATTTCGGTTCTATTGACAACGAGACATGAGAACTAGAATCTTTTACTTTCGCATAATATTTTGCATCGGTTCACTCCATGGATTCGTTCAGATAAAATATCATAAGTACAGATATATCTTTGGGGCCAGCATCTGGCTACAATCATGTCGAAACTTGTTCTACACGTGCAATTAGAGGGGGTCACATAAATAATGTCGGATATTATTTAAAATTTTCGCCATCCATTATTCTCTCCCTAAATACTGGGCCCGTACCAAATTACGTATTAATGTATTCAATCCAGTTTCTATTCATATGTAATTCAATGTTTTTGTAAGCTTTTTAGAGCAAGAACTGGGTCGCAGATGGGCGTTGGATTGAGAAATTTAAATAAAAACTTGGTGCAATCTTTACAAATAATATCATCCATGAATAAGTAATAATAATTGAATCCGCTCAGCTATGGGCTTTTATTTGGAGTGGTTTTAGAAAGTACAGAATAACAGACGGTTTGAAAAGTGTAACGGTGCATAGGTATCTGGGCTAAGTATGTAAAAGTCCTGAACAATTAAGTTACAAAACCGGTGGAGCTCTTGATGACAGAGAATACTGACATCACTCTTACGCCCATAATAGTAGCGAATCACTGTGTTCCTATTAGTCCATCGACGGAAATAATAAGAGTTCCGCGTTTTCTATCTCCTTTTCGAGTTCACGCTGATCTTTCTTTGCCAGTGTCCGTTTATATTTTGACTAAGTATTGCGTGTGACATGATGTGAAATAAATGCTTCGATTTAATGACTCTTGCTCGGACATAGGTAATACTGGCTGGTTATGCGCGCGTGCGCACGACCTAACTATTGTCATTTACATCATTGACTATTGTTCCCTGTTCCGTGACTTCTAATAGCTAAGTAAAATACTAATTAGCTACAAAAGTAGATATGTTTCTACCTATGGCCGTCAAGGTAACGTTTTATTGAACGGGTTTTCTCGCTATCGGATAATACATATTGTGAAAAAGTCTAGCCTGATGCAATATTTTATTTTTGTTAGTTATATTTAAAAAAAGATTGGTGTTGTATTACTCTGTATCGATAGAGAGATATTTTGAGACATTTTTCAAATGACATTTTGAGGTAGTCCTCAAAATGTTATTTCTAGATTCGCAGTAGCTTGTAAATTGCAACAAAAGACCTGCCAATATGTAAGCTCTAGGAGTTTAGGATGTGCAAAGACCAAGATCAGAATAACAGCTGTACTACTGGTGTCAAAGTCAAAGCATTTATTTCAAATCAAGCACATAAGATGATTCAAATAAAATTGATTCTAGTCGCCCCATCCAAAAGGTTTCGTATGGAGAAGAATGGGCGAGAAACTCCACCGTTACTCTTTTAAAATGTTTTATAATATTAGTACCTAAACATTTATTATATAATTATATGTGAAGACCATACACCTAGAATAAAATTACCATACCACAAGTGCTAAACATAACTAAAAATGAAGCAATGAGAGATAAATGAATTATGTATATGATAGGTACATGGTGGTAGGTACTCACATATTTCATTTGTGCAAAAAGAAGTACTTAATGTAGAACCTACAAAACGAAGACTTCGACAGTTGGTGGACCAACATAATAGAGGTACCTACAGTCAGTGCAGAGGTTAACGTTCTGTCATTAGATTCACGTTCGTTAGAATCAATTTTAAGCCTCAACGCTGTTAAAAGCCCTTCCAATTTCGATATTTGGCATTTATAAGGTTAATTTACTTCTCTGTGGTTTCCAAGCAAACCTTATAAGTAGCAAAAACTTAGGTACAGTCAACACACAGTGATTTACGTCTTTTGCAATGCCTTCGCGAAGTTATTTAACGTATAGCGAATTGCAAAACTGGTGAATGTCATTTTGCATGATGTATGTCCGAAATGATAGGAAAGGCATTACTGTTGCCGTAGCGGTGTGCCGATAGAGCGGATGGTCCCATTCCACTGCGATAACGGTACCAACCACTGCTCGCAAATAACTATGCACCTACCACTAAGTTCCGGTGATCAATTTATATTTGTATGTTGTGTTAGATAATTACATGTTCCATTTATAAAAATTATGAATGGGTCAAAGAATTGAGTCATCTGAGCTTTGATATGCGATGTAAATAGTTACGTTTTGTAAGGTCTGTTCAAATCTAAGCCTATTCTTTACCTACTTACTTAGGTAATTTGTAACTTAATGAAAATCTAAGATGATCTTCTGAATTGTTTATAATTGTGCCTGGAATGGAAATACTTGATAGCAGTTCATCAGTTTTTAGCTCTTGTGAAATGGTAATATTGCAGTTGCACGTAAATGTTTCCCGTAGGGCTGGGAGCCTGCTCTCGCCGGCAATTTAAACTTCATTTTGAACCTTAACATCATAAACTCTTTGCTGATTGGAATAGAGTTCACTATCCTCAATCCAATACAAGATTTATTGCACTTGGCGTTGAGAGCTAGGTCCATTTAAGTCCGTTGATTTGTGTTCTCACGCCTTAAAAGAATAGTTACTTTCAGGATTATGGCCGTATCCGTTATATCCATTCGTCATGGTGCTGAATTAATATTCCTTCGCTGTCATCTTGTGGATAATTGTGATCTCTAACAGCTGAAGTTAGTAGAATTTAGTTAAAAAAGCCGGCCGTGGCCATACTTGCTGTGTGCGAAACGTGCGACCGCAACATTCCCAGTGCCTCAAACGATGCCACTTGTGGCGATCGGCGACAGACGACCGTTTATGGCGAGGACGGTCGGGACGGAATGTGGTCTGCTCTTCTACTGCCAGCGACTCATGTGAGGAGTGAACGGAGTGGCGGGGAACTGGCAGGAAAACGCGTCAACGACCTTGATAGAAGACCCAGGAAATGAAAGCATGTTTTGTGTCCGAAAAGGTTACTTACCTTTTTGACTAATGCAAGGCAGGAAGGAAGGACGAATCTAAAAATCGGTAAGCACCTACTTAATATAGTCATGTTCTGATACATTACAGGATAACTTTCCGTTTACCCTATGGAGGGTTTTTTCGCTGAGAGAACTCTCCATTGTGAAAACGATTTTCCTTTCGATGATTATTAGTGACGGTTTTGTAGCCATGCTTATTTTTATAATCTTTATATATATGCTTACGCTTGTGTTGTTATTTCTAGCAAATTCTAACCTAATATTTTGCCTGCATAGCTAGCTCTCGTCACTTACACCAAATTACAAAATGACTCGACAACCGCGAGAATGCATGCTTGCCAACTACATACCTAAATGACACTCAAACTTATTTGTTTTAAATGCTTGCAAAGACTTAGGTATGCATTTTGATTGCTAAATGACTAAATATTACAAGCCAAGCATTCCTAATGAAGCAACCGCTTATAATTTGTCGTAGGTTTCTAATTAATAAATCATGTATCAAAATAATAAATAGTACAATTAACAAGTGCATGGAACTAGGAAGTTCTTTGTTGTACAAGCCTTGTACGGGTCAATGCACAAAGGTGCCGACGAACGACCATCCAAGAGTATCAGGCCCACACAGTGCCCGCCGCCGGCTAACGGTGCCATGCTCAAATATTTTACCATTACACTGAGCATGAGCCTAGTCAGCTAACTGTGAATAAGCACAAGTACTCGCTGTACCTATCAACCTTAGAAACATGTAAATGTTATGTACAGACGTGATATTCTCTGCATACTTATTTAGGTTGTTAAGTGACGGCGGAGGGCCGGTTGCGGCGTTTCGGACACGCTCAAAGAAGTAAGTGCATGCGAAATCCTTGCCTTCTTGAGCCTGTACAATGTGGACAACTGATGCGGGTAACGTCGAAACCTGTAGATTGAAATGTCGATACGATATGTGGTACTTCAATAAATCTACCCGTTTATCATAAACCTGCTCCACAATCTTGCGGTTTGCCAGTCCATGTATTCATCAAACTAACTTCGCAAGTAATAACATTTCCAGCTCATGAGCAGTGTTACGTGGTTGTTTACGTATTGTGTTAAATAGTAACGGTTTCAGATTGAGCGGCGCGTGCTGAAATGCGGCCAATCGATTGGGAACGTATTTAGCGCGAGCTAACGTACCCGCAGCTAGGATATTAGTAGCGAGCTGGCCAGCCTACGCAATCCCAAATAGAAATAATTACAGTTCCGTCGACGTTCAGATCCGTTGAATCACCCATCCATTTCAAAAGAGCTTGCGTCCATCTATCAGAGGTTTTTTTTGTGGATGGGAAATCATCAAATAACTTCTCCCGCTCAGACTTTTACTGGCTAAAACCCACCGGTGTTCCCTCAGTTGCCTGTGTGCCAAGGGCCACGGTATCTCTTTCGAACAACCCGCACCCCTGGGTCTATCAGCGGTTAAGTTGCATCGTGTCGTGGCCATCTTATTGGCTACTTATTCATCCTTTTTTGTGAGAATAAAAGTTAATCTTATCTATATTACTAAGTAACCTATTACCTAGCCGGATAGTCACTTCCTGAACATGTGTTATGCTTAGATGGATAGAATAATGGGCATGATGATATCATATTAACGTCATGTTTGCGAATTTGTCACTAGTGTTTGAACAAAAACTCACACCCACTACCCAACCCAGAAAGAGGTACGTTTACCTTGTACCATTATGTTAAAGTTAAAAAACCAGTCTTATGTGATTGTAATGATAAACATAATGATAAAAATCAATGATTTTTCGATGAAACGTTTCTTAGTGAATTAGTGATGTTGGTAGACCATTCATGTCTAGAGAAAAGCCGAATTTCAATTTAAGAACTACAGTCCGGCCGCCGAAATAATGTTTTCGTGACACCTGTCAAATTAGTAATTATTAAAGATCAAAACACTTAATAGATCTTTTTTTTTTTTTTTTTTTGGGCCTTGGCTTCGCACGGTTTGTGCATTTAGCCAGTGTCAAGTAATTTTTCTTTTCGATCAAGTAAATGGCCCGATATCGGGCACGAAGTTACAAAAAAGTCATAGTCGTCTTTAGTCAGTCAAGTCAAAGTTATTGTAAAGCGGTAGCAACTTTACAACAACCTAACATGAGTTTTTGGGGGAACACGAAAAGTCCACGTTAGTCACATATTTTCACCTTCACTACACTTGTGCACACACATGTAACTAAATTGAATAATTCACTACCAAAATTATACAATTTAATTCGCTATTTCACTAAATTTCATGAAAATGAAAATTCGTGCGACATGTTCCAACCCGATCCCGCCAAAAACTCCACTTAATAGATCTACCTATTCAGTTGTATGAAACTGACGAGCGGGCGTCATTCTGTCAACGGCCGGACTGCAAAATATTTGGCGTGCTGGATTCTTTTTTCAAAATTACACAGTTTATTCTCCAACTGACATGAAGACCACAATTTTTATTTTAAAAAAAGTTGTCTTTTATTATAATTAAAAGCCAGATGCTGTGTATGTAAAGTATCTGTACTTTGAACTTGAAACCACGGAGATGAGTTAGTTATAAGAACCGTCCCCGGTCACGTTGCGCATCGTGGACTCGTGGTATCAATCTTTTATTGAATAGACTGCACTTGTTATGTGTGTAAATGACAGCAATTTATTTCCCGTCGTCTCAAGCGTTCAACCAGCGCGAGCGCAGCTCTGGAGGTCTGCGACACATTCATTGTACACTCATGCATCATGCTCCATATGTTTTGCTTTTTGCTAACTATTTAGTTTATGACGCGCCAGTTTCAACTGATGTATTCTGAATATTCACATAATATTTTTAGTGAGGTTTACAATTTATTGTCTAAGGTTTAGCGATAAATTCAAAACTTCAGTTGCTCACTCTGGTTAAGCCAATATAACAACGTTCTATATCAATTTTGACATTAGATATCTCTCAGGATGCAAGTCCCTATATCGTATATCGATAGTCAGGATAATCTTCAGAATGCTATATGTAGATCAAATCTCCCATTATGAAATTATAATATTCGGTCTCATCGTAGAACTTTTCAGACACCCTACGCTCTAAGCTGCGCAAAAGCTACGTTAACTCCACGTCAACGCAACGTGAGTATATCCAATTAAGTAAACAAGTCTGAGTAGAAACCGCAGCATTTACGTATCCTAAACTAACGCTATAATAGATCTCACACGAAGGCCTATTCCCTAAAGTATAATCAGCCTATAGGTAACTCTCCCACTGCTGGGAAACAAGTCTACTCTCTGAGATTAGGAGTGGACCGTAATCCAACACGCAAGCGCAGTGCGGGTTGGTAGATGGCACATGTCTTTGAATTTGTGTTTCTAGGACATGCTGGTTTCCTTACGATGTTTTCCTTCACCTTTTTGAGAGCAGTTTCTAAAGTAATCGTATCAAACCGCAAATTAGCATTTACTACTAACAAAATAATTTGTATTACATAGTATAGTAGTGGTAGTATACATTTTCTTGATTTCTGAGTATGTATGGTGTTCATAAAACAGTTTAGGTTATTATAAAAAAGTAGATATCAGTGCGCATTACGCGTGCAATGCCGCGTGTGTCGTGGTTGCCTACGTTTCGCCATGCCAATGTTTTCTTTGCCTTTCAAGAAAATTTATTTTCTATTAAGTTTTCCTCATTATTGTTCCGCATTCCTGTAATTGGTGCACATATCCTTATCAAAATCAATATTATTTCTGGTAAGTAATGATTGCTCATTGTTACTAACAAAACAATACGTGCACATACTGAAATGTATATACCGATAACAATGCTAGAACAATAGGGATGTTATCAACTTGGTATTGCAAAGTTAAATGTCGATGGAGCGTTGACCGCTGAGTAACACTTGCTGCGATAACCCGGCTTTGTCTGTGTTGCTTTATTTCTGCTCTCCCTGGTGGTAAACATCCATGCGTCATCCCCAGTGGTCTCTGATCTACAAATAAATAAACACGTGGTCTCTTCCAGCTTTGTTTTACATTACACGATTTGTTCATCTGGGAATTGATATCGATAGAATCCCATAGCCCCACTCTACCCTCGACGCATATGATGTGAAATCTATGGTGTGGATAACGCTTTTATTTATAACTGCAAGTGTTTATCAGCACTGAAAGGGTTCTCTTATTCAAGAATTATGCAAAACTGCTGTGTGAAACGTGATTGTCAGGTTTGTATAGGTAGGACGACGCATCTCATTAGCGAGGACATCCATATGCATCTTTCGTTTAAAAGTTTAAGACAATGGCTGGTGTGGTAGTCGTGACTCGGCCGCGTATGACATGCAGTGTGTCAAAGAGGAGCATATGGATCGGCTCAAGACACTCCACCACTGTAAACACTGGATGTACAGCAAGTCATTTGCAAAACAAAGACCGCAGAACGCGGCCGAAATAAAAATATTTACGCAGCCACTGCTGACTCAAGCATCGCTTTGTTTGGACGGAGGAATAACCTTTTTGCAAGAAAATAAATTAATGTCAAATCACAAAAACAACAAGGACTTGATTATAATCCGCTGCGTTTTAACCAAATTGAAGGGCAAAGCAAATTACGAATGGGAAAGTGGGATCTTGCTCATACAATATGTACCTTAGAGGAAATAATTTTTGTAACAATAAAAGTACACGCAGCTGATGTAGACGTTTAAAACAAAAGGGGAATCGGAAATTGGAAGTTCAAAATACTGCATTTAAAAACCTAGCCTTGTAACAGGTAGAAAAAATGCAATAAAGACTTGCATAAGTATGTATTAAACAGTATCAATTTACATTATTTACATTGAGCGGCGTCGGCACGCGAAGGCGACACGGGTATCGCCGGACGTGAGACATTAGTTTAATGAAATAACGACAATTTGCATGAAATAACTTGCACCGCGTCCGTGCACCCGCGGCCTTATTCCATGACTGCTCTCAATGACTGCCTCAAGAGCTATTTGACTCATGCTCAATGAACATGAATCTTAATTGAAGCGAACTGGCAATGTGAATTGTTGATGAATGTTTGCTTTTGTGATGCCGTTATACATATAAACAGTATTGCAGTACATGCAGGAATTTATTTATATTTCCGTACAAAAAAGGAATGAATATGTTTGTTTTCCTTTTTTCGCATGACACACATTCACAAGTTGTCAGGTCATGACTGTAATCCGCGACAGGGTAGGCAGAGATTTATTAACTGCCTCACGTTCTCAGACCACTCCAGAGTCCACACAAAAGCCTGTTGTTCTGCGTCACTATTTCCTCGTGACTCTGCTTTCAATGAAGCCAAAGTTGAAAGCTGGGTAATTTTTCTTATAATCACGGAATCTTGGCCACATTGTGATTTTGTCGATACTTCGAATTTCAATATACTTTTGGCACTGAATAAAGGGAAGATCATGAACTCTCAAAATAAATCCTTTTTTCTGCAAAACATTCTTATTGGTGTAGACCAATAAGAATGTTTTGCAGAAAAAAAGGATTTTCTCCACACCCGCTCCTGACCATCAGGACCGCTCAAAGCGATTCGACACTCATCTGTGAACAGTACTCGAATCCATTGCTCATGGGTCCAACTGGCGTATTCCTGTGCAAATTGAAGTCCAGCTACTCGAGGATGACAGAGAAGTTCTGGAGCGCGTGTTGCTTTACGGGCTTTTAAGTTTACTTCCTCCATTTGTCTTCTCACCATTGCTAACAGTCACACTTCTTGCGATTTTGAGCCGCTGGCGTACCTTTTTTTTTATTACGGGGGAAATCCTCATGGATGTCCTTCGCCCTGGGTAGGGCGAAGGGGTCTGTCAGACTCTTACTGACTAAAACCACCCCAGTGTTCCGTCTTACACTTGCACTGGGGATCATGGGATCTAATGCGACTTCCGCGAACTCCGGTTAGTACCAGCCCGCCTCTGCGGGCCACCTCAGGTTAGGGGGGGGGGGGGGAGTGAGGTGTTAAACTCCCCCCTTAGATCATGAAGAGGCGCGCGTGGAACACTACGCGCCACCATCTCGGGTTCTAAGGAATAGGGGGCGACGGATATCTCCGCCGACGGTGCGTCTGCTGCGGATCGGGTTAGCGCAAGCAATCTCCCGCTCCCTCTCCGCAACCTCCTTCTGCGGAATTACTGTTTCGCAGAAGGATACCACCGCGTCCCAGGGCTCCTCGTTGTCGACCATCGAGTCGAAAACGGCCGGCAGCGACAGATCGCTGCCCACTCCTGCGGCTCCTCCCAAGCGGCACACTCTGCCAGCGTGTGCCGCGCCGTGTCCTCCCGACAGTCGATGCAGTGATGATACCGAGCGTCCGGCTCCCTGTTTATGCGACACAGATACTTCCCGAAGCAACCATGCCCCGAGAGCACTTGTGTCACCCGAAACGACAGGGAGCCGTGCCTCCTCCCGAGCCAGCGCTCGAGTACCGGCCGGACCGCCCTGATGGTGACGGGGCCGGCGGCGGTAGAGCATGAGAGCTTTTCCCGCCATTCTGCCAACAGGGCTGTGGCGAAGCTGTGACCGACGCATCTCCATATGTCGCTGCATCAGCCACTTGCACCGCGCCCTCGAGTCCTCGCGCCACCGATTCAATGACGCGAGTACCTTCGCCTCAAAGTCCCAGGGCGGGCATCCAGCCTGTACAGAAGCCGCCTCGTAGGAAATCGTGCGATATACCCTGATGACACTGACGGCCATCGCTCACTGTGGCCTTCCCAGGACAGCTACCTACCACCAGGCCAGCCGCCCAGATTGCCCCCCCCCCATACAGGGCTATCGATCGCACGATCCCCACGTAGAGCCGCCTACAGGCGGCGCTCGGGCCCTCCAGATTGGAAAACAGCGTTGACAGCGCTCCAGCCGCCCCCCAAAAAACCTGAAAACGACACCCATGATGGAAAATTCTAAAATATAGGTAACTTAGGTAGGTACCTACCTATATGCAGAAAGAAAAAAAATGTGCCGTAAAAAGCTACGACTATCATTAGTGACGTCTAATTGGACAGTTTATTTCCAGTCTGCTACACACCATGAATAAATTTCATTTCCGCAAGTTTTTCGCGAAACTGTCGTTCGCGCAAGTGTTTTTCGCGCATATGTCCGTTCGCGCAAAAGTACAGTCGCGCAAAAGTCCAATCGCGCAAACGTCCATTCGCGGAAATGTCTTGTCGCGCAAATGTCCCTTCGCGCAAAAGTCTATTCGCGCAAAAGTCCATGCGCGGAAATTTCATTTCGCGCATGTGGGTTTGCGCAAGTGTCTTTCGGGCAAATGTCTTTCGCGCAAATGTCCCAGATCCCGAAGGAGTAGACAAAAATTACGTTTCCGTATAGACAGTTGACAGTTTTTCACCGAGAAATGTAGACAAGCGATTTCTATTCTACATTAGAGTAGAAATAAAAAGCGTCATGCTAAGCCTGCTGAATTCGCGTTATTTTTTTTGGGCTTGGGAAATCATCAAATAACTTCTCCCGCTCTGAGTGGAGCAGACTTTTACTGATTAAAACCTACCCGTGTTCCCTCAGTTGCCTGAGTGCCAAGGGCCACGGTATCTCTTTCGAACAACCCAGTTTGGTGCTGACATGTCTACTATAAGGCGCGCGTGGAACACAACGCGCCGTCGATCCGGGCTTGGTCCTTACCGGACAGCGTGCTACCCATTACTCGCCGTCCGCAAGCCCGCGCCTGCGGTGGCCGGGAATAAGCCTGCCAGCCTGGGATTCCCGACGCCCCCGGCATCTCCTGCGGAGGCTAGGGCCGTGAGGGCGCATATACTGCCTCTCCCTCAGGTGCGCCGCCTCCCTCTTCGAGAGCATTACTGCTTCGCAGAAGGAGGCGATGGCTACCCATGCGCTCTCGCTCCGTACCATGGCCTGGACCAGGGCCGGACGCGAGAGATCGCCGCCGCCGATCGCTTCCACGACGACACGGCGGTGCTCCGCCCAAGGCGGGCAGACCGCACCGTAACTGAAGTCGAGGTGTGGTGTGAATTTTAGTTCTTGACAACTAATTTTATTCCACACCTTTTTAATCGCGATTAAAAATTGTCAGACTTTGCAGTAAATAACACAAAAAAAAATACGCAAAAAAACTATAACCAAAACAAATGGCAATAACAAACTTATTAGACTTATATTATTTTCTACTGATAATGTGACGTGGACGAGCAAGTGTGCTTGCGGTCAGCCGACGCGGTGACAAACGACACGGGTTCCACCCTCGAGGCCTTACGGTAGACTGAATCTTGATATCGGCGCATGAATACAGTAGTAAATACACCCAGATGTTAGAATAAAATCGTTATAAAATCAAAATTTGGTATTTTGGATAAATAATCTACTTGCATATTGTTCATGATTAAATTGTCTCTCTATTAGTGTCAGTAACATAACTAAAATAATGCGTACTTCACGAGGAGATGCATGTTATCAATCATTGTTAATAATTTCTGTGGTATCGTTGTAAGATTTGTTAAACAAATACTACTTAAAAAAAACGTAAGCAACCATTGTGGAATCAAGATTATCTAGGATTTTAATGTATTTTTTTTTAAGTTGAAATTTCATTTCAATAATGAGTAACTAGATAGCTCCAAAAAACTGCCCAAAACACGGCTGGGGCGAAGTTTTGGTAGGCAACGCGCCTTAATGTAATTTTTTGGAAGGCCGGAACTTGAAGTTATAGTTTATCCGGAACTTTGGAACATGTCAAGCGTATACAGGAACTTTGGACTCTGAAAATAGTGTCCAGCGTCATAAGATGGCCTATGGTCATCTTCGCCGATGGTGACACCAAATCATAAGGTTAATGCTCTTTGGCTTGGACCGATACAGAAGTAGAACTCATACCTAAACTACAGTAAAAAATAAGAATATGACCATTGGTGGATCAAATTATTCCAGCTTTAGCCACTATTGAATCTTTACCAGAATATTCCCACGTTCTACAAAATTGCGTCTTTATTAAAATTATAGTCATTCCTCATATTCACAATGAGGGGAGCCCTTGGCATTATTTCTCCCACACACGGCTTACGCAAACAATTCTCAGAATTACCCTTTGGTATTGTCATGAAGATGCGTCAAGATAACTCTCGTTTAAGATGGATGGTTGAATATGATGATACCTAATCTGCGACACACCTTGAAGATTGCATTATCGATGGCAGCTGAGTGCCGATCAGCAGGCGTTGTCACTGGCTATTTATACACAGACAAGTTTTCCAACGTTTTATTTGAATATCGACATTAATAACAACGTTAATAGCTGGACATTTGTCCGCTTCTGAGAATATTCAGCATTAGAAATATGTTCCTAAGGGCGTATAGTAAGAGTCGTTAACAGGATTATCTACAAAAAAGTGAATTTCATATAAAAATCGATCGAAATAATATATGAAATGTATTGTTATCGTTATTATCACGTATAGAATGCATGGAGATAAGCAGCTTAGCTAGGTACCAACGCCTGGCGCCGCGAGGCGGACGCCAATGCTGTGACGCCATGACATGATTACGACTTGACGTGGTTGAATAATTCGATAAACTAATAATCGATTTTTTATCTGTAATGCGTCCATATTCTTGCTAATTTGAAAATGATATGAAAGTTATTTTAATGTGACTTTTCAATGATATTTTTGATTGAAAACTGTCGTTTGTTGTTCTAATAACTCCTGATAAATTGACCTGATAGCTTTTATTATTATTGCACACTCCTGCACGTATGTGTTGTATCTGTGCCTGTAAATAATCAAATGTTGGTATGTAATCACGTTGCATTTAGTCCTTGACTAACGTGATCAAGTCCCAACAATACTTAGGTAGATATCCACTTTAGCATTTTATTTTCGTCTACGCTCGACTGCATTGCCATGTGGTGTGGATCGCAGTAAGTATAGGTACATAAACATAAGAGCCCACGTCATCCGCCCCATATTTTCCCTAGCCAAAGGTCATGAAAACGTCATAACCTATTTCACAATATTATCTCCGTGAGAGTAATTCTGTCTCGACAGTCGAGATAACCAATGTTGGTTGATGAATGAGTCAAAATTCCATGAATAGTTAAGGGCAACAGAGCCCTACTGTGCAATGCGATAACACAACACAGCATACTTGAAACAGCAAAACACTAATTCATAAGCTAAGGCAAGTTATGCGCGAAATTTCCTCACGACCGTTTATTTTAACAGGCTGTGAGGTGACTCACGCTAAATAGCTGAAGATTTGAAAATAAAAAATTGGGCCCATGTTGGGCGCCAAATCGGCAGCTTCTGAATCTCGGAAACGGCTCCAACGATTTTCATGAAATTTAGTATACAAGGGGTTTCGGGGGTGATAAATCAATCTAGCTAGGTTTCATTTTTAGAAAACGTCAAACCAAAAAAAAAACGAGCAAGGTTCGGTCATCCAGACAGCCATACTAATAAACATCAAATATAGATTATAAAGTCATAATATAATTCATATTTCCAATGTAGAACAAAGACTGGAAAAGGCAATTACGTGTCTTGAGTGTAGTGAACACATTCAACATTAGGTATACTATCTGTGAATTATAGTTGACGTATGTTATCGTTATCATGGATTATGTAGATAAGATATAACTGTAGTCGACGTTAAACCGTCTGCAATGTTGGTCATAAGCGCCCCTGTTGTTGCGGATAGTGTCTAATTGCATTATTTGTAGCCAAAGGCGAACAGTTGAGATTTAACACTAATAAAATTAAGTTGACGAGCTAGTTTTTTTGTTTTTTTTGTAAACGCGCTACTTAATCTCTAGAAATAGGTACCAGAAGGATTTTAAAAAAATGCATTTGATAGCTCAATTCTTGACTAAGGTCATAGGCTATTTAACATCACGCTACGACTCTTAGGAGACGAGCAAAAAGAAAAACATCAGAAAGAACGATTATAAGCGAAAACGAAGTAACTGGGCACAGCTACGGTCTAGTACCTTTACAGGGTAGATTTTACGTTAAAAACAAAAATTTCGTCTAGGGGTCGAATCTTTGATCGAATATTTGATAGTTGAACTGTTTATTTTTTATTAATTTAATTAAATATTCAAAAACCTTCATCGGTTTTTTACTTACTATACTTCAACTATATCCGACGACGATGGTTTTTTTTTTTTTTTTTGGGTGGGAAATCATCAAATAACTTCTCCCGCTCTGGGTGGAGCGGGAGGGCGTGTCAGACTTTTACTGACTAAAACCCACCCGTGTTCCCTCAGTTGCCTGTGTGCCAGGGGCCGCGGTATCTCTTTCGAACAACCCGCACCCCTGGCAGGCATCGGTCCTTGCGGACCCCACCTATTGGTGCTGACATCTCTTTGAGGCGCGCGTGGAACACAACGCGCCGTCGACCCGGGCTTGGTCCTTACCGGACAGCGAGCTACCCATTACTCGCCGTCCGCAAGCCCGCGCCTACGGTGGCCGGGAATCAGCCTGGGATTCCCGACGCCCAGGGCTTCTCCCGCGGCGACTACGGCCGTGAGGGCGCATATACTGCCTCTCCCTCACGTGCGCCGCCTCCCTCTTTGCGAGCATTACTGCTTCGCAGAAGGAGGTGACGGCTAACCATTCACTCTCGCTCCGTACCATGGCCTGCACCAGGGCCGGACGCGAGAGATCGCCGCCGCCGATCGCCTCCACGAGGACACGGCGGTGCTCCGCCCAAGCCGGGCAGACCGCCACCGTGTCCTCAGACGACGATGGTTAAGTATCTCTTTTGGTGACCGAACATCCATTATTTTGACTCACGATTTTTTTGGTTTAATTCATGTTACTTAATCGGCGTTAAAACTTTAAAGACCCAAAATGACTCAGGCCTGTTTAAAACGTATGTAGATAATGTTTGTTTTAATTCAGCGGTTTTCCGCAAACATTGGAAGAAAGAATGAAAATACATTTAAATAGCACATACTTTAAAGCACACAATATACATTAATTAAACAGCAGGAAAGAGTAAAATAAAAATCAATTAAAAGTGTAAGGTGAGAAGTCAGAAACTAGCATTATACTTAGTGTGCCTCACGGCTGCGCTAAAAAGGCCCAGTTCAGCATAAATGCCAGACAACTAAGTAGTTAGTCTCTGACGCTGGTTTTCAACTGGACCTGACGTCTGAGGTGACGGATGTAAATCAGTTTTATACCAATACTGCAACGTGTGTATACTTAAATGAAATAAAATAAATTCGAGGGAAATAAAATTGTAACGAATATGTACATAATGATAAATAGTGTTATATTGATATTGTTAATAATTTTATTTAGTGCCCAGTGTAAATATTTGTGTTAATTATTCTAAAAATAATGTAAGTAAACCAATAAACCTTTGAATATTACAGTGTGATATTGAATAGTTCGACTGCAATAAAAACAAAACAAATGATGCATGATAGACCTTCTTTAATATGTATAAATTAGGAAAGATATCTTTCGAAAAAAGAGTCAGAACACAAATAACAAATGCGAGACTTCCACGATCCAATACTATTTTTACATTTTTCTGCATCACCTTTGTATTTACACCGTGTGCAACACTCACCGACAATAAACTGACACATACTTAAGTGGGCATGTAGGTAGGTAAATACATCATGCAATTGAAACATTTAGTGAGACCATATCCAGCTTTCGTTACGCTTCTGAGGTACTGCCGTAAGCGTCGTCTAAAACTGTCTATTGTCGTAATTACTCTAATCGGTGGTGGCAGGTTATTCCATATTTTAGAAGCCGCATAACGAAAGTTGCCTCTAAAAGCGGCTGTACCCTGAGACTGAGCCAAAAGTTTTTGTAGGCACTATCTTCTCCCGCATTTCCGTCTACTCGCAACCTAACTTAGCTTGTTATATAGGTAGTCCGGTTTCTGATATTTAACCACACCGAACAGAAGGCAAGCCAGGTGTAGTTTGCGTCTGGACTTCATTTTCAGTGGGAAGTGATCATTAAGAAGAAAAGGTGTTACATGTCATCTGCTAGGAATATTGTAACAAAACCTGGTACAGGCGTTTTGTACTCTTTGGATGAGGCGGTCTGTACGAGCTAATAGGCGCGGGTCGTAAACCATATCAGCGTAGTTGAGCCTGGAAAAAACCAGGGTTTCCACTAGCCGTTCCCGTAGTTTTTCGGATAAATAAGGCCTCGCATTGTACAAAACATTCAGGCGATAAAAGCAGTGACGTTAAAGGTAGGTAATAACCATCAGGCACACCGCACATGAACATAGGGTATAAGTGCTAATACATATTATGTTGTATGAACTTAAATACTTTACTAAGCTAGTAGTCTAGCGGACCTGCAGAAAGATATTAGTAGGTAGTGGAATTGAGTACGGTTTTTGTTGGGTCAGTCCACGAGCTTGAGAATTTACTCCTTTTTAAAAGGTAATTTAATTAATACTTGATTCCTGTGTGAATTTTTATTTTGATTATTAGTTACCTACAGTAACATTTTTTGTCCCGTACGATAGAAAAAAAGAGGTTGTGTAGTTATGTGGCAGACCGACCATACGCACGACAAAAGTTAAAACGCCGAATATCCGCGATCAGTATCACCGAACGACGCGACGGGAGCTGAGTATACCCCGATTCAGCGTCACCGACCGACGCGACGGGAGCCGAATATAGGTACCCGATTCAGCGTCACCAACCAGAGCGATACGGTTCAGTTTCGTTCACTGTTCAAAAAGAGCGCAAAGGACCAAATAAATAAAAATACTGTCGTCAAGCGTTACATTTGAAATTGTAGCTTTATCTTTTTCTTTTTATCTTACATAAGGGAAGAGTGAGGCAGCTCCGACACAAGTACTTCTTTAACTTACTGGGACTGCCTTAATTTATGTATGAATGTTTAGCATAATCAGCCTATAATGTTCCCACTGCTGGGACACAAGCCTCCTCTCTGTGAGCGGGCCGTAATCCACCACGCGAGCCCAGTGCGGGTTGGTTGGATACAATGTTTAAGATGAAATAAATATTTTTGTATCTACCTATTTAGAAGATCGCTAAATGTAGGGATGTTCAGCATTCTTCTCAGTTTACAGCTGGATTAAACAGGAAACGATTAACTAAATTTAGGACGCCCGCGCCATGTGCTACGTTTTTGGGCAACATCACTTTCGATAAAGTATTAGACAGGTGTTGTAGGTTTATTAATAGAATATATAGGATATGGTTTCATGAACGTCTCAATAGTTTTAAAAGATTCTAGGGAGAAATAATAATTGTATCTATAGGTATAGTTCTGAACGAATTCTGGGAATTTTTTGGTTAATTCTAATTCAAGTAAATTCAAGGAATAGTGCTCGATCTTCGTGCAGTCTGATAACGGCGGAGTTTCAAGAAATATGGTTAAAAACTGAATTCGTGGTATTTCATAGAGATGTTTTTTGTATTCCATTGGGCTGCTGTTTCTTAAACAATCTAGACTAAGTACTTACGGGGGTCACACTGAAAGTTTTTAGAATAGGCCAGCCAGTAAGAAAAGCAGCCGATGATAAATTTATTTAAAATTCGAATTAGGAACTCTTTGCGAATCTGTAGATGTGCAATGAATTCATATGTCATTTGTTTTTACAAATTGGCGGCAATTTAAACATCATTCTCCTCCCTTATCCCAATTTATTTGGGGTCGGCGCAACATGTCTTTTTCTTCCACAGTTCTCTATTAGTCATCATATCCGTAGTCACACCCTTTTTAACCATAAAATATCATCATTCACACAATCCATCCATCGTTTCTTTGCTCTCCGCCTACTCTTATAGCCATCGACATTCATACTCAAAACTTTCCTCACGACATTTTCCTCATTCCTCCGTATCACATGCCCATGCCCATGACAACCGACTTACTCACAACTTTTCAGTTATCGGTGCCATTTTCAGACCTCCTCTTATGTACCTACTTATTTCTTATTCTATCCATTCGTGTAACACCACACATCCCTCTTAACATTCTCATCTCAGCTGCATGCAATTGCCTTTCATTCATCCCTTTTGTGGCCCAATATTCTGACCCATTCAAGACAGCAGGTCTAACCATGGTTAAAAAGTGTCTGTCGTGCGTCTAAATGAATTTGACTAGAGAAAATTTTCGCTCAATGATTTATTACGGTCTTACTCAACAACAGTTTTACGATAGTCTTCCATTAGCATTTCATGACGAAGCCCCATCCAGTGCCACTGTTTACAACTGGTATAATGAGCTTAAACGTGCAAAGCATACTCACTAATGATTCGCGAGAGGGACGTCCTTCTACGGCGACTACTGAAGATAACGTGAGTGCTGTGCTGCTAATGATTGAAGCTGATAGAAGGGTGACATATCAACAGATTCGGGCAGCTTTAGGCATTGGTATGAGTCAAGTACAAAAAATCTTACTTGAACATTTAGGCGCCGGAAAGCTTTGTACTAGATGGATTATGGATACCTCATAATCAAACGGATCGAAAAACGCCGTCGTTTAGATTGGTGCCGCTCTATGCTTTAAAAGTATGACGGAGGTAACGCGAATGATGTATATGACATCGTCACTGGAAAGCTGGATATATTGTTACATACCCGAAACCAAAAGACAATCTGCGCAATGGATGTATCCATTCGAAGATTTGCCGACAAAAGTAAAGAAGGGCAGAAATCAAGGGAAAAACAGGATAGCTCTATCATTCTTTGGACGGACGGGTCATTTTGCAACAATTGTTCTAGAAGATAAAAGGACTGTTACTGCAGATTGGTGTCAGTCATTGTTTACCAGTTGTCTTGGAAAATGTTAGACAGCAGTCAGCAGCGCCCACAAGAAACAGGATCATCCTCCACCACGACAACGTTCCAGCTCACTCCGACAGACGGACTATCGAATATTTGTCTATCGAAGGTGTGGAGCTAGTGAGTCATCCTCCTTACAGTCCCAACCTTGTGACTTTTATTTATTTAAAAAATTAAAGATAAAGTTAGAGGTATTCGTTTTATGAACCCTGAAGATTGGCAGCGTTTAAAAAGGCGTGGAAAAGATCCCCAAAGAAGAGTGAGCCCGCTGCTTCACTCAATGGTTCCGTCGCTTGCGACGTTGCTTAGAAAGGAAGGAGACTACCTACTTCGAAAAGCAATAAAAATATTAACAGACATCATTCCGTTTTTAATTTCCTAAAACTTTCAGTTTTACCCACATATGACTGTAAAAATACCTACAGCCGGTTTTCTAAAAAGCTGATTAAAATTAATACTTATTATAGCGCCAGAGTAGGTCGCGACTATTTCATGAAAAAGTCATTCAATGGGATTAAATTAACTTAGATGGGGTTGTATTGATGATTCTATTTTTTCATTCTAATTTATTTCAATCCTATTAATACATACTTAAGTACTATGGAAGAAATCTATATCTATACAGTTTGATAACAAAATCCCGTGAACATGATGACTACATCTGGTAACCGCCCCCTACCGCCCACGCAAATAAAGACCCCGCGCTGCAAGCAACAATGTAGATATGGATGTCCCTGATAGTACCTACGTATTTCGGTGGCGAATCATATTTTTTTCAACATACAGCCTGACACTAACTTTTAAATTGCAAATAACGTAAGAAAAATTGAATTTCGCGCGTCCCCGTGTTATTTCTAACAAGCTGTCAGGTTCATGTTAAAAGCTGTGATTGGTTGACCGAAACAGCAGCAACCAATAAAATCATTACAAGGTTGGACCACACACCAGTCGCACCACAGATTAAAATTCAATAGGTTTTCAAAAATATAAACATGTCGAATTGATAACCTCCTTCTTTTTGAAGTCGGTTAAAAGCGGTTGAATCACACTGGAGCTGATTGATTACATAAAAAAATTACATTATGAAGGAAAATGGTACAAAGTATCTAGTAAATAACCGGGGTTTCCACGGCGTCGTATTCTCACTGTACCTACTTAGCTTAGTGGATTAATATGTTACTACGTATTGCTAAAAGAGTAGGTACCTACTTAGTCTGCTAAATATAGATATGTACTATATTCAATTCTTTACTGACAAGGAGTAGATACGTTTAAAGGTTTCATGAAATTGGGTACTGAAGAAAAATGGACTCTTGATCTTTGACAGTGCTCGTCTTCCTGACCTTCCAGTGAGCATCCGGCTATTTATAACAAAAAAAATACAATTTGGCACATTTTCACAAACTAAATTCCTGTAAAAATGTCGGATTTTCGGCTGACGATTTCATTGAAAACGCCCCAGAATCGGACGATCTTTGAATTTAAATGCGGACAGTGTCACAGGCAACAGCAACAAACGATAATCCTCTGCATACCTAACGATAAAATCGAGTGACGAAAATCATGACTGCCATCTTTTGTTGCAGCCGTCATACCCGTCATTGCGATTTAAGGTATCGCAGGATTAGTAATTTTACTGTTGATATGGAGGTACTGCTGACTAATTACCGTGTCAATTTTCCTTAGACTTTCACAATTTTCTAGATAACAAAAAAAAACATAAAAAGTTTATTTCACAAGAAGCATTCACAAGAATTTGGTACAGAGCTACAAAGTTCAATTATAATGATTACTTATGGTACTGAAACTGATAACCAAACTAAGCCAAGGCTTGTATTTTGGGAGTCTGTCCTCAAATGTGGAGCATTTTATGGAGATCGTGTCAGCGTGAATGTGAATTGCGTGACGTAAATTATTATTTTAGCATAATAAGCAATTAATAGATAATTCTGAAACTTTTCCATTCCAATTTAGTCAAGCATAAAAGTTAGTAGGTACCTACCAGCGCTGTGGCTGTGTCTCGCATTGGATTACAGTACTATGCTGAGCGATGGCTGTTGTGCGTGAATGTGATGCATATTTTCGCCCAACTTTGTCTTTGTCTGTTATTTTTTTTCTCTGCGCCACGTCTTACTGAAAATAAACGTACCTATTATTATTATCACCCGCGTAGAGGTCGCAAATTATCCCACAGGTGAAGATAATAATTGTTGCGTGTTAATTAAAAAATCAAACTTCCAACGCATTGAAAAATAAGTATGCCGCATATTTTGATATTAGCCAATAACCTGAGTGTCCCATGCAGACGTTCATCCCTTTAGGATTATTTTTGACACAAAAAGTAGCCTTACGACTACGTAATTGACGTGATTTGACTGCATTCTGGGGAAGGACTACCTTCCCCAGAATGCAGTCTATATTCTTGCCAAATTTTATCGATATCCATTCAGTGGTTCAGGCGTGAAAAGGTAACATACAGAAGGACAGAGTTAACTTTCGAATTTATGGTATTATGCATGGATAATTCCAAGAACTCTTAATCTAGCCATTAGTATGAGTCAGATCTCAGTAGGTACTAGAAGTATAATTCTATGACACAAATATTGGTTAGATTTATAAGTAATTAACGGAAACAGTTTAAGAGTCTCACTAAACCTATTTGAAAATAATAGGCTCTGTAGAAGTCTAGATGAGAACTACTGCGTAAAACAATGCGCAAGAGTAGCCGTCAGTAGGTGAGGACTGAAGTCCATTGTTTTAATATGTAAGTAACGTTCGCTAGTGTTGTAATTGTAATCAACAAGATACCTGTGTACCTACTATGTAGGTGCGATGTGCGATAGCGGAAAGACGTAGTTTCAGAAATGCTGGCTGTCACATTTAATTTTATTGTTCTGCTGTATTTTTTTCCTTGTATATTTATTTATCGGTCTGTGCAATTTGTTACCATAAGATACTGCTGACAGATATATATACAATATCAAACTCAAACTCAAAGCATGTATTAGAAGAACGGGCAAGAAAATCTATGGACGCTCTTTTTTTAGGTAGGTACATTGGTAGGTACATTAGGTAGGTACATTGGACCTATGTCTCATTCGGAAAACAAACATAGAAAAGAGAGTTTCTGAATCAATCACGCATTGAACGTCTTGATATTTATAAGAAACTAGCTGACTGTCCTGCCCCAACAGCGCCATCTACGGGTCCAATTGTTAATCTAAGCGACCCAGGAACCCACTCAAACACACACCAAAAATTTCATCAAAATCGGTGTAGCCGTATAACGTATAGGAGCAGTTCGGTAACATAGACACGTTACGAAGAATTATATAGATAAAGCTACGTTTATTGTTTGAATTACGAGTAGGTACAGTCTAAGCATCTTACATTAAAACTGCTTTGAATTAATCATTTAGGTATTTCACATTACCTTACTTTTTATGACTAACGTCAATATCCCGACGTCAAACTAACCATGGTGTAACCTAACCTATTTCATTAGGTACTCTCCCCAGGAAACAATAGGTAGGTATGACTGAATATGGTAAAATAAGTATTTTTTGCGTTTTTCCCCTCCCCACATTACGCCATTTAGTAACCTTGTATAATGCTCCGTGCACGATAAAAATCAAATAACCCCAGTAATTTGCAAATTATTATGCAAGCATGAAAGTAACTTTATGAGTATTTTAATATCGTATGAAATAAAATCATACTTAAATGACTTAAAACTAAATTTTTAAAACCTCTGTCAAGGAAAAAAATTCAATTCAAGGTTGTTTTACTTTTGTTTGTTTTCTCACTTTTGTTTTCAATCTGTCAAACCATAATCGACTTCAGGAAAAACACCATAAAGTGAAAAATTACTTTAATTTCGGAAGTCGGTGATTTTGGATATGTATTTAAATTTTTAGTCACTGCCTTCCGAAATTAAAGTATTTTTTCACTTTGTACCTAGTGCTTTTCCGGAAGTCGGTTGTAATTTTTGTGGAAAAAGTTTTTATTTATAGTGCCGACCCCACGCCAATTCGAAATTTCATCATGCTCGGGGTCAAAACAATGCATATTTATGCGATAGCAGCGATCGGGGTTGATTTGCTGTAATTTTTTGAAGAGTTCCGTTGTCTGTCTCCGAAACTCATCATCAAATCTATATGAAATTTAAATGGGACTTTTTTGGAATAAACTCCGTTCGAACAAAAAAGAATTTTGCAAATCCGGCTATGTATTATGACGGAGTTATGCCCGAACATACATAAAAATAAATATAAACATTTCGAATTGATAACCTCCCCCTTTTTGAAGTCGGTTAAAAATGATAAAAGGAGATCATTGTCGTCTTTCACCATCATTATTGAATAAAATTACTATCATGTTCCTAATACCAGAAAAATGTACCTACACGTATCGTGAGTATCGTGACTATGTTAGTACCTGTACTGACAGGGATTTTCAACATTATTTTTCTAAAATTTAGGATCAAAGTTGAAAAAGTGTTTCAGCCACGTGCAAGTAGACCATATAACAAATACTTAAAAATAAAAATGTTTTTTTTTTTTTTTATTAAAAATGAAAAGTAATTCCTCTTAAAAAGACGTCAGTCCCGCATTTTTTTTTGGAAAACTGCGAATTTTATTGATTTTCCACGACTATTTAGTTTATATGAAGAATCCCTTTCAGTCGTATAAAAAAACAAAGAAATCCACTTTTCAAATCACAATTTTTTTGTTTAAATTATTTTTCCCTTTCAAAATAAATAATGATCGTTCAATCAATAATCAAAATTGATCTTAATCTGTCGATTTCGTGGACAGCCCCTAAGTCCCCTAGTCCCATGTAATGGGGACGAGCCTATCGCTAACAACTGGGCACCAATTCTGGCTCCGGACTGATACTGAGAAATTCCTAATGGAAAAACCCAGTAACAAAATTACAAAACCCGGGAATCTACCCAACCATGCTCAGCAGTACTGTAGCGCTTGTGATCACTAGACCAACGCGGCAGTCTCACTCGTCCAATACAGCTAGTCGCGGCTTCCAACCGATAACATCACTAGATTCTAAATTCAAAATAACACAGACAAAGAGATTAATGACACAGAGGGGGCAATTCTCTCGATTTTAAGAACGTTCACAATCCGATCTCAGTCTCCAATCTGTCAAAAATTACCTCGAGTTTCCATACATTTTTGACAAGTTTTCGATATTTGATTGTCACTCAAATGTAGGGTTGCCATCTCTAAAATTTGGCAACCAGGACAAGACGCGTGAAAACCCCGGATTTTAGAGCCCAGAACCCGGACATGTCAACAAGTTTTTTTAAACAGTCAGTGTAATAAAAAACAGTTGAAAATGTCATAAATCACCTTTTTATTTATTTTCAGACCTTAAAATTAAACTTAGTCATTTTTTATCATTTTAAATGTACCTAACAAAACAGAATAAATTGTTTTAATAATCAGTTAGAATGTTTTTAATCTTAAAATAAAACACAAATTATTAAAATACTCTGATAAGAAAACAAAACCTTCTTAAAATATTAAACCTAACAAAAATTGAATTAATTTTTTAAACAAAAGTCTTAAAAGTTCTGAGACCATTTTAGTGTTCAGTCTTACAATTTTTGAGGTAACTCTTTTAACTCAATAATATCTTTAAATTTTTATCAGCAGCCATTTACACAGCAAAATATCTCATTACATAATATTAGTGTCTTCTCAAAACATAAGCTACAAAACTGAACCTTTTTAAAGTTTAGACTTACAAAGTTACATTAATTTTTTTTTTAAACTTAAAATAACCAAAAACTATATCAATGTATATCACCTTAAAGTTTTAATGAACAGCCATATTTTAAATTTATTTTACGTAATAAAAACAATCATAACTTTAACCGTCCTGCGACTCACTGCCAGTGTCTCTGCGGAGGGTGGACGGCGAAGTCGAAGTGCGCACCGTGGCAACTGCGACGGGAGGACGGTGAATTTAGCGAGTCGGTTCGTCGGTTGATCGCGGCGTGCGGGCACAATGCGTGTGTCGCGGGTGACCCAAGACTTTAAGAGGGAACAGGGCGTGCGATTCTACATACAAATGTATTCCCCTTTTTTCTTCCTGAATAATGTCTCTAGAGCAAATTTTTTTTCATAAAATCAAGGTCTGCTGTAAACACGACCCTGTCATTTTCTTTTTTTCAGCAACTAATTAGTAAAGAAAATATGACCCCCGAAAAATTAAAAAAAATGCTTTATTTTTACCGCCGTGATTAGAGGACTACCAGACAAATTAGAAAAGTTTTTACCATAAAAAAAAAATGATAGGAACCTAAACATACTCTTTCTTAAAATGTTAATTTAAAAAATAATTGAATCGGCCCAGTTTTCGAGGAGAAAAAAGGGAAATACAAAACATCGATCTCGTCAAAAAAATTGTGATAATTTCGGTCTGAGCCGCAGCTGTCCATACTACTACTACACTACGGGGATAGACTAACTGACACCGCAACGGCAATAGTTTCTTCAAATACCTATTTTTCAAATTTCTCGCAGGCCCCGTCCCCTCTTAAATTTTTAAACCCGGACTACAAATGAAGCCCCGCCCGGACGCTCCCCGGATGCCTTCTAAACTAGGACAAATCCGGGGAAACCCGGACGGATGGCAACCCTACTCAAATGAGATTGCGACTAGATTTTGAACGTTTTTTATTACGAGGTTTGGGCTTTAGATACACGGATATAGAGTTTCTGCTTATTGATTAGCCACCAGTTTGGAATGAAGTCAGACTTTGAAGCAGATTTATCTAAAGTTCTTGAGAACGCAAGGTCCGGTTGGTTCTAGATCTCGAGGGCAAGGACGGCTCTTAACCGCAGAACCTTGCTGTATTACTAACATGTTAAGTAAAGTAATAAATGTGTCGCAAAATTATTTAATACAATTCGATGACAGAGTAAAAATGACAAAATTTGTATGTAAAATATGAATTAATGAGTAATTTCACGGTACTGAAGGTCTACTCCCTAAAGGATCTTAATCCTTAACAAAATCACTATCACTACATATTATAAAACAAAGTCCCCCGCTGCGTCTGTCTGTCTGTTCGCGATAAACTCAAAAACTACTAAACGGATTTTCATGCGGTTTTCACTAATAGACAGTGATTTCGTTTAGGTGTTTAATTTGTTAAGGTTTTGTGTAAATATAAACTACCTCGCTGGTCAAACTAGTGCCTAGACCAACGAGTTTAGTTGGGCCGCTTACGACCACTCGGATTGGATTCTTGGGTCGGGCAAAGTCTTATTACCTATAAAGGGGTTTTCCATCTGGAATATCTCAGTAGCACCCATAGTCTGGATTTATGCCCAGGTGATGGCAGTAGGTTCGCCCCCTATTACATGGGACATAGGTAATTAGTGCAATAAGTGAGTGTAGGTACCTACTATAATGATATGTATAGTGTACCTACCGCTTCCTTACCTTACGAGAAGTACAGGCGTGATGGTATTGCTTTTAATGTACCTACGTAAACAAATGCTCAGTAACCTACTTATACTGACTAACCGTTAATTTTGTGAAACAGCAAATACTTGTAAGAAATGCTTCGAAAGAATTTCATAAATGTAACGTGTCAGCACCCTAATTGCGTAACACGCGGGTTTTAACAATCGGTTTCATTTTGACAGTTCAACAATATTCATTGCGTTATTTACGTTGCTGAGCAGTCACATTTTTCGAACATATGAAGCATTGGTTTAGCCATCTGTTTCATAACGAAACAGATTATGATTAATCGTGAGTTACGCAATTAGGGTGCTGGTCTCCATGACACAGAATAGAAACGAGTTTAAATGCGGGTACTTTTCATTAGTGTTAGCTTTACCTTAAACTATCTGGGACACATGTGGCTTATTATCACGAAACTTACATTAAATATGTATCTACGTAGCGTAGATATCACTTAGTAAAACATTCTACACATAGGTATCTACGTGTAGAATGTATAATACAAGTCACTAAACACATGAGGTAAATCTTGCTGAGGGAGAATTACAAATTCGGCAATTTACACATTTCGGCGTTTTGTTACCCCTTATTTATTTATGTACACACATATACCTCTAAACAAAAAAAGAACAGAAAAATACGTACAAAGGTGATGTTTAAAAAAAAAACCAGCATACCTGCTTTAGAAGAGAAGATAAAAAGTGATGTAGACATCGTGTGCAAGAGTAGAAGAGAGAATAAAATGAATAAAACACGAACACAACTCAACTCTAGCTAGAAGAAGAGACGGATATGTAATCTCTACTTCTGCTTTAGTCTCTTGGTAAGTAACCATTTTTTTTTTTTGAGTATTGGCTATCAAATAACTTCCCGCTCTGTGCGGAGCGGGAGGGCGTGCCAGACTTTTACTGACTATAACCCTCCCGTGTTCCTTCAGTTGCCTGTGTGCCAGGGGCCACGATATCTCTTTTAAACAACCCACATCCCTGGCAGGCATCGGCCCTCGCGGACCCCACCAGTTGGTGCTGACATCTCTGAATGATTATAAGCTGACGATGTTCACAATGTTACGGTGATTTTTTTTAAGTAGGTATTTACGGTAGTAACACGGGCTATTAAATTTTTCCCTTCTAACAGCTCAATACTGGGGTAGTAGGAAGGGTAATCAACATTAACGGTATTACAACTGGTTGTAAGATTGGTAGTAACTAGAGTAACAAAGGCCTATAGGTACTCGAAGTTTCTTGGTCTGCTTTTTCTTTTCTATAGCAGATAACTATAGGTCAGAAAAATAAATAAATTAGATGTTCTATATACTTTGACCGCGAAGGTATTGATAGTGATTCTATACCAGCTGTTATCTTTATAGAGTGTCTGTTACAACCTGTATATACAGATTTTTTTTTAAACCTACTTAAAATTCTACGCTAGAGTCTAGATTCATGGTTTCAGTTTGCGCGTCGAATGTCGATGTCCCTGCCACCCTTTATTTGGGCGCGGAGTAGGTACAAACGGCATTTCCAGTTTACGGTGATCTCGCATTGTACGGAAATCCTATACAATGCGAGATCAGCTAATACTGGTATGTATAGCTTGATGTGTAGCCGTGTGTACCTATTTTTACGTTCACAAGATTGATTTATACTTACCTATTCGAATTAATCTCTTTTGTCTCAAACTACAACACGGAGTAGTCGATTTGAAATACAAAACAACAGCTGTATAATATTAATATTTCATGAAAAAGGACATTACAGCAAGCGAAGTGTATGATAACGGGGCATTAGCCTCCTGTCCTTTATTGATATGCTGAAAACATGAATAAATGTAAGGGAAATTAATCAAATAAATCGTTCACACAACACATAATTTAAGCCCTGTCCTGTATATTCTAAACGCATAACACAAATTAACACAATGATTGTTATGTGCATGTAAAATTATATTTTGATCGCCACATATCTCAGTGGAAATATCCACGACTACTTTAAAAATTCGTACATTTTTATTTCTACCAGCCTGTAGGTATCGCTAATATATCTTAACATATCCCCCGCAACTTCGTTCGCGTGAATTTTGTATTTTCTCCTACAAATTCCAAGACCAATATGCCCTGAAAATTTATGATCATTCGACGTATCGTACCCGCGCTAGTAGGTACTTCATTTTCGCTCAGCTTTCTTTCTGACATATTTTTCTTTATGTAACTTATACCTTCTTCAAGAATTGGGCTATCAAATGCAAATAAAAATTGTTCAAATCCGACTGGTACATCCAGAGATTAGCGCGTTCAAGCAAACAAACTCTTCAGTTACATTATAATTATTAGCAACCGCCTACGCGCTTTTCCATCTCCACTGTTCGGATCCGTAACGAAAGAAAAAGATTTTTTTTTTAAATCTGTTACATAGTATGACATGCGGTTGCAACTTTTAAATCGGACTTACATGGGCTTTTAGCTACCTAAGACATTAACTAACAAGCTGCAAGTAGGTACAGCAAGGTAGACTAGTTAGACCATAGGTACTCAGATCCTACCTATTGCTGGTCACAGATTAAAATTAAATGTGCTTTGCACACCTGGGGCAAAGTTTGATAAAATCTAAGTAGATTAGGTACCGACAGGATTATGACCACTTATGACGTGTAGCAAATTTAATAAAATTATATCAATGTATCTACCAAAAAATAAATAGGTACCATCACCAAGGTAGAAAAACCTGGAACTGGATCTGTTTTAAATTCGATGAAAAATTAACGAACCAACATCAATAAATATCTATGTCCACAATTCCACTAATTTGTAACTGATCAGCAATAAAGTGTGCAAGACAGTCGGCTTGCTTTGCTCATGATCTTCATTAATACAAAGCCGATACAACAATGCGGCGAGCCTCATTTGTCACACTAGCTTCGTCTTCCATTATCCACTCGCGGCCGGACCAAGAGCTTTCATCTCACCTGTGACTGATGACCTGATGGACATTTGAACGATTATCGGCTGATCCCATTGTCAGTCAAAAGGTTCAGCTCTCATGTGTAACAATGAGGCGGCTGATGAAAGCGTTAGGACTTAAAAATTGTTGGTAAAGCGTGTGGCCTCTTTTGTTATTTGGACCTTTAAGTTTTTAGAGCATGTTTGACGTTTTATTATGAAGAAGTGCCTATCGACATTAAGCTTTGAATAGAAGTGGCATGGAATTGACATTTACATTGATGTAATTTTCCGATAGCTTCTGTGAATACCACAGAGTTAATTAGATAATTAACTCTGTTGTATTAAACCGAAAGTAAAAGTTAAATAAAATTATACTGCAAAGGAGATCCTTCGCGTTCTAATTATTTAACGGTCACTTTGTCTAGGAGTTCCTAGACTTCAGAAGAATTAGGTCTTCTATCAAGGTGCAGTATATCGGCTTTGTTTCAGTTCAACGACCCAACGGTTCTGTAACATTAATTGTTCGCGTTTGCGTGATGCAACGCCGGTTGTTGAATTACGTCCAACAACGCATGGAATCCTACGTACAGCTGATATTTACTAGTAAATGTTGGTAATGTATTAAATATATACGGCAGTTTGCATGAAATTGAAATTTACTGCGAACTTAGTCAGCTAACTTTTAAAACAAACATGTTGATGCACCTCAATGGAAATAACTTGTGGGTTGTGTGACGTGCGTGACTGTAAGAACAAAAATAACCAAACCTACTTTAATTGTTTTCCTCAATAAGTAGGTATTTAGTGCAAAATAATTTTGAAGATTTTACTGAAGATCACAAAAGTACCTACTTAGGTTACCTATCATCGTTTATACTTGTTCTACAAAATTTCCAAGATAGTTAGATCAGTTTTAAAACCAACCCAGAGTTTAATTCCTTAATTCGCAAAATAACCACATTCCCATCATTAAACACATTTTCCTAGCAGTCACCATAATATTTGGGAATGGAGTCCAAATATAGAAATATCAGATTAACATATTGCAAAACAAATATGGCAGAACTCTTTATTGTGATACCTACAAGTACTTATGTAGTACCCATATTTGCAAGTAAATTCTATTCTATTCTTTAATTTGTTCGATATTTAGTACCTAGGTACCTAAGTACAAAGGTAACTTAAAATATCAAAAGTAAAGACGTTGGTATTTATCTACTTACAAAGTAACACTAAATTTAAAACGGCACATGCAGAGCAACGACCAGTGTTTATTGCTTGGAGCGGAAGCTCCTTTGACCCTTTGTTTATCAGCAGCGGAGCGACGCGCGGCGCGGGCGCACGAAGCCGGATATGCAGTGTTGCTGACGGAAATGCGTCGTCAGCGTGCATCAATAGCTGCACTTGCAGGGCTTATGCATATAGGGCTGCTACACCACTTTTTATCATGAACATTTTAATAACGGTAATGTTAAGAAACCTCCATTCCATTTTCATCTAAATTATTGGAATGGCCAGGGAGCAACAATATTTGCTCAATGTTTTGTGAGAATACAATTCATATGTCTTTTGGAGGCGTAACCACTTAATGGAGCTGTGTGTACCTACACCTCTGCGCTACCCTTCGGGCTCGAGGAAACAAGGCGTGACGTTAACACGTTAGCTGTCCAGTGTACCGAATACAGTACACGCCGCGTGGGTCCATCACGTCCGTGTACCGTAAACGGTACACTCGCCCCTGTCTCTTTCTATGCGCTCTAACTTCATGGAATTGTGTGTTATGTTGCTCTATTTATCAGGACTTGTCAATAGGACACCAATGAATAGAAAAAACGGAAAACATAACATTTTTTTTTTCTCTCTAAATGTGGGTAGTGGATAAAAAAACTACTGTTTATTAGTAAAAAAGCTTTATTTATGCAAAGGAACTTCAGAAAAACATTGAAGACAGTACGTCTTTTTACATTGATTACAGTGCGTTGTCACTCTTTTAGCTTTAGCTCTCGCATTCTTTGGAAGACATCCCAGATCAATAAGTTTTTTATAACACCCAACACATCGTCTTCGTACAGATATGCCCCTTACATTGCCAATATGTTCTAAAATATGTGAAATCCTATTAGATCATACTACATCTTTTACTGAATCAAGTATTATTTATTAAAATTTCAAAAGATATTAAATATTTTTTCTTTCTTTAGGAAATCAAATTTTATTAATTTTTCAAATACATTGCAAACTATAATTTTGTATAATTTAGAAGCATTTTGTTTAAAATTTGTAAATGTGAGTACAATGCATCCGTATAATAATTATGTTGTTATGATGTACGTTGACTTGAAAAAGCGTGGCAGTTGAGAGTATGTCATGCTCACTTAAATGTCTTGCTGATGGTGGCGTGTGTGTTGGATCATTCGGTTCCCTACAAAATGGTTGAGCTGGATGGTGCTGATCCACGCGTCAAGTTTGTGAACGGGCGCCGTCGGTTGAGACTGGTCATCTCCTAACTTCCATGGCTAATTTTAAATCTTATATTTAGAATTGTTTTTTTTTTTTTTACATTGTTCTCACATATAGAAGCAACAAGAATAATGTTCCCAAGTTTTTGTAAAACTTAACATGATTAAAAAGAGTGTCCATGGAGTTTCTTGCCCGTTCTTCTCCATAGAGATCTACGTTTTGGAATGGGCAACTAGCTTCAACTTTCTGACAATTCAAAAGTGCCTGAAAATGGTTTAATTGAAATAAATGCTTTGAGTTTGAGTTTGATCCTAACAGTGTACTTGAGTCTTTTTTACTTTCTCTCAATGTGAATTTGCGACCATAAACAAGAATATGAATAAAAAAGGTGTTTTTTAATATAATTAGCCGTTCACAAGTCCACGGTACACGCTAAGTGTACACGCTGCTTCAACTCGACAAGTCCGTGTACCGAATACGGTACACGGGTAAAAGGTGTGATAAACCGAGTGTTTTGTTATTAATTAGGCATATCTATCCAAAACTAGTTATTTTGTATTGATTTGAGACAGAATATTACAAAAATTGATTTGGACATTTGGGGTTATCGAAAAATTATGTATGGGGACAGTTAACGTGTTAAGTGTATATCACAATAATTATCCAAAACTCAACAGAAACTACCTTTGTGAGAACACAGTTTGACACACGCATTGGCCAATGGGCATAATGGACACATTATTACCTACTTACGTATTTTTAATATTTACCAGCTGAAAAACTGGACGACAAAAATATTATTATAAAATACTTAGGTAAATGAGGACTAGTAAAATGCCTGGTAATCAAATACGAATTATGATCTGTGGATTTTTATAAATACATAAATAAAAATACCTGTAGGTACTTCATGCAGAAGGTATCAGACCGGATACCTAATTAATGTATTTTGCCCGCGATAATAAACCAAATAGATAAAATTAATGACTTAATGAGTTTGGTCAAGCGACATTATGTAGGTGTAGATTAAAATGATAAATAACATTTTATAGGCACTTATCGTTTTGATATTACGCAGCTACAAGTTTGAATTTATACTTCTAATGTATCTTTTCTTCCCCCCCAGTGGGAACCAAAAAATATTATCTTAACCCATGTAGCAACCCCCCCCCCCCCCAGTGGGTTCCCGCATTGCCGTTGCGGGGGGCTCAGTAGCCGTGGTCACCCTCCCACGGTGAAGCGAAGAGGAACCCCAAGGTGGGCTCGTCAGGGCTTTTGCCTTCAGCCGACGACGGCGATGATGTAGCGGGTAGGTGCATCGCAACTGAGGCGGGCCGCGATGTCGAATGGGAGGCATCGCGGCTGAGGGTTACAGGCTGCTGCGGAGGAGTGCCGGTACTTCTAAGTAGCGCTTTTCCCTTCCGTGGCCTGGACGGGGCCGCCACCGTTTGGTGGGGTGGTCTTCCCCTGGGAAGAGGAGTGTCGGTATAGCGTTGGCCGCTCTCCCTATCCCCTGCGGCCGAAAAGTGGTAGGCAGTGGGGCCACTGTGCTGACCCGTCGCAGGGGGACCAAGGGTGCCAGACACGGGGTCGTCTGGGGCCCTTATGCTACCTACTTGGTTCCTGGGGTGGTCACGGCGTGCCATGTGTCCTGATGCGCCCAACTGGTGGAGTCCGCAAGGACCGATGCCTACCAGGGGTGCGGGTTGTTCGAAAGAGATACCGTCGCCCCTGGCACACAGGCAACTGGGGGAACACGGGTGGGTTTTAGTCAGTAAAAGTCTGATACGCCCTCCTGCTCCACCCAGAGCGGGAGAAGTTATTTGATGACTTCCCAACCTCAGAAAAAAAAAAAATCTTATACACCATTATTAATTTACTGAATACGATTCTTTGACCATTTCTATTTACTGAAATGGTTAGCCTGTCTATTCGAGCGGTGAAATGCAAACATAAACATTAACGGCCTTATTCATAAAAAGTTATCGAACATCTAAACACTTGCTAAAGTGTGGGTTTTCATAGAGAAACCACACTTTAGCAACTGTTTAGATGTTCGATAACTTTTATGAATAAGGCCGTTACAATTATATTAGTTAATATTTTTCTTTGCGCTGCGCCTGTACATATCCGCTCGTCTCTGCTTCAATGGAGCCAACCTTGTGTTGTGGGACCGTGTGAGGTGAGGCGAAAGCGCCAAGATAGAAAAACATAAGAAATTAAAATTTTCTGTTTTTTGCAACTTGCAGGTCAATATCAAGTTGCATTATGATCAAAAAAGATTTGGCACACCGTAACATATACCCATGTATTTCCAGAATTATGACCATACAATTAAACAAGAGTCGTATTGTTGAATTTCGAATTACCTACCCTGTTCGAATTACAAGTTTGAATTACCCTAATCGTGACATTTTAGGTCAATTCTAACTTTGGGATGTGTAAATACATAATACAAGGTTACGGTCGGAAAAAGTTAAAAAGACCAACTGTCCTGTCACTGACCTGCAGATTGTAAAAAGCGTAAGAAAATTTGAGTTTTGTGGGCTACCTTATCGCACGCCCCACGCCCTATTAGACTAGCTAGTCCTAGTGGGTCTTTTACTGCTCTCACAACATTTTAATCCAATATCACAGTACGATATTATCAGTGACACGTACTTGGACATCAATCACAGCCGCCATTTATCATCTGTTACGGCACGAGACTGTATGGCACAGTGTGAGTGTGACTCTTTCGAACAACCTGCACCCCTGGCAGAGATCGAGATGGTTAAATGAAACTCGCATTAAGGCCACAGAAAAGTAACAGCCCTAGGTAACGTTCTGTTATTGTCAACGCGCAGTTCGTCACGACCCAAATATCAAGCGATACTAGCAACGCTAACAGTGCAGTTCCCGAGTTGACAATTGCAGTTACAGCTACCTACATTTAGCATGTGGTTTGTTTTGTTTAAACAGTTGCTTTGAAGATGTAAATGGTCAACCGCTGAGCAGTCTGCGTAACCTATATGTTACTATTACTTATTCTAGAACGTTTGCTCTAGTTTTCCTAGTCTTCTAAGCTTCTAGCCAGTGTTGCCAACCCTACTGTTTAACAGTTGATCTACTGTTTTTTCAATGGCATCTCTGTTTTAGCCCATATTACTACAATTTTTGTAGGTACTTTAGGCGCCATCTGAAGCAAAAAATGCAATGTGCTTATTTCTTGCTGTTCGTCTACGAATTCTAGTGACAAACCCAAAATTATAAAAGTATCTAAGGATGTGATGTAACTATACTCCATTTATTATAGCTTTAGAAAAAAGAGGCTCGTAGAAGCAGGATTGCAAAACATTTTATTTCAAAGTTAAGTTATAACTTTTTTAGGTAGATTTAAGACAGTACTAAATACTGAGATAAACGAAGTAAAAGTAATGTTATTTTAAATAATGTTATATTTATAATAACATCTTCATCACACATTACAAACCTACAACAAAACGAATAAATGAAACAAACAATCACATAATGGCTTAAATCTAGTTAAGATTAAAGGAAATAAAATACATTGTTTGTACAATACTTTATTTTAAATAACAACTTTTGACCCACGTTACGTTGGCAAAACTTCGTCGTCATCAGCCAATTTTGGTATTGTTCACTCCTGCTGCTTTTAGGTTTTTAGCAATGACACTTTAATTTTTTAAATTGAAATGAAATAATTTTATAAATGAAAGCCACATAATTTCATAGGATAAATAGTTACACATGATTACAATAAAGTGTGACAGCTAATATTTAAATAAATTATAATAAATTTGGCATTAATCGTAACTGAAACACGTTTAATGTACATTAAAACGAACCTTTTTTAACTTTTGTCTAATGCTACTGTAAATGGAGTAGGTATAGTAATTATAGAACAGTCACTCTATTGTCTGGCATTTTTATTCCATTACCTAGTATGTTACGTATGTACCTATATCTATATTGTACTGTCCAATTTAAGAAGCAATAATAAAAATACCTAGTTAGAAAGTTATACAATTTTGAAAATCCGAAAATTCATAAGTTACACCTAGCTACTTTGCTATGCATTTTCATTTCAGTATTTTTTTTTTCGGTAAATAACTATTTACTACTTTCAACTGTTATTTTTAATTGTTGATAAGCTGTTTCTTAGTTTGTTAGGGTTGGCAACAATGCAGTCTCTATTCAATTTTAAAAACCTTACGACTGAGACGACGCAATACGGTCTCTTAGAAACTCTACGTATAAGTAGGTACCTAGGTACCTTTGTAAGTGCTTCATTTGGATTTAGATTTTTCTGAATATTTTTGCTGTAGAATAGAATAGAATATAATTTATTTGCAAATATGGGTAATACATAACTAGTTGTAGGTATCACAATACGGAGTTCTGCCATATTTCACCATTCGGCATGCAAACATTTTCATTAAGTATATAAAATTGTTAAAATTTCAATTCTCATTTAAACATTAACTTATTTATTACACTCTCATTAAATAAAATTATTAAAATTAAAATTTTCATTAAAAAATAATAAAAACTCGACCATTTTCTTTATTTTCGTGACGATGTCAGTCATGTCTGACCTTTGCGGAAATTACAGTTACCAATCATGCAAGTCATCAAACACGTAATAATGTTATGGGGACTTAATCAAGTATTATTTCCTCTTACGACAACACTCCAGTTGTTCAAGTTACTATTCCAAGGAATCGGGTTTTCCTAGCACCTAAATGACAAACAAAAACTTTCCCCCGCGTTCCTCAGTCTGTGACGTATAATTACGACAAACAATACCGACCTATTGACCTGACCTACTACAACTAGGAGACGTGATTCTTTGCTCGTAAGCAATAGATCCATTCATATCTACATGGGACAGTCTTCTTTTCAGATGTGTTTCGGCACCACCTAACTATACTCCATTTGAAATAAGATAAGACATTTAACGAAACCTTTTTTACAGTCCGATCAACCGAATTTGACTTCTATTGCGTTGGAAGCATGACAAATGGCAGCTGCAGTAAACAGTTGGTATTGTAACTACTTTTTTGCTTTTAATGCCATCCTTATGCCTACGGTATAGAAGTCAGAGTCGGTTGAACGGATTGTAAAGGTTTGTTTAAATGTCTAATCTTATTTCAAACTAGCTTTTGCCCGCGACTTCATACGCGTGGACTTTAGAATCAAGTAGATAATCATTTTTTTTGATAATATATAGCCTATTTTCTAAGTTAGACCTCTCGGAATACATCATTGAAAACTGCATTCAATTCCATGCAGTGGTTTTTGCGTGATGCGGTAACAAACATACAGACAGACAAAAATTCTAAAAACCGTTGTTTTGGCTTCTGTTGCTCTAATAAAGACCCCCCATACTATTTTTTCTTCAATATCTTTAATGTACAGACATCGGCCTGTTACAATTTTATTATATGTATAGATGGAGTATAGATAGGTACTACCAAGAAATGATCGGTTACGCATAATTTGTACCGAAAGTAGCACTGGGAGGTTTATAAAAATTGTTTTTAAAAGAGTAACGGTGGAGTTTCTTGCCCATTCTTCTCCATACGAAACTACATTTTGGAAGGGGCGACTAGAATCAATTCTAAATGTTGACGTTCAAAAGTGCCTTTTAAGTGCCTATTTGAAATAAATGCTTTGACTTTCACTTTGACTTTGTTTCGGTATTTAATTTTAACGAAAGTGAAAATTACATGAACAATTGACAGGCCTATAGACGGACAACTGAGTGATCCTGTAATGGTTGGCTATTTTTTTTTTCTAGGACAGCTACAGCAAATCTCTGTGCTCAAATACACGAGGAGAGGACTCATGGATAGGGCTATGCTTGGAGTTTCCCTACATGATCGAATCAGGATTGAAGAGATCCACAGGCAACACCAAGGCAACAGACATAGCCCGAAGAATTGACAAACTTAAGGGGCAGTGGGCAGGGCACATTGCTCTCAGTACAGATGACCGATGGGGCAGAAAGGTTCTGAAGTGGCGACCGCGTACCGAAAGACGTAGAGTTGGAAGGCCTCCCACAAGGTGGACCGATGACCTTGTGAAGGCCGTAGGAATGCGCTGGATGCGGGTAGCACAGAACCGGTCGAAGTGGCGGAGCTTGGAAGACGCCTTTGTCCAGCAGTGGACGACTTTCGGCTGAAATGATGATGATGAAATACACGAGCGGCACGTTGTCGACGGCAGCCACCAGACGCGTCGATGGCGGTTCTCGACAGGTGTCAGTGGCTGCAACTGCCTCTGGCCTGTCGTAGATACGTGCCGCCTGTAACTACAGTTAGTATGGTTGAGGATAGCGCTCAAATAACCGAGCAGCACGTTGTCGACGGCCCTATGGCAACCGCACATGTTTCGGCGGTTGCAGGTTGCAGTTGCCACTGCCGTTTACGCGTGACACTCGTGCATGTGAGCACTTACACATTGCAACCTATTGCAACGTAGAAATTTAATTTTAAATTGAGAATCGATCGGTTTAAGGTGGAAGGCGTGGAAGCTATAGGGTACCCCACGAATTTAAATTTTTCTTAATTTGATTTTATCCTCAATTCTGTTATCTGGCACATGACATGATATCTTACTATCTACAGTTTTTTAAGGGCACATTATCTACACTATACTGATACTTAAATGTTTACAACATTCCATTATTGTTGTCAGAGCCCACCTGTGGGATTAACCACCCACGACTGAGGTGAGCAAACACAATCTTAACTCTAAATTGCTGGCGATATTTGTACTCAACTGCTTTATTTACTTCTCAAACAATGTAACATGGCTACGTGTTTGTCTTTCTGAATTGCTTTACTAGGTATGTGCGTACGTTGAAAGGCTGGTATTGCTGGTAAGTAGGTAGGTACCCTATTCAAAAAAGATCAAAAAGGCACGAATATATACTTTGTACTCTTCACATATATAATAGGTATACCATCGAAATGATATACCTGCGCATTACATGTAAAGATGTGAGATGTAAGTACTCGCCTTGCACGTTCATTGCCTAGTCCAGTCCAGCGTTTTATAGACAACAGATTGATGGAAAATTTCGTGGATGTCACTTCCCCTGTCTCAACCCTCTGAGCAGTTGGCTGGTGTCTTATCCTAGATCTGGACAGTCACCGTGGCGGCGTCATACAAAGTTACAAACATAACAAGGCACCATATTACCCATGGGCACGGTAATGATATAATGATAGCGGCGGTAAGTCCCCTTTTTGAGGAATGGCTTGAGAGGCAGCATGGTGTCCTCACCTTCTGCCTGACGCAGGTCCTCAACGGACACGGTTGTTTCGGGAGGTTCCTGTTTCGCATAAGGCGGGAGGAAACGTCCGGGTGTTTCCACTGCGAAGATCGCCCAGAGGACACGGTAGAGCATACGGTGGCGGTCTGCCCGGTTTGGGCGGAGCACCGCCGTGTCCTCGTAGAGGCGATCGGCGGCGGCGTTCTCTCACGTCCGGCCCTGGTCCAGGCCAGGGTACGGAGCGAGAGTGCATGGTTAGCAATCACCTCCTTCTGCGAAGCAGTAATGCTCGCGAAGAGGGAGGTGGCGCACGTGAGGGAGAGGCAGTATATGGCCCTCACGGCCGTAGTCGCCGAGGGAGACGCCCTGGGCGTCGGGAATCCCAGGCTGATTCCCGGCCACCGTAGGCGCGGGCTTGCGGACGGCGAGTAATGGGTAGCTCGCTGTCAGGTAAGGACCAAGCCCGGGTCGACGGCGCGTTGTCTTCCACGCGCGTCTCAATGAGATGTCAGCACCAACTGGTGAGGTCCGCTAGGGCCGATGCCTGCCAGGGGTGCGGGTTGTTCGAAAGAGATACCGCGGCCCCTGGCACACAGGCAACTGAGGGAACACGGGTGGGTTTTAGTCAGTAAAAGTCTGACACGCCCTCCTGCTCCACCCAGAGCGGGAGAAGTTATTTGATGATTTCCCACGAAAAAAAAAACCCCTATTACCCAGATTTACCCCAGTCGAACTTCGACCGGGGTAAATACTTCATGCCTCTGAAAGCACGTTAACCTTTGATCCCTATGTTGTTCAGGGTTTGAATTGATATACCCAATAGGTGACTAACGCGATCGAATGGGCGTATAAGAGGCAGAATGGGCTTTCCATATACCTACTTTCTCGTTTTCAAAATAAGTCAGGACTTTAAGAAAGCTACCTATTCCTGGAGTCATTTTATTAGATAATAAAATTGGGTCAATCAACTATTTTACCCATACTTTGTAAAAGTTACAGAAATCTATTTTTCGTAAAATAAACATTAATTATCTTTTGTTCTGAGTCGATTATGGCATTAGCAATATCTTCAACTTCAATCATTTAGAAGAGCAGTGAAGTTAATTGAGAGTTAACAGTTTTAGTAAAAAATACGACACGTAACCTCTAAAGTTGTCCCCAGTGTTACCTACATTCAGCGTTAGATAAATGGTGAATAATGGAGTTCTTAAATTTTCTTATAAAACTAACCAACGTTTTGTCTTTTGCGTGACAAAAAGACAAAGAAGAGAAGGGCTGTTTTAAATAAAACTAATTGTAAAAAAATACTGATGAAAATGAATGTTTTATAAAGCACGGCAATCGTTTGCATGAAGTGCTACTAATATAAACTTATACAATCAAATAATGAGCATGTTATAATCAAAAATGTAAATTTCAATTTGGGGACAATAGGTAACTCCAGAGACAAAATTGGGTAACGCCTTAGACATACAATAAAATATAACAAATGGACTGTGATTTCTTTCTACATTTGTACAGTTTTAAGAAAGTTTTTTAACTAACATATTCTCCTTGAGGCTTTTTCTTATGCTTGCGTAATCCACTCTTTGATTGAATTGGTCAGTAGCTTATAATTTCGTTTCTTTTTCTGATCGTCAGACTCTCTTTATTTTGTCTCCAATCAGAGGCCTTGGTGTGAGTTTTATTTAACTATCTCGATCAAACGCTTCGAGCGCCAAACGCGCTCTATGCGTTTGATCGAGATGGCAAAATCAATCTCACATTAGGGCCTCTGTATATTTTGTAGTTCTATGGTATTTTAATTCTGTAATGCGAATAAACGCATTTTTCTTTAGTTTTTTGTGCTTTTTCGTGTTTTTGTTTTACTCTTGTGTTCTTCTTGTAATTTCTTATTCTATCCTATTACTACTTTACTCTTATCTTTTATTACTGTTTTCTTCACGTTTTCGACACTCAACCGGTATCTGGTGGCAGACATTAAAGACATCAGATCGAAAAATCGTTGGTGTTGCATCCAAGATCGATTGTCAATTCTTTTCAACATTTTCTTATTTATTTTTTTGTGTTCCTTTTCTTTTTGCGTCATGTTTACCGCAAATAAACGTTTTTTCTTTCTTTTCTTTTCTTTCTATATTCCCTGTATGTCATCTTCCACGTGATATTTGCCTCCTTATTTTCTTTTGGCGTTAAGTCTTTTGCGATCCTTTTAACTTTATGGCCTCCTCGTATATTTCGGTATTCTGTTTGAGACTTTCCCTGTTTCTTCTTGGTTTTTCAACCGCCGACAGTCGCGCTATTTCAGGACAAGTAATATTTCTAAAAATAATACAAACTATAGTTGTAAGCTCCTTACCAGTGCTTTCGTAATTTAACAATTTCAATCGAACTAAAAAAGTATTAAATGATAAACCCAAACACGATCAATCGTCTATCATCCATCATAATCCAATTTCCTTCCCCAACACCAAAACAGCTCACTGTAGGTAGCGGTAACATTAATAACAAACGTATTCTTGCTCCTTATTGAAAATTGGTTAAAATAGAGCCAGTATTACTTAACGTGCTACAAGCTGATCTCACTAAGTACTTAAATGTCTTAGTAGTTAGCAAGAATGTCTGTAAAGTTACCGCTGAAGTAACTCCGTATACACGTAACTCTGCAGAAAATTGATATATTTTCATCAAAAAGGTACATTAAGATTTGGTTAAGGTACATGGCGTGAGCTTTAGTCGAAAACTATAAACAGATGATTTATTAGAAATAAATTACATAACTTACATCGAGAAATCGTTCTCGATGTAATTTATATATATTTTATTTATTTTAGTCACTCAGCAGTAGGGCTTTCAAATACCGGATTGGAAAAGTTATTGACTTTTCCAATCCGGTATTTGAAAGCCGTGATCCCGGTATCAATACCGATAATCCGGTATTGAACGCAAGTTCAATTAGAGCATTAATAAAACCTATAAAATACGTGTTTTTTTTAATTTTCAAATCACTCTTTATTGTTCTTATTTATTGAAAATAATAAAATAAATACGTTTTATACATAACTCACTTATGTAACAATTTGGTATTGGTTGATTATTTAGGTAGGACTAGGAATTAGAGGACCATATTGAAAACTTAAACTTAATCTAGTCTTTTTGCAGGAAGGCATTTCACATGACTTTGTATAGTACAATATTAAAAAAATACTTATTATGTCATCATGTCTCATGTAAAAATACAAAGAAAATAAAATGTAATGTGTATGTGTATGTGTGTATGTGTGTGTGTGTGTATGTGTGTGTGTGTGTGTGTGTGTGTGTGTATGTGTGTGTGTATGTGTGTGTATGTCGAAATGTACATAAGTAAGTAAAGTATAGCTTAACTAGCTAGCAATCATTTGGTAATAATTTTAGTAACATTCTTAATAATTATGTAATACAAATACAATCAAAATATCTAAAACTAAAACAAGGAAACAAGTGTGAGAATAAGATCACATAATTTTCAGATCTAATGTTTGTAATACCGTAATCACGGTATTGGGCGTCAATACCGGTATTGTAAAAGGCAAATATAAAATCCGTGATCACGGTAGGTATTACGAGATCCCGGAATACCGGTATTGAAAGCCCTACTCAGCAGGCGACACAAAAAGGCACGCAGGCCCTCCGACCGTTCTTTGCGGACTGGCTGCTCGATTTCACTATCATAAGGCCACGTCGCGCCGCGCGCCGTGCGAGCGAAGACAAACATAATTGAAGCTACTTACGATAAACAGAGCCATCCATGTGTTTCTTGGAAAACTTCTTGAACGTAACTCAGTATACGACAGAAAAAGTATTCTAGTAGGGGAAACAACTTTAGGTTTTATTTTTGTAAAAACGGTTTGTCTTATTACAGTTTTGTCTTTTTCTTTGATAAATATTGTTTCGGTGTGGTGAAAATATGGAAACTAAATCGCTTGGCAAATTAAAAAAGTTCAAAAGAGGCTTCGGCCAATAGCAAAAAGTTATTTTATAAATCGGCGAAATATAGTTCGGTAAAATAATTCAAACTCAAACTCAAAGCATTTATTTCAAATAAACCAATCACAGGCACTTTTGAATTGTCAAGGTCGGTGAGATAGAAAGATGAAGCTAGTTGCCCATTCCAAAGCGTAGGTACCTATGGAGAAGAACGGGCAAGAAACTCCATGGACACTCTTTTAAAATCATGATTTTGTTACAATCAGTTGGTTACATCATTATGTTGAAATTATCAATTTGAGAACGATGTAAAAAGACGTGCACATTATAAGCGTCCGTAATTAAAACAAAACAAAAATAAAATAACAATTTAGAAATTAAAATAAGCCGTGGGAGCTAAGAGATGACCAGTCCCTACTGGCGGCGCCCGTTCACGAACATGACGTATGGATCAGCACCAATACCTATAATACTTATGACACATGATACTTCGATGATCTAATTAATATTTTTACTTTGTTAGCTTAGTTTTTAACTTTATTGTGCATGCTGTGGTGTCCTATAAGTGAAGGAAACGCTGCTATGTGACACAACTGCTCCTAATAAGTCATATTAGTAAGGATGATGCGAATATTTCGTATCCTGTGTTACCATAACATGTTATAGAAATTAGAGAATTTCGTCAACGTAATCAAGTTTTCCGTTGTGCCTAACAATCTTAGATTCAATTGTGACATTTGTTTTGTGTATGACTATCGTTAATTAGTTCTTGATTATAATAACGTGTCGGGGACAGCAAACTGTCGGTAAAATATTTGATTGACCCAATTAACAAAACAATTAAGAAAAGCAATTTATAAGACGGCCGCTATCCACGCGTCGCTGTCGCCGCGTCGGAAATTCAACTAGGGCGAGGCGATAGCAGGACGTTAAAGAGGCAAGGGAGAAGTGCTGCAACCAGCAAACTCTACACCACGCATGGTGACGATTGCGTTTCGAACTGGTGTTGCCAACTGTTTTTATTTCCAATATAGCGAAAATATTTTACTTGATTCACTTACTACACTAGATTTCAAATTAATAAGTATATTATTTTTAAAGTAGGCAAACGTTCACAGACAAACAAATACCTAATAAATAAAAATAACATGTTTTCGAATAGCGGTTAATTTGAAGGCGTCTTCACATTTGTAACCGGAAATTGTTGCTTTTTGATCCCTATACATAGTTGACCTACTGTATTTTTTCCTAATAATAGTCGGTAGGATACATATGGTAATACCAGCATAGTAAGTTGGCAGCCCTTCGACCGAAAATGACATTGTCGTTCGTGCACAGGTTTGCAGTCATGGCCGCGGCACTAAGTATGACGTCACGCTATAAAATGAAAAATGGCCGCCGTGCTATTGGACGAGAACTGGTTGCGACTTGCGGGCGATGATGGAGTCAAAAGGGGTGGGCCGCGCGCGGATTTTATTTGAAACCTAACTAATAAGTAGGTACTGTAAAGGCTGTTAATAAGTTTTTCACACCGCCTGCTCGACAATGTTAAATTATATGTCATGCAAACCTAACCTAAAGTAAGTCATCTATGACCTGAAGGCCAATTCTTGTAATTTAAAACGTTCAAAATCTAGTTGCAGTCTCATCACAGCGACAAGCAAATATCAAAAATGTATGAAAAATCGACGCATTTTTGACAGATTGACACGGAGATCAGACTGTGAACGTTCTTAAAATTACGAGAATTGCCCCTCTGAGATCTAGCAGGGCATTAATATTGTACTTACTGAATTTCATTATGACCCGCTGGTCATTAATGTGATTTGAATTTGGAACATAAAGTAGAAATCGCATACGAACATTTATGATAGGTAGTAGATACATACTAATTCCATGCATTCACCATAAGATCTGCACTAAAAAATAAATTGTTCGATAATCGAACTGGCCACCACGAGTCAACAACCTACCTAGCCTAGAATTTAAATAGAAGAAAAACAGAACGCAAATTAAAAAGAGGCGCGAATACTGAAAATTGTTTTGCTTTGTTTCACAATAAATTACATAACTACAAATTCTCACAAAAATGTCGAGTGACGATAGTAATTTGACTCCGGAGTACATTAAATCCAAAGCCACTGGCATTGCCAACAATCTACTCCCAAAAAATTCCAAGGAATCGAACATTAAAGCCTATGACCATTTTTACAAATGTAAAATTACAAAAGGCGTCAAGTCTGTATCTGAATCAGTGCTTTTAGTCTACTTCCAGCATTTATCATGCATAAAGAAGCCAAGTAGCCTATAGTGCATCTATTCGATGCTCAGGTCAACAATAAGCATCAAAAATAAAATACAAATTTAATACATACCTACACCAAATTACTGGCATTTTAAAAAAGGAAATCAGGACATCGTCCTAAGAAATCAAAAGTTTTCAAAGCTCAAAATGTGGAAACGTTTCTAAATGAAGCCCCTGACCACAGCTTTCTTGCCACAAAAGTAAGTACCTACCTATTGATTCAATTAATTTTAACTAAAATAGCTACATACTTACTTTACTACTAGCTACCCGCTCATGAATCGATCGCTTGTGTGCGATCTACTGATGTGATGTTTCGACTCTGAGTTCTATGTACTTATATAATAATTATTATTGTAAACCTTGGAAAGGTTTACGTGTTATTATTAAAAATAATAAACTTTCTTAGATTTGATTGACACACACATGAGTGTGTCAATCAAATCTAAGAAAGTTTATAACATGTAATACATAAAAAATAATATATTACGTAAGTTACCTTCCTACTTAAATACTAACCTACCTACCTATTTTGGTTACAGGTGGCATTGATTTTTGGAGTGAATGGCGCTTGTTGTGGAAATGAACTCGTAAACATTAAAATCGAAAATATCGAAAAATATTCAGATTTGTTGCTGGTAAATATGCCAGATACAAAATCAACGAACGGTAATTCGTAGTCCGTGGAGAATACGTAAGACTTATCGAAAAGTACCAAGCTCTACGCCCCTCTAATATAAACATTAACACATTTTTCGTAGCTTATAATAATGGCAAGTGCACCAAGCAAGTCACGGGAAAAAATAAGGTCAGCAGCATGCCGAAAGAAATTGCGAAATACCTGAAATTGACAAATGCCGAGCTCTACTCGGGCCATTGTTTCAGGAGAACATCGGCTACTCTATTGGCGGATTCAGGAGCAGACATGACCCAGATTAAAAGACATGGTGGCTGGAAATCTGATGTAGAGCTACATTGAAAATTCTATACAAAATGAGAGTAAAATAAGCTGCCGCATTGGTGACAACATCAAACTAAAAACACCGTTGATAACTGATCCTTGGACACCTTTGTCACCACAACCTTCCACATCAAAACACTGTTCATCTAGCCCGCTGCCTCAAGCACCACCTTCACAGACCTTCTCAGAGTAGTCAGATAGGAAACGCCGACCTCATCTAGTTTAAAAAAAATATGATTGACGTGTAAAAGTGTTTGTACAAACCTACTTACAGAAATAAATCATTTATCATTATCATTATCATTTACCAACTTTTACGATCCAAAATGGTCCTCAACAGACCCAAGTTTCTGACAATTTACTTAACAGTAATATCCAAATAAACTCTACCTCAACTTCAATAAATGTACCGAATAAAACATAACTTTGTCATTCCACAACTGGTCAGCATTTAATCGTTTTAAATAGGTCTAACTGTAATTGTAATAAATAGGTACTTTGATTCTAGTAATATTGCTTTTTATTGTCTCGTAGTTGGTGTGAAAAGTAGTGTATTCTCCTCGGGGATAAAAGGTGCCTTCGTCTTGGGCGACCTTGAATCCCACGCTGCACTCAGGATTCTTGAGGAGTTAACCCCTTAGGCATAATCTACTATAATACATTCGAACTGTCAAGCTAATTTAGAAGGAATAACAACTGACAAGCTTCGATCAGTAATAGTACCTGACAAGCCAAAAAAAGAAGATAAAATTAAGACTCTAACGATTCAAAAAAGAATCAATCGTTCAATTTCCGCAATTCCGTTTCTTGTTTACTTAGGCACACATTACTCCAAGCATAAACACAAGAATATAATAGATATACGTACCAGCAGTCGTGTATCACGTGAGATTGCATTTATTTGAGCTCAGGCCGGTGATAATTACGCCGCCACGAGTCCACGACATAGGGCGGCCAATTAGCCGGCCCGCCGCCATTCACTCTGTACCCGGAGTACCTACCGGGCCATTCATAGCTCTCGCGGGAATCATTCATCCCTGTCATGACACTCGGCTAGTCTTTGTATCTCCAGGGCCGCGTGGTCGGCTAGAAAATTAATAGAGAGGCTATGTAGTTACATACTTCATTCATTGTGGATAAATATTCCCCAAGCACAATCCATCCTCCTATTGATAATATGAAATTATAACGAGGCGAGGTTACAAATGTCTGTAAAGCTTATTTTGAAATGTTAAGACTGTGAACATTAATGAGACAAGTTTCTTCTAGATCTATTTTATAGACATCTACAAAACATTTATTTATCTAAGCCCTTTTTTAGTGTTCCGTAGCCGAATGAGAAAAACGAAACCATAAAAAATTTCGTCCTGTCCGTCTGTCAGTCTATACCTCCGTCTGGATGTTACACAGCCATATGGAGACTAATTGGCTAGTGCCAATAAAATTAGTCTCCAAATGGATCTGGCTATCGATGAAATTGGAAAGAAGGTATATTCTGTGCATCGCTAAACAATGGTTTAAAGTGAAATTACTTACGAAAAAAACTTACCTAATTCATTAATTCACTGGAGCAATCTGATGTTTACCGTGTTAAAATTTCAAAAAAAAAGACAATACTGATGAAAAGAAAATAGTGTCGTGACAAGATTGATATCAACCACTCACTCATTCATTCTTTTATCATCGTGAATCTAATCAATTTATTTTATTTATTTTAGTAATAAATCTCCTAGTCTAGTTTTGTTGAATAAATATAAGAATATTAGTAGAGTAATACCTTTATAGGCCGATCGATGACAGATTGATGGCTTTCAAAAAGCCAATTATAGACATACTTACATACATAAACTCACGCCCTTTTCCCATGGGGGAAGGCGGAAACTACGGAACGCCACCTGCTACGATCCTTACATGATCCTTTTGCATCGTTTACGTTCATTCATCAGTACCCTAATTGCGTAATACGCAATTAATCATAATCGGTTTCATTTTGACAGTTCAACAATATTCATTGCGTTATTTACGTTGCTGAGCAGACACGTTTTTCGAACATATGCAGCAATGGTTTAGCCATCTGTTTCAAAACGAAACAGATTATGATTAATCGTGAGTTACGCAATTAGGGTGCTGGTCATACACGCACGCCGGTTGCGAGTACTACGCATCTGACCTTTCTGAAGAACATCTTTCTCAGCGTATCATACATAATCACACACCACATGCTTCGCAAGGAACGCATTTCCACAGCATTTATTTTACATTCATGGTTCTTTTGCCACACCCAAAATTCACTTCTATACATAAGCGTAGGCACCAGCACACCACTGTGAGCAGCCAGTCGAGCCTATTCGGACACCAAATGGTTGGCGAATTATATGAAATGAAATAAAAAGGCATTGGATATACGTCGTAAGACATCATATCAGCACTACCGCCGTCGCTTTCAGTGACACTTATTATAAACCATAAACGGAGAAAAAGCGTTCATCCTCTTTGAATTCTTTGAAAACTCTGTACATAGTGGCTGAGCTAATACCTAAGATCAGCAGTTTTAGATAGGGAGGGAGGCGTTCATGCCCGACCCAATAATTCCTGTACATTGTGTCTGATATAATTTATGTTTATTATGATTAATTACTTTTTATAATAATAGGTCTTTACCTATGAAATTGCCGTTTTGTATGAAAAAATTTAAACGAATTTTTTTCATGTATTTTTTATTTGTATTAATCGAAGTAATCACCCATGCAATCAATGTATCTTTGCCATCGCAGTGGCAGTTTATTGATGCCCTTCTTAAAGAAATCAGCTGGACGGGAGGCAACAAATTCTTCAAAGGCATTTTGTACTGCCTCTCGGGTATTGAATTTTTTTCCCGCCAAGAAGTTATCCAAATTCTGGAAAAAGTAGTAGTCTGTAGGCGCAAGGTCTGGTGAGTAGGGCGGATGACGGAGAGCTTCCAACCCCAGTTCTTGCAACTTGGAGACCGTCTGCTGTGCAGTATGAGGTCGCGCGTTGTCGTGCAGGAGCAGCGGAGACGAGCGATTGACCAATGCTGGTTGGAGATGTGCCAGCTTCTCCATCATTGTGTTCAGTTCTTCACAGTACACATCTGCAGTAATGCTCACCCCGTTTAGTAAGAAGCTGTGATGAATCACACCGGCGCTAGACCACCAAACAGTGACCATCACTTTTCTAGGGGTAAGTTTTCGTTTAGGGCATTGTTTAGGTGCTGAACCAGGATCCAACCAACTTGCTGAGCGCTTGCGGTTATCAAACAGAATCCATTTTTCATCGCAGGTAACAATGCGGTTCAAAATTCCTTCATTTGTGTGTCTGTTGAGCAGTGCAAGGCACGTCTCGACGCGTACTTCGCGCTGACGATCATTGAGTTCGTGGGGCACCCATTTGTCAAGCTTTTTTACCTTGCCAATTTGACGCAAATGGACCAATATTGTTTTGACGCTAACGTCGAAAGCTGCTGCTAATTCAGCCGTAGATTGTGTATCATCAGCTTCCACAATCGCCTTTAATTCGTCATTGTCGACCAAAGTCTTCGGACGACCGCGAGGTTCATTTTTCAGGTCGAAATTTCCAGAACGGAAGCGAGCAAACCAATAACAGGTGGTGCGTTGGTTTGTAGTGTTAGCTCCGTAAACGTCGTTGATGTTGCGTGCCGCTTGTGCCGCGTTGCTGCCACGGCGGTACTCATATTCCATAATTACTCGAATTTTTAACGTATCCATGATGACGAAAAAGATTGAAATGCGATGAAAATGTAACACTAATCAATAAACAAATGACTACTTTTGGAAAAAAAAATCCATGTTTTTAAAATAAAATTAATTTGAAATTAGAATTCTTACCCAAACAAAAATTATTTTGATTTGAAATGGCCAGTACTGCAAAACGGCAATTTCATAGGTAAAGACCTAATATTCCTACTGACTTTTTGTGAGTGAACTGATTCACAACGAATGGAACGCATCACTATTACAATAAATACGGCAACATTATTTTACAAAGTGACATTAGTGACTGTCAGTTTACTCCAGTGAATTAATAATTACATTGTCAGGGTGAGTGAACCCATGTGTTACCGGGGAAAAAAGGTACTTTACCAAGCTTTTCCTACCTACTTTTTATTCAATGTAGGTAGGGTACCTACAGTTTTGACTTCATTACTTTTTTATTATAATTGTATCTATAATTGAACCTATTGGTAGATACTTACTTGGATACAAACTCATTGTTGGGGTCTATAAAATCAATAGTGGGCAAGTGTGAATACTTGTGCTGTGTTAACATTACACTCTGTGAAAATATCCATCCCAACTACAGAACCCTTCATTGCGCGTGGTTCGACACTTCGCCGGTTTTTCTTTTAATATTTTAGTAGCTATCAATTTCTGACGCACTCCTGAGTTTGCTCTTCAGGGTAATCGCAGCTTTGTGCTCGAGGATACGAAGACAAAAGTGAATTGTTATTACAAGTCTTTATCTCAGAGTCGCATTTCCGCGTGGTCCGTCTCAAGGCGCTCTTGTTCTCAAGCGAAGGGCCAACAGAAGGTCAGGAAGTAAATGTACAAAGCTTTAATAAAATCTCACATGAAGAAAAATAAACGAATCCGGGTTTGTCTAACAACGAGAGATATCTTTACAGATGTAGGTACCTAGTAACTACACGAAACGAAAAAAATAGGTATAAGTACCAATACTTAGACAGAAAGAAATAAAAAAGGCTCGTGGAAGAATACAAACTAAATAGAATGACACAATCAGGAAAATAAAAAAAGGTAAATAAATAAATAAAAATATAAAAATCAAAGTCATGTACGAGGCTAAAAGGCTCTTATCTCAGCATGATGAAAATGAGAAAAAGCGCTGATAGAACTGGTATTCCGAATATTTGTTAAATACCTAAAAAAAAATTTGCAGGTGGGAACCAAAGATAAAAAAAACTCTATGGTGGGAACCCTATACAACAATGTAGGTAGACAGAATTCCCTTCCCTCACTCAAAGACGTCACCCGTCAGAATATAGGTGTGACCGTGTGATAGCCTTCTTATGATTCGAAGTAACCTATTTGCAGGCTGAACTTTCGGGAAAAAGTTGATAAGGGGAAGAGTTACACTACAGAGGACCCCATTTTAGCTATGTGGTACCTACCTACTTATAGGTTTAAACAGTAAATATGTGCAGAAAAATATTTTTGTAGCAGTTTTGCAAGTTTTAACCACTGCTAGTTGCTACACAATTGTTCGGGTCTCGGTATGATTCGGCACAGCCGGGCGGCAAAAGTGAATATAATTATATTTTAATACAATATATTCTGCCGCCCGGCTGTCATACCGACCCAAACAAGATGACGTGTAGCAGTGACAGCTTGTGATACTGCGTCAAAGCTTTACCGTCTGAGGTTTTCTTATATAAAATAATCAACTACTCTCATACCTAAAGTAAGTACTGTGAGATGAACATCTGATCAGTATGCAACTAACGGAATAGGTCACGCTACTAAATATGCAATGTAAGCGACCTGGCAGTTGGCACGGCCCGTCACAAGACGTAATGTGACTGTTTTGTCGAATGCCTCAGACAAAATCGCCTGTGTTATGTCAATCATAGCTTATACGAAGTTTGCCATTCCATACAACAGAAAATATTGTTTGAATGTTTAACTGGATCTATCTAAACAAAGTGATCAAAGCATGCCATTTTAGTCTACAATGTAACAGCTGTTGCTAAATTGATATGCTGATTCAACTGTAGCTAATTTATTAAGACTTACTTCTTCCACAATTAATTGAAGCTTCCTTCGACTGACTAATGTGCAATGTAAGGTGACTGTGTGCATTGTCGCTAAAATTTTGCAGCTATTTTGGTGACTCCTTATGAAAAGATAGATTTTCGTACCAATTACACGTCATTCATGTGTTGGCACAAAGACGGATGAATTTTGGCAAATGGCTGGTCAGTTTCGTAAATTCTCGCTTTAGATATTCGGAACAGCAAACATATTTTTAGCCTAACTCAATAGGTAGTCTTGTTTAATATATTGTGCTAAACCTTTATCTACTTACACTACTATACAGCCATAATATCTGATGTAAAAGGTACCATTGCTGCAGAAATAGTGGCAGGATATTAGCCATCAGCTGTGAGCTCATTTCCTTAGTTGACTCTGACTACCTCAGGAAACGATAAGCATTTCATATTATGCGGCGACTTTAATTAAAATATAATTAATTGCATCCCACTTACGCACATGGGAACTTCTCATTTCCATCTCCATGTTTGAGAACATCGGGACTATCTCGCTAAAATAATAAACGGCTTTGTTTAAAAAATTCGTCATACGTTCTTTAAAGGCAGCATGTTTATAAAAAAAAACAACCGACTTCCAAAAAAACACTACAAAGTGAAAAATAACTTTAATTTCGGAAGTCGGTGTCTTTGGAGCTGTATTTGAATTTTTTGTCACCGCCTTCCGAAATTAAAGTTATTTTTCACTTTGTAGTGTTTTTTTGGAAGTCGGTTGTTTTTTTTTTGGAAAAAGTTTTTATTTTTCACTTTTTAGTGGTTCACATGTGCTTACACCTTCACAGCATACTGGCGTGATGTTATGTTATGAACTGGTGTAAGCAATAGACAGAGATGAGATTTCAGCAATCCCAGTCCATTTGCTATCATTTATTGAGGAGTTCCGTTGCATATCTCCGAAGTTCTTCATCAGATCTTCACCAAATTGAAATGGAACCACTCTGAGAAAGTACTCTTCCAAAAAATACCTAAATCGCTTTGTGTGCCTATAAAATTTGAAGAGTTCTCTCCATTTCTCCAGGATCCCATCATCAGATCCTGACTTGATGATCATGGGACCACCTGGGAAGTATACCCTTTCAAACAAAAAAAACAAAATTCAAATCGGTCCAGCCATCTTCGAGTAATCGGGGAACATACATAAAAAAAAAAAAAAAAAAAAAAAAAAAAGGTTCCGACGAATTGATAACCTCCTCCTTTTTGAAGTCGGTTAATAAATGGTATGATAACCCTATATGCCATGTCATTGGCGCCAGTATATACATTTAACGTCATAGACAATATTATATAGCTTTAAAATTCCATTGAAGTTACTCAACGAACGTGAGTATAAAGCAAGTTATTATGGACACACACAGTAATGCAAGTGTTTTTTTAGTTATTAAAGAGAATATTGCGATGTTAGTTGGTACAAGACTATTCATAATATCATTATTGTTGTTCTATTTGTTGATGTGCTTTCGCGTTAAAGATGACCAGAGTTATATTTTTGAATTTTCGAAATAACGTTGAAGTATGAAGACTTAATAACGATAATTAATAACTAAAAATCATATAGCCAATCATGTTGACCAGACATAGAGAGAGGGAAGTATTTTGGTACAATATGAACGGAATCAGCTGATCATCAATATTTTCAAGAGATTGCAACTGTTCATATTATTTCACATAGCAGTATTAAGGTAGGTACACGCGTTGTTTGTTCTTATTCACAGTGAAAGCCGCATAGTGTGGCGTGCGCTTGCAACACCAACGTTAGCACGGAAGCGATACCGACCGACTTATTCGTTGCTTGCCAAATGCTCACTTCGATTAAAGTACCCAGTAGGAACGTACCCCGATTACGTCATCGTTTGCGGGATGGCGCCATTCGTTCCAATTTAGCATCTGAGTGCTTGCTCATGAAATGCCTCTTATTTTGATCAGCGGCCAATGACTCTTCATTTAGATGTCAAATCATAATATCAACGAAAAGGAACATCTGGAAGCCTCTATTTATGTCTAAATTAGATCATTTTAAATTTAATCTCACTTTGCATTTCAACGAACGTTCAGAAATACCGAGCTTCCTATTTGTATAGTTAGGACATCTACCTGGGAATCCCACACTCATAACGGCCACTCGAACTCCCTCGTCTTACAGTGAAGTACTCTAATATAATCGAATCCTACTTATAAGTGGCTGTTGATGTCTAGATTATTTTATTCTTGGATGTGATGTGATCCAAAATAAGAATAACGCAAACTTCGTAATTTTTTGACTGCCAAGAGTGCCAAGCTAACTTGAATCGGTAATATTTAAATAGGTTGCCCTGACACAGCAAGTGAAGTTTGTACGACCCAATTCAAAGCTGTTATTCTGATTCTGATCACATGTGCCACAACGGAAAATGGATAAGTGGTTGGTATCATACATATATGAATGAAACGATGATTGTCAACACAGCTGGTTAACCAAGTTTGCTATCAGTTACCTACATCCGCGTTTGGCCTGTCTGTGGAAGATAACGTGAAGTAAATAAGCATTATGTTTAACATTAATTTCTCAATTGAAAAGCATGCAGGAGGGAATAAACAAGAAACCCAGTTTGTTGAAAAAACAGCATTGTCTTATGTTTGCAAACGCTTTAGAAGTCATGTTAATGAAGTTAGCGGGTCGTGACTAGTAATATGTCGGGTCAAGTCCATAAGCGGCTGGACTTGGTACATCCCTTGTTGGTACGTGTCTGTGAATCAGCGCGTGACTGCCCTGGCGCTGCGTGTGCGCAGAACACTACACATTGTTCCAACTAAAATACAATGGCTGATGTCATACAATAACGTGATGCGTTTTAAGGGCATACAGACATAATTTAGGATCCTTCATTGTTTTCTTTAAGAAGTCGTGTAGGTAACTCGTGGTCGTCTTCATAATACTGACCGACTGGCAAAAACCACAAAGCCTTGTGTATACACTTAGTCAGCCAATCCCTATTAGATTAGGTAGGTATGGTGTTTCTAAGCACCAAGTGGGTTGCAGTGCGAGGATCAAACTGCTTCACTTATAGCGAGTTTTTAAACCACTACGACACATGACTAGGGAGATAATAAGTATTAGAATTGGCTAAATGCACAATCCGTGCGAAGCCAAAACCCAAAAAAATAGCATAGTATTAAAATTTGAAGTTGGAATTGCATGTTGGAAAAGATTAGCTGAAGCATTACTAACGCCAACATGGGTAAAAACTTACAACAGAGCTAAAATTCAGCACAAAACTTGGAATTTACAACTAAGCATAGAACAACAATAGGATGATACAAACACATACCGACAGGGCAAAAATAGCAACATTGAAAAGGCAGATTTATAAATTATAAAATTATGTACTCGTAACGAGAGCTGTTCAATCCGCGTGATTGCGATGACTGCTAATACATAGGTATTAACAGTAACTTTTGGAACAATGAACATTATTAAAATACCACAGCAATATGACCACAGCCGGGCTTTACCATAACCTACAACTAATGTAGGTATGGCATGTAGCTAATGGAACATATTGAAAGTATTCGTTCGATAGCGCGGTTATCGAGTGACCCACTGTGACTCGCCGATAGCTGCAGAATGCAAACATACCCTCGCAACAATAGCCTCATATACATGACATGGATACACTGCCCAGTATAACTTGGCCGGTGGCGAAATGTGGAACTAATTTTAAACGTACTGAACTTGATGTTTTGTAAGGGTGCTGTCGATTTGGTCAGCCGCGCTGGTGACTAAGTTAGCTACAGCGCAAGCGGTGCTTTAACAGTTCCTCAAATGTGACCTCTAGCCGCACTGTGTATTAATGAATGCATGGGGAATGAATGGCCTCTACTATACGCTCAATGTGATACGTAGCGACATCTATCGTAATATGTACACAGTAGGTGACCTTTCTTTGGCTTTCCTAGTGTACTTACCACCTTGCTGACTGGCCAATGTGTGTGCCTTGCATGAGCTAAGCTTATGGTGAAAGCGTCTGGGTAGCCCACGTTTAATCTTCTTGCATTTTTTTGCAATTTGCAGGTATTCAGGTATTTAGGTTGTATGTTGATCTAAATATGATTCGCGGTGGTAACAAATATTTATTTTTAGAATTATAATCATTAAAGTCATCAATACGCCCCCCCAACATTAAGGGGGATGCTTAAGTAAGCCCGTGAAATTGAAATTTTCTTACAAAATTTGCAATTTGTCGGTTAATGTTTAACGATCGCAAATCATATTTGAATCAAAATAAAACCGGATATAAAACTGCAAATTACAACACTTAACCGTACGAAGTTTAAAATTTCGAGGGTTGTCCTGGCACTTTCGCCTTAATTCGTACCGATCTGCAGCCTAATTGCGTAACACACTATTAATCAGAATCTGAATGATTTTGAAGCTTATTGTTAATCCATTGCTTTATATGCTTGTATAAATCGTCTAGTCAACAACGTAAATAACGCAATGAATGTTGTAGAACTGTCAAAATGAAAGCGATTCCTACTGATTACGCAATGACCCCTCTGGACATACGAGAGAAGTGAAGACTGTAGGTTTACTAACCTACTCATTTAATATTGTTAGGATGTCAGGACTCCGGTACATACGGGCTATAAGATTCCCATTTTACGAGAATGCTGCGGTCACAGATACCCATCGTCAGCACCTGCCTTGTTCATGCGGGCTGGCAACATAGCTGGCACAGCAGAGATCAAGGAAATAAGTGTTAGCTCCGTTTAACACCAATCTCATAGCCTTCATAATAATCACGCTTTTTTTTGTTGTTTTGATAAGTAAGTATTTTAGTGGAATTATCACAACCTCGATCCGGTATTTTTCTAGAGTAATAATACCATCTAGATTGGAATTTCCAAGTTGTAAAAATAAAAACAAAATAGGGGAAACCATAACTTTTAGATGTATTATTTTTACAACGTTAGATATACTGAGCTAATATAGGTATGGGTTCATAGTATGGGTATATCAGTAACGAAGGGTGAAACTATAGTGAGGATAAGTCGTTCCATAAAAATCCTGCTTCCTCAATAGGATAACCGTATCACTAAAATGTTTCAACAACTTGCGATTTCAGTAATTTTTTCTAGTGTGTCTCTTAAGACAGACTAATAATAATGAACTGACAACATAGCGAAAACACAGTGCGAACTACGAAGATAAGCTGAAGAAACGCGAATCACCTCGAATTGTTGTACGGAAGATTTGCTTTTCAATAATTAATGTTGGATCGGTAAAAAGGTGAGATTTCTAAAAGGTGAGCCGTTGAGAAATAGGTTTGTATTAACCCTTCGCCACTGATACGTAGGTCTATTACGCAAAGGTATTTCTGTTTTACTTTTGTGTGAGTGAACGTTGAGTGATTCTTAACATAAGTTAATTAGTTAGTAAATTGCTGAAATTCTTTGCTGATCATATGAGTAACAGAAAGCAGTATGTCGAATATGCTGGGTACAAATCTGAGCCCTATTTTACGAGGTCAGGCGTAAATCAGGGCGGTAATTTAGGGCCACTTCAATTTATAATAATGGTAAATGACTTGCCCGAGGTCGTCAGGAATGCCAAGTGCCTGTTGTTTGCTGACGATCTAAAATTGCTACTAGCAATGAAAGAACAAAAGGACTTTGAGCGCTTACAGGAAGACATAGACAGGGTTGTTGAATGGGGAAAGAAGAATAAATTAGTGTTTAATACGTCAAAGTGTTCGGTAATAACTTTTAGTAGGATGAAAATGCCCAAGAAATATGACTATAGAGTGGACAACACGTTATTGAAAAGAACGGAAACGGTGCGTGATTTAGGAGTACGCCTTGACTCGGACCTGGCATTTCGTAATCACATCGTGAATGTTTGTAAAAAAGCCTATAGGAACCTAGGTTTCGTCCTAAGAAGAGCAGAGAGTTTTACAAGCATCGCTGCGCTAACTTCTTTGTACAATGCGTTGGTAAGAAGTCAACTCGAATGTAACGCAATCATATGGGCTCCGCATGAAGCTAAATACAGTCTCATGCTGGAGCGTATACAAAATAAATTTACTAGGTTTCTGTACCTAAAGTGGTACGGTGTATATCCATTTTATCCACTAATGTATCCAACTTTGTTTGTTATAGGCATGGTGGGATACAATAAATTGGAAACAAGGAGGGGCATAGCTCTTGCTACCTATATTTTTAAATTATTGCGGGGCAAGACTTCAAACCCAGGTATATTGAAAGAAATAAACCTGTGTGTGCCCGACAATTATGTATTGCGACGGCGGCGGCCGCGTCTATTGGCGGTGCCCAGTAGTAGGACCAATCTACTGGGTAAATCCCCTTTAACGCGTACCTTGCGTGTACTCAATGACGTAGCAGACATCATAGATCTTTTTACTTGTTATCTGAGTGAGTTCACAAAAACCACGATGTTCATACTATGTAAATAATAAATCTGTAATAATGGCCACACTATTGAATTAGGAAATTCCTGTAATGGTAGTGATGATGTGTTAATAAATAAATAAATAAATAAGTTATCTAGAGTGTGGCGAGCCTCTTTAATTCCTACACGGGTTAAACTTACGGAACCTAACGATTTATCTATGATTGTTCCAAACCTTATGCCGCACCCAGTTTATCCTTTCATACATATAGGATTTATTATGTATGAAAAGAACAGTCCACACTCATATTCTAAATCCACATTCACAGACGTGAAAATATCATACGGGGATTTTTTCGCGCACTACATCTTCAACTACTGGTTAGCACCAAGATTTGAAAATCGAACATTATGTTCGACGTGTTAGGATGCACTTTGTGGGATTCTCAATGCTCGGTTCAACACCGAGAGTAGAAAATCCAATGTGCGATAAAATTACGCTGCAATATTTTTACTGTCTAAATGCGAAAGTAGCTCTATCTGCCTATTACCTTTTCACGCCTTAACGACTGGAATAATTTAGATCATAGGCACACAGGTTGACCATAACCTGGGTTAAGTCGTAAGATACTTTCGGACCCTCCCATGCGATAATTCCCGACCTCCAAGCGGGCTTAGCCACGGGCAAAAGCTAGTACATTCACATAAACAAGCACACGCACTTCACTCGTAAGTGGGTGTTGATACCATCATCTCAACAACGTTGATTAGATTGTCGTTCGTTGACGAGTGACACTTCACTCCTTAACACTCTTGTCTCTGTATCCTCTTGTACTTCAATTGCTTGATTGTTACAAAGAGCTTTGTTTTGAAATAATGTTCCATCAACTTATGCTAAAACTGTATATTACTATTACTCCTATAATTGCTAGGAAAGAAAGCAGGAACTACAGAACGCCACCTGCTGCGATCCATACATACTCCTTTTGCCTCGTTTACATACCTACATACATCAGTGGCTCTAGTGTGAGTTTCTTTGGTTTCTTTTAACCATCTCGATCTAACGCATCGACCGTTTTCGGCGCTCCAATTTGCCCTGGATTGGTGTAGGACCAATCGGAGCGCCGAACGTGGTCGATGCGTTAGATCGAGATGGTTAATAGAAACTCACACTAGGGCCACTGATCTTACACGCACGCCGGTTGCGAGTACTATGCACCTGACCTTTTTATTTTACAAAAGAAGGCAATCCGCGCAATCTATAAAATGGGGCCTCGCGAGTCTCTTAGAAACAAATTCAACGAAATTGATATACTAACTCTGCCTTGTCTTTATATCCTAGAAAATATCTTGCATATTCGCAAAAACTTAGGTCTTTTCAAAAAAAGATGCGAAGTCCATAATCTAAATACACGTAGTAAAGATGAAATTGTGATTCCAAAATTTAGATTAACTAAAACTAGCAAGTCATTTCTAATAGTATCCGCTTCTATAACAAGTTACCAAAGTCGGTTACAGAACTTAGCGATGGAAAGTTTAAAACTCACATCAAACGAGTCCTTATCAAAAAAGCATATTATAAGATAAAAGACTACGTTGAAGACAGGGAAGTTTGGCATTAATTCCTTCTGCACATGTGGCTTCCCTGGTACCTCATTAACAGCATTACTACGTGAAAGTCTATTAACTGCTCCCAAATTACAATGTTAATTTTTATTCTTTTTATTTTTTACAATGTCTGACATATTCTCGTCATTATTTGCCATTATAAATCAATTTTAATTTCGACTATTTATTATTAGTGATTGTCATGGAAATCATATCACTTGGTTCAAATAGGTTCATTTTGTATAGGTAGATTCTTTTACTCACTTCCAACTCATAACATTTATTTTCACATTATAATTATGATTATGTTATTTCTTAATATAATAATACCCGCACGCGGCTTCGCCCGCGTGGAAGTCGGAAATTATCCCGCAGGAACGTACTACCGGGATAAAAGTATCCTATGTGTTAATCTAGGTTATATAATCTATTTGTGTGCCAATTTCAATTTCATCCAAATCCATTCAGTAGTTTTTGCGTGTAAGAGTAACAAACATCCATCCATACATATTTCGCGTTTATAATATTATACAGGGTGATTGGAAGATGGGTGCAAAGCTTTAAGGCGAAGATAGTACAGACAATTTAGAACCATTTAAGCCATGGTTGTCTTAGACGAAGTCTTACCAAATATTTTTAACCAAATTTTTAAGTTTTTTTTCGGAAATTCTCAAAATTTAATGTAAACTGCATAATTATGGCCAAATTGAATGATAAATGAATTCATTTTTTATTTATTTAATTAAAGTAATGTGTTAGCAATCAAGCAAAACATGTTTTAGGCTTCTGTGTCATTATACATTTTTTTTACAGACATTTAAAGCTCAGAAAAAATAAAAAAATTGTACAATACGTCTTTTAAACCTTATTAAAAAAAAAAAAATTGGTAAGACTTCGTCTAAGACAACCATGGCTAAAATGGTTCTAAATTGTCTATACTATCTTCACCTTAAAGCTTTGCACCCATCTTCCAATCACCCTGTATAAGGATTAACAAATTTACGTGTCAACGGGGGTGAGGAATAAGGTACTGCGCAGCTAATAGCGCACTTCAGAGCCGTCTTATAGCTTGAATTGGGCTGTACATAGTTAATGCTAATAAGACGTACATTGCGCCTTGCCTTGATTGCAATGAAAAATGATCGAATCAGTGACACCTACTATGTCGTGGGACACAATTGTGCATAAGAAGGAGATCAAACTGGAGTAGCCGACATACCTACTAGATTTTTAGTTCACGTCATTCGCCGTAATGCAATGGCCTCATTCGGGTCAGGGCAACATGAGGTCAATTGCTTTGTCCTAAATTCAGTTCTTTTGTTCTATTTTACGGCCGGCCGATGCTAAAGTCAATTGGATTGAAAACAAAATTGATGTTGATTCGATTAAACTAAGTTAATTTGTTTTATATCAGGAAAACAATTTAATACATAGGTACAGTCACGAGCATACATATATAACTGTGGACAACTCAGCAACAAAATCTGACTTCATGATTAATCCAATATCTGTCGTCAAGATGACGGCAAAAAAGGTACCTACCTAATTATAATGAGACCATTTTTGGGGCAAATTTAATACAAGTGGTAGGACAATTATGTGACACCGTAGGACCACCAAAACTATCTGACAAGTTAAGCGGCGCCGGCGTCCGTGTCTACCTACGTCGACTAGGTGACGGTAATGTTTAACAGTAGAAATGTAAATAATAAGCGTTTTTTTTTTTCTTATTGGTGACAGCCGATGTCGGTTATTTTGCCAATAGGTACCTATCAAAAATAAAATTGATACTAACATCTACAAGATGGGTAATTGATACTGGCAGAATATTCAACATCGGCTCAGTTTTCAGCATTCTAAGACGTGACACGTCATTTTGAAGCCGATTCCGCATCCTATATTTTAGACTGCTATGTTTTGATTTTCCTTCGATGTCAAATTTTTGTACTGCCACCTTCAACAAATGATCACATATATTTGCCGTCATTTTGACGACAGATATTAATGGATGAATCATGAAATCAGATATTATTGCGAAGCAGTTCATGGTAAGTAATATATTTATGCTCGTGACTGTAACTTCTTAAAATTACCTATCAACCTTAGCAATCTATAGATAATAGATATTATATTGAAAACAGGTTAAAATATAATTCTTTGGGATTCGGAAATACGGATTTTTTATGCAAGAAAGCATGAGAAAATGTTTTGTAAATAAAGCTCTGTTTGGAGTAACGAAAGGCGCAGTATACAATGCGTGCGAGTGGGCCGCGTCACGACTCAAGTCGCGACATAAGGCGGGTAGGCCAAGGAAGGAGTGCCTATGACTCACGCCGGTGGCGCCCACGCCTTATAAACTTAAATTCTACAAGACAGATGGAGCCATATAACTTCAGTATATTGCTACAGTATCGCAATTGATTGTTAAGATTATATCAAGTTTTCTTACAACCTATCTTGCTTTCAAAAGGTAGGATTCAAGATTGGATGAAGATCTGCTGGAGTCATTAGTTTTACCTACAACTGGATTATTCCAATTTCCTTATTTGTGGGCGTTACCGTTTTGTATTGTGTAGGTGGAGTTTATGATCATAACATGTATACTTAGATACTAATTATTACTTATATAACAGACTAAGTTTACCAGAATATGGCCACGGCTATAATTCCTTCGGATATCTAGTGACTGCTCTCGAAACTAGTATTTTCTTATAACTTGCAAAGCGAGTTATGATTGCAAGTTATGGCGATGTCACGCTAATTCATACTCGCCCCAACAAGTCATCCTCATAAACCGTGTGTATTAGTTTCCTTTCTTAATTCAAAGACGGTTATGGTTGCGTCGGCGCCAGCGATTCGCTACGCGCCCACATCTCTATGATTGTAAGCCAAGACCAAGTGAACGAACGGGAACCTTGCCTGGCCATTGTCTGTAACGAAAACTACTGAAGTAATAGATAGATCTTAACCAGACTCGTAAGTAAATGAAATAAGCTAACCGTCATTGTTATTGAAATAGAACATTTAGGCCCAAGTAGGTATGCAAACAATCGACAGACGTTATGTATTATATGTATCGTGGTTTGTATGCAGCTATTAAAAGAGTCGTCATTATCTAAATTTAGAAACAGGAAAATTGAATGGAAGCTGTAGGGCACTACCAAAGTGCATACAACATAGTAGTGACACAACACATCATTATACAAATGAAACATTAGAGAACACCCGAGAGATAATTTACTGGATACATTAAAAAGAGAGAGATAAAGTATACAGGAAAACAGGACTGCATTAATGCATTTATCGAAACACACAGGTCCAAAAAAGGCCTTGTTTGAAGTACTAATTCAGGTTATACGCGCGAGAGGGCGGGACGGCCGCGCTCGGTGCATGCGCACGGCACGTGATCGCTAGCGCAGCAGCCTTGCAAGGACGTTGCGTCTATGCACAGGCAACTATCGTTAATTAATTCCACCTTCACGCTGACTCACCCGCTTGTTATATTGCACGTTGAAAATCATTGCTTAAGAAATATACACTAACAGCAACATCTGTATTTTAATGAATGGAAATATTTCTGCAAATTGACATTCCTATGATTCGAACCTGTATTCTTTAAAGCGGTTTCGGTTCTGAGAAATTCAGCTGAGCCACAAGTTTGGATTCGGATTTCCCCAACAGAAATTATGGAATTATTGATTGGAGGGGCCATTTCGTCGACTACAAGAACAATATGCTTTGATTTTAGGTTAAATGGGTTGACAAGTCTGTGAGGACGATTTTATTGTTATTATAAGATTTTAATGTAAATGCAATTAGTTTTGTAGTTTATTTAAAAGACTACAAGCTAACGGGGCCGGCTAGGCGATAACGTTTTCCTGGTCAAAGCTCAAAAGCAATTGAACACGTTCTTATTGAATGTATGGTGCTTCTGCGAAACGTTGACTCAACTAGGTAGGTACCTACGCACTGATTGCTATGCAACTCTAGTTACACAACTTTTTGGTATTCAGTATACTGCTTAATGTTATTATTCCTAAGAAATAAATCAACGGTTGTATGACGTTATTTTAAGTGGAAAGTTAAAAACTTACATTTGGTGACATACAGTTCGCCTGTGATTGCTTCTGCCCCATCAGGTGGGCAATAAAATGAACGCTGTCGTCTTCAAATGTGTTGTTATCCTTTCATCAGCACAATACACATAATCCCTTGAAGTGCGAAGTTACTAAAGAAAAAAAAATAGACTGATCGACTTGAGAATCTCGTCCTTTTTCAAAAACTTAAAGTAACATTGCAGGTCTACAAGTTTACAACAGCAAGTTAGCAAGCTTATAGCAATATTGGATAATATTAATATCAAATTTGTCAACAAAGCAATAACTAAAATAAAGAACTAGTACTTAGTAGGTTCAGCAAAACAAAGCAACACAAGCGATACAAATATTCGATTTCTAGTAAAAAACGAGTCGGGCTTACCAAAAATAAAATATTAATTAGGTACCAGTTTTTTCAATAACATCCTATTTTCTCATTAATGAGTTTCATTTGATTAAGTATTTAGTTCATAAACAACAAAAAAAATATCGATAAGTTATCAGCAGTCCTAAAAATAAAATGTTAGTCATAGATAACTTTTTTTTGTGTGATATAACTGTGGAAATTACGATAACCGTGGAGTTGTAACCATTCTATTTTTATAAAAATATAAGCGCCCTGATTCACTATGTCATAGATCACCAGTCCTGAGACGAACTTATTCGATTTGAATCTTCTGTTGCACACACAACTGCACGGCGTAAACCGCGTCGAAATATGGGCTATGTTCGAGTTTGAAATTATTCGGATAATCTCAACCAAACTTGAGGAAAATCGTTAACTTATTTCTTCCGCGAAATGTTTGTCGAAATATTTTCTTGTCTATGAACTAGTAACGCCACACTCTCAAGTATTCATAAGCTGACTAAAAATAAATACGGTTTTTAGATGAGAGCCTTCAACTTTGCATTGAGTCCTAGGCTTTTGGGGATACTCGTTACCCAACTCTCATTTCATCATCATCATTATTCATCATCATCAGTTCAGCCGAAAGACGTCCACTGTTGGTCATAGGCCTCCCCCAATTTGGGCTGGTTTGCCATAATCGCCACGCTTGGCAGGCGATCGCAGTATGGTGGTAAAATGCATAGAGAACGCTGCTGCTCATTCTCTAGTAAGTCCCTTTGTCGCCTCTTACGACACCCACGGGAAGAGATGGGATGGTGCTATTCTTTACGTCCGGCACAACACGGATTTCCGGCACTACCCATCATCTTTATTGTCTAGCCGTAATCCCAAATTTAATTAGGGTCGACACAACATATCTTCTTCCACACTTCTCTATTCGTCATGACCTCGGTAGTCACCTGCTTTCTAGCCATATCATATTTCACGCAGTCCATCCATCGTTTCTTTCTAGCCATATCATATTTCACGCAGTCCATCCATCGTTTCTTTCTAGCCATATCATATTTCACGCAGTCCATCCATCGTTTCTTTCTAGCCATATCATATTTCACGCAGTCCATCCATCGTTTCTTTCTAGCCATATCATATTTCACGCAGTCCATCCATCGTTTCTTTCTAGCCATATCATATTTCACGCAGTCCATCCATCGTTTCTTTCTAGCCATATCATATTTCACGCAGTCCATCCATCGTTTCTTTCTAGCCATATCATATTTCACGCAGTCCATCCATCGTTTCTTTCTAGCCATATCATATTTCACGCAGTCCATCCATCGTTTCTTTGACGTTCCTCTACTCTTATACTGGTACTTACTCTGGTGCTGATCCATACGTCATGTTCGTGAACGGGCGCCGCCAGTAGGGACTGGTCATCTCTTAGCTCCCACGGCTTATTTTAATTTCTAAATTGTTATTTTATTTTTGTTTTGTTTTAATTACGGACGCTTATAATGTGCACGTCTTTTTACATCGTTCTCACATTGATAGTTTCAACATAATGATGTAACCAACTGATTGTAACAAAATCATGATTTTAAAAGAGTGTCCATGGAGTTTCTTGCCCGTTCTTCTCCATAGGTACCTACGCTTTGGAATGGGCAACTAGCTTCATCTTTCTATCTCACCGACCTTGACAATTCAAAAGTGCCAGTAATTGGTTTATTTGAAATAAATGCTTTGAGTTTGAGTATATATATACTCAAAACTATCCGCACGACAATTTTCCTAAAACAAAAAAAAATCCATACACATAACTAAGTAGGTACCAGAGTAAATGCTCATGAACCGACAGGATAACATACCTCTCCCGTGAATCACCGCGGTGTGAAGGTGCGCGACTTTCGCATATTAATATTGTTCCAAATGCGTCGTGTCGTCGTATGGCGTCGTCTGCGCTATTCCTGTGCGCGACGGCCGTTCTATTCCCGGCCAGACGCCCGCCGCGGCGCCGGATCGTGCATAGCGAACTTCTTAACACGCACTTCACCTTTATTACAAAAAAAAACTCGCCTTTGATCTGAGAAAACAAAGATTTGAGCCGTATCCGCGCTGATTGTTCGAGCATCTGCTCGAGAATGTTGGTTTATACGAATACAAGTATTTAATATCGTATCCTCCCTATCAAGGTGCTTCATAATAATTTATAAGTTGTTGCGTATAGAAGTGCGATTATATACAAAACATTTATAGAGGGTATTTCAAATAAATTGATGCAACTTCACAAACGAAAGAGATCCGCCTCTGGCTACGCACGGTTTTTACACTTAAACAAAACATGGATTTTTTGGTTATTAAGTAGAAGTTTAATATGAATGTATTTTACAGTAACGTTCCGGAATAAATTCTCTTAATTATGGTGGAAACCGCATCAAAATTCGTTGTGTACTTTAGAGGAACAACGTGGTCGCACAGTTAGATACGCTATTTGATACCAACACTTACGCCTATAAAGTTTTGCCAATTAATTAAAAAAACAGCCCAGTTTCTGTTCAAGAAAGGTACGCAAAAGAAAAAGCAATGCATACCATTGGTAAGGTTTCAAACCAGTGTAATTGAGTACCATGATATTAAAAAAAAATACACTGCTTTACAAACTAACCTACGTACAACGTAACAATATCAATTACTTATTTGACGTACAATAGTATTATCAATAAATGGCGCTTACACGTTATTCCGAAGATAGGCAGTGTTTACAAAGGCCATAGTTCTTACTTTAGTCGTTAGGGACATACCACACCGAACAATCGCATAGCTGCATGCCTCACGCTTACGCTGGGCAAACGCTGGTGTGATATCACCCTAACATAAGCAACAACGTTCTGTAGGCACCATTTTAGTAACTTGCTTCACACCAAGTTTAGTTATACATACTACGATCGAATTGCACTTTATCTAAGGCTAAAAGAGGGTACTAAAACGTTTTTGTAGTTGCCTACGTGTTACGATATTTTTTCCTTTTCGGCACCGATATCAATATTATAATAGTGATTTTTAAAGCCCTATACAAGGTGTAACTTAAATAACGCACAACCTCTTATCGCGAAAAAAAATCAGCTGTTCCATACACTTGTATTCGCATAACTTGTCAAAATGTAAGGAACAGCTGATTTTTTTTTACGATTTCAGGTTTGGTCCCATAGTAAAAGTAGTCGATAATGATGAGTACAATAACCCCTTAACAGGTTGTGCGCTATTTAAGTTACATCTTGTATAATTATTGCAATCAGTTACTCACAGTGGCAATGTAGATTATTGTCATAGGAACGAATAACAGAATTGTCTTCTTAACATGAAAAAAATCATACCCTACCCATACATAATCAGTTGGTGCAAAGCAAGTTCAATTGTTGTAATATCAGATCATCTTATCACTATAACGACATTATATATTACGTCGAGAAGGCAAAACGTAAGTTACAGTATGACAATTATTACATCAGCCTTCTCTTTTTTACCACAGCCTACAAAAAAAATTATTCACATGGAAAATAAATTAATATATAAACCTACTTGCAAATAACGCAATATTTCATTTCATTGTATTTAGTTTACAGTTTCATGTTCCATAATAATATGTAATATTTAACCAACATTTAAATATGCCTCAATTTATATACGATTATCAATACAAAGACGTTTACACATATTTGAACAAATACAAAAGGATTTATTAAAAATATAATTACCTAATATGATCACAATTAAATTGGGGCAATATTATTTTAGTTGATGACTGAACTTTGTTCCCAAAGAAAGAACAAGAAAAGACTAAAGACTTGTTATCTGTTTCATGTAAGAGGCGATAAATAGGGAACAAGACTATTATTAAAAATGTTTAAACTTTTGCTCAGGCAATAGCGGTCATAGTCAGCAAGACAGAGTGTACACGCGCATCTATGGTTTAGCTATCTGACACATGGCGGCCGGCCGGCCGGCAATTCAAAACAAACTATGGACAAGAGCGCGTGACAAAGAAAAACGTCAACGTTACTCTTGAAAGCTATATTTTTATTATTTGAATTTTAATAAAGTAATTTGTGGAGTTTTTGAGTCTTTTGGAATTCATTACCCAACACAGAGCAAGAAAGTATTGACTGGGGCAGAAAACTACCTATGTTATGAATATTCTTATTTATAATTATGTATTTAACTTTGACTGAATTCAAAGTTAACATTAACATTTTCGTTTAATTAATGCAATAATATTATACCCATAATAAGTCGTACGTTATGATTTTTCATAGTAATTAATTTTTAAAAGTAACAAAAGTAAATGTGTAGTTAAACTACGAATTTGATATTAAATTGTTTTGAAAACAAATATATTTTCATATTTTATTCCCTGACAATCAATCACTTTACATTATTATTGTTTTCGGCAATTTTCAAAAGATTTGTAATTGTTTTTTGAAGCTGCATTTTTTACTGGGACATTGTTTTACATTGTATTAGAAATATATTTATTCATAGAAAACAGACAGATACAAAAGGAACTTTAAAAGCTATAAACTGTATTATTTGCAGGAGCTATGTATTTAGTGGAAATGATGATAGATATCAAATTTAAAAGCATTTAACTACTGATTTGATTTGAGTACCAAAGGGTACTCTTTTTTTGTCGCTTTTTGTTTCAATTGTATTTACAGTATACATGTCAATGTTTTTTTTATTTTTTTCCATTTCATTAGATTTTTTTTAAATATTTTTATTTTATTTTACTGGATACATCTAATGTAGGCCCAATATTATAAGTAGGGGATATTTACAGAATGCGCATCAAAACTTATTCAATACTATGTATGAGCTAGTCACCCACGACTGAATACATTTTGTTGTAATTGTGGCCGAGAGAGTATGTGGTACCGTGTTTTGAATGCACCTCGTTTGATCTGAAAACAAATGAGATTTTTTGTACTATATTGTGTTGAATTTTTTTACAGAAGCCACCTATTTTAAAACCAGTTGCAAAAAAAAAACACTTTTGTCTTTGGTCGTACTTCAAAGCTCATTGTGTGATTTTAAACGCATTTAGTTTATTTTAAACGCGTTTAGCATTTAAAAACGGGTACGGCCGGTACAGTACTACCTATTTATTATAACCCCGCCCAAAACAAAGGTAATTAGAGTTCGGCAAGATGAGTTTGGCTTCTACAAGAACTTTCATTCCTTTTTCCACGCTATTGGGAATTTCGACGTACCGATGACAGCCCCGCAGCGCGCGCACGACACCAGGTGACGTACCTGAGTGTGTATGTTGCCACTGGGCAGTCAGGCGAGGTAGGCCCGCACGAGCGCGCGCACGCTGGCGCGGCACAGTGGACACGCGCCCAGCGCGGCCCCGCAGCGCGCGCACGACACCAGGTGACGTACCTGAGTGTGTATGTTGCCACTGGGCAGTCAGGCGAGGTAGGCCCGCACGAGCGCGCGCACGCTGGCGCGGCACAGTGGACACGCGCCCAGCGCGGCCCCGCAGCGCGCGCACGACACCAGGTGACGTACCTGAGTGTGTATGTTGCCACTGGGCAGTCAGGCGAGGTAGGCCCGCACGAGCGCGCGCACGCTGGCGCGGCACAGTGGACACGCGCCCAGCGCGGCCCCGCAGCGCGCGCACGACACCAGGTGACGTACCTGAGTGTGTATGTTGCCACTGGGCAGTCAGGCGAGGTAGGCCCGCACGAGCGCGCGCACGCTGGCGCGGCACAGTGGACACGCGCCCAGCGCGGCCCCGCAGCGCGCGCACGACACCAGGTGACGTACCTGAGTGTGTATGTTGCCACTGGGCAGTCAGGCGAGGTAGGCCCGCACGAGCGCGCGCACGCTGGCGCGGCACAGTGGACACGCGCCCAGCGCGGCCCCGCAGCGCGCGCACGACACCAGGTGACGTACCTGAGTGTGTATGTTGCCACTGGGCAGTCAGGCGAGGTAGGCCCGCACGAGCGCGCGCACGCTGGCGCGGCACAGTGGACACGCGCCCAGCGCGGCCCCGCAGCGCGCGCACGACACCAGGTGACCACACGGCAGGAACACCACGCTTACCTGTGCGTACATTATACATTATTGAAGTAGATTCAAGCTCGCCCAAGACGAAGACACCTTTACCCTCTAAAGGCGGGTACAGACTGCTGCAACGCAACATGCAATGCAACACGAAACGAGCATTGCATCAGTGTAGACGCGGGGCGCGCACAACGTGCGCACGAACCGCGCATGTACCTACTCACATCTGTTTCCGAGATGCGCGCGAACGGATCGCTCAGTCTGCAAAAGAACACGCAAAGGAATGGATCGTGACGACCAATTGCGGGCTCTGATGATAGTCAGTGCTTCATTATTAATAGTGAATCATGTGATAAAACGCAGAAGACATCGACGTTGGTGGCGTACAGAGTTGTATAGTCAGAGAGCTGGTGCAAAACTAATGGCCGATATGAGATTAACTGGACAATTTCAAAATTTCTTAAGGATGAGTCCAACGACATTTGAAGATCTACTCAGATTAGTCGGACCAAGAATTTTTCGGAATCGCACACAGTTAAGGGCTCCAATTTCAATCCAAGACAGACTGGCAATAACACTTCGTTTTTTAGCTAGTGGTGACTCTTACACAAGTTTACAGTATACCTTCAGAGTATCAAAACAAGCCATAAGTGGCATTATTACAGAAGTATGCTCCGCCATAATTGAGGAATTAAAAGATTATATCAAGGTAAGTTTTATTCTTAATAAGTCAATTAAAGAACAGTATTATCACATCAAATCATTAAAGTCGTCATAGGATTGGTTAGATTCTAGTGACGTTACAGACGATGGCTGTTGGTTCATATATTCTTCGTTCCTTGCCGTGGTATAGCCATAGCGTCCGGCTTGATTTGTATCTGGAGTTTGCGCGGAAGGCGAGGGACGATTAAATTCGGAAGTTCCAGGACGATTAACATATCCGGTCAGATCCACATAATCTTGTCCTTTCTTCTGTGATGCATAATAGGATTCTTGGTATGAACTGGGGTAGTTATCCTGCTGTCGATATGATGATTCATAATAACCTCTGTCAGCCTTCATCAAAATTTCAAAAATTCCATGTTCGACCGAATTCCTGGTTTGAAGGGAATAAGTATTCATTTTAGCTGATATATAGGAAGCGAAAGTTGTAGTTAAATCTGGAGCGCCTGAATTTCCCAACTTATTGGCAGTAGTTTGTAATATGCCCACTACATCGGCCAGTACACTGCTGCTTTCATCTTTTTTTGCTTGTTTAGCTCGCGTAGGTTCATACCGTGTACGTGGAGTAGCAAATTCGTTCTGCAGATTTTCTTCATTAATCGGTTGTTGAACCGCCTCCTGAAAAACATAAAAATAATTTATAACTGTAGGTCCCATCTCTTGATATAAACTACTAGATAGTACATATAACTCTCCAGGAAGGTAGGTATCGTGGCACCGATGGACAAATGTCGAAACGACTAAATATTTAGTTCGTTTTTTAGTCTAGTTCAATATAGCTAGCAATAAAATCAAGAGATGCTCACTATAATGGCACCTCAAAAATTGTCACCAGCGAGTGTTGGGCTACTAAGTACAATGACTGTCTCGTAGCCATAAATTAAATAAAAGTTTTTTGTTTTAGCTTCCAACGACAGAAGAAACTTGGTTGAACATAAGCAAACAGTTTGAAGAGAAGTGGAATTTTCCACACTGTTTAGGGGCACTGGACGGAAAACATGTTGTGCTTGAGGCACCTATCAAAAGTGGAACTGAATTCTACAACTATAAAAACTTCTTTAGCATCGTTCTTTTTGCTTTGGTTGACGCCGATTATAATTTTCTATTTGTAGATGTGGGATGCCAAGGAAGGATTTCAGATGGTGGCATCTTTAAAGATACAAAACTCTGTGAAATGATAGAAGATCGTACAATAAACCTTCCATCACCTGATTCACTCCCACGGAGACATATTCCAATACCATATTTCTTTGTGGGTGATAGTGCCTTTGCTTTAAGTGAAAATCTGATGAAACCATATGCTGGGGCACATCCAAAAGGCACTTCAAAGAGAGTATTCAACTACAGGCTAAGCAGAGCCAGAAGAACTGTTGAAAATGCATTTGGTATCATATCGTCTGTCTTTAGAGTTCTCAGAAAACCAATGCTTTTACAGCCTGATAAAGCTGAGCTAGTGGTTATGGCAATTGTCCTTTTACATAATTATTTGAGACGTCACTCTAGAAATACATATATGAATGACACTGAAGATGAAGTTACGAATGAAGACACACGTAGGCAAAATAATGAAGATATGAGATCACTACTACCTATGAGAAATATTCCTCGACGATCGCCTGCACATTTGAATGCGTTAAGAGATGAGCTCTCCGATTATTTTATGAAAGAAGGGAAGGTTCATTGGCAAGACAGATGTTCGTAAAAGAATCAATCCAGTTTTACTTACCGTGTTCGTTCTCTTTCTCGGTTTGTTACGGTTGTCCAAGAACTTCAAAGAATCAAAGGCAAACCATCGACTTTTGTATGTCTCCGAGGCACCTGAAAAAATAAAATAATAATCATGAAAAAAATTAAATAAAAAACATAATTCAGTCAGTTTTAAACATAGTTGTTTTTAAGTAAACTTGACTAATAATAATTAATAATATTTAATCATTAATTTGTGATTTCAATCCATTAAAATATTGTAGTTGTTGTCAAAGTTGTCATTTTGTAGAGAAAAAAGCCAATTTCAATATTAGTCGGCTATGCCAATTTACATTTCAATACACAAACATTTTTGCAGTTTCCAACCTACGATTGTACTAAGAATAAAGTATATGAATAAATAATAAATAGTAAATTATTATTATTTATTTACCTTTTCCTGTTCCTTTCGATTTCTTTTCCTTCGCTTTTTCACGACGGTAGGATGATAAAATACTAATCATTTTACTGTAACATTTTTCTTGTGTTGTTTCCATCAAATTAGCAATTTCCATCCATGCATCCTCTTTAAAATGTTTTTTATAAAAATTCTCATGTTGTGGATTCCACAAAATTTCCTTTGATCTGTACACTTCAATTAATTGAAGCACTTTTTCTTCACTCCACGTAAATGTAACCGCCTCCTCCGCCGCAGTAGCGTCGTCTTGTTCCATGTTCGCGCGCGTCTAGCCGTACACACCACACAACCTGTCCACACTGACGCTCCGCGCATACTGCGCGCCTCTTTGTGTTCGGGGAAAAAACCGACAAATTTCGGGTCGCTACGCGCAAGAGTTGCAACAATCTGTTCGTGCGCGTAGTAGACGCGGTTCGTGCGCGCAAGGCGTCTACACTATGGGAATTCTGTTACTTTACATGATACATTGCAGCAATGTGGACGTCAAATTCTTGCATTGCATGTTGCATTACATGTTACATTGCACCAATGTGTACCCGGCTTTAGAGAATACTGTACTTTTCACACTTTCTGCATTTTCATTAAAAAACCAATTCGATTTTCGAATATTTTTTTATAATAGTTTTCATATCATGAATGTTTAGTTGAGGTTCTAATTTCAAATCATGTCTGAATTATTTAGCCAAACATCTTTCTACCTTCTGCAGTGATGGACCTAACAAACGCAGTCGTGAAAAACCTAGATGCTAAAAATTGCTGCTTATTTATTTATTTATAACCTATGTATATTTTCAGACCTATCCAAAGCTTTTGCTACGGTCTCTGTCCACATTCTCTTAGCTAAATTAGGAAAGCTCGAAATACGACGTATCGCTCATAATACCTTCAGTGATTACCCCAATAACAGAAAGCAAAGAGTTGCAATAGATCAAGACATCAGTGACGAAAATATATTTTCTTATGGCGTTCCACAAGGGAGCATCCTGGGCCCCACTTTCTTTCTGCTGTATATACATGACCTCTGCTCAATGTCTGCTTTATGCTAAACTCACCTATGCAGATGACACTGCTCTATTCATCTGGGGTCTGAATTGGCACACCGTAAAGGAAAGAGCCGAATATCTCAGGTCATGGACTGGCTCACAAAAAATCTTTTAACGATAAACTTTTTTTTTCTGCCCGCCTACACCATAGGGGTTTTAATGTCATACTTTAGGTTAGGGTTGCATGACATATAATTTGACATTTTCGAGCAGGTGGTGTAAAAAACAATTTATTCAGGTCTTCTATAGATCTATGGATTATGTGAAAGATAATATATAATTAGAAAGGTGGTGACTTTTGAGAGAACGGTTAGAAGAAAACATGCTGCGCCGACCGACATAAATTGGGATGAAGGCAGAAGAAGCATGATGATTCACGTCTTTTTTATTCCTCTCATAGTTTTTGCCATGCAGCCCAAGAAAGTGCTAGTAAACAAAATCATGTGCAAGACGAGATGAAAACACCTGCAAATCATTACTACAAACATAACCTCTGCAATGTTCATAGGGTTCATAGTATAAACATCTATGACAATATTGACTACTTTATAGCATTCTATCGGCAAATTACTTCACTGTGTGCCAACATTAACTGATGGTGACTCATAATGAGTCATATAACTTCCCGATTACATATTACTAATTTATTTCCTGCCTGGCTCGACAAAGTGCAATAATTAATTAACTACGCTTGACTGACACACCCTTTTGCATAACTAGCTATATTATTTTGGTGTTTTTCCTTAAGGTAGTCCGTAAGGGACTTTTACTGTGTTGCTATGTAACATACTGAAATCATTATACGAGTCTCTAATTATGTGTAACGCAAAAAAATTGACTGATTTGTGGTGCAAGCTGCAAATATTTTTTTAACGGGCCTATGCATAATCGCGCTACGATCCCGCGTTAATATTTTATAAGCACGTGTTCAGTGTCTCCGTATAGAGCGTATATAAAGGCGTACACATTGACGCCATGTAGATGCTGCGTTGCGCTTAGCTCGCGCCACTGAGACGTAATTATATCGCGTTGACGCGGCGTCTGCGTCGCGTTAATGCAGCTCTCACGTTGTGTATGCGTGCAAAGAACACCTACGCCTACCTATTCTCCATAATTGCGGACACCCTTAGTTATTATAACAAATGTAATCCCATTGCAGACGCAAGAGCATTCAAATTTACGTTTGCTCAAGGTAGGTTGGCAATTTCAGACTTATACTAAATAAAAGCACATTTTCTCACGATGTGGAGGATTAACCTTTACCAATGTCAGTAATGTCCCAGATAAACTAAGAAAGTAAAACAAATACACAGATATAATCACTTACCTCACAATCCATGCACACTTTACATAATCTAGCCTCTTTCAACTGTCTATTCTCTTCTTCCAACGACAACTTCTTTCCCTCCGGCGCAGGCGCTTCCTGCGTGTTATCATTATCAATTTTAACCTCTTCTTGCACTCTAGTTGCCATGTTACTGTTATCAGTCTCTGTTCTAGTGGAAGGTCTGTTGGCTTGCTCGTTGGAGTGAGGTTCGTCACGTTCGTCCTCGTCATCACCATCGTCATCTTCGTCGTCATTCTCTTCATCATCGTCAGGGGTCATTGACCTAGCGGGACTACTGTTATCGCTTCCGTAGGGGCGAGTTAGTAAGGCGACATGCTGTGCAGGGATTCTGAAATGGTATAAATACGTTTGAAAATAGAATAAAGGTAGTATGTATATATTTTATAGGTATCTTGTATCTTGGTAGTATCTATCTTGTTCCTCTAAATGACTGTACAAGAAAGGGAGAAAATTAGGGGTTGGCCTTGCGACGACGAACCGGTTACTAAGACAGTTTTTTGTTCCGCGACGATGAAACCGTTATACGTTCTGTGTTCAAACAGGTCTTCATTGCATAAACCAGTCTACGAATTACTTGGTGTGATTTTTTATTTTACGCCTAAGAAAATACAGTCGAAAACGCAATGATTCAACTAGGTATCACACTCGTCGCGTCGTCTTTATCGTTCCGCGTTCCTTTAGAAAACAGTTCTTACAATAAAATGTGAACCTTTTAACAATGGAATACAGTCGATAATGTATTACCAGTTTTCCATGCCAATTTTGTCGCAAGTCTGAAAACGCAATTCAATTCCATGTTGGATTTCGACCCTCAAGACGTCTTCAAACCTGTTGCAACGACGACCGTTTTCTGCAACCGTTTTCGTCGTCGGGAACACGGTTGCGTTTCGTTTTCAAAAATTCAGCAACGACCCACCGCTAGAGAAAATCGGAAGAAAAACAATATACCTAACATAACGCCTTGTGTCCCCGGTATTATGTACGAATTCCGATTATGGACCCCGGCTGGGGGCTGGGGTGGACAGACGAACACGCGTTTCCGGTTTAACGGAGTATCCACCCTCAAAAATCAAAAGTCATTTATTCAAGTGGAGCTGAGGATCAGCACTTTTCGAACGTCAAAATTATATAAGACAGTCCCCCTAAACGCCCGCGTTTCACCACTTCCTAGTGCTTTAGCTGGGAAGAAGAAATGGAGGAACAAACTCCCCAGCAGCATAGCCCGTTATATTCCGCATATTATACAGCATATTCTGTTTGAAAGCAATAAACTAAAGCAAACACGGGCTATGACGCATTATTGCACAAGCTTACAGGTGTTGCATTCGATATTGCAACTGCATCGAAAATACTCAATGATTTCTGTTTTTGCAATCGATTTATTATGCAAGTTACGGTTAATATTAAACCCACAATGTTCGTCAATTCATCTGCTAAACGATTATGTGGTTATATTATTTAAATACTAATACGTAAAGCAAAAACTTTGTACCCTTTTTACGAAAATTACGCGGACGTAGGAGTATGAAATTCGGCACAGTTAAAGTTTATATCGTTTAAATTGAATTTGGTCGAATTTCGATCTGGGCGGCCACTAGTAGTTTCATAATAAGTGTCAACCCGCCTTGTTCAGCAATATCCTAAGTACTGCTTACCCGGCTCTCGGCGCGAACTCTCTGAAGGTTTCAGACAGTATGTCCCGAGCGAGTCGGCTCTGCGGCGTCATGGACCACGGCTCCTCGTTGAGCTGGTCATCCAACACTGCGTCGATCAACGCCTCGGACGATGTGAATGGAGTACCTAGAAATTGAAAGACACATTTTTTATGTTATTGAGTAGCAAACAAGGGGCTTGTGGCTAATTCATAACAGGATCGATCGAAGGTTAGCACTACGCTTGCTGAGGTCAGTCCGTGGATAGTTGACCATTGATTACATACCAAGACTCTTCTGTGTCTCGGAGAGCACGTTAAGCCCTTGAACTTGGCTGACATTCATCAAAATGAAATGAGAATACATACATTGCAAGATAAATAAAAGCTTGTAATTATATTTATTTCTGAAAGTAGATGTTTAAGACACTTTGGAACGTCAACTTTTTGGTCAATATTTTAAAACTAGATGGCGCACGGCATTGCCTCAATGTCTGATCCCAGAGAAGCCTGAAAAATCTCGGAGCAATGTTCTCTTTTAAGTCCAAATATTATTACGATATTATGCGAGGTAGGGCCATGTCTGGAAGGGCCTTTTGAAGAAAGAGCCGTTGCAGGTTTGAGTTGACCTGTCCAAATAGATTTTTGATGGTTATTACGGGTAGTCTGAATCTTTAAAGTCTGACAACCAGTCTTGGGTTTAAAGAGTCTTTATTCTCATGAGAACATGACATACATTCACTTAAATGAGACTTAAATTTTAACATAAATAGGTAATTGTCATCTAAAGATGAAGCATGCCGATGTAGGATAAACAAAATAACAATAACAACGTATGAGATCAGCAGCAAACAAACAAAAGTGTAGGTAGTTAGTCTTACTAAGAGGTTTTGTGTTACCCAGTCACTAGGTTATGGAGGTCAGATAGGGGGTCGCTCCATGTGAAATACTGGTAATCAGCTGCATCCGGTTAGACTAGAAGCCGACCCCAACATATTTGGGGAAAAAGCTAGGTTGATGGTGACTAACAAGAAGAGGAACCTTGGTTATTATATTGTATTTATAAATATGTACAAAATGTTGCATACAGGATCCACCCCCCCCCCCCCCCCCGGTGACAGAAATTCCGTTCTAGTCCAATGAATCAGTATTAATAAATATTGAAAAAAGCCAAATACCGACTAATCCGGTCGGTCGGTGTAGGTATATCAGCAGGGATTAAAAAAAAAATACATTATATTTAATTCGAGGAAAATTTTATAGACATCTTTTGAATATTTTATCAAAAAGGTCATCAAACACGTATTTTAGAAATAAAAATAAGAAGACTAGATACGACATGTCGCAACACGCAGCTGTATGAACTCATTGGTCCTTATGCAGTCAAAACTTTTAAACCGTAATCTTTTCCTGTACCGCCTTAGTGTGAGTTTCAATTAACCATCTCGATCTAACGCATCGACCGCGTTTGGCGCTCTGATTGGTCCGTCACCAATCCAGGGCCAATCGGAGCACCGAACGCGCTCGATGCGTTAGATCGAGATAGTAAAATGAAACTCTGCATATTCGGCACCCCAAGTGCGTAATACAAATTCTCGACTACATGAATGGCGGGCTATTGGAGAGCCCATGTCCAGCACTGCTGTAGTCTGATGGTGATGAAGATGATTTACAAGGTAAATAACGCAATGACATAACACATAACATCATGCCTTGTTTACCCGAATGGTTGGGCAGACGAGTACCTGTAGTATATCCACATTTCGCCAGTTATTTTTGACACAGTGAATATTGTTGAATTGACAAAATTCACGAAGACGACAGAAGACAAAGTTTCACGAAGGTTACGTGAGAAAGTGAAGTTATTAAGTTGTTAGTGAAAGCTCCACCATCTTAGCGTTTCGTATTTTTCCCGCCAAACATCACCGCAATGAGACGCGGGTACCGGACTAATGAAAGGGAAAAAATTGAACTTTGTCTCCATAGTACTCGTAATACATCGGCTAATTATTTAATATTGGTGTCACCAACCGGCGTCGGTAACCACTTCCCCAAAGTGGGTCATCAGTCTTGTGAAAAGGTGAATAATTCAACGGTGCCTCCATGGCAATACATCGGGGCTAATTCTTTATTATTTGTGTCACTAACCGGCGTCGGCAACCACTTCCTCTAAAGTGGGTCACCAGCCCTCTTATCACACCAGTCCGATACGTTATCAGTGAAGGAACAGTGAGTACACATACCAACAGCCCGTAATCTATTAGCTATCGCCCGCCGCACGCGTGCCGCGTCCAGGCCGGCACCTAATGCTGCCGCCGCCATCGTGCTTTCCATACATTCTTCTACCTGAAAATATTAGTACAACAATGTAATGTATATATGAATACTAGTCATTAAAAATGTAGATCCGCAGATACGGATCCGGATACGGATAATTGGTGTCAAGAGCCGCGGATACGGATCTTAACTTTCTTACTGAATCGGTATCGGTGCGCGTGACCTTGAAACGATAGTTGACGCCACTTGACGCTTTGCGTGACAGAATATGTTTCGACTTGCGTTGCGCGGGTCTTTTGTATTGTCTATAGTTTAGTGTGACACTGGGCAGCATAGATAACGTTTGTGTTTGTTGTACGAGTTAAAAAATGTCTACAAAGAAGTTCAGTAGTGCAATTTGGAATTATTAATAAGGTAAAAGATCCGTCAAAAATGTAACGGATAGGGATACGGATCTTTTTTCTAGCGCGGATATCCGCGGATACGGATATCCGGAACATCACTAATAAATACAGGACATAAACTCACGCCTTCTTCCCATAAGGGTAGGCTGAAACCACAGAACATCGTTGAGTTATGCGAACATAAAATGTATTGAGCAACCATTTTTTTCAGTTATCTTATAACATTTTGTTTACCCTTGCCTACCCCTTTCGGGAAAAACACTATGATGTTATCCAAGAACTAAATACTATTAATGTCTACACGTACGAGTACACACGGCTACACACCATATACATATCCAGTTTACGCTGTACGGAAATCCTGTACAATGCGAGATCAGCTTATACCGGAAATGTATAGTTTGATGTGTAGCTGTGTGTACCTGCTCGTGCCTAGCGATGCGCAGTGGACTGCGGATACGCTTCCAAGAGTAACCACGGTGATACTTATCAGTAATTTATTTACCTGACTTTCTGTGATAGGAAAGTTGTCACCGTTTCGTCGTCTCGCATTACGGGCACCTTCAGAAAACTGAAAACAGCAAACAAGTACAAAGTTTATTTTTTCCATTCATTTGTTGGGATCACAAATAGCTTCAACACAATGTACTACGGTAAGAGCAGTACAAGAAAAAAAGTACAAAAAGGATGATAGTTTATTTTTTTTAGAAGTTCCGGTGCTGAATGATGTTTGTGCGACTTTAGTTCTAATTTATCTGCACAAAGATAGCAAGGTTGCTCAGCAACATTTTGGGATAAGTTCACAATACACACTTACTTTTGTGCTTCAAAAAGTTTTTCCTGCTCTTATCTTTTCATAGTGACATACTTTTAGATAAATTTTAGTTAATTCCCTGGCTTGTGTGGACTTTTATACAGGAGTGTAAAAGGTGCCTTACTAATAATAGAATACAGGTATGACAATACAAAACAATTTATAGCTCTTAAGTACTTCTCAGGGATCAGTCAGGTTTAAGTCAGTTATAAAATATTGGTCAAAAATAGACTTAAATAAAAGTTAAAACTTCAAAAAAATAACAACACACTTCCAAAAAAACACAAGTCACAAGTCGGTTGTTTTTTTTTTACTTTTAATTTTTCACTTTTTAGTTTTAGTACCTCCCCACACCAATTCGAAATTTCATCATCCTTGGGGTGAAAACAATGCATATTTATGTAATAGCAGCAATCGCGGTTGATTTGCTGTCATTTATTGAAGAGTTCCGTTGTCTGTCTTTGAAACTCATCATCAGATCTATATGAAATTTAAATGGGACCATTTCGGAATAAACCCCGTTAAAAAAACCCAAATCGGTCCAGCCATCTTCGAGTAATCGGGGAACATAATTTTTTTTTTCATGGTTCCGACGAATTGAGAACCTCCTCCTTTTGAAGTCGGTTAAGAAAGTGTCTTAGAAGATCTACTTACAGAAAAAAACATCAATTCATTTAATGACGCATTATAGTAAGTCGACGTCCCCACAGACATTAAAAAATCGCGGCGAGATTTTATCGTGCACTGGATTTTCAACTCTCAGTGTTGAACTGAGCATTGAGAATCCAACAGAGTGCTTCTCAGCGCGTCGAAAAAACACACTGTTCGATTTTCAACTCTCGGCGCTAAGCGTTAAAGTTCCAGAGCTCGATTGTTTTTTTTTTAATCTATAGCCTCAATACTTACGCTTACAGTCCGTTGCACGGAGGTTCTATTCCGACAAGTGTCCACAAACTCCTGCCCCTTGACCAGCATCACATATCCGCAGTGAGGGAACCAGTGCGCGTGCTCTGACCACGGAGTGTCACCCGCCTCCCACTTGCCCAGCCCGCCGTCGCAGTAGAAACAACGCACCTGGAATAGGTAATAATAATCAATATTAGTCTGACAACGAGCCCTACCAAGTGGTACCGTATTACCCAGTAGCTGGGTTGTGGAGGTCAGACGGGCAGTCGCTCCATGTAAAATACGCGTATTCAGCTGCATCCGGTTAGACTGAATGCCGACCCCGAGATAGTCAGGAGAAGGATAGGCAGATGATGAACCATTATTAGTTCTGAGCAATGTTAGCCCAGTGGTGACGGGTCGCGACTTACCAGTTGTACCAAGACAGGCGCTTACTTTGTGTAAATTATTTATCACCCTGCTGTCAAACAGATGAAGGGAAAAATCGTAACGAAACTGACATATCCTAGAACCTAAAATTCGAAGACATGTGAGATCTACCAACCCGCAATGGGCCCGTGTCACAGAGAGGAGGCCTGTGTCCCAGCAGTGGGAACATTATAGGATTGATTGTTTGATTAGTTCTGCAAGAAGTGTGTAATAGTAGACGTGAATGGAAAGACAAAATAGATCAACCATTTTTCAGATTAGCTAAAGTACATACATCTTTTATGGGGTACTGTGTTAAATGTTACAACAAAATACCTTGTGATATATTGCAATTAAATGAAAGGAAATTTAAAGCTCACATTAAAAGTAAACTTTGTAAACTAGCGTATTACAAATTAGAGGATTATATCCAAGATAAGAATGCTTGGAAACATGCTGGTCCTGCTCCATAGGACAATCTAGAGTCTAGACAAAATCAAACTGGTTGCTAATTGAATTGTACATATAATTAATTATATTTATGACATTGATTTACACTCAGTAATTACTTTAACTCACACACTGACTCATTACTTGTTAATATTGTAGGAAAATCATACCTATACTTACTTTTACAATGTTTGTAAATGTGTGAACACCATGTATCTATCACAGAATTAATTTATCTGTATTGCTTCAATTTGATTCTTTTTACCCATTTTGGTATGGTAATTTTATTCTGGGTGCATCGTTTTCACACATAATCATATAATGAATGTAAATATTGTACTTGAAACATTTTAAAAGAGTAACGGTGGAGTTTCTTGCCCATTCTTCTCCATACGAAACTACATTTTGGAAGGGGCGACTAGAATCAATTCTATTTTAATGTAAATGTTGACGTTCAAAAGTGCCTTTTAAGTGCCTATTTGAAATAAATGCTTTGACTTTGACTTTGCCGGAAAGGGACGCACTTGAAGGACAATACTGACCTTATTATTGATGTTCTTCAGAAAGTTTAGGTGCGTAGTATTCCCAACCGGCGTGCGTGAATGACCAGATGTATGAACGTAAACCGAGGCAAAACGAGTATGTAAGGGTCGCAGCAGGTGGTGTTCTGTGGTTTCTGCCTACCCCCAGTGGAAAAAGGCGTGAATTTATGTATGCAAATAGTACTGTGATTATAACTCATTGCTTTTGAAAAAGTAATAATCATGTCGTTTTTGTTATCTTGTCCATCAAGAATCGACAAATTGGAGTCGATCAAATTACTACCGTGAAACTAGATTCGACTTTTCATAAGTGCTAGAAGTATTTGTGAAATAATAAACTAAAACGACTTGTTGCAATAGGGTGTTTTACTCTATATGAGAAAATGTCTAAAAAAATACTATTGAGATAGCTAAGGCAAAATGCAGTCGGAAAATGATATTTTAGTTCATGAAATAACAAAATAAATTTTAAAATACAATTTAAAGATTTCAGTTTTTTTAATCTATTTTTGAACACCATGAAATAGTAGCCGCCATGTTATTACGTCATACGGGATCAAACGGCGTCATTTGAGCAACTTTGTACTTTTATTATTTTCGTAACCAAAGTTATTTTTATAATATTTTTTTTTTTTCATTCAGGAACAGCAAACCAACGATAAGTAGAAAACTAACTCATTTGTTAAATTGTAACAATTATCTTACAAAATATCAGCGCATTTGTTTATATAGAAAACTGAGGTCATACCCACAGAGCAATATAGCATCCACTGCGTCCAGCGTTTTTGTCAAATTACGCGTGAAATTTGAAAATATGAAATTTAAATGTATTTTATGGCACTAATCGAGTTAATAAAAATGTGTTTTTTTTTGTGGTTTATTAGCACTTTAGAATCTAATAACGACACTTTTCAAAAATGGGTGTAATACCCTATTGTCAAACAAATTCTTAATATTTAGTTGACTCCTCCGAATACCCAAAGACTTCACGTCTATTCCTAAGGATTTTATATGGAGTGTTACTACATAACGCCATTTAACTGTTTTCTATTATGGTATTGTGCTAACATGAGACGTATTTGTACACAGTTAAATACATAGACGAATATGGCTGCTATGAAGTGACAGGAAGTTTCAATGTCATTGACATGTTGTTTATTTGAACATCAGTCTATCTAGATTTCGCAGAGAGGTTGTTTTTGCAAGAATGATAACAGAAGGACGGATGTAGTAAAAAAATTGATCTCAGTGCCTGCCTCAATGGTCAGCTTTGAAAGTTTGCTTGCTGCTGGTATCTCGTCAATGGCTTCAGAACGATGTACCGCTCTAGACCCAATGTAGATGGCCCACGTAACTATTTAATAAAAAATCTTAACTTCATTCATTTACTGACAGACAACGCACACCCGAGACCACTGGGTTTAGAAGCATGGAAGTTTGCCCAATAGTTCTTTACATTATGAAAGTGAGCACTAAGGAATGATTTTTGAAAATGCATCACCTATACTTGGACTCATGATCGTTTTCAGTAACTTGACAGTTGAAGGGGTAAACCAGATTATGACAAAAAAAAGATGTGAGGTGGTGTAAAAATGAATGAATTATAATGAACTTAAAACAATGTACTAACATGCAAAAAAAATATGTGAAATTTAATAACATGTCTTACAAACATGATATGCACTATTAAAAATAGTAGAATTTGTTATATATATTCTTATATTCCAGTTTTATAACGGAATTAAAATTAAACTATTTTTATCATTCGTCCTTTAGGCAAAATCCCCCAACACTATTCGTTTCAGTATGGTAACATTATTTTTCTTCGAACTGTCAAGTTATTGAATACGATTATGAGTCCGAGTATAAATGGATTACTTATGGGATGAAATTTTGTATGGTACGTCATTTTTCTCGATGGGAAATCCCATCAGTCACACGGCTTGTTCCAAGTTTACACCTGAATTTGAAATTGCGTCAGCTTGATGCGTGCCTGTAAATGAGTCAGTAAAGGCACCCATAAATACCTGGTCATCAGTCCCGGTGTGGAAGAAGCCGGCCTCGGCGAGCGCGCGCGGCGCCTGCTGGCGGTCGGCGGGCCAGCGCTCGAAGCTGGCCAGGCGCGCCGCCAGCGCCGCGTACTGCGGGTGGCGCGCGCCGCCGCCCACCACGCCCAGGTGGCGCCACGTGCCGCCCTGCGACAGCACGCGCTCGTTGTGGGCCGCGCCCGACCTGGAACCAGCACATACTTATTTAGGCGCGGTGCAAACGATGTACAATTTAAAACGTAAGGAACATAACAAATCATCACGCCTGTAATCCCAGGTTAGGATGAGGTCTACCTATAGTACACCCACATCTCGCCAAATGTTTAAGTCGCATGTTAAAAGGGGCGAGCCTATTGCCATCAACCGGGCACGAATCCAGACTCCAGGCTGCTACTGAGAAATCACTGATGGAAAAACCCAATACCAATTTGCCCGATCTGGGAATCTAACCCAGGACCTCATGCTCAGCAGTAATGCTTGCGATCACCAGACCAATGAGACACTCAACGTAAGGAAAACTTCGCAATAACGCACGCGGAGGACAAGATGACCGTATCGTCGTTGCTTGCCGGATGATATTTCTCACGGTCATTCATTGACAACATGAGCGCGGTCAGCGGAACGCGTTATCCTGGCTTTTTGACAACAAGATAGATCAAAGGATTAATTAAGTCTTCAAGCACGCAAGATTACAGAAATATCCTAGAAGAATATTCCAAAGTTTACAGATTTTCGTAACCCTAATTAAATCAAACTAAACCGTATCAGCTTTGATCGCAAGAACTGGAGTTCAAAGGACACGCTATATGCTGCTGACAGAAATGATGAAATAAATACCTATCAGTAATCACGGCTTTTTCTTTTAATTAAGGAAGAAGCGCCAGGATATTCAAATTTACTGACGTTTTTTGCAATTGACATGCAAATTGCAAAAACCGTTAAAAAAAATTAATTACCCAGGCGCTTCGACTTTAAATGGTTTTTAGTCAACTCAGTTGGGAAGACGTGAGTAATCCCCTGTTTTCATTATTTTATCCGAACTTTTACAAGATCACAACACAGCTAGACGACTTTTTTTGGGCGTTGGTAAATTGTGCAAAGAGGGGTCTTTGACCGTGACTACAATGCTCTATCTTGTAGAACGAACGATCTGCGCGTTAGTCATCATAATTATAGCTAAGCGGCGTTTCAATGAAAAATATACAGATGTTACGAGTATTCGGTATCAGTGACGTCACGTCAGGTAAATTACCCAATGATTTGATATCATTTAGTAGGATTGCTTTATTCAGACAAATAATATTTATTTACATGCACCAAATTCCATTGAATTACCTTATTCTTTGCGCATGTCAATTCATTCAATTCTCCGATATCGCACAAAAATAAATCAAATGATAAGAATGCTTACCTAACTCGGATCATTGAAAACGATGGAATAGAATGACGAAATGATGTTGTTACGCCTGCAAAAACTGCACTGTTTTCACCAGCAATGGATATTAGGGTCACTTCAGAAACTACAGAACTTTAGAATAACTTTATACCGATAAGAAAACAGACTTTGGTTCAAATTGGTACAACCACAAATTCACCGGCAATAAAAAGTCTTGTGGCAGCGCAAACTTTATAGCCATTTAATAATTCACTGTAAACTGAAAATCACACTAATCCAACCAGTAAAATAAAAATCAAACAATCAAAAATAAACATTCACTCTAAAAAAAACTTGACTAATACAACGCGACCGCTTCCATAAGTGTCTTTCTGAATACTAATTTGTCTGATCGAAAACTACGTATTTGTTGTTTGAGTACAAAATGACTAAGTGGCCATGTAGGTCGCTTCCGAATAAAACAATATTATCCTATTATTCGGAAGCCACTTATGACCGAGGTTTCAATGCAATTCTTCCTTGTTGGGCCTTAGAACATTGACACAGTCAAAGTCAGTATGAATGCCCTTGAATTAGATCACCTTCTAAGTACCTACTTAATTGTTTTCATTGATAAGCGTTACAGACTCAAGTACGGTTATTTACTGTTCGTAGTCAAAACCTTGATTTATGTTAGGTACTTTAGTAATGAAATTTATTTTATGTGGAAATGTTATTACTGACTGGCGCGTTGGTCTAGTAGTCGCGAGCGCTACTGTTGAGCATGAGGTCCTAGGTTCGATTACCCAGATCGGGCAGTGTTATTGGATTTTTTAATCTGGAATTTCTCAGTAGTAGTCCGGATCAACTGGCATATACTGGGGTTATTTGAACTCCGAAGACAGGGGGGGGGGGGGGATATGATAACCCTGGAGTCAGGTGACCTATTCTACTTCCGCGAGGGTAATCAGCTCTCCCAAGGCGGTGTCGGCTTCCTGGTCAACAAAGAACTCACTAGCAGCGTTATGCAAATCAGTAGTGTGTCGACACGGGTAGCGTAACTTGTACTAAAGCTCACTGACAGGTACTACCGGAAAGTGATACAGATATATGCGCCAACTTCGACATGCTCTGACGAAACAGCCGAGTGTACGAGGACATTGCCAAAGCAAAGCACAGTACGACCAAGGCTCACTACAACGTTGGTATGGGTAACTTCAACGCCAAAGTGGAAGTACAAGAACGCGGCGAATGAATCGAAAGTCGGACTGTTCGGTTTGGGGCGCAGGAATCACTGGGGGCAAATGCTGGTCAACTTCTTAGTCACAGGGACTCTTTTTGATGGATTCATTCTTCGAAAAGAAAACCCAAAGGTAGTGGGCCTGGCAGTCCCGATAACGTGACAAGGAACGATATCGACTTCATCATGACAGATAAGAAGCACATATTTAGAGATGTCTCTGTGATCAGCAGGTTCAATACCGCAAGCGATCACAGGCTTGTCTGAGGCACTCTAAATATCAATTATCGAGCTGAGAGAATCCGCATGATGAGGCCTACCCTCCGACCTAGGCAGCTCCAAACTGTTCTAGGATGCGAAAAGTTCCAACTGAAATTTCAAAATAGATTCGCCCTGCTGGAAACCACAGGCACTGTTGACGAGAAAGCCGACGAGGTGATCAAAACACAACGTGACGTATCCCGCAGACTTTTCCCGTCGCAGCGAAAAAGTAAGGTGTCCAAACTTTCCTCGGAGACTCTCGGACTTATGAGGGAAAGACGAGAATTGCCATCCACGCAGCCGTCTTCGTCAGAGAAGAGAGCCTTAAGCTTAAAAATAAGAAAGCTGACGCGACGCGACCTTCGGTGCTCCAACACCCGCATTGAGCAAAACCGAGGGTCGAAAGTGTTCGCTCAGCAATTAGGGAGGTCCCATCTGACGAAACTAAGAACTGCGGATGGCAGAATCGTGACTTCAAAGTCCGAGATACTCGGGGAAGTCGAGGATTTTTACGAGCACAATTACTCAACGCAGACAACAAAATCAGCGGAACATAGTGCAGATGACCACCGAACCGAATTAACGCGCCCCTACACGGTGGATATCTCAGATGTCGACCAGTGCGAGATTAGGGCGGCTCTCGAACAGCTTAAGAACAACAAGGCACAGGGTGATGACGGAATAACGACAGAGCTTCTTAAAGCGGGCGAGGCTCCAGTCCTAAGAGAGCTAGCGAGTCTCTGCAACTCCGTCATCCAAGAGGGTACAATGCCCGAGGCGTGAAGCAGAGTAAAAGTTCTGTTCTACAAAAAAAAGTGACAAAGCCTCGCTGAAGAACTATAAACCCATCTAATTTCTGAGCCACGTCTACAAGCTGTTCTCGAGGGTCGTCACGAATTGTCTCGCCAGAAGACTTGACGAGTTCCAGCCGCCAGAACAAACCAGTTTTCGAAAAGGCTTCAGTACCGTAGACCACATCCATACTGTTTGGCAAATTGTACAGAAGACTGAAGAGTACAACCAACCGCTGTGTATGGCATTCGTAGACTACGAGAAAGCCTTCGACTCGGTCGAAATATGTGCAGTTCTGGCCTCTCTGCAACGATGTCGAATTGACTGGCGCTATATCGAGGTGGTGAGATGTTTGTATGACGCTGCTACGATGACTGTCCAGATCCAGGATAAGGAAAGAAGCTCCATCCAACTGCTCAGAGGGGTGCGACAGGGGACTGTTATACCCACGAAACAATTCACCAATGCGTTGGAGGACATCTTTAACACGTTCGACCGGACTGGACAGGGTATCAATATTGACGGCGAATATATCTCACACCTTGAGTTTACGGATGACATCGTTATAATGGCAGAGACACTGGAACAGTTAGACCAGATGCTGCACAGCCTAAACGTAGCCTCACGGCGGGTTGGCCTCGGCATGAATTTGGACAAGACGAAAGTCATGTGCAATTTTCACGTCTTTTCGAGTTCAATCTACATCAAAAGGTCGCTTCCCGAAGTTGTGAAGGAGTATGTATACCTAGGGCAAGTCATCCAGCTCGGTAGACACAACTTTGAGAAAGAAGCCGACAGGAGGATCCGATTGGGTTGGGCAGTGTTTGGGAAACTACGTCAAGTCTTTTTGTCGCCTATTCCGCAATGTTTGAAGACTAAGGTCTTCAACCAGTGTGTCTTGCCCGTGATGACATACGGTGCCGAAACGTGGACACTGACAGTTGGGTCGGTCGGCAAATTTATGGTCGCTCAGCGCGCTATGGAGTGGGCTATGCTCGGAGTTTCTTTGAAGGATAAAATCAGGAATGAAATTATTCGTAAAAGAACCGGAGTCACCGACATAGCTTGTAGAGTAATAAGCAAGCTGAAGTTGCAGTGGGCTGGCCATGTTTATAGAAGGACCGATGGACAGTGGAGAAGACGAGTCCTGGAGTGGAGACCGCGTATCAGCAAACGTAGTGTGGGACGCCCCCCAGCTAGATGGACCGACGACCTTAAAAAGGTGGTTGGGACAGACTGGATGCGGAAGGCGCAGGATAGAGTGTTGTGGCGCAGCCTGGGAGAGGCCTATGTCCAGCAGTAGACAGGGATAGGCTGAGATGATGGCAATAGACTTGCCCCTTTATATCATGGGATTTAACCATAGCTGGCGAAATGTGGGGGTGTACTATAAGTATACTTCTGCCCAACCCTTCGGGGACACAAGGCGAGATGTTATGTGTGTTATTACTGAATTAATTTGTTGCAAGTTGTACAAGACCATACTATGAAATGTATACATATAAAGAAAATTTGCGTTACGGCCTGTATAACTATCTCTCTCTCTCACACCGAAGTAAGTCACCTGAGCTTTGAATCTACATGAGAGTGGATGGGAGGAGGGGGGCTGAAAATGTGCGCTCTAATTACAAAACTGAGAGATGGAAGAGGTCATACAACGAGCGTAAAAGCAAGTGTACACGCAAGCGAGAGCAAGCACACTAGCGACTGGAATTCGTCTCACATACTTTGATATTGCCGAGCGTTCCGTGCGTGCGTATTTCGCTCGTTGTATGGAGTTAGCATTTTGTACTATTTATTTATTTGGGTTTTGGCTTCGCACGGTTTGTGCATTTAGCCAGTGTCAAGTAAATTTTCTTTTCGATCAAGTATATGACCCGATATCGGGCACGAAGTTACAAAACAGTCATAGTCGTCTTTAGTTAGTCAAATCAAAGTTATTGTAAAGCGGTAGTAACTTTACAACAACCTAGTAGGAGTTTTTGGGGGGAACACGAAAAGTCCACGTTAGTCACTTATTTTCACCTTCACTACACTTGTGCACTCACATGTAACTAAATTGAATAATTCACTACCAAAATTATACAATTTAATTCGCTATTTCACTAAATTTCATGAAAATGAAAATTCGTGCGACATGTTCCAACGCGATCTCGCCAAAAACTGCATTCTATACTAGTTATTACCTATTGTGTGCTTCAATCGAATTCATTGAAACAATTGTACGTATCTATTCTTTAGTCGAAATCTATGCATATTGTATATTAAAATCGCTTTTGTCTGTGTCTGACCGCATTATTCTTCTAAGCTACACAACTGATTTTGTTGCGATTTTCACAATCTTGAATTTATTCCGAAAGGTATATTATATTATAAACAATAATATAATAAAGAAATCTCGAGGTTATGTTAAGTCGTGCAACCGTAAGGGGCGTTTGCTAGTAAAAGAGTAAAACAAAATAACATACGATTGCGGCAGGTTATTCAAGTTAGCAGGTGGCGACTGCGCACGTGGGGTGTCGTTGGGCGGCGATGGGGACAACGATGGTGACGATGACGTAGAGATGTTACCAGCCTGGGCCTGTTGAGCTGCCTCCAGCCCTGCCGCATGCTGACATCGGGAGAAATACCTGCAGAACAAAATAATGATAAAGTGACGGCTGAACGGGATGGAAGAAAATAACAGTATGAATCATTTTTTTTAGCTCAAACTCACATTTTTCTGATCAACCCATGAGGCGACAAACATCATTTAAAATATCAAGATATGACGAGCTTCTAATGAAAACTACTAAAGTATTATTTTGACTATCACTTGAAACTTAATAAGATTTGTTCCGACTTGCGCCGACCTCAAGTAACATGCGAAAAAAGCAGGAAGAAGATATCTACATACGCGCGAATAGCAAAATATTTATTTGCACTCGAGTAAAAGCAAGGTGATCTTTACAATCAGAGATGTTTTTACAAGCTTTTATTTAGTTTCACCTGTCCCGGTGTCTGTAATGAAATCTTGCAAGTTAAATTTGACCCGCTTCCCGGTTTCCGATTGAGCTGAAATTTTGCATGCTAATGTATATCGCGTGACAATGCAATATTATGATGATATGGAGCTGATTTGATGCTAGAGCTGGAAGGTGGCTATAGGAACTCCGCAATAAAACGACACAAGATACAACCCCATCGAGTTTGGGCTCGTTTGATTCGTATTGACGGTTACTTTGATCCTATATGGTAAGCAGGGTCTGATGCTAGAGCTGGAAGGTGGCCATAGGAACTCCGGAATAAAACGACACAACCCCATCGAGTTTGGGCTCGTTTGATTCGAATTGACGAGTACTTTGATCTTACATGGTAATCAGGATCTGATGCTGGAGGCTGGAAGGTGGCCATACATACATAACACTTTAACTGATCAAAACAACACGGGTTCTGCGAAAAATTACGAGCCACATAACGGAAAAACGCTGCACCGAACTACGCCGTAGTTACATATAATAATCCCGTATCATAAATACTAAAAAGTTAAAAAATTAAATTAAAAGAAAAAATAAACTTTAAAACAAGCTTTTATTATTAAGTACATACTTGTTAATAAAACGAAAAAGTTAAAAATAATTTAATCTCAATTTTATAAAAGCGTGTTACATATTGACGGTTAAAAATAAAGTCAGTGCAACATGCTAATAAACGTTCTCCAATTCTCCTGCCATCAAAATGTAAAACGCTTTTATTAAAATAATTGAGATTAAATTATTTTTAACTTTTTTTTAGTTGGTTTTAAAAAGTACATAATAATAAAAGCTTCTCTTTAAAAAAGTTTTTTTTTCTTTTAATTTTATTTAAATATAGTTCTATCGAAAGGACAGGCCAGCATTAGCAAAAGGCAGAATTGTGCGGTCAAGGGAGAGAGAGGCCTCTGGCCTGCAAGCTTAGCACGAGAACCGTAGAGAACCGTTTTGTCAACGGAAAAGTAGACAAAAATGACGTTTCCGTGTAGACAATTGATAGTTTTGTACTTACCGAGAAATGTAGACAAGCGATTTCTATTCTACGGTAGAGTAGAAATAGAAAGCCTCATGCTAAGCCTGCTGCAGTAAGACAATACAGGATAGTTAGATTAGATTCAGCATACTGAATCTAGCAATGTAATGTAAATCAATTGAGATCAATATTTTGTTCCCTTTACATATAAAGGGAACTCAAAGTCAAAGTCAAAGTCAAAGCATTTATTTCAAATAGGCACTTAAAAGGCACTTTTGAACGTCAACATTTACATTAAAATAGAATTGATTCTAGTCGCCCCTTCCAAAATGTAGTTTCGTATGGAGAAGAATGGGCAAGAAACTCCACCGTTACTCTTTTAAAATGTTTCAAGTACAATATTTACATTCATTATAATTATGATTATGTGTGAAAACGATGCACCCAGAATAAAATTACCATACCAAAATGGGTAAAAAGAATCAAATTGAAACAATACAGATAAATTAATTCTGTGATAGATACATGGTGTTCACACATTTACAAACATTGTAAAATTAAGTATAGGTATGATTTTCCTACAATATTAACAAGTAATGAGTCAGTGTGTGAGTTAAAATAATTACTGAGTGTAAATCAATGTCATAAATATAATTAATTATATGTACAATTCAATTAGCAACCAGTTTGATTTTGTCTAGACTCTAGATTGTCCTATGGAGCAGGACCAGCATGTTTCCAAGCATTCTTATCTTGGATATAATCCTCTAATTTGTAATACGCTAGTTTACAAAGTTTACTTTTAATGTGAGCTTTAAATTTCCTTTCATTTAATTGCAATATATCACAAGGTATTTTGTTGTAACATTTAACACAGTACCCCATAAAAGATGTATGATGAATGATGAACTAAATATTGATCTCAATTGATTTACATTACATTGCATCATATTTATTCATATTAAACTATGTGATGGTATCGAACTGGCTCAACCTAGCTGAATGTTACTGACGAAAAAAGTCTGAAAAATGCAGCTGTTTAAATGTAAAGTGCTTCTACTTAACAGTTGGTATTAAATTATCAGATGACAAGATATAAGTCTAAATATTGCACCACACTGCACTGCAAATTAAACATACCTATGTATGAGAGAGTTTCTTATGTCAGTTCAGGTCAAAAGGTCGGGGGTCATACAACATGTGACTGTAAACATACTTTGTACTAGGCATCTTTCAGTTAAGTAAGTATACAAGATGGCAGGGCCATAGACGCACAATCTGTTACCAAAGATTCAGTACATGATTGTGGACCCCCGTGTATTTAAATGTTTCGTCTTCTATTCAAAAGAAAATGCACGTTAATGTGGTACACCACCCTGTATAGAAATATCTTTTAATATTAATTTTGTTTCTTACATTCGGTGTACTTCAAGCGGTGAAACTGAGCTAAAGTGGTTGAAGGGAGCCAGCTCCCCTCCGCACCAGGCACAACGCAGGCGACCTTCACCAGCGTGGTAGAAACCAGCATTCACTAGCGCTTGGCGGGATACTGATGTGTCCTGTACAAATGTAACATCACATATTACATCATCTTTATGGATAGTAAAGTCTAAGATCTCCAAATGTACTTGTGATGCTTCCTAGGAAATACGACGGATATTGTCAATTCATGACACAGTTATTAAAGATATTATAAAAGTAAATTTTATGTCAATATTTTCAAATACTGGAACTGTATCCTCATTTTGTAACACACTATTATTGAGAATCTGAATAATTTTGAAGGATTATGGCTAATAAGTTCATTGCATCATGTTGGAAAAATTTGTCTGCTCAACAATGTAAATAACGCAATGAATGTTGTTGAACTGTGAAAATTAAAACCATTCCTACTCTTAGTGTCTTACGCAATTAACTAAGTAATTAGACTGTTACCATTTATATCATTTCGCAATGAGCTTAGCTGAAATTGGTTATTAGTAAGTATGAAGGAAAATATCCCTCTCCTTAGAAACATCACACTGATAAAGACTACTAAATAATTAATCCAATATTAAAAAGCATTGCCAAGCAGACTATGAAGTTTTAATACATTATTCTTCACTCAGTGCATTTATGAACATACATTTATGACAGTATTATGGTTATGTATAGAAAGATTAAATAGTTTTGGCACATTAATGTAAGTACTACAACACTATACTGTTTTAGACAAAACAAACAAGATACAGTATTTAAAATTAGAAATGTATGAGAACTTAATCTTTTTAGCACTCATACAATAGTGTCATCATGATATACACTCATCATGTAAACATTACAATAAGTGCCAAAAGCAAACAATCATTCCATATATTAATTGCAATGATCTAGTATATTTACCACTGAGGGGACTTTTTTTAATAAAGCAATTGATTTTATATACTCATGAGCGATAAATAAATGAATAGTATTACAATTAATGTTTTCTATTCTTATTTTCATAATCTGTAACTAATTGCTATCTAGCCTTGCGTAGGTTTTTCCTCTAACTACTAACCTATTGTTTTAGAAATTATAAACAAATAAACATTCCTTATTGCACTACATAAATACATTGTAAAATCTCAAAATAACATTGATTGATACTTTATGACCTTGATGTTAAGATTAACCTACAACGGAAAGCTTAACATTTTTTAAATTGCTTACATCTACACAAAAAATAAATTCTTCTCATACAGATAGTATTTAATATACATATATTGTCATAGAACTATTGTCTTGGCATAAACCCCCTCAGTCACTTGGGAGTACGAACCAACTTTAACATTTATAATACAACCTAATTACAAATAGACAAATGTTCTTACATCCCAATTAATAAAAGACAGAAGTCGTAAAGCATCATTCTTATATGTTTCATCTTCTTCTGTTAGTCCATAATCGGGTGCAGTGTAAGTATGGTCATTCTGCACTTCGTCAGGAGGCACAGACGGTCTACGAGTATATATAGATGGGGGGCAGTCTGGCCCTAAGACTAAAGGCACATTGCCCGAGAATTCAGGATGCACCACGAACGGACAATTTGGCTGCATTTGCCGATGCCTCCACATCACCTGGTCTCCGTAATTCCACTGCGATATTTTACTACCACAACAAAAGCACTTCACTTCTGTACCTTCGCCCGTATAGAAAAACCCTGCTTTTGCAATCCTTATAGGATCTACGGGTGCTGATGAAGGCCAATAGGTAAATGTATTGAGTCTATTAGTCTCATAATTCATTTTAAAATGTGAACACAACTGCACGGATTGAAATGATAAACTATTAGCTACAGGTACTTAGGCAAACTTGATTCTTACTCTTACTGTGTATTATATGTTTAGTGAAAGAAATGCACAACTAAAAAGCCTGACGAATGATTATATCATTAAATACACCACAAAATAAATAACAATTTCATGAACGACGAATGAATAAACACACGAATCAATAAACGAATACAGATAAAGAGAAAAAAGTAAAAAAAGGGATATTTTAGGTAACGGTAAAATGGGGTGAATAGATATGCAGGGGTGAATCGAGACGAAACTTTAAAGTGGATTTTACCGTTGAAATTATATAGTTTGTAGTAAAAAAGGACTCTAATATGTTTAATGTTTTATAATTAACGATTAAGTGCCTTTATTGGCAGAAAACGATCATAAGTTCATCGGCAAATCCACTTTAAAGTTCCGTCTCGATTCACCCCTGCATTTCTAATCACCCCATTTTACGGTAATATCTCTATATAGTCTGTGGTCGACTCGATTGGTTACAGCACAAACATAAAACATATAAACAATTAAACAGAGTTTTTGGCGGGATCGCGTTGGAACATGTCGCACGAATTTTAATTTTCATGAAATTTAGTGAAATAGCGAATTAAATTGTATAATTTTCGTAGTGAATTATCCAATTTAGTTACGTGTGAGTGCACAAGTGTAGTGAAGGTGAAAATAAATGACTAACGTGGACTTTTCGTGTTCCCCCCAAAAAGTGCTACTAGGTTGTTGTAAAGTTACTACCGCTTTACAATAACTTTGATTTGACTAACTAAAGTCGACCATGACTGTTTCGTAACTTCGTGCCCGATGTCGGGGCATTTACTTGATCGAAAAGAAAAATTACTTGACACTGGCTAGATGCACAAACCGTGCGAAGCCAAAACCAAAAAAAAAAAACATATAAACAGTAGGGTTACAGGGTTACAACAACGATCAATGTAAATGTATAGGTCAAATGCTCTAAGAAATGTATGGAAGTTGGTACCCGGTACCCGCTTTATAGAATAAATGATATAGAAATAAATTATAATATAAATTTAATAATTTAATCTGGATAATTAAAACTACGATATACAAAATAAATACAAAAAACAAAAGGACACTTAGGCGTCGAAGTATTCCTCCGCATCGCTGTCATCAGGAAACGTGCCCAGAAGACTGGCAGCATTGCTACGTTGAATGGCAATGCTAATTCTTTGGCCAAAGAACGACCCAGCCCTCTGGTCACGTGAAGTGTCGACCAGCCGGCGAGAAATTTCCTTAAAGAGTAGCCGTAATTATAATTAAATTAAAGCTATTTAGATTTAATACAAGAATTCAAATTACCCTTGTTTGGATTTACTGTACAACAGGGTGGATGTTGAGCGGACGCGCGGCAGCGCCGGCGTAGTAACTGCTACATAAAAAACATTCTTTCTTTCTTTTTTTTTTATTCTGAGGAGACAGTCCTTAACTTATTGAGTAACGGCGAACTGCATTCACAGATTTTGGAAAAATGGTACAGTCCGCTAGAAAAACGTTAGTCAGACAGAAAAACGTTAATTCTCACATTTTATTTTATTTTAGCGTGTGTTGCGACGCAATTCTAACGATGCTCAAAGGGGCGGTGAATTATGAAATACTAGCTTTTGCCAGCGGCTTCACCCGCGTGGAGGTCGAAAATTATCCCACAGAAACGTACAGAGGCCAGCACATCAAGCTACTCCAATCTATCAAATTTCTTTGATAGATATTCAACTTTATTACTAAAGCATAAGACAGTTTGGGGTAGCTTGATGAGCTGGCGTCTGTACTATGGGGATAAAAACGTATCCTATGTGTTATTCCAGGTTACATACTATTTGTGTGCCAAAAAATCGGTTTTGCCGTTTTTGCGTTATTGAGTAACAAACATCCAAACATCTAAATATCCAAACATCTAAACATACCACATTATTTTATAATATTAGTAGAATTAGGATATAAAATATATATATATGTATAATATACATGTTGCTAAAACTGACATGTTTGGTACAGTATAACTCTGAACGGGTTAGGATTTGGAATTAGCACCCTAATTGCGTAACACGCGATTAATCATAATCGGTTTCATTTTGACAGTTCAACCATATTCATTGCGTTATTTACGTTGTTGAGCAAACACATTTTTCGAACATATGAAGCAATGGTTTAGCCATTTGTTTCAAAACGAAACAAATTATGCTGAATCGTGAGTTACGCAATTAGGGTGCTGGTGCTATAGTTACTTCCATTCAGTTTAAAAAGAGTCAACACACACAAAGGGTTATCTGGGGTTATCAAAATTAGCATCAGCCTTTAGATGAATAATTTAATCATGAACAAGGAGTTCGTTTATTATTTACCGTCCGTTTCCTGTCCCCCATAAAATTGTCGTCAGTTATGCAAAAAATTAATCAGCTGTTTCATAGAAAAGTGCAATACCTACGCGGTCAAAAAGGTATGGAACAGCTGATTTTTTTTTTGTGTGTACCGATGATTATTTTTTGCGCTGGGGGGTTTAGAATGATGTGCTAAATTCATGGTTACAGTTTGCGCACTGGTTAAAAATTTACCCTGTATAGTAGATATATTTTTATATATAAAAATGAATCTTATTTCCCTTGGTCACGGCATCACATGTGAACGGCTGGACCAATTTTGATCATTCTTATTTTGTTGTGTTTGTTAATGTCAGGAGAAGCTTCTTATGAAAGAAAAAAATAAGAAAGTTGGGCGTAAAATTTATATATATAATGCGAATTCAATATTCATAGTTAAGACTGTCGGGTCAGCTAGTTGAAAATAAATTACGAAACAGGATCAGGGTCTGTATGTACTTTGAGTCCCTAAATTCCTTGTCAGAAATACGAACTGTCCTTACCAAGTTAAACCACTCTTGCTACACTCTCAATCTCTTAAAAACAAACTGGATACAACATAATACTAAACAAGGCTGTGCTCAACGAGGCCTAAGCCCAACCATCAACATTGTCAGCGCAAACCTTTCGGCGGGAATTAGATGATGACTGCTACTTGGATCATAATTTTATGATTAAACAATATTTCATAATCCAGAATGATGTATTCTATTAAAAATCTACACAGTAGTTATTTATGCAATCATTATACTAAATAATCTTTTTACTTTTATTATTCAACCATTTAGCCCAATTTTAACATTTTTGAACGAATCTAGCCCTTTTTAAACTCGATTTAGCCAGAAAACCTGACACCCAGCTGGCAGCACTGGTCAGTTTTCGGCATTGAGATGGGAAAAACTTGTTTGCTTTTACGCTTTTATATAATTATGTCTATGGTTTTCTTTTCAGCCAATCGGCCGGTCTGCCGGCCATAGAGTACTTTTCAATTAAAAAATAAATAATAGTTTAAAAAACTAAAACACACGCTTTAAAAGGTTTTTAAAGCGTGTTTTTTAGTTTTTTAAACTATTATTTATTTTCTATTTTTTTAGTTCTGCTTACTACAAAAACGTGTTTTTTTTTCTCATTTTTTTTTCAAATTATTGAATTGTCATCGGTCCTCGACAAGTTTACAAAGTTTCAATGAAATCTGACCGTTTAAGTGGGTCAAAATCGCGCTCAAAGGAGTCGGTTATATACAAACATACATACAAACTAACAAACAAACATACAAGTGAAGCTTAATATAAAGCGTGTAAAAAGTACTCTGTGGTACTTTTTTTCAGCCGGTGTGAATCTAGAGAGTATTATCGTTAGGAGTATATGTGTTCTGTGAGTATTATTCTGTGGTTCTGTGGTGTGAATGTGTGGTGGCGAAACTCGAAATCGTCGGTTTTGGATTGTGGAATTAAACTATGTACTTAATAAAATTATAATTTATAATTTTACTTTATAATTTCCAGCTGCTTCCCTCAAACCTATAATATTCTTGGGCAGGTGCATTTAGCATAAAAACCATGTTGATATACATTTTGTTGTTTCTGTTTCTGCTTGTCGCTGTGGGACTTGTAATACATTTCTCTTTGGATAAAAAAGTAATCTACAAGGATTTGAAAGGTAAACATGTAGTCATAACCGGAGGATCTAGTGGAATAGGAAAAGCAGCGGCGGTGGAGGCAGCGAGACGTGGGGCTAATGTGACTGTTATCGGCCGTGACGTCAGTAAACTGACCAGTGCCGTTGCCGAGATAACCGCGAATTGCTTGGATAAAAGCAACCAAATAGTACAACCTGTCGCTTTAGATGTTACTTCTGATTACAAAGCCATAGAAAAAAGTTTCGCGTCTATAGAAGAGAAGCTTGGCCCCATATTTATGTTGGTAAACTGTGCTGGTATGTGCATATGCGGCCAGTTTGAGAAAATGGATGTTGATGTTATAAAGCAAATGATTGATCTCAACTATTTTGGCACCGCATACCCTACTCGATATGTTTTACCAGGAATGAAAGAAAGGAATGAGGGTCTGATTGTATTTGTGAGCTCTGAAGCTGCATTAATTGGTAAGTACTATCAGTGACATCCATATCTATACATCTTAAGGACTATTTTTGCTTGTAGCCTCGGCCGCTAGGCGTTAAGAGGCGGTTTACAGATGTGCTCATTGTGTTCACGGGATTTTGTTTTCAAACGGTAGGTACAGATATGGATTTCTTCCATATTACATCAAAAAAGTTGTATTGCTTCATTCAACCATTGCTGTGTTTGAGTCTTTCCTAAAGTATTTTTTTCTTGTTCAATGTTTGATAACAGTTTAAAACTTTCCAGGTATATACGGATACAGTGCTTACAGCGCTGGCAAATGGGCTGTCCGAGGACTAGCAGAATCAGTACTCATGGAGCTTGTGGGTACTGGTGTAAGGTTGACAGTAGCATTCCCCCCTGACACTGATACGCCTGGCTTGAAGAATGAGGATCTCACTAAACCTGAGGAAACCAAACTTATATCTGGATCAGCTGGGTTGCACTCTGCTGAGGATGTTGGAAAACAAATGATTCATGATGCTCTTGTAAGTTTGCTTTAGTTAACTTTAATTTAGTACCTAGTGTAAATAGTTAATTGTATAATAACCACAGATCGGATATTCAGGTGCATATTTAATTAAAGATAATTTTTAGCTATGAAAGTATGGAAGCGGCTTTATAAATTATTTGTAATATTTATTAAAAACCCTGGGATTCTTGGATTGCATAACTATTTAGATGTGTATTAATTTAAAATTAATGTTTAACCTGATACAAATATGTGTATGTACTGGAGGAGGGGTGGTTTGTATTAGTTAAAACAAAAAATAAATAAATGACTTACCTAAATTAAGACTTTTTCGATACAAAACCGCAGTCCATGTTAGCCAACATCTCAACTTTAGGTGAATATGCATCCAAATATCCGATCTCTGATAATATTAATAATGTAATAAAATTAAAAGTATGGAACAGTAAGAATATATCTATACTTGAATGATAATTTTACCCCTGTAGTGTCTGCAAATAATTGGCAATTTTAGACTAAGTAGTTAAATATCACAAATTGAAAGAAATTTTTTCTTGTTACTAAAGGTGCGCTACATAAGGAACGAAAATTTCTCCATTCTGGGCAATTCTCGTCAACTATGACGTCACGTCTACATCCAGCAATTTGGGACAATGGCAATATGTAGCAACCTGTTGCAAGAGATGTAACTTAAAAATCTAGCCAGAAGCAATACTCCCGAAATATACTCAATTTATTGTTGTTGCTCCAGATTGCTCCACTTAATTGATCCAGATTGATCCATTAGTGTTGCCGAGCAATAATTGCTCAAAAAATTGCCCGTGTAAGAGCACCTTATGAACTATTAGGTCACACTCACACTACCTACAATTTTATAAAATTTTATACAGCGTAGTAATTGTTTGAGCTGACCCAATCAAGTCAGGCTGTTGCAGCCTACTAATGGACTTTGGCTTCCCTCAAGTTGAGCCACAACACTTGTCCTCTAACCTGGTTAATTGATGAATATTAATTAGTTGAAGACCACTGAACAAGACAGATATTTTAGTGTTACATCTGGGGGCGCTTAGTCTCCCACAAAGTGTTAATTTGTTTATTTTTTGTTTCAGGTAGGCAAGATATATTCCGTTTATAGCCTCTCTGGCACATTACTAAGTACTTTGTTTGGTGGCTCAATAGAAAGTGCCTGGCAAGTTGTTCTGCAAGTATTCTCAATGGGATTGTTAAGGATTGTCATGGTTGGAATCTTGATCTCATTCCATAATATTGTTAGAGATGGCCTAAAAAAGAAGGGTAATGTTAAAAACAAATAATATTTAAGGATACCAACAATTTCTTTATTTTTACTTCAAGTGACAAACATCTATGACGCTCTGACTCTTGTACTAAGAGTTCGTGTATCAAAGAGCCATGTTTACTACTTCAATCATCTCCATTGGTTAGGCTTGTTAAAATATGAGAGATTTTTACAGTTATGCAATAATTACTACCTATCCTATTATATTATATGTATAAATAAACTAGCTTTTAATTTGAGCCAAAGAAAATATACGTATTGACTACTTGCTTTTGCCCGCGGCTTCGCCTGCGTGGAGGTCTTAAATGAATCCACGGGTACATTATACCGGGATAAAAAGCATCCTTTGCGTTAATGCAGGTAATAAACTATCTGCATACCAAATTTCATCCAAATTCATACTACTACTCACTAGTTAGTAATTTGGGTCATCACCTGATAAATATTGTATAATTATGTTAATCAGATACTCTTAACAGACATTTATGTATTTTATGCTATTCATATTTTTTCATATTTTATTCATATTTTTATTAAGTATGTAAAAAATGTATATAACATGATGTGTATTTTTTGTCTACTGAAAAAGTACAGCAATTAAGAACTGCAATGAGTACAAATACCTTCATTCTTAATTATTCTTGATTTTGATATTCATTTATAGCGTGTAGATAAGCTAGTCTATTTTTAAAGCAAAATTTTGACCAGTGCCTTTTTACTTATGTATCATCTGATTGTCATTGAATAAACAGTAACTATAGTAGATAAATGTGTGTTGAATTGGCACAAGTATAATAATGGGTCCAATCTAAATGACGATGAAGATGTTTTTTTAATGGGTAGGTACTAGGAGCAGGCTGGGGGGCGCTAGGGGGTATTGGGTGGCTTAGCTTAATATAAATCTATTTGCTACATTTAAGTCTTAAATGTAGCAAATAGATTTATTTTTATCAATATTATTAAATATCTGTACATACAGGGTGTCCCAGAAATCAACGTCAAGCCGAAATCGAGCATTAGGCCAAGTCGTAACAGTTATCAGAAAAATATGAAAAAAAATCATGTACTTTTCAAATTATATGTATTCAAAAATAAATCTTAAAAACTGACACCCTGTGATGATCTTTCAAGTCCTGTGACTGCAAATATTAACTTTTGCACCTAAAACTAACAAATTACTTTTTTAAGTAGTGGTACCCTTTGATCAAGGTACCGTCACTATCTATCTCGCTCACTCTTATTAAAGCAGTAAGTCACGTCACATTCATAAAAATTTTTTTTTCCTTAATTATGAAGAAGCAATTAGTAAGTGTCATACCATTTTGGAATCCAGACTAAACGCGCCATCTTTTAATGTTACTTGCCAAAATAGTGTAGTACATTTTTTTTACAGTACAGTCGGTTAAAGTTGAGTAATGTAATTATTTTGCATTCAATGTTGGGCAAAAATCTAACTTTTTATTTGAAACTGAGGCAGTTATATTCTAACTTTTAACTGTGTTTGACAGAAGGGTTATTCATAGTTATACGGTAGAAAAAAAAATGACGAAAAGTTAATATTTGCAGTCAGGACTTGAAAGATCATCACAGGGTGTCAGTTTTTAAGATTTATTTTTGAATACATATAATTTGAAAAGTACATGACCAAGATTTTTTTTCATATTTTTCTGATAACTGTTACGACTTGGCCTAATGCTCGATTTCGGCTTGACGTTGATTTCTGGGACACCCTGTATATAAAATTGATAAAATCATTTTGTTATTCATATTGTGAGATAGCTACTTATTTTGATAATTGTTTGTTTTTTTATTCAATCAAAAGGTTAATTACAATAAATAAAAACAGTATTATGTACACCGCCAATTATTTAATAAGACAATAAATGCATATGTGGAATAATAACTACTGTGTTTAACTAATCATCACGAAGTACTACATGAGTTCTGTTGATACATCAATTTGAAGCCATCGCCAACATATGATTCGTCAGATCGAAACCATACTACAATAGGTCCTGCACCATTATCTGAGAAAAAACGATTACTTAATTAGGCGGCATCATATATATAAATAAATAGAAAGGAAGTGTCTTTCTTTGACCCTATGTTTTTGTATTAAAATTAGCAATGAAGAGATAAACTGCGGATACCGTAAAATTAAATAATAATAAACAATTTATTACAGGCTACAATGGCCCATAAATGTATAGGTATATATATACATATACAACATGTAACATAATTAACGTAAGACCTAATACACCCCAATTAGAGTATTGAGTTATTATAGCATACCTGCAATGACCAAAACATGTTTTTTTAAAGCTAACTAAAAATTCTATTAAGAAAATCGAGTCTTATTGCTTTTAGCAAGATTTAATTTTCTTTGGCTTAATCGGCGGTGGATATGGCAAAATACCTACATAATTTTTGAAAAAAATACCCATACCTATTCAAAATGACTGAAATCGATTCAGTAGTCAATTATGAACAAACTACTTTCAGGACTTGCGTCTATTCTGTTCTGTCTTGTATAAGTAACTTACAAAGTAACATAATACAGTAGATAAATAAAAAAGTAGCTGATGAAGGTAACCTGTAATTGGCGCATTTACGGTGAAGTCCTGAAAAACAGACCCGTCGTTCAGACGCTCGCCGCAGAGCCTAGTCGCAGCTATTAGCAACCAGTCGCTTGGACAGTTCAGGATTTCTACTCCAGCTTGACCAGGAGGGATCACTGGTAGTCCATCTATAAGCAATAGAACTCGACTCAAAAAATCATATCAATAGGCAACAAATCATCATTTGCGATTCATATCTTTTCCTCGGAGCTTACGTTTTCATTTTGGCTAACTTTGGGAAGCAGTATTAGGACAATTTTGCTCCTTGTGTTTCAGTATATTCCTTGTTAAAATAGCAGAAGATTAAGTCTTCATACCGCGCTTGTCTAATGGCCGGAAATAACCTAAGTAGTCGTTGAACAGTTGAACTACATAACTACCTATACAGGATAAAATTTTAACCAGTGCGCAAACTGTAACCATGAATTATTGAGCTTATCATTCTAGGGCCCCCGTCCTAGCGTAGAAATTTTCGTCGGTTATAGGTATTATACCAAAAATAAATCTGCTGTTCCATGCATTTTGACCGCGTAGGTATCGCACTTTTCAATGAAATAGCTGATGTTTTTTTACATAACCGACGAAAAGTTTCTACGCTAGAATGATATGCTGAATTCATGGTTACAGTTTGCGCACTGGTTACAAATTTACCGTGTATGTCGGGGAGAGGAACTCTAGTGAAATAAATCTCTAATACGTACCATAAAACTAATCATTATAATGCTGCGGTCCCACGGCCCGCTCTTTCACAGGCCAGATCCAACTAGGCCAGGCCGACAGGCCGTAGTAACCGTCGCCTTCGCTCCGATGAAACCTGCAGTGGCTTGTCGTCGCCCGTCTTATCCGCTGCCGCGGCCAGTACGGGTGCGTCTCTCTTTGCTTTGTTTATCAAATTGACCAATGAATAAAACCACAGCGGCTGCACCCGCAGTCATGCGCTCCGTATCGCTTAACATTTTGGATTAGCAGCCCACAGGCCGCACCAGGCCGACACACGCCCCGTGGGAATACTCGGCACGGGCCGCACGCAACCTGATACGGCCTGTCAGTTATAAGGCTATGGGAATGCTCGGCACGGGCCGCGACAGGTCTCAACAAGCGTAGCAACGCCTGGCGCCGTGGGACCGTGGTACCTAACGGCATAACCATGTATTGTGTACAATCAGTTGAAATGTTATTTTCCTAATCATAGAGCGGTTTAAAATTAATTCATGAACCTCCATTACCCGCGGTGTATGTACCCAGATAAATGCCTACCTACTTACGGATATGGTATATCTACCTACTCGTATGCTGCAACATCAAAAAATTTTACCAAGTAATCAACGACAAACACATCATCCAGTAACAATAGACTCGTAGAAAATGGATATCATCATCGTATCAGCTAAAAAGAAGACGTCATCCACTATTATCTCAGCAGCACTTAAACGAACAAGTGAAATACCTACCTAAACACAATATGCAACGTTAAAATGCAGAGCCTAAACTTCATAATAACCTATGTGGCCTGCCTAGGCTACAGTTATTAAGGTAAAGCTGGGTGAGTACCCACGTGATACGTTACGTGCTACACTGCTAAGTGAGTACTTAGCAGTGTAGCACGTAACGTATCAGATCCGGTATCAACCTGCAAGTGGGTACGGCTCGTCCACGGTCCTCCGCGTATCTAGCTACGAGCTGCCGGATCCGCAGTGCTCGCAACGACGTCACGCCGACATGTCTCAAATGGTGGCTAGTGCTGCGTTCATATTCATGTATAATATTTTAGATGATTATAAAAGCCCACGTCGACTTTGGCAAAGTGAAATTTTCAAAGATAGAAATCGTTCTAACAATTTAGTAATGGATATGAAGTCTCAAGAGATAGTGGACATTTCAAGAATTTCACGTTCGTTCGTTTGAAGTTCGTTTGAAGCTCGCGCGTACGTACTCACTACACAAGCGGTCGTGACGCCGTCCACGAGCACACTGCGAGCCGCCTTTGTGTTCGCAGTGAAACCGCCACTCGGCGGGTCACTGCGAGCTTACAGCGCTCCACGCGCGAGCGGCTCGCAGCGGGCTCGTGCCTACGTACCTACTCACTTGATACCGTATCTGATACGTTACGTGCTACACTGCTAAGTGAGTACCCTTTTTTTTTTTTTTTTTTTTTTTTTTTTACGTGGAGAAATGCTCATGCATACTGCGCTACCACGGGGAGATAGCGCAGTTATGTGGGACTCTAACCCACTAAAACTCCACGGTGTCCTCCAGTGCCGCTTATGGCGGGAACGCGAAAGCCATCCGCGAACCCGCCGCGGCTGTCCGTCACCGGACCCTCCTCTTAGGGGAATGACCCCCATCACCGGCGCACCAGAACACACGGCACGCCGGACCACCCCGGGCACCAGACAGCGCATGGGTGCCAAACGACCCCGTGTATGGCACCCTTGGTCCCCCTGCGGCGGGTCAGGATAGTGGCCCCGCCGCCTACCACTTTTCGGCCGCAGGGGATAGGGAGAGCGGCCTACGCAATACCAACACTCCTCCTCCCCTGCGGCCCCACCGCGTCCGCCATCCAACGATGGCGACTCCGTCTAGGCCGCGGAAGGTGAGAAAAGTGGCGCTATCGTTACACCACTACTCTCCCGCCGCGGCCCACTACCCCCAGCACCAGTTGCTATGCCGCCCCGCGGCACCGCAACTGGTTGGCCGCTACGTCGTCGGCTTAGCGGACAAAGCCCTGACGAGCGGCCCCTCCTCGGGTTCCTCTTCGCTTCACCGTGGGTGCGGAAAACCACGGCTACTGAGCCCCCCCGCAACGACAATGCGGGAACCCACCGGGGGGGTGTGAGTACCCAGCTTAAGGTAATGTGGGTCTATTAAGTAACTTACCTGTGTCGTAATTGACTATCTGCATGTTACCGCTATTGGTGTATGTGACACTGCAGGTCTCTGCTTTACGCTCTATGCACATGGCGTAATTAAGATTGTTCTGAAATGGAAATGCGTAGTTTATTATAATGGGCTTCATTTCGTATCATCAGCATGACTATTGAAAGTTTTAGAAGAGTTGAATGACCTAATACAACACTTCTTTATAGTTTTAATAGGTAAGTACCTATAGTGGGGAAAAATGTGATAGAAATCATGTATCTACTTAAGTTTACCATTACATTTCGAGACCCCTCCGTACCTCGGAAAGCACGATAAGCCATTCTTCCAGGCTGTCATTCGTTTATATATCGTTGACAGTCATTACGAGTAGTCAGAAGCCCATAGGTCTGACAGCCAGTCTTACCAAGGGGTATCGTGTTACCCAGTAACTTGGTTGTGAAGGTCAGATAGGCAGTCACTCCATGTAAAATGCTGATATTCAACTGCATCCGGCTGGACTGGAAGCCGACCGTAACATATAGTTTCCCAACTATGGATGTTACTAAAGGCTGGGCAGATTGACACCTCGTATATTGATGATAAGCAATAATATATAATATAACTCAAAGAAAAATCGTTTATTATGTATACATGTGACCTACATAACAACCTACATTAATTCATATAATTACGGATACCTACTAAATAACTTGGGGTTCTTGTAATAACGATTTCAGATCTATCTCGATAGTTGAAGGATTCTAAATAGCCTTGAGTTTCTGTGAAGTATTGTTGGCAGCCAGTAGGTGCAGCTAGGTCATCGGCCGATGTCAATTGTGTTACCTGTAAAATCATAAAACATTAATTAAACCTTAAATAAATACTTCCGCACCTACTCGTATTTTATCACACTGTACGCGTCGCGTCGACACGGTATTGGTACAGTGGCATCGGGTTGAGTGATCGGTTGCTAGTTCGATTCCTGTGCCGAAATGAATAGTTCTAGACGTATGGCTTAAAGATACAGTGCTCTCCAAAAGTTCGTTGAAATTTTTCCACTGCAGCTGTAATGCCAGATTTTCTTGACAAATTCAACTAGGTACCTATGAAAAGGGATTACCTGTTTTATTTTGATAATTTTGGTTGAAGTGTAAAAATTACAACTTAGTTTTGGAGGGCACAGTAGTCGTTGTTCGCGGGCTTCACGTTTGAGAGTCGTGTTTCGTACGATAGGTATCGTCGCTGATACTGCAATACCGCGGAAGTAACAACAGACAATACCGCGTAACTTAGATGTGGCAAATTTTACAGGAGGACGAAAAAACTAAATTACTTCTGCTGGACTTATCCAATACGTGTCTGAACTTTAAACTATTTAGATATGTGTATTAGTTAACTTATATCTTATTATTTAGTTCAATCCAATCAATATTTAGCTAGAAAATACACTTACGCTGTTTTTCATTTTATATGGCATTTGTTATCTGATCTTTTTTGGTATTTACGCGGAATTGGAGGGAGAATAAAACAGAATTATACTATTATAAAGAAGTTATATTTACTCAAGTAATCACAGCCTCATCATTTTAACTTTGGTAGTAACTGGCTTAAACAGTTTCATCATTAAAAAGTCGTCATATACTTATTTTTTTATAAGGAAAGGAACAATCACCAGGAATTACGTTTCTTTGGCGTAAGTGCAGATATTTGCTTTCTAATATTTGGCATTCTAGATGAAAACAGCAATGGAACACTATTTGTTAGTGTTAAGATATTTCGTGGTCTTCCTGGTAATGGGGCTAAGCCATCTTTGAAATGATTTTTATACTAAACAGTCCTATCAGGACTATATTTTAATACTGGCAGGTCCACCACAGATTTATCGCCAGCCGTACGGCCAGGTCGTATGGAGTATATACTTGGTATTCTTTAATCCAGTAGTCCTTGAAAAAAGTATGATCCGGTTGAATGACACTGTGTATGGAGAGGGTTACTTTCTTGCTTGTTTAGTTAATGTGAATTAGTTGGATGTTAGATGTGAGCAAAACAATACTTTGCAACGAGAATAAACCTTAGAATTGCAGAGAGCACCCATGGTTCTCTCAGGTTTAGGTTCTGTTTGACGATATTTATTACCAATCTTTTTGTATCCAAGATATTCTTTCCATTCTTCTAGATATTCTTTTTTTTTCCTGCCATGTTCTCTTTTCCATGTAAACCTGTCAGCTTTTCTTTTTCTCGATCTTGATTGACTGTGTCCCAATTTCTAACTCAGTATCTCTTTTAGGAAACCATTTAATATGATCTGATGACTCGATCGGTTGTACATTTGTGATTTGAGATAATGGAACATAATCAGGATCTATGAGTCATCTGACGGAAAAGTCCAACAGTGACTCAGTAACAGCTTCCGGAAGACCTGATGAGCTAGGGAAAGGTGCTAAAACTGTGGTCAAAGTTGATACTTTGCCTTCAGCAATAGAGTTTTCGATATTTGTAGCTGTACATAGAATTTGTTCGACAGGTTTTGGAAATAGAAGTGGGTTACCTTCACCCTTTTGATCCAAAATTTGCTTCCTTTTATTTACAAGTGCCTGGCGCCAATTTTGAAGCTCTTGTAATGTGACAACGTTACTACCACCACAACAATAAGTGCACACTTTACGTGTACATTTGTAGTGTAGTGCACATTTTAAAAGAGTAACGGTGGAGTTTCTTGCCCATTCTTCTCCATACGAAACTACATTTTGGAAGGGGCGACTAGAATCAATTCTATTTTAATGTAAATTTTGACGTTCAAAAGTGCCTTTTAAGTGCCTATTTGAAATAAATGCTTTGACTTTGACTTTGTAAAATGGGTGAATTTACAGATTCTAATAAGTAACCAAATTGAGTGAGAAACAAGCATTAAAACAATATTAAAAACTTACCGATCAGATTCGTATTACTATTTTTTTTTTTATATTTTCTGGGGCATCCCTCTAAAATGCCACGTCTTCTTGTTAAGATCGCGAGAATACGCGGTATTGGTCAAATAATTTTGACAGGTTCGCTCTCGCGGTTTTAACTTGTTGTGATTACTCGCATATTTTCGAGCTATACGTCGAACTGTGAATGTGGTCCGTAGCCAATCGGCATCGTATGCTCATTGCCGCGTAATCTCAATTTTGATACTTTTGTACTTCCGCGGTATTATCCACTGTTAGTTACGCGGTATTGCAGTATCAACGACGGTATACCTATTGATGATACTTTATCATCAATAGGTATAGGTATCAACTTCCTTAATTTTATTACTCCTAACCTAGGTGAAACTGAAATAAGAAAACTGTACTTACCTTCATTGAAAATAGTCTGCTATCGGAAGAAACGGTTTGGAACGTAAGATAAATAGGTCCGTCGACATCACCAACTTCAATATAAACTGAAACAATTACATCAAACGAAGTCCACATTATCTACTTTTAAATGTAGGTGTTTCTATTAATACATTCTGAGATACAGTGTACAAATCCCGCGCTTTACTTGTGGCAACCAAAAACAAGTGTACGAGCACACCGTGAATGTGTAGGTACCTACGTGAAATGGGTCTGCCCATTATAGCAGAACTTTTATCTCATAATATTATTTTGCATAACATCGAATATCATAAACTTCATTTCGCAGAAAATCGTTTAGCTCACATTCTTATTATAGCATACAGTCAAAACTCATAATTGTGTAAGTCAGAAACATCTTTAGGCATAAATTTCATATCCATAATATTTCAAAAGTAGAACCATCATATCGCAGAAAGTTCACAGTCAGAATCGTCTTTTGGCATACTTAAGGCCCATAGTATCCTCATCTCCCGTTTGTATGCTAAAGCACGACTGCCGCCCGCGCCCGCGCAGGGCACCTCTGAGCCTTTATCTCAAAATGGGGATATTCCTTTGATTAATTTACAATTGTGCTTCGGTGATTCTGTGGTACCTCTAACTATCTATTTTTCAGTGTATTTTTTTAATTAATAGTAGTAGTAAATTATGCCTGAGGTAATATTGCCAGAGGTAATTATACCAAATACAAATTCTGCCATTGTAAATCCGTACATATAAACATTCGGCCAAACAATAATTATATTTGTGGCGTCACGTATTGTGCATTTGTGTACGCACCTTATTAGATACGTGGCGTCGTCGCCTGTACTATATTTAGTTTATGTAAGTTTTTGTGTTCGTTTGTTAAGTGGCAACACTAAGCTACGATCCGGGGCCATAACCTTCCTCCCTCTTGGTCCCTCTCTTGGTTGTCAAGTTGTCAACCGTCACGGGAAACGGACTACTTTTAAGTCGTTAGTTTATTCTGTCCCTACTAGTTAAATTAGTTTTACGACTGTGTATTCTAATTCTAAACTAAAAACTGATATGTGTGTGACATATATAATCTTGTTATCAACAAGTTGGAGTTACACTTCCGCTCTTCGACCACAACCTCACCTCCAAACAACGTAAGAGGACACAGGCAGAATACCTTCCACCTATGTCCCCAAATATTAAATAAATTATATGCCTTAAAAATATTAGTTTAAAGAAGATTATGCCAAGTGTGTTATGCCAAATAAATATCGGAGCATCATGATTCTGCCAGATAGCACACAAATTACGTGAAGACGGCGAGTAGCGTCAGCAATTATCACACGCACGCACTTCTAATTTCGTTATTGTTGCCTCGGACGGTACCCAGAGCTCCTGCGCTTATTCGCACATACACAGCGTGTTTGTACTTGGTATCCCTACCTAAGTGAAGCGCGCGTTGCTTCGTGAGATAAAAATACTATATGAACATGTTTACGAAAAATATTAGGAAAGTATATATGCGTAGTGTTCAGTAGTATCTATGTAATAGTGATAGCTGTCCCCCTATCAGTGACGCCCTGAGCCGAGGTCCGTACCCCACAGGGGGTGCCCTCAGCGTGCAGTCGCTTAGCTTGTAAATTTTAGTTTGTAAGCCCTGGCTGGAGGCGTTAAGTGTAAAATCTTAATGGCAGCCCCAGGAATGACCGGTTGAGCAGTCACGGCCTCTCAAGGCCAATTGCGAGATGCCCTACAAAAAAAAAAAGTACTTATGCATAGTGTTTCTTACCGTGTTGACCGGAGTTGATCCCGCAAAGGATGGGTATTATGCTATTAACATTTTGCCCTGATACAATGAATTGATCATCTTGGCATGAACCATCCGAAGGTGGCAGCAGCTGAAAGCAATTTTTATTGAAATACGGACAAGACGATTATTATTGATGAACGAATGAGTACTCGAGAAATAAATTGGGTAGAGTGTACAGGGTGGTGACTGCTGATTTAGTGACCGTCCGGCCTACGCTACATCCCATGCAGGTAGAGGTTTTATAATACAGGGTGCGTGAATTTCTATTTCACCAGTCTAAATCGTAAGAGCTATCTTTTTATACTGATGTCGGATGCACTCACTTGCTTTTCACATTCTTGTAATTATTGTAGGTTCTCACCTCAAAATTGGTGAAGTCCAAACGTATTTGTTTAATGTCTTCAGAAACTTTGTCCAAAGTTAAAGCACAGGATAGTCTTTCAGTGCTCGGTGAAGGGAAGTCTGGGTTTGTGAACCATCCTGACTCCGCAGTAGAACGGTCGTCACATACAAATTGAGCTGGAACATTGTTAGCAACATGTTTATCTACCGACTTAATATTTAAAAGCTCTTAGCAAAAACGACTGCTGCATGTACAGAAACTACGACCACTTGAAGGTCTGGCGCTTGTCTTTAAGAAGACGGCAGAAAAATGGCAGTAGCATTCTTATAAACAGAAAAATATAACCACAGTAGATCTATACTAGAAATTACTTACTGACGCAACACGTCCCGTAACCATCAGCACAAGTCCCCATGGTAGCTCCTCCGGAGTCGGTGCACTCTGATTCAGGCAGGCACGTCCCTTCTAGACCACTGCTAGATGTACAGGACTCATGATCAAATTCTACCACCTGAAACACCTCCAGAAAACGTGTCCTTGGCTTCTGTTTTGAGTTTAACTGCTTTGACCGTCTCGGTCCCACCACAGGACACTTCTTGGGAATATGTTTTCGTTTAGGTCGTATTTTTTTCAATAAATTCACGTTTTCTATTGTATTGTTGTCATTTATTATTACGTCTTCGGAAATAAAATAAGATACATTGTTATCGCTCCTGATACCGTTACTAAACGTGTTTGATTTTGAAATAAAATCGTGGCGATTATTTTCAGTTTTTTTAGGATCGATCAACATTAAAGGCATGAATCGATCCTGGATATTGTAATTGGTTCTAAAGTCCGGATTCGAAAAATTGTGAAGTGCGTCTCTTCTTTCAATGATTGCCGCAGAATACCAACGGTCCGCGTTGATAACTACCATAATGAAGAGCAGTAAAGTAAAGTGTTTATCAAATAAATACATTTTCGCGCACAAATGACTGCAAAGACCAGTCGCTAAGTAGGATGCACGCAGAACTGAATTGCAGTTAGAGTGACGATGCACTTGGCTTGCCCCGTGAGGACAGCGTGACGAATGTAATTATTGCCTAGAAATCGTTCTGGTTTGCTAATCTGTCCCATATAATGGATAGCGGCATGATGCATGTACCCATGGCTACCAATTACTTTTATTAGTTTGAACTGCACACATTATGTCTGACGACATAGACTTGTAGGTAGATAATAGTCTGGGCTGACAGGTTTGGGTCACATAGATCAGTTCGTAATGCATAAAAGACAAGGCGAACCGCGCCCTGTCTAATAATCTAACACGTGCTGATACTATGGAAATTGTGTGAACTATTAGCCAAGTACAATTTGATTGTTGTTAATTTTCCGGATTTTATAGGAAACGTAGATTTTAGACGTCGACATTAGATCACTGATTGTCTGATTGTCTGTAGGTAATATAAGTTACCGTGGTACCGTGGTTCAAGATGCGCAGAAAATAGGTAATAGTCAAAGGTTAGGTACCTAGTAATATCAATACCTAGTCCATTTTCATACTTACTTTTCATTTGGACAATACATAAGTAGAACATTCGTAGCTATTCAGCTTGATCGGCCAGCGTAGTGTGCTGCGTGGGTTGTCGCAACCCCAGCGAAATAAATTGATGACCTAAAGGTGCGCTTACACGAGCAACTAAAATTGCTCCATCTTGGGAAATTCTCGATAACTATGACGTCACGACTACATCCAGCAATTTAGGGCAATGGCAACATGTAGCCACCTCTTGCCAGAGTTATGGCCACACAATATGGAGCAACTTAAAAAACTAGGCAATGCGCCTCCCCCGCCGCCGCCGCCCCCGCCGCCCGCCGGCCGGTTCCTCTCGCAAAAACGAGACGTAGTTATAGATACGTACAAACAAGATAGAAATAAAATGGACTAAAAATTTCCAAACCGATTAGATACCTATTCGGCAACTCGTGAAATATATGGAGCAATCAGAAGCAGTATTGCCGAAACACATCGGCAATTTATTGTTGTTGCTCCAGATTGCTCCACTTAATTGATCCAGACTGATCCATTAGTGTTGCCAAGCAATAATTGCTCAAAAAATTGCCCGTGTAAGAACACCTTTAGAAAAGCGGCTGGGCGAGACCGGATGCGAAAGTCGGAGACCACTACCGGCACCCTAATTGCGTAACACGCGATTAATCATAATCGGTTTCATTTTGACAGTTCAACAATATTCATTGCGTTATTTACGTTGTTGAGCAGACACATTTTTCGAACATATGAAGCAATGGTTTAGCCATTTGTTTCAAAACGAAACAAATTATGCTGAATCGTGAGTTACGCAATTAGGGTGCTGGTGTGGCTGAATTTGGGATAGACCTAGGTAGGTACCTAATATCCTGCTGTCACTGACTCGTGCAAGAGGAGTTTAGGAAGATCTAGGTATCTTCAGCAGTTCACGTATAACAGTAAAAAAATATCTCCAAATTGTGTGTACCGAATAGTTCTAGAGAGATCTAATAATATTGTAACGAACGGGGCCAATACAGCCATTACTCCTATTATAAGTAATTCACCTATGTCACCTGTGGATAAAACTAGACGAACTTGGTCTAGATATAAACTTAGATTATTGTTATTATGTATATACCTAGCCAATGTGTTCTACATTCATACCTTTAGGGGCTGATGCAATAAATGCAATAGGTATGTATCGTTGCTTTTTAGTGGCCAAAAGGCAGGGTACATTCCTACCTAATAGGCCTAATGATAGAGATAAAGGCTGTGATAAAAGCATAGAAGGGGTTCAAACCCAGCACTGCCAACTTCGGAGGAATTACACCGTTGGATTTTAGTCGGTTGAAGTCCAGTAGACCCGCCCAGTTGTTAGTGGCTACTTTAAATAATTCACAATTATTTATACACGCGTTGCACCTAGGTAGGTATAGGTCGCTTAGGTTGAGTAGGTAGGTATTAGTCTCCTGTAAGTAGGTATAGACTCCAGCACATAAAGCTACGTCAATCTGTCCAATTTCTTTGATAAATTTTCAACTTAACAACTTAAGCATATGGATCATGTTCAATTGGGAAAATTTGACAGTTTGGGGTAGCTTGATGTGCTGGCGTCTGTACATTCGTTCTAGTGCCCAAGTTCTGGCAGCTGCAGTTTAGATAATCAATTATAGTAAGTGGCCCTGTGACAATTTTGACGAGGCTTTGCATGTCTGTGTGTTAAACAAGTTTAAACACATATTCAAAGAAATATTTTAATGTGGTAGTTAAATCGACTACTCTGACACCGCATTTACACAATCGTGTTCGCCATTCGCCTCGTCACTCGGCGAACATTCGACAAAACTTTCGTATACGAGTGCCGTCGCGAATTACTGTTCACACATTCGCGGTGTGAATTAATTTGACATTCGCACACGAACATGGAGGAAGTGAATACAATGGCGGCATGCGCGCTACATCTAATGAGTTTATACAATTATTAAGGTATCCTGCGTAAAACAGTAAAAAAGAACCGTCGACGCAGACGATGATGGATGATAGCTTGTCATCGCAATAGTACAATGTAAGTAGCTATCTATTTAATCCGTAATTTTGAGCAAAAATTTGATTAAATTACAAACTGAATGCAGGCGAATCAGTAAGTTCATGTTCGCCATTCGTGCCCTTTGATTCGCGTCCGAAAAACAGCTCCAAACGCGAGCGCGCGAATTGCGAGGCGAGGCACGAGGCGAATAGCGAGCGCGCTGTTTACAAATGCGTGTTCATTATTTGCCTCGCCATTCGCCTCGGGATTCGCACGAATGTGTAAGTGCGACATTAGGATGTCTCTTTTAAACTCTAGATATAATCTTGGTCAAATCATGTAAAGACCATGTACGTTAGTGTCTGAAATGGTCTTTTGAAGAAAGAACCACACAGATTGAGTGTACCTGTCCAGTCAGTGCAAGCATTTGTCAGTAACCGTGCCTCAATTCAGAACATAAGGAGCTCAACGATTAGATGAACAATAAATTTGGGTACTTAGTACAATTTGAAGACAACCCGTTAGTTTAAAAAAAATCCACTGGTAATCCAGACAATTTATAATTTTATACCTTAGGCACTTTAATCTAATGGATATTTTATTGAGGACATGAGTAATAATTTGTAAATATTTCTGCACGTGACAGGCCGGCTGTGTATTGTCCTTGCGTACCTATGTGTATCGTGTGTATGCAGCCACGCCTGCGCGTACCTACGCGCTTTTTCCAAAGCTCTGCGGTCACGCATACAATGAATGCTGTCATACATTATATTGCGAGTGCCTTATATCACACATGTGGCCCTTCGTTCTAATATGTTGACATACTGGGCCAGTATAAAAGGCTAACGCGTTTGCCGATTCAAACATATCGGTCCGAGCTTTCAGGGGTTGAACATTAAAAATGCTTTTAAAAGTAAGTTGATTACTGTTATATTTTTTATACATTTGTTATCGAACACCTACCTCAATAGGTAGGTGTGCTCGAAACATGGACAAACTGTTTCGAGCAAAAGTGTTGGCGTTGATGTCTTTTGTTTTACCTTTTGTTAGCATCCATGTAGATTAAATTTAAAAAGATCCTAATTTCGTAAGACTTTTATAATTTAAAGGTATAAGATGATAACGAGCTTGCTTTCGAAATAAATACACACAGAGTAATCATCTGTGGCTCGAGCTCGAAGAACGGAAACGTAAAGCCACCAGCAGGCTTAGCATGACGCTTCCTATTTCTACCCTACCGTAGAATAGAAATCGTTTGTCTACCTTTCTCGGTTAAAAACTGTCAACTGTCTACACGAAAACGTCATTTTTGTCTACTATTCCGTGGACAAAACGCTTCTCTACGGTTCTTGTGCTATGCTTGCAGTTCCGTAGTTATCACGTCGAACCGAACAAGTGTCATTTTCGACACGGCCAGGCAGTTTGTCGAATGGTAATTTCATAAAAGTTCCAGCGAGATTATCACAGGAAGTCTCGTCGATTAACAGGAGCTAGTCGCAGTAGTCCCCCTAACTGTGGTCCCTTGTGCCTTTGTTAAATTTGCGTGCCATGTGATGTGTTTTTTTCTTTCCAGTTATTATTCTTGATGTGCCTAGCAGCCGCCACTCACGCTGGGCTTGTATCTCCAGTGTACAGTTCTCCCTACGCCTATGGCGGCTGGAACCCGTACAGCTCCTACCCTGCTCAGCCAGCAGTCGCCTCTCAGCACTCCAATATACTGAGATCGCCGTTCAATCTTGGCCAGGTAAGTACCTGCTATCATTTATTCATCAGTAAAATAATGTAAGTATTGCGAACTTTATGTGCTTGGGACAAAAATAATTTCAAAAGAAAAAAAATATTAATTAGTAGAAAGCAAACAGTTCTTATAATAAGTTCAATTAAATTTAAAAACGTTTGTTACAAAACTTCAACTACAACTATACTACACTATACGTCTACAGGTGACTGCAGTCTGTAGCTATACTAAATTCACTATGTGCCAGAGTTTGCAGCCGTATAATCCAGGATAAGTTGCCCACCGAGGCACCGACAGCCTCGTTGGTTTTGTTCTCGCAAGGGCAACTTGCGTAGTTTCTGAGTTCGATCTACAGATAGGCAGTGTATTGGATTTTTACTTTACGAATTTTTCAGTAACAGCCCGGAGTCTACAGTATGGTAAAAGGCAATTGGCATGGTAGTCTGGCAAACTTAATTTGGTGAAATGAGGATGTAATCTACATCATACTCTACATGTCTTGATCACCCTTCGGGGAAAACAGGCTTGCCGCGCGATGCTATGTTACGTGGAATGCCCAATCAAATAGTGTTATAATTTCCTACTTCTGAAGTTGGTTAAAAACTGTAATTTCTTTGATAAACAGGTATCGACATACTCGAAAGCGATCGACACGCCGTTCTCAAGCGTCCGCAAATCCGACGTGCGCGTGAGCAACCCCGGTGTCGCCTACTCGCCTGGATACGCGGGCTTTGCGTCGCCATACGTCTCCCATGTCGGTGTCGCCCCCGTCGCCAAGGTAAGCTGAAGTCACATCAACAACTTTAAATCAATGGATAGTATTGGATAGGTAGAGAAGAGTACCTACAATAATAGATTTGGTAGACACTTCTTAATTGTGTAGCCGACCTCTAGCCCATGTGCCCCCTCCAGAAATACATCCTGAATCCGCCCTTGTATGGTATGGTATTCCCTATAGGTACCTATAACTTTAACGTATGCAGTGACGGATCCAGGATTTTCGTTTGGGAGGGACCTGACCCCGCTGATTTTAGCAAATTAAACACTAAAAAACATGACCCTCCTTCTAGCGCAGTCGGGTAAGTCGGCCTCCTCGGATTACTTTTCGGAAATTCCTCAATAATAACATAAACTTCGTTTTTTTAAAGCTAACTGGTATTATTAAGAAAATTGTGTTGACCCTAGCATTACTCTATGTATAAAATATTGAGTCTTACTGCTTTGACATAAGGTTGACTTTTCTTTAGCTCTATAGGTATGTCAAAATACATAATTAAAAATAAAGCCTATGATAAACGTTACTGAAATCGATTCAGTAGTACCTAAATTATTGATCAAACTACTTTTAGGGTTGCGATCATTCTGTTGCACCTTGTATATGGCAGCTAAACAGGTTAATGTAGAACCTCCAGGGAAGAACGCGAAATTCAAATTTTCTTACGTTTTTTGCGCTTGGGGATCAGGTGCGGTCGCAGCCAAAGACTACATATTGATGAGAAAATTTATTAAGCATGACCCCTAGGATCCCCCCCTCGGACCGTGCCTGTTGAGTGTTGAGGATGTGGTAAATCGTCACTGGGACCGCGTACAGCTGCCACTATCGAGATCAGATTTTCTCTTTTTACCCGACTACGCCAGAAGGAGGGTTATGTTTTTCGAGTTGATGTATGTATGTATGTATGTTTGCATGTATGTATATTTCTTTGGCACTCTCTGTAGCCTAAACAGCTGGATCGATTTCAGCTTGAGAGGTGCCGTTAGATTTGTCATAATTGTGAGTGACACTGGGAATATCAAAATTACAAATAATGGCCGATTTTTGGCGCCATATTGTGTATTAATTTTTTTTTTCTCTTATAAAGTGAACTTTAGTTAAAAAAGATGGAAATAAGAAACATGATTTAAAAGGATGACTATTAGACTAAATACTAGCTATCTCATGCAGTCGAAGGCATCTTCATAAAGACCTTTATTGCCTCCGACTGCATGAGATTGCATTCATTCAAGTCTATTATTCATCCTTTTAAAACAAGTTTCTTGTTTCCATCTTCTTTAATTAAAGTTCACTTTTTAGGCAGTCGGGTTTTTTGATTTTGTGAATTATTTTTTTACAATGGCACTTTGTAGAAGGGTGTTGATGGCATTTTGTTGAACAGGTGATTATTTATATCTACAGTTTTAGGTTAGGTTTACGCGGAGTTAGTACCGTAGGCGACCGGTAGATGTCACTGTGCTGATGACGCGCATTGCTGAATGGCGGTGTTAAGATTCTCCGCGATTGCGTTGGGTTCCCCGATTTCCGATTTTCAGGTATCGCTTCTCGGCCTTTTGGCTAAGATCAAAGTGTAGTATCTGTTCTTTTCAGCTTAATATCTGAAAGTTCCCTCACTGAGGGACCAGTATATTAAACTGATTTTTGTAAGCTGACGGGATGTTCGGGGCTCGCTCCACTCCCGTCGCGGGTCGGCCCGGCATTGCAGTGCCGCCGGGATCGGCCCACATAATTCTCTATCGAAGTAAAGCTTAGATATTAGCTAGGTCGGTTGTGACTAGGGCTTGCAATATCCGTGATTTTTTACTATCCGGATGATACGGATATTATTTAGTACTTATTAAAAATAAAACTAATAAGGTTTTGTAACACGTTATAATCAGTCTCTCAAGCAAAATGACAGGAAATTATAAACTATACCAATATTTCAAGTAACAATCACATAACAAACCTAGTTACTTTCTAAAATTGTACAATAAAACACCGGTGTTTTTCTATATTTTATTATAGTTTTCTATCTATTCTTCTCATGCTAAAAACAATTTTATTCTACTTAAAAATGAGATCTTACATTTATCACAAATCACAACATCCCAATCAAATCAACCTATATTAAATAAAAACATCACTTTCCCTGGCAAATCAGTTCAATTATTAAACAACTATAGTATAAATCAAATATAATTAAACAAAATATCTTTAAATAATCAAATAACTACAACATGATATTACGTAATTCTTATATTATTTTTTATCCAAATTCTGGTAATATATAATTTATGATCTTAAAAAGCTTAAACTATTTAATTAATTTTCTTTCATGAAGGGCCAGCGGTTTGGGGTACTATCTTTGTAACTATGACGTTCAAAAAGTACTCTTCCAAAAAATACCTAAATCGCTTCGTGTGCGTGAGTTCTCTCTATTTCTCCAGGATCCCATCATCAGATCCTGACTTGATGATCATGGGACCACCTGGGAAGTATACCCTATCAAACAAAAAAAAAAACCAAATCGGTCCAGCCATCTTCGAGTAATCGGGGAACATACATACGAATTGAAAACCTCCTCCTTTTTGAAGTCGGTTAAAAAGAGCTGACACTCAGTCTACTTTTGATTTGATTAGACGTAGAGTGGGAAGGTCTCCCACAAGGTGGTCCGACGACCTTGTGAAGGCCGCGGGAATCCGCTGGATGTGGGAAGCACAAGACCGGTTGAAGTGGAGGAGCCTGGGGGAGGCCTATGTACAGCAGTGGACGTCTTTCGGCTGAAATGATGATGATGATGATGATTTGATTTTTATTCATAGAAGTTCTTTAATGGTTACATATATATCCTGTAGGAGAGAACACTCTTTCCGCTTCAACGCTGGTCAGTGGTATTGATAAAAGTAGATTGTAAACCCTTTCTAAATTCCTGCTTCTCTGACCATTTTCATCAAATAATGCCATCTCTACTCGAATTGTGGTGTCTAAATCATTTGTTGAAGAAGTCGGTCGCTGCGCAGGAGATGGCTGACTTATAAATGAATGATTTCTTCTCGTATTTGTGTTTTAATTGATAGGCTTACAGTTGAAGAAGAGCAACCTTCTTTTTCTTGTGAATACACAAGAAACAGAAGGAACCAGATCAAACAGTCATAACTTCAGCGGACAATAGTCCGCTGAAGTTATGACTGTTTGATCTGGTCGTTGTGTGTCAAAAATGTAGAAATAATATTAACAATCGTCAATCTCACAGATTCGTTTGTAGGATTTTCAAAAGGACAGTCGTGTGTACTTCGCTCTTCATAAAATTTTTGTGGGTTGTGTAAATATGTCATTGTACGGATTATTTCTGGAAGTCGTCGTTCTGATGTTCTTCTTTTGAAAATGGTGAAAAGTTTACAACAAAAACTGGTTTTAAGTGCGAAGCGACCGTGCGTAAGATACAATACAATACAATCTTGAAAATATGTGTAGTATGCATGTGAGTTTAACATAAAGTTAAGAAGTGGTCAATGTTGTCATGATCTCTGTCACTAAATTGACTTATTCTGATTTGTGAAGTGAATAAATAATTGCAAGGGTGATTAATACTAATAATAAATAACGTATTAACAGTTATGTACTTTACAGATGACAGCTTTTTATTTAATATTTAAAAGAGAAATACAACTATCCGTAACACCCGAAAAATCCGGATGGTGATGCAATTAAAATCCGGATTCGAAAATCGGCGGATATCCGGATAATCACGATTTCCGGATATCCGGATTGCAAACCCTAGTTGTAACAGCTATAATCTCATATCTGTTCCGCCTGTTCCTGTTCCACGTAAATAACTGAATACTAATGATAACAGTTTCAAAAACCTGTTACAAAATGATCACTATCAGGCTGTTATTTTATATGTGGAAATAGTAGTGGGTTGTAACAGATAACAGGTAAAATCGTATATCTGTTCCGCCTGTTCCTGTTCCATGTACACAAAGTAGGCACTTCTCTTTCTCACCAAGGTGCAACACCTATGCGAGGACCTAATGTGAGAAAGGAAAGAGCTTGTGACGATGTAACTGGGTGTCACAGTGTACCAGTTTTTATCTCATTCTAACTCTATCATAAGCATGAATAGAGAAAAGCTTGAGACTGTCGTGTGTGCGGGATTTTATTATTTCGAGGAACAATAGCTGTTATTTCAGTTTGTGTGTCGCAGTTACAGTCTGTTATCTTAAGATACCTGTTATAATTTAGCTGTAACGATAAATACGCCTCACTCCTAATATAAGCGTAGTGCTCATATCTTCATTACCCGACTGCGCGAGAAGGACGGTTTTGTTTTTCGATTGTACATATATAAGTACCTATATTTCTTTGGCATGGTCTGTAGCTTAAACGGCTTGATCGATTTCAGCTTGAGAGGAGCCGTTAGATTCGTCTTAATTGTGAGAGTGATACTGGGTATAGCAAAATTGAAAAATAAAATAAAGTAAAGGCAATAAAGGTCTTTATTGTTAAATTTAAGAAGATGCCTCCGACTGCGTGAGATTGTTTATAGTATTCAGTCTAATAGTCATCCTTTTAAAACAAGTTTCTTGTTTCCATCTTTTATAATTAAAGTTCACTTTTTAGGCAGTCGGGTTTTTTGTTTTTTTTTTTTAAGCATTATGTTCTTGGTTCACATATGGTCCCATGACAGTTATGTCGTGTCGTTACGTTAGTAGTGTAGTTGCCTAACTAGATAGTTACCTACGTTCGCGGCTCATATTTTAATCAGCATACAACTTGTATGTTGATTCTACCTGACATCCCCCTGACATGGAGTTCTGCAAGAGCACATTATTGCGTCCGGGCGTCCCTTATCTTTTTCGACTTAATCGATAGAAGGAATGTCGAAGACCTATTTAAACTGTGTATTTTATGGCGGTTATTAATAAAACAAAATTCTTTAATGTTGTACATACTCATTTTTTTTCAAGGTGGCTACTGCTGGTCTTCTTGGAGTGGCATACTCGGCTGCACCCACAGTGTCCCACATGACTTACTCCAATGGACTCGGCCTCGCATATGGCTGGTAATAACCGACGAGTTTAATGTTAGACTATTTAATAAAAAAATGTAAATGCATAGAATGATTCCTCTTCATTTGTTACTTGTTAGTTGTTAACATAAATTATTTACCTACATGGTAGTATTTTTTATAAATATATTATTTTCCAAAATTCCATGTTTTTTATTTGAGTGTAGAAATCCCATAGTGTGTAGAATATTAAAAAAAAAACGTATATTTTGATTGTGATTTTGATGGTATCCCAAGCATTTGTCCAACAGAAAAATATCATAGCTACAAACTTTTAGCTTAATGTCAATTTATGTTGAAACTTTGACCTATATGCCAATTGGACTTTTGATAAAAGTCGAGACTTATTTAATGAAATTGGGCTCAAAGTGCTAGTACCCCGCGCTTCTTTATTTTTTTTTAATACGTCACATGGCTTGTCATGTTTGCTGCAATAAATAGGGCTGCCAGATTGTTTTGGATACAAAAACCAGTATAATTTGGCATTGGCCATCTTTGTAGCTCGTTTATATAGATAAGCTTTTTCCAACGGCTTCGCCCGCGTGGATATCAGAAATTATCCCATGGAAATGTACTACCGGGATCCCGTACAAATCCAGGTTTTAAAATACGTGCCAAACATCCAGATCCCTTCATGCGTTTTTGAGTGATTGGTAATAAACATCCAAATATCTCAACAAACAAACTCACATTTATATTATTAGGATTGCCTTGAATATGAAGTTGCAGATAAAGTGAATTTTACGGTACTAACCGGTTGCGTATACCGACATCCAACCATTTTTTACGTAAATTTTAGTTACTGCTAGTCTGCTACTAACGCTAGCGCTAGTGATAAATCTAGGTATATTATAGTGACAAAACTAATAATTAGGAAGTAAAACGATGAGACGCACAACACGATATAGTTGTAAAATAACTGCAAATTACGAATTTGCGACTTGCAGTTTGAAGTGCTAACATTACCTACACCCTAATTGCGTAACTCACGAGTAATCATAATCTGTTTCGTTTTGAAACAGATGGCTAAACTATTGCTTATGTTCGAAAAATATGTCTGCTCAACAACGTAAATAACGCAATGAATATGGTTGAACTGTAAAAATTAAACCGATTATGATTAATCGCGTGTTACGCAATTAGGGTGCTGGTAGCAGTGAGTTGCCGAGTTGTTACAATATCTTTTTTGTAACAAACAGTATGTTTTTTTTTTACTACAACAATAGGGTATTTTACTCTACATATATGAGAAAAAATATAAAAATATATTATTGAGATAGCTTAGGCAAAATGCAGTCGGAAAATTTTAGTTTTCGTTCATGAAAAAACAAAATAAATTTTTAAATTCTTTTTAAGTTGTTTCGGTCGAAGTAACTGGCGTTCCCAACTCCGTATCATTTACGGACAGAAGATTAATTTGGAGCCCGAACTAAGAATGAATGACAACACGATTTCACAACTGTCTCTACTCCCGATATGTTTTTGCCCGTTCAAAAAAGTTAGTTAATTTGGCTGTAGGATTCACTAAGAAGTTTCGAACTACTTTCGGGCGGGCCCGTATCTTCGTTGACGGAGTTAGAGAGTAGGCCCCCAGGTTCGGAATAATCCGAATATCGTTCTGTTACAAACTAGTTAGTAATTAATAAATAGTAATTTTTGTTTAAGCATTTGTTTTTGTTTTTCTCTGACCCAGCGGTATAATATAAGTTGGCTCTGCTGGCAGCCCTGGTCACAAACGTCACACCGGGACTTGTCACTCTTGTCAGTTTTGTTGTAGTTGCCATATTTTCCACTTGCCAAGTTACTAATCACGTTATAATAAAAATTACCTGTGTATAAATAAAGATACGGGAAAACTCGTTTAATTAAGTCAGTAATACCTTCAGCCTAGATAGTTGCGCTTGTTTGTTCACGTCGCGTTACTCTGTGTGCACATGTCTTATCTTTATTGCCAGCGATAGTGTTCGTAAACATACACCTGAGTAAATTGTCTGGGACGTTTAGTTGTGGTTTTGAACCGTAGTGAGTATGTCTGATAGCGGGGACAGCGACGTGGCGTGGACGTACTATAAGGACCGTCCGGAATGGACCGACGTGACCCCAGTGCCGGAAGATGAGGGTCCTAACCTAGTTGTCGTCATCGCTCATTCAGAAAAATGTACGTATACGCATTACGCAGCAACTTGCTGTTTAAAAGAAAACATTACACTCATCATGATGAGCATTTCTACAACCTGCACTTGACACACTCAAATTCGTATAACCTTCAGGTGAGAAAGGACATACAAGTCATAAAAACTTGATGGGCTCATTTCCATAACTTGATTATTTTTGTAATGGCAAGATGATTAATTGTGTATCGACTAATACATGGTCAGTGTAATCTCAACCTGTTTACAAATATTTTCCTCTACTTTTGTTATGTGAAACAACCAGTTTCCTTCTAATATTATACCTTGCCATGTCCCTTGAAAATATTAATAACTTCTTTTTTTTTACATGCCTGTTCTGTGTCCCATTGCTGGGCAAAGGCCTCCCCATTTTCCTTCCAAATCTCCCTATCTTGGAATGTAACATATGTTTAATTTTTTAATTCAGTTGTCGACGTACATGATTATTTCCGGGCCGTGCTTCAAAATAATGAGAGGTCTGAACGAGCCTTACACCTAACAAAAGACGCAGTGGAACTGAACCCAGCTAACTATACTGTGTGGCAATATAGGTGAGTCTAAAATAACTATAAAATGTAATTAGTATGTGATAGTAAGTGGTACAAACAATTTATTAGCTAAAGTGAAAAATGAGCTATAAATTAAATGTAACTGGATGATCGCCAACCCTGCCAATTAGCACCAAAATAACTTGATCTTGTACTGTGCCTATTAATATTTATATTGCATAATGTATTGTTATTATGTCAACTTTTATAATTGCATTGAAGGTGATACAAATATGGCAGTTGACAAAATAATTAAGTATCTGATTATTATTAACTAGCTTTTGCCCGCGACTTCATACGCGTGGACTTCAGAATCAAGTAGATAATCATTTTTTTTTATTTTATTTTATTTTATTTGGGAAACTTACAGCTAACAATAAAATAATAATAACCTATAATATATAGCCTATTTTTTAAGTTAGACCTCTCGGAATACATCATTGAAAACTGCATTCAATTATTCCATGCAGTGGTTTTTGCGTGATGCGGTAACCAACATACAGACAGACAAAAATTCTAAAAACCGTTGTTTTGGCTTCTGTTGCTCTAATAAAGACCCCCCATACTATTTTTTCTTCAATATCTTTAATGTACAGACATCGGCCTGTTACAATTTTATTATATGTATAGATAAGTTGAATCTTGCCAACATTTTTTCCATACAAACTTAGGGGGTGTATTACTCCACGGTTAAACAATTTAGATCAAAAATTAAACATGGCATGGTTTTGCCTCATTATTAATATTGTCTGTATGGAAAAAGAATACTAAAATAAACAGCCATTACAAAGTTATGAGCCAACAAAGATTCTTTTTTCTTGCTAATTTAACCGTGTTTTAGTTATAAAAGCAACAAAGCTCAAATATCGAAAATTTCAATAAACTTTAGTGGCCATTGGTTTATGCAGTGATTTTTCCATAAAACCCGATCTTCCAAAGGACTTTTCTTAATTTTTTAGACGTCTTTTTTACTATAAATGATTCTGCATCTCACTCAATAACGTTGTGTATGTTGACTAGCGTCTAACTGCTCATCACTGATACTACTTCTGTCGGATATAATGCCTGGTGAGAAAGTGTGCTTTTTAGCCAGGCCCACCAGTGAGTTCGAGCCCGTGACTAGATTCCCCTTAAGATCCTTTATTGTCCCACTACAAGGACCTCTTCACTCTTTTTCCACTTCTGTTGGTGTAAAGGCAACAAAGAACCAGCACCCTAATTGCGTTACACGCGTTACACACTTTCAATCTCAGTCGGACTCCTCTTGAAGGATATTGCTAATCCATTGCTTCATAAGTTCTAAAAATCTGTCTACTCAACAACAAATAATACAGTGAATGTCATTTTTGCATTCATATTCACATTCGAATTTCCATTCCATTTCTACTGGTAGTGTGTTATGCAAATACTCCGCAGTTTTTATTGTTCCTCTAAGAGCCAATTTTTTTCGTTTTGTGGGGTATAGTTTTAAAGTTAAGATTTTTATTATGAACTTTTTTTTCGATAAATAAATAATAATAAGTATAATAGCATGGACCTTCTTTTGCGTAAATTCCATGAATTGTCATTCATTCGTTAATTTAATAAAAAAAGCAGAAAAGTAGACTGCTTCTTAAAGTTGCCTAGAGTCAATGCTACTTAAAGAAAGACTGATAATTAAAGTACCTCATACCTGAATAAAAATAAACAGTTTTTAACTTTTTCCAACCACTAATAATATAAGTTAAAAAAACATGTAGGTATGTAATTAGTATGCAGCTGTGAATAGAAACAAATAATTGTAATAAGATTAAAAACATGTTATTCACATTATTGTTGGAGCATTTTAGCATGGCAATAGTGGTCATTAACCCCACAAACAAGTTGTAGCATTTTTTTTAAACAATCAATATCTATAGTGTCTTCAATATGTTCCAATAACGAAAAACCTACAGACAGATATTAGGGAAAGGCTGATGACCGCTATTGCCATGCTAAAACGTGTCAACTATAGTAATCCCTCAGATTAAAAGCAACTTGCAACACCTTGATACTTGTAATAATAAACTGTCATTATATTTTTACAGGAGAGATCTACTAAAAGCCTTGGGAACGGATTTGAGATCTGAGCTGGAATATGTAGAACAAGTAATTAAAAACTCACCGAAAAACTATCAGGTATGCTACTAATATTTTAGTTGGGATTTTTTTTAAATCATTAGTATTATCTTTGCCCATACCAACTTAATGTATGCATGAATTTTGCGGTTCACACATACGCATTAGTTGCAAGATCACATCAGCATCATCATCAGACATTTTAAAGACAAAGCGCCCTCGGGTGCCAGATCTTTGGGCTCCCGGATGACCAGAAAGTCAGAACACTATCCAGCCTAAATCATATAAGCTCACTATACATATAAGCTCTTAATTAATTTACCTGTTTACCAATTTATAGGTCTGGCACCATCGGAGAGTACTTGTAGAGTGGCTTCAAGATCCAACACAGGAGATGGAGTTAACAGGAGATGCCCTGATGCAAGACCCTAAAAACTATCACGCCTGGCAGCATCGACAGTGGGCAATTAAAACATTTGGGTATGCATCTCTTAACTTACTAATTAAAATTACGCCAGCTTGTATGTAACATCCATTGTCAAACCTCTCTTCTTCGTCGTCACACTCTTGGCAGAGTGGTCGTGGTCGTCACATCAGGGGTGGTGGCAAGCTTCACAATCCGTCGCCATTCTTCAAACCTAGGTTGCTCTAAATTCAGTCTAGTCATTATTATTAAGAACTCCTTGACGTCACAATGAAATGGAATTGTTTCGTATAAGGCGGGAGGAAACGCCCGGGTGTTTCCATTGCGAAGATCGCCCTGAGGACACGGTGGAGCATACGGTCTGCCCGGCTTGGGCAGAGCACCGCCGTGTCCTCGTGGAGGCGATCAGCGGCGGCGATCTCTCGCGTCCGGCCCTGGTTCAGGCCATGGTACGGAGCGAGAGTGAATGGTTAGCCGTCACCTCCTTCTGCGAAGCAGTAATGCTCGCGAAGAGGGAGGCGGCGCACGTGAGGGAGAGGCAGTATATGCGCCCTCACGGCCGTAGTCACCGCGGGAGACGCCCTGGACGTCGGAAATCCCAGGCTGATTCCCGGCTACCGTAGGCGCGGGCTTGCGGACGGCGAGTAATGGGTAGCTCGCTGTCCGGTAAGGACCAAGCCCGGGTAGACGGCGCGTTGTGTTCCACGCGCGCTTCAAAGAGATGTCAGCACCAAATGGGGGGGTCCGTAAGGACCGATGCCTGCCAGGGGTGCGGGTTGTTCGAAAGAGATACCGCGGCCCCTGGCACATGGGCAACTCAGGGAACACGGGTGGGTTTCAGTCAGTAAAAGTCTGACACGCCCTCCCGCTCCACCCAGAGCGGGAGAAGTTATTTGATGATTTCCCAACCAAAAAAAAAAAATGAAATGGAATTGTTGTGTAAAGATATTGGTGATTGAAAAGTATGCAATGAATTTTGTAACGCGTTGACGTCAACTGTGTGTCCCAAATATTTACAATAGGACATATTATGTACATGATATGGCCAGTTACTCTCATACATGATAGAAACTGGCCCAAGATAAGCACGTGTTTCCGAGTGGATACTCGGAAACGCGTGCTCATCATGTGCCAGTTACCAAGTAGTAGTTTTCCACCCGAGAATGGCTGTTTTAGGGAGGCCAAACAGAATAAGCCCAAGGAACTAAAACAGAGGTCGTTAACCGGAGTCGAGTTTCGCTACCTAATTTATTTTGACCATGTTTACCTCCTCTATTTGGGACACAGTTGACCTCCTGAGAGATCCTATCAACAATAAATTATACTTACAAAATCAGAGCATCATAAACAGGGTGTTGGATTAGTATCAAACAATAATGTTACAGTTTACTCAGAGGTTACACATCTACAAGGTCTACTTTAATAAGCCACTGTTACTCAAATTCTAATCTTTTTTACAGACTCTACGAGAAGGAAATGGATTTCGTTGATAACCTTATCAGAGACGATGTGCGTAACAATTCGGCGTGGAACCAACGATACTTCGTCGTGAATAACCATCTAGGCTGGTCAGACCTGAACGTGCAAAAAGAAATCTGCTATACATTGGAAAAGATCAAATTTATAAAGAACAATGAAAGCGCTTGGAATTATCTTAGAGGCGTGTTAATACATGACAAGCGGGGCTTAAGCGGGAATGGCGTAGTTTCTTCTTTTTGTGAAGAACTTTATAAGAACAAGTGTCGTTCTCCTTATTTGTTAGCATTCCTTATAGATATTTGTGACGAAGCTGTTAACAAAGAAGAAATCAGTTCTTTACACTGCGCGACTAGAGCCGTAGTACTGTGTCAAGCATTGGCAGGGAAATACGACAAAATTCGTAGCAAGTACTGGAATTATATGTGTGATAAATTTAAAAAGGCGGCTGAACAGGAGGAAATCGATAAAGATGCAGCGGAAAATATGGATGAATGATTCTAGTTCCAATATATAGCAGAAGTATAATTTCAACTATTATTAAATAATTTATTTTGTGGTCTATCTTGGCCGCTGTTTGAATCATTATTTTTGTACAAACTGCAATAAATTGATGAGAAAATAGTAAAGTGTTAAAAAGATAAACAATCTTTATTTGCAACAAGTTTTATTCTGTTATTTTGTACTGTTATAAAGAGTTTAATCCAAAAGGCGCTATTTATAAAAACAAGCTAGTATTTTCCTTGCATTTGTGGCATCAGTGTTTGTGTAGCCTTTGTACACTGTTTCATCATAATAAAAGTATTTAATAGTACCTTTGTGTTGTTTTTTATTTGTAATGATTTTTGAAGCTGCTATGATTTAACACACAAGCAGGCTTATCACGAGAACCGTAGACAAGCGTTTTGTCGTAGGAAGAGTAGATAAAAATGACGTTTCCGTTGACAGTTGACAGTTTTGTACCGAGAAATGTAGACAAGCGATTTCTATTCTATTAGAAATAGAAAGCGTCATGCTAAGCCTGCAGCAGGCTTGGCATGAGAACCTTATAGAAGCGTTTTGTCGTCGGAAGAGTAGACAAAAATGACGTTTCCGTGTAGACAGTTGATAGTTTTGTACCGAGAAATGTAGACAAGCGATATCTATTCTACGGTAGAGTAGAAATAGAAAGCGTCATGCTAAGCCTGCGGCAGGCATATTTAGCACGAGAATCGTAGAGAAGCATTTTGTCGACTGAAGAGTAGACAATAATGATGTTTCCGTGTAGACAGTTGACAGTTTTGTACCGAGAAATGTAGACAAGTGATTTATATTCTACGGCAGAGTAGAAATAGAAAGCGTCATGCTAAGCCTGCAGTAGGAATGGCTTTCATTTTGATAGTTCAACAACATTCATTGCGTCGAGCAGATACATTTTTCAAATATATTATGGTGCAATGGATTAGCACTATCCATCAAAATGACTCGGATTCGGATTGATAGTGTGTTACGCAATTAGTGTGCGGGTCACAAGCATTGTGGAATGTAAAGTCTGTTCGCTGAGAGTTGATAAATATTATGATACGTTTCCGAATAGCGACTGTCGCTTAATTATCGCAAACTGTATGGCGGCTGTCGCTTATCTCTCGCTTTCGCCGTTTTCGTGGTAGGAGGCACGCATATGTTGTGAACTGCGTTCCGAACGGTGGACGCGGCGGCCTTAATGCCATTCCATGCCATTTAAATAATTAACGAACCGCAATTTGTAATGAGTTAAGAAACCCTGACTTTATCAATTCAATTATTATTACATTAACTGTCGAGCGCGTTACTTGCACAGCGTTTCTGACCAACACGGGCAGTGCCAGTGATATTCTTTTCTTTGAAGCTTTTGGTTTTCAAGGTTACTTGGCTCTTTAGAGGTAGAAACATTTTTTGAGTCGTTAGTTTTTTAAGTCCTGTCGGACTTTGGTCGATCTTTAGGTTCAATATCATCTTGGCCACTGTTTATGTCATAATAATATTTGTAAAAGCTGTACGAACTGTAAGAAATGGATGATAAAGTTAGTACAAGAGTTAAGAAAATAAACAGACCAACTTTTTTTCTGTTTCTTCTTGTAAATCTTAAGAATCTAAACCAACGGGTGCTTTTTTTAATAAAGGCTTCTACGTTTTGTTGCAATTTATTCGGTTGTGCGGGCATTTGTATTAGAATAACTATATTTGTACCCCCACCGCTGTGTTGCTCGCCCCTCGTTACATGGGACTTAGCATAACTGGCGAAATGTGGGTGTTCTATGGGTTCATCTCTGCCTTACGCTTCGGGGAAACAAGGCGTGATGTAATGTTAAAGTACTTTAAGCCATTATTCTTTATTTGGTGGTTTAGCGCTGTTAGCCGTTTCTGCTTCGTTGGTGTCAGATTCTACCGGTTCTTTAAATTGTATGTCGGGATTGCAGTCCAGTAATTCGTCTTGGCCGATCTGGAGAGCCGCGCGGCGACTCGACATGCCCAGGACCATAGGCAAGTCTTCACGAAGCACGCGCGACACCACCTCGCAACAACACGGCAGTTTCGAATTAAAGCTTGCTATCAGAACTGCATCATCCTCTTTCGGAGGTTCAGGTGGTGGTGTTGGTGGTGGTGGTGGTGCTGCTGCTGCTGGTTCTGGTGGCTTTAAATAGAATGAAATAGGTTTTTCAATGTCTGTAAGTCGGTCGGGTAAAACGGGGTGAAATGAGACATGACTTCGTAAGAGGTTTCCAAGTCAATTAATTTTTACTAAATTATAATAATTATATCGATTCAACCCGTTTACGAAAAAAGGGCTACCTGCCCTTTTTGCGTAGCAAGAGTGTGAGCTGCGTAGCAATTGTGAACAGCAGCAAGCCACTGCGTAACAGTGTGAACTGCGTAGCAACAGCAAGTGTTTCTCCGTAGCGAGTGTTACTACGTAGCGAGAATAAACAGCGTGGCAAGGTAGCATGTACGAATTACAGTCCAACATGAACACTGGTGCAGTTTACAGGTCTGTCAGACATTTCTTCCACTAATTTTCTTGCATGTCAAAATGCTCATACTGAATCTACGTCGCTCAAAATAAATATTAATTAGATACTTACTACTGCGGGTGACTTTTTAGTCTTTTTTTTTGGCACGTCGCGGTCGGTTTCTGTACATTTTATATGATATTTTGACATGGCTGTAATTTTAAATCAATGTTCAAACGGTACTCTAACAACACTCTTGCCGAGGTAGGTAGGTATGTATCTTAGTTCATATACTGCTATGGTTCTTTCACAAACACCGAAAGAGCGTGCGATCAATTTTCCTCTTGAAATTGTATATTCGACCCGATCTGAGCTGGTTTGTTTTTGCCACTATTGTCACAAATATGGAGTACTTTCATAGTATAGATTTTGTAGTTTTTGAAACCGCATTGCATAGACTGGCGGTTTGGTCTTCTTTAGGCGTTGTCTATCCAAGGGAACACATTGTTTCAGTGAGAGTGATCGTCAGCATTCCCAATATATTTGGCCAGTCAGTGCACGCATGGTGTTTGTAATCGCAGAATGGCCAAAATTGAAATATTATCTGAGTTCTAAGGAATACCTCAGTATTTATTAGATATATTTCTTAGCATAGAGAGGTATCCACGTTTGTTGTTAGACTAACGTTACCATTCTTCTGTTACAGCAGGGGTTGTAGCAGGTAGACTCTTGATGGTGTTTCGGCATCTTTGTGTAAATCTTAACTTTGTATCGTACCTATATCTTCCATGATTTTAATTATTTCAGGCGATTTCAGATTATAGAGGACACAGACATGTTGTCACAAAATATTTTTTAAATTTTTCTTTGTCTGCGTCAGTCAGCATGTTACTTGATCTTTTTCTCAATAAGGTAAAGAAAAAAGAGGTGATGCTAGAAGAGTAAATAAAAATATGACAACGCGTTTATTTTCTTAGTAATGAAATTGGTCGGGCCCGAATAACAGTCAGCGTGCTGTGTAAAAACCGCCCTAGTGCATGATACAATGTTAGGTATGGACGAATGATTGTAGACAATAAAATCGTTTCTTCTCCGTGTACCTATGCATATTTGTGGAACTGACTGTCGGTACATGTTGCCAGAAATCTCAGTCATTCTCAAGGAACATTACCACAAGCCGGTCATACAGGTCATACTGCTCTATGTAAAATCAGAACATAAACTATGATCACAGATTACTATTATGTAGCAAGCTATTCTAACTATGATAATTAATCGTAGACGCATTCTCTGTCTACGTAATTAATACTCTTAGCACGCAGTCTAGTCTATGCTTTTGTCCGCATTAACCTGACAGGCGTCAAGACGCGTGACATTCGTGCAAAACACTGCAAAAGCCATACATCCGCATAAATAAAAAAACAGTCCAACAGATGCCATAATTTGTTATAATAACAAAGATGACTCCGTGTACTGGCATTTTACCATCCGATTTCTAGTAGAAAGGACTTATCCTTCTGTGAACCATGTGGCAAACATTACTTTCGCCTCAGTTAAGTTCAGAGCCGAAAGAACTTCGCTTGTTGAAAGAGCGATTGGCCCACGTTAATTGTAAATGCAACATTTGCCAACATAACCAGTCCCTAAGACGACCCTCCGACCTGTTCTACGAAAATGTCAAGTATACAAAAGATACAGAAACACAATCCGATGGATACATTTCAGTAGATTCGAAAACATTCGTTGCGGATAATTTCATCAAGAATGCTCTTTGTCCTACCTGCTGCATGACCTTGAGTCTTCTACGTGGAGGCACAGTCAGAGTATTAAAAGATGAAGAATCAGAAACCCTGACAACAATGTTCACCACCGATAAATTCACTGACAAAGGAATCATGTCACAAGAAGGACCTACTTCATTAAAGAGTATAGATGAGAGGTCCCATGATTCCGGTTTGTCCTTTCGTGGTTTGCTAACCGACACCTCGAGTGAAGCAACATTACGGAATACAAATAGAAATAAACACACAACATACACCGTGCGCAAACGGTGCCCTGAAAAGGTGACTTTTAAGGACCCTTGTTCTGAATGCCCTGCAAAGCCGCGTCCTGCCCATAATTGCGTGTGCTTACAGGAATTCGTTGATTCTATAAGGCCGCCTTTGAACTTATCGTCATGGTAGCTGTCGTTAATGCCAATATACGGCGTCTCTTTCTTCTTTAATTTCCAAAATGGAAATTTCCATTACCCCTATCTTAACTGCAACATCCACATCTTCCACATACAGCGTCTTTCAGACAGATTTATTACTTGTTCTAATTTAAATACCTACTTATTAAATAATAATTAATAACAACATGTTTTTTTTAAATCATACGATCATTAAGGTACTTGCCTACGTTGAAATCTTCTTGGACATGTAAATGTAAAGGAGGAGGTATACCAATGGATAGGAAGATGCCTTCTCTTATAAGGACCACATAATAAATTGCACTGTTTAATCATCATGCCCAATATTTGTATATATATCCCTAACCTAAGTTTAATAATAATGCACTAACTCGTTAGGAGTGCATTGCATTGCATGTGACGTGGCATTGTGGGTACGTATAGAATTACCTTTTTTTGTTTTCGTGAGGATTTCTTCCAAAGGCGGCCGGCCGGGCTTTGGGGATAAGACCGGTGCAGTGTGGGATTATTGTCTTGTGGAGAATCTAGAACGCCAAATGCGAACTACGCATCAAAGACCTGACGTCATACAACTCCGGTATCGCGCAATTTAGAAGAGATTACCGCGCGACTGGTAAATATACAACATCCCAACCTCCTCAACCGTCGGGTAGTTGCCCACCAGACACAACACATGTCTGGTCGGAGGATCCTCCCTTTTCCATAAAGTATGAGTGAACTTTACACCCTGTTCCCTATACCTCTATAACTTCACTAAAATGCTCCGATGGTCACCGTCTGAACATGGGCGCGGTTACCTCTCAAAAGACAGATCCGAAACCTTATTTGTGCAACGCCTGTTAGGGTACATCCCTGGAGGCATAGAACAACCTACTCAAAAGCAACGAACGTCGCGGAAACGCAGTCCTAGGTAATCGTTATACGGTACCTAGGTATCTTGTCCGCGTAAAAAAGGAACTTAATGAATCAACCAATGAATCCCCACGGATAGCGTTAAAGGTCAGCTTCTTCAAAAGCAATTCGTGATCAATCTTGTCAAAGGCTTTTAAAAAGTCAGTGTATACAGCGTCCACTTGCACATTGTATTGTTAGGAGACTGTAAGGCAACCTTCGCGTTATGTTCTTCTCCAGTTTTGGCACGTTTATCGAATGACAATGTGGAAGAGTCTACCTACTTTGATGCCTTATCGTGCGTAGTTTAAGTTGGTGGTGAAGTTTATGTTTATGTCAACAGTATCTAACTGCATTAGACGGATAAGTTAGTTGGATAAGTTAAGTGAAACAAGAAACTCGTCCCTGGGCGCTTTGATAAGACCTAAGCTGGATTATGGAGCTCAGGAATTTGAGTCTTCAATCTCAAAGGTGCAATTTAATGTTCAGAGATTTGTTACTACGCGATCCTATGAATGGACTGGGTGGAAACAGGAAACCCATATCATCAATATTACGAAAATGTTTACAAGAACGTTTAACTTCCATATAAGCAACTTGTTTACTTGGCCCATATTTTCCCTATAAACAATACATATGGTAAAATCACTGTATACCATAAAATCAAAGAATAAGCCGGATAGTTCTTAGAATCGATCAATCATTTGCTGGCAGCTTCATTGTAACTATGTAGGTACTACCGCTGTATAGTTGACGAAAAGAATAATTCATTATTATGTAAATTGTAAACGATGGGTTTTAACGCGAGCATGCTCGTTCAATTATAACAACAGGTAAACGATTACTATTGGGGATATTGGATATATGTTGGTAGCGCATTAGTAGGTAAACGGTACTGGATTCCGATAAACACCGTAATTTACCGGTACTATGTGATTTTGTTGTGTAAACAAAGAACCTGTTTGCAGGTAGGCATCAGATTTGGGATTGTGTTTTCCGGATTTGAGGATGAAAACCTGAATTATTGGCAAATTGGTCGAAGGATTCGGGAGCTCAATTTTTATTACTTAAGGTGAAAGCTTCAAGGTAGCTCGCGATGTTCAAATGTACTTATGTTTCTCTTTTCTTTTTGGGTGGGAAATCATCAAATAACTTCTCCCGCTCTGGGTGGAGCGGGGGGCGTGTCAGACTTTTACTGACTAAAACCCACCTTCAGTCACCTTCACCTTCACCTTCAGTTGCCTGTGTGCCAGGGGCCATGGTATCTCTTTCGAACAACCCGCACCCCTGGTAGGCATCGCCCCTTGCGGGGCTCACCAGTTGGTGCTGACATCTCTTTGAGGCGCACTTGGAACACAACGCGCCGTCGACCCGGGCTTGGTCCTTACTGGACAGCGAGCTAGCCATTACTCACCGTCCGCAAGCCCGCGCCTTCGGTAGCCGGGAATCAGCCTGGGATTCCCGACGCCCAGGGCGTCTCCTGCGGCGGCAAGGGCCTTGAGGGTGCATATACTGCTTCTCACTCACGTGCGCCGCCTGCCTCTTCGTGAGCATCACTACTTCGCAGAAGAAGGTGACGGCTACCCATGCACTCTTGCTTCGTACCATGGCCTGGACCAGAGCCGGACGCGAGAGTTCGCCGCCGCCGATCGCCTCCATGAGGACACGGCGGTGCTCCGCCCAAGCCAGGCAGACCTCCACTGTATGCTCCATCGTGTCCTCAGGGCGATCTTCGCAGTGGAAACACCCGAGTGTTTCCTCCCGCCTTATGCGAAACAGGAACCTCCCGAAACAGCCGTGTCCGGTGAGGACCTGCTTTAGGCGGAAAGTAAGGACGCCAGGGCGCCTCTCAATCTACTCCTAAAAAAGGGTACTTACCGCCGCAATCGTGGAGTGCCCATAAGTATGTTAGTTTAACGTTTTTTATGCTTTGGCTGGAGGCCTACATTTATAGAAGCAGCAACGAAACACCTGTTTTTGGGGTGTTACGCAACAGTGGCAAGAGGCGCGTGCTAAGGGATTGCATTTTTATCCTATAGGATGAATGCACTATGGCAAATAGAAAAGCAGTGGAAGCTGTAAACAAAACCCAACAGTACTTCCGCAGGAACCAAGCCATGATTGGTGGTGTCACAATTCTCTTTAGTGGCGATTTTCGGCCAACACTTCCAGTGGTGACGCGAGGAACTGGGACTGACGAGGTGAATGGTTCGTTGAAAAGGTCGACCTTATGGTCGCAAGTTTATAGACTGCGCCTGACCATCAACATTAGTGTTCAGCTTGGCGGGTATATACGTGCTCAATAATTCTCCGATGTTCTTATAAAAATTGGTAAAGGTACTCTATCAGAGGAGAGCGGCCAGGTGGATCACCCTGAGGCTCTTGGTAGAGTAGTTTCTATTTTAGAAGATCTGATGTATCTGGTTAACGGGGACATCATTAGAATACCGTACCAAAATAATTCTGGGGTGTGTGAACGAGCTACATTAACGCTCAAAAATGATTAAGCTGCAGCGATAAACCACAGTATTATAGCAAATTGAAAGCAATTGGGTAATTAAAGTCGTGTCTTTGCAGTGAAACGTTATCGATGCGGAAATTCTAACAGGTTGTGGATTTGGCGAGAAAGTGTCTATACCGCGTATACCCCACAATTCCCCACAGTTGCACCTTCCAGTTTAAGCACATGCAGCGGCCTGTGAGCGTATGATTCGCGATGACTATCAACCAGTCATAGGGGCAGACCCTGAATGCTGCGGGTGTCGACCTCAGGACCATCTGCTTCTCACAAGGACAACTGTACTGTTACCAAAACTACAAAAGTAGTACCTATACAGGAAAGTTTTATAAAATGTGGCATTATGGTGTCTTACGACTTCCACGCGGACGAAGTCGCGGGCAGAAACTAGTATAGTTTATAGCGAAGTCTTGCAATGATTCTTCTTAAGTACATTTCATTCTTATTTTCTTTCTTTTATACCCGACTGCGGAATGGTTATATTTTATTTAGTTATATTTTCCATTTTTATTTCCTCCATCTAATATGTTTAAGTTAATGAAATAATCGCTGTGAAAGATTTTATTACTGTGTCTCTATTAATCAAATCCTACTCTAATTGTGAAATTTGGGTTAGTACGTGGGACACTTAGAAAGTTTTGCGAAAATAAAAATAAATGTTCTATAGGTAAGTAAATATTTTTTTATTAAATCTTTTCAAAGTACTCTCCACTAGCCTCTATACAAAGTTTCATTGCTCTGAACCAGTTTTTGAAACACTTTTTCCAGTCCGCCACGGACAGGCATTTACAGCCTGCTCGAACGCTGACATCGCATCTTCCGGCGACGAAAATTGTATCCCTTTGATCTGATTTTTTATTTTCGGGAATAAGAAGAAGTCACACGGTGCTAGATCAGGGCTGTAAGGAGGGTGATCCAGGAGTTTGATCAACGTGTTGTCCAGGAAGTCCCTCGTTTTGAGCGCGGTGGAGCAGTAGCCCGCGGAGCCATGTGTTTGGTCGCTTGTTGCTCACAACAGAAAAAGCTTCTGCCAAGCATTTGGTATTATACCATTCAGCGTTGATGATTCTTTGGTTCCGTAAAGGAATTGACACCATGTAGCCAGTCAAATTGAAAAAGCTCGCGATCAGAATCTTCCCTCCACTTCTAAATCGCTTCACTTTGGTAGGCGTTGATTCGTTTCTAACCCCCAAACCGTCGGCTGGCGCTTCGTTTCTGAATCGTATTGATAAATCCAAGACTCATCACCTGTAATGATGTCGTAAACACGCCGAGACGAGCCTGCTTCAAATTTGTTTATCATATCACGGCACCATTCCACCCGGGCCTGCTTCTGAGCATCGGTGAGGTTGTGCGGCACCCAGCGTGAAACTATCCCCCTCGAATTTCGTGAAGGCTTTCCGATCCAACAGATGTGCAGAATCTCTTGATACGTAACTCGCCTATTGTCATGGATGAAATTTTTCACTGCTAGCACGTTTTCTTCCGTAACAGCCGTCAAAGGGCGACCACTTCTTTCTTCATCCCCCAAAGTTAGTCAACCGCGCTTGATTTCGTTATACCAACGATACACTGCTGCCTTCGAAGGGCCCTCATCCATGAATGCCATTTGAAGTCTATCGTACGATTCGTCCGGTTTCAGGCGACATTTAAAATCGTAAAAAATCATAGCGCGAAAATGTTCCCGGCGCAGATCGATTTTATAGTGAGACACGATTTAAATTAGCTCGCAAAAAATGTGGAGGGATTTTTTTTAAATTGCAACGTACCTATTTTTACTTACAAATAATCATATCTTCAAAATAGATTATAACTGGCCAGTCTCTCATACATCAAAACTATTTTTTGCAATACTTTCTGAGTGGCGTGGTAAGTATGTACACACGGCTACACATCAAACTATACATTTCCAGTTTACGCTGATCTCGCACTGTACTGCAGTTTATCTAGCAGTTACTTTTTATCCCGATATTCCCAAGGAATCGAAACCTACGCGGGTAAAACCGCGGGGCGCAGCTAATTTCATATAAAGCTACACAATTTAAAGCAAGCACAGGTATGTTAACACTTCCACAGTTTTAAGTTTTTTGGATATAAAGTGTTGGTTTTCCCCGTTTTCAGGCGCGAATACTGACAATTTCCATATAAGATCCTCATAATGAAAATGTCGCTGTATCCTTATTTGCTTTTCGGCAAGCAATTATTGAAAACATCTGTTTGGAAATTCTATTGTCGTAAACATGCACCACTTAGGCTATTGTCAGCGTATGAGCTTAAGTTTAAGGAAAACGTCTAATGGTTTTTCACAGTGCGCAGCATACTTCTCAAGGTTAGTCATCAAGCGTGTTTTGAGGTATATAAGTTAGCTAAGGCGAACAAAGGCTATCATTCGCTTGTGGAGTACCCAGTAACCCGCTCATCTCAACATGAAACTGTTCGGCTTGGTAGTTTTGGTCCTGGCGGTATTCGCCATGCTGATGGGTGGCACCAGCGCACACCCTAAAGGCACCGGTAGTGCTTTGAAGAAAGGAGCTAAAGCTATTGTGAGTATATTTTTTTTTGTCTCTAGGTGACTTTTGTGGGATCTGAAATTGGGGCTTAATTTTAGTCCACAAAACTTGATTCAAGTTATTATTTGTTTAGTTACAAATGAACGTCGGTGCCTCATATACAGGATGTCCGGTATTTACCTTGAAATGTTTCATGATAGAACTTAATGGCCATTCAGAAAAAACGTTTTTTTTCTGTATTTTTTTATACAAAAAACAACCGATTTCCGAAAAAACACTACAAAGTGAAAAATAACTTTAATTTAGGAAGTCGGTGTCTTTGGATATGTATTTTAATTTTTTGTCACCGCCTTCTGAAATTAAAGTTATTTTTCACTTTGTAGTGTTTTTCGGAAGGTGGTTGTTTTTTTTACAGATTAAATACAAATAAAAATGTTTTTTTTTTTCGAATGGCCATTAGTTCTACCATGAATTATTCAAGGTTCTCCATGAATTACCGGACAACCTGTATACGCACGCTTTTGTAGCACCCATCATTGGAAAATTCTTTGTCTATTTTATGCCTCAATAGTAAACCCCAACATTATCTTCATTAACTTAATTTTTATGTTTGTTACAGAAAGCCGGAATTGGAGCTATTGGCGCCATCGGCACCGGCCATGAGATCTACGAACAAGTAAAGAACAGGAGGGGTTAAACACACCGGAGAGAAACCATCTTATTGTGAATCTATTGTGATAAAGCAAAACCAAATGCTATTGTTACTAAAAATGCATTAACTACTACAACTATTGTTTTATACCTAAATGTTGAGTAAAATGTACGCCTAAACGTCCAAAAAATGCTTTAATTGATCAATACCTACGTTATATACCACCAAGTAGCTATGTTCATATGTCTATATCGTCATTATTATTATTTAAAAAAGAACAGAGAGTACCGACTTCATCGATCTACACATATGAAAATATTTTATTTAATCAATATAAATAGACATTTTTATATAATTTCAAAAGAGATTTTTTTTATTTGATCCCTGGACACTTTTGATGTGTTTAGCTAACGTATATAGTTATAGGTAGCTAAAGTTAATATCTTTACACGTTTCATCCTTATTACTTAAGTATTAATTAAGTTCTCTTGTTGTGTGAATGTTCAATGGTTTAGGTTCAGACATTTTCAGAGGTCATTTAAAATTTAATAACTATTCTTCGAAGCTACTTGCATGTAAGTAGATAAGTAACATAGGTATATCTATTTAGGATGGTCCCTTATTCTGCATGTTTTCCGAATTCCCACTATTTCTTTAAATTTTAGCCTCTCAAAAACACCCCACTTATATTCATAATTTATGTAGGCAGGGGCGGATCTAGCCCTCAAAAAAGTTTGTGGGCACAGCCACCCGAAAAATGGCCAAGTGCGACTCGGAGTATGAACTCGCTCATGATGGATATAGTGCATTTCTATAAAGGAGATGTTAACAAAATATATGACGCCCTGACCGAGATTCTGTCGATCTATCCTATCGATCTCAATAGGACGTGAAATTGTGATGTCACAAGTCTAGTAGGGTTGTGGGCATGCCCATCGCGCCCACAACGGTGGATCCGCGCCGGTATGCAGGCATACTGTGTACTCCGTTCCAACATCATTGTCTTTCAGCAAAGACTCTCCCAGACACTAAACCTTCCTCCCAATGGCACAGTTCTAGGTAGGAACCTCCTGGGATGACCATATCTTATCATTCCTATAAGATCCCAATGTTTTGTTTTTCGGCAGGCAGATATATGTATGTATGTTAAAAGTAAGGGCGTCGTTATGCCAGTCTCGAAGTAAGAATTTAGATTACCCGACAGAGTCTTAAGATATGGAATATGAAATAGGCAAAGTCAGGTGGGGTAAATATGAGACGAAAAACAAAATATATTCTCATTTTTACGCGTTTTGGAACAGATTATATTACGCTATATCTATTGGCGTGTAAAAAGTAAGTTATGATTAGGGAGCCCTAAAGTCGTCTTAATATGGCTGAGGCGTCATGGTCTAAAGAAAAAGTCTATGCGACCTTTTGAAATAAAGCGAGTAAATATAAAGTTTTTTTTGTACAAAGTATGCGTGTGATTTTTTGCCCCTTCACTGCACCTGTGTTAATAACATTAACTACGCGGATGACATGGTGCTGCTCAGTCCATCGATAAGTGGGTTGAAAGAGTTACTGTCGACCTGCGAGATGTATGCGGAGGTGCACGGCCTTAAATATAACTCTAAAAAGAGTGAGCTCTTGGTGTTCAGAGCGCCTAAACAACGGCCTCGCCGTGTACCTTCGGTATATCTCAACGGCGCAGTACTCAGAGTAGTGAAGAATTTTAAGTACCTGGGCCACGTTGTCACTTTACGGGATGACGACGACATTGAGCGCGAACGCAGGGCGTTGGTGATGAGGGGCAATATGCTTGCCCGCAGGTTCGCTCGATGTAAGTGAGTTTGTTTAAGGCGTTCTGCCAATATTTTTACTCGAGCGGTCTATGGGTGTCATATACGAGCCGAGCCTATAACGTCCTGCGTGTGCAATATAACAACGCCTTCAGGATGCTATTACGGCTGCCGTGGCGTTGTAGTGCGTCGGGCATGTTTGCGGAAGCAAATACGGATGGCTTTCATGCTATTATACGAAAGAAAGCAGCATCCTTACTACAACGTCTACGTAACAGTCGGAATGGCATCCTGAAAATGATTGTTGCGAGACCAGACTGCCTCATCCAGAGGCACCTGGTGGAGGTGGCTTTAGGTTTACTACGGTAAAGAAACGCAGAGTTATCTACTAACATAGCTGATAGGCACAAATTGTTATTAACTAATTACTAACAATCTATGGACTGTATCGTCTGAAACAATTTTTTTAATTTTTTTAATTTATTATTATACGGGCCATTAAGACAGAAGGCCCAAAATTAAACAATTTTAATCATCTATTCCTTGTGTGTTTTACAGATAGATACAGACATGGGCAATGAAAAGACCGTGGGTTTCCATGTGATTGAAAATCTATTTTAAAGCTTTTTTTAATTATGTTTTTTTTGTTACATTACAATTTTTTAAAAGTATATTAAAAGATCTGATTCTGTGAGGAACAAGTAGGTTATTGTCTAAGGTGGTCTCTTGTAGAAAGCACCATACAGATTTGAGAGGTAGGTACTGTCCTGAAGTTGGCACGCATGAGTCAGTCAACGTATTTAAAGCTCAAGAGACTGCATAAATATAAGGAGCTGAACGATATAATATGATGGCTAGGTACATGATAAGGAACCAACTATTGGTAGTTGAGGTGTCAGGTATAATCTGGACTTAGAGGTCCGCATTTTGCTACCGTAGGTAGGCAAAATAATAAAAATTTAACATTGCAAACAAGATAATTGTTTGTTCAATAAATAAATTACAAAATGAGGATCTAGACATACATACTTGGCGGTGTTTAAGGTAGGTATTGATAAATTAAAGCATTTGATAGATGTTTAAGTGTTATTTTTATTTCAACATTTAGGTATAAAACAATAGTTTAACGAGAAGTTATAATGAATGCTTAATGCATTTTTAGTAACAATAACATTTGGTTTTCCTTTATCACAATAGATGCACAATACGGTGGTTTCTCTCCGGTGTGTTTAACCCCTCCTGTTCTTAATTTGTTCGTAGATCTCATGGCCGGTGCCGATGGCGCCAATAGCTCCAATTCCGGCTTTCTGTAACAAACATAAAAATTAAGTCATTGAATATAATTTTGGGGTATACTACTAAGGTTGACAAGGTTTCCAATTATAGGTGCTACAAAAGGGTGCGTATGAGGTACTGAAGTTCATATCAATGTAAAAATGTTAAAACATGAAAAATTATTAAAAGCGGTAATATACAAAAATATGCAGTCAACTTGAATTGTGTTTTAGAAAATAAATAGGCCCCAATATATCTCACAAAAAGTCCCAAGAGACAAAAAATAACCAAAATACTCACAATAGCTTTAGCTCCTTTCTTCAAAGCGCTGCCAGCGCCTTTAGGGTGTGCGCTAGCGCCGCCCATCAGCATGGCGAACACCGCCAGGACCAGAACTACCAAGCCGAACAGTTTCATGTTGAGATGAGCGGGTCACTGGGTATTCCACAAGCGAATGATAGCCTTTTGGTCGCCTCAGCTAACTTATATACCTCAAAACGCGCTTGATGACTAAAATAAAGGAGAATCTTGCGCACTGTGAAAAACCATTACTTAGGCGTTTTCCTTAAACTTAAGCTCATCGTTGACAATACCAAAAGGTGCATGTTTACGATGATAGAATAAATAATGAGATGTTTTTATAATTGTTTGCCGAAGAACAAATAAGAGAGATCTAGTGACATTTTAATTATGTATAGGATCTTTAATTTAAATTCTCGGTATGTGTGCCTGAAAAAAGGGGAAACAACACTTTATGTCCAAAGAACTTCAACACAGGCAACTGAGGGAACATGGGTGGGTTTTAGTTAGTAAAAGTCTGACACGCCCTCCTGCTCCACCCAGAGCGGGACAACACTTTATGTCCAAAGAACTTCAAACTGTTGTAATGTTGTCAGACATTAATTTGCCTGCTTTCTGTTTTGTAGTTTTTACATGAAATGAGCAGAAAGTCCCTAAGTCTTAAAAATAAAATGCCTAAACATTCAAATACGGAATCTAAAAATGTATCACCAAACTTAACCTTATTCAGGCTGTCATTCGGGAATAGGGTGAAATCAACTTAAATAGGCTGAAAATTCCAGGCAACGGTCTTTGATCTGCGTGCCAACCCAACCGACATTTAACAAGAAACCAGTTTTGGCATAATTATCTTACCAGATTCAGATGTTATCAATTAGTGAGTAGGTGTTCAGATCTTTCAATAATAAATATTCTTAGTAGATAGCTATTTATACTTTCAACATATAAATTAGTATTTAGCAACATACGTAGTAACGTATGTAGACGAAACGTTTGCAGCAGCAAACGTTTCGTCTTTTTGCGATTAGACCTCGTTTTTTATTTCGAAGCAGGAGAGGAACCTTAATACCCTGAGGTTTACTCAGTCGGTATATCCTTAATTTATTAGACACTTGTTTCATTCATTAATTAACTCACGTCATTTCTCCATGGGTAGAAATCCTAGACTAATAGTCTGCTGGCCTATATAAAGTGCTGATAGGTCTGTAGATTAATTTCTGATGTAAATTAGGGTTATGGAATGGAAAAAACTTAGAGAATTTAGAGAACTTAGGGGACTTAGTTGTGAATGAAGCACAATGTTTATTTCAATTAAGTATTTACTTACAGAAACTCTAATGACTTCAGAGAGTAATCGTTTCGATTCAAAGAAGGTTTGATGATATTCTCGTATCCCTGTCTGTCTCTCTGGTCTCTATAATAAATATTAATGACGACATGAAGATGTGTGAAAGACGAATACGTTTGCGGTAATAGTACCGCAAACGTATGCATTTTTTAGGACACACTATGTAAAACAGACGTGTCTCTATGTGTATGTAAAAGTATTTGGTAGAAGTCCGTCCATTCTACAGGATAAGTCTTTAACCAGTGCGCAAACTGTTACCATGAATTCAGCATAATCATTCTAGAATTACCTATATGCTGAATTCTGAAAAAAAAAACTGAAGTATTTGGAAAAGTTTCTGCGCGAGATTCCAGACCCCCCAGCGCAGAAAATTTTCGACGATTATACAAACAAAATCAGCTGTTCCATAAATTTTGACCGCGTAGGTATTGCACTTTCTTATGAAACACCTGTTTTTTTTTGTATAGCCGGAGTATAGGTATGAGTCATATCTTTAATATAAGTCATACCTATAGTATAAGTTATACTATAGATATGACTTATACCAAAGTGGGTTATACCTACTGTATAACCCACTTTAGTAGACATGAATGAACCTCTATGTGAGAATGTGCGCTTTGATCCATTAACGATGGTACCTAAGACGCTTTATGCCTTTGTGATCATTTTCAAAGTCTTAGTACCAATTTGATGGAATCCACTTGGCAAGTGATTTAGGAATCGATAAGTTAAAGCTTCTTGTTGCCGACGTCTCCCCTTTCGGGGGTGGGTGCTAATGGCTGCAATACAGTTTTTAATCTAGCGAACACTAAAGAATTGTAAGCCAGTTTTTTGTTCCAATAAATATTTTAATTTAAATTGAAAGCAAGAAAATTTTATTTATTAACAATATGAACATTTTGGAGGTTTTATCTGAGAAAATGAAGACTAAGAGTTATCCCCTGTTCTTTATGTGTTCGTAGACTTCATGCCCCGTGCCGATGTCACCAATCGCTCCGATTCCAGCTTCCTGTAATAGAAAAAAATATGTTATAAAGTTTTATTATAGACTTAAACTACTAACCTCTGCCTTCCGATCTGGGCCCAAAGTGTACAAGGAATAATTCTATCCAAGAAAAAAAAAATTTGCGTTGTACATTCCATTGCACGTCAATATCGGTAACGAAATCGGTATTATGTAGTTCGCCTCGTATTCGGTTACTGTTGAAACTAAGTATGTACTACTAAGCCACCTGAATTCCAAAGTGTTGCCTGACGTGCGGTTGACTGTACAGTAGAAATTTTACTAATGATGCTGTACCAGTAGGTACCTATGTATCACCTTGAAATGAAAAAATTACATCAGAGAACAATTCGAAAGTACCTAGAGTTATACCTACCTATTGAACATAACTCGGTTTTAGTTAAATCATGAATGTATATAATGATCACAAAAAGAACTTTTTTTTAAACGAACTAAAAAGTAAAAAATAACTTAATCTCAATTATTTAAATAAAAGCGTGTTACATATTGATGGCAGGAGAAATAAAGAACATTTATTAGCATGATACACCTATTTCTAACCGCCAATATGTACCACGCTTTTATTTAAATAACTGAGATTAAATGATTGTTAACTAATTAGTTCGTTATATTAACAAGTAATCATGAAAGCTTGTTTTAAAAAGTTTTGTTTTTAAATTTAATTTTTACCTTTTTAGTATCCCTTTATATCAGCACTCCGAGACTGAACAGCTTATGATCATCATGATCATTCCATTTCTCATTTATTTCTTTAATTTTCTTTCGTACTTCTCTATTAGTCGTCATCTCGGTCGGTACATCATTGAGCAGCTTCATGATGACTTGGCATGTATTAACCTTTGTTCCCAGAAGATGTTCCTCTACTGATCTTTACGCGTCACTGCGCATTCGCATAGATACCTACAGTTTGAAATAAGGAAATAGTCATTGACGAAGGGATAAAATGATTTGAAGGGTTTTTTGCTGCGGTTATTCATTTGAATTCATGACGTACTTGTTTTTATTGATACGGAGATTTATAATTACATTCTGTAACAGCCGCAGGTGCTCCATTGCTGCGCTATGTCTAAGTAGGTTATTAAGTAAGTTATACGTAATACAGTACAGACGCCAGCACATCAAGCTACCTCAATCTGACAAATTTCTTTGAGAGATTTTCCACTTTATCACATAACCATTAGGTTCATGTTCAATTGGGAAAATTTGACAGTTTGGGGTAGCTTGATGTGCTGGCGTCTGTTCATAAACCCCCTTGTTTATAAACGTTGCTTAATATGAAGTAATGATTAGCGTCTGTATAACTATATATTTTTGACGTTTAATCATCTCTAACTAATTACGATAGCTGCAATCGGAGGATTAAAAAAAAAACTAAAATGATTTTACTTAATTTATTTAAAATAAAAGAATTGCCTACATTAATTATATCTAAAATTAGCCTAAGTGCCTATTCGTATTATAAACATGGAAAGGAATTTTTCAGAGGTACAATAATTGGGTAAACTAGGTCCGTGCGTCACAAAGTGCTATCTCAGCTCACCATTTCCTATGTTCGTTAAATTTGCAGCGTATGTTCCTATACTGAAAGTATTGAGTGCTGATTGGCGATTCCCCTTATGCAGCTGCGTGTAACAAACTTTAAGCATCGGTTATACTTTCCCGACATCCAAACATTCGAAGCCGTAGTAACGCTACAGTTTTCATTCCCCACACACGTCTTTGTTTTCCAATAAAACTTCTGATATTAACCTGGTTTCGACGTTTCGAATACGTAGAGTCAGACGCTTTTATAGTAACCCCAGGGCCATAATAATTTTATTAAATTCTACTTTCCTAAAGTTCGGTAATTTGAAGCCAAATTACCGAACTTTAGGAAAGTAGAATTTTAAATATATTTTTTTTTTTTTTTTTAAATATAATTGAACTTATTTTAAAGTACTTAATGATCATCATTAGTATCTACTTCAAATTCAATAAGAGACTTCAATCTCTTCAAATTTTGTCGCATAAACCGATTTGTATTCTAATACCTAATTAATTGCTTTCCGATATCTTCTGAAAACTGGCATTTCGGCAAATATTAGGTCTTTACCTATGAAATTGCCGTTTTGCAGTACTGGCCATTTCAAATCAAAATAATTTTTGTTTGGGTAAGAATTCTAATTTCAAATTAATTTTATTTTAAAAACATGGATTTTTTTTTCCAAAAGTAGTCATTTGTTTATTGATTAGTGTTACATTTTCATCGCATTTCAATCTTTTTCGTCATCATGGATACGTTAAAAATTCGAGTAATTATGGAATATGAGTACCGTCGTGGCAGCAACGCGGCACAAGCGGCACGCAACATCAACGACGTTTACGGAGCTAACACTACAAACCAACGCACCACCTGTTATTGGTTTGCTCGCTTCCGTTCTGGAAATTTCGACCTGAAAAATGAACCTCGCGGTCGTCCGAAGACTTTGGTCGACAATGACGAATTAAAGGCGATTGTGGAAGCTGATGATACACAATCTACGGCTGAATTAGCAGCAGCTTTCGACGTTAGCGTCAAAACAATATTGGTCCATTTGCGTCAAATTGGCAAGGTAAAAAAGCTTGACAAATGGGTGCCCCACGAACTCAATGATCGTCAGCGCGAAGTACGCGTCGAGACGTGCCTTGCACTGCTCAACAGACACACAAATGAAGGAATTTTGAACCGCATTGTTACCTGCGATGAAAAATGGATTCTGTTTGATAACCGCAAGCGCTCAGCAATTTGGTTGGATCCTGGTTCAGCACCTAAACAATGCCCTAAACGAAAACTTACCCCTACAAAAGTGATGGTCACTGTTTGGTGGCCTAGCGCCGGTGTGATTCATCACAGCTTCTTACCAAACGGGGTGAGCATTACTGCAGATGTGTACTGTGAAGAACTGAACACAATGATGGAGAAGCTGGCACATCTCCAACCAGCATTGGTCAATCGCTCGTCTCCGCTGCTCCTGCACGACAACGCGCGACCTCATACTGCACAGCAGACGGTCTCCAAGTTGCAAGAACTGGGGTTGGAAGCTCTCCGTCATCCGCCCTACTCACCAGACCTTGCGCCTACAGACTACTACTTTTTTCCAGAATTTGGATAACTTCTTGGCGGGAAAAAAATTCAATACCCGAGAGGCAGTACAAAATGCCTTTGAAGAATTTGTTGCCTCCCGTCCAGCTGATTTCTTTAAGAAGGGCATCAATAAACTGCCACTGCGATGGCAAAGATGCATTGATTGCATGGGTGATTACTTCGATTAATACAAATAAAAAATACATGAAAAAAATTCGTTTAAATTTTTTCATACAAAACGGCAATTTCATAGGTAAAGACCTATTAATAAAATTAATGTGGAATTTGTTTTGATGGAATTGATACAAATCTTATTAAGCGGGCTTCGGGTGGAGGCATTTCTTTATGTAGAAGATTCCTTTGAAATTTATCCAGATTTCATCTTGTGTCTAATGTCTTTGAATTTTAAAGGCCCTGAAATAACACCCACTACAATTTAAATGGGTGCCGATTTTCTTCAAAGGCTTGTATTCAAAGACATTTGAAAAGCTTTCAGGAACGCATTTGAAACGCTCAAAATTGAGACACTTACGTCAAGACTACAACGTGCACAAAGGAATCCAAGAATACAAAATTCTGTGGTCACCATCTTCCAGTACCTACTGATGTGGTGCCGTTAATAATAAATAGCAAAAATAATAGCGAGCAGAGGAACTACTACTGTAAAATGGTTTTTTTAGTCCTTAGACGTTACGTTTGATTCACAAGAATAAATGAAGAAGGTATTTACATACAGGAAAAAAAATTACCAGTACGTAAACTGTAACCATGAATTCAGCACATCATTCTAAAACCCGTAGCGTTGAAATTTTTCGTCGTTATACAAAAAAAAATCAGCTGTTTCATAGAAAAGTACAATACCTACGCAGTCAAAATGTATAGAACAGCTGATTTTTTTTGTATAAGTAACGAAAAACGCTGTAACCATGAATTCAGCATATCATTCTAGACCCCCTGTTTAGAATGATATGCTGAATTCAGTTTGCGCACTGGTTAAACATTTATCCTGTATACAGCCTAATGTTCCTACTACTACGACGAGGGCCACCTCTTGTTAAGAGGGAGTAGGCGATATTACATCACACGGACCCAACTCCGTCTCACAGAGAAGGAAGCCTTGTGTCCCAGCAGTGGGAACATTATAGGCTGACATTATAGCCGTTACCACTGGGCCACTAGGCGGATGGCAATAGGCTTGCCCCTATTTATATACATATTACATGCGACTTAAACATAACTGGCGAAATGTGCGACTCCTATAGGTACCTACACTTCTGCCTAACCTTTCCAGGAATACAAGCGTCATGTTATGTTATAAAATTAAAGTATTTTTTTTTACAAGCTTTTATTTATTTTTATTACAAGCAAAATCAAAAAAAGAAAACAAAATCAAAATCAATATATTTTATTTCACATAAGCCTGCATGGGCACTTATGAAACGTCAGAAGCTAGGTGCACGGTTCCAATTTGTCGTTTCCTATGGAGAAGAGCCGACAAGAAACTCCACGGTTACTGTTTGAAATTGGGTTTTACAATGTTTTCAAATTACAGTGATTATAGGTATGCGAGGACAGTGCAGGCCAGTCAATAAGTACCAGGTACTTAGAGGAATGAAAATACAGAATAGAAAAACGTCTACAAATCTAGTCTCTAAGGCCTACAACGTTCTCTCATTCACAATATGTAAAAGAATCTACCCATATAAAATTAACTTATTTGAACCAAGTGACATGATTTCGATGACAATCACTAATAATAAATAGTCGAAATTAAAATTGATGTATAAAGTCAAATAATGACGAGAATATGTCAGACATTGTAAAAAATAAAAAGAATAAAAATTAACATTGTAATTTGGGAGCAGTTAATAGACTTTCACACAGTTTTGCTGTTAATGAGGTACCAGGGTCTTCAACGTAGTCTTTTATCTTATAGTATGCTTTTATTTAACTTGCGATGTATGTATGTAATTATGTTTGTTCGGATGGTATCTTGCAACTCAATTTTGAAGCAGATATCTTTAACCGATTGAGCGGAAATTTTGACACAACATGGACATTTTGAGGCAATGCAATATTATGATGACATAGAGCTGATCTGATGCTGGAGCTGGAAGGTGGCTATAGGAACTCCGCAGTAAAACGACACAACCCCGTCTAGTTTGAGCTCGTTTGATTTGTATTGACAAGTACTTTGATCCTATATGGTAACCACGGTCTGATGCTGGAGCTGGAAGGTGGCATACATAACACTTTAAGTGCCCAAAACAACATAAATATGGGGTGTTGGTTCTACGAATTATTACAAGCTACATAACGGAAAAACGCTGCTACGAACTACGCCGTAGTAAATCCCGCATCATAAATACTAAAAAGGTAAAAATTAAATTTAAAAACAAAACTTATTAAAACAAGCTTATAAGATTACTTGTAAATAAAACGAACTAAAAAGTTAAAAATAAATAAAACCCAGTTATATTAAATAAAAGCGTGGTACATATTGACGGTTAGAAATAGGTGTAACATGCTAATAAATGTTCTTTATTTCTCCTGCCATCAATATGTAACACGCTTTTATTTAAATAATTGAGATTAAATTATTTTTAACTTTTTAGTTCGTTTAAAAAAAAGTTCTTTTTGTGATCATTTTATACATTCATGATTTAAGTAAAACCGAGTTATGTTCAATAGGTAGGTATAACTCTAGGTACTTTCGAATTATTCTCTGATGTAATTTTTACATTTCAAGGTGATACATAGGTAGGTATAACTCTAGGTACTTTCGAATTATTCTCTGATGTAATTTTTACATTTCAAGGTGATACATAGGTATCTACTGGTACAGCATTATAAGTAAAATGTCTACTGTACAGTCAACCGCACGTCAGGCAACACTTTGGAATTCAGGTGGCTTAGTAGTACATACTTAGTTTCAACAGTAAACGAATACGAGGCGAACTACATAATACCGATTTTGTTACCGATATTGACGTGCAATGGAATGTACAACTAATTCAACGCAAATATTTTTTTCCTTGGATAGAATTATTCCTTGTACACTTTGGGCCCAGATCGGAAGGCAGAGGTTAGTAGTTTAAGTCTATAATAAAACTTTATAAATGTTTTTTTCTATTACAGAAAGCTGGAATCGCAGCGATTGGTGCCATCGGCACGGGTCATGAAGTCTACGAACACATAAAGAACAGGGGATAACTCGTAGTCTTCATTTTCTCAGATAAAACCTCCAAAATGTTGATATTGTTAATAAATAAAATATTAACTTAATTTCTTGTTTTAAATTCAAATTAAAATATTTATTGGAACAAAAAACAGGCTTAATTTTTTTAGTGTTCTCTAGATTAAAAACTGTATTGCTGCCACTAGCGCCCACCCCCGAAAGGGGAGACGTCGGCAACAAGAAGCTTTAACTTATCGATTCCTGAATCACTTGCCAAGTGGATTCCATCAAATTGGTACTAAGACTTTGAAAATGATCACAAAGGCATAAAGCGTCCTAGGTACCATCGTTAATGGATCAAAGCGCACATTCTCACATAGTAGGTTCATTCATGTCTACTAAAGTGGCTTATACAGTATAATCCACTTTGGTATAAGTCATATCTACAGTATAACTTATACTATAGGTATGACTCATACCTATACTCCGGTTTTACAAAAAAAATCAGCTGTTTTATAGAAAAGTGCAATACCTACGCGGTCAAAATTTATGGAACAGCTGATTTTTTTTTGTATAACCGACGAAAAATATCTGCGCTGGTCTGGAATCTCGCGCAGAATTTTTTCCAAATTTTACAGATTTTTTCGGAATTCAGCATATCTTTCTAGAATGATATGCTGAATTCCGAAAAACGATTGATAAAAAATGCAAATCCGTCTTTCACACATCTTTATGTCGTCATTAATATTTATTATAGAGACCAGAGAGACAGACAGGGATACGAGAATATCATCAAACCTTCTTTGAATCGAAACGATTACTGTCTGAAGTCATTAGAGTTTCTGTAAGTAAATACTTAATTGAAATAAACATTGTGCTTCATTCACAACTTCTCTAAGTTTTTTCCATTCCATAACCCTAATTTACATCAGAAATTAATCTACAGACCTATCAGCACTTTATAGGCCAGCAGACTATTAGTCTAGGATTTCTACCCATGGAGAAATGACGTGAGTTAATTAATGAATGAAACAAGTGTCTAATAAATTAAGGATATACCGACTGAGTAAACCTCAGGGTATTAAGGTTCCTCTCCTGCTTCGAAATAAAAAACGAGGTCTAATCGCAAAAAGACGAAACGTTTGCAGTTATGTACGTTGCTAAATACTAATTTATATGTTGAAAGTATAAATAGCTATCTACTAAGAATATTTATTATTGAAAGATCTGAACACCTACTCACTAATTGATAACATCTGAATCTGGTAAGATATGCTAAAACTGGTTTCTTGTTAAATGTCGGTTGGGTTGCCACACAGATCAAAGACCGTTTCCTGGAATTTTCAGAGTTGATTTCACCCTGTTCCCGAATGAAAGCCTGAATAACGGTAAGTTTGGTGATACATTTTTAGATTCCGTATTTGAATGTTTAGGCATTTTATTTTTTAAGACTTAGGGACTTTCTGCTCATTTCATGTAAAAACTACACAACAGAAAGCAGGCAAATTAATGTCTGACAACATTACAACAGTTTGAAGTTTTTTGGACATAAAGTGTTGTTTTCCCCTTTTTTCAGGCACGAATACCGAGAATTTAAATTAAAGACCTTAAACATAAATGTCACTAAATCTCTCCTATTTGTTCTTCAGCAAACAATTATAAAAACATCTCTTTATTTATTTTATCATCGTAAACATGCACCTTATGGTATTGTCAACGATGAGCTTAAGTTTAAGGAAAACGCCTAAGTAATGGTTTTTCACAGTGCGCAGGATTCTCCTTTATTTTAGTCATCAAGCGCGTTTTGAGGTATATAAGTTAGCTGAGGCGACCAAAAGGCTATCATTCGCTTGTGGAATACCCAGTGACCCGCTCATCTCAACATGAAACTGTTCGGCTTGGTAGTTCTGGTCCTGGCGGTGTTCGCCATGCTGATGGGCGGCGCTAGCGCACATCCTAAAGGCGCTGGCAGCGCTTTGAAGAAAGGAGCTAAAGCTATTGTGAGTATTTTGTTTATTTTTTGTCTCTTGGGACTTTTTGTGGGATATATTGGGGCCAATTTTTTTTCTAAAACTCAATTCAAGTTGACTGCATACTTTTGTATAGGTATTTCCGCTTTTAATAATTTTTAACATTTTTACATTGATATGAACTTCAGTACCTCATACGCACCCTTTTGTAACACCTATAATTGGAAACCTTGTCAACCTTAGTAGTATACCCCAAAATTATATTCAATGACTTAATTTTTATGTTTGTTACAGAAAGCCGGAATTGGAGCTATTGGCGCCATCGGCACCGGCCATGAGATCTACGAACAAATTAAGAACAGGAGGGGTTAAACACACCGAAGAGAAACCACCGTATTGTGCATCTATTGTGATAAAGGAAAACCAAATGTTATTGTTACTCAAAATGCATTAAGCATTAATTATAACTTCTCGTTAAGCTATTGTTTTACCTATACCTAAATGTTGAAATAAAAATAACACCTATACATCTATTAAATGCTTTAATTTTTAATACCTACCTTAAACACCGCCAAGTATACATCTAGTATATGTCTAGATCCTCATTTTGTAATTTATTTATGGAACAAACAATCATCTTGTTTGCAATGTTCAATTTTTATTATTTTGCCAATCTACGGTAGTAAAATTATACCTGACACCCCAACTACCAATATTTGGTACCTATTCATATACCTAGCCATACACATAGCCATCATATATCATTAAGCTCCTTAAATATATGCAGTCTGTTGAGCTTTAAGTACGTTGACTACTTATGCGTGCCAACTTCAGGACAGTACCTCTTAAATCTGTATGGTGCTTTCTACAGGAGACTACCTCAGACAATAAACTGCTTGTTCCTTCAGTTGCCTGTGTGCCAGGGGCGACGGTATCTCTTTCCAACAACCTGCACGCCTGGCAGGCATCGTCCCTTGCGGACCCCACCAGTTCGGCGCACCAGGACACATGGCACGCCGTGACCACCCCAAGAACCAAGTAGCATAAGGGCCCCAGACGACCCCGTGTCTGGCACCCTTGGTCCCCCTGCGACGGGTCAGTGCAGTGGCCCCGCCGCCTACCACTTTTCGGCCGCAGGAGATAGGAAGAGCGGCCAACGCTATACCGACATTCCTCTTCCCCTGTGGCCCCACCGCATCCGCCATCAAACGGTGGCGGCCCCGTTCAGGCCACGGAAGGGAAGAGCGCTACTCAGAAGTACCGGCACTGCTCCTTCGCCGCAGCCTGTAACCCTCAGCCGCGATGCCTCCCATTCGACATCGCAGCCCGCCTCAGTTGCGATGTACTTCATCGCAACCTACTTTATGGCCGCTACGTCATCGGCTTGGAGGCAAAAGCCCTGACGAGCAGCCCCACCTTGGGGTTCCTCTTCGCTTCACCGTGGGAGGGTAACCATGGCTTCTGAGCCCCCCGCAACGACAATGCAGGAACCCACTGGGGGGAAATCAGGTCTTTACGTCGTTTATTTGTAAACAATTTTGGGTCATAATTTAGGGAGGAATGCTTACGTAGGATTAAATTGAGTGGACAGAGTTGTCTGCAAGTGAGAACAGACATATCCTTGTATAGTTGGGTTGTACAGTAACGATACAGTTTGTGAAGCATCACTTTCAAAACGGCCCTCTGCGCCCTCTCAAGGCGAAGCATAAGGGTCTTAAAGGTGCCAACCCCAAACTGAAATGCATTATGTTAGGAGAGACTGAGCTAATGCAAAATAAATAGTTTTCAACAGTGGGAGGGCAACTACATTTCTGAGCTTTATCATTGGAAACATCAGCTTTCGAACACGAGACACTGTTACTTCTACATGTTTGTTCCAATTTAGTGTGCAATCAATGTGTAGTCCTAGATACTTTACGCAAGATGTTCTTTGAATAGGAGGGCAATTACAGGTGTTAAGCACAGGGATGAGAGCATCTATGAACCTTTATATCCGGAAGGGTAGGCTGAGAAGAAGAGTTCGCTGAGAAAGCAACATAGTGGCTTTTGGAGACATTTAATGTTAGGAGATTACAGGAAAGCCAGTCCATCACTATACCTAGAGCAATTTCCGACGAGCGGTGAGCAGACGTCCAAGTATCTCCACTTATTATAAGTGCAGTGTCATCTGCGTAGACAAGAATTTTGCAGTCGGGTATAGCGAGTTGACATAGGTAGCCTGTTAACGTAAACAAGAAAGAGGGTAGGGCCCAGCACACTGCCCTGCGGGACTCTGAAAGATCACTCATCGTCGCTGGTGTAGTTCTCTACCTTAACACGCTGACTACGTTCAGTGTAATAGTCGCAAAAAATTCTCAGAGCGGTATCTCTTATTCCCTGTTCCTCCAATCTGTGTAAAAGGATGGGAGTAGAGACCGTATCAAAGACTTTGGCCAAATCTAAAAATATGCCTATCGTTTTGGTCCTGGTGTCGAGATTCTGCGTGATGTGATTTGATAGGTCTAGTACAGCATCCTCTGTTGATTTGCCTTTCCTGAAGCCGTAATGGTTTGCGGCAATTGCTCTATTGTGCTCTAAATAGTTCAGCAGTCTATTATTTAAGATTTTTTGTAAGATTTTGGACAGCGTCGTAAGCACCGATATAGGCCTATAGTTTTCGTCACGGTCTCCATCCCCACCCTTAAATATAGGTGAAACTAATGCCTTTTTGAAGGTGTTTGGGGAAGGTGCTCTTTGACAAGCACAGATTGCATACATGAGTGATTGAGGGGATGAGAACATGCCTAGCAGATTTAATGACTGAAGCAGGTATACCATCGTAGCCAACAGCACAGTTATGTTTTAAATCCGTGATTATGCTGCTTACCTCAGCAAAGTCGGTCTCAAGCATAACAAATGAGTTTCCTTGCGGGTTGGATGAAGAATTAAAAGCAAAGCTTGTCCTGTGTTGAGCCTGCTGTATATTCTAAGCAAAGTTACTTCCAACATTTGCGAAGTAGTTGTTTATAGACTTGACAGACGCATCGGGATCACTGCAGATATTAAGGAGATTCCCCGACTTACTTGTAGGTGTGGTGTTTTTGTGGACTTATGGACTTAATGATATCCCAAGTTGTTTGGGATTTCCACTGGCCTTCTGGAGCTCATTCTGATCATATTGGCACCTAATTGTCTTTAGCAGGTTATTGCAATAATTTCGGTATCTTGAATATGTCAATTTATCTACGAGATTTTCAGGATCCTGTATTGACTTTAAATGTAGTTTATCACGATTCCGTATGCATCTCAAGAGACCAGGAGTGGTCCGTGGCTTAATAATTCTCTTTCGGTGCGGTACTTTCTTTAATTTGCTGTGTACGTTTACTGCATCTGATAAAATGGAGATAAGTAGCTCCGCACTTTGATTGGGGTCTGTGCTATCCAGAATGCTAGAGAAGTCCGAGTTTTCTAAGTGACCAACAACACCTGGAAGATTAATTTGGCGGATAATGCTTTTTGGTTTCTCAACCAAAGAAGAATTTACCTAATAAATATATCTAAATTTTATACAATCAAGTTTATCTACAGTTTCTTTGCATACTAGGTGTGTAGTACACAAGTTACAAGAATTAACTAATAATTACGGTTTTTATATTGGAGATGCTGATAACAAAAAAATATAATGTTAAACTCTGTAGGAACAATATTTTAGGAATAAAATCATTTCATTTAAAGAGTCATAATTTATTTAAATAACTGTCTAAAATATGTTACAAATAAATAAATGCAGAGAAAGAACATTGTCTACTGCTGTTTTGATTCTTGATATATTTGGTGGCCAGTTCCTATGATACCGATGGCGCCGAGTCCATGTTTCTGAAAAGAAAATAGATTAATAAAAAATCTAATATATTGTAGGCAAGTACAATTTTTCTAGGACAGGATACTTTTTTTAAATATAGGTACTTAATTACATAAAAATCACTTTGTAGGTATGCTCTATGCCGGATGTTCACAAAAATTTAAATCACTTATGAATTTACAATTCGTTACCGATTGATCGTACTATCAAACCGGGAAATTCGATGCATTCAACATAAGATGAAGTTTTCCGAAAATCTGTTACATAATCTGATGACACCGAAAAATTGAGACAAACTTAAAGAATGAAAAGAATACTCACAATAACTTTGCCGCCCTTCTTGATAGCGCTGCCGAAGCCCTTAGGGCTGGCGCTAGCTCCGCCCGACATCAGCGCCAGGACTGCCATCATCAGCACGACGAGACCAAACAGCTTCATGATGGAAGGTTAATGTTTAAAACAATTGACTGTTGTTTAACTGAAGAAGCGCAAACTTCGAATGATGATTGATCAGAATTCTAATTCTCTTTATATATTCTCGAAAGGTAACATTACGGTACATAAGAGGGTTTTCCGTGTTAGTCATTTCACTAAGTTTAATTGAAGATTTTACGGAAAAGCACAATTAAGAATAAGGATAAAGTAAGTGGAACTGTTTCAGATGTTTCGTTGTTTTGCATTTACGTCATACCTACGTAGTTACCCACTTATCCCAGATGAAAGCACAAAACCATCCCTTATGATAAAAAAATATTTAATAACCTGTAGTAGGTCAGCCTACGGCCTGTTTTGTGTGCAAACATATATTTACAAACAATAAATATTTCACCAATTAGGGCTCTAAAACATTACCATAACTTAAACCAAAACAGCAGGAATTTGATCTAAACATGATTTCGGTCTTGTAATATACCATATACATAATAAGTCTTCAATAATATTCCCACCACTGAGGCACAGGCCACGTCTCTGTGGAAGCTCTTGTAGTATAATAATTAACTTGACGTGTTAACATAAATAAATAAAAGTACGCATACAAAACAAAACATTACGGTAATAGCCGCAAAAGAAGATCAAGATTAATGTTTCTCTGTCACCGTTACGTAAATAAAGACGATCTCTCAATGGGAGAACTGTTGGGAATTCCCAGTTTGCTTGGCTGTATATGGTTTAGATATTATTAAGTAACAGGAAATAAAACTAGAGCAACGATACATAGTATAGGTAAACAAAACCCGGGTATCCTATTATTTAGATTTATTTCTGCCCATAGAAAATCACGCGATGATGTGTTCGCAGAATAATACGTAACATAATATTACGAATGTACTCCCTAAGGGTTAAGCAGAGGTGTATACTATAGTACACCGACATTTCACCACTTATGTATAAGTATAATGGGTCCTAATAACATCAATCGGGCAGAAATCCCGGTTCCAGGTTGTTTTTGAGAAATTCCGAATGGCAAAAGTCAATAACTTCCGAGTCGGGCAAAGCAAAGCCAGGACCTCTTGCTCACCAGGAGCAGCGCTTGCGACTACTAGATCAATGAGTTACAATAATATTCTTCGTTTAAAATTCTAGGCATGGCCGGCAATATACTCGTACAATGGGTGGTAGGTGAGTACAGTTTGCTGTTCTTTGCAACGCGCCGTTCATTCAGATTACTGAGAAATAAAATACTATAGTGACGTAACACAAAAACCCTGTGTGGATGTATATGATGACGTTCGAGGAGCGACTTTTCCCATGTAAATATATTTCTGTATAAAAGGACAACAGGAGACAGAGGGATCATCATTTGTAGCTAGTCTTCGACGACAAACTAGTCATTACATCATGAAGCTGTTCGGTCTCGTCATGCTGATGATGGCAGTCTTGGCGCTGATGTCGGGCGGAGCTAGCGCCAGCCCTAAGGGCTTCGGCAGCGCTATCAAGAAGGGCGGTAAAGTTATTGTGAGTACAAATAATAACTTATCGGATATCTACTGTCCCGTCTACGACAGACTTAATAGCTATCTATACTCCATTTGAAATAAGATTAGACATTTAACTAAACCTTTTTTACAGTCCGATCAACCGATTTTGACTTCTATTGCGTTGGTAGCACAATAAATGGCAGCTGCAGTAAACAGTTGGTATTGTAACGACTTTTTTGCTTTTAATGTCATCCGTATGCCTGCGGTATAGAAGTCAGAATCGGTTGAACTGACTGTAAAAAGGTTTGTTTAAATGTCTAATCTTATTTCAAATGGAGTATAGAGCAGTCTGGTTCGTATTCAAGATACTGTTGAAATTAGTTGATCCTAGAATAATCTTCGGGTCCACAACCTTTTTGCTTTGCTCTAGAAGAGATGCATACTTCTTCTTTACTTTTTTTGCTGACAAGTAGGTTCATATATCTATACAGAATGATGTAGATTGTTTTCCTTGCTCAAATGTTTACCATTACACCCAAGTCCTTTTCTACATTACGAAGGTTTAAAGTATCTGACTTTGATAGTCAGACTAGAATTTTCTCCATATTTAGATCATTTCTTGAACTACAAACTTATAGGTACTTGTCTGCGAACGGAGCCTTTCAAAACCTCACGCTATAAAGCAGAAAAAAATACTAACTAATGTTTTTGTTGTTTACAGAAACACGGTCTTGGCGTGATCGGCGTCATTGGAACAGGTCACGAAATCTACCAACAAAACCACCAGTAGAGAATATCTTCCAAAGATTCATCTTCTACCATGCCACCATGTTACAGTATTATTTAATTGATTTATAACCAATACACTTATGAAATTTACCACAACGTTAATAAAATTGTTACTCCACCTATATTTGTGGTCTTTTGTCTTTCCATGCAGCCTGCATGATGGCTACCTATTCAGGAAAAACTTTTTTCGTGTTAAGGACGCTATCTAAACTTTCACAAGATCTTTGCACAATAATTATCACAAGATAATTGAAAAGAAATATGCTGTGGGGTTGCTGCTGACAGAGGTAAAATTACTGGGAACGGACTGCAGTACTGAAATTTTAAGATCGATGTAATATTGGCAGCCTTGTTAGTGCTAGCAACCCAAAAGAAACCTTATTAAAACGACGACAAAGACCACTTTGATTTTGACAATGACGCGAAATCAGAGTGTGAATGGAATATATAAAAAAACTTTTGGCGCCTGTATGCCATAGACATGACGGCGTTGTATACAATTTGTACAATTTTATTGTCACTGTGAATTGACAAAACAAGATGGTGGCGTTAATAGTTTTGATTTTGGTGCTGTGCAGAAATTACTTCACTTTGCAGAGATGAAATCTTGACACCATTTCAATGACTAAACCAAAACGTCTTTTATTAACCGACTTCAAAAAGGAGGAGGTTGTCAATTCGGTATGTTTGTATTTTTTTTTGTATGTTCGGGCTTAACTCCGACATAAATAGCCAGATTTGCAAAATTATTTTTTTCTTCGAGAGGGGTTAATTCCGAAGTGGTTCGATTTAAATTTCAAATAGATCTAATGATGAGTTTCGGAGAAAGACAAATCAAACGCGATTGCTGCTATCGCATAAATATTTGTTGTTTTGATTTGATTGACTTTGAGGATACCCCAAGGATGATGAAATTTCGAATTCGTGTGGGGTAGGTACTATAACTAAAAAGTGAAAAATAAAAACTTTTTCCAAAAAAAAACAACTGACTTCCGAAAAAACACTACAAAGTGAAAAATGACTTCCGGAATTGATTCCTGACTATTATTAATTGGAATATTAAAACAAAGTTTAATTCTAGGTAACCTAGGTCCTTTAAGAAGTAAAAAAAAAAAAACTCATAAGGGCTTTTATATAATTATGTCGGTTAGGTTAGGTTTAAATCATGGCAATCAATAAGAATTAGCAGAACCTAATGGTTAGTTCAGTATCTCCTAGTAAGCATACCTACCTAACAATCTGTTTTCAGACCTCACCTGGTAGAGTGGGTAAATAATTAATAATAATAAATTAAAATTTAAATATATTCACATGGGAAAAGTCGCTCCTTGAACGTCACTATATTATTTTATTTCCCAGTATTTTCCATGAACGGCATGTTGTAAAGCACAACAACCTGTATTCCCTTACCCGTAGTATATTGCCAGTACATGCCTAGAATATTAATTAAAAAAAAAACACAATAACTACTACGCCTTTTTTGGATTGACAGAATTAAACATTCCTACCTATTTATTGTTAAAACCTGAATAATATGTTTCGTTTTTAGTTTAACTTTATGTTACATAAGGGGGCGTCCATTAATTACGTGAGTAAATTTTGGCGATTTTTCGACCCCCACCCCCGCTCTTGTGAGATGTCGTGAGATTTGGCTCGACCCTCCCTCCCCATAATCTCACGTGAGATATCTCAAATACGTGGTTTTAGTGTAAAAACGTTAATCTGTGCTTATTTGCGTTGGTTTATGCATTGCATTTGGCTGACTTGTCTGGGCGGTGGCGGTTCAACCATCGAGGAAGTACTGTGCTACTTTGTGGCATTCGCATAACTGCGATAAATATTATTTTGTAAGATTTTGCCATATGGGTGGAAAAACATGTTTCACATGATTTAACCCGGTTATCTCGTAATGTTACATTGTTTCTTTGCGGGAAAAAATATAAATTACGTGATATTTACCAAGACCCCCCCTCTCCCCCACGTGAGATTGAGTGAGATTCGACTCGACCCCCTCCCACCCCTAAACGCCTCACGTAATTAATGGACGCCAACTAATTATATCTTAACCATAATTATACAGGCAAGCAAACTGGGAATTGCCAATATTTCTCCCATTGAAAAGATCGTCTTTATTTAAATAATGGTGACACAGAAACATAAATTTTGATCTTCTTTTGTGGCTATTACCGTAATGTTTTGTTTTGTGTGGGTATTTTGTTTATTTATGCCTATATGTCAAGTTTAATTATATGCCAGGAGCCTCCATAGAGACGTGGCCGGTGTCCCAGCAGTGGGAATATTGTCTAAGGTTGATTATGCAGATGCTATATTACAAGATCGAAACCATGTTTAGATCAAATTGACACTGTTTTGGTTGAAGTTACGGTAATGTTTTTGGGACCATCGGTAAATCGGTAACATTTTCAGCACAAGATGGGTCCCGATGAAAATTGTGCTAATTTTCCTGTAATCGCTTAAGCTGCTTCGGTATAATTGAGTCTCCCAAAATATTTATTACAAACAACCAACTACATACTCAAACATTTGCATTTATATTGGGTATAACTTAATCCTTTAGGTACGTGTATTGTAACTAACATTATTGAATGATGAAATCGCATCTGTTTACGTAGGGTAAAATAAATTTTATTCTCAAAAAAAACACTGTTGGACATGAGAGAAATATAGTTATCTAAGCTAAATTATAAATATGATGTTTGTCATAATCGCTACTACGTCAATTGTGACACACACAATGCTTTAGTTTTTAGGAAGGGTTTTTTTTTTTTTTTTTTTTTTCAGGGTGGGAAATCATCAAATGACTTCTCCCGCTCTGGGCGGAGCAGGAGGGCGTGTCAGACTTTTACTGACTAAAACCCACCCGTGTTCCCTCAGTTGCCCGTGTGCCAGGGGCGACGGTATCTCTTTCGAACAACCCGCACCCCTGGCAGGCATCGGCCCCTGCGGACCCCACCAGTCCGGCGCACCAGGACACATGGCACGCCGTGACCACCCCAGGAACCAAGTAGCACAAGGGCCCCAGACTACCCTGGCACCCTTGGCTCCCTTGGCCCCCTGCGACGGGTCAGCACAGTGGCCCCGCCGCCTACCACTTCTCGGCCGCAGGGGATAGGGAGAGCGGCCAACGCTATACCGACACTCCTCTTCCCCTGCGGCCCCACCGCGTCCGCCATCAAACGGTGGCGGCCCCGTCCAGGCCACGGAAGGGAAGAGCGCTACTCAAAAGTACCGGCACTCCTCCTCCGCCGCAGCCTGTAACCCTCAGCCGCGATGCCTCCCATTCGACATCGCGGCCCGCCTCAGTTGCGGTGCACCTCACCGCAACCTACTTTTTGGCCGCTACGTCGTCGGCTTGGAGACCAAAGCCCTGACGAGCGGCCCCACCTTTGGGTTCCTCTTCGCTTCACCGTGGGAGCGGACCACGGCTACTGAGCCCCCCCGCAACGACAATGCGGGAACCCACTGGGGGGGTTTTAGGAAGGGTTTATTTGCGATTCAATATTCACGGTTTTATTCATAAAAAGTTATAGGTTTAGTGGCCCATGATGATTGTGACCCAAATTATTTATTTGTGTGACTGTACTTTGTCAGAAATTCGGGTGAAATGCGGATGATGATGAAAAATGACAACTTTTGATAAAGTTGTCATTATTTTGCAAAACTAAGTTGTCATCCTCAGCAAGAACAAAAGTTTAAAAGAAAAAAATTACAGCGATATTTAATTTGCAGTAAAGCTTAGTTAAGTGTCTTCTGGCAGGTAATAATACCTTTTTTTTGAGAAATCACCAATTCTCTCGCTTTGGGCGGAGCGGTAGGCAGGGGGTGTCAGACTTTTACTGACTAAAACCACCCGTGTTCCTTCAGTTGCCTGTGCCAGGGCTGCGGTAACTCTTTCGAACAAATTCGCGACCCTGACAGGAGGTAAGTATATCCAACAATCTGTTTCAGACCAATACGCACCTGCCATAGTGGGTAACTACGTATGACGTAAAAGCTTCAATGAAACATCTGAAACAGTTTCACTTACTTTATCCTTATTCTTAATTGTGCTTTTCCGTGAAATCTTCAATTAAACTTAGTGAAATGACTAACACGGAAAACCCTCTTATGTACCGTAATGTTACTTTTCGAGAATATATAAAGAGAATTAGAATTCTGATCAATCATCATTCGAAGTTTGCGCTTCTTCAGTTAAACAACAGTCAATTGTTTTAAACATTAACTTTCCATCATGAAGCTGTTCGGTCTCGTCGTGCTGATGATGGCAGTCCTGGCGCTGATGTCGGGCGGAGCTAGCGCCACCCCTAAGGGCTTCGGCAGCGCTATCAAGAAGGGCGGCAAAGTTATTGTGAGTATTCTGTAGGTACTTCAATGTTTGTTTTAATACTTCGGTGTCACCAGTTACCAGTTTTGAGACAAACATTGAAGTAATAATACTTCGGTGGCACCAGTTACCAGTTGGTACGGGTTGTTTGAAAGAGATACCGCAGCCCCTGGCACACAGGCAACTGAGGGAACACGGGTGGGGTTTAGTGAGTAAAAGTCTGACACGCCCTCCTGCTCCACCCAGAGCGGGAGAAATTATTTGATGATTTCCCAACCAAAACAAAAAACCAGTTACCACTTTTTTGCTTTGTTGTGACTTTGGTTAAATTAGACTGACTGTGTTAAGTTGACTTTAACAAATTCGGTTTGATAAATCAGAACAATCAGTACCTAATGGTAAAATCATGGGTGATTTAAATTTTTGACTCAATACTAAGAGGAACACGTAAAAATCGACATAGAGTACGGATAAAAAAATATTAAGTTGATGTAATTACGTAAATTAAGAAGCATCTTGTCTTTGAAAAATGCTCTTACCCACAGTATAATAGATTTTTTAAAGAAACTATTTTTTTTTTCAGAAACACGGACTCAGCGCCATCGGTGTCATAGGAACGGGTCACCAAATATATCAAGAATCAAAACAGCAGTAGACAATGTCATCGCAATTATTTATTCCTAGCATATTGTAGCCATTTATTTAAATAAATAATGTCTTTGTAAATTAAATGATTTTATTTAAAAATTTAGTTGCTACTTATTTCGGTTATCAGCATAATACTATTAATATCCTCCCAAAACCATTAATTATCAGATATTCTTGTAACGAGCTTCGTATACAAGCAATAACTTTAATTGTGTAGTTATATGTACTAGAATAGAATGCAAACCCTAAATTTGCTGACCTGGGTTATTAAACACAATAAAATAAATTATAAACTTGATACTATAAAATTCAGATATAATATTTAGGTATTAGGTAACTTGTATTCCTTGCCGTGCGCTCGATGGGATTTTCCACCAGCAAAAATGATGAACTTATATACAAACTTTTACTAAACACCTGTATCTAACACCTTTTTGAGACGATTTTTCGACAAAACTTTCTAAGTACTTTCGTAGCTCACCTTTGTTACATAAGGAACTCTTGTGCAAACTTTCATGCTTCGGGACCCAGCGGTTTAGGCCGTCCGTGACTGAATTTAAATATGATTTTTATTAAGTAAGAATATACATACTATTTCGGGGCTCCTGCCTAAGTGATAACAGTTGTTCGATGAGATTAAACTAAGCTTGCCACGGTTGTTTCGTAGATGATGGGTGACCATATTTACAAACCGATACCCCTCGACCTCGTGCCTCAGAAAGCACGTTAAGTCGTTGGCCCCGGTTGTTATTTGTGAATCTTTCACAGTTGTTACGGGTCGTCAGAAGCCCGAAAGTCTGACAACCAGTCTTACCATGAAGTATCTTATGTCCTAGTCACTGGGTTGTGGAGGTCAGATAGGCAGTCGCTCCATGTAAGATACTGGTATGTGAGTGACCATTACCTACGTTTATTTGTGGTACGGTTCTATCGTTTAACAAGGAGCAATCCAACAAAGTGATTTTGCAGGACGAGGAGGAGGGATTTTTTTACAGCTTGAGTAGAAGAAATTTGGTAAGCTGGACTATTTTTTCGGTACTGACATTTGGTAAGCTGGACTATTTTTTCGGTACAAAAAATCCCCCAGTGCCTAAAAACTCGCCTTTACAACCAATGTGTCCTACCAACAATGACCTACGGTGCCTTTTGATAACTTACTTGTGAGTCACCATTAGTTACTTATCGAATTAGTATCTCATGACATAACATAATTAGCATAGCCTTATAATGTTCCCACTGTTGAGGAACACTTGTCTTCCTCACATGTCCTCTCTATGAGAGGGAGTGGCCTGTAGTCAGTGCGGGTAGGTGAATGTCACAACTCACAAATTTTCTCTGGTGCAAACGTATAGACAGGGTAACGTGTCAGCGAATCTTTCGCTGGTAAAAGATTCTATCTATTAAATTATAAAAAGTAAATCGTTCTGTCGGCGAACCGTTCGTCGGGGAAGAAGTCGGAGAACTGTGTCAAAATCGAAAATTCGGTATCATTCTGTAAACGAACAGAGATCGTCATAATAAAATTGCACGGCGCACTGTTTTACTTTAGAAATTTTAAACTACACGTTCCCTTTTAATCAAGTATGTAGGATTTATCGTGTTTCAGTTTTGGAACGAAGTTTTATCCTCTGAGCTAGACCGAAAAAGTGCAACATTTTTTCGGTCACGACACAGTTTTTAGGTAGCAAAGGTGTTGTTTCGCGAAAGTAAAATAACGTTTCAATTGGGTGTCCCACGACGCGCGACGACCACAATACCTCTCGACAGTTTTTTTTTTTTCAAACCAATCGGTTTTTATCTAACATGAAAATTCTGACTATTACGTCAATATTTGGAACGCTACAACCACAACATCATTTCAAATAAGTACAGCAAAATTGTTATACATATTTCATATAGGTAGATAGTGTTATTTGCTTTACCACGCTTGTTTTCTCGCAGGGAAAGACAGAAGTGTAGGTACCTATAGTAGGTGCACCCACATTTTGCCAGTTAAGTAGGTACATAGCCAGTACTTCTGCTAATTAGGAAACAAGTGCATGTCAAGACAAAAGATTACAAATATGTGGAGTTAGGTACGATTTGTTTATTACGACGGAAATTAATAAGTTTTCATAAATACAATAAATAAAGTTTTCAATAAATTAATAATACTATGACGATGGTGTGGTAGAAGATGATTCTTTGGTTGAACTCTTCTAGTTGTGGTTCTGTTGGTAGATCTCATGGCTTATTCTAATGTCGCCAGTCAGGAGTCACCATGAAGGCGAAAAAATAAGTTAAACTGAAGAACTATTTTCTACTGCTGTTTTGATTGTTGATAAATTTCGTGTCCAGTTCCAATGACACCGATCGCGCTGAGTCCGTGTTTCTGAAAGGAAAAAACAATTAGTACCCTATTTATTCAAACAACTTCAACTACTAAGAGGTAATTTATAATAGTATTGAGTAAGCTAAGTGGGTATTTTTATGGGTTATTTTTCTAACATAATCATCAACAAATATTTTTTTGTAGTATGGAAAGTCAGAATAGACGGGGTTATTGCTCTGATTTACAAAAACGCAAAAAGTCATCTTACAAAGTTATGAAATCTAAAGTCATACAAAACGAATACCTAAGTAGGTAACTATTTTCTGAATGACACCGATGTTATGAGAGAACTGTAAAACATGAAAAGAATACTCACAATGACTTTGCCGCCCTTCTTGATAGCGCTGCCGAAGCCCTTAGGGCTGGCGCTAGCTCCGCCCGACATCAGCGCCAAGACTGCCATCATCAGCACGACGAGACCGAACAGCTTCATGGTGGAAGGTAAATGTTTAAAACAATTGACTGTTGTTTAACTGAAGAAGCACAAACTTCGAATGATGATTGATCAGAATTCTAATTCTCTTTATATATTCTCGAAAGGTAACATTACGGGACATAAGAGGGTTTTCCGTGTTAGTCATTTCACTAAGTTTAATTGAAGATTTTACGGAAAAGCACAATTAAGAATAAGGATAAAGTACGTGATTTTTTTTTCAGATGTTTCATTGAATCTTGTACGTCATACGTAGTTACCCATTAATGAACTGATCATGTCACGTCGATGAATGGGTCCTTTATTAATATTCTGCAGACATTTTACTCATAAATGTTTTTTAAAGATGAAATAAGCTGTGTTTCCATCCTTTCCCATCATCTTTCGGCAAAAATAAAGACGATTATGTTCCGCTCAATATAAATGCAAATATTAGAGTGGTTGTTTGTTTATAATTTATATGTTTGGGGACTCGATTAAGCTAAGGTGGACGAAAGGATTTAAGGAAAGTTGGTAAAATTTTAATCGTTAACCATAATTTTTATCCCGGTAATCTGAAAGGATTTATCGGGGGCAGTTCTTGGTCCCGAAACAATTAAAATACCTCCAATTAAAATAGGATCTGATATATCTAAATATTGTTTTCTGTCTCGCATAATTGGTTACGTTCTGTAACTGACACGTCAAGTATAATAAATATATACATAAATAAGCTGACGAAACAAACGGTTACGACCGCCAAGGAAGATCAAGATTAATGTCTCGATGTCACCATTCAGTAAAGATGCTTCTTTGAAGATACACTGTTGGGAATTCCAAGTTTGTATGAAGTTAAAATATATTGTTTTTGTATTCCTTTGCTTATTCTGGTATATTGGCCTAGAAAGGGAAATTAACAAGAACATCTCTCATCTCGATTGTCTTAAAAAAGACCAAAAGTTTCCTACAAAGTTGGATATGGCTGTGCAACTGTGCATTGTCGAAAAGAGAAAACTGCTACTTGTTTAAACCAGCAGCGAAAACTATTTTATATAAAACTGAGCCATATAATAATGCTTACCTACTAGACTGAGTCACAGATAAAAATATATCCAAGGCGAAACAGGTTAGCTTAAACCGTTACCCTCTTATTGATAGAACTTTCAGATTTACCAAGGATTTTATAGGATTTTTGGCATTGTTTATTAATAAGCAAGGGGCTTTATGTTTGCACGAATAAGCTCGAGAATTGAAACATTCCCTAAGACCATCAGTTACTGCCATCTTATCATGTTGAATGACTGTCGTAACAACTCCCATGGGATCGGGTCAGGTGGTCTCGTCCTAAAGGAACCATAAACTTTCGCTCGTTAATACAACTTTCTTCATCTTACCTATCCAATTTTGTAGATTCTGTTTTAATAAATTGTACCGTAACATTTTCGAAAAAAGAATCTTATAAACAGATGTGGCAGAGATTATAAGCATGGAATTAGTATATACTATACATATAGATTATAAATACACGTTGGGTGGTGTGTGGATGTAGATAATATACTCTACGCACGTAACGGGAATATGAACACAGTTTGTACTTGTACAAACTGTGTTCATCTAAAACTGTTAACACAGTTTGTACTTGTACAAACTGTGTTAACAGTTTTAGCTTTCGATTTCTAAGAAATAAAGCACAATATAGTGACGAAACACAAAAAACCCTATAGGCATATGTAGACTTAGGTGCGACGAGCGAGTTTTCCTTTAAGAATATATGTCCGTATAAAAATATAACAGGACTCAGAGGGATCATCATTTGAAGCTAGTCTTCGACGACAAACTGGTCATTCATCGTTTTAAACATTAATCTTCCATCATGAAGCTGTTCGGTCTCGTCGTGCTGATGATGGCAGTCCTGGCGCTGATGTTGGGCGGAGCTAGCGCCAGCCCTAAGGGCTTCGGCAGCGCTATCAAGAAGGGCGGCAAAGTTATTGTGAGTACCTATACCACTCTTTTAATATTCTCTATTAATTTTTTTTTTAGAGTTGCATCATAAAAAATATGAATAGACTTAGTGGGTGTTATAATTTGGTACATCCTAAGTGGACTTATACGAATTTTGCGGTTTAAAAAATGAGATAATATTTTTCTATGGTTAGTTTTGACTCAAAGCACAATGGTGTACTTGTAATTATTTTGTAAGTTGTGGACCTACCTCATGAAAAAAAATATGAGTCGGTTCTTCATCATCATCATCATTTCAGTCGATAGACGTCCAATGCTGGACACCGGCCCTTCAAAAATAAAACTGGGGGTTTTGCCATAATCGCATAGTCGGTCCTTGATTGGATGTTAACTAATCTTGTTTGGATAAATAATTTAATAAGACAACTTTTTTTTTCAGAAACATGGACTCAGCGCCATCGGTGTCATAGGAACTGGACACCAAATATATCAAGAATCAAAACAGCAGTAGACAATTTTTTCAAATAAATTATGTCTCTGTTAATAAGATGATTTTATTTTAAAATTTAGTTGCTACTTAGTTTAAGATAATATTTTGGCTATCAGCATCTCCTGTATAAAAACCATAACTATTAAATATTCTTGTCACGAGCTTCGTATTCGAGCAATACCTTTCACTGTGTACTTAAATGTATTAGAATACAAGCTAACCTGAGGTATTAAAAACATCAAATAAATGATTGATACACTATAAAATTCAGTTATACCTACATATTTATTAGATAAATTATATTCTTAGCTAGCGCCAGATGAGATTTCCCATCGGCAAAAATTACGAGATGATAACGATCGGAAGCCCGAAAGTCTGAAAATCAGTATTACCAAGAGGTATCGTATGTCCCAGAACATTTAAAATACTTGCATATGGTTGATCATTAGGTACGTTTATTTGTCGCATGGTTTTTCTTTCGGCATGGAGCATTCCAACAAAGAGATTTTCTGGAGAATACAGCTTGGTTGGGTGGCATTTGGTAAGCTGGAATATTCTTTTCGGCTACATCCGGTAAGACTGGAAGGAAGCCGACCCCAAAATAGTTGAAAAAATTAAAAATTTTAAAAACCCTCGACCCAAACAAAATCTCTAATAAGTAAAAAAAAAATACATTTATTGGACTTTTAAGTTGTAGGTAATATTTTGTTCAAGGCATGGTCAAGTCGGGGACGGCTAATGAAAATGCTAGGCCTCCTCTGTTTGGCGTTTAACAAACCCTGTCACCCTGTTTAACAAAGAACTTCCCTGAAAGAAGTTCTTTATTAGTGATCGAAGTACACAAAAAACAACAATGCAGATAGTTAAATTCATGTTTGCGCTTAGAAGATCGATACAGCGCCGGCGCCGTCTGACCGATACCGCCGTACCGCACCTTAGGTGCGGGCGCGGCGCGACTGGGCAGCGGTACAGGCCGCTGATTGGTCAGTGAAAGCCGCTCATTGGGCAGTGCAAGCCGCTCATTCGTCACCACTCACAGCTTCCCGTGTCCCGCTTCGCCGTGCATACATACCTAAGGCGCGGTACAGCGGTATCGGTCAGGCTATACCAACCAATAACATAAAAACCTGTTAGTTTCCTAGTTAGTAGGAAATTGGACATTATCTTCTGCGAATGGTGGTAAATTGTATACTTATTGTAGAATACTTAGACATTTTATTGCATGTACTTGCATATTGACATAATTATAGATTAAAAGGTCTAAAGGTCTAGGCGTGACATTATGTTTATGATAGGTGTAACCAACCGGTGTAAAACTAGACTCAAAAATTAAGGGAGACTAAGAAATTAAAATTGGTTGCCAGGGGTCAGCCGTCTCACTCATCCTCCGGCAGCCAGTCTTTACTGCAGGTTACTTACGTCACTTTTGCTCCCAATATTACAAAATTGCGACACAGACAAAGACACACACAAAAACTCGGTTTGATTTCGAAGTCAGGCAAGTAAGTCAACATTTACTGGGCGCGGGCTAACGCGACTATTCCCGACGGCGCGCGGCGCTGGCGCGGGCGGCGGCCCAACTTGAACTTGTGTGAACATTTTAGGCTGAATAGATCACAAAAAACCTTTTTTTTTAAAAAAACAACCGACTTCCAAAAAAACACTACAAAGTGAAAAATAACTTTAATTTCGGAAGTCGGTGACTTTGGATATGTATTTTAATTTTCCTATCACCAGTCACCGACTTCCGAAATTAAAGTTATTTTCGTGACTGAATATTAATATATCCAGTCACGAAAAGTAATTGATGTAATAACGTAGGGCTACATACTTGCATTCCCAGCGCTTATGTATATGGCACGTGCTCGGCATATAATGACACCGCAACGTTTTCCTTAATCGTAGCAGCTAATAATAAAATTATACTATATACGTGTGTATATTTAAATATGACTGATCGAAATGTAACAACATACCGTAGTATCCTCGTCAAGAGTACGCGGTGACTAAAGTAAGTACGTAAAATCACGATGAGGCGTGAATCTGCGATGAAACACTTTTTGTCAACGTTCACCCGGACGTACGTAATAAAATCGCGGCAGGATTTTTTCAAGCACTGGATCTACAACGACTACTTTGCGCGGACAGTTGAAAATCGAACAGTGTGTATTTTCGACGCCGCTATTTTATTATCCACGGCGATTTTACAACGTGGCGTTATTTTATCGTGCACTGGAACGTACTGCTTAGCGCTAAGTGTTGAAAATCCTACAGTGTATTTGTTTGACGCGCTGGGATGCATTCTGTTGGATTCTCAACCCTTGGGTCAACACCTAGAGTTGAAGAACGAATGCGTGATAAAAATCGCCTGTGCGAACCTCGACTTAGTGAGGTAATGAGGTTCGAAATGATTTTTACTGTTTACAGGTTGTGCTTTTAGCAACGTCTGTAAAACACTCACGTTGTCAAACAGCTAGTTTTATTATCGTTTGTATGTGCCCACCATCGATAAGAGGCCCACGATTGTATGCGATTATCGATCAAGGAAAAGGACAAAGAATCCTGCAGCTAATTTTAATATGCAAGATATGCATATTAAAATACATACAGCACTAGTAATAATAAAATATAATATGAACCTACTTACGATGCTCCACCGCTTTTGTATGAATACCGTCTCTACGAAGAAAGCATCAAAGGAAGCTTGGATATTGCTTGTCGGGCCATTATAATGCCATCTTTAGCAAAATATAAGAAGCTTCGTGAGACAAAAACATGATAATCTAACGATAGGAAACATAAGAAGGAAAAGGGTTTAAAAATAAAGCTTCCTTATTTAATCTTCCTTCGTTTATACAAAAAAAAAATGTTTAAAAAAGCGTGGGGTGCTTGATATTAATTGATTATAAAATACCTCAAAAAGCACCCCACGCTTTTTAATTGAATTAAATAATTTTCTCCTTTTTTAGTTTTGTTTTTAAAGCGTGTTTTTTACTTTTTTTAAACTATTATTTATTTTCTATTTTTTAGTTTTGCTAACTACAAAAACGTGTTTTTTTCTCTCAATTTTTTTTTAAATGATTGAATTGTCATCGGTCCTCGACAAGTTTACAAAGTTTCAATGAAATCTGACCGTTTAAAGTGGGTCAAAATCGCGCTCAAGGGAGTCGGTTACATACAAACAAACAAACATACAAGTGAAGCTAATAAGCGTGTAAAAACGATGTTGATAGAGTATGAGAATGTAAGAAATGAGTATTTATGGGGAAGTTTTAAAGTGGCCAGTGACAGAAAAATTGAAAAGACATCGTTTGGCTTGGTGCACGCCTGTCATGAAGAGGAAACAAACGCAACTCACATAAAGAGTGATGAATATAAATGTTGAGGGATAGAGAGGAAGAAGAAGGACAAAAAAAGATGCATGTATTGTGTGAGGAGTGGTTTGAAAGAGAAGGAAGTGAATGATGGCTGACAGGGGAGAATGGAAGAACTAAACATGATGACCCCCAGTAACATGAGACAAGGCCAGGAAGACGATGACAGTGATGATGATGACTATCATAGAGATGTAAATAAAGGTTCTACATCATCTTACATCACCTTTAACATTACATCATCTTTTTCTATTTAGCTTTCATCCTCTAAATGGCTGTGTTACTGAATCCAGTCAAGTGTAATCGCATTCAGCTAGTTAGCGTCCTAGAAGTAAACTAGTTAGAAAGAAATAAGATCGCAATACGTCTGTTTCTGACGCACTTTATTTTTCAGACGAAGTCAGTAACTGATTTAGTAACTAATTCTGTGTGGTGTGGATAGAGGCTCTCTGAAGAGGCTAGGGAATTCAGAAGAGAAATTCAGTCGTTTGGCATTTAAACCATAACTGAAAGTACATATTATTATTTGGAATGCTAATACGGACTGTACCTACCTAAAATATTGGAAAATGTATTACTAGGTTGGTAGGTACCTGCCTAGTCATTTTCCAATATTTTCTCTCATAAAGAAAACTCCGCTATTAGGGGCAGATATTCGATATCACATTGTTTCTCAAAGGAAACTCCGAGAAAAGCGATTGCTCCAAGGTAAAAACTTACTTACCTACTGAGCGAGTATATGTTGAAGGTAAGTAGGTACCTACTAGAACCTTTCAGTCGGGACTTTTTATTATTTTTAATGTTTCCCTTCGGATTGTTTAACAAAAGACCTTTGAAAAAATGAAACGATTATTGTTTCGGGAATTTTAATAAAAATCGAATATTCATTCAATTTAAAATACTGGCAACATTTTGTTAACTTAGGCACTTATTGTGCTTCGGATATAAATGCACAATGTTCTCATTGTAATTACATGGTGGATAAACTTTTCATAAAAATTAAAAAAATTAAACATTTTATGTAGGTTCCCGAGAAGTACCTACCTACTAAGAAGTTATTGCCGAAAAACTGTTTTGCAGTTTGCTAAATACTAATTAGGTCCTGTTGTAGTTATGTAATTCTTTTGGGAAACAAGAATAAACAAAACACCTTTAAAAATGAGTTACAGTCGCCTACAGTCTTTTTATGGATCATGGGTTTCGTAGCAGGTACTTACCTTATCTCAAGGATTAACGAAAGACAAGCAGAAGGTAGGATTAACTAGCTGTCATCAATCAAAATTACAGCAAAATTAAATTAAAATCCTGTCAATGGAAGTCCATTTTTCTTAATTTACGTTGACGGGCTGATTATGACGAGGTTTTTTTTTATATACACTATCTTTTACTTGCGGTTTTGGAAATTATCCCACGGAAACGTACTATCCGGATATAAGTATGTGGTCTATCTGTGTGTTTAATTTCATGTAAATCCGTTCAGCCTCTGAGGCTTGAAAAGGTAACAGACAGGCGGACAGACAGACATACTGATTTTGTATTTATTATATTATGCATTCGTATCGTGATCGCAAAATTACGAGTACATTTTAAAATTGCAGCTAAAAACTTGGGAGATCAGTAATAAAACTCTTTGAAAATATCTCGTAGAGTGCTGTTTTCATGAATTTCTAGTTTGTGACTCCTGACTCGTGAGGTTACAAAGCTATGTGGGGTCTGGGGAGGGACATACTTCGCAAACGACTGTCGAAAGCAGAGATAATGTGTGCGAATAGTAAATGTAATAGTGTTGGAAGTAGGTTAATGTTCGACATCTTTGGTGTAACAAAGGAAATAATAGCTCCTGACTGTTTTTGTAGGCATACGTATCTACTAGAAGAATTATTTATACATAAAAGGTTTTGCCAATTTGGCCCACGTGGATGTACGAAATTAGCCTACGGATAAAAATATCCTGTGTTAGTTAATCCAGGATATAAACTGTGTCAAATATACTCCTTCCGTCCTTCGTTCGCGTAATTTTCGTAAAAAGGTGTATAATGTTTTTGCTTCACATATAGATGAAGCTAGCTATCGGAATTTGGCAAAAAAAAATTTAAGTTCTGAAAACTAACATCTACAGCTTCGTTTGCGATCGGGTTCCCAGAACGGTGTACCTAAATGGAAAAAATATTCAATCTTGCTTCGAGTGGATTGGCAACATTTTGTGAATTTTTGTATTCATAGCACGTCCGACTGATGGTTAAGAATGTACACTCTAGGTACGACTCTAAATGTTTTAGGGATATTCCCAGATGCTTTTTTTTCTCATTTCAGTTATGACGTATTAGAAAATCAGAACGTACTTAAACATGGGTAGGCATAATATATCGTATATCGAAACTCTGCGTGGCAATGGTGTCAGCCTTTTAGTCACTTTAGCTATTGACAGCAATGCGGGCAAATTATTTAATGCTCAATGAGCTCTCCCTTTTTTATGTAGGTACTCGTACATCGAATCGATTGATCGTGTAGATAATCAATTAATCACTAAGAACAGGTTTTGCTAAGTTCGATTTTTTTTTTTGGGATGGGAAATCATCAAATAACTTCTCCCGCTCTTTGTGGAGCAGGACGGCGTGTCAGACTTTTACTGACTAAAACCCACCCGTCTTTCCTCAGTTGCCTGTGTGCCAGGGGCCACGGTATCTCTTTCGAACAACCCGCACCCCTGGCAGGCATCGGCCTTTGCGGGGCCCATCAGTTGATGCTGACATCTCTTTGAGGTGCGCGTGGAACACAACGCGTCGTCGACCCGGGCTTGGTCCGTACCGGACAGCGAGCTACCCATTACTCGCCGTCCGCAAGCGCGTCCGCTACGATGGCCGGGAATCTGCCTGGGATTCCCGATGCCTAGGGCGTGTCCTGCGGCGACTAAGGCCGTGAGGGCGCATATACTGCCTCTCCCTCACGTGCGCCGCCTCCCTCTTCGCGAGCATTACTGCTGCGCAGAAGGAGGTGACGGCTACCCATGCACTCTCGCTCCGTACCATGGCCTGGACCAGGGTCGGACGCGAGAGATCGCCGCCGCCGACCGACTTCACGGGGACACAGCGGTGCTCCGCCCAATCCGGGCAGACCTCCACCGTATGCTCCACCGTGTCCTCAGGGCGATCTTCGCAGTGGAAACACCCGGGCGTTTCCTCCCACCTTATGCGAAACAGGAACCTTCCGAAACAAAACTCAGGTGGTTAGCTTCATTTGATTAAAAGTGATTGATTCTTAATTCTTAGTTCTGTTAGAAAACATAATTTCTAATAGAACAATAACTGATATATAATTCTCTTAGTCGATACGTGTGCTCGCAAAAACACCTAGCTATGTTGGGGTCGGCTTCCAGTTAAATCGGATGCATTAGAATACCAGTATTTTACTACATGGAGCGACTGCCAATCCTATTTGACGCACGAACACGATATCCCTTAAGACTAAAGACTTAAGTTAGCAACTAAGAGGTAATCTGGCGTCTTCTGTTGTCAATGTTGTGTTTACCTGTAATTGGCATATACATTAGAATATAACCGTAAACTTTAAGTAAATAAATAAAGACTGGTAGTCAGACTTTCAGGATTCTGACCGCTCGGACGACAGTCAAAGATCCACGAATTACAGCCGGGCCCAACGGCGTAACGTGCTTTCCGAGGCACGGACGAACCGCGGCAAGCGTTGTTTATCCTGATCGATCGACACGTGCGCCTGCTATTAGTTAGCTACAAGCAAGGAACGCAAAACAGTTAAGCTCTTTGTAAGACAAGAAATATATGAACACGTTAAATCTTCAACCTACCTTATATTACTTAAACATAAGTTAAACATATATAACATCACGCGTTTAATTCCCGAAGAGACTGCATTTTGTATAGCAGAAATTGCAATTGCATGGCAATCAAAATTTTCAACAATTTACCTTCACGCATCAGAGTACTGCCTACTAATAAATTCAATAAAACAATATCTACCTGGCTTTTATTTATCTGTTTTTATTCACTTCACGATTTTTTTAAATAATCAAATTTGACATTAGGTACATGTTATCAGTAGGTACTTATTGTGTGTGGAATGACTTTTTAATTTTAAGGCATTTGACATTTCATTCATAATTTTTTTTTCCTAGTTAATAAAATTTGACATTGTATTTAAAAAAAATAGTTACCCATTGTAATTTCAAACTATATTACCTACTTAAAGCTTTTTTAATGGGAACTGTACTTTAATTTTAATATTTCTACACCGGCAACGGTAGTATAATGTGTGAAGCTTTTTAATAATATTAAGATCATAATGTACCTACCATATACCTACTCAGAAATAAATATACTACTACTATTACTATTACTAAAGGACTAACCCTTCGAATAGAGGAGCACCCACATTTCGCCAGTAATAGGGGGCTACCCAATTGCCATCAATGGGGCTCCTGCCTGACCTGGGAATCGGACCCAGGACCTCAGAATAGCGTTAGCGACCGCTAGACCAACGAGGCAGTAAATATGCTAAACTATATGACATAAAACAAGTAAGTGCAACCGACGTTTAGCTTTACCTAAATCAAAGCTACATAAAACTTACTCAAAATCAAAATATTTTGTTTCACATAAACCTGCATGAGCACTTTTGAAACGTCAGAAGCTAAGTGCACGGTTCCAATTTGTCGCTTCCTATGGAGAAGAGCCGGCCAGAAACTCCATGGTTACTCTCTTAAAAATAATTGGCTTTTACAATGTTGTTAAATTACAGTGATAATAGGTATGGGGACTTCCTACAAGTATCGGAAATGCTATCAGGTTTCCTGAACATGGTCGGTCGAACACATATTGCTAAATAGGATTAGTCAGACTAAATTGTTATGAAAGCAAGGATCTCTCGTATCATACACGGAGTTTTCCTTAGTCATCAATATTCCGAAAATATGTTTTTATTGAATAAGATTGCTTTTTCGCTTCTGCACGCTTCATGCAAACCCGTCTCGTAGGATAAATTAAATAAACTCACTTGTCAAATTGTATGTACATTGGACCAGAAGGAGGGTTATGTTTTTCGAGTGTATGTATGTATGTATATTTCTTTGGCACGCACTGTAGCCTAAACGGCTTGATCGATTTCAGCTTGAAAGGTGCCGTTAGATTCGTTTTAATTGTGAGAGTGACACTGGGTTTATAAAAATTGAAAAAATAAATAAAATGGCGATTTTGGGCGCCATATTATGTCTTCAAAAATATTTTTTATTCCCAATACCTATTGAGTGGGGTATCAAAATAAAGGGTTTCATAAATAGGTCTCATTAACGTCAAAAATCATTTACAAAATCCAAAAACCCAACTGCCTAAAAAGTGAACTTTAATTAAAAAAGATGGAAACAAGAAACTTGTTTTAAAAGGTTGACTATTAGACTGAATACTCTAAGCAATCTCATGCACGCAATAAAGGTATTTATTGTTATAACAGAAAAATATAAATAAATTTATTTATACAGATTTTCTCAATTAAAAATGATTGAAATTAAATTTATTTTTCGATATTTTGAATTTACCGCCAAAACGATTCTTACGATTTGTTTTTTTTTGAGGTTGGGAAATCATCAAATAACTTCTCCCGCTCTGGGTGGAGCAGGAGGGCGTGTCAGACTTTTACTGACTAAAACCCACCCGTGTTTCCTCAGTTGCCTGTGTGCCAGGGGCTGCGGTATCTCTTTCGAACAACCCGCACCACTGGCAGGCATCGCCCCATCAGTTGATGCTGACATCTCTTTGAGGCGCGCGTAGAACACAACGCGTCATCGACCCGGATCCCTAATCATTAATACCTAGTATATTTTATAACGAGGGACTAAACGAAGCCATAATATACCAGAGGTGGTTTGACTCCCGAGCGTGCGAGGGAGTCAATGAAACCGAGGGTATATTAAGTTGGCGTTTAGTCTCGAGGTGCAAACTGTACTTTTCACTTTGGGTGCAAGAAAAATAGTCAATTTAGTACAAAAACATGTACTTACCTAATAAATATTACTTAATAAAATAAAAATCACAATATCTATTAGGTATTTCTTTTGCTCTTTGCTCGACGTCAAACTCTTCACCAAGGAACATAATATAGGTACCACAACTGTCACTGGACATACTTAATAAATTTATTTAAAGCCGAACAAATTTACACTCGACAAAAATTCTAAAATTTTCGCGGTCAGGTTTTTCTTCTAAACCAGTCACAGATTAACAATTGAAAACACATGGCGCCACCTTGGCAAAAACCATGGAATTAATACTCTCAACATTTTCGCAATGAAGATAGTCCACACTCCACAGATTATAGTATATTTACTGTCTGTTTGAGTTTGTTTATGTCTCATGAAGGAAATTAAAAAACGAATTACTTTTTACTCCCTAGGGACTAAAGTGGTCACTTTAGTCCCGCTTCGTTGGGCTATATTGGTGTCTTTTTAGAGCATGAGAAGTGAAAAATACTATTATGGTCTAATGAACTTGTTACGATGAGTGCAATTAGCGAGTTTTGACAAAGCTGTGAGTTGGATAGGTCGTTAAGTAGAGGCATATAATTAATACAATAATAACAGTGTAGTGAATAGGTATATAAAAAAAATATCACGTAGCATGAATGTATATTTTTACATGGGTGAAAAATGTATTCATAGAAAGGCAATTTACATAGGAGATTGCTACCATCTGTTAGAAAGTTCACTCTGAACACGATAATAGCCAATCATTTCTGTTTGATGTGGCTATAAGTTTCTCATAAGTTTTTCTAAACTTCTTCTTCTTCTTCAGTTTTGAAAAAAAAAATCATTAAGTTGATTAAGTTGTTGCTGAGTCATTTTGCGGTAAGCTGGATTTGTTGCGACGTCGTGCGAGCGTCACTGTGACAGGTATAGGTAAAAAATAAAACTTCTCATAGCTTAAAGTTAATTTTAATCCATCCTGTCCCCTACTAAAACTTGGAAATAGGCTAATTTTGGGTCCTCTTTTGGTTTTTTCACTATCACCAAGCCAATAGGTACCTAACTTACTGCTACCTAAGTGTACTCCACTATTGGAAAAAAGAAATCACAATTCCCTGTGAGTCTACCTCCCTCACAAAATAAATTGAGCGCTCTGATTGGAATCAATTCATGCTTTATATGCTTTCAACATCAACAATGCCGCGTGGCACAGAGCATACATATTTAAAGAGCAATTTGAGAACGATACCAATTGTTGAAGTTTGTAAACATAGGTGTTTGTGTTGGTTTACACCAAACACAATGAGCTCAACACACTACTGAGAAATGTTCTTCAGTTGTAGACGTATTTTGTTTTTCTCCCGTTCAATGAAACGGAGCACAATAAACTGAAACAAAAGCGTGTGTGTTTTTCTTTAGACGGGAACAGCACCCTATTTTCGTGACATACATGTGACAGTCTGAATCTGATCGTTTTGATGGATGTGACTAATCCATTGCTTCCTAATGTTCAAAAAAAATTGTCTGCTCAACAACGTATACAACGCAATCGATGTTGTCGAATTGTCAAAATGAAATTCCATTTCTAATGTTACTGTGTTACGCAAGTACCCCGCTGTTTAGACTGAGCGGCAAATTAGGGTGCTGGACCCACCAAAAAACTTAATTTATTATAGTAAAAATGCTCTGGAAATATAGTAAGTTATTCTACTTGGATTTCAACGATTAGTGCTGGACATTTTTAACCGAGTTCAAAAAGAAGGAGGTTATCAATTCGACATGTTTATATTTTTGATGTGAAAACTTCTTTAGGCGCGTTGAGCACTTTCTGGATGAACAAAAATCATGGAACTCGCGTCATCGTCACCGAACGCTTGAGCACACGGATGAGTCGCGCGTTGATGTCTTTTGGAAAAGTCCCTTACTTTTAATAAGAAATTCTACTTCTTTTTACCTTTCTTTCCCTTTGTATTTTTATCATAAAAGTCCAAAAACTTTTCCAAAAAAAAAACAACCGACTTTCGTAGGTTGTTTTTTTTGGAAAAGTTTTTGACAGAAAACTGGATTTGTGTCCGGTTAAAGGCAATCGGCTCGCCTTTGGCTGGTACCTACAGACAGCGACAAAAGTCGATTTATGGCGCTAAATATTAAAATAAAAAACAGAAGTGAAATTTTAAGAGTAGGTATGAATACCTACTTGGTTATTAAATGAAATACTGCAATTAATAAATCGAAATTTTTGTGTCAAGTATAAAAGTAACAATGTAGACTTTTGTCGCTGATCTACGTATCAGATATTTACTTAATTTGCATTCAAACAAGTCAAGTTCGACTTGCACTTGCACGGCTTTGTTCATAGCTTCATGTAGGTAACAATAGCTTCATGTAGGTAACAATTTATTAAATGGTACAATATAAATACAAGAATTAACTCGAATTCATAACAAGTAAAAGTAAGGATAACTTTACTAAACGGGACCCAGTTAGCCAATTCACAAACTTACATAATTTATAATAAAATAACTCAAAAGGTTGGGAAGGGACAATTTATGTAATTATCCGAACGCTAAACTAATTGTAAAGTTATGGCGTCATTTTATTACTCTTACAACACTGATTAAACTGCCTTCGTGAAATTCGTAATCCCCGCGACTATATGGGGTACCAATGTATACCTAAACCCCTATTCCGTAACACACTTTCCTAATCCATTGCTTTATATGTTTGAAATACTTGTCTGCTTGACCACGTTAAAATCGCAATGTATGTTGTCGAATTGTCAAAATGAAAGGCTGTGCAAATAAATAACAATTGTTAGTGTGATACGCAATTACCTTGCTGAATTATGTTTGGAACAATCAAAATGGCTTTCAATAAGGGTACGATTAGGTATGAAGGTAAAGAGTTTATTGGAAAACAGTTTCCGTCGCTCATAGTTTTTATTTTCACTTAGATAAGACCAGGTTTATGCAAGAATTTGTATTACTATGTTGCGGTTATTTCAAATATACTCATAAACCGTTGGCCTAGAGATTTTCTTGAGAAGGTAGGTAAGTCTTTTGGAAATAATGTAACTAATCTTCGAAGTCTTGTAAATAAAGCCGTTAGTTTTTAACCGACTTCAAAAAGGAGGTCGTTCTCAATTCGTCTGTATTGTTTTTTGTTTCTATGTTCCGCAATATATGGCTAAGTAATAACAGCCGGACGGGTCGATCCGTCAGGTTAAGCTGCGCTTGCCGGGGTTGGTCTGTGGATGGGTGACCATCTTTACATACCGAGACTCCTTCGTGCCTCGATAACCACGTTAAGCCGATGGTCTCGGCTGTCATTCGTGGATCTTTGACAGTCGTTACGGGTAGTCAGAAGCCCGAAAGTCTGACAACCGTGCTTACCAAGGGGTATCGACTGGTAGAAAATGCCTGTGGCATTAAGTCCGCCTCTGTACATTTCTGTGCGTGAAGTATTAAATAAATAAATAAATATTGTGCTACCCAGTAACTGAGTTGTGGAGGTCAGATAGGCAGCTGCTCCATGTAAAATACTGGCATTCAGCTGCATCCGGTTAAACTGGAAACCGACCCCAACATATTGGGAAAAGGCTAGGCATATTGATGATATTGTTCCGCCATTTGTCCGATAATAGTGGTATGTTTTCGAAAATGGTTTTTTAATGGAGTAGTGTACGCCTTTTTTTTGTGGGTGGGAAATCATCAAATAACTTCTCCCGCTCTGGGTGGAGCAGGAGGGCGTGTCAGACTTTCACTGACTAAAACCCACCCGTGTTCCCTCAGTTGCCTGTGTGCCAGGGGCAACGGTCTTTCGAACAACCCACACCCCTGGCAGGCATCGGCCCTTGCGGACGCTACCAGTTTGTGATGACATCTCTTTGAGGCGCGCGTGTAACACAACGCGCTGTCGACCCGGGCTTGGTCCTTACCGGACAGCGAGCTACCCATTACTCGCCGTCCGCAAGCCCGCGCCTACGGTGGCCGGGAATCAGCCTGGGATTCCCGACGTCACAGTACCTACTTCTGGTACGCATTTCATTGAAATGGCCTTTTATTGTAGAAATTAATTCACCACTTAGGCCGGATGCCGACCTACCTCTGTCGTGTGGTCGAGGCCTATTTGACGGACAGGGCCGTCATCTACCCCGGTCACCAAGGAGAGTGGAACCGGCGAGAGATGTCGTGCGGTGTCCCACAGGGATCGGTTCTGGGGCCGCATCTGTGGGACATCGGATACGACTGGGTGCTGCGCGCCGACCTCCCTAGTGGCGTCAGCGTAGTCTGCTACGCTGACGACACGCTGGTCCTGGCGCAAGGGAGGTCGTACCAGGCGGTGGCCGACTTTGCGGCAGACGGGGATGCGACAATCGTCGATAGGATCCGGCAACTGGGACTCGAGGTGGCCTTGCACAAGTCCGAGGCCATGTGTTTTCATGGTCCTCGGAATGCGCCACCGGCGGGTTCCCAGATAACGGCGGGAGGGGTTCACATCGGCGTCGAGTCGACGATGAAGTACCTGGGACTCGTCCTCGACAGCCGGTGGAACTTCGCGGAACACTTCCGACGTTTGGCTCCCAGACTGGAGCGGGCCGGGGCTGCTTTGAAGCGGCTCTTACCCAATCTAGGGGGGCCAAACGCCTCCTGCCGGAGGCTCTACGCGGGGGTCGTGCGGTCCATGGCCCTATACGGGGCGCCGGTGTGGGCGCCTACATTGAGGCGCCAACCAGCGCGAAAGCTGAAGGCGTCCCATAGGGTCATGGCGATCAGGATGATCCGGGGATACCGCACGATCTCAGGTGAGGCGGCGGGCCTCCTTACCGCCATGGGATCTGGAGGCAAAGGTCCTCGCGCATATCTGGGAGTGGCGCGAGGAGGCCAAACGCCGGGGCGTTACTCCGCTGCCGCGAGAAATCGAGGTGCAGCGGACAGAGCTTCGGCGGGATCTCATGGCGACATGGAGAGCGCGATTGTCGCAACCCAGTGCTGGGCACGCCACGATAGCGGCGGCATGGCGTCCTCACCTTCCGCCTGACGCAGGTCCTCATCGGACACGGTTGTTTCGGGAGGTTCCTGTTTCGTATAGGGCGGGAGGAAACGCCCGGGTGCTTCCATTGCGAAGATCGCCCTGAGGACACGGTGGAGCATACGGTGGCAGTCTGCCCGGCTTGGGCGGAGCACCGCCGTGTCCTCGTGGAGGCGATCGGCGGCGGCGATCTCTCGCGTCCGGCTCTGGTGCAGGCCATGGTACGGAGCGAGAGTGAATGGTTAGCCGTCACCTCCTTCTGCGAAGCAGTAATGCTCGCAAAGAGGGAGGCGGCGCACGTGAGGGAGAGGCAGTATATGCGCCCTCACGGCCGTAGTCGCCGCGGGAGAAGCCCTGGGCGTCGGGAATCCCAGGCTGATTCCCGGCCACCGTAGGCGCGGGCTTGCGGACGGCGAGTAATGGGTAGCTCGCTGTCCGGTAAGGACCAAGCCCGGGTCGACGGCGCGTTGTGTTCCACGCGCGCCTCAAAGAGATGTCAGCACCAATAGGTGGGGTTCGCAAGAACCGATGCCTGCCAGGGGTGCGGGTTGTTCGAAAGAGATACCGCGGCCCCTGGCACACAGGCAACTGAGGGAACACGGGTGGGTTTTAGTCAGCAAAAGTCTGACACGCCCTCCCGCTCCACCCAGAGCGGGAGAAGTTATTTGATGATTTCCCACCCAAAAAAAAAAAAAAAAAAGCATTCGTAATTAATTTAATCATTTGTTAACATAGGTAGGTACAATAAATAGTTGTTATAAGAAATTACAAGCGCGCTATGTTATACTAGAAGGCGTACAAATATTCTCAAACGCATAATATAGTATTAACTGATATTCACAAACAAAAAATAAGAAAATATAAATCAAATAAGGAAAAATACATACTTAAGTAACATAAGCTTACTACGTCAATATTCAAATAATGTTTGAATAAAAAGAGAGAAACTGAAATGTCACATGCAATGTTAAATGGACTTGTCTTGAGTTCAAACTAAGATCAAAAAACAGTCATTAAGTACATTTTATCTGTAAAAAAATCCGAAATGCAGTAAAATGCTTTATGCAACAGTAAAAATTTAAGCCTTTTCCTAAATAAATTTATGTTTAATTCTTGAATTGAACTAGGTATGTGGTTGAATATGATTGGTGCCATACAAAAAACACTTTTCTGCATCAATGCTGTATGGAACCTTTTTACGCACAAGTAATTTTTCTGTGATCGAGTTCGTTTATGATAAAATTATATTCTAGTAAATAGGTCAGGATTGGACTTAACACACATTAAATAATAAATCATTGTAGAACCAATTGGAGAACTGCTTATTCAACATCATCATCGTCATCCACAGCCCAACTTCACTCCCTGCTAAACATATGCCTCTCTTTTCTTGTGCCAACTCCCACGCTCATGTACCAGCTTCATCCAGGTTCTACCCATTTGCCTTTTACCATTTTAATAACTACACGTAAAGAACTGGGAACAATTTTGGCGCTTCAATGACAAAAGTACAATTAGTTAAATTGATAAATTTATATTTCATACATAAGTACATAATAACAATGATACCGATAAGGAACAGTTTGAGTGGAACAAGCTTGAAGTTGATTAGATATCAGTTAGGTGATCTCGTGGTCTAGCCTTGCTTTTTATGTTTCATTGCCTTATACGCCTTGTGGGCGGTGCCTGCTGCACTGACTGTGCGAAGACTATTCTTCTGTAAAAGGAAAACGAATAATTTAGTGCTGTGTAATAAATTACTTTTGTTAGTTTATATATGTCGTGGCCATATCGTAGATTTGCTCACTTCATGAAATTCTTGAGCATTTCATGAAGTGAGCAAATCTACGTAATGGCCACGACATACACATAGGTATGGTCTGAGCAGACAAACCTGCGCTAGACCGGTCTGAGAATTTAATTTGTGCGCACACATTAAATTGTACATACACGAAAGTTACGTATCTACGTCAATAAAATTAATAACCACAAAAAAAACCTTTGGGAACATAGTACTGCTTGCAATTGAGTATAAGTCACTACATATTCTCAATCACATAATTAGTCTCATTAGTCGATTAATGAGACTAATTATCTGTTGCTGACAGACTCTCGTGGGGCTATGCCAATTTTGTTTTGGCTTGCTCTTGACCTCAATCACGCCTGATGGAAAGCGATTGATGAGGTCTATGATGGGTCGACCGTGCCCAGAAAATGCCTATTCACTCTTGTTTTGAAGGTAGACGGGTTAAATGTGGAATCCCCAACACACACGCAGGCAGACAGTTCCAAACTTTGGCGGTGCGCATAATAAATGTGGAGAAGAAGCGCTGAGTACCTACGACTGGTTTTGATATAAACCTTTGCTCATTAATCCCGTGATAGAACCAAACAAACAGGCAATGATAGAAAAGGTCCTTGAAAAATACTTACAGCAACTGAACCAGCCTTCAATTTAGGGTTAGCTTCAGCTGAGCTGATCAGCATCGCCAACGCTGCCAGAATCACCACGAAGAAAGCCATGAATTTCATATTGACAGATTATTATCTTACAATTTTTTTTATAAATCAGTTAACTTAGGGTGATCGAGAAAGATGCACAAGTGATATTTTTCATTAGATGCTCATCTATTTATTTGATTTCGATGTACCAAGTGCAAATTATGAGCTGATGAGTGATGACGTAACGACAATTCCGCAATAGTTAGTTTGTGGGTATTGTATGGAAAATGCCTGGCAGGTCACGTTCGCAATTAAAATAAATTGGAACACCTATATGTCTGCGCAGGGGAATCCCGATAGCTTTCTAGGTCCCGCATTTAAACGTTGAGTTTTTGGTTACTAACAATTCATTATGCGGTTTGTTATTATGTTGTTTTTGCATGAAAGTTACATTATAATATACACAAGACTATTTAATCATTTATATTTCTATGTTATCGGTAGCGCATTCATGTAAATATAAAATCAATTGCCTTAGAATCGATAAAACTCGAAAATGGCTCGCGACTGATGAATTAACCCTTCCACGGCGCGCACTAAAAAGTAAAGGCCTTGCAACGCCTGCCATTGCATTAGCTAAGTAGTAACCTTTCATAGTACGGCAAAACCTTTCATAGTACGGCAAAAAATATCGTACATAGGTACTTAGGATTTTTGCATAGCCAACGTTCGTCGTTTGATATTTCAGATTCTCGTATCTGCAGGGAGGAGCAAAGATATATCATATTTTATTCAAATAAGGTCTTCATTTTAGCCACCCAGCTGTTGCACTTCAGCTTCATTGTGGCCCCGATTTTTATGCAGTAGACTGTTAATGTTCGCCACTGAACCACTGACAAAAGAATTGAAATGAGGTGGATGGTAAGTCACGGGAATGGCACCTGTCAACCGCCAACACGAGGATGTGACTAGTTTTCAACGATTTTATCGCTCTAGAAACGCACAAAAGATTGTAGGTCCCTTGTAAGTAAAAGAGCTGTTTACAACACCGGCTAGTAGGTACTCGCTTGTCGCAGCGACAAGATCTATCAAAGTGTCCTCACTCAGGGACGCTGTTGGAGGGCATAACACTCGCTGAGAGACTCATGTTTGATACATACGTATAACAGCTAGTTAGCTATAGCTCGTTGCCTCGTTGCTTGCCAGCCGGTTTTAGTTGCTGGCTCTACTTGCTTCTCGTTAATCGCGGCCGGTGCGACAGGTGTCTTAGCCATTTTAGATAGGTTTGTGGATAGAAATGTGATGTAGAATTTGAAAACGGTGTTGAATATTACTTAAAACAATAAGAAACATTTTAGTAACTGCATGTTTTTCAAAAGACCGGAAGATGTTTGTTCTGATCCGAAACGTGTATCCTTTTTTTTTATTTTGACTTTAAGTTATTGGTTTTGCAGTCATCATCAAAATCAATCAGGTCTTCTGTGATAAGCGGAACCCTTTTGATGCAAATCTGACTCTATCATAGTCGGAATATTCATTAAGAACCTATATTTTTTACGATTATTTTTCTACTTATCTTGAATAATAATTGGTGATTGATAATTACAGGCGTTGCAGAATGAGGAAATTAGCTTCCATCATGTGAGATATCGATATTAATCGTTAATATTATGACTCATGGTGTGGTGTATAAAAGGCAATACATGATCATTTTTCTTTTATTTGAAAAATAATTTTCATTGCAATACATCGTGTGTTATTAAATTATATCAGTAATAAAATCATCATCGCTAACGTTCCGAGAAAGCTCAACGAGTGTGTAAACTAAAATAGGGAATTAAAAGAAAAATAAATAGGGACAGAAACGTTTGCTAAGTAGGTAGGTCTAATGATAATATTTTAGGCTCCAATTTCATACAAAATTAAACTTTATACCTATCTGTAAACTCTTATATATTTTCAGGAAGCCTCTAGAATGCCCCAGAACCGAGAAATTGAAAAAATACTAGATGGGTCGTGATCCTCAACACTAAGGGATGCATTATAAAGACAATATATCTTCGAAAATAATAATTGTAAGTAATTCAATGGACTGCTCGTTACCACAGACCATTGCACGATAGCTGGTGTTAATAAGTTAATACACGGCTTTATGGCACCGAATTTTGCAAGCGGTTTGACCAACAGCACATCGCTACCTCGGTTGAAATCCAAAATGGTGGACGAGATAGTGTCAAACCACAGACATGACTGTTTCCAAGTGAAGTTCCACACTTTGTCTAGTTTCGGCCTTCGATGAAACGCCAAATATTCAATAAAATGTCGAATTTTTAATCTGGACCGAATCTGCTAATCGGACTAAGTGTAAGTTTTATCGAAATACCTAATTAGACCAAGTTTCTTTTTAATTTTTCAGCGGATAACTTTAGAATCGGATGAAACTTTATGGTTAATATCTTAATTTATTTCATCGGTGAAAGTAATTAGCTTGCTCAAAAACATCATGTGTCAGTCCTCTGTTTCGTGCCGATAAGGGTAGGTATCATTAATCATTGTAATTCCTACATCCATTTATTTTTTTGCCTTTTGCGTAGTTGCTGTAATAAAATCGCCCTTTTACATTTTGAAAAAGGTCGTCTGGTCATATTGTTATGATCTTTACATCTTTATAGTCATTTTTAATTGTACATTGTCTTTAGACGATTCTTTTCGCGGCTGTATATGCCAATCTATAAATCATCCCAGACCACACCTAGGTAGAATACGTTAGCTTTTGTTAACATAAGTACCTAGCTAAAAGCTGTTGAGTGTGCCAAAAGAAGCATGAAAGTGGAATTAATGCAGTGGGAATACGTTCCTTGCGAAGCATATGTGTTGTTACTTTGAATGATAGGCTGAGAAATGATTTGATAAGGCAACGGTGCGTTTTAAAAGAAGATGTAATTAATGATAGTCCTTTTTGTTTTTTTTTTGGGTTGGAAATCATCAAATAACTTCTCCCGCTCTGGGTGGAGCAGGAGGGCGTGTCAGACTTTGACTGACTAAAACCTACCCATGTTCCCTCAGTTGCCTGTGTGCCAGAGGCTGCGGTATCTCTTTCGAACAACCCGCCCCTCTGGCAGGCATCGGCCTTTGCGGACCCCACCAGTTGGTGCTGACATCTCTTTGAGGCGCGCGTGGGACACAATTAACGCGCCGTCGCGTCGCCCCGGGCTTGGCCGTTACCGGACAGCGAGCTACCCATTACTCGCCATCCGCAAGCCCGCGCCTACGGGGGCCGGGAATCAGCCTGGGATTCCCGACGCCCAGGGCATCTCCCGCGGCGGCTACGGCCGTGAGGGCGCATATACTACCTCTCCCTCACGTGCGCCACCTCCCTTTTCGCGAGCATTACTGCTTCGCAGAAGGAGGTGACGGCTACCCATGCACTCTCGCTCTGCACCATGGCCTGGACCAGGCCCGGACGCGAGAGATTGCCGCCGCGGATTGCCTCCACGAGGACATGGCGGTGCTCTGCCCAAGCTGGGCAGACCTCCACCGTATGCTCCACCGTGTCCTCAGGGCGATCTTCGCAATGGAAAAACCCGGGCGTTTCCTCCCGCCTTATGCGATACAGGAACCTCCTGAAACAACCGTGTCCGGTGAGGACCTGCGTCAGGCGAAAGGTGAGGACGCCGTGCCGCCTCTCAAGCCACTCCTCAAAGAGGGGACTTACCGCCACTATCGTGGCGTGCCTAAATTAATGATAGTCAAAAGTCAATCATAGGTATCTCATGATAGCTATGTGATGCTAAATAGCAGTGAATCAAATCACTTGAGATGAGAATTCATAACTGATTCATTTGAGTAGCCCTTCATAAATCAGGAGTCATATTCGGGAAAGTACCGTTTCAAAACATTCAGTATAAAATAAGTAAGTAAATGCTTCATAAATAATCCAATAAATAACAATTTATTCATATTATTTAAACATAACATAGAACAAGAGCTACCTAAATAACTAATGAATATTGACTGAGCATGTCGCGTCCAAGCCAAGTCAATGAACTTATTGTGTGAACGCAGCTTCTCCATGTGGTTCTTCATCTTTGGAATAGTTGTATGTACCTAAGTTTTTCTGTCGTTATTGTCTCCTGTCCTTGACTGTTTTGTACAACTCGTGGGCGGTGGCCGCTGCACTCACTGCACTCACGACTTTTTTCTGTAAACAAAAAAAAAATCATAAGTTTACAAACTAAACACAATCCCCACACACTCACTAAAATGCAGAATCGTGATATAACAAAGACACAATTACTCAGTTTTCACTTTACTAATTAAGTCATTGGTAAAATACCGTAGGTTTTCAGTTATACCGTCACACTTTGGTTATCTGGAACGACACGGTTGTTGAGAAATTTTCTTACTTTAGTCGGTCTGTGAACTAGGGACCATGTTTACGTTTAACTCAATTTCCAAACAATCACTGTACTTACAAGTACTTTCCCGGTATTCTTTAGTGCTTTCCAGTTGACCTTAGCGGGTTTTGGCGCCGCGTCACCAGCGCCAACGAACAGCGCGAGCGCCGCCATCAGCATCACAAACACCGCCGTCAGCTTCATTGTTTTTCTACTTATTACTGCTTCACACAAACTACGAAGAACTCAGATTAGAGTTGAGGTTGAATGTGACAATATACCACAGACGGTAGCTTATATACAAGAACAAAACCTTAATTTTACCTGTTTCTGACGCAACGGGATTAAGAGAGTGACGTGTGCGCACAATTATCTTAATAATTATTAGGAATGCAGGAAACCATTACGTACCTACGACGTATACTTGTGACGTTTCCATTTTCCGATACTTGACTTTAAGCCTTATTTCCTTTAATTATGTATAATAGGATGACCAGAAATAATAATTTACTTAAAACGACACCTGGAATTACCAATTAATATTGCACCAAACTCAAAATATATATTACCGCGTGAAGTATAACTATGAAATACTTTTTGTTATATGGTACCCGTAAAATAAAGCTCACGACAGAGCAGATTTGGCTTTCAACTGATGGCGGTTTTCATCGTTGTCTGGTGCCTACCTAATTTATAAAAAAAATCTTAGTTCACTTTTACCCTGACCACCCTTCATACGATTAGACTTGTATCATAAAATTTACACTCAATCTCACGTCCAGGGGAACAAATTATTTTTGACAACTTACAAGTTCTTACTGCTGACAGATGGTCAATCGACAGCATATAAAAAACGAAAAATATAAATCACAGAAATAATGAAGCTTTTGTAATGTGATATTGATAGGGTTTGTGCAATTACACAGCAACAATGCAATATGTTTTGTCCTAAATCGACATAGTGTGATCGTTCTGCAAATAAGCTCAAGATTAATTTCCATGGGAAGCTATATCCACAGAATCTGACAGTACAATCCTCTGAAAATTTACTTCACGGCCAGTCGCTGGGTCGATTCCTATATTCATTCTTGGAACTTTTCTTGCGGACGAACGGATGACCACGAGGTGCTGATTAAATATAAAACTAAGTATCTGAGAGTATTGAACTAATACGGACGTGGGATTCCTTTTAATAAAGTAGGTAACATAATATTTAGGGTCAACCAGTGGCTGTAGTAAAGACATAGGTTAGGCATTGGCGTTTTCCCTATTATATGTATAATGTAATGTCACATAACACCCGGCCGGTCTAGTTATAAGAGAAACCAACCCTTACTGTGTTATTTATTTGGGATATCCAACAAAATTTAAACACAATACACGAAACATAATTAATGGGCAACATCGGGTCTAATGACTATTGCTGAACTATCGGTTTTCCCAAAAGCATTTTTTTATATTGTAAGATTTGACACATTCCATTTGATAACACATATCCTTTTAGGCCTTTGAGCCAAGCGAGGAAACTGATCCAAGTAAGCATTTGTAATTAATAACATTCTTCATAGTTTTAATTCCATTACGTCAAGCTCGTCAAAGTAATGTCAATTAACAGGTCAAATAGAGATTTTGATGTCGTATTTATAAAGCAGTCAGTGGTTTATTGTCACAGTCAACTTCAACTCGAAGCTGAGTACCTCATAGTTTGTGTGAAGAAGTAATAACTAGAAGAGACAATGAAGCTGACGGCGTTGTTTGTGATGCTGATGGCGGCGCTCGCACTGTTCGTCAGCGCTGGTGACGCTGCAACACAACCCGCTAAGATAAACTGGAATGCACTGAATAAAACTGGGAAAACACTTGTAAGTTCATTGATTGTTCGCAAGTTTAGTTAACTATAAACATGGTATTCGGTTCTCAGAACCGCTAAATTAAGGCAATTTTCTCGACTTTCTTAAATAACCAATGTGTGTGTATGACTGTAAACCTACGGTAAATACTGTAAGTTTTCAGTCATCCACATAGCGGCGAAATCACCAATGCCTCAATTAGTGTAGTGAGTAATGAGTTGTACCTATTGGGTTTTGTAACATCACGTTTGTGTATTTTAGTGAGTCTAACATGGTGTCTAGTTTACCTAGGTATAGATATGTAGTTTGTAAATTTATCAAAATTCTTTTGTTTACAGAAAAAAGTCGTGAGTGCAGTGAGTGCGGCGGCCACCGCCTATGAGTTGTACAAATCAGTCAAGGACAGGAAACAATAATGATAGAGAAACTTACAGAGGTGCTGCTTTCACACCGTGGTTCACACAATGAGTTGATTGACTTGAAGTAGGCTTGGATACGACATGCTCAGTCAGTACTCATAAGTTATTTAGACGTCCCTTTTGTTCTGTTATGTTAAAATATTATAAATAAATTGTTATTTTTGCATTATTTATGAAGCATTTCTTTTCTAATTTTAAACTGAATGTTTTGAAAAGTTACTTACTCCGATTTACCATGTTGCTACTTTACCTAATATGACTCCTGATTTCTAAATAGCTCCTCATAAGAATCAGTTATGAATTCTAGTTTCCAGTGATTTCCCAAGCAGCACATTAGCGGAAATTACATCCATAGCCAAGCTATATTACAGCCAAAGGCTCTTAAGTAGCTGTACTAATGGATAAGACGATTCTTGGGACTATATGGGGGTTATCTCTACTCTGACAGCACAGCTTATTAATAGAAGTACAATGGACAAAAAACAACAAAATGCATTTTAGTAGAACTTGAAAGAACTATTGTCCAGTCTTTGGCTGCGTATAATGCTACTAGCTGGTTAAGAAGACCAAAGCTTGTAAACAGCTGCTTAACGTGATAATTATCACACCTTTTCTAAGCTTTGAACTAGAGAATCTAATTTTGCCACTGGCTTTTTTATGGTGTACACTAATTCTATTATAATGCTTCCTCAATGAGCTTAACACTAGCTGGTTTAAAGCAATTAAGACTGCACGACCTGTAAGTTAGTGTAGTGTTACTCCACTTTAATTCCAAAGCTTACAATGTAAATATTAGCTATTTCACAGCCTCTAGAATTATTGAAGAGTAGACATAGGTTAGTAGTGCTATGATGTCATTAATTTTGTCATAACCTCGCAACGCGACTTAATCACATTTATATTTTGTTACCAATTATCATAGTTCCGTCCAATTAATGGATTCGGTTAGAGACCTTGCAAAAAAGATGATTGTAAGTAGAAATAGTGAAAGTTTTGTATCAAACCAAACATGAAGATGAGGGAGAAAATATTTTTAAGAAAAAACATGTTATAAAAGAATGGGCAATAAAGAGAAATAGGTATTGCTCAAGATGCACTTAAAGAATTACAAACTAATAATTGTCAATAAAAGATTTCCAGATATTTTACCTAAAGATCCGAGAACGATTCTACATACAACTAGAAAAATTACTCTAAAATTCATCGAATCTGGTGGTGGACAATGGACTAATCAATCCGCTAAGTATAGTTTTGAACAAGTAGCTAGACGTTTTAGAAAATATTAAGAGCATTAGTTTGAACATAAGCATTGATGGCTTGCCTCTATATAAAAGTTCTAAATATGAGTTTTGGCCGATTTTAAGTAATGTTTTTGAAATACCTAACCATTTATCATTGGTGTTTATTATGGTGTCAGAAAACGGAAGAATCTTGATATTTATCTAGAAGATTTTGTAGTAGAAATGAAACTGTTATTGAATGACGGAATCCTTCTATCAACCAGTAAGATTAAAACAGTTAAGATTAGATGTTTTATCTGCAATTCACCCGCAAGGGCTTTTATAAAAGGTACGAGGGGTGTTCAGTAAAAAGTAATAACGGCATATAAACTCCTTGAACAACAAAAAAGTAAATACTAGCAGGTAAAGCCCAGACATTTAAATAGAAGTCATTTGTTTTCGTCGTGTCGCAGCGTGACACGCAAAATGGATAAAATTGAAATTCGCGCCGTAATAAAATATCTCTGCCTGAAAAAAAATTACTACTGAGCAGGTAAATCTAGACTTGAAAACAACATTAGGGGTTCTTTTTTTTTTTTTTGGGTGAGAAATCATCAAATAACTCTTCCCGCTCTGGGTGGACCTCAATCATGGAGGCACTATTACGGACGAATTATCATTATGTACCAACGAAAACAGTCAAGGAAGAGCCCTATATTCGATGGCTAGTGTCTACCAGCAAGCCAAATTTTTGGAAGAATAAAATAAGAACTTACAGCTTTAGAACTTGCGAAGGCTATAATATAATTTGTATATGACAACTAGCCAAGTCAGACCTTAGGCTTCAATATATTATCCTAAGTTATAGGAAGAAATTATATTTTAAGTTGTTAAAAAATATTTTTATGTTATTATAAATAAATTTCAGGATTGACCATTGAACTTGGCACCCATTTAGATCTCACTTTTGTCGTTGAAGTCAACAACCAAGGTATAATTATGGGTGTCCCCTTGTTTCGTAGACAGAAATTTCATAGGATTTAGTTTCCCAAATGTTTCATATAATATTTGATCCTTGTATTTTTATTTCGAATATTATTGTTTCAAAGACTATTTACTTGAATTAAACATATTTCACAGAAACACAATTCAATGATTTTTTAAATCACATTTTTGTTGTTTAACAAACTTATCAAACCGTAGAATTATTTTATAACGAATAGGTCTGTATTGTTTTGTCCGGTGTTGTAATATAAGCGACGTATATACTTCAGCTAATCTGAAAAATGGTTGATCTATTTAGACTTTATTTATATTACTAAAATTATGTCTATCACTTATTTTATTAAAAAGATGTAGATTTTTTCTTACATTCATGATCATGATACTTTCATAAATGAATTGGCAAGGTACCGTCATAATATTAATCCTTTTAAATAGCTCCCTCAGGGATTCGCGGCAACGTAGATTATAAATGGCTCTGACAGCTTTCTTTTGCAAAGTAAAGATGGATTCAATGTCAGCAGCCCGACCCCTCAGTAAAATGCCATACGTAATGCTGTGGAAATAGCTAAAATAGACCAAAGGCGTGGTTTCTACATCTGTCTAACAGCATAAGCGGCCGAGCTTAGCCGCACCGCAAGAGATGTTATATGAGGTCCCCATTGTAATTTCTCGTGTAGCGTGATATAGAAAATCGATCGTTGCCCTTAAGAAATAAAAGTATCTTTTAATTATTTTTCTGCCATAAACTTATTAGGTAAACCAACACGCATAAAATCTGGCAAATTGACCTACTTAGAATAAATCTATGAAAATGTAATATACTTAATAAACTATTTATTTAGGCACATAAAGGTTGTGTAGTAGGCACATGAGAGACTTAAAAGTATAGGTACATTTTAAAATATGATTATATCCAAAGAAAGGTTAGTATGGGTAAGGGTAAAAATAATATTAAAAAAAACTTCGAAGTTTATTATTTAGGTAAGTCATATATCAATGTTCCCGTCAAAAAGTATCCACATTGGCTATTGTGTTTCAGGACTCAATATTTAAACAAAATCCATCAATCTTGCCCATTTTATATTTTCAGCGGAACCGAACTGCTTTCACCTTGTTTAAAGGAATATTTCTTATTATTAGGTAGGAATTAAAGTACTGAATGCACGATCTGATCAGACCCACATTAAGTAGTTGAAGTCTACCTAGACTTTCCAACTTTATGAAAAATCAATAGGTAATTTTCTTAGCGGTTCCTCTATTGCTAAGAAGTCGACTTTCATAGGTCAAAAATACCCGAAACAGGAGTCAGAATTAACATCATAAATTAGTTGCTGATTTATTTGCTGTCCGTTCACACACACACACACACGTAATAACTACAACTGCCATTCACTGTTGGCTCAACACAATGCGTTGTTAGATAACCAGGGGCAAATGAGAGCGTACTGATATCAATACGCATTGGAAATTTGCCAAATCGAGACACAAAAGTCCAACATATTGTAAAATATCTACTGGTTTTCAGCTGCATCCAGTTAGACTGGTAGCCGACCCGAAGATAGTTGGAAAAAGGCTAGGGAACTTGAGGAACTCCTTGAGGGAACACTACAAAAATCTTCACTCGTCGTGGTAAATAGAACTGTTTTCCACTACAAAAAAAAACAACCGACGACTTCCAAAAAAACACTACAAAGTGAAAAACAACTTTAATTTCGGAAGTCGGTGTCTTCGGAGCTGTATTTTAATTTTTTGTCACCGCCTTCCGGAATTAAAGTTATTTTTCACTTTGTAGTGTTTTTTGGAAAAGTTTTTTTTTTCACTTTTTAGTGGTTCACATGTGCTTACCCCTTCAGAGCATACTGGCGTGATGTTATGTTATGAACTGGTATAAGCAATAGACAGACATGAGATTTCAGCAATCCCAGTCCATTTGCTATCATTTATTCAGGAGTTCCGTTGCCTATCTCCAAAGTTCTCCATCAGATCTTCACCAAATTGAAATGAGACCACTCCGAGAAAGTACTCTTCCAAAAAATACTTAAATCGCTTCGTGTGCCTATAAAATTTGAAGAGTTATCTCTATTGCTCCAGGATCCCATCATCAGATCCTGAATTGATGATCATGGGACCACCTGGGAAGTATACCCTTTCAAACAAAAAAAAAATCCAAATCGGTCCAGCCATCTTCGAGTAATCGTGGAACATACAAAAAAAAAAAAAAAAAAAGGTTCCGACGAATTGAGAACATCCTCCTTTTTGAAGGCCCAGTATTAATATTAAGGAAATCCCTGTGCTGTTTCTTCTGTGGAAAGCTAAGGCTAGACAGATGGTGATGATGACCAGCATATTGTACATAAAATAGATTTCATGATTTGGCAGATAAAATTTAGATTTATTATGGGGAAATTCAGTTATTGGGGGCTATCATTCACTATGGAGTTTATGAAAGGTGGAAATTCGGGCTACTCAGTAGGTCCTGTAACATTTCCTTTCAAAAATCTCTATCTTGTTTACTAATTAGTTTGGCTTATCGGAATGTTTATGTTTATATGTAGTTAGCTAAGAATATTAAATGACGCAATCACACAGATGCGCACAATTCCTAGAAATTAGCACGAGTTTATTCAAACAGTACCCATTTAAGTTATTCATCACGATTTCGACATGCAGCGTTTAGGGAATTGTAAAGTCCCGGTATCATTTTATCTCTGTGTATAAAAACATGGGTCAATATTTGTCTTACTTCATAAGTCATTACCAAGTTCTAGTGTTAGTGTGTATCGACTCCGTGATACGTATCACGTGCCCTGGGAATAATAACTGCTGAAAAAATTTGTTACCATGAAGTTTACTAACATTTTTGTTATTATGATTGTCGTGATAGCGCTTCTATTGCCTTCTGAGGCAGCTCCGGGGAAAATACCAGTCAGGGCAATCAAGAAAGCGGGAAGAGCAATTGTAAGTAACCCCAACAATAAACAATGTTTAAATTGTTCAAGATATTAATGACAATTTCAACTTACTTAAACTACATAATACCTATAGTACGGGACCACTTCTAATTAGGAGCTTAATCCGACCAGCACTCGATTTCTGAAATTCTTACGTTTGTTTGTAACTTACACACATCAATGCCCGTGTCTACTAAGTCACAAAAATATTAACAATACCCACATCACTTACAAAAATGAGCTCATATAATGAGAAGCAACTATGTGCTTGATGCAACAAAAGACTTTGGTCATAATAAGCCTTCTTTGTTTTTATTTTAAAGAAATAAGTGATTGTTTTCCCCAGAACGTGTAAACCCCCCCAGAAAAAATATTGCTATTAATATACTTCTAATAAATTTATACATTATTATTATTTACACTATATTACTATTATATTACAAAATAATATTACCCAAAGAAAAGACTGACTGACTAAGACTGAAAAGTGTAGGTATAATATAATAATATTGTACTTAAAACATTTTAAAAGAGTAACGTTGGAGTTTCTTGCCCATTCTTCTCCATACGAAACTACATTTTGGAAGGGGCGACTAGAATAAATTCTATTTTAATGTAAATGTTGACGTTCAAAAGTTCCTTTTAAGTGCCTATTTGAAATAAATGCTTTGACTTTGACTTTATCGATAAAGGTTATCTGTAATGTTTTGAATAGGTATGAATTGGACGACTGTAGGGAAAGACAAAAGACTCAAGGGATGGACTGTGTGAAAGATAGTACGCCTCTTAGGGAGTATGAAAGATAAAGACATGTTACGCCGACCCCAAATCAATTGGGATAAAAGCTTCCGTAAATTACGTCACACAAATTTTATGGTTTTTTGACACCCCCCCCCCCCTTGTCACATGTGGTCACACTTGTGATACCCCCTACCCCCTTGTGTGACGTCACATTTTTTCAATTTTGCATTTAGAAGTACATAATTAAAAGAAAACAGCAGTTTTTCCATTAACAAAAAAATAATCTTTAATAAAATTAACATGAAGTCAAATAATTTAGGCATGTGACGTCACAAAGCTATTGATCCCCCTGGCCCTTGTCACACAATGTCACATTTAGTTGACCCCCTCCCACCACCGTAACGTGTGACGTAATTTATGGATGGCTCCTATTGGTGATTTACCAAAACATTTTAAAACCGTTTAGATGAGTAAGTTAGAGTTTGTGCAATTAAGTAAAATTTGAATTCCATTTGGTAAAGCTGTCCTCCTCTATGTGACAGCATTGAGCCTGACTGGTATTGGATAAGTTGTAAAATATTTTTTGTTCTTTACAGGGCAAAGGACTCCGAGTGATCAACATAGCAAGCACAGCACACGATGTCTACAGTGCCCTTAAACCTAGACACAAGAAGAGGCACTAGAATTGTAGCAGTTTAATTATTATCAAGAAAACACTAACTTATTATTATTCCTGTAAAGTTTGAAGAGTTTCCAACAGCGTTTAATGGTGCCTAGTCTAATGTATCGTAGCTATTAAAAAGGTTTAACTTATTACTTTAATAAAAAAAAAACTTCTGTTGTTTTGTTTTGGTAAAATGTTTTTGATTTTTCGCTTTTTAGTTATGTTACCTACCCCACAACAATTTGTTTACCACGACTACACGAACCATAGAACATCATCAAGATACGTACACAAAGTGGATTTAATACGTATTATCGAAGCTAACGCAAAAACTTTATGGGACCACTCTTTTTTTTTTGGGTGCGAAATCATCAAATTACTTCTACCACTCTTCGTGTCAGACTTTTACTGACTAAAACCCACCCGTGGTACTTCAGTTGCCTTTGCCAGGGTCACGGTAACTCTTCAGAACAGATCTTTGGCCCTAGCAGACCCCTTCCATTACTGCTGACATCTCTTTGAGGCGCTGATTTAAAAAAAATATGTAGTAAAAAAAATATTTTTGAAATCGATCCAAAATTGCCGGAGATGTCGCAGAACAAACATACACAAAAAAAAATACAGACGAATTGAGAACCTCTTCCTTTTTGAACTCGCTTAAAAATGCATTAAAATAATATAATAACTAGAAAATGATAACGTATTACTTTTCTTTTTCTAATCCAACTTATCTTTGATGTTTCTTTGGGAATGTGCCAAACGTAAGATAAGGCATTGACAACTAGACCCGAGTGAGTTAACGACCCCGATCCTTTCGCCAGCCAGTTGAATGGATAGACATCAATCAGCATGTAGGTCTGCCCTGTAACTACTTGATATGTATGTGTTTTTATCTATATGTGTACGTAGCAAATATAAAGTACCTACAATTAGTAGTATCACAAAGTAGAGTTTTAGCCCCGACATTATGACAATTTTATCTATAAGTATCTCCGGCATATGGCAACTATTGCTGGATGGACCACTAGATAGACCACCACCACCACTAACCACCACTACCACCAATTGTATTGTTTCATTATATTGTCTTATGAAATGTTCTTTTTTAATTCCGACCCTATGCGTGGACCCTAGCAGTAAACCCAGAAAAGCCCCTAGGGTTGTATTGGAGCAGGATATACCCTAACTGCGTAATACGCTATCAATCAGGATCTGAATCATTTTGAAGAAAATTGCTAATCCATTGTTCTTTCGTTTTTCATTTGTTCAAAGAATTTGTCTGTTCAATAACGTAAATAACGCAATGAATGTTGTTGAACTTTGGAAATGAAAGCCATTCCTACTTTTAGCGTGTAACGCAATTACCAGGCTGTAGTACACCCAGATTTCGCCGGGGGATGAGTCCATTGCCATTGACCGGGAACATGTCTTGACTCCCGGCTGCTACTAAGAAATATTTAATGGAAAATCCCAGTAAAACAACAGGGAATCGAACCCTCGTAATTTAGTAATAGTCATAGTTTAATTACTAAAAAAAAACAAAGCATTGTAGTACACGTTAAAAATACAGTTATACAAAAATAAATACTATATATCTACAAACGTGTGAGTGAGCACTGCTCTCTTAGCTAGGTTATGAAAACCTGTGTTAAGGAGAAGCAGTTCGGTCCCCTAAGGTATAATGACGTAAAGGTTACACAGGGCTATATCTTCAGTTTATCAGTGGGTAAAACAATCCCATAAATTAATTGCCATTCATATTTTGGGTTTAAATTACAGGGTAATCTAAACTTGATATCACTTAATAAATCAAGTGAACATTGCTCACTCCATGCCCTAATGACTTGGTAAACCCAGCCGTTGATAAAATTCTAATAAACAAATAATTACAAAGGAAGCTAATGTGTCACTTTGCGCGTGTGGGTTTAAACACGCTTTTAGTAATGCAAACACAATGATAAAACATTTCCTTAAGTTGGAAACTGAATGGAGCAAATTGTTTGCTCGAGCAGCGAAGTTTTTTTTTTTCCTTTTCCTGTGTGTGCTTTATAAAAGCCTAGTCATTTTTACTGTTGGTTTCAATTGCTTGAAGTTATCCGGAGTTGAGACACGACGAACGACGCGACGACGGCACGATGAAGATCGCGTTGGCAATTGTTTTCGTAGTAGCATTATGTTCGCACGTCTCTGTGGTGACGTGCGCTCCGTCCAGTGCGCCAGCACTGACTGGTGCACTAGCTGGCACTGTCACCACTACCACGAAAACGCCTTGGACGCAGAAAATTAAAGATGGACTGGTATGTTTATAATGTTTATTTTTTAAGTCTGAATTTTGATAAACACCCGTTTAAGGGCCTAAGTCCCGTTTGGTAGCGTAACACGGTCACTTTATGAACCGTACTGCTCATTAACGGCTTGTCTTGAAGATTTGAAAAATATATGATTTTGCTATAGATTCATATAGATAATTTTGCCGAGGGTACTTTTTTGTATGGTTAATACTTTTGCTGTAAAAAAATATTTTCTAACACGCAATATTTTGGCTTCTATTCCATAGTCCTACTAAACGGCTTCGTTATTTGGAAAAAAAATACACTGAAAAATAGATAGTTAGAGGTACCACAGAATCGCTAGAGCACAATTGTAAATTAATCAACATTTGCCAAAGAATATCCCCATTTTGAGATAAAGGCTCAGAGGTGTCCTGCGCGGGCGCGGGCGGCAGTCGTGCTTTAGCATTCAGACGGGAGATGAGGATACTATGGGTCTTAAAACCCACTATTTATTTAGTTTTTAAATAACATACAGATATATTAATTATCAATGCCAGTATACTTATGCTTAATAAAGTCACTTCATGCATGATCATTATGAGTTTATAGATACGCTTGTACCTTTATGTTTCCTGTTATCTATTGGTTAGATTTATAAGGAAACAATACAGCACAGCGTGACAGCACGGTTGGCGCAGTGGTTAAGCGATTGACTGCTGCGCTGCGTGTCGCGGGTTCGATCCCCGCACGGAACAAATATTTGTATGACCTACAAGTAGTTGTTCCGGGTCTGGCTGTTTGTGTATGTGAGTTTAAATGTTTGTAAACGCACCCACTATACAGGAGAAATTCCTAGTGTGGGGCAAGGTTTTTAAAAAAAAAGAAAAAAAGAAAAGAATAATAAGGAAAATATTTTACTCACATTACTTATTCAATAAAATTGCAAATTGTTTCATTCCATTTGTTTACCTACACAGTTGATTTTATTCTGTTTAGTATCATTAGGTGCACCCTAATTGTGTAACACACGATTAATCGTAATCGGTTTCATTTTGACAGTTCAACAATAGTCATTGCGTTATTTACGTTGTTCAGCAGACAAATTTTTCGAACATATGAAGCAATGGTTTAGCTATCTGTTTCAAAACGAAACAAATTATGGTGAATCGTGATTTACGCAATTAGAGTGCGGGTCTATAAAAATCATGTCTCGTTGTTGATAATCAGAACATCACAGTCAGCCTATAATGTTCCCACTTCCCACTGCTGGGACAAAGGTATTCTCTCTTTGAAAGGGCCTCGTAGGCTGTTTTTTTACCACGCAGGCTCAGTGCGGGTTGGTAGAGGTAGCGTCTTCGATTTTTCGGTTCTAGGACATGCCAGTTTCGTCACGATGTTTTCGTTCACCATTTTGAGAGTAGTGGTGATTAAATTATTTACACAAAGTTAAGCGTGTCTGGGTTCGAACCCACGACCTACAACTCGTAAAGCGGGGCCGTTACCACTGGGCCACCACGGGCCTCTGGACCACCACTCCTCATCAGTACATATCCTGTTTTCCATCATTAATTATAATTTTACCTAGTAATTGTTTTGTTTTTCAGGGTACCTTCTTCCGTGGGGCAGCGGTAGTTGGTGCAGTTCAGCAAGGGTTCCAGAATGCTCGTAGCCACAAACACAAGCCAGCATCAGCAGCATCGTTAACGCCGGCCGCAAAACATTAAGTAACTCTTAAGTGCTGTAAAAATAATAAAAAGATATACTTACACAACCTTGAATCAAGCAAAGTTTCTAATGTTTTGGCCAATATGTGTAGGCTAGCAATAATTAAACAGATTTACAAGTACCTCAAATTGTTATTTTTAATTGTACAATTTTGTAAGTTTTACCTGTCTATATCCAATAAGTTGAATAAAAAAAAGTTAACCGAATTGTGAGCTGGTCTATTTAGTAAATAAGAAAATAATCTCAAAAGGGCATTCATGAACAACAGTGAAACTCTGATGAAGTAACTAAGGACCGTTTATATATCGGCATACAAATACTGAACAAGTGAAGCTAAATTGGAAGTTACTCTAAAAATATAATTCTATTTTCCACGCTATTTACGGCTTTTGTAAAGCTGAATAAAAGAGCATCTTCTGCTGTCGTGAACAAAGATATGAGTATTGTATCTAGTTCGCTGACACCAAAAGTTATGAAACACGTGGACGCCGCCTGGTGAAACCGGAGACGGTCTACTAACAACTGGACCGTGGCCAACAAAGGAACAGAACTGACACGAGGTACCGCCCACTGCACTTTGTGTTCACAATCAATACGTGAGTAGCTCGGTATCAATCCCTACTAATATTATAAATGCAAAAGTAACTCTGTCTGTCTGTCTGTAAAGGTGCTCTCTTACACGGGCGATTTTTTGAGCAATTATTGTGGATCAATCTGGATCAATTAAGTGGAGGAAACTGGAGCAACAACAATAATTGCTTCGGGACTATTTATTGCTTCTGATCCGCTTCATATATTTCACATTTCTCAATGTCGCCAATATGAGTTGCAGAATATCCAATCGGTTTGGAAATTTTTAGTAAATTTTCTTTCTATCTTGTTTGAACCTGTAACTACGTCTCGTTTTTGCGAGAAGAACGGGCCGGCGCGGCGGCGGAGGCGACGGGGGATGCGTATTGGCTAGTTGTTTAAGTTGCTCCATATTCCATGTTATTGTGTGGCCGTATCTCCGATAACAAGTTACTACACGTTGCCATCGCCCTAAATTGCTGGATGTAGTCGTGACGTCATAGTTGACGAGAATTTACCAGGATTGAACAATTTTAGTTGCTCGTGTAAGCGCACCTTTACGCTTTCACGCCTAAACCACTGAACCGTTCGTCATGTTTGGCAGAGATATAGCCTGGCATATGCAGAAGGCCATAGGCTACTTTTTTACTCGATAACATCCACGCGGGCGGAGCCGCAGGCAAAAGCTAATAATGTTAATAAATAAAACTTTATAAAAACTAAAAAACAGGCTAATTGTTGTACCTGAAAAATATCGTCAGAAGATCGATACAGGTGTAGCAGAATTTTATATTGCTTTATCTCCTGAGGACTGGTAAGGTAGAAATATTAGTCACTGGATCAGTACATACTCGTACGAATAAGGTCTGTAAATCAAGTTACAGAAAGTATTAGCACAAGTTAGCTTTGCTATGATGAGGTGACTTTTAAAAGGATTCAGGATATTGATACTGTTTTCTTTTATATGACGAGGCACAAAGTAAAGTAGTGCGAGTAAACAAGAACCATATTACATCGGGAAGAAGTTGTGTCATATCAAATTATAATTTACTGGGTCATGCAAACCTAACATAAAGTGACTTTAGGTTCATTTAAAATTTGTAGACCCCGGTTCTATCCGGGCGATGTTTTTATAAAAGAATTACTATAAGTAGGTACACAGTATAACAATTAATTTGTCAAAATAAAACCCTCTTCCTCTTTCCTACTTTTATGTGCCCGACAGGGTATACTGTGATCATGATTGTCCTTGTGTAAAACCTATTACAGTAATTTTATCTCACACTAGCAGCGCTCCGCGGTTTCATCCGCGTAGTTCCCGTTCCCGTGGGAATACGGGGATAAAATATAGCTTATGTCAACCGGGGATAGTGTAGATTCCCAACAGTGAAATAATTTTTCATATCGGTTCAGTAGTTTCGGAGCCTATTCAATGCAAACAAACAATCAAATCTTTCCTCTTTGGAATATTAGTATAGAAAACAATGCGTGCTTTACTTGTGTACAAACACGCTTTAAAATTTGGAACCACTATTTTTTTTTGATAAATTCCAATAAAAATCTCGCGGGTGTGAAAGTAACGTTTCCATTATCCAGATATTTTAAAAACTTGCCCACTGTGTAACATTTAGTTCTTCGTCTTTTTTTGCTTGTTTTGTTTTATTTTGCTCTTTTTGGTTACACGTGTAGGTACAGAAAAATGTAACGCTCCGAAAATAAAAGCTGAAAAAGGGAAGTGTATAGAAAAAATACACCAAATGTTAGTCATTATTATTATGAGCTACAAGTACAAAAGTTTCAACTGATGAATGAATACGTACGTATGTAAGTAAATACTTGAAATACTTAGAGGGCTCTCTAAATTGAGTACTTAATATTGACTAGTTCTTCACAACCGATGTATTATTCTTATTGAGAAGAAAATTACGTTTTTTAATTAGAGCTTCTAGATTCTCAGTAGCTAACCTCCTTTACCTTGGCATCTAATTCAATTTTCCCTCTGAAAATAAAACGCAATGCCGAGTGACTTTTTTCATTGGTAAAACGAAAGAGGACATATTAGGTGGTTTTTTTTGAGGGTGGGAAATCATCATATAGAGGTATGAGGAACAGGGTGTAAAGTTCGCTCATACTCTATGGAAAAGGGAGGATCGTCTGACCAGACGAGTGTTGCGTCTGGTGGGCAACTACTCGACGGTTGATGTTGTACGTATGCAAATCGCGCGGTAAACTTTAACTGCGCGATTTAGGATTTCTTATGACGTGCGTCTAGCGTAGTTCGCCTGTGGCATTGTAGATGGCGCCACTTCTCTTTTTGTATTTTTAGATATTGTTGCGAAGTATTTTTTGTAGTGCCGCTACAATCAAATAACTTCTCCCACTCTGGGTGGAGCAGGAAGGCGTGTCAGACTTTTACTGACTAAAACCCACCCGTGTTCCCTCAGTTGCCTATGTGCCAGGGGCCACGGTATCTCTTTCAAACAACCCGCAATCCAAGCAGTCATCGGTCCTTGCGGATCCCATCAGTCGGTGCTGACATCTCTTTGAGGCGCGCGTGGAACACAACGAGCAGTTGACCCGGGCTTGGTCCTTACTGGACAGCGAGCTACCCATTACTCGCCGTTCACAAGCCCGCGCCTACGGTGGTCGGGAATCAGCCTGGAATTCCCGACGCCCAGGGCGTCTCCTGCGGAGGCTAGGGCCGTGAGGGTGCATATACTGTTCTCTCCCTCATGTGCGCCGCCTCCCTCTTCGCGAGCATTACTGCTTCGTAGAAGGAGGTGACGGCTACCCATGCACACGGCGGTGCTCCGCTCAAGCCGGGCAGACCTCCACCGTATGTATGCTCCACCGTGTCCTTATGGCGATCTACGCAGTGGAAACACTCGGGCGTTTCCTTCCGCCTTATACGAAACAGGAACCTCCCGAAACAGCCGTGTCCGGTGACGACCTGCGGCAGGCGGAAGGTGAGGCCGCCGTGGCGCTTCTCAATCCACTCCTCAAAGAGGGGTCTTATCGCCGCAATCGTGGCGTGCTCAATATATTAGGGGTTGGAAGTAATTGATATACCTAATTTAGTATTAAATTGAATAACGGTTTTGTAAATTTAATAAATTCAGTTACAAATAATACACTAACTTATTTTCAAAACAACAACACATAGAATATTGTTCCACAATATCAAACAGCAACAACAGCTAAGTCCCTATTCATAAGAAAAACCGAATAAATAAGTGACCCTTTGCGGGATTCGCTTTCCTTTTCAGGTAACGATTGAAAATGATCTTAGAGTTTAGGAAAAACAAAAAGTCCGTATGAACCAAAGTAAAATGAACCTTTTTCGCGAGAATATAATAGTGAGCAATTAATTATTAAAAGGCTACTTACATGATTGTTAGGAGATCTTCTGGAACCTCTGGTTGGAGCAGGTTCAGTTGTGATTTTAATTCATCAACCATGCTTTGACGCTTCTCCAATTCATCTTCCTGTTGTTTCATTATAGTGTTGACATTTTCTGTCTGCTTATTAATTTCGTTTTCATCCTGAGTAAAAATAGATTTTTTTTCCAATCAAATTATAAATTATTTCAAAGGAATTATACTAGTATTAATAGGAATTATACTAGCTTCTGCCCGCGAATTCATCCGCGTGAAAGCCAACTGTACCATAAAATATATCTTATGAGTGTATGACACACGACAATAATGTAGCTTTCATTCGTTGAAAGAATTTTTGAAATTGGATGAGTACCTACGTAGTTCAGAGTTTACGTCCTACTTAAAAACTTTAGCACTTATCACCGCTATTTTGTTGTATTTGATCTTATGGTGGGAAGTAGGGAGAGGATGTGGTACTTAAAAATATGATTTTGTATTTAAAAAAAATGTTACCCACATAATCTCCGCGTGTTTTTCTGAAACGATCCGCTATTTCTTGCAGCGTGTTTTCATAATGCCGTCTGTAATTTAAAATTTAATATTTTTTGGTATGGATAGGACTTCACAACACAAGATAATCCTACACAGTAACTGAAATAATTTAGTAAAATTTGCACTAAATGACTGTAAATACGGTAGGAGTATCCTGTGCATACGAGACACGTCGAACCATTTTATATGGAGATGTACCAAGGCGTGTTGCCTTTCTGCCCGAGGATATTGCAGTCACAGCAGAGATATCGGCCAATTTTCCTTTTAGGTCTGTGAATATATTTCAGTACCATAATATTATAGTAGCTTTGCTGTGCAACACCTAACGGTTGAGGACGAATTAATATTATTATTTACTAGCTTTTCTTTCATTCCCTATTTAACTCCCTTAGGGGTTGAATTTCGAAAAATCCTTCCTTATTCCTTGTCTATATTATAAAGGGAACCTCTGTGTGAAATTTCAGCATACTTAGTTCAAGGGTTTGGGCTGGGCGTTGATGAGTCAGTCAGTCAGGAATTTTCTTTTTATTTATATGGATATTCAGTTATGATACCTAAAATATAGTTTAAGTACAATATTTAAAATGAATCATATATTTTTAGAATACTGTAATATCACGAAATAAATAATTTGTGGTCAAAATAAAAATCATAAATAGGTGTTATTTCAATGGAAACCAGTTTTTGTTGTAGGTATCTACATTCGGTCACTGACACTTTTGTTTTGTTTTTATTGAAGAGGTAAGTAGATAACGGCCTGAAATATATTGTTAGGTTAGGTATGGACCTAAATTCCAGACTTTTGTTCTGTTTTTAATTGAATAGGGATGGTTAGGTAGCTAGGTAGAAAATAGCCTGAAATCGGTCTTTGTAAAGGCTCTTCTTCTTTGTGTCGATGGCAAATGTAATTTAGGTTTGAAATTGTGTTATTGAAATAGTATTAAATTTTTATTTAATTTTCTTGGGAATGTTTGTCGAATGCTGCGAATTATTGCATATTTAAGAAGAAAAGCAAAAAAATAATAAACCTTTTTTGTTTAACCTTAATAACTAAGTCCGGATGGCGGTAACATAAAATTAAAATACATATCCAAAATCACCAACTTTTTTCGGCGGTTTAATTTTTTTGTAAATTTTTTTATTTAATTTTTTTTTGTGGCTAATCTACTAAATACTACATGCTTCATTTTTGATTACTTTTTGTAATACACAACTCAGCATTATAATCTGTGACTTAACAATCAATCATCCCCTGTTTTCCTACCCTTAGGGTTGGATCTTTTTTCCAAATTTGTATGGGACCAATTTCGAGGTATAGCCTTTCCAATAAAAAAAATATTATCAAAATCGGACAACTCAGTAAAAAGTTATGCGTGGCCATACATAAAAAAAATATACGCGCCGACTTGAGAACCTCCTCCGTTTTTTCGTCGGTTAAAAAACAGTATTAACTGTGACTCAACATTAGCTACTCTATTTTGATTACCAACCTATGACAGCCTCATTAAGTCATTAGGCAACACCACGTAACCCCAATCTGAAACTAATGAAATCTTTTGATTATCATAACTCAGTGTAACGACTTTAAACTTACATAAGGAGTTCTGTTCCCTGAGTTTCTTGCTTCACAGAGTTAGCTAGTTCGCGTTGAGTCTCCTGTGCTCGCTCCACGCTCTTATTTATATTATTGCTCTGACGCTTCAACTGCATACGTTTAGCAGTTAGTCGGACTGCAACAAGAAGATCAGATCAGTCACAACGAGGAGCAAGGAACGAGTTTTTCGTACTCGCGTACCGGAGTAAACCATAAATACCATAAATAACCTATAATTATTTTAACAGGTGCATACCTATTTGTTATATTTGCTATGAGTAATATAACAGGAGCTCCAATAGCAATAGTTGGATGTTTATAGGCAACGTTAAATAAAGTCTTCGTTCGATTAAAAGATTCTTCAATCAGGCGCGCTGCAACAGCACGACGTGACTCTTGTAGGGCTTATTCCCAAAGTGCTCCATTCTTTTGTTCTAAAAAGATAAGAATCTCATACATTCATTCCCAAGTTGCTCCAAGGAATTATTATTATTTAAAAATACTTAATATTTTGTTCCCATTCTGCTCCCTATGTATCTGGAATTATTCTCAAAGTGCTCCACCGATTATTCGTTATCAATTCTCAAACTGCTCCATCTACGTAATTACCTACAAAATACATATTTCAGTACAGTCAGTCACAAAAATTCTTAAAGAAAGATTAAAGTTTAGCATTAACGTCAATCCATATTTAAAATTATACGCTTTTTACGATAATCCCTAGTTGGCAAACAATTTGTAGATTGTGAGTTTAAAGTCTATTTTCGAATCACAATATTTTTTGTGCGTCATCTATCGGATAAAATCGACACTTTTAACATTCAACTTCGTTTGCACGCTTAGAGCTAACAATCGGGTATTACACCCATTCTTGAAAAGTGTCCTTATTAGATTCTAAAATGCTATTAAACCACTTAAAAAAAACATAACATTTTTATTTAATCGACTAGCATTTAAATTTTACATTTTCATATTTCGCGCCTAATTTGACGAAAACGCTGGACGCAGTGGACGCCATATTGGCCTGTGGGTATGACGTCAGTTTGCTGTGTAAATAAATGCGCTGATATTTTGTATGATAATTGTTTATAATTTTAAAGAATAGTTATTATTCTACTTATCATTGGTTTGCTGTTCCTGAATGTAAGATATTAATTCAATAAAAAATAACATCGGTTACGAAAAAATAAAACTACAAAGTGGGTCAGTTGATTAGTTTATACAGGGGTATGACGTAATAACATGGCGGCTACTATTTCACGGTGTTCAAAAACAGATAAATATTAATGAAATCTTTGGATTGAATTTTAAAATGTATCGTGTTATTTCATGAACTAAAACTAACATTTTCCGACTGCTTTTTGCCTAAGAAATCTCATTAATATACTTTTAGATTTTTTCTGATATAGAGTAAAGTACCCACCCTATTGTGTATGAGCGAGATAGTGTGATAGTGGTGACATTAGTTATACTCAAACCGGTTAAGAGTGTTGATTAGTGTTTGTAATCTATGTTTTCGTAAAGTACAAATCGCATGCTCTTTTTACAATGAGCGAAATAGAGGTTTGTACGTCATCAAGGTTAATTGGTCAGTTGACTTAGAAGGATTAACAACGGACGGCGGGATTAGTGATGAAAGCCGGTTAATGGTTCTGGTTAAAAATGTTTGTAGTTCCTATAGTTATATATTTTTAGCAATAAGCCGAATAAGATAATTATTATGTGTCGTCAAAGTTAAGTGATCAGTTGCTTTCATCACGGAACTAAATAAGAACAGAAAAGCTTTTTAGCCTGACTGTACGTCAGCTACCCTTTTATAGTAATACGGTACATATTTAAATGAGCTTTTTGATTAAAATGCGGTGGAGCACTTTGATAACATTTTAATATTATCATGGAGCAGAATGAAACCTTATTAAAATATTATATTTATCATGGAGCACTTTGGGAATAAGTCTCTTGTAGAACCATTTCCATAAGTTTTCACAGAAATTGTTCTACCTACATGAGTCGCGTCACGCTGTCACGTCACGCCTGTTTTTTGCCGAGCCTTGATAGGTACCTAAGTACCAAATTTTCTTAAGGTTTCAGGCACTACTGCAGGTTTTGTATTTGTTCGGTACTAGATTTTTTAGGCTCATTGGATTCGTTTTGATGCGAGCTTTCTTCGATTGGGATTTTTTCATTTCTGAGCATATTTACTGCCGATGTGACATAATACATGGTGTTATTTTGCTATTGTCAACTTCAAATTAATTTTTAACCCTATTTTAGCCAGTATTTTTGTTGCTAGTCTCCATACCCTAGTAGTGCTTTGTCAACTCTTGACAAAGATTCCAGAATCAGTGTTCCAACTAAACACGTTTTTGCGCTATACGAATTCGAATTAGGCTCATTGTGAAAAATAGAGGGTCGCGCGCATGTGCTTGCACACGCAGCGTGAGGTCATAGGAAAATTATATCCCGCTTAAAATTGTTATAAATATGACCTATCTTTTAAATGTTCAAACATTACTCTTGCACTAAGACTCTCGTAGTTATTAGCGTTTGAAATCTTACATGTTTTTGTCGGTCAGAAATATTGAACTTTTCTCCAGTAGGTACTCCGAGCGAAAAGACGTTATCACATCAAAATAATCTCTATAAACTCTTTGATGTCATGTTAAGATAAGCTAAAATTATATGGCGACTTTTTCATGGTGACAGTTCTATGGTTCCGTCAGGCGGTCCCGCCGCTCACACCGCACACTTTAGAGATCGTCCAATTTAAAACGACACGCCCCTTCCCTGCTTATTCCATAGGTACCTACACATTTCAAATGCTTGTATATAAATTTTAGTGTAGCATGCAGTCGCCCTTTAATTTTATGTCAGTAATTTCGTATTGTAAATTTGGCTTTATAGGCATAAATCTTACCTGCACAACCAGCTCATTTTCGATTTCTTCCAAATTGGATTTTAGTAAGCATAATTCAACTTGCTGTTCTTCTGGTCTAAACATTTTAGTTTGTTTTTAACTTGCTCTGATATTTTACTAAATTGGTAGGTAAGTTTTTGTAAATAAAAGTATTCACGTAACTAAAACATCAAATTCGCGTTCACGCACACACATTTCGTCCTCAGCAAGGACAAGCCGACTGTCGAACTTTTACTGATATGTTGTAATAAGAAAAACTTGTGATTATACCCACTTATGTACAGACGCCAGCACATCAAGCTACCCCAATCTCCAAATTTCTTTGATAGATTTTCATCTTTATCACATAAGTATAAGGTTTATGTTCAATTGGGAAAATTTAACACTTTGGGGTAGCTTGATGTGTTGGCCTCTGTACTTATTAAATAGGTTAGTTATTAGTGAATAAAATAACAATCCGTAAATAGCAGTGAGCAGTGGCGCCGCGATAGGTAGCGGTGGCACCGCACAGTAGGCCCGCGGCTGCTGGTTTCAGGCCGCGATGACCCACGTCATGCGCCGGGCAGCGTGCTCGCCGCTATCGAACACTAGCGACTCGCATTCGTCACGCATTGGATGAAATCGTCTCGTGAGCTGGAAGCATTGAAAACATGTATTATGAAAGGTAATCACACAAATAAAGGTAAGACAAACTTTTAGGAGGAACCTCCGGACAAACTTAGTAAGATAAATTCAACAACCAGTCAAAGTAACTTTGCAAAGCCCGCTGACGTGATGATCATCACGTAGGTATCGCTATATATATTTTTGGCAATTAATACCGACAGCCAGTTTCCCGTAAGCTCTACAACTGCTATTGATAATAATATGTAAGATTTGATATTCTCATTTTCCGCACTGCAATTAAAACGTACATGACAAAAACATAACATCGACTCTAAAATAAGAAGAAGCAACCATTTAATTAAATTAGGCACTTAATATCACAAACATCCTTTTACTTTTTATTTTGACGCGCTATGTATGCAACACTGGCATAAAACAAAACCATAAATGAGAAATAATTAAAAAGAAAAGAAAACATTTTTAAAATTTGAACATCGAACTAAAAATAAACAAGCTTGCGTGTACATTAGGCGTGAACGCGAATTTGATGTTTTAGTTACGTGAATACTTTTATTTACAAAAACTTACCTACCAATTTAGCAAAAAATCAGAGCAAGTTAAAAACGAACTAAAATGTTTAGACCAGAAGAACAGCAAGTTGAATTATGCTTACTAAAATCCAATTTGGAAGAAATCGAAAATGAGCTGGTTGTGCAGGTAAGATTTATGCCTATAAAGCCAAAATTACAATACGAAATTAGTGACATAAAATTAAAGAGCGACTGCATGCTACACTAAAATTTATATACAATCATTTGAAATATGTACCTATGGAATAAGCAGGGAAGGGGCGTTTCGTTTTAAATTAGACGATCTCTAAAGTGTGCGGTGTGAGCGGCGGGACCGCCTGACGGAACCATGGAACTGTCACCATGAAAAAGTCGCCATATAATTTTAGCTTATCTTACCATGACATGAAAGGGTTTATACAGATTATTTTGACGTGATAACGTCTTTTTGCTCGGAGTACCTACTAGAGATAAGTTCAATATTTCTGACCGACAAAAACATGTAAGATTTCAAATGCTAATAACTACGAGAGTTTTAGTGCAAGAGTAGGTAATGTTTGAACATTTTAAATGATAAATGATTTTATTTCTGTAAGTAAGTTTGTACGGTCACAGTCTCTTTTAAAATCCAGATATAATCTTGGTCAGATCATGTGAAGACCATATGGATTGGTGTCTGAAATGGTCTTTTTTATTATTAATCGTTTATTTCAGGCATTAGCACCCATAAAATTAAAATTGAAAACTTATTCTAAAACAAAAGATAAACTAAAGATAAAATAAACAAACGAACATAAATACAAACAGTAAAGAAAATAAAAATAACAATAAAACTACCCACCATGTCACACCAAGGAAGCCAAAACAAATATACCCCGTAAAAATGCTGAGTACATTTATTTTGTCTCCCTCATTAAATGCACAGTATGAAAAACAGCTTTGACAATAGTATTTTGACTTGCCACCACACGCAAAAAGAACGACGCCCTGAGCTTCCCCATGAGCGCAAAGAAGTCGGTTACTCTGCTCTCAGCAAACATCTCAGTCGCACTACACCGCCAGGGCAGTTTGAGCATGACCCGAAACGCGTTGTTATATTGTACACGAAGAGTGTTGTATGCACTCTTCGTGTACTTGTACCAAAGTTGACTGGTTTAGAACGACTGAAAGTAAGCCTGGAACAGAGTTATTTTTACTTGCTTCGAGCAATGGAAGAAACGTCTATTTAGCATGTTACTTCTACATGCAATGCTACGTCTTTGCCTCTCCAGGTCATCGTCATCTTTTAAATCTTTCGTTAAGATGTGTCCGAGATACTTAAACTGACTAACTATTTTTAATTTTGAACCACACAAAGTAATTGGCAATACCTTATTAGGGCCATTGCCGTGTTTGAAAATCATTACTTCTGTCTTTTTAACATTATAGTTTAATTGGTGTCGAGCTGCATAATTCTCACAAAGGGAAATGAGTTTTCTGAGGCCGTTGGCCGAGGGGCTGAGCAGAACCATGTCATCAGCATAACTGAGGTTATTTAAACATTCACCGCCAATATGGCATCCGACTCTGGTGCTGCTCAGCTCCTCGAGCAGGTCGTTGACATATAGGTTAAATAGCACCGGGGAAGTCAGGCCACCCTACCTCACGCCACTGGTCAGCCTATTCGTCTCCGAAAAGGCGTTATCCCATCTGACTTGGTTGCTTTGATTGTTATACCAATATTCAAACAGGTCTACTATTTTATTCAGCACATGGGTTTGTCTCAACTTGTTCCAGAGTATATTGTAATTAATTGTATCTTTTGAGGAAAGAACCACACAGATTGAGTGGACCTATCCAATCAGTGCACGCATTTATCAGTAATCATGCAGCTCAACTCAGAACTTGAGGAGCTCAAAGATTTGACGAACAATACCAAAGAAAGGACATTTGGGTAGGCCGCATAAATTACTCAAACTGCAGGCATCGGCCCTTGCGGACCCCACCAGTTGGTGCTGATATCTCTTTGAGGCGCGTGTGGAACACAACGTGCCGTCAACCTGGGAAACGGGTAGGGTTTTTTTTTGGTTGGGAAATCATCAAATAACTTCTCCCGCTCTGGGTGGAGCAGGAGGGCGTGTCAGACTTTTACTGACTAAAACCCACCCGTGTTGCCTGTGTACCAGGGGCCGCGGTATCTCTTTCGAATAACCCGCACCCCTGGCAGAAACGGGTAGGTTTAGGTTACATTTGTAACCAACTACGCGCGAGCCAAGTGAGCAAAACGCTGCTTTAATTCGATCTAATATACAATCATTACAAAAAAAAAATGTGTAGGTACTACAAGGAAATACAGAATGGTTAAATGGGCCATTCTAGAATTTTTTTTCTATCCGTTTCAACGGAATCACTTTTTACATGCTGAAACTTGGCTGAAAAGTTTTTATCCATCATTCTTACTTCTTCAACTTGGCTTTTGCGGTGTGTCCGCTTATGCTTTATTATTTTACATAAGAAACCAAAGCAGCTGTATATTTTTTATATTACCGTCTTCACGTGTCTCATAGCACATTTTGCTGGAAATTACACTTTTTACGAGCACAGTCTGTTTCTGCTTGTGTACTTTACTTTATTGTTTCTTCTGAGTAGGTACCTACTTGCATACACCGAATACAAGACCGTACCTACTCTAAATTATAAGATTCCAAGTTTTCTGCGATGAAAAATGATGGCCGTTGATCCGACCAGATTAATGTGGAAGTTTTTATTGAAAAGATACACTATTTTCGACAAGAGCGTGTCCAGTACAAATTAAAAGTTTACTTAGGCGTCTGAAAATTATAACAATAGTGGATCAGTAATCACACTTGCTGCTTTATCATTAATATGTCGTCCACACTCCTTCATTATCTGTAATCGCTTGCTATCTTTGAGGCTTTTTTCCACTTGTTGGCGACATCTTGGTTTAATGACTTCAATCTCAATTTAATGTAGGTAACGTTTACTGTCGGCAGGTAGGTATATGTATTTTTACACATACATCTTAGGCTTTATCTGCTCCCAAAAACATTGATTAGGTTAGCATCGTGTGACTGAGAGGGCCACTCGCAGAACCCCGATGATTTCACGACAATGATAGATTTTTCACGTTTTTTAAAGTAACTCGGAAATGATTTTGCTTACCATATTTGAGATCGGCTTCCACTAAGTGTCTCCTGGTAGTATCTTGAAACATACTTAACAGCAGTTTCCATTTTTAACCGACTTCAAAAAAGGAAGATGTTCTATGTTCGACTGTATGTATTTTTTTTAAATGTATTTTCACCGTTTTCTCCCCCATTTGTGGACCGACTCTCAAAATCATTTTTTTATTTGAATGATTATACTCTTGAGGTGGTCCCATTGGCACCAAGTCAGGATCTGGTGATGGAATCCCAGGGAAATCGAGAGCAACCCTTAAATGTTATAGGTATTAACAATGTTTTTCACATTTTTTCTAAATCTATAGAGACATTTGCATAAGATCATCATCATCTTGTGACGCTGAGCTGATGAAAGAAGGTACAACTCTTTTACGGTTAGGAATGGTAGGATGTTCGGGCATAACTCCGTCATATATAGACGGATTTGCAAAATTCATATAGATCTGAAGATGCGTTTCGGAGACAGACAACGGAACTCTTCGAAAAATTACAGAAAATCAACCGTGATTGCTGCTATCGCATAAATATGCATTGTTTTACCCCAAGGATGATGAAATTTCGAATTGGTGTGAAGTAGATACTTTAACTAAAAAGTGAAAAATAAAAACTTATTCCAAAAGAAAAACAACCGACTTCCAAAAAAACACTATTAAATGAAAAATAACTTTAATTTCGGAAGGCGGTTGTCTTTTTTTGGAAAAAGTTTTTTAAAGTTGTAAGTTGCTTGTTTTTCGGAGGGGCAGCTACTAAATTTACCGTTGGTCGGTTATCTACGTGTTATGTTTGTTTAATCACGTTATCTCTGAAGACACTGGCTCCTGTAACACAGGTTGTTACCTAGCTCAGGAGCCAGGGCTTCAATTATGTATGTTACACCTGTATTTTGTGTCAATAAACAATTTTTATTATTTATTATTATCTATTTTGTCATGCATGACTTTTACTTTTTCATATGCTTTGCAAACTGATTACGCGATAGTTTAGGTGTTCTTCTTGCGAGACACCTACTCGTAGCGCGCCACGTACGCGTTATTTGTGGCGAACGAAGTGTTTTTTCTGAAAACTTACACAAAATCAAAAGTAATTTATTCAAACTAGGCTGAGAGCCAGCACTTTTTGAACGTCAAAATTACATAAGATAGTCCCCCAAAAACGCTCGCCCTTCACCACTTCCTAGTGCTTTCGCTGGGAAGAAGTGGCGCAACGAACTCCCGAGCAGCATAGCTGTCTGTTAAGTTAGAAGAACTTGATTCTATACAATAGTAGGTAAGTAATTTAACAATACGAAACACAAAAACACATAAAATTTGCCTTAAGTCAGCTGGCACACGCCAATATACCAACAAAACATTGAAAACTATAAAGATACTCAAGCAGAAATAAATAATAAAAAAACGTAGCCTTCATGCATAAGGGGCGTGGCTGCATACACATGCTTACTGTACAAAAGGACTTTGTTGGCTCGAAGCATTCTAGGCAAAGAGTCCTTCTTCTTGCTACATTAATGTATTTTTGTACAATCTGCTGTGGGTTGAATCCTCCTATCCTTGTTCAAGTTGATTTGTAATTAGTCCTACATATGTTTTCTTTCCGCGATGTGCTTTGCGGTGAAAATTCTGATGTTTAATTGATTATTCAATAACACCCCAAAATCAATTAATCAAATAAAACAATTCAATGGATTCCTATTATTAGGATAACGTTTCGGTCACGGTCACGATCGGTCAGCTGGCTTGGAAGTGGCAGTGATTAGCGATGTAATGTCAACGCTTATCATGTAAGTAATTACATAACAACTATTGATTACTGCCGGAATCATTGAACTTGAGTAGCTGTAAATATTATTTGTTTGACTCCGGGCTCGATCCATAACATAACCTGAAGATGCAGGAAAAGTAGGTAGATACCGGTACAGGACGGCGTAGCCCATTGGTGTTTATCATTCTAATAAAAAATTAAAAACCACGCGTTTCAGTGTTTTTGGGAAATCAGCCCCTGAGGGCGTAAAATAGGGGATTAAAGTATAAATGGGAAACCGGAAATAACCAAACGCCACCTCGGCTCGGTCCGCGAGTAGGACCGACGATTTTCCGATATCCACGCGGGCGAAGCCGCGGGCAAAAGTTAGACACAGAATAAAGTTATTCCAACCATACATTTTCATAGGTTTACTATAAAAATGTATTGTTATTCTTTTGTTATTGCTGGTATAACTTTATTACATGTTTATTAGTAAGAGGATAAAGATATTATTTACGCTATGACGACTTATTTAATTACGAATGATCATAATCGCGAATTCGTGAAGTACGGAACTTTGACTGCTTGCTACCTACGATGAATTAGGTAGGAACTTAAGAATGTTCATAATCGCGATGTACGGAAATTTGACAACTTGCTACGACGACTTAGGTACATACCTAGGAACTTAATTGAGAATTTTCATAATCACGATGCACGGAACTTTGACAGGTTGCTACAACGAATTAGGTAGGAACTTTAAGAGTGTTCATAATCGCGAATTCGTGATATACGGAACTTTGATAGCTTGCTACGATGAATAAGGTAGGAACTTCATTGAAAATGTTCATAATCGCGAATTCGCGATGTACGGAACTGACAGCTTGTCTACGATGAATAAGGTAGGAACTTAATTGAGAATGTTTATAATCGCGATGTACGGAACTTTGACAGCTTGCTACAACGAATAAGGTAGAAACTTGGGTAATTGAGAACGTCCATAATCATGATGTACGAAAGTTTGACAGAATGCTACGATAAATTAGGTAGGAAATTAATTATTTATGTTCATAATCGCAAATTCGCGATCCTCTAGGACTTTGACAGCTTGCTACGACTAATTATGTGGGAACGTAATTGAGAATTTAATAATCGCAATGTACGGAACTTTGAATGCTTGCTGCAACGAATTAATAAATATCGAAAGTTTTGCGGCCGCAATGTTCTTCGATCAGAATTTTTCGGAGCGAAGGCGAAGCAAAACGAAGACTTGTTCCGCCTGATACAATGAGCTTAGAAATTTTGCAAAAAAACAAAGTAGGTATAGGCACTGCGTTTATGCTCAATTAGTATTTTTTAATTATTATTAAGTTCGTTATTAGTTTGAGAAATGGTTTCAGATACCTTGAAAAAAAAAAGAACTGCTTGGGTAGGACTTATATTTTATTGCAGTTACGTTCGAAAATCAACTTCAATTTGTGGTGCTGCGGAAATTACAAAAAAAAACGTGGGAGATTATCATTACATTAGTAATTTTAATAAAAAAATCCTCATTTCCAAGCAGACCAAAATTCTGCAATGGCGAATCTTGTGAAGGTTTCGTAAAAAACAAGAGCTGGCTAAAGTGTTTTGTTCAGGCTGGGCAAATTATCGAAATAACTGCAGCCATACCTATTCTAAAATCCTTACTAATATTATAAACGTGAAAGTTTGTAAGTATGGATGGATGTTTGTTACTCTTTCAAGCAAAAACGGCTGAAACGGATTTGGATGAAATTTGGCACACAGATAGATTATAACCTAGATTAACACATAAGATACTTTTTATCCCGGTAGTACGTTCCCGCGGGATAATTTCCGACCTCCACGCGGGCGAAGCCGCGGGCGGAAGCTAGTTAAATATAAATGTGCTTTAAGGGTTCTATAAATCCCCCCCAGTGGGTTCCCGCATTGTCGTTGCGGGAGGGCTCAGTAGCCATGGTCCGCTCCCACGGTGAAGCGAAGAGGAACCCCAAGGTGGGGCCGCTCGTTAGGGCTTTGGTCTCCAAGCCGACGACGTAGCGGCCAAAAAGTAGGTTGCGGTGAGGTGCATCGCAACTGAGGCGGGCCGCGATGTCGAATGGGAGGCATCGCGGCTGAGGGTTACAGGCTGCGGCGGAGGAGTGCCGGTACTTGTGAGTAGCGCTCTTCCCTTCCGTGGTCTGGACGGGGCCGCCACCGTTTGATGGCGGACGCGGTGGGGCCGCAGGGGAAGAGGAGTGTCGGTATAGCGTTGGCCGCTCTCCCTATCCCCTGCGGCCGAGAAGTGGTAGGCGGTGGGGCCACTGCGCTGACCCGTCGCAGGGGGACCAAGGGTGCCAAGGGTGCCAGGGTAGTCTGGGGCCCTTGTGTTACTTGGTTCCTGGGGTGGTCACGGCGTGATATGTGTCCTGGTGCGCAAAAGCCGATGCTTGCCAGGGGTGCGGGTTGTTCGAAAGAGATACCGCGGCCCTTGGCACCCAGGCAACCGAGGGAAATTTAAATAAAAGGGTTCTATAAATGGTATAAATGGAACCCTATTATAATTTCGTCATGTAGGTACGGCTGTCAGTTGGTACGTCTCGTCTGTCCGGTTGTGGCTCAGCCATTTTTCTCGGAAACTATTAGCAGTATGTCGATGATAATTGGAAAAAAATTAACCCTTTGCACCGCTATATAAACAATGATGTAGTACAATTATTACGAAAGCAATAATTAAGTAGGCTTAGCACCGTAAATAAGGCAATACAAATTTATTTTACGACCAGTAAAATCAAAACAGTGCAATGTGCATGCGTAATTCCGTAGTCAGGATGAATATAGGTAAATATGCGTAATATATTATACGTGGTTCGACCCGCACTTGCCTGGTTTTCACGCATGTAGCTGGTGGGTTGGTATGTATATCTGGGTAAACGGATTTGACACAGGAAACAAAGTTTTTCTATCTAAAATTAAAATCTGCCAGTTTGTCACAACACAATACGAGTGTATATGTGTCATACATATGATATGTAGGTACTGTAGAGCCTTTAACCTGCATGGCTTAGCATACAACCTCCGCGAGTCTGTTATAAGTTGATGGCATAATTACGAGACAAATATTTGTTTATATGTACTTAGAATGTAAGGCGAGCTTGCGTAGGTGTGTTATGATTTCATGATGCAAAAACGTAAAACGATAACGAAATAATATTATTTTAATTCCAAAGATATGACTTTCCCATTGACATACCTCACAATGTTACCCACAATGTGCGTGTACAGACAATGTACCATAAAATGAAAATCAGTTGATCGGATCTTTTTCGCTCAAAAAGATCATCGAGATTTGAGTACCTACACGATCGTATCGTACCTATTAGCCAGCTTTCCACCGCACGCTGTAAATCGATGCGCCCACATCAATTAAACATACCTCGTAAGTGTTTACTTACGTTACATTTTGCGCCTAAAAGCCCAAGTAAGTAAATTATACGTCACATAAAATTACTGTACCCACAATTTAATAAAATCAACGTTGCCAGCTAAATTTAAATAAATTACAATATTATTGTGACGTGTAGGTATATTTTAATGGTGCCTTTATTGAATTAATAAAGATACAACATAGGTACCTACGCAATATTATTTTGCTGGCGTAAAAACCAAACGCTGTCTTTGTTTTTAATTAAACTTAGACACTGTCATAGCGTTTATAACGGAGAGAAAAATGATCACGGATAATGAATTCGTGCAAAGATCTTCTTTCTAAATAAGCAACAAAACAGCACCTACCTTCATATTTGAACGGACATTAATGGAAATAGAAATGGTTGTCTAAATCTTTGAATAACTTGAGAATTACAAACAAATCAACGCAAATGTGCAAAAGACAATGATTGGCCTACTTATACAACGTGTGTTCGATACTCGAGTCCTCTTTCTTCAGTTCAGTGCCAATTAACTCGTTTGCTTTCCATTATACAGACAATTTTTCAATGTATAGGTATAGTGCGCATATGCAACTACGCATACGTATGATAAGCAATTTTCTCTTACGAAGTAAACAAATTGATAAGCGAAATGGTTATACAATATATTCACGTCTTAAATTCGAAATTTGTGTAATGAAGAGTTTGTTGTTGTGTCTAATATCTTTTGTAATATAACGTGAAACGTGAAAGTAAATCTGTGAGTGGGGGGCACAGAATATATTCATTCTGTGGCATGGGGCTAGGTTACGTATTTACCTTCTATAAGATGGATAGAAGCCGGAGTTTTCTGCAAAACAATTCACCAGGAAAACTTAGGTGAAGTGATCCTGAAGAAAACTGCATGTCGATTCTGTAACCATCTCACCGCGTGAAATGAGCGTGGAGTGAGCTGTCAGTGTCAACCCACTGATGCTAGGGATTGACCAAACATCAGGCGGAATGACATTGGCAGCTCACTCCACGCTCACTTCATGCGGTGAGATCGTTACAGAATAGCAATGCTGTAATGCCACCTGCAGTGCCATTCTGTAAAAAATCTCACAGTGATAACTTGGGTGAAGTGTGCTTAAAGTCAGTTGTCATTATATGTGTACTAGAAATTGACACTATTGACAGCTCACTTCAAGCTCACTTTACCTTAGTGTTAACGGTAAGATTTTTAAAGAATAGATAGTATTACAGATGCTAGGCTTGATCATTATTGATAGCTCACTTCATTTGAGTTTTGTACGGTGAGACTTTTACAGATTAGACCGAGAGGTCTACCTGCCACTCATGAACAGTAAACCGAGAGTGCAATTTCTATTACTAGGTATACGATTAATTAATTAATTATAAGATTTAAGTAATTACTGTCCCCTTTATTTCTAAATGTTGCTAAGTTTAGTAACGATTACCGACTGTTTAACATTTTTTTTTTAAATATTTAAATTCGTTTAACTTTAATCAACGTTTATGGATATACTCCGTTGTAAGTACCTATGTGCTTCAACAACACTTGTAGGTACACAAGTTTACCTCACAAGGCTCACTTTGAAATGTGCCGCCGGCAGTTCAAAACAAAGGGTCAAAAGGAATTTTCTTAAAGTTGAACAAAGGCGTTCGTGACTATAAATATAATACTGTTTATGATAGGGCACTAGGTTGCGCTGTTAAAGAAAGGAATGTTATAAATAATACTGAATTTCTGAGGCTAAATCCCTACTTAATATTATAAATGTGAAAGTAACTCTGTCTGTCTGTTACGCTTTCGCATCTAAACCGCTGAACCGATCGTTATGAAATTTGGCAGAGATATAGCCTGGGATATGGAGAAGGACATAGGCTACTTTTTTACGTGATAATTGACATCCACGCGGGTGGACCACGGGCAAAAGCTAGTTGTAGATATACTAATAAAGCCGCATAGTAGCGCCTGCATATGACTCTTCTTTCCAGAATCGCAATTGGAATGACTAAATCTCTTAATTTAGTTTAAATTATGGCATTGAAACTAATTGATGGATTTTGATGTGAGTTTTACCATCATCTAGTAGCCAGTACAACCGGATCCGGATGCAGCTGAATATACCAGTATGTTACATGGAACGACTGTCTGTCGTTCGGACTTCTACAATTCAGTTACTGGGTAACACGATACCCCTTGTTAACACTGGTTAGGTTGACAGATTTGCAAACTTCTGACAACCCATAACGACTGTGAAAGATGTACAAAAGATAGCTGTGACTAACGCCTTAGCGTGCCACCACCACCACCAACAGATAACACGTAGAATATATATATAATATACAATATATAATATACAACACTTGAATTGTAACGTTGCCTGAAACGAGTACCACAGCATTGGAACGATGTAACATTATTATCAACTCATTTGTACTTTAATCAATCCCGAGTGCCGCTGATGTAATAGTGTACAACCAATTATGCAAAATCCTACCGTTTCCAAAGAAATTAAATTTACTCACTGATAGAATTTTCCTCAAATGGCCATTTTCATTTGCGTTATTTTCTATCTGAATAAGACTGTGTGGACAAACGAACGACATTTTTTGAGACGTGTATTTTAATGGTGGGTAATTTAATCAATAATATGATATCACATTCTCATCCTGCTTCGTCAGTCTAGTGCTTACATGCGCTACCTACTGCTGAGATGCGAGGTCCTGTGTCAAAGAATTTTTGGATTTTTCTTATCAGGAATTCTTCTTCTTTTTTATCAGGAATCATTCAGTAGCAGGCCAGTGTCATGGCATGGCAATTAGCTCGCCCCCTACTACATGGGACTGGCGGAATGTGGGTACACCTCGGTTAACCCTCCAGGCAGATAGACGTGATGACGCAGACTATCTACAGATGTGATGTATTATAACATCATATCTGTAGATAGTCCTCAAGCAGTTCTGCAGATGTGTACCTTTAAAATGTGGATTCACCTTAACCAACATTTCGCCTATTGCATATAATTTTATATTATTTGGATACGATCGTGCTTAGTGCGATTTGTGACAGACACGACGGATAATTATTATAAAACTTCCTCGACTAACAATGCAAAGCAAAGTATACAGAGGCCGTGGAAATATAACCTATTATAGATAAGGAAATATGGCTAGTACTAACACGATAAGTGCGCGTTTTTTCCACCCAAACATTATTTACTTACTTAAACAGTTTCTGAAAATTTTAACTTGCATACATGGGGTGCTTGACATTAATTGATTATAAAAATACCTCAAAAAGCACCCCACGCTTTTTAATTGAATTAAATTATTTTCTCCTTTTTTAGTTTAGTTTTTAAAGCGTGTTTTTTAGTTTTTAAACTATTATTTTTTCTGTAATTATTACTACAATGTAGGTAATCAGTCGATAATTCTATGACTAGTAGGTACAACAGATGCATGCTTATTGATTACAGAACGTCTACATCATTTGTTTATTTTTTTTTTTACAAATCGAATAGCATCGTAGAAACGACGTCCGTGATAAACTTTATCAATTTCGAATTCAAACACGCATAATGTTCGTATAACTGATAATAATACCTGATGATAGCCTATACATTTTTCAAGTTTCAAAAACTTTCAATGGCCTCGACGTTCGTAATCCAATTAATGTCAATTGATTATGTGTGTACCATTTTTGTAGTTGTAGAGGATCGTAACTTCTGGTTACCTCTGTAACCACTTCTTTATCTATTTTACACAAACTTTTTTAAATGTTATAAGTTTATCTACTGCAACATACGCGATGCCGTAAACAGCGATTTTTCAAAAAAAATATAGTTTCTTAGCAATAAATTTTGGTTAGTAGTGATAAGGATAATTTCCACCAAACGGCTCGTATCGTATCGGACCGGAACGTATTTTAGAATCTTTAAATGATATTAAATCATGTCGGTTTGCTAATATAGACTTTAAAAACTGTATTTAAAGAGTAGATTACCAAGCCGCGCACAGCAGCTCGACCGTGGATATTTTCTGCGACAGGCGATCGTAGCCGAAAGCAGGCTGGGTCCGTTCGTATTCAATCGGATCCTTTCGGATGTCGTCGCGTCAGAACGGATCCTTTTGGCTGTCACCGCGTACGGTCAAAGCCGCGGCCGGGCGGCACCACTCATTCTCGAAAGAGCACGCACTGCAGACGTCACTCCATCATGGATTTAGAAGACAAAAACAACCGACTTCCAAAAAAACACTACAAAGTGAAAAATTAATTAATTTCGGAGGTCGGTGCCTTTGGAGCTGTATTTTAATTTTTTGTCACCGCCTTCCGAAATTAAAGTTATTTTTCACTTTGTAGTGTTTTTTTGGAAGTCGGTTATTTTTTTTTTTGGAAAAAGTTTTTATTTTTCACTTTTTAGTGGTTCACATGTGCTTACCCCTTCACAGCGTACCGGCATGATGTTATGTTATGAACTGGTGTAAACAATAGATAGACGTGAGATTTAAGCAATCCCAGTCCATTTGCTATCATTTATTGAGGAGTTCCGTTGCCTATCTCCGAAGTTCTTCATCAGATCTTCACCAAATTGAAATGGGACCACTCCGAGAAAGTACTCTTCCAAAAAATACCCAAATCGCATCAAGTGTGCCTATAAATCCCATCATCAGATCCTGACTTGATGAACATGGGACCGCCTGGGAAGTATACCCTGTCAAACAAAAAAAAAATCCAAATCGGTCCAGTCATCTTCGAGTAATCGGAAGGTTCCGACGAATTGAGAACCTCCTCCTTTTTGAAGTCGGTTAAAAATTATGATTATTTTCTTCTACGCTTTACGGCAATAGCCAACAATATTACGTCAACTTCAACCATTTTCAACAATGAGAACACGTCAACACGGTAGGAATGAAACTATTTGACTAGGCGCACAAACGGATACGTTCGCGTTGGTACGGAACCGATTGTATGCGTCGACATCCTGCCGGACGCGATGGTATGCGTCGACATCCTGCTGGACGCAATCGGCTGCCGCCGCGTCTGTTCGTATATTTTCCGATCCGATGCGATACGACCCGTTTGGATGTAAGTACCTACTCTGAAAAGTTGTTCATGCTTTTATTAATCCGGAGTCCGGAGTCTAAAGTTTGGAGGTGAAAGAGCGGAGCGAAGAAAAATACTGTGTGAACTAGGCGGTAGCTTTACAAGAGTGTAGCGAAATACATAAACGTTTTTCATGTTACAAATTTTATTATGGTTGAATTTTTGTATATTTCTGACAGCCTGGACATTATTTCGGGTAAGGGGTACCAGTTGTGAGGTAACAGGCCTTGGTTTACGGCGTCTCGTGATCAACAAAAAAGGGTGACTCTGCACCTGGTTTGCTGGCAGGGGTCACCGGTTTGGTGGCCATCCCTAAGCAAAACAAATAAAGACAAACTCTTATTCGCTATTTTATTACTTACTCGTACTTTTTGTGTTGCTACTTGATTTTCGGTCCTGAAACCGGGCCTAAGTTACCCAACCAGCATAGCTATTCACTCGCATTCGACAGGTTATCATATCGAAAATAACACATTTCGATAACCCTATTTTGCCTTGACGTCAACAGAAAACAGCTGTCGGAAGAATAGCGGTCGTTTTTATGTCGGCCGACATTCAGATTTTGGATTTGTGAATAGCGTTTACAGGACTTCTACGATAATATTGATTGATGTGCGATTCGGTATGGTAGCGTTTCAAATGGTTGTGAATAGCCATATGCTGGTTAGCTATCGGCTAGGCCAGGTACGCTCACATGTATCCTTGTAGGTATAATAATGTGAGTACAGAGGTAAGTATGAGGAACATGTTGTAAAGTTCACTCATACTCTATTGGTAAAGGGAGGATCCTCGGACCAGACGGGTGTGTCTGGTGGGGCAACTGCCCGAAGGTTGATGTCGGGATGTTGTACCTATGCGAGTCGCGCGGTAAACTCTGATTGCGCGATGCAAGATTTTGTCAGAATAGCCTGTCGCTGTGATTAACTCAAGACAATGTTTGTGTTCTTTCTCCAGAATTAGCGTAACTAGTGATAGGTTATATGGGTTCATATAAATATATTTTTTATATTTTATTTTTTATTGACTAAGTATTTTTTTTATTTTATTTTACTCTCGTAATGTTTATATTACTTTGTCTATGTATGTATAGAATCCAGTCTATCCGCCTAAACAGACAGCTGTGCTGCTGGGGAGTTTGTTCCGCTACTTCTTCTTCCCAGCTAAAGCACTAGGAAGTGGTGACGGGTGGGCATTTTTGGGGGGACTGTCTTATGTATTTTGACGTTCGAAAAGTGCTGATTCTCAGCCTAATTTGAATAAATGGCTTTTTATTTTGATTTTATGTGACGTGAGTTTTGCGTAATTCGCCTGTGGCATTGTAGATGGCGCCACTTCTCTTTTTGTGTTTTTAGATATTTGTTGCGAAGTATTTTTCTGTAGTGCCGCTACATAAGCATAGATACATAAATACGCATGACGCAGATACCATGATAGGTAATATATCATGATTGGTTCGGGTCCAATAAAAAAAAAAAATCATCAAACAAAAGCAAATATACTTTAAAATTACATTTATTTCTCTTTTATTTATACATTAAACATTTAATCATCTTTTCTTTGTCTTTACAAAATTACTTAACATTTAAGCTAATGCTACGTATACTCGTAAGTATTTTCTTTTGATATCAAATAATCAGATCACTATATACAAGCACTAAATTAAAATTATACATTGTAAAATAATTATTCTGTAACAAGCTTACAACAACTGCTTAAATATTTATTCAAGTTTAACGCAATACACATTATTACAGGTATTAAATCTAAAATCACACCATGAAATGTTAAGATCATATCACATTCAATACCTACTAGCTTAAAATTAATTGGTATTATTGTTAATTATTAGGTACCTACCTAATACGGTAAATACTTAATAAACTTAAGGACTGCTACTTTTTTTGGTACCTACCTATTTAAAAGTTATATCTTCTATAGTAAGATAATAACGAAATTTTGTCCAGCTATGAAATCTTTTGAAATGTAGGCATAATATTCTGCAAAAACATTGTGTAAACGAAGTTTTTTGGAAGTGTTCGACATGTTGGTTCACACGTGTGTACTTACTTACATGTTCTTGCACGCTGTATGAGGAATAAACTGTGGGTTAAAACATAACGTATTTTTACGACAAGGCCATTGAGAAAACACTCGATTTTTTTTTGCAAGTTAGTTTTATTCCATATGGCGCGACTGATTAAACATTTCACACAAAACCTACATTCATAACGTAAATAAAGATTTTATCCTCATTTCCGGTAAGCGGACTGTCATAAAGGCTGGCTGAAGTTCTACTGATGTGTCGTAATAAGAAAAACTTGTGTTTCTCCCTACTTTACGTATGTACTTATTAAATTAGGTTATTTATGAGATTACAAGCGTGGTGGATAAAATAACAATCCATAAATAGCAGTGAGCAGTGGCGCCGCGATAGGGGGCGGTGGTGCCGCACAGTAAGCCCGCGGCTGCTGGCTGCAGGCCGCGATGTCCTGCGCAAGGACCCACGCCATGCGCCGGAGCAGCGTGCTCGCCGCTATCGAACACGAGCGACCCGCATTCGCCACGCATTGGATGAAGTCGTCCCTTGAGCTGGAAGTATTGAAAACAGTTTAATTTTTCATTAAGATCTAGCATGGAGATAGTCGTGGCTAAGGTAGTAAGATAGTGGTTTTGGAACTCACTAAGCGACCTGTTAAAGTATAACTTAAAAAAGAACCGCTGGCACCACAAATCTCGAAATGTGGAGTGACGAAACAAAAGCCGTTATTGACCAGGATATGTTTTTTTTTCCGCATCTCAATGTTGAAATACACATCCCAATTAATACTAATAAACTGCTTCAAAAACCAGTGATTCCGACTGAAAAAAAAAAGTCGATGGTTTGATCAAAATCCTACAAATACATCACGTTGAAGCAAAAACTATTAAATCCTTAAGAAATTACACGCCCGTGACACTGGTTGCTTCAAACCCTTTTAATCTGCACATATAGGAAATAGCTATTTCATTCATATTGTTATTTTTGAAATCCCGTTAATTCCAAAGTAGTATTTTCAAACACGATAAATCCAAATTAGTTGGAGCAAATGTCGATAAATGCAGACTGACTTGATCTAAACCCCCCATAAATTCAAAACAGCTTGAACAAAAACCGTTATCTCCATATTTCTTTGCCTAATATCTCCCTAATAACAATCGTCATTTTCGAAAACATTTCACTACCATAACTATAGGTATTTTGACTATAAGTTTGTCAAAAAAAAATTGTTTCTATAAATTACACTATGCTATAAGGTTTTTATGGTTTTCTGAAAAAAGTATAGATTATGGATTTGACGGGTTTTGATTAGTTACTCTTCAAATACATTTAGCGCACAACAAATCATCGTTCTATTGCAGTTAATTGTTTGGGGTAGACAGAGACAGAATGATGAATGACTTAAATATGTTTAGTGCTGAATGTATTTATTGATTTGTGGTGCAAGCGGGCCTAGGTAAAACTCAGAAAAATGTCCATGAAAACAATTTTATTGCAGTCTTTGTTTACCGGCTTGCATGAAAATGTAAGAATGGGGTGGGTGCAAAATAGCTAAACAACAGATTTTAATAATTTTGTTAGTGCCGTATTTTTAAGGATTCATTAAGGGCCGCCAAAAAGGCATCCTTGCTCCTACCACTTTGGTCAATATCCTTTCATGACTGTTGTCGGCATTTGAATAAATAATTATTATAGTAATTAAAACGGACAGCCAGAATCCCGCAAGCCCTACAATAGCTGTAACCTTAGATTACTTGTTTCATTATCATTATTCTTATTTTCCGCATTAATTGGGTAGCGGAGGGCAAATGGCAGTCGGTCGGTGTTAATATTACCGAGCCAACCCCATCTGGGTAGAAGGGGTCAATCTTAACATACGTTACTAGGAGAAGTTATGATGATAGATAGACATTTGTAAATCTGTAAGTACATACCAGCGTCCACTTTTACATAAAAGTTAGATACTTTCGTTGGTAGCTACAATCATTCTGTCTAGCTATTTCCTAAGCTGAATACGATTATTTTACATGGAGCGGCTACCTATCTGACTTCCACAACCCAGTTACTGGGTAACACGTATCCCTTGGTAAGACTAGTTGTCAGGTTTTCGGGCTTCTGACGACTCGGTTTACATGGGTAGCCATCACCTCCTTCTGCGAAGCAGTAATGCTCGCGAAGAGGGAGGCGGCGCACGTGAGGGAGAGGCAGTATATGCGCCCGCACGGCCCTAGCCTCCACAGGAGACGCCCTGGGCGTCGGGATCCCAGGCAACTGCGGGATCACGGGTGGGTTTTAGTCAGTAAAAGTCCTGCTGCATCCAGAGCCGGAGAAGTTATTTGATGACTTCCCACCCTCAAAAAAAAAATACGACTCGGCTTAACGTGTTTTCCGAGGCACGGAAGAGTCTCGGTATGTAAAGATCCATCACATCACCCATCCACAGTCCAACCCCGGCAAGCGTAGCTTAACCTGATCGATAGACCTGTGCGGCTGTTATTACTTAGCCACGAGCCCCTCATATAGAAAATACTATTGATAGTTCTAAGCTAAGTAGGTTTCTAACTAATTGGCAAATCCTGTTCCATATACGATGCATTCGCAAAATTTTAATTACTTGGGCATGTAATTATGCTTTTAATATAGCTTTAAAGGTAAATAGATGTTGTTAATAATGTGTACAAACAGTAAATTATTAAATTTTACAGAGAAAATCTTTATCGGTACGCGACATATGGCACGCAGGCAGGTGACTGGATATGGCAGCCGGGAATAAATAACGGCAAGTAGACAAAAGATTTCGATATTATTTGACAGCAAAGGAAACAAAAATGGAAGTGACAAAATAAACTTTTGCCTGCTATTTTATTTGGCTGTGACCATATAATCTCTACCGATATCTCATTTGTAAGTGTGGGTAACGTATTTATGGTTTTCTTCAAAAATCATCAAATAACTTCTCCCGCTCTGGGTGGAGCGGGAGGGCGTGTCAGACTTTTACTGACTAAAACCCACCCGTGTTCCCTCAGTTGCCTATGTGCCAGGGGCCGCGGAACGTATTTATGGTCATATGTGAATAATGAAACAGGACTAAGTACCCGATAGCATTTGCAGTTGATTATATTCAGTAGTCAGGAACTGTGGAACAGTTTGCTTACGATAATCACAATTACTCTGTGCACGGCCACACGGCACTGCTGGGTTCAGGGTATGCCGATGAAGTTGGGGAACCGACTTTATTGAGACTTTTCAACGTTAACTTCAGGCAAAACGAAATGGTATGAGGTAGGTAGAAATTATGGCCAGAGTATCGCTAGTCATGCTGATCTCTCATTTTAAGATAATATCTTTCGAATTAAGTCACGTCTCGCATAATCAGCCTATACCTATAGGGCAATTTTTTGAGCAATTATTGCTCGGCAACAGTAATGGATCAATCTGGATCAATTAAGTGGAGCAATCTGGAGCAACAACAATAAAATGAGGAAATTGTTTCGGGAATATTGGTTCTGATTGCTCCAAAGGTATATTTCACATTTCTCAATGTCGCCAATATGAGTTGCCAAATATCCAATCAGTTTGGAAATTTTTAGTCGATTTTCTTTCTATTTCGTTTGTACGTATAACTACGTCTCGTTTTTGCGAGAAGAATTGGCCGGCGGCTGAGGTGGCGGGGGGGGGGGGGGGAGGCGGGTCGTATTGCCTAGTTTTTTTAAGTTGCTCCATATTGCTTGGTATTGTGTGGCCGCATCTCTGGCAACAGGTCGCTACATGTTGCCATAAAATAATGTTGCCTAAATTTCTGGATGTATTCGTGACATCATAGTTGACGAGAATTGACCAGGATGGAGCAATTTTAGTTGCTCATGTAAGCGTATCTTAACGTTCCCTCTGCTGGGATACAGGTCTCCTCTCTGTAAGAGGGAGTGGGCCATACCTAATCAACCACGCGGGCCTAGTACGGGTTGGTGGTTGTCACAGTTTTTGACATACCGGTTTGTTCAAAAAAAAATCCTTTACTGATTTGAGAGCAGTGGTGATGATATAAATTATACAAAGTAAAGTGCCTGTCTCGGTGGGAACCCACGATCTGCTACTGGGCCACCACTCCTCGCTCATCATCATTCATCATTTCAGCCGAAAGACGTCCACTGCTGGACATTGGCCTCCCCCAAGCTCCGCCACTTCGACCAGTTCTGTACTTCCCGCATCCAGTGGACTCCTGCGGCCCTCACAAGGTCATCGGTCCATTGTGGGAGGTCTTCCGGTACGCGGTCACCACCCACAATGCAACAATGGGCAATGTGCCCTGCCCACTGCCACTTAAGTTTGGCTATTCTTCGGGCTATGTCGGTTACCTTGGTTCTACTACGGATCTCTTAATTCCTGATTCGATCACGCAGGGAAACTCCAAGCATAGCCCTCTCCATTGCCCTTTGGGTGACTTTAAGCCTTCTTATGAGGCCCATTGTGAGCGACCACGTTTCGGTTCCATATGTCATCACTGGTAACATGCACTGGTCAAAGACTTTCGTCAAAGACTCCTCGCTCATACTCGAAGTCAATTGTAGTTTGAAAGTAGATACTAGAATAATAAACTTCTTAACTTTTAGTATGATGAACTTAACAAGTGTCTACCAAAACTAGCACAGTTGGTATTGAGTTTACTAATTAAAAACGTTCCTTGAGTGCCATTTTGAAGCAAAACTTTTAGAATGAAAACGTAATAATTGAGGTACCTAGGTCAGACATGAGAAGATTTTGAATAGATGCGAATTCAGAAAGAAACAAAATGGTAACCTCATTTCTGTGACAGATTTCCATGGTGCTATTGAAAATGACACAATCCTCATGAACAATAAAGAATAGCGGAGAAGATATTACTTAATGTCTTTATTACAAAAGTCTCATCCTCTGATGAAATGAGATATAACACAATAGGCAATGACATATCATTCTGAGTAGATATATAACGAGTACGAGTTTATCGCTGCCTTTTAATTGAGTACACAGGCAAAGCCCCTTAAGAATGATGTAACAAAACGATATCCATCGTTATGTTTATGAGTATTTTAAAGGAGAATGTAATAAACAGAAATATGCTGAGAATATGGCCTTGTTCAGGCAATCTTAATTGAAAACATTGAAAGTAATTACCAACACAGTTCGGCGTTTCGGTTGAAATACGTGAGCTGTTGAGCGCGTTCCGTGTTCTCTCGAACGGCAACCTGCAACTCATCGACACAGCGGCTCCAGTCGGGGGAGACGCGGCCCCAACACGTTGGCTCCTTCAAGAATTCTGCACCGATATAGCAAACAATCAGAATTGGTATGAACAACAATAAAGGCTAAGAATGGGCATACACAGAATAAGCATAGAAAGGCTTACGGGAAATTGAATCAATCGAGTTTTCCGGACTGAAATGCCTAGTCGTACGCACGGCTACACATCAAGCTATACATTTCCAGTATAAGCTGATGTCGCATTGTATAGGATTTCCGTACAGTGCGAGAAAAGCGTAAACTGAAAATGTATAGCTTGATGTGTAGCCGTGTGTACAATTCAGAAATGTTTCTTTAGGTACACTATCACTTTATTCTCACTGAATTAAAAAATCTTGATTATTAATGTTATTTGTATTTATAACACGTATTTTGTGAATCTCTATATTTGACCTTCATAACTGATGGCTTCCAATAAGAATGATCGATCAGTTTTAATCCAATAGTAGGTACCTAACGGGAAAGTTTTATGTATTTTCTACAAACGACTTTTCGACGCCAATAATATGAATGATGGATAATGCAGAACGTAAACTTTAGTTCAAACAAACATTTAGACAAAATCGATACAAATGAACGAGCACTCGGTACGTCCCTGTTTCGTTTCCATTTAATATTATTACACCTGCAGGCGGGCAGCCACTTTTTTAATTAAATTAAAGTGTTTCCAACAATATCGGTAATCCCTTTTGATTGTGGATTTACACTTTATATCTTGTTATTAAACTTTAAGCCCACAGTGATGAGATGCTCGCTGCTGGGTTTGTTTGGACATTTTTACTTACAAGATTTTCTTGTTTATGCTTTGAAAATTTCATACTTCTAATTCGCGAATATCCTACTAATATCCTATATCGTAGGTACTATTCTGATACATATATATTTTATTAAGAATGTGAAAGTTTGTATGTTTGGATATTTAGATCTTTGGATTTTGGTTACTCAATCACACAACAACGGCTGAACGGATTTGGATGAAATTTGGCACACAGATAGATTATAACCTGGATTAATACGTAGTATGCTTTTTATGTGGGGAATACGTTCCTGTGGGATAGTTTTCTAGCTCTACGCGGACGAAGCCGCTAACAAAAACTAGTTTGAAATAATCAAGCTAATACCTGACATTATAATAATTTACTCTACCACTCATTGACTGTGCTATAAGACAAAACCGAGCGGTCATTATTACAGACTGGGTGCTTAACCCAGACGACGCATGTACACTAATTCTTCCCTAAATTACAAAAGATAATTTCCTTACCCCTCCTTAGAGCCGTGTCATTGGTGCACAAGAACCGCATTAGTGCGCGGGCGCCACCGATCTGCTGCTGAAGCAGTTTTTGGCCGTCAGTGGGCAAGCACCGTTTGATCCAAGCGTCCATGCACACCATGCCCGTTTGATAAGCCCTGGGAAGACAAATTCTATTAGAAATTGTAACAACACGTAATAGGCTCCTGAAAAACGCTGTGTTGGCTCCCACACTGTACTGTTTCAAGAATCGAACAGAAAGATTCAATATCTCCAATCATTTTGATACATACGTATCGGCTAATTAGACACACTAGCAGTAGTGTGTCTAAACAAATAAAAAAACGTTGTGACTTTCGAAAGATTTCGTCAGAATTTATCAGTTCGTTTGTAGTAAAGCATCGTTTAACTTGGTTAAATATGGAAATTGTCCCCAAAAACAGATGTCGCTAGCGTCATCTGCAGACAAATAATACAGACATGTATTATATTTATGAGAAAACAATAAGTAAGATCAACATTTGTCAGAAACAAGAAAAGAAAACACAAAATAACGAAACTTTCGTTTATTGCCATATCTGTGAGGGTTAGATATATTATAACTGACTAACTTTTGAGTCACAATTCGCATCGGGTGGCTTGTGTTGGTTTAATAATATTGTTTCGAAACTTTTAACTAGATCGGAATGACACATGAAAAGCTTGAAAACTTTTGTTTGGAGAATGATAACGTATGTTTAAGTTAACGTCACCCTAATTATATTATAATAATTTTCAGCTTTATGTGTTACGTGCTGCTTAATAAACTTTAATACCTATATAATATGTCTTTATTTCCCAAAAATACAGATAATTGAACTTTAAGTTTTCAATTTTTGAATTTATGGTAGAGATTAATTAGATACATAAAACATTTGGATGCTGCAGAAATCTGTACACAATAGATTACACTCTGTCTCTTAAATTAGGGTATCTAGTGTTTCGCAATGAAGTTCCAATTGCTATATGTATGAGTGGACTGTGTCGATATACCTTTAGAAGAGAAAAGAAAAAAGTTATAAGTTATCTTTTACTTGTTTTTTTTTAACTTTGTATGTTCGTTCCTTGAAGTTAAAATAATACGAGTTTACATTCAATGATTGCACATCCATGACAGTAGAAAGTCAAAAAAGGTCGCGTTGAGATAACAGCTCTTCGTTGATGGGCTAGGGCGTACAGTTTCTTATCATTAATCGTGGTCCTCAAGTTCCAAGGGAACCGGAATGTTTATTATCAATTAAAGCGGTAAATAGTTCCGAGTAATCCCGAAGGCTCCATTCACAGAACATTAGAGGGTCTAAAGGGCTTAATTGTTGCCATCCCAGAGGATGAAGGACTCAGTCAACAAAGTTAGGTAGGTATATCTCGTAATCTTTGAGTTCTATGTTTCCTACCAGTAGGGATTCGACGCAAATGGTTTTATGAACCCAAAACGGTCAATCAAAATAACATGAAACTCTACTTGAAGAAACGCCTGAAATGATAATCATGAAGTTTAGAATTGTAGATTGGCCAGTTTATCTATTTTTTTTATGAAGTAAAAATTCGAATCGTTGAGCTCCTTAAGTTCTGAGTTGAGCTTCACGATTAGTGACAAATGCGTGCAATGACTAGAAATGTCCCCTCAATCTGTGTGGGTCTTTCCTCAAAAGACCATTTCAGACTCCAATCTACATAGTCATTAAGAATAAATTAAATTAAATGACTAAATTACATAATATAATAATGATTCTAATAATTACAATTAAATTATTACATTATATAAAACATTAATCAATAATTTATTACATTATACTACACATTAATTCATAACATTTTATTAAAATAAATAATTATTATCAATCCATGCATTCGTTTTAGTCATAAAAGTAATATAGATAGTCATTTCTTATTTCACATTTACGTCAAGCATATTACAAAGTCGATCGATTCACGATTTGTCAGTTTTAAATTCCTCAATGGTACCTATAGTACGAGTAGTAGTCTTTCTTTTGAGATTTCAACTGTTTCGAGAAATTTGAGTCATTTGGTAGGGATTTTAAAATTTCCGGTAGCTTATTAAATATGTTAGCAAGTCTTGAGTGTGGGCTTTTCCCGAAAACCTTTAGGATTGTGACGGGTAGTATTAGTCTATTCTTGTTCCGTCGGTTATACTCGTAGTTTTCATTTAGCTCGACATTAGATTTGAAGAGGTGCCAATTTTTTCTAACGTATATACAACTTTGCAGTTTAACTTTGGTAGTGTTACAATTTTTTGTTTAATAAAGTGTGGCTTGCACAACTCTCTCGTGGACCTATGTTCATTAATATTCTGAAAGTCTTCACATGATCTGACCAAGATGAGTTTAAAAGACACTGTGACCTCTGAGCTTGTTTCAGCCATTCTTCTCAGAGTAGTCAGATAGGAAACGCCGACCTCAACTAGTTTTAAAAACATGGTTGACGTGTAGAAGTGTTTGTAAAAGCCTACCTAATTCCAGAATTGAAATAATTTATCACTGGTTAACGTTAGGTACTCGCAAAGAAAATTATTTACTCAGTGATGAACTGATGACTGATAATGACACCCTAATTCGTCAATTTAATTGAGGTTCGAACTGCAGAGTACAGAGTTACAACTTTAAGTAAATACCTAATAACTAAGCGGTTAGAGTTTGTCCATTGATCCGGAATGTCCCTGCCTACGAGCACTTGAGGCGGATTAATACAACCGCTGATGTCTAAGGTCTAGCCATTAGGAACTTAACGTGACATTAGTCGACGGGGGGGGGGGGGGGGGGGCACGTACGCGAACAGTGGAGATTGGCCCTGCCATGTCGTAGACATGTGCGTGGTACGATTAATACGTTTATTGCGATTCATTGCAAAATACGCTATTTCAATTGCCAATAAAGAGAGGCAGTCACAGACCTAGATTGATTCTTGGACATGACAAACTAAATATAAGTAAATAGTCGAATCTCAGTATTCAATTCAAATCCTAGATAATTAACGACAAAAACAATTTGGTGGTTAGTTAACGTTTGGTCGATAATAACTCATTCAAAAGGAAAACCTGAAGAACTTCTGTATAATTTACCGTTGAAATGTTACATAATCTGGCAACGCTACCTTCTCGCAAATCTAACATTTCATTTCATATTATACGAAGGGTTTCAGAGAATAAAGGTTTTTTATTAATTTTGATGTGGGTTGTGCGAGAACCTGTAAGTAATACTACTACAGCTGGACGTTTGCCGTAATTCAATCTGAAACCTTTTATTCAATTGCGGAGGTATGACCTATTGAGTTATAAATTTACGAAATCTTTTGACGATTTAAGAATTGTGGCAAATGTGGCAATCTTAAAATTAATCAATCGTGAAATACGTGTGTAATGTCAGAAAGGGTAGCCAGTTAGGGAACGGTAATAGCGTAACACATTAAAAGCAACATTCATTGCGTCATTTACCTACGTTGTTGAGCAGACACATTTTTATATATATGAATCAATGGATTAGCAATATCTTTAAAAATTATTCAGATTGTGATTCATAATGTGTTGCGCAATTAGGTTGCTGACAACTTTAAAACTTTAGTCATTTTAAATGTGTGCATAGTTTGACATTGTTCTTCGGAGCCATTTGTGAACTTTGCTAACTTAGTACAAAGATGTCGTTTTGTTGATTAGTGCTCTCTTTCTCTTCAAAAAGCTAGCTAAAGCAAAGATTATTCAATAACTTGATGGGTTGGTTCACTCACTGGCAGTGCGCGTCCAGCTCATGTTTGTTCCTGGGCAAGCCGACCGGTGTACGCGGGATCAGATCCACGCACATGTTCAGGTCTGCAGCGTCGCAGTTCTCTGACTCCCCTAGTTGTGCCCCTCCGCCACCTGAAACAATGGCATGCTTTATTATCATACATCTTTTGACCAACAAAAGATCTTGCGAGGGTTTCATTCAGTGAAACTTTGGCCTATTTACATTATACATTCGCTAAGTTGTTAGTGGACCTGACTACGCTGCGCCTTCATTAGGAATACCGACATAAAATTTTCTAAACTCAGTCAGATTCAGTATGTCCCTTGCTGCTCTCTACCACCGATGCCCTAAGCCGAGGTCCGTACCCCACAGCATCCGTGTCCTTAGCGAGCAGTCGCTTTAGTTTTCAGTTTTTAAGCCCTGGTTGGTGCCTTTATTTATTAAGGTTACCACAGGCAAGTCCAGTTAAGCAGCCGACAAAGGTAGATCTTCAAGATGCCATTGCAACAAAAAAAAAACAGTGGCACTTCGGTAGCGCTGACAGAAGTGAAAACTTGAACAATTAAGTGTGTATTTTTTACATCGTCAATACAGGATTTCACATTGGGTCCTTGGGTCCTGATTGCTCTCGGTAAAAAAGGATAAACGAGCGATGGACTTTTACGATAAAAATATAAAGGGAAAGAAAGAGATAAAATAATTAGAAATTTCTAATGAAAGAAAGGGACTTTTCCAAAAGACATCAACGCGCGACCCTCCCGTGTGTTCAAGCGTTCGGTGACAATGGCGCGAGTTCCATGATTTTTGCTCACCCAAAAACTGCTCAACGCGCCTAAAGAAGTTTTCACTTCAAATAAAATATTATTACATAATTATTCTCGTTTATTAATATATCGAATAATAAAAGAGTATATGAAGATTATTGTTGAAAAGAAAAATAAAAGTCTCATCGCGAGATTTGAACCCAGACATATGAGTTTCTTAATACGAGACGCTACGCGAGACGATACGCTTCGAGCTATCGGGACTTGATATGAGGATGTGAATTTTAGAAATGGTATGAACCGACCAAGATCATACGTACGACAGTATGTTTTTTGTTTCATTCGACGCCAGTGGGTGAGTTCTGAGGTGTGTGTTCTGTGTTGATACATCACTTATGCACACAGCTGTAGGTACGGCCTGGACCGCGAGTTTATAGCAATATAACCCTTAGTATGCTAGTGCACTTATGACTCCTTACTGTACATATATACACAGTATACATATAGCTTATGGGAAGCGTGCGGTGACGATGACGCGAGTTTCACGTTTTTTTTTTCATCCAAAAAGTACACTTAAATACACAGTATACATAAAGTTCATGGAAAGCGTTCGGTGTCGATGACGCGTGTTCCATGATTTTAGTTCACCCAAAAAGTACTCAACGCGCCTAAAGAAGTTTTCACTTATAACACAAAAAAGATGGCCGAGGAATTGTGTGGAAATAATCAACAATAAACTGACGACGATTTCAAACACATTGTGTTCGCCCTCTCTATTTGTGCCTACAATTGCTCTATTGTGCAAAATGTGAAGACATCCATTGTTATCCTGACGTCATGTCAAACTGTATCATAAAATAATGTACAGCCGTAGCTAAACTAAATGTCTAAACTTATACTTACTAATAATAAAGCTGAAGCGTTGGTTCATTTGTTTGCTTAAACGCGCTAATCTCCAGAACTAGCAGACGAATTTGAAGAATTATTTTTGCATATGATAGCCCAATTCTCGAGGTTATATGTTAAAAATTAAGACACGCTAGGACTCTTAGGAGCCGAGCAATGTGAGAAAGAATGGTACTTAAGCAAAAACCAAGTAATAGCGCGGTTAGGCAATGGGATACGACGGGGTGGGCTGGGAAAGCAAGAAAATTACACGAGGACGAAATCGCGGGCAGAAGCTAGTATTTAAAACTTATCTTTAATCTCTATGGGTTGAACTATAGATAAACTGTCCTGAGGCATAAACAAACTACGTGTCTCTTTCTTGAGTCGCTGTATGATAAGCAAGTAAAGGTAACTCATGGGAAATGTCGAGAGAAAATTTTCTCATGGAAAATGTTCTCCGACCGGGAATATTCTGCAATGTTCTTTTCAACGACAGTATTCACAGAACATGAGGAATTTAAATGGCAATAGTTGAATAGTAGACCTATTAATTTAAAGCAGATATTAATTATGATCATGTAACTGCCAATACTGTGCTGCAGTCCCTCCAAAGGTGGCAGATCGACTATTACAGTCCGACTCCACGACCTCGAAACCTATCCTTCTGCAGCGAGGTGTTAAACAGGGAGACGTTACCTCTCCGAAACTTTCAGCGCTACACTGGAAGATGTTTTCAAGGTTCTGGTCTGGAAAGGGGCTGGCAACAGCAATGGCGAGTACATCACTCACCATCGGTTTGCCGATGATATAGTTGTCACGGCTGAGACTATAGAGAACCTCAGTCTTGAGACACTGCGAGTATTCTCGATGTTCTCAGTGGAGCTTCCGAGAGAGTGGGTCTTAAAATGAACATGGATAAGATAAAGGTATAATACCCACTCTCATAACGGTCGGAGGCGCTGCACTCGAAGTTGTGGACGAGTACGTTTACCTAGGACAAACTGTCGAGTTAGGTAGGTCCAAGTTCGAGAAAAAGGTAAATCGTCGAATCCGACACGGCTGGGCAGCGTTCGGGAAGCAACGCACTTCTCGTCCCACATACCGCAATGTCTCAAGCAAGACGTAAGTCTTTGACCAGTGCGTGTTACTATTGATGACATCTGCAATCGAAACGTGGTCGCTCACGATGAGCCTCATAACAAGGGCAGCGGAGAGGGCTATGCTTGGAGTTTCCCTACGTGATCGAATCAGGAATGAAGAGATCCGCAGGAGAACCAAGGTAACCGACATAGCCCGAAGAATTGCCAAACTTAAGGGACAGTGGGTAGGGCACATTGCTCACAGAACGATGGCCGATGGGGCCGAAAGGTTCTGGAGTAACGAAATTTATAAGAATATTCTTGGAAGTATTCTCAAGATTGTTCTCGCTCATGAGAATTTACTGAAAGTTGTAGAGTATTAAGATTATTTAGACATCGACTTCGCAAAAAGTTCTGATACACTAAAAACTATTACGTAGGTACTATAAAAAAGATCGATACAGTGGATACATCAACTTTTTTAATTCTTTTAATATAACAGCAAAGTTCTCGCTCGGAGGATATTCTCGGGAATTTTCCATCGGTAGTCGTGGGTATGTTGTCATATTTGTTTCTTTCCCCAAATACAAACAGAACGAACTAGTACCTTTATACTGCGTTGTTTTCTGAATAGTGTGTAGTTTAAATTTGGCGTTTGAAAGCAAAGTGAATTTTTGTACAAAGTAGTGCAGGAAAAGTTTTTAGAAATCAGTGAATTTCATCAATAAAATTTAATGTTGTGTGAAGTATATATACACAATCGTAAATAATCTTTTGACAATTTAAAACATACAGACACACATCACAGGCACAACATCATCACACACTGAATGATGGTGTGTGATGATGTTGTGTGTGTCTTCCGTGATATTTGGTTGAAATACATGTTTCCACTGCTGGAGACACAGGCCCAATTACGCCAAATAACTGGGTAGCAACGATTTTGTTAAAAATTTAATTCAAATATGGCTTACATACATATTAATTAAACATTCAGTAAACGCACTCGTATTTGTTCAGTTAAGTGGTGCAGCGTGAATTAACTAAAGCAGACACAACGTAAAATGTTTACTCAGAAAATAGTTATTTAATCATCTCAGCCGAACGGCATCCATTGCTTGGACCTCCCCTGCACATGGCCACAATGGTACAAGGTAATCTTTGAATGCAGTTTTCCTTACCTCTAAAGTCAGCGATGTGGTTCCTGAGCACAAAATTCTCTAACTTTTATAGCTTCAGAGTTTTATATACTTATATTTGCCCATGTCAACGAATCTACTTATTGTGGTTTTTTAAAGATTAAGTTTTGCAATTTAAAACCTTATTTACTTCGTAGTAGTTATTAATGCTTCTTAGAACAGCAATCAGGTTAGTAAACGAATGATATTTTAGGCATGGCACCCAGAAAATTCCGAAGCCTACCTACTTAAATGAGAAAAACACTAGTTAAATAATAATTTATGAAATCTAACTCATCAGGAATATTATTCCCTTAATGAATACCTACATGATAAGCAAGAGTAGTTAAGAATTAGTTAGTTAAAAGCACAGCATTTAACCGTGCTTAGATTTGTAATATTTATACATACCTAATACTTATTAAATGTTGTTATATTATTCCAACAATTTAAAAATGTTAATGATCAAAATTTGTTTTGTTTGCAATTTTGTCAACATTATTTTAGGATGTAATTTAGCTTTGATAAGTTAGCATAAAAACCTGTTACTATGTCTCGGCATATATACGAAATTACAAAGTATTTAGACGCTTTGTTATTTATACGTCTTTGATACGCCGATAGCGGCAAAAAATTTAGATCTTGCTTCAACACCTAAGTTTAACACACAATCATGCAAATTCTAACTCAGAGAAACTACCTACTTTGTGAAACGCCGGAACGCAGGATTACGTGGCCTATGGGAAATGTTTTTTAGTCCTGACTAAGCCGTTTATATAATCTGTTTTTATCAGTCGACGTTCATACGGCCTACATTCACATCTACATTTAAGTAAAAACGAACAAATACGGATTTAACGTGCGCTCTGTGCATAATTTAGTAGATACCGGGCGGCGGGCAAAAACCTCGTATCGTTCGTATGTACAAGCACAACATCGTGTTTATGATCCCTGAAGGGTTAAGCTGTCACAATTAGAAGCATTGTTAGACTGGAAATCACATTTATAACACGATTATTTGTTTTGTTTACTGACATAGAAGTGGAAGAGGCTTTCAGTTCGAAGGCTCTTCAAAATAGATGGTAGGTGAACATACCTAAAAATGTTATTAAGTAATTATTATCGGTCGTCTTCCCTAGTTTATTCAGTGCCGAAAATATGAAATCAAAAGCAATAAAGTACTTACACCGTAACATCGTTTAATTATTTTTGTTTCAAAGTAGAGTTTCACTTTTTATAATCCCAAAGTTATTCAATTGCCGTAGACATAAAATTATCTCAGCAAGTATCTATCCAAAATAATAGATTGTCTTTGATAGGCACTTAAGGATTAAAGCGTTTTATATCTTTTGAAACGCCATACTTTACGCCCACATTATCGTTTTATTTCCTTTCCTTTTAAAATGTTCCGTAAAGTTTAGACCTTTTTAAGTCTATTGAATTCCTTCTTTTATTCTTTGATGAAAGTCGACTGCCGAGAACTGATAAACGGCTGAGCAAGCGTTCCCTAAAAGAACAAGACGGTCTTTATTGGTTTACACAGCCGTAAGGCTGCAACGTGACATTGTGAACATGTGCCAGTAGACGGTAACAACACCAATTTAGCCCCTGTCGCTATTTTGAGAGCAATGACACGATGAAGGAAGATAGAGAAGTTCTAGGCCTCCACCAATTGTTAGCGCTGGGCCCGCTAACAGTACTGAGTCGAACGAATCCTACTAATATTAAAAATGTAAAAGTTTGTGAAGATGTTTGGATGTTTGTTACTCAATCACGCAAAAACGGCTGAACGGATTTGGATGAAATTTGGCACACAGATTATAACCTAATCTAGGTTATAATCTGTCTAACACATAGGATACTTTTTATCCCGGTAGTACATTCCCGCGGGATAATTTCTGACTTCCACGCGGGCTAAGCTACGGGCGGAAGCTAGTTAAAGATATATTAATTAGTATTGAACTCGTTATTATTGCTACTAGTGGTCGCCCAAGGGTGGAAATTCGACCATGTTTTTTTTCGTAAATTTTGTTGTTTCATGTATTTCTACTGCATTATTATATAAAAATATTAGCTCTCTGCACTCCTTCTCTATAGTTATAAACTTTTAGTGCACGGCCCGTGTGATAAAGCGTCCAGCGGGGCGGTCAGCGTGGCGTGCAAGCGGCGAAAGAGCGTTCATTGAGTGGCCTAAGTGCACGCCAGTGCACGCTTAGCGTTCGTGTGAGCCGATCACATTTTTAACCGACTTCAAAAAGAAGGAGGTTTTCAATTCGAAAAGTTTATATATATATATATTTTTATGCATGTTCGGGCATAACTCCGTCATCTAAAGACGGATTTGCAAAATATTTTTTTTGTTCGAAAGGGCTTTCTTCCGAAACGAAATCGTATGAAACATTGAAATAAAAAAACTTAAATGAATGATTAAATGATTCTATTTTTAAGTACATAGGGCATGTGATGTTGACCATAATTCTGGTTTAAGTTGAATTTCGATAATGATGTCTTAGAACGACATCGTGCGCACGCTTCCGTCACCGCTACAAATACAAACTGGTTTGAACTTGCATCACGCGACGCCACGCTCGACGCTCCACTCACCGCAAACAAGCACGCTGCGGGCCCGCGCCGCGCCGCTCGGCCGCACGGACACTCGCGAGTGTTTGCATGTGTTTAACAAAAACGCCGCACGGCCCGCCCGCCGGATGCTCGAGTCGAGCGTGCACTCAGGCCTTGTACCTTCTGCGACGACATATTTGGTGGTGGCCGTGGTGAGCATGTTCCTAGTTGAGCGGGATTAGCGTTAACTTCAACCTTTCCGTCGAGACCCCTTGTGGCCGCGTAGTAGTCGGGGCATGAAATTCATGTCATTCAACTTACTCGCCAACCCTGCTGTGAGTACCTATATAACTACATAGGCTTCAAAATACGTTTTCATTGTTGTTTGTAGCCAAAGAAATAGTTTTCCGCTTTCATTCCTCAATTTCTTTGATCGCATCGCTTTTGGTTGGCTACATTTCTCTATCACAAATAATTTAAGAGTCCCAGAAACAATGGTGTTGATTTTCTTTTTTTAAATGGCGTTTCTTGATAACTTCGTTTGGTAAGTAAGTAAACCCTGGAGTTTCTAAATTTGCAAAAGATGCAAACAGCAATGGCAGCTCGGAATGCTCTATTTTTTTATTTGGTTTAGTGATGTGGTTCATTTAATTTTAAATTCAGAGTAATTGATGTTACAATTACATTATTTTCGCGCAGAGTTGATTGAGATTTGAATTTAAAAAAATATTTAGTTTGATTTAAATATGAATTTTACTCGAAGTTTGTGGTTACTTTACGCCAAGGCTTCTTCTCCGCCCTTCTCGTATTTTTCCAGATACTAATATAGTAATTTTATTAAATACTTAGTCATTTTACATTATCTATATATATACATACATATAATTATAATCAATCTGGAGACGAGCTGTTTCTGTACATTCAAAATATTTCCAAAAAAAATAGTAGGGGTGTTAAGGGATAACCAACAGATCTATCATTTTCGAAATTTGTGTCTGTTTGTCTGGTTAGATGTGTGACTTGTACATGTCACGTCAAAAGTCCGAAACCAATATGGTTAACTTTTATACTCAAATATTTTTTTATAACTCGGAGTATATTTTAGTTTTTGTTTCATTGCAATCGCTTCGTTCAATCAAAAGATATTTAATCAATGTAAAGTGTTCAAGAAGAATTTAATTACGTAACGTTGAACCAGTAACGACATCTATTGGCGCGAAATGGTACTAACAAATATAATAGTTGTTACAGCCAATGGCTTGATAGCCAAGAGCCTCGACCAACATCTGAGGAGGCTCTCTTTGGGCAGCTGGTCAAGGGCTTGATTCAGAAAGCGGTACTCCTGGACACGGCTCGCATTGTTAGGAGGTTCCTCTCTCTGGAGCCCTGACCGCCGCCGGTAGCTTGGACCTTGTTCCCGATACCGGTGGGCTACTATTTTTTATATTTTTAAATGATTTTATATTTGTATACTAATATTTAAAAATATAATTTATATGTATATTTAATTGAATAAAGGATAATAATATGTAATAATAATAATCATAATAACACGTCATTCTCATAGAGGAAAAAAAACACAAAGAACTCTAGGAGGAAATTAAATACTCGATGGATTTTTTTTTTCACCAGGACGAAGTAGCGGGCGAAGTGCTAGTATACTATCGGCCTTATTCATAAAAAGTTATCGAACATCTAAACAGTTGCTAATGTCTGGTTTCTCTTTGAAAACCAGACATTAGCAACTGTTTAGATGTTCGATAACTTTTTATAAATAAGGCCGATATGTCTTTAGTAATATTATAAAGAGTTAAAATTTATGAGTTTGTATATAGGGGTTAATCTTCGGAATACTGATCTGATTCCGAAAATTCTTTCAGTGATAGAAAGCTACGCTATCGCCGAACGCCACGCGGACAAAAGCCCCGACAGAAGCTACTGTTATCAGAAGAAACTAGTCTTACTTGCTAGACACAATCATTCTATAACTAGAACAATTGAGCATCATGCAACTTTACAGACAGGGGTTATTTGCCAAATATAAAGTAAACAAGCTTACTCAGGGCTGAGTCTATTTGAATATACTTTCACGGCTTTCATCCCTCAAAGACGATGTGGCATAAACCCTTAGCTTATCCTCTACTGATCCACCTATGAGACACATAGCCTGAGGATAAAGCCGAAAATTGGTAGGAACATGCGATTTCCGTTTCCCGAATGTTTTTACGGGAATCGTAAACAGAATTCAATACAAAAGTTACTGTATTCTCTTATTTTCAATCTCGTGGTTTTATTATTTGATAAAAAAAACACCGGGGATATGTCAGATTTCCATTTTAATTTAAGATATCAAAGAAACTGGGAATGTATGCGGAGCTGTTCCAATTCCTCGCGTTTGAGAGCTTTGCAAAGGAATAGATTTGCTGCACGGTCACCGTACGTCGGCGTCGTACACAGCGCGTTTATTAATAACATGTATATGACATTTTATACCCTGCGCACATGCGGTAGAGCTTACGTCGGATTATGACGTCATAGTATAAAGACTCGCACACATTTTAATTTGAAAAACCTTTTTAATGTATCAATCTGGAAAAATCTACCCTCTCACTAGGAGTCCGGCGTTGGTAGCTGAGCCACAGTTTTAACTTCTACAGCTATCATTATTTAGACATTGTTTTTTGTTCCAAATAAACGATTACCTATTGTTAATATTGTTATATGTGCGGACCACATCGTAACGCAACGCATTGCAAAAAATATCCTTCATCACTTTTGTAATTATCGATGAACCAACGTACATTACAAGCGGGTCACGCAGCGCAATTTTTTGTATGAAAATGCGTTGCGCTGCAGCTCGTTGCGGCTGTAATGTGCGCTTATCTTAAAAATAGCCCGTTTTTGTAACTGTGTTTATACGAATAGGTACACAACATTTTGCTAGTTCATGTCACTGCGCACGATACATAAAGATGACGGACGCCACTCTCACTCAATATCGCGCTGTTGTCGCAAATAGTGTAGTTACCTGTACCTTATACAGAACTTTTTACCCGGAGAAGGTTCCGAACAATCTTTAGAGACGAAAATCGCTAAAGACTCTTGCATTTTTAACAAAAATGCGCACTATACTGGAACTTGCTTCGTTCCATTTACCAGAGTTCTCTTATCAGAGGTCCTAAGAATAATTGAAGGCGATTTTTTTGTTTTCACAGGCAGAAAAGCAGGCTTAAGAGAAGCTATGGAAAGAAAAAGTGACTGTCATTACCAGGCATCGCCGAAAGCACTTTAGCATTAGGACATTAGGACGCGTAGTACACTTAAGGACGAATGTTGGGGTACTCGAAGTGAAATGGGTGTTTCAAACTACCATCCACCAAAATGAATCAAGTTCAAGAAACTAAGCCGACGTTCACACGGACATAATAAAATCGCGGCAGGATTATTTCGCTTACTGGATTTTCAACTCTCGGTGTTGAACAGAGCAATGAGAATCAAACAGAGTGCAGCGGCCTCAAAGAGATGTCAGCACCAACTGGTGGGGTCCGCACTTGCATTTGTCAGTAACCGTGCAGCTCAACTCAAAACATAAGAATCTCGATTCGACGAACAATTGACACTATTGACAGCTCACTAAATCGCGTCGACGCTAGTGCTCTCGGAGCAGCTGAAAAACACGCAAGCTAACTGCTGCCAAACAACAGTAAGTTAGTTAGTTATTTCAGAAGACAGTCACATTATTATCTTGTACCATATATAAAATTGTTGCTGATGAAAAAAAAGCACATAAAAAGCCCATAAACGTTCGTTGTGACTCATGTCCAGCGGGTCATATACTTTGTTACTTAACATGCTACGTTTTACGACACTAGTTAGCCATTATCTGCCTCAAGTGATTATGGGATCCCATAAATTATTCCTCATAAAAATAACCAAGAAAATATTTACTGCGTTAGAAAAATATTTTTCATTGTCTCCTATAAAAATTATAACACACAGGATTTTTGTTCCGTGACACCTCTATTTATCCGTCTTATTGATAAACGTTACTTAAAGTCCAGAGATGTTTAAATGTCCAAAAATGTATGGTTAACGCAAATCACTACTTAAGTTTAAACAACGTTTATAAATATGGGGGCTAATGTTAAGTAAATAGTTATATCGGCAAATAAGCCAAAAATCACAATAATATACTAGGAGGGCACGATCTTGTATTTAGCTGGTAATTTTTGTATCAAGCGCTTTCAGTAACTATTACGACTAATACCAGTCAATTTGGTAGTCATAAGCTTGAACAAAATCTGGCTAACTATGTGATTGGGATATGCATCTCCATTCCCTCAATTATTTGGATGCAAAGAACAAATAACAGTCACTTTAAAAAAAAAATACAACGTACTAACTTTAAATTATTATCATGAAAATGGCGATTTAAGCAGAAAGCTCACCAATTCAGAAAGTAAAATAATTGGCATTTGAAAATAAATGGTAGGTACTTTGTGACCTTACAAAACGATCAATTTTGCGAGATCAATGGTCTTAATCCTTACAAGTGCCCAATAAGCCTGATTGACCCCGAATAAATTACTTGTAACTTGTAATACCCTATTACTTGTAATTCATAATACTATCAGCTCCGATTTCAATTGAAGTTTACCGGAATTGATCGTTTCGTCTCGTAGCTAAATAATAACAGCCGCACGGGTCGATCAAAGGCTACGCAAAACTTGCCGCGTTTGGTTCGCGGATGGGTGACCATCTTTTCATACCAAGACCCCTCCGTGCCTCGGTAAGCACGTTAGGCCATGAGTACCGTCCCGGCTGTCATTCGTGGATATTTGACTGTCGTTATGGGTCGCCAGAAGCCCGAAAGTCTGACAACCAGTCTAGTACCAAGGGGTATCGTGTTACCTAGTAACTGGGTTGTGGAGGTCAAATAGTCAGTTGCTTAATGTACAATACTGAAATTCATCTTCATCTGGTTATACTGGAAGCCTGGACCACAACATAGTTAGGAAAAGGCTAGGCAGAATGACGATATTGAGTGTACGACTAAACGCCGACAGACACTACACCGACAGATTGAACACCGACAAGACTTTACTTCGAAGGGACTCTTCGCCGACAAGGCCCATCCTTGCGCTATTACTAAATAGTCAAGTAACTGCCACAAACATGGGAGTAGCGCGCGTCGTCGGCCGCAGCGGCGGCACCGCTCGCTACGCTCGCTCGGCTCGCGCACTGTTGGTCGTAATTCTAACCTAACCTATTACGTAACTGATGAGCCCTGTCGGCGAAGTGTCCTGTCGGCGAAGAGTCCCGTCCAAGTAAAGTCTTGTCGGTGTTCAGTCGGTCGGTGTAGTGTCTGTCGGTGTTTAGTCGTGCACTGGACGATATTAGTGAAATCACGTTAAGTACCATAAATGAAAGAACCATTATGTTACAAAAGTTTTTTGTTAAATTCCATATTTCAGCTACATTCAATAGTAGTTCAGTTGTTTTGCGCGATAATTCCAACGTTTTGTTTTAATTTTATAATTCCAGAAATGATGTTAGTAAAAATAATCAATTATGTAGTTCATTACCTAACGATAGTTTTATTACAATAAGATTCATATGGATTTAAAAACTCCAAATCCTCTGTAGTTGGTTAGTAGTGATCGGTTTAAATGTACATTTTCAGTTACCAAGCGTTGAAGCCATCGCGTAAACAATCCAGCCGGAAAATCGTACTTCCTGTTGTTCACGTTTGAGACATGAAATAATACTAAGTATATTTTCATTTCAGAACTTAAAAACCGGCCAAGTGCGAGTTGGATTCGCACACGTAAGGTTCGCACAAGGCAAAAACCGTTTCTTTTATGGAGACCGTCTTTAATTTTAAACTTTATTTAAATTTTATTATTTGTTGTTATAGGTACCGGCAACAGAAATACAAATTTCATGAACAACTGTCTACCTATTACGTATCATAAAATGCAGCTCGCTGACAGGCAGATGGGCGGACGGACAACGGAAGGTTAGTTATAGGGTCCTGTTGGTTGCCCTTCGGGTATCACGCACAACGGACCGAATGGGAGTCTACGTGCGGAAAAAGGAGTCCCATCATCATACCCTTCGGGTAAAAATGGCTTTGTGCTTTAGTACCGAACTTCTACTGACCGACTGACAACTCTTTACAAACTTTGTCTGGTATAACCCACGTTGCTCCAGAAAAGTTACCAGCGTTGTTAACGTAATTATTTAAATAAATGACGTGCTCTACCATTCAACGTGGCCAGGCTGCCACTTGGTCATTAGCCCGCATTAAGGTCCTCGAAAGACTACTCGAATTCGGGCTCTCGGGCACCCGATGTATGTACTCTGGTAATCGCACTGAAATACGGGCTAACGACTACGAGTAGTTAGAAGGAAATCGAGTACCTGCACCCGCGTTCGAGGAACTACCTACCTGCGGCCGCCATGTCATTCGCTATTCGCGTACCTATCCGAATTCGGTTAACCGTCACGATGAAACTGGACTAGTCTGTGCGAAGAGGGGCGTAATCGACCCCGTACCCCGCGACTTGGTCGATTGCACCAGGTACCTACCTATTCCAATTCGGGAGGAAGACTAAGTGCAACTGCGCGATTATTATAAAGTCAAACCTGACCACAGGGTTAATATAAAGAGCCCGATGTGACTTTTTCTTGCCTTTAGAAGAGCCTCTACTGTACTCACGTATTTATTCTTTGGTTATTGTAATGAATTCAAAAATATTTAGCTAAAATAATTTCAGACCAAAATCAATATACCGTCATTCATTATTAACCCTTTCCGTTAGCCTCAAAGTATAATACCCACCAAACTCATAAAAGATACCGATTTCGGGTAACTGGCAAATAAAAATATAAATGTGCCTATATTATGGGACATGGGACGACCTCTATAAATCTTAAACCATGACATAAAATGAAAGGCGATTTCTGGGTGACGGTCGAAATAATATAACGTTATAAAGGTTGAATCTTTTGTGTTTTCCTATCCTTTGATGTTTAATTTAATGTTGCATTAAAAATAAGTTGAATAAGTGAGACAAACGTATTGCAACGGTTTCACGAAACCGTTAATAACTTGTATAAACCTAAAACCTTATCCCACTGCACTGAAAAAATATATTTGAATAAAACCACTCTCATTTTCTTATTTGCGCGTTTTTCACTCCAAATGTTATTTTTCCCTTCGAAAATGTGACTCTTTCTGTTGAAGTAAATCGTTTTTACACGCTTTATATTAGCTTCACTTGTATGTTTGTTTGTTTGTAACCGACTCCTTTGGACGTTATTTTGACCCATTTTAAACGGTCAGATTTAATTGAAACTTTGTAAACTTATCGAGGACCGATGACTATTCAATAATTTAAAAAAAAATTGAGAAAAATGAAAAAAAAAGGAAAAACGCACGTTTTTGTAGTTAGCAGAACTAAAAAATTGAAAATAAATAATAGTTTAAAAAACTAAAAAACACGCTTTAAAAACCAAACTAAAAAAGGAGAAAATAGTTTAATTCAATTAAAAAGCGTGGGGTGCTTGACATTAAGTGATTATAAAAATACCTCAAAAAGCACCCCACGCTTTTTAATTGAATTAAATTATTTTCTCCTTTTTTAGTTTGGTTTTTAAAGCGTGTTTTTTAGTTTTTTAAACTATTATTTATTGTTTGTAAGATCCTAACAGTTATTGCGGACACATAATATCACTTTTCACATATATTTTCCATAAGAATGGAGCTGTAAGGAAGTCTATTGTGAAGCGAGTGGGTTTCCCAAGCGCGTACTTTATTCAGATTGCGGTCTGAATTTTAAATTAAACTTGTGTCGGCTGTGACTTCATTTTTGCAGAAGTAGTCGTATAAAATAAACAGGTTCAAAAGGCTCACTAGGCGATTCAAAACAAGGTAAAGAATAATGCCAAATACGCTGAGAAAATGATTTAATCTTCATTTATCGAGTTTTTTATTACGTGTAAAGGTATGTAACAACGGGGAAGGCAACTGTCAAAAATGCGCTGTCGTAGCTAGTTCCCAACACAAGCCAAGAATATAAGGCGTGAGGTGGTTTTACTTTATGCGAAAATTACGCGTTTGTTTTTTTCCGAAAGACCCTGAAATTGGAAGATTGTGTGAACAGCACTCTAATTACGTAACTCACGATCAATCATAATCTGTTTCATTTTGACAGTTCAACAATATTAATTGCTTTATTTACGTTGTTGAGCAGACACATTTTTCGAACATATACCTATATGAAGCAATGGATGAGCAATCTGTTTCAAAATGATTCAGATTATGATTAATCGTGCATTACGCAATTATGGTGCAGTTCGCGCTTACGTCGGAAACATTTTGAAGAAAGTGATTACGAGAAAGTATTGATAGTTTTTAAATTCTGATACTTTCTATGTCAAACACTTGATAAAATCTCGAGATCACTGAAAATAATGAATTATTGAAATAAAACCTACCCAACTAGCAAAAAATGTCGAATAAAAGTCAGCAGCAAGTTTCTATTTCAGCTATTGGTGATGAAACGAATCCTCCAATTTTCGAGTGAATGATCCGTGCACGTTCTTTCAACGTAATTTGGGCGCACTTCGCTCTGCTATAAGTGATGTAAATATCGTAAGATTATCGTCTAAATAGCCAAATATTCGAAAGAATATAGAGTAATCGCAACTCGAATGTTACTAGTACTATAATAGACAGATATGCCATTATTCCACTCATCAACTTTACCCAAGTCGGTAGAACCTCTTTCATTCGATTTATTAATAGTAATATAGCAGTGCGGTTGCAATCACTCGACTTTTTGGTCGTATGAATGCAACCAAGTAGCACTCTAAGATCGTTTAATTTATCTTAAAGCGACAGACAGCGCGTTGCTGTTGTGTTTATGACAATAAATTAAAATAAATTTAAGTTTTTGCGATATTATTCCAAACAATTTTACAGCCATAGTGACAATTCGTTAACTATTAAAGTTAGCTCATAGGTCTTACTTTTATATGCGGTATTTATTTTTTCGTCTATATTCCTTACATTTTAGGTAATATTGTCTTGGGCCACCAGATTTTTCTCACAAATAATATTCATTTAATAGTTAAAATCAATTCGCCATTAATAGCAACTCACGTTTCATCACAAGGCATTCACTCTGCTTTTAGCCGAGAAATAGAAATGAGGTTTCCATTTTACGACTTTTAGGAGCGCCATTGCAGTTAGTTTAGGATTCCTTAGCGCAAAATGTTAGTAATTATTCTCTCTATCTTTTACTTTTATTTCACTAAATACACATATTTTAAATATTAGTGTAAAAAATATGGAACATTTAAAAATATAAAGAAGTAGCCCACCGGTATCAGGAACAGGGTCCAACTACCGGCGGTCAGGGCTCCAGAGAGAGGAACCTCCTAACAATGCAAGCCGTGTCAAGAAGTACCGCTTTCTGAATCAGGCCCTTGACCCAGCTGCCCAACGAGAGCCTCCTCGGGTGTTGGTAGAGGCTCTTGGCTATCAAGCCATTGGCTGTAACGACTATCAGCACAATGATCGCTGAGTCCACATCCCACACGTCGACAACCTCGCGAGCCAAGTCAAGATACTTGATTTGTTTGTCTTTCTCGGCTTTCACGAGGTTCCCGTCATGCGGTACCGTTATATCAACAATATGCGCGCCGCTCTAGTCGATCCACCACCACTATATCAGGCTTATTGGCTAAAATTTATTATTAGAACAAATACTGTCATTAATACTCCAAAGGAATGTTAGTGATTTCATTGGACTGATTTTATTATTAACAAAATTCTTTATATTATAAGAGTGACTTTAAAAAAAGACAAATGGTAAAGTAGTTAAACAAGTACCTAGTCGATGCAAGCAGAAAATCAATTGAAAAACTGCCTACCATCCAATTAATTAGAACTTCGGACTCTGAACTATCATTGTCTTCAAACTATGATCTGTCATTGTCATTATCCCTACTATTATTATAATCAAATTTACCATCAAAATCAGAATCTTGATCGGCGGAGATACTCGTATATTTGGATCGAGAACACACTCTACTAGTAGACGGTTCACAAATTTCGTAATCAGTAGAAACGTGAATATTTCCTACAGAACCCACACTTATATTACTTGATCTTTGCTAGATTTGCCTTTTGATGCGTTTAAAGCGCAAGTAAAATCCATCCTTTATTTAAAGGCTTACTATTCCAACAACGACTATTTAAATGACAAGAATAGTTGTTCGCTGTGATTAACTCAAGACAATGTTTGTGTTCTTTCTCCAGAATTAGGGTTCCTAGTGACAGGTTATATGGGTTCATATATATTTTTTATTGTTTTTTACTGACTAAGTATTTTTTTTATTATTATCTATTACATGTCATTAGTTATTGACATGATCTACTCATATTTTTTTTTATGATGAGTTGTATTGCTCTACGTGGTTAGCTAGCGACCTCGACAGTTGATAATTATATTCTTGCCTGAGTAACCGGCAACAAGTTCGTCATGCTCCCGTAGATGTCACTGCTTGCGGTAGCGTCGGGGGTCGGGTTACCTCCTTCCCTCAAATATGGCGAGGGGGGTAATGGCTGATCTTTGCGTTATGATCGTGAACGGGTGCTGCTTGTGGTGACTGGTCGTCTTGCTACCATGATTTTGTTATTGTTACTAATAATTACCTACCCGTTTATTTATTTTACGTCGATGGTCCTAGGTTATCATTTGTGGCCTCGAGTTGTAACTCGGGAAGTAACAGCTATGTGAACATAATCCAGCATTGCATATGTAAGATATCACGCCCTTAATACCAGGAGGCTCTTATTTTGGTATTATGCTTTATTTACATTTTTGTACTTTGTGCTCGTTTCATTTTATTTGTTGGTATATTGGCATGGCTGGCTGACATATGTATGACTAATTATTTAATTAATGTTCTGTGTCCCGTAATGTTTATATTACTTTGTCTATGTATGTATAGAATCAAGTCTATCCGACTAAACAGACAGCTGTGTTGCTGGGGAGTTTTTTGCGCCACTTCCTCTTCCCAGCTAAAGCACTAGGAAGCGGTGATGGGTGGGCGTTTTTGGGGGACTATCTTATGTATTTTTACGTTCAAAAAGTGCTGATTCTCAGCCTAATTTGAATAAACGACTTTTGATTTTGATTTTTGATTTTTAATCGTTCTTTATCCGTGGTTACAGTCAATGTAGATGTTGATTGTTTCAATCGTGTATACATCTTATTTACTTTCCATCGGAAACCTCCAGTTCTTTAAAAAAAAAATCCACCGATTATAGTCTATTTCTCAAAATTAAGCAAATACTGTTATTGTATGACAAATCGACGTTTACAGTGTTGTAAAAGATTTTATTGAACTTTCATACCACTATTACGCTGTATGATTGCCATCAAATAATGTTTAGAGCACCTTTAGGGCTGTACTACAAAATTTTAAAGCGTTTTATCAACTTCAATAGTAAAGTCGAATGAAAGCCTTGCAGTAAGCTATCATATGACATAAAGTGCAGTTATAGTAACCGAGATGCTATTTTGTTGAATGAACGGCGTTTACTCCACAATAATGCTGTAATAATTAAATGACGAAAGATTGAGTTACAAAAGTAGTAATTAAGTTGCTTTCAAAGAGCTTTTATAAGACTCACGGTTGCATGAAAGTAATCGAGAGATATCTTTATATAATTATCGTGTAAATGCGATATGAATTCGTCGAGTCCACGTTTACTCGACATGTTTATAGAGCCAGAAAGCGATGAGTGCTAAATAATCTAGAAAGATGCTTTTATACGGGTTTTTGAAATAATAGGATCTTTCATAAGAGTGGAGTATCTTTCGATCCATAGTCGTGAGAGTAATTGCTTATACGATCTCTTTGCTAGTTGGGTAACTCATGAATGAACACGAAATGCAAGGAATGAACGAAATGTCAAATTTATTGCAGGCCGTGGGACCTAACCACGGTGTGTGCAATTATTAGTTTTGCCCGACCTTCCCCATTAATGTGATTTTTCAATTACATGAATGAAGTTTATCAAGACTAAAACGAGACATCGCCAAGCGGTTGGTCGACTCTTCACGTGACCAAAGGGTTGGCCTTCCTTTTTGACTTTTTTTTGACGTGGCTATGCTGCCAGCGTTTTGGGCACTTTTCCTATTGACAGCGATGTAAACGAATTTTCTGATGCCCTTTGATTCTTTTCTCCCTTTATTATACACATACATGTACATATTATTAATATTGTTCTACTATTGTAAGCCTGTATATACTATTAAATAAAGACTTACTGATGACATATGGTACTGAAACGTGGTCGCTCTCAATGGGCCTTATCAGAAGGCTAAAAGTCATCCAAAGAGCAATTGAGAGGGCTTTTCTCGGAGTTTCCCTACGTGATCGAAACAGGAATGAAGAGATCCGCAGGAGAACCAAGGCAACCGACATAGCCCGAAGAATTGCTAAACTTAAGTGGCAGTGGGCAGGGCACATTGCTCGCAAAACAGATGACCGATGGGGCCAAGAGGTTCTGGAGTGGCGACCGCGTACCGGAAGACGTAGCGTTTTAAGGCCTCCCTCAAGATGGACCAATGACCTCGTGAAGGCCGCATGAATCCACTGGATGCGAGAAGCGCTGAACCGGTCGAAGTGGAGGAGCTTGGAAGAGGCCTATTTCCAATAGTGGACGTCTTCCGGCTGAAATAATGAATGATGATGATGAAAGACGAAAACGTCTTAAGAAAATAGGAGGATATTTAAGGCACTAACTGAAATGAGAAATAGCCATGCATTTAATCAAAGCTAAACGTGTTGTTTTTTAGTAATGAGCACGGTGCAGTAACGTTGCGCGATGCTTTGCATTCAGAGTAAAACAACAGAGGGTCGAGATGAAATAGACAGCGTATTATAACTTTGACATGAATATTTACTTTGAGAAGTATAATATTATTATTGTTTTAATTATTGTGAATGTGAGGACTGTGTGGGTCATGTTTTTTGTTTTTTTTGTTTTATGTTTCATCTCTTTCTCAGTTAGTTTTAATGTTAATCTGGCAGTTTGAGTAATTTATGCGGCCTACCCAAATGTCCTTTCTTTGGTATTGTTCGTCAAATCTTTGAGCTCCTCAAGTTCTGAGTTGAGCTGCATGATTACTGATAAATGCGTGCACTGATTGGACAGGTCCACTCAATCTGTATGGTTCTTTCCTCAAAAGACCATTTCAGACACCAATCCACACGGTCTTCACATGATCTGACCAAGATTATGTCTGGACTTTCAAAGAGACTGTGACCTCTGAGTTTGTTTCGGCCTTTCTTCTCAGAGTAGTCAGATAGGAAACGCCGACCTCATCTAGTTGAAAAAAAAAAATATGATTGACGTGTAAAAGTGTTTGTACAAACCTACTTACAGAAATAAAATCATTTATCATTTAACTACGTGGTATAAGCGGGGACCTCATTAATTTCAAGAAATAATGCAAAGTAACTCTACAGAGTATAGTTAATTACTTTTAGATAACCTCATCTCATCTCAAACTCTTAAGCTTATGCAAAAACTTATTAAATGAGGATTGGCCGTCGTCGACCAAGCAAGTAACTTGCCTTTTACCTATATGAATATTTATATCAGGTTATCTACATATCTTTTCAAGTTTTGCTCTTGAACGTTGGCAAACCTCTGAATTATTTATTAGACATTTTCTTTACCTCTTTTCGTATGTCCTTTGCCACATTTTATTTAATATTCTTAATGACTCACCTTTCAGCTTCACCCATTTTCTCACTTTAATGCCTCATTTGTAAGTTAAAAGAGGCGCAAGTTCTTTATTTTTGTTACCGAATTTCTCACTCTACCTTTTCAAAGTAATTTATAAACTTAAGCAGGAGTCAAAGTACGGTACAGTTTTTTTACGAAAAAATTACGAACTTTATTCGCTTATTTGAAAAATGAGGCTGAAAAACATGTTTTTTTCAAAACAAAGGAGAACTTACCTTCGTAACACTGCTAAATATCCGGCTCTAAGTTAACTGTAGGTACCAAAAAGGTGAAAAACATTGTAGAACCGCTTTACAGGATTCCAATTATTTTCAAATTACAGAGCATACAGACTAATCACACAGATCTAGTTTAGTACAATGTGCCACGATAATTAGATAATTAATTGGTCTATTCATCGAAATCGTTGTGAATACATGATTGCACACGTCACATGCGGTATGCAAATGTAATTTGGCACAGGCGTGTATCTTGTAGCGGCGTGTAGTCTACGTGGCAAACTGGCAACATGGGGTAGATACGAGACTAACACATATGTACTGATGACATAATGTACATTGTTGGGTAGGTACTTTCTCCTATGATAATGTTAAGTACCTATTTGTATTTCTATTTCCCAATGTCTTGGGACTTAAGCATAGGTAACTAACGAAATGTTGGTGTAGGTCTACCATGCCTATTTTGCCAAGAGGTATCATGTTACCCAGTAACTGGGTTGTGGAGGTCACATAGTCACTCCATGTAAAATACTGGTTCTCAGCTGCATCCGGATAGACTGGAAGCCGATCCCAAAATAGTTTTTTTTTGTCCCACACTAGGAATTTCTCCAGTATCGTGGGTGCGTTTACAAACATTTAAACTCACATACACAAACAGCCAACCCGGAACAACTACTTGTAGGTCATACAAATATTTGTTCCGTTCAGGAATCGAGCCCGCGATACGCAGCGCAGCAGTCAATTGTTTAACCACTGCGCCAACCGCGCCGTCGCGTTGGAAAAAGGCTAAGCAGAATTTTATGTTGTTATAATAAATTATATTATGTGTTATATTACACCTGGTATTATTTACTGCAGGCTTAGCATGACACTTTCTATTTCTACTCTACCGTAGAATAGAAATCGCTTGTCTACATTTCTCGGTACAAATCTGTCAAATATCTACACGGAAATGTCATTTTTGTGCTAAGCCTGCTGGTCACGGTAATCCAATCTCTGACTTTCAGTAGGCGTAATTCTATTAATTGCTTGGTATGCGTAATACTGTTATTGTATGGCAATTGTATTGCAGGTACCTTGTAATATTGAATTCAGGTAGGTACCTGAATTAGGTAAGCCACAGAATTTGTATTGTAGGCATATTACAAACTATCTGTTTGAAGGTTTGATCGATGTTGAAACGTGTACATGTACGTACGTTTCAAATGATTCCATGACTGATAATTCCTGAACAATCAAATAGAACGCACGAATGCTAGAAAATTAAATCAATTTCAAAACCCGTTTTAATACAAATACCAGGAGTTTTGTATTACAGTATAATGCTTTTGCAGTATAATGAAATGTTGCACTAGTTGGCTTTGATTAACATGCCTCATGTTAATTATTTCGAGGATTAGTTGAACCTGACCTAATCAATCTGAGGCGATAGATAGCAATCAGTCGGACAACTAAGATATTAATTATTACGTCACTAATGAATATTGCGGTTGCTTTCCTTTGTTTGCATTTCAATGGTCATCTGCGAACAAAATATCTAAAACTAGCTGACCGCACAGATCTCCATGATGTTCCAACCAGGAACCCAAAAGCACACACAAAAAAACCATCAAAATTGGTCCAGTAGTTTCGGAGGAGAAAAAAAAAACGTTGCCCCACACTAAGAATTTCTCCTGTAAACTCTCATACACAAACAGCCAGACCCGGAACAACTACTTGTAGGTCATTCAAATATTTGTTCCGTGCGGGAATCGAACCCGCGACATGCAGATGATGTTGGTCGAATTTCAACTATTGGGCGACCACTAGTTTATGTATAGATATAAATCATGAACATCATCGAAATGTTTGTAACTTTTCACACAGACCGTATTTTTCAGATTGATCAATAAAAAAATGGCATTATAAGTAAGTCGTTTATTAAAAATCGGAAATCTGTAAGTTAATTCATCATTCACATGCCATTATTCCCATTAACTTCATTCCCATTAACACGGCACAGCTTGTCTTTTTCTTCTGGATATACACCTCAATTAGACGGCATCTGAGTAGTCCCGTTTATTGCTATATCATCTTTCACACAATCCATCCACCGTTACTTTGGTCTTCCACTACAAGTTCACATTCAAACTCAAAACTTTCCACACGACATGATCTTCCTTCCTCCGCATTACATGCAAATGCCATGTCAATCGAATTCCACACAACTTCTCAAACACTGGCACCACTTTCAGGATCGGAAATATGTACGGCGTAGATTTAAGTAGGTTAAGTAAATGTTCGAATAGAGTATAGTTACTTATGTATAAGAATAGAGAGTTTTTTATGCAGGAACCAGACCTATAACGCGCTTACCGCCTCCATACAAAATTGTTCGAAAACCCCGTATGTCCAAATCAATTTTCGATACAAAAGTCATGTTTTACGTTTTTTGTATCCATTGACAACTCCTGACAAAAAGAGCAACTTAACACACAAGTCCATGAAGTTAGAGCTCATAGAAAGAGACAGGGAGTGTACCGTTTACAGTACCCATGGTACGGACCCACGCAGCGTGTATCTACTGTATTTGGTACACTGGACAGCTAACGTGTTAAAGGCATTTGTCCAGCGGTTAAGTGCAAAGGGATGTTACAAATTATAATAAATTAAACAATATACAAATATGTTTGGTGTCTGTTTTTCCTCATTTAGTCGTGGTCTGGTAGTTTGAGTAATTTATGCGGCCTACCCAAATGTCCTTTCTTTGGTATTGTTCGTCAAATTGTTGAGCTCTTCAAGTTCTGAGTTGAGCTGCATGATTACTGATAAATGCGTGCACTGAATGGACAGGGTGGTTCTTTTTTCAAAAGACCATTTCAGACACCAATCCACATGGTCTTCCCATGATCTGACCAAGATTACCTATGTCTGGACTTTAAAAGAGACTGTGACCTCTGAGTTTGTTTCGGCCTTTCTTCTCAGAGTAGTCAGAAAGGAAACGCCGACTACATCTAGTTTAAAAAATATGATTGACGTGTAAAAGTGTTTTGTATAAACCTACTTACAGAAATAAAATCATAATCATACTGTTATCAATACAGCGTTAAAATTCCACGTGTAAAAACGGGCAAATAGGCTGTGATATCATACCACTAGTTATATGCTGGACACAATACTGCTACCGTACTTATGGAAATTGTGCTCGCTTCGCCTATAAGGTCCCTTGTTCAAAGTTCCGATGCCGCCGGTCGCTCTGTTCCTGTGTGGTTTGGGACATTATTTCCGTAACTAGTTTTGATTTGGGTTGGTTATGGAAGCCCATAGTATTTGTTTAATCCTGCTATAATATATAAATGTTTAATAAACTAATAGGCAGTTAGTGGCACCAACACTAAATATTGTAATTCCTATTTTTTTCTAGTCTTCTTATCTCTGCTAACACTTTTTCTACGTCATAACATTACCACAAATAGACACGCCAATAACTGAACAGTACTAGAACTGATTGAATGATTGTCCATTATTGTCCTGTGAGAGCATGTCGGTACATCCTCGAGATAACGCAATCAATATCTTATTGTACTGGAAAACGGAGTGGTAAACGATTTGGATGTACTTGTGAGCATCTGTTTTATTACTTCAAGTGTGTAGATTACTTTGTAATTCTTCTTTTTTAAAGTTAAGTTATTTATATTTATGAGGCACTTAAAAAGCAATGTACAAAATCAGAATTTACTGGGAAAAAATATCGTGTCATACAATATTTTGTAAACATTCATACTGTAGACCTGTATTTGTATTCTTTTACAATAATTATGTACAATTTAATAAAAATAAGCAACGACAGATACAATATGGTTCTCACATATTTACAAAAATTGTAATCGAAGACAATTTTGCCTAATGTTGAAAAAAAAATTGAATCAGTGCGTGAGTTATAGTAATAACAGAATGTAGAGCTAATTTCATAAAATAGAAATGATGCACCTAATTAAATAAGCAAACAATTTGATTTTATCTAGACTCTAGATTATCCTATGAAGCTGGACCAGCATGTTTCCAAGCAAAGGTCGGGTGTGACTAGACTTAGACAAAGATGTCAAGATGCCGCATGCCGTTTTGACACAAGACAAAACTTTTCTATTCTATTCGACTAAAGACTCTTTCAACAGGAAATACTATTTTTATTGCTCAAGACAAATTCGTTTCGCTGGTGTAAACTGGGTACTGAAGATGAGCATTTTACGATATTGCTAAAGTGATAAATGTCGCCGCCGTTATTTGACAGCTTTGCCACAGATTACTGTGAATTTTCTATAAATATAAAAATTGAGATCGTCGATTTACCTGTAAGAGAAACAAACGATAAAATAGAGCGAACTAACAAATAGTGTATCTATCTACATAAGTAGGTATATGACGAAGACTTACGGGCCAGTATTGAATCTTTCACGCGTTCTTTTGCCTAGGATTAACTGTGCATACTTCAGATCGACATTTTGAGTAAGCCGTAAGCGATACATGTATGACTGCCTATCTAGAAACATTTCTAAGAAATTAACTGAATATTTTCAAAGCTTGGTAGGTCCCGTATTCCAAAGTAACTTCATCGTGAAATAGACATATTAGGATCTGTATAATAACTATCAAAAAAGAGTAACTTAATGAAGATTGAAGAATTATGACGTTGCTGGGCTCATTTAGTAGTCTCATCAACATTAGTTAACAATAAATAACAATGGAATATAGGTTAGTTTTTCTTGATGAAGGCAGAATACCAAACAAAGTTACCCATAATCGAATCGTCATCAGTAATCGCTCGAATATGAAGATATCACTCGGTATTTTATTTATATTCGTCTCACGTACTCGCAGCCCGGTTGATCACTCTCCTCTTTATTGAAAAATGTTTCTACTTAATTCCCCTAAGCTATTCCTTTGAGTTATTTCAAACAATAATTATTATTTGTATTAAATTTTGATTGCGGGTATCGGCAAACCCTTTGGGTTCTTGGGATTTTGGGAAACCGCGACGATTTATACCCGAATACACTCGGTCATGCGTACATTGTAATTGCTTGGAAATAATCGAAATATATCGATAAACCCACATAACAAAGGATACTGTTGTTCATGTTCCTTGTATAGAGGCTTTTGTTCAAAGGTCTCCATTACATTAAATCTTGCCTTACTTAATAATGCCTCTATTTGTACTTTGACACCTAAATCTAACCTTCACATAACTCATTTAGCATAATCAGCCCTTAATGTTCCCACTGTTCAACTGCTGGGACACAGACCTTCTCTCTGTGCGAGGAGCTGGCCGCAATCCACCACGCGGGCCCAGAGCGGGTTGTCACATGTCTTCGAATTTCAGGTTCCAGGACATGCCGGTCTCCTCACGATGTTTTCCTGCACCGTTTTGAGAGCAGTGATGATTAAATAATTTACACAAAGGAAAGCGCCTATCTGGGTTCGAACCCACGGCATATACCACTGGGTCACACGTAATTGAATGGAGATTTAGCTTATTTAAAAAAAACAGTTACAACAGCTGTGATCGGTTCGTATAACGCCTCGATATCGATTGTCACTCATGACCGGATCGCCTCATATTTTGATTGCTCGCTTCACTGGCGGTCGCGTAAAGATAGCCTCCGTGATCCAAAACAATACCTCCGGAGGTACTTGCGGTATCTAAATAAGGGTTGGATGTGTGGGTAGCTGTTGTTTACCCTTATTTTCGGGAATGTAGCAACATACTCAGTACCTAAGTATTAAATTAACGTAGTATTCAATGAGCTCATTCTAAAATTAGCTTTGCTATTAAAATATTTAAAAAATTACGGAAAATTTAAAGAAAATGCGATATATTTTAACTTTCAATATCATGGTAAACGTAACAGCAAAGGAATCCTTATGAAACATTATCGACTTCAGTTTTTTTTTCTCTGTAGTTAAGCGGAAGAATAATAGGTAATGGTTACAACAATTTATTTTCTTTAATGTCAATTGTTTTTTTCTTTGACCACACCCTACGATTTTCGTCAAACAAACCTCACCCCATGTAAATAAGCTTTTTGATATACGACATCATAAAGTTTTAAAATGGCCTTCCTTTTCTACATCCTTTCTGACATTATCACTCTCACAATGACGGGCGGCAAACCCGTGCCTAACGCGAAACGGGCAGTTATTTCCTGTTGTCATGTTAACCTTCTTAAAAAAGAACGGATTTTAATCTGAACCTTTCACTTTCTAAGTTACAGGAGTATATTTTCAGCGGTTTGTACCAAGATTTAAACTACAATTAGGTGATTAAGCACTCTGGCTTCTCAACAACAGCTGTTGGTAAAATATCTTGACACTCCAATTAATTACGTTAATCGATTATGTATGAAAATGGTTAATAAAATCGGCATGGTGCCACACGCAGTCATAAAGTTGCTGGAAGTACCAACAAACTTAATGACCGACGCCTTTATTAGTTTTATTGTTGCAAGCCGACGATAAAACTAACAGGATTGTGATAAATGGATAGATCTGTACATCTCGTGGCTTTGGTCTGATTTGTTAGTACAACTACCTAATGGTAGGAATTACTGTAGGTATCTAGATGCCCTATTAAGGGGGAGTTTTACCTAAGTTTTATGCCTAGAATAAGTCATAACCTGAGAATATATATCGAATTTTGATAGTTTTTCATACAATTGTCAGACGTCAATTTTATGCCAAGGATAAAAGATATGTCTTTGGTAAAATTAGACCAAAGTAATCAGACCAAAAATAATATGTTAAAAAACAAAACTGTTGTCTTTTACCTTTCTTTTGCCAATGACGTATTATAAAACATCGCCTATTACTGCGTGTTCAATATTATTTTTAATTAGTAGCGATGTCAAAGACTTGACTACTTCGTAAATGCCCAAAATGAACAAAAAGTGATTCAAATAAGCTGCTTACAAAATTATCTCTTTTGTTGACTGCTATATTTTAGGAAGTAGGCATTTTATTCGTAATAAAATATAATTTTCTGCACAGAAATGGTTCCTCTTTTGTTACAAGTATACAAATTTGTTTTTGTCGATCCCCTTTGTATACTGAGCCAGGTTTCAGAGAAAGCCGAAATCTGTTTGTCATGTAGTTCACTTTGTATTGAAATCAAGAGGTTACTGGACTGAGGTCTGAGTTGTCCGCACAACTTCGCGCTTACCTACTGGAAACTTACACCAAAGTGTCTAAATTGCGGGTAAGTGATCGCTAGACTTGACTAAACTATTTGTTTGTAAGAGCACGAGGTTACTGTTATATATACCACATTAATTCAAGGTATACGTATACCTAATAAAGTCTTAACATACGTAATTAATGATTTTCGTGAATGAATAAATTAAACTGGGTCACCTTACCATTTTTGATTTTCATTCGGCCCGTAGGTACCCATAATGAAGTACTTACTACGATTAGTTCTACTTTGGCTGGCTTCAAAAAAGTAAGTATTGTAGTGGCCGACACCATTAGATAATGTAATTTCAAGTGTTGGAAAACTGACGATTTTTTTTTTGTTTTACAAAACTCTGCGAAAATTATAATCCCACTTGGCCTCGACAACATTCAAGCAGCGGAAACTCGAAGAAAATAACAAAAATGAACTGTCAAGTTTTCTTCTTCGTAACTCGGCAATGAAAACAAATAACACAGCGATGGAGAGCAAATTCCAAGGTGGCTGACAAATGTAAATTTATGGAGATTGCCTCCCTGCCTTTTATTTCCAGGTGTACAGAATTCATAGCTAAAATTCCAATTTTCGTCCAAATTAACGCTGTCAAGTTTAACTGACGGCTTATGGGGTAGATGGGCAGATGTGATTCCGCAGCTGCCATAGATTGGCAATTATCTAGAAGGTGTCCAAACTAAATATTGGATGTTGACAGGAGCAGATTAACGTTCCCGATTGTTTTAAGTAATCTCGCCTTTATTCGGACAGTTTTAATTAGGGTAGCGAATATTACAGTTTGATACTTACATAAAAGGGAATGATAAACTTCTCCAGGTGAGCTACTAATTATATTTAATTCTCAAAACCTACCTTTTTAAAGTTTTTTTTGATAAGCTTAGAAATAGCCAAAGTCATTGACTCCAATGATTTTATCACTGAAGTGTGCATAATGATTATGATCATTTCAATGAGAAGTTCACTGGTTTTAATGGATGTGTCTGAACAAAGCAATTAAATTTCTGAAATATTTAATCATTGTCAGCTTAAATAATTCTCGAATAAACTCGAATAACGAGGCATTTGGTTTAGTATTAGTTTTGAAATTATGACAAAAAACAAACCGTGCAAAACTGATATTTAAAATTCAATGGCCCCTCGCTCCGTGATATCAATACCACTATCCAGATTTATTATAGTGGTAGGATCGCGACCGAGTTAATTGGGATGCAAATATGGATCGTGATCATTGATTTTAATCATGGATCACGATCATAATTTTTTATTTTGGTTGGGAAATCGTCTAGTAACTTCTCCCGCTCTGGGTGGAGCAGGAGAGCGTGTCAGACTTTTACCGACTAAAACCCACCCGTGTTCCCTCAGTTGCCTGTGTGCCAGGGGCCGCGGTATCTCTTTCGAACAACCCGCACCCCTGGCAGATCACGATCATCATTGGGTGCCAATCCAATGTTGATCGCAATAGATAAATTATATGTTTTATTTCTGGGAACACTAAGAACAATTGCAGAACATTAAACCTTAAAATACAGTAAAGATTAAGTAGTAGACACCTATTTAAAGCAACTCCGACACAATACAGGTTTGCAAAATTACACCTAAGAATGGGTTACGTTAGTGCTCACAAGTCCGGGAGCACTGCCACGTTCAATGGCGCTTATTATCAAGTAATAGAACTACAAAGCATTGTTAATTGGCTTATTGTGAAGACGTAAGTACCGTATTGACGTTGAGAAAGGAAAGGTGAAGATTGGTTTGACAAGGGCTTAGCTAATATCTGTTCTTACATACGTATTACATAGGTAGATGTTGCATACATTTTGGTTGAAGTTGTAATTAATATTTTGGAAATATAATAAATCGTTTTTAATTAAATATTTATCTTGTGCATGCAAACGTGCAATAGACTCGTTATGTGCGCAAACACAAACAAGTTACTGCAACAACGTCAATCTTGAAGAAAATATTGATAGAGTATAAATAGCCAAAAACAACTTACCCGCTATAAACAACGCACTTAATAATATGGAAATCATATCTGATGAACTTTCCGCAAATCCCAACTTGAAAACTTTTTAAAACAAAGAAATTGATTCTAACCAACTAACTTTTGCGCTGACTTAAAAAAACATAACATTTATCTATATTTAAAAAGTTGAAGAGAACTTTAAAATATTTCCGATAGTGGGATACGTGTTCATGAGTCAAGACCGCGTTCGTTCCCAGCGGGATCTCGCGCCAAACTGAACGCAGAACGGGACTCTCTGGTCCTGTGAGTAGAGTAGAGAGTAATCCTTCGGGTGCTAACATCAACGCTGCCGTCCTTTAACTACAAAGGCGTTAACCCTTACTTGGTATTTTTTTTACTTTTTAATAGAATCTAAGAGAGTTCAAAATTCTCTATCTTTCTGTCTGACAAACATTTTTACAATACAAATAGTTCCCAACATATGAAAAGTTTGTAGGCCGTTAAGTAACATAATTTTGGATGATTCTATCACTGGAAAGCGTCTAACACACACTTCTTAGCTAAATGTACTTTAAAATACTTTAACTGCCGGATGAAATGATTATTATCTAGTATTAATTGATGTGTCCTACAATCAGTAACGTAAGTATCACAGTTTTTAAGAAATAACGATTTGCGCGTTTTTTTGCTATTTTCTCGGAAACAACTTTTAGGGCTTAACGCCTTTCTAGTTAAAGGGCGGAAGAACGGGTCAGGACACACCGCGATAACAGCAAAGCTTCGTTATATATGCATATCATTTCGCAATGGCTCAACTCTGACTGACATGTTATTTAGACTGGCAGTGAAACTCGCATTTGTCCTTGTTTAATATACTTAAAATGTACAATACAGATTATTTTTTTTCAAAACAGATTTAATATTACGGGTTTTTGTTTTGTAACTTGCAAACCTAGAAGTTGTTTGTTCAGAAACAGTTAAAGCTAGAGCCAATTTCAGTACCGGTCAGTTTCAGTTTCGGTACCATGTCTTATAAATTGGATGGTATCACGATTTTTCTTGATTAGTGTTCCTACTAAAAATGTTTTGTGTTATTTATAAAAACTTGTAATATACGTTTTTCAGAATAATGCTGTCGAATCTTAGTTAAACTTGTATATTAAAATTAGTATTAACAAGCTTTGGTACTCAATACACCAAACATTTATAATTATATATATACTTTAATTAGTTTATAGTATTGAAATTAAAATATATCTTTAATAAATTAATTACTTTGATGATAGAACTATTGCAAGTTATTAATTTCAAGTTGTTTAACACATTCACGTGTCGATTCCAATGTCTACCGATATTTTATTATGGTATTTGTTACTCCATCACGCATAAATCGGCTGTAAGGATTTGGATGAAATTCGGTAAAAGTATACACTTTTACCGAATAGCTAGCTTTTGTCAGCGGCTTCGCCGGCACGGTTGAATTTCGAAAAATCCTTCCTTATACCTTGTCTACATTATAAAGGGAACCTCTGTGCAAAATGTCAGCTTTCTAGGTCCAAGGGTTTGGGCTGGGCGTTGATGAGTCAGTCAGTCAGCCGGGACTATTCTTTTTATTTATAGATCATAGATATTCAACAGGCTTCCGATTGCCTAGTCCCTGACAGCAAATAGCTGTCGGAAGAATAGCGTTCGTCTTTTTGGTTTAAACTGTCAATATTTTCGGATTTCAGATTTATGAACAACGTGTCGTGGAGTCTAACGATAACATTCATTGAAGTTCGATTTGGTTCGGAAGAGAATGATTGTTAGTAGCTATACATATAATATATCATCTTACTTACCTATAGGATAAATTTCATCTGGTACTTGATGAAGTTCTTCTAGGGAGTGAGTGAAACCGCGGGCAAAACGTAGTAATAAAAAAGTAGATAAATCTACATAACATTATATCATGCTGGACATAGATTTAATTTTTTCCTTTATTGTTACAATATATGATAGACAAATATTAATTTATTATTTTCAGTTTAGTGAGTTAGAAACCAAATCTCTAAGATTTTCATATCATTTTCTTCAGAAATAGGTGAACCAATGTAATTTGGCAGGCATTGACATAAGGTTAATAATGAAAATAGAAAGTTTTCGCAGTAAAACGTTTTGGGACAATTTCTGGCCGAATCTGGGTCGAGTCGATTGAAGCAAAATCGTTTGTTTGAATTGTATTTTTAGATTAAATTCTGTCAGAATAGCTGCTCTAAATAGATAAGTTTTAGAATGTAACAAAATAATTAATTGAGTCAGCATTTTTTATACGTGTTTCAGGGACATCCCTACCCACAATTTTTTTTTCAAGTTTCCTCTGTTTGAGATATTATTATTTTATTACGTTGTATTCGCATCGGAGTTTTCTTTCATTATGTTGATTTTTCCTAGAATTGCGTAATTACCTTTGTATTTTTATGTTTCGTTTTCATAAATTTATTCAAATGGCCATTCATTTATTTTTGGGGCCTTATAGATTATTTTTAATTACAAAAAAATTACAAAAAAATTAAAGAAAAGTGTTGTCATGTTAAGAAAAATAATGTTCTAACAAAATATTTAGTTATTTTCTGGGTCGTCGTACAACGAGAGTGATATGTCGTGTCTGAGAACACTCCATTCCTTTGGAGTTTATTACCTTGATGAAACAACATGACACGAAGACACTGTAATTAAATTTTATGTTTTTTTAGAATTTTATTAGAATGGTTATGTTCCTATTTAGATTGAATTGAGTTCGTTTGACGCAAAGGTTAAATAGAACGATTTAGAGCTGATCTTTCAATAGTCAGATAACTTTTATCTGAGGTAAAAATATTGCAGTTTGACAGCTTTTGTATAGAAAATATGTCAAACTGTCAAATTTATTCTTTAGATAAAAATTATCTGACTATTGAAAAATCAGTCCTTATTTAAACGAAATAATTGAGTATTTAAACAGGTACATTAATGTATAGATTTAGTGCATATCTATTGAATTTGGCGGCTATACAATGACGCATCATAATCAGCCTTTAATTTTCCCACAGCTGGGACACAGGTTTCCTCTCATCGAGTGGGAGTGGACTGTAATCTACAACGTGGGCCCAGTGCGGGGTGATAAATGTCACATGTCTTCAATTTTTGGTTCTTGGCCGTGCCGGTTTCTTCAAGATGTTTTCCTTTACCGTTTTGAGAGCTGTGGTGATGAAATTATGTACACAAAGTAAATCAACTGCCTGTGTTCGAGCTCACAAATTAAAACTCGTAAGTCGGTAATTTCGCATAATGATTTGATAATCATACGTAAGTTCTATTGAAATGAATGAAATTAAACTTCTGCTACTACATTTACACTTATTTTTATAAGAAGCCTTTGATCAGGTAGGTACATGAAAAGGTAGGTGATCCGTCACTTAGCTCGACTTCTCCGGCCAATCTGTCAGAAACCTGTTATGATCGACTCAAACTTACTATTTAATTGGAACAACAATATATAGGAACAATGCTGCAGAAAATGAGAAAGAAAGAAAATACATTTATTTAGCGCACTCTAAAGACACACATTATACAGCAGGAAAGAGTAGATTAAAATTAAATCAAATGAAAAGTGTTCGGTGCGAAGGCGGAAACTAGCATTATAAGTAGTGTGCCTCACGGTTGCGCTAAAAAGGCCCCGTTCAGCAAAAATGCCAGACAACTAGTGCTTGACGCTAGTTTTCAACTGGACCTGAAGCGTGAGGTGACGGATGTAAATTAGCAGTGCTATTAAAGTGCTGTAAAAATCTCACCGTGATAACTTGGGTGAAGTGAGCTTAAAGTGAGCTGTCATTAGTATCAATCTCTAGTGTCAGATGGAATTACAGCTTACTTCACCTAAGTTCTCACAGTGGGATTTTAACAGAATAGATCGGCTGTTTCAGTGTCAACATACTTATTATTGTAAGTGTAGTGGTCTTTCTCTAAGCCTGATGTGAAGATAATGTCAAAGGTAACTTACGTTAGAAGTCTAGAAGCAAAGTTCTACTATATATCACTTTTGTAAGTAGGTAGGTACCTACCTATATTTCACAAGTTTTCACAGAAAATAGTTTATTTAAAATTATGACGATTTGAATGGATTTGGATTCAAAATGATGTTGAAATAATATGGGAAGTAGGAACTTATAAATACTCCTCTAAAAACATAAAATATTTTACGACTGGGTTTTTTTTAATACGATCAGTAAATGTAAAAACGGTATTTCCCAGCCAAGATTGTACTGTTACAAATCTTATTTTTCGTCAACGTGGCCCGCTGCCAACATTCGTTTTCCTTGAAACGGCTTCTACATTATCAAAACTAGTTACACGTTATAGCAAATTTTTCATTTCACGGAGCAACTGACTTGTGGCCCACGCTTTGGCCGCGATCTACACGCTCAAGCGTCTTGGATCTTGAACTTCTTTCATTCGGTGGAGAGAAAACCAATTGAAGGAAGTTGTTTAGAGGATTCCATGAGTTACCACGATGCGACTTGTGGAATAACAGATTGAAACAGTTGACACGCGCGCGTCGCGTCGCAAGTCGCATCGCTTTAAGCGATGAACGGAGCCTAGGGTGAGTCCGATCAATTATCACGTTTTAAAACTTTTGTTTATAACCTTCAACAATGCTAATGGTTCTAATGAAATATGTTTTATAACATGTTACGTTATACATATAGAACCAAAATTTCAAAGACATATGTGACATCTACCAACCCACACTGGGCTTGCGTTGTGGATTTCAAGTCAACTCCCTCTCGCAGACAGGAGGCGTGTATCCCAGCAGTTGAAGGTAATGATAATGGCTGATAATGCTGCGTTATAAAGTGGGGACTCACCTTTACACGAATATTTTAAGGAAGACCAATATTCCTTCCACACTTTATGATATCTATCCCTCAGAAGCAATGGAATACATCATTACAGACTTTTTTATTACAGTATTTTCGTCACTCTTCACTGTCACTACAACATCTTGTAGCACTGCTAAAGAAGTGACGACCGCCATCTTGTTTAATTTATTTTACATAAACGATCAAGGCCAATTACCTACATAAGTAAATGATCTATGGTTTTGTCCATTAAGTGTCACATACCGTTTTAAGCCTTCACCTGGCAGAAGATAAGTATTCCAAAAGAATTTCCCATCAAAACCAGGTAGGTACTTTATTCTTTAAGTGTATTCATAATTACATCAAATATCCTCCACACCCAAACCTTCAGAGGAAGACCGCAACGTACCGACCACTCGGTAAAGGACCTCTTAACCTAATAAAATGGGCTCAAAGTAAGTTATGAAAGGCTCTCCAAACATATTTTCTTTTTTACTGAAAATTAAGTGACACTTAAGGAACCGGGTAACCCTTCTTATCAAATTGAATTTATGTTATGGGATAACTTTTCAGTAATAACTTTAGATATATTGGTTAATAATATGTTGTTGTTTACTTGGCCGGAAGTTTCTGAAGTAGCGACCGCGTACCGGAAGACGTAAAATTGGAAGGCCTCCCACAAGGTGGACCGATGACCTTGTGAGGGCCGCAGGAGTGCGCTGGATGCGAGAAGCACAGCGGAACCGGTGGAACTGCCGGAGCTTGGGGGAGGAAAATGTCCAGCAGTGGACGTCTTTCGGCTGAAATGATGAATACTCACTTACTGGCGAAATGTAGGTGTATGTTGTTTAGGTAGTTAGTTACCTACTACACATACGACTCTGCCTAGCCCGTCGGAGAATACAGACGTGGTGTAATCTATGTATGATAGATCATCTCATGGTTTCAGCCGGAGATTCCATTCAAATACTTCAGGCACAATGTGCCTTTGACAGTGGGATTAATGACAATAACTGATTACTTGCTATTGAAAGCTTTAGTTAAACTATGCTTAGAATTTCGATATACACATGCCATGTAATTAAACGTGGTCAAAAATACTGTTGGTAAAAAACAAAACATTTGGAAAACAATTACAGAATGCGTTACCCTAAATTGTATGACCGCAATAATAGTCAAATCGTCCATAAAAATAATAATACCCCATTTAGAAATTTAATTCATACAGGCAATAACAGTAACGTAAATGGGTCGTGCTGGGGATTAATCTGTACGTGAGAAAGCGCCGGTCCATGGAGTTAATATTGCTCGATTTCATATAAATGGCAAATAGGCAGACCACACCTATGGCGTGAGCCTGTGGAATCTGTTTGTCTAGTTTGTTTCCCCTCTCTGAGTAGACCGAACATGTGGATTTATTCTGTTAATATTGCGTAAAGGTAAGCGTTACCTAAGGTGATTATGTGACGTTTTAGAGACCCCTTTCTAGAACAACGTCGTTGAAACAGTTCCGCGAAAATCGAGATACTATTGTGTCTTCTTAATTAATGAATACTCGGAAGTAATTCAAGCTTTAGCACGTTTCTGAGGAGACATTTAAAATGGTAACTTGAAAACATTACGCCACTGAAAATGCGACTTTAAAGACTTTTTGCAAAGGCTTCTCAAGGCCTAAAAAGCAAACGCAGTTACATAAAAAAGATAAACGTAAAACATTGATAACCTCATCACTAAACATTAAAGCATTAGATTATGTTTTAACTGAGCTTTTGAAAGCTTAGCTTGTTATACTTACGTACGTTTTCCATTTAGCACTCAATTACTACCAAATCTCATTATCAGAAAACCTTCGGAGCAAAGACTTGGTCACACTGTGCCAATGCCATTAAATCTTGCAAACAGTAATTTCGGTGGCGACCACAACTACCAAAGTTACTCACTTGATGCCAGTATGCAAGCACTAAATGTATTGGTTATGGAATTATAGTTAGTAATGTAAAATATTTGCATTTAGCAAGTTGGCGCTTCGACACTAATTAAATATCAGTAGTTAGGCATACCTATGCTGAAATTCAGGGACTACTTTTTCATAAAGGCACGACACACCTGCACAACATATTGAGAGGAACATTCCTAATAATAAATTATTTATTTTAGGATTTCCCGGCATTGTGCGCTTGACCGCAACGTCCCCAACCCTTGAAAAGGTTTTCAACCTCAATGCGACACCACCATACCTTGGAAAACATGAATTCACATGCGAGGTAAATTGAGTATGGCGTGAATATATTTTAGGCAAAATCCGTTAAAATCTTACTTACTGTATTTTTTAAGACCTTGAAATTAGGCCTATTTTTCCAGATTTTATAACATTTAGACGAAGTTTTGACTAATTAAAAGCAATAACACTTTTTTTTTGCAATTAACGGGTGAAAGAAAATTGCTAAGATAGCAATTTTACGGAACCCTTAGTTTTTCGCAAAATATGATAATTTAGGCATTAAATATATTATGAATTTTATTAAAATTGGATCTTTGAATAGTGTCACGTGAAGGTTACGTTAACAAAGATGCGTGAACGAACTCATTTTAATAAAATTGTGGATCGATCTAGTTATAATCGATGTGTCCATCAAAAAATTTAAAGATTAAGAGGTGCTTTTATTACCATACGCATTTACGTGGTGTCAGAAGAAAAATTACGCCTCTGATAATAATGTATCTACAGCCCCTGATTCCTGTTTTAAACATATTCAATAACTCATGTTATGTTGGCGAGACTGCCTGAATATTAGTTGCTCATTCTCCCACGTTTCCGGCTAAATACGTTACTATGCCGTCAGTAACCGTCAGGCTAGCCATCGACCCGTCAATGCTCGCAACTAAGTTTAACTTAATAGAAACATAAATGAAAACTCAAACGAAAATCGTGGAAAATAAGTTCACTAGTTTTTTTTTGACGGCTGGATCTGTGAAGAGACTCACCCAGTTTCTGAAAAATCAGTCAACTGAGAAATTAGCTGACATATTTTTAAAGTCTTGACGAGTGATTTGTTTGACTGTTTTTTTTTCAGTCGACCAATCGCTGTAGTTAATACATACACATTTACAGAACATCACGCCTTGTTTTCTCGAAGGATAGAACAGAGGTGTACCTTTAGTATACCCACATTTCGGCAGTTATGTTTATGTCACATAGATAATTATGTAATCACATAGATATTTTTTTGGCCGAGTGAGGCAATAAGCTCACCCCTAGCTTATTGCCTCACTCGGACAAAAAATCCAAACTCTGGGCGACTACTGAGAAATTACAGATAAAAAAAAACAGTGGCACTCCGGAAGTGCTGACAGAAGTGAAAACTTGAACAATTATGTGTGTATTTTTTGAACAGTGTCAACTCAATTGCTTTTTCGCATCTCAAAAAATGCCCAACGCGCCTAAAGAAGTTTTCACTTCAAATTCGTAGGTACAGAGGTGTCGGTAACGGTAACGGTACCAGTGTCGCGAGTTCAATGGTTTTTCCCATCTCAAAAAATGCCAACATGCAAGTGTATCTATGTACATACATACACAAAATATGTCATACCTACTTATATACGGAGGTCTCCGTAACGGTAGCGGTAACAGTGTCGCGAGTTCAATTGTTTTTTCCTATCTCAAAAAATGCGCAACGCTCTTAAAGAAGTTGTCACTTCAAAAACCCAGTAACACTTTGCCCGACCTGGGAATCGAACCCAGGTCTTTATGTTCAGCAGTAGAGCTTGCGACCACTAGACTAACAAGACAGTCAGTATATAGTCAGCTCAGTGTATTTAAAATGAAATTGACAATATGTCAGTTTCTGAATTTTTGTCTCTATTAGTGTTTCAGAACCGTTCTTTGTATTTTTTAAATAAGCATAATTATGAAGGAAGGCATATACTACAGTCATTATTTTGTTTCAGTTCAATCTTCATTTGAACATACAAACCTAAATTACATTTGGGATGTATGAAGAAGCCTTCTCGTGTAGCGCAATTTGTTCCACCAGTATCTAACTCGAATGACCCGAGCGCTCGGCGTATCCTGGACAGTCACACCCGATAGCATAATGACTAGCCAATTCTTCCCATGCAGTGGCACCCGGCTAACGTCCGCCTGGTTCGCGACCATCTTCCCACCGGAGTCCGGCGTCAAGCAGCTTGCTGTGTTTCGTCGATGCGTGGCAGTACCATTGCCTTGAACATGAGTGAACAGGCATTTTCTGGGCACGCTCGATCCATCATAGACCTCATCAATCGCTTTCGATCAGGCGTGATCGAGGTCAAGAGCGGGCTGGCCCATTTAGTAAAAAAAAGAAATAAAAAAAAAACATCAAATAACACAGATAAAACAATTCAAAGAATAATCAGTATTTTATATCACGTACAAAAAGCCTATCATCTCAACATTGAAAACCAATTTAGAGTTTCAACTTAGTACGGCTTATAAGGATAAAGTTCAATGTAAGTTTTTTAGGCCGGTGGGAACTCTTTTGTTTGTAACAAACATTGTGCGAGTACCTACGCAACCCACAAACTCTTGAAAGTTTTTTCATTATTTTTGATGCGAAAATTTACCTGAGCCCCAAAGTATATTCGATATTAATTAAGTAAATATTTGTATCTCCTAACTTAATACAAAATTAATATCTTGTTAAAAGTTCTTTAATGTATTTTGAAGACGACAGGTCGGGTTTTATACGTCAATTAATGTAGTCTGCAATTAGCGTTACTTAATTATCCCTCGATTCGTATCGCGAGTTTAGAAATCAAAAAAGTTTTGCCCCGATAATATCTACAGCGTAATTTATCCATCCAAAATACAATTATATACCTATTAAGATGCAAATGAATGACTTTAGAAAACGGGACAAAATAAATGTACCAGCAACAAACTTTAACGCTGCATCATAATCGTGTCTGACGTAAATTTTATGTGGGACACTTTATTGTTGAGGCTAAATTAAAAAGAATGAAGCTTATATACGTATGCACACACATAGTCAAACACTCACGGTAGCTGGGCTGCCGGACTCTGTAGGTACTTTATAAAACTCACATTTACGCGGAAAACTCGCTCCGTGCAGAATAAAAACGCGATGGCTAAGTAAAATGGGCGGTTTATTTTTTTTCTGTAGCGTCACGTAACATAGCTTTTATATTCGAGATTTTCGGGAGCGAAAAATATGCCGTGTAATATTGTAAAGTGTCGCACTTTTACACGCCTGAAAAGAGAAGGTATCGCCGAGTCTCAATCATCATTATTACTGTTTTGTTCTAGTTAAAGCTGAAACGCTGAATAGTTAAAATAAATTGTGATTTTCAGTTTTAGTTCACCCAATTTATTACTTCGTCTTACAATCTATCAGCATCCCTGCTAAATTGCATGGTGTTCATGCAATACCAACTTATCCAGGAACCAATAGATCAATGAATAAGCTAAGATTTTACGGTGTGACATTTTCCCATTCCCGCATGAGGTAGCGAGAACACGACCGCATGCTGGCATTGGAAAATATCGCACCGCAAGTTAGGTCCCACAATTGTATTACTCAGGGTTGTAGAAGTCAGATATGCAGTCGCTCCATGTAAAATACTGGTGTTCAACGTCATCCGGTCAGACTGGAAGTCGACCCCAACATAGTTGGGAAAAGGCTAGGCAGATGATCATGAAGTTACGTCCCGCAGTGTGAAAATTATTCATTAAAATTATGGCGTTGGCCGTAAAATCATGTATATGATCAATATTTAAATGAGCTTTGTATGTCATTTTATAAAAAGAATCATGGAATTCGATGTTAAATTAACGCGCATAATCTCATAAATAACAATTCCAGGCTGAGTCACATCCTCGTCAACCGGTTTCCGCCTGCAGTGTCAACTTTACCGTGACAGCTGCATCCGATAGAATGACTTGCCTTAGATTGGTTGTACTGATATTATTATCCCAAATTAATGTGAGAACATGATATATTATTGTTTGGATTTAAAAAAGAAATACGATTCTCATAATGCTGAATTTTCTTTATAGCCTCCTTCGCCACGACATTTGGTTATTCGCCAACCGCATGCAGTAGAAGTATGCCACTGATTTCTTCAGATCTTGAATATATTCAACATAGTTTAGGAAAACGCTAGGCATATGATCATGAAGTTAGGATCCACAATGTGAAAAATATTTAAATAAATAAATGATACTCCTGAAGGCTAATTCCTCTTTTGAAAACTTTCAAAAACTCAGCGACAATCAATGTAAAAAAAGCAAACATTTTGTTAATTTTTGACAGATTGAGAATGAGATTAGAATGTGAACCTTTTTAAAATACGGGAATTGTGCCTCTGATCGTCATAATAAAATCTACCACTTACTTGCAACAATAAATACAACGTTCTGAGAGGCACGTTACTGTCGGTTCCTTTCATTGCGGCGCATTGTTGCACACACTAAGTTACCCATTCCTCTTTACGCTCTTGAATTCAAGCACTGATTTATTCCCGAAGGGAATAAAATCTGTAGGAATGTTGGAAGTATCGATGAGAAAGTGTGATTAATTTTGTGGTATCGTTGACTGTGTTTATAGTGAGGTACTAGAGATAATACAACTTTGTTTTAAAACGTTATGTTTTGTTGCGTTTCTACTGGGGAGTTTGTTGCGCCACTTTTTCTTCTCAGCTAAAGAATTAGGAAGTGGTGAACGACGACTGTTTTTGACTGGTTTTGGGGGACTGTCTTATGTAATTTTGACTTTCTAAAAGTGCTGACTCTTAGCCTAGTATGAATAAATGACTTTTGATTTTGATTTTGAACATCAGTAAACACACATAAAAAATACGACGTACCTATATTATATGCGGCCTTATTGCTTAAAACCTATATGTTACAAGCTACGAAACACATGATATAAAAAAAAAAATAGTGTGTTGGCAAATGGGCAATTGGTCGTAAAAATCATGTATAGGATCAATATTTGAATGATTTTTGTAAGTCATTTTATAAAAAAGAATCATGGATTCCGATATTAAATTAACGTGAATGACCTCCAAAATAACAGTTCCATGCTGTGTCACATCCTCGTCAACTTATCATAGTTATCGTAGTTTCCGCCTGTAGTGTCAACTGTAGCGTGACAGCTGCATCCGATGGAATGACTTACCTTAGATTGATTGTACTGATATTATTATCCTAAATTAATGTAAAAGTATTATATATTATTGTTTTGATTTAACATGGTTTTATTTTTTATAATACTCATTATATTGAATTTTCTTTATAGCCTTCGCCACGACACTCGGGTAATCTCCATCCGCGTGCAGTTGAAGTGTGCCACTGTTTTCTTCAGATATTGAATCTCTCAATCTGGATAAAGTATGTTCATTGCTCCCAATGTATTTGTCTAATTGCAGTTTCCACTCGTTACCAAAAAGTTCCAATTTATATAAAATGTTCTTCAATGTGATGACGTTAAAATTCACTGTACCGTTCTATAAACCAAAACAACAAATGCATCCATAAACAAGAAAATGTTATTGTTAGTATGGCTGTAGCTTTCTATTGTTTTACTGTAATACGACGCTTATTATACGAATTGTTCTCAAGATTTGAATGCACAGTGCGCGTATTATGCAAATAGTTTCCTAATTAAATCAACTGCCAACTGTATTCAGCTTGTCTTAGGAACGAAATATTTTCACAGCTTTTTTTAGGGAGATAAAAGAGAATGCTTGACTCGACTCGTAGCACGTAGCGTTCTGGGCTAAGCATATGGCGTAAATGCTACGACCAGACCGCTACGTGCTACGAGTCGTAGCACACGTGGCGTAGCAACGGTCGTAGCCTACGACCCTCGTTCATAATGTGCATCTCGTGTAACACGTTCGGTTTTACGGCTAAAGGACAAATAGATTTACCAAGGAAAAAACTAGTTCAAAACCTCTTAAAGTAGGTGCGGAACTTTTTTTTGCAAACTACGAATCTAATCGCTTTTAACTTTTTACGGAACAAAAAGCTAGAGCAGGTAACGTAGCAACGAGGAAAATGAACGGTGTGAACCAAACTCCGCATTGCACCATTGTAGTAGCGCCTATTGCCACGAGAAACCAATGGAATGTATTGTCATTTTGATTTATTGAACTGTTTTATGGAACTGTCAATTTATGTGCGTAAAAAACGTTTGCCAGAATTTCTGCCGTATAGTCAGTGGCGTGCAGTCCATAAAGACAGAAATACACTTTCTACCCTACCTAAATCAGATAAATATTTAAAACTAATATTATTTTATCAATAAAGAAAAAAATCTTTATTCATAAATCAGCTCCACCTGTCGAGCGTCGGTCGTATCATTAGTATCATCGATACAATACCCGTTCGTTCGTACAATTTGACGCAACTTCGCATTGCGATGCACTAGCGCCGCTGAGTACCTCGGGAGAGACACGAACCATTCGCGTCTTAATGTTTATATGTGTGCTCTTGTCGTCATGCAGATTTATTGGGTGTGCGTTCCTATACATACGTGGCACACAATAGAACAATTAATGCACACAATCGTACAGGGTAGTAACTGGCTTTTTACGCTTTTTACTCCACGACGAATTACGAAACTTACCGAAGTTTTCTGAACAAAGTTGGTTATGCGACTATTTTAAAAAGTAGCATCGTTTCATTGAATTGTCGCTACATAAACAACCATTACTTTTTTGTCGTATTATTTTTATATTCCGATTTCCGTCGCCATTGTTTGTTTTGATTTATTTGTTTTGGTTGTGAGCTGTAATAGCATGTATTTAGGATTTTAACGTTGTTAATAGTGTGAAAAACAGATAATATTCACTGTGAAAGTGGTGTTCAGGTGGTGTGTGTATAGAGAAAATTAAAAATGATGCATTTTAAAAACTACATTTCGGTAAAAAAAAAAACAAGGAATCGTGAAAAGTAATTGTACCTACACCGGATTTGCAATTAATGCAAACTAAAAGTAAAGTCAATCTGCCAGGGGTGCGGGTTGTTCGAAAGAGATACCGCGGCCCCTGGCACACAGGCAACTGAGGGAACACGGGTGGGTTTTAGTCAGTAAAAGTCTGACACGCCCTCCCGCTCCACCCAGAGCGGGAGAAGTTATTTGATGATTTCCCACCCAAAAAAAAAAAAAAAGGTAAAGTCAATCGTAAATTCAATAAAAAACAATATGATTCTTAATTGCCTCACAGGTAGCATGCTGTGTAGGTACAGCAATCGGTTTCTCGTTTTTTTTTGCCTTTTTTGCACGCCACTGCGTATAGTAGGTGGGTTTTCAGATTTAAATCTTACTTGCACCCGTGACGTATTGGATCATTTTGCAAGCTCCACTGTTATTGTAGCTTATACACTCGTGGAATCAATATTTTCATATACATTATATTTTCCGCATCGCGAGACACGTCGCTTTCTCAGCTGCTATTGTCATACTGTATGTTGTTTGTTTTGTTGACACAATGCAACTTAAAAATAAACAAAACTGCAAACTGCTGGAAGAAATTTCTATAGAAATAAGCAGTACCTTTGTACTCAATTGTTTGTTTATGCTGTATTTGTATGAATTTTACTGTGTGTACATAAATAATAAAATAAATAAATAAAAAAGATGTTGGTTATACCTACCGAATAACAAAAAAGATACAAGATGTTTTGAACATTTTAGGTTTATCGAAAACAAAGTAATGTTTTCGACACTGATCGAAATAGATTAAATATTGAAAAGGTGAAACCTTCTTACCTATCCCCTGTTTGAAACACAAAACAATTCAATTTAATTTATTACAATAGAATTGGGAAAGGGAGGTTCTCTTAATGGTTATTGTGAATATTAAATTAGAATCAAAAGGTTTCGCCAAAACATAGCTGGATTGAACACAGCTTTGAACGTTGTATATTAATCGTCAATAGGGGGACTCAGAGAACTATTAAGCATTTGTGAAACGTACGCTCATACACATGGCCTAAAATATAACGTCAAAAAGAGCGAGCTTATGGTTTTCAATGCGGGTTCTAAGTGTCCGACTGAAGTTCCACCAGTAAGGCTATGTGGGGTGCCCTTAGAGCGGGTAGATATGTTTAAGTATCTGGGCCATATTTTGACGTCCGACCTGAAGGACTTCTTACCGTTGTAGCCAATAGGTTGGATGGGCCTTTTATGCGGCACTGGCAGGCCTTACATGCACCCGTATATCAGGCGTGGGGCAGGTAACTTTTTAAGTAGTTACCATTTTGTTTTGTTTGCAATTTATATATATAATCTTTAAGTATTTGTTTTTAGTTATTTTGACAATTTTATAATATACATTTAATTTTTATATAATTCTGACATTTTTATAAGTTTTTTACAATTTTTATTATATTTTTGGGTGAATATTTTAAATTTAGTTAACCAAATATGTATTTTTATTTTTATCTATTCTATATTTTAAAAATTGTTTATGCTTGAATGTGTTTAGGAATCTATGGACTAATTTTATGTCTGAAATAAATAAATAAATTTAAAAAATTAGCGAGTCTTAATGGATGTTGCGCTTAATTAACTTAAAATTAAAAACAAGTGAAGGGCAGATAATACTGTGATGGCACTATGATATTAGGCTTGTTCTGCCAAATATTTATTTGTATTAAGAAAACAAATAAGGGCTGATTTTTCAATAAACAGAAAACTTTTATCTGAGAAATGTATATGTCGGTTTGACAGCTTTTGTATAGAACTATCTGACTGTTGAAAAAAATATCTCTATTGATAAAGTTGAAGTTTTATCTGAATAATAAATCTGACAGCTTGGCATATTTTCTAAACAAAAGCTGTCAAACCAACATATTTATTTGTCAGATAAAAGTTATCCGACTATTGAAAAATCTGACCTTAGAGAAATAAAAGGGAGCTGTCAGGTTTTATACCACTTTTTTCGTTATTTTTCTTTCCATATTTTTTAATAATAATTAAGGAAATGTGTTAAAAGTGGCACACTTCGCTCTGTTTTTTATTTAACACACCCCTTCGTCCATACTTTTTTCCACATAGAAAAGTTTACTCTCTCTTGGGAGAAAACTACCTATATAAATATATTTCATGAAACCGGTTGTCATATAGAAGTAGATGCAACGATCCAAAATAAAGTAACAAGATTTTGAAAGTGCTGTTTTAAAACTTTTTTCGGATACTAAATGTACTTGAGTTAAAAATACTAATTTTGGTTTTATTTTCTTCTTCATAGCAAACTTCACAAATTAACCGATAGAAGAGATGACTGCAGGATGGGGATCGAGAAACGATGGCAAATTCCGAAAGTCAACATCACTTGCGTAACACTGCCATACTGCTGATGCGTAAACCAAATGTTGTTTGATAACCCCTGTTTTTAGTTAATATGGAACTAAATGGCAAATGCTTATAAACAGACAACAGAAACTTCTGTTGTACCACTTTTTTTCACATTTAGATTTTACATTCGAACTAAACTTGTCGGGGTTACTCAAAAGTCCTTCCAAATAACTTTAAAATAAGTAGAATCCTTTACATACAAATCCAATATTATCCCTTTTACAAACAAACCCTGGTATAATAACATGACCGGCTTTAAAACTTTAATCGGTATACACGAGACTCGATACCCAAGATACCAACTTTCGTACTAAAATAATATGTGATGACGGCTTAGGGAAGCCGCGTAGGTATTCATTGGAAACAAAGATGGAAACAGTTGCCAGATAGATATGTTGTTTAACTTAAATTTACCTATAGCTTTTGCCAGCGGATTTGCCCGCGTGGTGGTCGGAAATTATCCCGCGGGAACGTAATACCGGGATAAAAAGTATCTTATGTGTTAATCTAGTTATAAACTATCTGTGTTCCAAATCTCATCTAAATCTGTTGAGCTGTTTTTGCGTGGTTGAGCTACGAACATCCAAACATACAAACTTTCACACTTATAATTATAGTAGGATGAACTAGCGACCCGCTCCTAAGCTGCTTCACACGATTTTATGACTTGAAAAAATATTGAGATTTCTATAATTATGTAAGTCTAACTTCCGTAACAAATTCTTTCAACGATGGTGACACCCGCATCAAAATCTGTTGCGTAGTTTAGAAGAACAACGCGACCGCGCATTTCGTGTTTGGCTGTGTGACCACACAGCCAAACACGAAATGCGACTATGATTATAATATATATATAGGGGACATTTGTGTATGTGCTAAGGTAATAACAGTCGCACATGTCGGTCGGTCAGGTTAAGCTACATTTGCCACGTTCGATCCATGGATGGGTGACCATCTTTACATTCGAATAGGTATGCCTTTGTTTTCGGCTGCCATTTGTGGATCTTTGACAGTCGTTACGGATCGCCAGAAGCCCGAAAGTCTGACAAACAGTCTTATCAAGGGGTAGCGTGTTACCCAGTAACTGGGTTGTGGAGGTTAGATAGGCAGTCGCTCCTTGTAAAATACTGGTATTTTCAGCTGAATCCGTTTAGACTAGAAGCCGAGTTGCTTCAGCAATATGTTTTTGTGTTGCAGGGAACTTTTACTGAAACAATATTGATCGACTTTGTTAACCGGGGTTTTAGTGTAATTTTGTGAATAATAGAATCCAATTTGGAAACTAAAGTTGGTCGCGTACAATGAGCTAGCACGGATAGAGTTGAATGTATGCCAGCGTGATTAAAATGCTGCTGCACGTAAGAAAGATGAAGAACTGCCGGACGGAGCCAGCATTTAAATTACCATCCTTTCACATAAACGACATGTTGTTTTAGACGAATTGTTCACAAATGCTAGAACATTTTGTAATGCATTATGTTATGGGGGAAGCGCCAGGTAGGTAATGGTGGAATAATTTTTTTCAGTAACAAGTATGTATTTTCAGAATTATAATAATTAAAATCATCAAAACAACCCTATTAATTAATATTTCATGAAATAAAAAATAAAACATTTAAATCTGTTTTGTTATTATGTCGTGTATCCAAACATCAGGCATCTAGCCGCCTGGTGACCTATAATACAGATTTTTAAATAAACCTACCTCAGGCACCAGTCTCTCACAAAGTTAGCTGTTTTTTCGTACACTACTGTTTAAGTTTAGCATTAAGTTCATAACTTATGTAGAGAGAGAATAAAACGTTTTATATTATTATTATTAATACATACTTGTAACGGTCACGAATCATATTTGTTCAACATACCTACAACTTGGCACTGACTTACAAATTCCGAAAAACGTAAGAAAATTATAATCTGGAGGGCTTCCCTGGCGCTTACCCCTTATGGTGGTTTTTGACTTACTTATTCGTACTAAGAATAAGAGGAATTCCAACAAATTAATGTATTGCATTTGTCTTTCTCTGAAGTGGTCTTCAACAAAGAGTAAATCATAAAAGTTATATTATAAACTAGGTACTGCCCGCGTCAATGTTGAAAATTTGTTTTGTTTTTTCATACAACTTCTACCCCCTATTTCACTGCTTAACGGGGGGAAGTTTCTTAAAATCCTTTCTTAGCTGGCTATGCCAAATTTAGTAGGTTCAGTAGTTTTTGGGATTTCGTGTTTAATCAGTGAGCGAATGAATGTATGTATGAGTGACCTTTCGCTTTTATATACATATATAGATAAAGATTCGTCAGTGGTCAAACTGGCCACTGGGTGAAAAGCCTTGTTTAAGATAGTGTCAGTTGCAGAATGGGTAACAAAAGTCAACCCAAGTTTCTATAGGTATCTACTTATAACAGTAACTTTACCAGAAAAGTATTATATTCTAATCTCTATAGTGTAGGATTAAATCGCCCAAACATTATTACCTAGGGACTGTCGTACTATTTGATCCAAAATTATGTTTGAACCCTTTAATACCTTTGCAAATTGAATTGGACAAAGGTACCGTTCCTAATTCCGTCTATTGTGTATGGGAGGCATAAAGAGAAGGTCTTCTTGTATAATGTTACGCAAAATGTCGAAAATAGTTACTATTAATGTTTGTGGACCGAAATTTGCGCCTATAAGCTCCCGACTTGTCCCAGCGGAGGTAATTTCCATCTCTACAAATTTCGGAGGAACTCGTGCCATGCATTTCAATTAGTTCCCTGATTTAGGGTGTATCTATGCCTCTTACTAGCCCAATAGCCAATTCTTATTATTAGTCATTCTATAGACATCGACTTTCTGGTAGATTTCGGGTTAATTCCTCAATATGGAGTTCGCAGTGTTACAGACGATAAAATCATAATGGATTTTAAGAGCTCAACAATCAAGTAATTAAAACAATTACTTTCCAATTGTTTTGTTATTGACTTGAATCAGCTTGTCTAACAGACCAGAAGATAACTAGGTCGTTCTTGCGACCTAGTCTAGTCTAGGATCTTGCCATGTGAGAAGCTGGTAGCTAGAAGCTATATTCTAATTCACAACTCGTCGGACAACTCCGGAATAAACACTCGAGTATAAACTATAAACATAGAAGTCAAAACATAAAACTCATTATTGTTTAAAACTATTCGTACAATATTCATAAACTGAGCGGCTATCCCACAACTTGTTGAAATACAAATTAATGATCGTTCTCGGTAACTTTGTATATCAATATTGTTGTTTTGTTTAACGTAGCTTCCTCTAATCATTTGATTCCTCTTGGCAACAACGAGATTAGATTACGCCAACACAATTAATATTAATTGTAGGTACCTGTTTTGTGTGTTGCTAGATTATTAAGTTCTCAGATAAGACGGGCAGCTCAATGATTCGGCAAATAAGTGAAGTGGTCTGGAACGATCGTGTTACGTTGAAACGAATTTCTTTTTTCTTTGTGTTTCATTTTTATTTTTTCGTAGAATTCATCTCAGGCCTGTCGTCCACGACTTTACTGTGAAGTTATAAATTCAAATCTCTAATGAGTGGCCAGAATGTCACATAGTGTTTCAAAAGCGGTCTATATGTTACCGGCCAAACCCAATTTCAGGCCAAACTAGTTTGTCCTAGGCCAAACAGACTTATCCTACGCGTGATATGTCGCAGCCAACTAGCTTAATTAGCCATTTCGTTAACAGCCTTTGGAAGTAACGCTCGCCGCTCGCTCGTTTTGGTCACAGTTCTAACCTAACCTAACCTAACCCATTTAATCGGCGTGCCCCGGCTTAATAAACCAGCTTGGCCTAGTAGAAACTAGTTTGGCCTGAAATCGGGTTTGGCCGGTAACATATACACTATATACGGTCTATAGACGCGCCTTTCTAACGCGTTGTTGACTTTTGAGTAGAATCCTGGACGATGAGCTTTAGGCTTGCTTCGTTGCAAAAGCTCTTCAGTTGAAACCTCTGGCCCGCAGAAAGGATGATAATTGCTGGAAATGCTCACAAGTAAGTACTCTATCAAGTATATAGCTGGCGCTCTGCGTTTTCACCCAGGCGGCCACCCCGGCTCCTAAAGCACTGTGCTAGAGACTTTATAGTTGAAAATGTTATGAAGTACCAAGAAATGTTGGATCATTTACTAGAGAACCCTACTTCTTGCTTCATTAAGTTACTACTACTCTTAAAAGTCACTTGTCCATAGAAACTCGCATAAAACTTGTAATAAAGAAACTTTGACTTCTTTATAACAGAAACGAGAGCAAAAGAAACCACACTTACTCAAAAGCATAAAAGAAAAAGAAAAAATGGCCGGCCTCGCTCCAGTTGACTTCTTCACAAAGTAAATATTGTTAAATGAAACGCTGATTAAATTAAGTAGAGGTAATTTTATTAGGCGAACAGAATTTATCGAAGGGACTGAAAACCTAAGGAATAATAAGTGTTAGGTAATTTAAGCATCTGGAAGAGGAGTATTTTAACTATCGCCATTTAAATTTATTAAATTAATGAAGGAAGTAAACTGTGGTCATATTTTATTTTCTTTAGAAATGCCCATGAATGTTTAAAGAATTTCTTCTGCATATGCACAACACTACTCTCACCATCAAGCATCATGTACGGTGGGCTGCATCAATTGGGTACCCCAGTTGTATAAAAAAATGTAATACAACTGGGGTACCCAATTGATGCAGCCCACCGTACCAATCAAAATACAGATTTTGTACAATTGTCTATAGGCCATACCAACCCGCAATGGGCCCGCGTGGTGCATTACGGCCCAGTCCCTCTCACCGAGAGGAGGCCTGTGTCCCAGCAGTGGGAGTGTGGGCTGATTATGCATACCAAAATATTGATATTTATCAGGAATGGTCTACGGAGCGAAACCTGTAAGCATGTAAGTGAAGTGAGACCACTTGTTACGTACCAAAATCAAATTGTACAATTTGATTTAAATATGTGTCGTTTACCCTCTTAATGTAAACGTTTTCCATTTTACGCTTATACGCGTTCTCATAAAAACTCATTGAAATTTCGCTGGAGCTATATCACATTCGTAACAGTCAGGTCACGTCGTTATTATGTTACAATTTCAAAGATTGGCGGCGGTGGAATGTTCTCTGTGCACTATTAAATGGCGACCCGATAAGCTTCTATCGGTTCAAACTGATGGAATTTTCGTATAGAATTTTGAGCTTTGGTTTAATTGAAAGTGAAGTGCTGTTTGAGTTCCCCACTCATTTTATACTCTGACTATTCTCGGTGTTACGGTTTAAATATACACCTAAATAAAGTCAAAACATCCAAAGGTTGGCTTTAAAAGATCGCTTTTTAGCGACAATACCGGTTTATATACCCTTTAAAAAAAACTTATGTCTTGAATTCGTATGGAGTACATAATAAAGAATATTCTTTTCCATTCTAAACGTCGTATTTGCTCGTAAATTGACTCAGCGAATGCACCGTATAGACCACTTGCAGTGCTTGCTTATGGAATTGAGACGCAAGGCTTAGAATAGGTATACATGACCGTGACTAATGGTCTGAAATCACCAACACGTAGCGAGAAAGCGAGGTGATCAATACTCCATCCTTCTCTGTATGTTGGAGGCATCGGATATTATAGGCGGTTAAACCTGAAAGTCTGTATACAGCCGATTATAATATTTTTGTCTGCATCTAGACGTGTATAGAATAGGTATAAGGTTTGCTTGGCGTGAATAGGATTTTAAGACTTTGCTCTCACGTAAAATGTTTTTCTTTTTCTCGCTAACTCCTATGGGAGCTTCAACGTAGAAACGTAAGTACTTACTTATCCAAAACTAATAACGTTACATTAAGGAGAAATAAACCTTAACGTTATTTCTTTGGCGCTTTCTTAACTTTTCCTCTTTGCCACACGTTAATTAAAAATTTAAACAATATCTTGCGACACAATCATATATTTTCCGGCTTTATAGAGAGGTGAAACATTGTCCAAAGAATTTTAATAATTGCACCCAAAAAAAAAGATTTATTCTTTTAATTTTGTTCATCAGGGATTATGTTATACCTACTTGAAAGCTTTACGTAAATAATGAGAAAAATAAACGTTCTCACATTAATCCGACTACGACTTTGAATTGTATTAAAATTAGTTATATTTTTATAGAAATAAAAACAGTCCAAATATTCAAGTCTACAGGGATTCTTATATAAACAGTGGCGGGTGGCAACCGACGTCAAACACACCGACAATTTCTGACATCTTCAGCTGAAAAGTACTTCTGTGTTATCTAAAGGGCAAACAACGGTATAACTTTTGGGTGAATGTCGGCGAAGCCATCTTTTTTTCTCGATAAAAATTTGCCACGATATTTCCTTTGTATTTTTTCGTAGGATTTTTAATTTTCATGAACCGACTTCACTTTAAGCATCGTTTTTGTTAGAAAATAGGTTCGGCATAGAACTACTCCGCAAAAATGTTCTTTGTTAATCTTATAAATATTTAACCGTTACAAAGAGGTTTTTATGTTCTACTTACATATACATAATGGCTTCTAATCATTGATACATGGCCAACTGGGACAGGATCCTTTTAGATAATATTACCGAAAGATTTATTCGAAGACTCAGCACTTTCTTAGACAAACGCTATGCGTTGGAATGGATTTAAATGGTACGGAACAGAGCGAAAGCGAAGTTTATCTAAAACGTAATCGCGTTTATTACCTGTGATAAAATAGATTGTTACGTCTATTAGACCAGATATTATCTTCCCAAGATGACAGAATAATTTCCAAAAGCGGAAAGTTTCGTATTTAAAAGAAGGAACAGCTGTTAATAAAGGGTTTTAGATTTGTTGGAAGAACAATGAAAAATGCCGTTAATGCGCTATTGTATTTATTGGTCTTAAAATTTCAGAATTCTTATTCAAAGTCGATGTCTTGTCAGACTTCTTTATGTCAACATTAAGTAGGAAATGATTATAGCACTAACTAGTAGGTAAAGTAAGTAAAACTTATTCGTTCATTCACAAAATAATAAAATAATGCAAATAACAATACAAAATTATTGGTCACAGTACGGAAATACAACACACGTTAATATTAACGGAAAGTCATTGGTTTACAAATTCAGAAACTGCCACACAGGTACGAAATTGAGGCGGCGTCATCATAATCAATTCATCATAATGTCCCACGTTATGGCCGCTGGTTTCAGCTAACAGAGCTAGTGTTACATGCTGTCAAAATGCCTAATACATCTAGTAACCGGATTATCAAAACACAGGAAATATTAATTGCTGGTTTAGTTATGTTCGTAGTGCATGACGTTATGCAAATTGGGCATTTCTAGCATGACATAATGAAGGTAGTTTTCTGTAATTTATGTTTTCAATAGTGAAAATACTTATGTGATCTCTAATTTATTTATCCCGTGATGTGCAAGTTCTTGGCGAAGGCCTCCCTTTCCTTTCTCCACACGCGTCTGTCAACTGCCTTTGCAGACAGCTTCTTTTGGTAAGGGTCAAGTTCGCCCCTCCACCTTCTTCTAGCCTGTGACTATAAAGTATACAGTATAGACTGGCAAGAATAATTGAAATGGTATTAATAAAAAAAAGAACATTTTGAAAGAAAATGCAGCAGAAGCTAGAAAAATGCAGAATATTAGGTGTTGAGGTATAACTTGCAAGGATCGTTTAATGTTGCTCTAGTCTGCAACAGGGTTAAACCAATTAGGATCATCAATTCACAGGATATGAGAACAGTATTGATTTGACAATCAATAATACACGGGCTGACGCCCGTGTTCTGTCGATTTCAATTAAATAGGTAGTTAAATACGGCTCATCAAAACAGAAGATGTTTAAACTTTTTGTTTTTCAACATTTCGTAAGACTTTTTCTTGATGTTTACACCTCTGAGGAAGAACATACCTACTTAGCCGTAGCCGCCGCGGGAGACGCCCTGGGCGTCGGAAATCCCAGGCTGATTCCCGGGCACCGTAGGCGCGGGTTTGCGGACGGCGAGTAATGCGTAGCTCGCTCTCCGGTAAGGCCCAAGCCCAGGTCGACGCCGCGTTGTGTTCCACGCGCGCCTCAAAGAGATGTAAGCACCAAGTCATGGGGTCCGCAAAATGGAGAATGTCCAAGGCATGGGGGCCGATGCCTGCCAGAGGTGCGGGTTGTTCGAAAGAGATACCGCGGCCCCTGGCACACAGGCAACTGAGGGAATACGGGTGGGTTTTAGTCAGTGGAAGTCTGACACGCCCTCCTGCTCCACCCAGAGCGGGAGAAGTTATTTGTTAATTTCCCTTCCAAAAAAAATCCTAATACTTTTCTTTTCAAATAAATAAATAGGTATCCATGTAATTTGATTTGACAAAACCGGTTCCTAGCATAAACATTTCAATATGCAAAATTAAACCCTACACAAAAAGGCACTTAGACATCGAAGTACATCCTCCACAGTGCTGTCATCTGCTAACGTGCCCAGAATGTAACGTTTACAATTTATGCTAATGACCTCTATATTTCAAAATGTTCAAAACGTGAAAGGGTCATCGCGTAGCTTGTGTCTGACATTAATAATGCAAACTGCATCTGCATACATTCATCATAGTACGACTATCTCATTAGCGACCCTAAGTTTGCCGAGATTGGATTCCTATGGCACAGGTAGAAATGTAATGTAAATTCTATTCAAACTAGGATGTCTACTGTACATCCTTGCACTCACGTATTCTAAACAACATAATCGCCATTATGCTGTTTAGAATACCTGTAATTGAAAATTCGACTTACAAAATGTTTAGGTACCTACATTGTTTGTCATTGTATTAATAAAATATTAGTTCAGTATTAATCCCTTTTGATACTATTGTAAGTTTATTACAAAAGGCAGTATTACGAATAAAGTAAAGAAAAACAAGTCTTTTGAAAAGTTTTGTTGTTGAAAATTCTATAAATAAGGATCAATGTTTCAGAATTTAAAGCGGTAAATTAAAAGTGTAAGCGATACTGTGTAGTTAACTGACCTTTCCCTCGTAAAACTGTGCTTTAAAATATCTTACTTAGTTTAATAACTTAGTAGAAACACGTCCACAAAAGGGCATAAATAACTTCCGAAAGCAAATATTTAATATTTTTGGGTAGGTCCCGGCCCTAGTCCCTGAGAGTAAACTTGTTATGTTGTGCAAATATTTCGAATGTTCCTGCCGAGGGTACCTGTTATATTATGTCCCTCATTAAACATTACACGCGCGTTGTCTTTGGCGAATGACATAATTAATCGAGGAGACTCAGGTTAATTCGTCCTGGATGGAAATTGGTTTCATCCTTCGTCCCTTCGCAAGTAAACGAAATGAAACACTTTCCGGTGTCTGTACAATTTTGACCTGATTTATCAACGTACATTCCGGCGACTGAGCTCCGGATGTTTCAGTCCCTCGTGGTAACAATATATTGAAAGAATTGGATTTTCAGCACACAGGCTAAAATGTTGGATGCTATGCTTGTACTAAAATAAAAGTTTGGAAGACTGAAGGCTATTGAGTTCTTCACTGTATTGATATTCAATTTAATATTGTAACTTCCTTATAACCCTAATTCTTTAAGATCCTAATTACCACTTGCACTAAATTCGTCTTCAAATCTTATAATGCTGGTAGTCATAGGGCCTTCTAGTAAACAAACTATAACCATGATTTTGACGCTTAGTTTAACTTGGACAGGAGCTTAACATAAACTTTGCAATTTAGACTATAATTCCATCATAAACTGTGAAAGTTGGAACACAGTTTCTAAATCTACCCTCCGATAAGTTGCACACAATATTGCCAGCATAAATCGAGAGTCTGTTGTTATACCAAGAGTACTTCGAAAACATACCTTTATATCGAAACCTTTATATAGCGGAAGAAACGTACAATATCCAAAGAGATCCAATAAATTATAGCTGAGATCCATCTTCTATAGCTGGGATTTACGATCAAAACAACTAACAATAAAACCTATCAGATTTTATTTGCTTAAACATTTTACCCAGATATTGCTTTCATTCGATTCGCATGAAATCTATTTCAATTGAAATCATATTTAGCAATTGAAAACAAAATAATACAAACGTTTCGTTTGAAAACAATTCCCATTTGCAACAATTCCCGTATTCAAAGTAAAAGTTTGATCTACGAATCTGCCGTCGGATGTTAATAAAATTTCAATTTTGAATCAGGTACAAGTGTTTTATAATATAACCTTAAAAGTTTTATCATTCTATTGTTTGAAAATGTAACTTAAGGGTAAAGTAAACTTAAATGTCGAAACTTTATTACTTCAGTGGTTCTCGAACGATGTAGTTGGTGAAGTGTCGCCGAACAAAACGGAGTGAGGGAGCGGTTTAACAAATAGTGCCGGTTCTGCCCCGTTTAACGAATATTCGAAGAAACTTTTGACCGCTCCTCCGAAGCTTGCGAATTTGTTGAACCTACTATACTCCATTTGAAATAAGATTAGACATTTAAACAAACCTTTTTTACAGTCCGTTCAACTCATTCTCACTTCTATACCGTAGGCATAAGGATGGCATCAAAAGCAATAAAGTAGTTACAATACCAACTGTTTACTGCAGCTGCCATTTGTCATGCCACCAACGCAATAGAAGTCAAAATCGGTTGATCGGACTGTAAAAAAGGTTTCGTTAAATATCTAATCTTATTTCAAATGGAGTAGGTATAGGTCGTTCAACAATGGTTTCAGAATCAATTATCTTGTGTCGACAGCGAACTTAAAATAAGTATTCGTCAATATTTTCATAATTGGGAAAGGTAATTTTCCACGAAACAAAAGGTTTTCTCTATGCAACGAAAACAATGGATGTTTTTGTGTCTGGTTAAAATTTTAGATAACAACAGTTTATTTGTTAGTACCTATTCATTTACAATGGCGCGTGCCCGTGGGTTGAGACACTTTGTTATTTGATAGCATAAGTTCAAAGACTAGTAAACAATCGTAGAAGCAAACTATTTATTTACTGTTGTATGATTTTACTGGGAAAAGTATATTAGGATTACTTCGACTAACAAAATAGCTAATCATAGCGGATATTGATTTGACTTATTACACTGATCAACACGACTTTTTGCCGTTAATCCAATTAAATATTTTCGATATCTCTCATGTAATTATTTAAAAATGATTTTGCATCGAAATTTCTAAATAAATGACAAATTATAAATTAGCCAAATTTTTTACAGTATATCGAAAAAAAAAACCTAATTGGCCATAACAATTAAAATAACACTGGTATTTGTAATTAGGTACACGATATAACCTCACAGTTCAATACACGGAGAAAAATAGTTTGAAGTTATTTCTACCAGGAACTTCTTTCCGTGTACGATATTAGTAGTTAACGACGTTCTATTTCTAGTGTCTTTTCAACGGGTTATGGTTGATTGTGATGAGTTCATTTTCATGCATTTTGGTTTTAAATAAATGTTCTATACATACACATTACAATATAAATACTTTAGAATCTAATTGGGGCGCTTTTCAAAAATGTGTGTAACACCCTATTGTTCTGAATATTACATTAAGTGTACAGACTCATTATGGTTCCAGTCTTATAAAATAAGTTAAAAACAATATAAGTTGAACATGCTCAAATTCATAGGCTATCTTCTATTTTATTTGTGGAGAGTTTTCTTCAAGTTCAAATCGACAACGGCCTACGTCGTTACTAAATAACATTTACAATTTGTCTTTTAAGCCGACGATGTAGCGGCCAAAAAGTAGGTTGCGGGGAGGTGTATCGCAACTGAGGCGAGCCGCGATGTCGAATGGGAGGCATCGCGGCTGAGGCTTACAGGCTGCGGCGGAGGAGGAGTGCTGGTACGTCTGAGTAGCGCTCTTCCCTTCCGTGGCCTGGACGGGGCCGCCACCGTTTGATGACACTCCTCTTCCCCTGCGGTGGGGCCGCAGGGAAAGAGGCGTGTCGGTATAGCGTTGACTGCTCTCCCTATCCCCTGCGGCCGAAAAGTGGTAGGCGGCGGGGCCACTGTGCTGACCCGTCGCAGAGGGACCAAGGGTGGCAGACACGGGGTCTTCTGGGGCCCTTATGCTATTTGGTTCCTGGGCTGGTCACGGTGTATCATGTGTCCTGATGCGCTGGTGGTAGGGGTTATTCCCCTGCGAGCAGGGTCCGGTGACGGCCAGCCGCGGCGGGTTCGCGGATGGCTTGCGCGTTTCCGTGTTCCCGCCTCAAGCGACACTGGAGGACACCGTGGAGTTTTAGTGGGTTACAGTCCCACATAACTGCGCTATCTTCCCGTGGTAGCGTAGTAGGCATTTCTACACGTTAAACAAAAAATAAATGCTCGGGTCGACGGCGCGTTGTACCACGCGTGCCGTCAGAGATGTCAGCAACAATTGGTGGGGTCCGCAAGGGCCGATGCCTGCCAGGGGTGCGGGTTGTTTGAAAGAGATACCGTCGCCTCTGGCACACAGGTAACTGAGGGAACACGGGTGGGTTTTAGTCAGTAAAAGTCTTGAACGCCCTCTTGCTCCAACCAGAGCGGTAGAAGTTATTTGATGGTTTCCCAACCCCCAAAAAAAAAGGATGTAACTGCCATCCATGATAAGTTACCTTTTACGACACCCAAGGGTCACGGTTGGGATGCGAGTTGCGACGCTCTATTGTATTCCAGAATTATATTACGCTCTAGGTAAACAAAGGACTATGAATGATGGTCTAATGTAGGTACAATTAACCCTTTACTGATTTGTAGCAAAGGGTGGTAAAAACCTCAACTTATATTTTTGGCTTACGTATTTACTAGCTTTTGCTCGCGTTAATGTAGGATTTGACAATCAACTCAGGTTGTATTCTGGACTGAGAACGGAACAGTATTCTAGAACGCTCCTAGGTATACACAATATTGTATGTACTTCTATTTGGCGCTGATACGTATACATTCTGCGCATTGGACACACGCGCACATGCAATGTTTGCCCTTGCGCTTTATTAATTGTAATAGCAAAACTTAGTTTACTTAAGACTTAAGTCTTTGTTCTTACTGAGAATTCCGGAATATAATTCCTAATAATATTTTTCTTTTTGCGTGAATATCACATTATGTTTCACAGCCACCTTACTTTGTTGTTACATCCACCATTGATGCGGTCTTCACTAAGTAATAAATAACCCAAGTTCGTCTTTCTATTAACAATTTGTTTGTAAACTTTTATTCTTCATTCCGACGCTTTTCCACCTTAATCTTTCACGATGGATTTCTCAGTAAGCTCTCTTGATTTTTCGCACCATCTCACCTTAATGCCACAAGGATTACTGTTTGATGTAAGTACTAAACAAGAGGGGATAACCGAAGTATTTATAGGGAAGTGTCTGGTAGTCCCGAGTGATGACACTGAGTAGACAGAATCTTAATTTTGTGTTGCAGATCTTACTGAAAGAGATTTTAATACTTTGAGCTTTCAAATCAGGTTGTTTTGACAAAAATTATACGTAGGTACTAAGATCGTAGCTAATTACTTAAATGTTAACAACTTTTTAAAACTGAAAAAAGTTTCGTAACTATTATTATACAGGAAAAGTTTTTATCCCGTGCGCAAACTGTAACCATGATTTCAGCATATCATTCTAGAACCTCCAGCGCAAAAATGTATCGTCAGTTATAAAAAAAAACAGCTGTTCCATACATTTTGACCGCGTAGGTATTGCACTTTTCTATGAAACAGCAGATTTTTTTGTAAAACTGACGAAAAATTCTTCGCTGGGGGTCTAAAATGGTATGCTGAATTCAGTGTTAAAGTTTGCGCACTGAATAAAAACTTTTCCTATTTAGAGTATGTTTAACAATTAATTAGCAAAGTATCTATTCTAAAATAAATGTATTCTGATTAAAACATAATTTAGATAACTTAGAACAAACTTCGACTTTAAGCCATTCATCGCACAATCGAGTCTTGTGTCTTCTTGAGCAGACTATTGCATAGAAATTACTTCTTAACAAAGGTCAAAATAGTCGAGTTGACATCAAACTAAAACCTTTTTACTGGCCAGGCAATTTATGAAACATAAATCTTTAATTTTTTTAGATTGAACTGTCAGCGCCTGTCAGTGTCACATCTAAAGAAGATGGCTGAATGTCACTCTGCGGTATTGAAATGACAAAAATATAATACAGCAGTACAGCAGATTCTATTGTACATTAACGAGACAAAAACAAATACCCAAACGGACAAACTTTGAAATTGATTCTGTTAAAGCATCAGCTCCACTTCTGTTGGCTCTAGTCAACTTGGAGCAATTTGTAGATATTAAGACGTTAGCTATAAGTATTTTGTCAGGCGTTTAACTTAATGTCCTTGAGTGCTTGCTCAATGTCAATGAGAGGTTAAAAATTAATATACGTACAAGTCTTTCTCTGCGTGCTACATCCTGAGTTTTTTAATTCCTAAAATTCCCAAGAAGTTCCTCCAGTTTTGTACATGGTCCATACGAACCGGATAATATATTATCTACATACTAGCAAAGTGGAATGAGCTGGAATTGGATATTCTGGAAATTGAATCTAATGAGTACCTGAGTGAAGAGGTGACGAACACGTTTTTGGAAGAAAAGTGGATCGGACATTAAGTGAAATAAAACAGGAAGTGTTTTTAAGCATTATACCTAATATTTATTAAATTCACCCAGCACTCATTAATATTAAATCAGGTAAAATTAAATATAGGAATTAAGTATTGGTTCTAAGAACCTAAATAAGGTTAGTAACATATTTTATAATTATCAGACATTTACAAAGTCATTTACTTATTTATATTCTTTTGTGTATACATATTTACAAGGAATTATTTACAGAGCATTAGGTTAAATAATATTTGTAAAATATAGTTAACGTGTACTTAAAATACAGTACAGTAGTGTTATTGTTAGCCTGCATTAGTTAGCTATTTATTTTTCAATATACAATTATTATTTTTAAATTTAAACCTTTACAATTAATTGTTGCTTTGTTAACTATTTAATAGGTAGATAAATATTTTTTTGTTACGTTATTTCTTTAGAATAGTAAACCTTAGATACTTTCCTATAGTAGTTATTATAATATTTGCAGTGATTCAACTCAAAAGTCAAACTTGTATATTTAAACTTAGGCTAATTTGGCTTAGTCTCATTAGTCACTACGTATTTTTGTTACAGTTTCGTTATATAACATTATAATTGTATAATTACAGGTCTACGACACTCTCCTTTCGAAATGACTGAGATTAAAGAACTTAAAAAGAAGCGAAGCAGTTATAAAGGAAGATTAACAGTATTTGGAACCTATTTAAGTAATCTAAAGGATGCCGAGATAACCCCCTATCAGGTAGTGGAGTTGCAATTGCGAGTCGCAAAATTAGATGATCTTTATAATGAATTTAACGAGGTTCAATTGAAATTAGAATGCATGTGTGATAATATTGATGCAGAGACACTCGAAAGAACTACAATTGAATCTCAATATTATGGATTAGTAGCTAGTTATGTTAGGTAACTTTTCTAAATCTGAGCAAGACGAAGTAAAATCAAATTGCAGTAGTGGTAAGCGTCAGTTCGTCAAGTTGCCTACAATTCAATTACCCAAATTCACAGGATCATATGATAACTGGCTCGAATTTCGCGATACTTTCTCAAGTCTCATTCATGGTAGTGACGACATAGACGAGATAAATAAATTCCATTACCTGAGGTCATCCTTAGCAGAATCTGCTGCTGTCGTGATCCAGTCAATTGAGTTTTCTGCTCAAAACTACAATGTGGCATGGGAGCTTCTTTGTGAGCGATTCGATAATGAAAGGTTATTAATTGAGAATCACGTTACGGCGTTGTTCAGTGTTGAGCCAATCACTAAGGAATCCTCAACTGCATTAAAAGGTATTGTAGACAATGTAAACAAAAATATCAGAGCGTTGAAAACATTAGGCGAACCTGTTCATAGTTGGGACACATTACTTATTTATATTATTCGTCAAAAACTTGATACTATAACATTCCGAGAATGGGAGGAATACAAAGGGCGTATTGATAAATCTAAGCGAATCACTTTTAATCAGTTCATTGAGTTTTTGCGTAGTCGCGCTGATTTAATAGAAACACTAGAAAAGTCACGTCATTCTACAACTAACATAAAACAGAACACTAAAATAAAAGCCTTTGTTACAACAAAAAACACTAGTAGCTCTTCCTCAAATAGTTGTCCAAAATGTAAAAGCGATCACAACCTTAATTCATGTCCACAGTTTCTATCATTAAGCGTCAACGATAGAATGTCTTTAATACCTAGCTTTAAGGTATGTTATAATTGTTTGCGTCACGGTCACTATCCTAATAATTGCAAGAAACCAGGGTGTAAAATATGTAAACGCAAGCACCACACGCTTATTCATAACGCAGATTTCAAACCACAACCTGTTTCAAGCAAATCAGCTGACGGTACGACCGATAAGGCTAAGGTTGACTCATCCTCCACTGCCGACACAAACAATAGTCACGTTGCACTCTCAGCTAATATCTCAGCGCATTCGCATACGTGCAGTACAGGCGACATCCTGTTGTCAACTGCGTTAGTGAGGTGCTACGATGTCAATAATAAAGAACACATCGCTCGAGCTCTTCTCGATTCTGGTAGTTCAGCGTGTTTAATGACCGAGAATTTATTTAATAAGTTAAATCTACCCCATTTAAACACAGACAAATCTATACAAGGCATAAATAAATCTCTTTCGCATGTGGAAAAAATGTGTTGTGTGCACATTAAATCGTTACATGAATCGTACGATAATGATTTAATGTGTTTTGTCTTACCCACGATAACTGATAACGTTCCCGCTAGACAGGTACATGTGAATATACCGTCAAATATTCACTTAGCTGATCCGTATTTCCACACACCCGCTTCTATTGATATTATTATAGGAGCAGACGTATTCTGGAGTTTATTAGGATCTGATAAGATTTTACTAGGTGATGGGAAACCAACACTTTATCAAACTAGACTTGGTTGGCTAGTTTGCGGCCCAATAAACGGCGGCTATATTAATAATTCATCTCAATTTTCATCAATTAAATGTAATTTTACTAATGTTAACGATTACTATGAAGGTTCTTCCATTTCAATTGAGTTAGATGACATCCGAAACCAATTATCGCGTTTCTGGCAGCTTGAGGAAGTTTGTCATGAGTCATCTACTTATTCAGATGAGGAGAAGATGTGCGAAGAACACTTTATAAAAAACACAACGCGCTTGGCAGATGGCCGCTTTAGCGTTAAAATACCGTTGAAAGAATCTTCGAATAGTTTAGGCGATTCATATCATCGTGCAAAACGATGTTTTCTGTCATTGGAGCGCAGAAATCTCAGCCAACCCTCACTCGATAAAATGTACAAAGATTTCATGACTGAGTACATTTCTTTAGGCCATATGTTCGAGTGTAATATTAATGAAGATCAGCGGTCATATTTTATTCCTCATCACGGAGTACTGCGCGAGAGTAGTAGTACAACCAAATTACGGGTAGTTTTTAATGCTAGTGCAACCACCACCTCTGGGAAATCTTTAAATACAATACAGATGGTGGGGCCTACAGTTCAGGACGATTTGACTGCAATCCTTCTTCGATTTAGAATGCATAAGTACGTCCTCTCTGCGGACGTAGAGAAAATGTACAGGCAGGTGTCTGTACATCCATCAGATTGGCACCTGCAGCAAATTGTTTGGCGTGATGATGCTTCTAGCCCTCTTAAAGCCTACCAATTGCAAACAGTGACTTACGGCACGGCTAGTGCTCCGTTTCTCGCTACTAGGTGCCTCAAACAGGTCGGTCTTGAATGTCAGGATCAAAAGGTCGCTGAAGTTATTCTTCATGATTTTTACGTGGATGACCTTTTGACCGGTGCGGACGTGTTTGAGGAGGCTCGAATGTTGCGTCATGAGGTTACTGATGCTCTTGCTGCTGCTTGCATGCCTTTAAGGAAGTGGAAATCTAACGATCCCAGTTTAATTTCAGATCCATCTGGTGAGTCTTATATTGATTTCCACAAAGAAAGCGATGTCGTCAATAAAACGCTTGGTCTTAGTTGGCAAACTGACACAGATAATCTGTGTTTTCCTATAAATGTTCCTGAACGTATAGAAAATACTAAGCGTGGCATGTTAGCAGTAATCGCGCGAATATTTGATCCTCTAGGATTGTTAGCACCGTGTGTTGTGACTATGAAGATGTTGCTTCAGAAACTTTGGCTGGACGGGTTAAAGTGGGATGACCAGTTATCACCTGAGGTTGGAACAATATGGGCAAACATAATTAAGGCCTTGCCTTGCCTTCATAACTTACGTGTTTCACGTCGTGTGGTCTGTGACGCATACAAACAAGTTGAATTTCATATTTTTACAGACGCTTCGGAGCGAGCTTACGGCGCTTGTTTGTATATTCGCAGTATCAATGAGCAGGGTGACGTCGACGTGCGATTATTAATGGCTAAAAGTCGCGTCACTCCTATTAAACCATTAACCATACCGCGACTTGAGCTCTGTGCTGCTGTGCTTGGTGCACGTTTATATCAAAAGGTTGCTAGTTCCCTTCGCACTAAACCAAGTAAGATAGTATTTTGGACTGATTCCATGATAGTGTTGGGTTGGTTAAAAATGTTACCTATTAAATTAAATACTTTTGTTCGCAACCGTGTAGCCGAAGTCATAGAATTGTCCAGTGCAGGCACCTGGAAACATGTGTCGACACACGACAATCCAGCTGACTTAATAACCCGCGGAGCAGAACCTACCGCTATGCAATCACTGGATTTGTGGTGGTTCGGTCCATGTTTCTTAAAGCATGACAGTACTACATGGCCCTCTCCTGCTATGAATCCAGGAATCTTACCAGACATTAAATCTAGTATTTTAATTAATTTAGCCCAACATCATGCTAACAACGATTTATCTATAGCATTGATCGAGTTCAATCGTTTCTCTAATTTTATTAGATTACAGCGTTCTATTTGTTACGTTTTTCGTTTTATTAATGCATGCAAAAGGCGTTCAGCAAATACGTCCTATTTGAATGCTCAAGAATTACAAAATTCGTTAAACTTCATTATTATTCAGTCTCAAAAAGAGTCTTTTCCTGAATACAACTTAATATTAAATAATAAAAAATTACCTCATAAAAATCGATTATCAAGCTTAAATGTGTTTCTAGATAAAAATAACATTATTCGTATAGGTGGTAGATTACACAATTCCGAATATTCGTTTGAAAAGAAACATCCAATCTTAATACAGTCCACTCATCACTTTGCGAAACTTTTATTTAGATTTGAGCATATCAGACTAATGCACGCAGGTCCCCAATTATTACTAAGTACCATTAGAGAGACTTACTGGCCACTTGGTGGTCGCAATTTAGCCAGAGCATGTTATCGTCAGTGCGTTCGCTGTCGTCGTTTAAAGCCACAGGCAGTTGTCCCTCAGATGGGCAATCTTCCATTGAGTAGACTCTCACCAGCCGACTTTCCCTTTCAAAGCGTAGGAGTTGACTATGCAGGCCCTATGACCTCGTCTAGTCGTCAAGGCCGTGGATGTAGATTGGTTAAGGTATACATTGTTATTTTCGTGTGCTTCACTACAAAGGCCATTCATTTAGAGTTGGTGGGTGACTTGACGAGCAGTAATTATTTACAGGCTTTACGCCGGTTTATGTCTCGAAGAGGAAAACCTCTCAACATCTACTCCGACAACGGAACTTCGTTTGTAGGAGCCTACAATGAGATAGCTGAATTCTTAAAACGCAATTGTGACTCCATATCTGATAGTGCGGCTCAAGATGGTATCAGATTTCATTTTATTCCTGCTTACGCTCCACACTTTGGTGGTCTTTGGGAGGCGGGTGTCAAATCGACTAAATTTCATTTATCCCGAGTGTTGGGCAATTGTAATTTAACATACGAAGAGCTTAACTCCGTTTTGGTACAAATTGAAGGCATTTTAAATTCTCGGCCACTCACACCATTATCGTCAAACCCAGAAGACCTGTTACCTCTCACTCCAGGTCATTTTTTAATTGGACGACCTCTCACGTCTCTGCCTGTAAAGGATATCCGGGACTACTCCACTCATCACTTGACGCGCCATCAACGTATAGAGCAGCTGCGGCAGCATTTCTGGTCGAGATGGAGCAAGGAATATGTCTCCGAGCTTCAGCAGCGAGTAAAGTGGCGTACCGGCAACGACAGCCTGAACCTGGACTCCCTCGTTGTCATAAAGGAGGAGAACCAGCCACCGATGAAGTGGAAGTTGGGGCGTGTTGTTGGTCTTCATCCTGGCACAGATGGCATAAGCAGAGTTGTCGACATCAGGACTCAAACTGGGACCATCAGACGAGCATTCTCCAAGATCTGCCCGTTATTGGAAGACTGTTGAAAGGCGAGCTTCCAACGGCCGGGGGCATGTTAAAGCATCAGCTCCACTTCTGTTGGCTCTAGTCAACTTGGAGCAATTTGTAGATATTAAGACGTTAGCTATAAGTATTTTGTCAGGCGTTTAACTTAATGTCCTTGAGTGCTTGCTCAATGTCAATGAGAGGTTAAAAATAATATACGTACAAGTCTTTCTCTGCGTGCTACATCCTGAGTTTTTTAATTCCTAAAATTCCCAAGAAGTTCCTCCAGTTTTGTACAGATTCCTTGATTGATTGATTTTGATTGTTTTTTTTTTTTGTTGACTTTGACTGTTTCACGCACCGAATAATGTACGTTAATGTTATCGTTTTAATTACCTGTTTCATTAAAACAACATACCGTAACAATACTACACTGTGATGACATCAAAGCGTACAAGCTGTCATAGAACAGCGAAATGACGCTAAGTACCTGCCAATCTTCAAATGAAGTTGTAAAAACTTCATGAGAAAATCTTTTAACGTAAATTCTTACATAAAAATATCTATACTGGTATTGTTATTTGAATTAATGGAATTTATATTTATGGAATCTTTTTTTTAATTGTGTAAAATTCCTGGAGCTTTACATAAAATACACATGTGTATTTTGTGTAAAGCTCCAGGATATTTTTAAATATAAATTATATTAATTCAAATAACAATACCAGAATAGATATTTTTCATTGAAATTTATTAATAAAATACGCTGAAGAAACAACATGAATTTACTACCGACTTGTGTTAGCAGAAGCCAAATATTTTGAGAAAAAGAAGATTTTCATGGCACGAACGTTCCAATTTCATTAAGTCCTTTCTTAATCGGTATAAGTGCTGGGCACGCCACGATAGCGGCGGTAAGTCCCCTCTTTGAGGAGTGGCTTGAGAGGCGGCATGGCGTCCTCACCTTCCGCCTGACGCAGGTCCTCACCGGACACGGTTGTTTCGGTAAGTTCCTGTTTCGCATAAGGCGGGAGGAAATGCCGGGGTGTTTCCATTGCGAAGATCGCCCTGAGGACACGGTGGAGCATACGCTGGAGGTCTGCCCGGCTTTGGCGAAGCACCGCCGTGTCCTCGTGGAGGCGATCAGCGGCGGCGTTCTCTCGCGTTCGGCCCTGGTCCAGGCCATGGTACGGAGCGAGAGTGCATGGTTAGCAGTCACCTCCTTCTGCGAAGCAGTAATGCTCGAGCACTAATGCGGCGCACGTGAGGGAAAGGCAGTATATGCGCCCTCACGGCCGTAGTCGCCGCGGGAGACGCCCTGGGCGTCGGGAATCCCAGGCTGATTCCCGGCCACCGTAGGCGCGGGCTTGCGGACGGCGAGTAATGGGTAGCTCGCTGTCCGGTAAAGACCAAGGGGACGGAAGACGGGTCGAGGGCGCGTTGTGTTCCACGCGCGCCTCAAAGAGATGTCAGCACCAACAAGTGGGGTCCGCAAAAGCCGATGCCTGCCAGTGGTGCCGGTTGTTCGAAAGAGATACCGCAGCCCCTGGCACCGAGGCAATTGAGGGAATACGGGTGGGTTTTAGTCAGTAAAAGTCTGACACGCCCTCCCGCTCCACTAAGAGCGGGAGAAGTTATTTGATGACTTCCCATCCAAAAAAAAAAATCGGTATAAGTGCAGATCTGCCTTACAAAGAAAACATAAAGATTATATGAGTTTTTTTTTTCAGTAGAAGCTGCATCTGATATTGAAGACAGATCAATTTTATACTGAATACAACGCCTAAATCTCGATATTACTTGTACTTAGAGGTGGAATCGATGCCTATGATGATTATTTGTGATTTTTGTGATTTTAATTCTTAATTTTGCGGGCTTTCATATTGCCTGCCCCGTTAAGACAAATAATGGAAAGTTTTAACACGCAAATACTTTAACGGAGACACATAGTAAAACAAACTGTCATGTTTGTAAAATTCACGTTGTACTCGTACATAGTTAGCATTCTCGTTAGATGCGTTCGTGCACAGCATCCGTACGCGAGTATTAGTGGGCTCTCTCAAATGTCTATGTGATTTACAGCCCCGTGGGGGTAGCACAACCATCACACATTTTTGGAATAAAACTGTGTGAAATATAAAAGTACCTACTCTGCAAATTGAAACACAAATTATTTCCTCTTTCTGACGTAGGTATTTGAAACGGAATCTAACTCTGAGTAGTTCATAAATTTCGATATTATTTACGAAATTTCCGAAGTTCAGTTAACCGTGTTGATACCTGTAATTAATAAAACAGTAGTTTCAGGTTTTAAACAGCTTTACCTAGACCGGGAGTAAGTAAAACGTAACTTTGTTTCCAGCCAGTCCCGACAACTGTCGTGGTTTTAAACAAAATAAGAGTTGCGTATTGCAGTTTCCATCAAGTTTATAAGCACTTTTCCTGTATTCACTTTGCGTGACTGCACGAGCCAGTAAGTCTATATTTAAGTTTTTGTATTTTACTGAGTACTTGCACCGCCCGCACGAGTGTAAGTGCCTATGGCTTATTTCTGAGTGCGAACGTACTTTCTACGAAACAAATTTCAGTAAACTGACGTATTTTTTGTAATTTGATATTAACAGTTATTAATTTTTTCTTGCTTTAAAAATGTTTTGAATTTTAATAAGACAGAACCAATTTCACTTAACATGCCCCAGGTGAAAGGATGCCTGAACAGAATGTTTCAATATTTTAAGTATAAAAATTAAGCCAATTCAAAAGGAATAATATATTTCAATTCACTGTAATGTAATTTCACTGTAAAATCACTCGTGTATCCAGGTGCTATGGAAAGATTTTTCAGAGTAAACTTAATGCCTACATTTACATAATTATTGGATACTTTTGCAACGTTACTGTAACATATATATATATATATATCGAATTGCTTAACAAAGGCTGTCTGAACCATCTTTACAAAATATATGAGTGAAGCCTTTTGCCCAAAGGCTTAAGTTATATCTGATAAAATGTTTCAAAGCAAAGCTCTGCTAATATTTTATTACGTAAGATACTGCTTTGCTTACTCGTGTAAGACGATTGAATGTTGGGAACGAATACACGTAAGTCGAGCTGGTATTTAGAGTTCTTAAAGAAATAGTGCACCGAACAATTGCACTAAAAGCAGCAAGCACTCTCGTACAGGCTACAGGTAACAAATGGGATTAAACTCTAGCTGGATTTCGGTAAATGCTCCCGAGATCTCTTCGAAGAACTGATAACACTCTGCAGACTGTAAGTATAGCACCGACTTAGTGTGTTTACTTTATCTTCACTGGAATATTGATTCTATTACTTACTAAATATTTATGTGCCTTCCTCAGACAAAAGTTTGAGTTAAACTTTGATCTTCAAAACTGATGTTTTGTTTTATCCTCTTGACGTGACATGGGTATATTTAGTGATGGACATTCGATCTTTACAACTAAAGGTTCTGACAAGTTATACAGCGTGGCAGGGCCATCGATGTGGAAACTGTGAACCATGGAATTAGTACATGATTCTGGTCTGCATTAAAAAATTTCGTCAGTTACCAACAAAAAAAAACCTTTATTTCATACAAATGTGCAAAATTTATGGAACAGCTAAGTATTTTCTTTTAATAACCGACGAAAATATTATTGTATTTATCTTAAACTAATGTAATTAACCTAGGCCGTTTTAAGTTAAATCAATAAATAATATTCGGTCACACACGAATATTCCACGAAAATTAAATGGAACGAAACATTAATAGTTTAATTTACGTGTCCGGAGAGTTTGCAATAACTGTCAACTAAGCTGAATTTATATTGCTGTGTGCAAACACTCTTCCTGGAGAGCCAAAACGAAATTCTGTGAATATTTTACACTAAATTAGAGTATTTTCCTTTCAAATACTAATGTTTTTGATTGTGTGCCATTTTTCACTCTTACTTATAGCATAAGTTCAAATTGAAATAAATTATTAAGATACGTATAATAAATAGGTTCTCGTCGAGGTACTAATTTTTTTTTTTTTATTAGATGTTTCATACCGTCTAGTGATCTGCGGTATGAAACAGAGTACGTAACTTCTTTAAAAGATTAACGGTCTTATTCATAAAAAGTTATCAAACATCTAAACAGTTGCTAAAGTCTGGTTTCACTTTGATTACCAGACTTTAGCAACTGTTTAGATGTTCGATAACATTTTATGAATAAGACCGTTAGAAACTGATCTTAAAATATGAACTCATTTTTATACTGCCGGTGCCTTTTAAGATATCAAAGCTAATGCAATCAAAGAAGCTTTGAAAACTGGCTACTTTACATTTCTTTTTTACGAAAGTCAAAGACTTTTTACTAAAGCGGATTTGTCCAATTAACTAATAAGCGTAAGTGGCTTATCATGGCTGACTAAGTCGCAGGAATACATCACGACCTTTTACTGTCGCCACTTAGAGAGAGAAATAATTGAGAGATCAGCAGCTGGGCTTGCGGAATAGAATTAGTTGAAGTAATTATACGATGATTTGTTATATTTCCTTATGGGCTTAAAACTGACAATTACGGTAGGTGGGTAACTGGTTTAATGTTTTATTTTTACTAAAAAACTAAGATATTACACTATGGGCCTACAAAATTTGCGTGATATTTCATGATTGTATTTCTGTAATTAGGTTTGTACAAGGCTTGTAGGTGTAGCTAAGAAATAATAGCCGCACGTGTCGATCGATCAGGTTAACCTGAGCTTGACGCGGTTGGTCCGTGGATGGGTGACCATCTTTACATACCAGGTCACCCCTCCGTGCCTTAGAAAGCACGCGAAGCCGTTGGTCCCGGCTGTCATATGTGTCAAATATCTGTGGTCGGCCAAATACGCGTCTGTCTTCTACGAAAGCTATATTATATAGGTATTACTACACCTATAAGGTGGGAAACATGAAAATGTAACACTGGTAAATGTTAGTGAGCCTTGAATACGGAAAATAACAAAATTAGTTCCGCTGTTCCCTTGGCGAAGGAGTGAAAGTCAACGAGCAAGGGACGGTCGGACTTAACAAATTTTTTTTTTGTCAGGTATCTCGTAGTTGACCTTGAGAGGCCGTGACTGCTTAACCGGGCTTTCCTGGGGCTGCCATTAAGAGTTAACTTAACGCCTCCAGCCAGGGCTTACAAACTAAAAAATTACAAACTAAGCGATTGCACGCTGAGGGCACTCTCTGTGGGGTACGGGCCTCGGCTCAGGGTGTCACTGATAGGGGGACAGGCTGGATCAAAATATTGGCATTATTATTATTAATCGGGGAGTTTAAAGCTACTGGCTCAGCTGCGGCGCGGGCTGGCGCTTCAACGAGCAAGGGTCGGTCGGGCTTAATAATTCTTATTTTATATTACCTTAAGTAACTTTCTACCAGGGCACAAGTAGCGCGAGGACCCACCTGCAAACATTTACAAATTTTGTCTTTACACCAATCATGTCAAGTGAGGCGAAGCCTAGTGGTTAAGCGTAAGCCCGATTTCTTCGACTAGTCGAAACCTGCTCCCATTTCCTTCGAGAAGCCTCGATTAGACCGTGGGAAATATATAATATATAATGTATGTTTAGGCGCCTATTAATGTTATAGGTACTTGTGTGTCTTTGCAAGTTAGATCCTGTTTTTTGTGGAAAATGCCATTGTTTCCATGATTGGTTTATAGCTAGCTGCCTGCCTACCCTACATCCGATTATTATGAATAGGTACGGTAAGCAGGTAAGGTGTTACAGGTAATTTGAATAGGTAATGATACATTAACAGATTAGAAAATAGCTAGTTTTTATTGGGCTTCGCCTACACATTTTGTTTCTATTTTCGTACTTAGCTACCAAGTCTAATTATGACTGGGTTTTTAAAATAAAGGATGCTTTAAAAATATAAAACTATTCGCTTTCTACGCAGATAACGAGGTATACCTATGTATACCCACGGTCTTATTCATAAAAAAGTTATCGAACATCTAAACAGTTGCTAAAGTCTGGTTTCTCTTTGAAAACGAGACTTTAGCAACTGTTAAGATGTTCTTATGTACTAAACTGTACCTCAGTATAGTACTAAACTGTACCACAGTATAAGATAGTACATTTATGTTTACTTTCTATATTAATGTGTTTTGAAATATAGGGAAGGATATTGTAATTAAATTACTCTTTTATCAAAAAAAAAAAACGCAAACATAACATTACATTTATAAATGTAAGTAAAATCATTCTCAAATCAACACAAAACCCAACATTTATGTTGTATTTTTCTTTCGCAAACCACAAAAGAAAAACAGTTGTCTTAATGGGCTTTCGATGTACTAAATATTCCAAAGCCAAGTCTTAGAGAATGTTTGTATCAACTTAGAGGTACTCGCGGCGAAGCTCACAATTGTTTTCAAATTAGAAACACGCCGGCGGAACATTCTTCAAGACAATTTACACTTGCAACCATTAACGTTTGCGCAGTGCTAACATTACTTTGCACTTCAAATTGAGGTTATCAGCTTGCTTTTCTTGCTTTAATCGGCACTTTCCCAAATTGCGAAGGCTGATGGATGTTTGTTTGTGATCGCTTCTGAAACCAAAGAGAATTAAAGAATATTAATTGCAGAAGTTTTTAATACTTCAGAGGAAGGAAGACTGCATACCTAGTTATGTAATCTATGTGCCCAATTAAGTAGGGACGTATACCGTTGTACACACGTACATAAATTAAGACTTACATGTCATGTGCATGTCTGTTTTTGTAAATTTAATTAAGAGCAATGCTCTGATTCTTGGAATCATGTAGAAGTATATAGATATATAGATCGATACGTACACGCACATTTATGTTTTTTTTAGGGTTCTGTACCTCAAAAAGAAGATACAGAACCCATATAGTATTACTTCGCTGTCCGACTTCAAAATCAGGCTTCTTTGTCAACGCAATAAAAGATAGCCGCTACATATTTTGATGCGCAAATAAATCAAAACCTCCCGTTGACCTAAAATAAAGAAATTTGGCAAGAAGCGAGGTCACACAGCACAAGTACAAGAAAAGTCCTGGAATTGTTAATTTGTAGTTTTATCACATAAAAAAAGCGATTTCAAACTTATATTTGCAGTTGGAGAATATTGACTGTGACATATCTCGTGTATGTGAGAACAAATTTTTCAACTAGAATGTAAAGTTTTTTTTTTTGGGAGAAATTCATCCCAACTACGGAATCCTTCACTGTCCGGACTCTAACACGCACTTGGCCGGTTTTTATTTTAATAGATTTCTTCTGTACATAGAACTCTTCTCTTGCTTTCTTGTTTCATAGATCGCTATTTGTTTACCTATGTGATAAATTTTATTTATTTATTTATTTAACCATTTAAGCACACACATATAAACAGACTTGAAGAAAGGCTATCTGCTCGTCGATCTCGTTAGCGTTTCATTCATCAGAGTAAAGCTACTTGTAATGGCCATCGAAATGTCATTGGTACCTACCTACATTATACGATGGCAACGGTTTGTGTAAATAAACATTGAGCTCGATCGACTTCGGGGCGCCACATAAGTCCTGGGAAAAACAACAAAAATGTGTTGACTCTGAATTCGCGTAAAGTTATTACGAAAATTTGACGCTTAATTTTCGCAACAGTTTTTATTACATAAATAACGCGGTCCTCTTCAGCTTCAGGTGAAGTTTTACGTTCAGTATAAAAGGTTTATGAACCGAATCTAAACATACCTAGGTACATACTTTCGGCCTTTACCTAGGTACCAAAGTTACTTATACTTATCTATCTATTTAATTCTAGTAGCGTACACATTGTGTTCAGAAATCACGATGTAGCAACAGAAGGTAAATACCTCCTCCTGAAATCTTCATATCTTGTTTCTCTCGGCGGCTACGAAAACAATGTAACTTAACGACGGCTAATAAATATTAATCATGGCTTCAAATATTAAAACAGGAGGTATTCATGAGAAAAACGATTATGATCATCCGTTTCTGTTATTAATATTATTTTATCATTCATTTCTTACGTGTATATTCCATCTAATCTTTACAAATAAATAAAATGGAAGTGTCTGTTACCAACGTCAAGAAACAGCTTTTTACTAAATGAAAGAGTAACAAATTGAACTATGAAAGTATACGGTACAGACGCCAGCACATCAAGCTACCCCAATCTGTCAAATTTCTTTGATAGGTTTTCAACTTTAACTCATAATCATAAGGTTCATATTCAATTGGAAAAAAATGATAGTTTGGGGGTCTGTACGTCCGGTAGTTTAAGATTTTTTTTTGTCTCTCTGTTCTAGCTAAGCACCGAAACGGCGCGGGCGGAACCAATTTTGACGAGACTATCACTGTGGAAGATAGCTGCTAACTTTTGTCTCGGTAGCACGTTCCCGCGGGACAATATCCAACATCCACGCGGGTGAAGCCGCGGCCAGCAGCTAGTACAATTATAAATTAAAGTCGCTTATCGTGTATGTCTGTGTGACCGCGTTGTTCTTCTAAACTATGAAATCGAATTCGATGAGGTTTTTGGCATCATTTTGATCATTGAAAATTAATTCTGGAAGTTTTATAAGTTTACTTAAACGTACATACCTATAATAAATAAATCTTGATGTTTCGTCAAGTCCTAAAACCATGCGAAGTAGGGGCGGGTGTCTTGTTAATATTAAATCCCTCATCTTTGATTTATAATCATAGTTTGTTAAAGATTAAAACTTTTCTCAAATTTCGCAAATATTCTTTTATCATATGGGTAAGCTTAGGTAATCCTTTCATCCTTTAGAAGATTTTTCGTTTAGTTACCTACGTTTAGCTAAATTTGTCCTCAGAGTATTTTTACAACCAGTTGCGCATTTTTAATTAATTTAATTAGCACATGAACATACGATGTGTAGGTGAGGCAAACGTTCAGTTAGGTGCCTATTGAACATGAGCAGCGGGCATTACAGTGAAGTTTATTCCTTTCTGGGTCAACTTGTTTCCAGGTTACCGAAACTTACATACATTTGCTTTCTCATACGCTGACAATATATTTTCATGAAATAGAAAACGGACAGGCAGACATGTGGGGCTTCTTTTATTATACAATATAATGATTTATTGTGGTCACTCCATACTCGGGTTCGAATCAACCAATATATCATTTCCGTATGGCGAAAATAATAAGTTATGGGAGCAAGTAATACACGTAGGTTAGTAAAGTATGGCTTAAATAACGGAACTACTATCGGTAAAATTGTTTACCGATAGTAGTTCCGTAATTTGTAACTATTGAGTTACAAATTGTAAACTGAGACAGCGTAGAAATTTAACTAATCCTCTGATTTCATATTAGGAAAGACCTTAGACAAATTTAGGAATACTTGAATTTAGCCGATGCTGTTGTTCAAATCGCAGAATAGACCTTAGATTTCTTATCAGACTGGATCATGTCAGTTTACGGTTTCCAAGTTGTACGACAAGACTTCATAACATAAATCAGGCTCAATTGGAAAGTTATTAAAATTAAGTACCTCTTTCCCTACGTCTGGAGCTTATGGACGAGACGTAAATATGGACGAGACGTAAAGCATAATTAGGCGGCAAATTGTGCGATCAGCCAGAAGTCTCCAAACCAAATCGTGGCTGTAAACATCATCCATCACAGTGTCTATTCGGAATCCGGGCTTAGTAACGAAACCCTTCTACTAAAAGCTCATACGTACAAGCACATACTACAGATCGTTCACATGTCCCTATTTCTTATATCATCAGTTTTAATATTACATTATCTTGACATAAAGTAATATACAGAATATTGTCTTGTATCCTACTACATACTTGGAGTGCTTATCAATCATCTTGGGTACTCAATTATGGAAAAAGAGTGCTTTTCACAAATATTTGGGACAAAAAACAAAGGAGAAAAAATCTTTGTTTTGCTCAGAAACTGTTTTGCATAAATCCTTTGCACAGTTCGTGTATTATTACATCTTAAATCTGCAAGTTTCTCAACATCCTATGTTAGTAGAAACTTGGAATAATTTATTAACGTTGTGGGGAGGCAAATCCGCCGCCTTGCTTACAAAATTTAATATTGCACGGTGTTAACAATACCTTAGTTAATGCTAGACATCGCGCTAAGTTTAGATGAACTATGCAACAAGATAGCTAAGATAATTATTCTTCATTCACTTTGCTTTAACAAGATTATGCTTTATTTACGAACTTTTGTAAGCCAGAGGCTTAGGCGGAGTGTGGTCAAGTTTAGGTGGATAAAACTTGTAAGCGCTAACTTTAGGATAAATCCTAATTGATTTAGTTACGAGTACGTCGAATTCTTATACATCTAGGTACAATCTGTAGGTGCGTACCTACTTATATGTATGTGTTCAACTTGATAGCTCTACAAAAAATCAATGACCGTGCTAATTGCCTTTTAATTATCTTTTTCCAAGGCACTCTGAGTTGGCGTTCTGCCGGATTTCTATTTAAATTATATCTGTTCTTAGTAGCTCCTAGATTCACTTAAATCTGTTCCTTCGGGATTTATTCTTTACTGTGTAAAAGGTTTGTTATAGTTCACTAAAAACTGTATAAACCAGCTACCTAAGTAATTTATTATTGAAGTGCCAACATGCGGTAATGAATCTGGTTGGCGAGTTACATACAAATATTGCAAGAACAAAAGAGTGCCCACTGTGTAAAGTTCATGAATAGCTTGTAAATTATGTTAGACTAAAAGTTGGACCCGGGTCGTGAGGTTGAGCCCTCATGGAATTGCTTAATATTTGTATAGGTTCAGACCAAATTAGTCCGGCACCCTAACTGCGTTAAACATTTACAGTTAAAGACGTTTTTGTTTTGGCATAACCAAAAAGCGTCATGACTTAATTTCAACATCATCGTTCTCTACTTCGGCGTTTTACTTAGTGTAAATTATTTCGTCACCACTGCTCTCAAAACGGTGCAGGAAAACATCGTGAGGAAACCGGCAGGTCCTAGAACCATAAATTCGAAGATATGTGTGTTGGATTACGGCCCACTCCCTCTCACAGAGAGGAGGCCTGTGTCCCAGCAGTGGGAACATTATAGGCTGATTATGATGTAAAAAATAAAGGTATTGTTACCGTGAGTGTGTTACGCAATGAGGGTGGTTGTACGTGCACCTGCTACGCACGTGTCATGTTTATGTCTTAAAGCCTTATAGGTACTTGGTAATATCGAACAGGCAGTTACAGAATTAAAAAAGAAAAACGAAAACCCTGTTTGCGACCGGGTTTTTGTCGTATTTACCCATGCGGGTGTTTAATGCTACAAGCAAAACCTTTCCTGTGCCGAACAATTTCTCTAGGCCAAAACTAAACTAAAAGAATGGTTGCTGAGCTGGACTAGTTATGAGGAAACAGAAAGCTTATGTACTTTGCAGCAGATGTTAATACACATTCTGATAGAACACATACCCTCCTCACTTATACTTACACCACAGACTTACTCACCTTAACTGTTTTGCATGTATAATCTAGTTTATGTTTTAATTTTCTTTGTACTCACACTTTATAAATTTTTCCAAATTTTTGTAACTTATGAATAGGTACTTATCTTAGACTAGCAGAATAATCATTCTGCTTTAAGGTAATCACCTTAGTGTAGTTTTAGGGTCAACAAGGTAAAAGCTGTGCAAAATTTCGGACCCGCTCCTTAATGTGTCTAAGTCTTCTTTTAGTGGGAATTTCCTTCCATGTTTATCCGCTATTTGTATATTGAAGAACTTTGTGTGAGCTAAAAAGTAAATCTAAATTTAGAAAAAAAAATACAAAATCTAGAGCGTTAAGTTTGTCAAAAGATTTCATTTCTTTATGAACTATGTTCGTTTATCGTTCATGATTATTATTTTCGGGCTACTCTAAAAAACTCAATCCTTAGCAAACTCACTTCCGCACATAAACTTTCAGATGTCAGTGCTAAAATTCAGTAAGTGGATGCAGAAGTGCTGAAAACTTACCTACTAAGTATATGAGCGGAAGTACCTAACTTCAACAGAATAGCGTTGCTGATCTTCAATCCAATAACACTTAGTATGTGACCTTATTTACACTAAGATACGTGTGGGATATAAAATAAATAGTGGCAGTCGCTTGGCAATTTTCCTCACACAATCTTAGGTAAGCAAACATGGCTCCCAAGATAATACCAGAACGTTCTATCCTGCATCCGGTAGGATGGTATTATTTGGGCACATGGATATTCGATGGATATTATAGTACAGTCGTCTTATAAATTCTATCTTGTTGTTGTTACCATTAAAGAAAGCTTGAAAAAAAAAACGAATGCAAGGAGCCTAAAAAATCTAGTACCGAGCAAATACAATACCTGCGGCAGTGCCTAAAACCTTAAGAAAATTGTTTGCAAATAGCAAAATAGTTTAAGATGTCGTAATATTGGCTGTATATCTGCACAACACTGAAAAAAATAAACATAACCGGTGAAAGCTTAGTTCGTAAGGAATGCAATGAGCCTACTAAATCTAGTACCGGGCGAATACAATGGCTACAGCTGTATCGAGAACCATAGGAACATTTGTTACCAAATCCTTAATAAAAACATCTTGTAAAATGTTTTCACGAAAACAAACGGCGCGGACTTGAATTGCACCTGCTTAATTTTTTTAAATTCGGTGTGACATGTTAAGATGACTAAGTGTCATTCTGCAGAATTGACATTAAAGACGCAGTAAACAGATTCTAATTAAATTAGCTAGAGAAACTCTGCAGACACACTACAGACCTGAGCAAGATAAAATAAAATAAAAAATCATTTGATGTTCAGGGGGTCAACGGCCGCTGTTACTTTGTTACTTGAAGTTTCAGTTACGAGAATATGTTTTCTTTTGTTTCATCGTGTAAAGATATCAATACCTATCACGTCTGTGAAGTTTACACACAAAAAACAGATTTTTAAACTAATATCTTAAGTAACTAAACTAACTGCGGTCGATGACCCCATAAAAATGTCTTCAAATTTACCTATTCCTTTTTGTTTGATCATGTTTAGATATCGACACCCATCAAGTGTGCATAGTTTCACTAGTTAATTTAATTTAACCACAGGGTCAAATTAAATTAACTAGCGAAACTATACACAAATTCTTAAAGTGGATTCTATCGTCATTATACGATCAATCAGACAAAAACAAGGTGACAAACATATTTTGGCTGTGACTTTACTAACATCTTTTGTTGGAGATTCTCAATAAATAAATAAGTACTTATTGCATTAAAAAAGTACACAACACAAAAGTTTGTATTGTTTAAGACCCTTGAACAAATTTTATATTGTAGTTGTCTGTGGTTCTAGTAGTCTCAAAAGACGGTAAACCTAGATTAGAGTATTAACAGTTATAACAAAGTTCATTAACTGAAAAAGTTTTTAAAAGACTTTTTGTTTGGCAACATTTATTAATTCAGCGTGCGCTGAGCGCAAGCCACAAACAAAGGTTTTATGGTGTGTTTAAAAAAATTATACTGTTCAATACATTGTTTGAAGAAGTACTTTCTTTTAAATAACCGTCTATTACGTATATCATCTTACTTAATATATATATAATAATATCAATGTGAAAGTTTGTAAGAATGGATGGATGGATGGGGGGGGGATGTTTGTTACTCTTTCACGCAAAAACTACAGAACGGATTTGGATGAAATTTGGCACACAGATAGTTTATAACCTGGATTAACGCATAGTACTTTTTATCCTGGTACTTAGTACGTTCCAGCGGGATAATTTCCGACTTCCACGTGGGCGAAGCCGCTGGAATAAGCTAGTAGTAAATATATAAGATTGTGTCTACATATATCATCTTGGCTACCATATTAAATTAAATTAAAATTAAATAATCATTTATTTCAGGAAATTATACCCATATAAATTACATTACACATTAAAATCATTGCATAACAAATAAATAATAAATTCAATTCAATTAAAAAAAAAGTTAACAAAAATAATAAATTAAAGTTACAGCACATTCACAATTATAGTCATTTGGATAAAATTCATTCGATCACAATTAATAATAATGATAAAACAATAATCAAATATTTAAAAAAAAATGGTGACGAACTGGCATGCAGGTGCATCCACCTCTCCAACAACACCGAGTCCCATTGCACCGCTCGGACAATACGCTCAGGATACTGTTAGAGCTGCGTTGGAAGCGACTTAGTAGCGAGGCACTCCGCTTCCCAATAATAGCATAAAAGTCATCGTCAGCCTGCGCGAACATCGTAGAAGCGCTGCAAAACCGCGGCAGCCCTAGCAGCACCCTAAACGCATATTGTTGTACTGTACGCGCAAGGCACTATAAGCGCGCTGCACATAGTTGGCCCATAGGCTGCACGTATAAAAAGACTGACAATAAGCTTGAAATAATGTTACCTTTACTTGTTCAGTACAGCGTGAAAACCTACGTGCCAACATGTTACAGCGAACCGACAGCGCCCTACGCTCCCGCTCAATGTCCTCATTGTCAGACAAGTTATCTATGACCCAGTGGCCCAATTACTTAAAATGGTAAACCCTATTCAAACAAAGAGTGATCGGAGGTGTAAAAGAGAAACATTTGCTACCAAAATATTGCATAATCTAATATTTAAATTCTCGTGTCACAGTGTTTGTAACAAAATTCTTACGAAACGGCTTGACCGATTCTTATGAAATTTTGTGTGTATATTCAGTAGGTCTGAGAATAGAACGTAATCTATTTTTAATACCCCTAAGTGATAAGGGTGGTCCACCCAAAATTATTATTTATTGATTTTTTGAATTTTTTTTTAAATTTCTTTTTATTTATGATTTGTGATTAAAAATTACATACAACCCTAATTAGTACTTATTAACCGATACTAAGACTTTAATAATTATCTACTCTCGGCGGTCGATAAAATTTATCAGTTACCACTCGATCAGTTATTCCCGCCAGGCGTCTACCGGTCACTTCTCACCGCGTAAACAGCACAGAGTAGGGATGAGAGCGAAAGACAGGACAACGTCTGTCGGGTCAACTAGTCAGTCTATATTCTCACTTCTGGGACACAAGCCTCCGCTCTGTGAGAGTGGGCCGTAATCCAGGACGCAGGCCTAATTATAAAACGTTCAAATACGTTACAAATCGGACTTTACGCGGTCGCTTAATTGCTGTTAATATTTGTTCAATTCGGTTTCATTTCACCCTAACTAAAATATTTACCACCAACTGATAATTTAGGCACAGTTTGTTTAATGTTTCATATTTGCTTCGCTGTTTTAAATCACGGTTTCATAACTCCAATACAGGTCTATGATGTTAGAACAGTCTGTTTTAGAAATAATTTGAGCTACACAAAAGGAAAGTTGAACAGTGAATTCACGAGAAAATTAAGCTTGTACCCAGATTTATGGAAAAAATAAGCGAAAAGCTTACGTTGGCAACAACTTTGCGGTAAAAACACGCTTCGACGGTTTATGTTGCGACGCGATAAGGTTTATTTACGAACACTGATTTACATGTTTTATTAAATGATGTATAAAATATGCATAATATTACATTGTACTGTATGTTTTTAATGCATTGCATACGTAGGCATTTCGCATGGTCTGGGCTATAAATCAACCACTGTATCACTTCAGACAGCTGTCGTGGGAGCTGAATAACCGATTATATCGAATGTATAGGTAGTCATTTTTATAGGAATAAGGAAAAAAATGGAATATTTGGTTTATCCAATACAGGTATTTTTTGCAGAAACCACAAAGTTTTAAATTTGTACATCGTAATCTTCTATAGTATACCTCAAATTGAAAAAGGTGGAATATTGCACCTTACCTTAGGGTATGGCGTGATGATAATTATTTAAAAGGTTAAATCTGTGCAATATTCCACCTTTTTCAATAAACAGTGGCACGGGATGAGTCGGGATGGGGCTTCGTCATGAAATGCTAATCGAAGTCTATCGTAAGATTGTTGTTGAGTACTTTGTTATAAATCATAGAGCGAAAATTTTCTGTAGTCAAATAAACTTTTTTTTTTTATTGCCTCCAATTTGTAAAAACTAATGACACATGAATTCATTTCTCATCTATAGATTCTCAAAAAGTTCCTAATTCGAAATTTAAATTTCATCGGCTGTTTTTCTACTAGACCCTAATTCACTATGACCACTTAAGGTAGATAAACCTAGTCGACATCATACAAACTTCGGGAGTGTATTACTCCACTGTTCGACAATGTCTACATCAAAATTAAACATGATATGGTTTTGTCTCATTATTTTTTTATTTTTTTTTTTTTATTTGATTAAAGGGCTTTGTCGCTTAGCGACCACATCGCCCAGTGCAGAAAAACATAATATTGTTCATTATGATCTATCTTATAACTAACTTGTACAATTGTTTTGCCTTATCGGACAATGGAAAAGCGAGGATGGAATTACATAAGCCAATATCATAACTTTTATGTCGTCCTAAAACATCAATTCTAGTATTTTCATTCCGGACACACTCCAACAGGATATGAACCACATCATCAACAACTCCACAGTCATCACAGTTTGGAGACAAAGCTTTCTTCATTAAATAATAAAACTTATTTGAAGGAATATGTCCGGAACGAAGTCTCAAGGCTATAGAAACAAGGTTTTTGTTGAGGGCACAATCTATCCACGGAAGCCGAGAAATCTCTGGCTGGATCGTTCGATACCATATCCCTTTTTCTTTTGATCTCTCATCAAAATACTCCTGCCAAAGATCTAAGCACTTTCTCTTAACCTTTCCAAAATAGTCCGAATACAATGGCGTGATATTCATGTTAACTCCATCAACACACGCTTGTTTGGCGAGCATATCAACCTTATCATTCTCTTCTATCTGACAATGCGACGGAATCCATTGAAGACATACTGTTTTAGAATTAGACTGGAGCTTTAAGAGCAATTCATATATCGCGTAGGCTGTCGGAATACCTCGCATTTGAGAAGTGTGCCGAGCCAAGTGTTGCAGCGAGCTTTTGGAGTCTGTCAGAATCACAAATTTATCGCCATTAATTGTTAGGATATAGGACAAAGCTTCCAATATCGCAATCAATTCAATGTGCATAATAGAAATATCTGAATCAATCTTAAGCTTCATGTGATTACAGGAAATGGGATCCAAAAAGGCAGAGCCTCCTATATGTTTATCTTTGGAACCGTCAGTAAAAATCTTATGATAGCCTGAATATTGTTCTTGAATATATGAAGTACATAAATGTTTTATTTGTAAAGTGCTGTAGTGGCGTTTAGCTTTAGAGATACTAGGAATTTTATCGAAGACTATGTGAGACATATCAATACTACTAATCCATCTATCAAGAGAAAACATTCCAAGTTGAACACTTGAGTGTATTGGAAAAGAGTTATAATGTAAAAAGATTTCAATTAGTAGTGGGAGCTTCTTGTTCTGCCAATAGTTAGAACTTGTAACTCGTGAAAGATTTTGTAATGATTCTATAGTTTTGTTGTTAACAAAATATTTTGATTTTAACATAAATTTGATAGCTAAGTATCTCCGACGAATGTGAAGTGGTGGAAGGCATAACTCGCTTTCCATCACATGTATCGGGGTGCTCCTTATAAATCCACCAACAACACGCAATGCCTGATTTTGGACCCTATCTAGTTTTATTAGTTTAGAATTACAACTACAGTCAAACAAGAAACTGGCATAATCAATTCTACTCCGAATAATAGAAATATATAAACGTCTTAGGTGTTTTTGGTGAAGTCCCCATCCCGGACCGGATAAAACCTTAAGTAAATTAATGAATTTCATTACCTTCTGTGAGGTTTCATTGATGTGTTTACCCCATCTTAATGAACTATCCAGCCAGAGACCTAAATATTTCACATTATTAACGACTTCTATTGAAGTATCATCAAAATCAAAGTCGATAGACCTCCTAAAGCAACCTTTTTTAAAAACACAAATCTTAGTTTTGTTTGGAGACATAGTTAAACCCAACTTATCAATTAACACTTTGGTATATCGCAACGCACACCGAAGTTCTTCAAACGCTGAATCTAAATTGCTTTTTGTTGAATATAACACAAAGTCATCAGCATATTGAGATATATTAACCTGACCCACATTCTTACATATATGTAGTGTTAAAATATTAAATAGAAGTGGAGCCAAAGGGTCTCCTTGAGCTAATCCACGGCCAGTAAATCTAGCAATCTCACAATCGTACGTCGCCACTTTCAAATGTCTATTTGATAAAAAGGACCACAAATATACACAAATTTTTGATCCAACGCCAAACTCATCCAAAATACGTAACAGACAAGGAATATCAACATTGTTGTAAGCGTTTTCGATGTCTATAAAGCACGCTGTTGTAACCAAGTTTTTAGAGAATCCTAGTTGAATTTCAGAAACCAAGCGCGTAAGGTTATCCAGACAAGATCGTGCCTTACGAAAACCCACCATGTCCTCAGGGAAAAGACATTGTTTTTCAAAGAACCACTCTATACGTTTGCACAGAATAGCATGAAAATTTTTACAAATACAAGATATCAGGGAGATAGGACGTAAAGATGAAGTTGAACTACCATGCTTGGGGATTGGATGTATTTTAATTTGACGCCATTGTAATGGAACAAAACCGAAGGAAAAACATTGATTATATATTAAAAGTAATATGTATTTACCGGAACGCGGAAGGTGTTTGATCATGGAAAAGGAAATTTGATCTGACCCAGGAGCTGTGTCAGTAGTTTTAATACAGTTGACTAATTCGGGCATTGAAATTGGCAACTCCAACATTGCATTATTAGAATTAAAAGAAGGCTGCGATGGACAAACAAAATCTGGGGTAAGGTCAGTAAGCAGATGCTCGGCTTTTTCTTTATCTACACTGACGCTAGGTCCTTGCCGACCCTTTAACCACCTCATCTTGCGCCACATTTCGGATGCTGAAGAGGTTTCATCTACAGATGAACAAAATTGTTGAAAAGATTTACACCTAGCCCTGCGGATAAGCCTTTGAGCAGTGCTTATTTTTTCCTGGAGGATATCTAAATTTCTTGGAGTGGGGCAACCTCTCAGATTTGCGAGAGCCAAGCGCCGCTCCGCAACAGCCTTGGACAACTCTGAAGACCAATATGGTTTTGGCTTAAAAGAATCGCAAATATTTTGAGGGATTTTTATGTAGGGAATATATTTGTTCGCAGCTTTTTGTATAATATTATATAGGAGATCATATAACTCCTGAGGATCCTGGGGAGTTATGCAATTTTGTAAATAATCGTCTATAAATGCAGCATATAAAGTCCAATCAGCTTTTTTAAAATTTCTTCTGTTTTGGTATTCACGATTAATATTAAGTACACAGTTTAATTTAATAATTAAATGATCACTTCCGAGTGATTCGTTTGTTGGATTCCACATAAATAATAATGAAAGATCTGAAGAAACAAATGAAACATCAGGGCTAGATTGCTGGAGAACTCCATCAACCATTCTGATTCTAGTGAAGCTACCATCGTTCAAACTAATGAAATTATAATCTAACATGGAGTCAAATATTTCGGAGCCGCGCCGATCAGTTCTTACAGACCAATTAGAGTGATGCGCGTTAAAATCTCCCAAGATAAGAGTTTTAGCGGTCCCAATAGAAAAGATCGCGTCCCAATCGCTTTGAGTGGTGTATACAGTCGAAGGGCAATAAATGGAAATTATATTCTCAATATGCTGACAATTAAGAATTCTAATATGTAACAATTCAATACCAGGGTTGCGACTTTGCGTACTACACACAACAGCCTTTACCGAGCGATGAGTCATAATAGCAACACCACCGTAACCATCGTCTCTGTCCAATCTAAATGTGTTATAATCACTAATTTTAAAAAAACTATCAGGTTCCAACCAAGTTTCGCTCAACACGGCAATGTGGATTTTTTCCTGGCTTAAGTGTAATTCAAGTGAACGAGATTTGGGTCTTATGCTTTGGCAATTCCATTGTATAATATTCAAGTTCATACAATTATTGTTATCCGCCATTTCCAACAAATAAATCGAATAACGAATCAATAGATAAGCTACTTACAATTTTATGTGTCAACCACTCTGAAAACATGGAAATCGACTGCTTAATTTTAACCTGAATGGATTCTTTGCTTTTTATAATATTTCTAATTTTCCTTATCATATGCCAAAAGTTTAAATTATGGGACGAGTTATTGTCAGAATTATTGTTTTTATGCAAAAAAGGTGCGGTATTTTTTTCTGAAGAATCTGAAGATTCGGAAGCCTGATGCCATATCATGTCCTCGGCAGGCGTAGGGGTAACTGGTCGACGATTTTGCTTCTTTAAATTTCGTTTAGGCATAGGCTTAGTTCGTTGATTTGCTGTGGATGTACCTGGGCAGTCCACTTGGGAGGCTGTATCGACATTTTCGTCAATCGAAAGTTGCGTAGACACCGTAATGACATTTGTGGCACTTACTGTAGAATTATGATTGGCTTCAAGCATTGGCTCAGGAACCACTTGTGAAATATTAACAGGGGAGGGAGGAACGTACATTGTAAGGGCTTTCCTGTACGTGCAGTTAAATTCCGACATTAAATCCCTCAGCTTCTTTTCTTTCTTAAAATATGGGCATATTTTGTCAAACGCTGTATGACGACCTGAACAATTCACACAAGTGTATTCTGTAATTATACAATTATCGTGTTTTTGAGAGCACTTGGGACAGACGGGTTTCTTTAATGGACATCTTATCTTTAAATGGCCGTATTTCCAACAATTAGCACATTGTGTAACCGGGAAAATAAACCGCTCCACTGGAATCCTCAAATTATAAATGTAGACAAAAGCCGGAAGAGAAGATCCTTTAAATCCTAGCCGCATCGTTTCACTCGGTGTCCAGCCGTTACCATCACGGTCGTCCGAGCACCGTTTATTTAACCTCTTAATAGATGTTATTTCAGCACTGCTTGTCAAATTAGCTTTAAGATCTGCATCAGATATATCCAATTCCACAGCTTTAATTAGGCCGTACGACACACCTACTTCGGATGTTTTTTGACAAGACCAGCCCATGTCAGTAAACACCGAACAACTTATAAATTCATCCGCGCCGATATCGTTATCAAACGTGATTAACATTTTATTTTGATGCACGTATTTAATTCTATTAATCCTGCCACTGGCAATGTTATGCGTCTTAAGTAATCGTGCTAAAGCGAACTGTTTAGGCAATGGTTCTTTACAAGTCACACATACCTGTATCCTCTCATCTTTTTCCCTCTCAACTTGGTCTCCTCTACAACATACTAGTTTGTTCCGTCCTCTATTCATTACTGTCCATCCTTCTTCAGAAGAGTTTTCTTCCCTTGGCCGTTTCCCTCCAATCGACTCAGTGTCAGCCTGTTGTGTATTGTCCTCAAATTCCATCTTTCTACCGTACTCCAACTCGTCAGCGCTCGACATTGTATTGATGTTTACATTACTTGAATTTGATTCACTCATGTGAACAAAACAACAGCTGCAGGGACCGACCGGAAAAAACCGGTTGGCCCGCGCGCAAACAAGATAAAAAATACGCACTCAATAAGTTGAGACAAAGATTAGAAAACGTCCGCTCACAAGAATGCCTCGCGCGGAAGTGTGTTTGTCTCATTATTAAATTGTCTTTGTGGAAACAGAATACTAAAACGATAAAGCCATTAAAAAGTTAGGAGCCAACAAAGATTCGTTTTTCTTGCTCTTCTAACCTAACGGGCGTCTTTAAGTAATAAAAGAAGTGTAAAATCTCCAAAACCAAGTCACTACCGACAAACCTCAAATATCGAAAAGTTCAATAAATTTTATTGGTCATTGATTTTATGCAGTGGTTATTATATAAAACCCGAGCTTCCGAAAGACTTTTCTTAATTTTTTTACGCGCCTTTTTTACTATAAATGATCCTGCATCTCACTCATTAACGTTGTGCTTGTAGACTAGCGTCTAGTGTGCTTTTTAGCCAGGCCCACCATTGAGTTCAAGCCCGCGACTAGATTACCCTTAACGATACCTTACTTCGCAACCACGTCAATTCCTTAGATCACACACGACATCTGCTAATATCGTATTAATAATATCGACAAATTGTCTTGGCAGTTGGCACATACACTATATGACATTTCGATTCCTTACACATTGGCTTCTAAAAGAAACGATATTGATGTAGTTTGAACGTAGTAAGATTCCGCGGGGAATCATTATAACCATACAGAATTACCATACAGAATTGAGGCCCTGGCCTATTCTAAAAACTTTCAGTGTGACCTCCGAACACTACACCTTCATAGGCTCCTTAAATAAAGTTACATAAGTTACAAGATTTTACAAGGCTTTTTCTACGTTAAATGTTGTAAGTAAAGTTCTGTCAAAGCTAGACAAACACGAAAAAGATTAAGATTAATGTTAGGATATCGACGACGAGCAAACGCTAATGGTTTGATTATACGACACATCAGTAAACAATGAATTTGTAAATCCGCACAAAAAATGGCTCGAGTTCAAGAGATCACATAATTAATCAACTTCAAAGAACGGCTTGGAATGTGAAATATGTACGAAAAGAAAAGTTACTTTTTCAGGAGTAATGATGCGAGAATTTACTTGCAGTTTTTTTATATTTTTTTATTTACAAGCGTGTTAAACTACATGTGCTAGGATTATAGTGAACTCATTACACAATTGTATCTAGTGGATGTAATAAATGCGGATAAACGCATTTCTTTAATCAACTACCGTCGCGTCATCTTGTTCGAATCACGTAACGGTCGGCGGGCGACATGTGACAGTACCTACGCGTGTCACTTGTCTTTTAAAGCGATGAAACGGCTGTGTGAAGCTCAATTGTCGCTGCGACGCCGAAATGAAAAGACCTTAAAGTAATACTGTGTCACTCCTTGTAGAAATATTGCTATCCGTTACGGCAAGGCCAACTCAGTTTATTTTATCTTTAATATTTAAATATCTGAATGCTATTACTTAAAATTATCAGCCATGTCATGTACTTTTAAGGTAAAGTATATTGTCATTCCTGGTGTTAATAATATCCTGTTGAATAAAGTGTTTTAGTTCCATTAAATGTTTGTGAGATTATTCAATCTTTCATTTCATACACTACCCCGCTTAACCTAAAGCTAATAAATAGTTCGGTACTAACACATGCTATTTCAATCCAAACTTTCCCATTCTTTGACTTGAAAGGTACGTATAGCGGAGTGATAATCATTTATCTATAACAATAATTGCATAATTATATTAAAACGTGAAGCAAAAACTTTGTAAGTACTCCTTTTTATGAAAATTACGCGGACGGAGGTTAGGTACAGTTAAAGTTTATATATATGTTACGGCTAATAGCCGAAGTGCGGCTACACCTAGTTTTAGCCGGCTATTAACTAGGTGCAGCTGGACTAGCGCTCGCCGGCCGCTTCCGCGGCATCGCTCGCTGCGCTCGCTCGGCTCGCGCGCGTTTGGTCGCAATTCTAACCTAACCTAACCTAATCGGTCGGTAAGCAGTATGGTGCAATTCACAATTTATCGAAGTAGGATACATCTAAGTTTAACCGGCTGCACCTAGTTATAGCCGGCTAAAACTAGGTGTAGCCGCACTTCGGCTATTAGCCGTAACATATATATGGAGAAGGAATGTCATTCGTGACAGTCGTTACGGGTCGTCAGAAGCCCAAAAGTTTGACAAGTAGTTTTACCAAAGGGTAATGTATTACCCAGCAATTGGGTTGTGGAGGCCAAATAGGCAATCGCTCCATGTAAAATACTGGTATTCAGTTGCATCCAGTTAGACTGAAAGCCAGCTAGGCAGATTAATTTACTACCGGCATCGTAAATAATCGCCAATAAAATAAAAAAACCCTGTATATAATTTTGACAAGATCTTCAAATCTTACCTAAGTACGCATCTGTACGTGTAGGTATCTCATGAAAAATGATCTTCAAATCCATATCCATATTTTAGTGTCTGCAGAAAACCCATTAAGCTTTACTGAAACGTGAGTTCCGAAGGTTGGTTTAATTAATTGCTACTCCTCAGATGAAATCTACACCTGAACCTAAGCACTATTTCACAGATATCAAGCTAACTTGAGTTTATCCGTAGGGCTATTAGTTGTATATTCTAATTAATTGATTGTCATTCATGGAACGGATTCTAAATTATAGGGTAATCTAAACAAGACATAATTAATTAGTTAATTGATTGAAGTCTAAGTCCGAATGAATTGGTAAACCCACCTGTTGATAAAATTAATTAACAGAATAAACAAACAATACAAAGGAAACTATGTGTCATATTGCACGTGTGGATTTAAACCCACTTCTAAGTAATGCACACAATGATAAAACATTTCCTTATGTTGGAAACTGAATGGAAGCAAGTTGTTAACCCAAGCAAAGAAGGTTTTTTCACCTATCGATGTGTGTGCTAAATAAAAGTCAATTCAATTTTACTGTTGGTATCAAAAGCTTCATGACTAACGAACGACGACGGCACGATTAAGATCGTGTTGGCAATTGTTTTCGTAGTAGCATTATGTTCGCACATCTCTATGGTTTTTGTGTTCCCTCAGTTGCCTGTGTGCCAGGGGGCGCGGTATCTCTTTCGAACAACCCGCACCCCTGGCAGAGTATTGAGCCTTGAGGTACACCTAACTGAACTGGTCGCCCGGATGATTTCACACCATTAACATCTACACATTGGTGCCTATTTTACAAATAAGAACTTATTACGTTAAGAGCTTTGTTTTGAACACCGTAATGACGTAGTTTACGCAAAAGCGTGTCATGGTGCACGCAATCAAAGGCTTTGGAGAGATCACAGAAAACTCCAATAGCGTTTTGCGAGTTTTCCCACGCGTTATAAATGTGTTTCAGCAGAGTAACAACCGCATCTGTAGTCGAACGAACTTTTGTAAAGCCATATTGTTCATCATGAAGGAGGCTATTTAAATTAAAATTTCTTAGCAACTCCTTGAGTATTAACTTTTCAAATATTTTACTGAATGCAGGTAAGATAGAAATAGGCCTGAAATTGATGTGTAGGTTGGCTTGTTGGAAGGTTATACCGCCATCGGTCGGTCGCCAGCGCCTCGTCTGTCAGTGGCAGGGTGTACCGCGTGCAGGTGAGGTTGTCATTTGGGGAGTCCGGTTATTATGTTTTTCCCCTTACACCCCTGCCTGTCGGTTACTTATTGTTGGTATTGAAACATCGGAATAGTTTCAATCGTCTTTAGGAATAATACTATTCGATCCACGTTGATAAAAAACAACAAGCATTTTCATTTGTATCAATCGAACAAGTTATAATCGAATGTTTATTTTATTAACACGGGTACAATCGGTTTTGACATATTTGGTATTTATTTTCTGTCAGACTTTTGTAATATTATGTCATGTCAACAGTCAACCAGAATGTATTATATATTTATATATTATACACTCTTTGCAGAATGTTTTTTCTGCTGGTTTTGGTACGTAGTGCATCGAGTTTAAGCTTTTAGTTCCTCGGCTCCTGCTGCTAACACATTGCAAATAATATACTATCTTCGCCGCTGCACCGTGTATGTGGGTTGTGTGTGTTGTATATTACTAAAGACAGGACTTTTTTGTATACAAATATTCACAATAGTATTTTATTGTACATCGTGAGGGTGGTGACTGTAGGGCAATTTCTCAACTGCTCCTTCAGATTAACGCCACTTATGCGCAGGCTCATGTTGTCGGAGATTCCTGGCCCGCTTGATGGGAATAGGCTAGCCCAGTATTACATGGGACTTAAACATAACTGGTGAAACGTGGGGGTACTACACATAGGTACTCCTCTGCTTAATCCTTCGGGGAATACAGGCGTGATGTTATGTTATATAAAATAATGTTCTGTTAAATAATATAATGTTTGCTTCCATGCCTTGCGTTTTAATGAAACGCGCGACTAAGATTTTAAGGCACAAATATACTCAAAATGTAAACAGTAAAACTTGGTGAGGTGGTCACCAGTAATTGACCACCTAACGTAGCTAAACTGCTACAGATTTTATAAAAATGTATTTCAAAGGCACAAAGCTAACTCGTTAACCCATTTAAGCCACTTTCAAATAGCTTTTTTCAGTTCTAAATAGTAATTTTATTTTTGTAAATATCTCGGAAACGCCGTTGTAGATTGAGTTGAATTTTTTGAGGAAGTATTTAGACAGGTCATCGAGCATTTTGAAGATGATTTGATAAAGACACACAAAAGTTGAAATGAGTAAGTATATGTGTAGAGTCGAGGGCATTCTCCTTTGGAACTCCAAATAAAAATTCGTATGATTATTTTTACAACAAAAAATCTCGCAGGCGGTAGTAAAGTATCTACTAGTATACTACCTACTTTTAAAACTGGACCACTGTGTTTATTTAACTTTTAAGTATTTTAACTGTGTTTTTTATGTTGCTATTTGCTGACACGTGTAAGGACAAGAAAACAAAACGCTATAAAAAAGGAAGTGCGTAGAAAAAATACAGCATGTTAAATATTTTGGTATTTATCTATGTGCTACACAGATACAGAACGTTCTACAAAACAATCAATAAACACGAGTATGCAAAAGATAGTATAGTAATTAAAGGAATGTTTAAGTAAAGTAATATTGTTACTTCTTCGCAACCGATGTATTCCTCTTATTGCGAAGAAAATCACGTTTTTTAATTAGAGCTTCTAAATTCTCTGTAAGTTCCTTAACTTTTGCATCTAATTCGCTTTTCCCTCTGAAATAAAAAAAAGCAATGTTGAGTGAGTTTTTTGTTGTGACTTACAGGGTTGGTAAAATAAACGATAGTTTAATAGAGGTTTGAAGGAATTGACATGACTGAATTATTCAGTTTTGTATTTTTAATAAAAAAGTAATATTTGTTAATCGTTATAAAAAAAAACAGTCAGTAATAAAAGCCCAATTATTAGCTAAATGAATTCAAAACAACACAACATGGAAAATTGTTCTACAATATCAATCAGAAAAAAGAACTAAGTCCCTATTCATGAGAAAAACCGAATAAATAAGCGACCCTTTGCGGGATTCGCTTTACTTCTTAGATAAGGATTGAAAATGAAGCAATTAACTCTTCATAAAGGACTTTAGGGAAACAAAACGCGCCGTATGACGCAAAGTAAAATCAGCGTTTTTCGGGAGAATACATAGTGAGCGATGAACTATTATATTAAATTATTATAAGGCTACTTACATTATTGTAAGGAGATCTTCTGGAACCTCTGGTTGGAGCAGGTTCAGTTGTGATTTTAATTCATTAAACATGCTTTGACGCTTCTCCAATTCATCTTCCTGTTGTTTAATTGTAGTGTTGACATTTTCTGTCTCCTTATTTATTTCGTCTTCATCCTAAGTAATGACAAAACTTGTGTTTTTATTATTATTTATTTATAAAATATGATTCTTTCAAAGGATTTGATAGCAGTTTTTGTAGCAATTATAAAACGCTAACAGAAACCATGAATTCAGGACATGATTCTACACCGTAAAAAAATTCTAACGTAGAAGTTTATCGTCGGTTTTAAAAATCAGAATCTTGTAAGTATCTACAGAATCCGTAATGGTTTCGCGTCGATGTTCCTGCCACCCTAAAGGGAGCAGGAACATCGACGCGCAACCATTACGGATATAAATAATATAATTAAGAGTCCAGTCGCGTGGAACCAAACTATACCATCACATGGCACTCCGCATTAGTATCACTTTCTAGTGGTTTTATTTTTTAATTTGCATGAAATGTTTTGGAGATTACCTCCTAAATCAAAACTTACAAACCATAACCTCTTTATAAATATTTCTGTAAATTGTATACACTAGATAATCTTTTATGTATTTTGGACGGTAGGTACGAAAGTTAAGAGAGAGTGATGGGTACTCTAAATTATGAATTTTAGTGTACAAAATAAATTGACATACGTAATATCCGCGTGTTTTTCTAAAACGATCCGCTATTTCTTGCAGTGTGTCTTCATACTGCCGTCTGTAATTTAAAATTTAATCACAATAGGCAAGGGTAAAAACAACACGACGCTACACAGTAACTCAAATAATAAAGTTCTAATACAACGGACTAAATAACTGCAAGTGATAACGTAGGTGCACACAAGAAACAACAACCCAATAGAGAGGAGATGTACAACGGCGGAATGCCTTTTGTGCCAGAGGATATTGCAGTCGTAAGCAGAGAAACTGATCTATTTAGGATATTGCGCGTTCGCCAGCTAAAGCAGTAGCTGCATATTTTTTAAGAAAGTTCTGTACCATCCAAATATATTTTTATGGTTTGGTAAGCTCTTATTGAATATGCCGACTGAAAATTGCCAAAATGTATCTAGGTATTTTAAACTCAACAATGAAAGTTGACGATGACCTTGTAGATGATCTCCACGTACAAGCACTATACTAAATGATATAATAAGGCATAATGGTGCGAATGGCCGTACTGTAAAAAATATTTTTACTCAAGTCGTAGCTTTCTTTGCAGGTATGTATGTGAATATATTTCAGTGTCATACAAACGATGGATGGACTGTGTGAATGTTGATATGGTTAGAAAGGGTGTGACTACGGAGATGACGAAAATTGTTCCAGTACAATGTTAAAAAAAATCTTTCTAGTGGCGTCGGATGTAATTAATGTATTGTTACAATGAAAATCATGAATAGGTGTCGTTTCAATGGAAATCCGCTGAACCGTTTTTGTATCTACATTCGGTGTCACTGAAACTTTTGTTCTGTTTTTAATTGTTTAAGTAAGTAAAATCTATGTTTTAAGGGTAGGAATCGATATTGTGCACAATTATTTGTAAGTATACCATTTTTATTTTATTTTCTTGGGAATTATTATGCTGCAAATTATGGCATAATACTTTACAAAAAAAAAAAACTATTTTTGAATAATAAAATTTTCGATTGCGTAACACTGTAACAGTAGGAATGGCTTTCATTTTGACAGTTCAACATCATAAGCATTTAACAGATAAGTTGTTAAGCAGATATTTTTGAAGAGAAAACTTCTTTAGGCGCGTTGGGCATTTTTTGAGATGGGAAAAAACAATTAAACTCGCGATACTGTTACCGTTTCCGTTACCGACACCTCTGTATATATGTATTTACAATTAGTATTTTTTGGGATGGGAAAACACAATAATTGAGCTCCCAACATTGTTACTGTTACCGTTACCGACACCTATGTATATATATAAGTATTTACAATTAGTTCGTATTTGTTTTTTTCAAACATAAGTATAAAGTAATGGATTAGCAATATCCTTCAAAATGAATTTGATTGTGATTGATGGTATATTCTATTGAAATTCCGTACTACGTGCGCTAGTCCAGCTCAAAGACAAAGTTTTGATACCGACGTACGGTCGACTCCACTACACACTAAACCCCAGTCTGAAACTAATTAAATCTTGTGGTTGCCATAACTCATTGTAACGGCTTTAAACTTACACAAGGAGTTCTGTTCCCTGAGCTTCTTGCTTCACAGCGTTAGCCAGTTCGCGTTGAGTCTCCCGTGCTCGCTCCACGCTCTTATTTATATCGTCGCTCTGACGCTTCAACTGCATACGTTTAGCAGTTAGCCGGACTGCAACAAATAGATCAGATAGGTAACAGTCACAAGAAGGAGCAAAAAACGAGTCGGCTGGGTTGCAGTATGTTGTGGCATGATCTGCTTCGAATAAAATTTTCGCTATGTTTTCTAGCATACATCATGTATCAATCGTATGCAGTAATGCATTGTGGCCATGTGTGTGTGTGTGTGTAGTGTGTAAGGTAACATATTGTTTGACGAAGTGCGTTACTGCTCTTCTTGATAGCAAATGAATGGATTCAAGTTCTGAAGCACTGATCACCATCGTCTGCCTAGCCTTTTCCCAACTATGTTGGGATCGGCTTCTAGTCTAACCGGATACAGCTGAATACCGGTATTGTACATGGACCCTGCTTATCTGACCTCCACAACCCAGTTACTGGGTATTACGATACCACTAAGTATAACGATACCCGAAAGACTGCTTGTCAGAGTTTCGAGCTTCTGACGACCCGTAACGAGCGTCTAAGATCCACGAATGACAGCCGGGATTAACGGCTTAGCGTGTTCTAGTGGAGGGGTTTTGGTATGTAAAGATGGTCACCCATCCGCGGTCGATCTACCCGTGCGGCTGTTATTACTTAGGTACAAGTCACTGAAGCACTGAAGCATTGATGTCGTACTTATACAAAAACAGTTTGTGGTACAAACCTTTTCTTCACGAAAGTTGCGTAATTAGTTTACAACATTCGAGAACAATGCATGGGAGGGGCGCCCATTAAAACGTTACAATTTTCAAGAAAATAGAATTGGTTCGAAGTGCCCCATCCAAAAGGTAGTTTCATGTGGAAAATAATAGGTAGGAACTCCATAGTTAGGTACTTTTTTGCATTGGATTTCATACAAATCTACATTCGATAACACGCTTAAAAAATCTTACTCATACCTGCGTGACTTACCATTCTCAAGTTTCAGACGTTCAATTTCTGTGTTCAAAGAACGGGTAACCCTCAATGCAGTCATGGTCTCCCGGTACTTCTGCTCGTTCTCCGCATCCAATGCGGGCAACGCTGAGCGCTGAAGTGTTCAAATTACAGGTTAAGTAAGATGGTATCACAGATCGATGACACTTTAACCTCAGTTAGCCAAGTAAAGCCTACTTAATTACGTAATGCCTACGTGACAACTAGTTGATAAGGACTCCCGTAGATCTGGATAAGCTTGAGGCATCACATATTGTGATCGTTGGACATTATAGATCGATATGATGGATTTATGCTTTCTTTGTAGCAAGCATATTTGATACTAGCTTTTGCCCGCGATTTCGCCCGAGTGGTGGTCGGAAAATTTCCCAGGGAAACGTACTAACGGGATAAAAAGTATCCTCATCATCATCATTTCAGCCGAAAGACGTCCACTGCTGAACATAGGCCTCCCCCAGGCTTCGCCACTTCGACCGGTCTTGTGCTTCCCAAATCCAGCGGATTCCCGCGGCCTTCACAAGTTCATTGGTCCACCTTGTGGGAGGCCTTCCCGCTAAAAGTATCCTTGGTATGTATTAATAAATAATTCCATAATGCATTGTTTTCATGTTTACGCGGCGCACGCCAATAAAGATCGCAGACGGCATGATTTTTTCCGACCTCTTCAACAATAAAATTATCGTCATATTTTCAACCAATTTACCCTAAACCTTAATCAATTATACACTTAAACCTTCTTCATGAATGACCTTGTCTATTGATAAAAACCGCATGAAAATCTGTTCAGTATTTTTTGAGTTTATCGCGAACAGACAGACAGACGCAGCGGGAGACTTTGATTTAATATTATAAAACAGTACTGTAATAATGATTATAGTTATGAGTGATAAAACAGGGGTTTTAATAACAAAAGTTTGATTTAAAAATGGACAACGTTAAATAAAATATTCCTTCAATGAATGCCTATGTTCGAATTAGTAAGAATGTAAAATAGTATCTTGTCATAAAATGGCAAATCACCGTTACATATCAATCTAAGAATTACTACAAAAACTTTAATGTCATTATTTAAATTATGCATAGGCTATAGGCATAAATATTACCTGCACGACCAACTCATTTTCGATTTCTTCCAAATTGGATTTGAGTAAGCATATTTCAACTTGCTGTTCTTCTGGTCTAAACATTTTCTTCAGTATTGGACTTGCAATGATTTTTTAGAAAATTGGTAAGTTACCTAATGAAATTGACTTAAACAAATGTATTCTACATTCACACGAAACTAAAATAGCAAATTCGCGCCTAATGTATGCATGGTAAATTTTTTGTTCCTTTTTCAAAAATTTGGTTTTTTTTTCAAATTCTTTTTAAATTAATTCTTATTTATGGTTTTGTTTTATGTCAGTGTTGTATGAATATCGGGTAAAAAAAAGCGGACGGATATTTATGTACGTGCCTAGTACCTACTTTTATTGCAAATTGTCACGCTTTATGAAAAATGCAACACAAACTGTCCAAACGCGCAATCTCTTTATAAAAGGAGAAATGATCATTTAGTATGCTGTGATCTTTTATGCTTTAAAATAATATCCATCCCACTTAGAAAATAGTCTTGTATTTCTTGCTGTTTGAGTTAAAAAAAAAATATATAAATACAGCATGTCATCATGTTCTTTATTGTACATTTCTAATTCATAATTATTACATAAAATTGTATTCCTTTCGAAAAGACCACATTACAGCTGCACAATTTTTCGGTGGTAACGTATTGATAAGCAAGAGAGTACTAAGGGCAGTGGAGGCTGCCCCTTGACCCGACAACCACAAATGACATCCATCAAACGTGAACACACGTATATATCTATTATCCAAACAACTAAAATGTAATCGATGTACATAATATACACTCGCGAGCAATAAACTGGAATCACTTCATCGCGCGTTGCTCAAGAAAATTGTTTACAATTTCTGTGCAATGAGCTGTGGATTGTGGTATATCACCTGAAAGTTAGTTTTGTTAGCTTTCAAATTATATCAAAAAGATTTAAAATTAATTAAATATTCTACCTAAATTTAGAGAATTATTGCAATAGGTCGAAGTTGTGGACGTCTAAATGAATAGGAAGTAATATAAAAAGATAAATTAATTATTTACAATTTATGTTATTTACCCCTTAATATTTTGTGTTACCCCGCCCCCCTTGGCTCTAATGACTGCCTACAAACGGTTTTTCATTGACTGAATGATTTTCCTGATGGAATACTGTGGGATTTCCTGCCACTCTTCGACTAAAGCAGTTTTCAGGTCTTCTATTGACGCCGGAGCTGGACATCTTCCTCGTACCCGCCTTTTCAACTTGTCCCATATACCTACTGATATGTTCAATTGGATTTAAGTCAGGGCTGAGGGCTGGCCAGTCTATTGTGGGAATCCCGACTTCTACAAGGTACTGTCTAGTCACTGCAGCGGTGTGGCAGCGGGCATTATCGTGCATTACCAGGAAATCTTCGCCAATAAACCATAGGCCAATAAAAGCCAATAAACTGGTGTAGGGGAGCACATGGCGTAGCAGAATGTCGTTGATGTATCTTTCTGCGGTTAGCCTCCCTCCCCGACCTCCACCAGGTACGAATATCAACTCCGTTTTTGCTTCAATAGATCACATCATACAGGACCCACCTCCGTATGCCACTGTTTCCGCAAAACAGCATTGTGCGAATCGCTCCCCCGTTCTCCTATAGACTCTCTGTCGACGGTCGCTACCATGCACGCACATCCTGGATTTGTCCGAGAACAGGACTCGCCTCCATTGCTCGATATCCCAATCTAAGTGATCGCGAGCAAACTGAAGCCTGGCTTGTCGGTGGGCGGGAGACAATTTAGGTCCCGTGGCTAGCCTTTTCGGGGTCAAGTTCGCTTCTTTGAGTCTTCGCCTCACTGTTTACTCGCTGACAGCCCTCCCTCAAACTTCTCTGAGCTACTGCTGGACGTCCACGCCGGTCAGTTGTCGATTTCGGAGAGAAGAGGTGACAATAAATCGGTCATCTCTCACCGAAGTGCATCGCTGTCGTCCAGATCTTGGTCTCTGGACTAAGTTTCCAGTCTGCCTGAACCTCTGGTATACCTTCGAGATACAAGACTGGCTCAAATGAAGCTGCTAAGCGATAGTACGCTGAGACAATCCTTGCTGGATTAGGATGACGACTTGAGCGGCTTCTATAGGTGTGGTTTCCATTTTCTTTTAACTTCAGTATTCCCAGTGACGTGAAATATTGGACTGATGATCAATTTTCATAAACGCCACCTTTTTATAGGGTTTCAGGACTAATTAATTAATTTAGGATTTGGATTTTTATTAGTTTGAAAGGCTATACTTCGCAGGTGGTCCCATGATCATCAACTCGGGATCTGATGATGGGATCCTGGAGAAATAGAGAGAACTCTTCAAATTTTATAGGCACACTTGAAGCGATTTGGGTAGTGTTTGGAAGAGTACTTTCTCGGAGTGGTCCCATTTCAATTTGGTGAAAATCTGAACAATTCTGCAAACAATCTGAAGAAAGTTTTTTTGTTATGATTACTTAGTCTATAGTTTACACCAGTTCATAACATAACATCACGCCGCCGCCGGTACGCTGTGAAATATATTAAAAAAGCTTTTTCAGTCGGAGACTTTGGATATGTAGGTACCTATTTGAATTTTTTGTCACCGCCTTCCGAAATTAAAGTTAGTTTTCACTTAGTAGTGTTTTTTTGAAAGTCGGTTGGTTGTTTTTTGAAGCAAGTTTTTTTAATGATTACTTAATAGATAAGTACCTACCTATTGATAAATGATAATAATAAATGATTTTATTTCTGTAAGTAGATTTGCACAAACACTTTTACATGTTGATCACATTTTTAAACTAGATGAGGTCGGCGTTTCTTGTCTGACTAGGTACTCTAAGAAGACAGGCCGAAACAAACTCAGAGGTCACAGTCTCTTTTAAAGTCCAGACATAATCTTGATCAGATCATGGGAAGACCATGCAGATTGGTGTCTGAAATGGTCTTTTGAGGAAAGAACCATACAGATGAGTGGACCTGTTCAATCAATACACGCATTTATCAATAATCATACAGCTCAATTCAGAACTTGAGGAGCTCAACAATTTGACGAACAATACCAATAAAGGACATTTGGGTAGGCCACATAAATTACTCAAAGACCATGACTAAGTGAGAAAAAAGAAACCAAACAATAAAAAACACACAGTCATTTATTATATTTCGATAAGTACTATTGCACGTTTTCACTAAACCTACGTTACCACGCGACGTAATAAAATCGCGGTGGGATTTTTTTCGCTCACTCGATTTTCAACTCTCGGTGTTGAACCAAGCATTGAGAATCTATCAGAGAGCATCGCGACTGAGTCTCAGCGCGACGAAAAAACGCTGTTCGATTTTCAACACTCGGCACTAAGCCCAAAAAATCCCGTCGTGATTTTATTACGTTATTATACGCGGACTGTAGGATTTTCAACGCTTTCAACGCAGAGTTGGTCAATCATTATGATGATTATTGATGATTTTAATTGTGTAAATACTTATAACCGTCGCGGATCATATTTTGATCAACATACAACCCAACACAGACCTACAGAAAAGTAAAAATATTGGAATTTTGCGAGCTTTCTTAGCGCGTCCCCCTAAGCACAAAGAATGAGAACTTTTTGCACGCAAATTCTCCAACGAAGACACATACCTATAATATAAATTTATTAAATACGACCCTAATGACGTAATGCAGATTTAACAAGGATACCTACTTGTAAATTATGTTGGGTACTTTTTTTAATACCTACTTAATTTTTGACAAGGGGTCATTCAAGTATTACGTAAGCGGTTTTTTTAGCAATTATTGACCCCCCTCCCCCTTGTCAGCAAAAGTAAGCAAAGCTCTTACTCCTCCCTCCCATGCTCACGTAAACATTGGTAGCAGACACCTAACGTGTCTGATCACTTTCTTGTGATTTTGGTATATTGTCATCATTTTCTTCGATCCATTCATAGACAATTAGGGTTGCCATATGTGTTCAAACCAAAATCGACTAAATTTTGTAGAAAATCCAAAACTTAATAAATAAATTCTGCTGACGTAATCACCATCCAGACCCCCATCCCCCATGTCATCAAAAATAAGCAAAGCAAAGACCCCCCGCCCCCCTGTAGTGCTTACGTAATACTTGAATGGCCCCAAGTAGAATAATATATTAAATTTAAAAGTATACATATGTAATCTAGTTATTATTCAAAAATTGAATAACATTGCAAAAGTATCCAATAACTGTGTAAATGACTAAGTATACTCCGAAAAATCATTTCATAGCACCTAGAGTATAAAAAAATTACATTACAGTGAATTGAAATACATTATTCTATTTTAAACCGGCATAATTTTGAGACTTGAAATATTGAAACATTCTGTTCAGGCATCCTTTCACCTGGGGCATGTTAAGTGACATTGGTTATCTTGCTAAAATAAAACAGCATTTTTAAAGCAATGATTTTTGAATAAATGTAAATATAAAATTACAATAAATAAGTCCTTACAGCACAAATATTTTCTTAATGTCCCTCGGCAAACTTGGTGTTTTTTCAGCCGTTGGTTTTCTATAAGTTGCCTGCACTTGGTGCAGACCTGACGCTCTCAATCGACTTGGAAGTATATAGAGTTGTTAATACTCCTTTAACTTAATGTAATTTATTTAAAAAATGGGAGACAAACTCGTTTGTATTCGGAAAAGCGATGATTCCTTCCATCGCTACTGAAATTCGTTTCGTAGAAAGTACGTACGCACCCAGATAATAAACCATAGGCACCTACACTCGTGCGGGCGGTGCAAGTACTCAGTAAAATACAAAAGCTTAAATATAATAGACTTACTAGCTCGTGTAGCCACGCAAAGTGAATACAGGAAAAGTGCTTTTAAACTTGATGGAAACTGAACTTCGCAACTACCATTTTGTTTCTAAGTTCGTCAGTGGTCGGGAATGGCTAGGAACAAACTTATGTTTGACAGGTCCAGGTAAAGCCGTATATAACCTGAACCTGTTCAATTAAACTAGCTACTGCTTAACTAAACTTCAGAAATCTCGTAAATCAAATCGATAGTGACGAACTACTCAGAGTTAGATTCCGTTTCAAATACGTCAGGAAGCGGAAATAATTTGTGTTTCAATTTGCAGAGTACCTACCTGCACATAGTTTTATTCCGAAAAAGTGTGATGGTTTTGCTACCCCCACAGGGCTGTAAATCACTGATGCATTTGAGAGAGCCCACTAATACTCGAGTAGGAATGCTGTGCACGAACGCATCTAACGGGAATGTTAACTATGTACAACATGAATTTTACAAACATTATAGTTTGTTTTATAGGTATGTGTCTTCGTTGGAGAATTTGCGTGCAAAAAGTTCTCATTCTTTGTGCTTAGGGGGACGCGCTAAGAAAGCTCGCAAAATTCCAATATTTTTACTTTTCTGTAGGTCTGTGTTGGGTTGTATGTTGATCAAAATATGATCCGCGACGGTTATAAGTATTTACACAATTAAAATTATCAATAATCATCATAATGATTGACCAACTCTGCGTTGAAAGCGTTGAAAATCCTACAGTCCGCGTATAATAACGTAATAAAATCACGACGGGATTTTTTGGGCTTAGTGCCGAGTGTTGAAAATCGAACAGCGTTTTTTCGTCGCGCTGAGACTCAGTCGCGATGCTCTCTGATAGATTCTCAATGCTCGGTTCAACACCGAGAGTTGAAAATCGAGTGAGCGAAAAAAATCCCACCGCGATTTTATTACGTCGCGTGGTAACGTAGGTTTAGTGAAAACGTGCAATAGTACTTATCGAAATATAATAAATGACTGTGTGTTTTTTATTGTTTGGTTTCTTTTTTCTCACTTAGTCATGGTCTTTGAGTAATTTATGTGGCCTACCCAAATGTCCTTTATTGGTATTGTTCGTCAAATTGTTGAGCTCCTCAAGTTCTGAATTGAGCTGTATGATTATTGATAAATGCGTGTATTGATTGAACAGGTCCACTCATCTGTATGGTTCTTTCCTCAAAAGACCATTTCAGACACCAATCTGCATGGTCTTCCCATGATCTGATCAAGATTATGTCTGGACTTTAAAAGAGACTGTGACCTCTGAGTTTGTTTCGGCCTGTCTTCTTAGAGTACCTAGTCAGACAAGAAACGCCGACCTCATCTAGTTTAAAAATGTGATCAACATGTAAAAGTGTTTGTGCAAATCTACTTACAGAAATAAAATCATTTATTATTATCATTTATCAATAGGTAGGTACTTATCTATTAAGTAATCATTAAAAAAACTTGCTTCAAAAAACAACCAACCGACTTTCAAAAAAACACTACTAAGTGAAAACTAACTTTAATTTCGGAAGGCGGTGACAAAAAATTCAAATAGGTACCTACATATCCAAAGTCTCCGACTGAAAAAGCTTTTTTAATATATTTCACAGCGTACCGGCGGCGGCGTGATGTTATGTTATGAACTGGTGTAAACTATAGACTAAGTAATCATAACAAAAAAACTTTCTTCAGATTGTTTGCAGAATTGTTCAGATTTTCACCAAATTGAAATGGGACCACTCCGAGAAAGTACTCTTCCAAACACTACCCAAATCGCTTCAAGTGTGCCTATAAAATTTGAAGAGTTCTCTCTATTTCTCCAGGATCCCATCATCAGATCCCGAGTTGATGATCATGGGACCACCTGCGAAGTATAGCCTTTCAAACTAATAAAAATCGAAATCGGTCCAGCCATCTCCGAGTAATCGGAGAACATACCTACATATTTTTTTTATTTTTTTAAGGGTTGCGACGATTGAGAACCTCCTCTTTTTTGAAGTCGGTTAAAAATCAGTCTACATTTGAATGAATGTAACCTGCATCAATTTTAGTTTAATCCCATAGTAGGGATCGAACGAAAGAAGATTCAATATCAGATGAAGCTTCTACTAAAATGAAAAAAACTTTCATAATCTTTTTTTTTCTCATTGTAAGGCAGATCTGCTCTTATACAGATTAAGAAAGGACTTAATGAAATTGGAACGTTCGTGCCATGAAAGAATTTTTCTTTTTTTCTGCAAGAGATTTGGCTTTAGTAAATTGATGTTGATTCTTGAGCGTATTCCATATATTTACTATTAATTTTCAATAAAAAAAACGTATTCTGGTTTCTTGTTATTTGAATTCAATCCAAATTATATTTATAGATAAAATCTTTTTAGCAATTGTGAAAGACGCTTTTAATAGTAGGTATATTTTATATCGAGGGACTAAACGAAGCCATAATTTATACCAGAGGTGGTTTGACTCACGAGCGTGCGAGGGAGTCAATGAAACCGAGGGTATTTTAAGTTGGCGTTTAGTCTCGAGGTGCAAACTGTACTTTTCACTTTAAGTGCGAGAAAAATAGTCAATTTAGTACAAAAACATTTAATAAACATTACTTAATAAAATAAAAATCACAATATCTATTATGTCTTTTGCTCTTTGCTCGACGTCAAACTCTTCACCAAGGAACATATACCATAACTGTCACTGGACATTGATAATAAATTTATTTAAAACCGAACAAATTTACACTCGACAAAAATTCTGACATTTTCGCGGTCAGTTTTTTCTTCTAAACCAGTCACGATTAACAACTTAAAACACATGGCGCCACCTTGGCAAAAACCATGGCACTACAACTCTCAACATTTTCGCAATGAAGATGGTCCACACTCCACAGAATAGTATATTAACTGGCTGTTTGAGTTTTTCTGTCACATGAAGGAAATTAAAAAACTAATTACTTTTTACTCCCTAGAGACTAAAGTGGTCACTTTAGTCCCGCTTGGGCTATATTTTTTTTATTTTTTTTTGAGGATGGGAAATTATCAAATAACTTCTCCCGCTCTGGGTGGAGCAGGAGGGCGTGTCAGACTTTTACTGACTAAAACCCACCCGTGTTCCCTCAGTTGCCTGTGTGCCAGGGGCGACGGTATCTCTTTCGAACAACCCGCACCCCTGGCAGGCATCGGCCCTTGCGGACCCCACCCTTTGGTGCTGACATCTCTTTGAGGCGCGCGTGGAACACAACGCGCCGTCGACCCGGGCTTGGTCCTTACCGGACAGCGAGCTACCCATTACTCGCCGTCCGCAAACCCGCGCCTGCGGTGGCCGGGAATCAGCCTGGGATTCCCGACGCCCAGGGCTTCTCCCGCGGCGACTACGGCCGTGAGGGCGCATATACTGCCTCTCCCTCACGTGCGCCGCCTCCCTCTTCGCGAGCATTACTGCTTCGCAGAAGGAGGTGACGGCTAACCATTCACTCTCGCTCCGTACCATGGCCTGCACCAGGGCCGGACGCGAGAGATCGCCGCCGCCGATCGCCTCCACGAGGACACGGCGGTGCTCCGCCCAAGCTGGGCAGACCGCCACCGTATGCTCCACCGTGTCCTCAGGGCGATCTTCGCAATGGAAACACCCGGGCGTTTCCTCCCGCCTTATACGAAACAGGAACCTCCCGAAATAACCGTGTCCGGTGAGGACCTGCGTCAGGCGGAAGGTGAGGACGCCATGCCGCCTCTCAAGCCACTCCTCAAAGAGGGGACTTACCGCCGCTATCGTGGCGTGCCCAACGTAGGGCTATATTGGCTTACTTTTAGAGCATGAGAATTGAAAATTAACTTTATTCTTAAGGTTTAAGAATTGTACCTACATAGTTACATTAGGTTATATTCTGTATTGCGCTTACGACAGTTTGGGAATGCTTGCGGTGTATAAGGAATTGCACACGTGAATGCTCAGAAATGTAATAGGTAGGTACAACTGTTAGGAATTCAGGTATGTATGTAGAACTTCTGGTGCGACAAGGTCCCTTTAGCAATCACATAATATAAAAAAATGGTGTAGGCTAGATAAGAAATCTAGGGAAATTAATTGTACATCAGATAGAATACCAACACGAATTATTCGTAATGTGAATCACAACTCATTCTTTAACAACTGAATGAAATAGCTATAACACGGTAAATTGACAGTTTGTCAATTTGATCAACAATTAATTCCCTTGCTGTAGATGGCTACAGTAGGCATCAAAAATGGCTACTAACATACACAACCACAAGAATTCCATCAATAGGGTATTTTCCAATTTAATTAAGACTATTTAACCGACTTCAAAAAGGAGGAGGTTATCAATTCGTCGGAACCTTTTTTTTTTTTTTTTTTTTTTTTTTTATGTATGTTCCCCGATTACTCGAAGATGGCTGGACCGATTTGGATTTTGTTTTTTTTGTTTGAAAGGGTATACTTCCCAGGTGGTCCCATGATCATCAAATCAGGATCTGATGATGGGATCCTGGAGAAATAGAGAGAACTCTTCAAATTTTATAGGCACACAAAGCGATTTAGGTATTTTTTGGAAGAGTACTTTCTCGTAGTAGTCCCATTTCAATTTGGTGAAGATCTGATGAAGAACTTCGGAGATAGGCAACGGAACTCCTCAATAAATGATAGCAAATGGACTGGGATTGCCGAAATCGCATGTCTGTCTATTGTTTACACCAGTTCATAACATAACATCACGCCGGTACGCTGTGAAGGGGTAAGCACATGTGAACCACTAAAAAGTGAAAAATAAAAACTTTTTCCAAAAAAAAAACAACCGACTTCCAAAAAAACACTACAAAGTGAAAAATAACTTTTTTCGGAAGGCGGTGACAAAAAACTCAAATACAGCTCCAAAGACACCGACTTCCGAAAAAAGTTATTTTTCACTTTGTAGTGTTTTTTTGGAAGTCGGTTGTTTTTTTTTTGGAAAAAGTTTTTATTTAATTTGAAGATTGGGGCGACTTATTTAACAGAAAAATATAAATAAATTTATTAATATACGTTTTCTCAACTAAAAACGATTAAAATCAAATTAATTTTTCTTTGTTTTGAGTTTACCACCAAAACGCTTCTTACGATACTTTTTTATCACGTGACATCGTGACGTTAGCTTTGTGTAAACGGCATCGGTACAAATACTTAGTTTGGTGCAGTTTTAGAAGTATTTGTGCGCAGAGGCACCGCACACCAGTAATATCACTTCCTATCCATTAAAAATCTTGTTAATTATAAACTCAACATTCACTTGTTTACTTACTAACTACTTTAGTTTACACAAAGTTGACGTCACGTGTGGTCACGTGATAAAAAGTCATAGTAAGGAGCGTTTTGGAGGTAAATTCAAAACAACGAAAAATAAATTTGATTTAAATCGTTTTTAATTGAGAAAATGGATGTAAATCAATTTACTTTTATTTTTCTGTTACATATTTCGTCCCAATCTTCAAGTTAGAATAGTTTTAAATAAATTGGAAAATACCCTATTGTGTGTGTTTGATAAAAATGTACAGTATTTTTATATCACGAAGCAACGCGCGCTTTACTTGCGGTTACCAAGCGTATAAACACGCTGTGAATGAGTGTGTGTCCGAGACAGTGGTGAACTGGTGAAGTCGGAAGTGTACGTGTGTGTGTACACATTGGGTACCTACATACCTATTTTATTGGAACTGTTTACATTATTTTCAAGCTGACTATAGCTTCTTTTTTGTATCCATATTTATCCAATGGTAATTCAAGTATTACGTGAGCAGATTTTTTGCAATTATTGACCCCTCCCCCCCTCCCCCTCGTCAGCAAAAGTAAGCAAAGCTTTTACCCATGCTCACGTAAACATTGGTAGCAGACACATAACGTATCTGCTCACTTTAGTGTGATTTTGGAATATTGTCATCGTTTTCTTCGAGCCATTCATAGACAAGTAGGGTTGCCATATGTGTTCAAACCAAAATCGACTAATTTTTGTAGAAAATCCAAAGTTAATAAATAAATTCTGCTGATGTAATCACCATCCAGACCCCCCCATCCCCCATGTCATCAAAAATAAGCAAAGCAAAGACCCCCGCGCCCCTGTAGTGCTTACGTAATACTTGAATGGCTTCAATTTTAGTGTAGTCAAGTAAGCACATTAGGATCCACAGAAAAAAAAACAGGTAAGTTAACTAGTATCAAACATTTCTCGCTCCTCACGTAGTACATGCACCACGTCCCACGTCTTTCTATTGACTTTTACAGCTCCCAGCTCTCTCCAGCAAGAAACAGATAATAAAACTTGATATTTACCTTACATTCCGAGAACATGAAAACTTAAACGGAACTTTAAGTCGCCGAGAATTCTACATTTCCGAAGTGAAGTGTCACACAACTATATGCCAATAAACTATTGGCTGCGGGTGTTTGCATTACTTAAGTTGCTACACATACAGGTTGTATCAGAAATACATCGTATTCAAAGGTGTGGATAGATCATAAGACTGAACAACTTTCTCATAGCAATCAACATCGTAATCGCGGAAAAATAATCAGCTGTCCCATACATAAAACTTTAACACCTTATCGACCCAAATGTATGGATCAGCTGATAATGTTTTCGCGATCACGATGTTGGTTTCAGTGGTGGCCCAATGAACAGTGGTTACCCAGTGGTAACAGCCGCGACTTACGAGTTAAGTTTGGACCCAGACAGGCTCTTTACTTTGTGTAAATTATTTAATCACCACTGCTCTCAAAACGGTGAAGAAAACAATCATGAGGAAACAGACATGTCCTAAAATCAAAGCTTCGGAGCCATGTGACATCTACCAACCCGCACTGGGCCCGCGTGGTGTATTACGGCTCTCTCCCTATCACAGAGAGGAGGCCTGTGTCTCAGGAGTGGGAGCATTATAGGCTGACATTGCTTAATGTTGGGTCCATGAAAAAAATTATTCAGTTTGATGGTCTGTAACACACCCCTAAACATGACCACAATTTCCTGATACGAGATGTATCTCAGTAGATTGAAGGCTCACCGGGGGAATGTTCGTGGCCATAAACGTGGATTTATATGACATACGCTCTTTCTCTTGTCTACACAACCAAATGACATGTGAATCTCCGATTTCATAAAGCATGGTGCTTATCTGCTACGGCGTAGCACCGCGTAGGACGTTATCGATTTCTGTAGACAGGTTATGATTTGAATTTTATTATTGTAAGGTTCTCTACCCAAGAAATATTGAAATTACTTTTTGAATAAAATCAGAACTCGATTAATATTTTGTATGATTGTATAGATAGTCCTCGTCATCGTATTATTATATGTATTACTTTACTTTTTTTGCTACTGTTTGATTAGGGGCTGATATTGCAGTTTCACAGCGTTTGTATAGAAAATATGTCAAACTGTCAGGTTTAATCTTCAGATAAAAGTTATTTCACTATTGAAAAACCAGCCCTAAGTAGATTATAAACAACAGCAGTCATGTACAAGTTAGAACCCCCTGTATAACGATATAAAGTATGAACCTCAACGTTCACGTATATTCACACTTAGACCCATTTCCAAAGATATTTCATTGAATGTTCGAGGCAGATATTTTTTGGCAACCGACTCGATTATGAACGTGCACTTATCGCCGACTGTGTTTATCATCATTCCCGGAGCATTACACAAAATACACATGTAAGAATTTACATTGAAAGATCGACTTACGAAGTTTTACTACCTCATTTGAAGATTGGCAAGTAGGTACCTACTTATCCTCATGTCGCTTTATAAGATAGCTACAAACTATCTTATATGCTTTGATGCCATTACAGTGAAGTATTGTAACGTGTGCATGTTGTTTTCATAATAATAATAAACCATTTATTTTCAGGTTACAAAGACCCATAGAGACCCTTAACATAAATATACATAATATAATAACAAATTGTGTTAGTAATGTGTTTAATGAAACAGGTAATTAAAGCGATAATATAAACGTAGGTAATTCTGTGCTTGATACAGTCACATCACAGTAACATTATGAATTTGAAAGTTTGGATGTTTCGACTCGAATTTTTCGATTTTAATTATTAAGTAATTAAATATAGTCTTCTATGATCAGTGCCATAGCTTCAAAAGAATTATGTATCCTGATTTGATAAATGAAATATTTATAAACTGACGAATGTATAGGAGACACAACTGTGCGATGAATGGCTTAAAAGTCAAAGTTAGTTCTTAGTTATTTAAATTACTTTTGAAATTAGAAGAAATTTTGTTTGGAATAGATACTTTGCTAATTATTTTTTTATATTTACAAGTTTCGAAACTTTTTGCACCTCTAAAAGACTCGTTAGTATTTTAGAAATTTGTTAATATCTTTGGATTTAATAGATATTTATCAAAGCAACCTGATTTGAAAGCTCAAAATTCTTGAGAAATCTCAAAACATTTAAATCTCTCTCAGTGTCATCACTCGGGAGTACCAGACACATACTTATAAATACTTCGTATATCCTATCTTGTTTAATACTTACATCAAAGAGTGATCCTTGTGGCATTAAGGCGAGATGGTGCGGAAAATCAAGAAAGCTTACTGAGAAAGCCTTCGTGATAGATTAAGGTGGACAAGCGTCGGAATGAAGAATAAAAGTTTACAAATATATTGTTAATAGAAAGACGAACTTGGGTTATTTATTACTACTAGTAAATACCGCATCATCGGTGAATGTAACAACAAAATAAGATGGCTGCGAAACATAATGTATAAAATATTCACGTAAAAGGAAAAATAATAATAGGAATTATATTCCGGAATTCTCCGTGAGAACAAAGATTTGTACACCCACGAAAATTATGCAGTAGCATGGCATAAGGCCTTGCCCCCTTACCTTTGATGTGTAAACTATGGGTGTTTTACAGGTCAATTTTCGCATCAATAGGCATAACTTAGTTATTTGTGTAAATAAATCTTTATTTTTCCCAGGAAAGTGTGGTAGTAAAGTATTCCCAAACACTGGCTGGAAGCCAAGCGTAGCTGACCAATTCTAACTGCTGTGAAATATACCGCCGAATGGTAAAGAATTGTTTTAACAATGCACTTTCCACCGTTGTTCGCAGCTCTACACAATACAGTATATTTACTTATTTTATTCTGAACACACAGAAAAATACATAGAGATACGACATTATAACATTTGAGTACAAAGGAACTGCTTATTTCTTAACTTTCGCCCAGCAGGCCTGTGAAAGGAGAAATGAAAAAAAATGTAGGCAATAGTGTGTGAGAACAAGAGAAAAATATAAATAGGAAGTCTTATAATCCGTATCATGGTTTACTCATATGCGAAGTTTCACCCTAATCCGTTCTACCGTTTCAGCGTGAAAGCTTAGCAACCAAACTTAAAAAAATCAAATCTCTTCTCTTTATACGGTGGAGTTTCTTGCCCATTCTTCTCCATACGAAACTACATTTTGGAAGGGGCGACTAGAATCAATTCTATTTTAATGTAAATGTTGACGTTCAAAAGTGCCTTTTAAGTGCCTATTTGAATAAATGACTTTGACTTTGACTTTACTATTAGTTTAGATACCGACAAAATGAATGAAAAAAAAAAACTGAAATAAAAACATAATGTTATACTATAAGTCAAAGTTTTAACCACGCGTTGCTACAAATCAGTAAAGGGTAACTGTCCCTAAATTAGAACATCATTCATAGTCCTTTGTTTACCTAGAGCGTAATATAATTCTGGAATACAATAGAGCGTCGCAACTCGCATCCCAACCGTGACCCTTGGGTGTCGTAAAAGGTAACTTATCATGGATGGTAGTGACATCCTACCGTTTGCGAATAATAAGTCAAACAAGTACCAACTGTGATAAGGTATTTGTTTGTCAAAGTAATCTTAGTTTACTTTTATCTCCCGATCCCGTTGGTGTCGTGGTCGCAAGCGCCACTGCGGATCGTGGGTTCCTGGGTCCGATTCAGGTCGGACAAAGTGTTATTGGGTTTTCCATGAGAAATTTCTTTATAACACATCGGGGTTTGCAAGTTGGCTATGAAAATGACGGCAGAGAAAGTGCACCAGTGTCTGCGTTCACACTAGTGGACTATGAAATCTCTCGCGACGAAAGTTAGTCTGTGTTGTAATTTGCCGTCATGGCCTAAATACGCTCTGGAAGACTACTACTGCTGATACTGTTCCCAGTAAAATTATCCGACAGTAAATAAATAGTGTCCTTCTACGATTGTCTACAAGTCTTTGAACGTACGCTATCACATAACAAAGTATCCCAACCCACAGGCACACGCCACTGTAAATGAATAGGTATTAACAAACAAACTGTTGTTATCTAAAAATTAAAACCAGACACACAAAAACATTCATTGTTATCGTTGCATAGAGAAAAAAACCTTTTGTTTCGAGGAAACTTACCTTTCCCAATTATGAAAGTATTGACGAACTTAATTTTTACATAAAATTCAATGTCGACACAAGATAATTCTGGAACCATTATTTCACGACCAGGTAGGTTCAATAAATCCGTAAGCTTCGGAGGAGCGATCAAAAGTTTCTTGGAATCTTCGTTAAACGGGGCAGAACCAGCACTATTTGTTAAACCTCTCCCTCACTTCGTTTTGTTTGGAGACACTTCACCAACTACATCGTTCGGATGCCACTGAAGTAATAAAGTTTAGACATTTAAGTTTACTTTACCCATAAGTTACATCTTCAAAGAGTAGAATCATAAAACTTTTAAAGCTTCATATTGAAACACTTGCACCTGATTCAAAATTGGATTTTATTAACATCCGACGAACTCTTGCTTTGAATATGAAAATGTAAACTGAAATTGTTTAAATAAAAAATATTTTCACTATCTAAATATGATTTTAATTAAAATAGATTTCATGCGAATCGAATATAAGCAATATCCGGGTAGAATGTTTAGACAAATAAAATCTAATAAGTTTTTATTGTTAGTTGCTTTGATCGTAAATCCGGACTTGGAGATGGATCTCAGCTATAAATTGTTTGGATCACTTTAGATATTGTACTTTTCGTCCGCAAAACAATACGCTATAAGGTAAGGATATAAAGGTATGTTTTCAAAGTAATCATGGTCTAACAACAGACACCCGATTTATGATGGCATTATTGTGTCCAACTTATTGGAGGGAGGGTAGATTTAGAAGTTGTGTTCAAACTTTCGCAGTTTATGATGGAATTATAGTCTAAATTAGGGTTTAGGTTAAGCTCCTGTCCAAGTTAAACTAAGCGTCAAAATCATGGTTATAGTTGGTTTACTAGAAGGCCCTATCCTCGTAAAGCCCAAAAACCTGATTTAATGACAAAATATGAAGGCAGTCCGGCCCAAGACAGTTTTTAAAATCAATAAATTACGGCCCAGTGACCTAAAATTATGACATGAAATTTAAACTTATATTTAGTTTAAATATACCCGCCAATTTAAATCTGTCTTCAAAAAATTATTAACCCTGAACGTATCTCTAATTTTGACAATGTCAACTTGACATTTTAAACCCTACAATCTGTCTTTTTGACGTTTCATCTCGTTGAACGAAGGCCTCGTGGAGATCAGTAAGTAAATATTTACATAACTTTATAATCATTACATTGGTGATGTCTGGATTTTATTGCAAACAGTTTTAGAAGTGTTATATTTTGTTCCCACACATTTTTTTATATTTCTAAGTCAATTAAATGCATTATTATACGAACGATAAAAACTATATCCCAAAATAAGGTTGGTAGGTTTTTATTGCAATAGTTAGCCTAACTTGTGTGTCATAATTTTAGGACATTGGATGTTTACTTTTATTTTCCTTTGTTTAAGCCAGGAACGAGGAAGCTATAGAAAATGAGCTTGATCTAGACATATCCGAGTTTAAAGATGATGAAGATACCTAATGATGATATCGATGATGTGGATTATCGATCTCGGCTCCGAATTCGTCAGTCGGATAACTCAGTAGAGTCATTTTCTGATTCTGAAGACGAGTTTTCAGTTCCAAGTTCTGCAATTTCTAATTCTTCTGTTACGCGAGGGAGGACCTTACAGCGTCTAGGTGGTCCTCGACTTCGAGGAATTTATTAAATAAGAAAAATATACAGGAAATTATTTTGTTATTTGATTAATAAGTGTAATGATACATTTTTTCCTAAAAATGAGACTGATTTATAGAATTTAGTTACGTAAAATGATTAACTTAAGGTTTAGAAGTAATAAATATAATTTCTTGTATAATTTGTAATTCCATGATAAATAATCGAATTTATTTGCTATTTTCAAAAAAATATTATACATAAAAGTATGGCCCAGTGACCTAATAAAAGGACAAATTATTTCAACATAGTGTTTGCAAGAAATAGTTAACTATAGATATGAGAAATACCATTTAAAATAATTAAATCAAAAGCATTAATTTAAACACCTTTTTACTAAATGTAGGTAAGTTCTAGGCCGCAACTACTTGCACCTATTTTAAGTACATTGGGTCGTAGTTTATATCGGCCTAAATTTAGGTTGGGCCTTACGAGGCTATGACTTCCGACACCATAACTTTTGAAGACGAATATATTGCAAGTGGTAATTAGGGTTATAAGGAAGTTCCAATATTAAACTGAATACCAATACAGAGAACAGCTCAAATGCGATCAGCCTACAATTTTTTGTATGGCATAGCAGTCAACATTTTAGCCTGTGTGCGGAAAATCCAATACTTCCAATATATTGTTACCACGAGGGACTGATACATCCGGAGCTCACAGTCACCGGATATCGTACAAAGGCACGTTTCAGAATTCTACAGACACCGGAAGGTGTTTCCTTTCATTTACTTGCGAAGGGACGAAGGATGAAACCAATTTCCATCCAGGACGAATTAACCTGAGTCTCTTCAATTAATTATGTCATTCGACAAAGGAAACGCGCGTGTAATGTTTAATGAGGGACATAATATAACAGGTACCCTTGGGAGGAACATTCGAAATATTTGCACAACATAACAGTTTACTCTCAGGGACTAGGGCAGGGACCTACCCGAAAATATTAATTATTTGCTTTTGGAGGTTATCTATGCCCTGTCATGGACGTTTTTCTACTAAGTTATTACACTAAGAAAAATATTTTATAGCACAGTTTCATGAAAGAAACGTCGGTTCACAAAGTGTAGCAATACTGTCTACAGTATCGCTACACTTTTAAAGACCCGCTTTAAATTCTGAAACATTGATCCTTATTTATAGAATTTTTAACGATAAAAGTTTTAAAAAGACTTTTGCTTGTCTTAACTTTGATCATAATGCTGTCTTTGTATAATAAACTTACAATAATATCAAAAGTGTTAATATTTCATGAATACAATGACAAAGAGCGTATGTAAGTTGAATTTTCTATTTCAGGCATTCTAATACTCATGCAACGCGAGTGCATGGATATATACAGACATCCTAGTTTGAATAGAATTTACATAACATATCTCTACCTCTGCAATGGGAATCCTATTTCGGCAAACTTCGGGTTGCTAATGAGATAGTCGTACTATGATGATTGTATGCAGATGCAGTAATACATTATTAATGTTCGACACAAGCTATCGATGACCCTTTTCGAAAAAGCATAAATTGTAAACGTTACATTCTGGGCACGTTTGCAGATGACAGCACTGTAGAGGATGTACTTCGATGTCTAAGTGCCTTTTTGTGTAGGATTTTAATTTTTCAATATTTATATTTTCGTACTAGGAACAGGTTTTTTTCAATCAAATTACAAAGGTAGGTAGTTATTTACTATTGGAAAAAGATTATTATTATCAGTAGGTGGATTTAGATAGAATCTTATATACTGGTCTGTCTCGACTTTAGAAGAGACTGTGATTTCTGAGTTTGTTTCGGCCTTTCTTCTCATCTTATCTCATCTTCATAGTTTAAAACATATTATTGACGTGTAAAAAGGTTGTTACAAATCTACTTACAGATTTAAAATCATTTAAGTTATTATAAATAAAATTCTTGTTCAAACACACGCCATATAACCTTTGCTTGTGGCTTGTGCTCAGCGGTTACTGAATTAATAAATGTTGCCAAACAAAAAGTCTTTTTAAAAGAATCAAAGTTTTTCAGTTATTGTACTTACTTTGTTAAAACTGTGAACACTCTAATCTAGGTTCTCTGCTCTGTGTAGAAAAAGTAAGCTTTCTTTAACGCGTCTTTTGGGTCTACTAAAACCACAGACAACTACAATATAAAATGTGTTCAAGGGTCTTGAACAATACAAACTTTTATTTTGAGTACGGTATCTATGTTATAGTATGTATTATTTTTTGAGTTACCTATCCCTTATTTTGCACCTGCCGTGTTTTCTCTCTGCATCACCCTAAGGTTGACTGGTAGAAAATGCTTCAGGCATTAAGTCCGCCTTTGTACAGTATTTTTTACTTCTCATTAAGTTTTATTAAATAAATAAATTGATGCAATACTTATTTATTTATTGAGGATCTCCAACAAAAGATGTCGGGACAGTCACTGCCATAATTTGTTTCTCACCCTTGTTTTTGTCTACACATTGTATGTACGATAGGATCTGCTTTAGGAATAAGTACCTAAAGCAGTATACAATAATGCTGAGTAGGCTCATTATTATAAAGGATCGAATTTAACTAGCTAGCGGAATTCCGCAGACGTCGGGTGTACCTTCTCCTTCAATTCATTATTCACTTTAAGTGAAAAAAGTATTTGATCGTGAGACAACCCGTTACATAAATGATTTGTCTGTCTCGATTTTTACTACCCAGGTACCTACGTGCCCAAATTGAATAAAGTAGTGATGTCGGAGACCTGCACCCTAATTGCGTAACACGCGATTAATCATAATCGGTTTCATTTTGACAGTTCCACAATATTCATTGCGTTATTTACGTTGGTGAGCAGACACATTTTGCTAACATATGAAGCAATGGTTTAGCCATCTGTTTCAAAACGAAACAGATTATGATTAATCTTGAGTTACGCAATTAGGGTGCTGTTCATATAAATTAGTAGTGAAACGCAAAAAGCCCAGTGTTGTTGCCAAGAGAATTGTTCTGAAATGGCTGGAATGGTGAGGAAACTCGCGTGAGCTTGCAGTTTCTAAAGTTTTTGACCTCAGTTACGTTGCAATAAGACGACTTTATGATTTACTAGTTCCCGAGAGCTTTTTGTTACCGAGCGAGTTGGTAAATGGGGTAACCTCTATAATTTCTTACTTTTTAACGCTAATCTCATATTTTTCGAACATTTGTGCTTTATTTAAAACCAGCCAACCATCTGTAGCCGTAGATAGGTAGGTACTGTAAAGGTTTGTTGCTTACGAATGCAACCTTTATGTTAATACAGGCCGGTAATGGAATGACTGTCACATTTGAACGAACAAGATGATGGACTAGGATTCTATCCGTCAATGCGATTATGAGGAGTTTGATCCTAAGAAAATATTTAATGATTATATTAGGCGCGGCCTTGTAAAAGTCTGATCTTATCTGAGTTAATTATACAAAGTATAAACGCTATTGACTATTTTATTTATAGTTGGAACCTTTCGGTTTCAACAGTACTTATTATTAGAATCAACCAAATTGGTTGACTTCTATTCCAGCTGAGGAAAATGATAAAATTGTTTTTTCCAACATATACAGAAACACAGGAAACTCGAGTTTTAAAAACTATCCAGCATAAATATACCTGGGAAGAACCTTTCCTTTAGGTACAAACGCCAGTACATCAAGCTAGCCCAATCTGTCAAATTTCTTTGATAGATTTTTAACTTTATTCTATAAGTCATATGGTTCATGTTCAATTGAGAAAATTTGACAGTTGGGATAGCTTGATATGCTGGCGTCTGTACGTTTAATAATTTCTCTAATTTTAATATTAATTTTAAATAGGCATTGTATTGTTTATTTATGCGCCAAGCGGTTGGTCGAATCTTCACGTGACCAAAGGGCTGGCCTGGCCAATTCTTAGCTCAAAGAATCATCTTGCCATCCAACGTGACAACGCTGCCAGCCTTTTGGGCACTTTTCCCACTGACAGCGATGCGGACGAATTCTTTGATGCCCAGTGAACTTTTACCTTTTTACTTTATATATTTGTTCATAATTCTAATATTATTATAAGTTTTAGCGCACGATGTTATTAATCGTATTGTAATAAAACCTGTTGTTGTAATTAAATATTGATTATTTAAATAAGCAGGTTTTATTTACCTATACTATCCTCGTATTGGAAATGAAAAGCCGAGTGTTTCGCTTTCACGAGTCAAGTTGGGATGCCATTAAAAAATAACTGACGATCTTTCAACCCTCTACGTACTTTGTTAATATGTGTGTGTTCATACTACCTACCCATTATCCTAGGATAAACCTAACGATATCTCTCCGTGGTTTCCTTGGTAACCATTGTTTTACGATCCCCGGTATTACAGAAATTTTACTAACAGTGGGTAGCTGTTTGTGTAAATTCAATAAAAAGTTTTAATTTCTAACTAAGCTGGAATACTAGGTATGTACTAATAGGGGTTTGGAAGTATATAAGTACATACTAGTTTTTAGTTAAACTAATACTATTCCACATGCTTGACCTAATGGTACGTGGAAGCGAAAGGGCGAGGTTTATTCATCTCTATGCCAGCATTTCTATCATGACTTACCTATGCATTTTTCGAACAATTTATTCCTATGTGGCTACATTTGTAAGCTTTATTATTTTACCAAAGACCTGAGTTCCACGTATAGTTGCAACAACAAGATTGAAATTGAAAGACGAAATGTAAATAAGTGTATCTTAATTTCGTTTTTGATTTGAATTTGTACGATTTAAATTTTGGCAGTGTCTCGATTTCAATTTATAATTCGGTCGAAAACATTGTTATTTTTTAATCCTAAGTATATTAACTATGTTCGGTGAGTATATGAACTCACCTCAGAATCAATCGACAAACAAGTAACGCATGATGTGCTTACCTGTAAGAAATTGGTACACTAGTCTATAAGTACATTGGATGCATCTCATATTTTTGTATCAGTGTATTCAATTGTTGGTGAGCCAAATAAAATAAATAAATAAGTGTACACGTTTCCAATATGCATGTGCCCAAATAATATACCATCCTACCGGATGCAAGACAGAACATCCTGGTATTATCTTGGGAGCCATGTTTGCTTACCTAAGATTGTGTGAGGAAAATTGCCAAGCGACTGCCGCTATTTATTTTATATCCCACACGTAGCTTAGTGTAAATAAGGTCACATACTAAGTGTTATTGGATTGTAGATCAGCAGCGACGTTAGGTACTTCCGCCACTTGTCTTAGTAAGTAAGTTTTCAGCACTTCTGAACCCGCTTAGAACTGAATTTTATTACTGATACCTGAAAATTTATGATGTGTATTACTGAGTTCGGTAGGGATTGACTTTTTACAGAGGAGCCCGAAAAAAATTAATCATGAGCGATAAACGAACATAATTCATAAGTAAGAAAAGAAATCTTTTGACGAACTTTACGCCCTCAGTTTTTTCCATTAATTTCTGTGATTGCCTATTCAATATTACGAAGTATTAGACTTTCAGACACAAACCTGACACGCATGTAGCAGGTGCACGTACAGCAATTGTGTAACACACTCATGGTAATAATACCTTAATTTTGACATAATTTGACCAAACTATCGATTAAACGATGTTTTTGAAATAAAATGAAATCGGCTTATTAAGGGCAACAAAACGATGATGTTTTAATTATTAAGTCATGACTCTTTTTGGTAATACCAAAAATAAAAACGTCTGTAACATCAAATGTTTAACGCAATTAGGGTGCCGGACAAATTTGGTCTGAACCTATACAAAAATTAAGTAATTCCATCAAGGCTCAACCTCACAACCCAGGCCCAACTTTTTGTCTAACATAATTTATAAGCTATTCATGAACTTTACACAATAGGCACTCTTTTGTTCTTACAATATTTGCTGACGTATACCTGCCAACCAGATTCATCACCGCATGTGAGCACTTTAATAATAAATTACCTAGGTAGCTGACTTAGAAACTGTTTTAGTGAAGTATAACATACCTCTTACCTACAGAGTAAAGAAAATTCCCGAAGGAGTGAATGTAATAGCTACTAAGAGCAGATATAATTTAAATAGAAATCCGGCAGAACGCCAACTCAGCCTTCCGTGGAAAACATAACGTAAAGGCATGGACGTTGATTTTTTTTGTATAGCCATCAATTTGAAAATATACATATAAGTAGGTAGAGATCAATTAATTTAAAACTGCACACCCCTTCACTGCTTGTTGCCCTCGTTGCATACACATTTCAAATGCTTGTATAGAAATTTTAGTGGAGGGGCGATAAATAAGCTGATCTCTACAAACCTACAGATGTACCTACATATGTATCTGAATCAGACGTAACTTAATCAAATAGGTTACAAGTTTTATCCACCTAAACCTGACCACACTCCGCCTAAGTCTCTAGGCATACAAAAGTTCGTAAATAAAGCATAATCTTGTTATAGCAAAGTGACCCACAACGTTAATAAATTATTCCAAGTTTCTACTAGCATAGGATATTGAGAAACTTGCAGATTTAAGATGTAATAATACACGAACTGTGCAAAGGATTTATGCAAAGCAATTTCTGAACAAAACAAAGATTTTTTTCTCCTTTGTTTTTTTCTCCCAAATATTTGTGAAAAGAACTCTTTTGCCATAATTGAGTACCCAAGATGATTGATAAGCGCTCCAAGTATGTAGTAGGATACAGGGAAATATTCTGTATATTACTTTATGTCAAGATAATGTAATATTAAAACTGATGATATAAGAAATAGGGACATGTGAACGATCTGTAGTATGTGCTTGTACGTATGAGCTTTTAGTAGAAGGGTTTCGTTACTAGGCCCAGATTCCGAATAGACATTGTGATGGATGATGTTTACAGCCACAATTTGGTTTGGGGACTTCTGGCTGATCGCACAATTTGCCGCCTAATTATGCTTTACGTCTCGTCCATAAGCTCCAGACGTAGGTAAAGAGGTACTTTCCCTTTGAGCCTAATTTATGTTATGAAGTCTTGTCATACAACTGGTAGCCGTAAGCTGACATGATCCTGTCTGGTAAGTATTGAAATCTAAGGTTTGATCTGCGAGCTGAACAACTGAGCATCGGCAAAATTCAAGTATTCCTAAATTAGACTAAGGTCGTTCTTAGTTAGTATGAAAACAAAGGACTGATTTAAACGTAGTCTTACTTTACAATTTATAACAATTGTTTACCAATAGTAAGTTCCGTAATTAGAATCGTATTTTACTAACCTACTTGTATTACTTGCTGCCATAACTATATTGCTGCTGGCTACAAGCTATTTTCGCCACAAGGAAATGATAAATTGGGTTGATTCAAACCCGTGTAGGGCGTGACCACAATAAATCATTATATTGTATACTAAAAGGAGCCCCACATGTCTGCCTGTCCGTTTTCTGTTTCATGAAAATATATTGTCACCGTATGAGAAAGCAAATGTATGTAAGTTTCGGTAAGCTGGAAACAAGTTGACCCAGAAAGGAATAAACTTCACTGTAATGTCCGCTCCTCATGTTCAATAGGTAGGTACCTAAATGAACGTTTTGCATACCTATCGTACGATCATGTGCTAATAAATTGTGTCAACAATAAAAAAAGCGCAGCTGTGAGGTATTTGTGTAATACACTCTGTGAGCACACTATAACAGTAGGAATGTCCTTAATTTTGACCGTTCAACAATACTCAGTGCGTTATTTACGTGACTGAGAAGACGAATTTTTCGAACATTATGATGAAGCAATGGATTTGCAATATCCTACTAAATTATTCAGATTGTGATCGATAGTGCATTACGCAATTAGGGCGCTGGTTCTATAAAAACTCTAAAAACAGTTTTACCTGTAGGTACGTACCTACCTAAACTAAAAACCTAAAAGATGAAAGGGTGATCTACCTAAGCCTTAACTAAGCTGTGAAGCTTTGATATTTGTGAAATGTGAGAGAAGTTTAATCTTTAACAGATTATAAGACATGATTATAAATCAGACATGTACCTATATTTTAAATGTAAAAACTGGCCGTTGCTAAGCGGATCACTGGAGAGTGGCTGGACCGATTTGGCATTTTTTTAAATTTTCTTATTTGTGATAGGCCGAATAAAAAATAAAAATTGGAAAAGATGTCTGTAAAATTAAAAAAATCGGAAAATACTAAAGGTGCCTCTCTATGGGATGCTTATATGAACTCAAGAACATCTTCAAATGAAAGGACACCGCCTGATGGATCAGCTAGTGGATGATAAATAAATTATTAGGACGGGAACGAAATATAGATTAACAAAGAATAATAATTTTTCGCCTGAAGGCCTCCTGTTTTAATATTTGAAGCCATGATTAATATTAATTACCCGTACCTACTCAAGTTAGATTGTTTTCGTAGCCACCGACTGAAACAAGACACGAAGATTTTAGGAGAAGGTATTTACCTTCTGTTACTACATCGTGATTTCTGAACATACTGTGTACGCTACTAGAATTAAATAGTAAGTAAAAGTAACTTTGGTACCTAGGTGAAACCCGAAAATAAGTACCTAGATTAAATTCGATTTATCCCAACGTAAAAATTTTGGTCACCTGAAGCTGAAGTACCACGTAATCTTAAAAAAATTAAGCGTCGTATTTTCGTAATAACTTCACGCGAATTCAGGGTCAACAAATTTTTGTTGTTATTCCCCGGACTTATGTGGCGCCTCGTAGTCGATCGAGCTCAGTGTTTATTTACACAAACCGCTGTCATCGTAAAATGTAGGTAGGTACTAATGATATTTCAATGACCCTAACAAGTGGCTTTACCCTGATAAATGAAAAGCTAACGAGGTCGGTCGACAAGCTTATAGAATTAATCACGTGAGTAAACAAATACCGATCTATGAAACAAGAAATTTTAAAAGCAAGACAAGAGTTTGAAGATATATATCTGAATAAAAACCGGCAAAGTGCGTGTTGGACTCCGCACAATGAAGGATTTAATAGTTGAGATGATTTATCCCAAAAACAAACTTAAAGCTGTAGTTGCAAAACATGTTCTACCACACAACAATATACGTCCCAGTTAATATTTTTCAACTGCTTTGAGTTCGTAATTGCAATTTTTTTATGTTTTAAAACTGCAATTTAATAATTCCAGGAGTTTTTCTTGTATTTGTGCTGTGAAATCATCTTTTTTGCCAAATTTCATGATTCTAGATCACGGGAGGCACCCTATAGGTTTTGATTTATTTGCGAGTGTCAAAATATGACGCTATAAAAAAATACATTCAGGCTTCTTTTTTATTGGATTGACAAAGAAGCCTGACTTTTGTACAGCCCCATGGAACCTCCACGATCCCTCCACGCTTTCCTAAGAAAAAGTGACAGGCCTTGACCGACTGATAGACAGTCGGACCACGAAATCATCCTCTATGGGTTGTGTTTCTTCCTTTTGCGGTACGGAACCCTATAAAAAACATAGATACATAACTGTACGTATCTACTACTTCTACATGATTCCAAGAATCAGAGCATTGCTCTTAATGATATTAACAAAAACAGACATGAACATGACAAGTATGTATTGTACACACCACAAATACGTCCTCACTTAATTGGGCACATAGCTTAAGTACATAGGTAAACATGCAATATTCCATTAATCTCATTTATTCATTATATTGCATTAGGTAAACATGCAATATTCCATTAATCTCATTTATTCATTATATTGCATTATTCCTCTGCAGTATTATAAAACTTCCGCAATTAATATTCTTTAATTTTCGTCTGTTTCACAAGCGATCACAAACAAACATCCACCAGTCTTCGCAATTTGGGAAAGTGCCGATTAAAGCAAGAAAAGCAAGCTGATAACCTCAATTTGAAGTGCAAAGCAATGTTAGCATTGCGCAAACGTTAATGGTTGCAAGTGTAAATTGTCTTGAAGAATGTTCCGCCGGCGTGTTTCTAATTTGAAAACAATTGTGAGCTTCGCCGCGAGCACCTCTAAGTTGATACAAACATTCTCCAAGACTCGGCTTTGAAATATTTAGTACATCGAAAGCCCATTAAGACAGCACATTTTCTTTTGTGGTTTGCGCAAGAAAAATACTAAAGAAATGTCGGGCTTTGTGTTGATTTGAGAATGATTTTACTAACAATGATAAATCTACTACTTTCTTTGTAAGTAGACTTTCAATAACTTTTCGACACACACGCTTAATCGACGTTCACACGGACGTAAAAAAATCGCGGCGGGATATTTTCGCGCACTGATCTGCAACCAGCACCTTATTTGCGTAACGCACGATCAATCATAATCTGGATCATTTTAAAACAGATTGCTAATCCATTGCTTCATATGTTCGAAAAATGTGTGACTGCTCAACAACGTAAATAACGTAATGAATATTGTTGAACTGTCTAAATGAAACAGATTGATCGTATGTTACGCAATTAGGGTGCAGCTGCTTAGCGCCAAGAGTTGAAAATCAATCAAGTTGAGACTCAAGTTGAGATTGTAAGAATGATGTAGGTACCTAAGTCAGACACCTTAAAGTTTTAATGTAGGTACTTAATAAGTGTGTGGGTGGTAGTGTTCCACATAAGCGAGAAAAGTGCCGAAAGACTGTATACTATGTAAGTGGTTTACTTACATAACATTTATATTATTTATCACAAGTTCACAACTAACAATTTACACTATGAAAGCGGTTTTACCACGTTCTACTTAACACTATTACGACAAAGATTGTCTGTTAATAAATATAAATACCTAAAACAAAAGCCATAACGAGTATTATGCAATGTATTTAAGACAAGAGTTTAATTTCCTTAAGCCACTGTAAAATGATTTAGATTTTACTTAACGTAGCTTATACAATTTTCAGTTTTTAACGAAACATAATTAAATTTAAAGGCTTCTTGAAACAGGCGCGACGCTACACGACGCCGATGTACAGTCACCAGCACATCAAGCTACCCTAAACTGTCACATTTTCCCAATTGAACATGAGCCATAAGCTTATGTGATATAGTGGAAAATCTATCAAAGCAATTTGACAGATTGGGGTAGTGGGGTCTGTCAAATTGCTTTGATAGATTTTCAACTTTATCACATAAGGGTCATGTTCAATTGGAAAAATGTGACAGTTTGGGATAGCTTGATGTGCTGGGGCCTGTACATTCAAAATAATATTTATCTACCAAAATAAAATGCACCCCTTCCTGCAAGACAGTTACAACTATTACAATTACTAGAGTCACGTCGCTCGCGCTGTCGCGTCGCGTCTGTTTATAGAAGCCTTAAGTTAGCTAATCCATTTCGTTTGTTATAAAATAATGAATTCAAAAGATATTTGTAATTAATGAGAACACATGTCATTACGGCGTAAACAACAGTTCATTAAAGATAATCTTACAAACTTTTTTTTTTGACACCCGGGCAAATCTAACGAAGAGGGTAATATTCCTCAAACCCTAAATATTTTTTTATAAGCACGTAATAGGTAGTGTTTAAATATGTTCTGTTAGCTACACTTTATCAAAGAGACCAATTAAATATATTTACTCTGAAACATCCCCACACTTTCAAATACCAAAAACTTGTTTGAGTGCATTTAAAGTTACTTATAATCTTTATGACTCTTTTAAATGACGGTGAGCTTCACACAGGCATTTTATATAGGCCAACTGTTTGGAATCAAAACATATTCAACGCGTTGGCACCTCCGAACATTTATCACAACAAACGCTAGTTTGAAGTTGAAGTTCATACATAAAACCGCGCTCGAATAAAAAAGCGGAAAGTGACACATGCTTTTTTATGAAATTGGCGATTCAATGCAGTAGGGGTAGTGAGTAGATACTTCATAATTACTAACTGTTTGTTAACTCTGTCGGTCTATTTTGTAAAAATGTCACCGTGAAAACTTTGGTGAAGTGAGCTGTCAATCCACCTGATAATAGAAATTGAGACTATTGACAGGTTACTTCAAGCTCACTTATTTGTATATAGAACTTTATTCTCAAGTAAAAATAATCCGTACAAAGGTCTACCAGTCAACCTTGGTTGTTTTCGCGGTGATTTTTTTACAGAATCGATCGGCTGCTGGTGTTTTTCTTCAGGTATCCTGGTCCTGCACGTATATCTTAACAAAATCAGCTTGGAATATAAAAATACATTTTAATGGCATTCTCAAATAAAAGTTTAATACGCACGAAATTATTAATAAATATAAGACTGAATCTGTGATACAGGTTTATTAAGTCGCACAAATAATATCCACGTTTCTATGAATAGGTACCTAACGTACAAAAAATGTTCTTATTTAATTTCGCTGGCTGTACATAAATAAACTGCCAACATAATAGGTGTGTAACCTTGTATTGAATCTATCTTTAGAAGCGGCTTATACCTACTTATTTTGCTATTTTCATTCATTAGTTTCTGGCGTGCTTTCCGTTATGTTATCAACACAAGTTCTAACTAAAAGTGATATACAAACTACTATACAGGACAACATGACGTCGATGTGCAACCTGATACCTTCGATTCAGTACATGATTGATTGATTCTGTACTCCCGAGAGTCGATGTTTTTTTTCTAAATTGCTGTTCATGCATTTTGACCACGTAGGTACCTATTGCACTTTTATATGAATCGACAGATTTTCTTTGATAACCCGCGCAAATTTTCTACGCTAGGGTGTATAATTTTATTATGTTCAGAGTGCATGGTTTCAATAGGGTATCTATCTAATCTAATGCCTTTAAACGAGCAATTCTTGTACCTATATGAGATAAATATAATCTGGATCTCAGAAACGGCTTCAACGATTTTGATGAAATTTAGTATGCAGGGGTTTCGCGGGCGATAAATCGATCTAGCTAGGTTTCATTTTTAGAAAACATCAAACAAAAAAAAACCCGCAAAGCTCGGTCATCCTGATATTTTTACTCTCTATAAGAAAAATCTAAAAACGTATAATTGAGATAGCTTAGGCAAAAAGCAGTCGGAAAAATGTTAGTTTTAGTTCATGAAATAACAAAATAAATTTTAAAATTTAAATCATAGATTTCAGTTTTTTTAATCTGTTTTTGAACACCATGAAATAGTAGCCGCCATGTTATTACGCTAAACCGCTGTTTAAACTAATCAACTGAACAACTTTGTACTTTTATTATTTATTTTCGTAACCAAAGTAATTTTTATTGAAATAATAATAACAGCAAACCAACGATAAGTAGAATAATAACGATTTTTTTAAATTATAAACAATTAAGTATCATACAAAATAGCAGCGCATTTGCTTACACAGCAAACTGACGTCATACCCGACTGACGTGTGTTTGGACATTTTTTTAGCCATTATTAGATACCTACTTAATTAAGTTGGTTGGTAGGTAAATAAATGTATGGCAAAGAAGGTACCTACTAAGGCAACTTTAATACAAATAGCAAATACTAGTACCTACCCTACAACAATTCTTGCAAAGAACATACCTACATTTTTTAAACATTTTCTAAACAACAATAATAAATAAGTAGAAAATCAGATCGCCGTCCCTCAAACAATACTTCGGGGATGATAATAAAAGTTCCCAAAGAAAGAATGTTGACGGTCTACATTCTCTATCGGACAGTTTCAAAAGTAATCTGAAATGTTTGATACGTTCGACGGAAAATGTTGAAATATTTCAGTAACGTTTAATAAAATTAGGATCGTGGGAAACAGTTAATAAATTAAGTTTTATTCGTTTCAATTGGGAACGGTTAGCGTGTACCTACGTAAAATATAAAGTCAAAGCATTTATTTCAAATAGGCATATATATAGCACTTTTGAACGTCAACGTTTACATTAAAATAGAATTGATTCTAGTCGCCCCCTTCCAAAATCTATTTTCGTATGGAGAAGAATGGGCAAGAAACTCCACCGTTACTCTTTTCAAATGTTTTAAGTACAATATTTAACATAGTACATTCATTATAATTATCATTAGTGTAAAAATGATGCACCCAGAATAAAATTACTATACCAAAATAGGTAAGAAGAATCAAATTGAAGCAATACAGATAAATTAATTCTATGATTGACACATAGTGCTCACACATTTACACACATTGTAAAAGTAAGTAACTACACGATTTTCCAAGAATAATAACAAGTAATGAGTCAGTGTGTGAGTTAAAGTAATCACTGAGTGTAAATCAATGTCATAAATAGAATACTTTATGCAATTCAATTAGCAATTAGTTTGATTTTGTCTAGACTCTAGATTGTCCTATGGAGCAGGAGCAGCATGTTTCCAAGCATTCTTACCTTGGATAAAATCATAGAATTTGTAACACGCTTGTTTACAAAGTTTACTTTTAATATGAGTTTTTAATTTCCTTTCATTTAATTGCAATATTGCAATATATACTAGGGCTATACTAATATGGCGGGGCTATTTAAATGATTTGGTATTGCCCGTTTGTACCGCGAGTGCCTACAAACGGGGTTTGCATCGAACCAGTAGGCCGCAACCTCACTCGTTGTGTGCCGGAAATGCAAGCATTAATCACAGCTTACACTGAAACTACGCTCCTCGCTTTCCAGCAAACAGCACAAAACTGAAATTATATCCGGTTCTAGCACCAAAAAGCAGGATAACAATGGTAACGAAGTTTATACATATGAGATAAATATTTTAACTGTACATTTTTATTTAAAACGCTGACTCTATACTGAAAAAAAACGGACTGAATACCTAAGTAAATATCATAAGCTTCTTCATTAAACTTTCCCTTTTTTAACCGAAAAGTTTATTCATTAGTAACTTGGAAGGTATTTTACAAACAATCCATTTGCAACTAACGACAACTTCCTTAATTAAGTCGATTTCTGTATAAAACGAAAAAGATTTGATAGAAGATTTTAATGGCTTGCCCTGAAGGGGTGTACAGATTACGCGGATCCGGTAACGAGCAAGGTTATGGTCCTTATCAACTAACGACCATTACATAAAACTGCTTTATTTGATGAAGAGACATCAAACGAGATCATTTTAAGTGTGCAAGCAACTAAGTAATTTTATTTTTCTTTACTTGTCTTATCTTATTTATTTAAAACTACCTTTTGCCAGCGGCTTCGCCCGCGTTAACCAATTAACATGAAACCTTGACAAGTTATACACCTAAAGCTTCCTCATGAATCACTCTATCTATTGGTAAAAACCGTATACGAATCTGTTAAGGCCCATAGTATCCTCATGTCCCGTCTGAATGCTAAAGCACGACTGCCGCCCGCGCCTGCGCAGGGCACCTCTGCGCCTTTATCTCAAAATGGGGATATTCCTTGGCAAATGTTGATTAATTTACAATTGTGCTATAGCGATTCTGTGGTACCTCTAACTATCTATTTTTCAGTGTATTTTTTTTTCCAAATAACGAAGCCGTTTAGAAGGAGTACGGAATAGAAGCCAAAATATTGCGTGTTGGAAAATATTGTTTTACAGCAAAAGTATTAACCATACAAAAAAAGTACCCTCGGAAAAATGATCTATATACATCTATAGCAAAACCGTATATTTTTCAAATCTTCAAGACAAGCCGTTAATGAGCAGTACGGTTCATAAAGTGACCGTGTTACGCTACCAAACGGGACTTAGGCCGTTTTTGAGTTTATCGCGAAGAGAACAGACAGACGCGGCGGGCGACTTTGTTTTATAATATGTAGTGTTTTATAATATGTAGTGATTAAATGTGTTCTAACAACATTTGGGTAGTAGAAGTAACATCTTTGCTTATCCCTTCAGGGATGTGAAATTACAATGTGCGATAAAATCCAGCCGCTACATTTAAAGTCTGTGCGAACGTGGGCTTAGGAAAGTCATAGGTACTGTTCGTGCAACCCCTAATACTGCAAATAATTTATCGCACGCAACTATTCAAGATCTAACAAATTAATGGCCAAATGTTTGCGAAATATTTTTTTTGCCGACTGTATTAATCGGTACCTAGGTAGTAGGTATCAATCTACTTACCAGTAAAATATTTCAATTATTATGAAAGCAGTAACTAAGCACTGGAGACTTTATTAAGACATATCTTCTTTGCTAGAAGGGCTATTTCTCTCAGCTGGTCGTTATTAAGAACTTCATACTGTGAAATGAATTGCAGCTGCTACGTCTCATATTTTCTTTTCTTCAACATGCACCTGATGGTGGTACACTATATTATGTATATAGTGTAACTAGCGACCAAATTGGTAATAACAAGAATGCAATTAGGGTTGAGTACCTACCTACAAGCACTAATTATAATACGATTTCGTATACTTAGCGTTAACTAAACAGACTAAAAGGCACACAACATACATTCTGAGGTGTTTTCATGTCGTGTCGTTGAACACTTTGGACACCACAGCAGTGGGCTATGCTCTGGTCGGGAGCTCTGGGGGGATAATAAATGTGTATTTATTATCTAAAAATTATTTAATTTTACTAGCTTTCGCCAGTAATCCCACAGAAACTTACTACCGGGGTAGAAATTAACCTAGATATGTGAGTTAACGCAGGTCATAAATTATCTGTGTGCCAAATTTCATCCAAATCCGTTCAGCCGTTTTTCTGTGATTGAGGAACAAACATCCTAACATACAAACTTTAACATTTGTACATATTACTAGCTGACCCGACAAACGTTGTCCTGTCTTAACTCTATCTTAAGAACCTTGTCCTGACAATAACAAACACAACTAAAACAGAATTAGCAAAATTGGTCCAGCCGTTCACGTGTGATGCCGTGACCAAGGGAAATAGGGATTCATTTATATATATAAAGATTATACCTGGTACTACTATAATAATATTATAAATGTGAAAATCCTACTTCCTACTTGTTTCTTCTTATAGTAAGAAGTAGGATTTTTTATTATACAACGTGTAAGGGATAGGGTATATACATACCAAGGGCACGGCATCTTTGCATGATATCAAACGCTATTGGAAAGGTTTTTTAATCCTATCTCCACATCTTCGGAAGTTATAAGAATTTTTAATACATTGATACCAGAAACCGGACTTTTCAAATTGAAATAAACACATCACCCGGAAGAGATTTATCGTGATATTGGCAAGTAGCGTGGAAAGTTATTGACCTACGTAGTGCGGTGACACGTTTGCTATGATTTGAATTTAGGAAACATAATTTATTATGAAGCCGAAAATTTGGTATCAATTCTTAGAGTATTTTATTTTGAGCTGAAACTATGTATAGTGATTCTATACCAGCTGTTATCTTTAGTGCTTAAGGATAGCAATAGGGTTTCTGTTACACTCTGTTTAGACAATCTCTTAACATAAGCTTGGAATTTGTTAGATACTAGTTTACGATACCAAAAAACTTCGTAGGTTAAGTTACGTTAACATTACTGGGGTGCAGGCCCTCTGTGAACGGGAGTGGGCCATAATCCACCGCCCGGCCCATTGTAGGTTGATGGATGTCACATGTCTTTGAAATTTTGTTTCTAGGACATGCCGGTTTCCTTTCGATGTTTTCCTTTACCGATTTCAGAGCAGTTATCAGCTTATTATACAATTAATCACCAAACGTACCTAAATACGTGTTATCATAACTTTTCACAGGAGCACTAACCAAAAACGAGGCTAAATCCTCTCCTGGGAGACGGTCAACTTCAGTTCATGTGCTGACATTAAATTCACATGAGGGAAGCTCTTGTTATAGGTAGGGTCTAAAGCTAAGTTAGGAGTCTGGGGACGGCTGACGGGGGCTACCATTGAAATGAAAATTATTTCATAGGTACACTTAATGAAATTATTTATCAAGTCTTGCCAAGGGGTATCGCAGTACTCACTAACAGGGTTGTGCAGGTCAGATGGGCAGTCGCACCATGTAAAATACTGGTGATGGATATCCAGCTGCACCCGGTTTGACTGGAAGCCAACCCCAACGAAGTTGAGGAAAAAGCTAGGCAAATATACCTAATAAATGAACTTACAGCTTTCTCTATGAAAAAAGCATTTAAACCCATCTGTTTAATTATACAAGATTTTGTGAAAATCATTTTAACTTTTCACTTAACTTTTCACTATAAAAAATATTGTTACTTTTTAAATTTGATTTACTCAGAGTACAATTTCTATGTATAGTTACGTAACTACTTGATTTTTTTTAAAGCAAATTAGCACCGATCTCTTTGGAGTTTCTTTGACGACTTCGGTATAGGTAGGTAGGTACTGAAAAGTTCAAGGAATAGATATACGTTTTATCTTAAAACAACTGCAATAGGTTCGAATTATTTTAATCATAGTTACATGATGACACTTTACATACAAGTACATATTTGTGGTATAATAACATTTACAGGTGGAATGTGAAATACATTTACAATATAAGTAGATATATTTATTTGAAATATGACGAAATGTTATAAAACTTCCACAAAAAAACAATAAGTGATACTTATCTTATACAAAACAGTATAGGTAAATACAGTGAACCGAAAGCAAACATCTGCACGAACTAAAATACTAGGTAACACAGTGCCAAAACAGAAGATACCTACGGCATAAAATATAGTGCCGCCCAATCCCAATGCAATCCCCAGCGAACATTAGTATGCATTCGACACTAGGAACATCTGCCCCAGGTTATACACAGGCATCTATATAATAGGCAGGTACTATACAGGCTGGCAGGGAATTCGACGGGCAAACTGTTACCATGGGTTCAGTAGGTACATGATTCTGAACCCCTTTGCGTTGAAATCTTTCGTCGGTTATTAATGAAGTTAGTTATGAAAAAAAAAGCTGTTCCTTACTTTTCGACCGCACAGATATTGCATTTTTTTTTAAACAATGGTTTTTGTTTTATAACCGACGACAGCGTACCAGAAGACGTAGAGTTGGAAGGCCTCCCACAAGGTGGACCGATGACCTTGTGAAGGCCGCTGGAATCCGCTGGATGCGGGAAGCACAGAACCGGTCGAAGTTGTGGAACTTGGGGGAGGCTTATGTCCAGTAGTGGGCGTCTTTCGGCTGAAATTATGATTATGTTGAACCAACGAATTCTTTTTTTTAATACAAGGTTACAATTTGCGCGTCGATGCCCCCGCCACCATGTATAAAAGTCGATGCATAGGCAAGTCAACGCAGTGAATTTTATTGGAACAACAAAGTGCACTTGACTCATCATCTGACAGATATTTTAGTATCGCAATTCGAAATACATGTATATGGCAGCTCAGGGAGACGTGCAGGTTTCCACACAATTTAATCCTCCAGTGACATATAAACTTGCTTTAAATTTATGACCCTGAATATTGGAGCGAAAGGTTATAAGCAGCTCTCTCACATATTCAAATATAAATTAACATAATATTCCAAAACTTACGCAATTTCTACCTTATTACATACCTACTCTAATTGCTACGTAATGGAACCCACGAGGCAAATATTTTCTCTTCAGAGATACCTATACATAAGTTGAATTTCATTATGCCTAACTTTCAGATAAGTAGCTACTTACTGTAAAATTATATAAAACTAGCTTTTGCCCGCGGCTTCGCCTCGGCCGTATTTGCGTGATTGTGTAACAAACATCTAAACATACTAACTATATTTTAAAGTAGGATTTTTATCTAGGTACCTACTTACTCATAAAATAAAACCTGCTCACAAAATATGTCTACACATATACCCACACACTGTGCGCTTTTATAATAAAATTTCTACCGTGATGATATGAGTATTATCGTGGACGTCTACGGTATCACGAAAACACAAATAGGACCGTCGTAAAATATATGGAAGTATATTTCCGACCACGATTTTCATACATTACTTATACCTAATATCGTCACGTTACAATTTATATAAACGCACAGAACAACACAACACCACTTCAATTCTAAAATATAGCCATCACCTAGAAATTACAACGTAAGTAGGTAGGTATAGAAAGAAAAACGAAGATTTAACATCCAACTAATCTTCTTAAAAACAAGTCTTGTTTCCCAGCGAGCTTTTACTGATTAAACTGTTGTCGTCTTAAATTAAATGTCTCCTACTGTAGTATTTTCCCAGTAGGTATACATTTGTACTCCTGTACTCGTATTTTTACCAAAATAAAGAAGATTATTTTACATAGAAGAAAAACAGCTTAGAAAATCTTCAGTTCGGAAATATTATTATATGTCCGGCATACCTAATGGGAACATGTCTCGAACAGGACCTATTACCCACTTACACTTGGGTGGTATATTAAAGAACTTTGCAATAAGTAATACTTTATTAATTTAGTTGTATTTCTTACTACTTTCTCTTGATATAAGAACCGCTAACGCGAAATATTTCGAAAGATCACTCATAAATCTTAATACAGGAGACAACTCAGCTCACTACTCTGACAAAAATATCGTGATTAAGCTATTACATAATCTTGTCTCATCTAACATTTACGTAAAGTGGGGATTTAATTAAATTGTAAAATCTTAAGTAATTTCAGCATACAAGTATTGAATCAAGGGCAATTCATCAAGCGAATGTCTCTGGCAAGTGATGCGCCCGAGTAGATACCTACCTAATATGATTGATAGCGTTAATTACTTCACACTACGTCACAGTCATAATTTAATTCAAAAAGCAATTCAGACTGACACAAGGAATTTTACTAATTAACGTAGAAATACAAAATATTAAATAGTTTGGGTCATCATCATTATCATCATTTATCATTTCAGCCGAAGGACGTCCACTGCTGGACATAGGCTTGGGGGAGTCAAGCTCTGCCACTTCGACCGGTTCTGTGCTTCCTGCATCCAGCGGACTACGGCGGACCTCACAAGGTCATCGGTCCACCTTGTGGGAGGTCTTCCAATTTTACGTCTTCCGGTACGCGGTCGCTACTCCAGAAACTTCCAGTCACATCGGCCATCTGTTCTGCGAGCAATGTGCCTGCAGCAATCTGCGAGCAAATTCTTCGGGCTATGTCGGTTACCTTGGTTCTCCTACGGATCTCTTCATTCCTGATTCATCACGCAGGAAAACTCCAAGCATAGCCCTCTCCATTGCTCTTTGGGTGACTTTAAGCCTTCTTATGAGGCCCATTGTGAGCGACCATGTTTCGGTTCCATATGTCATCACTGGCAACACGTACTGGTTAAAGTCTTTCGTCTTGAGACACTGCGGTATGTAGGACCTGAAGATATTGCGTAGCTTCCCGAACGCTGCCCAACAAAGTCGGATTCGACAATTGACCTCTTTCTCGAAGTTTAACCTACCTAACTGGACATTTTGTCCAAGGTAAACGTACTCGTCCACAACTTCGAGTGCAGCACCTCCGACCGTTATGAGAGTTGGTGTTACATGGGCATTGGGCATAAACTTTGTCTTGTCCATGTTCATTTTAAGACCCACTCTATCGGAAGCTCTACTGAGGTCATCGAGCATTGTACTGAGGTCCTCCATGATCTCAGCCATGACAACTATATCATCAGCAAACCGGAGGTGAGTGATTTACTCGCCATTGTTGTTGATGCCAGCCCCTTTCCAGTCCAGAACCTTGAAGACATCCTCCAGTGCAGCGGTGAACAGTTTCGGAGAGATAACGTCTCCCTGTCTAACACCTCGCTGCAGAAGGATAGGTTTCGAGGTCTGGTCCTGGAGTCGGACTGACATAGTGGCGTTTTCGTACAAACATTTCAACACTTCGATGTACCGATAGTTGATCTGACACTGTTGGAGGGACTGCAGTACAGCCCACGTCTCGATCGAATCAAAGGCCTTTTCGTAGTCCACAAACGCTAAAGAGAGAGGCAGGTTATACTCTTCGTTCTTCTGTATAACCTGCCGCAGCATATGTATATGGTCTATGGTGCTAAAGCCTTTACGGAACCCGGGCTTGTTCAGGAGGCTGGAAGTCATCAAACCTGCGCGCCAGACGGTTCGTGATGACTCTGGAGAACAGCTTGTAGACATGGCTCAGAAGTGAGATGGGCCTATCATTCTTAAGAAGGACATAGTCACCCTTTTTAAAGAAAAGTACCACCACACCTCTGTTCCATGCCTAATATTCCGTTTTGCCCTCGAGTATGACGGAATCAAACAGCTTCTGGAGGGCCTTAAGAACGGGTTTCCCGCCAACCTTTAGGTGTACGGCCGTGATTCCGTCATCACCCGGCGCCTTGTTGTTTTTGAGCTGCTTCAGAGTCATCCTAATCTCGTACCAGCTGACGTTCGGGATGTCTTCAGTATAGTGTCGGGTATGTAACTTAAAAACCAGCACTTTTAACCAAACTTGCTTGCATGGACATCATTCTCTTGAGATACGAAATTGTGTTAAAGTTTTGGGTATATCAGTAATTTTTTATGTTGAGAGACAGAGGCGTAGTCAAAACACGGATTGAAATTTACTTATACAAATAAATATTAGGTAACTCGTAGTACCTACTGGGTAGATACTTAATATTCAATACACAATTCGGAACTACGAGAAACGCGATTCAGATGTAGCTACGGAACAAGTTATGAATAGGTACAATAGGTGCTAGAACATATATATCATATTACGTGGAACATATAGGAGACGTAAGTGCTCGACTCTACTCGAGCCAGTTGTTAAGGACCGCCCGCACGATTGTTAACAAGGCTTGTATTCTGTCGACGAGACTCGACCTCACTACGTCTTGTTTTGTTTAGCTACATTTAATTTTAAAATTTAAATTAGAACAAGTTTTGTTTACAAGCCTAAATTCATTGAAGTATGGCTTACATACAGCAAGAATACACATTCAATCACAAAAATATTACTAAACAATGCGAAAGTTCATGGTTAAACATAGGTTTACCAATATCCTATTTAATTCCTAACAATTTCTTGAAAGCTTTTCTGAATTCAATATTGAAAATGGTATAGATTAAAGGGTTGACAGTAGAGTTAGCATACCCTAGCCATGTAATAACATTGATTAGCCTCATACTCGGACAACAAGTGGCACAAAAAGGTAGTATAAGATACATAAGAAAAAATGGTAACCAGCAGATAACAAACACACCCATTATGATGCCCAGTGTCCTCGCAGCGCGGCGCTCCTTAGACAGGGAGATCTTTTGCTTCTGTTCAATAAACTGGTTTACTACGTCACCGCTTTTATTCAAATTTGCCAACAACGTTTTCTCCTGCTTTTTATTTTTGTGACTGATTTTCTTCAAGGACCCAACCACTTTCGTTTTATAACTTCCACAGCTACCTGGCGATACGTCTGCTTGTATTTGGTTCATATTAGATTCGATTGCTTGGCGAGATACTGGATCGTTTAACAATAGAAACGGCACAAAGAAGTTTTTCTTTATATCTATGAATGCCTTCCTATGACATCGTTTAATGCTTCCTCCGCTGTCAGATTCGTTATCTGAATCTTCTCTATTTTCTTGACTCTCATCCTGGCTCTGTATCACCAATACTGGGTTTTTATTCTGAATACGCGTTACTATAACTCGTTTTCTTAGTCTTTGTCTCGCAGCTATGTAGATTTTAATATACACTATGGTCATTATTACAAGAGGAATAAAAAATGAGCCAAGTGATGAATACACAACATAACCGGGTTCCGAGGTGAGCTGGCAAGGTGTATCCGCTGTGAACTCATCTGGCCAATCATTCCATCCTAATATTGGTGGCGAACTTATTACCAAAGACAGAATCCACACTCCAATGATTTGATACACAACTCTTTTCAGTGTTCTCTTATTGGCGTAGTTTATGGGATCTGTTATTGCCCAATATCTGTCGAGTGCAATAGCGCACAAGTTCAGGATTGATGAAGTGCAGGACATTATATCACAAGTTAGCCACATCTTGCACAGTTGTTTGCCCCACAGCCACCGTCCCAAAGTCATGTATGCAACATTTAGAGGCATCACCAACACAGCTACTGCCAGATCGGCGGCTGCTAAAGACACAATAAAAAAGTTTTGCACTATCCTCAAAGGTTTATAAGTGAATACTCCCAAAATAACCAGAATGTTTCCAAAAATTGTTCCTGCTATAACTATTAATAGTATAACAACAGTTGTCAGCGCTTCCCATTCTGGGACTGCTATTTCGATTCCAAAACTTGAGTTGTACGGGAAATTGGTTGAATAGCAAATGTCTTCGAACGAAGAATTGTGTAATGAATCATTATTGTGATTTATAGAAATATTGTAGACGTAATAATAGTCCGCATTAATCAAACTGGCATTCATGGCGCTGCGATGATATCCCACTAAGATATTACAAAAGTATCTTTAATTAATTTTCCTTTCTCGTCACTCGGGAACCAAAACATTGTAGACCCACATTTTTCATGAATAACACAAAAGTTAATTGTTCTTCCTAGTCCTTAATTAATGAGGCAATTCAATGCCCAAAATTATTTTCTCACTTTTGATTAATGTGTTACTTAGTACAATGTTTGCGTAAAGCAATATTCTTTTCTACCAAACGGTTCGTAGCAGACTGGGGGCCTAGGGGAGACATTTTAAAGCCGACCCACATCGCGGAGATACTTGGAAATAAACCATAAGCATAGTTAGCAGTGTATAACGTATGTTCTGACGACAAAGATACACAAAGATCTTTGTGTGTAGCCATGTCAGCGTCGCGGCCGCCTGGGGCAGTGTGAAAGCTTTCCGGCTATTTTTATACAACTACCGACAAACACCTTGCTAGTTGCATTATAATAATTTTGTATAGAAACACTATACTTAGTTACCTACCAGTTTTCAGAATTCCATAAACTTACCAACTAATACAATTATGTCCATTATAGGGTGAGTTAGTACATGATACCTACATATCTACGTCCTACTACATTGTTGTACCTATATCAATGTCCTATTATCTGTATTGCATAGTATAAAACAAAGTCGCTTTTTATGTTTGTAGGTAGGTACACTTAGATCTTTTTCACACCACCTGCTCGACAATGTCAAATTATATGTATGTCATGCAAACCTAAACTAAAGTAAGTAATTTATGACCTGAGGTCTAGCAGGGCATTAATATTGTACTGAATTTCATTATGACCCGCTGGTCATTAATGTGATTTGAATTTGGAACATAAAGAAGAAATCGCATACGAACATTTACGATAGGTAGTAAGTACATACTAATTCCATGCATTCACGTTCGGGAGCTACGATGCCACAGACAGACACACACACGCACAAAGACACGTCAAACTTATAACAACCCGTCGTTTTTGCATCGGGGGTTAAAAATAAATTGTTCTAAAATCGAACTGGCCACCACAAGTACCTGCAAATTTTAAAAAAAAATAGAACACAGATTAAAAAGAGGCGCGAATACTGAAAATTGCTTTGCTTTGTTATTCAACAAATTACTTAACTACAAATTGTCACAAAAATGTCGAGTGACGATAGTGATTTGACTCCGGAGTAGATACATTAAATCCAAAGCCATTGGCATTGCCAACAATCAAATCCCAGAAAAGTCCAAGGAATTGTACATGAAAGCCTACGACGATTTTTACGAATGGAAAATTACAAAGGGCGTCAAGTCTGTATCTGAATCAGTGCTTTTAGTGTACTTCCAGTATTTATCATGTACAACGAAACCAAGTAGCCTATGGTACATCTATTCGATGATCAGGTCAACAATAAGCATCAAAAATAATATACAATATTAATACATACACCAAATTACTAGCATTTTTTTAAAGGAAGTCAGAAGGACATCGTCTTAAGAAATCAAAAGTTTTCACAGCTCAAAATGTTTAAACGTTTCTAAATGAGGCCTCTGACCACAGCTTTCTTGCCGCAAAAGTAAGTACCTACCTATTGATTACATTTTTAGCACTTAACTAAAATGGCTACATACTTACTATAATATATAGGTAAGTATAAGTACTAGCTACCCGCTTATGAAAGATCTACTGATGTGATGTTTCGACTCTAAGTTATGATGATGATGGGACTCCCTTTTCCGCACGTAGACTCCCATTCGGTCCGTTGTGCGTGGGGATTCTGGCTAACAAAGCCAGCCTAGCTCCGCCCAAAAGCACAGAAGCTTCCTGGGAGCTTCACAGGCTTCGCGGAGCGACCTCGCTGTTCCGAGGATTTTCGACTCTAAGTTATATAATCATTATTATTGTAAACCTTCGTAAGGGTTACCTATCATAAGTTAGAAAAATATTTGACCGAATTTCATTTCACCTAAAACTTTTCAACTATTCGTTTTTTTTACTTCATCGAAGTCACGTCTGCCACTGTATCAGTTGACATATTATCAATTCGATTTTTTTCGTTTCATTTGGTCGAAAAACTTTTTACCGTAGTTACATTTAGCCGAAATAACATTTTGTTCGAAGTATTATGTTTCCGAGCATTCATTATACCACTGTTTTAATTAATTGCCATATTAAATATTTGAAAGAGCTTTAAAATCTAATGTAATGATTACACTGGCGTAATAGATTAAGCCATCACAGCACTTGTGCTGTGATGGCAAGCGCGGATCCACCCTCGGTTGTGGGCACGATGGGCATGCCCACAACCCTAATAGACTTGTGACGTCACAGTTGCACGTTTTAAGGAGATCGATAGGCTGATGATTAAACTTATAGGTACAGACGGCAGCACATCGAGCTACCCCAAACTGTAAAATTTTCCCAATTGAACATGAACCTTATGTCTATGCAATAAAGTTGAAAATCCATCAAAGAAATTTGACAGATTTGGGTAGCTTGATGTGCTGGCGTCTGTATATAAGGGCCATTTCATGCTATCTAGACTGAACATTTTTTAGATTTGCATCAAGTTTTATTGTTTTTTCTATTCGTATTATAATTAGGGCTCCCGGGTTTTTTTGTTCATCTTAATAACAATATTTATGCCTAGTTTCGTCGTGACGAGCCTAGGTATAAATATTGTTCATAAGATACTAAAATTTTTGAGAATCATCTGAGAAAAATCGAAGAATAAAACAATCCTTAAAAAAACGGTTCTTTGCGAGTCGGTCACGCACACCGAGAGTTCCGTATTACAAACTTACTTACCTATGTTAATAGAACTACTAGACACTTTATTCAAGCGTTTTCTTTTTTTTTTTTTGGTGGGGAATCATCAAATAACTTCTCCCGCTCTGGGTGGAGCAGGAGGGCGTGTCAGACTTTTACTGACTAAAACCCACCTCAGTTGCCTGTGTCCCAGGAGCCGGGTATCTCTTTAGAACAACCGCACCCCTGGCAGAACACCAAAATAATGATTAGGTAACTAATTAAAGTATCTACCGAACTAGAGGAATTCTAACGAAAAGATAAACTGTAGGTACTGAGGGAACAAACTTAACTTTGCCGTTGGAAAAGTGTTGTCCCCATACGGGGGTCACACGTGGGTCACACTGAAAGAATTTAGAATAGGCCAGTAAGAAAAGCAGCCAATGAAAAATTTATTAAAATTTCGAATCAGGAACTCTGGGAATCTGTAGATGTGTAATGAATTCGGAATTCCAAGTTGAGTGCGAAAGCCGTATCAGGGAATGGTGTTTCTTCGAAAACCTTTCAACGACATCTTTATACTGCGACGCCTTGTTAAATCGACGTCTTGTTACTGCGATTTTATGTTACTTAGGAAAACGTACTTCGGACGATCTTACGGCGATAACTAAGTAGTAAACAGTACCTGATTATAAAAGAAGAGAGCGCCATCTGCCATGAATATCAGTGTTTATGTAAAGATTGTAGATCATTGCAAAGTTCGTCTGAATTTATTAGTAGTTGAAAATTAGGGCATCCAGATCAAAAAAAGATCTGGATACCCTAATTTCCACTATTTGAAATGAGACTTCTAATCGTTAACCTGAATAGTGTCTTCTAGAACTAAGTATCTATTCAAAACACCTCTTACTCGAAACTTATGTTCAGAATCTTATAATTGAATAGTACTAATCTATTCTATTCTATTTTCCGATCGAATGTTGCTTATAATGACTGCAAGTAATTTAGTTCATAGAATTTAGTTGTAGCAGTTAGTAGAATTTTGTTGTAGTTATTCAGCAGACATTCAATCTATTCTCCTCCACATAAGAATAATTTTATATTTTTGTTTCTTTAAAAAATAGACGTTTTGATTTGTCAACATAATCTGTTCCTTTTACAGCATTTAAATAGAGGCAATCAGGAAAATATATAGCATGCTGCATCCAAGGATCATCGTAATATTCCCAATCTTCGATGCCACCCCCACATGAAAAGCACATAACTTTATCGTTTAAACCACTTCCACAGTAAAAAAAACCGGCATCAGTCATTTTCATCACCAGTCTTCGTTTTGAATCTACTGTAGCCCAATAATGTCGAAAAGAACATAATCGAATTTTATGTTCATTATATATTTCATATCGCGGGCTAAAATAAGTTTTTATCATTTTAAGAAGGTCTTGATACGGGTATGTATAAAAGAATAATGAAGTCTTGTATCTGATGATCTCAATTTATAAAGATGTGGCGCTCCGAGTCACAATGGAGTAGGAATGACCTGTAGAAGTTTTTAGTACAATAAAATACACAGTTCTATAGTAACAGTAACTGCTCATGGAATTATATACGTTGAACTACACAATATAGTTGAGAAAGTTTAACTTAATTTTATATTGTATTGATATCATAGGGATTCGAGAAATAAGACTGCAAATTAGCTTAATTGTAAATATTTATTTCTACTTATTACATAAAAACATTATTTTCTACACACCACTTATTTTAACAAAATACACTTTATAGCACTTATATTGTAAATATTTATGTAATCATCAGTTCTTATCTTATTACATGAGAACATTATTTTCTTCGCACCACTTATTTAGACAAAATACATTTTTTAAGGCACATATATTGGTATGATGTATACAACTTATAATGTCAGATGAAGTTGAATAGTTTTTATATAATGTTACTAAACTAGGACAGTTTTTACTTTCTAAGTTATGTACATTATTAGTTTGGAATATATCTTTTAACCATAACACTTTTTCGTTTCCTTTTGCAAACAAAGTTTTATTTTTAAAAAAATTACCCAAGCTAGCTTTATAGTTAAAATATGGTACAAAGCCTTCGTTCCAGTATATTCCTCTATTTCTTTCAACCCAAGCTACTTGTAATCGTTCTTTCTTCGTCAAGTCATGAAACGCTCGCGGTGGTTTCATCAACAATATTTGTATGCGTCCTTTATACATTATTGCTATTTCTTTGGGAATAAACTCGTTTCCTTCACTCTTAAAGCCTTGAACATCTACGATGACATTCATGATAATTTTGTCACAATATTGCTCAAAGGTTTGTATTCGAATAGTCGATCGTTTATTATTAAACAATAAGCAGATGTATTATCTGGAATATCTTCAGAACATTCGATTTCTAATCGCACGTCAACTGGTCCAGTTTTGAGCGAATCGTTTTGCCTTGAGCAATCAATCACAAAAAGTGGTGCAATTGTTTTGAACTGATTTAGGCTAAGCAACGGATCAATACCTAAGTTGTAAAACGACTGACGAAAATTAGCATACATTTCATATAATATACTATATTTACCTTCATCAAATTTTAGATTAAGTGAGTCATACGGATAGTATTGCGAATTTAAAAATAATTTAATATTGCTTACATTGCAATGATCAAAAATGGAAGAACTTTTTGTTTTATTAGCTTTCCGGGCTGTTTGCAATCCACATATAACAAATCTTGGTTTTTCTAGCTGGGAAGTGGTCTTCACTGACCAGGAATGTTTTGTTGTTCTTGGTAATAATGGATATTCATACAAATCCCAATTTCTAAACGCTAACTGTATAGGACGATCTCTCTCAAGACTCTTAAGCAATAACAATTTGTTACGATCAGAAACTTTAATATGTGGTACACGCCATTGTATTTTCTGTATAACTAGGTCTACGCTATCATTTTTTTCCATAAGCACACAGTTTAATGTCGAGCTACTTCTTTGTAGTATAAGTTCATGCTTACAATTGATTATTACTTTGTTATAATCTTCTGCAAATCCCAGTATTCTATTCAATGGGATGATAACACTAAAATGTTCATTTTTTATTTTCGTACCATTTAAGTTCCATCCCCAGACTGCTGCAGCTTTACTTTCACCTTCATTCATTGAGACGTACGATTTTAAGGTTGTTGTAATACCAACATTTTTAATGCGATCGATTTCAACACCATTTATTTCGTACCTAATATCTTGGAATAAATACGAAATTGGGTTATTTATAAAATCAACATCCTTTTTCAATATTTTTCCAGTTGTATCTTTAGAAGATACACTTGCATACCCTTCTACAAAAATGGAACTGCCTGACGGTAATACATACAAATCTTGATGATGAATGGGTATTCTGATTTCATCATTTTCTTTAAAACTGGTACTATACGGATTGTAACTGTGAATCTCATAACTCTCAATAGAGTTATCATGTTGTGGTAAATCAGTTATTTGAAGCATTATTTTAATTTAAGTCCAATATCTTGGAGAAATCTTTTATTTTCTTTAGTAATTTTTCTCCGGTTGACTACGTTGACACGTCTACCTTCTTTGGAAATAGGAACTAAAATATTAGATTTTCCACTGCCACGAGGAGTTTTATTGAATACTAACATATTATTCTTACATGAATTAAACAAAATAGAGTTAGCTCAATAACACGAGTAGTGACTATCACAAAGGACAACCTATAAATGTGAGTAAAGTATCAAGAGTTAAATATTTATAATGTCTTAATTATGTTACAAACAAATAAAAATAAAATACAATAATTTTGTTATCTTTCTTTATTGTCTTTCCAAAATGATTTAAGAAATTTTAAACACAAGTGTCCACAATTATACATATGATCACGTTGTTTGTTTTCATAATTATACTGAATGTTATTTCCAACATATTTCGTAAATTCTTTTGGAGGTTTTAGGTTACCATAACTGTCGAAATATTCTATGTATTCATTTATTTTACCGTATGCTACCCAATGAGTTCCAGAGTTATCGGAAGAGTCTAGATTGATCACCCCACATTCTATTCGTGATACTTTATCTGGTAGTTTATCTCTCATAAACACACCTCTGAAGAATGGAATATTATTTGAGTGTTTCATAATATCAATATTTGTTAAAGCTCTTTTGGGTAGCCGCGATATCAGTTTTTTTTCTCTGTAATATAAATACCTAAACCATCTTTGTAAGGCTTTAGGTGTAAACCTCGTCCAATCAACAACGTTTCCATTTCCTTGTTATGTCGTTCCGATTCAAACAATTGCTTCTTGGCTGTTTTAAATGAATTAATAGCTTTTGCAATCCCAGCAGCACCTCCTGCTAAACTGCCAGCAGCAGATAATCCAGCAAATATTGGTATTAAGGGAAGAAATCCACCAGTTTTTGGTACTGGTATAATTCTAGGTAATTTAATTGGTAGATCTGATGCAAAGTCTTTAGCTGTGGTGTAAGCTAATTCCATCAATGCTTTCTTACATTTTGGTTTTAGTTTTTTAATGTGCTTTTTAGTATGTGTAACAATTTTTTTAAGAGTTTTCTTAAAACCTGCACCTGTTTTCACTTTACTATTATGTTTAGTGGGTGTGGTAGAAACCGTTTCTTTGATAACTGAATTACATCGTTTTGTCTTCATTTCTATTCCTTAATTTTTTCTTTAAATCAATTGTAACGTATGTTAATTTAATATGGTACAAATACAAGTCCTTGTTGTTTTAAGAACAGATTCGTAATGAATTAAAAAATGCATGTATTTGCTTAAATACATATGGTAAAATAATATTCTTGATTAGTTCGCTTAAGCGTACCTATAATACATTTGTTACATCTATCCAACTATTTTCACTAGTAGGAAGGCCGAGCCATTTAACATATACTTTATTTCCTTTTCTTTTCAAAACTTTTTCAACAAGGTATAACTCAGAATGGCGGGTTTTTTGTAGTTCTTGAGCGTAAAATCCTCCTAATATTGGTCGGCATCGTGAATCTTCTATTAAATAAGTTGCTGGATTCGTTTCTTGTATTTTTTTTATCTTAAATATTTCTGTTGACCAATTTGGATAATAACCTTTATCAAAACATCCTTTGTATTTACTTATCCTCACAAAATCACCAACACAAAATTTCTTACACTTAATGTTTTTCTTAGACTGAGCTGCATGAATGTATCTCTGTAAAATATCTGTTTTATTGATATGATTAACAGAAGCTGGTGTTCGTCCCACAGTTCTGTGAGTAGTATTATTATATTCAAATACCATTTTATTAAGTGTTTCATTAAACCACTTATAATTCCCATTAAAACTAAATTCTTTATATAATTTATTCTTTAAAGTCCTTATTAATCTTTCAACAATTGAGGCTTTTTTAGTAGAATAAGTTGAATAATGATTAATTTTATGCTTTTTTACCACATTTTTGAATATATCGTTATAAAACTCTTTACCAAGATCGGTTTGCAAGTTTTTTGGAACCCGTCCTTTATCTAATAGATTTTTAAATGCTTCTGATACCTGTTGCTTATTCTTTTGTTTCAAAGGAATTGTCCAAGCATATTTAGAAAAAGCATCTATGATTACCAGTATATATTTATAACCACGATTTACTTTTGAAATTGCTTGCATATCCATTAAATCGGCTTGCCAAAGATCATCAATATCTTTAAGTATGACCTGTCTTCTTGGAAAGTTGACTCTTGCACATTTATGAATTTCATTTATGACATCTGCTTTGCTCATAATGCTTATTTAATTTTCCTGCAATATCTTTTAATGCAATATTTTTTTCAAGTATTTTTACCCTCTCATTTATAATTGAAATCAATTTCTGTAGTTGTTCTATTTTCTTTAAAATATCAACGTTAATTATGTTAATTTGCTCTTCGCTACTTTTGTTTTTGGACACGGTTTTTCCTGATGTATTTGTAATCTCAATATGTTCAACACGTATACTACTATCAGTTATTACTGATGATTGTTTTGTACAAACACAATTAACATATTTATGTACATTCATGTTCTATACAACTTTATAACTGCGAATACTTCGAAGATTTTTATTATTTTATAATACTAGCTTCTTTTAACTCTTCTATAATTGACAAAATTTCATTATCATGATTAGTATTGCCAGCATTTTTTGAAGCAATCAGAAGTTTCAATCTTTCAATGAGTTCATTAGGGTCATCCCAATAAACATAATCAGTATTACTTTTATATTTTTTCAGTTTAGGCAAAAAACCACCACTTTTTGGTTTAATTATCTGCCCTTCATCTTGAACATCACTATTTTGTGAAAATAAAGGCTTAATAATTTGACGATATTTTAAACTTTTATCACCTTTTATTTGACCATTGGGGTGATAGTCCCGTTTATGTGCGTGCGTATTATGGAGCATATCTTTATAGACAATTTTATCTACTTCAGTCACTAGATTAAGGTCAGGTCTATTTCTTAGTAAAAGTTCCTTGAGGCCTGATGTCAATTCATAATGCTTTTTTTTAACAGTGACTATTTTGGATGAATTCCCAGCATTGTTTGTAAGTGAAAGCGCTACCTTTGAATCCCCCATCATCAGATTTTTGTTTTCACTACGTATACCAAATGGTACATTCAGGTTATCATCATAGATTTCCATCATATCTTCTTTATTTAGTGAAAAAAGTGTATCATTTGAATCTTTAAACGAATTTCTTAAAAGAGCGTCTTCGTCACATTCAGAACCTGCATTTGAAGCAGGGCTCATATATTTACTTAAACTTTCATAACCTGGGGATGAAGTAAGTCTTCCAAATATATTACTCTCATCATTAGAAATGTCCGATGTTGCTTTATCTTTATCATTCGCTTTAATTAATGTTTCTAACGGATCTGTTATTGGCTTGAAAACTTTTTTTAGCTTTAAATTAGCAGTATCTTCCTCATTTTGTATTATCTTAATTTTATTTTTTATAGCATCTATTGATTTTATCAATTGTTCTTTAATGTGAACATCCATTATCAGATTTTTTATTTTACCCAACTGTTTTAAACAAATGTTAGTCATCAATTGGTACATTTCCTTCACTGATTTGGTATTTATGTATGTTCTAGAAGCAAATAAATGTGTCGAAACCTTGTCTATATCTACCATTATTAAGAGGACAATCTTTATTTATTAATAAAAAATCGAATCGATCTTGCCATATAATCGAACAAAGTTTTTTAAATTGAAACCACTCGATATCTGTATTTACATGGTCATTGTAAATATGCTTAAGATTTGTGTCGTCTTGTTTAAAGATAATCATAAAGTTCACATTATCTCGTATAAGTTGTTTGGGTATTTTGGAATAAGTTTGTGATAAATAAAAACAATCTATCTGTTTATGTCTTCCCATTGCAAAGTAATTACGAATGTTTACTTGATTTTCACATGCAACGTCATCAAAAATCATTATTGAATTACTCAAAGCATCATTAGGATGTACAACTTCTTTATTATCATTGAAAACAAATAAATTTGCATTTGGAATACTGCTCATAACTTGTTTAAGAAAACAATACTTTGGTTGGAAAGCTGTCTTCGAGTATAAATAAATATGCTTGAATTTAACACCGTTTTTATGAAATATCAAATTTAGCATTATGTTGGTTTTCCCACAGTTAGATGGACCACATATTATACATCTGATAGTAGTAGGTAAGAGTACACTATGTCTCACTTTTTGTGAATGGTTATCTAATTTTATATTATTAATTTCAAAAGTCTGCGGTTGCTTGACGAACTTCATTGTGAAATGCGGGTCAAGAGAAATTACCTCTGTTTATATACTTCTATAAGAAAGGTGTTATAATTTATTATTCTTGTTATCTATACATTACTTATCACAGATATAACTCCAGATTTGGAAGTAAATAGTGAAGAATATTCTGAAGTCTAAGGTAAATGAAAGTGGTAGACAGTAAAATAAAAAGCTTATATTTTTTAATAAGTATTTACTTGTATTATAACAAAGTACCTGAAATTATACATTCAATTTATGTACTAAAAACACAGATATAATTTAACGGAGTGGGAATAATTCATTTATGTTATAAAAATATACATTAAAATTACAGATTACACATCACTAGAATAATCTAAAAACATAGAATCATAATGGCCCCATGGTAATGTGTGAATTTGATCTTGTAATACTTGAATTTTGTCATCGCTTCTTTCTAAAACTTGTTTATCTACTTGTTGAGTGTATAAAACATGTTTAATTGATTTTATCATTTTCATTTTACATCTTCGCGCTTTATTGGTCAGCAGTACATCATTGTAATCATTTATTTTCAGTTCAGAAGTTATAGATTTGGAAACACCTTTAGCTTTTTTAATTTGAGTATTAACACTGTTTATAAAATATAATTTAGCTCTTAAACCTGTAAATTCTGTAATTAAATCATCACCAATCTCATGCTTCCACAATCCTGGAACTTTTGCATTAAGTTGTGGTATGTGATAAGGATTATTTATTGCAAAATTACTGGTATCGAACTTGCTAAGATTATCATGCATATCATGATAAAAATCATTTGTGTAAATTAAGTATAATAAGCTATCGGTATCGGTGTAACACAACTCAACATTGTTTTCGTATTTATTTTTCATAAAGTCATAATGAAATTGGTATAAGTGTTGCTTGGCATATTCTAAAACGGTGAATCCGATATAAATAGGTCTATCTAAAACGACTTTTTCACGATACAATTCCACAGCTATAAATTTTTCTGAAAATATTGAAATACTTTTTAAATTTGGTTTAGCTATCAATTTTTCAGCTCCGAGATGCTTGTTTGTTTTATTACTAGTATCACTCCATTTTGTTACTAATTTAACATCAGCTTGCTTACGTTTATTTTCGATCGTTTTACCGAATATGGCATTATTTAATAACTTAAAGAAGTCCTTCTCAAACGCAGTTTTGGAATTTTGACGAAGACTTGTATTCAGATCGATGTATTTTTTTAAAAAGCATTCTTGTCTAAAGCTAAGTATACAATGAATCTTTTTTAAAATCAAGCCATTTTTTAAACATTCTTTTAAGTGAACATAATGTATAACATAATTATGCTTATCATAAAGGTTTGCAACCAATTTCGACGATTTTCCATAGGGAGGTACTAATTTCTCAACTGCAAAAGGTAAGTCTTTATGCTTGTTGTGTAAATAATTCGGATAATTCAAATCTACTTCCAAAATATAACCATAATCATTATTATCTGATACAATATTTACATCAAAGTTGCTTATTTCTTTTGGAGTCAAAAACTTAAATTCCGAAATAGGAAGCTTCTTCATCATAGCATAACCATATAGATTATTACAATCAAGATAAATCAAATAACTGGTTGGTTCTGACTCATTAAAATGTGGTAAGTATTTATTGTTCGCTACAGCATGACGTAGGGAACACTGTGCCAGCCCACCACGAATTCCTTTTTCTAATAACTCATACATTTGCAAATCACTTATTAACTCAAGTTCAATCCCGGTATAAAAAAGCATTGCATCCCAACTTAAGCTCGGTGACGTTACATAATAAGCGGGATCCAACTTATAGTATTGTAAGCCCGTTTTTCGAAATTTTTCAAATATGTCACATAGTAAAAGCACATCACATTTTATGTATAAATCTGTATATTCGCCAAGGGATTTAACTTCAAAAACATTCCAGACTGTTTGTGCGTGTAAATATTCCTCATTAGTTATGTGCTGGTTACACAAACTGTTATAAAAATTATGCTTTAATGGAAGTTCCGTTTCATCAAATTTAGAACAAGAATCCATATAATCATATGGGTAAATGCCTTTTTTTCGCATTAAATCAAATTTTCTTTTATCTGTAAATTCTCTTGATAAATGTAAAAAGTCCTTTTCTGATAAACTTTTACTTAATGCATCTAGACTAGAACTGAGAAACTGGAAAGAATCAATAAACTTTATTTGAATAGGGTGATTATATTTTTCTGTAGTTATTACTTTTGTTATTGAAAGGTATTTTTCCTTAGTTTTCGGTATTATGTTAATAGAGCCATCATACTTAGCTAGTTCTGTAATGAATAAATGTGAGTCATATCCGGACAAATTATGAAAAACAACAGGAATGAATGAACAAACTCTATAAATTAAGTTACAATGGGAGTGCGCCGCCCCACGATACTCAGATGTAAAATGATCATGATCTCGGACTTTATCATTAACTAATAATCGTTTACATATATGACATGTACTTGAATTTTGATAATCCATCTCTTGCTCTGTTGTTAAAGGGTTCATTGGCTTTTTACTACTTAAAAGCGTATGTATACGTTTGACGTCTTTTATTAAACATTTAACGAATACTTCTACACAATCTGCACCTCGGTATGTAACATATTTGTTTACTAGCTGTGCCCGCGACTTCGTCCGCGTGGAATAGTGACTTTTTGGGCAGCATATTTTGAATTACATAATAATATACCGTCGTTTGGGTAGCAAAAAATGTACTTTATAAATGAAATATGCAAACAGTCAGTATTCAAGTGAATCGCAATAATCGAATGAAACTATTCGCTTATACTCTCCAGGATACGTGCGTTCGCTACGAATAACTGAATCCTTATGGCAGCGGCGCGTTTTTTTTTTTTTTTGTAGGGCATCTCGCAGTTGGCCTTGAGAGGCCGTGACTGCTCAACCGGGCTTTCCTGGGGCTGCCATTAAGAAGTTAATCTTAACGCCTCCAGCCAGGGCTTATAAACTAAATTTATAAACTAAGCGACTGCACGCTGAGGGCACCCCCTGTGGGGTACGGACCTCGGCTCAGGGCGTCACTGATAGGGGGACAGCTATCACTATTGGGGACAGGCTGGATCGAATTGGGGCAGCGGCGCGGCTCTCAGCGCGCTTTATATAGCCGCGGACGCGCAGGCGCGAGGCGTGTACGTACTCTGATAGAATACCTTAACAAATGTTCGCCGTGATTCTTTAAATTGACATAACTTTTTTATTTATGAACCGATTGACATGAAATAAACACTAAATGTTAAGTGAAGCTTACTACAATATATTAGTGAAAACCGCATCTAAATCGAATAAGCCGTTTCTGATATTAGCGTGCACAAACACACAGACAAACAGACAAACAGACAAAAAAAAAATTAATTACAATCTCGGGTTCGGCATCGATATAATAACAACCCCTGCTACTTTTTTTTTATATATTTCGATTGTACAGACACCACTTTTCTACAATTTTATTATATGTATAGATTGATCATCGTTTGCACAACAAATATAATATGCAAAACAAGAAGGGCTATGTATTTTTAGTTTCTGTGTATTCAATGAGTTACTTTCATTACAGTCCATTAAAATACATTCAAAATCAGCATAAATGATGAAATTAATTTTTTGTTGTCTCTCATAGTGTTTAAATTTAACTATAGAATTCTTTTCAGGTAAAACAGACAATATTTTAGAGCAGTTATGAGAATTATATCTTTTTTCGCTATTAAATAATTGTAAACACGTATCGCACAAATAAACTTTACCTTTATAATGAGTTACTTGACGTCGTACTAAACGTGTCAAATTTTTTATTAAACAATAGTGTCCAGTGGTATTGTTTTCAATATAAAGTAAGTGAAAATGATTTTTATTTCTATTTTTCGATACATAAAGAGGTCCAGTCACAATATTATTCTGTATACCATATATATTTAAACTTATGTTGGGATTGTTTTTCTCAAACTTTTTAATATCATTTATCGTAGGGGGAAAAGACATTCCCTCAATATTTAAAACAGAGGAATAATGAGGATATGAACTTGTTCTGCAAACATTATTATTAGCTGGGTATAATCCAGCAATTATACTCCATAGGAAACAACATTTATCTTTGTTTTTTATATTTATACAACTCCTGGTATGTTTAATAGCTGACGGGAGTTCTATATAAGACCCACCTCTCATAGGAGAATATTTATTTATATTTATTTCCAGATGACTCATGGAAACAAATGTCCAACCAGACTGACAGTGCTGGAACTCAGTTAATTTATTGTTCAATGTATTCATTACTATAGTTAGTAATTCATTCAAATCAGTGTTTTTATAAACAATTTCGTACTTGGTGTTAAACGACTTTAATTGTTTTTCGTCTAATTTTGGCAGCATAAAATAGGCAAACAATTCGAAATTCAATTTTATACAATTGTGTTCATTCAGAGACAAATTTATCAATTCTGTTAGATTTACTTGATGATCACACAGGAACGCCTCTAGACCGAGGTACTCGTCTTCCTGAGTGACATTCAATCTGTAGGTCATTAATCTGTTTTTGAATGCTGTTGCAATTATATGGATATTTGTGAACTTGGTATTCAATAAACAATTTGCTTTATGTATATTCGTTCTCATGTGATAGGAATACTGATTTTCTGGTATTAAAATTTTACATTTGTCACAGTTTGTTGACTTTCTAGATCTTGATATATTGTTGTTGAGGCGTGTTACTGTGAAAAAAAAAGAAAATAAGACCAATTTTACATAGAAAAGTTTACTAATAAAAATAAAAAATAAAACATTACATTAAGTGGGTACATTACAATAATTATTAATATGTTTATGATATTAGGTTATGTGAGTATAAATGTTATTAAAAGGTAGTTTAAATATTGCTATAGTAATTACAAATCCGCTTAACTATTCGTAAGCTCCTATATGAGTGAGCGGGCAATTCTTAAAATCTTTTTGTGTTGATTTGATGAAATCCTTTATGTGGTGCCAAGACTCCTTATTTTCATCCAATTTAGTTTTTATGGTAGTAATGGCGGAGCGCCATCTATTTATCGGCATAATTTTTTTAATTTCATCTGTGTTATATATTTTCACCTCCACATAATATTTCCCTTCTTTGGTCTCGCTTATCTGTCGGGAATAACCCTTAGCCATTCTTCTTGTAAAATAAGAATAAAGAGGTGGTATATTACCAGTTTTATTGGAGCTCTGTGTTCGGATGACAGTTCCCTCGTTATCGCTGTCTTCACCGAATAATTCACCGGCTGTAACTCGAGCTGGTAGCGTAACCGGGGAGATAATCGGTTTCGACTTCTTTGCACTTGACCCTTCACCCGACTTGCTAGATCTTTCCCGTTTCGTTTTCCTTTCCTCCGACTTTCTCTTCAGCTTTACCTCTTCATCAGAGTCTTCACTGGAGAGAAAAAGGTCGTTGGCGAGTAGCTTGGACCTGTAAACAAACAAATAAAATGTTATAGCTACACTGTAATCGATCCGTTAAATCGTTTCTTCATTAATTCAATTACATTCAGAAGTTGAATTGATAAGAAGATAAATAGATTAAAAGCTGGAATAGGTAAAATATTGTGTTTCTCTTTCACTAATTCACATTAGGATAAATTCTGTATCATGAATGTCCGGACGTCTAGATCTCGAAACAACTACATTTAGGCTAAAAGTACAAATGTTTTATCTGCACAGGAATCGAACCTGTGGCACTTAGTAGGTATAGGAAATCGATTGCTCAGTTACTTTACTAAACTGACAGAAACCCGATCACTCGGTCACTGTGCTAACGATGTCGACTATTGAAATAGATGAATAATTAGCAAGTATTTGATTAGCGCAGGAATCGAACCCACGATGTACAATACTGAAAGCCCATCACTCAGTCTCCGAGCTAAACGTGCTGGCTAACTGCTGAGTGATGAACGCTTCTTGAATAAATAGCAATAATAAAAACATAACAATTATTAATTTAAATATAAATCATAAGACGGTATGTACTTACATTGTTGTTGATCCGATAATGTAGGTAGACACTTGTTAAAAATTAAACTCAAGCTTTGATTTGTTCCTTCGTTCGTCCCCTTGTTTTATGTGTGTCTGGAACTAATTTACGACCTGTTTATATAGGCCTAAAATCACGTCATTCAATCCAAATTTGTAAAAATGCATGCTTGCAAAAATTGACGATTGTGTACACGAGCGAACAAAACACAGCAGTTTACGCTCGATAGAAATCATAGCGGTTTGTGTGCGGTTTTACGTTTGACAGTGTTTCTTAATAGACAAATGATAAACGATTTTAAATGTTATGTACCTGAACAAAAAATAGGAAATTCTATATTGTATTAGCATAAATTAGAGCCGATACCGAATTCAATGTTGTCGGCGACACAAACGCCGCGGTTTGGACGCTCGTATGTAACTCCTAGGCATGTGGAGGTATGGCAAATCAGCAAACCTCATATTTCTGTGTTTATAAAAGAAGCTGAATTTAATTTAATTATTTTGAACCTTAATAACAAAATAAATTATCTGATTGATCTGATTAAGTATAAAAGCAGTACAAACCCTAGAAAAATCACACTGTTGTGAACTTTCTTCATCTACAATGTCGGTAAGTAAATCAACAACTTTTATTTAGTTTTATTTATTTCAATTAAAATGTAGGTAACTCTTTATGATATCTCTTTTTATTATTGTAACTGTCGTTTTTTTTTATAATAAGTTATACAGTCGATGTTTATTTATTTGAATGTATTTTGTTTCAGGAATCCGGTGATCTTTTCATCTCTACCCCATCATACTCACCAATCCCAGCTGCACAAACATTACGTCAAAATGTAATGAACTATTTGGAGAGAGAAAGACCGAGCGCAACATACTCCCCCATTTCACCACCATTATCACCATGTCAAAATGTACGTATGGAAAGACCATTCCAATTTGGAGATGAACTGCACTGCAGTACCAGTAACAACATCGGTAATAAACGAAGAGGAAATGAAATTATGTATTCGTTTGTTAAAAAATCTGTAAAGGGTCCTCACCGTAAAATAATACGTATTCAAATCTTTGATGTCAAAGAATTCAATGGTTCTAAATTATGTGACTGTAAGGCTGATGTATGTGCTCAGCATATTGTTGAAAATGTATTTAGTGATGATCTTTACAGGTGTGCTAAAGATTTGATAAGTAAAATACAGTATAGTTAAGTTTATTTTAAAATAATAAATATTTTATTTTTAGTTAAGTTAGTTTAAAGTTGTAATCAAGCAAATTGGAAGATAAAGGATAATGTAATTAATTAAATGTATTTACATGAAAAATAAACAGTTTAACTAATGTCTGACTTTCAATTAACATTTTTATCTATAAGAAAGTAGGTATACCTACCAGATAAAACTCATATGAGTAGGTAATTTAAATTGATCATTCAATGTTATACATTCTTTAAATTAAAGATGGTATAGTTAGGTACCTATTTGATTAGGTAGGAATCTATTAATCCCTACTAATATTATAAATGTGAAAGTAACTCTATCTGTCTATCTGTCACGCTTTCGCGTCTAAACCGCTGAACCGATCATTATGAAATTTGGAAAAGATGGGATATGGAGAAGGACATAAGCTACTTCTTTACGCGATAACCGACATCCACGCGGGCGGAAGCGCGGGCAAAGCTAGTATTTTTATAAATAAACATTGACACGACTGAATCACATTCTATAGCAGTGAGTCTCACATAAACATATATCTGCATGGTTACAGAGACAGACTTAGGTTGGAATGCATTCAGTTTCCTTTACGGGAATAATGTAAACATTTGCGCACTTAGTAGTGTTCGTAAGTTTGTGATGCTATAAATTACGATACATTGAATAAAATATAATCATTCGTATTACATAGGTACACACGACTACATATCAAGCTATATATTTCCAGGTTTAGTTAACCTTGCATTGTATACACTTTTCGTACAGTGTGAAGTCAACTTATAGTGGGAATGTATAGCCTGATTTGTCACCGTGTGTACATACATTATACTGAATAGATGTATATGTCTGAATAGAATAGATTAGTACTATTCAATTATAGGATTATGAACATAAGTTTCGAGTAAGAGGTGTTTTGAATAGATACTTAGTTCTAGAAGACACTATTCAGGTTAACGATTACAAGTCTCATTTCAAATAGTGGAAATTAGGGTATCCAGATCTTTTTTTGATCTGGATGCCCTAATTTTCAACTACTTTTATTTTTCGCTATAAATGATTTTAGGTTTTAAAGAAATGTTAAAATCCCTAAAGAAGAGTGGGCCCACTGCTTCAGTCAATGGTTCCGTCACATGCGACGGGACGGTGCTTGGAAAGGAACGGGGACTACTTCAAAAAGCAATAAAAATATTAACGGGCTTCTAAAAACTTTCAGTGTGAGCTATGAGTGCTATAACCCACGTACACTGTACAAAATCTTGGTCAAGGCGTCATATATTTTGTAAACATTTCCTATATAGAAATGCACTATATCGATCATGAGCGAGTTCATACTCCGACTCGCATTTGGCGATTTTTCGGGTGGCTGTGCCCACAACTTTTTTTGAGGGCTGGATCCGCGCCTGTGTGATGGGAGGGGAGACTTTTGATATATTTGCCACTTCTTTACGCAGAAACTAATTGACCGATTAGGATGAAAATTTATAGGTAAGTACATATCTGTTTCTTATAGCAGTTACTTTTTATCCCGATATTCCCAAGGAATGGAAACCTACGCGGGGGGTGCATACAAACCAATCAAAATTCATCAAACCATCTTTTTTTAAACCCTCCTGTTGTGGCGTAAAGAACGGCACAGTTCATATGAGAAATAAAGGGGGTTGGGAGACGCTGTTACATTTTTTAGGGGTTGGTATGTACGAAATCCACGCGGTTGAAGTCAGCCTATAAGGTAGTCCCTGAAGGTAAAGTTCAGTCAGCCGCAAATCGGAGGTGACATTGACCTGTAGCTGGCCTAGCGTAGTACGGAGTTCCAGAAGAATAAAAAGAGAATAGCTTAAATCTACTGGTTTGTTACCTTTACCACGGCCACTGACGTTTAGCATCATGTACACTTACCTATATAGTAATTTTACGACACATTTTGCTTAAGATTTGACTCCGAAGGGTAGGACAGGGCAAAGCTCCGGCGGCGGCGGGGCAGTGTGATTTGATTTGAATTATCATAGTAGCAGCCCAGCGACAGAATTTATACCTGATTATAGCAATAGACTCACGTCCTATTATATGGAACTACATAGGTACGTACTAGTTTGGTCCTGTGCGGTGTCAATACTTACATTATTACACCTCTAAGATGCCATCCCTTCATTGAATTCTGTTACGGTTTATCTAATAGGAATTAATTATGTGTTCAGTCCTAATCTCTCGCAGCTCTCACTGGTGCTCAGCCTAACTATTTGAGACTGCTTACTTCGTTGATCGAACTGACATCTACCGGTCATTAAGTTACATGAGTTGCCTCGCCGATGGTGACATTGTTATCGTTTGGAAACGCTAGATGTCATTTATTTTGTGAAACGATAAAACCTAAAACTAAATCATTGTTATAATTGCATATCATCAAATTAAAATAAATAATTATTGATAAGTGATTGGTGATTGCACTACTATTCTGGGAAATTTTTTTAATCTACTTAAAAGCAATTTTATTAAAAGTGTAAATAAATATCATTACTTAAAACAGAACGAAAATTCTTACTGTCAAACAGTTTAGCAACAAGTGGCGCTGGTGTGCTATGCTTTTTTACGCAAGAGAGAACGAGAAGTCCGATTATTTTGATTCTCATGCAGTGTTGGATTTTGTACTATAATTATAGTATTTATACTATAATTTCGCCCTTTGTACTATATACTATCCACATCTAAGGATAGTACGCTAAAATACTATAATTTAAACCTTGCTCCCGAATGATTAGTTTTACGTCATAATTATGAATATACGACCGCGCGTGTACCGTCAACTGTGGCATCTTTGCTTTCCATGAGCAACTTTACCAATGAGAACTTTAAAAGATATCTCTCGATTATTAAAAATTTGTTACAAATAGTAGATTATTCTTTTTCTGTATCGGTTGAATATTAAATGGCGGCAACAGATTTTTATTTATCGAGAGAAATTGAAGTACAGTTCTCAATGGTAAAGATGCTCATGGAAAGTAAAGATGCCACAGTTGACCGTATTCAAACGAATTCTGATCTTGCGATGTTTTCTGAGTCAATGGCCGGGGATTCCCTGATTATCTCGTTCCTTCCGTTTCCATTCCGTTCGATATTCAATCAAATGTCATGAAAATGACAATAGACCAGCACCCTAATTGCGTAATACGCGATTAATCATAATCGGTTTCATTTTGACAGTTGAACAATATTCATTGCGTTATTTACGTTGTTGAGCAGACACATTTTTCGAACATATGAAGCAATGGTTTAGCCATCTGTTTCAAAACGAAACAAATTATGATGAATCGTGAGTTACGCAATTCGGGTGCGGGAGTATCCACCCCAAAGAAAAAACGTCTGAGTAGAGGCGATATGGTTGAAAAAAAGAAACATCGTCATGAAAAGTATAGGCCGGATTGGGAAAAGGACCCTAATTTCAGTAAGAGACTCACTCAGTAGTACTCAGGACCCTAAAAATAATTATAAATATTCAGTAAAGTGAACCTTACCAAGACTAAGATACGAAAAAAACTGGCAACACAATCCATAGACGCCATTTTATGTGAAATTAAAAATAATGAAAGTGTACTATACTTTTTTAAAAATACTATCCTTTTAATTTTTTTGTGCTATCTTTTTCAACGTCCCTAAATCCAACCCTGTTCTCATGTGACAACAAATTTTCTGTCTGTTTTCTTGCTGTTCTGCACCTTTTGCGCTAGCTGTCAAAATATTTAGCGGAGACGAAACGCGAACACAGTTTTGTAAATTGTCGCATGTAAATCGCGCTTGCTAAACATTATAATCAGCGACAATACTATACAAGCGGGCCTCCTGTTTACCTAGGCGTCTTGTTCAAATGATAAGTGTAACATAATGGGGTGTTTATCGTGGATCCGAGGTATGACGTCCAACCTTGCTGTCTATTTTACTTAGTTTTAGATATTTTCAGTGTTTCAATTAGCTAAACGATCTCGTTAATTGCATTTTACCGATGTCTATGAACATGAGTTTTTCATAACGTTTCGCTTATTACCCACTATGGCCCATCGTGCGTATGACCTTTTCCTTGAGTTAATGTTATTTTATGGCTGCTATTATATGTATTTGCATTACGACATGGTATCAGTTACATAGTCAACATATTCGGCGAGAAATAACATTACTTAAGTTAATAGTAGCTAAATCGACCTCCCTCGAAGATACGCCTCCCCTGAGGTGTGGAACTATTTATAGCCTCTAGACAGACTTATACTCATCTAAACATAACTTTTGACATAATTTATCACCTGGTTTATTGCTGTACTATCACTTATAATAACTTACCAAGTTGCTTACAGTTCATAGGCTTAGCTTTAGGTACTGTTGCTATCTGAAATTTAAAATACCCAATAATTAACTATTATAACAGGTAAAATGTATGTTTTCCTTGTATAGCTGAAGTACATTAGTACATTATTTGTACTTATCTTATATCCTTTTTTTTGTTGTTAAAATTTTACTCCACTATGCCTTGGATGAATTTAAATCTCTGTTTTGTTAGACATGTATAAGTTAAATAAATAATAACTATGAATAACATGATTAAATCTTATTATTTCAGGTTTAAAAATGCCTTTTCCTTTCAAAGATAAGGAACTGAACAAAATTGCAGCACTGTTCAATGTGTCAACATTTCTCCTGACATGTGCTGCATTGGTTCAGCCCAGTTGGTTCAGGATCAAAGGCCTGCACTGTACACAGAGCCTCTCTTTAGCACAATTCTTCTCCTTTGATAATGACGATGATGATGACCAAGAACAATATACAATACGCCAGAGTAATGAATATGATCCTATCCATAGAACTGACTATAATGGTAAGTTTTACTCATTTAAAAGTAAATTCAAACCTAATAACAAGTGAGACACAAGACTGTTTTTCAATTAGCAAATCTATGCTAATGTAATGGAAAGTAATTATTCCATTTTCCTCATAGGCCGTTATCCGTCCAAAGGCTGTGATCAAAATTACATTTTACTATTTGAATATCTTTTACCATAGACAATATTTTGCAGGTTTACCTCCATGCACAACACCAGAGACTATCACACTGATGAGGGTACTAATATTACTATGCTTTATGGTGCTACTCTGCTCTTGTATTGGCACACTGATCAATCTTACAAGCCTAAACAGCAGAGCTATCAAGATGTTGAGAAGGAATGCCATACCAAGCATAATGTGTGTATTTTGGGTCATAGCTATAGTTGGAGTATGTTACTATACAACTGTTGTGCTTGGAAATGCAAACAATAGTGACCCAAATACCATACAGGTGGATTATGAGTATGGATTCTATACTATCACAGGGGCAGGTTAGTTGATAATAATAAGCATAATCAGCCTATACTTTTCCTACTACTGAGACCCAGGTCTCCTCTCTGTGAGAGAGAGTGGACTGTAATCCACTATGAGGGCCCACTGTGGGTTTGTAGATGTTACTTGTCTTAGAATTTTTGGTTCTAGGACATACCGGTTCTTCGCCATTACCACTTGGCCACCAGTGCTAATGGGTTTATACGATTTTCGATGCATTTTATTTTTTCATTAATGCATTGGGAAAAATAAAAACTTTATTAGACATTTAGACTTAACGCTATTATATTCTCTTCGATTCCACTATGACTTTCATCTAGCTAAGTACATACTAGGTATTTGTATAGTTCATGGAAGAGCTGGAAATCCTTTGAAAAAGAGTTTCAAAGGATTGGCTAGATTTTCATTAGACTTGAAAAAGTGGAAAAAGGGACGAGAGGCCGGCCTTGGGACAACATAGGCTTATTATAACAGGTATTAAGGAAATAAAATGCATCAAATTCATCTTTATTGACATAATAGGCTACAAAAACTTCTTTGAAGCCTCTGTCTCCCGAACTAGGTGTACCTGTATGTCAGGAGTCAGCGCCCTCTCCCATCTTATTTGGCTTACATACTAATGTCAACATAGGAATATACAAACAAATGTACTACAAAATACAGTTTTAAAAGAAGTAAAAACAAAATAAAAAATATTAAAAAGAAAAGAAAATAAACATCAATATGTAATTTATTCTAAAATGATTACTATATCATGCTGTGTGTGTGTGGAAGGTGTACGTGTGCATGTTGGTGGGTGCCAATTCGTGTTTGTGTATGAGTAGGTGTATGAAAGAAAGGTGTGTTCTATGTATGTGTTCCTTAGTAGAAAGAGATTCATTATTTTCTCTACATCCTCATAATCAAGAGTAAAGAGCCGGTTCTTTACTTTAAGTTTACATTTGTGTAGTGTTAGTGGATAAAAATGTAAGGTTCTATTAATTTTGTTAATGCATAAAAATGTTAAGTCCAATCCTATGTGTATAAATTTGACTTAGTTACGACACAAACTTGATAAGGCCATGGGTTTCCAAGGTGCCAAGGCTGGCCAGTTATTGAGTTTTCCTGTTAGTAAATTCTCAACAATCTGTTCACTCTACCCTTATGATAACACATACATGATTTAAATGATTACATAATATACAGTACCTATGTATTCAGCTGCATCCGGTTAGACTGGAAGCTGACCCCAACATAGTCAACATAGTTGGGAAAATGCTAGGCAGATGATGATGATACAGTTCCTATGTAAACCTTTGTGGTACTTAAAATCTAAATCCAAACAATAACGTTTGGATATTTCATCAAGTTCATCTAGAACTTGATAAAATATCAATTTAAGGTGAACCTAGTCCACATTTTTTGCATACAAACTTCGGGAGTTTTACTCCACAGTCTGACACGGCACATCCAAAGTAAAATATGATATCGTTTTTTTGTCACATTATTAATATTGTCTGTACGGAAACAGAATACTAAAATAAAAACCCATTAAAAAGTTAGGAGCTAACAAAGTTTCGTTTTTCTTGCTAATTTTACTTAGCTTTGGGCATGTATGAATAAAATCTCCAAAACCAAGTCGGTAACGACAAAGTTCAACTATCGAAAAGTTCAATAAACTTTATTGGTCATTGATTTATGCATTAGCTTTTTCATAAAACCCGATCTTCCAAAGGACTTTTCAGAATTTTTTCGCGATTTTTTTACTATAAATGATCCTGCATATCCCTCAATAACGTTGTGCGTGTAGACTAGCGTCTAACTGCTCATCACTGATACTATCTCTGTCGGACACGAAGCCTGGTGAGACAGCGTGATTTTTAGCCAGGCCCACCAGTGAGTTCGAGCCCGCGACTAGGTTCCCCTTAATGACTCGGTACACATTACAATTATTATGCTGCAGTATAAATTGATTAACTAAAAGTGTTATTATTGTAAAATACATAAGTATTATTAAACATTTCAGGTGCACTCGCCTTATTAGCATCTGCTGCTAATTTATGGGGTGCTCCATTGTCAAGCGATGAGGATGTTCAAAGACGGAATTTAATGGAAGACTGGGATGGATATGAGGCCCATAGTGTGGGCCCCACGCCAGCCGTGCCCACTCTGCCACCGTACACGCCGAGCGCCGACTACATGCCCTCAATACACCCGTCCTACGCGCCGCCAGTGCTCGGCTCACAACAATACTTCCCTTTCGACGACCTGTCGGTACTTCCACCGCCACCTCCCTATTCCCCTTGAGTTTTTGTCTCTAATCACCCAAATATTGATGTATTTTTAGTTAAAATCTACAGTATTTATTATTTTAATTATAACAGCTTAATAAGTCCAATGCTGAAGGTTAGTTAAGGCTTGTGAGTACTATCAGTGTGTCTGGAACCTCTACTGATGAAGGTACTAACAAAAAGGAAGTAATCTCAAGTGGTCTGTACTAAGGTTTTAATGGACTCCCGTGACTTACAAATCCAAAGTTTAATACTTTTTTATTTTACATATTGTGATTTTTTCTAGGGCTGAGTTAAATTGACGCATAGGTAACCTTAATTAAAACTAATTTTAAACACTAAAACGCCTAAAATCTAAATGGAATTATTGGTTTATGTATGTATATATTGTGGTTGTGAGTTAATTAATGACTACTGTTCACTTCAACATGTGATTTGCCATTTTAGTGCCTATTCATGTCGTATTTCTCGAAATGCTTTAAGATAAAATAATTGAAGTCCTGTTTATTATTTATAGCCTAACTAGGTGGTTAATTTGTAGACTAAGGGCCCAGTAACATTATTTGTAACAGTTATTTTTAAACAAAATATCCCAGTCTTACAAAGCTGTCCCAACAATAAATGATGATACGAATACATCATTCTTCGCGTAAATTCACGCGTTACAGAATTATACCTACTACAATAATGACTATGAAATGCCAAATGTAATTAAATCTCCAATGTATTTATACCCACTTATGTATGACATTATGATCTTATCATTTATTGCTTTAACATAATTATAATCTTTAAAACACTTTTGGCACATGCTTTAATTTTTATCGTTTTGATAATGATCACAAAAAAAAACCAATTTCATGATTAATTCTCTATTGCTCTCTTATTAATTGTGCTTTAATGGAATTGTAACATTTTTCGAAACTGTGTCACTTTGTTACTAAATGTGTACATGTCTAATCTAAACTAATAATCTACTTAATGTGAGTATAACGGCCCTTCCCAATATGAAATGAAAGCAATCCATCACTAAATGCCTTTAATGTTATAGAATGGTAATGATGCCATTGTAATTTAGTAAAATATTGTTAAATTAGATGGTAAATACTATAATTATTTTTGCATTATAAATAATATGTTGCAAAGTAAAACTAAAGACTAGAGCCAAAACAGTCGTATATTGTAGGGGACAAGTCCATCATAATAAATTGTATAGAAAATCGAGAGATCTGTTTCCTCATGAAGAAACAATAAAATGAGCTTTATAGATTCTAGTAATAACAATTTGTGGTCCTGGCTATATCACAAAAACTAGATAAAATGTACCTAAATTTAAAATCGATGTATGAATAATAATAGATAAGAGGAAGCCGCAGGGTAGCCTGGAAATTCAAATTTTTTCATGTAGTGTTAGCTTGTTTTTTGAACAAAATATGGTTTGCAACTGTAACAAGTATAAATTTACATAATTCAAATCGTCAATGATCGACTATTTCATAAAATATTAATCAAAAGACTTTTAATGAGACACTACAAATTGCAAAAGCGTAACAAGAGTTGAATTTTGCTGGCTACCCTTGCGTTTCCCCCATAATAGTATTGGTAGCATACCCTGTATAATATTCATGTTACCAAAAAATATAAGCATGTTATTAGTTTTATTGTTTGTTAATGTATAGATTCCTTATAGGGGTAAGAATAGTTATTCCTGGTATATTCACTGGGAAGTTTATTTTTACATTAAAAAAACAAGAGTAAAATTTTATTTTTGTGTAAGACCAATATGCAATACATATCTATAAACGAAATTGTCTTTTCTTTGTAATAATTATTATTTGATCTAGCCCAGACAGGTACATTCTATTTAAAATACCTACGACATACTATATTATTCATAAAAACATTGATGTAATGCAACTTTAATATTACAAATTACTGTTTCAGGCTACTGTCAAAGAATTTATACATGTATTATGATGAGATAACAGTTTCATGTCATGGTTCTTTATGGCAATAAATACATAAAAGTATATCTCAGCATGGCAGTATTAACAAAGCACAAACATTTGTTCAATCTACTATAATAGTGGTATAATAGTTTCTAAATGAGCAAATATTAACAAGAGTCATTTATCATACTTCATAAGCTGTTTTAGTGACTAAAGAAACAATAGTGAAGCACTATCTGATCTATATCTAGTAGACATGGGCGAAATAGCTCACTGTAAAGAGCTATATTACTCCGCTAACTCACTAGCTCTTCTATAGCTCAGTGACTCAGATGCCGACTGTTAGCTTATTTCTTTTTGTTAAACATTGCAGTTCCTTTTTATAATGTGCCAAAGTATTTTCTACTTAAATTCAATCATCATAAAGATAAATTTACAGTGATTTATGTCATATGATAAGTTTACAATGACGTATTTGTTCCACGGAGCTACTGTTGGAAGAACGAATGATGTGATCTGAAGTATTCTGAAGGGAGCAAGCTGTTCGGCCGATGAATTTGGTCGGTCATTGGTGTCTTGCTGAAATACTGAGCTATTTAGCGAGCGAGTGAGTGAGTCAGAGCGACGTTAATCGAAAAGAACTATCACTTGCTCACAAGCTACCCATGTCTAATATCTAGCATTATCTGTGTGCAATTTCACAAAACCGATATGTCCGTCCATGGGGTTTACATTCTATTTAATTACAGATCCTTCAGTGCACTTAAGTCAAAATGAGGTTGAGCTCTATCAACTACATTACTAGGTCTTCCCTGCTGTGCTTCTTTTGCAATTGGCATCTTCTGAATAAAGTCATTCGACAGGCCTTCATTTCCTATATTTGAAAAATGTCTTTGTATTAAATCACTCTGTGAAGATGGAAGATTCAAATACTTGACTCGTTCTTTTTCTAAGTAAACAACTCTTTCCTTTAAGGTCATGTTTTCGTCTTTAAGTACTTCAGCTTGCAGTACTAACTGCTCCACCAGTGAATGTAAGTTTTGATTCAATATCTGCAACTCTTCAATAACAGTTTCCTGTCCTTTTTCTGCCTTCTTGCCATCCACCACGTCAACTTTAATAACTGCGTCTTTCACTTGGCCTTGCTCAGTGTTTCTATTCAGTAATGTGTATAACAAAGAATCTGTTTCATTTATTGTTCTATATATAGCAACTTGGACTTTTGAACTATCATTAGTTTGTATATTATAGGAGGGATCTTTCCCCAAACCTTTAATATTGTCCATGGCTTTTTTCACTCTTTCGTATTGTTCTTTCTTGCTTTTGATGAGATCTTTTTGTTTGAGATGATAGCTGTGTTGCAACGTGATGGACTCTAGTGCGACTGATGACGTCGTAGATTTCATAGCGTCCAGTAATAATTCAGCAGCATTGTGATGGCACTGCATCGCCTCGTCGTACCTATTGTTGATGAGGTGCGCCTCAGCACGACGGTGTTGTTGATGTGCCTGTTAACAATTTATTCACACTTTATAGCCACCCGAAAATGTCTGCATGATATAATATTAGAAGAGATCATTCATTACCAAATTGAGTGGATGTGATTCCATTATAGTATAGCTATTTTAATAATAATCTACTGAATGAAATACTAGTTATTTACTAATCTACTGGCATCCAGATATGTGTCAAAGAAAGTAAAGAAACTGTCGATGTCAGTCAAAACCATGTCAAAACTCAAACCGTCAAGTTACGTCAAATTTTGACAGCTACAAGTAATAATTGCCATCTTCGTTGTACCGAACTACCGATGAATAATAAAATAAGCTCATAAGAGTTTATTATTTTAGTTTGTTTGTTTTAGTTTTTATGAAGGAATTATACATAATTTGGTGTATTATTTATTTCATTTTATTGGAAAAAAACTAAACGTTCGTCCTACGTGGCTGCACTGTTGTCCGTCTACAAGCTACCGTTGTTGTGTATGTGTTCAATGTAGTGTCGAACAGAAATTGAACGAAATATACATAAAAATTAATGCGACTTGAAGTGTAGCAAAGTTAAATGACGACCTTAGGAAAAGAGTAGCATCTACCACTGGTATAAACAAGTGGGTTAAATGCAAAGGTCAATAAATAAACGTGTTTATCCTATAATTAGGTTAATTTGCGTTTGATGACTTTAGACTGGAGGCGCACGGGACTAACCTGGATGGAGTTGAAAACCAACTCGAGGGTGATCTTCCTGACTGAGAAGCGACACAGTTGACTGAAAAACACACATAATATACATATAATTTACATAATATCACAACACAAGACAAGCGCCTCTAGGCTCTAGGTTATGGAAACAGACCGACAGAGCTATTCAGAACCATTCGATACGCTTCCATACCTAATCGAACATCAATCGAATGTTTTGTAGGTAATGTAGGAGCACTATAAATGCTGTTCTCAAATCCAAAACCAAAAAAATTGGTCAGGTTTCGAAATGTGCCATTTTCGATACGATAGCCTGTAGAATGTTTTTGAATACCTACCTATGCTGGTTTTCTTGGGAGCATCACCTGTGTCTAGTCTAGTTCTAGTTTCTAGTAGCGAACTTTCTCCCATACATTTCGTGGTAAGGTAAGTCTGTCGAATTACGCCTAGATGGTAATTCCGCCTATACTAAATAACTCAGGTTATTTTTTTTTGTAGAGCATCTCACAGTTGACCTTGAGAGGCCGTGGCTACTTAACCGGACTTTCCTGGGGCTGCCATTGCCATTGCCATGAAAAAGCATGATAGTAGAATTTGGATATCCTGATGGTTGTGATTAATTCTAGCTACGTAGATTTAAATAGGCGTTACTACCTCAACTGCGTATAATAACGCCTACAATTGCTTCTTTTTTTTTTATTAATCTGTACTTGTATACAGATTATGTTTAAACTATGCCATCGAAGAAAAAAAATATGTGTTAATGCCTCAGACCAAAAAAAATATTATTTTTTTGGTCTGAGGTTATTAGGTACTTATCACCTTAGTAATTTTTTTTTTTACCTGATTGTTTAATAACCGTGTAAACATGTTGTAAAACTAAAAAGAACTGATGAATAAGATGTTCCTAATTACAGAAAACTGTGTTAATGCTTAAAAAGCAATTTTAAGAAAACTGTAGCAGGCGAAATTTAAAACGATGGTATTTTAATGCTGATCTTTTTTATTATTATAATAAACAGACCAATAATATTTTGTGTTCTGTAAAAGTAATAATAAACATACCTACATCCCATGAACACATTCTGTTCTTCATCTTCATTTATTACCTATATTAGATCAATAAAATTTACGTTCATCCATAAGTAGGCGTAATTCGACAGACCTACCTTATAAAATCTTTTTTTTATATTCGTCTCCGTATTTTTGCAAACATGAGCTGCAGCGCTACGGGGCATATTATTTAATTATGAGTAAAAGGAGTCGTTTGTTTACAATTAATATGGATAGTGACTACTAACTGTCAAATTCTTGGACTAGGTACTGATAGTAGCGACTACTGAAGTGAAAAATGGCAGCTTTCCATTCTAAATAACATATATTTTTTTATTACTAAATGGGCCCGCTCTTGACCTCGATCACGCCTGATGGAAAGCGATTGATGAGGTCTATGATGGATCGAGCGTGCCCAGAAAATACCTGTTCACTCTTTTTCAAGGCACTGGTACTCCCACGCATCGATGAAACACAGCAAGCTGCTTGGCGCCGGACTCCGGTGGGCCCTACCACCGCAAGGGAAGAATTAGCCAGTCATCAAGGTATTGGGTGTGACTGGGTGTGACTGTCCAGGATACGCCGAGCGCTCGGTTAATTGGAGTTACTGGTGGAACAAATTGCGCTACAGGAGGAGGCTTCTTCATGCATCCCATATTGTCTGAGTGGGATCTCAGTTATCCGATCTATAGGCTGTACTTTAGGGCTGTATGGCTTGAAGTCTCTGTCTGAGGTTATATGTCAGCTAGATTTTGCTTGGTGTACCTACTTACTGAGTGTACAAATAAATGTACACAGTTTTGACACCTTTTGATCGTCTGATTGCGTGGATAAATCGGTCGCATTTATAATACCCGACTTTTTGGTTTCACATAGGTATGTTCAGCACTCTAGAAGTAGACTCAAAAGAGTACGCTAGGTAAGTAGGTACAATAAATCTCAATTTGATATTTTCACAGACATATAAAACAGTAGGATATTTTGCTGTCATAATTGGGCATAATATGAACAGCAAATGTGTCAAGAAATGGTTTAAGTTTTAATAAAAAAGCATTTGGATTTCCTCAATGCCCGTGTTTGGAAAAAAACATTTTTATCATATGGTTTAGGATACCCACAGGCATAGAGCTTCATTTACAACCACAAGGCATACCTAAATATCTATATTAACAGCACATTACAATGAAATACGACCCTTACAATTTATCCAATATCTGGAAAACAAAAACTAAAGAAATACTACAAAGTTCGCATTTGTCAGTGGCGAAGCAAATTCTTGCGTATAAAATCTTTTTGAGACCAATGTTGATTTTTGAGTGGTTCGAAGGACACGAAAATGATATGAAATATCTTGAAATTCAGGCCCTAAAACGTATATTTGTTACAAATAATGAGCGTAATCTGTACAAGCGCTACACGGACATAGATGTGACTGGATACATAAAGTTACAAGAGATACGATGGAAGCGCGCAACGGGATCTGATTTCGGTAATCTTCGGAGAATGCTTCAAGAACTGTCCAAGATGGGTGATCCTTCACAGTATTTCACCAGAGCTGGGCGTGTTAATGAAGTTAATAATCATCACCGTCGAAAAGATAATGATCATCACCGTCGAGTTCAGTGTTGTCCAAGGAACATATATACCACAAGCGGATGTTGTCTATGTCGATATTGTCCTTAACCCGCATCATGGTCATACCTACCTACTCACAGTATGTCAACCGGTACGGAATCTGTTTCCTCAACAAGGTCTGTGCTCAGAAGAAGCACACATTTAGCTATTAACAAAACGAATTTATTAAAGCAGATTTTTCTTATCTCAGTTTACATAATTTCATTATGTTCGAATACCTAGATTCGTATTTCATTTGAAGATAACATTACATACCTACAAATTACATCAACTCACGCCTTTTTCCACGTGGACTAAAAAACTACAAAACATCAACTGAGTTACGATCCTAACACTACCCCTTGAAGATAGGTAGGTACTTAATTAACTGCTAACGTAGGTAGGCAGAAGCGTAACTAGGGTGTGGTGCAGGCAGGTCACGAGCCCTGAGCGCCTATCGAAGGGGGGCGCGAAACGCCACCAATGATTAAATTTTAAAATAAAAAAATACTTCAATAAACCATTTCATACTGTTATAGGTATCTAATAAATCTAAAGAGCTAGGTACTTGAATTTATTGTGTAGCATGGGGATGAAAGCGTATTCCAAATCTGCCCATTTCTATTAAAATTCGGCTTAAAATTGTAGCATTGCAAGTTGTGAGTAATTTTTTAGCAAGTTGAAATTAATACCTTCATTATTGAAGGCTATAATTGGTCAAGAAAGGTTAAGGTTAAGCTTTGCTCAGTGTAGACCGAGAAGATAATTTACGAAAGGGGGGCGCAAATGTGATGCAAGCCCTAGGCACCATTTTCGATTGGTACGACCCTGTAGGTAGCTAGGTACTATCCAAAATCACGCGCAGGTCGTGCAGTTTGCTAGCAATTAATCGCAAGTTTATCAAAAATTATCTCTCAATAGTAGACTAAGAAATTTCAGAAATAATAACAGAAAAAAATGCCACATCATGTCGTCTTTATTCAGGTCAAGTAGGTAGGTACCTGTTTACGTAGGTTCCCTTTTTTTCAATCAACTTGATACCTTAGAAGTAGAATCGCTAAAGCTGCATTTAAATTAATTGTGATTCTTTTTACTATTTCGCCAATAACTCATAATTTCTAATCTTATTGATCTTTGATTTAGAAAGCAATGATTCCCTTGTATATTTGTGCTGGAAATGTAATTTTTCATCTCCATCGTCTCTGACAATATAAGTAGGTACTGTTGCAGTAGATCACCCTAGGACGTCATTCGTACTCGCATGTGTATGAGAAGTAAACCCCACACGGGGTAAAGTTGCTTCACCATTTCTTGAATTGGCAGGGCCAGTTTGTCTAGGGTTGTCCTCAAAAGTGTACACGGGGACACCGAATTCGTCTTCTTAGAGCTACCTCTTCTTTTTTTAATAACATTGTCCAACGTAGCCGTTCGTTCTTTACGTGGTCTACAACATTGCTTGTTCCGAATTTAGTATAAACGGCCCTGATATTAGGCTTAAGCCTGTTAGGATGCCTTTGCGGATATTTTGATTTATAAATTTCTACTAAGAGGCCTATTTCAAAGCGTTGTAGTTTATTTGAGTTACATTTATCTAAGTCCCAAAGCTCGCAACCGTAAGTGAGTATAGGTCGCACAAAGAACTTGTATAGTTGAAACTTAGATCGGCATCGTAGGTCAGGATTACACAACACCTTCCAGAAACGTTGGCACCACAGTTTTGCGCATCTCAGTCGTTCAATTATTTCAAGACTCAGCCGTTTTCTGGATAACTGCGGTATACCTAATCTGTTACCACTGATAGGACTTTGCATTGCAGATAAAATTTAATGCTGCTCCTACCTAGGAATCATATTTGTTTGTTCCAAAAATAGGTTATGTACTCTAAAACCAAAAGACACTAAAATGACATTAATTGCAAACTGACAGCTACCATAGCACTCATAGCCAATAAACAGATGGCATACCAAGGAAGCGAAAAAAGTTTATATGCTTATTTTTCGGATGTTTGACGCGTCTTCAAGTAGCTTATGAAAACGTACACAGTTACATAATATTGTTATAAAATCTGAGTTCGCTTGTTTTCGTAATACTGAACAGCAATGTTATCGGCTCCATTGTTAGAGAATTCACAGTTGTTGTTTTAAAACAAACTGTGACTGCGGCTATAATGCTGTTCACAGTTACGAATTCAGTTACTCTGGGCTGTTCAAATCGACTAGACTAAAATGATCAACAAATGTCTAGCCTTTGCTATAATGTGGAAGGTTGTATACGGCGGGCCTTCTCAGTGCGCGGTGACGGAAGTAAAGACTCTTCTTGAAGGGTGTGACCGGCTTGTGGGTTTGAATGTGACCAGCGTCGGGGGCACCATGGTTAACGATCACAATTGCGATGTTCTTCTTCCGAAACAAGTCTTCCTTGAAGAACCGTTGTTCCAGTACCCTTTGGCTGACTCAGTAATCTTTTTTTTTTACTTTGGTTTTAACAATTTACTAAGATATAGGGCAAAAATGTTTATGTTGGGTAGGTGGTTAGTCTCGCCAATACTATTGCGTATGACAGAAACGCAGAATTGGCATTGCTGTCGTATGCAAAAGTCAGCGGGAATAAGAACAAGGTTGTAGGTATCTAAGCAACAGGACATTGGTCCGGCTTGTGATAGGAATAACCAAAACAGTCTAAAGCTGAAACCAATGTTTCATGAAGCAAAAATCAGAACAAAATTACGAGTGGATTTTTCTACTAGAGGTGTGTACCTACTTGACTTCAAAGATTTAAAATAACTTTATATTTTCCTTGTTTGTTTTAGAAAAAGTTCTACACGTTAATTATGGTGGATCCAGACGCTCCGCCACAGTTAGACGGCGAATTTTACCTTCACATGGTCAAATCGAATATACCAGTAAGTATTGACGATCATTCGTTTAGTAGATTAAGTTAAATGATTTTTTACTCATAGATTTGTATGGAGTTTAGTGTTACAACGGCCAATATGAGAAGATGAATAAAAATATTGTAGAGATCATCTAATTTAAAACTGCAGGACCCTCCACAAAAATGTAATTAAACCTCCACTGACTGCATGTATGCATTTTACACGTGAATGCAACAAACAAGCAGTGGAGAAGCGTGCAGTTTTAAATTAGACGATCTCTACCTACCTAAAAAAGATAGAGTGGTTAAGAAAAAGTAAAGACGAGAACTGAATACCCGATAGAGATGAATGGAGGAAAAATACTGTGGCAAATGTGCCCAAACTGGAATTTATCTTAAGGGTTTGATGGAGATGACGCCAAAAATTCTAAAATCAAAGCAGCATTGAAAACGTGTTTTATTTTTCAGGGACTGGCTTTGAAAGCGAAAGAGAGCAGTAAAACCGTTGGAATAGATTACAGAGGTAAGTTCTGTTACGCTCACAAATAAATATTTCTGCTTTAATATCTCAACATATTTTTTAGGCTCTAATGATTAATAAACGAACTACTCTCTCTAGGTTACAAGCCACCAGCGCCACCTCGCGCCACAGGCCCGCATCGCTACGTCATCCTGCTCTATGAACAGGCCGACGGCAACAATTTCCTGCCCACTGTGCCTTCCACACGACACCGATTCTCGCTCGCCAAGTGGCTTGTCGGTAAAAACCTCTGTGGACCAGTCGCGGGAATTGAATTCAAGAGTGAATTCTAGATGGCGTTAGTATTTTCGAATGCGATTCCACTTTGAAATTGGATGGAATTTTCTCTGTATTTCAGTAGGTAGTGTAAATCCTTTTCGTTGTCTCTTAAAAATAATTCATTACGTACGTAGGTAGTTAAGCAGTGTTGTATTTTGACAAAGATTTAAGCTGTGTCAGGTACCTTCTTAGTTTATTATTAAAAATGTCATAATATACCTAATATTAAATAAGAATATGATATAATTTACACAAAACGTCCGGTAATCCTACTATATCATAAATAGGAAAGTTTGTATGTCTGTTACAAAATTACGCAAAAACGGCTGAACGGGTTTGGATGACATTTGGCACACAGATAGATGTTTATATCCTGGATTTACCTACACATTGGATACTTTTTATCCCTGTAGTACGCTCCCGTGGGATACCTAATCTCCGACATCCACACGGGCGAAGCAAACGCTAGTTTCAAATAATGAAAGGTAACGGTACTTACTTTACAGTCTTCATAACGTCATGCAAGAGAATCTGATGAATAAAAAGAAACAAAAATTGCGCCTATAACAAACGCTGGGGTAGATGTTAGAAATAAATGAGATTCATTAGTAGGGAGGTACTATCCTTACCTAAATGTTACTGTAAGAATTTGTAGAGGAGTAATGAGAATTAAAAATACGAATAAATAACACATAAATTCATTCCTATTACTCTCACAGATGGTGTCAGACCTGTTGGACTTATGAAATAAAGAAAGAGAAACAATTTTTGAAGAAGTCATAAAAATAAAATAACTATCAGGTTTACGCCTTTAGATTATATTCTTACTCTAAGTAAATACCATAAAATCTCCAAAGGTGATGGTTTAATAGTTTCCATTAAATTACACTCAAACTGTTCAGTTAAACGAAGCTAGTAAAATAACAACAAAGAAATAAATTTATGTTCAGCTGTATTTACAATTGAATACAAATACTAAGGGTTAATTAAAACAACGCCTATACTCTTCGTGCTAAAACACATTTCTTTTGTTTCATTTCAACGGACAAGTTGAAAAATAATGGCGGCACGAGCTGAGCGTAGGCTGCGCGCGCGCACGCGACACTTCCCTCTCACCTCGCGGCCCACGCGCCACCACCGTGCACCGCGCCTAATTTATATCAACAAATTATTTTCTCATCTCTAACTACTGGTTTTATCCAAAGTGATTTATTGTTGACGACCTACTGATATACAATTTTTTACATTTAGTTTTCGTTGGCGAATGTTGTTACGGGTCACCAAAATAATGCGAATGTCACGTGGTGTGACAGTTCTCGGAATAAACATCATGGTCCATGACCCGGGTGGTCCCTTGCAGTTTTATAGTGGTACTTAATATGTCAATGTATTATAGCCGCCGTTGTTTTCGGACACTTTTATAAAGTATCACAAGGTTTAATTGTGTTTATAAAAGTTCATTCAATTTCAGTTGAGTGTCGTTTTTAAGTTGACGTTAAATAATGTCTTTGCCGTCAAACATTTATTACGGGTTTATTTTTTTTGGAATTATTTGGAGAGTTGTACGATTTAGGAATTGTTATATTTTGAGCACAACCCAATCAATTCTGTAACACCAGGAGCCTACAGTTTTTGCCACAGATTTAAGGTTATAGCGTCATAAAATTTGACTTATTGCTGCGAGGCTTTTATGGCACTTTTGAAAGCAACTCTTAAAACATTATCTTGATGCCTCACGTAGAAACTTATATTTTTACACAGGATAATTTTCTTGACTTGTCAATGCTTTCGACTGTATGGTTTCATGTAAACGTGATTATTGGATTACCAAGTACCCACATGCACTTGATTATGGATCATGGTAGGTACATAATCGAGTAAGTGTCCGGAAAAAATTTAACAAGTTCTTTCCAGACATTTCCGGGATCTATTTTCTCAATGGGAGTTCGACAGGGCTCGATACAAGGCCCGTTCCATTTTAACAAAAAATAATCATAATACAGTTCATACTTGTTTTCCTCAAGCATGTAACGTGGAGTTTTTTTATATAATTATCTTACAAAGTATGGAAATACTAGGCACGGCGTAGTCTTGGTCTAGCCAGAAGTGGAGAAGATTCTAGGAGTACCTATACCTATAGATTCAAAACAAACCTTGCGCTAAACATAATATTGTATGATTCTATTTATATTTGGAAGTACAATCTAAATTGGGACTTATTTTTGAGCAATCCCCTATAAGAGCAATTAGAGTAAGGAAAATGTATGGATATTTTATCGAATAAACATCGGTTAAAATCATAAATGATTTTATTTCTGTAAGTAGGTTTGAACAAGCACTTTTAAACGCCAATCATATTTTTACATTAAAACTAGATGAGTTCGGCGTTTCCTATCAGACTACTATGAGAAGAAACGCCGATACAAACTCAGAAGTCATAGTTTCTTATAAAGTCTAGACATAATCTTGGTCAGATCATATGTAAGACCATGTAGAATGGTGTCTTTAATGGCCTTTTGAGGAAAGAACCACACTTATAGATTGGACCTCTCCAGCCAGTAGGTACTCGTGCAGCTCAACTCTGAACTTAAGGAGCTCAACAATACGATACTACGAACAATAACAAAGAAGATCGAGAGAACGTCCAAGTATATTTAACTTTATAACAACCTTTTTGACAGAGTTTCTGTTTAATAAACTATTTAAATTAATCGTTACTTCTTTAAGATATGCCTTGAGATTTGTTGTAGAAACGTTTACTTTGGCACTATTTTAGAGCCTAGTAGTGGGCACAATCAAAAATCTTTATTTTAGTATTTCTGCTATGTATTTCGCTATAAATTTAGAATAATATTCTTTTTTACATAAATCAGGTTTTCATATAGGTACAATTGAGGTGCGACGGCAATTATGGTGATTACTTTAAATTCATCCGTTAGTGAATGCCTACATTTTAGGTTATAAATTGCTCAAATGGTTCCTCACTGCAGCAAAAGTATAGCCTGACAGTTGGCTGCATTTCCCCACAACATAATGCTGTATGACATGACACTATGGAAATAACGGAATGGGCACTATGGAATGGGCAACTAGCTTCATCTTTCTATCTCACCGACCTTGACAATTCAAAAGTGCCAGTAATTGGTTTATTTGAAATAAATGCTTTGAGTTTGAGTTTGAGTTAACTAAAATAGGTATAGTCATCGAGCTGTTTCTGCAAAGTCAAATGAAGAATTGTATACACCACGTAGGCTGCAGAGCTTAGCCACTCCAAGAACCCCCACTGTAGCTACTTGTCTAAAATAATACCTAAGACCACAGTGGTGTACACCCATTTACTAGTACCTACATTGGTTTTCACCTGCTTAAACGCTTAAACGTTAGGTGTCAGAAATCTAAATTTAGTATTTTTCTCGTTTTAAAGTAAATTATTAGCACTAAACCATTGCACTATTATAAAGAGGACATTATTTACATCGTCAGTCTGTCTAGTGTTGTTTGAACTTAATTAAAAGTGATGAGTAATCTGCAAGTAACACTATTTCATTACTGTTTTATAAGCCAAGCTAGATCATTAATATAAACAAGAAATAAAATAGACCTAAGAATTGAGTCCTGCAAAACTCCCATAGCGACAACAGAATTCGGGGATTGCTTGCCGTTAACGTCAATTCTTAATAACCACATAAAATTAAAAATATCCAAGGCGTGCATAACTCCATAGTCATATAAGTTCCTAATCTAGACTAGGATAACGAGGATCTAATGTGACTTCTCCTAGGCCCCAAAAATATGTGCAACAGGCTCAACCCCAGCGTCTATAGTCGAGCGACCTTCGCCCATTCAGTTACATGCGTTATGTCTGACAAATGTTTATGAAATAATGTCTTCAGTTAGCGGAAGATAAACATGTTATTAAGTTTCCATTTAGAAAATAACCAAACAATTAATTATGAACTAGCTACATAGTCCTTTGGCATTAAGTCCGCCTCTGTACATTTCTGTGCGTGAAGTATTAAATGAATAAATAGTGTAAGTCGTAACTCATATTATGGGAGAGCTACTGTAGTTTTGAGGATAGTTTAAATTAATCAAAAAAAAATTGCGTCCACTTAATCTTTATTTATTAAGCTACCAACAAGCATTCATTAAAGCACTAAAACATTTTTTCATTGGGTTTCTTAGCGTTTAAAAAAAAGATTCTTCATTACGATTAATGGCTATGGGTACCTAATTCGTACCTACCATCTATAGCTTATGTCATACTTAGAATAAGGTGTCAAATAAGATATCTACTTAGATGTAAAGAATAATAAAGTCAGACGTCATTATCACCAATTAAATACGACAAACAAATAATATGCCAGAGGATCAAGTGGAATTCTTTGGTTTTTGGAGTCATCATAATAGCACATCAGGAAATTGATAATTTTCCTCAAAATTCCTTAGTTCTATTAAAGTTAGGAAGAAACTATAAATGAATGCTGAAATACCACTAAAATAGCCATGAACAAAAATACAATCTTTGTCATCATGTACTTTTCAGAACTTACATACCTACCATAAAAATCTGAATTTTTATTTATGTTTCCGCTTTGAAACTGGGCTAACCACTTGACTAAATAGCACATTTCTACATGATTACATGCCAGTTTTAATGTTTAGGGAGCAGATATTGCTGTAGTACGACTTAGGCACTGGTACGCCTAACGCAACCTTAGTCTACATGGGATTTTGTTTCAAAACAAGCAACAATGGTATGAAATGGATTTATTTTACAGGTTTATTTGTTTTTGAATTTTTTGCATCAAACAATAAAGTGTAGGTATTGTACTCAGCGTTTTACAGAATATTACTTAAAATAATAATTTGTTTTCTTTCACTTGCCACGAAATAAGTAACATACTTGTTTAAAAACAAAACAATTACGTAACCAATGCTGAATTCGCTAAAATAAATTGTGATGCGATTTATTTTTATTTTGTAATAAACAAACATACCTAAGTTCCTAGAAGTGTCCCGTACCTAATCCTACAAATGTTGAATGAATGATTAATTCCGGCTAACCACAGAATGACACAGGGAGTGATCGGTGCTCTTATTAATTCTAGGAACATATATTATTTGTTACAACTTTGTTTTTTATTCTTTTAAGAGGTGGTATTAAGCTGAAGGTCTTAGCTTAGTTTTGTTACTGTCAAACTGTACCGGTGACGTAATGCACCAGAATATTCTCTCTAACTTATCCATTGAATAATATTACAGATAGGTAGGTACTTGTAATATAGTGTTAATCGTGGTGGTATAGAAAAGAGACAACAAAAAAAAACACAATAATGAGAAAATGATAGTTGGATAATGTCTATTCTATTCTTTAATGAACAGTCAGGTAGAGTAGGTAGGACACAAAAGAATAAATTGACTGAATTGTGACAATATCTACTATTTAACGGATCAATATCTTGCTCAATTATTGAAATACATATAATCCACTCTTAAGATTACTAAACGCTATTAGAACCCAATCACAGATGACATCACCAAGTCAAGTGCAGGTTCCGTCAAGCTATCCTCCTAATTAACAATTATGTTGAAAGGTAAAAAAGAAACAAAACTCTCTGATAGATATCTAATGGTTGAGTTGTCATATCACGGAGTTGAATGTCGCATCTTTTTTGACAGGAAGCTCGTCTATCGTAAATTAATCGACATGGCTCTCCAGAAACACCAAATTACTGAACCGGTTTGGCGTGTGCGCGGGCGCTGACCCGCCGGAAATACTTGCGACGCAACACCCATAGAGAAACTCGCCACGTTTTTCTTAATATTCAAATGGAGGACATTACGGTGCATGATTTCGAGCCCTCGATGTCATCAATATTCTACAAGGTATTGAAATTTTTAAGTTGCAGGAACTTTTTTTTTGTCTGGGACAGTAACATTTTGTAGAGCAGTCTTGTGCTTTTTGTATAGTCAGCCGTAATTTCTTGATCACTTAGGATATCACTTACACTTCATAAAACGACAAGGTCTACCTATTTGTCTATGTGATAGTTAGATAATTTTAACTTTACGGAAGTTTTCATTTGTGTACCCTACTGAGAATTGTTGTCAAAAAGTGAGTACGTGGTCGACTATATACAAACCTACATAAATAAACTGTACGGATTTACGGTTTAAAAACTTTAATTAAGTATAGGTATGTTCTAGTATCTTTTCACGCCAGACCTTTTGAAAATTAATGACATATCATTTTCAATAGGTAACCTACAGTCAGATGGCCAGAACAGTTAAAACTTTACAGTATAAAATTCACATTCTATATAGAAATTGTAGTAGACAATTAGTGAAGTATCTTATTCAGCTAGTATATCTCGTCGTCTGGTCGTAGAAATGGTCATACGGTGATCTGCCTGGCCATTTCACGATTTGACCATCAAGCATCCGACATATCGTTCAACGCTCAGCGTTCGACGATTTATCCAGCAATGCTTGGGCATATCGACTTAGATTTGCGTAAAAACATACCTAACTCTGTCTTTAAATCTATCCTACTCGAATTACTCCTATTTTAGGGTCCTAAAAATACTAAATACCCAAGTTACTGCGGTTAACCGTTACTGCGGCACCGCTCACTTCGCTCGCTTGGCTCGCGCGCCGTTGGTAACAGTTCTAGCCTACAACCTATAACCTAACTCCTTTGATCGGGGTGCCACTAGCGGTATAAGAAGCCTGCCTGACTTTCGATTAGGCGCATCTTGACATCACGTGAAATGGCGACGCAGATCACGATATGGCCATTATTGGCCATTCTACGATCGAACCACGTCATAAAAATTTATTCAAATCTATAGTTTTTTAAACAGACTAAACAAATTATAATATTGGTGTCTTTATTTATCCAGATCAATAAACAGTTACTACAACACAATGCACAGCTTCACCAGAGTATTATTAAAAAATATTTATGTTTATTTCGAGAGTTGTCTAGATCGTGAAAATAATATATTCGTGCACCTGTGTAGGCAACTAAAGCTAGGGAAATTTATTGTTATGCAAATTGACTACCATCTTAAATTGTTTGTATAATCAACAACTGTCATTCCTTGACAGATGTTTGATATGGCGCACACGGCAAATTGCCGCAGGGTGTGAAATTGCTTACCAATAAATTTACCTTACTGTACCTAAGTATTTCAATTTACTAACGTATTTTCTGAGCCTGGTTCTCCTCATATTATTGCCTAAGAACAATAATACGAGTAGTCGGTTATACATTATTAAGTCGGTACCTAGTGTATCCACTGAACTTGTATTAAGTACCTACATAAAATATTTAAATGAGCTTATGGACCATGCAAAAAATAAACACATGTAAGAAACAATCTAAGCATGGAACAGCAAAAAACTTTGACCGATTAACACTGGACAAGCAAGTGACGCTGCGGGCGATACCTAGTGTCGAACAAGTGAAGCCATGGCATTGCCCGCTATCTTCCTTATTACCTATGATTACATTCTATGGCCAAAACGTTTGGTTATTGAATTACATACATTTGATAAACATGTAATTGACTTAATAAAATCATTATGCATACTTATAGGAGTTTGTCTTGGGGACATGAACACAAGCAAGATTATACAGATTATCAAGAATCATAGGTATGTATGTGTATGCGATACACTAACACTACATTTATGGTAACTTATGCTGTTATTAGAAATTGAATTTGAGTGATTTCAGATTTTCGGTTTTGCTGGTTTGGTAATTTTTGGGGGGGCACTGTAAATCAGAGCTGTGCTGTGGGTACCCCATATCTCAGCATTATGCTTAGTGGAAGCTCTTGTCTCAGTCAGGATGTGCAGCTGCCGACTATTTCTGTTCTGTGCCCGTGATCTTAAGATTTGTTTTTATTTTTATTCCAGTTAACTGTGGTTTGTATGTTACACGTGTTTCTGTAACAAATTTTTCTTTCTTCTTCTTTTAGTACTAAAGAAAGAGAGTTCTTTTCACGGCCTTATAGAAGGTCCACAGTAAAATGCTTTCACTAGTGATCCTAGAGGTCGTGGTTGAGAAGGGATTCCGAATTTATAAGAAACTTTAAATTTATACTGTAAGTGACGATAATGTCTTGAGTTCTGGACGTGTTAAGTTTTTACAGGCCATAGCTTGAAATTATTTCTATATCTTGGTAATAATTTACACGTGTGTATGACGTGTTCTATTGGTTTGCTTCTTCATGTTTGGTGAAGCATGACAACAAAATCACGACAGTCAACTTGCGAACGTCTAATGGCTGTAAGTTTGAGCGGATGTTTTTGGCTTTGATGGCTGACTGAGGACTCGTTATCGATGGTCACCAAACACCCTTAAAACTGTATCTGCACTAAATGATTTATTCAGCAACATCATTCACGTGTCGCAAGTGCTATTATATGAGAAAAGTCAAAAGCTACGGCTTCCTTCCGGTCGCCCACGCCCTGCCCACGCCTACCATCCCACGCCACGGTATAATATCAATCAATTCGGCTAAATCCACTTCTATGATAATGCAATAGTTTCAAGTTTATATTGCAACATGGAGTTTCGAACTTCGACACAAACTTGTTTGTTTTTGGCTATCGTTGAGTTTTAGAGCTATTGTGGTATTATATAAAAAGGTGCTGTTTATGGTTTAAAGCATTCTTTAATTGATTGACGTCAGGTGTACTGATATATATCGGATTTTGTTGTAGTACTTAATAATGCCATGTGGCTGATACATATAGTTAATTGTAAGGTCAGTCTTCTAGTCCAGTACCTTCTTACCTAGGTATCTAAGTAGGTGTAGGCAGATGAGATATGGCAAAGAATGTGTCGCATAAACATCGTTGCGTTCGTGTCACCATCAGCTGTTATACACAGTATAACAACGGAAAACGAAAATACAGGTTGGACGGATTCTATGTTTATGAATGGTGGATAGATTCTATTCTCCATCATTTACCCATCCCTTACTCTTTCTTCTGACGAGTGTTTAGAGGCCTTAAGGCTAACGTCTTCAAAAACGTCCATTTTTAGCACTGATCGTCTTCTGGTTAGCAAACTAATAGATTTTACTTATTGAATTACCTTGTGACTCAAATCGGGAAGTAAAATAAATCCATAAAAGGTATCTAATGGCTGATTATGATCCCACGCACTCAACTGAAGGAAAGAGAAACAAATTACAATTACTTCTCCACACATTTACTTAATTTGAATACCTAATGCTGTTGGCAGAGCAATGTTTAGTACAACAAGATTCCAAGTTAAACATTGATTCAGGTTTCCAAAGTATATGGTGGATTGGCCCATTCTAAACTGCCTTGGTACAACATGGACCACAAGCAAATTATCTATAGCCATACCATACCATAAATAGGAAATCTTAACAAGTTCCGAGCAAAGGTGGAATTATAGCAATGGACAATCCATTGCTATTATTCCACCTTACGGCTTAACATACAAATATGGGTACCGCTCCCGATTACAAACAAAACAATATCTAATAACTCGAAAATAATCAAGTAAACACTATCAACGTGTGCTTTATTGTTAAATAAATAAGGCCAAGTGCGTTAGATAAAGTTACATTAAGAGAGTTTCTAATGCAGTCATCGCCAAATACAGCGCAGCGCAAGCGCGGCCCGTTTCTCAATGGCCGAGATAACTGCGCGAGCGACGTCATGGTTAAATCTAAACGAAGGCTAACTGGAGGCGTTAGCGGTACCGAAGCAATTAAATTAATTAATTATTTCCTTTCAAATTCGCTTGAATACATCAATAAATATGTACATTTTTTTAAGGGAACCCACCGTATGACTGGACGAGGCGGATATTTTTTTATTTAATTATTAATTATATCAGTAATTGACTAAGTGATGTTATGCGTAATAGTGGAGTCGTAATCAATTAATGTCGTTTTGTGGTAGAACTGAAATCATTTTGAAAAAAAAGGAATTTGTTTGGTAATCTTCTTTTATTCTGTTTTTTACACTACCTACCTGTCGTTTCACCATACCAAAGAGTATCTAGGCGTCTACATTTTTATAGAGAGCTTATATCTTGTTGCTGACATTTATTTAGCAGTAGCCATTATTACGAATAGTCACGATATTCAGAAATGTACGTAGGTGTATGTCACTCGCTTTGATTGACCAGCAGACGTTTTGCAACAGCGCTTCTGCGGAATCCTGTGCCATCTTAATGAATGGTTGGGAAGTGAAGTAACGCAACAGTATGTGAGCGTGTGTTGACATTCTTCATTAGCAAGGTTGGATGTGCCGGCGCCGGCGCGATGCGGTGCGATGCGGCGATGCGGCGGCCGTGACACACGCGATGCCGTCGCGTCGTGCGTACGCCACAAATTCGCCGTTCATTGATAAAAACCGACGCCCACTCGCGTCGCGGAGGCTCCATTCACCGGCGCCGCTAGTTGCGCAACGCGCATGCGTGGCCCTCCACCGGCCCCGCACCCCGCACTCCCGCCGAAACCTTCATTCGAAACACTAATAGCCTTCTGCAATGCTTGTCGCTATTTCACCAGAAGACGCGAATTCTAGCGTCTCGTGTTCCGTAATGTTCATTCACAAATAAACGCTTTTATGGTACCTGTTGTTACTTAACACATAAATTTGTAGCTTTATATTATTGCATGTCACACGATTAGAGCATCCAATCCAACCCATTTGGAAATAGGTAACGCTGTTAATTTAAAAGTCTGCGAAACCAGTACTAGGTAGACTAACCTGCCTGCCTAATATTGATATCGTTCATCTTAGATCAATCTAGATTACCCTAACTAGGTACTTATGTATGATTTACGCCGAGGTATTCTTGTAACTCGATATGATATTCTGCATGAATAGAAAATATATTCCCTCCACCTTGACCTCGGTATTGTTATTTTGCCACTTTGCTCGAGGAAATGGAGGATTATCAAATAATAATACACAGTATACGATTTCACGCTTCCCATCTCTAATCGTCTCTTTTCTAACAAACGTAACATTTGAAGTTTTCTTAAGTAGCCGTAAACTTCATAAGCCATTGCCATAAAGATCTAGTAGCTTAGTTGAATATCAAAAGGTATCGAGTATAATATAAGCTCGATTTTAACGACGATTTTACATCGCGAACATTAAGTAGAGCCATAAAATGGTAAAGGGAATCTGAATTGAGATTATCGGTTTACATAGCGTAATATAATATCAGAGGTACTCGAACACAAGTAGAAGTCAGTTTGCTATCTTCTTCGAGAGTTATGCAGGGAATATTAATTGATGTCGAATTTATGCAGGTTTACACGCACTTTTAATAACTAATCCCGCGCTCGACTTCCAATTGATCACAAACTCGGGATACGTCATAAGCTTTAATCAAAGGTCATAAGATGGGCCTCCTGCATCCTGTTATATCGTATCAGAAAAGTTTAATAGGTTCCTAAATAAATATATAAATTAATTCAGGTTGCATCAGAAACAGCAAATAGAAGATCTCAAATTAAACAAGAAACATAATATGGATTTTATACCCAATAACAGTTAAGTACCTACAGACGACCTTTAAAACTTATTGACTTGCTACATCTACCTACGGCTTGGGACTGGATATGTCAAAGTTTTAAAGTCTCCAAAACGATGTTGTTTGCTGATAACTACGCTATTTCAAAACCATCAGATAATGAATACAAAATGGACCAACCTCTAATCCAACTTATAAATCAATTCTGCCATAACAGTCCACTGCTGGACATAGGTCACTCCCAAGTTGCCCCCTTCTGTCCTAGTCGCCTTGATAGTCAATCCAGCACAGAGGTGCCACACGCTACGTTTGTAGATACGTGGTCTCCACTCCAAACCTCGTCTGCTCCAACGGCTTTCGCACCTTCGATAGACATGACCAACTCATTGCAATTTCAGCTCGAAAGTCAGCAAGCTATGTCAGCCACTTCAGTTTTTTCCTTAGAAACTTATCGAAGAAACCCCGACCATATGTCGCTCCACAGCGTGCCGAGCAATCTTGAATTTGTGGACCAAAACTACTGTCAGTGCCCGTGTTTCAGCACCGTATATCGTAACGGGTAGGATGCAGTGATAAAAGACATAGACCTCCATAATTGCAGTATTGTCCAAAGGAAGGCACAGATTTCCAAATGTCGATGAGGTAGACAGACCTCGGTCTGTCGCAGCATATTAAAAATAACAAACTGAGGTGTTGTTTCTTTGATAATAATATTAATTTATATTATAACCAAGTACTATATCGGCAGCGGAAGTCTGAACAATAACAATAAATTTTATGACCCATGTTTCGAGTTGTATGCGAAAAGCAGTTTGATATCTATCTCAGATTTTAAAAGATTCATTAGTTAACGAAATTAGAATTGGAAAAACCCGTCTTTTATTAATGATGCGCTTAAAATCTACCCATATAATGGTTTTATAATATCAATATAGATCAATATATTAGTTGAAAGGAGCATATCCGTTGTCAGCCGCAGGTGTAAAGCTTTTTATATTACATACGTATTCTATTATAATTAGGTAGATTTATTCTGAACTTGTTGTCGTTTGAAATGGCTAGCCATTTCAAACGACAACAAGTTCATGGCTAGCCATTTCAAACGACAACAAGTATTAAATATTAAACATTTTGTCAGGAACATATATTTTTGCTTGTTGTTAACGTCAAATTCTTCTACTACAATATTAATTTATAGAGAGGAATTGTATTACTCAATTTGTTTTCTTACAGATTTGGTATAATTAATTATTAGGTACTTGTGATCGCACAGACGCCGAAATTCGACCATAATAAAAAATACAAAATTCGACCACAATTAAAAAATACGAAATTCCACCATAATTAAAAAATATTAGCTTTCTGCACTTCTCCATATAAACTTTAGCTGTGCCAAATTTCATACTCCTCCGTCAATTCTTAACTTATTTAACCTCTAGGCAACGTACACACGTATCTTTGAAACGAGCTTGGTTTCTAAGTTTCTAATTAATTGATCGAATGCAAAGTCGTTTTGGAAAACGGTAAGTAGAGTGCGCGACAAATACGATATAGGTACGTACCCTAAATGCAGGTTAACGCACCTGAACCAGTTTGTAATTAAGAATACATTTAAATTCATTAAAAAGCATTAAAACTTTCCTCGGCCGATACACATTCAATAAACGACACGCTAAGTGGCCCCACCAGTACCTAAGTAGCCGAACCTAATTATGTTGTGAGGTGTCCATACTGTCGGTACCACAGATCTAACTATGGTGGAACTAAATACATAGTTTATAGCGCAATATAATCAATATCAAATGATGCAGACCAGATATTTATATAACCCTTTAGCACTTGTTATTATTTCAATAATCTAGAAAAGCTTACATACTCAATTTATGAGATGGAATAAATATTTTATGTACAAAGCTCGTTTTATTGCAATGTTGAAACGAAAACAATTATAAAATTATTGTTTTTATACATTATGTAAACGGTTACGGATCAACACTATAAATTATGATTACCTACCATAATTACCATTAATTATATTAATCTGACTTTCAAGTATCTCGGACAAATATTTTGGTATTTTCTCTTTAGGGTATCTATATGTATAATAGTTATAAACCAATAATCTCACCGTACCTAATCAGAAATTAGATTCCATTTAAGTCGGACCATTAATTTTTATGTCGAATTTGAATTGAATTATTTAAATTAGCCCATATAAAAGTATTTCAGCATTAATTCTTGGTTTTTATGTTGAAGAGAATGGCAAATGACCCGAGGTATAATTAAGTGTGCTCATCTTCTAAAAGATGTCAGAAAGAGCGATAGCATTTTGTGAACTTCTTTGGGATAGTTGATAGTGTTTCCTTCTGTGTTTAGATGTTCTCAAAATGTCGATTAAAATGTGCTGATATAAAGCTCAGTGTCGCTTCAAGTGTCACGACTTCACTCACAAGTTCGCGCGAAGTTACCGCGACGAAGAGGTCAAGGCACCATTTTGTTGATTATAATGTTTCAATATAAAGTGATTGTTGTTGAGGCCTCAAGTCAGGGTTACACACAAAGTAAACTAGGCAAGCCATACGGTAAGAGGTGATCATTAACCGAACTTTAACGTCTCATTTCAAATTTCACGACTCAAGATTGAAACGGGAAATCGACATTTAATGTAGTCTCATATAGAATTAAAAGGTATTAGAACTCGCTATCTGGATAAGACAGTAATGACAGTAAAGTACGAGCATATAATGAGCGTTATCGCTGGCAGGAAGTGAGAGGTTGATGGTGCAAATGAAAGACAGTACGGCTGTATTGGCAAATAATGCGTTTGTTTGGATAGGCGCGTGCGGCGCGCGGAGGCGGCGGCGCATGAATGGACGCGCGTGATTCACTGCGGCCCATTCATAACCGACGCGCGCGCATCACACGCCACGAAAATCAATTCAATGCCACTTTATGCCATGCTGCAATCCGTTTGCGAATTAACGAACCTATTCTAAACCAAGTGCCTCGTCACGCCGGTGTGTCGCTCTCAATATTGTTAGACGGCAAATATAAAGATATCAGTGCTTCTGTAGTTTATTTTTTATTTTTCTATTGTAAACTGTTCTTTTTGCACACCACCTACTCGCTAATGTCATATTATATCTCATGTAAATCGGCATGTCCTAAAACCAAAAATTTCGAAGACATGTGTCATCTACCAACTCGCACTGGACCCGCGTGGTGCATTACGGCCTACTCCCTCTCACAAAGAGGAGGCCAGTGTCCCAGCAGTGGGAACGTTATAGGCTGATTATGAAGTCGTACTACACTTGTAGTACATTCAAATTCCATGTGCAAACCTAACCCAAAGCAAGTCATTATAACCCTTTGGTGAGTCTAGCCGGGCAATATTATTGTACCTACTGAATTTCATTATAACCCTATTCAATAATGTGATTTGAATTTGGAGCCTCAATCCTAATACATTCAGTATGAAAACTCTTGCCAAGAAAAAAAAAACTTTTTCCGTTAAAGTACAGCTTGACCAAAGAGTTATTTCTCACTTCATAGGTTTTAGTTGCCGTTGACGAACAGAATAATTTGATTATGCAACGAGATGTTATAGTGAAATAATAAGTAAAATTAATGTTACTTATTGAAATGGATAAAAAAATTTACAACTATAAAACAATTGTTTAATGGCTGAGTCCAAAATGAATGAATTTGTGTTATGTGGAAACCAAACGCTCCCTTTTTACATTATCTGGGGCGGTAATGGAGTTGGGGATGTATACCAAAGTAAACATGGGCGTTTTCTTTGGTATACATAGATACACCAAATTATTTACTATACAGCATACAATCCTTCAGTTGTGATGACTAATTATTTTACCTCTGTAGAATCCTGTTGATTCCGTATTTAAGTGGATTATATCACTTCACAGGCTCACCACCACATCAAGTTTCAGATAAGGCCGGAGAAAACGCCCGGGTGTTTCCACTGCGAAGATCGCCCTGAGGACACGGTGGAGCATACGGTGGAGGTCTGCCCGGTTTGGGCGGAGCACCGCCGTGTCCTCGTGGAGGCGATCGGCGGCGGCGATCTCTCGCGTCCGGCCCTGATCCAGGCCATGGTACGGAGTGAGAGTGCATGGGTATCTACCTTCTGTGAAGCAGTAAAGCTCGCGAGGACGGAGGCGGCGCACGTGAGGGAAAGGCAGTATATGCGCCCTCACGGCCTTAGTCGCCACGGGAGACGCCCTGGGCGTCGGGAATCCCAGGCTGATTCCCGGCCACTGTAGGCGCGGGCTTGCGGACGGCGAGTAATGGGTAGCTTGCTGTCCGGTAAGGACCAAGCCCGGGTCGACGGCGCGTTGTGTTCCACGCGCGCTTCAAAGAGATGTCAGCACCAACTGGTGGGGTCCGCAAGGGCCAACGCCTGCCAGGGTTGCGGGTTATTCGAAAGAGATACCGCGGCGCCTGGCACACAGGCAACTGAGGGAACACGGGTGGGTTTTAGTCAGTAAAACTCTGACGCGCCCTCCTGCTCCACCCAGAGCGGGAGAAGTTATTTGATGATTTCCCACCCAACAAAAAAAAACCACCACATCAAGCGCTACCGTGAAGACCTGCTTCACTTTATCTGTTTCCATTCCTCCTGACTGGCAGATGACATTAGTGACAGCAGCCGCCTCCGCTTGTGTGCATGAGACAGTGTTACCATATCTATTATATGGATACACTACAACCTCGATTTAGAATTTCCAATAAGTTCGCTTAAGTACATACCAATTGGTTTATTTAAAAATCAAACAAGTACCACATTGCATATCATCTTTAACATTATTTTAGAAAATAATTTTGCGCTAAGTGTAAACGCTCTCTTCGTCCGGTTCGCCGTAGGCTCATATATAAGTACGTACCTACAGTCGGTTTGACTCGAAGGCAAAAGGTTATGAGATTTCAACCCATAGATTTGCTGATAGCATTTATCCGGACGGGTAATTGTTTGGTGAACGGGCTATTAATTTTATATAATGGCTTCAAGTCCACATTTAAGTTACCTAACGAAAATTATGGCTACGGACCTCATGAGACGCTATTGAAAAACTTTAGCGGGACACAAAGAGGCTGGGTGAGTTATAGTAAGTCTTGCGCTTGTATTGTTACAGAATATTTTATTATTATATTTGTTTTCCTGTTCTAACGTTATCTTAAATTTGATCTTCAGTTCCTAAAGCATGGTCTGGCCGCCTGAGTCTGTCGTGATGAATGCATTGTTGTTTTCTCTTCGTAATGAATTGGCTAAGAACTTAAGGTATTAGCCACGTTCGCACAGACCTAAAGAACATATCGCGGCGGGAATATAGCACGCACTGGACCTTCAACCCTGTGTTGAAACGAGACGGGAGAATAGGGTATTACAACCATTTTTAAAAAGTGCTTTAATTAGATTCTAAAGTGCTAATAAACCACAAAAAAAACACATTTTTATTTAATCAATTAGTGGCATAAAAATGCATAAAAAAATTACATTTTCATATATCGCACGTAATTACACGAAAACGCTGGACGCAGTGGACGCCATTTATTGGTCTGTGAGTATGACGTCAGTTTGCTGTGTAAACAAATGCGCTGATATTTTGTACGATAATTTGTTTTGTAATTTAAAAATATGAATTATTATTCTACTTCTCGTTGGTTTGCTATTCCTGATATTATTTCAATAAAAATTACTTTGGTTACGCAAATAATAAAAGTATAAAGTGGTTCAGTTGATTAGTTTACACAGCGGTATGACGTAATAACATGGCGGCTACTATTTCATGATGTTCAAAAACAGATTTAAAAAACTGAAATTTTTTAATTGAATTTTAAAATTTATTTTGTTATTTCATGAACTAAAACTAACATTTTCCGACTACTTTTTGCCTAAGCTATCTCAATAATATATTTTTAGATTTTTCTCATATGGAGTAAAATACCCTATTCATCCTTGTGAAAATGGACCTGGAGGATAATAATTGCTTCGTGGCGTGACATGCCGAAGCCTCTCGAAGGAAGGGAGGGGAAACCTGAGTCCCAGTAGTGGTAACATTAAAGACCGAAAACCTTTTGCCAGCGGCTTCACACGCGTGGATGTCGGTTATCGCGTAAAAACGTAGCCTATGTCCTTCTCCATATCCCACGCTATATCTCTGCCAAATTTCATGACGATCGGTTCAGCGGTTTAGGCATGAAAGCGTAATAGACAGACAGACAGACACAGTTCCTTTCGCATTTAAAATATTATAATTATACAGGAAAAGTTTTTATTCAGTGCGCAAACTTTAACCACGAATTCAGCATACCATTCTAGAACCCCGGCGAAAAATAAATTCGTCGGTTTTACAAAAAAAAATCAGCTGTTTCATAGAAAAGTGCAATACCTACGCGGTCAAAATGTATAGAACAGCTGTTTTTTTTTGTATAACCTACGAAAAATTTCTGCGCTGGGGAGTCTAGAATAATATGCTGAATTCAGTTTACGCACTCGATAAAAACTTATCCTGTATATATAAAATATATTAGATAGTAGGGATTATTACCAATGATTTTGCATTCTGAGATGCAAGCAATGGCTTGATACGGCTTTCATGATGCATCTTTGTATGATGATAACATCGCCCTAGTCACCTTGTTGAAGCTGAATACAGTTCCACATCTATGTTCCATATATCAAAATAGAGTTTATTATCAAACTGAAACTGCAAATAACTATACAATAAATCAGAAGAAGAATTAGATTCAATATTAGCACATGTCTGATTCAAAATCATTCTGAAATCTCAGCACACAAAGACACAAATCGATTGAACAATCGATTCATGATTCTAATACTTCATTGTTCTGTAACGTCAATGAATAAGACCTGTTTTAGATGGTAATGGTAGCGACATACAAGTAAAATACATTACACAATAAACAACTAGTGACTCCATAAAATTTCACAAGTGTGACGATAAATGGAAATAGTATCAGATATGTGACCATACGCCGATATATTTACAACACACAATTTGCATGGAAAACAATCACACACGGCACAAATGGGAAATGTTCTACAGAAATGAACCTAACAAGGGCATGTATAGCATTTAGTTAGAAATAGGTAAACAATAAATAGTTGAACAAGGCGTTCCAATGTGTTTACAGTTTAAGTGGTCTGCAGATAAGGGCTGCCATACACTTGAAGTCGTTCGCAATGTCAACAAGATCCGATTAGAGCAGGCCGTGAATTATCTGGCTTTATTTATTATCACCTCTTTGACTTACACAATATCCGAACAAATTATAGGAACTTAGAATGAAAATAATTACAGCTCATTTGCATTGAAGTTGTGTTTCGACTTCTAACTAGTACCGCCTACTGATCTAACATACGATGATATAATGTAAAAATGATGATAATAAGGCGCATCTACACCAACATTACTGTTTTTAGGGCAACATTTTGCACCATGATAACTTTAATTAACTTTCTATAACTTTTAGTAAAAGATGCGCTAAGGGCTACCTTAACTAAGAGTTAATTTACCACTAGGTAAATTTGCAGGTCGGTTTGATGATTTTAATGATTTTATTATTCTCCAAACTTGAAATATCTAGGTATCACTATTGACTCGAATCTAAATATCCGTAAACATATCGATTTACTATGAACTGGAGTGCGCAAATTAATATATGTTTTTAAGAATTTACGGAACATAGCCGACTATAAATTAATTAAACAGGTTTATTTAGCTTTGTGTCAATCCATTCTTAGCTGTTGCATAACTTCATGGGGTCATCATCATCATCATTTCAGCCGGAAGACGTCCACTGCTGGACATAGGCCTGCCATAATCGCCACGCTTGGCAGGCGGGTTGGCGATCGCAGTTTGGTGGCCAAATGCATAGAGAACGCTGCTGCCCATTCTCTAGTAATTCATGGGGTGGTGCATGAAAAATAATTTTACTCCCTCTAGAGCGTGCTCAAAGAGCAATTCTAAAGGTTGCTACCTTTCGTCCTTTTAGATTTCCTACGCACCAGCTCTATATAGCATGTTATGTACTAACAGTTCGGCAATTATTCATTATACGCATAGTACTACACCAGCACACTGCACTTCCTTTTGACCCAGTACCTTCCGACAAGAGAAGGTTATTTTGCATAGAGCCTTAACCTAGACACACGTTTGCTAATCGATTTTATGTGTTTTTAGGTCCTTTTCTATATAGACTTAACAAATTAATGAGCATCTATAGTTTAAGCTACAAAAAATGTAGTACTAAGCTATCAGAATACTTAGCGTTACTTAATTACACAGACACAGAAAAACTTCTAGAAATTATGTCATGACGATAATTTATACGTAAGTATTTACTTTTGTAGTACCTATTTACATTTGCTTAGTTGCAGGTATTAATTTTTAATTACCAATATGCTGTCTCTCATAGTTGTTAATAGATTATTTTTATATCAATTTAAATTTAAATGTTAATGTCCCAATTTAATTGAAATGTAAAGTGATGGCCCGAAACACAGGTTTGAATAAACCTAGATCTGGCAAGTCGTTACCTACCTAACATTCGAACTCCGAAACATCATCACTTGCACTTGTAATAAAAACATTTTAGAAATAGTTTATTTTTAGGCACTATAATTGTATGGGAAATTTACTAAATGTATCTACTCTTTTTGTATACGTTTTTTTTATTTTTTTTTATAAAATAAATTATATGTTCAAAAACTACATACGTGTTACGGTCGTGAATCATATTTTGTTCAACGTATAGCCTGACCTGTAAATTTGAAGTTTCGCTAGGTAAGTAATTTAATTTGACCCTGTACATAAAAGACGATTTTAAACATGTATCTGTTACCGGCCAAACCCGATTTCAGGCCAAACTAGTTTGTCCTAGGCCAAACTGGTTTATTAAGCCGGGGCACGCCGATTAAATGGGTTAGGTTAGGTTAGGTTAGAACTGTAACCAAAAGCGCGCGAGCCGAGCGAGCGAAGCGAGCGGCGCCGCGGCAGCGGCCGGCGAGCGTTACTTCCAAAGGCTGTTAACGAAATGGCTAATTAAGCTAGTTGGCTGCGACATATCACGCGTAGGATAAGTCTGTTTGGCCTAGGACAAACTAGTTTGGCCTGAAATTGGGTTTGGCCGGTAACATATCCACTAAGTAAAAAATAAACACATTAATTCCCTCGTATATGCAATTAACTTTACCGCACACCTATTAACTAACGACGTGATGGCAATTTCACATACGCGTGTAACCTCTGCTCTGATGGCCAAGTTCATATCTGTTTTCGGTCACGATCGCAACGAAGGCTAGCCACGCAATAAAGATCCATAATTTACATCGCATTATTGCCCACAGCTCTAGGCAGTTCCTTGTCCAATGACCAACTAGGCTAAATTGGTTTAATGCCTATCTTACATCTTGTGTTTAAAGTAAGGAGCCGTAAAGAACTCGCTTCTAGTCAGCGATGCTATCGGCTAACTAGCTGTCGCTATATCGCCAGGAATCGCGTTAAACTGTAACATCTAATATAATTTCTACTTATTTACGTATTTACATATTTAAACACTGTGGCATTTATATGGTACCTGAAGTTTTTCTAGTAAATTGGTAAATTTCAACATGTTGTGTTTTTTTCTCATTTCGGATTTTTTTATTTTTTTATTAAATATAAGGTTATAGTTATTGTTTTTAACTTCAAATTGTTCTTCAGTCTATTTAATTTAATGTATGTTACATGGGATCTAAATATCGTAAGAAACATACGACATATTTGAGATTCATTTGAAATGCCACAGAAATGACAAAGCGATTCACCGAAATCTTGCCACCGAAATTAGATTTTCGTCACTGCAATGAAAATGTAAACACAACAAAGAAACAGCTTTGCGGCACAATGTCACAAGGCACCCTGGGAATGCGTAGCTTGGAGATTGAAAAGATTTTTAAGTCCGGACGGGACCATTTGTGAAAAAGTCCTTTTTTCACAAATGGTCATAGTACCAGATTGTAAACAAAAAAACGTGTGCGTGTGCTGTCGGGGGACCAAGGTTGATTTAAAATTAAAACAAAGTTTTCTTAGCCGCTATCTCGGTATTATATTTTAACGTCACTATCAGCTTTAGCACCCTCGAAAATCATAAAAACGACGACACCCATCATGAAAATTTTTTAAATTTTCGCAGCCGCCATCTTGGATTTTCACGGAGAGGGCATAACGCTTTCACGTTACGTGACGATTGCTACCAGTTTACTCCTACCGCAAACCACGTTTCAGAACTTCGTTCTAATAAAACTTTGATATCTCGCTTGATTTACGTACCCCCCTCACATTTACAGGCCTGAGAAAATAGGCTTCTCCAATGAATTTTCAGAGTACCTAACCGGTTGTAGGCGGCTTGCATCCAGCTATTTCCTGCGACCTTTATTTGGCCGTCTCGCTGCGCTTCCCAGTACGTGGTCTCCACTCGAGAACTCTTCTGCCCTATCGGACATCAGTCCTACGCGCTTTGTGCTCTACCACCGCTACTAGTTTATCTCGAAGAGAAACCCCAGCCCAAAGCATAGCTCTATTGGAAACAGTATGGTATCGACTAAAATCGATGAAAAACAGATTTTACAGTGACACCATAAGAAATATATCTCAGACTTATGAGATTTTTAGAAATCGGCACCGAAATCATAAAGTCATCCACCGAAGTGAGCAAGTGACTAGGTATGAGAATAATAACACTATTTGTCTATAACTACTGACCTAATCATTAAAAGTGAACGGAAAACGAAATAACAAATAGTTTTTCTTGTACGAGGCACATTACCATCAGAATCGTAGGGATAGCCACCGCGATGACAAATTTAGTAGTTTAACATTTTTTTTCATATTGTTTACAAAAATCCTAACTAAAATATATTTTTGGCTCAAGGGATTAGCTACATTTTCTATTCATAAAAAAATAATTCGTCTGTGTTATAACTTTCTGCAGTGGCGTTTTCACCTACGCCACGAAGATTTTCTGTTCGGGAAATTCACCCAAATAGGTACTGATAATGAATTTTTACTTCCAATAGAAAGAGTTTGTAAACACAATCATGGCCAAAATCTTGAAGACACCATGAAACTTTGTAGTTCCTACTGAGGCATACAAGATTTTAATTATGAATGAAATCCAACCGAAGTAATTCCAATACGTCTACGTTTGTAGTCACGGCTTAGCAAGTCCCCAATGCCAACGGTGCGTCGAACGATTTCATGTATTGTTTACATATTTGTTTGTGCGTGTATGGCGCTCAAATATTTGCTATTTTTGAAATGCTGACGACATTAGGCAACAGTCGCGTAACATTCCAAGTCCATTTGAATGAAAAGTGTGTCAGTGGTTGTTGCATGAATTGTTATAAAACGGGTGTTGCGTACGCCCACCGTCGCACCGTTGGGTTTGTGAATGGAGCGTCGGTCGGCAGCAGCGCGAACTGAGCTGCTCTGCAGCGCTTGCAACAGCACTCGCCTACGTGCGTTTCGAGGTCGCCAACTTTCATTCATAGGCACGACGGTCACATTTGCAACGTGAAAAATCTGCAATCTAATCGCAACTGAAGTAACTGAGGTAATAATGTTGCGCAACATTTTCCTAGTCTGATGTAATGTTGTTTGTAGGTAGGTATAGTAGTCGGTGGTCGAGCTTTATGACTTCCTATCCACTTAAGATCGAAAGTTATACGTAGTTAGTCCGAAAAAATTACTGCAAAATAACAAATGCAGGTACTTATAATTAAAATGACTATTTCGATGCAGTCTAGAGCTTGTTAATTACAATTCATTACTCTTGACACATTGTTCGTAATTTAGACTCAACATGTTCCTAATTTCTAAAAGTTGCTTGACAATGTAGGTACAGTTCTTCTGTTCTCTATTATTCTCTATTAGCATACAATAGCCACTACTTGCGTGACTATTTTAACACCTTTTTCACTAGATATACTTTGTTAAGTTAGTTAAGTAAAAATAGTACAAAAAGGCAAAAGTACTAATATGAATCTTCAAACAATCATACCTATTTCACACCTGGAAGCTCATTGTTATTCTGATCGTAGTAACCGTTATTTTAATTATACACCGACTTTTACTTACTAAAGCTATAAAGTAAGAGATCTTAATAATATTGAATTAATATACAGCTTTTATGAGTACTAATATAATTCGAATATGACAGCAACAAAATATGTATGATTGGCTGTCGCCAGAAATCGTTATAATATAAATTGATATAAACCTACTATTCAAACGAGCGTCTATTAAACGGTTTAAATCATGTAACCCGACAACTCTGAGTCTTCTATGGCGTCTAAAATATTCCCGTCGTTCATTGACACGTGCCAAACCAGTTTTCGGGCAAGTTTTTCTGAATGGTCGCTTCCTTTGTGAGAGTAAACATATTCAAATGTTGCGATTAATTCATAGTTAGATAGTGCCATGGTTTTATGAATGGAAGCCAATGCAGGTGTGTGGGTGTGAGGCCGTGTAGCCTGCGCGTGCACACATACTCGTGCGGATTTGCATACTGGCTTAGCGAGCCACGTGTTCCTCTCAAGCACAGTTACCTCTTCAATATTCGAGAAGTTAATTTTAAATGTAAATGATATTTGAAAGTCAACAGTATATAATGCACCCAGGAAATGAGATCTTTCAATGTTGGCAAACCGATCTCCTTCCGGGTGCGTGTTAGCAGAACCAACGGCTTCAGGGAACCGTTCCTGGGCTCGTGCGCCGACAATTCGTAACTAACAGAATGTTATATTTATTTAGTAAGTAGCTACTTACTATCTACTGAGTACATACCTATATACAACTATGCGTAATGTGTAAGCTTGATGCAAGAAAATGGAATTTTGAAGCATTTAAGTAGGTACGTGGTTTAAACATTAACCTTCTCTATTTAGTCAGATACTATTACGAAGTAAGACATGTCATCTTACAATATCATATTTTACAATGTGTTTGTTTCATTTAAAATGTGCAAATTATACCTACATTGTTACAGTGAAGGTGTGAATGTGTAGATAAACATTGCTAATAAAGCAAATCTTAAAATATGAGTGCGTACCGGTCATGTGCGAGTAAGAATGATCAGTTGAGGGTTCCGTATCATAAACTGGGTGACATGAGATTTTCAAAGCTCAATGTAGGTACTAAAATTAAATACTTTAACACTTTCCCAGCTTGTCTAAATTTGGTTTGAGGCATGATTAATGTTTTTACGACCATCGATTGCTAAAGAAGGTACAAACATGCACCCATGTCCCATTGGCACGGAACAGCTAAGAAGGTACTTATAGTAATCGATAGTCATGTCAGCTGTAGATGGCTATATACAGGGATATCGTCTGCACCTGCCTATATGATACCGATGCTACTAATCATGAACCAACAGTCACAAATAAACTGACAGAGTGCAGAGTCGATCTCTATAAGGTTTCATGTACAACCATTCTGGTACGGAATCCTAAAAATAACCAAGCAAATAGTATTGAAAATTGCAAATCTGATATAAATTGAATTATACCTTCCACCATAGTATCAGGGCTTTAAGCAGGCTTCTTTAATAGTTCGTTAGGCACAGTCATTATGAGCGATACCGCGAGGCACGCATTGTATTCATCCTCCACAAAGGATGAGCGTTGGTACCACAAGCGCCTAGTTAGCATGATTTATAGCAAATGCGGTATCTGCCAGCTTCAATACTTGATTCCATATATGTTTGGTCCTACTTGTACTATTTTGTGATAAGTATATCGCTTTTTTTTAGGTTTTTTTTGTCAGGAACATTCAGAGTGGTTATTTTTCACCAAGTAAACGAGTCGTTAATTACATTAGCCAGATACTTTTATGTTGGCAAATACGACAGGTCACCTAATTGGCTTTTACATGTGGGAATAAAACAATGCATGGTTTGATGAAAGCCAAATTAACTATCTTTGATATTGTGAGTACAAAAGAAGAACTAAATTCGTCATACCTATACACTTTTACATTGAATAGAGCTCAAATTTAATTCAAGTTACATCAAAAGTTTCTAAAAGAACACAACACAATACACATTTTCAATAACACAGTAAATAAGACAGCCAATTAATATGCCTTTCAATATACAGCGAAGACAATAGAAACACGCAGATAGTTAAAGCTCAATAGACGATCGCGTGCTCGAGTCAAGGGCCTTCGATGAGCAAGGCACGAGTCATTTCCGGCGCTAAGGCTCGTGTCGCTGGCGCGGGCGCAACGTCGCCGATGTTGCAACCGAGAAGAATCGCTGCTAATAAATAATCGTCACTTTCATAAACACTGAGTCATGTACAAAACAAGGTTGCCAGTTGCTTCTTCGTGTTGGTGGGCTGAAGTTGGTAACGTCTCTTGTGAAATCTTCGGCCTCATCCCTGATTACAGATATGTGGGTGATAATTATTTTTTATCGCCTACGCTTAGCTTTGTCTAAGCAAGTGTTAATACAGTGAGCTGACATTGCAACTTTCAGTTGATTTATCCAAATGTCGAGGATTTAGAAATCTATCGATTTAATGGAGCTAATCGAGTTAACGCACTTTTTGCGCTACTAAATAATCCAGTACATGGTCAATTCAACCTTTTAGTACGTTTACTACGTACTAAGATTTCGAGCTAGTCTAAAAGACCTTGTGAGTATGATTTTAACATTTAAAGGGCATGGGTACCTATTGCTTGTGGGCCTATGGATGACCCTTTCGCTATCAGTGAATATTTGTAGTTGTATTATCTGCGTCGTTTTCATACTGAGAACGACTTGGCAAAAAAGTGCACAGCTATAATAATATCCTTAATTTCTAAAAGGAGCACATTTACAATAAATACCTAACTTAACAATTAAAATAGAGCACAGTTGCTTTTTTGCCTAATTTAAGTTGCGTTTGTAAACTATTCTTCCAGCTAGGAAATGCATAAATACTTAAAGTTATAAATTAACAATGAAAGGGTTATGACGAATGACTATGACGCTAAGCTAATGGTGAGTACCAGTGATTTCATATTAGGTACTTTTTTCTGCAAACCGAAGCATCGGGTCAAATAATCCCTCGGCGCAGTAAACGTATTTACAGTTACGAAATATTTATTTAGCAAACAGACAAATATTTTGAAATATTAAACGGTCAAATGTCCAAAAATAATATATTCTTAATATAAAGTGTTAGCAAGAAATGCAACGCAACATGGACATATCTAATTATGTAAATGTGTGGAGGTATTGTGTCGCCTGTCACTATGTATTGGTGGCTACAAGATATGCGTGTAGTGGCCACTCGAGCGGGCCCGGCCGCGCCGGCGCCAACGTCGAAAGCTAGAAACCATCCCAATTTTTCCGTTTCCATCATTAGTAGGTTAAATTCGATATAAAATTTATTTATACCCGTTTTATTATGTATTTATGCAAACTATACTGACAGTGAACTGGACTTAATCGCAGCATCCCATCGTAATTGATTTCGTTATCGAAATATGCGTTCGACCGATGCATGTTCCCAATATGCTAGAAGACATTACTTATTTATTTGAATTTATTATGTACCTACACATTGATTCACAGTCTCCATATCCTACGAGATGTTTATGTTCTTGCACTTTGACCAATATCTTCTTGATCACTATGAGTGAAGCCACACAGAATTAAGATGCAATGATTTTTTACTGGACTCTGACAATTTTAATCCAGGGTTATACATGGATTTTACAGCACCTGTCCCTTTTTACTAGGTATAGAACTTCTATCAATGAACTGCCCCTCCCCTACAACAAAACATTTTAGAAAATCAGGTAGCTAATGGGGAAGGCAACAGTCAAAATGGCGTTGTCGTAGCCAGTTCCAAACACAAGCTAATGCCTAATACAATATGCGTGAAGTAGTTTTATTTGATTTTTGCGAAAATGACGCATTTAAGGTTTTATATTCTGACACTTTCCATGTCAAATACTTACTTGATTATAATATCGAAGTCAAATAATGAAATATTGAAATAAAACCTACCTATCTCCTAATTATGAGATAGGCTTTATTCATTTATAGGTTATGTTAATTTGAACGCAAAATGGAATGAATAACGAAATGTCAAATTTATGTTAGGCCGTAGGGACCTAGCTATGATCACGCCGTCTACAATTAGCTTTGCCCGACCTTTCCCATTTAAGCTGGCCGTCACAACACGAGATTCAAGCAGCCAACCATCCACAAGTTTCATTCAAACCCGCCATTCACAGCTACTTTTGACAGCAGCTTTTAATATTATTAAAACAAACAAGTAATTTGTATAGCAGATCTGAAGGGTCGAGTAGTTCGACAAAGCTCATCGCGCCTCGTGGGCGGTTAACGGGACTGCGAGGCGCCAGTCGTTACTCTACGGTGTGTGGTGCTATACTGTGCCGAGCAGTCGGTACGTCGCGTCGGGACGTCGGAGCTTCGGATTCGTAGGAACCTACAGCGGCACAGCTGATATCGAACGCAGCAGGATGCGTCCAGAGAACAATCAGTAAATATCTCTAGGTAATAGCATCAGCTAATGATCTTAAACCGGATCAGAACTTTATCGCCCATGTGGTTTTGTAGGTAGTCTCCATTCATCATGATCGTTAAATGGAAATGATTTTTGTGGTTGCAGTTTCAGATTTTATACATACCTATTAAAATCACTAATTTTTGTGGTTGCAGTTTTAAAGTTTACCTGCCTATTAAAAATATGCAATTTTTTTTTAGATGGCGCCATCGTCTATTTCGTTTAAATGACAATTTGCTTTTTTGGGAGGTGTTGGAACGACAAGCTAAGGCAAGTTGGGAGAGAGTTCACTGGGGTTTTTTTCCTATTATCCCTGACTTGACGAGTCTTGTTTGGTGTCTATTCTTTCTTTCAGCCTGTGATTAGTATACGTACCCATAAACTACGTTATTGTCTTCATTCAAAAACTTGTATTCCCTGAACATGGGTCTTGAACAATGCACATGTCGCTGCTGCAGCCATATTTTTATCACCAAACGTTTTATTATTTTCCAATTGTTCGACAAGTATTGCGCAACCGCAGCTATACAATAAAGTGCTACTGTGTTCCGTTCCGTGTATCGTATGACGCAACAACATGAAATCAATCCGTGTGGCGGTTGTGTTGTTGATATATGGCCGGCGCCCACACTGGCTCCGCCGCAGATGAACCCATCAACCGCACATTGTGCACGGTAATGGCCGATTATGAATATAGGTTATACTAACTCAGGCTTGAGGCAGTACCCTTGGATATCCATACAAGGATATCTACTGCTAAGTGCTTTGTTAACATGCAAACCAAGGATCTATGTCTCTCTCGTTCTTTGTGCTTATAGTTTTCCAAATGAATGAATGAACGAATGGCATGCACCGATCCCATAGTCGAATCTTTTTTGATGAATATTTTGGAATGGGTTGCCACAGGGGACGTTTATTTTACTAAGCAAAAATTGGGTTATCAAGACAGCGCCAGCTGTTAAGTATAGTTTACCCACGAATAAAAAATCTGACAAAAAGATGTGGTTTGCGTCTGACATGACATGTAATCGAACAACAGTTCGTGTAATAAGCGGGGGCGTTACGTAAACAAAGAGTTGGGCGGACCTGCCACCGGGCGCCACCTCCCCGCCCCTCCCCCACCCTCGCACCTGCGCATGGGCACATTTTCGCAATCAACACCAAATTGAATAGCGCGAGGAGACGTGACGCGACGACCAAATGCCTGGCGCCACACAACATAAAGATTCGGTGATGCGACGCAATTAATTTGTTTGCTTTCGAAGTGGGTATTCTACGCGTTAGTAAACTGCATTTTTACTGTAGTTTGCCAGTCTAATATATGTTTTTATGACCTTGTGAGCATTGAATGCTTAAGCAGCAGTCGTGTTTTGCTGAAAATCCATGAGAAGACTCGTGCCAGATCAGCTTAAAGAAGTTAATTATGTAGTACTTCTTCCTCTCGAAGTTCACTAGAACTTCACATCTGGTACCTAAGTAGATCTAATAGAGTATTACCTTCCACCAAATACCCAACAATACATCCAACAAATGCATGAAACTTGGTTTTTCAGAACTGAGGAGCGTAGAAAGGTTCTGCTAACAAGACGGGGCGTCGTCGTCGGCCAAATCCATACAGACTGATGATCTTTTAATAAATAATATGATGAGCGAGAGCGAGCTATTGGAGGTCGTGGCCCATGTTTAATCATATGTATGGCAAGATAGCACCATAGCAAAAAAGACAATTGGTCAGAAATATTATTCATTAAAACAGCTCATGGCATAAAGTCTGCCTTCTGTGCCACCAAAATTCATAAAAGTGTCGATACAATATTTAGCATAATTATTACAGTGGTAGTACATGATATAAGATCCAATACGGATTTCGGTAGCTCAGCTAAACTGGCCGATCGACTAAACCTAACTTCCTACCGTAAAAGGCTACAGTAGGAAATTAAAGGGGCAAACATTAATGATTTTCCTTCATTTACATTTAACATTAACAAAAAATATTCTTTAAAAGTCGACGCTAACTACGACCACATATGGCGTCGATTCGCCGCCACCTACTAATTGAGAGCGACACTAGACAAATATATCGCCTTTTATGGTCGCGGCGGGTATTAACTACACTGATTGGTAAATAAACAGAATAAAGGATCGTAAGGCCGAGATGAATCAGCTCTCGATCGAGCCGTGATTAGAGGCGATTAGCATGCGCCCGCGCACCGCGTTCGCAGCGCGTCTAGCGGCGCGCGGCGTACCACGTGGGAGGTGGGACGGCCCTGCGCAGCCATTGTCTTACAACGCGTTATAGCATTATAATAGCACTGCTATTGCACACTATTTATGTAAATCTATTTGAGAATTCAATTTGTCTATTGTAATTTATTCATGAACGGATATTAGTAACTGTGAGACAAAGTGATTCTCGTCAACAACCTGTCAACTAACGAAGGGCTGTTCGCTCGATATGAGTTTGATTCAGAATAAGGTAAAGGTGAACAACCATAACTGAACTAGATTTGTTCAAGAACATCCTTTATACATACTCGGGCAAGGATTGATTAATAGTCAATTGTAAAATATGAAACTATCATAGATAGCACACAATACGTCATCTTACATTGCCTATACGTAGGTATGTATGTATGATATATCTCTTCTCATCCCACCTCAACGATGAGCTGCTGTCGCTCCCGTAAATAACTTATCCTACTGGAACGACTAAAGTACCTACTAACTTTATGTCAAAATAAACTGTCACACCCGAAATGCCTGAGCAGTGGGTGCCACTTTACTACTGAGTTTTCATAAATGGGAGAGATCCTGCTGGTATTGTCTCTTAAGTATGCGTCTAAGCCCAAAACACAAGGATCTAATAAAAAAAATGTATTAAATGCATCATTTATCAGTTAGATCAGAAATTAACAGGAACTGCAGAAACAAGTCATGCAACTGAATATATGGAAATAAAACGTAGGGACACAACTCAAAGGCATAAGTGAAATGACGAGTTTAGGTCAGAGATCGACTCGCCTTTCATTTGTCTGCACTCTCCGAGCTTCGGCGCTAACAGGTAACCAGCTTTAGTGTTGTCCTGTCACTATAATGTATGATCCTCGCAGAGCGATATCATCTCGATGCATTTCTCGCACTGATATCAGCATTAAAAACGATAGCCGCATCTGAGTGGCCTGAGAATCTGTGTGAGCTATCGCGGGCAGAACGCCAGTTGCCGGCAGCGCGTGCGCAACGCTGCCGCACGTTTTATTGGTGTCGGCGCCATCGACAACTTTCTCGTCTCGCAGACAATAACGCTCAAATTGGAAACCAAAATGATTTTTATAACTCGCGTCTACGCATCTATAGACGTTCGCTTAAACTCGATCGCCTGTTACCTACACGTGAAATGTCGTAAATTCCGACAGCGTAGGGCCACTTAACGCAGGAGCGATACTTGGAGTTATTCCGACTGTTTGCTCGTTACGGTGGAGTAGGTACTTCTAACGAAGGCACCCAAAAATGTTCCCACAGTCGTCGATCACCGCGGTAAAAAAACCAAGTGTCTACGAATTAACACGTCCGCGCGTTGTGTGTGTATGAAAACACTCGGTGGCCTCGCGAAGAGCTCTCGTGGTGACGGAGAGCTGTCTGCGTCGCCGAGCCCTGACTCCTGACGCGACGCCACTACAGCCCGGCGCGTAACATAGCCGTGCCATGTCTTTAATTTACTTTAATTTGAAATGTTCAAGATTACAAGCGCACAGTTTCAAGGGTTCTCGGTAATGATGGCTAGTCAGTGACGCATGCCAGGTGTTGTTTATGCTTGTTAATCTTGAAAGTTAACAACAAAAAGCCTCTACTTGAACGAAATACTTTGTATCTGCAAGCGAGGTACTTATTTATACGTATGGTGGAGTGCGTGAGGCAGACTTCATTACCGTGTTGGCGTGTTGTCGTCATCCGCGACAGTTACGCCGGGCCACTAATGCCCTGTACAAACATGAGCAGTGCGTGTGTGAAAACTCAGCCCTGTTCAGATCGGACACACTCGTTAATGCACAAAGTAAACTACACTTAATCTTTCACTTTGTGCCGCTTAGAGAGAAATTAACAAAGAAATGTTACTCAAACACGCGCTATGCTCAACGTATTAGCGCGTTCCTTTGCTGATTGCGGGAATTTACCAATGAGATAGAGACGGTTATTAATTGGTGTTAGTGTGTCGTGTGAATGCAGTCTTCACAAACTCTAGTCATCTCCAATGCTTGAACTCTGTTGACGGACACATGTACACGTCGTGGTGCGGTAGTCGCTCTTGACCCTGAGACTACTCTAAAGTTGGGTTTGGGCAAGATCACTTGTACATACTAATAAAGTAAATATAAACAAACTATTAAAATGTCAGAGGTTAAAATTTTCATAGATAAACCTACCTACTAAATCTGTTTCCCGGTAGAAATCTAAAACATTCAATTGAACGACCGGGAATCTATACTCTAGTGTATTTGCTCAACAACTTTGCATAATATAATGGATTTGCCTCCACTAGTATTACGATAATAATATTAGTTATTACATCTTCCCAACGGAAATACCTCTTTAAAGATCATGCGGCAACGCGAAAATAAATAGCCACGTGAAACAGTTACGTTTGTAGTTTATTTTCTATCGCAATCAGCAATAGGTAGGCAATAATAAGTCGCGCGACAGGGACGCGAGCGTGGCCAGAAGGGGCAAATAAATCAGCATTTGCCGGTAGATGAACTGTTTAATTATTGATTTATTGTGCAGTGTTCGGAGCGAGGCGCCAACTAATTGGTGCTGGCGAATGTTCGCGTGACACCGGCCCTACGCTGGAATTATTGAGACAAAATCGTCCAATATTGAACAAAACACGACCGTGCATGACTTCGTTACCTTTATCTATTGCGAACCCAGAATATATGTATGATACTTTAGAAATATATTTGTTATTTTTATCCTGATTACTGGTCCCCTGGGGTTATTTGTTTTGTAAGAATTATACCCATAAAGCGACTACTTATGGATTTACTTCGATCCCTTGTTACGTAAACATAGTTATTGGAAGTTCCCATACTGCGCTGTGCGGTTACCAGGAAGTCGATCATTTGTTTAAGACGGTGGCTGTGCATAAATCAATAGTCCTAAACATACGTTATGTAGTCCAATTAGTTTTCAGAGTTGGTATACCATAGTATACCCAAACAGCTGATATTATTATACGATCTAATTGGATCATAGACGGACTTGAATTAATAGCACTACACAAGTAATACACTAACCAAAGGTAACTAGTTACCCTGATTGATTGATCCATATTTCAGACAAAAATAACCATTCAGTTTTACATCCGTGTAACACTCAGGCATGTACCTAGATACTTTGGAAATGCGTCATTGTTCACAAAATCGCCAACTTCCGAAGTGTTGGTTAACTGAAATGCTATAAACAAACAGAAACTGGTTGGAAGGCTGGTGATTTCGCAGTGAGCAATGAGCATGTAGTGAACTTTACCGGACACTGCGCGACGGTGAACCGTACCATCCGTTGTCGCGCGAACAAACATGCGCGTGAGACTCTTCGATATAGGAATGCGCACACAAAACGGCGTAGCTTGTACCAAGATATCATAACTACCGAACACATACGTCTACGTCAAAGCGTAGCACAGATTAGCTACAATCTGCGTAGCCGTAGCGTCGCCGCGCATCGTAGCACGTCCTACGGTAACAGTGACCTGGCGAATAAATATTGCTCATTACAGGATTACCGCTATAGAAGGAACAAAAAACCTTTAGGTACAACATTGACTTTACATTTAATCGTACTATTTTATTCGTAAAAGTCTCGTAGACAAAAAATATTTATTTAGATATTTTATTCTCTTCAACCGACATTTTTTTTCTCTTCATTCAACTTCATAAGCACGCTATGTTAGGATACATATCTTTAGCTACGATACCAGCCTATCATCGACAAGCACTGTCACAGAGGCTAGCACGCACTCGGTGCTCGTTTCAATATTTTAGTAGCGACACAAGTCAAACAGAACTCCTTTGTTGGAGGTCAGACGTGTGTGAAGAGAGTTTCCGTGTCACTCTCCGCGTCTTGGCCTTAGTTACACATTAGCAGACTCGGACAAATATTTTTTGTTCTCCTATGATCACCTTATATTGTTGGTTCGAGTTCCTTGTTTGTTGTTGTGACATTCCGAGGCTGCTCAAGTTTCAAGCAGGTTCTTTGATTGACAATTTGACATTGAGGATAGCGCCTCTACTTTTTTGAGTCTTGCACTAGTTTGTAGTTGATAATGAGATAAAAGCTTGACTTCTGTTACATGTTAATAGTTTTGTTCTCGGCAATATATTTAAATATTTCTGAGCTATGTTACACAAACGGAATATGGATAAAATCTTCGCCATTACTGCCCCCATTATCCATTAACTGAACTGAGCAACACGATAACAATCCTCAAAAAATCATTTGCATAAACATCAAGAGAAGCCGCAACCTGTCGCACACCGGAACTCCACAAAGACATTCACAAAAGGCTATAAAGTGGCGAAGACTATCCAAGCTATGCTTAAGTGACAAGCTGCAGCTTCAGAGATAAGCTATCGACCGACACGCGAACATTATGAGCTGCGATAAACATCGCGATCGCTCTCCTCGATGATAAACAAATATTTTGGTTAGTCTGTTCGTTACAAATTACTAAACATACCATCTACTCAGGCGTCCGCAATCCCCAACAAATATCTACACCTAAATTAATAGGACCTTTTATGTCTTTGGACGATATCCAGGATCATGCGGAAAACGTCCTCAAATGTCACCATATCGCATTAATTCTAGATTGCGGGGTCTTAGGTTTGTACCAGTTTTATGTCCCCCAGATAACACAGTATCTATAGGTAAGTTATAATGTTGATAATAGACACCGCCGCGCCGCTATAAAGAAACTTGAGAGTAAATAGCCAATAAATAAACATGAAATTATGTTTCGACCAAGTTATTATCATGTTTTGTGTTTTACAAGGCCATCAAGATAAAAGTCACGCAACTTGCTCGCGTTAAGGTTTAAGAAAGAAAATTCTTATTATAAGGTTGTATTATATCTTTAATAAAATGATTTTGCAGTATCTTAACAAACCTACCAATTTTTATTAAAGGTAGGGTAGGTAGGTTTAAGCGCTAATACTGTTAATACAACTCACAATACGATATTTGAAATCAGGATTATTAAAATGCCACCATGCCGGAAACAACCTATCTACATCGAATAAAACTTTATTTGACTAACTGACGACATTTTGATTATATTATATCTAGTTTGTAGAGACTCGCAGCTCGTTCATAATATTAACAATTTTGCATAGATAAGCCAAAGGATAAGTTCTTCTCGAAAAGCTGTTTCTATCTCAACACCATAAATAATTGATATTTTAATGTCACAAATGATCTGTATGTAACTATGAAATACTACAACCGGCCAAAAGCCTTATTTAAAATACAGCTTTAGGACTAAATTGAGGCTTATTTTCAGTAAGATTAAATCTAGATTGGCTTACTCGTAGCAAGCATCTTTCATTCTTATGGAGGTGTTCAATCGGAGCAACGTGTTTTTCAAGCGAGTGCCGTGCCTAGCCCATAAGTTATCGTATGTAATAAAATTAAATGTAACACATTTCTCTTTTTCATGTAATCTTCATAATTTATACACATTTTTAGTTTGCGACGTGTATCGGCGCCTGCGGCCGCGTTCGGGCGCGGGACGCGCGCCTGTTGCTCACTTTGTACGCACGAGTACCAAGTTGTACTGTTGTATCGCTTTCGGAATATCATTACATGAACATAAATTTATTTTTGACGTCCACAGTAACTTATGCTTGTTTGCGTTCAGTATTGACTAACTTACGTTGATTACGATTGGAATCGTTTACGAAACGAAGAGATTAAACATTTACTTGTTCATATTATGTTTATTTATCCATTAAGCTTTTATGAATCGTTAGATTTTGATAAATTCATTATAGAAAACGGTTAACAGTTTATTTATTTAAAGAGAAGGGCTGAACCGATTGCATTGGCTAAGGTCTATGAATAATTTCGTCATAAAACCATAATCTAATTACAAGAAATGTACGAACGTTAAATAGAGCGACTACAAATAAGATCCATTCAATCAACTTGCATAATAAAATAATTACTATTCACATAAACATAATTGATCGCTGCCGTGCTCCGGCGCAGTCCAATTACTCGTCTTGTCCTCTAATATCTGCCTACACGAGAATATATCGCGGCACTCATCGTTGCGCAACTGAATATCGTTTAATATAATTAGGTTGCCAGCACTAAATGTCACTGAGTCAAGATTTGCTTCTGTACGCTTCATTGGTCTATAATCGCGAGCGTTCATCCTAACCTCTACTATCTGGAGTATTATAAAACCAAAAACCCTTTTCGATTCGTATATATCGAAGACAATGAAAGAGGCAGGGACGCAATTTGTACAGATATCAACGCTGAGCATTGAATGGGCGAAATCCATCAACAGTTAATGCTGTTATGTCCGCCGTGATTTATGTGGTGAGGGGCGCATTCCGCACGCTTGTTCCCGGGAGGGATGCCGCGGAGTCGAGGCTTGGTCACATCGATGATGATGCAGCGGAAGCGACAGCAACTATAGTCATGAGCGGTATGGCACAGGCTAATACAACATCAATTGCTGGTTATAAGTCTCGATCACAAGGGATGTGGTGTCCGTAGTCGTCGTCTTTAAAACATCTTAGGTTACCGTATCTGCTTTTGCCACATCTCTACTATGCTTGTCGTCAGCCTTCACCGCTGTACCTCTGGATATTGCTGGTATTCGCTCATAATGTTTTACTTTAAAAAGTAGGTACTAACTTTCTGCGTCTGCGTGGAGGTCGAAAATTATACCACACGAACGTACTACTGGGACATAAAGTATCCGATGTGTTAATCCAGGTTATAAACTATCTGTGTCTCAAATTGCATGCAAATCCGTACGGCCGTTTTTGCGTGATTGAGTAACAAACATATAAACTTTCACATTTATAATATTATATATATGTATATGTAGTAGGAAGTAGGCTTGCCTTTTCCCGCTCCCGCTACCACATCGCTGAGGAGCGGTCAGGCCGATCCTTGCAAGGCAATAGAGCGCCTCCCGCGGCGGCGGCTACTCGCCGTCTCCGTCAGGTGGCGGGCACAAATAACGCAATAAATACACGCTTATCGCAAATCAGCTCGTCTCACCGAGGGGCGATTTATTCATGAGCCCCGCGCATATGCTTAACCCCGCTAACATTTATCATCGGCACGTAGCTCAGTCAATTAAATTAAACCGAACCATCGATGACAGCCTCCGCACTAGATACGGCGGATTTTGATGCATAGGTATGTGTTATTTATTATTGTATTTCGAATTAATGAATTAAGGTTTGTACTTGATAATATACCTGTTACATTACGGTCGTACGGTATTTAAAACAAACCGACAAACAGTAATCGATATAAGAATTAAAGTATTTGGGTACTTATAAACTGAAGCTGGGCGCAACAATTTAAATTAAACTGTAAGATACCTACGTGCTGTACTAAAACAAAAACTTGTACATGGAAGAAGAAGAAGAGGGATGAATAGAAGAGGTCCAACTTCAGCACCTTGTGGTACACCAAAATTATTCATTTTAATCCTTATAATAAGGGCCTTCTTAGTAAAATTTCTTTCTGAAAGCAATCATACTATTTATTCGTATTTAGTTTATAATTAAATGTTACACTAGATTTTACTTTACGCAAAAACGCTTCATGTGGGCAAACGCATAGGCCAAGTCCATAAAATGCATTTGTAAACATACGGACTCAGAATCTGAATACATTAAAAGTCTCTCAGGGTTAAGTACACTGTCCTCATTAAAAAGTATATTAAATATACAATGGTTTTAAAAAGACAAGAGAACTAGCTACCCAATCGTCTACAAAACCATAACAATCCATTGCCCGCGGTTTGGGCCTCTTAAGTTAACTAACGACGTACAGTGAACATAATGTAAAGTACATGTTTTTCTTCCATTTTCAAGTTACCATGGAGACAGAATGACACTGAAGTAGGTACCTGGGGTATGGTACTGTTTTTGTTAAAGCTTGTAATATCTGTATTTATTTTCTAAATCTTAGGAGAATGTACTCAGAATGAAGTAGTAGCTATACAACCAATTTAACTCTAATTTAACTCGTTATTAGTAAAAAAGAGCTCCGTTTTAAATTAAATTCAATGACGATCTTAGATATCCTACTTACAAGTATACCATAAATAGCTTTTCATTATGGCCTTCAAACTGTGATTGTAAACATCGATCAAGTGTCATTGTAGCGGTTCCTCTATCTGATCAATTCGCTCATTATGCGAGTCACGTCGCATCTCAATAATAGTAGGTACAAATGTTTCATCTGAACATAACGTCAGCAAACAAATATGAATCGATATAACCGATGTCATCGAGTACATGCATAATACGTACATAAACAAGTAAAGGTTTAGTGACATTTTCAACTTAACACTAATGTTTATCGAATAGGCAAGCACACATGAGCTCGTTGGTACTTTGTTATCGCCGCCGACAAGGCTCCGCTTTTAACGCGCTAAACGTTTTATACGTTCATCACAACATTATCCTTTCGACACGGTAGCACTAATTGGATAAAACATCTAAACAAAAAAAGTCTAAGAAACAAACACTTTAATAACACGGACGTTCGTAATTTTGAGGCGCAAAGGGATTCCATTTAACATGTGAATTGGATGTGTCGAGTCGGCGCGAGGGCTGTCATTAGAGGGCGTTGAAGAGCGGCGGGCAGCGGTCAGCGGCGCGGGCGCACGACGCGACACCCGAAGGCTCCGCGTCAACAGCCGCTGATTGATGGGCGGCCGAGCCACGGAGCCAATGATTGTTAGTGTTTAACTAACAGTTACGATTCAACAGAGCTTGATTGATGGACTAATGATATAAAGTAAACACGCGGTCGCGTCGTTAGGTGTGTAGCATCCGTCGCCTCCAGCTGACTTATTCCCATCACTCAAGATTTGTTGCGGACAGAACGGTTTTAATCAAAACTTGCTTTCAATCTAACGAAACATCAATACATTAACTATTTTATTACAATCTACGCCATAGGTTATGTGCCGAACTTATAACTACACAATGAGAGCCTCCAGCAGAATGTTCGATAATTCGTATTAGAAACTACGAAAACTGATATTATAAGAGTAGGAACATAAAAACAATATTGAAACAATACTTAGACACCCCATTTGCGCTAAGGAATATCGAATTGTGTGTAAGCAATTTGAGCCGCCACCATTCTGGGATAATTCATCGCAGTATGATCAAAAATTTTACACTTAACGATTATTTCCGGCCGCATTGACCCGCGAGCCCCATGAGCCCACAGCCGCACTTCGCTCTGGTCCATCACGTACATTTAATATTATAAGCTATTAGGCGCCTCGCCAGCCCTCCATTACTGTGTCCATATCATAATACGGAATTGTCTGTTGAACGTTTAGATTTTATACTTTTTACTTTCATTGAGTGTAAAACAAAAAGGCGGGACCGTCGGCGCCGGCCATTGTTCTCCGCGGCCATTCGTCGCACTTCATGCTATTCACATTCAAATTAAATGCCTTGTGTACAAAATTAATTTGTCTTTTGTCTTAGCTGAGGGCTGGACGACTGCTGACATGTCACTGCGCAGCAGGGCGCGCCTGCGTGTCGACTCCACGAGTGCAGTCCGTACACATAGGTACACATAAATATATTATGTAGATTCTTTGACATTTGAACTTCGTTGTTTTATAGATCATGCTTGAATTATTCTTCAGAGAGGTGATAATGTACATACCCAAGGTTACATTCCATCTGGCGATAACCCCAGTACGCATTTGTTTTCTTGGGGCCAACCAGCTGTGTAAATTATTTTGAATTCGACCAAAAGAAAGTGTTTCTTCCAAAGAATTGCAGAAGAAAAGTGACCATAGCAAAGAAATATGACAAGTCAATTTGTTGCGACTCGTTCAGTTGTTCCTGACCAAGTAGGTTATAAATATGTTACACGTATCAGAATTATAATGAAATATTGATGAGCCTTCATATTGTCAACAGTTAATTTAATATTTCTTCGTTGGTCTGATAAATGTTCGTTGCTTTATTGTCCTTTCGTATCTGTACATTGTAATGCATTGTTAATCAATGCCCGTATTCGAGGAAAATACTAAAATTAATATTTATTTTATTCGAATATTTATGTTTGGTACTTTTTTGAGTTGCATCATATCGATTCAAATTGTGAGTGCATTTCAACAGCGTAAACACCATCGTTAATACGCCTGTCCAAAACGAACAAGAGCGCACGCATCACATTCGTTGAAAGATAGCCGTGACGAAAACATTGCACCCCGCCTCTCTAATAACACATCTTTAGTTACGTATAATTAAAAACTCAAACATCGACAACTAACAAATCATGGCGGACCTCGCCGTTACAATGAATCATCGACCATCAATTAAGCTATTATTAGAGATAAAGAACAGATAGATATTAAAAATCACAATACTATCTTCTACGAAATTAGAGTCACTAGTGAATCACAGCCACACCCGTGACGACTCACTTCTACTATCTCGATATCTCGCCTCGAAGCTCGAAGGTGGCAATACAAGTATGACTATCAAACCTCATATATAACACAATGCAAGTGAAGCCAGCATAACACTGAACAATGTTAGTGATAAATATGTACGAGACGACACAGCAAACCCGATCGAGATGATAGCTCGAATGGTCTCAGTTGTTAATTAATATTCGATGACTTGGCAACACTGCGATGATTGGTAACTAATCAACGATGAATGTTCCATCAGTGACCACTAATTCGCGTTGATTGTTGATAATTACTTTCTTACACATAAAGGCCGACTGACCACAAGGCATATACCAAGAACGACAACGTGTATCTGTTGGTTGCCCTTGGCCAACTAAACTTGTGAAATCTTGATTGAAAATAACTTCCCAGATGTGTAACAATGCTGCCTGCCGTAGCTTCACTAGCTTTTGGATATCAATAAATATCCCACGGGAACGTAGTACCATTGTTTTCATATAATTGGTTTACACCACACGCCAGTAACGCTCCGAGTCAGCATAATTATTTCCGACATCTTCAGCAATCACCATCATATTTCAGCCAATTTACAATTGTACACCTAAACCTACCTTTTGAATCACTCCATCCATTAGAACCTGTATAAAAATCTGTTCGGTAGTTTTTGAGTTTGTCGCGTTCAAACATACAGACGCGGCGTGGGGACTTTGTTTTATAAATTGTAGTTACGTGATGAATAACAGTATTACTGAATACAACGAAATAATACTCATATTCAAAAACAACAAAAAAAAACTAGTCAAACTTATCATAGCAATGAATTCAAAATCAATATCAAAAGTCATTTATTCAAACTAGGCTGAGAGTCAGCTCTTTTTGAACGCCAAAATTACATAAGACAGTCCCCCAAAACGCCCGCCCTTTAATTCAATTAGAACTACAAAAGCTTCAACAAACAACCGGAATGCCAATCAGTAATGATTGACAGTCGGACGCACGGTCCGTCAGCGGTGCGTTAATGTGCGCGGATGTTGTGAAGTCTCACCGAATCGATACCAATCTCCACGATCGCGCGCGTGAGTGAGTGGCGAATTCGCGGGTAATTAAATTTTGACGCATGCGCGCTGCCGCCACCGCCGGCGCAAGAGCATCCGATAGCATCGGTGCGTGGAATTGTAAACCGACGACAGGCCCGATACCTGGTCAATTAATATTCGACACACGACGCACGTTTTGAGTACAAAATTATAGTGTTTACCGCAAATTATAAACGGAATATCAAGTTTTCCTATCACCGCATCTTTACGAGGTTCCGCAACTTCAGGTAGTAGGTACCAAAGACAGCCTTACATTCTAATTTTAAAACAGCATCAAATGCAATAGATTCTATAAGTCTTGACCTACAGCTGGATATATCTACTTACATTTTGTAATAAAATTAAATAAGCTTGCAATAAAATAATAAAATAAAGCATGAGACACAGAAACATAAGCAAACCCATGATTGCTGTTGGTTAAATGTGAAGAGTTAGGTAAGGACATTTCTCGGAACGCTGGGCGAGACACTAAAGGACTCGGCGACGCGACGTTACCTGGCCATCGAACGGCACTTGAAACCTGTCTCGATCAATCCACCTCTTGTTGCTCGTGTTAAATAAAAACCTCTTTTAAAATACCAACCGAATGAGCCCGTTGACACTTGTCATTCCGGTCTTCAATCCTTTATATTTGTCTTTGAAATGTGATGACAGTGGTACAAATTACGAGTACAAATCTGTACGTCGTTCATAACGCGCAATCTGACGCGTGTGATGGATGCGCGCGCAACGTCGGCGTCGCTCCGCTCGGATCACTGCGCTGTAATTAATACGAGCGGTACGGCCTATGGGAATCGCTGTCACTTTATGTCGTTTTCCACTCCGTAAGGTAATACTGTACACTGTCAAAGGCTGGTTATTTATTGCTTTCGAATAAGGTACAGAAACAATTATGTGACAGTAAACTTAAGTGTATAGAATGCCAGTGCCAAGTGCCAACTGTATCATGGAGACCTAGGTGTATAATTTTGTTCTAAACCAGTAAACATAATTTAAAGATAACGAGTGAATCGTAAAACTCTTGTAGTAAATAGGGTCTCGTAGCGGCGCAAGCGCATGCCGCGGACGCGTGCTATTGTTGCGCGCAATTTACCGCCGCTTCAATCGCTGAAATATTTCGTGCAACGGGCATGTCCAATTGCTAACGAGCCGACTGCGACGCACAAATGAATAAGCACCTCATACATAGAGCAAGTGATTGTACTCGAATGTTACTGGCCAGTTGAGAGATTTACACTAAAACAACTGCCACGACTGATTAAGTCAGCCAGGTGGCTTTGCTAAAATTTATAAAATATTTCATTTCTTTGCCATTTCGGTGTAAACACAACAACTAAATGGATGTAATTTATATAGTTGGTGCCCACCACGTAAACTTTTCTGATAAAATCAACACAATCACAGACTTTATGAAAATTTGATTATGCCTGTAAATGCATAGTAAAATTTTCATTAGAACTCCTTTGAAGGAACCTTCTCAGTTTATGCCTATTTGTACACCCTGCGATGTATATTCTAACGCGTGAACGCAGCTTTCAAGAGTGGGAATTAGCCGCACTTATCCCGTGTAATGGATCGCTGCACGTGTGTGCAGGCCATTGTGTTGCCCCATATCAACTGAGGGCTGGCCCTCGACACATGCCTTTTTTTTAGGGCTCAAGCACGTAATGGTGATTTACCTGTGATGAAGATTTTCGTACATTCTTTATTTGATTTTTAATTATGGTCCTCAATTTTTTTTATGTTGGGCAGATAATATATCACCATAATTTGATTCGTGTGCTTTTTGATGCATTTCTGTTGATTTTTAATTTTCTAAGTCATATTTATGTGTAATATAACATTAAGGAGCATCAGTGCAGACCATAGGTAAAGCATTTAAAGCACATGTCCGAAGGTTTTCCCATACGAGTTGCTATTGCCCCTCGCCTGAGGCGCTAGACCCGCGCCCGTCATTCATATAACATACGCACTTTGTTTAGCCAACATTAACTCAAGACAATTATCTTCACCAACAATCTACGTCTGTGAACGTATGAGGCCTATCATTCGAAATTACTATCAGTCGACTTAACCGAATTACAATTCAATTTAAAAGATGACTGGATGTGGTCATGTTGATTGAAATTGAATTATTATAATACATACTTAAAAATTGTTAACCTCTGAACGAGCATGACATTTAAGGATGCAAAATGTTTTAAAATTCACACAACTACCAACAGTCTTCAACGGAGTGAATGGGAAGCTATTTGATTTTTTATGAACAACTTAAATCCTCATGACAATATTGTGTAGCTTGGGCTCCGATAACACTATTCTGCCGTAGAGTATTCAATAAATCTGGATTGTAAAGAGCCGCAGAATTCGTTTTCGCAACATCTTGTTATTTCATTTCCTTATGTGCACACCATTCTTTACTACAGTCGGTCGTTCAGTCCAGAGTCCCTTTCACAATGAGTCCTAACGGAATGCCCTCCGACCCGTCTCTTAGGCCGGCTGGCACGTGAGATCCCATTACACTTGTCTGCTTTATTGTCTATAAAGCCTTAAGTGTCGATGATCTCTCAGCGACATCGCCCGATTCTTATTACATAATACTTTAGTGTACAAAAAGTAACATTACCCAATTTTACACCGATTCCATCTTAAATGACTATTTCAAACATAGTGCTACAATAAATTTAAACCCGAAACTTACCACAAAAGAATGGGTCATTTACGACATCGCGCTCTATTCACGAGCTAATAGTAAAATAATATAGCTGCTCGCCGACAGACATGTATTTGTAACAAAGACGTGTAAAATTTCTCAAACGTCAGATTTATACGGCAATCTCCGTCAGTATTTCAGTCGCTGCGACTATTTAGTTGCGTTTAGAACGCGTGTGTGTAACCGAATCGCTTACAAAAGATTAAAAGGTGGTAATTTGACGTTGATTTAGGAAGAGCGAGCCTGCTTTCATCGCTCGGATTGTCTTACCCCAGATCGGGCGAGCCGTTTTGTCTATGGCAGACGTACGTTCAGTCCCTTTATAATGTTTTAATTTATTATCAGTGACGTTCATAAATTTGAAGGAAGTAACTGATTAGTTTACATTTACTTTGAGAGATGCCTTTGACAATGATCTTCCTCGTATGTACCTAGTACATAACACGGTATCGTTTTTATATTTTAAATACATATTAATTTCTCTTCGGCTAAACCGATCTTCGGCGACTGATCTCGATTGGTTGATAGATTATGCACAAGCAAGAAAATTAAATAACCATAACTTACGACTTTAAATCACAAACTCTTTTACTGTTACCGCTAGTTTTATTGCACACTTCCTGTGTCAAAAGAGGAGTGGCACTACACGACGAAATACTTGGAGACAAAAAACAAGACATTTAAAAAAGTTATTAAGAATTCCATTATACTCATTACCATTTCCGTAATACAATTATTATTAACATCTTTAGTGAGAATATGCTTATATTTTTATAAGATAGTGATTGCGTGCGCGTGCGCGAGTGCAGCTGCGCGGTAGCGGGCGCGGCGCGGCGCTCGCGCTGATGTCATCGGCTCAACTTAAATGTTATTTTCCGTCGCTCGCCGTCGCGTGGGTGCGGCAAACACTATCGGCTGTGGTCATACCAAACCCACAAAACCTTATTTTGCACATTATCTTTTTATTACGCCTTTGTAAAACGAATTTTATTTCTCATCACTCCCATTCACCGGGCACTTGCTCTTGAATAAAAATATGTTTGTGACTGAATGTGAAATTGTTTGTCCAAAACCAACCTTATAAAATGCTTATAGGGTAGTGACAAAACAATTTATTGAAATACCTTATTATTTTAGTGTTTAATTTTAATAAAAATATATCTCCAAATCAGCCATTAATCCAAATGACATCATCTCACTTAGTATGTCAAAAAGTATTTGAACGTTTTTTTATGCCCAGTTATTAATTAGCAATATTGTTTTGAGCTCGGTGTAAGCACGGCACGCGCTAAAGTTATGAATGAAATAACGTTTTGCAAGAGCGGATGTTGCGAGGCTGCTTGTGTCGAATTAGGTTTAGAGCCTTATGAAGGCTTGATGAATGAACTGCCGCTCCCCGGCCCCCGCACCTGACACCCGCAACTGTACTTATGTTGTTATTGAGATCAAGTGATAATGGTGCATTGCACTTCATTCTAGACTTTACGTTTACCTGCATGAATGGAATGGTTCATGAGCAAATACGTTTAATCAACATACGAGTTTACTGCATTGCTGTTACAATTTTATTGGATCGTACTCGTGAATCTTCACATTAAAGCTACCTGCGAAAGCAGAGTTCATCAAATCTGAGTACAAGGAAGGGTAAAGCACCAATTCTAACAACACTGATCTCATGAACCCAAATAGTCTTTTCATCTACGTAAGAAAATGCCGAGATAGTTTTGGTCAAAAAAAGATTGATCAAGAGAGCAATAGGCTCAACCGACTTACGAGTAGTTCAAGTTCAAGCTCAGTATAAACCTTGGCCAGTGAAAGAGACTTATGTACCTACATCAGGCCTTCACAACTTGTTTTATATCCAATCATTCAACTTCGCAGACACATTTGAAATTCAGGAAAATTCCGGTTACTAAGCGTCTGATTGAGCGATAGAGAGGTTATGACCTGACAAATTATGCAATGAAATATTATCTCGAATATGACAGCTATGCGGTTTACATAAATAGGTGTATCTACACTGCTACATGCGAACCACATAGCACACTGACGGTACGCAAAATCCTGCATCGCGCAAGCAGGCTTGACCGCGTAACCAACATTATACGCAACGTCCCGCCACCAGACACGACACCCGTCTGGTCGGAAGATCCTCGATTTTCTATGGAGGTTGAATTAACTTTACACCCTTTCTTTGCAGTCTAACCAATTGCTTAAACGGTGTTTGATAAATAAGGTATTTGCAAGATTTTGTGGCCACTTGTGGTACAACCAGGGAGAGGCTATATCCAGCAGCGGACCTACGTCATGTTCGTGAACGGGCGCCGTCAGTAGGGACTGGTCAAGTCTTAGCTGCTACGATTTATTTTATTTTCCGAATGGTTTCTCTTTTGGATTTTATTACGGATATTTGCGATTGACTGAGTTGATTAGAATAGAAATGGCTGGATTCCCTATGGTCCATGATATTTCAGGCTACATGATGTCACAGGAAAATCAAGATGGACGATTGAAATTTTTATCTACTACAAAAGCACGCTATCATTTCAACATTGAAATGAAACACTCACAAAAGTTTATGACTTGTGTCTGAAATTAACGTGTTCACAGTGATATATACTGAGATAATAACATCGGGTATAATTGCACGGCATTTAAATTACGATTGAGTCGATTAATTTGTTTAATATTCACAATAATATCAATTAGTGGCGGATTGATTTCGTCATTCAGTTAAGTGGAGGGTGTGTACTTGCTTTACGAGCTGAGGTCGCGGTGTACCCTGCTGTGGTGACCTGTAGAGGTTTGTTGAGGTCAGTGGTGGTTCTCAAATAGATTGAGAATCTTGGTATCTATCCGTGGATGGGAGCCAATCTTTATATACCAAGACCCCTCCGTGCTTTGGAAAGCTCGTTAAACCGTTGATCACGGCTGTCATTTGTAGATCTTTGTCGTTAAGTACGCGTTGTCAGAAACCCGAAAGTCTGACAGGTCTTACCAAGGGGTATCGTATTACCCAGTAACTGGGATGTGGAGGACAGATAGGGAGTCGCTCCATGTAACATACTGGCACTCAGCTGCATCGGGTTAGACTGGAAGCCGACCCCTTTCATAGTTGGGAAAAGGGTAGACAGATGACGATGAACTTGACATCAATTTTCTAAATGTCAATTCCAGCTCTCCTTGCCTCGATCGTTTACAGGGTAAATTATTAACCAGTGCGCAATCTGTAACCATGAATTGAATTCAGCATATAATTCTAGACCACCAGGTGCAGAAATTTTTCGTCTGTTACACAAAAAAAACAGCTATTTCATAGAAAAGTGCAATACCTACGCGGTCAAAATGTATGGAACAGCTGATTTTTCTAGGGGGTTTTGAATGATATGCTGAATTCATGGTTACAGTTTGTGCATTGGTTAAAAATTGACACGAGAGAGAATTCGAACATTTGAAGAGTACCTACATGTTTAATGGCAGTAGTTTGAAACTGCGTTATTGAAAAAAAATCATGAAAGTGTTATTAATGTTGCAAGGATCAAATGGTTTTGTTTTGCCAGTAGGTACGGTCAGCAACAAAATTCGATTAAACTGTTACTTTTACATATTATTATCATCTGTTGTCTGCCTCGTTGGACTAGTGGTCGAAAGCGCTACTGCTGAGCATAAAGTCCTGGATTCGATTCTCAGGTCGGACAAAGTGATATTGGGTTTTTCTATCTGGAATTTCTCAGTAGCAGCCCGGAGTCTGGATTTTATTATTATTAATTTATTTATTCAGATATCAAAGATCCATTAGGTTAGTAACAATAGTTAGTAACCTATGTTAGTGCTTAACTAATAACACAGACAGTGTAAAGGTGACAAGTAACCTCACCAACGGGCTGTCATGTCTCCCGGCTATAGCGCGTAGAATGCTGATGGGGCTGCCACGGAGTCTGTTTAGCAGCAAGGCCGCTCTCTTACGCCGTACAGCATTGAAGCCCGGTTTTATGGAAAAAGGGTCGTCCCTATTACATGGGACTTAAAACAACACAACTGGCGAAATGTGATGTGGGAGACTGTAGGTACACCTCTGCCTAACTCTTCGGGGAAACATGGCGTGTTGTTATGTCATCATCCGTTATACATAATGATTCGATTTATTGCTTTTCAGCATTTCATGTAAAAGCTAAGAGAGTGTTAACTGTTATCTAACATAATATCTTTCAAAGATCTATTCAGACTTTTTTAATGAATATTTATCTTAATTATTAAGATTTTAATAATTGAAGTGTTAACTGGCTTTCGTTACTGACCGTACCTATACCAGAGAGTTGTTGTAAAATAGATCTAAGGACGGTTTCGATCTCAGTCTATCTACCTAGCCTTTTCACAATTATGTTGGGGTCGGCTTCCCAGTCTAACCGGATGCTGCTAAATAGGTACCAGTATTTTACAAGAAGCGGCTGCCTATCTGACCTACACAACCCAGTAACTGGATAATACGATAGCCCTTGGCAAAGCCTGGTTGTCAGACTTTCGAGCTTTTGACAACCCGTAACGACTGTCAAAGATCTACGAATGACAGCCGGGATCAGTGCTCTAACGTAACGACTGTCAAAGGTGAAAACTTAGACAATTTTTGCTAAATAAAAGCTATTACTCGATTAAGTCGTAACTTACGTACTCGCAACATTAAATTTTATTTGACCTATTAATTATTATTACATCTCTCATTAGTACCTGTTTATATTTTATGATAAGTAATATTTATTTATTTATTTATTTATCCTCACGCTGGAACGCCACACAGCAATTACACCAACGGAGCAAAAAATTACTTCATGTGCTGCATTCGTGCGCGGTGGACATCGAATATATATTTTTATATTAATTGATTGTATTTTAGATTATTAATTACTATTGGACTATCTGAGTAAATACCTACATGAACTACACTACGGTGCATTTTATGTTAATAGTTGTTATTTTTATAATGTGCGTTTTGTTTGTGCAGAATAAACAATTTTTCTTTCTTCTTTCTTTACCTACATGTGGAATGCAATAAAGTATTGAGTATTCTCAAATAACAGCCGGGTCCAACGGCTTCCCTTGCTTTCTGAGGGATAAAGGAGTCTCGACATGTTATGGATGGTCACCCATCCACGAACCGAACACGGCAAGCGTAGCTTAACCTTCGATCAACTCATGCGGCTGTTATTATTTAGCCATCTATATGAATGAAAGGAAATTAGGGGCCATCCATAGATAACGTCACTCAAATTTTATGTTTTTTAACCCCACCTCGTCCTTGTTACAGGTGGTCACACTTGTGAAACCGCCTCCCCCTTTTATGATGTCCAGAGATCGGATATTCGGATGCATATTTACCTAAACATAATTTTTAGCTATGAAAGTATGGAAGCGTCTTTATAAATTATTTGTAATATTTATTAAAAACCCCGGGATTCTTGGATTGCATAACTATTCAAATGTGTATTAATTTAAAATTAATGTTTAACCCGATACAAATATGTTTATGTACTGAAGGAGGGGTAGTTTATATTAGTTAAAACAAAAAATAAACAAATTACTTACCTAAATTAAGATCTTTTCGATACAAAAGCGCATTCCATGTTAGCCAACATCTCAACTTTAGGTGAATATGCATCTGAATATCTGAACAAAATAGCAAGCTAGTCGTGTCGCAACGTTATTCAGTTTAACATATCTGAGTGCAGTACTGTGCCTGATACGTCAATATGTCCTTGCGCATTAATTACGCTCTATCTAAATGTGTGGTGCGCGCGAGTGTCAAAGTCAAGATTGACGCGCGTCAGTGGCGAGTGAAATGTCGCAAACGCATGCACAAGCACTCCATCCGCCCCCCCCCTGCGTCACCCCTCACAGGCTTAACATAAAACTTCAATTTGCATAATGCATACAGAATATGTAAACTTATCTCCGACACGCCCTTGCGAGTGACACGGCAGAGGTGTGCCGGGATAACATTATTCTCGTTGCGACGATATCCAAGTCTAAATAGATCGCATTTGCAAAGCCACATGTTGTGTGGATTTTATTAGCACTGCAGATGCGACGCACAGATATTATTTTTTATGCGTCGGAAACAATTCGAAAAGTCGTTCCAGTATTTATAGAGCCATTTTCGCTTCGAAAAAACATTGATACTTATTCTATTTGTAGCCATTTTATTGAAGTGATATTACGAAAATGAACACTAACTATTTCATGTTTCAACTGAGTAATAATACCACGTATCTACCGGCCAGGCTGCCAGTAATTGTACGAGGTAGGTAACCAGCCGGTGACCACACTCATGCCGTGTCTTTTTTGGTAACAACTTATGACGCTGAGAGCAATAAAACGTGATTTCATTTGCCACACGACGGCGAATATTATCGACGTAAGGGATCGTTAAAGAGCGGCCATCCGTTCCTTATTAGCCTAACACGCGCCACGAGCCCTATTTCGAATGCAAATAAAATTACAAGGCTACCATAAAAAGTGTTTATTAAGACTTTATTCGCATTTAAAAATTCGTAAACTCTTATTCAGCTCGGGGTCTGGCCCACTCGCTCGAGTTCCGAAGTTTTAAAATTATAAAATTACTGTCGACTCGAGTTCAGAAATGAGACGTAAATGGGAATTGTCTGCAAAAAGCGGATACAGCGCGACATATCTTCTTTCACGACAGAATCCGATCATTGTTGCATAAAGTGTGGGATTAAGGGGTGCATACCCTAGAAGGCGCGGTGAGGGCACCCACCGCGGCGTGCGCCCGCGCCGCGCCGGTTTTGCCGCAGCTGGTAATCGATTCATCTTTTATTGCCGTTTGATGGCGGCAATATAGCGCATATTAGCATCTTCAGCATGCATCCGGTCCACGAATAATAACTATATCCGACAGTGGGAATTGCGACCTGCAAAGCTTTGTCCCGCATCAGCACGGCGAATATTGTGTAATCGTAACTTCAGTTAATTCGATGAGGAAAAATACATTCATTTGGAACACCCATCTGAGTACCAATAACGAAATGTAATAGACATTCCATCGATGAATTAAGTTTATAATTTAAAAAAACGTTCCTAATCTGCTTCAATATATCTTGTAATCTTCTTATTAATGAAAAGAGGATTACTCTTAAATTCAACAGTTCTCGATATAATCGAATCAATTCCAAGTAGTTCGTTGTCATCAGTTGGAAGATATTAGAAGAAACAAGACAAACTGAACATTCGACGATATCAATTACAACTGGTTGAATTACTTCGCCATGTTGAGAACAAGATATAAAGAACATTAGTTTATTTGACTTTTCTATATTACAGATAAAATCGTGTAATAGCTGTCGTCGACTATAATTTGTGGCGTCTCAATTGAAAGGTCAGTCTCGGCTAATACACATATTCATATCTGTTATCCGAGCGTCCTCTCTCCGAGACTTTCCAATTAAGCAATTTAGATACGAGGCCCGGTTGTGACACGACATTACACGAATGTAAAACAACGGCTATCGGAATGATAATTCAGTGATGTAAATAACAATAAAGTTATCAGGGAAGGCAGCGATGCTATGGGTTTTGACAATAAAAAGCGTCGTGGAGAGCGCGACCCGCCGTGCGCCCGCGCCGGCCGGCCGGTATTAGGACGAATTTACGACCGCCCTCGACATTGTCTCCGACAACGACAACGCGGTGCATCACGCTCACAACACTGATATTGTGTCTAAGTGCCTGCCAGATGCTTTTTCTCGCTTTCGATCCATATTTACGACATTTTGTACCTAACACATGAAAATTCCTCGCATTTTTTTCGAATATATAATACCATTTTTTTTATTTTCAAAAATGCTAATAGTTAACCTTACTTAATAATGTAAATACTTGAAACTTATTAGCATAAATTCAATAAACCACAAACCTGCACTTACATCAAATGTTTTATTACGATAATTCCATTTGAAGAATCAAAAACAAAAGCGTTGAAGTCTTTTGTTAGGGCGAACGATCTGCGAGCACAAAAGATTATAATCAAGACTAACAGCGTATGCTGATTGAGAGCTGGTACTAATAAATCAATATTGACAAAATTAACATACAGTGTTAATTATGTTCAATTGTTTATTAAGGTTTGGATTGCTGGGTGTAATCTATTGCCATTTAAATAACAGATGGAACAATAATAGCGCAATAAGAAAGCATAGTGGACCGGTCCTGGTGAGGCTGCATTATTCGGAACCTGTTTGTGTTGCTCTAATTAACAATACACAAATCGTAGCTTGTATGCAAATGAGGGGAGTGAGCGCGCCGCGCCGAGGACACAGCATACACTTGAGTTTCATCCGCGATAACAAAGAAAGGTCTATTTTTATTGGGATCAGGTCATTTTAACTGTCAAAGGAATGTGTTTTTTGATTTAAAGTTCATGTAGTCTTGGGAGTTGTACCTAGTTAAGGATGAATGCAAAATATGTTGGGATTCATTTCAACAATTCGATCCTTGGCAAACGATATCTTTTGAAAAATGCTTTTTAATACAAAAATATCTTTAATGACTTCTGTCCTACAATTTGATGAAATTTGTAACAGTCGTTTTTATTGTTATTTTTTTTTTCTATAAGAATAAGATAATTCACGCAATGAATGACACACCTCGACTTCCAAGTCTTCTTTAAGCAGGTAAATACCTCATTTACTTTTACTAGCCTACAAGTTGTCATTCCAAAGGCAAGTGACCAAGACGCACTGGTCGCAGTGTACGCGAGTTTATCGTAAAATTGAATTAAAAAAGAGAGATAATAAAAGGCGATCGCGTCGTAATTCTGACTCGCGACAACGCAGCACTTTTATTTGGAGGCGCGCGTGTGGCGGGCGCGGGCCGAGGGAGGGGGGTGCGCCTAATCGTGCGAGCTTTAGCGGGCTCCGCTTTGGTCCGGGATGTAACACCGAAATGGGTGCATTCAAAGTATGGACCGGAACGTTCATTTGAATGAAAATTGGGATTTATCACAATAGTATACAGGAGGGCAGGGACAAGACGAGCAACCTGTTACCATGGTTCTGTACCACAATGTGTTGAAATTTTTAGTCGGTTATTTAAAAATAACATTGCAATTCCATACATTTTGACAGTGTAGGTATTACACTTAGGCATCTATAAAAATATTCTTGAAATTATTTTTTAAAGAATATTTTCATTGATAACTTTGTAGCTTTTTTTTGCACATAATATATGCCACATGGTCAAATAAATGACAAACTAAGCCGTGCTCTTTTTTGTACAGACTTTTTATTAATCAAACAAATGTCGTTGCTTCTACGAATAATTAAGTGCATTATACTCAATCATTTATTGCATTCCCTAATGTATCTATTTCGATGGTAACTTAAAATTTTATGATCATCATGGCCACACCGGGCACACCAAAGTAGTAGGGGAGAGAAAGTTCTAAAATTTACTCAAATAAACAGCAGATTTTTTTAAATAACCGACGAAAAATTTGTATGCTAAATTCATGGTTTCCGTTAGCGCACTGATTTTTAACCATATTATGTATTATCCTGTATCGAATGTTTTAGTTTTTTTACTAATATATATTAATTTTCAAATAAATATACCTACTGTATTGATAAGTTAATTATTAGCATCAGTACTAACAACTAAATAAAAAAAAGAGGGGCTATACCTGGGTGCACAGTAGAGCCCGCTGCACATTATGGCCCGCGGTCCTCGGAGACAATCTTCTTTTATTTATATCCGCCGTGTAACATCTCGCACCTCTCGAGCCACTCGCGACTCACTCGAATCCTTGCCAGCTTCAACAAAGTATCTTCACCTTCGTAACGTCAAGGAGTGGACAGAGGAACCTGTCTTTCACATTCGTAGAAGAGTACTCGATAAAGACAGAAGGGATCTTGTAAAAGAAATGGCTGAGTAATTAAGCCATGTTTTTTATCTAAGACGTAGGTAGTCAATCGAGCATTTCCGACACTAATCCATGGTCTTCACACTGTCTGACCTAGACAATGTGTGAACTATAAAAGATACTGTGATCTCTGAGTTTTATGTTTTTTCTGAGTTTGAAAATATGATTGCCGTTTAAATGGTCTTTGTACAAACCTACTTGCTGAAACCAGATCGACAAGATAAGATGGGGCAAAGGTCTGGTGTTTTCAGTTATCATACCACTCAGCTGAGGTTCCGTCTAAATATCAACTTGCTGGTAATTGAGCATCGCGAGATGTTCAATACGTTGTAGATGCACTTTGCCTTGAAGCAGCATAATCAGCCTATAATGTCCACTGGTGGGACTCAGGTCTCCTCTCGGCGAGAAGGAGTAGGCCGTAAATCCACCACGTGGGCCCAGTGCGGATTGCTAGGTGTCACATATCTTCGAATTTTTGATTCTTGGACATGCCGATTGCCTCACAATGTTTTCCTTCACTATTTTGAGAGCAATGGTGATGAAATAATTCACACAAAGTAAAGCGCCTGTCTGGGTTCGACCCCTGACCTACAACTTGGGTACCGCGGCTTTCTTTGAAGCAGTGAAGACTACATTTTGGGTTCGGTACTTACATTAATGATGTCGGACTGGCGGAGTAATCTGCAAGTTATCTTGTTATTTTAATTTTAGCAATTGGAAAAATGTACGTAGCTATGACTTGCAAATCTTGGATGAAGACGCACTTAAAACAACCAGCTATTTTTCAAGATGATGACTCTGCAAACTAAAGTCAACTCTACAAAATTTAACTTAGAACGAGAATTTTGTCCTTAAAATCAATTACCCACACTATGATAATGTTGTTCTATCAATATTAATTAATAAAAGATTATACACAGGTAAAACTAAAAATTACCTCCCTGTAGTTAGTATTGAAGTAATAATTTTAATCATAAAGCACTTCCTTTCAGTATCACTTCTGATTTTATCATCAGAATCATTATAAAAAACCGTGAAGTTTTATTCATATTATTATGACATAAATGTGAAACATAATCAGACCACAAAAGTCACAATATTTACTTTATCTTTACTTCGTTTTACGATCACTGGCAAAATATTTGAACAGCACTGCTACGTGGTGTCGCAAATCTTTACTTTATTTGAATTGTTAACTTTTATTTTCCTTGAGACTTGTTTATTTGAAGCAAAATATTGAATTTTTTAAATCTCCTGTGGAGGCTTTTGATGTGACTTATCCCATTTTGCTTAGTTATGTTGGTACCGCATAAGTTTATGATGACATCTAAGTATATGATGGTGATGACATTAAAAGTTATGGCCCTACGGCACTGTCGACAAACTCCTAAGTAATGACTATAAACTCATTACAATCAAACCCTACAGTGTGTGTGTGTTTGTGTGTGTGTGTGTACCGAGCCCAGTATACAATCGTAGCGTTGCTATAAAATACACAGTAGTGCACATGACACACCAAGCTGGCGAGCACCTGGTGCCAGTGCCACACATCGCGTGGACAATATTTTTATTTTCATCGAGCGTAACATTGGAAGCGCATTTTTCCGGGTACGGCGCGACGCGAGCCGAGGTCGGTCCGAGCTGACTTGTAATTTCAAGTGTTTACCCTGCGCGCACGCAGCAGGGCGTCTCACAACAATGCCCATATCCTTTTCACATAAAATATATGAAAAGTGCGGCTACCAGCGAGCCACGGATCGAGCGTCCGATACAGCGACTGCATTATACTCGCTAGCTGCCTACCGAGAACTTTTTATGAGGGATCAAATTGATTGGTTCGGTGATTATATCAGAGTTGCGCGTATTGTGCGGGAGGCCCGACGCGCCGCGCCGCCTGCTCAACCTTTAACACGTCGCGCCTCGGCTTCCGTTACCATCGATTACGTATGCAGCTACACTTCTCACACCTTTTAAGAGATGTAATTTAGAGATGCTGAGAGATTGTTGCTTGTAATAGATATGCACATTTTAATGCGCCAGTGAAAGGTTCTAGCCCCGGCCCTCAAATAGAGTCGATCACATTAAACATTGCCGCGTACCACAATGTACTCACAAAAGTAATACGAAGTAAAGTTACATGTTGTGGTGCACGTAATGTCTTTTTCATGGTACCAACCGTTAGGTATCACCGTCGGAATTGAATCGAGTTTAAGATACACTTTAAATTTATTGAACGCTCGCAACGAATCATCTGCGGGCAGGTCGGGGCAGGACGTGCCCCGCGAGCGAGAAACACAAAACCACAAAGATAAAAATATATTACAAAATGAGGCCCACTTTGTGTTTTGAAATTACAATCAAATAAATTACTTTTTATTGCTCAATCTTGTTGGGTTTTATTAAGGTATCGGCGCTGAATGCGAGAGAATAAAACATGGCGGGTTTACGCGAGAGACAAGTTGTTTCCGTGTGCCTTGTAGCCGCCAGATAAACGAAGGTGCTTTACATGGCCCTCGAGTTTTTGGAGATAAGCCATCACGACGTGTTCATGTCAACATGCGGACAATGAAGTAACACGGACACTTTCTCCGCCACTCTTTACTTCGGACGCATCGGAAACGTCGTTAATAATGCACGGGGTTAACTCAATAACTTTTATTACTCGAGAACGTAAAGGCTAACGGTCCTATAGAAGGATGATAAATAAATAAAGCTTAGAGAACATAATGAAGGTAATTTCGCACAACAAACACACATACCTACTGCTGAACAGGAAAGGCACTAATGCAAAGAATATGCTGACTGCTGTTTTACCAAAAAGCTTGCCTGACACTCCAGAGAAAGAAGAAGACTAAACTTCAGAATAGCCTATAACAAAATTCCGCACAAAACATCTCGGCCACAAGTGCTTGTTATGTTGTTGTCTACAATAGGCATTTAAGCCAAGACCATTCGAGTCATTTACCATCTTTTAGGAAATGGCTATAAGTAGGTATATACTATACGCCTATCTATTAGCAATCAACAATGTGTCAAATTCATTACGTTTATCTTTAGCGTTGCCACAACCGGGTAAAAATAAACCATAAAATAATAATCATAACTTCTCGTTGAGTGCCATACTTTACAAGCCCTAAGTACTTAACTGGTCCACTCAGTCGTAAAGCGAAACTGGAAGTTAGTCTCAACTCCCAAGCTTGATGACAAACCGTAGTGCCAGTTTGAAAACATACAAATCAATAGGGAGACTGCGGAGACAAGAGAGCATATCGTGTTGATTAATGCTGATTGCTAAAGTGCGTCGACGCATGTATAAGTAATGATACAGCCCACCGCGGCGTTTCCGTCTCAACCGGTCCTAGAACAATGTGCCCAAACATTTACTTGCTCACTATTCAACATATGGAATCGCCCCCATGACTTAGTGGACATTAACAACGACGCACGACCTTACCACCTATCCCTGGCGCAAATTATACTTAATACAATTACGAATCATTCATCATTGTATCGCTTTCGGAGATAATTGGCAATGATAAACTGAACGCAGTTGAAAAAATTCTGAACCGCTCGACCATTGAAGCGGACCCTTAACACTTGAGTGTAAATTCACACAGTTATTACCCATTTAGTGAAGCATGTGCAAAGCTAAAGCTCTGGTTATGTTGGTGTTGTAGAAGCGTGGAAATGTGCGCGAGAGCACAATGCGCCGCGTGTGTCCCTTGCCCAAGGAAACACATTTATCATCGTCACCTAGCGACCCGCGACTTGTAATTGTGCGCCATATTGTTGCAAGAGTTATGGGCTCTGTACGAGAATATGGTCTCTTCCGCTTAACCTGTGCATAAACATTTATCGGGACAGGTTAATTTAATTTAAAAAGATAATTCTGCATGATAGTGTCGGTTAGACGAGACGTATAGAGCGTAGAGCTTTAAGTGGTTGAAACTTGAGTCCTGACGGATAAAGCGAAAGCGTTGTTGTCACAAATGTTATTTATTTTTATCCACCAATCAATTCATATCTATTGTACACTTGAACACTTTTATTCAATTACTCTGTAACAACACCAATGTATTCTGTTGTAAGTGTACCCCACGCAGCGCCACTAGACAAAAATCGCATCGGCTTCCCATATATTTCCCTTGTCAGTGTTCGAGGGACAATACGGTATAGGATTGTAGAAAAGTGAGCATAAAACACGGCGCACGCGCATCGGGTAGCGTCGATCGAGCGGAACATCAGCATTGTGACGGGAGCGCGGTGCGGGCGCGGCGCAGGCGCGCGATCGAGCCGCGATTTGTCGTTATTTGCGCACGCGGCGGCCGCGACGCGCCGACTTATGACGGCTCTTATCCGCCATCGCAGGAGGCACTCCTCGCCTCCTGACATCCCTCTCCAGATCGTCGCCGTCGCCTACCTGCTGCTAGTATTTCTCACAGAAACAATGAGCTTTTAAGGTTTATTATGACAACAGAACTACACAATGCGTTTTAATGGTATTTCTCTTAAAGCTTTCAGGTATAATTGATATCTAATTTTAACGGAGACTTTCTCAGGTATTTCTACTACATTCGTTTTATTGCCCGCCACCGATCTTGACTACATAATTTTATATCTAACAAGGTATCAATGGGTTGATCTGAGACTTTTCAGTTTCAGGATAGTCCCTTGTGGTGCACATTCGTGGATGTCGTCAGCAACTTCATCAATGAGTTCCACCCATTTTCAGCCCTGTTGAGTCTCCTCGTGAGATTTAGAAAAGTCACAATAAATATTCCATATCGATTGACACGAGACACATTCAGTATCAGCGCCGGTATCAGATAGTACGCGATGGTGTGCAGTTGGTGCGCGGCGCCCGAAGCGGTCCCAACCTATAATAATGTAAGATACGACGACGCTATCAAACCGACGATCACAGCCGAAATCAATTTTAAACAAACTCTAGCCACCACCTACAATTATCATTGTACTGAACAATGCGTGCCACTAAATATCGGGCCAGTGTGAGAGGTCAGTGGGGCCCAATGGCCCATCGTCTATCGATAATGGACGGTTCTTTTCGGATCGCATGAGATACCATCGCGATGATTTGTTGATCCTACGCTAGCTTAAATATTGAAATTAACATTCATTTACGATTTTTATCTATCATACAAAGAGTATGTGAATGAGATATTAGTATTTGTTTATTTATTGTTTTGAAATAAATATCTCTGTATGACCTCAGGAAGGTAAATAAGCGGAGATATAAAAGACGTTGTACAAAAATAAAGTAAACAAAATCTGCCCTGAAGCTATAAGAGGTCAATCGCTTTTTGATCAATAATGATACTACTATGATACCTCATAATTATAATCACATCATACAGCGTAGGAAAACTTCAGTGACAGTAATGTATTAATTATTATCAATAAAAATTTCCTACGCTTGGTAAAAATATTTGGCAGGTTCCGAGGTTGTCAAACAAGACAAATATTTCGATTAAACTTCACTTAGACATTTTTTTTATTGGCTAATGGAACATTCTCATCATCCTCATTATTAAACAAAGCCATTTAATAAATTGCTAAAGTTTGTGCTCATTATCTCCGAAATCAGACCATCAATCAGATATCAGAGACAATTTTATTTCCATACATTATGACATAAACATTTGGGAGATTTTATAAATCTACACTTCTATCTTAGTCTTTATTCGACTGTATTTAAGTACCTGCTACACATATTTTAAATATGATCACTTAAAAAAGACTGTTGACTCGAGGCGTTCAAAAAACGTTGCTATTTTCATTGGAACATTAAATTATGGCCTTGTTAATATATTTATATAAAGTTTAACCAGTGTTCTAGATATAGGAAACATATAGAGGTGTCGGGAACTGGGTGGTCTGGCGCCTGCGCCTGGGCAAGGCTCGTGCATCCCCAATGAGAGCGCGTTAGTTAACTCTATGCAAATAGAAAAGGTCACAAATGCGGCTGGCCAACAAAAAGTTGTTCATTAACGAACTGCTATGCAATCAATTTGCATTGAATATCGATTCTTAAATGATATCGAGATAAAATTCGGATTTGTCATCGACTTGAGATAGAACTTACCTAAGATCAAAAACGTTAATCACTTCGTTGACCTACATTTCCTGACTCGTGCCGAATATGGATCTTTTCTAAGTTTACATAGGTAAGTTTTATTACGCGTTATGAAAACACTTATGAAATACAAAAAGGAAACGTAATTGATATATCGACGGGCGGTGCGGCTGCCGGGGGCCGTCCGTCCACCACAGTAAAATTAAAATTGATGATCATGTAAACTTTATTAGTGGCAGCATAAAAATGTTGGAGTAAATCAAAGACTGCGCTGGTATATTGCATGACGCCGCGTGATCTAGTATCGGGACACCGTTAACACTTTATTGCCGTTCATACTTCTTGCACCATTCCGAGAAAGTAAATTACTCGTGGCGATCGTAAAATTAATGCCACATACGGTAATACGAGTACTTCGGCTTGTCACTGTCAATTTTTATGATGCACTCACTTGATATCGCAACCAGCTGGGTTGGCCTAGCGCAAAGTGGTGATATTTTTTCCTTGACATCGGTGCAGTAAAATATCTATTACAAATAAAAAACGGCAGTGAAATACATCTTCATGAATTAGGTACTTGAAATAATTGAAGGTTCTACGAAGCGTCATAGTTCAAAGCCCTGATTGGATGCTGAATATTTTAAGCAAAAATGTAAATAAGAAAAAAGAAAGTAGTGAGTGAAATGTGAGTACTCGTTGGAAATACGTATGTATTATTAAATTAAATTGCATTTCAACAAAATATTTACGAGAGTAGTAATTTTTCATGGCGGACAGGCCCCGCAGCGAGCCGCTCGGCCTACCCCGGCTCGCCTTTGGACACAAACCACTAGCCTCGTGGCAGGCTGCGCTAATAACTAACTTGTATTTCTAACAATTATGCGCTGATATCAACAGTGATAATAGTGCATTTCATGCAACATTGTTAATATAAGATCGTTGGGCCAGTATTGGAACCTGTTGTTCACCACCCGGTGGAGAAAACGCGGTTTATCAGCTCATTGCGGTGCGAACTCAGTAACTATTATTAGTTCCTAACTGATTTTAGTTTATCTCTCTGTTATACTTAGTACACAGGTACCAGCCACTATGAAGACTTAAGCTCGTGTTCAGAAAGACGGGCATTATTGCGAATTTTCAAGAGATTGTTATTTATTTACATGTTCTTACTTCACCATAGGATAACTTATAATTTTCTAAGCAAGAGATAAGTGTGTTAGAGGTGGACGCTCCATTTATCTCGCGAAATTCAAATATTCTTACGTTAATTACAATCTGCAGGTCACTGTCAATTATATAATGATGATTTTAGTTCTTTAAATACATCTGTGTTACGGTCGTGAATAAATAATAGTAAATAAAGTAGTAATAAATAATAGTAAAGTATATGTGTGTATATGTAGTAGTATGTGTAGTAGTAGTATATTAGTAAATTTGAATTGAGCGGAGTACCCTGGAGCTAGGCAAAATATATATGCTTTCATTAAAAAACTTATGAAATTAATATTTAGACTACCATAGTTTCTAATTGTACCTACTTTAGTATCAAAAAGTTAGTTAATGACTTTAAAAAAAATAATGATAATCTTATTATTAAATTGTAATTGATTAACCAGCTTAAAATGAATGAGAAACACTAACAAAATAATTCAAAAGGCAGGCTAACTTACCAGGAGAGCATAAAATAAACGGCAGTGCGAATTGAGTACATTGCTCAGCCGCTCGGAGATTAATTCATGAAAGCTCACGAGGCGATCGTTACCGACCCCCGGCCGCAATCAATCCGCCTTGCATAATTAAGACACTAAAACACAAAGTTTATTCTTAAGATTACTCTTATCTTGAGATATGTTTTTAATCACACAAGATATTTACCATCAATTCAGCTTTTTTGTGAGCATTCATTGCTTTTGTACATTTTAAAATAATGGAATAATTTTAAAATTGAAAGATTTAATCAATTTAGTCATAGCTACGAGAAATCCAGATGAAGAATCCTTAAATTATAATTTAATGGTCCTCAAGATATCTACTTAAAACCTTATTTATAGCATTGTTTTCTGACAGATTAATGCAAATGTTAAAGTTGATTTATGAATAAAAGTTACAGGCGATATTTCAATTATCCTATTTAAGAGTCATCATAATATCGATACGGTGTATCTGTGTTGTAAATATGCAGTACAAGTAGCCTTTGATAAATGTCTCTGGCACGGCGAACAGTACAGCCGGGGGCTCGTGCAAAATAATTAAAACTACTTAACATTCAAACAGAAAGTACCAGTAGCCAGTTTGCGGCTCATTTAGCGAGAGGAGGCCGGTCGGCTGGCACTGACGACCATTACTCTCCCACTCGATTGATATATTCTTGGTGGACATGCGATCGCGACACGTCATTCCGCTTCTACTGTTCACCGGCCCGACCTGCTACCGCTCGCTACCAGCTCTATATAAATAAACAAACCTTACAAAGTAATAAATATCAAGTCCGCCTCTAACAACGAACGTCACTATAAATCGGACACTTCTTTTATTGCTGCACATCTAGACCAATTAAAATTAAATCGTGATTGTCGATAACCGTCAATAAAATTGCTATACGTCGATCTTAGTCAATATTAATCTCTGCTCGGGCAAAACGAATTATTAATTCATTATTTTACGAGGATATTTAATTAAACGAGTAAATCAATTTTGATTATATTTTAACTTTACAATGTAAAATCTCCTTATACAAGGTAAGTTCATGAGCACAAATCATTACAACTCGGCCTTAATCGAGTCCAGTAAACGATCGAACGAATAAGTCGACGTCAGATTAAACACAAATATTTACATGTGTACAAAAGCAGAGAGATAAATGTTTACCTTTTACAAGCAATTTGAGGTTATTTATTATGTGGAGTGGCGCGGAGGCGCTCCACCGGCTGCATTTTGGTGCAGCTTCTTTATACAGAAGCCATTATAAGTATCAGTTTCAGATCATAGATCATAAACGCATTTATTATCCGGAGGTCGGGACCGGGGGGTCCTGTCGCGTGAGCCACTGCGCTCATTGTTGACTTTTTACTGTCGTGCGTATGTCACAATTTTCGTGGACCTCACCAGAGATGGAGGCATAAATATCTAACACAAGAATGTCCCGGTTCGGATCTATGAGTATTTATGTGAAGAGCTGGAATGTATTTAAATCAAACCTGTACGTGTAACCAGCCTAATCTTCACTTTATGATTATCGTAAATTACAATTTGATTTTAATAACTTATTTACTTCTTGTGTGTTACGCATATTTAGAAATTAATCTTGATGATCATATCAAAGCATAAAGAAATAATTTTCTGGGTTCAAAATATTTCTTTACTGTGATATAATTTAGTAATGAGTAATGAGGTACCTGCCTAAAGAAAGTTGCTCGCTTAATTCTCGTTAAGATCCAACTGATATACTAAATAGCATTCTTCATATAATTTTGTAGACGTCTTAGTAAATTATTCTGTGCCGTTTAGTGAATGTTTAGAACTTTAGTTTATTTATGCATTACGCACAACATCCATCTCTGCTGACAATTTCAAATTATATTCAACAGAAAACCATACCACCATAAATCAAGAAGTAAAAATATATTTTTCGTTACCTCTACATGAGCACTTTTGGACGCGTTGCTCACTATATCTACCTTCAAATTTTTCATGAAACTACCTTTTGCCCGCGGCTTCGCCCGCGTGGATGTCGAAAATTATGGCACAGAAACGTGCTACTACGTTTAACCCTTAATTACTCGAATGGGGTCACATCACTATCATGTGACGAAAGAAAGTACTTGCATTGTTTGAAATACCCTGGCCCTCCCAGTAGCTTCACAATACGCCTCTAAGATTTAGCACCGATAAGTCTGCTGCAGCTGCAGGACTCTCTACTCTCTTGTGTCGTGGGGTCACTCCGTCCATTGGTGAAACCATATGAAAATCGGTTCAGTAGTTTACCTAGCTGTAACTTTGTTCTATTTTATTTATTTTCGGAAGGCTTACAGACTAATAACACTATTATAACAATAATATATAACTAAATTGCTAATTACAAGCCCCCACAGATTAATTCAAAATTATTACTCCCATTACCTACAACACAACAAAGAAAGTACCTAATGTGCGGCAAACCTGTCAAACGTTTCTTTTATCTTCATGCTTTTACAAAGCTCACTAGAAGCTTCTTGACACTTTCCAGTATAGGGTTACTATTGTAATAATTATTTTTATACATTTTCTACTGTGTGATATTGTAGTACCTACCTAACAGTACAAAAATATAACACTATAAAATATAGCGTCTTGTTTATCTATTATATGCTTATATAATTTTGAATTTGATTAAATCCAGTATTGTTTTCTGAAGTTTTTTCACGCCCAATTGTCCTTTCTTCCGTCATTTGATTTCAAACATAAAAACAGTCGAAATTATTTTGGCTAATTATTTATTTGTAATACCTCTATATATAACATTTTTTTTACTAAACCTATCATGGATGATGGAGTAACGAAGAACATGAAAGTTATTTGAGTTAATCCAACATCGTGTTCAAACTTTATCACCCCTAAACCGTCTGTGAGGGGTGGTTTTTAAAAACTGAGACCCTCAAATCCTCATTTCGAGGATCCTCATTTAAGTTGGAACTTAGGCAACCAACTAGATTGTGCAGTAATAGCTGCATTGATAACTTTGCTCACAATTCTCGTCAAAAATGTAAATGCGAAGTAATCGATTTGGCTCTTTCAGATCACACGGCACAAACTCTGCAAATTAAAGTAAATAAAACATATAGATTAAAATCTTGGCGAATCAAGAAACGAGATTTGTCGTTAGAAAATCTACTCAAATTTAATAATCATCTCAGCTGCATTTCGTTCTTCGAAATATACAATACGGAGAATGTAAATGTAGCATATGATATTTTCTTAGAAGATTTCCTTTTATTGTATGACCTTTGCTTTCCCTATAAATTTGTTACCATACAACCGTATAAAAAAGTTAAATGGGCCTCTCGAGGCATACGTGTGTGCAGTAAAAAGCAACGTCACCTTTTATGGCAATGCAGACGTAAGCCAACTAATGAAAATAAAAATAAATTTAAAGACTACTCAACAAAATTTCGAAAAATTATCAAACTTACACAAAAGTCACAGAATAACTATTTCATACGAACCTCAGGTAATAAGTCGAAAGCTTCATGGCAAGTCATAAATAACAAAACACACTCTTACGACCCAATTTCGCAAATTAGACTACATGGTATAACAGTTACGGATCCTCAAAAAATCGCTAATATCTTTAATAACTACTTTATTGATCAGACTCAACAGTCACCTCAACTATCATTTAAAACTAGTAATATTCCGGAAAACCTAAATTCAATGTTTATGGCACCAGTTTTACCCCAAGATGTAATTCGAATGATAAAATCCTTAAAAAACACAAATAGTGTTGGGTATGACGGCATAGCAACGAGAGTCGTTAAATTTGTGGCGAACAGTATAGCTGTACCTCTTAGCCATATTATTAATCTCAGCATTAACTCTGGTGTGTTCCCTAATAGCTTAAAAACTGTTATAGTTAAACCACTTCACAAAATGAATAAAAAAGAAGAAATAGCGAATTACAGACCAGTAGCCTTAATTCCGGTAATGTCCAAAATAGTAGAGAAGTTAATCTACGAATTACTCAATAATTTCTTATCTAAATATGACATTTTATGTAATGAACAAAAGGGCTTTAGGAAAAACAGAAACATTAATACTGCTATTTTCGAGTTAGTTAACATTATCACAAAAAACGTAGATAGCAAAGTACCTATTTGCGCAATATTCACAGATATGACGAGAGCTTTTGATTGCGTCGATCACGACATTCTACTAAACAAATTAAGCGTATATGGAATAAGGGGAAATGTACTAAAACTTTTTAAATCATACCTTAGCGATCGTAAACAGTACACGGAAATAACTAGAATTTGCCCTAAGACGAAGAAGGAAAGAAAATACCTATCCAAAGGACGAACAATAAAATATGGTGTACCACAGGGCAGTGTTCTTGGGCCACCCCTTTTCTTAATTTATATCAACGATTTGCCACGTCAAGTTGATAACCCAATGGTATTATTTGCTGATGACAGCACCGCGTTAGTAAAATGTAAACATCTGGATAGCTATGAACAGGACATTAATAAGACCCTGGAAGATGTCGTCCATTGGCTTGACAAAAACAACTTAGTGATAAACTTACAAAAAACTAATATCATGCACTTCCATCAGCGCACAATTTTAAAAGAAGTATCTGTAGAGTACAATAAGCAGAAAATTAACCAAGTTAAAGTAGCAAAATTTTTAGGGATTTATATTGACCGACAACTAAACTGGCAACCACAAGCAGAGGAAATTTGCAAAAGGATGAATACAGCGGCATATGTCCTTTCAAAGTTGTCCAAAAAAGTTGACATTCAAACAACATTGGTAGCTTATCATGGGTTGGTTGCATCAATTCTAAGATTTGGTATTATTTTCTGGGGCAATTGCAGCTCAAGGGAATATATATTCAAGGCGCAAAAACGTTGCATTAGAGCGATGTATGGTTTAAAGACCACAGACAGTTGCGAACCAAAGTTTAAGTCCCTAAAAGTGCTTACATTTCCCTCATTATATATTCTGGAAATGGCCATGTTTGTAAAGACTAACAAAAACCTATTTCCTACTATGTCAGAAACTAGTAAACGACCTGTCCGAAACCAATACAAAAATGTATTACAAATCGAGGCCTGTAACACAGCGCTATTAAGAAAAAGTGTTATTTGTATGGGTCCTACCATATACAATAAATTGCCACATGTAATGAAACGTGAGACAATTAAAAACTTTAAAAGGAAATTGGTGGCCTTCCTAATAGAAAAATGTTATTATTCGATTAATGATTTTTTAATGGACAAATTTCTTAATCTGCAATGTGTATAATAAATATTTATAATTAATGTTATCTTGAAAATATGGACCTAATATACATTTATTTTTAATTTTATTCTATAGCAACGTATTAATTTGACATCTTTCAATATATGAATGAATGTATAATAATTGTAGTAATTCTAACTGTGACATTTTAATTTGTAATTAGCTTCTTAACATTTTTTTTTATCTTATAATTTTTGCGTGCCTATTTCCAGGCAGAATGTATATGGCACTCTCTTATCTACTCCACCTGTATCTCAATGTAACCTACATTCGTTGCAAATAAATAATTGATTGATTGATTGAGGGTAGTATAGAAAAAATAACAAACTTTATAGGTGAACTATAAAGTTTGTTATTTTAGATAAGTATTCGTGCCAAGTTTTAAGTTTATTAACTCAAGGATTACCTAATACTTTCATACAAACGAACTCCCCCGTTTCCACCCCCTAAAATATCGAATTTCCTAATACCCTTTCTTAGTGGTTCTCTACGCTCTAAAAAGAAGCCGTGAGCAAAATTTCACGTTCCTAGCCCCAGTAGTTTCAGCTGTACTTTGATATGTCATTCTGTCAGTCATTTTTCCCTTTAAATATTGCCTATGGACAAGTGACAGACAGAATCGGCCTCTCGTCATGAGATGAGAGGCCAATTGTCAATGAGGACAAGAGTAGTACAGGAGCTACACAACTTTCCTTGTCAAAATAAATTACCTCCGAGAAAAAGACTTGCGCCAAAGATTAAGTCGAAATACTGTACTGTGATGCAGACAATTACTGAGAACTACAGATGGCCTACAGCAACGAATGGGTTAGCAAATGTCGCGGCTGTTTTGAAAGGACCACTTTACCAGTACGGTAAAATATGCAGAATATACCGAGGAAGTATGTAGATAGTGTAGTCAGAAGACCAAACCGAAGCCTACAATATAGCGCAAAATAAAATCATCTCGGATATTGTGTTTGCTATTTAACATTCTTCACAACCGTAAAACCCCATCCTATATCCGGGATCGCTTCTCCTACGCCCGTCCTTTTGATGCGCCTTGCAGGTCGCATCTTAGAAATCTCCTCAAGTCCCCTCCCCACTCAACCGACTTCTACTCCTATTCCTTCACTGTGCACGCGGTCCGATTATGGAATTAACTTCCGCCTGACATTAGGGACTGCCAAACTGTAGCAGTATTCAAAAGAAGAGTGAAAAAACACTATCTCTCCACATTGTCATAATTGTATTTATTAATTAAATTACATTATAATTATATATATTTTAGTGATATTTATTTTAGAAGTATGTACATTCTCATATTATGTGTGTATATTTTTAAATCAGAGTTTAATTTGTAATTTTATGATTTTCCTTCTACTGTTATTACACGCGTTGTCTACATCTCTGTTATCTTCTCTCCTATCGCAGGTGTCCTGGAAGAGATTTCTGTAGAAATAAGCATTACCTTTGTACGTATTTTTCTGTTCCTTTCTTCTTGTCTGTTTATATGTGTGTGCATAAATGGTTAAATAAATAAATAAATAACCCTCTTATTTATAAACGTTGCTTAAAGTTAAGAGATGTTTAAAAGTAAAAAATGTATGGTTAAACAGTCGCCAATCATTAATAAACTTTAAGCAACGTTTATAAATAAGGGGGATAATTCATAAACTGATCAGGTATTTCAATAACTGCGTATTGCATTATTTACGTAACATATCATCACGCCTGTATTCTCCATAGGGTTAGGCAGTGGTGTATCTAGAAGTACACTCACACTTCGCCCAGTTATGGGTTACTGGGCATAGATCCAGACTCTAGGTGGCTAGTAGGAGTAATTCCTGTAAACCAGGTCCTCATGCTCGTTAGTACCTAGTGTTTGCAAATACTTGACCAAAGAGGCAGGAATTATTTTAATAAGATGTACCTCTAACAAAAAATGGATTAGGAACAAAACAAACTTAGTTCCAATATATCTAAGGCCACTTTCGCATGGACGTAAAAATATAGTGGCATCATTTTAACACGCACTGGATTTGCAATTCTCGGTGTTGAACAGAGCACTGAGAATCCAACAGAGTGCATATCCCAGCACACCGAAAAAAACACACTGGACTTAATCAAAAAGTTGAACGTAATTATACCTACCTAGTAAAGCCTGTGTAGCAATGAAAATTTTCCGCGGCAAACATGAAAATTCATTAAATGTCAAAAGCCATGCATTTCAAAACAGAAAAGATGCATTCAAGGCTAAAAAAAAAACGACAATAAAATAGAACAATACATTTAAAAGTTTATTTATAGAACTTTTCCTTTGTTATTCATCCAGTTCAATGATTTCGCTAGACACGTCCGATCGACGCCAATCTCACTACTTACGAAACTCACTCAATCGAGTAATAAAATGTTAATAAAGTGCGTAAATCAAGATAACGTCAATAGTTAAAAGTTCGACACAACGAAATAGTCTCAAGAAAGGTGAAGAAATTACTTCAACTATGTAGAGGACATAACTCTCCACAGCTTTCCACCTCATCATTGCCACACCATTTTAAACCCTAATCGACTTTAAAATTACGTTATACTTTTCCCTACACTTCCCAACGGTCAAAATTTAAACAAACACATCAATTTTAGAGTGTAGATGTTTGTTTTTTTATTTCCTATCTCAAACCTATATTATCGTAGTTTCGTTAATTGCTCGAATCAAGCCAATAAAGTTTAGGCGACGGTCGGCACGTGCTTCGTGCATATCCGTAAACATAAACATTCCGATTAGAGGAAGTAACTGTATTCGTAAATGTAAAATCATGTGCATAACATTTTGTATAAAAGGTAAGTCAGTTAATTTATTAGGAGTTCTTTTGTTTCATGGAAATCGTGCGAAGAAAAACTGCAATGCTATGTATACAGGGTCAAATTAAACTAGCTGGCAATACTTTAACCACGAGTTGGGTGTCGTTATCGAAAATGTATGAACTAAAAAAGAAACTTTTTTTTCATAGTTTGTTGGTTGCCTGTAATCGGTCAGTTGTTTTGGTAATTTTTCGTGGAACTTATCTATTTTTTACGAATTTCCAAAAACCATAACATGACGGTCGTTTGGTTGCTTAAATGTACTTACATATCAGTGTCATTTAGAACAAAGTTGGAAAGAAGATTATTCTTTTTTTAATTTTTTATTTCATTAGATTTTGATATCGACGGTAACACAACCAACACATAGGAATATGGCATTGCCAGCTAATTTAATTTGACCCTGTATATACTGCAGACGGCGACGTATCTGAAATGTGTAACTCTAATTAGCCAAAATCAATAATTCGTAAATATATTCTGTGGCATGTGACTCAGTGACAATTTAATCAATTTAAATGTAGCTGAGTTAGTCACGATATTAAACGACTTACAAGCCAATAATTATGACCATTACCTGTAATAATGGCCATAATTAGCGGTATCTCCTTTGTAATTTTCAGATTTGACCAACAAATAAACATGCGCAAGATAATAACGTTGTCCAACTAAAGGATGCCACACACGAATGGGTCGAGTCAACTCGAGTCCAATACTTATAGGTATGGCAAACGTTGCCTTAGAGTATGAATGAGACAAGCAGTTATATGCTTTACTGTACACCAGAAAATACATAACAAAAATAAAACATTTAAAATTAAAAACATACAATGGGCGGCCTTATCGTTTTCTGCAGTCTCTTTCAGGCAACCTTGGAATGGACAGTGATTGCGTCGACATAATAATGGGGTTTTCATTGGTGCATAATATAGGTACAATTTAATATAATAGATACTTATATACATACTAAATATAAAAGCAAATAAAATAAATGACGACTACGGATTATTACAGCTACATCAAAATCACAACAACAAGTAATTCTCCTTCACAAGTCTCTTGAACATAGATAAAGATTGCGCGCGTTTTATTTGAACTGGTAATGCATTCCCCAAATGAGCAGCCTGAACAGAAAAGGATTTGTCTAAGAAAGTTGTGAAAATCTACTACTTTTTTATAGTTTTTATCTGTGAGAACATGTAATTGGTTTTATGTTTCATATACTATTAAATTATTATAGGTATATACAATTGTTTGTGTTGGTTCTCCTATGAATAAATAAATAAGTGCTGGAAAGTTTGTTGCGGCACTTCTTCTTCCCTGCCTAAACGTGTTACGGCTTCAGTCTGACCGTGAGTTCTACGCTACGCATGCTGTAAGTAATATAATAATATCATTATAAGCTGCGGAGCGATAATGTACGATAAGGCAGTAGTGGTGTACTGGATTGGCTGATATCTCGTAGCTAATGTGATAGCAATTAGTTTACTGCTGTTATTTACTATATAATATTTACACTGGTTTTAATATAGGTACAGCAGCTCCATTTCCCTATATTCTAACGTCTGTATTACCTATTTATCCATTTTACGATGATTTTTCCACGTTCCATTTTATCTTAAAGAAAAACATTTTACATAGCCTTTTTCCAACGATACAGAATAGACTGGAAACCGATAACGATTTCCAGTCTAACCGAATGTAGCTAAATACTAGTATTTTACATGAAGTGACTGCTTATATGACCACAACTCAGTTACTGGGTAATACTGGTAAGACTGGTTGGCAGACGTTTGGGCTTCGACTACCTGAATCGACTGTCAAAGATCCGCAGGACTAACGGCTAAACGTGCTTTCCGAGGTACATAGAGGTCTCGATCTGTGATGGGTCCTATCCACGGACCGACCGTGGCAATCGTAACTTAACCTTCAATCGTGTGGTTGTCATCATTTAGCTACGAACCCCCTGTATTCTAGATAAGATAAGTCTTTATTCCTATTCTATATTCCTGTGTTTTCTATTTTATCTTTTAAAATAGAGAATCTTACCAAGGGGAATCTTACCTATTAGTATATAGAATTACCCAGTAACACTATATACTACTGAAACACTACTATTTAACATGAAGCGACTGCCTCTCTGACCTGTGGAGGTCAGAGAGGCAGTCGCTTCATGTTAAATTCTGGTACTCAGCTGCATCCGATTGGACAAGAAGCCGACTTTAACATAGTTGGGAAAAGGCTAGGCAGATGTTGATGAAAATTGAGAATGAAAATGGATTTTTAGTCACTAAATACCCTTCTAAATTAACCTCCTTTGTTTTCATTTTGTTTCAAACATCTGAAGCTCTTCTTATTAATACTGCAAGTGTAGGCATTAAAAACAGCGAGATTGGCTACGAGCATGGCGCCTATCGCCTCTCCGCCGAGTGCGTCTAATGCAATTCGATGCGGGACTTTACTATCGAATATTATCCAATATTATAAACCACACCTTAGACTTAAGCAGATATAATAACCGTTACGTATTTTAGGATAACGTTAGTGTACAATAAACTTTACTTTTACCTCAAATAATACTAACAGATATTACTATTACTAGACATTTTCATCTGTGATTAAGTAAACAGGTAAACTATTCGTTTGATGTCAGAATAAAAGGAGAAGGTATCACTAACGTCGACCATTTCGATAAAGATTTTTTACATGATAAGTTATCACCAGAGGTCGGAATTAGGTAGAGTTATTTATGTATTTACACTGATTTCATACAACAAAATAATAAAGTGGATAAGACCCAGATCCCGGGATTAATTTTGAAGAGCAGAAGAATCCCGTGATCTAGTAAATAAAAAGTTATTTACTTTTACACATTTTAAACCACTGCACGCACGACGTTGCCAAATTTCTATCTCTGAAGTTTTTATTATAATTTATTTGTAATATTGTTGGTCACACGGGATTGTCTATTAGAAATCCCGGGAAGATCCATATTAATATCAACATTTCGATGCAAGTACATAAGTAAATAACTCTACCTAATTCCGACCTCTGGTTATCATACAATAAAATAAGTAAAACAAAATTTTCAAGTTAAACGTTTTTAATGAAAATAATGATGTAGCTAAAAAGCTAAATACATTTTCAGTAGGTCCTAGGTACCAATCATCACAACACTTTCCTCATCAATCTAGGGCATTGAGCAAAAAACAAAATTGTGGGGCGCGTGAAATTTCTATCAACAGTCAACCGCTCATTTCATATGCTATTTACATATTTACTCAGGTTACGCTATGCCCCACGATTTTATTTTTTGTCACATCAATTTTTTTTATTATTTTATTATCAAGGTTTTATTTCGTTGCATAATATTTCTCATTCTTTTTTTTTCATAGTTTAAAGTATTTTAATAGTCAAGCCCTTTCATTTGACACCCATATTGAGGGGGTTGTGAAAAATATGTAATCCGCCATTTTGTAGCGGCGGCCATCTTGGATTCACAATGATACTGATTAAATTAAATTGTATTGATATCAAAACTAAAAGTGTGTACCAAATATCAGATCAATCTGCCAACAGGAAGGGGGTAAAATTCCAAGTACTAAATTTGACCCAAAAAACAAACAGGGCAAGCTAAATAAAACCGTTTAAAAAGATGACGTTAATTTTACTCTCAGTACAGACAGGACCAAAATTGCAAAAAAAATATCAATTGGATGAATGAAATCGTAATTTACAAATTGAGGTCATTCGTAAATATATTATGCACATTTAACAACACGCTGTCACGTGATTGATGTATTTATTTGAACGTCTCAGCGTTTGCGAGACACCTCATAACGCGGACATGAATAAAAACAATGCACTTTGTGTATAACACAAACTGCGTTGCAAAGTGTAATAACTTTTATTTACGACTGTACTTGTATTTTTGTTATGATTTATTTACGTTTGTAGTTTCATGGGTAAGTTCATCCTGAAATATCAAGTAATTCCATAAAAAAAACAACAGTAAGGAATTGAAATGGAAAATTAAAACAAAATGAAAAGGAGTTGTGTAACTCTAAGAGCTAGGAAAGAGCTAGCTAAGGAAATTCGATGTTTTAATGCGTTTATAACTTTATTATCTATACCTACATAATTATATGCTTATTAAAGCATATAAAAAGTCTCAATACCTACCTACCTAAATAAATTCTACACCTTTTTCCAGAAATTAAAACATCATAGAATTTATAATTCAACCTCATTCTTACTAGAACTAAAGGGTTTGTGAAGTTACGAATATAGTCCTTGTCTTATTTTAGTTCAATTTAAAGATTTAAGAATTTGTTATCTTAATATTGCATCTATTGATTGATTTGATTGTTAAAATATTTTTATATCTTTCGTATGTAACGTAAACTTTGTCGTATAAAAGTCGGATCACAATCAAATTCCGAGCATCAATAAAAATTTGATCTTCGATATAATTTCAGAGGTAATATGTTATATTTAAATCTCTCTTATCTTAGTTAGGCACTTATATCGATATACGTATTAAATCACTCATGAATTTAAAACATTTTATTGTCATTTCGAAGTGAAAACAATATAAATGTATTTTATGCCACGCTTGATTTATATTTTATAGGTGAGATGTGATTTATTGTCGGTCGATTTAATATAATCTTGAATCAAGTCTTGCGCCCGCGCCGCCGCCGCCCCCTCCCCGCTCTCCGCCGCCGCGGTCTGTCATTATGAGTGTCGTCCTTACTATCAGACTTTATTGAAATACCCCTTACATTCATTCTTGAAAGTTATATGAACGTTTCACTGGCCTACACTATTGCTTATTACTAGATGTCGTTTGCAAATCTAGATAAAACATTGCAACTTATCATAAGATACATTTTCACTGTATTTCCTTGGTTAAAATCACTTATATTCTTGGTTACATCATACAATATTTATTATGTTAGTGCAGTAAAAGTAACATTAACTAAGTTACGTGAAATTCAAGAAACACGAGTTATTCATAAATTTGCAGTTTACAGCGTCGTAATGTGATGTAATTACTAAGCTTTATGAGTACGTACTTGATGTCACTTGTGAAAAATTATGCATATTGTGTAGAGAATCTTTTTTGTTTAGCTTTGTAGATAAAATAAGTAAATTTACATAACTATCCTTTATAAAATGTTTGAGTAAGTAACTTTATGTACCTAGTTATTATTAAAGTTTAAATTAGGAAGTACTCGTTTATTACGAGACAATGCAAAATAATAACGATAAAATCATTTTATTTTAGTATCTACATATATAGTGGGAAACGAAAATTGGACAAACAAATCCCTATTAATAAAATACACATTACCTACCTGTACAATAAGATAAATTCTATTAGATTTGAGATTTGTATTTACATTTACTATCCAGTGATCTCGTGCCACACGACTTAAATCCGAATAATACAAGAGCTACAAATATTCACGTGTCGTAAAAATAGAATGCGTCAATGTTGTTCAAGTAATATCACATAAAAGAGATTACTTGTATCCAAGACGTGACGCCGACATTCCATTCTCCTAAGCCTGTGTCCGGCGGCACAGCTGGCGTTTCAATTATTTGACGTATATGCGAATTAGTCGTTATCAGATGTAATAAAATGCAAGCATGTCCGGGCGCGGCGGCTAGCGCGATGGCTCGATATCGCCGCCGAGTCTGGGTGGCCGCTACTTGTCTTACGATAAACTTATCTTTACAATCGATCCCTTCGATAAAAATAAAAACACCGATGCCTTTGGATGTCGAATGCTTGACGCGCTGCGAAGCAATAAGATTTCGAGTTTTATCGGAGTAGCTATCCACATTTGCATCTCTATAGGACCCAATATATTTTGTTACCATATTATTAGCATTCCAGCGCCACTTGTGTATTCAGGTAATATAAGAATATATACCAAACCACAGAGAGGTGTGATATGTGGAGTTTACACTTTTGTTATTGAATTTACGTAGAAAAGGACTTTGTAATTCATACAGCGGGTGCACTAATACATGCAACATTCGAAGTACATGTTATTGGTCAGCAGATATCTTGAAATAATCGTTGCTTACGAACATACATAATCTGCCCACTGCTGGGACACAGGGCTCCTCTCTGTGAAAGGTAGTGGGTCATAAACCACCACGCGGGCCCAGTAGGAGTTGGTGGATACCACATGTCTTCGATTTTTTGGCTCCTGGGCGTACCAGTTTCCTCACGATGTTTTCCTTTACCGTTTTGAGAGCAATAGTAATGACGTAATTTAGAAAAAGTAAAGCTCCTGCCTGGTAATAGTTGTATTATACAAATTAATCTTACACTAATGTTCTCAGATTTCGAAGTAAAATTCAGTTTTAAATGATTAATTTTAAAGTGGCGAACACAGAAAACTCGTAGCATCATTCGAATTTTGCTAAAAGTCATCTTTCGAGAGTAATTGAAACGGTACAAGCATTTTGAATTATCACAACACTTAGAAAGCTATCCGTGACGTCAACAATACAATATAACATCTTGCTGATTGAAAATCAAGCTTAGAGTTCATTGTCCCTAATCTCATTGAGCACTCGATGTCATGGAGCCGATGTAAAATGTCGTGATTCAGTCGTAAACACACAGATATAATGGTGTATTGTATGAATGGACACTAATGCTTGCTGTAGCGGACGATATGTCCCACATGCTAGCCCAAGTGAGTGCTACGGGTCAATGGTTGGCCGGCGCACGCGCATCGCAAATGTCAAGGCTCGATTGTCGCGAGAAATCAGTTAAGCGTGTTAGGTTGCAGCTAGAATACCACCGCAGTACTTATTACCTTATAGGCCTGCAGCTCGGCCGAAATAACATAACTGCCATCTACCGGACATACTCGTTATGAAATCTAAACAAGTCGTAATTTGTCAAATGTAAAAAACGACTACATCGTGTGTGGGAACTATAATTTACATATAGTGAAAATAATTGAAAAGTTGTGTACCTAATTAAGTAACAACGAAACCAAACTAATTATAAGATAACGCGCCACTCGTAGTCACTATAGTTTGTATTTATCCAGAGCAACGAACAAGCTTTTAATGCATGCACTGGTATACGCGGCCGTTTAAGTCTTTCATATCCACCGGCAACTGGAACGAATGGGAATACATTTAATATTTAACTCGCATATAATTTTTATGAGATTTTATCTAGGCCTTAAGACGGCTGTTGTTGGTATAAGAAAATTAAATGTCAATAGCGAATAGCCGAAGCAGATAGTTTATTCTCAGACACGTAGCATTGTTCGCAATTTGCGCTGCGTCGCTTGTAGCCGAGTTACTCAATGGGCACGACAAGAAAGAATGAAGCAATCTTAACAACAGTAAACGTAATTTATACCGTTTCTCTTCCATAAACGTGGCTTTTGAAGCACTCGTTAAGGGGCAGGCGCAGCTTCTGTTCGGCAATTAGGCAAGGACCGCACTAAGCACGAAAAAGGCACGTTCTTATCGGCGCTCGGTAGTCAACAATCGCGCCACAATCTCACGAAAACGCCATTCTGAGCTGCACCTGTCATAAACGTAAGTTCAACGGCCTGCGCGACTTTCAATTAGTCACAAAATAGAACATTTTAACAAACGTTAGATAAGTAAACAAACGTGGTCCCGGGGCTATTTGGTTATGGCGGGCTCTCATCAATAATGCTTTGGAGGCGATAATATCGCAGACGCGTGTCTCGCGTAGAGGAACCTCCAACACCGTTATTAACCTCGCGATAGTCATCGCGACCGAGAGATCATTTAGTGATACGCTTTATATTAAATTACTCGGTCGTGCGTTGATAAAATATTCCCGGTATTCTATTACCGAAAACGAGATAACCGCGCCCGGTATCAACAGGCACATACTCGTACAATTATTTGGATAATCTCTACAGAGAAACAAGATGCTAAAAAAATATAAAAACAATTTATACAAATGCCAGTAAGTGTTTACGATGATAATGTTTATGTTAATGGATGCATTAAGACGTACGCCATGCGTCAAGTTGCGTGTCGATATGGGATCGAGCGTAGCGTGGCGTGTCGCGTGGTGCGAGCTGCGCCTGCGACGATGCTTCCACCACTTGTGCCAGTTAATCCTCCTCACTATGTTCACTTTTTTCCACAGACGTCTTTACGCGCCGTCACCTGTTATTTACTGTCACATTCAGTTTTCGCACCTACATCTATATATCTTCATCACGTCCCGATTGGATGCGGAGTGACAACTGATATTTATTGACTGTCCAAATAATTTTATTCTAAATAATTAATCACATTATCGTTTTAATGTGTACAGCTTATCGCAAATTCTAACGATATCTATAACTTGTTTATTTTGCTTTAAATCAAACGTTCGAAACAAATAAGGTGCCTCTACGTGCTCTCTCGTACTCAAACAAGAAGTTTTCCGGAAACATTGTTAAGGGTTTTTCCATCATTGTGGAATCCATGTAAGTAAGTAAGGTGCTATCACCCGGCAAGCTATTTGTTTAAAATTTTACTAGTGTTTATGAAATAGGACCATCTTTTTATATTCGTCTCCACATTCAAAGTGCTGAGTAAACACAAAGCCAGTCGCTAAAAAATGGCATGAGATTTGTATGAAAAGTGTATTTGCTTAATAGACGTGGGGCAGTTGAACGAGAACTGGCGGTACCCTGTTAGTACCTCAGTAATTTCTCGTTTCATTTCGCATACCGACGATGTTTGTTATAGTAACTGGGTTTATTTTTCACGCAAATGAACTGTTTATCGGCTAATACGAGCATTAAAGCCGCAGAATGCGGTCGGGGCCGGCTGCCGGCAACCAGCTCACGCCATTTAGTAATTTAGCAGTGTAATGAGCGTCTTTCACTACTACACTGGTGCTGCACTCGGAAAATCATCATTGAAATCTCGGGCGACCTTCCAACGATACGCTAATGTAACCACTCCACCCGCCCCGGGAACTAGTTAAAAACTCTATTAATTTATTATTTACGCTGACACTAACTGAGATACATTGGAAATACTACATAGTACGTACACTATGAATAATGGACACCTATACAAAGTCAATTTGTAGCGGCATCTTCAATATATGTAGATGAACCATTAAATCAAATACAGTTAACTGACATTTATTGCTTTTGCGCATTAAAATTCATGTAATCACTATCGAGACATAAAAATTAAACGGCATTAAAATTACTTCCATTAAGGTCTCATTAATTTCCTAATCAACGCTGTGGGGCATGTACCTCGGCGCAGGCGCAGCCGAGTGTCGAACGTCAGATACCTACCTGCATGATTTAACGGGAGCCGCTGGATAAAGAGGGCAGAGGGACGAACGGTTTCACAAAAGCCTCGTCGAGAATAATTTACTTCTCGCCACAATACTTCTAATTAAGATCATTCGTGAGTCCAATGAAGCCAAGGACTATGTACTCACTGCACAAACTGGACGTTATAAATAACTCAAATCGTAACTCACGCCTTTTCCGAGACACTCTAAATGAAGAAAAAGCTCATAGAAGCTTTCAAACTTTGGACTCTGTTGTTATTGCTCTAAGAGTCAAAATACATGCTTTGTAGAAGCTCATATGAGTCGAATATCGATATGCGAGTTGAGTTCACGCCAGGGTATTGTTACACAAACTAAATAAACTAAAACACACGGCACTTATTTGTTCCTCGGGGGTAGGCAGACTCAACTAAATCTTCTAGTAAAAGGCATTCAGAACGTTAACTTATAGCTGGCTTTGTTCAACTACGAGTCTCTTTGATGAGACGAGTAAGCTTCAAAAGTTAATCATTCACAATTGTTTAATTCTTAAATAAACAATCATTTTTCATTTCAGTTTTTTTTGTTATCTTCTTGTGCATGTCTTCTATGTGAATTATTCATGTTCAAGAATAATAGGTATTGGAAATTTATATTAATCTTACGTACCACACTAAACACTGTCTACTTAGAACTACAGCAGGTAATAGGAACCTACGTACCTACTTTGCGACATACTAACCTACAAGACGTGCCAAATACCTAGTTAAATTTATTGCTCTATCAGTACACAGATTTAGATTTTATTCAAGAGCGAACCATACCAAAGTACGGTGACAATATTACCCTTCAAAGGAAAATATCTGTACATTGCTGAACACAAGAAATAGAAATAACATTTATATGCATAAAACCATGGTATATAAAGTTGTTTTAAGGTAAATTATAGAGCATACATGTTTAGCTTATATCATAGCATGCAAATATTGTTGGTTACATTTAAAAATGTTTCCCGTCAGAAAATTATTTAATGCTGTAAAAGTTATTCGTTTTTAACCATTCATATAGTTTTTTTTTTTAACAATCTAAGATCTAAAGTTTTTAAGTCATTTGGAATTTGATTGTACACCCGAACACACATGGCTAAACAGCTTTTATTGTATTTAGCCAGTCTCGGTAAGCTACTTAATATAAGCCTGTGAGGATCTAAAAGAAGAGAAGTTAATCTGTGAGTGATATAAGTTTACTCCGTGTCCGGCAATACCGCATGGGCTCAGATGACAGCGGTGCTGTAAATGGCGACAGGTTCCTGGTTAATTGCTGACAAGCACCACAATAATACATTTTCTGACTGCGCCTGGGACGTGCTTGAGAAAATATAATGGCACACCCTACTTTTCCCTGGTTCTGACATTGCTGCAGAAAATATTCTAAATGATTTTATCAAAATTATATTGGTATCACATCAACTGGTCTATGCATAATCATCATCTAGTTTAAAATATTCACCATAGATTCAGTACATGATTTTGAACCCTGCTGTAGTGTATCTACTATCTATATAATAGATATGGTAACACTGTCTCATGCACACAAGCGGGGCAGCTGCTGTCACTAATGGCATCTGTCAGTCAGGGGGAATGGCGGGAAACGGACACAAGAGAAGCAGGTCTGCACGGTAGCGCTTGATGTGGTGATGAGCCAGAGAATTGAGATAATCTACTGAATTGTGGAAGCAACAGGATACTACAAATGGCGACGAGGATAAAAGTCAGAAAAATTAAACAATAGGTATAAGTAAACATCATAACGCAGGTACGTTTGTGGCTGACCAACTCAATTTATAAAACACTCAGTAGGTTGCATACGATACCTATCTAAAGTAATGTAGGTAAGTTGTTAAATTTCGCACCTAGTGATAAAGTATTTCCAGCAGAGTTGAGGATTCTGTCGGTGTTCATTTATCTTAAACATGGAAAAAAAAAACGTTGTACCTACCGCTTTTTACGATAAGTACGCGGACTGAGGGAATTAAGTTTGGCGCAAGTAAGGTTTATATGAAGAAGGAGTGCAGAAAGCTATTATTTTTGTGTATTATTGTATTTCTAGTAAATGAATTATAGTTGAGTAGGTATCGACTACTGGCCGAATAACTAGTAAAATCGTGATTGAAGGAGAATCAGAAATCTCCTATTCTATGTTGATCGTGTTTAGTTATCACAAATTCACAATATGACTATTACTCAAAAGTTAATAGGAGTGCTAAGTGTCTACTTGCTTATATGAAAACAGAGTAATTATTAGTATTAATATCCTCGTGTAATAGGAACTAAGTTCTATCTACCTTATCACTGGACAAAGGTAAGAGGATGATGATGGACTTTGTGTCCCATTAATAGAAATGCCTATAATGTTTTAATTCACTCTTTCATTATTGTTTTATTGTGCTGTTATCAGCGGGCTGGGACATGGCAACGACATTCAAACTATGTTCCCACCTTGAATTTTCAGGAATCAAATGTAATGTGCATAACAATTATGACACCTTTAACTGTGACTGTGGTATGTAATGAAAACCTATCTCTTCATTCAAATAATAATACTTAATTTTTTACTTACCTGAAACAGAATAGATTTCTATGAGTTTATGAAATTGGATACATGTTAGCTGAAATACAAGCAATGATTTAGTTAAAGGTATGCTACACATGCATCAAAAAAAAAATAGCTTTCCTAGTGAAAATAAAAAAAAGAGGAGGAATTAAAATAGGTACTTAGCATTCTCTGTCTACGTTCATTGTAGTAGAGAGTCTCATAGTGGAGAGCTGTTTACAGAGGATATGTCACTTAATATTATTTCCTAGACATAGCAAGTACTAATGGATACTATTGATAATGCTTAACATGTAACCGTGTTCTAGGGTGACATAAATAAGATAAAGACAACAGACTAAGGAGGAGACAAAAGTTTTGTATTTTTTTACAATAATTAAATACTAGTGCCAACCAGTTAATATAGGAAGTTCATATTATGAAATAAAAAGTGCGCAAAGTGAAAATAAAAGTCACAATGACAGCAAATTGCTGTTTGATTTTGCAATAATTAATTTGAATAACGTTATACCTTCATAAGATATATTTATATGGTGAATAGGTAAGTTAATGAGTAAATCGATTATGTTCGAGCTGGAATCTCACTTAACAAGACCAAGGAAGAAATTCCATTCTTCTGTTGGACCCGAGTATAGCTCCTTAATGTGGTGGTACCTACAAAGTTACAGGTACTATGTAACATAATGCGAAACCAAGGCATATACTTATATAACATTAAAGATTATTGACCTATTAAAACATAGATATCAATACATAATTACATAGATGTTGCTGTGAGGGTCTACCTGCTAAGATTTGCTCAAACTTAATAGTAACAGATATTACAATATTACACAATCATGTAGTAAACAACTTGACTATATTTTAATGTTGGATGTGACGCGATGGTCACTTGTGACATAGGGGGAACAAAGGTAGAAATGTTAATAGATTCCGGTTGCGACCATAACCTGATAACAGACAAAACTTGGGAAGTAATGAAGAAAATTAAAACAGAGATCAAAACTTAAACCCTAGTTTCGTAAAGTATGGGTATTTTGATTTCAGCATTGCCAGTAACAAGTACAAAATAACGATACAGCATTCAATTGCGATGTTTTGGTAAAGCATTCAATTGCGATGTTTTGGTAAAGCATTAAATTGCGATAACTTTGGTAAAAGCATTAAATTACGATTATTTAGTAAAGCATTCGATTGCGATAATTTAGTAAAGCATTAATTTGAGACGATTTAGTAAAGCATTCAATTGCGATTATTTAGTAAAGCATTAAATTGCGATGATTTAGTAAAGCATTAAATTGCGATCACTTTGGTAAAAGCATTAAATTGCGATTATTTAGTCAAGCATTCAATTGCGATGATTTAGTAAAGCATTCAATTGCGATAACTTTGGTAAAAGCATTAAATTGCGATAACTTTGGCAAAAGCATTAAATTGCGATTATTTAGTAAAGCATTCGATTGCGATAATTTAGTAAAGCATTAATTTGAGACGATTTAGTAAAGCATTCGATTGCGATTATTTAGTAAAGCATTAAATTGCGATGATTTAGTAAAGCATTAAATTGCGATCACTTTGGTAAAAGCATTAAATTGCGATTATTTAGTCAAGCATTCAATTGCGATGATTTAGTAAAGCATTCGATTGCGATAATTTAGTAAAGCATTAATTTGAGACGATTTAGTAAAGCATTAAATTGCGATAACTTTGGTAAAAGCATTAAATTGCGATTATTTAGTAAAGCACTCGATTGCGATAATTTAGTAAAGCATTAATTTGAGACGATTTAGTAAAGCATTAAATTGCGATAACTTTGGTAAAAGCATTAAATTGCGATTATTTAGTAAATCATTAAATTTCGATTAATTAAAAAAAAAGCATTATATTGCGATTATTTAAAAAAAAAAGCATTAAATTGCGAATAATTAGTATCCAACGTGTTTCATTGTTATCAGGTACCTACATGTGGACATGGTATAGAGGTATGAGGAACAGGGTGTAAAGTTCACTCATACCCTGTTGAAAGGGAAGGATCCTCCGACCAGACGGGTGTTGTGTGGTGGGCAACTGCCCTACGGTAGATGTCGGGATGTTGTACCTATCCAAATCGCGCGGTAAACTTTAACTGCGCGATCTAGGATTTCTATGATGTGCGTCTTGCGTAGTTCGCCTGTGGCGTTGTAGCCACGCCACTTCTCTTTTTGTAATTTTAGATATTGTTGCGAAGTATTTTCTGTAGTACCGCTACAATGGCAACGTATACATTAGAAAATTTTTATTGTAATGGAGAGACTGGTTCAATTTCGGTAAGATGGGAACGTTGGAAAAGAAGTTTAAATATTTATTTAGACCGATCTAAAAAGAAGAGCGTGTTTATTACATTTCGGAGGCCCAGAATTGCAAGAAATTTATTATAACATTCCGGGCGCTCACGCCACTGCAAATGAAGAAAACAAAGGAAAATTGTTTGAGATCGCTATTACCTAATTGGTTGAGTATTTTGCTCCAAAGCAAAGTAAATAAGTATAAAGTAGATACAAGTGGTCAATCAAAAGTTAACTTAGACATTATGACGTTCAAGCACAACAGTGGTGGTGGTCTAGTCCGACTACGGTCGTGGGTTCGAAACCAGGCAGGCATTTTGTGTATTTTCACTCATTACCACTGTTCATCAAAAAGGTGAAGGAAAACACCGTGAGGAAACCAGATGTAACACTCCATTAAACTGGATGTATCAAAAGGGTGAAGGAAAACATCGTGAGGAAACCAGATGTAACACTCCATTAAACTGGATGTATCAAAAAGGTGAAGGAAAACATCGTGAAGAAACCAGATGTAACACTCCATTAAACTGGATGTATCAAAACGGTGAAGGAAAACATCGTGAGGAAACCAGATGTAACACTCCATTAAACTGGATGTATCAAAAAGGTGAAGGAAAACATCGTGAGGAAACCAGATGTAACACTCCACTAAACTGGATGTATCAAAAGGGTGAAGGAAAACATCGTGAGGAAACCAACGGTAACACTCCATTAAACCAGATGTATCAAAAACAGTGAAGGAAAACATCGTGAGGAAACCAAAGGTAACACTCCATTTAATTGAATGTATCAAAGCGGTGAAGGAAAGTATCGTGGGGTCCGACGTGTCGCGCAGCGAATACTTTGGAGACATCGGCATCCACCGAACTGCAGTGTTCCCATGTGGTGGCTTGCAACACATCAAGTTATTTCACTTAACCATGATTTCACGTTCCTCACGGATAGTAGGTTTGTATGCCAGTACTTACCTTAAGGGGGGGACTTATAAACTGATAATATTTTCTGTTTTTTTTTGTATAGTTACGTGACTGTTTTAATTACTAATTTAGCTTTGTCACCTGCTAGAATTTATTATATATATTATTGAAGGAGGACCACTTAAACAAAACATTTTTAAAACACTTTATTTAATGAGGCAAGCAACAGCATAAAAAAAAACCTTCGGAAAAATTAACGAAAATGCTAAAATAAAATAAAAATAAATGATTTCCAAGCGATCATTACCTATAGAAGACCATATCGTAGAAACGTTTTGGTAATCGTTTGAGTTGCATAAGATTTTGATTAATGGTGACAGTTTTAAATAAAATAAAATAAAAACATTTTTGTTTTAAATAAAAGGGAATCGGAAATAGGAAGAGAATAGCTACAGAGTTGGGAGTCACGCAGGCGATATAGTTTAGATAGAGAAAAGGATTGAATCCCATTCCACTTGACGTAGACCAGGCTAATGAGAGGGATGTCATTGTTAGAAGCAAGGACACTGGACAAAGGATGAGATTAAATAAAAGATCCGTGTCCAACATGTCAATGAGACTGTGGATGACCAGGCGATTGGCTGGCTAGAACAGTATAATTTAATTGGTATTTGATTGCATAAATGAATATTAAAATAAACATGTTTATGATTTTACATGACTATTTGATAACCTGTTTGAGTTGAACAAATAAAAATATAATAAGAAAGGGATGTAGTGTATCTACTATCTATATAATAGATATGGTAACACTGTCTCATGCACACAAGCGGAGCAGCTGCTGTCACTAATGGCATCTGTCAGTCAGGGGGAATGGCGGGAAACGGACACAAGAGAAGCAGGTCTGCACGGTAGCGCTTGATGTGGTGATGAGCCAGAGAATTGAGATAATCTACTGAATTGTGGAAGCAACAGGATACTACACCTGCGTTGACACATTTCGTCTGTTATAAAAAAAAACAACTCTGCCATACATTTTGACAGCGTGGGCACCCTTTTTTATGAAACAGCAGACTTTTTTTACTAAAACACCCTCACGCAGGAAGGTCACAAACTAAAATCATAAAATAAAAACAATCAAAATCAAAAGAAGCATTATTTCCTCAACATTAAGTTTTATCATCCAGTCTTTTTTTAAGATTGCGTCTTCTAGCAGCATATAAAATGCAAGAAATCAACAGGTAAAAATAGGTAAAAAAAATTGAACCCTCAGTTCAGTATAACTTACGTTAGGTGTTTTCTTTGAGATCAATCCTCCTGGAGTTTGCTTAAATTCAATCATTTATTAAAAAATGGTATAACGGCAACAGTAATATACCTAGTTCTTCTGTATAACCAATTACAGGTGTACCACGACATTCACATAGCTACTTAATTAAAGTAACTCTAATGTTGTATCTATTGTTGAAAGCATCTTTGATAACAGAGAATATGATCTTACGCCTAAGTTATTGAAGAAACCTAATATTATGATTTGATTTCTGTTGTAGGCTGCGAAATCAGTAAGTAATTATAGTGTTCACAATAAAAATTCGTCATCGTTCACACACAAGATGGAAAGAACCTAGATGTAAAGTAGCTAATGATTTCCAATCCTAGAAAGATATTAATAGAATTACCACTGTTTTAGTAACTTACCAATCAAATATATAATGATTTCTGGAACATACTCAGAACTATGTTATTAGAATACCATTTACTGTAAACGAATTTCCCTTCGTTCAATTTATGGAAAGGCAATACAAACACTCGCATATTTTCCGAATAATATTGCTTTTAAGAAGGTATTTAGTTCAATGTGTAAGCAATTAACAGTACTATCTAGCCTGATTACTAAACTTGCCTGCTCGCTAAACACTTGTCATGTAAACCTTGCAATATTCACAGGCTACCGTAGTGGCGCGACTGGAATAGATTTTCAACGATGTTTTGCATTTCATTGCTTATTGTGTCACTGAACCTTACTAACATGTCCGGTAAGAATAAGCGATGTATGACGAAGTGATTTTAAAACTCTTACTGCTTTGTGCTTTCGTGGTAGACTTTATGGAGCAAACATAAGGTGGCTTTATTATGACTAGAGTTACCATTCTGGTGTACGCTGTCACTCCTTAGCGGGCACTTGTTGTAATGATGTCATTTGAATGAGGGTAGTTGTAAATTAGATTTGAATGCACTGGTATGCAACAGAATAACAAAAATAGACGTGTTACTTGAGGCGAGGTTTATTTAAATATCTCCTTAAATGTTGAAATAATCACATCTCTGAAATGCAGAACCTTTAGCGTAAAATGTTAGGTGCTATTTGTTGAAATCAGCTTTATCTGACATTTGAGACAAAAAACATTAATTGAGAGCCAATCGCACGATTAGTCTGGCGCCGGTCAGTGTAATTGACCTATTGTCGTAGGTACTCGAACTTGTGCAACCTCTGATACGTATCGATGCAGTGAGAGGGAACACATCCGTCGATTAGATTGGCTAAATACGTAATATACATATTATTTTCCACATAGTGTGGCCTTGAGATTTTGTTCTTCTGATTTTTGCTGAAATTTTTCTGCAGTTGATGCCCCCACTTTTAGAGTTATTCAGAAGTAAACAAAAGGCTCTGTATTAAACACATACATATGTTAACATAGAATATTTATCTAATTTCCTCTTTTGCCAGCAAAGCAAATGCGAACCCATTTTAATATCCAAATGAGACATTCCACCATATTTTAATGAGCAACAATGACAGAATAAATAAACTAGTTGCAGCAGGACGTGCGCCTGCGTCTCTTCGACTGTCAACAGAATCAATAGAGTACAATAAAATTGCTCCTTTCAATGCAACGTAGTTAGGTCTAAATGAGGTTTGAGTAATGCTGTGGGTACACGCAGGGCTCGCGTGGCAACACGCATTACAGTCCCTGCGCCAAGCACTAAGCTTCCACTGATTTGACTGCAATCATGTTCATAAACTACTGCCCGCTCTAACAAAGATAAAATTTCCGTAACACAATACTAGATACAAAGTTTTCGCCTGTCATTATCGCTGTTGGCGTTTACTGGTTATTTATTTATTAACCCTACCTGTGTTTCGCTGTAAATCATAAAGTGTTGTCAGAGTCTTGCAAGTAAATTGTGTTTTTAAGTGTTCCAATGGTATTTATTTGGATACTGGCATTCGTAGTTTGTATCATGCCAAGAACACTGGAAGTTAGATCATGCATAAAACAGTTGCATAAATACTTATGAAACATATCCTCACATTTTCTCAGTAAATGTCAACAAGTGTCTATAAAATCATTATAAACAGAAAAGACACAAAATCATTTATCGACATACTCTAAAGCGGTAAACTAATTATAGACACCGAGATTAAATTTGTAATCATTATTTTTGAAGAATAAATTCTGTAGTCATCCGTTACGACGCCGACAAAGGCCCGTGCAGCGACCGCTACGTCAATTTATAATGCGATTAACAGAAAGAATGGCGATCCGACTGATTGCACGGATCCTTATGCTCTGCTCTTCACCAAAATCCTCGGTCGGAATAAAGACGGTCGCTTCCTTAATCGTCAAAGCATAAACCGCTGTGTCTGGACGTTATTTATCGATACTCATTTGTTTCGCCGTATCGATTTCTTGACAGTAGTTCGAAATGTCTCAATTAATATTTAGCCTAAAGATAGTGTGTAATGAGCCGTTTAATCTAGGAGCGCGTAAGCCGAGTGAGCCTGGTGAAGGTTATTAATATGATGAAGTGGTGCCATCCATCGGCGGAGCGCTGCCGGCCGGACCACCGCGGCGCCCGGCAAGCTGGCCGTACCGACCCGAGTATATATCAATAATAACATTAATTGCTCCGCGTCTTTTCATGAGATTTCACGTGAGAAGGGATTAACGCTTGCTTGTTTGGTTAATCCGAACCGGCGCAGGCGTCGCGTCGGTGGGAACTTCCACGATGATCAAGCACTGACGCCCTCCCATGAGAACCATTGACGTTTCTTAATCTTATTAATGCGTCAATCGATACCCATAATTAGTTGTCACCCTGCTCTGTTTTGATAAAAGCAATGACAGTAAATTAAATGTATTTTACTAATTTTGTTTCTTGTAGCGGAAATATAAATTGGGATTTTATTGATATACTGGCCTAATATATTCATTGTTAACTTACTAGATGTTATTATCATCTATCTGAGATACAGCACCCATGGTCAAAGCTGCATATTCGTGTCGATAGACATAATTCGTGTGTTGTGTGAACAGACTTATGTCAATGAAGACGTAATAACCATAACGAAACATGAGAAAGTAAGCCTATTTGGAGGCGACAAAATCGTATAAGCATTGACAAAATTAGGATCTAATAACATGCAGCCAAGTTTCTCTTTACGGCAACGGGACTGAATAAACATACAATAAGTGATGGGAGTCAGAGAGTCAAAAAAGGTATTATCGACTCGATTTACCGTCGATCGCATACGGTAACGAGCGTTAGCTTTTCTCACTTCACTAATTTAGACGTTCCCAAAGTAGCTCAGCGTTAAATGGAGGATGAGCGGTTCCACGGTAAATACGGTCAGTTTATATGGCCTGTAAACAGCGCGACGTGAACTGTACACAAGGTGATTTTTTATTTGTATAGTTGCTGGTTCTGGCTCAAATACCCGTGAGAAGTGCACGCCTCCCATCGCGGACGCTGGCCGGTGGAGCCGCGCCGTGACGCCGCGCCACCATAATCTTGAATGACACCACGCAGTAATCACACCAATCAGCACATTGCTTATAGATTGACTAATTAATGCTCCGTGTAAGATAATCCGTATTGTGACTACCTCTGAGACGCTTCGTGACTTACCGCTATCGCTGGTGTCAATAGCTAAGTCATACAAATATTGCATCAGACAAGCGAACACGAATACATTTGGCTTCGACAGATAATAAACATCATATTTAATATACACACATTTGTCCCATTAAGTTTATGACCATAATCTTTGTTTACATAGCAAGATTGCGAGGTCAAAGGTCATCCAATTACAATACAGGTGTCCATGCTTATCTATGGGGTTTTGTCGTCTGCCCAGTCGTTGACACCATCAATTTAAGATTACGTGAAAATCCGACGAGTGAGAAATTTCCTGAGACCATAAGCGAATGTCATTTGAATATAAATTGTATCGGGCAGGGCCCGGCGCGGCTACGTCGAGGGCCCGTGTACCTCTCATTGTGCGTATAACAAGATCAGTATCGACTTAATGACAATATATTGGTAATAAAATTAGATAGTCCATGCCGTCATCTGAGCGAACATCACCGGCCGCGCCTCGGACTCTCCGACTCTCATATTTATTGCAAACTAACTAGAAACATTATCGAATGACGGCCACAATCTGCTCTGAATAACCGGGGACATCTCGAACATTAACATTTCACCAAATTAGACCTTATTCCTGGAAGCCACGACTGATATTGTTCCTGCATTTGTATGTCTAGAAAGCGAGCTTAACTTTACGACGGTGGTTCATAAGAAAGCTAAGTTATGGTATAAATATTATGACACTTTTATCTGTTAGTGAGGTGGAAAAGTAAATACGGTTGGCGTAGGGCGAGGGCGTGACAGTACTGTTCGCAAGCGTAACGTTGCGGTTATATCGGCGTACACGCATCCCTGGGAAATATCGACATTTGATTGCGGATTATTCTCTCGAAATACAATAAAATCTCCAAGTAATTTAGTCTGTCGGGTTAGTATTTAACAACAAACGGTTTGTGTTGCAGTTATTATGGTTATTGAATTTCATTGACCATGTTATCATATGTTCGCAATAAAACTACGACACTTTCAGCATCATCAGTAACACACGTGCAAAACAACAGCTAATAATAATTATCTCACAAACACGTTTAATTGCTTTTGTGCGAGCAACTCATCTCAGAAACTTTGGCATTGGGCCGTCACATCAAAGAGTGGAGATATTAAAGAGTGCCCCAATTATCCTCTTACAAAACACAGAAGAATATAATGAGTAGGTACATTCTAAATGTGGTGTCAAAAATATATAATATTTTATCTACATATTCAGAATATTAGTGAAATGTTATAAAAGCTTTCAAACAATAAATATTCATATGCATTTTCTGTTGCCGGAGAGTATTAAAATAAATCATTTTCGTATTGGCGTTGAAAAAGCTTTTACACGAATAATGCATTAACGTGTTGTATCACGTATGTGTAAGATATGACATTTTAAAGAAGTCATATTATGTAACGAGGCAGACGATCATTATTTAGTCTGTGGCGGGCGCTGCGCGGGCGCAGTGTTTGCACTGTACCGAGCCGGGGTGAGGGCCAACACGCGATCATCTTCGATAGCAATCTTTAAGATTAACGGCCTAACTTGTGACACCGCCTTAATTACTCACACAATAATCCTTATCGATCGATTTTATGGTGGATTTGAAATGTCTGACGCTTCTCAAATGTGGAACATTCTTATGACATTGTTCCACGAGACAGCGGGAATAAAACAACTTTTAATCTTGTGTTTTAAGTCAAGCTTGTTTGTACGTTTCGTATTGTTTGGTAACATAAAACAAAAGTTTGACCAATCAAATCGCCCTAAATTAAATAAATTGAACATCTGTAAAATCAATTAACAATTCCCGTCGCTGTGTGAAAAGCAGTTTTTCAATTGAAACAATTAAGGTTAGCCGAACAGTCATCGTGAATAGAACTGCTCACACGATCGACGCAAACTTCTAACGTAACAATACCATGGAATTATCTATCAATGTATAGGTTTATTTAAAAACTCAGTTGATGTAAAATTGTAACATTTAAGTATACCTAAGTACTGTCTAAAAGTTCAGCTTTTACGATTGATCACAGATTCAGATTATGGTACTCTACTTGTCTATAAATCACAGGACTAAGAACTTATCTACTATACAAGTGACGTTAACGAGCTTCTCGTCTTTATAGAATCAGATCTTTAATTAAAAAAAGCTGTAAACAAATGAATACTAATGTAAAGGTGTGTCGCAGCATAAATAAGGACGTTGGCGCACAGGCAGTGCCGCAGTGCGGCAGTGTGGCAGTGCAGCAGTGCGAGCATACCGATCTGTTAACGAGACGAGCGCTCATTAACCACCCGTCATCTGTTGCTTAACGTAGATTCCACATGGAGCGATCAATTTCAGGCGAAGCTTTTCAACCATTTATTCTAATTACGGTGGCCATATCGTACGTATCAACGGACCGATCGCGCGTTATCATCAACATTCATAAAAGCGTCGAATCCGTTTAATTCATCAATTATTGTCCCTGAGATGTATACAGTTCTCTCGGCTGCCGTTAAAGAAGCAGACATCTGTAGTCGTATTTAAGGTTTATCTGCTTCATTAATCTGGTAGCGAGCGCGTGCTGATGTAGATTAATGGGGTGGCGCGGGCGCCGGCGATACCATCGTAGGATAGCATTTATTCCGGGACTGATGTGGATCTCTTGCCGAGGTGCCTCCAACGGACGCGCCGCTGCACGCGACCTGCGCTAACGCAAGCAGAAGTATTGCGTTTCACTGCAACAAGCAGGCTATATCGCCAACCATTATAAAATTATGTCGGCACTAAAAGAGTAAGTAATTAACCGTGTCACATTACACTGGTAGTTTCAAGATTAGGAAACTGTCTTTATAGATAATATATGTTGACTAATAAAGATAATACGCACGATACGGGACGTATAAAAGCTTGACAGTGATTAAAGCACTATAACAAACACATTGCGTGTCGCTGACACTGGAGAGGCTAGACATTTATTGCAACATCTTGCATCGCTATAAAAGTTACCTGGTCATCGTAAGGAAGTGTTATCACGCTATCAGTCTTTCAGCTGGACTGAAGTGAGAGCAGGTGCGATTTATAGGTACTGAATCCGCTGTGATTTGTGTAGGTAGGTTTGTACTGCCCCCTTACTATCTTTGCAGTGGCAGTATTCACCACTTCAGGCTTCAACACCACCAACAACTAACGGTCTGTTATTGACCAATCCCCCCCATTTTTAAGTATCCAATAATCCGCAACGGAATTTTAATAAACTTGCATTACTTATTACAAAAGCTGCACATAGATGTGGGTATACCTTATATTATATTAATGTTAGAAATCACATGGTAATGATTCAAAATTGCCTTCTAGCCGTCAAATGGGCACAGCATAATATCAAGGCCGGCGACACAATGCTCCCCTAAGGCGCAAGTTCATCTAAACCAGTGCCACGAGAACAAGAATCTAACATATTTATGAAACCACCATTAATTATCCAAATAATCGATCGCAGTCGTTAGGTGATTTATCTAGCGTCGATAAGATTTTAATGAAGTACTTTGATTGGGCGCACATGGACAGCGCAGACGCAGTTATCGGCTCACCGATAGCGTGCGCACCGTTGCCTCTCTATACCTATCGACGTATTAAGTTATTAAATTAAAAATAAATGTCACATATCGCTCAAACAATATTAGACCTTAAATTGCGACACGTTAGATGCGTTTCCCAACGCAGAAATTAATTAACAAGGTGGATCATTCTGATTAGAAATTGGTAGATATCGGCACGTCGTTCATTGTGGAAACTACTCACGATACTACCGTGCGATAAGATAAATAGAATTGGAAACTTTTTATTGATAATGTCGAGCAGGCGGGTGGCGTGCGCGCGACCTGCTACAAAAATGAACATCGTTAACGGGGGAAAGGGCTAATCTAGTGACACAGACACGCTAGTCAATATGCGTGACAAACTTTAAGATAATCGTATAAGAGGCAGATAGGTGACTGATTCTGTCACCCATAAAAGAGAGCTGTCCACAGTTTTGGATGCTCGCAGACTGATTGTAACACTTAAGCTTATTTAGCACTAACGCATTGATTTTAGCAGCTATTCCTAGCAATGTTTCAGAACTTTACTTGTCTGCTGGTACAATAAGATAGCACTTTGAAATAATTTCCTAACAATCGCACAAATTAAGAAAACACTGTAAAAGTAAGTAAAAAAATCGTTTATTTAATCATTAAAAATTACAGTATTGAGATATCATTGGTCCCAAACTAGGCGCAGCCTGTATCTTGGGCACCATTATACATATACCTAAACTGCTTGTACAAAACGCGTACACAAACGCTATTATAACGTTAAACCTACTACTTTCCACTCGCAGATCTATTAAATGCTAGGTGGACCTAGACCCTGATTATTTTCACAATTACACTGCATTTTGTCCGATGTCTTTAGTTGCGTGTGAATAATAATAAAGTATCGGGCCCGTAGCGTTAGATCTCGGGATTAATTAACGAAAAGTAACGTTAGTAGAACGTGTACAGACTAATGATCGAGAATAGGTTCATTTGCATTAAACAGACGAGGCTGGTCTTAATTACTGGGAAAATTACAAATTAAACAAAAACTAATGGGACACCAGATCGTTGGGCTTGGAGAATAGTTACACAATATGATGAAGACCTTATGGATAAGTTAAATATTTCTACGTTATCTATTGATCGATCTATTAAGAGACTCATGAATATTGTTAGCTATTAATAGATCGTTAAGTAGAGTAAAAGCAATCATGACGAGGAATGGGGAGTTAAGTGAAAATAAATAAAACGTTGATTGGTCAGTAGTTTGATGGAGGCACACACGAAGCTGGCCTTTCCGCCATTAAATGTGTTCATTAGGATTTTTTTAAGGAGCTTTATTGACATAAAATCAGGAAAATGTGGTAAAAGTATTTTCGGAGGGCAAGACATTGAGTAACATTTTGTTTTTATACGTTATGTACGTTTATCCTTTATTCAGAGTTTTTTTTTACGCTCATCATATTTTAGTTTCCTGTGAAATAAATTACAGAAAAGATCCAATAATCACAAATCATCGATCCCTACAACACCTCATTTTCTCCGTCGTGACTTAACTTAATAAAGTAACAAGATTGTGCTTACCGTGTAAAGCACAAAGCTTAGTAGTCAATTCGTTTCGTACGGAAAGTATGTTGTCTATTTATACAATATTGTAGTTAGAACTAAAACCACATAAAACATCGGTCGCCCGCTGGTCCAGGGCCAGGGACTGCCTCTTAAGGGCCGATGCAAAACCTTATAACACTAAAGTATTCAGACTACTTTAGTTTACTTAAATCTAAACTGGTAGTTTATAAATAGAGCACCAGTAAAACGGACATTGTAATAAATACACTGCTTTACGATACTCGATCGCTACCATTTTTTATTTAATTTATAACGTTCGCCTATTTTAGAAAAACTTGTAGAGCTTCCAAGCTCAACTCGATTAAACGATAAATATCTTTTACTACAATTATATATGCGCATGTTCATAATCTAAGAATATGGATACATCCACGCAGAATTGATCCTCTGAGATGACAATTGTATAAATCATCTTATCTTCACATTTAATCGGATTTATGTTCAAGAATATTGGTTCGAAGCTATAAATTAATCATGTAGGCTGTCGCTAAAATATCGCTTTCTTAAGGTGAGGGCAGTGGCGGCGCGCGCGCATCGTATCGGCGATAGAACACGGGCGCGAGGCGCGCGCGCAACAATAAAACCACATCAAGCGGCCGCTGCGCTCGCCGTCATTTCCTGGCGACAAAATCTACCGATACCATCAAACTCTCATGTCCTTCTCTACCCTCCGATATAAATCAAGCTTAAAGTATGCTTTATTCAATACGAACCCTTTAAAGTTAATTTAAATAAGCTATCAGCACCACGCCCGCACTTAATGAACACGAAACTCCAATAAAGCACAAGAAAATAATAATAGCACACAACTAAAACCACTTACGGACACATCTCATTTGAATAAAGTAAATTACCTACCTCCGTTTCAATTCTAAAAAGTTACCTGCAATTAATTAAACGAGCATTTCTTAATTATCTATTAAAATAATAGTACAGTTTAATTGGAAACTTTTATACGGACACGCAAAATAATGAAGTGATCAATTAGACGTACACGACGATGTATATCCAGCAGCTCTGTTATCAACTGCATCTACAACATTGTCTGGACATAGATCACGTGACATTGTGCGCGTGCGCCACTAGCACAGTAATGTACCTACGCGGGATCACTTGCTTCATGGAGACGTTCGAACACGCCTTTCGTCACATCGGTAAAGTGTATTCAAATTTTTTAGCTTATCGTCTTAACCTTTCTTGGTCCAAAATAGCAATGATTATCATGACGTCATTAACGCATCAAATTTAATGAGTTGCAGGGTGCACCACTGACACACAAATTGTCACAAAATTGCAATACCGACGTGATCAAAATGGAAAATATTTTTTTCTTCCGACGGAAGTTTCGACCCAGAGGGTTTCAGAATCATCTACTGAATTCATGGTACTTATCCCTGCCTGTATAAGTTCATGTCTCACTGTAATATTCTTTGGCACTCTATCTGCCCAGCATTGGTGGCTGCGTGTCCACCGAATGTTAACTCATAATGATTGACGACTCTTTCCACCTCACTTGCCCACTAATTTTCTCACAACCTATACCTTCAATTAACACTTAAACAAATATCTGTTAAGGCCCTCTTAATTAGTAACTTTCATTCTTATGACTATAAATGATTAGATGCACACTCAATCACGACACTCATCCGCAATAATAAATGATGACCAAATAAAATATTTGACAGTCTATAATAAGCAGTCTATAAAAAGTCAATGGGAAGTCTAAACGTTATTAATAAAAATCGCTGAAATTATAAGGTAAGGGACACACGTCGTGAGTTATCACCGCGATTAGTTTAATAGCTGTGCTTTGGAGCCAGCTGCCTGGCGGTTGCGACGAGTCTCTTGAAAACCATGCTTGTAGCTATTTGGGCATATCGCTTTCATTTGTTGTCAGATATATATCGTCTGTGTACACTGCCTTAGGTCAACCGTTTCATTTTAAGATATAACTTTCAAAGCATAAGTATAAATGTATTAGGTAAATAAGCTATGACCATCAGTAGGAGAAGCGCGGTAGCGCAATGGTAACAACTGCGACTTACAAGTTATAGGTCGTAGGTTCGAACCCCGGTGCATTACTTTGTGTAAATTATTTCATCACCGATCATCCTTACGATGTTTTCCTTCACTTTAGAGCAGTCTCTCAAAACGGTGAAAGAAAACATCGAAAGGAAACCGGCATGTTCTAGAACTAACACTTCGAAGACATCTGACATTACTTATTTAACCCACACAAGATTACGGCCCGCTCCCTCTCACCGAGAGGCCTGTCTCCCAGTAGTGGGAACATTAAATTCTGATTATGCTACAGCAAGCTATGCAGACTTCTGAAAAACCGAATTGTAATCTTGCTAAAAAAATACGTAAAATACAATCTTGCTGTTACACTTTTATTCCCACGCATCATGCTATAAAATACAGCGATCAAAGTTATTGCAGTTAACAAATAATCATGATCACAAGTATAGCCACGCCGCCTGTTTGAACAGACTACTTTATAGTAAATTGTAGACAACATGCGGTACCTACACAAAACAACATCTTGCTAACAAATATTACAAAATTATAACAGGCATTAATGTTAGTTCTTAGCATTTAATGACTGAAGAATAATCGTCCGTCTGTAAACTAATTATGTCAATAATAGAGTTGTTTATCGTCCCGCCCGATTGCCTGCATCACACATAATTGCTTTGAAATATTTTCTCATGCACCCGCCCAAAAGTTAAAACTTAATGTTTATGTTAAACTATACTTAGGTACTTATTCGTTGTTGATTTAAAATTACTTGCCAGCTTTATTGCTGCACGTTAGGCATAATATGAGCGGTATTTGATTGGATACGTAAATTTAGGAACCGGAAAAACATGAATCAATTTTCTTATAATTAATAGTATTTCGTTCAACACCATTCACAAAGCAATAAAAGTCTAATAGCGATACTGAACGGAATAAAATATTGCATACACGGTGGTGTTACCAAATCATTTGAGAGTTTAACCAGATGCCAAGTTCATTGTTGCGAAGGATCAAAGTAATTAAATTAAATAGTATCTGGGTGGGTTCGTTAGTGGCGCTCGCGCAGCCAGTGTGCACGCGGCTGCTGCGCATGCGCGAGCTGAGCTCTGCAGTCGCGCGCGCCGCCTGTCTCTTCCAGACACTAAAAGCATATAAACGTTGTATCGACTGAAAATCGATGCCGATTTGATTTTGCGGCCTTCATTAGGGATCCGGTTCTTCATTTCAATAAGCTCTGGAGCCTTAATGATTCCGTGGTAACAACGCTCTTAATACAGCATAATGCCGTATTTAGGTAGCGGCCCTTTTGAACTCGCCTCGAAGTTAGTCGTTTAGGTTGTACCAGTTTTATTCTGTTTCATTTTGTTGGTGTCATTAATAATGCATAATTAAATTTTATGCGCTGTTTATAAAGCGACAGTATTTACGACTTCGTAACTGTCTTTTTAATATGGAATCGTTTTTATTTGATGGTACAAAAATACAAACATGTCTCTGACGTTCCAGTATTCTAAAGGCGGAGTTGTATTTTGAAATGGCTTAAAGAGCGCGAATGGCGTGTGCGGTTGCCCGCAGCAGAGAGATAGCGCCTATCCAGCCAATTAATATGCCTAATGCTAACATCATTATTACTAGGCACGGCGCACTTAACATACTATATCCATTTACATTTTGATTTGTGTAGAGCTGGGCTGCGATTAATCGGCGAGCAGCGTGCGCCGGCGCCGCTGATTTATAGGAACGCGCTGCGAACGCGCGCACGCCACGCGGGGCGAGCCTACCGTAGTCAACACATACACACTACAACACCATGTCAATTTACCAGCTATATGAAATTAAGCACCAAAGTGTTGTAAAACTTAGGTATTTTAAATTTAACCAATTATGATGTAAATGAATAAAACATCCAGTCGGAGTGGATTGTGGCTAAGTAACAATAGCTGCACGGGTCGATCGATCAGGTTAAGCTACGCTTGCCGCGGTTGGTCCATGGATGGGTGACCATCTTTACATACGAAGACCCCTCCGTGCCTCGGAAAGCACGTTAAACCGTTGGTCATATGTGAATCTTTGGCATTCGTTACGGGTCGTCAGAAGCCCGAAAGGTTAACAACCAGTCTTACTAAGGGGTATCGTATTACCCAGTAACTGGGTTGTGGAGGTCAGAAAGGCAGTCGCTCCATGTAAAATACTGGTATTCAGCTGGATCCGGTTAGACTGGAAGCCGACCCCGACATAGTTGGGAAAAGGCTAGGCAGATGATGATGAATAAAACATCCAGTATTTGGAAGTAAGATATCAGCATCACTAGACATTATATACGTCTTGTTTCCGAAAAGGGTTCGAAAAAGATGTACATAAAGTACACCCCGATTTCGCCAGTTATGTTTAAGTCCCATGTAATAGCCGACCATCACGCGGGCCCAAATCTAAATTCCGGGATACTGACGAGAAATTCCAGATGGAAAAACCCAATACCACTTTGCCCGACCTGGGAACTCAACTCAGGACCTCATGCTTACCAGTACCGCCTGCGGCCACTAGACCGACGAGGCAGAATGGAGATCTTTAGTGATCTCTTAAGTAGTATCTACAATATTTTACTTCTATGAGTGCTTAAACCTAATGAAGAACATTCTGACATGAGTGTTCTATTCTCCTTCTTCTTCGTGGCGTAAAAGTACGACTGTTATTTAAATATTGTTGGCCCAAAACTTCGCCACTTCCCCAGCTTTATCGGTGGCAGCGCAGAGGTCAGATTGGCTACATGTTTAGTGGCACAGAAAGCAGGATTGGAGGTGTAGCATAGTTTGTTTACAGCTCCATATCCACAGCCTGCTACCGATCCGCAGGTTCTGTTGATTCCTTGCGATCCTATTAATAGATTAATTTTTTTATTTATTACGGTCTACGCGATTAAAATGCCATTTAAAGTTTTTAACGTCAAGAAAGCATTAAAAAGCTGTTATGGGTAGTAAAACACGCGGCTACATCCAGGTAAAGTACTAAATCTAGCTTATTAAGTTATCTGTAAGTAAATATCCCTAATAATCTGTACGTAGATTGAGTTGTTCACTTACCGCTAATTTTCTACACTGAAACGAGCAATTTGTGCGCCACGACATGTAATTTTAGTTTTTATTAACAAAATGGGACTTTAGCGCGGGAAGCACGCTTGACGAGTAATGACAGCGATTACATTAAATTGATCATTGTATGAACAACGTCGTTCACGAGGCTTTGCCTGCGGATCCGCCTGTACCATGTTTTAGGTATAAATTAGGTACCTAATTACATAAGTATTTTCCACGATGCGCGAAAGTCCATTGCTCCGGTGTTTATAATTATGTATCTAGAGCAGAAGGACCATGAATGCAGCAAACTTCGAGTCCCCGTTATATTTGAATCCCTATACACAGATACACCTTAATTTATAATTTAATAATATTATGTAATATAACGAAGTCTATTACATATTATTATTGCATATGGGGACCTTGGGCCTGTGCTTACTGCATTTTAGTACGGAACCCGACATGCTATTTTCCCATTTCCACCGGGAACTTTTAATTGAATCCAATCATTAATTAATCAACCAAAGTATGTCTTAAATTTGCCCATTCAAACCACTCAAATATCTTACCGTAAAGCTTGTGCTTATTGAGAGAAAAAAATGTCCAAGAATTTTTTAGAACATAATAGAATTTGTAGTTCATAACATTTTGTATCATATATAAGGTTGAAGAACTCACTTTTGTGCTTTTTGGAATCGTAATCAAGGAAGTTTGTCGTTGAAAGTGGCGCTCATTTGATTTTTATAGTACCTACCTAATAAAGAAAATATTGTGACACACAATTATTGTTGCAGTTGAAGGCAATGATATTCCCAACTCGGTCTCAGAATGTATGGACGCTAAAGAATTTTCCTACATTTTGTAACATTAAAATATACGAAGCATTAAAATGTTTGTTGTAGGTATCGCTATAGGTGTGAGTTTGATCTAAATAATAAATGTGTTATTTATGTTCGAGACTTCTGGTTTACTGGCAGTATTTCAGTTTTAGTGGCATGACAGAAATATGCATAACGATGTCCAATCACCACATTGGCATTAAACTCTCTCGCCTAACAGAGGCTGTAAAGCAGTTTATAGTCCAACTAATTGAGGGTAGTCTCTTCTCTCTAATTCATACTAAAACATTACAACCTCCCGCAATATTGCCTGTAATTACAAGATTGTTCTCTATACGTGTACCTATGTTTTTGTGTCTTTTATGGGCAACGAAATGGTATTTCCTTCATACGTCCATTCTGAAATCCCTCGGATTTTAAGAGTAAGTAATTTCAGTATCTACGAATGTCTAATGGCAAAAAGACTATTAAGTTTAACAGCTAATTGAATCTTTAATTGTATCATTAAGTTTGTCGTATTATTGGAAAAATAGTAACATCGCGAAGTCTTAAGTAAAATATCTGCTAGGCGCCATCAACTGATAGAGTTGATAAATAAAATTATCTTTAATTTCTAAAGGGGAACACGATAGACAGGGGAATGTGGTCTTTGGAACATTTATGATATCTACTTAAGTTCACGCTGTGTAGTGCTGGAAGCAACATTAAATCAAATATCAGATGATCAGAGGCAGGTAAACGGTAGCAGTTATTTAGCGGGAACAGTGGCGGGAGTCGGCGCGCGCGCAGCCGCCCACTCTCGTGATTTATCCGCTGGCCTGTCGTTGCCTCGCGCGGATTTACTGTCCTGTTGAAATATCAGCAGATCCGTGACGAAATGTGCCTCGATTCTGTCTCGTAATCTGCTATATACGACAGCAAGTCCCCGCCTTGTCAGATGTCGACAACGCTGGCCCTAACGTAAACGTCACTATTTGATGTAATTTGAATAGTCTGTATACCAAGTACTTGGATTTCATGCAACATAAAGAATGAACTGTCTGAGCATTACCAAATCAGTGTGGCTGTAATGGGCAAAAAGATATTTTGCAAGCATGCAAAATGTCACAGAATGTGAAATTTCCACACCTTTAAACTATGTAGTGCGTCCATCTCCCATAGTCCATACATTAGTTTGAAATATTATTTAATAAAATGCTGGTTCAGCAACGAACACATCATAAAGACCGTACTTCCTGAAAACTAATAGAGTCTTGAGAATTTGTAAAATGAGCTGTAAAATCCGTAATAAATACCTAAGTCTCAGTAAGTTCATGTGTTCAGCAAGCCACTTTCAGCCACGTCGTAGCAACTGTCAGTACAAGTCGGGGCATATAACATAGTGAGTGGAAACAGTGCCTCTATATTACCATACCCGTCGGTTTATGAGCCCTTGTAGTGTTTAGGCGCCCACTCGAGTAGCTAACCATTTGAATTTATCATTCGTGTGGATTATTGCTTATTGGAACAACTACGGTCTCAGATATGCAAAGATAACACCAGATGGAATTGTGTTGTGCTGGCTTGCCCGAGAAAGGTAAAAAACAATATACGTGACTTGAATTATGGCATATCGGCTTTATTTGCAAGTGGGCTAGGCTGTGGAGTGACAGGCGGACTTATTGACTTTAAATTGAATTATCAATAGACTTGCTCAGAACAGTGAGACTGGTGTGTGCAACTAACTTAGTTTTATCCTTAAACTTAGTCTTAGATACCTAGTTTTAGCATAATCAGGCTATAATGGTTTCACTACTGAGACACAGGCCCACTCTCTGTGAGACGGAGTGGGCCGTAATCCACTATGAGGACCCAGTGCGGGTTGGTAGATGTCACATATCTTTGAATTTTTGATTCTAGGACCGGTTTTCTTACGATTTTTTCCTTCACCGTTTTCAGAGCAAAAAAGGAAAGGAAAGTAAGTACCTGCTTGGGTTTGAACCCACAACATACAACTGTCGCGGCCGATACCTAACTACTTTTACTTCCACAAAATAAACATGGTAGGTCCTAGTGACTCTAGTTTTCACAAATCCATTAGGTTCGTTGATGGCCAAGTTCGAGACCTTGTAATATTCTACACTGTCCTGTCGATTTACCATGTTATACGTCCATAGAGCCATTAACTAGTCTATCTCAGCACTTTTAATAAGCAAAACCAACCAACCCAAAAAATAAAAAAAATAAAATATCATATAAACAATATTACTGCAACAAATGGTCGCACACAATCTTAGATCTCGAATAAGCTACATAACATCTTAAGCCATTATCTTTCAATAGTGTTGCGCGAGTACTCGACTTATCTGGCAATTAAATCGACATTCAGAAGCACATCGCCTTTAATTCTGTGCATGCCCCCGACAAACACTCCACAATGACTCGGATGCATGACAAATAACGTTTTGATTGGACACTCACCTACCAAATGTCAAGATTGTGCATCTCCATTATACTAATGTTAAGAGATTCTACAAAGCATTTAACGATTAAAACTTCTTTCCCTTTCAATAGCTAAGAAAAGTTTCAGGTGCCATTGTAAGTAGGCATAGTCGATCTCGTAATTGCTTTACCGCTTTTGACAAAAATAGGCTATTTGAGATACATGAATAAAAACTTATTTAAAAAATGTTACATACAAAAGAGGAAAGGTGAAAAAATAAAAAAATTACACGCTTTTGAAGTTATTCTTCTATCCTTGTCACACAAAACGCGCGAAGTGACTATGCCTCTGTGTTGTGAGTGTGACGTCAGATGCTAGTAGTGTTGTCTTGGACTTTAAAAGGCATACAATACAACTAGGCACGCATCCATTTTCTGAGATATTTAACTTTTGTTTTCTACTGCGGCATTATATTTCTTTAAGTTTTGAACAATCCTATATATTAAAAAAATCCAGTTGAATACCCTATTCCTAGAATATTCGTACATAACGAGAGTTTAAACTATTTAACTGTCACATAGACAAATATACCTTGTCCCTTTATGACGTGCCACGTGCCAGTGATTTATTTATTTATTTAATGTGTGATAATAAACTTTAGGGTGATAAGGCAAGTACGAGTTCGGCTGCCTACGACATTTTTATTTTTAGTATGATCTATTTAAATATCCACCGGATGGGTGGATATTTATATATATATTATATTTATACAGGCTATACAGGGTTTATACAGGGGATTTAGTAGGTACACGATTCTGAACTGAACGCCCCTGCGTTTACATTTTTCTTCGGTTATATTTTTTTACTATTTCTTACATTTTGACCGCCTAGTCTGTGCGCTTTTCCATGAAACAACAGATTTTTTTAAACCGACGTAAATTTTCCACGCTAGTTATTTCCAGTCAAGGACACCTACGAGAAGAAAGAGTGTCGGCAGTTTATTTTTACCGTGAACCACACCGCTTATATCCCGAAACATACAAGAACACCAAAAAGTAATATTTCTAAACTCATTAATTTCCTACTAATTATAAAAAGTATTTGTCACGTCCCTGTCCAGCCCCACATTCCCACGCTAAGACTATATTTTTCTATGAATAATTTCATTCCAGTTTCGAGCGATCCTAAGAAGGTAATCTCGTATGATAATGGAGAACCGTTTAAGAGATTGATATAGTCATCTGCGTCGTTATTACGTACCATAATGAACATGGTGTGATGAACTTTCATATCGGATCGCTGGTCCCTGACATTTTGAATGGCTTGAGGTTATCCATCGATTATAACGACATTAATGCTACTATTTGGTTAGTAAAATACTTTTGAATGAACTCACGATGTGGGTGAAGTGACTTTAGAGTTTATGATTAGTTCACAATCAAGTATTGATTTAAAAGAAAAAGTATTTATTGTGACCCGCACAGGACGATCACATACTAAACACATAATAGTACAAACATTCTTGGAAGTAAAAATAAAACAGAAAGTCCTGCACGAAGCCAAAAAGGTCCTACCTCAACGTTGATGTTGCGACGATGTGATCTCACGGGCAATTACCTACAGTATAAATAAATAAAGATAGATATAATATAATATGTTAGGGGTTTAAAAAAATACCGTCAGCGCCAAACATGACCTCATTATTTGTCAATTTCTGTATTGTATGAGTGCCAGTCATAGTAACATTAGATTTATCAAACGTGTGGTCTCGTTGTGAGTTTATTTCTGTTTTAATTTTCATCTACAGGTAGTCAAGGTGGAAGCTCCAGGGTAGCCCGCGAAATCCAAATTTTCTTACGTTTTATGCAGTTTTCAGGTCCGTATGTTGTACAAATATGATTTGCGACCGCAACACGTAGATATGTATTAACAGAATTATAATCATTAAAATCATCAATACAACCCTCAACCTTCAACCCTCAACCTTAACGCATGCATTACTGTCTCCGAAGTTTGAAAATAAGATCGAATGGGTGCACGTGCGGACGGCGAGTAATGGGTAGCTCGCTGTCCGGTAAGGACCAAGCTCGGGTCAACGGCGCGTTGTGTTCCACGCGCACCTCAAAGAGATGTCAGCACCAGCTGGTGGAGTCCGCAAGGGCCGATGCCTGCCAGGGGTGCGGGTTCTTCGAAAGAGATACCGCGGCCCCTGGCGCACAGGTAACTGAATGAACACGGGTGGGTTTTAGTCAGTAAAAGTCTGACATGCCCTCCTGCTCCACCCAGAGCGGGAGAAGTTATTTGATGATTTCCCACCGAAAAAAAAAAAGAAAAAAGTAAAACCTATCGTACAAGGCATTATAATATCTACAAATGAGAAAATAAGTATTATAATGCCGTCTATGTAATATTTTTTTTCGTTTGACAAAAATAACCTTTTGACCTAAAGCCAAAAGGTTATTGTTGTCAAAGGAAAAAATAATCCAAGAGTATCAAGGGGCTTAAATCGGAATATGTTTAATATAGAAAACTATAAAGGTATCTACATACTTTCACCTTTTGTAAGCATCTCTTGGGTGGATGCGTAGACCGAAGATCCGGTGCGTGAAATAACGAAGAGGGCGGTCTGTAGCTAGATATAAAATTGTAATCCCGTAGACTGGCCACAGGCGATACTACAATAAATCAGATCAATTTTTACATCACGTGTGCGGTCGCGGCCATATTGCACGATTCGGCGTATATGTCGCCATCAGCTAGGTAACCCGCGTGACGCCGCGCGGACACGGCGCGACACTTTATTCAAGTGTTTTCTTTTTTTTGAGGGTGGGAAATCATCAAATCACTTCTCCCACTCTGGGTGGAGCAGGAGGGCGTGTCAGAATTTTACTGACTAGAACCCAACCGTGTTCCCTCAGTAGTCTGTGTACCAGGGGCCGCGGTATCTCTTTCGAACGGCGGCGCTTTCGAGGCGTCGCGACAGAAAATATTCTTCAGGTAGTCTAGCTCCAACAGTGAATGGATTGAAGTTTGATGAACCTTTCGTATAATCATAACTATTTTTACATCTTCGCGGCCATGTGCGATTAGAAATTCAGCATAGGGTGTTTCCAGCATAGAGCTGTGTTACTAGGCGGGAGTAGTAAATATTCACAGCGACAAAACGCTTTTGGTCGTCGACGCGGCCACCCGAAGCGCGAGTTATGGCGCACTCTCCCCGACACGACGCGCCTCCATACATCGCGCCTCTTCCCAATCACGGCTGCTCCACGCCTCCGCCTCGCTGACCGCACTCGGTGCACCAACCTTTTAATCGCACTCATTGCGCAAGAAACCATTATACAGCCAATTTTTACGGCTTTATTCCGGGACAGCTAATTTTCGTTCAATCTTTCGCGTAATAACTTAAAGAGTCGTGCTGGGCGAATCATGATTATTATGCGAGTGGTCGCTGTCCCCTCGAACAATATTCATGTGTTTAGTTAAGTCGTAGACCGGTACCACTTTTATAGCCGCTTATAAAGTTGCTTATGGTTGTATTTCGTTATTGTTTTACCTTTAAATTCATCACCCGACATCGTAAAGTTTTAAACTGTTTTGTATCACATAAATTATTTAATACTTTAGTGGACATGTTTATTATTATTTTCATCGATATCTATAAAAGAGCTTGTTTTTTATTATATTTTGTAACACAATACATCTTTTGTCCGAGTTTTATGGGAAATATTCATGGAAATACAATACAAGTTGAACAAACGGTTTGACAAAGTGGAGCGCGCTCTCCGCGGCTGCATTTCCACGCCTCGGGGATCCAATTTCGCCGTTCCCACAACAAATCGTAGAGTCAAAGTTCACCGCCTAATTGTACGGCGTTATCGACAGATCCGACCGCTTCGGGAGAGAATATTTATCAATAACATGTAATTAAAATTATTTAGTCTTGGCCGGGCGCGGCACGTCCCCGAGGCGAATTATTACACATACGCCGCAAGAGGTCCGCGGCCATCATTAGCCGGGACATTTTTATTCCTTTCTCTTTAATTTCCGTCAGTGGACATAAATGATGGCGCTAGCGCCGCTGCAGCGCCGCAGGGACACAATAACATTGAACAAACGCCGCTCGACCAGTCGCCATGTTAATGAAATTCGTCAGTACATGAGAGTACAAGATGTAATTACGTTCATTTGCAGCCCACAAAGCCTTGTTTTAACACTTCAATGATTCAAGCAAACACTAATGACAATTGTAAACGCGGATTTAATGTGTTCATTTGAATTTGAATGGGTGGGTACTTTTAATATCTACTGCGGCAGAAAATTAAAGGTTATTAAAGGTTTCTAGAATGATGAATACTAAAAGGTTTAATATTTTCAAGCTCCCTGCAGAAAATAATCACTGCACTAATGTGTTCTCTTCTACGTCCTAGTACTTACAGACCAATTTTACGCGATATAGAGCTGTTCTCTAATAGTTCGCAGATGGTCATACAATTAAATATGAAGAAAGTCAGGACTTATTGCAACCAAACTGACCGCAGGCATAAAAAACAGCAGATACTTAAATTAACTTTTAAGTTAAAGGCACACCAATGAAATGAAATCGTGCGTCCTAATACATACTCTCTGTATCGACGTGAACAGATAAACGTTCTCTAAAGCCTCACACAATAGCGGAGTGCATTTACAGCTCCATTGTGACCTACCACGTACTGATAGCGAGCACCGTATCTGATAACGCACCACTAAGTGGCCCAGCGATCACGAAGCACGTCCACTTGATGAATTATACAAACACCAATCAGTTAATTATTTTATTCACGTCGCTCAGCCGCCTATCTAGCTTTATGTTCTACATAATTGATATGTTAAGTCGATGGAACAATCGAGCCGTCATTCATTCGATAGGGTTGACTGCGGTTGACGAGACGATGCGACGCGGACGCCTCGCGCGCCCAGCGCCCTACAAACACAAAGCCTGGGCCGCTGTCTGTCCGACAATCGAACTACCTTGCGCCCGCGCCGCGGCCAATACAAAGAACCATTTTACCATAATACGACTGAGCCTATTCTTTTCCCATCTATTATGGCATAAACCAAATTATTGTCTTGTAAGCTCGTTGATAACGAGACTCCGTCCGCAGCGTTAATCGTATGTTACTTGAATAAATCATGTTCATCGTATTTATTCAGTAAAAACAAGCATCATGGGCATTGTTTGATCGAGGCTGGAGTCTGTTCATTAAAAATTGCGCATGGCAAATAAAAACGTAGAGGCAATACAAATGGTACTGTTGAGCAGAACTAATAACATGCGCACGCGCTGATGCCGGCCGGCACACATACCGCCACGCATTTATTCGTCTCCATAAGAAGCGGCAATTAAGTCGTTCCCTTTTAAAATGCCAAAGCCGACCGACGTAGCTTATCTGAAATGCATAGGATTGAATTATTAGTAGCAATTAAAGAGGTCTCAAAATATGTGTTATCAATATTTTTAATACGGTAGCAGGTAACTACTTATACATTTAAATTTTATGTACGCGTGACTGAGTTCATAATAGAAATATTCACTATGAGATAATGGTTCCATCAGCCTTTGAAGTTTGAGTTTTCTACAGATTGGTTGACGATTTTTCGTTAAACAAAATTGGATCCCAAAAAATCCAATAGAAGTTATTAACTATCACTAACTTAGCAGAGATCGTAAATTCTTATATATATTTCGCACATTTTCATTCCTGAGAATCTACCATTATGAGCTCAAAACATGAAACTGAAATACTGGTAAATAAAGTGATTCAGAAGATGAGCATAATAAAAAACACTTGTCTGTAATAGCTCATTCATGGTATAATAAAGCGTTGTTAAACGTAAAATGATGGAGGCAGAGTAGTGAGTGTTGCCACAAATGGAGTGTCGAGGGCACTCTATTTTCTAATCTTCATAAAGCCTTCAGAGTGACGGCATCGATATCAGAATAATGCGCGTGTGCCCAATGTCGGCCCCACGGCCTATCTGCAGGAATGCGCTGTACAACCATGAGGGATCAGTGTTGGATTAATAATTTGTAAATATTAAATATTCATGAGCCCCGAGCACGGGTCAAACATTCGTTTTTATAAGAGCCCGAACTGTACCCGCAATCATATTTATTAAGGAGATGCAAGTAATTATCATAACTGACTTAACGGAACAACTTTCGGCCTAATGGACGCAGCACAGGAACGACGTGGAGATATAATTTATTGTTATTAGTGAAAATTTCCAAAGCATTTGGATCATATTTACACTTTTTCAACCAATCACAGTAATCTGATCGCTATGATCTATTAATTTAATTTATTATAATTGTACTGTGTTATATGGAATGATCACAAAATTAAGAATGCAGTTCGGAAGAATTGAAATTCTGAGTTATTTCAAATGAAAGTTAATCCTTTTAACTGCTCGTAATTCTGTACGTGAGCTTTCAAAGGTCTTTTTAATTTTAGTAAACTTGTAATGAGTTAAGTTAACGAGTTAAACTTGGTTTTTCTAACAGTTTAATTGTTTCTTTAGAGCACTAACTGGCCCATTAAATCAATCAGCTTTATTACACGTAAAAAAACTGTTTTTAGCATGATCCAGTTAGTTTTGCTAAGCTTGTCATCGTTCTCTGTCGAGTTAGTTTTCTAAACCATGCCAAGGTAAAGTTACTTTTTTAACTAAATGTGTTTTTAGGGTTAATAAACAAAAATCATTCAAACAATGCAACTCCACTCCACCGTCCACACACAGGGCACACAACATGATAGCGATTGTAATTTCGTAATCATTTAAATAAATGCAATTACCATCGCAAATTAAACGTCCAACAGTTTTAAATAAAACAAAATAAGTCCCTTTCATTTGAGTTTTTCAAAATCGAGAACAAGATGATATTTTAAAGATTTTAAGTAACGCCATTAAGGGGAGAGCTGTTAATAATAAATTTGTTGGATTTCACCACATAATAAAGTTTGAAATTACATGCTTCACGTGCCTTTCAAATATTTAAAGCTTTATTATTGCGCTCATTAAAACGCTGTTAATTTTAATTCCAGTATTTAACATAAAAAAAACCTGAGGTATTAAAAAAGTTGATAAAGAAGGTAAAATCTCGTTGATAAAGCTAAAAATAATATAATAAGCTGTCTTATCACGGAATATCTGTAGGTATAATAATTTTAATGTAAGGTTTAATAGTTATTAGATGTTTCCCGAAATCTGGCGCAACCTGTTTGCAGGTTTCGATACGATCTTTATTAAAGAAAATTATAATAAGTCGGTAATTAAATGTATTTAAAAAATTTAAAACTATGTATTTCTTAAAATTTATTGAATGGAATTTTTATTTAAAGATAATTTTTACGATTAATTAAGGAAAACATAAAATATTTCCATAATTTAGACAAAAATTCGTTGAGTCTAGTTTAAATAAATAACACTAAATGAATTTATCAAAATACACACCTTACTAGAGAAAAAGAGCTACCAAAAGCTAGACAATAATACATAGATACCTACAAAATAAGTAATACCAATTGTTTTTATCTCCTACGTCATAATAAAGTGAGTTATGTCGGCAAAAAAAACCACGGGTATGGCTGTTTATTTAATTTATTTCAGCAACGACGAACGCTCGACAAAAATGTATACTTAATTTTCAATGCAATATTTTCCCCAAAAATGTACAAAAACGCCATAATATATGTTAAACTGTGGCGACACAAATAAATTGAATATTCAATATTACAGTATTTAATTATCAACGAACCCTCCATACACTGCACTAAAACTCACATAATTATGAAAAATAAACTACAACTTTGGACAGGATATTAAGCGAACACATCATGGATTTTCATTTGCAGTGTCAATATGTGTTGTTTTGCAGAATATATTAAATCGGTAAGAGTGTGTAAGGTTGTTTCATACGACACGTGGGCGGCGGCGCGTGCCGGGCGCAGGCGGACGGCGAAGGCGCGCCGCCAGTAGCCGCCGCCGGTAGCGCCGCCATTTACACCACAAATTAACAACCTGAATAAACATATCATTACAAAACATCTAAAAGGACAACATTTATTAAACACTTCTCTCATTTAACACTCAAATAAAACTCATACGATGACGACGCCGACGGCACGCCACTTAACCACATTATGAAAAGTAATGATCCGTTATAATAATATTTTCATAGTTATGACAGTTAAATTATGTGTAGACAGAATATAAGACAGTAAGAAAGCGCCATAAAAATCCGAAGTCTGGCTGCGTGGACATGTCGCTAGGCGATGCCGGCGGAACGTTTCCGTGGATGATATACCGAAGACGAGCGCGACAGGCGCGCGCGCATCGCGCCCGGCGCCAGCCTGCGCCTGCGCGGCGTTTTGTTGACTTATGACTCTTGTAATGTATCGCAATGCCTCTATCACTCATGAATATTTATTTAAAAAAATATAGATTACAATTTATAATGTCTTCACGGCACAGAATATGAACGTGTTTAAGGTTATAAATATATCACTGAGAATGTTACATGTTAACTTTACACGCGTAATTATTTAAGTCGAGTAAAGAAATGAGACAGGCGGTCTATTAAGTGCAGTAGAGGTGCTGTTAACGGCAATGAGCATACTTTTAATGAGATACTTCTGAAGATCAACTGCGCCCTGTCATTTCTAAGCTTCAACGCACAAAGTAAGATTTATAGATAACCTGAAGACGCAAATGACCTTAGTAAAATGCAAAACTTACAAAGGGTACATGTAGGTACTCTACAGCTGTTCCGTGCTACATAAAAACATTAAAATCAAAATAGTTCGTTTATGGTGTTTATAATATCGTCATCCATTCAGCCGAAAAATGTCCACTGCTGGACATAGACCTCCCTAGCATCGCCATTTCGACCGATTCTGTGGTTCTCGCAATCAGCGGATTCCTATGGCCTTCACCAGGTCATCGGGCCACCTTATGGGAAGTCTTCCAACTATACGCAAAAAGTTCATAATATCATTCTCCTGACCTTATCCAAATTTATTTGGAGTCGACGTAACATTTATTTTCCTTCCCTACCTCTCTATTCATCTCGGTAGGCCCTTTCTAACCATATCATCATTCACACAGTCCATCCTTCGTTTCATTGGTCTTCCCCGACTCGAGATTATAGCCATCGACATTCATACTCAAAACTTTCCTCACGAAGTTTTCCTCAAAAGTTGCTAAACGTTCATAATATCCTAGTAATAGGGAGGAAGGCTATCGGCATTTACCTATTTGGCAGCATTCCATTTTTCCAAGAAAAATTAGGTTTTAAAGATTTGAAATCAAACCTAAGAACTAAGCTGAACTCCGAAACAGAGCAAGAACGAGGCTCGACTAATTATGAAAAGTAATACAATAGATAACTTATTAGAAACATAATGTTAGGAGCGGCTACGGCAATAAAATTTATGAAAAATAACATCGAATGTTAACGTACTCTAAATTATGCTAAAACTCCCTAAACTAATCTCCATTAGGCGCTTTAATTTAAGATGTTACAAGACACATATATTCCTGACTCATAAACTGCGTCTTGTTTGCGTTCAATTAATTTAAATCTAAAATAAAAATGCTAGAGGCAATAAAAGAAAACGTATGTGTAATTTTTCTAATCTGTATCAGGCTGAGGCGAACTCGAACTAGCGGTTGTCCGGCTCTCCGGCTTCCCGTGGTTCATAAAATGCATTCAGGGTAGCCATTAAAAGTATATTTTATCGCGTTTTAAATATTTAGATATTCATCTGGTGAAAGTTATCTTAAATTTAGTTCATTACAACGTAGATGTAAGTCGTGAAACTAAATACGCTCGCGGACAAGTCGGCACGTAACTGTAATGTCTTTTGATAAGGGGAGCCGTCGCTTTTTACTGTCTTCTAATGATACATTACATCTATAGCACAGAAACACATATCACTAATGGTGATTTTCAGCTTGATCCACTGAAATCAAAGGTCTGATTAGCACATATAACATAACATAGCATCACGCCTGTTTACCTCGAAGGGTTAGGCAGAGGGCTATAGAGGGTCTGATTAATCACATCAATTGGCCAAAAATAATAAATAGAAACCTTTTCTTCCTACGCCACAATATTGGAAGGTAAAAGATATAGGTATATTTTTTATTAACTGCGCAAGGATTTTAAATTCGTCTTTATAATTAGCAATCTGATTATATTTGTAATTGCTAGGTGGGCTGGACACGCGTAGTATTTAACCTCTACGGGGTATTATGCAAACCTTCAATTAGCTGGGCCCTAAAAGTCATAACATTCATTGGAAAACATAAATAGAGTAGATGACTCAGTCTTAACTACACGTACTGTACAATAAAGAAATAATTGACAATTATTTCAGATATCAGATTTAATAACTTAAAAATGTACATAATTTCAAAACTTCTTTTCTACTTATTTCTGTTATATAGATCAGCATTAATAAATTATAGAAAACATCACAAAGCTCTTATGAAATTTGATACACCTTCATACTTATAACAAATACATTATGTCAGACAGATAAAATTAATTAGATGCGGATTGCGCAAACATCTAATTATTTAAAAATTCAACGGTAACCCAAGCCGTTTTCAAAACATGAGCATCGTGAAGTGAAATAAAAAGTTTAAACTGTCGAATATCGATTAAGAAACCGTGTGTTGGCTCTTAATGAGGTCGATACGTCTTCCCGTAAGTACATTATGAGATCAAACGCAGGGTCAGACGCAACCGCTGAATTATTAATTTACAAGTATACTCAATTAAACACAATTAGGACCTTTAGCTCCTGTTTGATTACGGGATGTTTCCAGTTTGGACGCACTTATGTGAGCTTTATTAGGCTCAAATAAATTCAAAAGTTGGTTCACAAAACAGCGATGGCTACTGACAATGAATTAGATACGACTTGCAAAATTCTAATACCAGGCAAGAGTTAACCTTATTGTTAATGAAAATAGGAACGTCAAGGAATAATATTTTGACGAGGCTTAACATGACAAAGAAATTGGTGTATAAATCAAGTTTTTTATATTGTAAAAGAAACTCAAGTTGAGCTCATGTATATTTCTTTTAAACGAACCTCCGGTTTTTAAAACACTAGTCGGTAGTCGATAGCATCATATATCAAGTTGTCGAGTCATCTATCAGCGGACACGTGCATTGTTTGTAAACTACAAGACAACTAGTTTTGATGCTGGCGGTACTAATTGCGGATCAGAGTGTGTTCACATAAATATAATCCGCCGTGAGCGGCTTCGCTCATTTGTACAGCGGCGGACGGTTGTCATGTAGCCGTATTAATATCGATGAATAAGAAATCCGTTATGGATGGGCTACAAGGCTGGCCATTACTGCGCGATCTGCCGCTGACTGCGCGTGTTGGATGGCTACCATTCTATCCTGTCGTTACCCGTTTTTATCTACCTCTATTTATGTTGTGCCTTGTACAGTAATTATTCATTTCGTTTCATCGGGTGCTCGTAGTGAATGTACTACGCACGCTGCTCCGACTGCTGATTTATTGAAATACATATTTTGAATACGTTTATTCCTGGTGTGTTTGATATTCACGACTTACCTTAAGAAAATGTTTAGTAAATATAATGCATTGCCTTCCCTATCAACGCCGATGTTAGCTTGTGTGTTTAACATCCTTCATGTGAGTTACATTGGGAGAGGTTGTCTCAGCTCTATACATCACGAGGAGACTTGGGCCTGCGAGACAAGATTCATAAATAATGTTATAATAAGGACACTTGTTGCGCAGTAGAACTTATTTTAAATACTTAATTCTATTTATTACTCCCTGTATCAGCAACGCGGTAAAGATTTTTCATAGCTATCAGAATCAGTTACTGGTTATATTTTACAGCAAAACCATTTTTTTTACCTTTTTGCCCCACTCCTGGATGAAGGTCTCCCCCACAAAAGCAATAATAATTGTATTTTGAAAACCGTTTAGGTAGGTACTGTCATTGAAAATTTTACTAGTGATAGCAACATTTATTGGAATGTCTCACTGACACTTCCCCTAGCATAGGCATAGACTCTGCGTAGTACTTCGTAGATCTGCGTACCTAGTCTGCATAGTACTGCGTAGCACTGCAAAGTATGGTGTAGCACAGCGCAGCAGGGCGTAGCATGGCGTAACGCGGCGTAGCACCGCGTAGTACAGCGTAGCATGGCGTAGCATGGCGTAGCACTGCGCAGCAAGGCGTGGCTTAGCGTTGCTCTGTGTAACACGATGCAGCTCTGAGTAGGATGCTATAGTTTTGATATTTGCATTTTTTTAAATGGAGCTCATTCAGGAAATAAAACTAACTTTTGGCTTCAGAAAATGTTAAATAGTAAGTTCTTTCAATATACGGCAAAGGGTTGTGTTGTTAGTTGTTACTTTACACCTTGTTCTTACTTTAATCATTTCAATTGTTATGAAGCCAATAGGTCCTTATATAGTGAAAGGGTGATCCTAACCATAAACATTTTAAAAGGTGCAGTAACAAAAAAATGCCTAGAACTCCGAGATCTTTGCTAAATTATCAAGTAATAAAGGGTACAGTGAGAGGGAGTGTACATCGGCAAGCCTGCACGGGGATCGTCATTAGATCGTGTGCGCGAACGCGGGGGGTCTGCGCCGGCGATCCATCACGAACCGCCGAAACACCGAACTATACGATTATTATATTCAATAATCGATGAGCATTAAGTGAAATTAATTTTATTGGGTAATGGCGCGGGTCGTGCCGGCGCGCGCGCAAACGAGCCGTATTAGTAGCGGGCACGCAGCGCCAGCGCAGACCCGCCAGTGTCGTGACCACCGCGCATTGCTGCGAAGTAATAATGCACCAGTAATAGGGCGATTATTGTTCATTAAAATATAAATGTAATATAGCGATGTGTGCCCTTCGCAACAATTCTTGTTCTTACAGCATGACTTTCGAGCTTCCACTTCACCTGAACTTTTTTAAATGACTCCCTGCTGTTCTAAACCCGACTATAGTATGATCAAACTCTACCAGGAATAGTATACTGTCAGCATAATAGTGTAACATTACATCACACCCATATTCCCCGAAAGGGTGGGTGGAAGGGTTGTCAGGGGTACGCCTGTTGCGAACAACCGAACTCAAATCCAGACTCCGCGCTGCTTCTGATAATACTGTCATCGGCATACTGGTATTACAAAAGTACTCCTTTTTGGAGAGTGCAAATGTGATGATAAGTAGGTGAAACTAATGGTACATTTAAGCCTTTGGCTGGTAAACTAGGAAATTTTATTTAACCGTTTGGTGACAATGGATTGGTACTACTGAACTTTAACAAAAACACCGAACAATGGTTTTGTAAAATATCTTACGATATCTGCTATTTGTGATAATAAATACAGATCATTATGTGAATGTCGGTAATGTATTTTCCCACTGTTAAAGTGTTCAATAAGGTAAAGGCGGTGGCAGACGCAATTTGATTCTCATAGCTTACACCATTTTATAACAGAGCCTATTACACCGATAATGGTGTTTCCATATTAGTCAGCAATTGCCCCAGTTTGCCATGGGCTAGGCGAGCACGGAACAATTTTTGACCATAGAACCCAATCGTTAATCTCTACATATTATTAAACGCAATATCTGTCTGTAGGTTAGCACATTTAATCTCTAGAACCAACGATCCAATTATATGGTTTAGTTTGTAATCATAGGGGCATGTTATCCGCTATGGTTTTGAGTCTATAATCAGTTACAGTAAGTAAAATAGTGAAGCTGCAGAAAGTCATGTAGCACACTGCAAAACTAGACGATACTTTCTCTATTACAAAAATCAAAAAGTAAATAATGGAGTTGTGTTCATAGCAAACAATCGAATCTTTTAACTAAGTGGAGGTGTTCGTAGTGCGTTATAAATGATGTGTTCCGGTTCAAACATTTGGAACTGAAGTAGGCAGCTCTTATCATACAGAACAAATAACATGGAGAACAATGAAGCGCTGTAGGCACGCTCGTTGTGTTCAACTGATCGGAGTTGGAGCTTTTTTATAGTGTACGACAGCTTTAAGTTAAAAAATAGACCTCACAAGATGCTGCAGATATTTTTTGTATCAAATTTTGCCAAAGCTGTGTTACAAATTTACAATCATTTTAAATAAATATAATACAGATTTTTTATACTATGAGAAAATAAATGCGTTACGTTTTCCTGCTAGGTAAAGTCATTGCAGCCACGTTTACCTACTTTAACTTAAAATACCTTTAACAGAAAGCCAATCAGCACCTTTATAAGGACCTTATAAGGCACTTCTCATTGTAAATGGGTTCAGAAGTCGTGCAGTGTAAAGGGGTTCGAAGCCGATGACGCGCGCCGACGAGTGGCTCGCGTGTGGCCACCGTTACTGTCCCACAACAATACCCGCTGATATAAAGAAAATATTATTTATTTAAATTCCATAAAACCCAGCTGTCGTTATGTACCACCATATTCTTATGTAGGCCACGTCACAAAAGGCGACATACAACTTTTATCTACAGTTATTGTTATTTACAACACTTGAAGCCTTTTACGAATCGTATGAAAGGAAAGTTCATCAACAGTGTTGCAAGACTTGGAAGGTTTTTACATCGGGTTATTTAGTGATCAACTTCCTAGTGTCCTCAGTTAATGCTCGTGGCGTGTTCCTGTACGGATCAATATGAGCAAAACCAGTCCGCAGATAATAAATATATCAACCGACTGATTGTTACCATAAACTATTAAGAATAATAGTAGGAACACCTTGCTTGGCATAACTTATGAACACGGGATTAAATAGCTTTAGTGATTTTTATTATCAGTTCTCTACAATTTTGTCTCGTTTATGTGACCAGTTTTGTTTAACTTTGTATAATAGGTTAGGCTTTCGTTGAATCTACAATTTTAGACTAGATATTTATATAATGATAAATGATATCTCAACGCTATTACAAAAATAAACCAACCGCAATACTCAGAACCGAGCAGAGTATCAACAAACAATAATTAAAAATTATTAATGACGCAAGCCAAGTGTATCTCGAACAGTTTGTAGCGATATAAATCAGAGCGATGTACCGCCACACTCGGTAGTGTACTCAATTAATTAGCGACTTCAATGGAGAGCCCGATCACGAACAACTATTACAACATTTACCTAAAATAATAACAAATATGTATCAGTGTCACAATTCACAATGATTTTATTTGTACCTACCGTGTCACCTGTGAGATAGAAGTAAAATCAAAATCAAAATCAAAATATTTTATTTCACATAAGCCTGCATGGGCACTTATGAAACGTCAGAAGCTAGGTGCACGGTTCCAATTTGTCGTTTCCTATGGAGAAGAGCCGGCAAGAAACTCCACGGTTACTCTTTTAAAAATAATTGGCTTTTACAATGTTTTCAAATTACAGTGATAATAGGTATGGGAGGACAGTGCAGGCCAGTCAATAAGTACCAGGTACTTAGAGGAATGAAAATACAGAATAGAAAAACGTCTACAAATCTAGTCTCTAAGGCCTACAACGTTCTCTCATTCACAATATGTAAAAGAATCTACCTATATAAAATGAATCTATTTGAACCAAGTGACATGATTTCGATGACAATCACTGAAAATAAATAGTAGGTAGTAAAATTGATGTATAATGTCAAATAATGACGAGAATATGTCAGACATTGTAAAAAATAATAATAATAATAAAAAGAATAAAAATTAACATTGCGATTTGGGAGCAGTTAATAGACTTTCACACGGTTTTGCTGTTAATGAGGTACCAGGGATGCCACATGTGCAGAAGGAATTAATGCCAAACTTCCCTGTCTTCAACGTAGTCTTTTATCTTATAATATGCTTTTTTGATAAGGACACGTTTGATGTGAGTTTTAAACTTTCCATCGCTAAGTTCTGTAACCGACTTTGGCAACTTGTTATAGAAGCGGATACTGTTTATTAGAAATGACTTGCTAGTTTTAGTTAATCTAAATTTTGGAATCACAATTTCATCTTTACTACGTGTATTAAGTAAGTATGTAGTAAACGGCGAACCTCTCAAAAAATACCCACATTAATTTTCTTTTAGCAAAGGCACCTTTCACCGGACATTTAGGTAAATAAAGACTTTTTTTAGACAAAATATTTTTAATTTTGAAATCTTCCTAGTTGTAACTTTTTCATTTTTCACACAGAAATAACTTAAGCCGATTTAAACTTTTTTTAAATAGATCTGGCTATAACCGATAATCTCTTCCAAGAGCAGGTCGGTCGTTTAAAGTGAAAAAATAATATGTAGGTGGACGCCATATAATGAGTCAGACAGAATATGATTCGACTTGGAATATTAATTCAATGCCATATTGAAATTAAATTAATTAAGTATAAGACTTGAAAAGTATGGAACTTGCCGTGGAACAAAGTTGGATTGATGGTTTGAAATTAATTTTGACCAGACAGATTTGCGTGCGGTTCTAGAAAGCTAAAATTATATTGATTTTAATTCTAAAAGCTTTAGTTATATAGCCTGCAGGCTCTAATACTTCATTGGTTTTCGTTGTGAATATCTCGCACATTTGTCCGAATCGCTGTTATAGTTTAAGCCGAGCATGACACTTGACATCGGATACCTGCCACCTGGAACTGCTTTTGGTATATTAGACAGCTAACAATTATTAAGGTATGTACTATCGACTAAAAGTTCTCACGGTAGTAACCTCTTTCATTATTTGATGCCTGAAACCAATTCGCGTTTATAATATTTACTAGCTGACCCGAGCCCGCTTCGTTGGGCGGTAAACATTTTTATATCACTCAATAGATTACGACACGGTCGCGGTTCCAAACCTATGTCGTATTATCTCTTTAACCATTCGTCCAAATTATATGCAGTAAAAGGGAAGTCTTTTGTTTTAAACACTTGAGACGATAAATATACTTATTTTGATAAGAATTCATAATTGTTGATAATATGACCAATAAACATGACCTAACGATTTAAATGATTTTTTTAAATATAAAAAACTACTTCTTGTGGCTTAAATATAAAAGTTAGACATATGCTGTCACTGACTTTTTTGTAGGCATTCAACTTTTCTCTAGAACTAAATCATATACATCTCTCATGGTTAAGGCAGCGTTCGTATGAAACGTTATCGTTCGACCGTTTTTCTCCGTCTTACTTTGCAAATCCGACTACCACGAAAAAACCTTTTCATTTTTCGGGTTAATATATAGTCTATAACACTCACAAATAACGTGCCTTTCTATTGGTAAAACATTTTTTCAAATCGGTTCAGTAGATCCAGAGATTACCCCCGACAACCTCACAAACTTACCAACTTTACCTCTTTATAATGTTAAGTATAGATTAGAATATGTACAGTATTGCTTTACATTTTACATTACTAAACGTAAATATTATCGTTTTCCCACGTTAACAGCTGATTATTGCTAACTTCAGCCATACGGTCAATCGGTAATTTAGTAATTTTTCATCACTTTAATCCTAAATTTACTTTTTTTTAATATTCACCAAAGAATATTTGTATTAAAGTTGTGCGAAAAAGTTTTTGATAGATTGTTTTTGGTACCTACTAACCTTAGATCTACCCATCGAATGAGTTGGTTTTAGAATAATTTATAATGGCCCATTCATTATAACAATCTTAGGACTAACTCTATTCGATAACAACAGTTTTGGCAGCCTTGTATCTACATAACAGTGGTCCCAATAATTCCATAACAGTAAATTGTTTAATCAGCCTAGAAGATCTTAAGCAATTTGGTGCACGCTTGTTACCTCAAGCTTCGTTACAATCATACTACTGTAGGCTACGGTTTGCAAAATGAAATCGGAATCAACATTACCAACATTCCAAAAGTAATTAGCCCGATAATGTACTGCTTATTGGAAATAAATACGTACATGTATAAAACGAATGTCTTATATTAGTTATCGGTAGTTGATTCCAGGACTATTCTATGTGTAATTAGATAAGTAATTATTGACTACCTCATTTGTCTAGTAGGCGCAAGCGCAGCTGCCTAACATTAAGGAGTATTATGCTTCCAATCCATGCAACTACTTAAAGCGTAAGAGTACCCAATAAATAACATAGATACGGGACACCTTTATCAATCAGTAACTGTAGGTGATCAACAGAACTTTTTGTCAGGTGTGAAGCTATAAAACAAATTACCTAATAAATTAGCACATTTAGCAAGTTCCGTGAGCTGCCATTTATCAGATGTAATCAAACCTCTTCTCAGCAGCTCTGACAAACGCATGTATGTTCTACGGACAGTAGTCGTCCACATCATTAGCATATACCTACCATGCCACTCCATTTGTCACCGTCGAGGACTCTGCAACCGGAGTGACTTCGCAATCGCATCATCCTCTTTTAAGTTTATTAGAAGTTGATTTACATATCAGTGACCGGTTCAGCGCGTAATTTAGTATCACTGATCAATCAGCGTTTGACGTGTCGTATAATTATCATCTCTCAGTTTCTTCATAAACGGAGGACTTGTACTATCAGCGACATAATATTCTGTTAGTTTTAACACGATATCTTTTGAGCAGTGGGACGAAGAAATCACACCCTGCTTTAATTTGAACCGACTTCTTTTGATAACTTTCACTGGTGATTGAGTCCGTTACTTTAATATTGGTAAGGATTTCCAGAAATGATTAGGACATTTCTAAGCCATTTACAATAATAAAGCAACTTCCGGCAAGATTCCAAGTCAAACAAAGTTAGGTCATTCAATTTTAGCGATAAATTCAAATGGATTGCGTAGCCCTAACAGTCAGAAGAATACATGAAGCTGATATAGCGAGTTGGTCTATGAGACAGCTATGCTCAACACATCATAACCAAGCACCTGTAACTGCACCCGACTGTACAAATGTTTAAATAAAACGCAAAACATGTAATAACAACGTCGCACAGCGGGCACATGCAATCAAACGCTTGTCGCGGCTGTATTAATAGTGTCGCAGCCTTGCAGGACGCTATCTAGGAGTTGCGACAGACGGAGTCGCCGACCACTTCTCCAAGACCTGTGCACCGTATAATTACTGGTACAAAACTTTCATAACTTCCCGCGCCCGCCGAGCCCGGCCCGTCAAATAAGAATGAGAGATATTTCAGGCGTTTGTATGCTGTCGCTTAATTACACGGTGCTGTTGTCGCTTTAATAGAATTTAATTGTAGTCCCCGGTTCTAAGTCTAAGCGCTCGGAACTTGTTTCTAGTAAAATTAAACTATTATCAATTCCCTGGGAAGAACAATATTAATCGCCGTGACTGTATCAGGTGTAAGGTTTCTGTTTGTTGCGTAACTAAACGTAGAGCCCAAACGAATTGTGGAACAAACTGTCCAATTGTCACAAGTTACCTTTTCGATATGCTAGCGTAGGTGTTGTTTGTGGAAATTCGTCTGAGCACTTAATTCTATATTTTATAAGTAGGTACACACTTGTGGTGCTTTTTCTGCTTGTTTTACCCTTTTCAGGTCTTATTTTCAGTGTAAATTATTACCTATTTGTCCACTTCAGAATCAATGATCAATAAACGCAAATGTGAAGACTCTACTCATTCGCCAGATACATCCATCGATAATGCAACAAATCTGTCTCCCCACACATATTATGCGTACATTAAAGTATCAATCAATATATTAACTTTCCTGACACACAATCAGGCGCACGGTATCCTAGGACCAACCGCGCGGTGCATGTGTACTGCCATTACAAAGATGTACGCAATTGCTCCGGTCTGATTAAATATCGTTATCGCGTGTATCAAAAGCTACTGCACTTACCTACAGATCAAAAACTGCTGAGTTAGAACATCGATCAATGTGAATAAGTGGAAATAATAAAAGGGACATTTAAGACCATTGTCACACCAAAAGCTAAGTAGAAAATCTAACGTCATGAATGGAAGAGAACTTGACAGAAACTTTTACCGAAAAGATTCTTTATAAGCAGCAACCAGAGATAAGTTTATTGAGAAAATTCCAAACAAGTTTTATAAACCATGAAAAATAGGTATGTAGGGCAGTATTAAATAAAACTGAAAAACAAAAGCTACATGGACATAGAACGGAGAAAGTTTTACGACCGTATCTTTCAGTTCGTAATTCGTTACAAGTCATTATTTGTCACAAGTGAGAGTTTTCCATTTCGATGTTGAAGCTAACTTTCGTAGCTGTCAGTGCAGTAACAGCACTGTGGTTGTAGTAAGTCCGCGCTCGTCCCGTTAATGCAGCACACGAGCCGAGCTTGTTACGAGCATTGTGCGGCGGTGGCGGCGCGGCCGATGATACATTATTTTTATAACAATAAATCGTTGTAAGTAAAGCACCGCTGTCTGCCGGGTGGTCTCCGTGCCTCAGTGTCTCGGCCTCTGCTGGCTGCCCCTAGTCGCCGCACGCTCGCTCATCATGCCTTGCGACTCTGACTTAAGACTACTCTACACATTTTACAACACGACATCAACCATTAATCTCTTTACGAACATCTGTCCATCCGTTTAATTATTTTTTCATTACAATCATTGAGAAATATCAACAGATTTTACGACTGGGAACGAAAACTCTTTCATTTTTTTTACAACACCCTATCATTACCAGATAACAGATGAAAAAAGGCGATGGCTTTTCAATAGTTAATTTATTAGTTAACGAACGACCAGATACAATCTATTGGTTGCATACATAAAGATAAATGCCATGAGACACGTTATAAGACTGTGGCCAACTGGCCACTGCACTGGCCGAAGCTGTGATAGCGATCGTAAAAATTAATAGTCCTTGACACGCGGCGTTCAATTTGCTTTTTAATTAGTAGCGCGGCAGTGATATCGTACGTTACCGGAGATAGTGGAGATAACCGTTATGGGGAATCAATAACGATCTCCACTGATACCTACTGTATATCTCTACTAACTGAATTTTAAATAACGCGATTAACTTTACATTTACATTTTTAAGTTAAGTGTTAAAATAATACCGATGAATATTTATATCGCTCTATGCATGTGACCTCAACTCTCTTTTTATTTTTATTGAAATTGGGATCCATATTTTATTTCAGCTACAAGTTGCACCTATAGCTTTTGGGAGAGAGAAAAAATAAAGAAAACCTTATGGTTATGATCTTATGATCATTCCTACAGTTTTTTTTCGGTCTATTCAAAATAAAACTTAAGCCACTGCCAACATTGTATTGTTCAATGACGAATAAATTCTGTTTTTTTTATTTGAGTTTACGACACATAAACAATAAACATCTACAATAAAATACTGATTAATACCGTGCCAAGTTGTTCAAAGGATTTCAAGGAGGCTTGAAAATATAAACAGAAGGTTTATCGCTGTAAACAAATTGGTTTAATAGTATCTATTTAGTTATGCGCATATTAACTGTGGGGGGAATTGAATCGCGTTAGTTAATAGCTCACGACATGGGACCGACGTGTGCCATATATTTAGTTTTGTATTAATATCTAAATTCATTTAAATTGGCTTATTACAAAACCTTTCTTCTCACGCCTCCATGTTAGGTGTTGGTTAATAATTTACTATTTATGTACTTGAATATATTCCCATGAATTGTATAATATAATGTAATAAATTTTCAATTTACCAAGTCGGCTTTGTCATTTGCGTTAAGTCCATCGTTTTGTCCTATATTATATCAACGTCATATGGAATGAAAGAACGATTGCAGCACATTTCCGTGCTAGGATGTAATCGCAACCGTAGCATTACGTAAATGCTATGAAATTTCAGTTAAAAGGTAGTTATTAATTACTCGCTTTTGCCATGGGTCTTTGCGTGGGATATTTTACGACCTCCACGGGAACGTAGTACCGGGGTAAAAAGTACCCTATGTGTTAATCTAGATCCATTCAACCGATTTTGCGTGGTTGAGTAACAAACATCCAAACATACAAACTTTGACATTTGTAATGTGTTATTATTATAATATAACTCCAAAAAGATTGTACCTACCAGATAACTTTAAATTAGATGCAAGTAATTAACAATATTTTATTTCAGTTTAGCCTTCAGGGGTACGACCTAAAAAAGTGTAGCTAAATTGAATCTAACTCAACGATTCGGAATTGACATCATAGTTCCACAATATTTCAGTGTCTACGTGGAAAAAAACATTTTTTTTTTCATTTTTTCGAAGTAGAAAGACAATTTTTCTTATATTGAATATTAAGTTGTTAATTTTCGTTAGTCTTTCTATGGTCACTGGGATCATAGAAATTGTTTTCAAATTACCATTGTCAAATATGACAAGTCAATTATAGCACCTTAATGAGCAATCTAAAATAGGAACCATCCGTAAAAAGCTCAAACACAAATTGATTATAAAAAAGAACAGCTTAACATTCAATTTAGTAGATACAAAACACCAAAACAAACATATGATTAAGAGAAATTATCAGAACTGCCGTTACGTTCTCTTAATCAAACGTCGGATTTAGTCAATTTAGGTTTAATGATAGTGTTGTGCGCGTTAAGCTCGTTTGATTTATTGTATAGGACTCTAACTTTAAGGGATATGATTCATGTGTATGTGTTTTAACGCCTGTGTGTGTAAAGCCTCATATTCATGGGAAGTTAAAGTTGCGCAACAGTTGGTAAACATGGTGTAATGTTGCTGGCAACCAACGACAATATTTCCTATCTACTAGGCGAAATTACGTTAAGGTGTGACCCGCGGTAAATCCTGTTTATCATACTAATAAAATGTTTTTCAAAATCCTAAAGCACACAAAATTATTATTGTCAGGACCACTTTATGCTACAGCTTCCGGGAAAACAAAAACATGTTGGCACAGCAATGATGTGCAAATTTTATTTCCCAAAGCTCGAAGGAAAAATGAATGACGAGTGTGTGAGTGTATGTTTATGCGTGCGTGTGTATTGAGGTGCGCACGCGCTCACCGCACGGAAGCGCTATCGGTCGTTCATCGACGCGTGATTTACGACGCGCCATCTCACTACACACTTTTACGTTTCCATAAAATAAGAAAAGAAATTCGAATATCACTGCCTACTGGGATTTGAGAGGCTATTGCCGACTTGGCGTAGTGATACTTAGTTGATCAGGTATTATACTATTTATCTTAGTAGATATAAAAGTACCGTAGGTACCTATATAAACCCTACTTACATGAATACTTCGCTCCCTACGGCCGGAAAAAGTAAGCCCCATTCTGTAAATTATATTGGTTTCCTGAAACCGAAAGTTCATTTTAAACATGAATATATAAAAAAATATATAAAAAAATGAATTATATAACATGACATCTCGCTTTTGTTCCCCGAAGGGTTGGCCAGTGGTGTACTATAGTACACCTATATTTCGCCAGTTATTTTTAAGTCCCATGTACTAAGGGGCGACCTCTTTGCTATCAACTAATATTACATATACTTATATATATAATAAGTATCCTGTTTTGTTATTATGTCGTGTATCCAAACATCAGGCATCTAGCCGCGGGAGGGCCCTGGTGACCCGTAATACAGGTTTTTAAATAAACCTACCTCAGGCACCAGTCTCTTACAAAGTTAGCTCCTTTTTCGTGCACTACTTTCTAAGTTTAGCATTAAGTTCATAACTTATGTAGAGAGAGAATAAACGTTATATATTATTATGTGTTTTATTTCACAAAATACACATATAAATTACATTTTTAAATATTAGTATTAAAAAAATATAGAAACATTTAAAAATATAAAAAATAGTAGCCCACGGGTATCGGGAATACGGTCCAAGCTACCGGCGGTCAGGGCTCCAGAGAGAAGGAACCTCCTAGCAATGCGAGCCAATATTATTATTATTAATTATTACACAATATTATAAAACAAATAACACTTTTCCCGACCTGGGAACCGAACCACGGGCCTCGTACTCAGCGGAATCGTTTGCGATCACTATATACCAACGAGGCGGGCCAAACATTACAGCAGTAGGAAAAATGCTGTAACGACACTTCATCAAAATCAGCCAACCCTTCGACATACTTTTCACTGAAGTAATTAGTCGAGATATGTGACGAACGGTAGGTACCTACAAATATAATTTCGTTTAAAAAGATGACAGCTTTAAACTACATTTCACTAAACAGTTTTGCTCATCGTTTATTTTTCTGTCTATGATGAATGTGTTTTGTTTACTAGAGTTACATTAGCCTACGCATTTCTCTTCGTCAGTTTTATATTTTTAACCACCGGGCTTCATAACAATGTGCCATTTCAGTCCATCCGCGAATGTACCACGAATCACGAGTAAACAATGTATTTTTCATGTTTCTCTTTTCTAATTTCATACATTGTACAGTGTACCTGACGTCAAACTGCCTATTAAGATTTTTGCTAGAAACAAAGGTACAGAACAAACTATAGCACCTACCTAAGCGCTACACCGTCAAAGTCAGAGAAAACTTTATTATTTATCTATAGTACGTCCTGCCACTCGCTACCATCGAATAATGATATATCTGAGCACAATAAACTAGATTTCGCTATCTATGTTAATGGTAGAGAATCAATTTGTCATTGTTTATCATTATCCACCGAGATAATGATATCCGCTCTGATTTCGCTGTTATAAATAACAATAAGATTAGCTCCGGTTAAACTCGAAAATCACCCAGGAAGCGTTTTAAAGTAAAATCATAATTCATTAGTCGGTCATTGAGCGTGCGTACGAGCAGACGAGGAGACGGAGCGGCAGCCATTATACGGGATGACGGCGCGCGTGCCGTGCCACGGCCGCCGCCGACGGGTCCACCCTGCCCCCTGCGCCACTCCCGCGCCACGACCCAAAGGGTTCCCTGCCCAAACTCCACGGGTCAAACTTAAGTGGTAACGCCAAGCCAGCCGTCGCCTTTAAATAGGAAACGACACGTTTATCCAATTAGAAATTCACCATATCTTTGTGATAGTTGAAGAGGAAATTTGAGCAATCAACTTGCAGAGCGCCTCGGCGCGGCGTTCCTATCACAGTTTATTCAATTGAGCTCGTAATGAAGTTATGTGAGCTATGAACAGTATGAAATAAGCGCTCCGCGACTACACTGACCGAATATTTGTCTGATGATTCGAAAAAAGTTAATGGTTTGAATTCATTAGATACAAACATTATTAAAATTCATATGACTGTTACAACTTATTTATTCATGAACAGAAACGCCCAAGTCACAGGAAAACATGCCAATTAAACTAGAATACACGAAAATGTTTAACCGAAGTGAACGCTTGTATCGATGTCAATTCTTGCATTTATGGAGTCAATTCTCGATTTAACTCTAACCTTTAAGATTAAAAGATATGCAAAAGTAGTGCCGCTGTCCAAAGACTTATAGTCCGGTAATAAGATAAGTATGACCTCAATACGGATTCCAGAACGAACTGGCCAGTGTGAAATATAGCTAGCATTCTCAATAACGTATAATATATAACCAGGCGGAGTGCACAAAAGCGTGAACTGGGAACAAGTTGTTATTACAAGGTGTTGAACCTGGTTTTCTGATTTATTGTTGAATGGTATTAGCAATGATCAATGTTGTTTTGAGGTGTCTCTTTGCTGCAAGCGTTTTATCTACGTTAATTACGAAACATTCAGTGATAAATCTCATTCAGTCAGGAACTAAACGTGACATGGAATCCATTTATTTTGTCGTTTGATCATAAAATTAATGTCAGTAAATTGACTCGGCTCATATCTTAAACGTGGATTGACCCAAGGAAAATACAATATAAGTGGCGTCGTTAATTTCATTCATAATGTTAGCGTTCTATCAGTAGGTACTGTTTCGATGTTTATATAATTTTGCTCTTCTAAGTTGTGTCGTGTCCGATGCACATACACACATGAATGAGGAAGTGTTGAAGTGTATCTCGGCCGTTGTTTAAGTGGTGTTAGAAGGCAGAGCGGGCGCGAGACGTGTGCCGCGCGCGTGGCCCGTGCGCCCGCGCCGCGCTATCCCCAGCGACGCCGATTGATACACCGAGTTAGCCGACCTCACTCACCGGCCACCGCACTGACCTCATTCATAAATCGTCATTTAAACTTATATTCAAAGAGCAAGGGTCCCCGTCTACTATAGATTCTGCCATATCTTGAATTACGGTGTCTCCTGATGGTTTGTACGGTTTAAAATGATGGCTGATTTATGGAGGAATAAGAGAAAATATTTTGGAGATAAGGTTATAAAAGAGTGTAGTTATTATTATATATCTTAGTTATTCTTTGTATATGTATATGATATTGTGTAAAATATATGTCTTAACAAATGTTAGATCTATGCTAGATGTAGCCTTACGCGGTTGGCATTACGAACGACAGAAATCTGGAAGAACAAATCATCGTAAGATATGATAAGTACCATAAAGTACATTAACAGAAGTAGACAATTGTCTGAAGGAATGCGGTTATATAATGAGGAAATCTAAGTGGACAATAAAAGTGGTGTGTGACGCGTTGTGACAATCGCGTGGCTTAGTGGTGCGCTCCGTCATGCAGCAACCAGTCCAAATTAATATATCCTGGCTCGCGCCGTGATTCCTAATATTATATTTAGACGTGACACGCGCTCGTTTGTATCAATTGCTCCCGTCTGCTTCACTGATATACGGCCGACGCTACTTTAGAACAATGATGGCATAAATTGCGCTATTACGCGCTTTAGCACTGCCCCGCGACCCTGCGCGACTTCTGACTCTCTAATTGACAAATTAGCCTGCACTGATACGCTTGCATGCACAACCGACGATACAATCACTGACAGCCACGGTACTCGTTACCTACGAACAACAAATTGTGCCTACCTACGCTCAATCACCGCAAAGCCAAACTAATTTAATATAACCACAAGTTGTCAAACTGAACGGGGAGGCAACTCGATAAATGAGCACACAAACGATTCCCATGTCGGGGACAAGCGATTACAATGCTCATTAATAACTTCTTGTGCGGCGCCGCTAACTTCACCAATACAAATCAGTCTAATGAGTGGATCCCATGAAAGCCTTTTAATTTCCCATTTGGTGCGGCCACCTCTGATATCGACTGACTGTTATTAATATAGGGCCAGAGCCGGTCGCCGGTGGCGGCCATGGCGGGCACGGCGGCGCTCCCGACAACCTCGATTACGTGCAGCCGTACGGAGGTATCGCAGACGCTCTCTGCGACTTATCTCTCACTATTAATTACGCTCAGATATTCACCGGACAAGTTTTAATGCAACTGCTTCATTTGTTGTACTAAGAGTGCCATATCGGAGACGTTGTAGAAGCGATAACTTTGTACAGCTGCGGCCGTCGGGTGCACTGCGCGGGGCGCGACGTCGCGGTTTGACAAGTAATTTATAACCTATCAAGTTATTCGTGTAGATGACTGATAGCTCCAGAAGTGGGGTAAAATGTGGTATTTACACTTAGCACAGATAGTCATCTAGGTTTAAATCAGTTATTTTGTAAGAGCTGCACAGTGCTACACAGTGGCGGCTCCGCGGCACCCAGCTGATGCAATTACTGTTTCTATTCATAAAAGAATTGGAATCAGATCAGGCGCAGCCGCGGGCTGTACCAGCAAGTGGTTAATAACACCCCACTAAGAATATTGACTGCTGTTGCAAATTGAACTAAACTAGTATCGTGCTCTGTTTAAATCGCTATTTATTTCATATTATTTATCGTTGTCCGATAGATACGTACACTTAATGTAAGGCTTTCAATGCCGTGATGTAGAGCGTCGTAAAAATATACGTAATTTACAAAGATGGGCCTAGTGTTTTATTTTGCTGGAAGATGGACATGCTGACCGTTATGTCTGCCATCATAATTCACGTAAATCTTATTCAGCCGGTAAACCAGTCCGGTAAAAAGAAAATATCAGTTTGAGACGGCGGCGCCCGATAACTGCCACTTTACAAGCAGGTTAACTTATATCGTATCATAGTTATTTCTACATTTATAGACTATATTTATCAAAACTAGAAAAATATTGACTCGCTGTCAGTAAATAAAAATATCGTTATTATTTCATTAAAAGATAACAAATAGCAAGATTTCTTACGTGAAACAACAACTTCTCTCGAAACTCTACCTCAGCTCAGAGCTATGATTTATTGTTTAACATCAAGATAATATTTTAAGCCGGCAATAAACAAAACATGAAACCGGCTAAAGTAGGTGACTTAATTATTCCGTCATTCAGGAGAATTAAAATCAAATTGAATCGAATTTATTGACAGTTAAGATATGTATTATTGTTCCATTGCGTTGTTTTGTACTTGAAATTATCGTCGACCTGGAATTTGAGAACCGAAACTATTAATGGTTTAAATCAAAATCACATTACTCAAATCAAAAGCCAAGTTGATGGATACTCCAAGAGATCAACATTCAGAGTAGGTACTTATAATATACGAACGAGTTGGCGCCTCGTAAGCACAGCAGGGTATTTCATGAAGGACGCGATGAAAAATTATAAACATTGGTTGAAACTGGTGGACATTAGTTATTCCGTCACACCGATGATATCACAGCATTAAGTGCGGATGGTCAGCAGCGGCCAGGTGTCACTTATCTGTGCAGTGACGGACGCACTGTTGAAACTAGAGAAGAAATGAGGAATCTCTCCGACGCGCGTCCGTTGCCATAACTCAGCAAGATAACTCGTTGTCCGGTAAAACTGTTAACGACAAATAACGCAGATAACGTAACGGGCGCCTAAACGACCCTATCTACCGTTTCGATAATATTTAATAATTATTTACATATATTTATCAGATGGATAGAACGCATGCGACGGCCAACGACATCTCGTCGCCGCGGACCGCGGATACTTCTCAAAGTGATTTATTTTGGCATTCGGTTACGACAACTACAAAATTGATATGGAAATTATGAAATATGCTAATAAAATACATATCGTAGCAGTGAAATACAAGAACTATAAACCAATCGAGAACCTAATGAATTTGGTTTGTTTGCATAGATAATTGATATGGCTAGGGGAAACTGTTAGTTTTTAACAGCTGGTTCTTAGTAAATTGATGATAGGTGTTGTCCAAAACAAAGAAATTATTTACAGAATACACTTTCTGTTTATGCTGAAAATATACGAACACTGTTAACTTGAGCAGACCATACTGTGAAAGATGTTTTGTATAAATACATTTATCTAAGAATAATGTTGTTTATTTTTTGTATTGTTCGTATTCTAAATAGAAAAACAGTGGGCTGGTCCAAAAAAACAAGGTGACGCAGTTTTATACGTGTTAACTGCTAATCCCTAAATCCTGTCATTCATGATATATTTCTAGATGATGTATTTCTAGACAGCGTAGGTGAAGCTGTTCCCTGCCAAAGGCATACATACGGACCAAAGCTATTTTTTCGACTACGATATTGACTAATCTTTCAAAACCAAATGATGGTGTACTTAAGGTAATAGAATTTAAGTATTGTACCTACAACATACTGTAAGATGATAAATCTCAATTCAATACATATTTTGGGCATATGAGCAAAAGCAACTTTCGTAGCTACTACGTTGATCGTAGCTCGTAGCACTTCAAGGGAACGCCTATTAAGTACATCCAGGGGTGCGGGTTATTCGCAAGAGATACGGTGGCCCCTGGCACATAGGCAACTGAGTGAACACGGGTGGGTTTTAGTCAGTAAAAGTCTGACACACCCTCCTGCTCTACCCAGAGCGGGAGAAGTTATTTGATAATTTTAATAAAAAAGAATAAAAAAACGCATATTACTTTCCAAATTTTTGCCCAATAACAAAACTTCTGAAACCTGTAGGACTTTTTCATCAACGATTGTATTAACACCCACGGTTATCATTATCAAAATAAAAAAATCAAAATTAAAATAATAGGGGTAGTAAGTATGAAATTGACGTTGTATAATAATAGACACTTCGAATTGACATAAAATCTTCATGGTGCGAGATTTTCGTGTGAAACTTTTTTCACGTGATACCTATGAGGTTCTTCTTTTAAAAAATGTGCAACATTCGATTTTCGACTTTCAATTGTTTTTTTATTCAGCTTAGACGTAAAGATGGATACTTAGAAAATCCTAGTTATTTTTAAATACGAGTTCAGTCGCGGAACTTACGCGGCAGAAACGGCTCGCAATATCAACGTTGCGTTTGGAGAGAAGACTGCTAATGAACGCACCGTGCGTACTTGGTTTAAACGCTTTCGTAATGTAACGTTTTATTGAAAAAATAAAAAAAAAAAAAATAAAATAAAAATAAATAAACTACGACTTGAAGAACGAGCCACGTGGTAGACCGCCCACACAGGTGAATAACGCTGAATTGAAGGAGATGGTAGAAGCCGATCCGAGTCAAACTAACCAGGAATTAGCGGCATGGTTTAAAGTTACCCTACCTACAATATTGACTCATTTACATCAAATCAATAAGATAAATAAATTATGAAAAATGGGTACCTCATGATTTGACTGATCTGCAGAAAGAAATGCGTGTTGAAATTTGTGTTGCCTTGTTGTATCGGTACAGAAATAAAGGAATATTAGATCGAATTGTGACATGTGACGAAAAGTGGATTGTTTACGATAACCGTAAGCGAAAAATGCAATGGCTGACCCCAGGTCAAACGCCGCAACAGTGCCCTAAAGCAAAGCTTACCAATAAAAAGGTAATGGTAACTGTTTGGTGGTCTCTTCATGGTGTTATGCCCTATAACTTTCTCAGGTCTGGTCAGGTAATAACAGCAGATGTTTACTGTGCCGAACATCGAACAATGATGGTGAAACTGGCAGAGAAACAGCCCCAACTCGTGAATCGATCTTCACCATTATTGCTCCATGATAACGGAAGCCCTCACACTGCACGAGAAACCGTTGTAACTCTACAGGAGCTGCAGTTAGAAACTATACGTCATTTATCACTACCATTTGTTTCGTGATGTGGACAATTTTCTACGTGATAAAAAAAAATCTTCCCAGGACGCAGTACAAAATGCTTTCACACAGTTTGTTGAATTTAGGTCCTCAGAGTTCTATCGTAAAGGCATAAATGAACTTCCGTTTAGATGGCAGCAATGTATAGAAAATGAGGATAAATATTTTAATTAAATAAATATGTTATGTACGGCACGGTTGGCGCAGTGGTTAAGCGATCGACTGCTGCGCTGGGTGTCGCGGGTTCGATTCCCGCACTGAACAAATATTTGTATGATCTGCAAGTAGTTGTTCTGGGTCTGGCTGTTTGTGTATGTGAGTTTAAATGTTTGTAAATGCACCCACGATACAGGAGAAATTCCTAGTGTGGGGCAACGTATTTAAAAAAAAAAAAAAAACGAGATTCAATTTTTCAGTACAAATCGGCAACTTCATACTTTAACCCCTAATATTTTATTTCACATAAGCCTGCATGGGCACTTATGAAACGTCAGATGCTAGGTGCACGGTTCCAATTTGTCGCTTCCTATGGAGAAGAGAGAATATAATAAGAATAAAAATTAACATTGTAATTTGGGAGCGGTTAATGACTTTTACATAGTTATTCTGTTAATGAGGTTCCAGGGAAGCCACATGTGCAGAAGGAATTAATGCCACACTTCCCTGTCTTCAACGTAGTCTTTTATCTTATAATATGCTTTATCAAAAAGCATATTATAAGATAAAAGACTACGTATATTATAAGATAAAAGTTTAAAACTCACATCAAACGTGTCCTTATCAAAAGGACACGTTTGATGTGAGTTTTAAACTTTTCATCGCTAAATTCTGTAACCGACTTTGGCATCTTGTCCGTTATCCCAATTTATGTGGGGTCGGCACAACATGTCTCTTTCTGCAATACCTCTTTCTCTATTAGTCGTCATATCGGTAGTCACTAGTCACCCATATCATATCTAGCCATATCATCTTTCACACAGCTAATACCATGGTTCCATCAGTACCTACAGTCATGTACGTATTCATAAGAACCTACAAGTTTTGTAGTATGTACTGCTGTTGCAACGGATTCATTACTTTTTTTAAATGTCCAACCTAGTGTACTGATATAATTAGATAGCGTTGTATATAAAACAGAGAAACATCCGGCTTTGCCTGCGACAAGGCGGTATCTTGTTTCATTAGTGACGTATCAATACTTAACTTAATAAGTATCAAAACATTAATGATTAAGGCGAACACGCCCCAAACGCGACGTTGTAATTTCTCAGCGCATAATAATATTGTAGTTTGAAAGTCAGGCCAATTAATAAAATGCTATCAGTATGAATAAATGAACAGCCCACTAGTTCTTTATTATTTTAATCTCTAGTAACGTGTTGTTTGGTTGTCGGGTTATGGATGTGTGTTTGATAAAAACATTTATATTCAACGTTATCAAAAATATATCATTAAAAAATGTGTCCGTGAAAACAACTTGATAATTTTCATATTTTACTGTTTTCTTGTAATTACTGGTTGACTCTTCCATGTGTTGTCAACAACAAAGGCTTATAAATATCCACAGCTGAACATAAGCTTGAGCGAGTGATCGTTGAGCTCATCAAGTTAAGCTACACAATTACTGACAAATGCTTGCACTGATTAACAAAAAAACACAAATCTGTGTGTGGTTTTTCCTGAAAAGACCATTTCAGGCAATAATCTGCATTGTCCCCACATGACCTTACAAAGATTATGTCTGGAATTTATAAAAGACTTTGACCCTTGAGTTTTTTTTCTCCATTTCTTCTCAGGGGTTGTCAAATAGAAAATGTCGAGTCTATCTAGCCAAATTTCTTTATAATATGACGTGTAAACATGATTCTGGTAAATTTGCAGAATAACAATTTCATTTCTTTTAATTTATGAACATAACACAAATAAAAATTAAGTTACCAATAAAAAAAAATAAAAAAATTTTGATCACCTGAGCAGACTTTTCCAAAGAACTGGCCCTTAACAACTATAATGGCTGTCACAAAAATTAGGCAATATGAAACTCAATACTCCGTTTATGATTGACCTTATCAAGACACGACGTCCCTATTCCTAAACCGTAATACATCGGGGCCACTTAATAGCTGGGCTTTCTAATTCGTAATAATATATTTTATAATTTATTGAGAACGACATGTTTGATCCGATATAAAATTTAGGAATGTATCGTGATATTTATTGGTGTCGATACTTGTAATGACACTTATAGTGCTAAGCATAAATCTAATAGACCATTGCCGGTAAGTTACGACCTTTTTCTGATTGGCAGGTCGAAGTTGGAAGCAATCTACTAATATATTTATCGCTACACCGCCTCATAGAACAGACAAAATTAGCTAACGTGCATGTATCTGTACAAAAAGTGAGATTATTAAAAAAAAAATCTAAATTTTAAAATACCCACCCCCAATTTCTTTGAAAATTTGGAACTTTGAACTTCAATATCAGAACCTAGAGGGACTAGGAAGGTATAGCCCGACAATAAAAAACACAGAATGACGGGGTGTAGTTTTGGCACGCCACGATTGCGGCGGTAAATCCCCTCTTTGAGGAGTGGATTGAGAGGCGCCACGGCGTCCTCACCTTCCGCCTGACGCAGTTCCTCACCGGACACAGTTGTTTCGTGAGGTTACTGTTTCGCATAAGGCGTGAATTATACAGAAACGGCGTAAAGTGAAGGTGCGGCGCAGGTATGATGCCGCTTTTAAACGTTTTCATACAAAATGTACTGCGTACGCTGCGCCTGCGCCGCGCCTTCACCTTACCCCGTTTCTGTGTAATTCACGCCTGATGACACGGTGGAGCATACGGTGGAGGTCTGCCCAGCTTGGGTGGAGCACCACTCTGTCCTTGTGGAGGCAATCAGCGGCGGCGATCTCTCGCGTCCGGTCCTGGTCCAGACCATGGTACGGAGCGAGAGTGCATGGGTAGCCGTCACCTCCTTCTGCGAAGCAGTAATGCTCGCGAAGAGGGAAGCGGCTCACGCGAGTGAGAGGCAGTATATGCACCCTCACGGCCCTAGTCGCCACAGGAGACGCCCTGGGCGTCAGGAATCCCAGGCTGATTCCCGGCCACCACAAGCGCGAGCTTGCGGACGGTGAGTAATGGGTAGCTCACTGTCCGATAAGGACCAAGCCCGGGTTGACGGCGCGTTGTGTTCCACGCGCGCATCAAACATATGTCAGCACCAACTGGGATGGTCCGCAAGGGCCGATGCCTGCCAGGGGTGTGGGTTGTAAAAGTCTGACACGCCCTCCTGCTCCACCCAGAGCGGGAGAAGTTATTTGATGATTTCCCAACCAAAAACAAAAATTATACATTATATATCTAACATAATGTAAAGAAAAACAGTTGCCAGACGAATATGTATAATTTTCTAACGAAAAAATACACCAAAGATATAAGAATATAAAGAGTGAATTTATAACCAATTACTATCACAAACAATTGCAGTTTGGAGCTATTATATGAATTTAAAACAAATTTTAACCGTTATCTGATTTTTACGTGAATTATTTTGGGACACGACTAATTTCAAGCGATTGCAATTGATTAAACACAGACGTATGTATTCATAAATACCATACTGTCCCTTTACGGTAAAGAATATTTTTTAGAAAAAAATGTTTTTTAAACGTTAGTTATTATATTAACCTTAAATATAGGAAAAAACTAGGTATAAGTTATCTTTTGACTCTATTAAAATTAAGATAATTTGTATGAATACGGAAGTCCGGTAAGTGTCGTCAGCTAAGAAGGCCGAACAGGAAAGTTTAGAGATTTTCGACGTAGACAAAGGCAGCGTCAAACGCTGGGTCGGCTAACCGATGCAGCACGATGGATTCGGTGTAGGACGTAGGCTATAACTACGTCGTTTCTAGTCCATCGAGGAAGTTGAAATTCGGCTTGCATTAAAGACTCGTCATCAATTTATACAAGAGAATATAAATTGCACAGGAATACAGCTGGGATATATTAATAAAAAGCTCACTAGCCTAATGAGAAAACCTCATAAATGAACGTGTCTTGGATCAAACTATAAAGAACTAGTGTTCGCCCAGTGGTCGAAATTCAACCATAATTCATTTAAATTTTAATCAATAATAATAAAAAATAGCTTTCTGCGCTGTTTTTCCGTATAAACTTTAATAGTGCCTTTCATACTCTTCCGTCCGCGTAATTTAAAAAAAGGGTACAAAGTTTGTGCTTCACGTATTAGTTAATGTATAGATACTTCCATCTTTGGTTGCCTTAAATTCTGCAATCACACCCATATGCTAGAAAATAATTAACATTTTAACATTAAATTCAACAAAAAAGTAACAGCCAATTTGCCCAAATTTTAATAAAAAACGTTTAAATGTTTGATGATTTGCGCTAATAAATCATAAATCTCACCGTTTACATATAACCGCGATATAATCTCTTTTAATTTTTTCCACTACTCAGGTCCGGGAAGTCGGTATATATTCACGGCAATTTTCTTAAAAAACCCATTTATATAGATAAGTTATTCCCACAATTTCATCCGCGTCTAGTAATAGTAGTAATCATACAATTATTCACTGTAGGTATCTCAATAACGAATAAAATGTATGAATAACAGCTGTTTCATTTATGACAACTACAGGAATATTGTTGGAAAAATATGTGTGTAGCAATAAATGCTATTGGAACGAATACCTAATTCCGAAACGGTGTGAATGAATAGTATATTACTATAATAAAAACTTTAAAACCGACTTCCAAAAAGAAAACTAGGTACAATGTGAAAAAAAAATTTAATTTTGGAAGTCGGTGTCTTTAGTTCTATATTTTAGTTTTTTTGCCGCTATGTCGGTTATTTTTAGATGTGGTACATTCGTATCTATACCACTACTTACTATGAAAACAACAGTTACAGAAAGTTTTGTAACATCATCAACATACATCAAGTGGAGTAAATACGGTCGTATTATTGGCTCAAAAAAACTATCCAAGTAAAGTTAATAAAATTTATACGGGACCATCGCGCAAGCTTCCGCCACTAAAATGAAAATTTTCAAAGTATGACAAGGTTTTAGGGGACTGTATTGTGTAATTTTAGTTTTCAAAAAGCGCTGATTTGCAGCCTTATATGAATAAATTATTTTTGACGTGATTCGACACGCACTAAGTACCAAACATATCAAAAACATAACTGGCAAAATGTTCTCAACCTGCAAACCTGAATCAGCCTTACCCCTTTAAATCTTACAGGCGTAATATTATGTCTTGGCAACTTCTCAACAATGTATAGACATGAGATGGATGACATTATACATCAATTTTAATTTCGACTAAGTATTTATTATTAGTGATTGTCATGGAAATTATGTCACTTGGTTCAAATACGTTCATTTTGTGTAGGTAGATTCTTTTACATATTGTGAATGAGAGAACGTTGTAGGCTTTACAGACTAGATTTGTAGACGATTGTCTATTCTATTTTTTCATTCCTCTAAGTACCTGGTACTTATTGACAGGCCTGCAATGTCCTCTCATACCTATTATCACTGTAATTTGAAGAAATTATAAAAGCCAATTATTTTTAAAAGAGTAACCGCGGAGTTTCTTGCCGGCTTTTCTCCATAGGAAGCGACAAATTGGAACCGTGCACCTAGCTTCTGACGTTTCATAAGTGCCCATGCAGGTTTCTGTGAAAAAAATATATCTTGATTTGATTTTGATTGATAGCAGCAGTCGCGAGAGATTTGCTGTCGTTTATAGAAGTGTTCTATCGTCGATCTTCATTAAATCTTCACCAAATTGTAACGGAACTACATCGGAAGGAAAACACTTTCTAACAAAAAAGAATCAACAAAACACGTAAAAAATTTGCAAAGAATTCTCTGCACACACATACAACAAAAAAACTGTCTAATTGATAACCTCCTTTTTAAACTCGCTTAGTTTTCATAGACACGAGCACGGCACTAGTCCACAGAACACATATACTCCTAACGGAGAAGAATGCCAACTCCATACAATATTTAGTAGAACGATTGTGTGAGCGCCATCTATATTCGCCCCTAGGAAAAAACCTCATATGGCGGTAAATTCAAACGTTTGCTTAGCATCCCCAGCCTATTGATCATGGTTTTTGGAAGGTCCATTCTCTTGTAAGAAAACTAAAATTTGAGCTTCTTACAAGAGAATGAACCTACCAAAAAACCTACAGAGTGGATATGGCAAAATAAAACGATAGTGAATAATTTCATATTTATTTCAACAGTTTCATTACAATTTATTATTATTGTGTTCAATTACATTCAAATAGTTTAATTACCATCTGTTTGCAGTAGCCTCAGAGTATAGACTAAACCATAAGTTTGTTTTAACTACATTTAGGTACATAGATCATACAACAAGGTTAGACAAAACCCAATTTTCAAAATGTACTCAAACAGAATCGACAGTAGATTTTATTTATTTATAAGGTACTAATATTATTTAAAAGGTACACCAACGACTTATTCACTAGAAACATTAAGATAATAATAAAAAACATATGCATTGAGTTATGGTGGATTTCTCACTTACAGGCGTACACAGCACTTTCACAACACACAGATCAGTAGAAATAGTGACGAAGTTTTTCAGTTATTTACGATACGTACAGTACTATACATATAACGAGTCCTGAAGATACATGGTAGATTAGATTTTATTAAGAATGTATTAATATAACAATAACAAACCACAATTTCATAGACATTTTTCGTCTGACTCTGACATGACATTGAGTTGCCACTATGAATGATCAAAAATAACTACTATATTTTCGGTTTCATTGAATTAAGGACAATATTACTATGATATTACGTAATTTGTACTAACAAAAAATTTGCATTACTTCAAACAGTCATTCACTTTTTTACTATCTAATAAATATTTATATTTCGTTGGCAAATTTTCTGTCTAAAAACTACTATTTAGAAATGAAAAAAAACGAGACAAACACAATGCAGCCGTGTTACAACTTAAAAATAAAAAATATACTTGAAACATCACACAACACGCATACATAGTTTGATGACAACCGATCATAATAAACCAGCGCGGCAGCGTTACAACATTTATCAACTGGTCATGCACACCCAGAGAGTTTAATAGATAAAATGTGTAAGTATTTAAAAAGCTATACCTAAGTAGCAATCAAGATCCAGTAGCAGGAGTAACTTATATCACAGTATGATCACGTCACCTCATTAGCTACAAAACCAACACCACATAAATAAAAATGTCGCTGCAATTCCAAAGGAAACGTCACTGATATTGAGAGCTTATTAGTCCACGATCGGCGTTCACATCTCAATCAAGGCTCGTTAAAGGAGGACACAACAAATTACATTCCACTTGGCAATTAATTTATGTTTTATGGAGTGACGGTATCGAGACATGGCATGCGATCTGACGGTGGCTGTATCGATATCAATCGCTTGACGTTTGTATTACGTGTATGACGGCGGGTGACACACGGCCGGCGCAGGCGCTGCTCCGGGCGCAGGCGCCGCGGTTTGAATGAAATGAGGCAGTATGTGTACAAGTTTATAATTATTGTAATTTTTATTATTCACTTATTGCTGGACTAAAATAATTCAGTAGACCTTCGGTGATCGAAGTCATCAAATCATGTCTCTTATTTTTACGTGAATTACTTATTATGGTGATTTCCAACGCTAAATTATGATAAATCGCACCACTTTGAAAGTTAACTGTTTGTATTGACTCTTTGGAGGTTTCACTTCTATAACCATATTGTCCATACATAAAAATAGGTACCGACAAAGAAAACAAAGCCAAATGTATTGTAATCTTGCAAATATAGGCAAAATGCTAAACACTAAAAACTGAAGTACGACCAGTAAAACAACGATCAAAATACAAGTATGCACATGAGAATATCAGTAAAAGTGGTTTTTGTGATATTTTCCTTTAATCTCGTCATAAGTATTGGATGTTTACACGGATACCTGATGTTATTTGTTATTAAGGTGTTCTCACATTACTCCGTATTTTCCGGACTACAATACATGAACCGCATGTCAATGACCCCGACGAATCAACCAACATATAAAACATAGGTAGGTACTTACCAACATTGATTCGATAACTTTATAGATTGCAAATTCATACCTTAACGTTTGATAAAGAAGTAATCGCATTAATCATATAGTAAATTAGTTAGATTTGCAAGATTTCACAAGGAATCATATTGTTTTCGTTGTAAGCTAAGAGAAATTTAAAGTAGTTACCCTTATTTTCATCAGATATGCATAACGGCCTAACTACCTACATTATATTATATTTTATCACATGTCTGACGTGTCTAAATATTCAACCAGGTAACAGTTAAAAAAAGATTAGACATTTAATTTGAGTATAATGCTATATCAATGACGCGAATCGTATATTGTGCGACAACTATCGTAGCAGAACGCTTGCGAGTTATCTGCGCAAACGCAAAACCTGTCCGACAGCGATACTACGAATGCTCAGCCTCACACGAATTTCACTTTCCAACACTCAACCCTCATTTCATTAGAAAAGCTAAATACATCAAGAATTATCTAAGTGAAAACGAGGTGAGTGTCGTGCCAATGGTAACGCCCCTGAGAGACGGCCCTAGCGGTCAACACTCAGCCCGCTCTCACTTAATGTCATAAATAACTTTGTCAATCTGCTAACTTAATAGCATAATTTATCCGTCGCAGGACAACATAACGAGCAATGCCGATAATAAACCAGAAAAGCCATGAGGTGATAATAGCTGTCCGTAAATAATGATTCCTGATTGCCGGTCCACACCTCATCGGGCAGGTCGCCGGTCGGGACTTAATACCGTTGTGTATATATCGGTAGTTACGCGATTTCGATAATGTTACACGGCTGAAATATTGCAATATCTCCGTATTATCTGGAGAACAAGAAGTGACCTCTAAAACTAGCATGTGTTCGGCTCACTAGAATGCAATCGGAGTCTAATTAACGCAGCCACTCGGACACGGCCTGCATCGAGGATGTACCGATTAGACCGGCTCGCCCATTAAGGAGAAACAATCACATCTCAAACAAGGAATAAGCAAGATAGTAGTACATACTACTACCGCTGACTCACATGACGCATGATTCTCGTCGACCCTTATTTATTTCTAAATTGATTCGATATTTCTTGTAATCCGTAAAATGCTTGTGAGAATGAAAATGGTCCGTCAACGACAATAATCAAAAATCCATATTTGTAAACAAAACAGTTCCAAAACTGTTTGCGTACGAACCATGTAGCCAGTAGGAGAGGATTACTTCTGTAAACAAGCTCCGGAATCCGTTATTCAGGTGTATTGGCGTGTCAGATTGAATGCAGGTGTGTGTCGCAGGCGCAGCGGCGGTTGCGGCCACGCGGCGTCGTCGGCCTCACTACAGGCTGTTGTGTCGATGTGTTACGCGATAGCCCCCGCTCCAAGCACCGGACCATTTATTCATGGTGCAATAAATTCAAATTACCGGATTAACAATAGTACGGATACCATCTCCCGATCCGATATTTGCCTACCGATACTAAAGACATACGCTACCTTTTGCTCCCGGCGTTATAAACATCTGTGCACTTCTGCAATTAGTTATAATTGGAAAATAATCAAAAATCAACGCTAATGTACATGTACAATATAAAATGGTGGAAATTCTTTAGTTTAACAGCGGGCAGTTAAATTCTAACGACGCGGATGGAGTAATAATCTAGATACCACTTATAATAGAGTTGTAAATTAAACACGCGCTCGTATAAAACGCCTATGTGAAGGGGTTTTAATTTTAATAAGCACGATTTACACAAAAACATTGCTATCAATAAACGTCGCGGCGGTACGAGCTTGTCGTAAGCACGTGAGCCTTGTAGCGCTCGAGGTGGATATAGCGCAATGAAATCCTACACCGCGACGAATCGAACGCTGTCCTGTCGCATTTGAAATTTCTGCAATATTTCGCCCTTTTCACGCAGATATACTCGGCCCGTGTCTAAACCGCCGGACATGAAACACAATATCGCCGAGTGAACTCCATAATTTATACGCACCGCACAGCTCCAACGCTGTGCAGATTACTACAATACGTGTTACATTAAATTATCTCGCGTAGCCATTCGATACTATCAATAATTACTGCTTTATCTGGATAGGAGTAGCGCGAATTACATTGAGAATGGAGGTACCGTTTTGGTAACACATTATTCCGAGAGCTCATTCCCTGGGCTGGCCGTGTCACGGCTGTTTACCTAAATAGATTTAAATTAATGCATGCGATTAGCGCGCTCCGCTCACTGCGCCGGCGCATCTGCGTACATCAGGAGCACCAGAAAGCTAGAACAGGTTTAATGTGGTGCTACGTTTTAATTGGAGTCGCTCGACAGCCAGTGACGTGACACCGATAAACAGCGCGTTCTAAACGCGAACGGTCAATTCGAACAAAACTACTCTGTAACGTTATTTTATGTATTTTATTGTGGTGCTAAGCATGTTGCAGCGTTTACAGTTCATTGGTTGTTACATTGTTATAAGGAAAGCTAACTTCTAGATTTGTAGACGTTTTTCTATTCTGTATTTTCATTCCTCTAAGTACCTGGTACTTATTGACTGGTCTGCACTGTCCTCCCATACCTATTATCACTGTAATTTGAAAACATTGTAAAAGCCAATTATTTTTAAAAGAGTAACCGTGGAGTTTCTTGCCGGCTCTTCTCCATAGGAAACGACAAATTGGAACCGTGCACCTAGCTTCTGACGTTTCATAAGTGCCCATGCAGGCTTATGTGAAATAAAATATTTTGATTTGATTTGATTTGTTGATCGGTTTACAAATCGTATCATATTTACATTGAGATGACATATTTACTGAGGTACTTTGGCCATTCAATTTTCAATAATTACCACTTCTCGAATAACACCGTTGATTGAAGGTAAGCTTTTTAAATAAATATAAGCGTTTATTATTGATGAAAGACTTACCTCAAATTGTGAACACAATCTGAGTTTAAAGCCACGTAGCGTTTAAACGCTGCGTTATAACCGTTTGTCTGCGCGGGCCGCGAGCTGGGCTACAGGGCTAATCAATCTAGCGGACATGGTCGCATTGTGTTGCGACAGGCGGGCGACAGTTCTGCCCGCTGCAGCCATCCATCAACTAACGTCCGCTGCACGCGATACAGACCTACACCCAAACACTAAGAGATCCACCTCGCTACATTCCTATAAAATCTAACCAGATTAAATCATTACTACTATATTTAAACGCGAAATAAACGATACTGGCCTCTTTTATTTGGTATAATTTATTACAAAATATGAGAAAATAATACATCTCAATTTTATGGACACCGATAAGTACTTGTGAGAAATGTATATTTTGTTGATCAACAACAAATTAAAGTATCATATTTTATTGCTGCCAACACTGCTATTAAACTCATTATTATTTTCTCTTCTATTTGCTATTAATGACCTGTTTTATTAATAACATGTAGACGAGAAAATAATATTAAGATATTTTGGATTACCCATATAGCATTTAGACAAAATAACATTAAATACATTTTGTGTAGACAATACAATTTAGTGAGCATATCCAATGCTAAGACATTGTTGCAATCAAAATTACGAGGTGATTATTACCTAAAAATACTCAAACGACCACAACACTTGGCTGTGTTCCAACACAAGTAGTAGTTCTGCATACAACGTGATTGTTTTCACGTGTTTCACCGACTCACTCGCCTGATATTTATCCACTTGTTTATTAAGTACAAATAATTTATCCAGTGCGACATAGTAAACATATTTTTGAAACGAACGCCAATGTGAATTCGTAAAACGTAAACAGGCATCTCCAAAAGTTTCCTATTTTAACAACCAATTTCAAGTGCAATGGGTGCAATTTTCAATCCTCGTAACCAACCATAAATAAAATTATCGAATGACACGTCGATTAATTCAGACCTCAGCGATAATCAGGAATGACATGCAATAAATTATTGTCCAACTCGAAATCCAATTTTCTATTAACGACTGTGTCATAAAACACTAATTTTAATCAAAACTTTTTATTGTTTCTATAATTTATTCAACAAAAGTGTATTTCTTTTTCTCACCACACTAAATTGGAGGTCTGTGAGCGCATCCTAATAACCAAATTAAATACGAAATGTCACCGCCCACTTATTACTTGAAAAGGTCAAAGAAGGAGCATTTCTGTTAGGCAGAAATTTGGCTTTCATGAAATTTTAATGTACTACCTAAATTTCTTGGATGAAGTAAATCATAACGGAGGGTGAGACTATAGAAAACTGAAAACTAGATAACCCACACAAATACTTTCTTGCTAATTCTAATCTGGTTTAGATTTTCGTGATAAGATTTTAAGTGGAAAATTTGTCTCGCTTTCTTTCGATACTGATAGCAAATTGGATCCATCAAATTTAGTAACGTACCTTTATTAATGTGTTGGCTTCAAGCATTAAATTTAACTAACCTTTCTTAATTTCAGAGCAAGCGCTACAGACCAGTGCTGACGCATCATATCATGACAGGTCATGGGCCACGCATACTTAGTAAATAGCGACCCATGTCACTTCAGTGCGTGACAGGCTCGCATAAAATGATGTTTTATGGTTAAGTCAAATCGTTGTGTAGTGTTGAGAACTTGGGATACAAGATGTCCACGACCAGGCTGTTCACATAAACCATTAGGTACTAGTTTTGATAATTATTATATTGACATGTTTACATAATTTAAAACCTATACTTAAGTATTAAAAAAATAATATGTAGGTACAAGTGTATAAAAAGGAAAGAATCATAGGGTCTCAAAAAATTCGTCCGCATTGTTGTCGCTAGGAAAGGTGCCCAAAGCCTGGCAGCATGTAATGTCCGGGATTAGGGGTCATTCGGCTCACTATAAAACTGGGACCGCGGACCAGTTACCCCTTTTAAAAATGGATAATAACTGGTCCGCGGTCCCAGTTACCCCTTTAAAAAATGGTTAAATTGATACTGGTTAACTGGGCCCACATCTGTGTTGCTTTCTATTTGAATTTGAATTTTATTTCATATAAATATATTTGAACTTCCGTGAATTATTTGAGATCGCAAGCAGGCAATGATAGACTCACGTATGTGTGTGCCTCGGCTTTGCCTCGGCCCACATTTTCACGTTCCTCCATTTATGCCCCTTTTGCAGGCCGCAGCAGTAGGTACCTACCTTATGTACTATTTTTATGTTCTACATTTTTATAATAAATAATTAATAAAGGTTTACATTTTTATTACTTAGTTGCGAATAAATTGTATAGTTTCAAACAAGGTACCTAATCAACGACAGTGAGTTGAAATAACTGGAAATTAACCAAAGCAATTTTTTTTTATTCAATAAAATTGCAAATCACTGATAAAACTGACTTTTATTTTGACAACATTAAAGAGTTAAAAACCATAAATATATAAAAAAACGGTCGCAATAATGACCTTAATAAATTAGATATGCAATAGAGTTTATAATAATGGTTTTACACGTAACGTGTTATTAAAGAATATTAATTTATTGTAGAATTGATTCTCAACTAATTAATAAAAATACAAACCTTTATTAATTATCTCTATTTATAAAAATGAATCCCTATTTCCCTTGGTTACAGCATCACACGTGAACGGCTGAACTAGTTTTGCTAATTCCTTTTTTTGTGTTTGTTATTGCCTGGAGAAGGTTCTTATGAAATAAAAAATTAAGAAAGTGGCGCGTAACATTAGAAAATTTAAGAAAACTTAACTTTTTTTATATTATACCAATGCGAATTCAATATTCATAGTTAAAACCGGGCAACGTCTGCCGGGTCAGCTAGTTTATTATAAAAATGTAGAACACACCATAAGGTACTACCGCGGCCTGCAAAAAGGGCATTAACGGACGAACGTGAAAATGTTGGCCGAGGCGAAGCAGAGGCACACACATACATACGTGAGTCAATTAATGCCTGTTTTCTGTATTAATGCACGGAAATTCAAATCTATTTATATCAAATAAAATTCAAATTGAAAGCAAAACAGATGTGGGCCCAGTTAACCATTATCAATTGTTAAAAGAGTTAACTGGTCCGTGGTCCCAGTTCCATAGTGGACCGAATTGCCACGTTGTATAGAAATACTGATTCTTTGGCCAAAAAATAGGCCTGCATGTGAAGAGTCGACCAGTTTTGTTAATTGTTAGATACTTTTGTCCATGTACATGGGATAAAATGTGATGGGTGTTTCTGTTTATCTTTGGCCATTCTATTTTTGCTTGCCACTGTTGACGTCACGTTTTAATAATACACATAATTCCTATACTTTCCAAAATTATCCTTGTTTGATTTGTTGATTCTTATTTCGGAAATCGGATATTTGTGGACAAGACAACTGTTATTAGAAACCAAGCATAGCTACTGACAGTCAGTTATTTCATTAGCATCAACAATTCCATAACGTATCTAAATGGAAGATTTATTAATCCCGCTGAGGAAAACCTCCCTAGAACTTTCGTTTTAGTTTTTGCTGTCATTGCAAAACCTTCTTCTATAAATTCAAATCTTTCTCATACCGCCATCGTCACCTCTGTCTGCCACGAGGTCCTTTACCGTACCAAATTCAATGAAGCCACAATTGACGACAGCCATACAATTAGCTGATTTCTCTTTGATAACTTCTACGAATATTCTCAATCGTGTGTAAATAACTGTAGTTCGCATACTGCATGCGTGTTTCGGGATATCGCGACTTCGGGATATCCAGCCGGTGGTCGATGCTGCGAGCGATTTATGCACCGGCCACGATAATGGCCGTATTAATGGAAATTGACACCACCGTGCCGGCTCTTGTGGACTCGTGGGAGACCGCACCATCGCCGCATAAGGAAATATAATATTAACGCACCAATCATGATGTTACAATCTCGTCCTCACACGTTGAAACGACCTGTCTTTGCGCCCATCACTACCTTAAGTGACAATAATTAATTTGTCGTCGGCATCGGCTTTCGATTACCCCATTTATAATTTAAAAGATGGGTCCATCATAATCTTTACCGCTTTCATAAATGGATGCCCGGGTTTTATTACAGAATTATAAATACCAAAATAGAAAAAGTTTTTTTTTATGGAATGATTAACTACAAAATATGAAACTCGGAACCTACAAAGACACGTCTTTAGGATACATTGAAAAAGTACCTCTAAAAAGGCTGTTTTAAGTATGAAGCTGCCTGGCGTCTTGCAACTTGAAAGGACGAGCTCACAGGAAAAAGTAGGTATTATGGGACGGATTGCCGATGAATTTGATATACATATATTGGTAATTGGTGCTTTTGAATCTGGCGACGAAAGCCGATGAAATGAAGTTAATTATACATAAGTACCGCAGCAGAATAAATACAAAATCGATATTGTGAAGGAAGATTTTACACGTTCTTCCTCTTATTTTATGTTTGGTTCAAGTGATCTCGTTTCGTTGGTAACACATAAGTTACTACCTATGCTGGCCCTGTCTGTTGTTATTTCTATTATGGGGATCATTACAGCGGTATGAGTTACGGCACCGTCTACGGACGAATAGCCCGACTGTCTCCCTTGCATTATTTATTGGCATATAATGGCTTCTAATGGGAGGCTATTGAATCTGCCACCTGCATGTGTTTTATTTTTCGCGGCTGGCGCGGGGCGGACCTCGGCCCTCGTCTCGACTCAACGCATGTGAATATTCATAACACAAGCAACGTTTCGTTGATTTAATTGATACCCGGCCTGCATCGCACACAACTGCACCGATGGACAAAACGTAATTGCTCGTTAAGCTCGATTCTCGATTGTTTCTTGATTATAAAAATAAAAAGTAATCGTGAACGCTCTGTATGGATTAAAATTGAAAATATACCTGAATAGCGATTCGTACACGCAGTTTATTTTCTTTCTTTCATATTAAACTTATAGGGCTGAATAAACAATGTAACATTCTTTGTATGTAGGTAGGTATATCAAACCAGGCTGATGATGATATCGTCAGACGTAAGCAACAAATAAGTACATATTCGAATTTATTTAGACCTTTCGTCGATAACACGCAGTATTCAGGTTCTTTTATTTGCAAAACACGACGGACGCAAGTGCAATTTATTGATACGGTGTTCGATAACCAGTAGGTGCGTCCCACGCGGCGGCACAGGCGCAGCGGCCGCAGAACACAATGATCGCGAGCGCGCCCAACTACATTTACAAGTATTGCGCCCTTCGGAAGGAAATAGTGAAGCGGGCCCATGCTAAATATACTCCATAAATATGGCCGGTTATGGTGTCGTAAAAACAAAGTCAAGCTGCGCGAACAGCCTCCGAGGCTATAAAGAACAAGCGTCATCGCACCTCAACGTACTTAAACGAATTCATTTATTACGTATGAATATTCGTGGCCAGTTCCACACTGCATTAACTATAATTATTTTATAAGACTTTATGATAAAAATTTGAATATGATTATGTATAACTACAACTCATGTAAAAACGACTTCCAAAACTGTGCCAGTGAAGTCCAACTGTGATTTAAATCATGGTATTTCGCATTAAATGAATAAATATTCTAAAAATACATTCAAAGTTAAAAAATTATTGATGTGTTTATAAACAAAAAAACACAGAAGTTTAATTTCATCGTTATTTTCTTTTTAAGTTATATAAGTATAGTATTAAATAAAGTTCATAGGCAGATCATAAGGATAAAATTAATTCTTCTATTATAAAATAAAAATTATCGCCCCCTAACACACGGAAGTATTAGCTTTTAATTATAACCATCATCATCATTTCAGCCGGAAAACGTCCACTGCTGAACATAGGCCTCCCCCAATTTGGGGGGGCTTGCCATAATCGCCACGCTTGGCAGGCGGGTTGGCGATAGCAGTATGGTGGTATAATGCATAGAGAACGCTGCTGCCCATTCTCTAGTAAGTCCCTTAGTCGCCTCCTACGACACCCATGGGAAGATATGGGATGGTGCTATTCTTTACGTCCGGCACCACACGGAACCATAATAAATATACCTAATTGATTGAAATCCTAATCAATAAGTATCACTGATTCGTCAGTAGGTACCTATATACCAATAAATAACACAAAATCTTAACCAATTTAAATACTATATTTTACAAAAACAAACAGTTATAAGCTATCTATAATAATTTTACATATTATTCGTTTAGAAAAGTAATCAAACTGTGGGAACATTTGTATTTAGAAGTTTAAAGACTTGGAAACGAAAGAATATATTCATTTCATGTCCATAATAAAATTATAAGTTATTTTATATGTAAGTTTTTATTTAATTCTCTTTATTAAAACTGAATAAATTGTAGTTGTATTAGTTTTAAGACTATCAGTTTTGAATTGGTAATAGGGAATAATGTATGAGGCCCATAATGTCACCCGGCCCAGAAGAGAATGTTTTTAAGTGCCATCACCTGGTGAGAGGCGACACATTCTGTGACACCTCAAAACCACATTAAGATTTTAGTTTACAATGCTGAGCTCGCAGAGGAACTGCTAATAATCCCTGAGGAGATCATTTGAAACAACTTGTAAAAGGTGAAAGAAATATATATACAGGTGGAAAAGTTTGGGCTTGGAGGGGCATGTGGCCGAGTACTTAGTAATAGCCGCACGGGTCGATCGGTTGGTCCGTAGATGGATGACCATCTTTACATGCCGAGACCCCTGTGGCCTCGGAAAGCACGTTAAGTCGTTGATCCTGGCTGTCATTCGTGGATCTGTCAGTCAGAACAGTCGTTACGGGTCGTCCAAAACCCGAAAGTCTGACAACCAGTCTTACCGAGGGGTTTCGTGTTACCCAGTAACTGGGTTGTGGAGGTCAGATAGGCAGTCTCTCCATGTAAAATACTGGTATTCAGTTGCATCCGGTTAGACTAGAAGCCGACGCCTCAAAGAAATGTAAGCACCAACTGATGGGGCCCACAAGGGCCGATGCCTGCCAGGGGTGCGGGTTGTTCGAAAGAAATACCGTGGCCCCTGGCACACAGGCAACTGAGAGAACACGGGTGGGTTTTAGTCAGTAAAAGTCTGACATGACCATGTCCACCCAGGGCGAGAGAAGTTATTTGATGATTTCCCACACAAAAAAAAACTAACATAGTTGGGAAAACGCTAAGCAGATGAAGCCTGGTGGAAAAGTTTCCCGTAGTGATCTTATGGCGGCCCGCTTGAGCCCCAAATAATCACTGGTGATTGTTTTTTCAAATTTTTGATAACAATTAGGTAGTAACACCAGAAAATCGATCGCATTTACGCTAATACAAATGCGAGAGAGAATACTTCTTAATAGACATTAATATTTGAAACAACATAGTAAACTAACAGCACTCGCTTTCACCGTACAACTAAGATTTTCACACGGTTTGTGTACCTACCTACCCACTAAGAGAATCTCGATTCCCAGGTGTGCTTAATTTACCTATGATTTTTGAGCACCTGTTGCCAAAATATTTGCTAAAATAGCTTAACTGTACTAACCACGCATTAAAGTCAGCGTAAGTCAATTGCATGAATTATTATTTCACGATTTCTTTCAGGCCGCTTTCATAGAAATTAGCAACTAAAACTCATGAGAATTAGCATAGACACACTCCCGAATCCATTCATCATTTACTTCCAATTATTTTACACTGATACTACAACAGCTTAAAGCAATAACATAGATTATTTTCAGGTTGACTGGGCAACCCTGCAGTAAGTAATGGGCAGTGGTGAGAGCGGCACTGGGTCTCCTCCGGCGCAATTATAACGCGCCCGCGGGCGAAGGTTTGTTACGCGAGGAGTCCCGGACGGCGCCAGCGCACCGTACGAACTGACCTATGACTTCTACGTACTGCATAGTACTGCGAATCTTATGATTATAACTGCTATAAACAGAAACTGTTCGTGTTATTTGCCTAGAATTTAGTGCACCAATAATTTTACTAGGGGTTCACGGATTTCATGATGATTTGATTAGAACTATTGTTCTTGTTCTAGAATGCTTTTTTTCCAAGTAATTGCATAATTCTCTTCCAATTTCTCAATGGATATTTCTCCCTCGCATCTATTTCAATTGAAATAAATGGTAATGAGTAGATGTAGAGAACAACAAATTATTATTCGATAAAAAATTATGAAATCACAATAAAATCTACCATACTTTAATCGCATTTTAAAATCATTCTTACATCGAGCATTGTAAATTAATATTATTAAAGTGTAAGTCGCTTAATGCTCTACCATCTACAGTAGGAAGCGACTTTTAATTATAATTTATCGTCCGAGAGGTTTTCTGTTTATAAAAGTCGATGTGACCATTATAAAATGTTACATAACGTTAAATTATTTCCATCAAAGTGATGTCCACAAATTCCTATTTGATAATAATTTAAAAACGTGTATTAGTTAAATTAAATCTTGTCGATAAATGAAAGAAGCGTTCCGTTGATGGGTTGTTAACCAGCCGTCGTTATTACACCATAAACTCCAATTTCGGACTAATTGAAAAAGGAAAAGCGGAACCCAGTCACAAATTACCGACACTATATCAAGTGTTAAACGGCACTTATCGACGCCGAAACGGCGAGAGATCATTGACGATGAAAAATACACAATTTGAGGCAATAAATCAATGTCAACAGCTCACGCGTTCAGTAGCGCTCCTCTCACTGTTTTATTTTATTATTTATTACTCGTAACGTAATTTCTGTAAGAGGAAGCGTTTAATTACACGCCGATTACCCGGTTAAACGCGGCTTGGATATCTGCCTAACTAATTTCAGTGAATTGCCCCACAACATGCTCAAACTGATGGAGGACCTCGAGTCACAAATTAGAAAGTTTGAATAAATATTTGAAGATACTGCTACTTGAAATAGTTTAATTATAGCGTGCGAACACATATATATTGTAGAAGCAGTTGGTCTGCGTGGAGCCGACTGCGGCTGGTCGTCGCACGCGTCCCCTCGCTATTTGTATTCAATACGAATACTCTAATAAGGTGCGCGATCTATCGACAGCGGGCAATTTATCTTGCCCAAGAATCGAACCCCAACCTTGCGTTGCAAGTGCCGCACCGTATTTCCTGTTGCCTTGCATGACACCAAATTGTTTCTACAAACGGTAGGGAATGTAGATTGTTCTATTATTGTTTTGTTCCAAGGATTTGCACTGCATGTGTTTGTAGCGAGAATGGATGGTCTCAGCGCATACCCTTTAATAGGTGCAAAAAGGAATGATTAACGACACTATGCTCTGTTCAGATTTCACCCAGTCTTTATTAAGAAACTAAAGTCTGTCTGTGCTCTGAATAATAATTAATGTTAATTTATAGCAAAGTTTCACTGCGTCCTGTAGTTCTGATCTTTCAAATGACTAACATCCTCTGAAATTGGAAACTTGAATCTATTAAACGAGGTTGCACCGAAACAGACAAGTTGACTCGACCAATTTCGTGATCTCCATAAATAGAGTTCGAAAAACAATTTTAAAAGGAGGTGCTTGAAGATGACCTAAACAACCTATTTTATGGATAGGAATAGATCGAATGGGTCATCCTGGTTAATAGGTTGGAAATAAGATACAAGAATGTTTGGAGTAATAAAATTGCCCTCTGAGGTCAGGTCGGGCCCAAAGATAACGACAGTTTATAATGTTTATCAATGTAAGCACTCTACCACCTACACAATTATGTATTTAGGACCTGGTCTAGACATAAAATACATGCTATTGCTATAATTACTGAAAATAAATTGTACACACTTAATATAAACCTAATAATAACAAATAGATTTCAAATGTCAAAACTTCCTACTTATATTGAATTTAGGAGCTGCCACGTTCTGTGGACATGCTACGGCTACACTGTCGCGATAGCGCGAACCATACTTCGTGCTCTCTCTTTCGCACATTGGTTTTCGCAAATTCCTCTTGATGAGGATAAGGGGGTCATGCGTCAATCCCAAAGTTTCGTTTATTATGCTACGGCTATGTCGTGCAAAGTAAAGTACGCGTTATCGCGACAGTGTAGCCGTAGCATAACACAAGACCAATGTTTCTATTACCTATTAACATTAAATATTACGTACTCACATTTTATGCAGTAAATTGTAGGTAGGTAGGTACCTACACGAAACGAAGGGAATCATTATACTTCACGATATAGGTACGTTTCAACTCTGTTTAAAAATTACACTACACAGTTCTAGAAAACCTTATAAATCACTGTTACCGCTGCGGTATAAAACTTGAAACACAACATAAGAAAGCACAAAACGCGGTCATCGCGTTCAGTTGGCAGTGCGCATGGGCATGTAGCCGTCACAGTAATTGATAGTCGGATTTGCGGGTACCCGCGTGAATAATCATAACCGCTGCAGTGGTTAATTACCACGGCTGGAGTACACGTAATTAAGCAACCGCATTATGCCGGCTATGCCAAGTATGCGAGCTAGAACTTAGTGGCCATATGCGCTACTAACTTGTGATACATCCTTATCTAGAGTACCAACGATATTGTCTTGCTTCTCCTATCACTTGGTCACTGCGTTTGCATTTTCTGCAACAAATATAGACACTGTCACCCTTTTACATCCTGCTAAGCAAATTAACATCTCAATTTATTCTCTTGGTTCCACTAACCACCAATCGCTACGGTGTAAAGTTCGTTTTACGGTACAAGCCCTTTTTAAGCTGACAAGAGGTAGCAAGTTGATGTTGATTATGATGTTGTTTAGTCAAGCTTAATAGTACTTTATGACGAATTTACATAATATTGTAAATTATACCAGAATTTACAAGTGATTTCAATTTATAATATTTCTTTGTCTAGTATGTACAAGCTGCGTTTCGCTCTCTGTTTGTCCGTCCCACAAAGCCGCTGTCATGATGGGAACCCCACCGTCTTAGATGATGTTCTAGTCGGAATTAATGTTATTAATCTACTTTGTAAACTGCTCACCCAAGCTTTTAATGTGATATCTATGGTTAATGAGTATCATAAAGACGACAATGTACGCGCACAATCGTGTTCAAATAATTTAAATTTTAAGAGTATTGAATATAATTCGGTGTTCAAGAAAGTTTCACCAAGTAGGCGTATTAAAGAACCTGCTTCTGTAACATTTTGATAACTTTAGAGTTGTTGCCTTAACCGCCCTCATACAATGCTGATTTCGTTACATTAACGTAGGAATTAATTATTAAATTACTGTTTGACAACTCAATATGGGCTTGCTCTATGGAACTATACGAAGCAATTCCGTCGGAATTATTCTCATTCCCAAATCGTGGTGAGTGTGTAGGCGGCACACAGAACTCAATAATATGACCTTAAAAGTACATGCGAACAAGACTATCGGTCCAGAGCCTAAACAACAAGCGATGGTCGGTTAATCGAGCGGTGACGCTAACTTGCGCGCGCGCTGCTTCCATATAAGTCAATCTTCCTATTCGCCCCCGCACTAACTGCTCGCGACTGACGGAACCACTCGCTGCCCGATTTTCCGACGATTGCCTTTTCGTTATGTTAATGACAAAAAAATCATTACGGAGAGCGAACCACTGTAGGTATAATGAGCTGTTATGTTTTATGTCACACTTTTTTGTCTATTTGTATTTAGGCAGTCGTAGTAATAACAAATGATATCATAATGTCTATTTAGCAAATTCAGGTATAAAAGAAAACTAATATATCTAATATTACTTTGTCTAGGTATGTATAGAATCAAGTTTATCCAACAAAGCAGACAGCTGTGCTGCTGGGGAGTTTGTTGAGCCGGTTCTTCTTCCCAGCTAAAGCACTAGGAAGTGGTGACGGGTGGGCGTTTTTGGGGGACGTCTTATGTATTTTGACGTTCGAAAAGTGCTGATTCTCAGTCTAATTTGAGTAAATGACTTTTGATATTGATTTGATTTTGAATGGGTACGTGAAGTCAATATTGTGTTTATTAGTCTACTTTTGGAAAATGTTAAACAGACAATGACGATGTTTGTTTCAGTCACTACCAAAAGGGGAAAAATACCTACATGGCAACATTGAACAAGATGGGTTGACAACCCCGCCGCCTGCCATTGATCCCTGCATATGATTGGACAGAAGTCTTCTTTTTGTCAAATCTACATCATCTTTATTTTTTTATATTTTGTTCCGATTCTCTCTGTCTTGTTTGATTAATTTAGATAGATAGCGATTTAACCTCTAAAAAGAATACTCTATCTCGCTATACCTACAAGAAGCTAAGCAGTCAATCTTGACATGTATAAGAACGGCTATTTTAGTTACCATGAATTCAGCATAACATTCTAAAACGTTTTTCGTCGAAAAAAAAGTCAACTGTTTCATAGAAAGTGCAATTACCTACGCGTCAAAATGTATGGAACAGCTGTTTTTTTTTTGTATAACTGACGAAAAATTATTAAAGTTAAAGTTTCCGCACTGAACAAAAAGTGTTCCTGTATACCTAGCCAAGTGATTACAGTAATTTTCAGTAACGAGTATTTTTGCATAGTCCTACCTTTGTTCTTTAATCGGCTGATCACGTTCACAAAGAAGTGACAGAAACATCAACGCGTAGACTGTTACGGATTCAGTACATGATTCTGAAACCCCCTTTTTTTAAGGTGGGAAATCATCAAATAACTTCTCCCGCTCAGGGTGGCGCGGTATCTCTTTCGAACAACCCGCACCCCTGGCAGGCATCGGCCCTTGCGGACCCTACCAGACTCCCCTAGAGTCTAGAACAATGTCCTGAATTTATTCATGGTTATAGTTCGCGCGTCGATGTTTGTACCACCCTTCATAGGCACTGTTGACTGTATTTCCTTCGTTTATACATATATTTAAACCTAATTTTTAGTTAAAATGAATAAAATCAACAAATGCTGTTGAGGACCATATGACTTCACGTTCCAATTAGCATATAATACCAAAAGAAGACACAGTCTCATGAACGAAGCCGCGGGCACAGCTAGTATTTAATATAATAGATAAATGATTTTATTTCTGTAAATAGGTTTGTACAAACATCTAAATACGTCAATCATATTTTTAGAACTAGACTGACTACACAGAGGAGAAAGGCCGAAACAAACTCAGAGGTCACAGTCCCTTTTAAACTCCAGACATAATAATCTTGGTCAGGTCATATGAAGACCATGTAAATTGGTGGCTGAAATGGTCGTTTGAGTGGACCTGTTCATTTAGTGCACGCATTTGTCAGTTGGTAATCGTGCAGCTATTTTTACACGCTTTTTATTAGCTTCACTGTATGTTTGTTTGTTTGTAACCGACTCCTTAGGGCGTGATTTTGAAACACTTTAAATGGTCAGATTTCATTTAATCTTTGTAAACTTATCGAGGACCGATGAAAATTTAATAATTAAAAAAAAATAGAAAAAAATCACGGAAAAAAAAACTGAAAACGTCACGCTTTTTAACCGACTTCAAAAAGTTTTTTTATGTATGTTCCCCGATTACTCGAAGATGGCTGGACCGATTTGGATTTTGTTTTTTTTGTTTGAAAGGGTATACCTCCCAGGTGGTCCCATGATCATCAAGTCAGGATCTGATGATGGGATCCTGGAGAAATAGAGAGAACTCTTCAAATTTTATAGGCACACAAAGCGATTTAGGTATTTTTTGGAAGAGTACTTTCTCGTAGTGGTCCCATTTCAATTTGGTGAAGATCTGATGAAGAACTTCGGAGATAGGCAACGGAACTCCTCAATAAATGATAGCAAATGGACTGGGATTGCCGAAATCGCATGTCTGTCTATTGTTTACACCAGTTCATAACATAACATCACGCCGGTACGCTGTGAAGGGGTAAGCACATGTGAACCACTAAAAAGTGAAAAATAAAAACTTTTTCCAAAAAAAAAACAACCGACTTTCAAAAAAACACTACAAAGTGAAAAATAACTTTTATTTCGGAAGGCGGTGACAAAAAATTCAAATACAGCTCCAAAGACACCGACTTCCGAAATAAAAGTTATTTTTCACTTTGTAGTGTTTTTTTGGAAGTCGGTTGTTTTTTTTTTGGAAAAAGTTTTTATGTAGTTAGCAGAACTAAAAAATTGAAAATAAATGATAGTTTAAAAAACTAAAAAACACGCTTTAAAAACCAAACTAAAAAAGTAGAAGACATTAATTGATTATAAAAATACCTCAAAAAAACCCCACGCTCTTTAATTGAATTAAATTATTTTCTCCTTTTTTAGTTTGGTTTTTAAAGCGTGTTTTTTAGATTGTTTTAACTATTATTTATTTATAATGAGGTCTTGCTGAAAGCTAGCATGATAACCATAACAATACAGAGACTAATGGACATAATATGTAGTACAAATCCATGCAATTTTTTTTAACTCGACGGAAGACACTAGTTTAAGAATTGTTTATGCTTTAAAATGGATAATATCACTTACGCATCGGTAATAAAAAGCCAAACTAATGAAAGGATACGCGTTTAACTTATTTTTAAGGCCATGTACTGTAGTCTGTAGTCTTTTAATTTTAGGTAGGTCTTGACTCTTCAAGGAGGTCAACACATCCTCAACGCTAGTGTATACGGACATTAACGAAACTTCTGAAAATGTCACCCGTTTATATTTGTAGTGTGTCAAACGTTTCCCGATATTTATTTATCAGGCTTTATTATCTAAATAGGATGTTATGAAACGGATGGACGTCATCGTGTAAGGGAAATGTATAGACAAGTGCGTCATCATGCCTCCGAAATGTTGCCTGTGACATCTACATTGAACAATTATAAAACGTGATTATATAAGGATACGTTTTACTGTGTACAAAATAATTCTTAGCTAATCGTGCGTCCGTATTTCACTGGCTATTATTGAAAATGTTACGTGTAACTTATGATTGTGTAAAGTTAACTTGCCAACGAACTCGTGTTCAAGTGAATATATACAAACTTCTTCGGTTTATAGTCACTTAGCATTACGTCCCGCCATTCATAAAGTGAACATGTAACATTATTACAGCATGTTGAAACTTTTGTTGTATGGTATAAGCGTTCATTGAGTAGAACATCGTTATAATTTATCGGTGTAACAAGATGTGTTTAGAGCAACTTAGCAGAAGTCTTTGTCCAGCATTGACCTGCTAGTTGATGACAAGTACTTTCGTACGTTATGAGGCTCACCAAGTGGGGCTCACCGAATATGATTTTCAACACACTTGCTCCAAACGTGGCTTATAACAATGTAATTTCATTGTGTCTCTAAAAGCCACTTTTCACACGCCTTTATTAATACGCGTGCTGTTTCCTTTGCGTACCCGCACTAATGCGGAAAATTACGCTAAAGAAACTCCAGTCAAAGTTAAGAGATTAGATTTTAAATTCAGCAAAGAGAACTCATGCTTCTTAATTGCTAATAATGTGTAAATATTTTAAAACATCATCATCATATTAGCCGAAAGATGTCCACTGTTAGACATAGGCCTCCCCCAAGCTCCGCCACTTCGACCGGTTCTGTGCTTCCCGGATCCAGCGGACTCCTGCGTTTAAAACAACAAATAAAAATTATATTTCATCAAATTATTTATTTTTGTCTACAAATTCATACAATTTATTCAGGTTTTTCTTTTCTGTTGGGTTTGGAAGAGGCCAGACGGAATGACCATAATGCCTCGGAAGTTGGGCAGGCCTTTGGTGTGGGATGCTACCTGTGTCGACACCCTCGCGCCATCCCATCTTCTGAGCACGGTGGGCTGTGCTGGTGCGGCTGCTGCAGGTGCAGAAAGCCTCAAACGGCGCAAATATAACAACCTTATTGGGAGCTATATGTTTGAGCCGTTTAGGGTTGAAACATAGGGCCGTGAGGTCCGAGTGCTCATCAAGTATTTCGAGACATCGCCAAGCGGTTGGTCAACTCTTCACGTGACCAAAGGGCTGGCCTATTCTTAGGTCAAAGAATCATTGCCGTCCAACGTGGCAACGCTGCCAGCCTTTTGTGCACTTTTCCCACTGACAGCGATGCGGAAGAATTCTTTGATGGCCAGTGAGCTCTTCCCTTTTTTACTTTATATACTTATTTATTTATTATTATTTATTAAAAGCCTGTCATGTCCCACTGCAGGGCAAAAGCTTCTCTACCCTCTTTCCACTTCTCTCTGTTTACCTAATCCTGCTAGTGACCAGTTCTTGTTGAAGGAGTCCAGCTCTCATATACTTATTTACTCATTATTTTATTTGAATAAATTCCCTGTGTGTTGGTATTCTTGACGGCTGATCGGCTGACTCTACAAGCATTGGTATCGAAGATACATCATCTAGAATGCAAGAGAAACCTCAAAACGTTAATTTTGAAAATACCGGTTTTCATTAGATTAATAGATTTGACTGGATGGCGAAAGAAAAAAAAACCAGCGAGGCATTTTTCACAAATATTTGTAGAAGCACTTCGCCCGCAACTTCATCCACTTAAAATTTTCCCCCGACCCGCTGCCGCGCTGCTCGCAGCCCATCGTACGGCCGCGTTTTACTTAGTTTTCACGTAGCGTTTTTCCCAACTTTTTTCTTTTTGTTCGGCTCTTATGAGTGGTAGCGTGATATTAACCTTCCTTAAAAATTGAGCTATCAAATGCGAAATTTTCAAATCCGCTTGGTATTCCAGAGATTATAGGTAAATCCTACATACAAACTTAGGTACAACCTCTTTATAATATTATTATCATGTTAATGTAATTTTTATCAAAATGTATTAATTTTTAACTTGCAAGTGTGTTGAACGTCGTTTTATACGCGTGAGCATTTGAACTCCATAGACTTAATTCAATACCTGTGTATACCTTGTAAAATATGAACGAGTAGGTAGGTACGTAAAAGTTATGCAACACATATGAATTATCGCTGAATTCAGATATGACGTCAACTGATGAAGAAATTACTGTGCACACGCAGGTAAACTTATGCCTTAATTCCTATAAAACAAATTAGCTAAATATACAAAAAAAAACCAGCCTAGAAAATGGTAAACCAAAATTAATCTACATTATTTTATAAATCAAAAAAGGATCAAAAATTGTCATTATCAGTCCAAATACGTAACCGATGGTCTAAGACTTAGCATCCCCTTCCAACAACGTCTGAAGAATGTATTGCTATTACTTTTCTGCTGAGACTGTAATGACGTCAGCGTGATGCTGTTACAATCGGACGAATCTTCGAAAAACACCCGTCTCATACCGCTACATTGGCGAATAAGGAATATTTTATAAATCCAAGATGGCATATACTTTTTTGACATTGATTTTAAAGTAACGAAAACCTAAATAAAATAATATTACCTAATTCTTAATGGACTCATTGCAAATCACGAGTTTTGAAATTAACTGTAGGTACTTAGTTATTTAAGAATATCATTTGAAATATTTGTACACCATATTATTATGTGGTGGTAGAATGTACCTACAGAACTTATAAAAATATTAACACCTTCATATGTAAAACTATATTATTACAAATAAATTAACTAAACACAAACAATAAGGGAAATACATACCTTATAAATTTTGTATTGTAGAATGGTTGTGAACTTGTGTGCTAATGAAAGAATAAAATTTTATCAAATTACCTAATTTTGTGGTAGTTATTCAGTCATATTTTAGACCGACTTCAAAAAAAAAAGGATGAGATTCACAATTCGATTGTTTTTTTTTAGGTTTGTAATCTCAGAACTACGTCATTTGAAAAAATCATCTTTTGTTTGAGAGGGTATACTTATCGAGTGGTCCCATATTTTGGCCAAGTTATGATTAGTGGTTTGTGAGTTAGCTTTAATAATTAATAGGAATTTTTCCACTTAGTGTATGTTTATGATGTTTTAATACCTTCCTGTCACTGGTATTTACTTAGGTGAAGTCATACGAAAATGTGTGGGGTAAGTAGGTGCCACAACTAAAAAGTGAAAAATAATAAGTTAATTAATTGCGAAGGTCAGGGGCATATAAACGAAAATACAAAACCAGACACCGACTTCCGAAGTTAAAGTTATTTTACACGTTTTTTTATGGACGCCGATTATTATTTTTTTGTAAACTTTTCTGGCTCGCCCCCTTAACTGGAGACATGTGGGTGTGCTATAGATATACCTCTGCCCAACCCTTCGGGAAAAAAAAGCGTGATGTTATGTGTGTAAACATTTTTGTGTAGAATCATGGAAAATCAAATTCAAATTACGCAAAGGAAATCGTCACCTACGAATGTCAAAATTGAATATGATTGTTTTAATTAATTAAATATCTTTGGTAATTGAGGCTACCGAATATTATTAGTATGTACGACAGAAGTCATAAATGAAGTTTGGGTGCGGAAAACACTGTAAAAAACTCAGATTTAATGCAAGTAGGTACTTGAAGTACTTATATTTACAAACTATTTCAGAAGTTACTCGAGCCTCCATGACATAATCAGGGTGTAGGTTTGTTGTGACAAAGGGATAGTCCGCGGTTTAAGTTCCCACAAGTTGAAAAAAATATAAGTACTTAATTAGGTATTTCAATCTGGGATACAAGATTTACTACTTCGATCTAAAATGGTAATGATTTTAAAGAAACAGCAGTCCATAATTGTCCTTAACCAATCCCTTAGTCGATTCTCCACCCACGAAAATTTAGTGTGTACTTATTTACATTTAGCAGATTTTCTACTGAATGTAGTTCAAACGTGAACTTTGTCCTTTTCCAAGAACTTACCCTCTTTCGAAGAAGCATTTGTTCACTGACTATTTACATTTCAGTTTTATCAGGACGCGACTGTGGTTTGTCGACAATACTCTTAAGCTAACTATTTAATTTAAAACAAACCGTACATTTAGACAGTTAGTATTATTTATAATAGCAGAAGGCTATTGTTGCTCAATGTGTTGCAGGTCGTAGCTACAAGTATGAAATAGTTGAGTAACGCAGGACGTGGGCGCCGGATGTGCGAAGGCTGCTCTAAGGCCCTATGGCCCTACATTTGCGTCATTTACAGACACCTCAGCACAGCTGATAAGGGCTTGGTATTTCAACGCCTTAATAGTTGCTTCATCGATTTTTACTAGTGAATACTGAGATCTGAAGTTCGGTAGTAGGTAAGGGGTGGGCGTACGTATTTAAATGCTGTATTTTGAAATCTTCTTGTTCAAAACTAGGTACAGACGCCAGCATCAAGCTACCCCAATCTGTCAAATTTATTTGATAGATTTTCAACTTCATAACGTGAGCTTATGGTTCATGTTCAATTGGGAAAATTTGACAGTTTGAGGTAGCTTGATGTGCTGGCGTTTGTAGGTACCTACAATGTTTAAGCCTTCTTCTTCTTAGAGTATCGACGGCAACAAAATAATTGGATCAAAATTCAGCTGCACGAACTCCTCACTGATGCATTCATAAGATTGTCAAATGCACAAGTAACAGGGCATGCGGCGCAGGATGCAAGGTGAGCCATTTTCTGTCTGGAGGTGCCGCATACGCACTTGAGATCCCGAACCTGTAGAGATTGTCTTTGCTCCGACCGACAAGGTTCAAAGTCTATTTAGAGACTTCCAAGTTGGCTACGGAAGCGCGTGCCCAAGAGGAAGGCTCTCAGATGGTTCGATAAAATTGTCATGGGGTGTATACAGCTCCCGCCACAGGTTTTATCTCACTGTGGAGACGTTATTCGGGTGGATTAGCTGAAGCCATTTCACCCTAACTTTAAATATGACTGTACCAAATTAGTCATAAATCCAGAAACGTTTTTATTCCGAAAAGGTTTTATATTAAAAAGCTATAAAAGTTCAAAGGGCAATACAAAACTCGGATGAAGCAAAATATCGCATAAATTATAAATTCATAACGAGGAACTCCTAACGAATAACAATTTGTCCACCCACGCGCAGAGTGGGCGTGTGCACCTCCACAGTGTTACAGGTTTGATGACGGTCGATTAGATAAATGTCATCACAAGAAGCGTGTTACTCTCAGGGGGCTGGTTGCTAAAATCTGGCAGCTGTCAGAAGCAGGGAACGTAAAAGGGCGCGGCGCGGCCCACGCAGGCTCTCCCACACCGTGCACCCTGACATTTACCCGAAGCGTGGTGGATCAACAGGAGGTTGTCATGACAACGCGCAGACGTTCCATAACCTTTCCACATTCTAGGGATTACACATCCTCAGTATCAAAGCACGCGGGATATGTTATGAATCATTACCGCACCCACACATTTATAAATACCCACACAACTTAATTAATACAATTCCCTAAGTTTACCCTGTCGAATTACATCTAAGAAGTTTCCCTGAACTTGTTGAATATTCCGGCTCGTTAAAACTTTATATTCAGGTAACCTTTTCATAAATTTGAGTAGGTGGGTAAAAAACACACATATTTCAACATTATCGACTTGTTGGGCTTAGTGGTCGTAAGCGCTACTGATGTGCAATAGGTCCTGAGATCGATTCCCGGTTCATGTAAGGTGATATTGGGTTTTTCCATCTGGAATTTTTCAGTAGCAGCCTGGAGTCTGGATTTGTGGCCGATGATGGCAATAGGCTCGCCCTTAGGTACCTACATGGGAGTTAAACATGTGACGAAATGTGGGTGTATTATAGGTGCATCTCTGTCCTTCGGAGAATACAGGTGTGATACTGCTGATTGTTTTTCTACATTATTCACCACTTTACGATTCAAGCTGAAGCCTGTGTGATCTATGTGGTTGTTTTTCAGGCCAAATTGGAATTGTTTAGCATCTGGGAAATGTAACCAAATGCCATGGTAAATGCTATGTTGCCTTAGGCATCTTATTAACACATTTTCTAGTAGGTACGTACGCTTGTCTATTTTTGAAAGTCCTACGTGTGCGGTATACATACGTCAAATACCAAAAAATCAGAAATAGCTTATGGAGCAACGCTTTAGGTATCATTACGTAGCTACTACTATGACCAGTTACGTATTTTTAGAATATGCCAATGATTTATCCGAACTACGTAACGACCCAACTATTCGGGCCGGTCTATCGACGTCACAGGAGCGTGCGTGCCACCCAGCTAATTGTAGCATGTCCAAAACGGTCTCCGGGATCCGTCACCCGGCGGCAGCGCAGCGCGTAGCGTCCGAAAGTGGATCGTGAGTCAACGCGCAGAGAAAGTGGCGAGTGGCAGGAGTGCGCCGCGGCAGCAGGGTAGCCGGCTGGCCGCGTCACGCGACCGCCGAGCCTCCGCGCCCACGCAGGACGCCCGCGCTCGCGCCGCCCGCCGTCGCTTTGCCATCACTACACTTGTGCGCCCCGCGCTTTTCGCGCGCCTCCCTTTGCCGTCGCGACGCCGCGCCATTTTCTCGCGCACGTGGGCGACCACGGCGGCCGAGCGAGGACGCCCGGCTTGAACGCCATTAACGCGACCGTCGTGAATGAACGCCGACCTCGACCGGGTGGCTGGCGTCCATTGATAGGGCGCGCGGCGGACGACGACCGCGGCGCTCACGGGGGCGGCGTATGCACGCCCTCGCCGCTCCGCCTGTGCCTCAGTCGAGGATGTGGCGTTCTCGGCGCGACGACACAGACCGCGTGCGAAACCTGTGTTCATTTATCAGTAGATGCTCGTGACCCTTCAGTGTGATTAACGTGCCGTGTATATGTAGTTTCCTAACCGTAATGTGCTGTGATCACGTCAATTTTGATAGACATTAAGTTAGTTTTAGTAGGAGAGTATAGTGGCGTACGCGCCGGTGCGGCGTCGTTTACAAGGGGGTTGAATGTGAGTGCAGTTGTGGTGTTGCGCACGAGGTGGTGTGGATTGTGCAGTGCGGGAATGCGCTCGTGCGATGCTCTCGGTGATCGCGATGCGTCGGCCGGAGGACGAGGAGCTGGGAGGCCGCGGCGACGGCGACGAGTTCGTGGACATCTCGCAGATGCAGCTGCTGGTGGAGGCGGGCCCGAGCGGGCTGCACTACGGGGGCCCGCCGCCGCCGCACGCGCAGCCGCAGCCCTACGCGCAGCCGCCCGCGCACCCCGCCACCACCACCGCGTCCGTCGACGACCTGTTCGCACTCTATTTTACACCCACTTCACATGGTGAGCACAAACCCCTTCTCGTCTTCTTATTGCTCTTCTTACTATAAGTTCCTCCTATAAGAAATCCACAACTGATATGCAAAACCGGTTTCAGTCAGATTTACATAAACCGTCGTCATTCTTAAACTTGTTTTTTATTTCGATTAAAGTGTTATGATGCTTACAATTTTGCTAAAACGCATAAGTTAACATTTGCCAAATATAATCCTATTCTGAGTTCATTCGTACCGAAAATTCTTTTCAGGTCTTAAAAAGTTAATTTGAAGGGTATAACCACTTACCTACCCATTTTCAAATGTACAACCACCTGTTACACACCTGTTTGTTTCCGTAACTTTTGTATAGTAAATACTTTAACAAAAAAAAAAGTTTATTTTTCGTTTTTCATTGTTCTATTCTTGCATAACAGTAATCAGCTGATTGTATGTAAAAAGTATTTTTTTACTTCAGAAGTTTTTGAGGGTTCGGTACAAGTTACAGGATTTGGTCATATTTTGGTATTTGTTTTCTTCTTGAGTAATGTTTTTTACTGTCAGCTGATCCGCACCGCTAAAATCCGCAAGGCTAAAATTGCATAGGATACTCAAAACCAAATGAATGGTATAGGTACAATAAAATCAATACTGAGTATTCAATCATAAATACGTTATAACTAATTCTTGCAATATGCGTCATCGCCGTATTTAGTTCCAAATCTACGATACAATAATTTATCTATGTGGAGTTCAAATAATGAATGAATGTTCGATACACCATTCATTCTGACGTCGATTGTGAACACGCACCTCTGTATGACATACATATATCTGTTATATCAACACTCTATATACCTATTCAATATATATGTGTAGCTACCAAAAATATCTAACTGTTAATACCCCGAAGATGACACCTTAAAAAAAACTAAGACAAAACCACTGAAACTCTGAAACGCTCACAAACAACAGAAACTTGAAGGTTAATATCTTCTAACGGTCCTCGGCGAACCAACATTACTGATTTAGACTATGTTTGTCAAAGATTAGTAGCTGGTAACATCCAATTGACCCCGGGCTGATCCCCCTGACCGTGTTGCTCGTCTAAATACTTCAGTGAGGTATCTTTCAAATGAGATAATTATCCATTGTCAGATACTTTGTTCCTGGTTACAATATCTTCATTTTTAAGCTATGTAAAATAAGTCTAAATAATATTAAAACGTCTGAAATAAAACCTGCAGAGTAATTTGTGTAATGCTGTAAACAGTAGCAACGGCTTCATTTTTGACAGTTCAACGACATTCATTGCGTTATTTACGTTATTGAGCAGACAAATATTTCAAACATTTGTGAAGCAATGGATTAGCAGTACCCTTCAAAATGATTCAGATTGTGTTTGATCGGGTACCTATTACTGAAGTAATTTAAAAAATATACACGCTGTTATTGCTACAGTGATAGCCGCGAATGTGACGTATTGAGTCGCAGACTTTAAAAAAAAAAAACTTTTATATACCCTACCTATTCCATATTTTGTATATTCCTAGTGTTCGGGAATCTGTTTCGGACGTGTAGAATATTATTTCATACTTTTTTGTACCACCCTGTTTAAAAAATAGTTTTTTTTTTTTTTAATAGGCTAAATAAGCCCCAAAAGCATTACAATAAACATAATAATATGCATCCAAGCATTCGTCGCTAATATATTTTACGATGTCACGATTTATGCAAATACAGCTTAGCTATAAGATAACAGTATCAATGCTATAATCTTGCAGTCAGTTATGAATGTCCACGGACATTGTATGGAGTTATTTCGTAAACGTCAGCTTCACGGGCTCGTAATAATTCGGATCAGCGTTCCGGCACACTGTTATCTGGACCGGACGGCGCTAATCGGCAGCGTCTGCGCAACCAACGCTATCATGTTCGCCCAACTAACCATAAACATACGGTCAGATGTAGGTACTAGTGCTCTGCGTTAACCTTTGGAAAGACTTGACTTACAAATACACACTTGACCTGAGTGGTAAAGTGTTCCCACTGTGCAGAAGTCTTCTTGACCGATGTCAAGCGCAGCACTGTGACAGAGGCACTCTTCTTCCGTCCATTCTAAAATAGAGCTTAGTTTCAAATTAAGTAGAACACATAACATAACATCACGCCTGTATTTCCAGAAGGGTAAGGCAGAGATGAGGTGTACCTATAGTAGTTACACCCACATTTCGCCAGTTATGTTTAAGTCCAATGTAATAGGGGGAGCCTATTGCGATCAACCGGGCACAAGGCTGCTACTGATAAATTCCAGATGGAAAACCCGGTAACACAGCCTGATCGAGCAGATTCACTATGCTGTGCTGTGGAAACTGTCATAGACTCAGACCAGAAACAACACATAACATAACCCACCCAGAAAACAAACATGGAATATATATACTTACGTATTCAAAAATAAAATAATCATCTTCATCGTCTGCATGTGTGACAAAAGTTCTTAACAATGAGACGACTTTAAAGTTTGCAACAGTATTCATGTTGTGGGCTGATATTGCACCGCGTACGACAAACCAGTTTCCATCTGAACTCTTACTGTTTAAGCGGACATAACTGATACGCTATATCTGTATTACCTTATTTCGGAAATACGCAGTGGACTCACTATATTTTGTTGTATAGGAGAATTTTAATATATTATGTAGACAGGTTTTCTTAGGCTTGTGGCTAAGTTATTACCGCACGGGTCTATCGATCAGGTGTTCAAATTTTGTCGCTTCCTATGGAGAAGAGAACATCCAAGATGCTTTCTAAGATTTATATCTTAGAAAGTATCTTGGATGTTTGCCTGCTCTTCTCCTCTAACTCTGCCTTCTCTTTATACAGAAGGCAGGGTTAGTAGTTAGTAGGGAAGTTGCGAAGTAACCCCATCACAAGTATCCTTTTATCTTACCAGGACAGCCTCATATTTGTACAGTAAAACAATTCTATGAGAACCAATCAAAACTTTTATTATTATTATGTCCTTTATTTAGTCTTTATCCTTATTATATACCTTTTTAAATATTTTTTTATAAAACTAACATTACAAAAAACATTTAAAAATATAAAAAATTGTGGTCCGCCAGTATCGGGAGCAGGATCCAAGCTATCAGCGGTTAGGGCTCCAGAGACAGGAACCTCTTCACGATGCGAGCCGTATCGAGGAGTGCTGCCTTATGAATCTGGCCTTTGATCCAACCGCCTAAAGAGAGCCTCGAGAGATGTTGATCGAAGCTTTCGGCCGTCAGTCCATTGGCTGATACGACAATCGCCACAATGACAGCCAAGCTCACATTCCATATGTCAACAACCTCGTGTCCTAAGTAGAGATATTTAATTTGCGTCTCTTTCTCAGCTTTCACGAGGTTCCCATCATGCGGACTGATAATATCGACTATAATGTTTTTTTTTTTTTTTTGGTGGGAAATCATCGAATAACTTCTCCCGCTCTGGGTGGAGCGGGAGGGTGTGTCAGACTTTTACTGACTAAAACCCACCCGTGTTCCCTCAGTTGCCTGTGTGCCAGGGGCCGCGGTATCTCTTTCGAACAACCCGCACCCCTGGCGGGCATCGGCCCTTGCGGACCCCCCCATTTGGTGCTGACATCTCTTTGAGGCATATCGACTATCATTGTGCGGCGCGCTAACCGATCTATCACCACTGTATCAGGCTTATTGGCTACAATAGTCCTGTCAGTAATGATAGACCGATCCCAGTACAACGTGCCATGGTCATAAGATAAAGATAAAGATGCATTTATTTGTACAAACATGTGTAACATGATACATAAATATGCACATATGGATGGAAATTAGTTTAAAGTTGCTGCTTCAACATGTTTTCGGCGTACAAAATAGTATATAATATTTAGTTTAAAATTATAAATAAGAATCTTTTTTAATTATACTCAAAATTCAATCAATTCAAATAGGTACATAATCAGTCAATACAAAAATATAGTCAAAAAATAATAATAATAAAAGAAACAATAAAATTACTAAAACTATACTACTTATTAAATCGATAAGATTTCAAATTTTTCGGCCAGTAGGACATTTTAAATTAAAAGAAAAATACATTTCTTTTTATAATCCAAATTATCCAAATTCAAAAGACATCAAAAAACTCCGTAACATTGTAGTATCCCTTACTAATTTCGAGAAACGGCACCCTAATTGCGTAACTCACGATTAATCATAATCTGTTTCGTTTTGAAACAGATGGCTAAACCATTGCTTTATATGTTCGAAAACTGTGTCTGCTCAACAACGTAAATAACGCAATGAATATTGTTGAACTGTCAAAATGAAACCTATTATGATTAATCGCGTGTTACGCAATTAGGGTGCTGGTCTAGCACATACACACATCAAAAAAAGTTTGTGATCACTAGCATAAGCTGATATAATTTTTTAAATTGAACTTTATCAAGAATAATTGTAATTATTGTGTGTTTACTTTAAATAGAAATACCCTGTTTGAAATTAAAAAATAAAACTATTTTTTTTTTAATTGAGTAATTAGTCATAATGAACAGAAATTTGATAAAAAGAAAAAGACTGTTTAACCAAACTTAAACAAAAATTTATTAATAAAAGGTTTATATTCAATATAATATGAGTAATTAGTCATAATGAACAGAAATTTGATAAAAAGAAAAAGACTGTTTAACCAAACTTAAACAAAAATTTATTAATAAAAGGTTTATCTACACTAATATTATAAAGAGGAAAACTTTGTTTGTTTGATTGTTTGTTTGATTGTAATGAATAGGCTCAAAAACTGCTGGACCGATTTTAAAAATTCTTTCACCATTCGAAAGCTACATTATCCACGAGTAACATAGGCTAAATTTTATTTTGGAAAAAAATAGGGTTCCGTAAGATATTTGGGGTTTTCGGACACAAGGTGTAAAAAATCAACCAGAAAAGTTACTTATTTTGCGTACGCTGCCTAAACTATAAAAGATAGAACCATAAAATATTCTAATTAATTGTAGATCTTATAAATATCTACAAAAAAGTCCGCGACACACTATACCTATCTATGTCGAGTGAGGCACAACAACCCTTTTTTTATTTTTTTATCTTGACTTTTTTTTGGACTACATTTAAACGCATTTATTTTACTCATGCTATAATCCTTATCAAAATAAATGATTTCATCACTAAGTACAGTTTATGTAGATAATATTTGGTCTTTGAATGATTAAAATTGGACGTTTGGTTTTAAAGTTATGGCGAAATTAAAATAATACGATTTCTGCTGCACGGCCCGTTGCGAAGTGGGCGTCACCAAGACGGGGTGCGCGTGCGGGAGGGGAGTCTATGCAGCCTGCGGATAATGACTGCGTCGTCGATGTTAGTGTCGATGTCTGTGAATTGACCTGGGAATCATTTTGCTGACCGTGTCTTTCCTGGGTAGGCTTTTTGCAGCGGTAACCGACATCCACGCGGGCGGAGCCGCGGGCGACCGCTAGTATTCAATATAATTTAACTCCTCCCGTGGCTTGAACACATGCGGTGATCCTCCCTGTGGGCATGCTGAGAATCAAGTTATCCAGCATTTCTTGGGGTAACCTGTCCCATTCTTGAATAGCGGCTTCGCTGAGCTCTGGCACTGTCTGGGGACGTGGCTGACGGTTCCAAACAGCTCGCTTAAGAGCATCCCATGCGTGCTCTATTGGGTTTAAGTCAGGCGAGCCGGCAGGCCAGTCTAACCTTGTAATGTCGTATTCTCGGAGAGCAGCATTGACTCGTTGAGTTCAATGGGCGGGCGCATTATCATCGACCAGTACAAATCGGTGCCTATGGTTTACTCGGAATGGTCTGACAATTACATCAATAGCAACTGCTCTATACATGTCTGCTGTCATGACGCCTCGATACGGGATCAAAAGCGGTCTAGCTCCAATCATAAAAGGACACCGATTTCCCGCCTCGCTGAACTGTTCCAGTGGCAGTTCTTTACCTTTCACGGTCTCCTGGTCTTCTTCAGACACGGACACGTCGGTTATCTGGATGAGTACTTATTTGCGATTCGTCAACGAAGAGACAGTTTTGCCAAATGTTTTCTTCTTCATTTTGCCGAAGCCTAGACCACTACAATCTCCGTCATTGTCGTTGCCGGGAATTCAGAGAAGCTCGCCAAGACCTCCGTGCTCGTAATCCAGCCTGGTGCAAGCAATTCCGAATGGTCTGAGTGCTAACTTCAAACCCAGAGGCAGCCCGAACTTCTGCTTTTATTTTAGTAGCGTTGATTGTCGGGTAGCGTTGATAGTTGGGTCACGGGCTGCCAGCAATCTAATATAGCGCTTTTGGGCAGCAGTCAAAACAGTTGGGCAACCACTACCGGGTCGGTCAGCAAAATTACCCAACCCGTGGTACCTCTGCAACGTGGTCACAACACAGGATTGGGATATAGCAAATCTGCGTGCTATTTCTTTCGTGGTGTATCCTTCATCCCTCAAAGTTACTATTCTTGCTCGTAAAACTTCTGATAATCCTTTTGGCATTTTTTCAATCACAACTTTCTGCGAAAAAGTATTTTAAATCCATTAAAATTGACTAAATCAGATTTCTGAATGAGCGTAAGCTAGGACTGAAAGCCTTTTTATATAGAAAAACAATTGAGCTGTTTTATTGTTTTTTATTCTAAATCTATATATTTAAATAAAGAATCTAAAAAGAAGAAGAAATCATAATATCTACTGTAACAAAAAATATTTAGATTTTTCAAAATGATCGCAAACTTTTTTTGATGTGTGTAGTTGTAATACGGTACCTCAGAATCCACAACTTTATATTGCAAAGCAAGTTGCTGGAGAATAACCTGGCTACTTGGTTATGCCTGTGCAAGGCTGAGTCCATCTCATGCGCTGCACACAACCCGGCTCGAGCCCGGAAGGCCCCTAATTCCTAAGTCCCAAGCTCCTCGGTGGCCGGCCTCTCCCCTGCCGACGTACAGGTGTTGGCGACGTCGGAGGGAAAACGCTTGGCAGATTGATTGAGTCAGGATTTCTTAGATACCTAATAAACGTGCATTAGCAATAAAATTAAGGATATCAGACCAAAATAAACTGAGTGGACAAATTTTAAACTAATCTATACTGTTTCCTAAGAAAACGAAGAAGACGGGAAGACGTAAAGTTGGAAGGCCTCCCACAAGTGGACCAATGACCTTTTGAGGGCCGCATAATTCCGCTGGATGCGGAAAGCACAGACCCGGTCGAAGTGGCGGAGCTTGGGGGAGGCGTATGTCCAGCAGTGGACGTCTTTCGCCTGAAATGATGATGATGATGATGATAATGATGATTTCCTAAGATTCATTAATTATCTTCAATTATCGTGAAACCTCTAACATCTAAAGACAAACTGAAACTTAGATGTAGTTCACATTATGACGCCTGTCGTCCAGTAGGTATATTAAATTTAATTACCTAAAGTCATCATCAAAGATCGGATATTCGGATGCATATTCACCTAAAGTTGAGATGTTGGCTAACATGGAATGCGCTTTTGTATCGAAAAAGTCGTAATTTAGGTAAGTAATTTGTTTATTTTTACACGCTTTATATTAGCTTCACTTGTATGTTTGTATGTAACCGACTCCTTAGAGCGCGATTTTGACCCATTTCATTGAAACTTTGTAAATTTATCGAGGACCGATGACAATACAAAAATTTAAAAAAAAATTGAGAAAAATGAAAAAAAAAAGATTTTTTTTAAAACACGTTTTTGTAGTTAGCAGAACTAAAAAATAGAAAATAAATAATAGTTTAAAAAACTAAAAAACACGCTTTTAAAACCAAACTAAAAAAGGAGAAAATAATTTAATTCAATTAAAAAGCGTGGGGTGCTTGACATTAATTGATTATAAAAATACCTCAAAAAGCACCCCACGCTTTTTAATTGAATTAAATTATTTTCTCCTTTTTTAGTTTGGTTTTTAAAGCGTGTTTTTTAGTTTTTTAAACTATTTTTTTTTTTTACCTTATACAAACCACCCCTCCTCCAGTACATATAGATATTTGTATCGGGTTAAACATTAATTTTAAATTAATACACATCTGAATAGGTATGCAATCAAGAATCCCGGGGTTTTTAAGAAATATTACAAATAATTTATAAAGCCGCTTCCATACTTTCATAGCTAAAAATTATCTTTAGGTAAATATGCATCCGAATATCCGATCTCTGGTCATCATATTAGATTTATAACGTACCTATGTATGACTATAGGGACACATTCTGAATCAAAAACGGTTCGTTGGGTAAAATCGGCACAATACCTACAGTTAATTCACTTCACTTCAATATTCGTTATTAATTATTTTATCTAAGAAATTCTAACACATACTACAATTCACGAGTATGGGATGAGTTTATAACAAAACTTTCCACTAATCTGAAAAGCTTAAGACACATTCAAGGCTAGCAATAAAAAGTTGAACTTCTTTTCTGCGCGTAGGCATCTTCTACCTATAAGTCATAATGTATGTAAAAATGTAACATTACAAGTATGTAAAGTATCATCTTCATAAGACTGTCATATGAGATAATAAAATTAAATATGTAATAAATAAATAATAAAATATAATACATTATGCTGATTGTTTTTATTGCCTAATTCAGCTCTAAATATCTTAATACTTTAATATTGTTTAACATAAACATGTCAGTTTATGGAGTGGTCGATAACCAGTAATACTTACATACATAATTAGGTATATCATAATTATGATACATTACATAACAGTTTTACTCAACATAAAAATATAAATATATATGTTATTATTGAATATATCACATTTAACTTATTAATCAATTCATGACACCAAATAACAGTAATAGATATAGCCTGTTTTTCAGGCTTTTCTCTTCACACTCGTACATTCCGAATTATAACTTTACCTCTTGTTTTTGAAAGCTTCATCAAGTCTGTGCAACATACCTATGGGCACAAAAAACTATCCGAACCTCTCAGCAATATCTTTTTCCTTTTAAGGCGGTTTTAATATTAAAATCATTAAATTACCTTCCTCGTTTCTATATTTCTTCATTTCCAATACCACGATTCACTCATACAAAGTATAGCAAAATTTACAAACCTGTATCTAAAGCTTACACGTTACGTTAAGAAACACTCCCAAAAATTGGAGGTTCATTTTTAACGTATAAAACCTTTTTTATTTTTGTCGGGGAGAAACATTTAGTTGTGTTGTATGGATTGGAATGTTGGGCTAAAAAGGAATTAATGAAAGGTGCATGCAGGTGAGGTGAGAATGTTAAGATTTTCACGTTACAAGATATATGGATTGCGTGAAAGATGATATGGATAGGAACGCTGAGATAACGGCTGATAGCTGAGATGAGCTGCTGGGAAGTTTGTTGCGCCAGTACTTCTTCTTCCCAGCTAAAGCACTAGGAAGTGGTGAAAAGCGGGAGATTTTTGGGGGATTGTCGTATGTAATTTTGACGTTCAAAATGTGCTGACTCTCCTAAAGCCAATCAATACCTACTAGACAATTAAATCTGTGATAACAAGGGACAATGGCAGTGGTTTACAAAAAACAATCATCAAAGTATGTGGGATCGACTTATTCAAAATTGGCAGATGTATATCGATTTCAAAAAAGGATATATTTTTCTTTACTACAGGTAATAAACTACCCACTAATGCCCACGGCACCGCCCCTATTCGCATAGAACTTTCCCCCATTTAAAAAGAGGCGTCGCCGATAGCAGGTCATAATCTCTGATTGGCCAGAGACGAGGCGATATAGCATCTAATATTATGTTTTATGAGCAAAAAATAGATACCTATGTATTTACCTAACTACTTAAACTGAGGACTAGACAGTAGACATCATTAGCCTCTTCGTACAAAAAAAAAAGTATAAATAGAAAAGCACTACCTTTCGAATTCTCAATAAGACAAAGCTTCGTAGGATGCTCTGCAAGTAGGTATATCGTCAAATTATATGAACAAATTGCCATTAGGACTCGTCTTCAAAGTCGCTAAAGCATTCACCAGTTAAATAGTAGTTTAGCCGGTACCAACGGCTAAACATGCTTTCTGCAGCGCAGAAAACACGTTACACACCACGGTAAATTAAATTAATTAATTTTATTTTCAATTAGTTTTTGTTACAGATTTCTTTCTAGAAAGAAATCTCTAACAAAAACTAATTCTAAAACCTAGAAAGAAATCTCTCAGTCTCGAACCTCGAACCAGCCAGTAAAGTCTAGAAATAATTTTAGTAACATAAAGAAATAAATACTTTTTCCATTGTTAGTCACTGTACATTTCAATGTTTTTCTACTAACTAAAATTGGAACACTGCGCGTAATCCAACTTTTAGTTGGATTTGGGCGTCATATATTTGTGGGTTTTTGAAATTTCATGAATTTATATAAAATTGTCTATGAAACTTCACATACTTATTAGGTATTCTCCAGCTATTTAACGGTTTCATAACTAATTCGAAATCGAATAGCTTTTTCGCTGTAGGTGCGAAAAGTAGAGTATTCTCCTTGGTGATAAAGATGTCTTCCCTCGCTGCACTCAGGATTTCAGTCTTAACTCCATCGCTTCGCTCAAGAGTTTACTCGCTGAGCTTGCGAGCCCTAGAATCCATGGTTACCTTCAGGATTCAATATAGCGCTCGTGGCTTAAGACACCGCTTTATCTCCTTAATAAATAATCTACTATGAAAACACGCCCTGTCATCTACAAACGTGAGGATCCTGGCTGGAGGCTGCGTCAGCAAGCGGTATTCGCTCTACTGAACTGTGGGCCAAACAAAATTAAAAATATAGTAGATAATCAGTTATTTTTGTCATCGACACGCTAAGCAAAAAAATACAGAAATAATTGAAAATAAATAAAGAGATGAGGGTATTGTCTACGAATAATAAAAGGGGTAAGTACCTACATAAAAAGGCTTTAATTGGAAACCCTACAATATATGCAATTATGTAGGTACTGATTTTAAGCATTGGTTCAATAGAAAAGCTGGAAGACCTACGCCTTGTTGGCGCAGTATATCTACCTACATTAGGCCGATTACTTACTCTAATCTATATATAAATAAAAAGAAAAGTCCTGGCTAACTGACTCTGACTCGTCAACATCCAGCCGAAACCCTTGGACCTGGAAAGCTGAAATTTTGGCCAAAGGTTCCCTTTATAATGTAGACAAGGAATAAGGAAGAATTTTTCGAAATTCAACCCCTAAAGGAGTTAAATAGGAGATGAAAGTTCCGCGCGGGCGAAGCCGCTTGCAAAAGCTAGTTATCTATAAAATGTTGTTCGCAAAGATTCTAGAAGAACCTTTCGTTAAGATGAGGTATCTCATACCAATATTTTTAGTTATATTTTCCATTAAAAACCTACCTATATACGTAACATACCAACATTAAAACAGAGAATATGTTTCTATTCATTCTTTGTCTCTTGTTAAAAAACACTTCAACAAGAACACTCGAGTTCGTTTCTATACGAACTACACGTTATTAGGCTAAGGTGTACCTATAGAACAGCCTCATTTCGCCATTTAAGTATGTTTAAGTCCCATGTAATAGAGGGTGAGACTATTCCCATCACCCGGGCACAAATCCAGACTCCGGGCAGTGACAAATTCCAGATGGGAAAATCCCAATAATACTTTGCCAGACCTGGAATTTGAACCCAGAACCTCATGCTCAACTGTAGCACTTGCGACCACGAGGCCAATGAGGCAGTCAGGCATTCGTTATTTTATATGGCTGTTAAACACACTTTTACACGTCAAAACAATCCTATAGTTGAGATTGGTGTTTCCTAACCGGCTATTCTTGGCATTATCTTGGTCAGATGAGACGACTTCGAAACTACTGTCATACTTGAACTTCGAATCAGTATGACAGTCGTTTCGAAGTGCCGTACATCGCGATTATGAACGTTATGAATACAGTACATCGATATTTTAAACTTCGAAGTTCAGTAATACAGTAGAAATTTTGAAAATTCGTATTTTAATGGTTTTTGAGAAGTTTTGCCACCTCGTTCGTATCTTTGCCGCTTGCGCCGCTATAAATAGGTATTGCAAGAATAGCGAACGAGAACAGTTTTGTTTTATGTATTCTTTCAGAGTATTTTCACTGTGAAAACTAGATTTTATAAATTATTCAATTATGTTTAATTATGTAGGGATTGCAGCAGGTGGCATTGTTTTTTTTAAGTTGGTCCTACCTATAATCCCATGGAAAGAAGGCGTGAGTTTATGTATGTTTATGCATGTATTTTGAAAATACCTGCAAACTTATGAGCACCTAAAAACTTATAAGTACAAGTATTTCCCTACAAAATAAGGGATCTCCTGTCTATTGTGAAAGTTTGCATTTTATTCTTTTATGAGTAGTACATGAATTGGCCTTCAAATTCCTACCTAACCCCGTTTTTTATCACCAAATAAGAGCTACACCTATCTGATGAGCGTCATTACAATCATAAGATTTCGTTAATTAGTAATGAATATGGAGATATCTAAATGTCTTAAAATTCTTCAAGACAAACTACGAAATATTCTAGGTAGTACCTACGTGGAAAGTCAAACGTTGCGCACCCAAACGTGGCGCCTATTACGATGCTATCACTCGACATAAGAGCTCCTTGTAATCCGTGCCGATACTGTCAAAAACGCGCATCCCACGCCGAGCGCGTCACATCGGAAGCGGCGGCTTGTCAGAGGTGCCCACATGAGGGCATTACACCTCTCTGGACGTTCCCAGATGTGCGATAGCCGGTGCACTCGCTTTGAGCGGCCCGCGGTGCCACGGGGGCACGCACGTGCTTTTGTGGCGACTCGCGCCGTCTCACGTCACCACACATAAATTGTCAATCTAGCCTTTACTAGACGAATGTGAGTTTCTATCCGCGCCTCTAAATGATCTGCTTTACGACGCAAATATGCCGACGACCGCGCCACCGGCCGGCAACAAGCCCAATCATAGTGATTCACGATGATAACAACATCACAAAATTATATAAAAGAATCATGCCGAAGTTATTCAAAACTTTTCAAAAGTATTTCGGTACATACCGAAACACATTTTATAAGTTGTGAATACCATTGTTAAATAAATCATTTACCTAACCTTCAATAATAGCTACTATGCTAATTGGTCCAAAATTATTTCAATTGCGTTCAACGGAATTTGTAGGGGTGCTATAGTGTTTTTCTAAGAATACTCTGAAAAAAAATCTACAAATAATACTTTACATTAGTCAACAAAATTTTCCAGTTACCCAGGTCCTTAATGTAGTGTTTACCTGTCTGTTAACGTTTTTCACTCGAAGTAAGTTTGTTTGTATTGGCAATAAGTAAGTACCTATCTATAGAATTTGCTTAGATCTAAGATAAAATTATTTAATTTATCGATCTATTCGTATGAAATAAATAGCGCAATTCATTAATTACTAGCTAGTTCATGGATAGAAAGTGGATAGGTGACATAAAGCTTTTCACAATCTGGTTCAGTCTGAGTTGTAAAACGTTTTACAAGTAAATCGTCGATTGCATTCGTAAGTGACGAGTGTCGAGTGACCGGCAGGTTTCCCTCGAGCTGCTAAAGTCAGTGCACGCGCACCTGTGCCCAATGATGGAGAACAATTGCTATCATTAGGGCCCATCGCCGTGCGGCAAGCCCACACGATACATATTCAAACGGTGCCACGACAATGCAAGTTTATTTTAAAGACAATAAATTATCGCTAATGCCCAATTTGCGTCGACCGGTTAACAATGCCCGTTCCCGCAATTACTTAAACTCGTGTAACTGCGTAGTTGCATACGATACGATCTGTGTCCGACCGTCCAACGTCATTGTCTCACTCGATACATGCTCCGCAATTACACTGTATCGATTACAGCTGACTCAGTTGACTTCGATTCGAACGATTGACTGAGACTATAAAACATTGTTTTTAGTACGCGTAATTAGTGTTCCGATAAACCGATATCTGCCTTCTTTGTCGACAATCTGCCTCTGAATCTCAAACATGTACTTTTAAACGTGAGTAAGTAGGTTTAATGGTTTGAAAAAATGTCAGGTAAAGCACTGAGTCAGACACTTGTTCATATGGAATTCATATCACGTGTAGCCAAACAGCTTCTGGAAATCACAAACGATGTAAAATATACATGTCGGTTCGCAATCTGCCTTATCTCAGGCCGGAAGTTGACAATGGCAGTATTTCTGTTCAAGTCAGTCATATAAATCTAGTCCGAGGTACATTCTAAAACAGAGTGCCTCATGAATAAGAAGGAAAAATAAAAGTAGATAGTTATTCAGATTTAAAATGAAGATGCTGAAAGATTCTTAATAAAACTGAGCAAGACTAACAAATTCTTGATAGTAGTGTTGTCATAGATGCTAAGAATTTCGGTAACTTTAAAACTATTTAGTTGGCAAAAACTGGGTAACCTGATATAGCTCTTGACAAAATGAACAATACAACTAAGATAAACTCGGCTTCCTGTATTACAAAAAATATCAAACAATTAATTTAGTTTAAAACCGGAATTAACCAACAATTTGGCGACGCTTCAGAATGTAATTCCTGAGTTGTTGCGAAATCCAAGAAAAATATGCTTTTAGCCCGAAGCTTGGCATTTAAACAGTAGATACTGCCGAGTTCTTCCAATGTTTGCAGAATGTCTCAAGACGAATAACAACATACGCACCGTCGACTTGATTATAATCTTGTATGAAATTCCTACGAGCGCGAGAATTGCGTCCCGGTTACGTGTCGTAATAAACTAAACTAGCCAGTGATTATTATTTGACGAAAACAGGAGGAACGTTTGAAACTAGATACTTTGTGTGGCACTCACCTCAAAGTATATAAGTAGTTTCAAAAGTTCCTTTGTTTTCATCAAAACAACGCGTCAACAAGACGATATACTTGTACATAGTAGACTCAAGCAGGTACGCAACTTATATAGGTAATATAGGGTAAAGACCTAAAGGCTCCCACAGACCGGTGCGACGAGACAGCGAGACGCGACTCTAGTAGATCAATGTTCATGAAGTTTACTTAGAAATTGTTCATTCATTAGTCATGTCGTGCTGTCGTTTCGCGCGTGTCTGCGGAAGCCTTAACTATGCCGGTCAAAAACATGCTCACACGTTCATAACAATCTACTCTCACATTTACAAGCTTATTCAAATAAAAGAATTGTACGAAAATTAGGGCACCATATTTTCTGGCTGTGCTATTTATATCATTATGCTCTATAAATAGTACATAGATACTCATACCATGCCATTGTTTTATATGTTTAGTTTACATATTTGTCTTTGCATTCATCTTCAACTCCCAGATTTTTTAAGAAACCAGAGGACGACATTTTAATAGTATCGGTGTTGTAAAACTGGATGTGAGCCAATGTTTGTCTAGTTTTAAGTTTTGTGCAATCGCCCTATTTTTCTAAACTAAAACAGTTGCACGCGACACGCTTGAAGAGCACCGGAGCCGTTTTCAATAATATTTAGCGCTTCGAACGTCGAGGAGACTTCAAAATATTTACCTGCAGGAGCCATGTAAAGCAGTCTATTATAAAGTAGTTTCAGTTTGTCGTGTACTAGAGATGGATTTTGATTAGTAGGTGCCTGCATTTTAACTATGCTATCTGTATATTTTATACTTTTCTCAGAATATGTCTTTGTCTAAATAATAAAACAAATCAAAAGCCTTGCCAAAACTATTGATAAACTGAAATTATGTGGTCGCTGTCACTCATCCTATAATTAAGGCTGTCATACACACGAGCCAACTGTATATCATTCTTGGCCTTCCTGTGATTCGCTTAATGCACTAAAAAATTAATAATACTTAATTGTCATGATGTCGGACGCGTGCCCTCGGGCAGACTTGACTCATCGCCTCACTTCCCAAAGGAAGACTAATGTAATAAACGGCTCAACAGAAAAAAAATGCGGATACTCTAATTAATGGACGCAAGACCCTGAACGTTGATGTACACTGGACAAATGAACTGGCACGGTGCTGCAACGCCACGTGACCTTGTCTCTAACAAATTATTGTAACGCAGAGTACTGTTTGCTTCCGCGAAATGACATGTCATCAGTCTTAGAAACTCATTAAGAGCGCCGTAGAATGCTTTTGCAGACTTCCGTGTATTACCAAACACCAATCGTGAATAACAAGAATTTAAGCTTAAAAGCTGAATCCTGTTTATTACAGATGATTATTTATCTAATATACTTAGTAGGTGTTAGTTCTGCGGTTTAGGTGATTAAGATAACATCTAATTTATCGCAAGAGGCTTGACATGTCATGGAATTTAGAGTGATACAAGAAAGAGCAATCAGAAATGCCTGTTTGACTGATAAATATTTAAAATTTATAGAATTTAAAAAAAAAACATACGAGGTATACCTACATTACACGTGCGTGTCAAAATATGTAATTTGATTTACAAGGTTGCAATGAATGGATAAACGTAAAAGTAAACATCCAAACAAATAATTAAAAATCAAATATAAAGGTAAACATTTAAATCCAAGCAGCATGCAAACAAGTATTAGGTAGGTACGGGCCGAATAGACCTGAACACGGAAAAATTGGCATAATTTATTTAGCCAAATTGTGTAATTGCCAACTGTTGGTTGTCAAGCACCTGTTCCAATAATTATTATTCTCATACTTGTGTTAATGTGGCATATATTTTTTTTGTTTCATCAAATTTATATGTATGACTATTATAGGAGTGAATAATCATAGAATGAACACAACTAAGACAACAGTTTGATTCATCACTGACTTTAAAAGTAAACATCGTAAGTATTTTGATGCTTTTTAAAAAACTGTGTGTATATATACATATAATCAGTTCTGCAGAAAATCAGCCATCATATTATAATCTCATAGATTTAACTATTGTGATGGCTAATGACTTGTTTTTTTTACAAAAGTAATTACAATATTATAAGGTCAAAAATCTACAAGAAGGAATCTACAATAACGAAAAAGGCGTCAGTTTATGTAGGTATGAATGTTTGTGTAAATCTACAATAAAACCAGTAACAATAATTCCAAAGCATTTGGAGCGAGAAACACTTATCAGTAATCATTTTTCATTTGGTTTAAAATAAAATATTTACCTAAACTTGAGTCCGTAAAATACACGTAGGTAAGTAGAAAACAATATACCACGTCATACAGTAGCAACAGTAGTAGCAGGTATAATGATTCTACATGATACTGACAAATCAAAAATCCGGTCACAAAAAGTCATAGACAGTCACGTTATATGGCGGTAAATTATTTTAGATTGAAACAACCGCATTGAGCGGCTTCCATTATAATAGCTTTAACTTGATAGAGCAATAACCATAACTGTTAAGAAGAGACTTGGGAGTCAGTGTAACAATGCATCAGTCAAAAATATTTATGTCTTAACAATAACAGGTAGTAGGTAACCTTTATGTTGAACTTTAATTAAAACAAAAAATAAGCTCTACAAGAAGCAAAGAACGTTTATATGGAAACACTTGTCACAGGGCATAATAGGTACCTACGATGAAGCATAACATATTATATTTTAACAAAAAAGATATTCTGAGACTACAACTGCCACAGTTCGCAGAGACCTAGCTGTCCAGTGGATAACTGTAATTGGTGACCGACTTAAGTGAGTCAGACACAAGTGGCGTCCTATATCGTTGATTATTTACGGGTTGCAGCGCAACTCGTAATTGCGGTCGGGACCCCGCCATACGGCTCGTTTATCTAATTAGCGTCCCGGTGCGAGAGTCTGCGCGCACGTCTGCCCCAGCCGCAACTCGCAACCGCGCAACGCCCGACTGGCGCGTGCGCAACCTCCACTTACATTAACTAACACCACCATGATTAAATGAGCCATAACTGATAGTAACATTTACCAGTTATGAAAACGTCGCGTTTGAAACAAACAAATACCTACGTTGTGTCAATAGGCATTACTGTATTATTGATCAGACAGGTGAATTGATGAATGGAAGTCCTATGGCTATTAGACTGATACATCCAGAAAAGTAATTTATCATTGTTACACAGATTTACATGGGTAGGTAGGTAGTGATAAATCTCGTGTATTCAACTCATTCATTCGAGTAGTACCTAGTTGGTATAGTAGGCATTGTTAGATTTGAAGCGTCAACCTTGTACGTTTCAAAGAAGTTTTAATATTTCTACTACTTATTTCTATCACTTGCTATTCTTAAATCGTTATTTTCCATTGTGTTCTAAAACCTAGCAGGAAAAGCAATAAACCAGTGATATATTGTAACTTTGATTGTAACAATTGATCGTATTCATGGATTGTTCTTGGTTCTTAATTACAATTCCAAAAGCGAGCACCGACTCAGGTCAAGACCGGTCACTATTACTGACTTATGTTCAGTTTTAATTGCTTTGCCCGATATAGCTCACCATTAATAAAATTTACATCATGACAAACAGACTTTAGTCACAGTTCTAGGTAAGTAATGATGATTTATAAAATAAAACCGTTCCTGTGGTTTGATTTGAGATTCATCCATTTATTTATATTGATGGAAGTTTTTAGGGAAAAATCTATAATGTAAATATATATCAATACGCGAAGGAAAACTTTGTACCCCTTATTTATGAAAATTACGCGAATGGAGGAGTATGAAATGTGGCACATAGTTTATATGTAGAAAGCTAATATTTTGATATTATAAGGCATTAGAAATACATTGAATTAATTTAAAATACGGTCAAATGTGACCATTGGGCGACCACGACTAAAGGGTATGAAACAACTTTCATGAAGAAATATACAAAATACTATAATCTATATGGCATTACCTTTTGGAGTACAGACTAGTGAGTCATAAAAAGTGCCGGAGCAAGGAAATAAGAATTCTTTATGGATAATATCGACATTTAAGTCGTATTCTTAGTGCACAGAACAAACCTAAAGATTTGATTTTATGCACGCTCCTTCACGCTTGAGCAGCTTACGTCCATGATCATAAATTATTATAATATGACTGCACATATGCTTCGGTATTAGTTAATTTGAAGCACCTGATCTTGTTAGACACATAGGTCAATAGCTTCTGTACTTTCAAAATATTAGGATGAAAATTATATTATTAGTCTTCTGATCAACTTACCTACTCAACCCCACCATAAGCAAGTTGCGTACGGTGTTCCCGAAGATGGCACATCTGCTGTAATGCATTTGCTATAGGACTTGACCTGCACTAATAACGCAAATAGCGTGGGCACTTTCTGGACTTAATACATAGGACAATAGCACAAGGAATAATAACAAGAATAAATATAATAGTTTATGTATATGTGTGTATACGAGTTACCTGGGAAAAATATGAATGCTTTCAACGATTCACGATCTTCCTTGACGCTACATTTTGGCTATGAATAAAATTAGTAACATTAATACTATATTCCAATTCCAACTAAACGAAACAATATATTGTCTTCAAATGATATACTGGGCTAAGACTTGGTTCCCGCGATGTCAATCAATGGAATAAATAACCCCCCCAGTGGGTTCCCGCATTGTCGTTGCGGGGGGGCTCAGTAGCCGTGGTCCGCTCCCACGGTGAAGCGAAGAGGAACCCAAAGGTGGGGCCGCTCGTCAGGGCTTTGGTCTCCAAGCCGACGACGTAGCGGCCAAAAAGTAGGTTGCGGTGAGGTGCACCGCAACTGAGGCGGGCCGCGATGTCGAATGGGAGGCATCGCGGCTGAGGGTTACAGGCTGCGGCGGAGGAGGAGTGCCGGTACTTTTGAGTAGCGCTCTTCCCTTCCGTGGCCTGGACGGGGCCGCCACCGTTTGATGGCGGACGCGGTGGGGCCGCAGGGGAAGAGGAGTGTCGGTATAGCGTTGGCCGCTCTCCCTATCCCCTGCGGCCGAGAAGTGGTAGGCGGCGGGGCCACTGCGCTGACCCGTCGTAGGGGGCCAAGGGAGCCAAGGGTGCCAGGGTAGTCTGGGGCCCTTGTGCTACTTGGTTCCTGGGGTGGTCACGGCGTGCCATGTGTCCTGGTGCGCCGGACTGGTGGGGTCCGCAAGGGCCGATGCCTGCCAGGGGTGCGGGTTGTTCGAAAGAGATACCGTCGCCCCTGGCACACGGGCAACTGAGGGAACACGGGTGGGTTTTAGTCAGTAAAAGTCTGACACGCCCTCCTGCTCCACCCAGAGCGGGAGAAGTCATTTGATGATTTCCCACCCTGAAAAAAAAAAAAAAAAAAAAAAAAAAAAAAAAAAAAAAAAAAAATGGAATAAATAACACTCTCGAAGAGTTTTAGTAGAATTTATGCAAATTTAGGTATGTTTATTTAGATATTTTACTAACCATTATTAGGGTTGAAACAGACACAAAAATCTCTTTTGGTCTCACCACATGTATCTTTGTACCAACTAACTGCTTATTAGTGCGAATAGACTGGGCTGCCTTGGACTAGTTTGTCCTTCCTTAACTAAGATAAAGCCCAAATTAGCAGAAATCATGAGGACTTTGCTAAGGTCTAGTGCCACTTTAAAATTTTCCTGTTTTTGATCCACGATGTACTTACATATATTAATTAACACAACAGCTTATCCTTAACACAATGGTTAAATATTCTCGTTATTTTCATATATATAGGTTCTTACCGCGGTATGTTACAAGCACTAAGCACACAATGCTAGACAGCAAGCAAAGAAATAAGCTAGCTAAAAATATGTTTGTTTAGATTTGCAATCAAGTAAGCCAGTATTTAAACGGTTATGTAAGCAAGCATTCATTCATTACTAAAAATAAGCAAGCACACAAACAATGAAGCAAAGTGCAAAAAAGGTAAACACAATATTAATGAAGTGCACAAAAAAGCATGTAAGCATGGAAACAATCAAGCAAGCGGGCAAGAAAGCATGCACATATTTCTGAATAATTATGTTCTGTTCCGCCATAATACCTGGTGTTTGTGGTTTGTCTTCACTTCTCTCTTACATTCGCAGAACGAAGTGCTTGGGATACCTCGAACGCTTGGTTGAACTCTGAACCTCCTTCACGATCTAAAATAACACTTACACTACAAGTTACATAAGCTCACTAGGCATATTAGGATTATTGATTCGAATTAATAAATTCAATATTGTATTTTTCGGCCACGCATTTTTTGTTTATATATTTATTTACTTAAGAACATGGAGGACTTACAGCTAATAAAAACAGACAAAAGAAAGGAAACTATAGTCACCAGAAAACCAATTACAAATCCTCACATATAGAAATATTACAATAATAAGAACCTACGTACAGCGTGATAATAATCGTCTCACTGATCTGATACAAAAAAACTTGATAAAATTAACTAAGGGCCATTTTTTTATTGTAAGAAAAAGAAAAATACTTACATCTTTTTCTTTTTAAAATTGGTAAGTACCTATGTATTATTATTATGTATAAAACGATGATCCATTTTGCTCACTTCCTAAACTGGCTCAGCATTATAACCTAGGAAATGATGTTGAACATGAAAAAACACTAATACACAATCAGTTTATAATTAAAGGGTTAAAATATCAACATGTCATCACGATTATTTATTACCTCGCCGAAATAGTAACATATGAAATCTCCGCCAAAAGACGGCAGTCGCCAACTCATTATTTCATCATTAACTAATTTAGACTGTTATAAGATGGTTATAAGTTATTGTTTCCTACTGTCAAATAGGACACGAAAATCAACACAAAAACAAACAAGGAAAAAATAAACCCTGAAATTTCGAGTAGGACCCATCATATATGGTAAATAACTGATGAAGCCTCGGGATGCTGATTATTCAGTGAAACTAACTGTTGCCATGTAAAACAACCAAAGATCATTAAAAACAAGAGCCAACAGATTTGATTTGATTCAAGTCTTGCCAAACTATCCCACAAAGCTAAAGTGTTGGCACTTACTAACAGACTTCAAACCAGCAAAACATACCGGGTACTCCGTGTAGGCGGCATCACCAAAATCTAATCTTAACAAGTCAATTTTGTTCAAAATGCCGCTATGTCCACAAAAAATATGAATGCCTCGGAATGAGTCAAAGATGTTCCTAAGACGCCGACGGCAATGGCTCTGTTAGTGTGTTGGCGGGAACAATGCTTCTAATCCGCGCCAGTTTCAAACTTGCAGACCTTACCTTGACTCCTACGCCAGAACTCCTTTTACTGAATAAAACCTTGTTCATGAGTTGCCTAGATACCACTTCCACCTGAACTACGTCACTTTTGCTTTTCAACTTTCAGAATTCACCTATAGATACTACCGTTATTTAAATCATTTCAATCGCCTTTTATCAGACTCAAATTCAGGAGTTTTATGATATGGAATTGGTAGGAGTAGGTCTAGTTAAGTATAAACACAGGTATAGACTGGATGCGGAAGGCGAAGGACAGGCCCCGCCTGGGAGCAGTGGACCAGTGCCTCCAGCAGTGGACTGCGATAGATTGCGTTGATAAGTCTAGCGAAAAGAAGAAAAGTCCCGAACTTAGAACTTTAGAATCCATTATATGTTATGGATTAGCAAAAGTGTTTAGGATAACAAACTCAATTAAAGTACAAATTTCTAATCACAACGAAGCTCTGCAACATTCATAATCATGTTCCCACTGCTGGGACACAGGCCTGCTCTCTGTGAAAGGGAGCCGTCCGTAATCCACCACGCGGGCCCTAGTGCGGGTTGGTAGATGTCACAATGTCTTCGAATTTTTGGTACTAGGACATGCTGGTTTCCTGACGATGTTTTCTTTCACCGTTTTGAGAGCAGTGGTGATAAAATAACTTACACAAAGTAAAGCGCCTGTCTGAGTTCGAACCTACGACCTACGTCGCGGCCGTTACCACTGGGCCACCACTGCTCTGCAACATTAAATATCACAATTAAAAAAAAATTGTGTGAATGCATGCAAATCTGATGAAGTAAACAATATTGCAACGCACAACAAAGTTAACACTATTGACAGTTTTTGTTATGGTATTATTCATGAGGAATGGCCTCCGAGTTAATGAATGAATGGGCCACGCTCGCCGTGTGCCGCCCACGACTACTTCATTCATACGTAGCCCTGCGTGGTCGCAGACTTGTTCTCAATGTCGCCTTGCAACGCCGACCCATACAAGTCTGACACCTATGCTTACACGTTACCATATTGTTTACTCGCAATACGATAACTTCCACAATCTACGGATTATGAAACATTCACGAAAGACAACATGTTCTCCGATCTCCTATACATTTACTACAAATGTCAAAGGTTCCACAAAGGCCTGTTGACATTTTGTAGCAGGCTGAACATCTGCCTTATCTCCTAAAACAATAAACCCCACTCAACAGGTTGCCTTAAAAAGGTCACAATCGATAAGAAATGGCAAAGTTGAGGATGAATAAGGCGAGCCACCAGCTGTGAGGCATCACCGCAAGAGTCGGGGATGAATGGCGAAGGGGTGCTAGAGGTAGGGGTAGGGTAGGCTCGGCACGTGTTTCGAGGCCATGGTCACGGAATGACGTCTGACATTTAACAGCGCATGCGCGGTACAAGGAAGCAGGTTCAAGGACGTGAATCGATCGCAGTTAATGCCGTGCTGGCCCTCGCCACGGTCGGACGCTGCTCTTCACCAGAAGGAAATCGATACCGGTACCGTTGCCACTGCCACGGCCACACCGAAGGCCGCCATATCGCTGCAGACAATACGGAACTACTATTATTGTATAACTATACATATTTTATTGTTTATTTTATACATAATAAGTTTAATTACTGCAGGTATAAAGTGTGCAATGATAATTATGTGCAAAAATAAACAATTTTAAATTTGTTTGCTTTATTTCGGCATAGAAAAATAACCCGAGGACGATAAGAAATCATTTTGACTGAAGTAGTAAATGAATTTGATGACCGGCAGAAACTATGAAAAATGATGAACACTGACAATAAATGAATAATAATAATAAATAATAATAATAACACTCACAATCTCAAAATCAAATTTTTTGTTTATGCAAAAAATTCTTACCAGCAAAAAAAACATACGAGAGTCTGCATCCTGGAATCCCTGACTGGAAATATCAAAAATAATGAACATATTATTAATATGTATGAAAACAAAAAGTAATAAATGATACATTGTACTTTATGACAGGAGACAGAGTCAGTCAGTTAGTTCGGTAAGTCCGTATTCTTTCGGTGCGCGCGAGTTGATTGCGCGCGTAATCCGCCGTAAATAAGGGACGCGTGCGCAACACTGATTACATTACGGCTGAACACGCACATGGAAATCATATGGAGTCGCGTGAGAATAAAAATTAAATTATACTTAATTATAATGTATAATTTGAAGGTGTACAAATTGCTTCACACGTTTATATTTTTTAGAACACTTATTTCCCATACTTATTCTTAATGAGATAAGATCTTTTTAAAATTCACTTTCAATAAATGATCACGATATCAACAAACAAAATTATTATGACTGTGTCTAAGTAAACACGAATCTTACCTCTCGTTCATTCGCTTCTGAAAATGGTATTCAGCGTACCTTAAGAACGATGTACCTTCTTGAGGCTCTCCGTAAGGGACGACTAAAAGGGGACAGCATACCTAACGGAAATACTATAAGCACTCACATCTCATTTTTTTTTTAATTTTGCCCCGCACTAGTAATTTATCCTGTATTGTGGGGCGTTTACAAACACGTAAACTCACATACACAAACAGCCAGACCCAGAACAACCACTAGTAGGCCATACAAATGTTTGTTCCGTGCGGGAATCGAACCAGCGACACGCAGCGCAGCAGTCAATCGCTTAACCACTGCGCCAACCTTGCCGTCTATTATATTATATTCACAAAACAATATTAATATTCACAAAACTATTCCACAGACGGCATCTCCACAGCATTGTGTGCAAGTGCACTGATTGCGAATGCAAGTGTCGCACGCGCGTGTCAAATCGTCGCAGCACCCACGCCTCGCATACACATCCCGCCAACAGCCACTATCTCATACAATACTATGTCGAAATACACCATAAAACCGCATTGCATGATCAAACTACTCCTCGAGCAATCAAACCTACTGAAACATTGTTTATGCCGCAATATGTTGCTACAAAACACAATATTTACCTTATCGCTATAATAACTATCAAGTAGCCACTATTATTGTCATATTTATACAATACAGACGCCATTTCCCTATTTAAACATCGTGACATCGACCACAAATTATAGAATTTATATGTGTTCGCGCCATTCATGAAGCTGCCACGATTTCACTGGAAGTCGTAGTGTGGGGAAGGTGGGGAAAAAGGATAGTGGGGTGAGGTGCCTCCCTGTTTATGAATGAGGCCGTACGTCATTGATATCGATCGCGGCTCAGCGTTGCGCGGCCACGGCAGAGGTTACCACACAAGGGCAGTGTTGGCGGTCGATCAACAGGTGGCCGGCTGACGCACGCCGGCAATACAGCCTTCCGCTACTTTTTGTCACTTACGTGATGACTGACGTCGTCACTGATAACTAGATAACTTATGAGTACCTATGCGTTTTCAGTCCGCTGCCTTATCTCTACATTACATGGCCAGTAAGTTCTTCCAGACAGATGTTTTAGAGAAATCTCTTTTCGTGGCTATAAAATGCCTTCGCGGTGTGACGACGGTAGCGGCGCCGGCGCCGCTCTTTCATTCGCATTTGCGAAAGGCGCGCCCATTGCCGTAAAGTTTTTTCCAGAAAACGTTATCCGCATACATAAGTAATATTTTCTCTCTCTAGGTACATTCGTTTGAACTGAAACCCTTTTACATAGTTCTTCCATCCATCGACTATAGTATTAATAAATGTTTTGTAATATAATTTCATATGTAGATTTAGACGCTTACCGCAAGGGTTGGATCGAGTTGGTTCCAGAAAAGGATGCCTGGAAGGATTTGGGGGAGACCTTCGCTCAGCAGTGGGACTGCGTATGCTAACCAAAAAATCATACCTAATTACTTTGAAATAACTATCTAACTAGTTGACTAACGATTAGGCTGCCTTTAGTGAACTCAATTGCATATACATACTTAAAAGCTACTCGTTATTTCCTTTCACCATTTCTTCGACACCGTTAACGTTTAATATAATACACATACATAATCAGCCTATAATGTCCCCACTGCTGGGACACAGGCCACCTCTCTTCGAGAGGGAGTGGTCTGCAATATATCACCCGGTCAAGTGCGGGTTGGTAGATGTCGCATGTGTTAGATTTTTTGGTTCTAGGACATGCCGGTTTCCTCACGATGTTTTCCTTCACCGTTCTGAGAGCAGTGGTGATGAAATCATTTATAAAAAGTAAAGCGCCTAGGTCTGAACCTACAACTCGTAAGTTGCGGCCGTTACCACTGAGCCACCACTACTCCTAGTAAAGCGCCAGTAGGTTTGAACCTAAGAATATAATAGTTTAATATAATGTAAAACACATAAGGCGGATGGCTCTCGTATATGCAAATATATTGCCTTTGCAACAACAGCCCTATTTGTGTCCACATTCCGCTATGACGTCCATCGTACAAAACATCAAACATGACAAACGTAATATTTGGTTTAGGTCTGATAGCTGATCTACACTCAAGTTATTTATCGGAAAATAAGAGTGTAGCATAAGTGTCGTGCGTCACGCGAATAATTCCTACCACCCGTGGGGGGCGCGGGGCTCGTGACGTCAGCACCACCACCACCCCCCAAGTTTCTCGCTACTCACTGCTCTATTCATAATTTTCGGAATTTAGGTACTTTACATTCACGACATGAAAGGGGAGAAAATTTGTACAGTACTAAGGTACCTAGTACATAGGTATCTAAATTATTTACGCCCCAATTTATCAATGAAAGATCAACAATCAGGAGAATATTTGCTTTCGCAAAGTTACTTTGAAATATAAAGAGCTTTTTATAGATACCTACTGCTGTTTGAATCCATATTGAAGAAGTCCTCTTTTATTTATCGCAGGCAGAAATATTGACTACGTATTTTCTTATACATATATAGGGTATTCACAAAGAATGTTATCTCATCACCGCATCGATAACATTCTGAATAAGTATATTTGGACACCACCCTGTTACATCATACGTTCGTAATCCCTCACACTGCATACGTGGTGGTGACTACGAATTGCGTACGAATTACGTTCAAACAACGATTACACAGTTCTATAAATGTATCGTGATAAACATTTAGCTCTTTAGGGTGTCTGTGTACGTCAGCAAGCTAGTGATAAGTCTGCACTAGATTAGAATTCTCGAGTGTTGATCGATGTAAGCGTAATTATAAGCATGAGTGCGACGTGACGCGGGAAACCAGCTCATCTTGATGTGACGAGTGCCAACATTACTTTCGCGTCACTGCACGCTATTTCAGCGCGCGTTATCGGTCAACGGGTGGAAGGTGCTCGTGTTAACCTACGTGAGCGCTTCGGATTGACACTCGCAGGTACTTGAGTGTGTACTGTTAATTCCTTACTCCATGGCTCTATTTTGCAAGGCTTTTCAGCTGCACCAGTCTGTTTATATTATTAATCAATTCAATATGGGCTGCAGTTGGTTCTATTTTAAGGTGGGTTTAAAGTATAAACCAAAAGAACATTGTTTTTTAGATATTCTTGATATACATAATTATAAGGATGGTTAGACCAACGAACAAATGCTCTAACGCTTATAACACAAAATGATTGAATGAATTTGATTGAGTATTTTAACATAGACGTTTGTTGTCCACCAATGCGATAAACCGACATGAAGTACAGCCTAGCCAGTTAAGCTTATTTAAGGAAAGCAAATGACTAAATTTGGTAGAGCAATTTTGAAGAGGTTACTATCAGCAATGATTCACAAAATACCAAATCCAGACTCAAACACCAGACAACAAATAGAAACAGTTGCCAAGAAAAAGACTCAAAAGGATTAGTCATTTTTGTCACAAACGTTTGCGTAACTAAATAAGATTTGATGCACCTGCTTACATAAGAGCAGCAGTAAATATTAATTAGAAAGCAAACATACTTTGGCATGTTTCAGTAGATCATCGTGATTCATCAATAGGACTAATGAAAGATAATGTAACAGATTATATTAATAGCCGCCGGCGGCGTGGCATCGTCACCTAGAATTGCATTTGCAACACAAGTGTGTATTATTAGCCCGAGTTCACACAGTCATGCTCGCCAAACGGCAGCAGTAGGTCGACTCATTGTCGAACCACTTTCTAATACTACAGCTCATAACACAAGTGTTTACTTGATGTCACTGCGACAATGATATTCTTACGGGGGCGTTAATGCTACTAGATTGTCGTAGGCGGCCACCTATCCGTCTTATAAGTTGTTCCTTTAGAAGTCTCGACTCTGAGATCACTTCTGGAAGTGCACAGAAAATATTTATCAAAGATTCTATTTCTACCAATTTAGTGGAAACTATTTCGTTACAATTCATTGAAACTCCAAAAAAGATTTCCATTTGTACTATATCAATTCATGGTAATTACGTTAAATATCAAAGCTGCTCTAACAATTTCAAAACTTGTACAAAAAGAATAACTAATTTAAAACAAAATTATAAACAGCACTAATGTCAATGCATCTATAGGTACCTACCTACTTTAGTGACCGATGTTAAAGCTTGCATTTCATAGTATTGTGAAGGTAAAACACTGTGTTGTTAGTCTCAAAACGCAAAACAAAACATGAATAAAGACAGGAAGCCATTATCACGTAAAAATGAGCATTCCAAAAACATTTGTCCACCTACTCGGCTGCTCACTGATCATACTAACGGCGGCCGCAAAAAGCAACTTGATTGTTTCAACATAAATGTAGTTATTTTCACGGCAGAATATATATATTATAAATCCAACTACGGTACTTACCTACGACATGTTATGGCTCTTAAAATAATCGAAGCATTTGATATAACGAGACAGAAAACAAGCACTCTACGTATACAACAAAGTGAAAATTGTTTTGAGTAGATCTAAATAAATTCGAAATAATATTTTAACACGACACTCAAACTTGAACATGTTTCAGTAGAACATAACGGAAAGAAATCCCATGCATCCATGACCTAAAAAAGTATCTAACCGTGACTTTTGTTAGTCTGGAAGCCCGTAGCAAATATCTTGACTACTTCGGTGAATCCATAAACTAGAAACAAAACATGTAGCATCGTTAACTACCAAGTCATATGACTGATACTTCACACAAACACGAAAGCGTGAATAATAATCTAGAAGAAACAAATAGTACCGCGATAGAAATAGACAGCGGTATTGAAGCAACGGTCCGAAATAGAACCCCGCCTCCGAAGTCCAAACCAAAAGCAGTCAAGTTAATTATAGAACGATTCCCGCAGGGACGTTTTCATCTCGTGATTCACCTGCTGAAAACTCGATTGTTCGCATTTTACGTCAATCGGTTGCGTGGTGTTTACGAGCGTGCGCGGCGCGACGACGGCGCAGGAGCGTCAGCTGACGGCCAGGAATAGCCCTGACATCGCGGCCACGCTATGCCGCTTGCGCCCGCGCACCCACAAATAGCGCGCTATAATTAGACGTCGGTGAAATCGTGGGTTTGTTATTTTTCTTTATCGTCTCCGTTACGCGATAATTGGGTTAGCGTGAACGACTGCATGTGGGCCCAATCGGGCGTCGGCGTGTCTCGGACACTGCCGGCAGCCCGGCAGCCCGGCACCACGCACACAGCTGCGGCCATTGTCCTGCCAGCGCAACACACCAAAACACACCGCAGCGCTCCGCACGCCGCACTCGCGTCTACTCGCATACTTGACATACTTATTCTAGATTTGAGAAGTGTCTCGTTATTGCACATTTTATGAGGAATTTTACAACTTAGCTATTTGTATGTTATGTGCGAAAGTCTTGCCGAATACCAAATTGATAAAAAAATATGATCTGACCCGAATTCTTGTGGATATAATTTCGTACAAATGACAATCAAGAGTATAAGAAAGAAAAGCGTCAAAGAAAAACATAACATAATTTTATTATAGCAAAAACTTTCTGTTTCAAGAACAAGCAATTTATTCTGATCTAAAAAAAGATTTCCTCTGAATAATGATTAAAATATGCAGACGTCAGAACTAATTAGGTGGCGAGTGACGACTGAGTATCTGTAAATTATCCCTACCTCACACAAATACCTTCGTCTGCGTGTTTATGAAAACACATTTTCATGTTTCAATGTATCCGTCAGAAATAGATTCTTTACCTAGTCTATTAGTTTTTCTTTTATTTATGTTACTGTGTGGCTACATCGTGTGCATTACTAATAAACATTGATGTTATGACCTATCTTATTATTACCTGGGTAGGTAATGAATTACTAGACTGTTCTAATAGTTATTATTGTTTAATTTCAGTTATTTGTATGTGTCTAACATAACGAATCCTACATCACTGTATTTGTATAACCAGGAAACATGATCATGCATGTCACGTATCTCTGGACGTATTTACGAACGTAGGTGTAATTAGTAAACTTGATCTGAACAATTACAATTTAAATGTCCTATAGAACGGTACATGAATTAATATTTATGCAATGTATTAGAGAGATAAAGACCAAAGAAACGGTAGATGGTAGGTACGTCTAGGAAGGAGGTGAATACTAAGAAGACGGTTGATACAGAGGCATAGAAAAAAATACCGAGTAGGAGAACGGGACCGAGGCGGATGACAATGAAGATTATTTTTTTTTATACCTTGAAACATTTTTTCAATAATAAAAAAATAATGGTGGAAATAATTTATTTTTTAATTAATAAACGGATTACAAAATTGATAGAGAGATAGAGAAGAATTACTGATAAAAATGTAGAAATTTAACATAGGGTGACACAGTGGGCGGTCTTATCGTTACAAGGGATCTTTTACAGACAATCTTTGGTTGCATTATTGATTTGATAATTCAATAGACTTGCGCTAATGCTCATCGAGATCATCTATACTCCCATAAAATGAAACGAGTAGGCACAACTACCTGTTTTCCTCCTATTTCCACATAATGTTTATGTACCGAAAAGCAGCTTCATTAATCATGATCTTAAAGTGGCTTCGAGAAATAAAAATCGTTCAAAGGTACCTTCTGGGCAAAAAAACTAAAGGCATTATTTATTTTAATCACGATGAATAATTTTGTACGTGCCCATTACTCAACTGACTATATTTATTTGCACATAGCCATTCATGTCTCAATTTATAATAAACAAAATTCGAATACTGGCTGAGAGACTGAGACATAATTATACTTATCCAACATTGTACCTACCATATCCGACGAATAAATGTCTTTGTCTTCGTCTTTAACAACGAATTAAACTGCGTCAGAAGAATAAATGGGAATGCGTTAGGGTACCTAGCCGGCGTAATTCAAATTTTCTTACAATTTGCAAGTCAAGGTCAGGTTGTATGTTGATCAAATGTTAGAATTTTCAAACTCAAACTCAAAGCATTTATTTCAAATAAATCATTTACAGGCACTTTCGAATTGTCAAAAAGTCGACCAGTTGGAAAGTTGAAGCTAGTTGCCAATTCCAAAACGTAGATCTCTATGGAGAAGAACGGGCAAGAAACTCCATGGACACTCTTTTTAATCATGTTAAGTATTACAAAAACTTGGGAACATTTTTCTTGTTGTAAGATTTAAAATTAGCCATGGAAGTTAGATGACCAGTCTCAACCGACGGCGCCCGTTCACGAACTTGACGCGTGGATCAGGCCTCAGGATCAGGATCATTGGCCTCATATGTCATCAACCCGAGTAATAGTCATCCTGCAGGGTTATGTGAACTTAGAGAACAGTATTGATGATATTAATCTTTATATTAAGGGCCTACGTCCCATTTGGTAGCGTAACACGGTCACTTTATGAACCCTACTGCTCATTAACGGCTTGTCTTGAAGATTTGAAAAATATATGATTTTGCTATAGATTCATATAGATAATTTTGCCCGAAGTACTTTTTTTGTATGGTTAATACTTTTGCTGTAAAAAAATATTTTCCAACACGCAATATTTTGGCTTCTATTCCATACTCCTACTAAACGGCTTCGTTATTTGGAAAAAAAAAATACACTGAAAAATAGATAGTTAGAGGTACCACAGAATCGCCGAAGCACAATTGTAAATTAATCAAAGGAATATCCCCATTTTGAGATAAAGGCTCAGAGGTGCCCTGCGCGGGCGCGGGCGGCAGTCGTGCTTTAACATACAAACGGGAGATGAGGATACTATGGGCCTTAATACGAGATGCATAAAGGAGAAGGATAACGCTCCCATACAAGCTTGGTCCAGCAAGGACATAAATAAAACAATAAATATCATGAAGGAATATTTGTATTAAATAGTCCAGTTTATATTTGATTACTACAAAACTCGGTGGTGACGATATATAAGACATTTTAGGTAAACATTTTGGTATGACATTTTGATATTTAAATACAGTAACCTAGTACATTTTCGTGATGGTCCAGTGGTTATGGCCTCAATGACTTCTCATGCACGAGGTTGTGGGTTCAAAGAAGAGAATTATTGCGTTTTGACAAACATTCAAACAATATGATCCTTTGTGAGAGGCTGGCTTCCATGCTTGAATACCCTGTGTGCCGGGTCACCAGGCTCTCTTCGTTATCTAAATGGGTCCTTAAACGAAACGTTGATATAGCACAGTTAGTACAGCGCCGGTTCTCCATTAGAATAGGGCAAAATCAGTTGTCCAAAGTGCACGTAGCCAAGGTAAATGAGAAGATGCCAAGTCCGTGCAAGCCCGGGTAGGTTGTGAGAACAGAAACAACGGATATCCAGAAACGAAGCTAAAGGTCGTCGTAAAACACTATAAGTAAACATTCAATACGAGCCACAATAACCTACACACGAATTACTTAAATTGTCACGTCATTCTTAGCAGACATAATATCTTGACTTTGTCATGACAATTGACATAAACCCCGTAACACACGTTCCATAGCCATAATATATAACAAACATGCATAAATTCACTGCTTTTCCCATGGGCGTATGCGGAAAATACAAAACGTTCCCTACAACGACCCTTACCTACGTATGTACTCCTTTTGCTTTGACCACGTTCATTTATCTAGTCATATAGACGCATCGTATTTATTGCACCGATATGACATAATAGCATATAATCAGCCTATAATGTTTGAACTGCTGGGGGCCTCCTCTCTATGAAAGGGAGTAAGGCGTAATCCACCGCGCGGGCCCAGTGCGTTATATATCACATATCTTCGAATTCTTTGGCTCTAAGATATATGCAGAATTTTCCTTCACCGTTTTGAGAGCAATAGTGATGAAGTTAAATACGCAAAGTAAAGTGCCTGCCTAGGTTCGAACTCAAGACCTACAACTCGTAAGTCGGGGCCTTACTTAACAGACAGCTGTGCTGCTGGGGACTTTGTTCCGCTACTTCTTCTTCCCAGCTAAAGCACTAGGAAGTGGTGAAGGGCGGGCGTTTTTGGGGGGACTGTCTTATGTAATTTTATTTTGACGTTCAAAAAGAGCTGACTCTCAGCCTAGTTTGAATAAATGACTTTTGATTTTGATTTTGATTTTTCCCACTGGGTCACCACTGCTATACTGAACTGAGAACTGATATATTATGCTGTAAACATAAGGTGTCAAATATATAATTGTTAGGTATAGCTATGGGTGTGTCTGTTATAATATAACAAAAAGTATATTTTATTATCACAAAAGTATGTCGAAATATATTTTAAATTACCTATACCTACTACTAACTTACTTATATATAAGTACTAATAATACAATAATGTGTCCGGCACCAAATATCTGTTTGTAAAGATAACTAGACTACTAATAGACGACCCCGTGGCTTGCCCCCTATTACATGGGGCTTAAACATAACTGGCGAAATATGGTTGTACTAGAGGTATTCCTCTGCTTAACTCTTCAGGGATTACAGGCGTGATGTTATTTGTATGTTGAACCAATCGCTAGGTATACTTATCGAAATATGCATTATTCTGAAAACATATACTTATTGCTTCGTGTATACCTGTCTCAAGTAAAAAAGATATCTAGTGTTTCCATTAATGTGAAGAACCAATTATTCTATTGATTTTTAATTAAAGAATTACTTTGAAGAACCAATTATTCTATTGATTTTTAATTAAATAAATAAATAAAATGTGTATTTTTAACTTTCAGTTCTGTGATCCCTAAACACGCATAAAAATATTTATTTTTCTAACTCTATCATCTAAATTACAAACAAATACATGTCGTTTCGAACAATGAGTACTTACGTACTATTTACCATTTTATTCCAAAGAATAGCAACATTAGTAACTCACGGACAGAAATCAAAATAATACTGTCAAAGATACTCTTTAAAAAATTGATATTTGTCTTCTGAGATGTGCGGAGAAATTAAAACCATAATGGATATTCAAATATTACACGTCCATTTTTAAATATAATTAAGTCTTTGTCCGTGCTGGGCCACACTTTATCCATGTCCTTTTATACCCGACTTTTACGAAAATGAAGCGAACGGAGGAGTATGAAGTTTGGCACAGTCAAAGTTTATACCTATGGAGAAGGAGAGCAGAAACATAATATTTTGATGTAATAATGCATTAGAAGATTTAGAAGTACATTGACCTTTAAATTAATAAGGGTGTTCTGAAATGACGTTCACTAGGTGGCAACACTGTGACGTCAGGTACTGGCACCTGTCAAAAGTGTCAAAGCGCCTACGGACTGAATGGTGAACGAAAGAATGAAACGAATGTCATCAAATATTTTAAGTTCATTGTCGAACTGGAAGACCCCTTGTCAAAGTGGCGCCAACTGGTGGCTTAAATATTTATGAACACCCTCTCATTATGGTCAAATTTCGACCACTAGGCGACCACTTTTTATTATAATTCTGTAAACACATATTTGTTACCATCGCGAATCATAATGTTAATCAACATACCTACAACCTAACAGTAGCTTTCAAATTGTAAGATGAATTTCGCAGGATAACTAGGCGCTTTAGCAGCTTTATTTTCTTCGAGCAGAGTAAGCATCATTCTAATATATTATGTTATCTGTGGGGCTACGGATATTGTATTATCTCGCGTTATATTTCCTTGATCTTGAGTGGTTAGGTCACCGCCCACCAGCTAAACCTACACCTAACGACTCGTAATTACTGTTAACCACACGTTTATACAATCTACCAATTTATTATCTGATCATTTATTACACAAAGATAAGTTACAGCTATAAAGTAAGTACTTAAGTTTTTGTTTGTTTTTAAATTTTGGAGCAAGGAAGTTTTTTTTTTTTTTCTTTTTGTCTTTGCACTATTCGTGCTTATTGCCACTAACAATAATTTATTTGATAACAAGCAAGGAAGTTGTAGATAATGTAGGTTAGGTTTTTTTTTTTTAATTAATGCTGGTATTCAAAAAAGTTAGAATAAAAATGTTTTTTTTTTTCACTTTTTCGTTATAGTACCTTCCTACCCCACACCAATTCGAAATTTTATCATCCTCGGGGTCAAAACAATGCATATTTTATGCGATAGCAGCAATCGCGGTTGATTTGCTGTCATTTTTTAAAGAGTTCCGTCTCCTGTCTCCGAAACTCATCATCAGATATATATGAAATTTAAATGGTACATTTCGAAATAAACCTCTTTCGAACAAAATAAGAATTTTGCAAATCCGTCTATATATGACGGAGTTATGCCCGAACAAACATATTTTTTTTTTTTATAAACATGTCGAATTGATAACCTCCTCCTTTTTGAAGTCGGTTAAAAACCAGCCTCATTTGTATTTTTATATGTAAAGAAGGAATCTAGAACATGTCACATTTGCACACTATACGGACTAACACACAGAAATAAGATTGACCCAAGTATTAAAAGAGTTCAGTGTATTTTTTACAACGGGATGCATAAATCTTTCTATTTATTCTGCTTTAAAGGTATCTAGATAAAATAAAAAATCTATGATCATACATTGATATAAATTAACGTGGACGTAAAAAACGATATTAAAATGTTAAGCAGTACGGATTGAATTTTGAGATTAATATTTATTAGCTGTCGTATTATAACATCACTAATTTGTGTTTAATCATTTAGAGTAGTAAAAATATATGTATCATCAGCACAGAATGTAGATCACAAGAACATAAAATTCTACTTATCTACGAGATCAAAATTTAAACATCAACTGTGTGATAAATAACATTTATTATTCTTACGACAAAAACGCTATTTGCATAGGTAATATAAAATTTTATGTGCTAAAACAGTCGGAGTATTTTATTCGTTTATTAGGTGAATGTGTATTATGTAGGTATGTTAAATATCATAGAATTGTAAAAATATTCTAGCTCCCCGCGCTACGCATTAAATAAGTATTTTGATTTAATTAAGTAAATGCTTTGCATTGTTCTGCTACCATAAAATTTTATAAATCAGAGCCTAATTGGGAAAAAAACATAACAGGTAGAGTCACTTTCATGGGCTCCTATAATAATAATATATAAATAATAACCCGCCGAAGTCAAGCAGTCACCGGCCATCCCTTTTTTCCACAACCTTTTCTTAAAGTAAATAGGACTATATTTACTATTTGTAGAGCCAGAAAAAAAATAGGTTCCTAAAGTTTAACTTTTCCCCGGTTTTGCTTATGGTCGTTTTTTTTTTGAGGTTGGTTATTTATTGGTCTTAATGGAAAAACCTTATAACTACTATTTTAACGAAACTACCAAACATAAAACGTACCTACTATTTCAAAAGAAATTAGCCTATGTTAACCGTTAATAAAACAATAAGTTACTGCTCTCTTACTGATATAAAAAATATAAATATCGAACCAAAAAACAAAAATTATTTTAATTTAAAAATATTTTACATGGTTCTGATAGTGGGTTGCTGCTTTAATAGCAAAAAATTGTAGAATCCTCTATTTATCCAAAAAAAAAACATACAGTAAAAGGTCATAGTTTGCTCATTATAAATTTCCATTAAACTAGGAGTATCTGAAGCTACGTACGTAGGTAGTAGTCAGGAGGCTCGCGCGCCAAGTCACAGGGGGCAGGAGGAAATCGGAGGTTTCGTGGTGGAGCAGGCGGCGGGCGGCGGGCCGGGGGGGCGGTGGGGGGGCGGCGCGGGCGGTAGGCGGCGTCGGGCGGTGACGTCAGCCAGGGGGGGCAGCGCGCTGCGCGATTGGCGGAGCTGCGCGCGCCGCTACCGAATATGGGACCGCGGCTCCATTGATAAAACTGCGACGCGGGGTCGCGCGGCGCCAGTCCCCTTCGCACAGGCCACGCGAGAGGCCGTCTTCACGCTGGCGTTGTTCGTAATTCCGCTGGGCCCTTGGGCCGAGGAGCAGGTGGTGCCGGACGGGATGGGTACCGACGTGGATCACCCGACCGGCCCGCACCTGCTCTCCCTGGCTGATGTGGGTGCGCTCGGATTCGACTGCGCGCTGAAGCCGGTGTCGGCGCCGATGCCTGGCTCCGGCACGCCGACCGACCTCAACACGCCCGTCACCACTTCGGACCTGCCTGCCTTCTTCCCGACGCTGCTCGAGCCTCCATCGATCTCAGGTGCGAATCCATCCCGCTGCCCCACTGCTGCTCCCTGCACTCACGCGCTCGGACGGGACTCGTAGGCGGCCTCGCCCCCGCCAGCGCCGGCTGCCGACCGATAACGTTGTAAATAAACAACCCGGTCTCCTTCGCCATCGGGATGTCCTTCGATGCCCTTCACGACTTGCAGTGCTCTAGCTTCCGTAAAAGCACTTCGGTTTCGCGACAACTTTGAATTATCGCGATACGAAGTTTCCCGGCGCGCGGTTCAAGTTACAGTGTTTAGTGAAATGGAAAGTTCAGCGGCCCGTGACATATGTTCGGATCGATACATCAAGCTGAATGGAGCTTTCCTTGTGTACCTAGCTGTCTGCGCTATACAGCGTTACCGTCCGCGTATCTAGTCGTGACCTATCATGCGTTCTAAGTGCGTTATTATTAAAGACAAGATTTTGGAGATACCAATTGGGGTAAATATACTTAGGAAATCTTTACTTAAACATCTAAGAATTTTTAAACAGTGAATAATATGGCTAATTTAAAAAAATACGTTTTCAATTTTGAAAATTACATTGAGCTAAACTATGCAAAGTAAGTAATTAAGTTTCTGAACACACCTAGTTTTTTAGTAGGAACTTACTTGTAAAGTTGGAACGGGCTAACATTTTTTTAAATTATTTTTGTACATTAATTGGCAGCACTACCAGCCTAACTTAGATATTTTTCAATTGTTGGTTAATAATAAATTATTAAATAAATAAAGTTATTTGAATACATATTTAATAAAATAGAGTCTTAATATTTTATTTTATTAAAATAGAGTTATTTTTACTAGTTTTTTTTTTATTTGGAACAATGGAAAATACTTATATATTGTTTAAACCTACTAAATATTAATTTTCAAATTAGAGGGGTGTCGTGTCATTATGGATTTTTTAAATTTAATCCAATTTCTCTTCTTTTTTCTCTCATAACCTTATTACTGTAACACGAATGAAAAAAAACATTTAGTCTCAATCCCAAATAATTATTATACATTTTTTCCTAAGTTTTATTAAATGGTTGCGGTTCAGATAGGTATTACTTACGATGCAGTTTTAGAAATATTTTATTAAAACTAAACATTTGATGAACAATTAAGCAGTAGGCATTATTTAAGATCTACTTTTAACTGAATAATTATCTTAAAAACATCTTAATTATATTTATCACACGGATACTCCAAAATGGACGCACTCTTCAACTATTAGGTACTGCAGTCAGTTCATTGCTGAACTTTGTATTCCCCAGTAGGTGACGGTCAACGGTCAAAATGATCGGTCGGTACATGTCGGGATAGTTTAAAGATACGCACTTATCGACTTCCTACGTTATCAAGCGGCGCGTAGCATTGCGCCATCCGCTCGCCGTGCCGCTACACAACATGCAAAAATACTACCGATAAAAAACGTACTCCGCAAATTTAATTATTTACGTAAATTTATATATAAACTTTAAAACTAAGCGTGATCGATTAAAAAAATACTCGCACTGTAATACGGCCTCAGAGACATCAAAAACAATTGTTTTAGCAGTAGGTACCTAAAATAATTTAGTTACCTACATGATAGACAATTTAGCTTATGGCGACGGACGTGTCTTATACCTCGGTCTGATAGCACATGCACTGTAGTATATCAACACAGCGAAAGCTGCACTATTGTGCTTTCCACGTCCCTAACAGGTAGTCAAAGTCCAGTGCTATATGCTAATATTAATGGAATGTTATTTTTGTTACAGGTACACTAACAGGCGATGAGCTATCGCTAGGATGCTCACCTCGACGGCACAAGCACGAAGCATCATTGTCCCCTGGGGCCCGCGCCGAGGATGCCAGCAATGCGTCCAGTGCAAGTGCGTCCTTATACGGGCCCCCGGGCGGCGGTGCCGGCAAGCGAGCGCCTTCGCCGCCACTACAGTGGCTGCTGCCGCCCGGGCCCGGCCCCGGCAGCGTCGACAAGTACTTCCAGCAAGAGTACGAGGAACGCGTGGATCTGCTGCCTCAGGAGTGCCAGCCGTATTGCACGCCCGCGCCCTGTCCGCCGCCGCAGCACTGCGAGTACCGTCCGCCGCCGCAGCCGCAACAACAGCACACGTGGGACACGCAGGAGTACGCCAGTGCACCTCAGCCCACCCCCGGACCCTCCGGCCTTCCCAAGCGCGAGCCGTACCCGAGCCCGGCCGGTCCCAGCGACAGACCCGTGCAGTTAGCCGAATACAACCCGTCCACGAGCAAAGGGCACGAGATCCTGTCTCAAGTGTACCAACAAAGTGCGCAGCCGCTACGGCTCGTTGCGGTCAAACCTCGCAAGTATCCCAACAGGCCGAGCAAAACCCCCGTCCACGAGCGACCATACGCATGCCCAGTGGAAGGCTGCGACCGCAGGTTCTCGCGGTCGGACGAGCTGACGCGGCACATCCGCATCCACACGGGCCAGAAACCGTTCCAGTGTCGAATCTGCATGCGATCGTTCAGCAGATCGGATCACCTGACGACGCACGTGCGCACGCACACGGGCGAGAAGCCGTTCGCGTGCGACGTGTGTGGGCGCAAGTTCGCGCGCTCGGATGAGAAGAAGCGGCACGCGAAGGTGCACCTGAAGCAGCGACTGAAGCGCGAGCGCGGCGGCGGCGGCGGCCACCACGAGCACGGCCACGCGCCGCTCTAGCACGCGCCCGCCGCCGCCGCCGCCGACCACTCCGACGACGACAGTGGCGGTAGTCTTAGCTCCTAAGCGGACAACTGAACTTTTTTATACTTTCGTTGAAATTATCGAATGATTTCATCGCTTAGGTGTAAATGAATTGTCTTTAACAAAGCTTTATTAACTCTACATTTGTAAATTCACTGAAATTTATATATATCTTTTTATACATATTTGTAATTACTATGGTAGGATTCGATTTGCTCGATGTATTTATTTAATTAGATAGGTTAATTGAAAAACTGACTGGGAACAAACGTAGATACGAAGCGATGTGGCCTAATGTGTCCAGTGTGCGTGTCGTTACGTTTCTATGCAAAGAGAACTTTGTCGCCTCGTGTGGTGATGTTTAAGTCACTGTCCTCGGCATATGTGAACACATATCTTTCTGTCTGATTATGGCAGTCGAACGGATAGGCTTAACTGTGTCTCGCATAGATATTCTCTTGTTAAGCTATCGATTAGTTATACGTTGTTGTATTATAAGACAAGTGACTATTATGAAGATGAACTGTACTTGTAATTTGACTGAAACCGTCTTCTTAGCATCGACAGCGAGAACTAATTGATACCTAAGTATGTGACAAATTCTGGAGGTAAACCTATTCTGCCTAGGACTACCTACTTAAGTATTGTAGGTATATTTAATATTCTTATATTTGACAAACTAACGTGAAACTGTGCCATTAATTTAACTTTATAACGTGCCACTGCAATTTTTTTTACATAATTATGTAATTAAATAAGTATAACACGACTGCTGAATAAGTGATAACTATGATTATTTCGTTATACTATATTTCTAGTCGAAGATAAAGTATAAACGCGAGAATGTCGACTATTATGTTTGTGTTTTAGATAATATTAATATCTGCCATTACTAACATTGTATATTTACGTTTCGACAGCTGCTGTCACGATCTTCTCTTGCTCAAACATTTAATTTAACTAAATTTGCTCAATTCTGCTTCTGGTACATATTCGTGTGATATGGTTACTTTACATTTCCACTAATATTCTTTGTTTCGCTCACACCATGTATTGTGTTTGCTCTCTTCGTGCACTTGTTGTTCCGTAATTTCACTTTGACGTTTCCCAGTGGCATATATTTTTATAGTGTACGTATTATTACATAGACTAATCTAGTAAAAGTTAGCATGTAGCGTTTAAATTATGATCTCTTAATCATTAATAATTATTTTCAATCGTAGCGAGGGCCCTTTATTTATAATACTCATAAGTTTCTGTATAGGTGTAACTACGTGTAAGATTCATTTTTGGATTTCAGTAACTGTGATGACGATGTTACACTTGCTACTATAATATGACTAAGAGCACGGTCATAGGCCGACCGTTAGGTAGCTAAATAATTACTGCATTACTTATTAACTTCATGAGATTTATTGCATTATTTTAATAAACGGTTTATAAGCTCCTTCAGCAGTAGGATTCCTATACATTCACTTACATGATAATTTAAAAAAAGTTTCGGGTTTTTAAGTAATGCGGTTTAAACATCTTGTTTTTCTCTGAGTACAAAATTAAGCACAAAATATTCGTAACTATGTCATTTAAATACTTCAAATTAAAATATCGTTTATGGAACTGCCTTCGCAACTATGATACTTTTGTACTAGTTCCAAGTAAAAAATATTTGGGTACCCAGCATAACACATTATATACACATCATGACTTTAGAGTAGGAGTAATAGAGTGATCAACAAATAGTGCAGTCGTAACAATCCGGATCTAGGGCAGACTGTTAGTGTCACCGAACAAACAGTGATGGAACTACAGGGTGGGCCTTTCAGTAACGTCGGTCATTATGAAATAAGAAATCTGACAATAATATTACTAACTCTTGCGCATGCAACCCACTAACTGCAATTGGGAGCGGTTCAACCTATTCCACCGTGTATAAGTTATCACTTCGTCTAACGTGAATATTTTGTCTTCAAATACAAAGCACTGAAATTGTCCGGAAATGTCAGCACGTCACTGTATTAGATCGCCGTTCCCAAGTTATGAAGTCGCATACGAAGCCTCTGTAGGATGAAAAGGCGGGAGCGCGTTCGTGCGCCGCGCTTGCATGCATGCGTGCACGGCCCTGCTCCCGCGCATCGTGAGAATTTGGTGTACGAGTTTACAATGTTTTTACTGTTATAGAAGAGACGAAGTCTCCGATAGACAAGGCTAGAGTAGATAGGTATTATAAATCGTATTCATGTTAAACAAACGAGTGAAAATTGAAACGGAAAAGACTAAATTCTTACACATTTTACATAATGTTGCATCGCGTTCGCGTTTCGCGTTAACGTTATTGATATACGGTGTTTGTATTAGGTTACGAGTTACGACTTGCCCATTGTTTGCTTCCCGCCGGCGAGAGCCTCACAGGGCGGGATGGTGGAGCGATCTCGCATTGTTACATTATGTTTTACATTCATACAGCCCCGTGCTTCACACGAACACTCCACATTAATATACCTAGCTCATAAAGAACTATTCAACAAATACGATAGGTATCTAATTTTTATGGTGTTCACCTGATAGTGAATGAGAACGAATTCTTTATGAAATTGTGTATGATTATTGTTTAAGCTATCTTATGTATTTCACCTGAGTGAAAGATGTTGTTGATGTTCTATAAATATACTTAGTCATAAGTAGGTATTGTTAAATCTCACTAATTTTTACTAAATTCTATTTAATTAAAATATTTGTAAATACACTCTGACTAAATTTGAATTTAATGTGTATATAAGAGAAATGAAATTTTTATTTAATGAATCCACCTAAGGTGAGGAAATACAAATTGTTGAAAATTTGAATCTTGGAGTTTATATTTATACTTTGCCTTCCACATGAAAACTGCTTACAGAACCCCAAAACGCTTGCAGTATTCAATAAAATAAAAAAATTGTAAGAATATTTTATCTACCTCTGCCTCAACATCATGGGTCAATTCCACATGAATGAACAGGTATTACAATAGGATATTGTAAGCCTTTTCTATATTACATTTAACATTCAAGTTCACTATTTTTTTTTTAAATATTGTAATCAAAGTTTCAATTCAAATCAAATATCTCATTTTTATAGTTCTTCAATGGAAACAAATCAGTTACACTAGGAATGACATTAAAACTTCGGCCAAATCCATTATTTACTTCACGCATAATATTAAAGATGAAAAACAACAAGTTTATAGTGCCGCCATCTACACGAGAATAGCTCAAACATCACCACGGTTAGCGCTTTGCAATCTTCGAGTGCCGCATGTAGAGACAGGCAGCATTGTCATATCGTAAAAACACTGTTCACCGCTAGATGACGCTTTTGAACTAATTCAAGAGGGAAACGCAAGGTTCGCATAATAGGAAGATGGCGTTACTATTCTGCTGTAAATGTATAGAGGTATGAGGAACAGGGAGTAAAGTTCACTCATACCCTATGGAAAAGGGAGGATCCTCCGACCAGACGGATGTTGTGTCTGGTGGGCTACTGCCCGACGGTTGATGTCGGGATGTTGTATTATGTCAGTTTCGTGATAAACTCTGACTGCGTGATGTAGGATTTCTGTGACGTCCAGACGCGTAGTTCGCATGTGGCACTGTAGATGGCGCCACATCACTTTTTGTGTTTCAAGATATTCGTTGCGAAGTATTTTTCTGTAGTGCCGCTACAAGTGCAAATCGTGGTAAAAAAAATAAGAGGGGCTTTGGAAATAATAAAATAAATAAACATGCTTTCCTGAATGTGCAACAAGCATATGACATAAAAGATTGCCATTTAAAAGCGAAAATGTAACTACCGGATAAACTTTAAAGTTAACTTAACGTTTTGTAAGTCTTGAACAAGTGATAGAATTTGTGAATATTAAATATTAATCAAGAACTCGAACTCACAATTCTTTGACATGGTTGTTGGATCACCTCAAGGTTAATTCCTGGGACCAGCACTGTTTGAATAAAAAAAAAAACAGAGCAACCATCTATTCAAAAATCCCTAATACTGTCACGTTTTTCGATACTGTAAACACTTACGATTGCTTTTACTTATTTTACAAACTTACAGGGTTTTGTAAGAAAATAGATCTAAGTTGGGCTTTGATTGTGAGAAATAAATAAAAGAAGAGTAATCGCTACTCTAATGCTGTTATAGTGCCATTTAGCACTTCTTTAGTCAATTATCTCTACATAATTTTGGATTCATATTTTATAGAGTTAGGTTGCCTTGTGTACAGACTCAAGGCGACCTAACTGTATAAAATATGAATAGGTACAGTTATAATATAATATACTTTTGGAACAGTCCAAAAGCATCTAATGAAAATAATAACAAACGGATCAGAAAACGTACCTGTGGGAGGGATTTACAATAAATTTATAGTGCCACTTACAAATTAAGTGCCTGAAATTCTAATTTAAATCACCCTGTATTAGACAATAAATTGATGTTAGATTCAAACAATTATTGTTGAAAAAAGTGATGAGATAATAAGCTGAAACTCAAACAACGAACACGTTTAACATGAATTTTGTAAAATACAGATAAATGTGTTTCTAATTTCCTTTAGTGAGTGATTACGTAAGAATTTAACCTGAAGAGTGTTTGTTTACACTTTAATTTAATCAGATACATTTAAAACAAATTCAAATGTTATAATAAAATGTATCTTCATATTTATTTATTGTTCCAATTTTTTTTCAATTTATTATAATATGTGCTGTGTACCTAATATTACCTTTTCAAAGCTAGTTACGATATTCACTGACTATAATAATTATATTTTTACAGGTAAGTAAAGGTATTGAAGTCAAAACAAATTTTATTAAATAAACGAGTTGTGATATATTTTTTATAAAATCACGAACATATTTTAATCGACACAATTCGTCAGAAAACTTCATGGAGATATGAATTTGTATCTAAACGCTATTAAAAATAGGATTAAGTATTTTATGAAGAAATAAAAATATCCTTAAAACATCTTTGCCATTAATAGGCAAATTACATAACATTGGACAACAAAATCTGACTCATACTGTCAAAGATAAAAAACCGAGTGCATATAAAATATAATAAATAATAATGAATCGTTAATAGGACTTTAAAAAAAATTAGCTTTTATGTGTTATTGCCAAAATTGCATAACCTCAAAAAATATTATTTGTTAATTTTGCTGTCCAGAGTGGTTAAGAGCCCAACTTGTACCTGTGCACTGTGGCTACTAACCAATACAGTGTGAAGCAATATTATTTTTTATGTTATTGTTATGATTGTAGTCATGGGCGTAGCTAGGATGGGCAGCGCCCACCATAGAAACTTCTTTGTTGCCTACCCTAGAAAATATATCTTCCCCAGAATACTATTATATCTTCTTGCCAAGCTTTATCGCAATGCATTTAAGCAAGGAAAGGTATCTACCATTCAGACATAATTACAAGAATTTCTTTTGTATTTATAATATTAGTTTTAGCTATGAGACTTTTAACTTTCCTTAGGCATTCAGAAATACCCCACATCACCATGTGGCGTATTTAACCAAAAGGAGAGTGAATGGAGCATGGTACTACCCCCAACAAGACGAGCCAAAAACAAAAAGCAGGGGCACTACCGACCTTTTCTCGAAGCGTTTCGTCGTATTTTTAAAGCTTCGGGCTGGATGATGCTAAAGAGCTCAAAGTCTCAGGATAAGATGTAGTTAGCAGAATTAAAAAACACACGTTTTATTTATCTAACTTTTATACTTTGGATTTTGGTAATTCGTAAAAATGACGATTTCGTCACTGACTGACTTACTCGTCAAAACCTCTAGGGCAATTCTTATGGATAATGAAATTGGCCAGTACAATCATCATCATCATTTCAGACAAAAGACGTCCACTGCTAGACATAGGCCTCCCCCAAGCTCCTCCACTTCGATCGTTTCTGTGCTTCCCGGAACCAGCGGATTCCTGCGGCTTTCACAAGGTCATCGGTCCATCTTGTGGGAGGCTTTCCAACGCTACGTCTTCCGGTACGCGGTCGCCACTCCAGAACCTTTCGGCTCCATCGGCCATCTGTTCTGCGAGCAATGTGTCCTGCCCACTGCCACTTAAGTTTGGCAATTCTTCGGGCTATGTCGGTTGCCTTGGTTCTCCTGCGGATCTCTTCATTCCTGATTCGATCACGTAGGTATACTCCGAGCATATCCGTCTCCATTGCCCTTTGGGGGACTTATAGGCCTATTGTGAGCGACCACGTGTCAGTGCCATATGTCTTCACTGACAACACGCACTAGTCAAAGACATTCGTATTGAGACGCTGCGGGATGTGGGACTAAAAGATATTGCGTAGCTTCGAAAACGCTGCCCAGCCGAGTCGGATTCGACGATTGACCTCTTTCTCGAAGTAGGACCTACCTACCTAACTGGACAGTTTGTTCTAGGTAAACATAATCGTCTACAACTTCGAGTGTAGAGTCTCCGATCTTCATGAGAGTGGGTTTTACATGGGCATTCAACGTTACCTTCGTTTTGTCCATGCTCATTTTAAGACCCATGCTTTCGGAAGCTCTACTGAGGTCATCGAGCATTGGACTAAGGTCAGACGTGAGACGGAGGCTGAAGTGAGGCTAGTACAATATCACCGCTCAAATAAAACAAAATAGAGGACCCTACAAAAATAAATGAGATCCCACCAAAAACATATCATTTAAAGTAGGTTGCTCGAGACTTAAATAACGCTTTCACTGTTAAAAAGTAATATGATCTATTGTAGACCCAAGCCCAACTCACATCTTGGTCAAAATGTATATGACTGGGCCGTACCATTGAATTATTGCATGGTAAAGGCCACTGACTTAACATCTTACCATAAGCCGATATGGGAGTGGGACCAGCAGTCCCTAGGTCCCAGGGGTAGGACGGCGGCCATCAGTCCCAAGGTGGTATCGGGTTAATCATTGTTATGTCCCTTGTGACTCTTGTGAGCACCGTGGGGAAAGAGCGAAAAAGAAGAGAGGCCTCTTTATGATGATCTCCTTCTTAAGAAAACGTGAGCATAGGATGTGGACCCGACAGAGACCTGATGGTGAAACAAAAAATGAGATTAACTTCATTATGTAGACGAAGAAGCAAGTATTCAATGATGTCTCTGTGATCAACGCGGTGAATACTGGAAGTGCGCATGGTAACAGGCTCTTAGAACTTAAATATCAAAATGGAAAGATCTCGACTGATGAAGTCGACGCTTCGCCCAGCACTGATCCAAGTCCAAAACGCCGACAGCTTTAAACTCGAACTCCAGAATCGTATCGAGTGCCTAGGGATGATTTTAACGATGGTTTCGTGAAAACTGTCCATGCAGTCGGGTCTAAGATCTTCAAAACCCATCGTACAAATATAAACAAGAAGCTCTTTGATCCTACTTTGCAGCTCATGAAGGTGCAAAGTAGGATGCACCGTGAGATGATCCTGCAGACTTCAGACGATGCACTCAAATACACAAGTCCTTGAAAAGCGACCTACACCGCTTTAATTAATACAGAACGTATTAAGGACGTGATAGAGCAGAACAAGGACTCCAAGGTCTTTGCTAGGGATCTGTTTATTGGGCAGAAACTGAAGACCGATGATGGCAGGTTTGTATCCGCCCGACCATAACCCCTCAATGTCCTCCAGAAGCTGTTTGATTCCGACATACTTGAGGGCAAAACGCCACAGGCATGGAACAGAGGTGTGGTGATACTTTTCTTTAAGAAAGGTGACATTGCCATTTTTAAGAATTATGGGCCCATGTCACTTCTGAGTCTTGTCTACAAGTTGTTGTCAAGAGTCATCACGAACCGTGTCGCGCGCAGGTTTTATGACCTCCAGCCTCCGAACAAGCCAGATTCCGTAAAGGCTTTAGCACCGTAATCCACATACACATACTGCAGCAGGTTATACAGAAGGCCGAAAAGTATAACCTGCCTCTCTTTGTGGACGACTATCCATACATCGAGGTGCTGAAGTGTCTGTAAGAAAACGCCACTATGTCAGTCCGACTCCAGGACCGCACTTCGAAACCTATACAGAGTGTACTTATGTAGTATTTGAGATAGGGAGACGTTATCTCTCCGAGACTATTCACCGCTGCACTGGAGGATGTCTTCAAGGTTCTGGACTGGAAAGGGATTGTAATTAACATTAATGGCGAGTAGCACTCACCTTTGGTTTGCCGATGATATAGGTGTCATGGTTGAGACTATGGAGGACCTCGGCACAATGCTCGGTAACCTCAGTGGGGCTTACGAAAGAGTGGGTCTTAAAAGGTCAATCGACAAATCCGACTCAGCTGGGCAGCGTGCCTAAAGACGAAAGTCGTTGACCAGTGCATGTTGACAGTGATGACATATGGCACTGAAACGTTGTCGCTCACAATAGGCTCTATTAGAAGGCCAAAAGTCACACAAAGGTCAAGGGAGAGGCTTGGAGTTTCCCTACGTGATTGAATCAGAAATGAAGAGATCCGCAGGAGAACCGATGTAACCGACTAGGCCCGAAGAATTGCCGAACTTAAGTGGCAGTGGGCAGGGCACTCGCTCGCGGGACAGATGGCTGATGGGGCCGAAGGGTTCTGGAACTGCGACCGCGTACCGGAAGACGTAGAGTTGGAATGTCTCCCACAAGGTAAACCGAAGACTTAGTGAAGGCCGCAGGAATCCACTGGATACGGGGACCACAGAACCGGTCAAAGTGGCGGAGCTTGGGGGAGCCCTATGACCAGCAGTGAACGTCTTTTAGCTGAAATTATGATGATGATGAAGCCCATCGGAAGTCTCTGTACCGCGGAACGGCCAATCCGCATATTTTGTTCAAGATGTAAGGGTTGTATAGTTAGGCCTTGTAGGCAGCGAACGGCCAAGCCGTACATTTTGACCAAGATGGAAGGTTTTTAGAGCTGGGGGCTTCGATCTACATTAGATCTAATAACTTTTAACAGTGCATGCGTTACCTATTTAAGTCTTGGCAGCCAACTTTACATGAAATATTTTTTGTGGGATTATTTATTAGTAGGCGTCCTTTATGATCTCCATCTCAATCTAGAGGGCTGCCCCCCCCCCCCCTCCTAGATAAAATCCCTAGCTACGCCCACGATTGTAGTGCTGCATTGAATCGATTGTTGTAAAATAACTCAAGGCCGAACATATTTCACATTTTGTTAAAATAATTTTCACATTTCCTCATTTTTTAATTATTACATTCACTTTTCACACCTACTTGCTTATATTAGTCGTAAATAAAATGACGTGTAAACTTTATGCAATACCAATTACAAGAACGTGTGCCCCCGTGTTCACAAATATAGCTAATAATGTTATACCTTATGTCAATTCGCTATTATATTATTATTATTTATTACAATTTTAGTACCGTTGGAATGATAAACAGTTAAACTTTCGACTATCAAATGCCTGTGGATATATTATTAAACTTTTACATACAAACAATTAAATAAATTATAATCATTGCTATATAGAAACTGAATATATTAAGCACCTAATTCATATCAGTCTTAGATTTTAAGCTATAGTGTCCATTTACCTATTCGAATTAACGATTTCGGTAATCTAGACTATGTCTAAGACATATTACAAAAATAGTTTTAATTTATAAAGAGCCAACGCTAAGTGGTCGTCTGTCATTAATTCCACCTATGTATCTCACTAGCTAAATGTGTAAAAACTGTAACTTCCTTTCTACCATTTATGAAATAAAAGAAACATGCATTTTCAACACAAGTAATGTTTAATTTTCTTATTTAATATTAACAATGTAACGCCTCAATGTCATTCACCAGATAGAAAGCAAGGTACTCGAGTACAAGTTTAGCTAAATATCTGCCCTTTGCTCACATATACTAAACTGTTCACCAGGTAAGAACTAGGACTCAGTCCATCAGCGGTTCCTGAGGCTTCCGGACATACATCAAAATATACTATCAGTGTTCTTTACCGATGACACAAACAATACTAGACACGAATTATCTAAAAACATTAAATATAAAACCCAGTCAAATCTAATACAAAACTGTACACACATGTGAAAAAAAAAAACAAAACTACATTCAACGGGCGGGCGTCTATTCTTATTTATATCTTATGAACAATCAAAGTTGATAAAGTATTATAGACAATTTTTATTTGATTTTATCAAAAGAACGAACCTGTCACTTGACCAAAGACTAGACCGCGTAATATTACAGTTGTATGTTTACCAAGCAGCACAGGGTATGCTATGTGGTCTCCTCGTAGTGCTCGTCGGCCTTCGCGAGGTTGGGCTCGGACTCGGAGCGGCGCTTGAGCCCGTCGGCGTCGGGCGACAGCGGCCGCTCCGCCTCCTCCACCTGCGCGCTCGCGCTGGCCGCCTTGATGTCTGGCGCACTTCTGCTCACGTCCACCTAGCAACCAACACAGGGCTCATGTAAGGCGCTGGGCCGACGATGGTAAATTTGTTCGCGACGTTTGTATATGCAATAACGCTCACGGAGGACAAACCGACCGCGCCGGCGATGTCCGCCGCCTGCTTATCGCCTTATAGTAGAGTGTCATGTTCTAGTGTACTTTTAATTCATTGAAATAAGGTCTAAATTGCAATTATTGACCTGTAGGCTTAACACAAGAACCGTAGAGAAGCGTTTTGTCGACGGAAGAGTAGACAAAAATGACGTTTCCTTGTAGACAGTTGACAGTTTTTAACCGAGAAAGGTAGACAAGCAATTTCTATTCTACGGTAGAGTAGAAATAGGAAGCGTCATGCTAAGCCTGCTGAGCTCGTACAATGCAACACACATATCGGCCGTAGAGTCTGGGACGATGTCACTTTTTATGTTGGTTAGTAAAATTAATAAAATAAATCGAGATCTAATAGAATGATAAAAAGAAGTTCCATAAAACAATTTAATTTGAATTTTATCAGATTTCTTTTCTAAAGTATAGTTCAGACATTTATTGATAAATGATTTTATTTCTGTAAGTAGGTTTGTACAAACACTTTTACACGTCAATCATATTTTTTTAAACTAGATGAGGTCGGCGTGTCCTATCCGACTACTCTGAGAAGAAAGGCCGAAACAAACTCAGAGGTCACAGTCATATTACATTCTATCCCAGCTCCCAGACGGAATTTGCAGTTACTTTAATTCTGTATCTGCGAAGTGGATCCGTTAATAAATACTTCTTTACGAATCGATAGTAACTATCCCTTTCTAAATTGCTTAGGCCCAGTAGGTGGCTTTTTATGTCCTCTTTAGGCACTTTAACAAATGGGTCACGAACACCGCACTCTTACTGGGTGTCGGAAGGATCTCTAATACCCATTCCCATTTTGGTAAGTTATGTTTGCAGCTGATTACTTGGGTGAGCAGTCTAGTAAGGAACTAAGACATGATGGTACTGATTAAAGTAATCAAAGTCAACCACAACAAAACTTAATAACTTACCATTTCTGTTTCAAGGAAGTCACCAGCTTCCTGTTTCACTTGTGCATTCATTTTGTCATTCAAATAACACACGCCATTGAGGTCGATCGCGCTGTTGGAGAATATCGCAGCAGCACCGACCGACGCGTCTACCAACGGCTCGCTCTGATGAAAACATATCAAAGATAAGATTATATTGAGCTATAAATTCGGTGTATAATCTAAACTAATATTATAAAGAGCTAATACGAGTGGCGTGCAGTCCATAAAGACAGAAAGACACTGCCTACCCTACCTAAATCAAGTAAATATTTAAAACTAATATTATTTTAACAATAAAGAAAAGATCTTTATTCATAAATCAGCTCCACCTGTCGAGCGTCGGTCGTATCATTAGTATCATCGAAGAAATACCCATTCGTTCAAGGAACATAATAATTATACCACAAGCGGCGTTCGTTCGTACAATTTGAAGCAACTTCGCATTCCGATGCACTAGTGCCGCTGAGTGCCTTGGGAGAGACACGAACTATTCGCGGCTTAATGTGTATATGTGTGGTCTCGTGGTCATGCAGATTTATTGGGTGTGCGTTCCTATACTTACGTGGAACACAATGTAACAATTTACGCACACAACCGTACAGGGTAGTCACTGGCTTTTGACACGACGAATCTTACCGAAGTTTTCGGAACAAAGTTGGTTATTCGACTATTTTTCTGTTTCATTGAATTTTCGCTACATATTTATGACCATTACTTTATAGTCGTAAGAATTATTTTTATATTCCGATTTCCGACGCCATTGTTTGTTTTGATCTTCGATCAAGTTTTGACCAAAACCAAACCAAACGAACCAAAAGGTTGTGAGCTATGATAGCAAGTATGGTTTTAACGTTGAAAATAGTGTGAAAAATAGATAATATTCACTTTGAAAGTCGATCAGGTGGTGTGTGTATAGAGAAAATAAAAAAATGATGCATTTTCAAAACTATCTTTGGGGGCGCCCATTAATTACGTGAGACTTTTAGGGAGGGGAGGGGGTTGAGTCGAATCTCACCCAATCTCATGTGGCGGAGAGGGGTTCTCTGCAATTATCACGTAACTTATTTTTTTTTCCGCATAGAAACAATGTAACATTACGAGAAAACCGGGCTAAATTATGTAAAACATGTTTTGCCGCCGATATGGCTAAATGCTACAAAATAATATTTATTGCGGTTATGCGAAGGCCACACAGTAGGCCCTCGATGGTTAAACTACCACTGGCCAGTCAAGCCAGCCAAATGCAAGGCATAAATCCAACTCAAATAAGCAGAGATTAACGTTTTTACACTAAAAACACGTATTTGAAACATCTCACGTGAGATTATGGGGAGGGGGGGAGGGTCGAGCCAAATCCCACGACATCTCACCAGAGCGGGGGTGGGTGTCGAAAAATCGCTAAAATTTCCTCACGTAATTAATGGACGCCCCCTTTCGGTGAACATAAAAAAAAAACCTGTGATCGGGAAAAGAAGTTGTACAAAGGTAAAGTTAATCGTAAATTCAATACACAACAATATGATTCATATGTTTGCATGGTGTGTAGGTACAGCAATTGGTTGTTGTGATTCATTTTTTTGCATTTTTTTTTATTTCTGCCTACCCTGTCTAAAAACTCTGTGCACGCCACTGGGTAATACATAATAAAATACATCGTTATCTATGTGCACAATTATTAAAACTTAGAAATATATCCATAACATAGGTCCGGCTCACGCCCCCTCTATGGAAGGGTTATAGCTTAGATGTTAAAATTGCAATTAATCATCATCAGCCTATCACAGTCTACTGCTGGACACAAGCCTGTGTCCTGTATGTGGCCTGTGGCGGCAGAGGCCTCTATAGTAGCAGGTGATTATCTCGATCCATGGACACTCTGAAACAGCCAACCTGCAAAGATCGTAGATGGTCGATCACCACCTAGTCTGCGGTCGTCTTTTCCCTACACTACCCGATTCGCGGTCTCCACTTAAGAACCCTTACACCCCAACGGTCATCACTGTTATCTATAGCTATAATCCATATTATAGCTATAGATAACAGTAACGACCGTGAACACCTGCCCCATGGCAGTGGTGCCCCAGTGGTATCGACCCGACTTAGGAAGCACTTTACTTTTATTGTATACAAATGCAAAAAATTGGTAACTTACCAGTATAACATTCTCAGGAATTGTAAATTTCAATTGCATTGGTTTTTTTGGTGGTGGCATCTCAGCTTCTGGTGCTTTGTGAGCAAAGGAATTGTCTTTAGGGGTCGGGTCTTTTTGTTCTCTGAAAATAATGTATGTATCAATATGTGTTGCAAAAACGTTATAAGTACCCCTTTTTACAAAAATACGCGTAAGGAGAATTAGAAATACATTAAATATATTTTTTTAAATCACGCTCGAATTTCGACCACTTGGCGAGAACTACCTAGTAATAAATTAGTAGACAGACAGTCTTTTAGAGTTCTAACAGTATTTTCATCTCACAAAACGGCGCCCGTTTATACTTGTGGTAACCAAGTGTAAAAACACTCTGTAAATGTGTGCGTAAAGACGAGTAGCGTCAGCACGAACACACACACACACACATTTCAGACTTGGCCATTGTCTCGGACGGTACCGAGAGCTCCTGCGCCTTCACAGCGTGTCCGTACACTTGGTAAACACAAGTAAAGCCCACGTCATTTCGTGAGATAACAACCCTAAGATCTCTAAATACTACCTGCACTAAAACTATTCTTAAATATATCTCAGCTCAGTGCCTATAGGGTATTTAGTAATTTGCAGAAAATAAAGAAAGACGAGGAACATTTGATGTGCTTTTTGGTTTTGGCCATAGAGTAGCGCACAAATGGAGTGATAATAAAGATGCATGTGCAGCTGTGGGCATACACTAAATATTTTAGACTGCCTAAGACAAAACTCACCCAATCAGGGAAGTAAGCTTTAAGAACGAAATGCTTGTTATTTGAGTATAGTCCATTTGAAAAATAATGCGAAATTTCATAGGTAATTATAATTATGGTACTGAAATGCTGATGCTCCAATAAACGGTAGTGGATGTTTGTCGTAGCAATATACGCAATGTTCCCACAGATGTCGTCGGATAATAACGTTCACACTGCCTTAAGCACTACATTCGTTTATACCTCTGTGGTGTGTAGTAGCTAATATTATTTGAATATTTTTCTTACTTTTTAGGCGTAGCGTGGTAGCTGTCATTTTTGTCCGTCTGATGTTGTGTTATCAAATCACAAGCCTTTCCAAGAATTACAATAGAAACAAGTACTCTTACTGATATCAGGCACAAATATGCTATGGTTATTAAAAATATTGCCGCGAATCTGAAAATAAATGAATTAAGTACTTGAATATTTTATATCTGAACATTGTATAACCAACTTTTAAAATCTATGCTTATTATGTGTAGTTCATATAAATAGAACTAACATAATAAGAAATAGCATAATTCTGCAAATACTGAGTGCAAAGGATGTTTAACATTTTATTATTATAGTAACATGGACATTGACAGTTTGGCTAGTCCACAAATTTAAGGTCGCTTAGAGCCCTATGGAGCGGGCTATACTCGGAGTTTCTTTGAACAATTAAATCAGATATGAAATTATCCGGAAAAGAACCGGAGTTACCGACATAGCTTGCAGAGTAAGCAAACTGAAGTGGCAGTTGGCTGGCCATGTTTGTCGAAGGACCGATGGCCATTGGAACACACGAGTCCTGGAGCGGAGACCGCGTATCGGCAAGCGTGACGTGAGACGCCCCCCAGCTAAGTGGCTGGGACAGACTGGATGCGGAAGGCGAAGGACAGGGTGCTGTGGTGCAACTTGGGAGAGCCCTATGTCCAGCAGTCGACTGCGTTAGGCTGAGTTGATTGACTGATTTATAGTAACAAGGTTTACTTACCCATCCACTTTGACAGCATGAACCAATACTCTAGTAATAACGACACCCAGAGGCAAAGGTATGAAGCCCATTCTGCGTGCCACTAAATCTGAATGGTCACTGAAAGCATGCTTCTGTCTTGTTTGTGCAACGTCATATGCCAAACTCACTGTGTATTCTCTATATACTCCATAGGGAATCTCATTGAACCTGACCAAAGGAAGAAGAAAGCATGTAGGTATGGTTTATTTGCTACTTTAGGTACCATAATTTTCAGTATTTAAGGGACCATAGAGTCAGACTACTGAAATTGTAGTTACCTGGTTATGAAAGCATGCTTGACCCAATCAATGATGACCTCGAAAGTGAGGACAAGCACGCAATCAGGTGCAAGTATCCAGAACCGTTCCTCTTTCCACATGTACTCCTTCATAGTTTGCAGCACGACTATGAATAGCAGCACTGACAAATGGAGGCGCTCCCTCACGTCGCTACAGGACACTTGGAAGAGGTTGTTCTTGTCAAACTTCTTGAAGACACTGCCCTTCAATTCTACAAACTACAAAAAAAAACATATTTTTCTTTGGAAGAAATCAAAATCAAAATTAAATCTTTGGGGGAAACATGGAAAATGAATAAAAATTGTCATGTTACATCAAAAGCTTAAAGTATTATATTTGATACATCTGTACAGGGCGGTAGGGACATCGACGCGCAAACTGAAGCCATGAATTCAGCATATGATTCTAGATTATTTCGCATAGAATTTTTGGAATGAATGATAGCATGTTTTGCGTAGATGTCCCTGCACCATCTACAGCACAGCAATAGGTTTTAGTTTACAATACATTACTGGTGTCCAATCATTTGGGCTTTAAAATTTTTATAGCATGTTAAGTGCGGATCCAATGACGTCCGTCTAGACACAAGCCGCGGACGCAGTGAAATTCGACATTAGCTACTAGTTATATTTATATTTGTCATTCCAAATTCTAGCATCGGCTAGGTTTCACCAATTTAAATTGTAATATTTTCCCTTTAAAACAAATTAGTTTTAAGCTGCAGCAGCAGTTATTGTGGTTTACGTAATCCGATTGTATGAGTCTTCATAAGCAATAAGAATGTATCCTACTAATAATACTTACATTGTTAGACATCATTATGATAAGAAGACTTTTATTATTGGAGTTGAAGGCAACATTCAGTGTTGTCGCTTGAAACAGCACTAATAAGCTATGAAGAACTGAACTTTTTATTAAGGATCATTTATTAAAAACACAATGATAAAAATCAAATCAAATCAGAAGTAAAATTACTAGCTTTTGCTCACGGCGTTGCCTGCATTATACAACCAGAACGTACTGTACTACAGCGATAAAAACTGCCCTATGTCCTAAACCAGGTCATGTGGGCTATATGGATAGCCGTGTACCAAATTTCATCCAAAATTGTTTAGCCGTTGAGGTGTGTGTGTGCTCGGAGTTTCCCTACGTGATCGAATCAGTACGTGAGCGAATCAGGAATTAAGAGATCCGCAGGAGAACCAAGGCAACCAACATAGACCGAAGCATTGTGAAACTTAAGTGGCAGAAGGCAGGGCACATTGTTCGCAGAACAGGTGGGGCCCGAAAGGTTCTAGAGTGGCGACCGCGCACCGGAAGGTACGTAGAGTTGGAAGACTTCGCACAAGGTGGACCGATGACCTTGTGAAGGCCGCAGGAATCCGCCGGATGCGGGAAGCACAGAACCCGTCCAAATGGCGGAACTTGGGAGAGGCTTATGTCCAGCAGTGGACGTCTTTCGGCTGAAATGATGTTAAGCCTGTAACATGTGTAGGTGTAGCCTGTGTAACAGCCTGACAGAAAAGTTTTCGAATTTATAATATAAAATTATTATTATTTAGTATAAACTCAAGTATAAATAGTATGTATGACACAATTAACTGTTGGATATAGGTCTACAATTTTTCTTGCAAGTCCACAACACTTCTCAGTACAGTTGATAATATTGAACAACAAACACTACATGCATCTGTGTAAAAATATTTGTTATTTTGCTAAAAAAAAATAACTTTGCTGCAATAGAATAGGGTAGAATTTTATGGAACAATTTTATCTGAATATTAAAACAAATCCCCCAAGTAAAGTACCGGCTTAGGATATAATATTAGCGATTATTCAAATGTTCAGTGGTTGTTGGGATGTTCAGTGGTTGTTGGGATATTCAGTGTCATGAATATTTCTGTAGTGCTATTGTCACTCCATTTACATAATACTCTGTGCCACCTGTCCTAATAAAATACATATTACTCATTGAGTAGAGTTAAAATATGTTAATACTGAAAAATATAACATTACAACAAAGTTTTTAAGTTATTGAAACCCTCCACATAAAAATATGTTGGTTAGTTATAGTTTGAAAACAGAAGCACCCTGACAACGTGATAAGTTTCCAGATTCAACTAATTTATTAAGTTGTTAAAAAGGATACAGACATAGATCATTGCAAACAACAGATGAGGTATAACTCCCAAATGCTCTCTCCTTCTATCTCGAGGTTCTGTTGCGGTCCAAAATAGAGCATCAATGGTATCCTGCCCAAAAGCTGAGAACAGTCTGTCACCAACCTCCAACATATTGTAAAATATATACAATTTCATCACACTCTGACTCTTCACTAAATGATACATCATATTTGTGTCTATATAGCACATTAAAATACTGCATATTAGCAATATGAAACCCTTAAGCATGTCACATGTTTCTGCTGGTTTTAATAGGCTTTGACGAGAACTTGAATAAAACCTGAAACAATGGAGATCATTTTTAATGCTGTGTTTATTCTGCTTAGTTAAAATTTATAAGTTTAATGAAATAGTGAAATTTCTAACCCAAAACATCTCCTGAAAAGTCTGCCAAAGAAGGTCCAAATGGCCATGATAAACCTCAATGGAAGGAATGTGTAAACAAATAGTAAAGAGTCTGCACATTGAAAGAATCCATAAGCCATAAACTTTTCCAACTCCTGGGGAATCTTAATAAAGGAATAAACTTTCTCTCTTCTGGCTGAAAACCGTTCTTCGTCATGTTCTAATAAATATCCTCGCGTTAGCTCTACATGTAAAAACGCAAACAAGGAAGTTGCCTTCTCTCCATCTGTAATGTTAAATATGACAGCCATTACTATAGATACTATCTAATAATTTTGTCAGTCCAAGCCGAATAGATCACTTTACCTTTGCATTTCACTTCCTTCACTCCTGTAGCAAAACTTACATCGCCGGACGAATTTTGAGTATTGGATATAGACTTGAACCGTAACCTTTTAGTTTGTTCCTGCACATCCTCATTTTTGATTATCATGTTGTTCAGATTTGAAATACCAAATTGCAAATCACTATTACATTTGTATTGATTTCATTAGAATTTATCATAAAAATGCGGTAACTACAGCTCCAAAAATTTATTTATTGACAGATTCAAATGACACAACATTGGATGATGATCATTTGACATGTGATCTGACACTGACTGACTGACATAAACATTGCACCAGACAACCATGGCCACATTCCGAATTAGAAAAATAGCGCTGTGAGCGCGCACATCAATAATTTGCGTTCCGAGATTGATAATATCACGAATAATCACGATTATGTATGACAGCTAAGGACTGTCATTTTTGTCAACAATACGGAACGTTCGTGAACGCGCTAACAGTGCTCACTCAATTTTAAAACCATGGCTACGTTCCGAGATACGATATTATCGATTCGAGCGTGCTCACACCCGTTTCGAATTGGCGTAAGCGCGATAACGATGTCCCGTGAATCGTCATAGATAACGTCATGACATGCGCCATCTTGCGATAACGCCGACCATGCTTAGACTAATATCACCGTGAGCGCTGTCAAAAATGACAGTTGTGCTGTTTTGTTTTGAATCGTATCATATCTGTATCTAACTTAGATAAAGTTCTTCTGGCTAGAGTCGCCACCGAACCAAATAAGAAGACGAAATTTGTGGTGCATACAAGTTTTATATGGTGTAAATTGGTTTTAACATTGAGTGAGCACTGTTAGCGCGTTCACGAGCGTTCCGTATTGTTAACAAAAATGACAGTTCCTAGCTACCATAATCGTGATATCTATCTCGGAACGCAAATTATTGATGTGAACGCTCACAGCGCTATTTTTTAATTCGGAATGTGGCCCTATTTACACCATATATATAACTTGTATACACCACAAATTTCGTCTTCTTATTTAGTCAGGTGGCGACTCTAGCCAGAAGCACTATATCTAAGTCAGCTAAAGGTATGATACGATTCAAAACAAAACAGCACAAGTGTCATTTTTTACAGTGCTCATGGTGATATTAGTATTACGCATGGCCGGCGTTATCGCAAGATGGCATATTTCATGGCGTCATCTATGACGATTCACAGGACATCGTTATCGCGCTCACGCCTATTCGGCACGGGTGTGAGCACGCTCAAATCGATATTATCGTAACTCGGAACGTAGCCCATGACAGCGTGACAGTCGAGTGCTGATTGTGACAGCTGACAGTAACAACAACATTGTAATTGACCGCAAGACAATAGAAAGAAGAACGTGGAAGAACGTAGAATAGACAGAGAAGAACTACAGGGACATATCTACGCAACTTAGTCTGTGGATCTACGCCACAGATGGACACTGATCATCTTGCTCAACGCACTGTCTGTGCTATTTTATAAAACAAGGAATTTTAATAAATTGCGTACCATTGAAATTGCAATTCAATTTAAGTTCTTTGTTGGGAGTAAGGGGGTATCCCGTTAGAAAAGCCTTAGTTATAATTAATGCAAAACTTTGAATTGTGAGACTATACGACTATACTCAAACCACAGACATATAAAGAGTAGACTCAAACCCTCTACGGACTTTAGTCACCGACGACCTCCGCAAGGACTATTAGTGTTCTATGCCGGTGACCGTAGCCGGCGACCGACTTGCTGGCAATTTAAAAATCTGTTACCACAGCAGAGTACTTTGATTATTCTGTCACGTCCCAACCTACTTTTTATGTCTGTGGTCCCAACACAGATTTTAAAATCGCTAGCGTCCTCCGTCTACGCTAGTGACAAATCCACTGTCAAAATCTATGTATGGCAGTGTGGCTCACGTTCACACCCCACCGGTTAAAATCACCACCCCTCGCTGTGTATCTAGCATAATGGGTACCACAGAGTATAGACGCCAGTACATCAAGCTACCCCAAAATGTCAAATTTCTTTGATAGATTTTCAACTTTATTACGTAGGTGTAAGGTTCATGTTCAATTGAGAAAATTTGACAGTTTGGGGTAACTTGATGTGCTGGCGTCTGTATATTAGATGGTTACTGAACAACAACACCTGTGTACAAAACAATACTAGGTATAATCCACCGGCGATTAAAGTTGCTGCGTGTGAATCTAGTATAGTAACAGAGTTCAGTGATTGTAAATCTGTTCAATCCATGGAATCAGTATGTACAAGTTTTACTGGGTTTTACTAAGTTCTGTAATCATTCCGTAAATTTCCTCCTCATTGTAGCCTCGCCCGTCTAAACAAGATATAAAAAATACAAGGTTAAAGCTTGTATAGACTTGACGTTCAATAGCTTTAATACTGTACTGCTGCGTCCTCGAAAAAAGCTTTATCTTATATTTTTATCAAAATATCTCTAGATAGAACAATTGTGTAACTGCAAATCACTAAAATATTGGTTCACTATAAAAGCAAACAAAATTGTAATCATTAGTGTGTCCCGTAATTAGGTGTGCATCCGCTGCTTCAATGATAAATCGACTAAATCCACACTCTCTGGTCAACTCACTCACTATTTGGCACGCTATCTGACTATCTCCGTTCGTTCATCTTTGTCAAGCTGAAATTCGTTGCCTACGTTAGCGGATTTTACTACTTTTCGTTCTAATTTTATATCTAAATGTTGTAAAACTTAGTCGGAACTAATTAATTCTTTCTCTGAAAAGATTATTGACGCTTATTAGTGCACAAAACCCATAATTATGGCTTCGAGTGAAGGGCGAAGTGCTCAGTCAAACTTGCATCAGCAAGACCTAACCAAATTGGTGAGTTAAAATGTTCAAAATAACAGTTCTGGAGAAGATATTTTAGTCAAGTACTGCAAAAATCAGGGATAAGTTTTTGAGTTTTGTTTCGGTAATCATTCAAATTCACATAACCTTCGTGTTTTCTACACATGTACAAAAGGTTGTTATACTTGTATTAGGTAGGTACCTATTGCAGAACCTACATTTATCCAGTTATATTATATTGTTTACGCGACTGCGGCGAAGCCCAATAGGACGGTAATTTATTGATTCAAACAAAAATACAACAAGACAGTGGGTCAAAGTAAATTTGTACACAACAGTTATTGGTCTGTGGGTCGTCTTAGGGGCGATTTATTTAGATATTATTTTCTTATTTCAGGATGTTACCAAATTGTCAGCCTTATCACCTGAAGTCATTTCAAGGCAGGCCACAATAAACATTGGCACCATTGGTCATGTAGCTCATGGCAAGTCAACTGTAGTTAAGGCTATTTCAGGAGTGCAGACTGTAAGATTCAAGAATGAATTGGAGAGGAATATTACTATCAAGTTAGGTATGTATATCCCTATCATTTGTTTTTCAGCCTATAAGTAAAATAACTCTTTTTTGTGAATCCAGTCATTATGGGCACTTAGAAGCCCCAAGTATGAGCATCTGATATCCACCAACCCACACTGGGCATGTGTGTTAATTTAAGGCCCAGTCTTTCTCGCAGAGAGGTGGCTTGTGTCCCAGCAGTGGGAATGTAAGGCTAATTATTTTATGAGCAGTCAGAATCCCGAAACTCTGACAGCCAATTTTCAAGAAGTATGGTGTAGCCATGTAGAATATTGTAAGATGCATCTAGTTCAGTTCAGATGAAGCCAACCTCAACATAGTTGTGAAATGATCATGATTCATAGTCACTAATACTATTTTGAGTTTGTCAAATATTCTATCTGAATGACTTCAATCAATGATTGAGTGTGTAGCAAATTACATTTTAAATGCTGATTAAAATTTGTTGTTAGGTTTATTAGACAAGATTCCTATAGAAAGATAAATCTTTTAAAAATATACTCAGAAAACTCTAATAATATTACTGATGCAATAATTTAGAAAGACGCTTTAATCATTTGTTCAGATGCTTTGCAATATACCATGTGAAATGTATTGTGAACCCAAAGTAATAATGTAATCTTTTTTGATCTTGTAAGATTGATGTAAATTAATCCAAACACATGGTATGTTGCAGAGCGCCTGCCCAACTCGGTCATTAAAATGTATCGTGAAAGAGCTGATGAGAGGCAAGAAAATGAGTTCTTTGCAAAGATGAAGAGGTCTAAAAAGAGGAACTTGTGTGTTGATTCTGAAGACGAATTAAATATGCCTGCACCAAAGAAACAAAAGAAAAGTAGACAAGATTCCGAAGAATTCATTATTGAAAGAATTCTTGACTTTAAACTTGAATCTGACAAGGAGTACTTCTATATAAAATGGAAAGGATGGCCAGACAGTGAAAACACATGGGAGCCAATTGAACATCTTGACAACTGCCCTAATGTACTCAAACAGTTCCTTGTGGATGAAGAATTTAAATATTGCAATCAAATGGAAAAGTTGAAGGAAGAAATTGCATTTGGAAACCTGCTTAGTGAAGAAAACCTTTTAAAAAGGTTTAATGAAATAGAAGACAATGATATTGAAAAATTAAAAGAAAGCTTAACGTTAAAATTACTTGCAATGATCATTTTACCTGAAGAGAACGAAGCCTCAGCCACAGGACTTGTGCAAGAAGCAAGAGATATTTTGCAACTCTATGTTGTAACCAGAAAACGATGTCAGCAGTTAATCAAGTTAAGAAAATGGGAGGACCATTTAAATCAGGTTGATAAATGCAAAAAGCTTATTGTAGAGAATAATTTTGACTTAGCTGGACCCCCAGAAAATTTTACTTATATTAATCAATGTATACCTGGCAGTGGTGTTACAATCCCTGATGACCCACCCATTGGGTGTGAGTGTACAGCTTGCAACTGTCGCTCAAAATCATGTTGCGGCATGCAAGCTGGTTTATTTGCTTATACTGCAAATAAACGACTTCGTGTAGCATCAGGTACCCCAATTTACGAATGTAACAAAGCCTGTAAATGTTCCTCAGATTGCAGTAATCGTGTAGTTCAAGGTGGCAGAAATAGTAAATTAAGTATTTTTCGAACTGCCAATGGATGTGGATGGGGAGTAAAAACAGAACAAAAGATAAGGCAAGGACAATTTCTTTGTCAATATATTGGAGAAGTTATTACATTTGAAGAAGCTGAAAAACGAGGAAGAGAATATGATGCTAATGGTCTCACATATTTATTTGATTTGGATTTTAACTCTGTTGAAAATCCGTATGTAGTGGATGCGGCGAATTTAGGAAATGTTTCACATTTTATTAATCATTCCTGTGATCCTAATCTTGGTGTGTGGGCAGTGTGGGCTGATTGTCTCGATCCCAACCTGCCTATGTTAGCTTTATTTGCTACACGTGATATTGAAATTGGTGAAGAACTCTGTTTTGATTATTTACAAAAAGCTTTAGATAGTGAGGATATTGAGACAAACAGTTCTAGTATTAGTAAAGATAGTTCCTATGATACTGATATACCAAGTGGGTCTGAAGCTACATTGGGTATCACACCAGTATCACCTGTCAAATCTAGATTTGAAATTCAGCAACAAAATAGGGCCATGCTTAGAAATCTTACAGAATGCAAGTGTGGTGCTTTAAAATGTCGCAAATATTTGTTTTAAATATCGGATATTCCACTGAATAAATTAAAAAAATATATATAAATGTAATTTGGACTTTGAAGAATACCCATCTTTTCTAATTTTAAAATTCTATCAAATATTTGATCTAGTTTTCCAGCAAATTAAGGAATCTCATTAAGCTGTATAGAATTTTTTACAGACTTTGATGCATGATAAAGCAACTCTTTATCTATAACATTTCTGTTTCCATAAAATATATCTTAGTTATGGGTAAGGATGTGGAAATAACAAATATAGGGAAATGAAATAATACTGAAAAAAATATTGTAAGTAAGTAATATTTTTGCTATGTAGCATTTTACAATTTTTCTCAAAGTGATGCATTTTACACAATTTAATGACAGTATCACATATATTTGGATGGTATTTTTATAGAAATGTGCCTAATTTTATATAACTTGAGTAGGTAGTTATTATTGATATAATAATTGTGTTGGTTTCACTGACTGCCTTGTGCAACATGTAGTGTAATTGATATACTTATCAGCTTTCCTACACTTAACTTTTTCCCAATATATACCTATTTTAAAATCAATGACTGTTCTGATTTTCTGATTATTGACTTTCTAACTATTGTGATTATTTTCAAATAAAGGCTGGTCCATACTAAATGCATCTGCAGCATGCATGCATTTTGTTCATAAAGATGTAATATATATGTCGCAGCCATCTGGTTAAATTAGATAGTTAATTGAACTAAAATCATTCAACATTAAACAACTTGGCGTGTTGAAAGTCAGCCCTTTTAAGATGACTGACCAAGACTCAGCCAAGTGATTCAAGTTTAGTTTGATTACTAGCAAGTAGTCACCAAACCAAATATGGCGTCAATAGCACAAACCTTGAATGTTATTTTTCGTTCTTGTGTGCAGTTTTAAGTGAAATTATTTATTTATTTATTTCAAAACATTTCACTATTACTTAGTGGTAGGTATTAGTAAAAAGTAGTTGTACATAATTTGTGAACTCATTTTCACCCTAACCAAACATCACAAAATCATCAATATCCAATTTAACTAAATGACTACACGACTTTCAGCCATCTGGTTAAACGTTGCGCTCAATGACTTGGCTAGTTGTCCTTTAGCTATTTAATTGGATGCCGACATTTAAATCGTTTAATGAATGGCCTAGGCATCCAATTAGCTATTTAATTTAACCAGATGGCTGCGACATATACAAATGAATTATACAACATGTTGTTAAAGATAGTATTGTTTATAAAATGTGGAACATTATTAGAAATTATCTTTAAATATTATTTTATTCTGTATCTATAATTATTGTAATCGGTTCTAACCGTTTTATGGGCCCATGCACGAAATATAAACACTTTTGTGTAATTCTTTCCCAATAGTGAGAAAGCTTGAAATACAAACATAACATCACGCCTTCTTTCCCCGAAGGGTTGGCTTGGAAGCTTAAAGTAGTTTTTTGTAAAACGGTGATCAAACGTGAGTCTTGCGTAAGTTTTTGTCACACTTGTTGCGAATATTAGTAATTTTCCATTAATACTTAAATTATTTGAAAAATCCTTTCAATCCACCACCTAAGAACTTGAATTTTCAAATGAATTGTGTGTAACCCTTTGATCGTGAATCCACGCGAGTCACAAGAGCTTTTTAATTGTTTTTGTAATTATTTTTCCCTTACTCACAAAAAATCAACAAAAATAATCAAAATCAGTCCATTTCGTGCACAGTCCCATTATTACATTAAATAATTAAATTAATGAACATTTACACGAGCTTAGTATTAACTAATGCTTAGTACTTGTCGCTAACACTAATACATTGCGTGTAAACATGCTGAATCGGTGCTTGGTATTAGTGAAAGTAAATAATACGTGTACGGTCGCCGACCCCTGTCAGGCCCAAAGTTCCGCACGCACACAGACACTCGTATAAAATGGAAAGAGAGAGAGAAAATCGCATGGATGGGCATAACGCTCTTACTTCTATTCCAAAAAGTATTATAGCGTTTCCACTCGTCGGTACAGGCGGCAGCACGCCCACGTCGACGACCTCGGCAGCAAAGATTGAGGCAAAATTTCGGAATAATATGAACCGTCGCCGACAAGTAAAAAGACGGAATTTATTTTTAATATATTTTCGTTCCCCTCCCGGTCGGGTGGTCTGTGTCGGTACTGGCCAGCGGAAAATCCTATATCCTACTTCCTACTAATATTATAAATGTGAAAGTTTGAATATTTAGATGTTTGGATATTTGCTACTCAATCACGCAACAACGGCTCAACGGATTTGTTTGTAATTTGGCACACAGATAGATTATAACCTGTATTAACACATAGGATACATTTTATCAGGTTAATACGTTTCCGTGGGTCAATTATCGACCTCCACACCAGCGTAGCCGCTGGCAAAAGCTACTGCCCAATAAAAGCCGATTCTTTTATTACACGCTTTATATTAGCTCGGGTTGTATGTATGTATGTAACGGAATCTTTGAGCGCGATTTTGACCCACTTTAAACGGTCAGATTTCATTGAAACTTTGTAAACTTGTCGAGGACCGATGACAATTTAATAATTTAAAAAAAAAATGAGAAAAAAAAAACACGTTTTGTAGTTAGCAGAACTAAAAAATTGAAAATAAATAATAGTTTAAAAAACTCTCTTTAAAAACCAAACTAAAAAAGGAGAAAATAATTTAATTCAATTAAAAAGCGTGGGGTGCTTGACATTAATTGATTATAAAAATATGTACCTCAAAAAGCACCCCACGCTTTTTAATTGAATTAAATTATTTTCTCCTTTTTTAGTTTGGTTTTTAAAGCGTGTTTTTTAGTTTTGTAAACTATTATTTAGCGACAAGCCGACACCGTTAGCTACTAATGGCAAGTACTAATCTCATCTAAATGAGGCATTATTCATTGAACAGGTGCAGAACAAATTGCCTTATGTACATACAACTACTTTAAAGAAAGTATTATCGTAAAAATGGATATATTTTAGAATCCATGTTAAATATTGATAGTTTATCTAGATAAACTAAGGTTTGTCGTTATATTAAAACTTGTTAAGTACAAGCATGTTGATGTACTTTTGGATTGCATTGTATTATTGATAGAATTAAGATAGTTTTGTATTTCTAGACATTTATACTCCAATGCGAATTTTCTTATAGTTTAGATAAGATAGTAAGTAATAAAAATGTTGTATTACCAAAAATTATTTTTATTTCTGCGTGAAACACTAATCAAAACTCAGTAGTGTGTGTGACTGGAGCGAGATGTAAACGTAAAACTACGAGTTAACGAGACGATTGGCTGTCAATAGTTCGGAATTTCAATAACTGATTGAAATTGACAGTAAGAATATTGACCGAATCTCCGAAATATTGAGCCATGACCACCGCAATACCTACAAGCCTCCTGCGAACGATCCTTCAATAGGTGTTTAGCTCTTCCCTCCTTCGCCTCTAAGCAATACATTAAAATAACCCAATACAATGTTCGTTATAGGTTACGCTAATGCGAAAATCTACAAATGTGACAATCCAAAATGCCCGCGTCCTACCAGCTTCATTTCGGGCGGTTCTTCGAAGGACGATAGTTTCCCTTGCCTGCGACCTGCGTGCACAGGCCGCTTCCAGTTGGTGCGTCACGTGAGCTTCGTCGACTGCCCTGGGCACGACATTCTTATGGCCACCATGCTTAACGGTGCTGCGGTCATGGACGCCGCATTGCTTCTCATCGCAGGTATGCACCTTATGCACATTTCAGTTATATTAGTAGATACTTATTTTCTATTTTTAATTTGTGCTGGTAGGTATACTTACTTTACCAATTCTGGGTGATTGACGCACTAGGCCCTTGCTCGCTCGTCGTAGATAACTGTCTAAATCAACAGACCCTCGTAGATGTAACAGCCAGCATCGTAAATCGGCACGTATATTGAGAAGAGCTGTCTTATGATTTCAGAAGAATACCTTGCTATAAAACAAAATAACCAGACCTTTGTTATGTCTAGGTAACGAGTCTTGCCCCCAGCCACAAACCAGTGAACACTTAGCAGCCATTGAGATTATGAAACTGAAACACATACTCATTTTGCAAAACAAGATCGACCTGGTAAAGGAAGGCCAAGCCAAGGAGCAACACGAACAGATCGTGAAATTTGTGCAGGGTACTGTTGCTGAAGGTGCACCTATAATACCTATATCAGCTCAGCTGAAGTATAACATAGAGGTAAATAATTTTCACTAAAACCAAAAGATCTTTTATTTCTACACAAACATCATTAAACATCGTCATCAAATATACGGGGAGGTCTCTAGGTGCCCTGCGTGTGCAATATAATAATGGCTTCAGAGTACTGTTGAGGTTGCCCCGGTTCTGCAGCGCGTCTCACATGTTTGCTGTAGCACGAACTGCCGAGTTTTATACCATTGTGAGGAAGAAGACTAATACTAAGACACGCCGTCCGGTTGCTTTTGCAGCTGGGATAAATAAACAAGATGTGTACCTACATAATTGATCAATATTAACCCTTAGCTGATAAAGTTCTTTGTACTAACCAGTGGACCAATTTTTTCAAATAAAATAAAATATATTATTATTATATACGCAACATATTTAAAATTTGAGAGCAATGGCGGCCCAGTGGTAACGGCCGCGACTACGAGATGTAGGTCGTAGGTTCGAACCCATTCAGACGCTCTACTTTGTGTAAATTATTTCATCACCACTGCTCTCAAAACGGTGAAGAAAAAAAAGTGAGGAAACCACCAACCCGCACTGGGCCCGCGTCGTGGATTACGGCCCACTCCCTCTCATGAGCAGGCCCGTGTCCCAGCAATGGGAACATTATTGGCTGATTATGCAATAAAAAAAAACAATACATAGATTATAAACAGAGATCGGATATTCGAATGCATATTTACCTAAAGAAATTGTTTAGCATTTAGCTATGAAAGTATGGAAGCGGCCATATAAATTATTTGTAATATTTATGAAAACCCGGGATTCTTGGATTGCATAACTATTCAGATGTGTATTAATTTAAAATTAATGTTTAACCCGATACAAATATGTGTATGTACAAGTTAAAACAAAAAATAAACAAATTACTTACCTAAATTAAGATTTTTTCGATACAAAAGCGCATTCCATGTTAGCCAAAATCTCAACTTTAGGTGAATATGCATCCGAATATCCGATCTCTGGTTATAAACCCTCCTCGACTCAAAACCATAGTTACGCGTTTGCAATGCGTAGACGCAGCAGAAGTAAGCCAGATATCATGAACTTGTTGGAATAATATTTAAAAAATGTTTTAGGTGTTATGTGAATACATCACAAAGAAGATCCCGGTACCTTTAAGAGACTTCACATCGCCGCCACGGATGATTGTCATCCGTTCTTTTGACGTCAACAAACCTGGTTGCGAAGTCGATGACCTTAGAGGAGGTGTCGCCGGTGGTTCTATTCTGCAGGGTGTACTTACTGTTGGAATGGAAATCGAGGTAACTACAATACTTCTCCGAAAGGAAACCTTGGCCGGTAATATGGCACATCGAGTTTTATAAAAAGTTCGGCTTTGTAAGAGGCCGTGAGCGTCATCTCTGCCATTCTGAAAACCTGTGACACTGTCACTTTCAAAATTTTACGTCCAGATACTTATATAAATTAAGAGTAATTACCATTTGACTAAAAATTCAATTATGACTAAGGAGTTAGACATTGCCTAGTTTATAACTGTACGCCCCGCTACTGCTGGTTGCATAGACACTTCAAATTTTTGTAAAAAAAAAATTGTGGAGGGGCGTGCTAAATTAGATGATTTCTGCCATGCTAATTGGCAGGAAGTTTAGTAAAAGCAAACATAGTACCCTAGTGCCACTTGCAGAGATACAATTTGACCGTCATGGCAACGTCAAAATGTGCCTTTACTCCCTTCTAGTTTACCACTTTTCGTGCTTCTCTAATACATTACGTTGAACAGGTCCGACCGGGGCTAGTCAGTAAGGATGCCGACGGCAAGCTGACGTGCCGTCCCATATTCTCCCGTATCGTGTCCCTATTCGCGGAACAGAATGAGCTTCAATACGCCGTGCCCGGAGGTCTCATCGGCGTTGGAACCAAAATTGAGCCCACACTTTGCCGTGCTGACCGACTTGTGGGACAGGTACGTAGGTTCACCTTTTATGCTGATCCAAATAGTAACCTAAATTATCGCTTCAGGGTTTAAGCTTCTTTTCTGCTGTCAAATTCCCGGAAAACTAAGAATAAGCCACCCGTTTTCTTTTCTGGACGTACACACCACGGATACACATCAAGCTATACATTTACAATTTACGCTGATCTCGCACTGTACGGAAATCCTATACAATGCGAGATCAGCTTATACTGGAAAGATATAGCTTGACGTGTAGCCATGTGTACATAAGTACCTAAAAAGAAGAAAAACGGCCGGCTAAAAACTCAAGACAATAAGACAACGTTCGCACGGACGTAGAAATATCGCGGTGGGATTTTATCTCGCACTTGACTTACATCTTTGTGTTGAACCAAGCTTTAAGAATCCAACGAGAGTGCTTCTCAGCGCGTCGAAAATACACACTGTACGATATTCAACTCTCGGCGCTAAGCAATGCGTTGAAGATCCAGTGCGTGGAAAAAATCCCGCGGCGATTTTATTACGTCCGTGGGAACGTGCGCTTATAGATTGTTCTATCAGTGGGATGGCTATATGCTAATAACACACTGGGATCATCAATCCAAGTATAATTGGGCAAAATTCCCTTGCGTAACATGATCGTTGATATATTTTGTAAACATATTCCACCCTTTTCATGATATCAGTGTCTCTCTCGTGCGAAGACGAAATAAATAAAACTATTTGCTTTTATAGGTCCTTGGTGCTGTTGGTGCTCTGCCCGGAATATTTGTGAAGCTTGAGGTTTCGTACTACTTATTGAAACGTTTACTTGGCGTGCGCACTGAGGGTGACAAGAAAGCGGCTAAAGTACAAAAGCTGACCAAAAACGAAGTAAGTAATGCAAATCTTAGTCATTGTCCTTTTAAGGCACAAATGTATGTAATCTTTAACAGAGCAGCTATGAGAATCTGCAAATAAGCCAAATTAGCTAAAAAGTATCTAAACAGCACATAGCCCGATAAAATCGTTTAACTACATATTATCTTCCAATCTGCTAAGATGTGTAGGCTTTTCCTACAATAAGAAGTCAGCTTATACTGGAAATGTATAGCTTGAAATGTCGTCGTGCGTACGACCGGTAGGGCTACATTAAGGTGCGCTTACACGAGCAACTAAGATTGCTCCATCCTGGTCAATTCTCGTCAACTATAACGTCACGACTACATCCACCAATTTAGGGCATTGGCAACATGTAGCAACCCGTTGCCAGAGATAAGGCCACACAATATCATGCAATATGGAGCAACTTAAAAATCTTGGCAATACGACCCCCCCCCCCCCCGCCCAGTTTCTCTTGCAAAAACGAGACGTAGTAATACGTACAAACGAGATAGAAAGAAAATTGACTAAACATTTCCAAACCGATCGGATATTCAGCAACTCATTAAATATAAGGAGCAATCTAAAGCAATATTCCCGAAACATATCCGCATTTTTTTATTGTTGCTCCAAATTGAACCATTAGTGTTGCCGAGCAATAATTGCAAAAAAAAAATGCCCGTGTAAGAGCACCTTAGGGCGGCCACATTTATTTCAACAAATAGAAGATTTTGCAGTTACTAATTAAAACTATACGTTTTCCCGTTTGAAGCGCCAGGCCGTACACTTTGAAGTCAGTGTTAGAAGAGAATGATGAAAATTTATGATATCAGGATCATATTAATTTTTGTTGTATGATTTAGGTATTGCTGGTAAACATTGGATCCTTGAGCACGGGAGGAAGGGTAATCGCTACCAAAGCTGACTTGGCCAAAATTGCTCTGACAAACCCTGTGTGCACCGAAATCGGAGAAAAAGTAGCCCTTAGCAGGAGAGTTGAAAATCATTGGAGGTGAGTAATATGATTTTAGTTCAAGGTTTAAAATGTGTTTGATTAAAATTGGGTATATAGTATTGAATTTAATAGGTAATGATTGCGATTTTTATAACACTTTTTTATAAGTTAAGAAATTTTTCTATCCTCTATATACATTAACAATTTTTGATTCCAGGTTGATTGGTTGGGGTCAAATTCAAGGTGGAGAGACAATCGAGCCAGCGAGGAATTAATGTTATGGTTTTATTTTTATACATTGAACTATTATATGTATTTAATAAAAGCAAATATAAATGTAAATAAAATTATTATTTAATTTCAATTAAACTTGACTACCTATAAATTAATTCAAAAGTGAGTTCAATTAGAGCAGAGGTTCCCAACCTTTTAACATACGCTCAAACCTAACATTATTTTAGTCGACTTATGCAATTAGTTTAAGAATGTACGAGCTTATAGATAAAAGTGGAAGCAATACTCTAAATACCAAAGTGAAGACAACTGTGGGCTAACACTCTCTTTCTGAATACATACATAAGAGAGAGAAAAACACATTGCACTGTCTCGTTCTTATGTGTGTATTTAGAAAGAGAGCGTTAGCCCACAGTCGTCTTCACTTTGGTATTTAAGAGTGTTGCCTCCACTTTTATCTATAAGCTTCTTGTGTAAGAGCGAGTTTGAAATTTTCGCGCCGCCTCTGATGGCTCAGATATAGATTTACCCATTCTATTACCTCTCCCTTCGATACCTCTGCGCCCCACCGGTTGGGAACCCATGATTTAGAGAGAAACATTTCTTGGGTAAACAATTTATTTGAGTTTGTTCATTTACGCTTGCAATAATGAATTTTAGGCCATGTATATAAATGTGTTGATATCTTCATCATCTCGTCGCATGTATTTGTGTTCGATGAGCCATTCTAGCTGCTCCTTTATCATCTTCTTAGAGGGCAAGAACATGTTCTTCAAAATCTCCACCAGTTCACTCTGAAAATATAAAATAATTTATAAAGTAAATGCTCAGTTACAAGGATCAGTTTCTATTGCCTTAATCTTTTTTCAAGAATTCGGAAATGGATTTCTGCAGTTGCATCCTTTTCTTGTTACAATATTAAAAGCTTGTAACATCTGGGTGGTAAATCGTCTTCTATACTATGATATTATAAAGAGGAAATATTTGATTGTTTATTTGTTTGCATTGAATAGGCTCCGAAACTACTAAACCAGTTGGAAAAATTATTTAACTGTTGGGAAGCTACACTATACCCGGGTGACATAGGCTATATTTTATCCACGTATTCCCACGGGAACGGGAACTACGCGGGTGATACCGCGAAGCGCTGCTAGTTGGTAATAATTTTCCCACTGCTGGGACACAGGCCTCCTCTTAGTGAGAGGAAGTAGGCCATTATCCACAACCAGTGGCGTGCAGTCCATAAAGACAGAAAGACACTGCCTACCCTACCTAAATCAGTTTTTGTGCCTACCCTGTCTAAAAACTCTGTGCACGCCACTGTCCACAACGCGGGCCCAATTCGGGTTGGTAGATATCACGTCTTGGGCATGCGGGTTTCCACACGATGATTTCCTTCAGTTTTGAGAACAATAGTGATGAAATAATTTGCACAAAATAAAGCGCCTCCCTGGGTTCGAACCTAGGACCTACAAATCGTAAGTCGCAGCCGTTACCACTGGGCCACCACTGGTCAATAATACAAAATATGTAGTTGTGTAGTGTTTGTATATTTTGTTTCCGCCTGCTTTTTTCATTTTAAAATATAAAAAAAAACATCGTGAGGAGTTTAATTGCAAGGAGTGTAATTTCCGCGTAATCGTAAACATCGGTTGAGTCGAGTGAACCTTTTGCATTGATGTACTGAATGATTTAGATTATGAATGATAATAGGGAGTGCCATCAGCAATCGAATACGCAGAAGCATACATTTCCACGCCGAAATACGCGGCATAATTTGCGGCAGGTGTGTCAGATATGATACGGAAGGTGTTCAACGTCATAAATATCGGAACGAAAAACAGTTCAAAATCTGAATAACTAAGAACCAATTTTCAGAATAAGCACAGAACACGAAAACCCTTAATTCTGCCAAGAAATCGCTTTTGAGATTATAGTATAGTGAGTTTCCTTACTTTAGTAAATTTTTGTGTAATATGTTCTGTTTGTCCCAATATTTTTGTGACTGACTGTACCATTTGTGGGAAACTGCTATCAATAATTTTAAAAAAATACTATTTACCTGGAGAGCAGTGTTTGTGATTCGTTTTCTCATCTTTAGTATTTTTATGATGGCTTCTTGAGTCCTTAATATTCGAAGCTGAACAATGGAATGATTATCTTCTATTTGAGATCTCTCAGTGCTCAATTGAAGTCTACCAATCAAATTAATTTTTCCTCGACGTTGAGGTTTCCCGGTTTTTATTAGAGCAAATTCTTGATTTACCCAAAATGTTGTATTCTCTGTAAAATCTTTAGGATTCTGAACTGCCGGCTCATAGGACAACAACTGTCTTTTGAGTTTTGGAAAAGCAACAAGGGACCATAATGTTCTCCTAAGTTCTGGATCAGGGAGTTCAGTTGCAAGTCTCAAGTTTTCATAACTTATCTTCTCCTTTGGTCTTTGATTCCATGCAAACAAGACAGCCATTTGAAATGTGGTGACATCCAAGTCAAATCTACCAACAGAATTGGCAAATGTGATTGTACCATTACTCATATGATGATACCACTGCAACTTACGTCCTGAATGTTTCTTTTTATAGAAGTCTTCAACTTCTGGTATGTAGTCCTCTAACTCTAACGGAAGGCTTACTGTAACTCTTTCAGATCCACGGGCCCATGCTCCAGCATTGAGTATTTTTATGTTTATAGCATCATGTTTTGTGGTATCAGTTCTAAACTGAGTATTCAGATCTTCACTTACCTTAATATCTTGGAACATTCGGGCCAGTTTGTTAACATAGTCGGCAGGCATTCCCACCTCTCTGAGCCACTCTACCATGTCCTCTTCTTTTTCAGAATCTGCACTTGAATCTAATATTAACCTTCTTGTGAGATGTGCTTTGTGATATCTCATAAAAACATCCTTGTTTTCTATATACTTTAAAACCAACAATACATCTCTTAACCTTGATTCTATCTGCTCACTTGTTAAACGTTTACTTAGTGGTGTCTTCCGCAGCAACATATCACAGTAATTAGCAAGGAGTTCAGGACATTTACTCTCAGGAGCTGTGCCTTTGCTGCCCCGGATTAGAGCTGAAGATGGTAGTTCCAACTTAAAAACTGTTGTGTCGTTTACAACACATTTGTAAGCCTTATCTCTAGCTGTTAAAAACCTTGGATCATCCAAAAAGGCATCTTTAGCCAATGAGCTGAAACTCTTAAACAAATCTAATAAACGTTCCACATACTTTTCTGAATCAGAAGTGATTATATCTGCAGAAGCTACCATATCTGCTAATCCAGCAGATACTATATGTGCCTCTAGATCTCTTAATATGGGTATAACCCCTTCAGGCACTCTATCAAGAAGACGGAACATAAGTTGTAACTTCTCAGTTTGACCAGCTTTAATCAAAGGCGCACTCTCTGCAAGTAAAGTGGGAAGGTGTTCTCCAATGAGAACTCTCTCACAACATTGTGTAAGTGCTGTAACACTGCCACTTCCTGGTTCCAAATATCTGTGAGCTCGGGCTTCTTCTTCTTTCAAACGTTGATCAGCATACTTCATATAAGATTGAACTCCATTCACCAGTAATTGTTCATTGGCTTTTAGTTTGTAAAACTCTTCTGTTGCTTGCATATAAGCAGCCTCAAAGTTTTCCCTGTATATTTGGAGTTTATCCATAGAGTTCGAGCATAAATTAACTGCAAAGAAGTTATTGAATATTATTTAATTTGAATATCATTTATGTTTAGGAAATAAGACAACAAAATCAAGACATAAAACCTAACATACCATATGATTCTCTTACACCAATAACTAGCTGAGAATCAAATGATTCACCATTACGTTCAGCTTGTACCAACTTCATAGCAGAATCTTGTAATCTCTGCTTGATTTCCATGAAGATGCTTTGATTCCATGAATCTAACATCAATTTCCTTACCAAACTATCTTCTATGTTATTGTTGTTATTCTTCTTCTGAGTATTAGATGCGTTAGAACTTGGCACTTTGCTAACATTGTTGATAGTGTTTTCTAACTGTCGAAATGGAGTAGGTAAATAGTTGCACTGTGTAAAAAACTTGCCCCATTCGGCAATATATGCCTTTAGAAGGGCTTGGTCTTCCCGCTGAGCCAAGACTCGATTCTGAGCCTGCTTTATATACATCATTATATCTTGCTGGAGAGCATCCCTTAGCTTATATGATCCTCTCTCATCCCATAAGCACACAGAGTGGACAGTACCAAAAAGATCTTGCCATTCTATTTGCGTTACCGTCTCCTGCTTGAGTAGCTTCAAAACTATAGGGCGCATAGCAGGCCATTTATCCTCAAAAGTGATTTGTCCTTTATCCTGTAAAGAAAAGAATCCATGAAACGTTTTTAAATTTCAATAAATCATTTTAGATATATCGTATGAGACAATATAAAGAAAAGGAACCTTTAACATGACTTTATAATCAGAATACTACACTATTCAAACGAATACACTTCTCATAATCAATAATCAAATATATCTGGCGAATTTTAATTTACGATTTGCGACAGTATTGAGTAGCTTATTTCGACGTCAATAAACGTGAAAATAAATCAAGCATCCAACACTCGATTCGACTATTGTTTTAGAAATAATAGTCGAATAAACTTGAAAATTATTTAAACACTACATTTTATTTTATTTTAAAGAACATACAATAATTTTGTATTTTTTAGGTATTTCAGCTTCCAATGTATATTATTTTATCATGCGAAAAAGTAAAAACTTGCCATGTCGGCTACTCGAAAGTTCGACGAGCTTCAACGCGAACACAGACGTAGTATGTACAGACGCCAGTACATCAAACTCTCAAATTTCCCCAATTGAACATAAACCTTAAAAGCACCTGCAATAAAGTTGAAAATCAATCAAAGAAATTCGAAAGATTGGAGTAGCTGGATGTGCTGGCCTCTGTTTGTACAGACGCCAGCACATCAAGCTGCCCCAATCTGTCATATTTCTTCGATAGATTTTCAACTGTATAACATAGAAATTAAGGTTCATGTTTAATTGGGAATAGACATGCGCAAAACAGTGCTTTTTAAAGTGATGTCATATGACATTACATTTCGTACCGAGTAATGTTTCATTACACCATGACTCCAAACATGACGCGAAATGACGCGTCACGCGTGATGGCTATTGTAATGAAATGCTCGCGCATTTCGTACCGAGGGATGTTGCATTTACATGACACCATGACTTATGACTCCAAACATGACGCGAAATGTAGCATCACGCGCGATGGCTATTGTAATGAAATGATCGCGTTGTAGAAGATAATAATAGTATATTATTGACCATCACTGTGAATATTGGCGTATTTAAAAATCTATTTTATGTACAATGATTGTTTCGTGATGAATCTTGATTTAATTCGCAATCATTCTTTTCGTCGCCATAAGATATTTTCACTTATAACTTAACACTTATATAATAAAAATCTATGTATTTACAGTTTTAAGTTATTTCTTTAAATATCACTCAATACCTCATGAATTCCACAATCATTTACCTCACAATCATAAACCCAACACTCAGTTTTATATTTGTTTCGTGTTACTGTTTTGTTTTGTATCTTACGTAGCGCGCGGCAAAGCGTAGGTAATGTCATAGGATCTGATATAGAGTCATGATTGCGTTGTCAGTAAAACGTAAACCTTATTTCTTCAAGAATACGGTTTTAAATAATAGTTCACTTATTTCGCTCCCAAACGACCGGTGCGCAGCGCATGCTCTTTCTCACTTGCACACAGACACAGAGCGAAAATGACCGAGATAGAAGTTTACGAACGTCGAACAGCGCGTCAAGGCCCGCGCGTCATGTTTGAGAGTCATGTGTCATGATTAATTTGGTCAAGTCATGTGTAATGCTACAGTACGCGGTCGAGTTATATGACGCGCAATGCAACATCGCATTACTTACACATGTCTAATTGGGAAAATTGGTCAGTTTGGAGTAACTTGATGTGCTGGCGTCTGTATATACTAACGCGAATGAAGTGCACTTTTCAAAATTTTGAAGTATCGGAGGACTAGCGCTTAGCCTACTCGACAGTCGACACTTCACTTGAGAGTTGAGGATGGTGAAAGAGGCCCTATCTGCCCTCATATTTAATTATGCAAAGCCTTATTCAATGCCAGATACACACGCCGTGACTTTAGATCGCCGGTGGCACCGAACTTGAGCACACTGTTACAAAAACCCCAAACAGAGAATTACTAATTCACACAGCGTCCGTATGTGCTAACCCCTCAAATTATAATATGATACACTGCTACAACATTGAATTCGTTACGAATAATAGAATACTTCAAAAAAAGTTTATTGTTTTGACTTGGATTCGAACCATCGCAACACCGACCGTCGTCATACTCATACTGGGACTTTGGCGAAGTAGCCAGCGAGCCCATATGGATTGCGATGAAATTGTTATGCACTATCGTCCGAGTAACTTTATTTTTACTATTCCACAGAAGCTACATCTGCCTGAGAACCTTTCGGTGGGACGGCAACACTTGATCTTAGGTTCGTTGATTTCTCCACCATCCGACCGACGCCGACGCTTGAGAGTTACACCTCCCAGTATTCGGAATAATTAAGTGCGAGTGGTGGTATTGTGAGCGTTTAACTCGCGACGTATCAGGCTGTCCTTTTGACAAAGTACTGAAATCACAAATCCAGTCACCACTTCTTCGGGCATCACGGGCTTTGGAATTCGTTCTATCAAGTTCTACAGCCGAAGTGCAGATTCCGAAGCCGTTTCTTTGGCTCCGATCTGAAATCGTAGAACGTCATTAAACTAGTTCTGAGGTAATCTAGGTTTAGAAAACTGCGCTATAAAAGACTGCTTCAGGTCATATCTTGTAGGTTCAATTTGGTAATGCAAGATGCAGCTCGTCCTTTCAAAGCACTCATAAGAGCCAAGAGTAAGTCTATTCCATCCAAACCCCTCTTATGAACGATGGCTTCTGTTATATTGCACCAACTATCAATGTCGGCATCAGGGTCGTCTGGATTGAAGGGTAGCAGTTGCGTAGGATGATTAGTGTTCAAAGTTAGTACTTGCTCAACCGCGAGAACTCGAGATAAAAGCGTCTCCATGTTGTTGAGTAATTTCTCGGCATCCGTTTTGATCCTCTGGCCCTCAACTTGGACCCCGTCACAACCCACTTCTGATGAAGAGCCAGGACGGCTTGAAGGCCCTTCACCAGAACTCATCTTCTTCTAATTATGTGGGTAGGTGGGCGCGGAAATAGAAATAAACGGCTTCAGATCACAATCAATGTATTTTAATCAGTATTCACAGGAATCACGATGTAATTAGGTAATGAGCAATTACTACTATACGAAATCAACTTAAATCTAGAAATAGCGTAGTGGCGAAGATTCTGAGCGATTCGTCACAAGCGTGGTACGCAGGCGCCATCTCGTTCAAGTGCCGTTAAGATGGCCGCCCGCACGACCATCGATAATGACGTTTCGCTAAGTTGACATTGACAGTCCTGTCCACCTGACGTGTGACGTAAAGGCCGTCATATTGGTCATATATGTCAGTTGGCAAAATGGGGTGAATAGATATGCAGGGGTGAATCGAGACGAAACTTTAAAGTGGATTTTACTGTTGAAATTATATAGTTTGTAGCCAAAAAGGACTCTAATATGTTTAATGTTTTATAATTAACGATTAAGTGCCTATATTGGCAGAAAACGATCATAAGTTCATCGGCAAATCCACTTTAAAGTTCCGTCTCGATTCACCCCTGCATCTCTAATCACCCCATTTTACGGTACATTAAGTTATCTGTAAATAATCAAATCAAGTTGTAAAACCCTTGTAGTAAAATAAGATCAAAGATTTGTTACATAACAGTAATAATAAACACTGATCAATAGTTGTGTAACAGTTTACGATCTTTACTTTCTCATACCTTGACATTGGCAAAATCATCGAACGTTACCGATGGAGCCAGGACCTTTAAAAATAGAATAGAATAGAAATAATCAAATCAAGTTGTAAAATCTTTGTAGTAAAATAAGATCAAAGATTTGTTACATAATAGTAATAATAAACACTGATCAATAGTTGTGTAACAGTTTACGATCTTTACTTTCTCATACCTTGACATTGGCAAAATCATCGAACGTTACCGATGGAGCCAGAACCAAAATAGAATAGAATAGAAATAATCAAATCAAGTTGTAAAATCTTTGTAGTAAAATAAGATCAAAGATTTGTTAAATAATAGTAATAATAAATATGATTAAAGCATTAATTTTTTCTAGAAATTTTAAGTTCTTTATAAATATTACTAAAAAAAATTGAAAATACTTCATTCTAAAAAAGATATTGCATGACAAAAAAGACAATATAGTGCCCAGGATTCGAACCTCCAATCTAATCCACGGCAAGCGGTCTTGTAACCTCCGGTCTAACTAGACGTTGACTATTTCTTCGTAAATGTTGACCATATTCACTAAAACAATACAGTATTTATAATAAAATATTTTTGCAAAATACTCAATAACTTGGATCTAGCACGGATTCGAACGCACATGTCTTTTGGAAGGGTAACCACATAATGGAGCTGCTGTGTGTACGTTCCCGTGAGATACCTAATTTCCGACATCCTCGAGGGTAAAGCCGCAGGTAAAAGCTGGTCATTAATAAATCAGACAGAAACAAATCCATAGACGTATAATATGTTTTTTTTTTTGTGAACTTCACGTGGTTTTTTTTTAAAAATAAGAATAAGCGCGATTTTCATTTGGTTTTATAATAGTGCGGTCCAGCGTCGCCACAGAGCGCCGCACGGTGGGCTGAGACTTAGGGATTTCAATTTGCAATTGCCGGATTTTTTGCCGGATAAGGCTTCTATTAGTTATTACTATATACAAAAATGACACCCAAGTTAATTCTGCTTAAAAACGAAGGAATTATATTTTTTTTACGAAAAATTTGTATGAAACTAGTATGATAAATCTAATTATCTCTTAAAACGGAAAGTTAAACACGAATATCCTTACAGATGATTATAGTGCTAATTATTTATTTTTTTTGGCGCCGATTTGCCGAAAAATACTATGCCGTTTTTTTTAAAAAAATCATCAAAATATTTTTATTTAATTTTACATTATTATGAAACGATTCCTTTTAGTGTTTATGTTGAATAACACAGATTTTAACAACACGTAACATAAAATAGCATCACCCCTATATCTCCGAAGGAGTAGGCAGAGGTTAACACGTAGACAACTATGTTTGAGCTACGTCAAAATATTTTTATTTATTTTTACATATGAAACGGTTCCTTAAGAAAATCGATATGATATTGACCCAAATATTAAGAATACAGCAATTTTATAAATATTTTTCTTGTTTTATGTAGGGGCCTTGGCACAGATTACTGAATAGTTACTACGTAACAGATACTTCACTCAGTAGAAAATTTCCAATACCTATTACGATAATTGCCTACTCCCTCGCGTCAACAACCACTGTATGCTAAAATGCGCCTAAATGCTCAAGCGTACAGCAGTGATTGCTTCGCACCGCGCGATTCCACAGTAATCGCAGGGCTGCCTCTTCGATAAAATTAAATTAACATAACTTTTTATCTATGTTATTGAGAACTGTGAATATGTTCTGACTTTTATGTGGCAGTTAAATTTTTTATCATTTATAAAATATTTAACCAAGTTAAAAAAAGGAGGTGATCAGACATACAGGCCAAACTGAGAAGTTTGACTTGTATGGTTTGTAGGTATGTATGTTTGTGCGCGATAATCTCGCGTTTGGCTAAACCGATATCGGTTTAGCCAAACGCGAAAAACACAAATACTTTCGCGCAAATACTTTTCTGAAAACCGCATCGATATCGATGCGGTTTTCAGAAAAGTATTTGTTACATTTAGGAGAACGTTTTAAAATAAGTATAATACTTCTTAGTTTGATGATGATCTTCGGAGATGTTCACTAGAAATGAAAAAAAAAGCCTTAAAAAAAGAGAACCGACTTCAAATAAAGCACTAAGCCGTAAGAAATATTTTTTTTTTTTATGTTAGTGCTAACAGCTAGTAATTACGAATCGAAAAAGCACCGACATCAAAGAAGAAATTATTTCTTACGGTTTAGTGTTTTGAAGTCGGTTCTCTTTTTTAAAGTTTGTTTTATTATATTTGTAAGTTTGTTTTGTTTTATATATTGGTGCTGACTGTGGAAGAAACCTAGATAAAACATAATTATAGACATCAGTGTGTAGGTAAAATAATCCCTTCTTTTGCTTGATTTACACCCATCTACAGCACATAAGGCACCACACGGCATCGTAATACGCGTACGAACGAACAGCACTATTAAAATTGAACGGCGTGCGCGCGCTTCGCTTGCGAAAACCGCACTGAATTTGATCCGCCGGCGGACCGAGACCGCTCGGCTGGGCGGTAGGCACTTATAGCGCGCAAGTACATGGAGTGACGGAGGCCTGGCCTTGGGCCTCATTCCGCGCAGCCTTGTTCAGTATAAATTTAAATTGAAAAAAATAATAATGGAGATCCAATGGGATTTACATGTGTAGTATGGTTGGTTTCGTAATTTATGTTCATATGCTTTTGACAGGCGATAATATTTGGGGCTAGATTACGGGCTAGGGGCTTAATCATTATATTCGGGGCTGAACATGGAGAAAAAGGGCTAGATCTGGCATCACTGACTCGTAGTATCTTTGGCTGCTTTCCGAATTAGAACATTATCGCTGACAGATCACACCAATAATCATTTGCATTCCGTCCGATTTAGATATCACGTTTGTGACAGCTCAGAGCTGCAATACGGAACGCTCGTGAACGCACTAACAGCTCACTGAACGTTAAAACCTATAGACATAGTATATAACTTGTATACACCACAAATTTCTTCTTCTTATTTGGTTAGGTGGCTACTCTAGCCAGAAGCACTAATAGGTATTTCTGATAAAATAATCTAAGTTAGCTAAAGTTATGATGCGACTTAAAACAAAACAGCATAACTGTCATTTTTGACAGCGCTCACGGTATTATTAGTTCGCGGCATGGTTGGCGTTAGCGCAAGATGGCGCATGTCATGACATCACCTATGATAATTTCCGGGACATCGTTATCGCGCTATGAGGGTTTTCTGAAATGTTCTATGTAAGATGGCAGCACAGTAGCGTCAGGTCCAACCACCTGTCAAAATACATTCACGATTTGTAATTTTCGATATTTTTATTTTATTTATTCTTAAAAACGTTACAAAAGAATTAATGTTGTCTAAAATGCTACAGTATTGTGCAGTGCCTATGTGTCCAAATAAAACAGAAGGGCATAGGTTCCCTACGGGAGATAAAAGCCGATTAAAACAGTGGCTTGTAGCCATTGGCAGAGAAAAATTTACTCCAATGCAAAATAGCCTCGTTTGTAAAAGCCACTTCACGGCGGAAAGCCGACAGCGTCCAGTATGTGGGCAATGCGCACGGCGGGTCGGCCTCCGTGAGCACGAGATGCGCGCGCGCATGTGGTGTGGCCCGGTCGCACCGCGCGCTTGCGCCCCGCGGGTCACGCGTCGGTAGCACCAGCAGCGGCTGCGACCCATCCACATGCAACAGCGTGCCACCGCACGGCAGCGCGCTCACCGGCTGCTCACAGGCAGTGTTCAAGGTCACGAGTCGTAGACAGCGCTGGAAGACCACGAGAGCGCAACGTGGAAATCAAGGAACAAGTGGTGGATATGTTTGCCACGGACCCCACGTGTGTGAAAAGGTGTCGAATGTGTATTAGTGTTGAAGGTAGACATGCGCAGCACGTTTGCCGAAGTATACAACAGCAACAAGTGAATGTTTTAATGAACTTATACCTATAGTCGGTAAGTACATTACCAAAAGTACATCACATTTTTTTAAACCCTTAACAGGGCTACGTTTAATTTAATTAATTGTTTCTTGATAAATAGATTTTCAATATCAGCTGATATCTACGGATATGACGTAACCGTAGGTTTCTTTCGTTATACGTTCTTTTGGCAGCACGTGACAAAGAATCCTAAAAACCGTCTCGCTCAGACGGCTTCTTTCACCCAAAACGTAGGTAGTGAACTCGTGAACTTTGTCGAGCGATCAGTGTTGCCTATGATCAGTTTTAATTTTTTATTTTTATTTAATTATTTTCACTGGGGAAAAATAAGTATCTCAAATCCATTAAATGGTTACGTATATGTGTACGCAGTACGATGCCGAATAATACTCTTAAGGGTCGGACAGGGTTTCAATTTAAAATTAAAGTGTCAATGCTAAAAACCTAAAAGAAGCAGGAGTGAACAATACCGAGTGACTAAATTAGCTGATGACGACGAAGTTTTACCAACGCATTGTAGGGTCGTAAGTTGTTATTTAAAATAAAGTTTTGTAAAAAGAATGTATTTTATTTCCTATAATTTTAGTTTAGTTAATTAGATTTAAATCATCATGTTATTGTTTGTTTCAATCATTCGTTTTGTTGTAGGTTTGTAAAGTGTGATGAAGATGTTATTATAACTAGAACATTATTTAAAATAAAATTACTTTTACTTCGTTTATCTCAGTATTTAGTACTCTCTTAAATCTACCTAAAAAAGTTTTAACTTAACTTGGAAATAAAATGTTTTGCAATCCCGCTTCTACGAGCCTCTTTTTTCTAAAGCTATAATAAATGGAGTATAGTGCCATAAACATCCTTGCTACAGATAATGTGCCAGAATTAAAAAAAAATACTGATGGACAATTTGAGACTTCTCAACTGAGAAGCATCTGAGAAGATCAAAAGAAATATCTTCAGAAAGGATACACGTTGAAAGGTTCATTGGTTTGGCTAAAACTTTTAAGATCTACATACTTTGTTAAATAATCAATAACAAGAATACAAAATTAAACTTTGTTTTAATTTATACCGTCAACTGTGGCATCTTTACTTTCCATGAGCAAATTTACCAATGAGAACTGTATTAAAATATATGTTTAAAGTCACTTCTTTAACTTCAAATCATTTATTGGTCTACAAATAAATGTATGGCTGAACAAAGAAACACATAAACATTTGTGTCACAATTTTACAATACAATAGCATCACGACTGAGAGTCGCGGAGGATCGCGGTGTTTCGTCTGTAGTCGTCGCGATCGGGGTTCCCTCTCTGTTCCCTTTGCCTGCGCTAGCGGCGAGGGGACACGCGCGGTATGGCACTGCGTAGCAACACTAGCAACGACCTCGTACTTACTCTGTCCATAGAAAACCCGCGCTATATCCTCCCCCTCTAGCCTAACCAAGTGTCCCCGCAGTTGGGCTAGTCTAAATACCTACGCGGCCTACCACGCTTACGTTTTTCTCGAATAGGTGGTTCTACCTGACCGGCGAAAGGCGTGAGGTGCGAAACGTGATATTTCCCTACGTTCCTACCAGTCTGTACGTTCTCCAGACCATAAGTAGTTGGGCTGATAATTTTGCCGATTTTGTATGGGCCGTCACGACGTGGAATAAACTTCGCAGACTGTCCGCGGCCTGCGTCATTAGGTCCCTGCGTTTTTAGTAAAACTAGGTCACCTACCTTATACTCCGGTGACGGCCTCCTCTTTTGGTCGGCATTCTCCTTCTGGACGGCCTGCGCCTTCTCGTGAGTGTCTCTGGCCTCGTCCAGGGTTGCAGCCATCTTCTTCAAGTAGGGCGTAATGCTGGGTATAAAGTTGTCGTGTTCTACGATAGACCTCATGTCTATCGCGGAATCAGAAGGAGCTCGTAGCTCTCTCCCGAAGGTGAGATACGCCGGCGAATACCCCGTACTACTGGTGATCGCGGAGTTCATAGCAAACCTGATTGCTGCAAGATGCATATCCCATGTGGTGTGGTCGTGTCCAACAAGTACAGCTAATTGAGGTTTGAGGTCCCGGTTCTTCCTTTCTATGGGATTGGCCTCGGGATGATAAAATGGCGTGAGTGACTGGCCAATTCCCAGGACATGGCAGACCTGCTGCATAACCTCGCTCACGAATTGCACGCCGTTGTCACTGATAAGGCGCCGTGGTATTCCATACCTAAGGAACACCTCATTCGCGAGAGTCTGAGCACATTCGACGCTTGTGGCATTCTCTAACGGAAACAATTCCACCCAGCGCGAGCAGACATCTTCTACGATCAGTACCCACCTATTCCTCCTAGGTGTCTCGACGAGAGGACCAAACAGGTCCACGGAGACTACCTCGAATCGTCGTGACACAGCGGGCGTTTGCAGCAGTCCTGCTGGTTTGCGGTTATCGGCTTTGTACCTCTGGCACGGCACGCACTCCTTTATATAATTTGCGATGAACGTGCGCATGCCAGGCCAATAATACCTTGCGCGGACGCGGCCTAACGTGCGCTCCACGCCAAAATGGCCGGCTGTCGGCGCATCGTGGAGGTCAGCCATGACCTGCCTGCGCTCGTGCTCGGGCACAACTAAGCTACAGTCCTCTCCGTCGTCTGACTCTAGGCTGTATCTGTATAAGATCCCGTCGGAGATGGTGTACCCGCGGTCAGACCATGGTCTCCCCCTAGAGGGTTCGTCGGACTCCATATCCTCGATAATTTTCCGAACCTCTGGGTCCAATATCTGATTGCTGCGGATGTCACCACTGTTCCTCTTCGGCATATCAATGACCGTCATGCATAGATCACACTCATTCTGGTCTTCCGAACAAACAGGTCGCGACAGCGTATCTGCAACCACGTTTGAACGACCGGGTGTATATTCGATGCTAAGATCGAACTCTTGCAATGTGAGAGCCCACCAGGCCAGTCGGCCACTAGGTGACCTTTGACTCATCAGCCACCGCAAGGGCTGGTGGTCAGTCCTAACTGTCACCTTCGCGGTTTCCACATAACCACGGAACTTACCGAGTGCCCACACGACGGCGAGAGCTTCCCGCTCGGTCGTGGAGTAGTTCCTCTCGGCGCTACTGAGGAGTCGACTTGCATACTCAATCGGCCTCTCGTCATGTCCCTCCCCCTGCATAAGAACAGCCCCAAGGCAATAAGCGCTGCTGTCAGTACAAAGGACGAATGGTTTCGACTCATGACCCTGACAGAGGATAGGAGCGGACACGAGGAGAAACTTGATGCGTTCAAATGCCTCCTGTTGCTCGGCGTCCCATCGCCAAACACTCGACTTCTTCAGGAGATTACTAAGGGGTCTCGCGACTTCCGCGTAATTATTGATAAAGCGTCGGTACCAACTCGACGTTTGTAAAAAGCACTTTAAGTGTTTTACGTTCTGAGGGGCGGCCATGTTGTCAATGGCTGCTGTCTTCTCTGGGTCCACTTGGATTCCACCTGGCACGATAACGTGACCTAGGAATTTAACCGACTCCCTCGCAAAGAAACTCTTGTCCCTATTTATTCTTAACTTGAACATGGCCAGTCGTTCGAAAACTGCCTCCAAGTCAGCCAGGTGCTTCTCGAAGGGCCCTGGTGACAGTAATATGAGGTCGTCAAGATATGCGAGGAGATCCACTTCCTTGAGGTTGGACCGGAAGCGGTCCATCATCCTCTGAAAAGTGGCCCCCGAATTACGCAGTCCCATCGGCATCCGCTTAAATCTAAAGGTACCAAGTGGCGTTGTGAACGCAGTCTTGTCTTGGTCCTCTGGGCAGACACTCACCTGATGGTAACCTGATCGCAGGTCAAGGGTAGTCATGTACTCGCTGGTCTTGGCCGCGTGCAGTATGTCCTCAATGCGTGGGAGGGGGAACCGGTCCGGCTCGGTCACCGCATTAAGCTTCCGGTAATCTATGCAGAGCCTTAAACTACCGTCCTTCTTACCTACAAGCACAACATTGGAGGCCCAAGGTGACTCACATTCTTCGATGACGTCATCTCGCAGCAGCTTATCAAGCTCCTTCTGCAAGGCCTCTCTCTTATTCTGTGACATCCTGTACGGTGGACAAGCAATAGGTTCTTGGTGTGGACTCACCTTTATTCGGTGCGTGGCGAACTCCGTCGCCGGTCCGTCGCGCGCGAACTGCGGCGCCCGGTGTTCTATAAATGCGTTAAGTATACGCCGCTGCTCGGGGGTTAACTTCGAACCTTCGTCTGAGCGCAACGATAACTCAGTAGATGCGGCGCACAACAGGTCCGCATTAATAGGGTCGAGCGTATAAGTGTAAACAAAATCGTAACAATATCCCGGACTGTCCGAGAATGACCAAGTGCGTCGGGCGACGTCTATTATCATGCCGGCCCGCGCCAAGAAATCTACACCTAAAAGCGTCCTAATATTCTTACTACCAGGCAATACTAAAAACTGACACATTACCCTACGACCTCCAATTATCATATCTACCTCGGCTGACAACAGGTCTCTCCACCCTTGCGTACCATCAGCCAGGCGTACAAAACGTTTAGTTTCGTTTAACCGAACTCCTGAATCTACTAACAGTTGGTGCAATAAAGGGCTCGCTATACTATGTGTAGCGCCGGTATCTACAATCGCCACGCCATTACGGCCCATAACATTAATATTTACCATTGGGTACTGTTCGCGCGCACTTACATTCGTTATTTGAACGCACGAAGCAGTCTCACTCGCACCAATGTTATTATTACTATTATCGTCATGACAATAAAAATCTACATCAACAGTGTTGAAAGATGTTTTCTCGTCTGGTTTCGACAATGTTTTCACGCAAACATCACACTTCGATCTCACGACGCCTTGTTTACCACAACCATAACAACGTAACTCCCTTGGCGTAGTGTCGCTATTATTTTTATTAGTGGTTGCCTTATCACGGTTACGACACTCATCACTAACATGCCCAAATAACTTGCAATAACTACACCGGGGTCTATTTTTGTTGATGCTACGCGGTGCAGGCGCACTCGTAGTAGTCGAATTCGAGTTCGATGTCGAATGCGTGAGATTACGGTCGGTGGTAGTCACCGGCAATGTTTTGGTTTGCGGTGTCGAATTCTTATTGTAAACAGAATTTGTTACCTTGAGCGCTTTGTATGTATCCTCCGCGATCCTCGCCTTATATAACAAATCATCTAAATTACGAACAGAATCACGCGGCACTCGTTTTATTACGCGTCGGTGCAGTAATCCGTAGCAAAAGTCTACCTGCACTACCTCGTCGAGCTTGTATGGTAATTTGGTAATTAATGCGCGCACTTTACACAAAAACACTTCCGCACGTTCTTCCTCTCTTTGTTCCGTAGCGAAGATCTGCCGTAAGACTTGATACGCAGGCTGCGCCACGCCGTAGGCCGCGCGGAGACGCGCGATCGCGTCCGACCACGTAGCCACCGACGCCTTCACGCCGCGCCACCATACTGCCGCTTCACCTTCGAACAGCATCGGCAATCCTCGGAGGGCATGCTCGTCGCTTACGGCAGCGCACTCCTTATATACTTCGACAGCGTCTAGGAATGCTTCCAGGACCTCAGCGTCCTGGGAGGACCCGTCGAATCTTGCCGTGCATCTTGTAAAGTTGGCGTCGGCACGCGATGCGGCTGCAGGAGCGGCACTTCCGCTGCTCGCATTGGTGGTTGGAGAGGCCCCAACTGGGGTGGATGCCCTGAATTCACCGTTGGACGTCATCAGCGAGTTGATGAGGCTTCTATTTGCTTCCACTTGCGCACGCGTTATCGTCTCGATAAGCGTGGATAGGAAGTCTGAAGGGAACTGGGGAGCTGGTTGCTGTGTCGACCTCGAGCCGGCGCTGGCGGTATCGTCCGCGTGGCCGCGCTCGACGACGCTCTCCTCCTCTTCAGTGAGCGTGACGTCATCCTCTCCTCGTTGTTGACGGAGCGCTTCTCCTCTCCTCGTTGTCGGCATCTTCACACTGGTGATGACAACGGTAAGGTCGAACGTCCGTGCTTATTCCTAGCAAGGTGAGTAGGTACACGTTTGGTCACGTAGGCACTGGATCACATTTCGTAACGGTTCGAGCCACTAGTTTGGGCGCCAGTTTAAAGTCACTTCTTTAACTTCAAATCATTTATTGGTCTACAAATAAATGTATGGCTGAACAAAGAAACACATAAACATTTGTGTCACAATTTTACAATACAATAGCATCACGACTGAGAGTCGCGGAGGATCGCGGTGTTTCGTCTGTAGTCGTCGCGATCGGGGTTCCCTCTCTGTTCCCTTTGCCTGCGCTAGCGGCGAGGGGACACGCGCGGTATGGCACTGCGTAGCAACACTAGCAACGACCTCGTACTTACTCTGTCCATAGAAAACCCGCGCTATATATGTCAATTACTAAAAAAAAATTGTTACAAATAGCAGATTATTCTTCTTCTGTATCGGTTGGATAATAAATGGCGGCAACAGATTTTCAATTGTCGAGAGAAATTTAAGTACAGTTCTCATTGGCAAAGTTGCTCATGGAAAGTAAAGATGCCACACTTGACTGTATCACATAGTATCTTACAATATACAATAAAAATAGATTAACATTTCTACATATTTTTTGCCATTTTTGGCAACATAAATTGAAAAAGAAAGCTTTTACTCAAGGGATTATAATATTTAGTATAAATTAATCATTTTTATATTTTTTCATTGGTCCATGGGTAATACTGTTTTTGAATCCACACTTTTGTATAACTTTTCTTCTGGCCATTGTATCATATAATTAATCTTACTGAGTTAGAATTATCATTTTCATTTAATTTGAAGTTGTTGTTGCTGTCATAGTCATTTAGCCTGGAATATGTAATATACATTAATCAACAACGACTCACTAAAACATAAATATTTAACTTAAAAGTGGTTAAAAAACACAATCAAATTGTGGAAACAAATGCTAATAGTGAGCTTTTCATTAGTACCAGTGACTTTTGCGCCTCTGTTTTTGAGCTTAATCTTCAGTTCGGCAACCTTTCTCTGGCCGTAATCCATAATAAAATCAATAACATTTCCAAATACGTAGAATTTCACAAGAAAAATATACGTTCGGTAGGAATCTGTGCTATCTGACAGCTGTTTGGACTTTGGACCTGACATATATGAAGCGCCGTCTGGTGGCAGAAAAAGTCACGAAAACCCTCATTCGGAACGGGTGGGAGCACGCTCTAATCTATTTTACCTTATCTCGGAATGCAACCTCTATGTAATCTGTGGACTGACTTTTTGACAGCTTCATCAAAACACTACCTAATCATTGTTTTTTAAAATTAATCTAAAACATTCCTGTTACTACATTTCTATTAGAAAAACTGAAGAATGAGTACTTTTGGTGAAATAAACGAACCTTCAAGTCGAACTGCATGGGAAGACTGGGATGACGTTCTTTGTAGCGAAAATTTTGTTGAGTGAGATAACCAAGTTTTAATGATCTTAGTTCAATCGAAACTGGATTAGTCGTAAGACGTCCACTTCTGGTCATAGCCACCTCATAGCAACCCCATAACGACTGCTTCTGTGTCTCCAACTTTCAGCGGATTTTATCTTTATGCCAGTACCGCGTTTTTAGTAAATATCTAAAATGTGTTTTGTTTGTTTTTGCAGTTTACATCTGGAAAAGGACGTAGAAGTCCCTAAACAAATTGATACTTTCATTATATTAGAGGGGAGATACTTGTATGAGTGCATTAGAGCCCACCATAAACTAGAACTCGTCAATACCTGTTCGGAAGTTAATTTACGCATATACAGAACTAGAAAAATGAATAATTACGTTTGTATGATACGGGATTATGATTTAGTTCGGAGCAGCGAAATTGTTGAGTTGTTGAAAAAATACATCACTATTAGCACTGATGTTATAGCAATATTGACAAAACCACTTGTAGAATACCAAGTATCTGAACTGGTCACTAAAGACTATGTAATAAGAAGTCTATCAGCAAGTAAACAATCTTCAAATGGTCTGGATATCAGTTTCTCAAATTTGGAGCAACCCAATATTATATCTGGTGTATCGGCCGGAGGTAATGAAGTCTTTAAGTACTGATACAATTTTTGGCTCTTTCTCTACTCTTATATTAACAATTTATTTTTTCTCATTTTAGTACTTTCTTGGAGAGAAATCACAGACATGCCTGCTGTAGCTGTTGTATGTTATATTGAGCACCCTGAAGAGCAGCAAATACAAGAACTTTTCGATTTATTGGAAAAATTGAAGATAATTCCACATGTGGAGAAAACACATCGTGACAATTTGTTAAAGTCAAACTTGTACATTTGAATGTTAAATTCATGTTATACTTATGTATGTATAACAGATTACTGATGAAATGTATAAAATAAAATTTATAATGTGTTTTGTTTGTGTGAATTTAATTTAATGTCCTGGATGAACAACAAAAGCCATGTTTAAAAATGCAAAGTCACAGATGTTACATAATGTTGCTAGAGACGCGTCATGGTTCATTTGCCTCCTAAGTAAGGCCTCTGCCTCGAATTTTGCGGGCAGCGGGGCGGCGGCGGCGGCGGCGCGGTTTGACTGGAGTGCACCGCTCGTTGCCCACTGCCACGCCGCTGTTTTCGAGAACCGGTCCATTTGATTTTACGCATAAGATCCTGCCGCTCCCGCGCCGCCGTCGCCGCCGCCCCGCTGCCCGCAAAATTCGAGGCAGAGGCCTAACAACAGCACTCTGGCAGAGTGCCAGATCTCCAAGGAGGCTTTCTGCTCTGATCACAGGTGGATCCGCTTTGACATTCAGGTCTGTGTTCCACTAATACCACAGTGCCGTAATCCGCAGAACACGGATTGTAGCACCTATACACGCAGCCACGCAGCAATTCAAGCTTGCGACGCCAAGCGATACGACACAGATTGACGTACAAGACGTCTTATTTAATCAATGATAGACAGCTACCAAACTACCTGCCCGGAGACCACCACGCGTAGCAGTTCGCACACAACCCTGGTGTGGCGCTGATCTGGAGCGCAAGCGCGCGAAGGGAAGGACGAGCAGCTCTGAATAGAACCATGTGCAAATAGGGACTGGAGTAAATATTACGCAACCAAATCCAGCAACAACAAATGCATCAGATTCAGGGGTACCATGGTATGGCCCAAATTCTGTGGTACTACCCTCCGCAAACCTGACAACACACTCGCTTCCTTGCCAGAAGAAACGAGACCCTTCCTTATTGAAACTCACTTCCCTGGATGTAGGTATCTCCGCGCAGGTAATCGGGTGGCGAGACGTAACTCAAACAACATTAGACAAAAATGTATTTTGCCATACAGACCGCCGATCGCGCCAAATAAAATTCAATCTTATTTCAAGGTATTAAGACTCAATTTTAAATGTTTCCTGACGAGACGGTTCGTGACACAGAACAGAGGAAAGAGATTAGAAAGGAAATAGTTGCTGATTTGTATTACAACGCGTGTCGCCGCATGTCTCCCACTCTTTAAGTCTACTACAAGCAAGAGACTAGTACGTACATGGATTACGCACACAATTGAACCACACGCACATAGATTGCGAGCTTGCTATTAGTTGTCACACTAACGCAAAACAATGCATTTGACACGCCCATATTCTCATACATGTTACGGCGACCAAAAGGTCGATTAATTATATCGATAAAATTAGTGTAATTTTTAAGTTTTGCAATTTTTCGCTATAATTTCTGGAAAGGGTGGCAATTAGTGTGGTCTTCCTAAGTACATATAAATAATGATGTTTATGCTAACTGCAGCTCTGTTTTACGTCATTTATGCGTATAAAGACATGCTATTTAATTAGGTACGTAACACATTTCCATAAACGATTACGACTAATCTGTTTCATTTTGACAGTTAAATAACAATCATTGAGTTATTTACGTTGTTGAGGAGATTTTCTTATCGAACTTATGAAACAATGAGTTAGCTTGATCAATCAGAATCTGAATCGTTTTGAAATAATCTGCTTCAAAATGATTCAGATTGTGTTTGATCGTGCATTACGCAATTAAGGTAATGGGCCACGGCTAGTAAGTAAATAAATGACACAAGTAAAAAATACAATACCATTTTAATTATGAACAACAATAAAATTTTAACTCCATTTCAATGCTGATTTTATTATTGTCCTTGAAATAATAAGAATTTATTAAGTAACATGCGCTTGCTATCTTTTAAATTCGAATTTTTCAAAATAAAGTGCAATCTTAAATTAATATATTTTCCAATAATAGCCTTAGTTAGGTCTGTAACATGGCTCGCAGTAGGATATAATCTAATCTGATGATTACTAATTTTGCTAAATAATTCAGTTCCAACGAAGCTGCACAAAATCTTTGTTGTCAACATATGTTTGTTAACATTCCGGAGATTGTCGGTATAAATCTTGATAACTGCTTCCGACGTTTTACATATTAGTATTAGATCTTTCGAAGGGTACAAGAGACCCCCTTTATCTTACATTCATCTACATTTAGTAGGTATCCATTCAATTCTACCAGTTGCTTCAATCCACAGTCTTCTTGCACCAGGATCTTTTGGAAACCTGAAAATAAAATGTATAATGTATGTTTTCATTGTAAATGGTTAACTTTAAACCAAATTGTAGACGAAAAACCGACTCAGAAACTAAATTAATAACCCATAATAAACAATAATTGATGGTAGTAAACAAAGTTATTTTAATTATAATATTACTGATAATTATCACTTATATCAAACACACATACTTAATATCGACATTGTTTACAACTTGGTACAACACTATCGATACGCATGGATTTCGCAGAATTTCAGATTGGCTGGGCGCCCGCGACGTTCGCAGTGAACGCAATACATTGCGCGATTGCTCATCTAGTACAAGATGGTACCCATGCATTACAAGCAATTTATAATTTAGCATCTGTCTGCGATTGTATCGTTTTTGTCTACAAATGACATAATACAATTGTAAAAATTATAAATATCGCTTGTATTTTAAGGATTTTGGACTTACCGGTGAAAAGAAATCCCTTCCCGGGCTACACTACACGCCTGGCTTCTTTTCCGACACGTTATAATAGCGCAAGACGGCATAATTCAATTTTTTTCGCGGAGCTTCGCACGTTTTCACAGTATGAGCGCGACTGTTGTCCGGTGAACCAAATTTCGGTTGACATACGAGCGTTTGCTCATAAGTGCGGCGCGCCTGCCCCGCCCACAAGGCCCTTCTAATCTCTTTCCTCTGTTCTGTGGTTCGTGACGACTCTCGAGAACAGCTTGCATAGGTACGTGGCTCAGAAGTGAGATGGCTCTATAATTCTTCAGCAAGGTTTTGTCACCTTTTTTGTAAAACAGAACCACCGCACCTCTGCTCCACGCTTTGGGCGTTGTACCCTCCTGGATGACCAAGTTGAAGAGACTCGCGAGCTCTCTCAGGACGAGCCCCGCTAGCTTTATATTCCGTCATCCCCAGGTGTCTTGTTGTTCTTTAGCTGCTCGAGAGCCGCCCTAATCTCGCACAGGCGCTTTACTTTGTGTAAATTATTCATACAACAACACAACACAATTGATTTTCTATTGTAACGGTACACAAGTGAACCGGTCGGATCCCGGAGCATTAAAACATCGTGAGCAAACCGGCATGTCCTAGAACCAAAGATTCAAAGACATGTGACATCTACTAACCCGCAATGGGCCCATGTGGTAGATTACGGCCCACTCCCTCTCTGAGAGAAGGCCTGTGTCCCAACAGTGGGAACACTATGCGGCTATATGGGCTGATTATGCTAAGGTGGCTAGTGTTAAAGTAAAAATATAAAGACTTTTTTCTAAAATTAATACTTAATATCGTAAAATTTTATTCAACATTAATACATTAACATACATTTGACAATCGTTTAAAAATATTTAATAAAGTAAATAAAAGTAACATAAGAAAACTTATGAAATATACAAATAACCACAGCCTATTGGATCGCAGACCAGTTTGAGTTTGGTTAGTTATGTAACAAAATATAATATATGTATTAGTGTATAGGTAGATACATAAACAATGTTTTATAACGAAACATTGAAGTAATTCCACCTTGCACTTTATTTATAAAATTTAGAGCCCAACCATGACCACGAATTAAATCGATAAAAGCGACACTTTCTAATTTCGCCTAAGGTCATCGCGCATTTTATGACACTGAATTTTAAACCCTATTTTCATTAACTAAGTGCAACAGAAATGCCTGTTTAACTAACACTGGCGACACCAGACGTAACGCCTATTACCTACAATTATTGGATTGGAGTTTCAACCCTCAAAACGAACTGAAAGTTGAAAATCCAACAGTGTGCTTTTATTTAGGCATTTCATTTATAAATCGCCTAGTGTTAGTGAAAACGGGCATTAGATTGTTATGGCAATAATGGATTCTATTAAAGACAGGCGACGACGAGGCGAAATTGCTTTGCTTCGCAAAAAATTGACTAGCTTAGAAGTCTTATTTCAGTTGAACTATTCGTAGTCATGATAAGTTATGCTATATTTGCGACTGTGTTCCGTACAGTTCCTGATCGTTCAGTCAATGACATTTAAGAATAAACGAAAATTAACAAAAACATAATATATTTACAAATTAGTCTTAGACAGCAAACATAAGATAACGACATTATAAAATTTAAATATACAATCACAAAATATTAAATTCAGAGTTACATTTACCTACATATCTACTCTAAATTAACACTGTAAGCATCATGATTGGAGCATCGTTTTTAATATAACATTAATTTTAAGATAAGAAAAGCTTAACCCAACCACTTTTTTGAGGTATTTTTTTAAAATCATTATATGAAGTAAATATTCCTAAAAAGTCTACGTTTTTATGACCAAATGTTTCGTGAAAAATCGAATAGAAAAATTTCCTCAAATAATTTCGCCAAAGCTATGGTTAACAACCAACATTCCTTTATTACTTAAAAGATATTGTAAAACTACAAAGTTAGCATAGCTTGGACGAGAATGCATTTCCCAAAAATAAATATTTGGAATTACAAATCGAAGTAATTAGTGGGATATTAATTCTCTCAGAAGGACCAAGAAAGAGGTGGAAGTAAAGTGATCTATCACCAACCATATAGTGGAAAGATGCTGCCAGATCGCCAGATTGTTTGGTGTAAACAAGAGAATCGCTCTTTCTTTTAATACCGATAGTAATAGCATGTTTTGGGAAGTGTTATATCGTAATTGTTCCGTTATGAAAATAAGACGGAGCTATTCGTTCTGTCAATCTCTTTCTCGCGTTCAATCAACAATGTGAGTTATTGTACTTTAGCACTTTCGTATACGGCCCCAGTTAAGTTGATGCTTATCACCATCTCGGCCTCTGTTACACACACTGAATTGATAAACCGACCTGAATTCTGGTATTTCATGATTTTTACCTTATTTACTAAAATCGAAATGAATTAATAAATTCGATTATTTGTAATAGATTGATATGAAGTTTAATATTATTTCATTTCACTAATATTAAAAGTAAACTTATATGTATACTATAGAAGGTATAGCAGATCGTTCATAAATATTTTGTATAGCATAATAAAAACGCATTTTCATAATTGTATGTGATATAATCATTCAGTCATGGATAAAATATGGTATAAAACTGGTATTTAGAAAATTAACGCCGATTGTTTATTTAGACTTATATAAATTGACAAGAAAAACGCTTCATGTGGGTTAAAATGACGTCACAACGTTGTAAATACTTCTACGAGCAACGTTAAATGTAAAATGTTCGAGAAGTTGTTATTTTTAAAATTGATATTGAACTAAATTACAACTAAAATAGAGTTGAAAATTGTGTACGAGAAATGATTCTCTGCGGCCTGTGTCACCACACCTGTCGCGTTTCCTATTTTATATACTAGCTGACCCGACAAACGTTGTCCTGTCCATTTTTCAAAAATTAATCCAAAAAATGTATTCCAGAATTTTTCTGCTCAACTTACGCTATGATTTACAATCTAACATGGCCAGTGTCACGTCATTTCGTTGATGAAATGACGTTCACTACACCATGACTTCACTAGTGGTTCAGGCGGGTAGCACATCTCCGCCGCGAAACCATAGCAGCGAAACCGCCATGATTTATCCGTTGTGCGACAAGCGAAACAGGAATTAAACTGCCTGTTCCAACACACAGATTTGATTATGATTCTATCTCTTTCCCGCATGATTTTGCCGCTCTGTTCGGAAGCCATTTCTAACTCCGCGCTCAGTCCGCTATTTTGTCGGCAAGTTTATAACTTTTTTGTTGTAAAATGGATGTTCATTTTACGGAAAAACTAATTTAAGAGGTCCGAAGTGGTACTAAGTTGAAAGCGACGATATTTTTCTCTAATTACTACAATTCAACTGACTCTCATCATGTTCCGCTACTCGAACGCAACATTATGTAGTAATATTTCTTAGCGGAACTCGTTGAGCGGTTTCCCATCATGACTTTCGCGGCGGAGGAGTGCCCGTAGCCCTAAAGAAGTGTTTTCGATCACATATAAAAATATAAAATATTTCGACATTGCACCGAATACTCAACATTGTTACATTTTTGGTAAGAATAACAGTAATTTTGAAAATATTAAATTATCATCCAATACAATGTAAATATTTAAATTTCTTTAATGTGTCAATAGATAAAAAATATAAAATAGCTAAGCCATGCCTATCTATATCTATGTATATATATACATCTACGAATTTATGTTGTGCCGTCATATTTACTCACTACTTTTATAACATATTGTACGATTTTTATACGGATTCGTCGCCAACCAATCTATTAATTAAAAATTATTTTTTATCGAAAGTGATAAAATATGCTTTTCATAAATCTAGAGCTTTAATAATTATGGAGAAGAATATTATTGTATAAAACTATATTTATGTTATACACATATAAATCACTACTTTCCCATATTTTATGAATACATTATCTATTTACTTAAGTGTATATGATAACTTTGGACATAAAAGAAACACAAAGTATACAGTAGACAGTATACACAAAGAAATTCCCAAGAAATATTATACAGTATCAATGCTTTGCTTTACTGAACATATTTCCAACTTGAACATTCTTAGTATAAAATGTAAGGAATGTGAAACAGCATAAGTACAAGTTTTTTCCTCATTACCATTATATTTACTAGTGCCTGACTAGAGCCACTTAAAAAAATTACATTAGGTATCATTATTTTGTGATACAGTTAGGTTATTTTTCGTTAATGGTACACATGTGATTTATTTGTGTATTTATTCATTCAAGTAAGCACAACCAGCATTTACTTACCCAATGCAATAAAGATGCTGTCAGTGCTTACTACTAACGTTATGTAAGTTAGCCCTAAGGATATAATATTATAAACTTTTAAAATATAGATGACACTGACACCTAACTTAAGGCATAATAATATTAGACGAGGATTACATTAATATTCCCCCTAGTTGCCTGGTAAAGCTTCTAGTGACTAAATCTACTCTTCTTACCATACAAAAATAAAATTGTCTTAGACAATTAAGCTTTTATATGATAGACATAAACTCTCTTCTCTAAATAACTTTGGAGGTACATTGAACAGCCTTTCGTTTTTTACTCACATCTGAAGTGTTATGTTTTTATATATCATTTAACCCACCATTATTTTGTCCTGCTCTGACCTTATCCAAAACTTTATTGACGAATTCTGAAGTTTTGCCTCCGATTTTTATCTCTGTAACAAAAAATATTATCATTTATTAAAATTATTAAAAAAAACTCCTGGTTTAGATCTAATAACAGGTAAAGTCCTTAAGCAACTACCTAGAAAAGCAATAGCATTCTTAACAATGCTATTCAATGCCATTATAAGAATTCAGTACTATCCAAAGTTATGGAAAATATCACAAATCTGTATATCGCAAAACCAGGCAAACCACCAACAGAACTTAGCTCTTACAGGCCTATAAGTCTTCTCCCTATTCTTTCTAAGATATTCGAAAAAAATCTTTTGCGGAGACTAAAACCAGTCCTGGACGAAAACAAGATTATACCTGATCACCAATTTGGATTTCGGGAAAAACATTCTACTGTAGAGCAAGTACATCGAGTGGTTCACAAAATAAGACAATCGCTAGAGGAAAAGGAGTATTGTTCTGCAGTATTTATTGACATCCAACAGGCATTCGATAGAGTCTGGCACAAAGGACTGCTGTACAAACTAAAAACCCTCCTACCCAACTCATTCTACATGATCCTAAAATCTTACTTGTATCAAAGAAGATTCCAGGTAAAATACGAGAGCGAACTATCAAAGCTGTACTACATCACCGCCTCAAGTTCCACAAGGATCGGTCCTTGGTCCAGTCCTTTACTCAATATATACGGCAGACTTGCCTGAAACAGAAAATGTAACAGCAACTGACACTGCATGTCTTGCAAGTGACAGTAACCCGAGCAACGCATCGCAGAAACTACAGGAACAATTCAGTAAAGTTAGCGTGTGTAACTAACTAAACCTAGTGTAACTAAATCGACACAAGTAACATTCACACTCCGGAAAGGCGACTGTCCACCTGATGTAATGGAAAACAAACCGTTGCCAAGCAATAACAGCGTGAAATATCTCGGTATATACCTGGATAGAAGACTTACCCGGGCTAACCACATCAAAGCCAAGAAAACAAAAGCCACCTTACAATTCAAAGATCTATCTTGGTTACTCGGACGTCAATCCTGGTTGACCCTCAGTAACAAACAACTTGTCTACAAAGCTGTTATAAAGCCAATCTGGACCTACGGGATAGAGCTTTGGGGCTGTGCTAGCAACTCCAATATCGAGATCCTCCAGAGATTATTGACAGATTTCAAAATTTTCCTCTAAGAACAATCTCAAGTGCACACTGGTTCGTGAGAAACACGGAAATACACGAATACCTGGAGATACCGACCGTAAAGGAAGAAGCCTGTAAAATAAGCAAGAGATACAAGGAAAGACTTATAAACAACGAATGAATTGGCTAAGAACCTATTAACTCGACAGAAAGATGTTACTGGTCTAAAAAGATGGCAAATATTAGATATCGACCAGAGAAACTAATTATTTCGTCTCCAAATCATACGGTGCATCCGATCAAAATTAATCCCAGATATCATCTGATTATGGCTGAAAGCCGATTGCAGATAAAATAAGACGAAAAAAAAAACATGACTACATAACAATACCACCACCTCGATGGTATTCCTATTATATCCAATATGACATAGCATGTTTTCTTTTAAATTATTAGGAGGCAAAAACTAATTAAATGTTAATGATAAAAGGGGTTCTTTAGAATAAACAGTGAAATTGCCTTTCTAATAATTTTTTTACCAAATGCGATAAATTGAAATTAAGGGCTGGTAACAGCAAACTAGAAGCCCAAATAATATAAAGGAAGATATAATTACCTGTAGCTGTATTGACTATGTTCGTGATGTGCGAGTTCCAGTCGACATTGTTCTGAGAGTTAGTCACTCGGCTGCTCACTATTTGTTTCATTTGTGCTATCCCATTTAAGAGACGCCCTGAAGTGAGACAAAAAATATTTTAGCCTAGGAATATAGAAAAGCAATATTCTTAGAAAAATCACATGTATCCAGTTTATAGGATTTTTCTTACTTAATATATATATCCATATTTATCACTAGAATAAGTTATCCCAATGTCATTCAGCTCTTTTAATGAATAAAGCACCACACTTTCTCAAAATTACATTTAATTTTTTTCTAATCTAAAAAGTCTAAAAAGTCAGAAGCCTTCTCCTGAAAATGATGAAAGACTTCAGATTGACCTTGCCCTTGCAAGACCTTATCCTTATTATTAATTTGGGACCAGCACAGCATGTAAATCTGGAAAGTCTGTATGAGTAAAATAATTATTTTGTAAAATAAACTTACTATGTTCTTGCTCCAAACCATGTAGTTTTAATTTATTCGCCTCATGTTGGGCTTTTTTCTTCAACCTGCAGGCCCGTGATGCAAGTTTATTTTTCTCTTTTCTCGTTTTCGGTCTTACATTGAATGGGAGTTCACTAACTGGTATCATGTCATTTATTACTTTGCCCAAATTATCTAGTTCTTTGCCGATCAAATATAATTTTCTTGGATTTGGTGTTAAGTCATTCCCATCTCCTTTTCTGGCTTTTCCACTGCAAGTTACATTAATTAGTAGAAAACTAAAACTTAATAGGATAGAAATTTCTCACAGTATAATAGGATAGAAATTTCTCACAATAGTACTATAATAAAAAAGAAAGTTAAAAAATAAAAACAAACAAGAGCAGACTTCTAAAAATAACAGTACAAAGTGAAAAAATAATTTTAATTTAGGAAGCCGTTAACAATTTTTTTTTAAATTCAAAGACATACTTCCGAAATTAAAGTTATTTTTCAATTTTTTCTGTCTTTTATTTTGGAAGTTAGTCGTAAGTTTTTTTTAGTTTAGTTTTACATAATAACTTTATAATTGAAATATAAATACATTTTTTTATATTTCATTTATTTTTGGGGTTATGTATCTATGTATATTATAGATAACCAATAGATTTTCAGAAAGTACTCCTTAAAAAGTTTCATTAGATACTAAACACGATTATTTAATGTTTGTAATTCCGCTGTAAGTCGCCATGTTGGATTTTATGTGATGTCATAAGCCATGGGGCAAATTTACGCTTCCAACAATAATTCGTTTGTCAAATACGATGAGTAGTTTAGGAGTTATGAGGGAACAGACGAACAAACATACATACATAGCCTGTTAAAATCATAACCATGCTTTGGCCGTAGTTAGGTAAAAGTAATGTATCATCTCGTTTTGATCATTCTTACCTATGTTTAATACCCCTGACACTGCAACTGGGACTGAAAACTGGATCAGTGACTAAATTGAGGATATGTGGGTCTTCTGATTTGTTTTTCAAGATTAGCCTCTGGCCCTTTGGCCCCTTTGCTTGCACATTGTACTGCCAGAAAAATCTCTCCTTCTTAGAACTGTGACGGCGCTCTTTACCATCTGTTTCATCATTTGATTCTGTAATGAAAATTATTTCACAATATTATACAACAATTCCTACTTTGTACTCATAATAATACAAAAGTAATTATGAATGTCCACAAATTACCATCAGAAGAGAGGTCCTCATATCTGTCACTATCTTCATCTGTCTCAACATCATGGTCCTCTTCATCCTGTGAGAAGTCACCAGTGCCGGGACTGAGGAGTCCCCCAGACAGAGAAGATGCAGATCCTGCTTCAGCCAATGAACTGGTAGACAACAGATGCTTACGTGGTTCTCGACGCTGCCAGATCTGGCATAAAATATTATAATATATTAAATATAAAGAACACTTAAGACTCTGAATATCTAATGTTCATTACAACCCACCTGTTCCATGGTGAGGTGTGTGGGTGCAGATGAGGAGAGTTGAGCTTGCTGAGGCTTTACACTTGCAGGGTATGGTGGTAGCACAGTGGATGCTGGAACTGACTGCCCCAAAGCTATCTCGCCACTGTACCCATCCATGCGCAGCAGCAGCTCTGGCAACTGGTTCATGGGCTGAGCAAAGCTAGATGATGCTGAACTATGTTGACTTGCTGGGGAAAATGCAAGCTGAGCACGGCTATAAGGACTGCAAGGACTCTCTGAGGCCATTATATTGTGTGAATGTATGGTATTTGGGTCACGACGTGAACCACTCATTGCTCCTCCAATTTGCACACAATAACCACTCTCTTCAGGCAGAAGGAGATCATCAAAATTCAAATCATCCAATAATGTGTCCGGATTCGCATTCAACTCGGCAAGTGTAGGTCCAAGTATTAAATCAGCTTTATCAACTTGAAATATGTCATCATCATCCATTTTAAAGCTTTCCATTTTAGATGTGTCAGATTCAAATACAAGCTTATTGTAACCAACATTGGGCATGTTGTAAGAGCCCACCAGGTTGTCTTGCAGACACAAATCTAGATCGGTGTTGAAGTCCCCGAGATCAACACGGCGCTGCGGGATGGGCACGGAGGCAGACATCGTGCCCATCTCTATCGCCGACTCCTGTTTTATCTCTACACCTGGCTCGAGAAGAAAGTCATGTGTGTAAATAGAATCCGACATCGCACGTGTTTGTGACCAGTGACCTTGACGTATAATAGTCTTGTTGATAGAGATTGGCGCACGCGTCTTACGTCTCTATCGATTTATTCACAGCGAAACCCACGTGTTGGGACTACTTCCCTTACTTTATTTGTTAACAGAACCTACCTATGCAGTTCGTAAACGTATCTTTTTATCATTTAAACACTTGGCTAACTCATCCTTAGGTTACATAACTGTAACAACACAACCCTCTAAACATAATTTTGTAAGCACTTGATATTCACAATGACTTTCGATATCGAAATTAGACAAACAATAGATTCAATCAACAGAATATTTCACGTTTATTTGTGTCAATTTCACTTTATGTTTAGTTACACGTGATAACAGTAATGAAATTATGTAGGATTTCAATAAATTCAATTGATAGAATAGCCACAATAACAAAAACACTGCTGAGCTATACGAAGTAAACAAAGATTTTATTATTATTATTCAGCAAATTCAAAGGTCATTGAAGTGAGAAAACGTTATAGAGAAGTGCAAAGAGTGAAAGAGATAAAAATAAACTTGATTTGAAATGTCTAGGCGGAAGTGGAAAGGATCCGCGAACTAGGGATGAGAAACGTTTCTTACTATTTGAATTTTTACAAATTTACAACTATTTGTCTACGGTTAGTATGGATTTCCAAGATAACACGATATTTTTTTCTAAAGGTACGGTGATATACGAACCTATAGCTGTTGATGGTTGAGTTTATGCTGTTGTTGGAATACCTAATATATTCCAGCAAAAGCATTTTCGATTATTAATCTTGCCTTGTCCCAACAGCAGATAACAGTCGCAAGAATGGTGTAGAATTTACAAGTAACGATCATCCATGATTGATGAAATTAATGATGATAAATCGATTCGATCGACCACCGATCGATTTCAGATTTGGTTTATCGAGTACTGCAATCGGTTTCATTAACAAATGGTCGTCAACGATCGACTCCGTCTGATTTATACCTCTACCTCCGTATACATCAGACTTTTATCAGGTATGATAATGCCCTAAAACCACAAACTAAAAAAAGTTTTTTTCAAGTGAAGGACAAAGATGTCGTAACCAGCTGAACGTCAAAAGTGCAGTGACAATACTGACAAAATAATACAAGTTTAATCAATTTTCAATATTATGGGCGACGAAAACATAAATTCTAGTAAAAAATATGATACAATTAAGTGTAATATCTTAATTATTGGCGCCGGCATGGCTGGATTATCTGCCGCCAATTATCTGCTCAAAAATGGCATGCAGGACTTTGTAATTTTAGAAGCTAGGAAACGTATCGGTGGACGTATAATTTCAATACCTATGAAAAATCAGAATGTTGAGCTGGGAGCCAATTGGATTCATGGAGTATTAGGTAATCCAATTTTCGAAATAGCAATGGCCAACAGTCTTGTAAATATTATAAACATACCTAAGCCTCATAAGGTTATAGCAGCAACAGAGGACGGAAAGCAGGTACCCTTCGGAGTACTTCACGAGATTCATGAAGCTTATGTGTGTTTTCTGAGACGTTGCGAGGAGTACTTCCTGTGTCAGTATTTACCCCCTCCAGACATCCACAGTGTTGGTGAACACATCAATTTAGAAGCTACTATTTATCTAGAACGATTGCCATCTTCAGAAGAAAAGAAATTACGAAGATTAATATTTGACTGCCTACTCAAAAGGGAAACATGTATATCTGGATGTAACAGTATGGATGAGATAGATCTCCTAGAGTTAGGTAGCTACACTGAGCTACAAGGGGGGAATATCATGATACCAACAGGCTATAGCTCAATATTGGAACCACTCACCAAAAATATTGCCCCTGATAAAATACTGAAAGATCATGCTGTAAAAAAAATAATTTGGGACTCACATGAGCATAGTTCACAGAGGCCCTTAGAAGATGTGGGTGAAGAGTCTGAGGACTCGGATCAAACAGTGATTGAAGATGTTTCCAAAACACCTTCTGACAAAACAGTGAATCCTGGTGAAGGCACCTCGTTAACAGATGTGACTCGGAAACCAAAGAAAAAGTTCCCTAACTATGTTGAAGTAGTATGTGAAAATGGGCAGACTTACTATGCTCACCATGTGATATGTACAATTCCTCTGGGTGTTTTAAAAGACAATGCTTCAAACTTGTTTGAACCCTCTTTGCCGCAATACAAAATGGAATCCCTGGAAAGATTATTGTTTAGTACAGTCGATAAAATTTTCTTAGAATATGATAGACCATTTTTAAACCCAGAGATCACAGAGATCATGTTGTTATGGGAGAATTCATCTACTCCTGAAGATATATCAGACTCATGGTATAAAAAAATATACTCATTTAGCAAAGTATCAGAAACCTTGTTATTAGGATGGCTGTCAGGGAAAGAGGCTGATTATATGGAAACACTATCAAATGAGGAAATATCAACTACTTGCACAAAGATACTAAGAAAATTCTTAAATGATCCATTTGTTCCTGAGCCTCATAAATGTGTTTGGTAAGTGTTTTGTGACTTCTATTAAAAAAAAAATTATAACCATGCTTTTTATTGTTTTGTTGATATGAACAATTTTACTTTTCAGCACAAGTTGGAAAAAGCAGCCATTTACAAGAGGATCATATACTGCTATAGGGGTGGGAGCTAGTCAAAGTGATATTGAAAGTTTAGCTCAGCCTTTATTCAGAAATGTACATGATAAAAAGGTAATATTTACTGTAACAAATCTATTGGTCCGGGAATGGAAACAACTTTATTATAGCATTTTTGCCTTCCTGGTCACTTCACTCTCTACCCAGAGCTGTTGTCCATAACTATAATCCAAGCCAGATTATTGTTTTTTTTCTAGAGAAAAGTCCAAGTAACCACCATGAGGTCTTATGAAAAATGCTGATTCTCCCACCAATTTATAGCCAAGTGCAATATATTCTACTAATAAATGCAGTCTTCGGCCCCTTAAATTTGCATTGCTTAGCTGAAAATTTTAAATCTAATATGCAATAAAGTACCTACCAACAAGCTATTAGTAATCACAAGTCCTATCAGATAATAAAATATATTAAATGTAAGATATGAATAGTCATGATAGACATAGACCCATCTAATTCCTATTAGATAAAGAAAAGATAATTGGAAGTTGTGTGCGTTTTTTTTTCCAAACAAACTTCGGGAGTGTATTACTCCACTGTTCGACAATGTACATCAAAAATTAAATATGGTATGGTGTTGTCTCATTATTAATATTGTCTGTACGGAAACAGAATACTGAAAAAATTAAAAGCCATTAACAAGTTAGGAGCCAACAAAGATTCGATTTCTTGCTTTATTACTCACTGATTCTTCTTCTTGCTTTATTACTCACTGATTCTTCTTCTTGCTTTATTACTCACTGATTCTTCTTCTTGCTTTATTACTCACTGATTCTTCTTCTTGCTTTATTACTCATTGATTTATGCAGTGGTTTTCATAAAACATAAAAACCGTTTTTCCGAAGAACTTTTTTTAATTTTTTACGCGCCTGTTTGATTATAAGTGATCCTGCATCTCACTCAATAACGTTGTTCGTATAGACTAGCGTCTAATTGCTCATCACTGATACTACCTCTGTCGGACACGATGCCTGGTTAGACAGCGTGCTTTTTAACCAGGCCCACCAGTGAGTTCGAGCCCGCGACTAGATTCCCCTTAAGTTTTGTTGTTGGTTATCATTCCAATAAATGATCTCCCTACACCATGATTCAATTCTAAGTAGGAAGGAAAAACATACGGTCTTCATACATAAAGTTATTAGAAAAAAAAATCCTATGCAGTATTTGAAAAATTGCATAAACTAGCACCCTAATTGCGTAACTCACAATTAATGTAATCTGTTTCGTTTTGAAACAGATGGCTAAATCATTGCTTCCTATGTTCGAAAATGTGTCTGCTCAACAACGTTCATAACGCAATGAATATTGTAGAACTGTCAAAATAAAACCGATTATGATTAATCGCGTGTTACGCGATTAGGGTGCAGGAAGTGACTTTATTTCCTCTCGCAAAGCATCTAATTTGCAGAGTTTACTTATTACTAATACATTAGTTAGGCATAAGGCAATTAAAACTATGGATATAATAACTAAGTGCCTAATTTTTCAATATCCTGAAGACGATTTCGAATAATTTATTTCATGTGTTTGAACGATGAAAGTTTATGTAAAGTTAAAATCAACATAAAGGTAGAAGGTTTTTTTTTAAATAAGTAGAGATCCATACTATGTTCATTTCTTTCACCTTTTCTGAACTAGCTTCCGCCCGCGGCTACGCAGTCGTGGTGTGTCGATATAAACCCTATCTTCTTCCCTAGGGATCAATGTATCTCCGTAACAAAATTTCGGAGATTAGCCCGAACAAACAAGCAGACAGACCAAAAATGGATTTTTTATTATTTTTGTATCACGCTCAGTAAAGTATATTATTAGTATAATAATAAAGTATACTGTAGGTACTGCTTGTTCTTTAGTTTTTCAAGTGTAGGGTCACAGTAAAGGGTGCGTATTTTTTTCTTTATCGACCGAAAAATAGGCTTGTATTTCTTATTTGAAAACGCCATGAAAAACTCACTGCGCTTGTAGCCGAATCTCTCGGTTACAACTATGGGGTGGGCCACCCCTAATTGTTTTGTTCGAAATTTTTCACTACACCAATGTTTAGCGGTGCACAGAACACATCTTACCAATTTTCATCGTTATAGTGTCGGACGGACGGACAAGATTAGAAGGGTTCCGTTTTTGGCAATGGAAAACTAATGTTTACATTGCTCTGCACTTTTCGTCCGCACGCCGTATCTTCGTTGCGGTGCCAAAAAGCAGTGTCAAAAAAAAAAAAGTGGCACTCCGGTAGTGCCGACAGAAGTGAAAACTTGAACAATTACTTGTGTATTTTTTAAATCGTGAATACAGGATTTCACATTGGGTCCTTGGATCCTGATTGCTTTCGGTAAAAAATGATAAACGAGCGATCGACATTAGCCATTAAGGATAACAGCACAGATTTTTACGATAAAAATACAAAGGGAAAGAAAGGGATAAAAGAATTAGAATTTAGTAATGAAAGAAATGGACTTTACCAAAAGACATCAACGCGCGACTCATCCGTGTGCTCGTTGACCCAACCACCATTTTAAATAGACCCTTGGGGTGGCTCATAATCTGATACGACGCGAGTTCCAAAATTTTTGTTCACCCAAAAAGTGCTCAACACGCCTAAAGAAGTTTTCACTTAAAAAAAAAACACAAAAAAGTGGAAAAATAACTTTAATTTCGGAAGTCGGTGTCTTTGGATAAGTTTTTTAGTATTTTGTCACCGACTTCCGAAATTAAAGTTATTATACACTTTTTAGAACCTACACTATAGGTTTTGGGTCGAAAACCCATATGGTAGTTCCCATTGACCTAGAATCACGAAATTTGGCAAAAAGCAAGGTCTTACAGCACAAATAAGGGAAAAATTAAAAAAAATTGGTAAATTTTGAAACTTATAAGCCTTCATCGAAGACTGAGTCATGAGTCATGGATTCGTGTGTCATGGACTGAAGACTGTTAATTTGAATGAATATACCAAAATTTTAAAAGAGATTTGTTTTATAAAGATTATAATAACTGAATACCATCTCAATAAAATTTAAATATTATATGCGTTACAAGTCCTTTATTCCAAGCCTATTCCTTATTTCTAGACTTATAACTGCTGCTCATGAATCTGAATAAATAAATAAACTAGAACACATTGAAAAATGCATGTACCAATGTTTACGAGAGCATTTAAGAGCTTTGCTTACTTTTGCTGACGAGGAGGAGGCGGGGTTTAATAATTGCAAAAAGTCTGCTTACGTAATACTTGAATGGCACTTTCCCCACACCAATTCATATACTATTACTTGCCATGTAAACAACAGTGGCAGAAAGTAGTGGAATATCATCAAGATACACAAAGTGGATTAAAAAAACGTATTATCGAGGCTAATGTAAAAACTACCCAAGCAAAATTAATAAAATTTATATGGAACCACCCCTGAGACATACCCTATCCAATATTTTTTTTTTTTTCAAATCGTACCACAATTGCCGGAGATAATATCGCGTAACGAACATACAAAAAAATACAGACGAATTGAGAACCTCCTCCTTTTTGAAGTTGGTTAATGAAATCCATTGTCCATCTATTCTATCGCCCTGAGGCATCTACCTCAATAGTTTATTAACAAACCATACTGATGATATTTTTGTTACATCATTTCAGCCTGCCTTGCTCTTTGCTGGAGAGCACACCCACAGCAACTTCTACTCCACCGCGCACGGTGCTTACCTGTCAGGTCAGGCGGCAGCGCGACGCTTGCTGGCCTCGGACGAACCTGAAGAAAACTTCCTAGATTGTCCCGCATCAGCTGACCTGAGCTCGTGGATACAAGGAATACAACTTGAGGGCTAGTTATATATCAATGGTATGTAGACCTGCTTCATATGCACAGTGCCTAGGTACATTATACTCTCATTGTATTTATCCATTATACATGACAGAGGCTTTGTCCAAGTTACTCTTAAGAATTGTGATTTTGTTTAAAATGCTGTTACTAGTAAATAGTTTTGCCGTTATTGTATAGAAATTGTTTCTGCTATTAGAAATAAAGTATTTTTAATTTATTTCATACATACAGGGTCAAATTGAATTAGTTAGCGAAACTCCGCAGATTTTATGGGTATCGATATTAAACACGATAGAAGAACAACAAAAAAAAACAGATTTCTCAACTCTACCAGCAGTCGTTGAACCAAAAATGAAACATCAAATGTTTTATTTTTTCATGTTTAGATTTCGATACGCATCGCGTCTGGCGAGTTTCGCTAGCTAATTTGATTTGAGCCTGTTTATTTAAACTATTGTATAATTGATTGTAACTAATTGACTTTGTTAGCTCTCTTAAAAGAAAAAAAATGTATGCGTGGGTTAAAATTACGCAAAACCATAGATAATATTTGTAATGGAATATAAACATATAGGTAGTATAGTCGACCTCGTAATTGCTTAATCACCTTATGGTTGAATGTCACTTTCTCGTCAAAACCGACAAGGTCTATTTTGTCTATGTGACAGTTAGATAGTTTCAACCATAGTGAAGTTGCAGTTCCTTATGGAATTGTTGTCAAAAGCTTTTTAAAGCACGCACGAGGTCGAGAATACAAAGAAAAATGAGAATAAAATATAATGAAATTATATAAATTAAAGTCATGGGTTAATTTGTGTAGTCATATAATTATAAAATCATTCAAAAGACAATCTTGTAGTACAAATATAGGACAGTCAACAGTGCCTCAAAAGATGACTGCAAAATCGAGTCTTGAAATTGCCTGCTTCTCGTAGACTAGAGTGGACAGAATAATACCTCTTTCAGTCTCTTCTAACAACCATAGTTGGTTATCTGCCCTATCACTATTCACGGCATATTTATTATTCATCCTTTTTAGGTTTCCGTACCCAAATGGTAACACGGGACCCTATTACTAAGACTCCACTGTCCGTCCGTCTGTTACCAGTCTGTATTTCATTAACCGTAATAGTTAGACTGTTGACATTTTCACAGATGATGTATTTCTGTTGCCGCTATAACAACAAATACTAAAAACAGAATAAATAAATATTTAAGGGGCCTCCCATACAACAAACATAATTTTATGCCGTTTTTATAGATAATGGTACGGAACCCTTCGTGCGCGAGTCCGACTCGCACTTGGCCGGTTTTTTTATTACCACTTATGCAACTCTGTATACTAAAATGTATATTAATTTGAAGATGTTTATCGCTTATATGCTTTGAACAGACAAACATGGTAAAAAGGATTGCGATATTTGCAAATATGGCTACTTATAAATATGTAAGTACTGTTAAAATTAGTATGCATAAAACATTTTTTTTTTCACTTAGGTATTATTGCATATTATTAATTTATTATATTTCTATCCTCAGGTGATTTCTTGAACACTATGCTATCTTTAAAGTGGCGCAATACTTCTGTTGGTCAATTTAGCTTGCATCCATTGCTAAAGAAGTTGATAAGGTAGCTTTAAGTTCTTTGGAATAAAATGCATTTAGAACATTTTTTAGTTAACTTATTATAAATCTGTTTTTATGTAAAATTAGGGTTTTGTTTACCAGTATTAAGCAGGAAACAAAAACATACCTCATCACATTAAAAGATTTACGATAAACAACTGACTTATACCCAGCTTACTTCTTATTGTTTTTGAATTTGAATCAAATGTAAGTTGACTCGAATGAATTTATGTTTATAGAGGTCGGGAGTAAGCCTGCAGACTCGCATTAAATGACTGCAAATAGGTACATTAAGTTTTGTGCCTACGCATTGAAAATGATTTAATGACAATGCAGATAAGGTCTACTTTGCATAATTAAGCTGTAACACAAAAAGATCTATAAATCCCAAATTGTTAAATTAATCGACCTACCTCAAATATTAAGTGTGAAATATACCTAAATATTGTACGACCTTGTCAACATTATACAGAGTGATCAGTTGAGGTGGACAAGTCTGAAACAATCAAAGGTAGAACGTTCTACGATATGACATCGAAAAGTGCAAAGTAAAATATATATATATTGTATATATATAAAAATACTTTCAACCGTTTTTAGAGTTCCGTAGCCAAATTGCAAAAACGGTCCCTTATAGATAATGTCGTCATGTCCGTTCGGAAGTCAAACACCCGTTTTACTCGTAGACTAAATGACTAACGCACTAATCTATGAAAATTGGAAAGAAGGTCTAGTCTGTGCAACGTGAAACAATGGTGTAGATAAATTACGAAAAAAATCATTAGGGGCACTCTATTAACTGAGGGCTAAAAGTAAAAACTATACGCTTAAGCATGTAGGGTATCGTTGGTAAAAAGATGATGATGTTTCGAAGTGACTTTTTTATGCAAGTCAATAGTTTGTGACATATGGGATGTTTTCGGTTACAACCGCTGAAATCGTTTTGCTTTAAAAAAAATACTATTAATTGCAAATTTATTATTACGGTCGGTAAAATTAATACCGTGCATGCGTAAATATTAATCCTAACTACGGAACCCTTCACGATTCAGACTTGGCCGATTTTTCTATTTACTTTAAACCGTTGATAGTATGGCTGCACCACGGAGTAATGAAAGAAGCGGAGATGCCGCAATGCAAAATCTCTTTAGAAAGTAGCGTCGCCTGAATGCGGTTGAGAGGGGGCGGATACCCCGTAGCCCGGGGTATCCGCCCATTTTTTGTAAATCCATCTAGCGGTGAAGGGAATTATGACAATAAAACTGAACTAGCTGTTTGACATTTTAGTTCGTCCATTGGCCACTATGGCGTTACAGAACATTCTATGTATGTTAGTATGGCGGGAACACATACCCAACTGAAACGGAAATGTTTTCCCTGTTTGAAATAGTTCTTTTAATAGTGTCATGTGGGGTATCGGGTATATGGGGTAGTATGTAGGTAGTTGAATCAAAAAGTTGTTAATATAATCAATATTTATGGGACAATATTTATTATTGGCCGCTAAACAACAGCAGCAGTGGTGGCCCAGTGGTAACGGCTGCCACTTACGAGTTGTAGGTCGTGCGTTCGAATCCAGCGAGACGCTTTACTTTGTGTTAATTTCATCACTATTGCTCTCAAAACGGTAAAGGAAAACGAGGAAACCGGCATGTCCTAGAACCGTGTGACGGCCTTACTGAAGGCGCTCGGCCTAATTGCCTTGCGGCATCTCCATTTTTTTCATTACTCCGTAGGCTGAAGTAGCAACAAATACTGGTCCATCGCTGTTGATAATCCTGTAAATAACTTCTTCAACTTTGCTTTTATTGTTTAGTTTTCGTTCATTTTGTGTAAAATTCAAAATTCCTTACTTATGTATTTTCAAAAGGAGCATGCCATGAACTGACCAAGATATAATATGTTATTATTACCGAATGTGTGGTCTTGTATTACTCTTTTTTGGGAACTGATATTGTCTTGATAAAATTCATGAAATAGTCATGGCGAATTTATATTCTTATTAGTCAATGTGCTTAACAATAAAACTCTATTAGCATCTCTGTGCAGTCGTTCTTTACCTATGTTAAGTGCCAAGTACGGTCAATTGCACGTCAGTAGTACCTTAGTAACACATTAACTACAAAAACCTGCTGACTACGGGTGCTGTAAATGAAAAAAAGAAACCATAGCTGTGCGGTTGACTGCATTCCAATAACCGTAGGGTCAAATTGAATTAGCTAGCAAAACTCCGCAGAAGTGATGGGTGTCCATATCTAAACACGATCAAATAAAAAATAAATAAATAACTTAAATGACTTTTTTTGGGTCACTAACCGGAGTTATTGTAGTTACCTACCTGAAATATCAGTTCACTTACTATACAGGGTGTAACAATACTTCCCAGACGTGATGGCTATCGATATCTAAACATGATGAAACAAAAATAAAAACAGATTATCTCAACTCCTTCAAGACACTTCCAACGGTTGTTGACCCCCAAAGAAGTCAACCATTTTTATTTTATAATTACATAATATAGATATTGATACCCATCACGTCTGCGGAGTTAAGCTAGCTTATTTTAATTGACCCTGAATGGGTCGAATATATTCTTATAGAAATAATTGTTTTAGTACGATATAGCACTATAAAAATCCTATTTTAACCTCTATAGTGGTTCCAATATTTAGGTGTCCACGTACGATCGCCGAAAGAGATAATTATGTACCCAGGGTATCCGTCGGATATAGTTGAAGTAAGAAATCGATGGATGTTTTTATTTAATTTAATTAATAGAAAACAAACAGTTAATTTATCAAATTTCTTTTGAAAACATTCATCGTTTTCTTACTTAACTTCAATTTATCTCCGACGAACCTGGTTATTTATCTCTTTTGATGACTGTACGTATGTTTAGGATTGCCAGCTACACTTTCTACTAGAAAATCTATGTATATAAAAGAAACCGGCCGGCATTAAGTTCTTGTCCAGATTGCTTGAAAAAGGTACCCTCAAACTGTACCCCTGTATAGCTAGCTTAAGTACTGTTGCACAAAAATATACATCATAAGTATGTTGATAATTTATAAAATTAAAGTTTATTAATTAAAGGGACCATTTAAATTTTAATACTCTACCAGGTTTTATAAGCCACTTCGAAAGGCCCCGTTATGACTAAACTTACATTATATGAATTGTGATCTTATACCATTGAAAAAATATGTTATTAATACTTACTGTGAAGCAGTGTCCTAACCGAAAGCGATCGTCGTGCAAATACCTACGCGATCATTTATGTGAACTCTGACGTACACACGGCGACGCACTATCAAGCTATACATTTCTAGTTTTAGCTGGCTTCGTAATGCATAGGCTTTTCGTACAATGAGAAAACAGCTTATATTGGAAATGTATAGCTTGATATGTCACTGTGCATACAAATGCACCTTGATTGATCGCGCGAGTAGGTACAGACAGATCGCGCTTTCGGTTAGGACACGGCATAGTTCTCGCTTTATCGTAACGTAACTGCAGATAATCATCCAGTTTAATTCAATGTCGTGTCTAGTAAAGGCACATTATTAATTCGAGCTGTTCAGATTTACTACGGAAAGATTAGCTGTCGATATAACATTTGTGAACACTCTCACGCTCCAGTGGGTGCAGTAAGAAATAACAGTGGCACAGCGATTAAAATCTACGACACAGCGTGAACAGTGCCTAACTAAAATAATATAGAAGTACATAGTTACCTACATTACAATGTAGGTAACCACTTCTATATTAATTATTTAATGTATTTACTAACTAAAATAATATAGAAGTAGTTACATAAATTGTAATGTAGGTAACTACTTTATATTATTTTAGTTAGTAAATACATTAAATATAGTTTGTTAGTAAACCTTGGCGTTTGGAAAAGAATGAAAAATGAGAAAGATACTTCTGTACTATGCGGTAGTAATTTTTTAGACCAGTGGGGTTAAATTGCTTAAAACACTCACAATAGTAATGGCTTTCCTCAGAGTATAAAACAAAGGCAGATAGACTGCGCGGAACACCAAGAGTGAGGCCAAAAAACCAAATATTAAAGCGTCGCATTGTATGTAACATACAATGCGACGCTTCGTGGCGTACGTACTAACTCGAGTATTGAATCAGTATTTGGTTTTTTGGCCTCACTCTTGGTGTTCCGCGCGGTCTATCTGCCTTTGTTTTATAATCTGAGTGGCTTTCATTTTGACAGTTCAACAACATTCATTGCTCTATTTACGTTGTTGAGCAATGGATTAGCAATTACCTTCAAAATGAGTCAGATTATTCTGATAAAGTTACGCAATTACCCCCTTATTCATAAACGTTGCTTAAAGTTAAGTAATGATTAGCGTCTGTTTAACCATACATTTTTGACGTTTATATATCATTTGACTTTAATCATCGTTAAGAATATGCCCCATAGTGTGCTGCTTTTACGTATGGCGCTATGTATATGCAAGCTAAATTGGGACATTTCAACCGTAGTATTTTCAATTAATGTTATTTAATGCATTTCCAGATTTTAGACTTATTAAAATATAATTAGGTTACATATTCGATTTTTCTAGTCAATGCAATGTTTTTTTTTTGTATCGCTTTAAATAAATCATCAAATACATAAAATGTTTTATTGTCCTCTAAGGCTATGCAAGCTAGATTGAATTAAGGACTCCATATAAATAATAAGCAAAAGATTTTTATGTAATAAACTTTTATTAAATTAGTAATAAACAATTGAAGCAAGATTATTAGCATTTTTATAAAAATAACAAAAAATAATAACATTGAATACAATAAAATAGCTGGCTACATAATGTAGACGTAGAATATAGGTATTAAAGCCCTCTAATATTTTATGATTAACATTCTTTTCAAAAACATATTGGATAATAGTTCTATTTGGTCACTGGTTAAAAACAAATTTATTATAATAAAATAATAACTTTTAAGGGATAATAAAATTATAACATTTCTGTTATACATATAAATATACACTATACCTACTCAGAAAGTCCCAATTACTGTGTGAGCAAGTCCATCACAAAGTTCATGCTATTTTTTATGAATATTTAAACATTTATTGACAATCTTCTATGTTAATTTTATTATTGCTTATTTTAATTAACCTCGGCCAAACAATGCTTTTACCCAATTACAGGTACTGTCAGACAAAATTATATTTAAACTTTTATACCTCTAGCAATATAGGTACTGATTTTAAATAATACTATGTTAATAAAACCATGGAATGTTAACCACCATTGTTAAAAAACTATACAAAAAAAAATACTGAATGAATACCATAGTTACCAATTACTTATCATTCCCTAATAGATAATAATATTGGGTTAAAATAGTGTTATGTTTCTAAGTTAGGTATTTAAACAAACTAACATTATGTACAACGCCAGCACATCAAGCTACCCCAATCTGTCAAATTTATTTGATAGATATTCAACAAAAGGATAAGGTTCATGTTCAATTGGGATAATTTGACAGTTTGGGGTAGCTTGATGTGCTGGAGTCTGTACTTTGATTAAGTTTTTTTGTGTTAATAATATCTCTGCCCTGCCTGCATCAATTTTGTGTGTAACTAAAGAATAATACAAGTCACATTAACAGTAGGGATGTACAGATTCGCTGTTTTGGTGAATCAAGTCGATTCGAGTCGGTTTATACGGTATTCGAATCATGACTCGATTTCGCGATTCGAGCCCAGTACTCGAGTTCTATGTTTGGTATTCGAATGTTGACTCGACTCCAGCACCCTAATTGCGTAACTCACGATTCATCATAATTTGTTTCGTATTGAAACAAATGGCTAAACCATTGCTTCATTTGTTCGAAAAATGTGTCTGCTCAGCAACGTAAATAACGCAATGAATGTTGTTGAACTGTCAAAATGAAACCGATTATGATTAATCGCGTGTTACGCAATTAGGGTGCAGGACTCGGGTCTAGAAATTCGAGTCCAGAACTCTAGTCTGTAAATTCAGATCCAGTCCATCATACACCTGAGGCTTTTTTCGGCGCCATGATGTAATAAAGTTAATTACAATAAAATCACTTCACTACTAGTAAAAAAAAGTTGCATGTGCAAACTTGGATTATTAGACATCCTTCATTGCTTCAGTAAACAGAGATGGAATACGAGCAAGTCAACCTAACTCAAATACTAGTCTGTTGGACTCGCATAATAGAATTGAGTCAGCGAGTACAAAATCGATTCTTCCTAACTCGAGTCCGGCGTTCACGAAACAAAATAAATTGGTATTCGAGTCTGTCTCGGGTCAAGCCGTACTCGGCACATGTCTAATTAGCAGATCCAGCAACCTTGACAATTTAACCTAGGTACACACGACTACACATCAAGCTATACATTTCCAGTATAAGCTGATCTCGCATTGTATAGGATTTCTGTAAAGTGCGTAAACTGGAAATGTATCGCTTGATGTGTAGCCGTGTGTACATAATAACTAAAAACCTACATTATTGGACGGATAAATCTCTAAATTTATAATAACAGATGATACAGCAATGAGTATTCTTCTTAATATACATACAAGTAGCTGTTAAGAGTACAAATAAACAATCAACATCAGTCAGAATTTTACCAGTTCTCATGAAAGATAAACCTAATGATGATTGTGTATCTGTGCGCCTTAAGGTGGAAGTGCCAGGAAAGCCCACAAAACTCATATCGTGTTATTTGTAATTTTCAAGTCAGTGTCAGGCGCTATGTTGAACTAAATTTGACTTACGACCGTAACACATTTGTATCTTAATATTTATTTTTAACCTTATTGAATGACTATTTCACGAAAAAGTCATAAAATTGAATTTTGTGGGCTACCTTACCGAATCCACATAAAATAGAGAGTCAGTAATATGTTTTAACGAACAACATGTAGTTCTACTAAAGAATTCTTTGTAGTAATGATTGTCAACAAGCTTTTGTCATGTTCATGGGACACCTCTTGCCAGACACACTTACCTATAAGAGGTACTTCTTCAAGCGGAGCTCTAAAAGCTACAAGTAAAGTAAGACAGCAGCCATCAGCGACAGGGTCATGTTCCATGTTTAGTAATCCCAATGGTCGGTGTTGACCCACATCAGCTCCAAACATTTCTACCATGAACCTTCTCAATGTTGAATGAATGCTTTTCCCAGGATTGATCTCACATGTTGGAAAATGAATTGCAGTTTTCTCACTCAACAGCACATGCAACTTATTTGTACTCCTCTTTTTTATAACTACAACCAATCTCAATAAATCTTTGATATGATGAATGGGGGCTGGTAAGATATCTTTGTGCCATTGACTATCAGGATTTCTATTACTGTATAACTGGGCTTTCTCAATAAGATGCAAAATATCATTCGATCGCAATGAGATTTCTTGAAGATTAGAGATCCACTTTGCTTGCAATGATTCTTTGTCTGCTCTAGCAGGCGTTTTTAATTCACCACCTTTAACTTCACCAGTTAAAACAAATCTGTACCACATTCCACCAGCAGTCTCTACTACTAATAGTGTGGTAGGATCACATATAAGACCTGTTTCCTCAAGAACCTCTCTGGCTGCAGCCTGCACTATAGTCTCACCCTTTTCCATGCGTCCCGCCGGTAGATACCACTTACCAGCGCAACTCTCTTTTGCCTCTTGCATCATCAATACTTCGTTTGATTCATTAATGATCACACAAGCTACGACGTAAGTGACGTTGCTGCCCAGTACCGGTTTGAAATTAGATGGAGTGGTAGGTGTAATACCTTGAGACTCGGCAACAGAATTTTGATCAGAAATAGTAAAATCACAAATAGTATTATCATCACCATCTAAGCCTAAGCCATCAAGTAATTTAGTAATATTCGAGTCCACTTGGCGCGACATATTTACCTAATTCCTTTTTAATGTAATAAACTGAATAACTCTGATATTTTTATTTAGGTATCTATGTATGCGAACAGGAAACTAATTTCAACGGTTTACAAAAAAAATTATTGTAAACTTAAAACAAAACTATTTTCTAGTAATGAAATTTATCAATGAGCGTGATTTGTATAGCAATTATAGTACGGTTAAAAAAGTACTCTGTGATCTGTGAGTACTGAGTACGGTAGTGCTTTTTTTTTAATTCCTTTAATATTGGCATATACTTTACTGGCTTTAGATACTGGTTATTTAGCCGGTTTTACACACAGACATATAAAGATGCTGTGGTTTTACAGAACGTGTACAGTACTGTGATGTGCTGTGATTTGCTTTGTTTGTTAGGATTCCGTGGCCAGTTGCCAAAAACGGAACCCATTAAGTTTCGTCATTTCCGTCTGTCCGTTCGTCTGGATGTCACACTATTAGAAACCAGGTGTATTATGTGCACCACTAAGCAATAACGTAGTGATATTAGGTATGTAGTGAATGGTGTAGTACAGACGCCAGCACATCAAGCTACCCCAAACTGTCAAATTTTCCCAATTGAACATGAACCTTAAATGTATCCGATAAAGATGAAAATCTATCAAAGAAATTTGACTGATTGGGGTAGTTTGATGTGCTGGTGTCTGTACAAATGGGTTGGCCCTTCCCATATTTTTTTTTTTTTGGTTAGGGAAGCGAAAGAGTGTTGCGTGGCAAAAATCAGAACTAATGTACTTCCTGTCGATTCGTGTCGGTTTCCATACCTAAAAAAAGAAAGCATGCGCAAACTGTCAATGCGCTTGTGGCAATCTACAACGCCACATGTGTACTACGCATCAAACACTTGACGTCACTCAAATCCTGCATCGCGCAAGCAGAGTTTACCGCGCGACTCGTATATATACAACATCCCGACACTCGTCGGGCCCCCCGATTAATAATTATAATGCTAATATTTTGATCCAGCCTGGCCCCACTTGCTGTCCCCCTATCAGTGACGCCCTGAGCCGAGGCCCGTACCCCGCAGGGGATGCCCTCAGCGTGCAGTCGAGTTTTTTAAGCCCTGGCTGGAGGCGTTAAGTTAATTCTTAATGACAGCCCCAGGAAAGACCAGCTAAGCAGTCACGGCCTCTCAAGGCCAACTGCGAGATGCCCGACAAAAAAAAAAACCGTCGGGCAGTTGCCCACCAGACACAACACCCGTCTGGTCGGAGGATCCTTCCTTTTCCATAGAGTCCTCACTCATCAATATAAGTTTCCAAGAAGCTTGTAGGTAAAAGTGGAGGCCACACACCAAATAAAAAAGTGAAGACAACCTGTGGGCTAACGCTCTCTTTCTAAAAACATATATACGAATGAGACAGTGAAGTATTTAGAAAGAGAGCGTTAGCCCACAGTCGTCTTCACTTAGGTACTTAGAGTGTTGCCTCCACTTTTAGCTATAAGCTTCTTGGTTAGTTATAGGTTAGTAGTTTGCGGCAAGTGTATGGACCCATCACTTAAGGAACAGTTACATATGCTCGTAAAATGTCATGCTTATTAGCTTAATTTAAAACAAGCGTGCTCTACAAACGGATATATTTGCTTTTGTTTAGCATGCTTTTTTTAAGCATACTTCTAAATAAGCGTGCTCGAAGCAGACAATTGAACACACATGCTACTTAAGCGCGGGTTGGAAGCTTCGGTATTCGAGATTCTAGCAAGTTCTCTGCCAGTGTTCCAGTGCAGGTGAAAAATGGAAAACCAAGTGGTCCTCTCCACAGAATTGAACAAAATCATCATTTTGGTTGCAATACAGTGTCCAAAACAAAACTTTTGTCAAGAAAGAAAAAGAAGGAATAAGAAGATTTGGGTTCGTGATTGGGTAAGTAGAAGAGAAAAATGGGGTGTGGCTGTGTCATGGACACGGCCGTGGGTTGTATACGTGAACACGTTTAAAACCGGTTATATTTTTTAAATAAAATAAATATATTAATGTATTTAGCATAAAAGCATGGAAACAAATAATTATTATGTTACAATATCAAACTTATTAAACGAACATCGTAGCTCCTCCGAGTCAAAAGTTATACTAATTGCAATTTTTTTTTGTTTGGCATCTCGCAGTTGACCTTGAGAGGCCGTGACTGTTTAAAGACGTTCACGTCAAAAACTTGGAGCGAGTACTCAATTGCTTTAGAAATGCGAGAAGAAGATATTGATGGTTGATGCTGCGAACGACTAATCGATACTAGCATGCTCAATAAGCAAACCTGTTCAGACGCGCTAAAAGCACGCCCCCTCCCTCGCGCTTCAGGTAGCATACCCAAAAATCGCACGACCGTCGATTTTTGAGCAAACTCGAAATGAGCATGGTCATTATTAGCAATGTATCAACACATATATGCTACTGAGTAGCAATTGCTCAATAGTGGCATGCTTTCGTGCTTATAATGAGCAAGTGTAACTGTACCTTTAGAGCCGAACTATTTTTCATTTCTGGCTACCCTTCTCTATTTAAATTACATGTCAAATTTGACATTCGACAGGTAACCAGCCACTGCGTTATAAAGTGACCGATCGAATCTTGCTGCCTGCCCTTCACGTTTCTACAAAATTGTTTTAAATTAATCTCACATCCCTATATCAACATGTCGGTCACAAAAGGAAATATGCTGGTGATTGTTTATGAAGTTTATTATTGAAATATGTTTTTTGTATGAATTTGAATTTGTAAGTTACGTAATATTTTGTAGGTTCGTTCCTTTAGCTCGTCGGCTGCTGCTAGCCAGCTTATTAAAGCGCCCATTCAAGTTTTTGGTCTGGAAGGCAGATATGCGTCAGCTCTATATTCTGCTGCCACCAAAAGTAAGAGCTTGGATGCTGTTGAAAAAGAGCTATCTTCGTTCCAACAGTCAATCAAGACTGATGCGAAACTGAAGGAATTCATCGTGAACCCAACACATAAAAGGACTTTGAAAGTGGAAGCTCTAAAGCATGTGGCTACTCAAGTAAGTTCAAATTATATTTTTTTTTTGGTTCATCATCTCTTGATTAATAATTGGTATGGCCAATGCAATTACATTGGTTGGACCAATGATAAGCTGGAAGGTTTGAATTTTGCAAAGTTTATTTTGTGCAAATTAAATAAAATATTATTTTACTTTCATAATATATTTTTTTTTATATAGCAGGCTGATATATAAAAAAATATATATGAGGGTTAGTTCTGTGAATATACTTAATTGCTAAACTAATAATTCTTAATAAAAAATGACTGAAAAATCATTTCATTAAGGCATTAAAAGGCATTGTGATAATAAGAACAGGCTTATTCCTAGGTAACTGACATCATTTTACTGAAAGGATTCTTATAATTTCCTCTAAATAATGCCTTGGTAATCAAATACAGGTCTTCATTCTCGGCTGATGTAATTGACCAATGAAGAAGTCACAGGTCGATGGTAACTTTGCTTGCAAAAGCAGGGACTTAAACTGTGAACTATCTATGAAAATGATTATGTATGTCAGAATGATTTCTTAAACTGTGTACTTATTTAGTTTATTTTTTATCGATTTGTTTAGAAATAGTTTAGTACAGTAATAATTGTAAATCAGTACTGTTGTAGTTTAAGTTGAAAAGCAGATGTGTTATAATTGTTATGTTGTGTCAGTCCATTTGATTGTTACTTTGAATATTTTTAGACCAAAATGTCTGCTAACACAAGCAACTTGTTGTGTCTTATGGCTGAAAACGGTCGCCTGGATAAATTGGAGACTGTTATCAATGCATTTAAGACCATAATGGCTGCGCACCGTGGCGAGGTTGCTTGTGAAGTTGTCACTGCCAAGCCTCTTGACCAGGCCCAGAGACAGAACTTGGAAGCTGCCCTCAAGGTAATGTGCTTCATTCATCATTATCCTCCTTGCTTTAGGCCAGTTTATTAAGGGTTGATGCAGCATGTCTTCTTCCATTAACTTTTGTTAGCCATCATCTCAGTTGTCACCCCCTTTCTAGCCATATCACGTTTGTTAGCCATCTTTCACTGATTACAAAGGTAAAAAAAAACCTATGAATGTGTACTTACTAGTCAATAGTTCAGAGAATTATTGTAAAGAGTGAAGCTAACTGGAAAGGTATAGATCCCATGCATAGATCTTAGTCTTAAATACATAGATCCCATGTAACAGGCAGGTGATTGTTAATATCCTCACATTGAATCTTAAATACCACAAGAAATCTTGTAAATTGGCATAAACATGGAGTTCGAAAACCCCATGTTTGCAACAATTTACAAGTTTTTTACACATATATTTACAACTAGTCTTTCAGCTTGCCAACAGTAGACATAACACGTGGAATACATTTTTAATGCCTTGGTGTAAATGGGGGTTATAAACAAAGAACAACAACAGAAACTAATCTTTTTTTTTCTCCAGGATCTAAAAACTTTTGATACACAAGATCTAATATAAATAATTGTTGTTGTGTTCCAGAAATTCATGAAGGGCAATGAAACTGTCCAGCTCACAGCCAAAGTAGATCCAACTCTGATGGGTGGTATGGTTGTATCTATTGGTGACAAGTATGTTGATATGAGTGTTGCCACAAAAGTGAAGAAGTACACCGAACTCATCAACACTGCTGTTTAAATCATGAAATATTTCAACTGTAAATGTTTAGCACAGGATAACACTAATATTTAAATCAGTTAATCACTAGAAATGTTTGTTTCATTTAACCTCATAACTCATAAGTGATGAAAACCTGTGTAATTTAAAAACAAAGCTGTTGCAGCAAAGGGGTTGAATTTTGAAAAATTATTTTTTACCCTTAGGTGTACAAGATTTTTTCAAAATTCAATACTGCACTGTCAAAACAAAATTCACAAGATAATCCCAGAATTTAAACAAAATCAATCTATAAACACAAGTGTTTGAAACTCCCATGAAAAAACAACCCAGCTGTGTGGATACGAGTTTAGCTTGTTGGAATCCAGTTTGATTAAAGTGTAGCACTAGCCACGCCTACTTCTAGTGACTTAAGTGTAATGTATGTTGTGGTATCATTTAAATAAAACAACCAGATAAAAAATGGAACAAAAAATTTAATAGTGCTTCATGCACTGCCAAATAAGATATACTTATAACAAAAATAATACTCTCACAGTAATCATAACACTAAGTTATATTTCTCTAGAATTAACAGGAATATTTTTATCTGAGATCATTTTTAAGAGATCTTTAAATTGAACAAGTCATTTATGTATGTAGGTAAATTAGTAATAATAATAATTATGAGCAAAATTTTATCCTTCCGTTGGAGCTGCTTCGCCTTTGAGCAGCGCATTCTCCGCCTCCAATTCGGCTATACGAGCTCTTGCAGCCTCCAGCTCATCATCTCCACCATCTGTGCCTAAATGTTTTCGAACATATTCTAGGGCATCTTCAGGCTTATCTGGTTCTTCATATAAGCTCACAAGAACTTTAGTTAACGCGTCCATAACGCCAGCTCTCTCAAGGTATCTTCGAAACTCCTCTCTTTTGGAATCAATGGGCTGTAAAATTTAAACAGATACCAAAATTTTAATTACCTACTTCCTGCTGGGTATTTTGTTCATCAACTGGCGGTAAACAAACAAACATCTTCTTTGATGATGGAACTCTTTTAATAGTAACGAATACATTTTAATAATCTAAGCATACAACGGGTTTGTTTACTACTTACTGAAAATCTTACGCTTAAACCATTATAAATTAGAATGAAGTTGATTATAGACTTTCATCAATTACTGTGGGTTTTTCTTAAGTACTTACTTTATACGAAGACATATTCGGGTATTTCCAGAAATGAGCTTATATACCGGAAGAATATCAATAAAAACAACTTTTTTCAAGAGAACTGCAAAAAGCCGTAGTATCTGAAGTTTGACAACCACACATTTTATTTGACACGAAGGTTTTTTATGTGTCTTGATAGTTCCTTCGTCTAGATAAAAGCCTTTTCTGAACAGTTCTATTTTTAAATTTTAACTAAAGTAATAAATAATGATGAGAATTTGTTTTGTTTTTTCTAATATATTTTACTGTTTGAAGAGTTTTATAAAAATGTACCGAAGTCAAACTAGAAATTAATACTAGAAAAGACAATCGATAAGAAATGTTGCCATATGTGGCAATGAGGCTCAATGAGCTATTCTTTGTGAACGGCTAAAAGGGTTGTGCGTTGTGTTCACAGAGTGCATTAGAATATACTGAAAGTTGTGTTGCAGAGATATTCGGATTGGCTACGATGCTCAACTTTACTCATCGACCGCGTTCACCTCTCCTATTGGCCCTGGATGTGGATTAGTGAGGGGCCAATCGGAGCGCCGAACGCGGCCGATAGTTAAAAGAAACACACTAAGGCCACAGAGACAGTGCGAAGTGTAGTTTGCGTTATCGCGAAAATATAGCCGTAGCATGACTCCCCTCTACTGAAGCTCGATCTCGGTTCCCGCAGACGTATTATAATCGTGGTTGGATTTTCTCGCGCATTGGATCTACAACGCACTGCATATCGCTGAGAGTTAAAAACGAGTGTGAATTTTTGGGGCTCTGGGATGCACTCTGTTCAGGCACAGTAGATAAATATACAGTAGGTTATCTAAGGCCGCCCGCCGAGTTATTAGCCTACTCTTGCGTTGATACCCAGGGTTGTCACTTTTACTTTTAGTTAATATTTTCGAACAAGCAGCACTTGATCTAAATTTATAAAATAAAGAGCATATTATGATTGAATATTTTACCAATTGGCATGAAGAACTGCATGATGGAAGATCAATTTGGGTTGAAGTGGTGACTGACGTTATTTCAACATGAGTTCCTTTATCTTCTTTATTTTTAGGCAAACGTAAACACGGTAAACAATTCTTCTTTAATCGTTTTCGTTGAGAGTTCATAGAAATGTCTTCTGCTTTAAAATGTACTTCACATATTCGTTCATTATGTTTTGACTTGTTAGATAAGTCTTCGCGATCAATTAACCGTAGCCACTGTAAGCGTCTGAAACAATTAAACAAATTGGTCAAGTGAAATAAATAGAGAGTTCCATACGTATTTTCGCGAATATGTAAAAAAATATTTATCACCTATTATTTTTCTTTCATGATACCTTACTTTAATATCTAACTATCTGATGACGTAGGGTTTTGTGTAGATTCACCTAATAATGTATTACAAATTTGAACTTGAAGGTAGCGTGATGGACTATTTCCCAGGTTTCCCAGTTTTGTATACAAAAGTCGTTATATTTACAAAATGAAACCATATCTAACAAAAATAACTGTTGCATTTAGTATAATACACATCACCATACAATAATAAACAAAAAGAACAGACCTCTTAACACATTTTTTTCATACGATAAGCGAAACAAAAACAAGTGTCAAGTGGCCGACCCGAACGCCGGCCAAAAAAATGCGATGTACACACAAGTATATAAGTCGATCGTCAGACTACCGGAACCATATTTGGATTGAACAACACATCAGACAATAGAAAAAATAATAATTTCAAAAGTAATTAATTTGCAATATTAATTATTGTGAAATTGCCCTTATTACAACTATACCTACGCGAAAAATATGTTTACCAAAACGATGTTTCGTACTCAATCCTCTATTTTATAGTAAAACGACTTCTTAAAATAAACTTTAGCTCTAAACATAGTATTCAGAAAAATGCGACTCGGCTACGCTCTTAATAAAGCAAATAAACTGTGAAATAAACAATAACATACCATATTTTCTAATAATATTTAAGTATAAGTAGGTACTTACATTTCTGGTTGAGTAGGACTAGGAAGTATGAAGAATGATAAGTCCGGGTTTGCGAAATCATTATTGAGGCACCCGAAAACACTACAATATTTTTTTCCCCTTTTTGAAGTCATGATACTCGTAATTTACGACAAGTGTCCGCCGCCCGCGCCGGCGAGAGTTGACGAACGCAAGCGGTCATGTAGCGTACGCGCGTGCTCACAGTCGCGCTGCACAGCCCGCACTGCCGCCACCTTATTCCCCCATATATTAGGTCTTTACCTATGAAATTGCCGTTTTGCAGTACTGGCCATTTCAAATCAAAATAATTTTTGTTTGGGTAAGAATTCTAATTTCAAATTAATTTTATTTTAAAAACATGGATTTTTTTTCCAAAAGTAGTCATTTGTTTATTGATTAGTGTTACATTTTCATCGCATTTCAATCTTTTTCGTCATCATGGATACGTTAAAAATTCGAGTAATTATGGAATATGAGTACCGTCGTGGCAGCAACGCGGCACAAGCGGCACGCAACATCAACGACGTTTACGGAGCTAACACTACAAACCAACGCACCACCTGTTATTGGTTTGCTCGCTTCCGTTCTGGAAATTTCGACCTGAAAAATGAACCTCGCGGTCATCCGAAGACTTTGGTCGACAATGACGAATAAAAGGCGATTGTGGAAGCTGATGATACACAATCTACGGCTGAATTAGCAGCAGCTTTCGACGTTAGCGTCAAAACAATATTGGTCCATTTGCGTCAAATTGGCAAGGTAAAAAAGCTTGACAAATGGGTGCCCCACGAACTCAATGATCGTCAGCGCGAAGTACGCGTCGAGACGTGCCTTGCACTGCTCAACAGACACACAAATGAAGGAATTTTGAACCGCATTGTTACCTGCGATGAAAAATGGATTCTGTTTGATAACCGCAAGCGCTCAGCAAGTTGGTTGGATCCTGGTTCAGCACCTAAACAATGCCCTAAACGAAAACTTACCCCTAGAAAAGTGATGGTCACTGTTTGGTGGTCTAGCGCCGGTGTGATTCATCACAGCTTCTTACCAAACGGGGTGAGCATTACTGCAGATGTGTACTGTGAAGAACTGAACACAATGATGGAGAAGCTGGCACATCTCCAACCAGCATTGGTCAATCGCTCGTCTCCGCTGCTCCTGCACGACAACGCGCGACCTCATACTGCACAGCAGACGGTCTCCAAGTTGCAAGAACTGGGGTTGGAAGCTCTCCGTCATCCGCCCTACTCACCAGACCTTGCGCCTACAGACTACTACTTTTTCCAGAATTTGGATAACTTCTTGGCGGGAAAAAAATTCAATACCCGAGAGGCAGTACAAAATGCCTTTGAAGAATTTGTTGCCTCCCGTCCAGCTGATTTCTTTAAAAAGGGCATCAATAAACTGCCACTGCGATGGCAAAGATGCATTGATTGCATGGGTGATTACTTCGATTAATACAAATAAAAAATACATGAAAAAAAATCGTTTAAATTTTTTCATACAAAACGGCAATTTCATAGGTAAAGACCTATTATTATGCTAGCGTGTACGTGAAATCGCGTGCCGATATGGCGCGCGGCGCGCACGCACACATTCAAACCGAGAGCGGCACGTTTGTATGAAGATGTTTTACTGTATATTTATCTACTGTGGTTCAGGTGTGGATCCAGCCTTCAAAAAAAGTTGTGGGCACACCCACACGAAAAACGGCCAAGTGCGAGTCAGAGTATGAACTCGCTCATGATCCGTACCTCTATAGTACACATTCCTACAAAGATGTTTACAAAATATATGACGCCCTGACCAAGATTTTGTACAGTGAATGTGGGTCACACAGAAAGTTTATAGAAAATAAAAACGGAATATTTACATTGCTTTTCGAAGTAATCCCGGTTCCTTTCTAAGCACCATTGCGGGAACGTGTGCGTAGTCCCAGCGGAAAAGTGTCGAATTTCGTAATTTCAGTTTAGCAGATATTTAGTGTATGACGTCGTGTAATTGTGTATGGTAAATAAAAATGTGTGCATCCAACCATTGGGGAGCTATTCAACAAAAACTGTTTCCGCTGGGACTACGTCATCCCAGCGGCACTTTTTTTAAAAAAATCGACGTACAAGAAAAAAAATTCATTCAATAATTAGTGTGTAACGAGAGGTAAATGTGTGTGTTTAAATGAAATTTGTGTGTCAATACACTGCGGAGATAATCAAGTTGCCGCTGCGCTGACGTTTGGCTATTTGATGAAAACCATATAAAACAGTTTAGTGCAGAGTTGTAATTTTTTACGCACGTTTCTTTGAATTTGTGTATAAAGTGTGTGAAAACAGAATTTGGAAAAAATATACCGTTCAGAAGATATACACGTAAAAGTAAGATAGGGTTATTAGGTCCAAGTACTTAAAATAGGAAGTCTAGAGCCTAACTTATAACGTTTATTTGTTTCTTGTAAGGGTCTACAATGTCTTGCCAAGTTTCATTTATGTGCTCTTTGTAATTCATTAATTACAAAGAGAGAGAGATATTTAGTGTGCTACGAAAAAGCGGCCGCTTTTTCGTAGCACACTAAATATCTCTAGACTTCCTATTTTAAGTACTTGGACCTAATAACCTTATTTTACTTTTACGTGTATATCTTCTGAACGGTATATTTTTTCCAAATTGTTTTCACACACTTTATACACAAATTCAAAGCAACGTGTGTAAAAAATTACAACTGTACACTAAACTGCTTTATATGGTTTTCATCAAATAGCCAAACGTCAGCGAAGCGGCAACTTGATTATCTCCGCAGTCTATTGACACACAAATTTCATTTAAACATACACATTTACCTCTCGTTACACACTAATTATTGAATGAGTTTTTTTTCTTCTACGTCCATTTAAAAAAAAAGTGCCGCTGGGATGACGTAGTCCCAGCGGAATCAGTTTTTGTTGAATAGCTCCTCAATGGCTGGATGCACAAATTTTTATTTACCATACACAATTACACGACGTCATACACTAAATATCTGCTAAACTGAAATTACGAAATTCGACACTTTTCCGCTGGGACTACGCACACAATTTATTTTCCTATGGTTTTTTTTTCTGATAACTGAGTAGTTACAAGTATTTTTCAGCTGAAACTTTACGGATAAACAATTAAATAAAGGTACTAAATATTTGTCGCGTCACTTAGTAATAACTCATGTATTGGAGTAACATTTTAGCGTAGCCAATTTTAATTAAAATGGAACAACTCTCTGAGGAGTTGGAATAGAAACATCTAATTTCGCATGATGCTTTGAGTTCATAAAAGGTACAAACCACCATAATTGGTAAGTTTCTAGGGTTTCTCATTGAAGCGCAAGGATCAATTTTAGGGATTTTGAAAAACAATTTCTTATTTTCCAATGGTGTCGATTAAATTATAGAAAAAAAATAATTGCACAACAAGCACAAAGTAAGAGACCCACAATCGTAAAAAAAAATGTAGTTGTATGTCATGCCGTTTAAGAGATACAGCAACATGTTGAATTACTCTGAAACCTCAAGACGCACAAACTTCATTTTTTGGGCACAATTAGGCACAAATGAGATCTATCTAAGTAGCTAGTTTGTATTCAGCTACGACCACCGGTTAAAAAATATGCCACTGGGGTAACGTTACTTCAGCGGAATCTGTTATTCGTGAATATCTTTGGATCGGCTGGACGCACAAATTCTAAATTTTGGGCACATTTACACGAGATGGGGTATTATCTGTCAAGCCGAAATCCTGAAAAGCGACAACATTCCGCTGGCGTAACGCACACTTCAACAAATTAACGCCACCTTCCGTACTATTATATCTGTGGGATGGGGGTAGACACGATTTCAAAAAACACCATTCCAAGGACACGGCAAACATGGAAGATAAAATAGTGAAAATCGATTTGTGTTAATTATTTTAATGTGTTAAATAATCGTGAGGTATGTAGCAAATATATAATGACACTTAAGCACTGTCAGTTTAATTTCATTATTATTTAGATACTTTAATGAAGTAAACGTTAAAACAATGAAATAAATATGCAACAGAAACAAAGGATACGGCTTTTTTAAACATATTTTTACAAAGCAAATTATTTCTTTAAAATTAAATGCAGTTTTTGCTTTACTTTTACCCAACTACAAGAAGGGTTATTATTCTGAGAACTTAACTAAAATACGTTGCGAGTTTAATATTAGTTGTCTATTACATAAAACTTAAGATTCGTCATCGCTTCCCGCCGACGCTTTCGGTTTTGGTCCTCCTGCTCTCTTAGCCATTATGATTTGATCCACTTTGAGAATAGTCGCAGCTGCGCCGACCGCGTATTTGAGTCCCCAGTATTTAAGGACATATAAATCCAATATGTTTTTCTCCTTAGCGTCACATACACCATTATTTTCAGACTCAATGTCGTATCCTGCATTTTTGTTGCCCTCCTGAAATAACGAAAATGCATTAAAACACGTTCTACCTTACTATATGCAGCCATAGGCGGATTAGTAATCTCGTAATAGTAGCTAAGAGACAGTTTTCCTTATAAGGATTACATTTGTTTCAACCTTATTATCAAATAATACTGTTTCAATAAAGTATATAAACTAGTCACCTTGTGAGCTTTGTAAATATTGTTAACAACTTCTGTGGCATTGGCTCCTGAATTGTCTGCTAAGGCACGTGGGATGCTCTCCAAAGCTACTGCAAACTTCCTTACTGCATACTGTTCTAAGCCTGGTAGTGTGTCGGCGTACTGGAAGAGTTGCTGTGCCAATTCTATTTCTGCCGCACCAGCACCAGGTAAGAATCTGAAGAAAGAATTTTTTAGGTTTTGTGTTATAAGTTGTCATTAGTAACTTTTACTTTTGGTAATACATAGTAGTGTAAGTACTGATAAAATATAATATGATTTGTATTAGTATTTAGAAAATTAGAACTACTTACTTTCCATCTCTGGCAATTCCTTTGAATGTGTTGACACCATCATCAATAGCTCTTTCTATGTCATCCATGTAGTTATCAGTAGAGCCTCTGATAACAATTGTGGATATGCGTGATTCCGAGCTATCCATGCGGAAACAAACGACGCGGGTGTCTCCTAGTTCTTCGACACCAATAGAATCACAATATCCAAGCTCTTCAGCAGTGGGTGTAGTAAGTCTTGGAAGCACCTTAAAAAAATATTAGTTAACTTTAGTATCAATCCATTTTATAATTTACACAGATGCAACTTTTTTATATAAATGGTTAGTTCATGAACAGGAAATAGGCCTTAGACAGAAAAACAATTTCTATGAAAATCTATCAAGAGTTTTTAGGTCACATCTTGATTTAAAATATAGAAGTGTCTCATAAAAGAGTAAAAAAACTAAATTGAGAACCACCAGTCAGAGTATTATTATTGCCAATAGTAAAAATATTCTTACTGGTCTAAACCAATCAGAATTATATTTATTGGAAGCAAGCACCAATGGGCAGTAGTGCAAGGATGAACATTAAGGGCTGATTTTTCATTAGTCAGACAACTTTTACCAGAGGAATAAATATATTGGGTCACCAAGTACCTAGTTTGGATATTGCTGCTTAATCTGTGTAAGTCTTCTGTTGGTGAAACTTTCATACCATGTAAAACCACTATGTATATTTAAGAACCTTGTGTAAGCTAAATAAATGAATTTGAATTGAATGTCGGTTTGACAGCTTTTGTATAGAAAATATGCCAAACTGTCAGATTTATTGTTCAGATAAAACTTATCTAAATATAGAAAAATCAGTCCTCAGTAAAATAAAACAAAATACTTGAGCTGTTGATAATAAAGTCAATCTTCAGCAACTATACTCACAGTAGCATTAACAGTCTTTGCAAGCCGGCGGATGTCAAACTTAGAGTTGAGGCGAACAGCCATCACACCATATTTGTTCAAGAAATGTAAAGCCATGTCACCAAACTTAGCACCAGCTACAACTACTTTGACTCCAGAATCAGCAATATCTTTGATTTGTTTCTCCAGCTGAGACTCTTCTCCTCTGCTGAAGTTTAGAAGTTCATCAGCTGATTTGATCAATACTGTTCCCTTGGTTTCAGTCTGGGTGATATCCACAGGGCAAGAAAACACAGCAACTTTGGCTTTTGTAGCGGAAGATACATCTCCTTCTACCTCTCGCTTGAATACCATACCAGAAAGAACTTCAGACTGTAGTAGTCCTGATCCAAGAATCTAAAAGAAATAAATATAATTCCAAATTAAATTATAAATGATTAAGTAACTTGTCAGTGATCAGATCACAGATGAAATATAAAAAAAGAAACCATGCCATGGTTTCTTTTTCTCCAGGAGTGCCGACAGAAGTGAAAACTTGAACAATTACGTGTGTATTTAAAAAATCGTCAATAGAGGATTTCACATTGGGTCTTTGGGTCCTGATTGCTCTCGGTAAAAAATTAGGCTAAGTTTTCCTTTATCTGACGTCGAGTTGAGAGTTCATATTTTTTTCACAGATAGGTTGTATTATTAGAAGGCTGCACACAAAATTTTAAGTTGCGGTAACAAACAGTTTTCGAGATTTTTTTGTTTTTAATTTAAATATTTTTGTAGTATTTGACAGAAAGTATATCGAATAACGCCTTGAAACGTTCCGTGCTACGTTCTGTAAGACTTGCGACTTTTTGTATTTTGTTTAAAATATGAAAATAACCACAATTAACTACTATTAATACTGTTTTTTAAACTAAATTAACAATAGTCAGAGCAGTTAACAATTTTTTACTTTAATTTGACCAACAATGAGATTTGTGCTGTTTTTTTTTTGAGTCACCTATAAAACTACACATTGAACCAACATATTATCCAAAAGTTACACATCTAGTCGTGGCAAGAGGACAATGTCACTTGGGGCACCCCAACTCGGACTGGTTAGGTTAGAAGAGGATGGCGGGGGGGGGGGGGGGGTGTCTAGTGAGTGAGCGAACAAAGAGCCCATCCTCTTCGTGGTTATTTTCTTGAACTACGTAGAAGTAGGAGCCCCGCATAGCGGCGACTTTACCTAACTCCATATAATTTTTTTAGTAAAAAAAAGTAACTTTGCTCGTAGAAATCTATTGCTTGAATAGAAACCTTGCTACAAAACCTTACTATAAAAAACTATGCGCGTTACACTTTTTACGATAAATTTTATTACGAAATTCCTTTGGTCAACAAAAGTTAGCTTAGGTTTAATTTAAAAAATCATAACTCTAGAGGGGGTGTTTCCGCAACTTTTCCTTTGGGGGGTGGGTTCTTCCCTCCGCCCCCTTCCCCCTAAATCAATGTCAGATAAAGTACATTCCTACCAATTAGTGGCAGTTACTTGACTTTTATTACGAAATTTCTTTATTCGACAAAAGTTAGTTTAGGAAATTAAAAAAATCATGACTGAGGGGCGGAGGGGGGTGGGTTTCTAACTCCCCCCCTAAATCGATGTCAGATAAAGGAAATTCTTACCAAAAATTATAAACGAGCTATCGACTTCAGCCATTAAAGGTAACAAACAGCACAGATTTTTACAATAAAAATACAAAGAGAAAGAAAGGGATAAAAGAATTAGTTTCCTAATGAAAGAAAGGGACTTTTCCAAAAGACGTCAACACGCTACTCATCCGTGTGCTTAAGCATTCGATGATGATAACAAGTTCCATGATTTTTGTTCACCCAAAAAGAGCTCAACGCACCTAAAGAAGTTTTCACTTCAAAAATATGATTAATATAGGTGGAGCAGAAAACTATTTTGAATAATTAATTGTCAATTCGCACCTTGCATATTCTCACATGATCAACATTGAATGTGGTCTTTTCAGGAAGAATACCCACACACGCCTTAGCAACCAGTTCAGCAATAAAATCTTCATAGCCATACTGCTTAGACATGATTGACGGAGTGATTCCTTTGATTACTGCATCAACATTTCTGCAATCTTTAATTTCTTCACAAACAAGGCTAGGGAGAATTTCCATACATTTCTCTAGAGCTTTCTCATATCCATCAGCAATTTCACTTGGGGTTACACCCAAACGCAACAATTCATCTGCTGCTTCCAGAAGGGCTCCAGAGAAGACTATAACAAAGTTAGTACCATCACCAACTTCAGAGTCTTGCATCTGACTGGCCAACACCATCAATTTAGCAGCAGGATGTTCTACATCAAGTTCTCTGATGATGGTACCAGCATCACTTGTTACAAATTGCTTATCAATGTGGTTGATGATCATTTTATTCATTCCATTTGGACCATATGCTGAACGGACACTTTGGGCGAATTGTTTGCATGAACTTATGTTTCGGTATACTGCTTCTTCCAGCCCTGAGAACATCTAGCAACAGAAAAAACAATGGTAAATAACAATCAAGTTTTGGAGATCATGATCTTAAATGAAAAAAGAACATTAGGAGGATTCAATAACTGCCGTATCTTTTTATAATAAAACAATACGTTACAAGAGAAAAAGACGAATCTCTGACCGAAATTGAAACAATAGAATGCTTTCCAAAAGTTCAACCAAAACAGCATTTGTTAGATTAAAAATGTGCAACAAACCCAAACTTATTTTAGTCAAACGACTTAGTTTTTATCGTTAGCATTATGTTTTACATGAAATCGGCATTGTAAAGTAAAAACTCAAGATTTTATGAGAAGATGTTAAAACAGATGAACCGTTCGGATGGGCGCCCGAATTGTTGGTTATGTATTGGTTAAACTTACCCGTGCTCCATCTTTTAACATTTGGGATACCCCCGGAGCTTTAGGTACGTGTAAGGCCATAGTTATTGGAAATTCGAATCACTTTCAACACAAAGAACTTATCTTGATTTCCTCGTGATCTGTTGAAATACGGCGTAAAGAAATCACGATCTCAATGGCTTGACAAGAAGAATGGAGGAGACCTGACCGGTTAATGTTGCCAGACATAAAAATTTATAATGGATGTAGCAGTGTTGCAATTTTGAATAACTATACAATTAACCGGTTAATGCCCGGGTTCTGAAGTTCCCAGTTAAACTCTCAATAACTATTGATTAAATAAAGTTATGTATAAGATAAACGTTGGTTAACTGACACTGGGTTTCTGAATCCGCAACAAGCCATTAAATAACTATGCAACCCATAACTAGTTCCTCAGTTGCCGCCAGATGGGTCTGTTCAGGATATCACGTTTAAAATTCGTTTTCGAGCGCACGCAGATGTTGTCATGTCACAATGCCATGTCGAATGTCGACGTCATTGTATTGTGTTTTTTTTTCAAAGAAGCGTTGCCTTTTTTATTATTTAAGTTAAAAGTATTTGTCTTTCCAATCGTTTGTACTTTATCCATTCTTTTGTAAAAAATAATGACAATGGACATTTGCGATTCATAAGGGGAGCTAGAGCAAGCAGATCACATCAGTGGTCTTATAAAATCTATATTATCTGAATTTAAATTCCTCATCCGTAAATATTTCGAAAGGATTTCTCCTAAGTATTAAGTTTCTTGATGCCTACTGATGTATTAAAAATAAATATAATAATAGTCTGATTTGGAGCTGCTTTTATTCATTATACTAAAACTCATTGTTTTAGATTTTAATAATTAGCTTTTACTTGCCATTTAATACTTACACGTTATAAGTATAACCCAAAACAAAATATAGATTGACTATGAAATGAAACGTCAAATAGCTATGGAACCGATAAACGGCCAACATTGGTCAGATAACATAACCTGAGTTTAAACGGAGTTTATATTACATTGCGGTGTTCGGAAACGCACTTTCACAAGTTATCAAACCAAAACCAATAGCGCTAATGAATAGATAAACTGCCGATACGAGTACCTCAGAAACCGGGCATTAGTGTTGTAAAAAGTTTGTGTTCCTCAACTTAGGCACTAAAAGGAAATACGTTCATATGTAAAAATAAACAAAATATTTTAATGATTAAAAAAAAAAATCAGCAATGATACCCATCATCTGGAGTATGACAAAAAAAACATAAATAATTAGTACTATAACCACCTGTAAGGATATTACGGTTTTCCTTGCTGTTTAAGAGATAATTCGATTTTCATACAAGTTTCATACAAATTTTTCGTAAAAAAAATATAGTTCCATCGTTTTTGTGCATAATTAACTCGGGTGTCATTTTTGTATAGAGTAATAACGAATAGACACGATATACGGCAAAAAATCCGGCACTTGGAAATTGAAATCGCTAAGTCTATGAAAGCCGATTTTCGGCCCACCGTGCGGCGTAGCACAAAACTTTTGACTTCTTCTTTCTCTCTTTCTTTCTTCTTTTTGACTACTATTGCGTTTCGAGCGATATGCTTACAATTAGCACGTGTATACGAAAAGAGTATGCTCATGAAAAAGCACACTATTAAATTGTAAGCCGGTAAATAGTTTCGTGCTAATTAGCACACAGTGTGAAGTGAGAGTGCTTGGAAGTGAGTCGAAAGTAGAAAGCAAGTCTGAACGCGTTCTTTGCGAGCATGCTCCTTGATGTGTAGAAGTGCATAGAACACGAGGGCTCAATGGGGCGATGGAAAACGTTAAATCTAATATTTCTATACTGTAGGGGAGAGGGGGGTACAGTGGACCACTTTTTTATATGCGATTCAAATCACTAAATATACAATAAATAATAAAAAAAAACAATACGGCTTGATTAATAGAACGGGATGTTGGCTAATAAAATCAATTATTATTTCAACTTTAGCAATAACATCAATAGTTTTCTGGCAGTAAACGTTTTTTTTTTGACTTGGGAAATTACCCACTGTATACTATACCCCACATCTGGGATACAGTGGATCTTCACGTGGGGTACTCTGGATCGTAGTGAGGTACAGCGAATCAACACATGGAATTACCTTATTTTCTTGGTTAGGTTAGGTTCAGTGACCTGTTTCAATAAAAATATGAAATAAAAGATTAATTTGATTAATAAATACAGGAAAAGTAATAGATTTCGTACTTTTTTTTTTTTTTTTTTTTAGCTTTTATTAATCAAATACAAAAAAAAAATACATTTATTTGTTACATCATACCACACAAACCATCGCGGGTTTAACAGCGGTATGGCCAGACACGGCAACTCGGTGCCACTACATAATAATAATGTAGGAAACAATTTGGTAATTAGATCTATATAGGTACTTATATATCCTATTATAACGCACTGCGATCTAAAAAGTATCTTTTTAATACCTTTGAGCAGTTCTTCGCATTTAATACATCGCAGATTTCCAGAGGTAAATCATTCATAAACTATGGTAGCATACATTCCCACGTCCGAGCTCCATAAGCATTATTAGATTTAGGTTCGATAAATGCGGGTAGGTAAGTCAAACAACGCAGCGACTTAGGTCTTACGTATTTACGAATTTCACTTACATTATGGTAATTCTCACTTATAACACGTAAACGTACCTTGTCAAAGACATTTACAATTTGACAGTGCTTAAATAAACCCGTATCATTGTCTTGGAATTCGTGTTTTATTCTTGTGGGTACAATCGTTTTTAATATGCGTAACTGTAACTTGTAAATATCCTCGAGATAAGTCTTGTATGTACGCCCGTAACTACTTAGGCCGTAAACAATTACGGAGTCGGCCAGTGCCAAATACAATGTTCTAAGTGTTCCATAGGGTAGTTTATACTTAAGTATCGATAACTTTGCCAATATAGATCTAAGCTTATTACATACATGATCAATGTGCGGCCGCCAGTGGAAATTACTATCTATTATCACACCAAGATACATATGTCTAGTCACCAACTCTAATTTCTGGCAACTACACGCTGGGACTGGTCGATGAAGACACAGGTGCCCATGGGCAACGACAAGAGGCACACACGACGTCGTCAGGTATGGCGAGTGTACATGCAGAAGTTTGGTTTTTTTTGCATTGATTACAAGACCAACGTCGTGAGCCCACTTACATATGAGGTCGAAGTTACTCTGCATCACTCTCTGTGCCTCCCGTATGTCCCTGTGTGCAGCAACCAAACATGTATCGTCAGCAAATTGGTACACGGAGCCTTCCGTGAAAATGTTACACATGTCGTTCACGTACAGTAAGTATTCGGGCAGTAAGTACTTACAGGCCACAGCGTGAGCGTCAAGGGCGCTGGCTGTAGTGAGGTGGAACTATTATCGCACCCGTTTCATCTGTGTGCGGCGTGTTTGTAATCGATAGACAAGGAGATATTGCCCGGTTCCTAATTTCCTATTCCTATAGAAACGATTCGTTTTTGTTTACGGATGGTAGAATTGTCTACGAGGCGTAACCCAAAAGTGTTCCTTTAAAACGTTTCGTCAGCTACGTTACCGTTGGCTTGCTAGCTACGGATGGAAGGGCTACGAATAACGGATACTAGAGTAAATGTATGGAGATGCCAGCTCGTACCATTCCTATATTTTTTTTAAACGCCAACTAGCTGTCACAGTTACTATACTCCATTTGAAATAAGATTAGACATTTAACTAAACCTTTTTTACAGTCCGATCAACCGATTTTGACTTCTATTGCGTTGTTGGCATGACAAATGGCAGCTGCAGTAAACAGTTGGTATTGTAACTACTTTTATGCTTTTAATGCCATCCTTATGCCTACGGTATAGAAGTCAGAATCGGTTGAAAGGACTGTAAAAAAGGTTTGTGTAAATGTCTAATCTTATTTCAAATGGAGCTTATGCGCATGTGATTTATTTACTCGCCGAAATTGGTCGGATAAGTTCTAAAGTTTTATTATTATTCGTTTATTCAATTTAACTACATATTACAATACATTTTTAAATATTTTTATAAAATAACCTTATAGAAAAACATTTAAAAATATAAAAAATAGTGGTCCGCCGGTATCGGGAGCAGGGTCCAAGCTACTTACGAGTTTTCATGATTAACGTTAAAAGATATCAAAATGCCTCATTCAGATGTTGAATTGAGTGATCTAGACTGGAATAGCTCTATGGTATAGATTTTTTACAAATTAGGTACGGAGGACATCTTTCATATAAACCAGACGCCACAGTTACATTTTGCCAAAGTTCAGTACTAGTCATTGCTAATATTATTTTCAAATCAGTTAATATGTACAGACGCCAGCACATCAAGCTTCCCCGAATCTGTCAAATTTCTTTGATAGATTTTCAACTTTATCACATAGGCATAAGGTTCATGTTCAATTGAGAAAAATTGACAGTTTAGGGTAGGTTGATGTGCTGGCGTCTGTACCAAAACCAAAAGTAATCAAATTATCGTTACTACTTAAATTAAGCATAATTTTCAATCTTTTTAATTCAAAAAGCTCTTTTATGCGCAATGAATGCCGGTTGATTATCGTCGAAGGGCTTCTGTCAGCGGGTGGCCGACATCTGTTCGTACTTTCGTAGCAGTTAGAGGACGACGAACAAATCTTTTAGGAACATCTTTGGAGATTATTATTATAGCGTTTTGTTCAAACAAAAGCAAATTAATATAAAATGTAAGTTAGAAAGAACTACATCTTTTTCTTAGCTAAAGAATCGCAATATAAGTAAAACTAACATTATGTAGTATTTAAATATCTCATAATGTTTGAAAAAAAGGTCGTAGTTTCTGAACTACACATAATATACATTTTGTAATAACGAAACGTAAAGAGGAGCATTGAGGACCATCGGTTAACAAGTAGGTAACCGACGAATGTTCGTAGCTGGTAGGCTAGATAAAATCTTTGTGGAACACCAAGTTACGCCTCGTTATAAGTAGCTTGAACAAGAGTGGTTGCTGTTAAACTATGACGATCCGTTGAATACAGGAACCGGGCAATACACGTGGATTCACTGTGCCCCACGGTCCACTGTACCACCCTCTCCCCTAATCATGAATACACGGTCGCCACTATACCTATAACAAATTACAGGGAAAATGCTTACTTACCAATGTTTATTAGTCCCACAGATATAGATAGACCTAGATAACGCAAGACCAGCATAAATTGTCACGCTGAGTCTGTAACTCTGTATCGGTGTGCCTCGCTAGTAGGACGTCAGTCAAAAAAATCAAAAATGCCTAATTTGCGCTGTGATAAAATTGTAAAAACTGCACAAATGTGACTAGAAAAAATAAAGATAACGTTTCCTTCCATCGGTAAGTAATTTTATGATTAATATTATGCGTAATTCATTTTAAAATCAATTATACCACAGTAATACCAAATTTGAGAAAAACATAGGTCATCGAAAGCATGCTGTATATTCGTAATACATTGCGGCTTTTACTTGGAGCGGTTGATGTGGCGTTCTGTGTTAACAAATAATGAATGTCAAAACAAGTGATATTATCGTATATCGCTTCAGTTTCAGTTCAGTTTCGGAGTACAAGCGCTTTTATAATTTTTCTGTCAATTTTAGCGATTAGTGCTGTTCATACTATCCAGTTCCTCCCTCTCACGGAGAGGAGGCCTGTGTCCCAGCAGTGGGAACGTTATAGGCTGAGTATGTATGTTTGTATCCTATGCAACACAAATCGATTCTCGAGTATCGATTTCGGAAACAGGAATTATTTTGTATTTTATATTTAAATCAAAAAAAAAAATCGTAATGTTTCGTGATTTTTTAGTTTTCCACATGATCTCAATTTAAAAGAACAATGCATTGAGGCGACGGGAAATAAAGATTGGTTCCCAACAAAGTATAGCACTATTTGTTCGATACATTTTGAGGAAGAAAGCTTTGTAGAAGAGAAAAAGCATCGAACATTGACAAAAGCAGCATGTCCGATTGATGTACTGAAGATCATAACTAATGAATGTAGTTAATTGATAAGATTCTGTAACTTCTCGAGATTTTTTATAAAATTTTGAATTTTACTTGTACAGACGCTAGCTTATCAAGCCGGGTGGCTTGATGTGCTGGCGTCTGTCAAATTTCTGACAATCTGTTAAATTTCTTTGATAGATTTTCAACTTTATGCCATAGGTATAAGGTTCATGTTCAATTGGTAAAATATGACAATTTGGGGTAGCTTGATGTGCTGGCTGGCGTCTGTATTTGTATTACAGAATGCTGAATCGGGTGCCACACGCGGCGGTGTCTATGTAACGATTTGGTTTTCACATCACTAAATAGTGCTTGTGACGTCATAGTAGGTAGTCAAAAACGGCACGCTTGGTTTTCATACAGATCGTGATACTTGCGTTATCTAGGTCTATGATTAGTCCTGCTGAATAGCGGGGCCGAGCTAGACGTCGACTGTCGAGCTACCAAATAGGTATTCGTTCAGTAGTTAATGATTAGAGGATGGGGTACGATAAAAGGAAGATTTTTTTCCGGCAATGAAATGCCGTAATAATGGCTACAATATTTATTTAAAAATACATCACTGGAGAAGTTGATAGTTGATTAATTTGGCAACACGTCTACGGTCGCGTCCTCACCAAAAGCGATCGTCGCACTCTTAATGAATAATGAATTTGACATAGTCACGTGATGAATAATTGAAGAACGTCGTCGATCGCGTAGGTACTCGCGCGATGGTCGCTTTTGTTTAGGATGCGGGTATTACATTCTTGTTTCTCTATAGACACTACTTTTACAACAAAAAAATGACAATTCCGGTACCTATTGGAAACTACAATAATCCTAAAATAAGCAGCCGGTAAAGAGGTAGGCTGCGGATTAAAAAAAATCACGTATGTTTATATAAATATAATGATATAAATCACAAAAATATTTATCTACTAACATCAAATAGTGGTGATTTACATTAATATGACAATCCATCGATCATGATGAATTTTATTAAACTAATTAATAACGAAAAAAAAAAACTTATCGTCCACACTCCTCCACTGTTCCTACGTTTAGGCCAACTGTCTCTGTTCCGCGCTTGCTTACCAAGTAAAGCAGTACAGTACAGTCGTACTTTTCTTTTGTAATATAATATATTTCAAGAAGCTTAGCGGCGCAAGTAAGTTTAGGGAATGATTCAGCAACCGTTCTCCTAAGACCGATTCGCCATTGGACTGTTCGTCGACAGGATGATTCATTTATTTCCGTTTCCCCAGCAGGGTCTTTCACCTAATGGGTACGAATTATACCAACATATTTGTTAATTTAATGGCATTTTATATTTAAAAAAATAGTTTGGGTTCCATTCAAAACTTTTTCGGAAGTTGTTTGATCCTCATCAACCTTATTTTTGTGACGCCACTAACGCTATATAAAATATATTATTTCAGAGTTTTTCTTTTCCTAATCAGTATTTATTACCCTAGCAATTTCCTAGCATTAACATCACAGTGTGGTCCCCTAAACATTAAATTACGGAACCAAATAGTATCAAAATAAATGTAAATTAATACTGTTCGCCATCAAAATAAGTAAGAAGCACAAAATAATTATAAACTAATGTTACACGAGAATATAGGAAACATAGAAATAATTGAAGTACATATATGTGAGAATTCTGTATTGATGCAGGGAGGGGACCAAGTCAATTATTATTTATATTTTACTTTTATCTCTCATTAACTCTATAATAACTTGTAGACACAAAACATTTACATGAGTGTGAATATAATGGTTTAATACCGTTTAAGTATATGTATAACTGCTCTGCTCCTCGGCTGTATAATTGAACCCAAACATGCTTGAAACTTGGGAAGTTAGGTACTACGATGTAATGAGTTAATGAAGTTGCATTGCCGGGTCAAAAATGTTGAAGGTAGTGTCAGACACATGCTTGACCTGTCATGTAACAGCTTAAAGCTAGGCTGCAATCAGGAATTCAAGACACTGGGTTCAATTACAAGCCTTTTCAAAATTTTAATAAAAAATAATTCATGCTTCTTTAAATATTCGAGCTTAGCTCAGAACAAAATTATCTAAAATGAAAACTTATATTCTATAAATAAATATGTTTACATAATTTCACATCAGTTGGTATAAAAAAAAAATAAGTACGGAGCAACAAAAATCACAGTCAAAACAACAATAATTCTGTATAATCTTATAAAAATACAAGTAGCATCTTCTCTTCTTGCAGCTCAAACGAAACTAGACGGAATACACGCATCATTAAACATTCCATTCAAATGATAAAATTGAAGGTCTCGATCTTTGCATGTTTATAATCAACATACTACTATGGATGTTTAAAGATGGGTAAAACGAGAGAACTTAAAGTTACTAGCAGTCTCCTAAGCAATATATAACTAAAACTAAGAACTCCTATTTATTTTGCATCCTTAGTACTGAGATCAGTTACCAATCAAGAATATTATTAACTAATGTTCTTCAGTTAATTCTTTTTACATAATATTATTATACCCAAAACATATTTTCGAATGTAAACCAAAGGAGGACCTTATCTAAACAACATTAAGTAATTCATTTAAAAATACATGAGAATACAACATTATGAACTATTATTACTATACTATTCATCACACTGAATATCTACTGATGATTCAAAAAACATCTATTAATTAAATACAATGTATATTAAAATATTCAAGTCTAGCTTTATAGCCTTTAAATTCGATACTGGAATCAATTTAGTAACAGTCTTGCAAATTAAAAACAAAGATCAAAAGAGCCTGTCGAGGGATGAAACCCATATCCAATGATAAATGATGAGTGGAATGATATGAATGAAAATAATGATGAAGGGACGGCCAACACAAGAAAATAAAAGAGCGAACCTTACGGTAGTCGCATAAATGATGTGTAACATCTGACATCTCACCTTGGTAATGAGCAACATTAATATTATATCCTGAAAAAAATATTAAGGTATTATTTGAAATGATTTTTCGTAATGAAGAAAATTCTTTTTAATGAATAATTATATTTTTTTAAATAAACACTAGGAGTACTCAATGCATTTTTTTATATGAAGACAGTTATTTTAGCAATGCCAACTCGTAAAACCGCGCGGTCATCGGTCAAATAGCGCGCGCTTCCCCGGCTTCCTGTTACACATTTCCGTCCCTTTATCCCTTTCACGAAATCACATCAAATGCTTAATCATTTTAACACCAACAAAATCTTACACGGTCAGCAATATATATTTACAGGTTGGGAGGAGGCGCAGGATACCATTGGATTCTTTTGTGACCTCTCCAAGGCATTTAATTGCGCACGAAACCTTGCTTTTAAAACTTGAGCATTACGGACTAGGTAAACTTGCGCTCAGTCTAGTAAAATCTTATTTAAGTGATAGACAGTTCATATAAATGGTGTCAATTCACTTGGTTTAAAAATAAAAATGCGTGTCCCACAAGGCTCAGTCCTTTCCTAGTTTCAGTATATTTTAAGATCTACCCCATTTATTTAAAAAAAACAACCACAAATGGTGTTATTTGCTGACGATACATCCGTAATTTTTAATTGAAATAGACGTGCATCAAAAATCTTGACGACGTAAATAACGCCCTACTACTGGTAAAAATTGGTTCAGTGCTAATAATTTAGTATTAAATGGCAAAAAAACGAAGATTTGCTAAAGCAAATCAAATTGATTGATAAACCAAATGTCTGTTTTCCTAGGGATCACGCTCGACTCAAGGCTACAGTGAAGTCCTCATTTAACAGCTCTTGCAGGACGGCTAAGTTCAGCAGCATATGCTGTAAGAAAAATCCGCCAATTCGCTAATGTAGAAACCGCGAGGCTAGTCTATTTCAGTTACTTTCATAGCATCATGTCTTACGGTATTTTACTATGGGGACGGGCTGCAGATATCGAGTCTAGTTTTATTCTGCAGAAAAGAGCCATTAGAGCAATGTATGGCCTCCGTATGCAGGATTCTCTAAGGGAACTGTTCAAAGTTATAAATATCATGACGGTACCTTGTCAATATATCTATGGGAACATCATGTACGTCAGGAAAAATCTAAATCTTTCAGTATAAAAGAGGTGATAAACACACCATTAGGACTATAAATAGGGACCAATTAGTTCAACCAGGCTTCAGACTGGCTAAAGTAGACTTATCCTTCATGGGGTACTGTTTAAAATGTTACAATAAAATACCTCCCCACATACTCCCACTAAATGAAACGGAATTTAAATCTTGTATAAAACGCACACTATGCAGCCATGCTTATTATAAGTTGGGGGATTACATCGCTGACAAAAATGCTTGGCTAAACGCTGCTTGTCCTGCTCCACAAGGTACCTTAAACTAAATTGAATAGCATTTGTAAATACTGTTGGAGCTGCTGAAGACTGTAAAAGCTATCTTTGCATTGTATAAATTCAAAGTTTTAGTATTGTATAATAAATTGCATAGCATATGTGTGAGCACTTTGTTCCTACTATAAAGCTAACATTTACAGGGTACGTCTTTCATTGACTTGAATGTGCCCTGGCAGCTGAGAGTATGTCATGCTCACTCAAAAACCTCGCTGGTGGTGGCGTGTGTGTTGGATCATTAAGTTCCCTTCAAAATGGTTGAGCTGAATGGTGCTGATCCATACGTAATGTTCGTGAACGGGCGCCGCCAGTAGGGACTAGTCATCTCTTAGCTCCCACGGCTTATTTTAATTTCTGAATTGTTATTTTATTTTGTTTTAATTAGGAACGCTTTTAATGTGCACGTTTTTTTACATCGTTCTCACATTGATAATTTCAACATAATGATGTAACCAACTTTTTGTACAAATATCATAATTTTAAAAGAGTGTCAATGGAGTTTCTTGCCCGTTCTTCTCCATAGGTACCTACGCTTTGGAATGGGCAACTAGCTTCATCTTTCTAAGTCACCGACCTTGACAATTAAAATGTGCCTGTAGTTGGTTTATTTGAAATAAATGCTTTGAGTTTGAGTTTGACTCCCACAGATGTTAAGAAAGCGAGAGGAAAGATGTTACTCATCAATAACACAGTATTGCCCCCGATTCCGAGTAACAAGTTATAAATGAAGGCGTTACCAACGGTTATCGTAGAAAATTGGGGGAACAGTAAGTTTGCAATATACAATCAACTTGCCATCGCGACCAAATCCGAGTCACTGGGTGACAATTTGACCATCCGGACGCGGATCCTCGGGCGAACATGAACAAGGTTAACGACATCTATGATAATTATATAATCACAAAAATCTCAAAGTCAGATGTGGCTGGGTCAATTTAGTAGATACTTATAAGTATTACTTATTAGTAGTAAAATTGAGAATCTACCTTTTGGAATAAGAACAAACATTTAACATTAATGAACACTGACTAACTGTTTAGTTGCAGTCGCCAGTAAAAGTAATAGCCTAGTAGGCGTAAAATAGTAAATTTACTACAATGTCAACATGTTATATTTTCATATGTATTGTACACAGATCAAAAATATAAGGTTAGTCCAGACAAGTGTCTCTGTGGTTATTAAACGTATTGAATTACTAGTGTACAGCTGAATAGTCGTCATCATCATCATCATCGTCGTCGTCGTCCCCCGAAAATGACGTCATGGAAAGAATTGGAATATACAGAGCTGGGTCCACCGGTCGGTGGATAGCGTCGTATCAGAAGACGCTCTTGGGAGGCGGCACCGCAACCACCGCGGCTCCAGCCCTGCCCGTGCTCAGAGGGGCAAGTTTTCGCCAGCAGTTGGACTCAGAATCGTACACTTCCACCACACACAGATACTGCACGCCGTCGTAGCCACCTGATGAGGTGACAATGTTGTATTAGCAAGTGTTGTGGATGTCGCAGCTATCTGATTAAATTAGTCAGCTAATTGGACGCCTAGGCGGTTCATTAAATAGCTGAAGGACAACTAGCCGAGTCATTGAGCGCAACGTTTAACCAGATGACTGAATGTCGTGTAGTCATTTCGTTAATTTGGATATTGATGAATTTGTGATGTTTGATTTGGGTGACTATAAGTTCACAAATTATGTACGACTACTTTTTACTAATACCTAGGGGCATGTGCTTTACCTGTGGACGTTTTCCAGAATGTGACACAAAAGTATTTTTTTTAAATAAACCCTTTATTTGTATGAAAAACTTATTTATTTAACGGTTGAATTACTAATTAACTCTTAAAAAAAATCAGTTTCTAATGCGATATCTATCATAATCGCTGTGAAAATTAAAGATTAAAAAATAAACTTATTTTGTCTATAGGTACAACATACAAATGTACCTATGGACTGCACAAATGTACTTGTGGACGGAAATGTACCTCTGGACAATCAATAAACATTATTACAAGAATATTTAAAATTAACATCAATAAACTTAAAAAAATATATAAGAACTCTTAACTAAATAGGAACTAGCAGTCTAATATAGATTTTTGGAATTATAGCAATATTCACTATATAAATCTTTGGCAGAATCTGTACTATCATCAGAGTCATCATCTAATTTGTAACACCTCAGACAAACAAAGTTACACTCATCATCAGAGTCGAAATTATCCTTGTGAGATTTTGGTACACATTTTTGGTGATACCGTCCTTCACATAATGAACAGGTAAGCATCTTTTTCTTATCTTCATATTTTCTACACGCTACACACATCACCAGTGATATTTGACGATCTTCAAGGATGTCGATCTTTTTGTTTGAAGGTATTTTTCTTGAACTAGGGCCTGGCCTAGAAAGAAGATCGACTGGCACAGGTTTCTTTTTTGGTCTTTTCGGTTTCTCTTCTTTCTTCTTTTCTTTTCTTTCTTCAGATTTTCGTTTCTTTTCAGTCTTTATTACAGCTTCGTTTCGGATGGCTATTTTCTCCGGCGTGTCAGTAAGAATTCTTGTTTTGCCAGGTTTTCTTCCACGTTGCGATAACTTTCTCGATGGCGCTTTTGGAAAAGGACGTAAAGATTCCAATGATGGACAAGTAGCAGAATCTTCAGGGGTTGAATTTTGGTCCGAAAATAAAACACGACAAGCTTGATTTTGTAAGCGTTCAACAGGAATCACAACTTCTGACTGATTTTGTTCTTCGCTAATACCTTTTTGTTCCTGAGAAAAACCAAGATCTTCTGCAAGTGGTTCTAGCTCCAAATTGTTAACTGTAGTATCAATGACAGATGGCTCTGGACGATCAGTGACATACGAACACAAAAAATCTTCCTCTGTGAATATTTCCCTGTTAAAAGGACATATGCCCGTTACTTCAAAACTTTTAATTATATTTTTTGGTGTGAATGAGAGAGCGTATGCTTCTCCTATGATCTCTGCAACATCGTAAATCGTAATAGGTTTTCCAGGGTGGTTCATCATCCATCTGTCAGCGGCCTTATTATATTGTGTCTTAAACGGTCCAAACACACATCTATCCAGTGCTTGCAAATTGTCAGAGGTATGGGGAGGTAAAGTTAAAAGAACAATACCGTTGTCGGAGGCTTTGTCAATTATTTCAATGGAGATATGCGTTTCATGGTTATCCATTGTTAATAGAACTGGACGTTCTTTTGTAGGTTTGGCAAATGCGATAAAATGGTCTAAATATCGTCTAAAAATCTGTTCTGTGGACCATCCAGATTGATTTGCCTCTCCAACAGAACCCGGCGGGGCACCCTTTAGCATGTTATCCTTAAAAAAAACTCTAGGAAAAATTATCATCGGAGGTACTGAGTTTCCTACAGCATTAATGCAAGCAATCATGGTCGTATTGACACCTCTTTCTCCAGAAGTTAATTTTCCTAACTGCTTAATTTTTTTTGGTGCTATCACCTTTCTTGGCTTATGAACTGTTGATATTCCGGTCTCATCAACATTATATATGGAATCAGGTGGAAAGCTATACTTCTCCAAAACTTTTTCGAGATTATCATAGAAATTGGACACATTTGTTCTGTTAAAACTCGTAGCTCTCGCCAAACTGGTTGCCTCAGGTTTTCGTAGCGAAAGCTCTGGAAAACGCTGTCGATAACATCGAAACCATCCTATGCCAGCCATTTTGTTTTGATGCCAGTTTTCAGGAGTATTTTTTTTATTTTTTGCTACAGAAAACTGGTAAGCAAGTTCTCGGACTTGTTTAGAATCTAAACCCATATGCATGTACGCTGCTTTTTCTAAGTATTCACGTAACTGAATCTCTTCATGCTCTTCAAATACCTTCTTTACGTCATTCTTCAATAGTTCTATTGATTTTTCACTAAGATCATTGTTTTTATTAAGCTGAAAATATTTGAAAATTGTAGACTTAGGTATTTTGTATTTTTCAGCCACCTTACGAACTGAGCATCCACTTTTGACTTCTTTAAGAGCCTCCGATAGAGTGTCTGGACAAATTTTATCTCGTTTCACTCCGGTTTTACTACGTGGCACTGAAAAAATACAAAATTATTGTAACATCTTTTATGTATCTAAATTATGTCCACAGGTACAACCGAATATATGTACCTGTGGACAGTCCATAGGTACATCCGATACCCCGTCCACAGGTACAAATATTAAGATATGACCGTTAAGTATTTGAAACTTTTCAAAGAATATCAATAGGATTGCGAAAAGGTACTTAAAGCAATAAAAAAACACTACGTTCTGTAATACACCTACATTCTCACTTCTAGATTGAGTTATCTAACTGAATAATACCTTGAAAATTAACATAAAAACTTACTTTTTGTAGTAAAAATCTTCAACAGCACACCACAACGAACTTAGACCAGATAGCACAATGACAGTTAGTCAGTGTTGCCATTCGTTAAAAATAGTTTACGGATGCGTTCAAGCTATGAATATAGGTCTTTTATTCATTGAAATATTGTTAGTGTCCATAGGTAAAGCCGTCCATAGGTAAAGCACATGCCCCTACTACTTAGTAACTAGTAATAGTGAATTGTTGGTTTACAACAAAGTATACTTAGCAAGAATATTACTCAATAATAATTAAGTCAGTCAGTAAGTTCAGTCAGTTTAGACTCAAATATTTCGCGAAAACTTGCAGAAGACGTAGTATTATTTGGCACCTCCATGTTTTGATACTATTTTGACCATATCACACTTTAATTTCACTTAAAATTGCACGCAAGAACGAAAAATAACATTTGCGCTATTGACGCCATATTGTTTTGGTGACTGCTAGAGCCGCACTGGAAAAAAACACTAAACTAAATTGGAATCACTGAGTCTTGGTCAGTCATCTTCAAAGGGCTGGCTTTAAATACGCTAAGTTGTTAAACGTTGAATGAATCTAGTTCAATTAACTATCGGCATAGGCATCCAATTGGATGCCGGCGTTTAATGAACGGCCTAGCCATCCAATTAGCTGGCTAATTTAACCAGATGGCTGCGACATAGAGCTCACTGTTGGGCGTAATTAATTTAGGTGATTGAATTACATGTAGAAAAATAGTTTAATTACATATATTTTTTAAGTTAAGAACTAAAATAAACCGAAAAACCGGTTAAATATACCGATATTTGTATAATTTAATTTATAATCAATCTGTATCTGAGAAAAGTAATTCGTAATTACATTTTTTAATTATAAGTATAACAGTTATTACATTTTGGATATATAATTCAATTACATTTTTCCCAGCACTGGTTAAAATACGACTCACAACACTGAGTTACTTACACACATTGACATCACCTAAAATTACAAGAAATTATTTGAACATTTCACAATTTCATGTAATAGATATGAGTTATTTTAAGTTTAAATCTGAATCTGCAGTTCTAAACTGATTTCTTTAAAAAAAATACTCTTACTAACAGCAATAATCCTATCTCCGAGTAGGCAGGAACCAATAACATCCCTGCCATATGACAGCTGCACTAGGAGCAACGAGTCTGCTACCGTGTCGTATCATAAATATTTTGTAATTCGGACTTACCAACAGCAACGATCCGATCTCCGAGCAGGCAGGAACCAATATAATCCCTGCCCAATGACAGCTGCGCTATAGGAGCAACGAGTCTGCTATCGTGTCGTATCACAGATATTTTGTAATTCGAACTTACCAACAGCAACGATCCGATCTCCGAGCAGGCAGGAACCAATATAATCCCTGCCAAATGACAGCTGCGCTATAGGAGCAACGAGTCTGCTATCGTGTCGTATCACAGATATTTTGTAATTCGAACTTACCAACAGCAACGATCCGATCTCCGAGCAGGCAGGAACCAATAGCATCCCTGCTAAATGACAGCTGCACTAGGACCAACGAGTCTGCTATCGTGTCGTATCATAGATATTTTTTAATTCGGACTCACCAACAGCAACGATCCGATCTCCGAGCAGGCAGGAACCAATAGCATCCCTGCCATATGACAGCCGCGCCAGGAGGAGCCACGAGTCTTCTATCGGGTCGTATCGCTCGACGCAAGCCAATCGGCCACCGACAGTGTTGGCGGGCGCTTCATGGCCTCCCAAGGCATATAAGTAGCCACCTGCTGCACACACCTGTAAACAATTATCATTTCTAAATTAAGAACCGTGTCAGCTAATTATTTATATACAGGACAGCCGCGACGCCGCGCCCCGGTGCGTTTTCCGGCAAACGGTTTTTTGTTCTCCTTAGAACACCTTTTTAATGAAAAATTTTCATAAAAATAATAGTTTAAAAAACTAAAAAACACGCTTTAAAAACCAAACTAAAAAAGGAGAAAATAATTTAATTCAATTAAAAAGCGTGGGGTGCTTTTTGAGGTATTTTTATAATCACTTACTGTCAAGCACCCCACGCTTTTTAATTGAATTAAATTATTTTCTCCTTTTTTAATTTGGTTTTTAAAGCGTGTTTTTTAGTTTTTTAAACTATTATTTATTTTCTATATTTTAGTTCTGCTAACTACAAAAACGTGCTTTTTTTTTCTATTTTTTTTATTATTATTATTGAATTGTCATCGGTCCTCGACAAGTTTACAAAGTTACAATGAAATCTGACCGTTTAAAGTGGGTCAAAATCGCGCTCAAAGGAGTCGGTTACATACATACAAACAAACAAACTAACAAACAAACATACAAGTGAAGCTACCAAATGGAAACGTACTAGGTGCGTTCCGTTGGATATTCCGCCGCCTTTCTAGTTTCCACATCCTATTATCAATACAGGGTGGCAGGGACATCGACGCGCAAACTGGATTATGAATTCAGTATACGATTCTAGACCAACTAGCGTAGAAAAAATTAGTCGGTAATTTAAAAAAAAAACGAGCGAGCCTTACAGTAGTCGCATATGATGTGTAACAGCTGACACCTCACCTTGGTAATAAACAAACTTGTACCAACCTCTCGGAAAATGGGTTGGTACTATCTGACGGCCAACTCTACCACCGCGTGCGCTTATTCGTCAAATCAAATAGCGCGCGCTTCTCCGGTTTCTTATTTTTTTAAATTAATATTACTATTTGGGCTTGCTCTTGACCCTGGATCACATTGTTACACATTTACGTCCCTTTTCACGAAATCACTTCCACAGATAACACGCGCTGACTACAAATGGTGTTATTTGCTGATGACACATCACTGATTTTTAAAGTTAAGAGACATGCACAGGAGCTTGACGACGTAAATAATAGCGTTATTTACGTCGTCAAGCTCCTGTGCATGTCTAGTTAAGGTCCATAATTGGTTTACTGTAAATAATTTGGTATTCAATGGAAAGAAAACTAAATGCATAAGACTCACGTTACCGAATTTTAGAAGTAGTGAATGTCACGTTGTATTGAATAAGGAGATACTAGAATTCGCCGAACAGACGGTTTTCCTGGGGATCACGCTTGACTCAAAGCTACAGTGGGGTTTTCACTTAACATCACTTGCAGGGCTGCTAAGTTCTGCCGCTTACGCTATTTGGAAGATCCGCCAATTAACAGACTTGGATACCGCGAGACTGGTCTATTTTAGTTACTTTCATTTCATAGCATCATGTCTTACGCCATTTTGCTACGGGGACGGGCTGCGGATATTGAGTCTATCTTTATTCTGCAAAAGAGAGCTGTCAGAGCCATCTACAACCTCCGCAGACGTGAATCTCTAAAGGAACTGTTCAAAACAATTAACATAATGACGGTACCTTGTCAATATATCTATGAAAACATTATGTATGTTCATAAATCGTCTTCTCGCATTAAAACTGTATAAACTCAAAACTTACTAATTTTACAGGAGAGCGTTTTAAAGAGTAAATACTGGTGATACCAAACGTTTCCGCATATTACCCCCATTTTGAATAATTTTGGAAATTGTACACTTTTAATGCGAAAAGGCGAAATTATGTCGAGTCCAAGCCAGATAAGTCTAGTCTGTGCGTGTCCAAGATCGGCACTAATCGTCGTCTTCTACTTTTTTTTTTTGGGTGGGAAATCATCAAATAACTGCTCCCGCTCTGGGTGAAGCGGGAGGGCGTGTCAGACTTTTACTGACTAAAACCCACCCGTGTTCCCTCAGTTGCCTGTGTGGCAGGAGCCGCGGTATCTCTTTCGAACAACCCGCACCCCTGGCAGGCATCGGCCCTTGCGGACCCCACCATTTGGTGCTGACATCTCTTTGAGGCGCGCGTGGAACACAACGCGCCGTCGACCCGGGCTTGGTCCTTACCGGACAGCGAGCTACCCATTACTCGCCGTCCGCAAGCCGGCGCCTACGGTGGCCGGGAATCAGCCTGGGATTCCCGACGCCCAGGGCGTCTCCCGCGGCGACTACGGCCGTGAGGGCGCATATACTGCCTCTCCCTCACGTGCGCCGCCTCCCTCTTCGCGAGCATTACTGCTTCGCAGAAGGAGGTGACGGCTAACCATTCACTCTCGCTCCGTACCATGGCCTGCACCAGGGCCGGACGCGAGAGATCGCCGCCGCCGATCGCCTCCACGAGGATACAGCGGTGCTCCGCCCAAGCCAGGCAGACCGCCACCGTATGCTCCACCGTGTCCTCAGGGCGATCTTCGCAATGGAAACACCCGGGCGTTTCCTCCCGCCTTATGCGAAACAAGAACCTCCCGAAACAACCGTGTCCGGTGAGGACCTGCGTCAGGCGGAAGGTGAGGACGCCATGCCGCCTCTCAAGCCACTCCTCAAAGAGGGGACTTACCGCCGCTATCGTGGCGTGCCCAGTGGTCTTCTGCTTACGGTGCAAATTAGTGCATATTACGAAGCAGCACCCTCAGTCGTATGCAGCTGCAGACTCATCTAGCCATGGCGGCCAATCTCTACGGAGACTGCCTAGCCTTCGGCGCGGGAGATATTATAGTGCACAAGTGTGTGCGCAGACACAGGTGCACTTGCTCTTCCCTCACTCTCATAATTCGATGGGACGGCAATCCGACACGACCGGAGAGAGATCAAGCGCAGGACCAACGGCTTACCGTGCTTTCCGAGGCGCGGGGGTCTCACACCGCAAACTTCCAAAGCTCGGGTAAAAATTCCCGATGGAAAATCCCAATATCACTTTGCCCGACCCGGGAATCGTACCCAAGACCCCACGCTCAGCAGTGGCGCTTGCGGCCAAGAGACCAAGAACCTAGGTATCAAAATAGGCATGGACAAAAAAATAATTTGATTGAATTTGTCCATGATAATAGTTTAATTTCTTGAAAATTGTTCTACATAGGTAGGCTCAACGTCTACTGCAAAATTTCTAATTTAAAATACCTACGACAAGAAAAAAATCATTAAGTAATTTAGTTACATATTTTTATTATAATTCACTTATAGACACATCATCAAGGAATGAGGCAGGAGCAGCTACATTTTGTTCATGTCTGGCCTATCCAAGATACCTAACTATGGCCATGACATGAGCACAACATCCTCCCATCCAAAACGTGGTGCAATTTCAAGTTCAATATACGAAAGCCAAGTCAACCAGAGTAGAAGATCCAATCGGTGTCCGAAAGCAATGCAAAATATCAACTAACTCAGGAAAATAACACAAAATCAGCAGCGCAAGGGAGCAGTGGTGGCCAAGTGGTAACGGCCGCGACTTACGAGTAGCGTAGGGGCGTAGTTTCAAACCGTGTAAATTATTTCATCACCACTGCTCTCAAACGGTGAAGGAAAACATCGTGAGGAAACCGGCATGTCCTACAACCAAAAATTCGAAGACATGTGACATCAACCAACCGACACTGGGCGGCTTGCGTGGTGGATTACGGCCTACTCCCTCTCACCGAGAGGAGGCCTGTGTCCCAGCAGTGGGAACATTTTAGACTGATTATGCTAACACAAAATCGCACAGAACACAGAGTCGTCGCCAAAACTACAACACGGTCTGCGCTGAAAACTTTAAAACTGTCATTGACTGATTGTCAATCTTTTATTTCCCTTGTCCAAAATAGGGAGAGGCCACGTAATCGGTCAATTATGCAGCATCGAATTTTTTATGTGTTGCACCGGTTTTCTATGGTCATGGTAGGTACGATGTTGTTACTACGCAGAGCCCGCACGCACCCCGCCGCTAGCGCAGGTGGAGTGGCGGGAGAGACTGGAGAGAGACCCCCAATCGCCAGCCATAACGGACGTGATACAGCGATCCTCCGCGACTTTCAGTCGCTATGCCTTTTTTCTATTGTAAAATGATGATTTAAAATTATTCCGTGTTTTGTTCAGCCATACATTCGTTGTGAAGACCAGTAAATAATTAAAGTAGAGACTATAAAGACGTAAAATAACTGCTTCTAAACAGTTTACATTTCCTGGGATTTCATTTCGAATAAAACATAATATGTTACGTGTAACGTGGTACTCAGATCTAAATCGATTATATTATAATCGATTTAGATCTGAGTACCCGTTCAAAATCAACATTTTATACTGCGTGTTGTTATAGTAAAGTTATATTTATAAAGATGATTATATCTATACTTTCCCAGCTTTAAAAAATTAACGTAGCACTCCACGGAGCGCAGGCACGCGCTGACGTCGCGCCCGCCCACCGCGACACCATGGTCCACGTGCGCGAGCACGCGTCCCATCTACTAATGTATGGTGTGTGTACTCACACTGACTCCACCGCGGCGGCGCGTCATGGGCGCGCAGTTGGTCCAGTGGTTGGTAGCGGGGTCGTAGCACTCCACGGAGCGCAGGCACGCGCCGCCGTCGCGCCCGCCCACCGCGAATAGGCGGCCGCGCAGTGCCGCCACGCCGCACGTGCTGCGCGCGCCCGCCATGGGCGACACCATGGTCCACGTGCGCGAACACGCGTCCCATCTACATCCACAATACAATATATCTCAAAGCACAAAAATAACGCGATACTTTTTAATCGAACCTCTAATAATTCCCATTTTGCTTTATTCAAAATATTAATTATTCACTTCTGTTGTGAACCTCTAATAATTCTTATTTTTGTGTCCTAAAAATACTTAATAGCCAAGTAACTATGACCAACTTAGCAGGCTGGCCGCTCCCATGGGTTGCCGCGGGCCCTCTTCTAACTTATGTAAGGTCACGGATTGCCGGCGAAATTCATATTTACGTTTTTTGCTATTTGCAAGTCAGTGTCAGGTTGTATGTCGATTAAAATATGAATCGGGACAGTAACGAAAATGCCTTTACAGAATTCATTAAAAATTATTAAAATCACCAGTACATACAACCCTCTAAATTAATTTAATTCCATTGAATGAAAATTCATGAAAAAGTCAGTCAATGGAATTAATATTCACGATTTTTTTGTTATCAACGGGCAACCTGACATTGACATGCAAATAGCAAAAAAACCTAAATTTGAATTTCATGGGTTACCCTGGAGCTTCCTCCTTAACCTAACCCATTTAGTCAGAGTGTTCTGGATCAGTTACTGCAACGAACTCGGCTCACGCAAGGTTGGTCACAGATCTAACCTAACCCGTTTGGCCCGGTTACCCTGGCTTAGTTACTGCGACCAACAACAGTGGGAAAAAACTTTTTCCAACAAAAAAAACAACCGACTTCCAAAAAAACACTACAAAGTGAAAAATAACTTTAATTTCGGAAGTCGGTGTCTTTGGAGCTGTATTTGAATTTTTTGTCACCGCCTTCCGAAATTAAAGTTATTTTTCACTTTGTAGTGTTTTTTTGGAAGTCGGTTGTTGTTTTTTTTGGAAAATGTTTTCTATTTTTCACTTTTTAGTGGTTCACATGTGCTTACCCCTTCACAACATACTGGCGTGATGTTATGTTATGAACTGGTGTAAGCAATAGACAGACATGAGATTTCAGCAATCCCAGTCCATTTGCTATCATTTATTGAGGAGTTCCGTTGCCTATCTCCAAAGTTCTCCATCAAATCTTCACCAAATTGAAATGAGACCACTACGAGAAAGTACTCTTCCAAAAAATACCTAAATCGCTTTGTGTGCCCATAAAATTTGAAGAGTTCTCTCTATTTCTCCAAATCCTGACTCTCCTTTTCTATCATGGGACCACCTGGGAAGTATACCCTTTCAAACAAAAAAAAACAAAATCCAAATCGGTCCAGCCATCTTCGAGTAATCGGGGAACATACATAAAAAAAAAAAAAAAAAGGTTCCGACGAATTGATAACCTCCTCCTTTTTGAAGTCGGTTAAAAAGTAAGAACGTCAAAAAGAGGTCACCAAAGAAGCCGAAAAAGTTTTCATATGTTCATTCGTTTAAAAAACCTCATCAGAAGATAGTCAATAAGTTTGTAGAGGATCAATTAAATATTTCCCAAATAAAAGCCCAGTTATAGCAGTGAATAGCTATCGTGGCGTCTTTGTAGCATCTCATTAAAATCGTGCTGTGTTGTCAATCGCCGAGTATGCGATTAATAAAACTGAAGACACAAGACAAGATTTCGGCTGTACTTTATAAATAAATCTTAAAATTGTGGTGGCATCTACAACACAACATGCTCACTACGCATTACACTCCAATAAATCCTGTTTCGAACAAGCATTTATCCGCGCGATTAGAATCCTACTAAAAAAACTAAATTATAAATGAGAAATTTCCTATGTTTGGATGTATATAAAACATGCCGACATCAATCGTAAAGCAGTGCAGTAGCCCACCAGATACAACACCTTTCTGGTCGGAGTATCCTCCCTATTCTATGGAGAATAAAGAACAACTTTACACTGTTCCTCATACCGCTATAACAAAATCCGTTTTAACCCACTTCAAAAAGGAGGAGGTTGTCAATTCGTCGGAACCTTTTTTTCTCGAAGATAGCTGGACCGATTTGGATTTTTTTTTTGTTTGAAAGGGTATACTTCCCAGGTGATCCCACGATCATCATGTCAGGATCTGATGATGGGATCCTGGAGAAATAGAGAGAACTCTTCAAATTTTATAGGCACACGAAGCGATTTGGGTATTTTTTAGAAGAGTACTTTCTCGGCGTGGTCCCATTTCAATTTGGTGAAGATCTGATGAAGAATTTCGGAGATAGGTAACGGAACTCCTCAATAAATGATAGCAAATGGACTGGGATTGCTGAAATCTCATGTCTGTCTATTGTTTACACCAGTTCATAACATAACATCACGCCGGTATGCTGTGAAGGGGTAAGCACATGTGAACCACTAAAAAGTGAAAAAAAAAACAACCGACTTCCAAAAAACACTACAAAGTGAAAAATAACTTTAATTTCGGAAGGCGGTGACAAAAAATTCAAATACAGCTCCAAAGACACTGACTTCCGAAATTAAAGTTATTTTTCACTTTGTAGTGTTTTTCGTATAACCGGGAACACGGAATACGTACGACTCATGCCTTAATTACATGACGCATTTCTATTAGTAATGACTCCTGCTGTATGAAAACCGACGTTATTTTTCATTAAATTAAAATTTTACGGATCCATCGATCAATGTTTGATGATCTTGTCAATGTCAGGGTATGAAATGGTATTGCATGGTCAGTTTTCATCAGTTGATGTTTTATTTAGTTACCTATACTTTTTTTCCGCAGTTGAGCTTTAGATTTAATAAAAAAAAATTAAGATAGTCTGGAAGTGTAGCCTAATGAAGCACTTTTATTGTATGTATGGATTAAAATAATAAAATGAAATTTAACCAATGTTCTTATACATTTAGCCCTTTATACATATATGTATAACGTTGCTTAAAGTTAAGAGAAATTTAATCGTCAAAAATGGTTAAACAGTCGCTAATCATGACTTAAGTTTAGGCAACGTTTGTAAATAAACTCCTTACTCTATAATATAAGTACCTCTCAACAGAATTCAAGTAGATCCATCCGTCATGGCCACCGACGGCATACACGGGCGAGTTCGGTCCGTCCCCTAGAACTGCAACCCCGAGTCCGTGGCGGTGCGTGTTCATGGGCGCCAACACGCTCCAGCTCAGAGAAGTCAAGTCGAAACATTCCACCTAACATTCAATACATTTGTAGCAATTATAAAAGCTGCAGTACAAGTAAACTATGCAGAACGGACATAGGAAGCGAGTACCTACAGGCGTTACAAATGAATCCGCAAACAAATCGGAAATATAAACACATTGCTTTAATGCCTAGGTACTTCATTTACTTGCTGATCCAACACGGTAGTAAAGAAAACAAACAATTAAATAGTTAATTAATTAAATACCGTATTTAAAGTTTTCAGTCCATCTCTGCCGCCAACAACAATCAGTTTGTTTTGCAACACTGCTACGCCAAATTGCAATCTCCTAGCGCCCATTCGCATGAACGGGGTCCATGTGTTTGTTCGGGGATCATACATTTCCATATTACTGGCACCCTAAAACATGATTATTCATTATTTATTTTTGATCTATTTTTGTAGGTGTTTTGAAAACATATAATTTGTTTAAACCTTGTATCCATCCATGCCACCGATTGCTAAAAGACGTCCAATAGTCGATGTCCGGGGTCGTGTGCGGTGTGAGTACAGAAGCGAGCGTCGGTCAGGCAAAAGGTGCCACTTCACTGCCTCCATGATAAGGCGCTGGCACTCTGGCAAATTACCACAGGCCAGCTCCACCTTATCAAATAAGTACTGTAAAAAACATTGATGATATGAATGTGATATTATGTGATTTGATAAATTTGGATAGTATTTACAATCACAAAATTAAATAAATAATAATCAGGCATCATAATGTGTCAAGTTAACAGTTTGTGTTTTTGTCATCAATTTCAGACTGACGTTCACCGACGTCAGACATAGGCGGCGCTCTATGACTGTCGTTGGTTCAAGCATCGCCACCACGGCCCGTTCTGTGCATGGGCACCGGAAGCGGGATGCAAGAGTGTTTATGCACTCCGCTGGCTTCAAAATACAGTAGGTATAGGTGTAAAAATATTCAGAACGAATAATTAATCGAAAACGCCAAATAGAGAACTTAAGGGGAACCTAGTCGTGGGCTCAAACTCACTGGTGGGCCTGGCTAAAATTCACGCTGTCTCACCAGGCTTCGTGTCCGACACAGATAGTATCAGTGATGAGCAGTTAGACGCTAGCAGAGATGTAACTTATCTAAGATACAAGTATCTGAAATACAGATACAAGATACAAAATACGTATCTTGTATCTGTATTTCAGATACTTTTTTGAAATTCATTTTGTATCTTGTATTTAAATACCTGTTGTTTGGTATCTTAGTATTTTGTAGATACTTTGTTTGCTAAAATACTTTTAGTAATTGATGAACAATAGCGAATGAGTGATAAACTCTTTGAAGAACTAGTTTTACTTAAGTCTCAATTAAAACCTTAAAAATATAATATTATGTTGTGTAACGTTCGCGCAATCAACGCGATTTACATGTAAAAAAATAAACATTCATTAATAAAAATGGTTTTTTTTTACAACAGTATCTTATCTATAAAAAGTATTCGAAAGTTACGTACTTTATATCTAGTATTTCAGATACCATTACAGAAAGTTATTTGCATCTGGTATCTGAAATACTTAATTTAAAAGTATTTTGCATTTTGTATTCCAGATACTTTATTTAAGGTATCTTGTACATCTCTGGACGCTAGTCTACACGCACAACGCTATTGAGTAAGATGCAGGATCATTTATAGTAAAAAAATCGCGAAAAAATTAAGAAAAGTCCTTTGGAAGATCGGGTTTTATGAAAAAGGCAATGCATAAATAAATGACTAATAAAGTTTATTGAACTTTTCGATAATTGAACTTTGCGGCACCGACTTGGTTTTGGATATTTTACACTTCTTTTATTACTTAAACACGCCCAAAGTTAAGTAAAATTAGCAAGAAAAACGAATCTTTGTTGGCTCCTAACTTTTTAATGGGTTTTTATTTTAGTATTGTTTCCGTACAGGCAATATTAATAATGACACAAAACGATATCATATTTTACTTTGGATTTGCCATGTCAGACAGTGCAGTAGAACACTCCCGAAGTTTGTATGCAAAAAATGTGGACTAGGTTCACCTTAACCTATTCGAGGCGAGATTAAAAAAAAATCGATGTCGCTTCGCTCGCTCTTGTATTCTGCAATCTCTTGTTTCTGAAGCTTTAGTGTATTAGTCAAAGTCAAGTACCGAAATCCTATTTCAGAAAATCGAATTGAAAGCAACCTCGATAATGCTAGCACCCCGCTGCTGGCATTATCGATCTTGCTTCGCTCGATTTTACATCCTAGTCTATCCTAATTCTTAAGCTTCTTTATATAAACCGACATAGTCCTCTTTCTGTATGCATGGACAAAATAAAACCTATCCCATTCGTGGCGAGATGCAAAAGTTAGCTTGCTTTGCTCGCTCTTGTGTCCTGCATACTCTTAATTGTTAAGCTTGTCCGCATGAGCCGAAAAAGTGACAATTTGTATAAATGAATAAACGATAACCTAACATATCGGGAGTGGAGTGCAAAAATCATCGAGCTGAAGATACACCCCCGAAAATAAACTTGCCCATGGTGGTGCTTCTCAGCCCAGGTGCGCACGGGCAATTTTTATTTGGAGTGGGCGATACAAATCGTATAGATACAATTTCTACGTATCGGCACAGTATCCAATACCTATATATCGGACGGCACTGAATCTATATATCAGGCATCCGCGTACCTATGGCGAATATAGCGCGTTGAGTCGCAGAACAACACACTATACCGATATCGTATCGCATGATTGTGATATTCCCATATTAGAAATTCTTTATTCACTTATTAGTAATGCAGTCAGTTCTAAGCCTGAGAAAAGTATGAAGGAAAGTTCAATTCACTGATAAAATAATTGATAAAATATAAATCTAAAAAACCGAAACGACTGTACTAGTTTCATTTCAGTGCCATGTTATCAACACTATCAAAAAATACATTCACTGATTTCGAGTATACAGTTACAAATAAAATACAATGATGTACATGAATCGAACAAAACCGAAACGTAAAAATCACAGTACCACTTTCGTTTCTGAGTTCCACACTGATTTAGCCAATAAATAGGTATTGAAATATATAGATGCCATAATCCGATATTCTAAACCGATACATAAGATACGATTTGATATAGTGTAAAAGCGATATTACCCATGCCTATTTTTATCGCGCTCAGGATCAACTCTCGGTGTTGAGTCGAGCATTGAGAATCGAACTAAGTACATGTCAGCGCGTCAAAAAAATACACTGTATTTTCAACAGTCGGCGCTAAGCAGTGCGTTGACAATACAGTGCGCGATAAAAAAATACGCCCATGTACACGAGAGCTTACATTTAGCGGATGTTGATTTTCCCCTGGCAATCGGTCCACCTTATGAGGGTTGTAGCTTACGCGACGATTCACTTTGCTGCATATTTAGTGCACCATAGGGTATCCGTTTTGCGATGAGAGCTCGATGATGATAAATATAGACCTGTACGGTGGGTAACTCCGAAGGTACTGATCCAAAGGTGCCGGTTCCGAACGCGGATACGTGAACCTTATTTATTCATCACAGTCCTTACCGGCACCGCAGTGCCAAATGATTCCGGGAGCAGCGCGGAGCGCGCATTCACTCGCTCATTCGGAACACGTCGTAAACACGAAACGGACACGAAGTGACAGTCGATAAGCGGCCTCGAAATTAGAGTTAAAATTTGTTTGGGTTCTTCTATGAAAGCGATGCATTGACGAACATAACCATACCGCGTGATCTTATTTATATTGAGTTAAGAGTTAAATATGGATTGACTGGCACGCATAAAACGTCGAAAAATATAAACGATCATTCAAAATGTGCCAACTGATCCAGTGAACGGAATGAATATAATGTTCTAAGGGGAATCGCGGAACGAAAATGAGCGAATGAGTGCCGTGCTAAACGGTGCCAAAGGAATAACTAAGGTGAACCGTAGTCGGAATAAGTGAATCAATTCACTTTCCGGGATCTGATAGGTAAAATTACTTCTTTTGAGAATCAGAATCATCACTTTCACTGCTGGAACCCAGTTAACACTTCTTACTAATATTATATTAAAAGTACATAAGTTCAAATCCAAGAAGTGGCTGTGAATAGAATATTTTACTACAGCCGAAGTATGGTCGCAATGGACGAGGGAAAATCGGGAATATCTTCAGGAAATCGAAAGTTTTGTTGGAGCAATTCTGGACGAAGTTATGAAGACGATCAACTACCGGAGATCTATGTAGGTATTAGCCATGATTGCACGGTTAACATCTGTCGGTTGTCCTCTCATCTTATAACGGTGGGTGAATTGTGCAGGAAGTCTTTGTGCTGTTGGCCTAATACGGTTTTTTAATCTTTGTTAATAGCCGAGAGCTTCGACTAACCAAACGTCTAAAGTGGTTGTCATTAGGCAGTCGGGTCAAGGGTTGGATCCAGCAACTAAAACTTTTGTCTGTTTGTTATCGTATCTCGTGAGAACGGTTAAAGGAATTTCAATGAGATCTGTTGCTGCTGGTCTAACTTGAGTAGTTCTTGAAATACATCTTGACTTCTCTTTTGCATGTTTTTCATACGTCTTATAAAAACAGAGATGGATCCGTTTCTCCAGAATTATTCGTCCACTCAAGTATTACAAGATGGAGTATCGTTGGTCATAAAATAAAGAGTATATTAAATCGGTCACGTTTGCTTTGCTACCACTAACTTTTTGAACTATACGATGAAGCATACGGCGGCCTCTCGGGGGCATTTATGCGCTAAAGGCGTTGAACATATAATTTCCCATTTTTATTTTACAGGGTGTAAAAAGACCCATCATATATTTTGTAGTTAGTACAAAACCGTTATCTAACTATTGTAGAAACAAAATTGCTGGGAAACGACTAGGTATTAAAGTTGCTTTAACAAATAGCTGTTACGGTAGCGAGCGATGTAATGCTCGCGAAATATTGTACTTATGGGTGCATACAACGGTACAGCTTTTGAAGTTAAGTTATCATTTTCATTAAAAAACTTCAAAAAAATAAGAGAACTTTGACCTTCAATATCTCCATAACCAGAAGGTTCCCAGGTATGGTCCGGTACAAAAAAAATATCACAACGATGGGAAGAACAAGTGCCTTCGGCTTCGTTTATGCATCTTTTTACACCCGTTATTTTATGTGTAGGTTTTGGAACAGCACTGAAACAACATCATTGACATTTAGTTTATTAATTTTATCAATTCGACACAATCAATGATTGATTGTGTCGAATAGCGTAAATTACCATCAATTGAGGTTGTACCTATGTATTGTCGCGTCTACCACTCCTACGATTCAGTCGAGTAATGCTTCATCGAATAGGTATGTTGACTACAGCGACACCTAGCCAAGATATTACAGGGAGCAGGCCGATGGCGTTAAAAGGAACAAAGGGGGAAGCGCCAAGGTAGCATAGCACTAAGGTACTCAAAGTCACTAAGTTAGCATGCTACCTAAGCGCATCCTCCTTCAGCCGTAATGGTCTCGACTGTCATTGCTTCGGTATGCAAAAAGTGTAGGTATTGTGTTATTAGGTTTCTTTGTAAATTATATGTTTGGTAGTTTATTTGATACCTGTATCGCCTAAGGGAGCAATCAATGTAAAGTTGTTTTCCCACAGTCATGGGCAGCTATTATGTGTATCCTACTAATATTATAAATGTGAAAGTTTGTGAAGATGTTTGGAAGTTTGTTACTCAATCACGCAAAACGGCTCAACGGTTTTGGATGAAATTAGGCGCACATATAGTTTATAACCTGGATTAACACATATGATAGTTTTCATCCCGATAGTACGTTCCCGTGGGATAATTTTCAGCCTCCACGCGGGCGAAGCCGCGGGCAACAGCTTGTAGTTTAATAAACAGGAAAAGTTTTTATCCAGTCTGCAAACTGTAACCATGAATTCAGCATATCATTCTTAACCTCCAGCGGTAGGCTGAATTCATGGTTAAAGTTTACGCACTGAATAAAAACTTTTCCTGTATATGTGGTAGAATTTGTACTGTATTCAGACTTCTGTAAAATGTACATAGGTGGTCCATAACATGTATTTAAAAGAAATAACTATAAGACTTTACCTCCGACGAAAGTAGAGGTAGCTTGATTAGCTTCAGCAAAGTGGACAAATGGGTTTCTCTATTAGCACTGTCGTGTTGCTCCCATCTCATCAAGCTTTCAAATACATTTTCTTCCGTCACCACATTGAGATCATCTGATTTTAACAAGTTGGCCATCTGGTCTACTTGTAGTGATAAGAATTCTTGATGTTTCACCACCTAAACATAGTTAAACCAATATTATGTAGCTGATTTTTATTATGTAAACCTCTTAAAATATCATAGGGATGCATTCTGTTTATTTTGATGAAAAGTAGTTTGATAAATTATAATTTGCAAAACAGTAAAATATTAAGAACCTGCATGAAGTTTTGGTATGTGTATGTCAAAGCACTTTTGTGTAAATCCAAACAGGACTGCTGTTCAGCAAAGAAAGCTATTCCCAGACAGTTACAAGGATCCAGCTGCTTCTTTAAAAAAGCGCAACAAGCATTTGTAACAGAATGAAGCTGCAACAAGCTTGATGTTGAAAGGAGCACCTCAACTGTTTCCTCTCTCAGTTCTGCAAATTAAAAAAACAGTTGACAGCTTGTTATAGTCTTTTATATCTGTAAAAGTGTTTACATTCTGCAGTAAAAAAATGTTTGTACCTATGTGTTAAATTACTTCAGTACAGTTTTAACTACTACATATTTGCAAATTTGTGGAGTTTTAAGGCAATGAGGCAAATCTAAAAATTAGGTTGGAGTGCATAAGCACCTTCATATTATGAAACATAATACTTGATACTTGCCTATGGTGCCAGTGTAACAATAGTTTACAAGATCTTGAAGTGCCTGTGGGTCTACTCGCTCTAGTGTTATCTCACTTGACTGGGCCTCCCTCAGGGAGCCAGTAAACATTGCTGCAAAATACTCACTGCAGGATGCAAGGAGAATTTTGTGTGCTGGGATTCTGTTAAAAAGAAATAATATAAGTTATTGGATAGTAACTAAAAAGAATGCTTCATAGTAGATTGTCTATCAACGTCTCACTAATATATCTTAATATATATAATTCTACTGTATGTGTCTATGACACTAAACTCCTCCTAAACGGCTGGACCGATTTGAATGTTTTTTTTTGCAACCGCCGCGCGGGCGAAGCCTCTGGCACAAGCTAGTATATATATATTAATGATACGTTTGACATTCAAATGATTTATCGGAGAAACATGCAGACATGACTGGGTATTGTTGTCATTTTTTTTTTAAGTTCTTTTTTCGATTATGATTTTGTTTTTCACTAAATGTTTTGTCCTTTGTTTCTAATTAATTTCGATATACTCATTACAAGTAAAAAATATTGTTAAAACATATATTTAAGAAGCTATTTTTTAAGTAAGTGCTGTGTACGCCTGTAAGTGACAAATTCACCATAACTCTATCCAAATGTGATTTTTCTTATGTTAATGTTTCTAGTGAATAAGTTGTTGGTGTACCTTTTAAATAAATAAATATTTTCTTTTTTCGATTTTGAAATCTGTCACATGTGTGACATTTCCTCAACTAAATTCACTAGATTCCAGTATTTTAAAGCAAATATACTTTAAAACAAACTTGACTTTAATTAAAACAATCAACATCTTCCTGTTCTTGTTCCACAGTTTCATATTACTAGGGGTCGGTGGCACATGTTTTCTTCCATTTTCCCTTGTCAACCATAACTTGACAAAGGTTGGAATTTGACAAATTTGGAACAGTTGGGTTATATCATTTCATGGTGAAGCCCCTGGAATAACCCTGCATTATACCCATGGTTTTACTAAATGGTACACCACAGAATCACAACCAGTTTTTATGGAATTACCAATTTGACAAAAAAGTGTGTTTCACACTTCATTTGAACATAGCTAAACCGCAGGTGAAAGACAAAGTGGACAAAGCAGGCTTTTGTTACCATTTTGGGTGACTTGTTATAGCTTCCCATGGTCAGTGGGTCGTCTTAGGAGCGGAGCATTATTCAGCATTTGCGTTTGGGATAAATCTAAAAAATTGCTAGTTACACATATTTTATGCAATTCCTTTGTAAGATGTTAATAAATTTCACAACACAAAGGAAAGTGGATTGTGTTTATTTATAAAATTAGTCTGTGAGGTGTTGTTTGCTTTCCTATATTAAGACACATTTATGGCCATTTGGTTACTTGAAAAAATAACTGCTTGATGCAGTAGGTATTATATCGTATAAACACAAACAATAGCAGCAACCTAAACTTAATACAAAGTATGAAAAATTACTTAGTACAAGTTAAAAATACATAGTGTGCTGCAGTCGGGTTCACGACCTTTCCCAAAACACTTGACCTTTTATTTAAGCTTATCTGACAAGTGTAAATAAACAAACCTGCATCCTCCTGCAATAAGTGCGACGTCACACAATTTTTGAGATTGATAAAAGCCGAAAATATTTTTTAAAGTTGCCCCCGGGTGTACTGTGTCACAAAAGAACTCATCTTGGCTTGCAGCACTTGAAAGACTTAGCTGACTTAGTTCTCTCGGCAAACCTTCATCGATCGAATTGCTCGATACATTGTCCTTTGAAGTCTCAGGTTTCTGAGTATCAATAGTAGACATTGTTTACTTTGTATTATTTTGAGCAAAAATATTGGCTAAGTTGTAATATTCTTTCTTCGAAAATCAATACTTCACATTTCACAATAAACAAAGCAAAGACTGAACAAACTTGAACAAAGACCAAAGACATTAATTTTTATTCCTTGACAAAGCAAGCAAAGACTTTGAGTCTACTCTCCTCACACTTTACACACTAAAAAAAAAAGTGTTAGTAGAGCTGAGCTGCGTTGCGTTCCTTTCTCCTTTAATTTTTAGGTTGGCAACAAGGGCAATGGCAACTATTTCACGATTGTTTTCACAAATCACTGATGCTCAGACTTAGCTTGAAACAAAAAAATATGGTGGATACATGTATTGTGTGAAACATAACATGAAACGTAGCATATATAGGTTGAAACATGTCTACCAAATGTAACAAAATCGCCTCGTTGGGTGCACATATGTGTGTCCACCATAATATGAAAGTATGGAATAGATATTTATATGTTGCTACAAAATGAAAAAAATTGTTCGTTCTTACTAATGTAGGTTTAGGTAATCATCATTTAAGAAATCCTGCACAGAATAATAACATTTGTCTACAAGGAATTCTGTGAAACGTTTTTTAAATTTTTGCAACGGTAAGTTTTTAATCTGGTCAGGTATTTTATTATAGACTGCAGGAGCCATACAAATCACACTTTTTTTAATAAGCTAGTTTTAAATACGCCCGTGCATAATAGATTCTGGTATTGAGATCTCATAGCTGTACTTCGTTTCCTAGTTTCTATTAAAGTTGCAAATAAACATCGATTATTTATTAAAAATATTGCTATTTCAAAATCAAAATCAAAAGTCATTTATTCAAACTAGGCTGAGAGTCAGCTCTTTTTGAACGTCCAAATAAAATTACTTAAGACAGTCCCTCCAAAACGCCCGCCCTTAACCACTTCCTAGTGCTTTAGCTGGGAAGAAGAAGTAGCGCAACAAACTCCCCAGCAGCACAGCTGTCTGTTAAAGATTTAAAGGTATGGGAAGGTTAATAATTTATGAGACTTGAATATAGGTACGCAACTGTCTGTTACTTTAAGACGAAATATAGCTCTCAGGTAGCGCTTTTGGGCTTTGAAAATGCTTTTTCGTTCATTACAGTGACCCCAAAATATTATACCAAATCTTAAGATCGAAATTACTAGATCATAGTAAGCCACTAATACTGTCGGTAAATTTACTTTTTTTGATAGATTATGCAACATAAACGCGGCTGTGCTCAAACGTTTATATCTTCTGCTTGCGGCTTCCAGGTTAACTGGCTGTCAATTTATGATTCCTAACATTTTTGTACTGTAGGTATACTTTGTCTATAATTTGATCATTGTAGTTTATATCCATATCTCCCGCAGATATTCGTTGGTAAAAGTGCATGATTTTAGTTTTTTGGAGATTAATAACTAAATTATTATTGTCAAGCCACCTTATTAAACTACTAATTGTATTGTTAATGTCATTTACATATGACATATGAAAAATAGTCAATTTAGTACAAAAACATGTACTTACATATTTTTGTACTAAATTGACTATTTTTCTCGCACTCAAAGTGAAAAGTACAGTTTGCACCTCGAGACTAAACGCCAACTTAATATACCCTCGGTTTCATTGACTCCCTCGCACGCTCGGGAGTCAAACCACCTCTGGTATATTATGACTTCGTTTAGTCCATCGTTATAAAATATACTATTATTTTTTCTAAAACCCTTTTGTTCATCACTTAGTACCTATGTGATGTTTGGTTAGAAAATTGTAGAAAGATTGATGGTTGATGGTTTAAAGATTTTTGCACCACGATACTGCGCCTTCGCACAAGGCCATCATTGTGAACGAATTTTTGACTAAAAGCTCCACAAATACCATCGAGCAACCACCTTATTCACCAGATAGGCTCCAGCCGATTTCTTTCTTTTTCCTAAACTCAAATTACTTGTCACTTCGTGCCACCCGTTTTCATTAGGTAGAAGACATAAACGAGAATTCGCGGCGAGAACAACTCAATTCCGGAAAAAGCGTTTAAAAATGTTTTGATGATTGGATTATTCGTTGGCGTAAGTGTATCGTTTCTGAAGGAGCATACTTTGAAGGCGACAAAAAAAATTGGATGATAAACTAACATTATGAGTATTATTGATCCTTTCCCGGTACTTTCTTGACAGAGTAGTATATCCATGAAATACAAAATATTAAAAAAATATACTAGAACTTCTTCTTACATTCACTCATTCATTTCACAATTTGATGATAGATACTATTGCTCATGACAGCATTGGAGTGCCTGTGTTTCTTCTAGACTTACACTTGATCAGATGCATAAGCACGTAAGACACTATACGTATGACATGTACCAATAGTAATTTTGTTTCGGGGTAGAGATGGTTGCAACAAATTGCATTTTTTATTTGGTGGTTTTTCTCAAAAACTGTACAATCTGTTGCATTAAAGCTGGTATTAAAAGATAGCTGAAATACCAAACTATCGTGCGTACTGATTAGCAGTTTGATATTCAAAAAGTTCAGTAAGATATTACGAGAAACTTGCAAATTATTACGTTCATCCCTGGTCTCTCTTACCAAAACATTATGCGCTCGAGTTATTTACAATTTTCACATTCCGTCACTCCAACCTGGATTAAAAGCAGAAGGTAATTGGTATTTTCTTGAATCTGGTTAAAGCCTTCGATTCGATATATGTCCCTAATCTTATTGCTAAATTTGAAAGGATCGGTATTAGAGGCATTCAACTTGCTCTCTTCGAGAGTTACCTTACGGATAGAAGGCAATGCGTCAGAATTTATGATTGGACAAGCGACAAGCTCCCCATATCATACGGTGTCCCCCATGCTAGTATTATCGGCCCAACCCTTTTATTCATTTATATAAATGACCTCTGCCGGTTAACGCTTCCCAATGCATCCATCTTCACCTATGCCGACGATACTACCCTACTATTGCATGGAGACTCCTGGGAGCTAAAGTTCACACATGCACAATCCGGACTCAACCTTGTTACCAACTGGTTGGCTCTAAACCTGCTTACTTTAAATGTTGACAAAACTAATTACCTAACCTTTTCCTTTGCTGCCGCTGGGAAACCTCCTTCCTCTTCCTATTCATTGATGGTCCACTCCTGATGAATTACAGGGGTGGCAAATTAAAGGCAGGGACAATTACAAGCTCAAACCCACATACATGCTGAAATTGGAACGTGCTTCAAAGGCCACTCCTGAAGGTTGGATGGCGGATACCCTACCGCTTTCCTACCATCGATCTCTATAAAAGATGTACGGTTCTCTCTGTTCGCAAATTATTTATCCTTAACTTTGTTTTAACCACACACTCTCAAACTTCCTACGCTCCAGGAAAATTTGATTCCCAACGACGTAAACATACTGTCTGTCCCTCCATCCGGACGTATTATCCTTCGGCCCAACGTAGTTTCCCTTTTCCCAGTAGCTACGTTTATAACAAGGATAATAAAAATTTAAATATATACCCTATGTGCAGATCAAAATGTAAAAGCACTGTTACGAAATGGCTACTTGAATTGGATTATAATAATTGTCGGCGCACCACATATGCGCGTGATTGACGGCGGAGAGGCGCGGGGTATCGGGGTACCGAACCCGGACGCCATGGCCGCTGCGCGCGCACCACATCACCTCAGCTCACAGACGCGCTCCACTACGGGCATTCCCTTGTTCCATCTTTCTACACGTTAAACATGTTATTTATGGTATAACACCCATTTTAATACAGTCCACTTATTCTTTTATTACCAAGCCTAGTTGAGCCCATTCATAATAATAATATAGGCTAGGCTTTCGTTGGGCAGCTGGGTCAGAGGCTTGATCCAGAAAGCGGTACTCCTGGATACGGCTCGCATTGTTAGGAGGTTCCTCTCTCTGGAGCCCTGACCGCCGGTAGCTTAGACCCTGTTCCCGATACCGGTGGGCTACTATTTTTTATATTTTTATGTGTTTTATATTCTAATATTTAAAATATAATTTATATGTTCAACTGGTCGACTTTTTGAGAATTCAAAAGTGCCTGTAAATGGTTTAATTGAAATAAATGCTTTGAGTTTGAGTTAAATGGAATAAAGGAGATAATAATATAATATTTATTTCAGACCATACAAAATCCATATTAAAATTTTACATACACACATACATACACAAAACAAAAGGCGACGCACAAAAAGATACACATACACAATAACACTTATTTTATATAAGAAAATGACGCACGAAGTGGTCATCCAGTGCCACATCATTGGTCTGTCTATTTTGCTGGCAAACATAGCTACCAAGCTCAAGCTATTATGCAGAGACTGAAAATATACGAAATATTCTAAAATATTTTTCTTCTACAGGAATTATTTACCTACTTAAATAAATCTTAGATCCCGTTTTGTTCACCTTGTTTACCACACACAGACACACACACACACTCTTGGGCAAGGAGGTGCTCGCGCTCTGTGCCCTTCGCAGACGCTGGGCACGAGGACTTATTTTGCACTCACGGTCACACAACACTCCCTAAAGACACATTTAGCACATCTCATTTTGTTTTGTTGAATTCTCGATCCCTCAGTACTTGGAGCTTTGGAGCTTGGAGCTTGGAGCAATGTTGTAGTTCGTACGTGCAATTTAATGTTGTAATTTTAAGGGTGTGAGCCTGGAGATCTGTAATACAAGTCCCAAACCCAGTATAGACTCCAGCTCTCACAAAGATTTGAATCTGCCTGTAGCCTAGATACCATGTACCAAACTTGTACCTTTTTGAGAGAAATAAATTAATAAATAGTAATAGTAACCAACCCAAAGGATGACAAGTTTCCTTTTACCTACCTAAACCTGGTAAATTTATTTTGGAGTAACCTTAGTGCGTGTGAGTCCAACTCGCACTTTGCCAGTTTTGCAGACTTGGCCTTAGGGTGACGGTATAAAACGGTGCAGTTAGTAAAGAAATTCCCTTTCTCATGCTTCTATTCTCAAAACATTTCCACAAACTCTGAAAAGTGTGATGCGTGAAGGCTGGAGAGTGTCGAGGGGCGGGTATAAGTTTATGGTTGTTGTTAGAAATCGTCGAATAAGTGCGGCCATAAATCCGTAACTTTCAGTAAAATCCTCACATTAAAATGGTTACTGTCCAGTGATATTTTAAGTTTTTATTGCCATTCAACCTCGTGCATTGACTAGTATAGTTTCACAGACGTGTTAATTTTGTTGTGCAATACTTCTACAATTCTACATAGACGATCAAATGCAAGCTTTAAAACCGGCCAAAAGCGTATCGGATCACGGACCGTCCGACACGCACGGGTCCGTAGTTGGGATGAATATTTACGCAGGCACATTCTCGGTTTTATCGACCACAAATCTTGAATTCGGATTCCGATCGGATGCAGTTACCCTTAGAACCGCTGTAAAGGTCCGTTTTGGCCGAAACCCTAAAAAGTACATTGCAGCAATCAATTAACCTGATAATAAAATAAAATATTTTTCAAGTGACGCACTTTTCTTAGACCGAGCTACGCTAGAGCCTACGCAGCTGTAGCGGGTGTATCGTAGTCCGCGCTATGCGCGGGACTCCACAGCTATAGCGGGTGTATCATATTCAGTGCTAAGCGTGAGCCTACACAGCCATAAAGGGAGTATTCTAGACCGTGCCATGCTTGAGCGTACGCAGCTGTAGAGGGTGTACCGTAGATAGTGCTACGCTGGAGCCTACGCAGCCGTAGCGGGTGTTTCGTAGTTCGTGCTACGCGCGAGCCTCCACAGCAATACCGGGTGTATCATATTAAGCGCGAGCCTACGCAGCCGTAACGGGTATATCGTAGACAGTGCTACGCTGGAGCCCACGTAGCCGTAGACGGTGTATCGTAAACCGTGCTATGCTTGAGCCTACGCAGCCGTAGAGGGTGTATTATAGACTGTGCTACATTCGAGCCTACGCAGCTGTAGAGGTTGTATCTTAGACAGTGCTACGTTCGAGCCTATTCAGCAGTTGAGGTGGATCGTAGTCCGTGAAACTATTATTAAAAAACAGACCTTTAAAAAAACATCTGAGTAAGTATGTTTATTTTCTTTAAATATGAGCAACATGGGTATGATTAATTAGTGGTGTACAAGATTTTCTAGAAAAACCTTCTGTCCCCATATAATGTATGTGCGATGAGTGCTAAAAAGCTACTTACCTGTTACATGCAGCAGTTAGTATGCTGTACATGCTTTTTTTCTCTCTTTAAAGGTGAGAATAGTTTACGAGGTATTGCAGTTGTCTGTATTCCTTAAAGGAAGAGATGTGTAGTAAAAGTTCAGCAATCTATCAAGTAGTTACGATCGTCATTACTCGACGAACGAGGCAGTCTCTGTTGCCTACTTATGTAGAATAATAACATCCCAGATATCCTATATTATGGTTAAAAAAAAAAACATTCAATGAGATACTAGTTTTTTTTTTGCGCCTACGCATTCGTGGAGGTAGGTAACTAACCCAGTGGATTATATATTTTTATTATATTAAATGTAAATAAGTATGGATGGATGTAACTTTAAAATAAAACATGTATATTATCTGGCTGAGGCATTTATTAACATTTATTTTTGTTTTTCATTTTTTTTCTTAATACAACATACATAGTAATTAACAATACATAATAAATAGTCCAAAAGTATATTACGCCTACAAAATAGCGTAGTCGTTATAAGATTATCGCCATTTGAGTTGCTTACATGTCCTGAGAAATGTCTAGGCAACTCCATGACACGGTTGAAAAAGTGGGAATATTCTCAGAGAGAATGAAGGTGGAAAGATCATCAAGACTATGAAGCATAGTCTTTCTGGAATGTGTGAAGTCTTACAAGTCGTTTAGCTGTTGCTCTTTACGCGTTAGGGTATTCTCTCGGAGGCTATTCCATTTTCCATACAAGCAATGCGATGACAACGACCTGTGCGGCCTGCCTGAGTGAGCTCGAGCGTCCTCAGCCTCTCGGCCGTCGGTTGATGTGACAGAGTCCGACAGTATATTGCAGTCTCCAGTATATTGTGAGTCAACAAAGTTTCAAGGATTAAGTTTGTGCGGTCAGAAATAGTTAATCGTTTGTCTTCTGGCAAACACAACACTATGAGAAAATATACATAATATATTAATCTCTATCTAGTGGTAATCAATCAAATATGTATCTACAAAAATAGTTACATTTTAAAATAATAATTTTCTCAAGAAATTATGGTTTGGTTTGTCTTGTGAGAACGACAAAGGTTAACGTAGCAAAATTCCTATGAAAATGTTCTATGTGAATATTTAATTGACCAAATAAAGAGTTTTTAGTGTAATATTTATCCACTACAAGTGTGACATCTAAAAATATTGTTCTCCAACAGTAAATATCGTCGAAGTACTCTTCCCCATTTGAGTTGTAGAGATATTTTAGGTAGATATAAGTACGTTATGAGAAATAGATATTACAGTAATATCTAATTTGAACTGAGTTCGGAAGATTTAATGAGCATCCTTCTTTCCTTTCCAAATAGTCGTAAAAGTACGGTTTTCAGTCGCAAGATACTGCGAGTCGTATAAAAGTGTCTAGAAACGATTTGTAAATGTTAGTTATAAGTAGGCGTTTAGTATATTTATTTGACAAGTTGTGCTCATATTACGTGCTTACATATATTGGAACAATCACTAGATATAAATACAATAAATAGGTAGTGAGGGGTGCGTCGAAGTAATGGCGAAGACACATGAGCGGTCACAGTGGCAGCGAGAAGCGGGCCGAACCACTACGCTGCACTGCACTAGCACGTACTAGGTAGACACCTGAGCGGTCATAGTGAGCGAGAAGTGGGTCGACCCCTACGCTGCACTGCACTAGCACGCACTAGGTAGACACATGAGCGGTCACAGTGAGCGAGAAGCAGGCCGACCCACTACGCTGCACTGCACTAGCACGCACTATGTAGACACATGAGCGGACACAGTGAGCTAGAGACGGGCCGACCCACTACGCTGCACTGCACTTGCACGCACTAGGTAGACACATGAGCGGTCCTAGTGAGTGAGAAGCGGGCCGAACCGCTACGCTGCTCTGCACTAGCACGCACTAGGTAGACACGTGAGCGAGAAGCGGGCCGATTCGCTGCACTGCACTAGCACGCACAAGGTAGACACATGAGCGGTCATAGTGAGCGAGAAGTGGGGCGACCCGCTACGCTGCACTGCTCTAGCAGGCACTAGGTAGACACATGAGCGGTCAGTGAGCGAAAACCGGGGCGACCCGATACGCTGCACTGCACTAGCACGCACTAGGTAGATACATGAGCGGTCATAGTGAGCGAGAAGCGGGCGGACCCGCTACGCTGCACTGCACTAGCACGCACTAGGTAGCCGCGCGGGCGCAGCCCGACACGACTCACTATACAGACAGTGGACTGGACAACGATTAGCATCTTCATTATTCTACGTACACATACAGGTATATATTCATAAAATTGACCAAAATTGCAAAATGTTTCTAAAGTAACAGGGCCATATGAACCAAAATAAGAGCCAATTTGGAAACAACACTAGGTTTGAATAATAATTATAAGGTAACTTTACCGAAAAGACGTACAATAAATAAGGTATCCATAGAATGTGCGAAGCCTAAACAGTATCTAATCATGACGCTCCTGTATTTAATACAGACTAACATAACTCTGACATAGGGATCATACGTACATATAGTTAGTACATATATATTTAAAATTAATATTAATCACGTTGATAGGTACATAGTCTATTCCCGAGATCTTGATTTGCATCTTAACCTATAAGTATTTAAAATATCACAATAAATTGCTGTGCACATACGAAACAGGCAAATTTTAGTGCAATTAGATTAATTTTTAAAGATAGTTATTTTCCGTTCTAATTAATCATGTTTAATTGAAATAATAAATAAAATTAATTTTAATGCCGAGTAGTCTTGGAGTATAATAATTAAGTAATGTTTTAAGAAAGGTTTTAAGTCTATTTCGATAATACCTCCTCGCAGGTCGTACACTGTGACATTCGGTGGATAACTTATGATATGCTACTTTAATACAACTGTAGTTTAATCTTAGAATTCATTGACATAATAATTATCATATTAATTCAGAAGTGTTTCCAGTTAATTTAATTTAGTTATCGAAGGTCTTCCTTTTGAATCATAATCAGCCTACAATGTTCTCACTGCTGGAACACAGGCATCCTCTCGGTGAGAGGGAGTGGGCCGTAATCCACCACGCGGGCCAAGTACAGGTTGTTAGATGTCACACGTCTTCGAATGTTTGGTTCTAGGACATGTCGGTTTCCTAACGATGTTTTCCTTCACCGTTTGAGAGCGGTGGTGATGAAATAATTTACACTAAGTAAAGTGCTTGTTTGGGTTCAAACCTACGACCTATAACCATACAGTGTGAACCTTTTCGCGTGCCCTGGTTCATGAATAGCGATGTTAGTAGAAAACTGATTGTTACTGCTCTTAGACTCAGATCTGGACACATTCCATGCAAAAACCTTCACGATGAAGAAAATCGCTTCGCCCAATTGTGAGGAATGTGGAGTTGTCGAGGACCTACAACATTTATTGATGGAATGTGCTCAATATGAGTCCAGTAAAAATCTTTTAGTAAGGTCGCTGAAACCATATAATTCTATCCCAACCAAATTGCGACGATGCAAAGGGTTTGTTTAAATTTATGGCCCACGTCTTGTGAAAGTACAACTGTTTAGGATACGATGGGACTAACATACGCTATGCGTAAAAGCCCCTAAAAACAAATAAAGAAATAAAAGACATGAACAGGTTCTTCTATAGTTATTACTGTAAAGTAATTAATAATTGATCTTAGCCAGTCACAGTCATTCAAATTTGGATTGGTTGTAATAGCTCGTATGTAGCCTTCACCTATTTTACGTCAATATTGCCTTAAACTTGAGAACTTATCGAAAAGTAAATTGATATAAGTAATAGTACATATGTCACTTATCTTTCTTCATGAAAACCAAATATTTGTTAATTATTTTTTCATGACCATCTATTACGTAGAAGGTAATCAATTTCAGCTTGGAAATAACTTAAGGTCATAATGATTAAATTATATTATCTGAAATCACGATAAGTCTTAAATGAGATTAACATCAAAGCAGGTACTTTATACCAAGAATTTATGAAAAAATTCGAACGGATTTTGTAGAAATGTTTTGTTAGTATAAATACCGCTGAGTCTGCTGGCTCAAGAACTAATGTTCTAACAGACTATAGCGGTGTTTATTCAAATTTTGGCTATTGACTGAACTATTTTCTTAAGGTGATTTTTCTTGAAATGCAACTAAGACTGCTTCGATGTGCCTCCTAATTCTCATAAATGACTTATCTCTTCTGCTTGTTCACATCCACTTTTTATACTTTAATATAATATACATTTTATAATTTCATTATTCTAAAATTTTCTTATAAATACAATGCAATAAAGATTAATTAATCTTAATTTAATACTTGCGATAAAACTGATTACTCTAGTAACTAGCTACACACAGAATATGGGGTGCTAGAAATTAATATCGACTATTAATTGGTGCAATATCGACTACTTACTACCAAACGACGTAGACGGATTACTATGTGCTACTTCATACACATATTAAATATTCTAGAGAGTATATTTTTTTAGTAATTATAATGTTTTTTTATTAATTAAATCTACGTCTAATCTTTTATAGTTTTAGAATCTAAATAATAACTCAATAATAGACTGTCTACCACACACGTAATGAAGAGTCACTTTTATCATTGAGTTACATTTTATTATAGCTAGACAATTATATTATCAGTGGATGTGAACATTTAGTTATATTTTTGTCTGATATAGGTAACTAATTAGATAATGGCTTGTTTGATGAAATAAACTTACATATACCCATGTATTGGAGACGGTGGTTCGAAGTTCGTGGTACGTCTTACGTTACGACGACCTTTACACGTTATTGTGCCTCATCAGAGCAGTTTTAAACGTAAAAGTGGCAGAGCATTGAATGAACTACCATGAATTTTATCATAATAGAATATTCTTTTAATAGAATAAAGGCTTCTTATAGGTTAAGGATATAACTTTATGTCAATGAATTCATGATGTTTGTTACAGGCATTTGGCCTCAATTCGTTGCAGTTCAACGCATATTTTCTTGAATTTAAACTAATAATTATAATACTTAACTGATTAAAGTTATATTAATGTCTAAGTATAAATAAAATAAATTATACAACATAGGTAGGTAGTAAATGAATAGGAACTGAACAGTGACTAGCAAATATTCATTTTGTTTAGTAAGTTCCCCAGACTTCATCGGCGAAGGACAATAACAATTAAGTTTTCAGTCAAAATACTAACTTTATTCTAGCCGTATTGAACATATCAGTAACTCATAATTAAATGAATGACTATCCAAACCTATCAATTAAAGAAAAATGAGTATTTATAATTATGGATTATTTTATAACAGTACACATTAGAGCTGCCTCTAGTCGAGATTAATTTATGTTAAAATACATAATGCTCTCACATGTTAATAATTGTCTTTTGAAAATAATGTACTTAAGTATATAGTTATTGACAAATCAGGTAAAGTAATAGACAATAGTGCCAACGACGGCTGATCACCAAGTACTAGTGTGGACTCGCCGGAGCAGTCGTCGATCGCAAGTTATAGGCCGACTAATTAAATAAATACAAAATAATTCATTAGGTATCTATCTATATACAACATATTTTTAAATTTCTCTTATTTACTTTACAACCCTCATTATAATAAGGAATGTCATAACTTAATGTAGAGTAAATACATAAAGTGAATAAATATTTTAACAAATCGACAAACATTTACGTTTTGCCAAATGAAGAACTATTCTAAAATATTTATGTATATGTTCTACTGTCTAACAATGTTGACTACCAGTCTCACATTTTAGTTTAATAAGTGCTAGAAGGTATGAAATACATGGAAAATAAATCAGCTGCGGAGAAGTTTAATTGGGACGAAACCAGATCGTATCACTGCTTTCCTTCGTTCGCTGCGCTAGCGGCGTTCTGTTGTCTCGATTGTCGCAGTCGGAATCCTTACACTACACTTTAAGTGGTCATGTTTTGGCATAGGCTGCACCACTACTTGATATGTTTCATTACGTTCAACGCATGTACGAATTATGACTGGTTGCGCCCGAATACTATTTTCCTGGGAGTTCGCAGCTTTCACTGATCGCATTAAGCACGGGGCCAATCGATCGTATATTTTACATGAGGTCCGTGTAGCACTGGCGTAGTATTAGAGCACTAGGGGTCAGGGTCCGGGAGGGTGCCGTCTTTAGCGGCCGCGCGCCCATCGCAGCAGAGCGTCGGCCAGGACGTCCAGGTGCGCCTTCGTCTGTGAACAAATGGGACAGTACAGTACCACTCCCACAGGTGGGCCGCCAAACTTACTACTATCTTCACTGGCTGGAAGAAATATATTACTACAGAGCACACCTATAAGTGAAGAATGTTTAACAATCATCGTTTCACAGCTGAATTCTGTCTTGGGTGCTATTACTTACACAAACTACGTGCCCATTTATTTACCAAGACATTAATTTGTCCTGATCGGGACACTAACGGTGGGCTCTCCAATTAATTATTTATCCTAATATGGGAATTACATCCAAGACCTCAGGGTTGCCTGCTATGCTTTACATTATACCGGCAGAACGACTCGATGCTTAGGTCGTATCATAGATGGAGGGGCAACTAAGTCCTACACCCAACACTTACTGTAATTGGAATAGATATGTAACACGTGACAAAAACTTATCAGTTACTAGTTGCACTTTCACCTTAGGAGTTAACCTAACCTATATTTGAGTTTCAGCTACGGTTATTAACCATCATTCGACATAAACCGGAACAGAGATAAGATCGTGTTGGTCGATAATTTTATTCGGGTGTTTAGGCATGTCAAAGATGTTATGATGAGAAAATTATTTAGCAATTGAGTTAGTAAGTATAGAATCACCGTTTTATAAAACATGCAGGCCTGTCGGTCTTCATCCTCGCCACTGGGGCAGTCGATGAAGCCGTCGCACAGCACGTGGTCGTCAATGCAGCGGTAGCGCCCTTGCCGGTCCGGCGTAGGGCACGCGAACCGCTCCATGCCGTCCGCGGCCGGTGGACATTCTGAAAACAAAACACATTTTTGTAGGTACTGGGTACTGCCTTGTTTAATAATACTAGTAAAGAAGAAAAAACGATCGAGGAACCCTGGCATAGTTACAACAGGATAGGATGAGGACCCTATAATGGGTGGCAGGAACATCGAAGCGCAAACAGCGTTGAAATTTCTCATCAGTTATATAATATGTAGCTAGGTATTGCACTTTTCTATGAAACAGCAGATGATCTTTTTGATAATCAACGAAAAATTGCAACGCTAGACTGGCGGGGGTCATGTGCTGAATTCATAGTTACAGTTTGCACATCGATGTCTCTGCCACTCTCAATACAAGTTTCATGTTCCAAAAATAATCACGGTCGTCTTACATAGGGGTGTGTCTATTTTCACAGTAATTTTCTAACAAATTATATGGCAAATTACTTATTGTGTGAGAACAAATAGTGTTCATAAATAATTGAACATGCTACAAAGCTATTATCTATCGAGGTTCGTATCATTTTGGTTTCGTGAGCTTATAGACAAAAATTGTATCTATAATATAATGGGTTGAATGTTGATAGTCATTATTCGAGCGAGGGTAATGAACTTTGACCTCTGTTGTACACCTAATCACTTTTGACTTTGGGTTCTTTGTTCTTTTGTGAATTGTGCTCCGAAGTCCGCCTCTTGGAAAGGGTTTAATGAGCTGTGGTGAATACACAGGATAGTGTGTTATTATCATCGAAAATTTAATGTGTATGTATCATCGCTTTTATGGATCTTTGACAGTCGTTACGGGTAGTCAGAAACCCGAAAGTCTGACAACCGTGCTTACCAAGTGGTATCGTGTTACCCAGTAATACCCAGTAATTGAGTTCAGGTCACCTGCAGGCGGCTCCATATTAAATACTGGTATTCAGCTACATCCGGTTAGACTGGTAGCTGCCCCAAACTTAGTTGGGAAATCGCTAGGTACATGATGATGTATCATCGCTTTGGGAATAGGGTCAGTACCTATCCCCTTAGAAGTTTACTTATTGTCTACGAATGGGAAATGGTTTAGTTAAAACAAATATCTGTGAAATGCTACAACTATTGTTTTGGAAGGTTGACCTTTGTCAAACTAGTTTTGTTTTGACCTTTGTCGATATCTTGGTACGCAATACTTGACTAGCTGTAGGAATATTCATCGCAGTTATTAGTATCAAATATCGGAGTGAAAATAAAACAAAATTTTAATATCATCATCTGCCTAGCTTTTTCCCAATTATGCTGGGGTCGGCTTCTAGTCTAACCAGTTGCAGCTGAACACCCCTCGGTAAGACTGGTTGTCAGAGTTTCGGGCTTCTGGCGACCCGTAACGTACAAAGTATAAAACAAAGTCGCTTTTCGTGTCTGTAGGCTTAGATCGTTTTAACTATGCAACGAATTTTAATGCGGTTTTCATCAATAGACAGAGTGATTCAAGAGGAAGGTTTATATGTGTATTACACCGACCGCCACGCGGCCAAAGCCGCTAGCAAAAGTTAGTTATTTATATATTATAATTTAATAATTATTTTTAAAATCAGATCTAATTAAACAAAATAATAACCTTCTGGTGGTATTCATAGATCTATGTAAACTCTGACAGCTCTGAAAAATGTGTGTCACGTGGATTTAGTAACTGGATATTATAAATTTTATAAATAGGGACTAAAATCTCACCTTTTAACGAAGAAAGAAAAACATCGGACGTAAACCCACACGTATGTAATAAATTCTTATAAGTCTGATAGTCTACGAAGCGCGATAGGTCACATACGAGGCAACGCGGCGCTTGCAAGGGATTAAAGTGAACATTTTATTTCCACAGTAAAATTCCACTAAGTTCTTACAAACACAAAAAGCTCTAGTCGAATAAAATTTGGATGTTATTTGACCTGCAAAGTTAAATTAAGTTTCCTTGATATTTATCTAACTTTTTATTGGCGTTGGACAAAATAATACATGATATTTAGATGACCTTTTTATGACGCACTTTGTAGACCTATAATGTGTACTGAAAGAAATATTATCTACTTAATAAAATATACTTGAAAAGTCAGCGAACGCGTTAGCGGTACGATACATCAAAAATATAATATTCTCATCCATTTGGTTGCATTAAGTGAACGGAGCTCTTTGCTCTTTCTCCGAGAGGTTGTATGTTTCGGTCAGTTAGCCGTACGATATTCCCAAACTCTGCGACTAAACTGGTTGCTTACACAGACGGTGACGGCAGGCCACTCCATCGCGAGCGTCTATTTTTAGCAACGCCGGGGAAAGTGAGGCCCGTGGCTCGATTGCGCGCGCCCTCTATACACCTCTATCCTTAGCCTCTATCTATTCACTTTGTGGGGAGGCAGCGACGACGCCTTGTGCATTCGTAAGCAGCTATCGGTACCGTTCAGGTGAACTAGCTCTTTACGGTTATCAAATCTTTTGTTATTACTATTTTCAGATTTTCGTGCTGGATATTATTTATCTTTACTCAATGATTATAAAATGTAGGTAACGTTTAAAAAAACTAATTCAAAAGCCTAATCTTAATCCACTCAAGTTTTGGAAGAAACAAAGAGATACAACAAATACTAATGAAACGGTTTAATCCATGTTCAACCACCACAATCTTTACCCCCGACCATGTTGAACCCCTAAATGTTTCCATGTTCAACCCCTGGGGGGTTGAAAATGGATTTCAATGCATTGGTCATACTTTTTTTGTCCATATTCAACCCATTGTTGTTAGGTAACTAATAATGACATTAAAGTAATACTGAGAGCAGAAGTGTATTTATTTTCTTTACAATTCATATTTTACAGGTATTACGAGTAGTAGCTAAGGGTAAAAAAATAAAACATGGCTTTTTGGCAAACATTGGTCATGATGAGCTACTTGGCGTTTATAATGTTTAACTCTAAAAACTATTTATGGGGCTACTTCCCTGGGTTGTATGTGTTTTGGTGAATCTGTCTGGGCGGTATGACGTAAATTGCTTCAAACTCAACGTTTAGCTTTGATATTCTATTTATTTATTTGTTATTATTTTACAAAAGGCTTACAGACTGATCCCAAACATATAAAGAAAAAAATGTTGACAAATAGATAATTACAAGCCTGCACATATAACCACCCATCCATATATTCTTATGTAAAGCGTATAGGACCCTAGTACTGAAGTCCTACCGGTACTTGCAGGTGTACTTCCAGTCGATCTTGAGGTGCAGCGATGTGCTGCAATGTACTACTTCAAACGAGAGACCATAGACGCAGACTTTTTAACACAACGTGACCGTGCTAAGATTGCCGGATTACCGCCATGGGATCTGGAGGCAAAGGTCCTCGCGCACATCTGGGAGTGGCGCAAGGAGGCCAAACGCCGGGGCGTTACTCCGCTGCCGCGAGAAATCGAGGTGCAGCGGACAGAGCTCCGGCGGGATCTCATGGCGACATGGAGAGTGCGATTGTCGCAACCCAGTGCTGGGCACGCCACGATAGCGGCGGTAAGTCCCCTCTTTGAGGAGTGGCTTGAGAGGCGGCATGGCATCCTCACCTTCCGCCTGACGCAGGTCCTCACCGGCAACGGTTGTTTCGGGAGGTTCCTGTTTCGTATAAGGCGGGAGGAAACGCCCGGGTGCTTCCATTGCGAAGATCGCCCTGAGGACACGGTGGAGCATACGGTGGCGGTCTGCCCAGCTTGGGCGGAGCACCGCCGTGTCCTCGTGGAGGCGATCGGCGGCGGCGATCTCTCGCGTCCGGCCCTGGTGCAGGCCATGGTACGGAGCGAGAGTGAATGGTTAGCCGTCACCTCCTTCTGCGAAGCAGTAATGCTCGCGAAGAGGGAGGCGGCGCACGTGAGGGAGAGGCAGTATATGCGCCCTCACGGCCGTAGTCGCCGCGGGAGAAGCCCTGGGCGTCGGGAATCTCAGGCTGATTCCCGGTCACCGTAGGCGCGGGCTTGCGGACGGCGAGTAATGGGTAGCACGCTGTCCGGTAAGGACCAAGCCCGGGTCGACGGCGCGTTGTGTTCCACGCGCGCCTCAAAGAGATGTCAGCACCAAATGGGGGGGTCCGCAAGGGCCGATGCCTGCCAGGGGTGCGGGTTGTTCGAAAGAGATACCGCGGCCCCTGGCAGACAGGCAACTGAGGGAACACGGGTGGGTTTTAGTCAGTAAAAGTCTGACACGCCCTCCCGCTCCACCCAGAGCGGGAGAAGTTATTTGATGATTTCCCACCCAAAAAAAAAAAAAACCGTGCTAAGATCTCTAAAACCGCAGACTGACGTCTGGGAAGAACTTTTATCCGAATGGCAATGTAGGTGGGATAACTCGAACAAGGGCCGACACTTCCATCAGTTCATTCCTTCCGGTCGTGAGCGGCTGGCCAGGACATGGCAGGAGGTGAACCCCCGTGTTGCCCAAATTCTCACAGGTCATGGCAAGTTTAAGGGTAAATTTTATTGTTTTCTTCAAGCTTGTTGCTTCGCTTTTGTGTCAACGTTCTACATCTGATTGTGGATACGAACAATCTGCACATCATATCTTATGACAGTGTACCTATTCTTTGACAGAATGAAAGCAATATTATACGTGGTTCTTGGCAAATTGGGCTTCTCCTAGTTGTAAACGTCCCTTTGTGCCAATTGGTCTAGTTCTAGTAAAAGGGGAAATATGTTTTTTCTTACTCCTCCGCTGTTCTTTGCTGATTAATGTGTGTAGCTATAATCCTATTATTTTTATATTTGCAATCAAAGAGCAGGAACCTTCGCAAAATGGCAGGTACTTCTACATCAATCCCTCTCGAATAGCTAGTTTTTTTTTTACACCTACCGCCATATTCCTTTTATTGTATAGGTCAGATTTCACATTTTTATATAACGGAAATACTTTGATAGTATCTTCACTGGCGTCCTTTAAATAAATTACGGCTTCACGATATACGGATGGAATAGTCTTCTTAAAATCTTCGGTAACTTTTGTTTTACAAATCGAAATAACCCTTTTTACCTCGTTTTTAGCATAATTTGCTGGGCAACTGTGTAGTGTTGATTTAATCATTTGACTTGTCGGTAGTCAGAATAACCTCATTTCTCGCCGTTGTAGCTTTGTAATTGTACCTATAATTTGCGTAGGATGGCAAGCAACCGATACATTCATGTTTTTCTTTCATAAATAGACAAGCCCAACTAATAATATAATTAGTAGACTTATTTATTCTTCGAATAGAATAACATCAACGAAAATGAACATTGCTAGAAAATTAAAACATGAAAATAATATGAATATTTATGTTGTGGTGACATTTTATTAAAACGTTGTTCTGAGAAGATTAGGGGCCTTGATAAGGCTTGCTAATCCTCTACATACACCTAAGCTGTGGTATTATGCTCATATCACGCCTATCATGATCGAGCGGGCTACTTGAAAATTCAATGAGGAAGCATTTAATAATCCTATTAATATTATAATTGAAAAGTTTGTGAGGATGGACATACTATGAATGTTTGTTACTATTTCACGCAAGAACTACTGAATCGATTTGCATGAAACTCAGCACGCAGATAGTTTATAACCTGGATTAACACATAGGATTCTTTTTATTCCGGTAGTATGTTCCCGTGGGATAATTTTCGACTTCCACGCGGGCGAAGCCGCTGGCAAAAGCTAGTAAGTACATATCTAATAATAGTACATTGTAAAGTAGTCAATGACACACAGGGTGCGGGTTGTTCGAAAGAAATACCGCGGCCCCTGGCACACAGGCAACTGAAGGAACACGGGGGGGTTTTAGTCAGTAAAAGTCTGACGCCCTCCCGCTCCGCCCAGAGCGGGATAAGGTATTTGATGATTTCGTTGACAGTTTGACAATTTTGTATAGAAAATTTGTCAAACTGTCAGATTTATTCAGATAAAGGTTATCTGACTATTGAAAAATCAGTTCTAAGTTAGATTGTACAAAATAGTATGCAAAACAAATGAAAATGTACTTAAGCTATAAAATTAAAGCAATTCATATACAAGTCACGTGTACGACATCTAGCTATAAAAAGATACTAATTTAACTCAGGGTGAAACTATTTTTCGTACTAGAGGTACTTTGTTAGGGTACTCTGCGTTTTATCTACGTCCTTCACGAACACAACTAGTTGCTTCTTTCACCTAGAGTTAGTAGTTGTATGATGTATGTATTTGACGTCAACTGAAACGAGAAAACTAGCGCGGCTCACAATACCTAATCCAGAAAATCATTTCTTGAACTATTCTTTTCAAATTCAATCCGTTCATTTAGAATTATCATTTGTGCTTTGTAATGTAATACGAGTACTCGCCTCATTATGTAGGTACATAATGAAATGATGACACAAAAACAAAAATAAACGCGGTGACAAAAAATTAAAATACATATCCAAAGTCACCGACTTCCGAAATTAAAGTTATTTTTCACTTTGTAGTGTTTTTCCGGCAGTCGGTTGTTTTTTTTTGGAAAATCTTTTTATTTCTCACTTTTTAGTTATGGTACCTACCCCACACCAATTCGAAATTTCATCATCCTCGGGGTCAAAACAAAGCATATTTATGCGATAGCAGCAATCGCGTTTGATTTGCTGTAATTTTTTGAAGAGTTCCGTTGTATGTTTCCGAAACGCATCATCAGATCTATATGAAATTTAAATAAGACCATTTCGAAATAAACCCCTTTCGAATAAAAAAAGAATTTTGCAAATCCGTGTGCATATGGCGGAGTTATGGCCCGAACATCCTACCACTCCTAACCGTTAAAGAGTTGTACCTTCCTTCATCAGCTCAGCGTTATGAGACTATGATGACCATACGAAAATGTCTCAATAGTTTTGGAAAATATATGAAAAATATTGTTAATACCTATAACATTTGAGGGTTGCCCTCGATTTCCCTGGGATTCCATCATCAGATTCTTACTTGGTGCCAATGGGACAATCTCAGGAGTATACTCTTTCAAATGACATTTTTTTTTTAAGAATCAGTCCACAAATGGGGGAGAAATCGGTGAACATACATTAAAAAAAATACATACAGTTGAACATAGCACCTCCTCCTTTTTTGAAGTCGGATAAAAAGAGATTTCAGAATCATAAGAATATTTCCTTTTCTATGCCAAATAAGTTTAATGAAAATATGAGCAAACCACTTCAGAAGTTTGAAGAATGAAGATTAAGAATGGGACAAAATAGTAAAGTAATAAGCGACACAGGCGACAGCATTGATGGATCGCCACGGATTAGGAAAATAACTATCGTTATAAATCAATGGTGCCCCAGTTTTTACGTGTACGGTGAAATTATGTAATTTTATGTGACGCTGTACATCACAGCGCTCGCTTTACGTTACTAAAACTATTTGAGAAAGACTAATAAGCGGCCTAACTCAAAGTTATGTGTGCAGTAAGTGCCGTACGTAACATCTATTTTGATATGATATATATTTTCATCGCATTCTTTCATTGTCAAGGAAAAGGCCTTAAGTGTCATTTCGTTAAATAGTAGACCATAGTTCTATAAAAAGGGTACTGTAGGCGACTGTAAAAGTGAAGCTACGTGCTCGCATGGAGCCTGCATCAAGTATTCAGGGCGATGGCAGATACAAGCTGCCTCCGGGATCTTAATATGTCTTTTAAGACCTCGCACTATCGAAATGTGTGTCATTTGCAACGCACTTTAACGTTTAGTGTTTGAAGATTCACACCTATGTCATGTTGTCTTTTAAAGATTTCATACTCTCTTTTTATTTATTTGTTCTCTATTTCATCTCTTTTATTTAATTTTTACTGTTATTACTCTCTTTTTTATGTATCGTTGGATTACCTTTTACCTATTTTTATCAGATAATACATTGCGGTTAGACTGAAAGCTGGCCCTAAAATAGTTGGGAAATGGCGAGGCAGATGATGATGATTATGAAAATGCCCCAACCATCTTAAATGTCTATTTTCACTAGAAAGTTTTTACATTTAAATCAGATAACCTTAGCAAGAAGTTAGCTTTCACAGGCTGATAAAATATTTTACATTTACATTTCACGACATAGAAAGGTAATCAAGTGATATTCAAAGCTACAAGGACCCGTAACGGGCCCGCGGGCTGGTGCAGAAATTCTGACCATTAAAAGCAGAACTTGACATTATGTCATGTCCTGTAATATTTTATATACCTTCTTAATACTATTATTACAAATTAAAATGCTGCAAAATTACAACACTGATTGTTGGTAAGCGCATCACTTGAGAACGGTTTAAACGATTTCTTTAATTTTATTTCTAAATTATCGCAATTACCAGAAAAAGATTTTCAGGGAAAGAACAATTGGAAAAGGTGCCTGGAAAATTCGGGAAATACCTGAAAAATAAATGGGATTTGGAACGTACGTCGGGATAGCTAGACTTAAAAGTATACGACGCGCGACGGTTCAACAAGAACGCATCCAATTATGTTATCAGAATTCTATGTGATTTATCTCAACATATTTTTTTTTTCATCGTCGTCATCTGCCTAGCTTTTTCCCAACTACGTTGGGTCGGCTTCCAGTCTATCCAGATGCAGCTGAATATCAGTATTTTACATTGAGCGACTTAATTGTTTTTATTACTAACCTAAAAATCTAAATGTGAAAATAGCATTTAGTAGGCAGATTTTCTACAAAAATGTAAAAAAATATTTTCAAAATATACGACTAAAGTAATTTAGTTTCATTTGGGGATAATCTACTATAATGCGTGTGTAGCACGCATCTGTTTCTTTATCAAACTTAATCGCCCATAAAAAGGAACTAGAATGAGTTTGTAGGTTATTATAACATTTCCGTAAATTAAGAGTAAATTCTGAAGCATTAAAGCGAGGAAAATGTGGTGGGAAATTTTCTCCTCTTATCGTATAGTAAGAGTTGAAGAGTACACAGATACTGCTATCTCTGTGTTAGTAGTAGGTACTAAACTACGGACGTACATAGTGAAATGATGCAAACAGCCAGTATTTGTTTGAATAACTCGTTTTACGGATTTACGGCTCAATTCCGAAATACTGTGTGACGTAGTAGTATTTTTACAGTCGACAAAAAAACAGAAAATTCTATTAAAAAAATATTTTTAGATTTATTATTGAAAACAACAACAATAAAATATTTAATTCTAAGTAAAAAATTTCATCGATTATCGCCATAAATCTAAACTGAAGTAATTTGAACACCCGTTACGAAAGTATAACGGGAAAATGTTTTGTTATAACAAACCTCTCCAATACGTTATTACGCACAGCTAATGTTTTATTCTACTAAACAGCTATAATTAGTGTAGTCAATAACACCATGCTATTAACTACCTCAATGCTGATTTATATAAATGGGTCTCACATAAAATGCTTAGTTATAAAAACGGACAGCGATTACTTAAAGCACCGCCAAGTTGGTACATACGTCTCGGGCGTGGGTGTTATCCCGTATTACTCATGATAGTGATCGCGGGATCGAGTACGCAGTAGACTTTTCGGCGTCGAATACGTCATCGGTAGTTACCACAATATCGAAAGACTTTCATTCGAGTAGTGTTGTATATAAATGTCCAAAATGCCTTTAGTTATGACTAGACCATTGTTTGCGGCGGTTTATTCCCTACGCGCCCATTATAACTGACAAATGAAACTAACTTCACCTAAACCACGGTGGAGACATAGTTGTGTACGAAGTGTGCAATCGTATTTCACCAAAATCGATACTCTTATATATAACACTTCATGAGGAATGAATTTTCATTATAAGTGTTCTAAACTTGGTACCATTTTGAGTATTCTCCACAAGTTAGCGCACAGGAATCACGTGCTATAACTTGGATTTAAAGCTTTAGTCTTGGACTTCGGTTGGATTTAACTTAAGCTTCACAGTAGTGACCGGTTTGGTTTTATTTGTTTCGAGTTTGGTGTACTAAAACGAAAGTACTTAATATATTAAAGAAACTTTCAGTGTGGAAGACATACAAAGTAAACCCACAGTCTTCGGAGTAAGTTGCTGAACTTACATTTTGGTGTAGCTACTAATTGTAGGGGATATTATATACCAAGCAAATTAATTGTAATTGATAAAGCAATTATTTTAGCGTTCAATAATAATTTTCTTATAATTGGACACTACTTGGTTTATTGATTGGCAGTGGCTTTATTTCACTACGTGTCATGTTTTTTGTGGCCGTCGATTGCCTGCTAAGACCCTTTCCAGCTGATAAATATTAACAAGATGTCGCAGTACGTGCCACTACTTTTAAGGAGAAATGTTGCCAATTCTTCACTCTATCATTTGCCATACTCAAGTTTTAAATCGACAGACACAAACGGAAAGATTATCCGGCTTAACAGGTGCTTTAATGCATCGATACACCAGTTTCTAAGCTTTCTATAAGCTGAGCTGTTTTAAATACATTTACATAATCTGTTTTTATTAATTCAGTAAAGGAATGGTTTTTCATCCATGTTTATACACTTCATGGGGAAATAACATTTCTTTTAAAACAATATAATTCAGTTTTAGTGCTTCAAAAAACATAAAGCGTTAGCGTTGCAAAATATTTTTTTTATATATTGCTTTCGTTTTAGTGTTAAAACGTGAAAAACTTTGTCGTGTTTTTTTTTGTTTCAGCTCACATGCATGTTGGGTAGTGTAGTTTTCAGCTTTGTGTTAGAAATATTTTTATTTCGTATAAAGTAACGATTTAAAAAATATGCGCTCGAGGTAGCTGCCACGGGGCTACGCGCAGCGTAGGCGGGCGGGAACACATTGCTGCTTAGAAGTCTTTCGACACGATGTGGTCATTTTTTGGACGGAAATCTACAGCTAGCAATAACTTCATAGTAAATTTAAGTGGGTTACGGAATACCTGGTATTACATGTGTCATTGTTATTTCGTATATCATTGAAATTTATGCTCATGGCGTAGCTAGCACGGGTAATTGTTGTGTGTCGGTGATGCTGTGTGAGAAGTTCGTAATTTTTTAGCTACGAATGACTTCCCATTAAATCTTAATGGGATACAAAATATCTGCTCGGCGTAGCAGCTACGCAGCGTAGGCAGCAATTACTTTGCTACGTAGCAGTTATACTACGTGGGCAGTTCATAGACGTAACTCTGCAGCTACGTATAACTTTAAAGTACATATAATAGGATACGAGATATCTGTTACTGGATGAGTCATTTATAGCCATGATAAATTATCTGCCCACATCAAGTTTATTGCTGATAATTCCGAGTACCTAACTCAAAATAACATTTTAACGTTAAATAAAATATGATCTTCACGTAGACAGAAAGTTTGCAAGTAACAAAGTATATCGATCAGTGACAAATATAATAATTTTTGTTAAGTCGTATAGCTTTAGTTTTCATCTTGAGAGAAAGTTTCAGATTTATGAGATTTTATATTTAGTTTTTATCTACAGTTGAAATTTTAATACGTTTCGTGGACACGTTCACAAGAAATGAAGAAAGATTGAAGATAGAAGAGTAGAAATATTTAAGTTACTTGTATTTTTTTGGTAAGTAAAATGAAAGTAGAATGTTATGAGTATGTTATGCTAGTAGGTAAAAATGAAACGTTGAAATAAAAGAACCTTTAATTACATGGTTCCACCTTTTATCTGTCGTTTAGAGAGATTCACGCGTGCTCGTAAGTCGCGTACCTATCCTTCCTTGTCGCAATCTTGATATCAGAAGAAAATAGATCATGGCTGCGATGAATCTTCAACAAGGATTATATCAGTACCTACTTGGCCGAGTGTGTAATATGTTTCAATTTTCAGGAATGAGATGTTTTATTCAAGTCCTAATTCTAGGTACCTGGACAGTGAAGGAAGCTCTTTGAGAAGGCGGTAGTAGAATATTGAATGGTATATATATAAAAAATTGTAGAGAGGAGTCTGCTTCTTCATGCTTGTTAATTTAATTAATAAAGCCCTTTAATTTGTATTAACTTAAAGTTTTTTTTACTTCTTTATTACTTAACAACCAAATACGAATGAATGAATACTGTAAAATAAAGTGATCATAAAATATAAAGTATATATATACAGTAGGCATTGTACACAAACAAACAAGACTACATTTCTTCGTGTGTCTTTCAGAGCGCGATATCACAATGACCATCGCGCAACTCTACGAGCGATCGAAGCGAAATTGATATAACCGTAATAGCCTCACTTTACTAACTTAAATTCCTACAATTGTCGTAAAAATAACCAACCCTTCATATATTTTTCTTGAAATAAAACAGCAAAATGTAAATTAATTACATTTATATAAACAGAAGTAGTTACTTAGTCCTCGCTTAAATGAATTTCATTTACTCGTAGTACCTGTGGAGCAGCCTAATTAAATTCATATATAAATATTTACTTACCCAATGGGTATGACCTCGACATTTAAGTGGACCTTTATCTCGACGGAAACTTAATATTTGTTTACTGATCGCTGTGACATTTTCCTTTAATTTGTTTAACATTTTATTTAAACGTGAGAAACTTTTATTAGATATTTGCACCTCCTTGTAACTTCTTACGAATTGTGAAACAAAAGTGACGTTGTTATAGCCTTTTCCCAACTATGTTGGGGTCAGCTTCCAGTCTAACTGGATGCAGCTGAATACCAGTATTTTACATGAAGCGACTGCCTATCTGACCTGCACAACCCAGTTGCTGGGTAACACGATACTCCTTAGTAAGATTGGTTGTCAAATTTCCGGATTTCTGATGACCCGTAACGACTGTCAAAGATCCACGGGTGATAGCCGGGACCAACGGCTTAACGTGCTTTCCGAGGCACGGAGGAGTCTCGGTATGTAAAGATGATCACCCATCCACAGACCAACCCGGGCAAGCGTAGCTTAACCTAATGGGTCGACCCGTGCGGCTATTATTACTTAGCCACGAGCCCCTCTCGTTGTTATAAGAATGTATGAAAATAATATTTTATATTGCCATTATGTGTTATTAGTTGTTGAGTTACGATCAAGACTCGAATGGGTGGGCGTCGAGCGGAGGTTGCAAACCCATTAATCATAGTACGATACTTTATTGCTTCAATGGGGCGCCGATGTAGGACCGTTCAATGTGGCTCAATGAGGCACGGGCGGCCCGCTCCCGCCGCGCGTCTATCCTGCTCCACTGTTACGTTTTTGCATTGTGTTTAGCAGGTCACTTCAGTTTCATCAACAACCTTTTTTTCCCAACTCATTGTCTTGTTTATTTCTAAAGAAAACGATGCATTCGAATGTTTGCGAAGTAATCTTCATGTTTTTTCATTTAACTCCAGTCAATTGACGATATTTGATGGAGCAAATGCTAAAAATATATTTTCAAATCTACTTATTATCTAAATAACGAAGCTTACTTCAGTAAACTTCGTTATTTAGATAATAATAAGTAGATTCGACTCGAAGACCCGAAGTCTTACACTGCTTTAGAGTTCACTCTAAAGCAATGTAAGACTTCGGGTGTATTGTTAACTGGAACGGAACTCAAGTTCTGTATTTTGGAGTTAACATTAGGTACTAAGAGCGTGGGTTCACCGCCTTCAGGTCTTGATACGAATACCCTTAGGCTCACACGGCACAGTTTCTTTACGGAACGGCGGATTAACCGCGCTGTAGAAAAATCGTGTGAGCTCTTGTATATGTGTCGGCGATAGCACCGTACCGTAGTGCCGCCGTGTCTGTCAACAACTTTCCATAGTTATCCGATACAACACTGCAGATCGTGCCTACATACTGCGAATCAACCTTACAAGGCATGAAAGGGTAGAGATATATCCAACGGAAGTTAATGAGCTACTTCAGAATCCAGGTTCGTAAAATTTTACGTACCTACTTATTTTTCTATATAATTCAATAAATCCTATAGAAATTGTAATTGCAAGATACTGTACTAATTTTAACACATACTCTACAGTTTAACAGATCTATAGGAAATAGGTTTTGTCGCCACCTACACAAATTGGCGGGTCATCACTCCAAGTAAACCCGCGTTAATAATTAGATGATTAAAGAAGTATCTGTTTTGTTGTTTACGTATAGTTTCCTTCAAAAAAGCTTTGTTTTCTACGTAAGTTGCGTGTGATTACGCCTAATAATAGGCGCAGTAAGTATGGTGTCCGAAACACCATCGATCGGCAAGCCAAGTACTAAATTATGTAGCTTCCATACAGCCACTTGGGGATATTCATAGCAGCATCGATGAGCGGGTTGAAGAGTCATGTTGAAAACTGAAAGGTCACACGTATTTAAATACCGCAGGTAAACATCTGTTACTGTTAGAGTTCGTTATAAATATGTTCTTGCGACGTCATATGATATTACTTAAGGGTCATTAATTCATTATGTGCATGAGTGTAGGCATTTTGGTAAGTTATTTTTACTTTTTTAATAATAATTTAAAAGCAGTTTTCTTCTAGAAGGTCAGTGAAATGGCAAACTATGTGAATAAAATTAAAGTCGCTTTCTACAACAGTGAATTAATTGACGTAGTTCACAAGTCGTATCGGGTACCTATATGAGTGAACGCCTACGATTGTTTGTTATAGACGCAGTAGATTAGGGTACGGAAACATTAGGTAGGTAAAGGATAATTTCGTCTTTGTTTTTACAATGAGAATCAAAACTTTTAATAAAGCCTACCGATATTACCATTATCTAAATAAATGTATGATATAAAAAGCACGAGAACATTGTTTGCATACACAGTTAGAATATACATGAACGTATTTATCCAACACATTATGGATAAGTCTAACAAAGGGTTATGATTGGGGCAATCTTGTATGAATCCGTCAAGGATGAATGAGCAATTTTTTCGTATTCCCTTGCCTCATACCATCTACCACATAAGTGACTAAATAGTGGCTAGAATATCGATGCGAAGATTGTGCGTCATTGGCGAATAAAATCTTGTCTTGAGTTTATTAATGTTGATATGTACACCGCGTAGCTTTAATGGATTCTTTTATCTTTAACTTCGTACTAAATACTATTAAACGTTGGGGTCGAAACGCTCGGGTCATGGGGCCCGAGTGCACGTCTCCTTTTTAAGGAAATTTCTCGCCTGCTGGTCGACACTTCACGTGACCAGAGGGCTGGGTCGTTCTTTGGCCAAAGAATTAGCATTGCCATTCAACGTGGCAATGCTGCCAGTCTTCTGGGCACGTTTCCTGATGACAGCGATGCGGAGGAATACTTCGATGCCTAAGTGTCCTTTTGTTTTTAGTATTTATTTTGTATATCGTAGTTTTAATTATTAAGTACTTTTTAATTGAATCCCATTCCATTCATCCATTTAAATATTATTCTTAAACGTTTACGATTGAATAAGCAATATGTGTCTAGAATTTTGATAAAGGCTCAAAATGATTTACGCTATGTATAATTGATTAAGTTCTGTGAACAATATTCGATTGAAACATGCTATTTCGTTAATTTATTTTTGTCAAGTGAAGACAGCAGAATGGTTCTATTATCCAAACTTATGTGTTAATATTCATACATTATAGGGTTAAAGTACTTAAACTGACAGTGCAGTCGGTCGGCGCTGAGTTAAAGTTCGATGCCAAGAGTCGGAGATGCCAAACAATACGCAATATGCCGCTGCAGCTCCGTGTCTGTGTTATAGTTCCGCCTATTGCACTGTCGAACTCCCGCGCCGGAAGTCGTTGTGCACCATGTGGCAGCCGCGCCCACGCCGCGCCGCCCCACGCCGCTCGCGCCTCGATACTCTCTATACATGCCATAAACTACATCATGAACATAGTTTATTGCCTCTCAAAATTGGTTTTATGCTATTACAATTTAGTATTTCAAATAAATTGAGGCAAGCGTATTGGAAAACGATGCCATTCTTCGTTTAAGAAGTCTTGTTCTTCGATAAATTAAGAAGAATTTACAACTAAATTGCCTCATTATTGACAAATTTAACTCATACAAACAAGTATAAGGTATTTAAAAGATTTACTAGTAGGTATCTGACAATTTATTTACCAAAACTACAAAAATTCTGTTTAATCCACAAAGTTAGCAAATGTTATTTTTTTTTTATGAAATAGCCCACAATGGGATGGTTGGCGTCTGGAAGGTTCCATTATAAATAGGAATAATTTGTTTGTAATTAGAGGGTGTACTCGTTGTAATATAAGGAGTTGGAACGAGAGGCTTACAAGTCGAAAGTTAATTGTGATGTCGGCACTTGTTGTCGCTGTCGCGTGGTGAGTGTAGGGCAGGCGAGGGCGAGGTATTAGCGAGTGGCGAGTGGCGAGCATCCGACCACAATTTATGTCTCGGCTGCGGCTGGCGCGCCGCCAGACGCCGCCGACACACTCGTTAGCTCCTGAAGCAGCCCACGATCTAATAGTTTTGTCGTCTTTCAGAGACCATTTAATCCGCTTGTTTATATTTGTTGCAACTGGAACTCGAATACAGGTCATTTTACGGTGTTTACGTTTTCGTCCGCTTCTATCTTATTGTTTTCAGATTCCGAAACTACGCACACGACGTATGTGTAGTAAGTATATGCTATGTATAAACATTAGCTATAGAGGAGCTATAGAGCATGACAAGTTTACAAGTCTCAATTCGATTATACAGTATTCGTAGCGTTTCGTAGTAGCGTGCTACGAAGCGTCTACGACGGTAATATCTGTTCATTTTATCCCGCAACTAATCTCATAAGTTGTCTGTTATGGTAATTTTTATTGTGGTATAGACTAATCTCCTTACTGTTGCATAATAAGTCTACCAAAATGATTACGTTCTTATTTAGTTTTAAGGTATGTTCACCTCTGTGTAGCGAACGTAAAACTTTATTATGTTTATGTAAAAAGTTTAGATAATGTTGAATATTGTGTGAATTATTAAAGTGTTGAATAAAAAGTAGATAGGGCTCCGGCATAAATCTGGGTAACCCTCGTCAGTCACCCAGCTTTGCTCGCTTCTACGACACAATGAGCCGATATCCTGATAAACTGCCATGTTATGTGAAATCCTTTGGAAACACCATTTGTTAAAGTATGAAAGGTGTATAATGCAAGTGGTTCAATGGAGTCCGGATAGCAGAAATCGCTGCTGTAATCGACTGAAGCAATCTCAAACCCATTTTGTTTGTCCACCATTAAAAAGTTTATTCTTAGTGGTCTTATACAATTAGTACCTAAACATAATTTACCTACATTTCAACATTCTTAAACCATGGAAAGCTTCGAAGAAACTTGATTTTCAATATTTATAGAAGTGCTCAAAAGTCGGAGAGATTTTTTTATTGAACAGTAAAGTTATTTTAGTTTTCCAGTTACTGGGCAGTTACCAAGTTTCCAATGGCTATTTATAATTTAACTAGAACGTCGTATTTTAAAGCAAGTTATTTTTCATTTTAATGGTGCGACAATAAGCATGTTTATACAGATTGATGGCAGCAATAGGCTCCAATTTGTCGAGTGCTTGTGCTACGGCGGGGCTTTTAAATTACTCGACTAATTGGGTAGATCACGGTGATTTTAGGCCGAACTGTAAGCCTTAATTGGGGTTTCAGGTGTAATCGCCGATCGTCGGATACGTCGAAGCCGAGCTAAAAATAAACTTTATGGATGCGTGCGTGAGGTTTCGAATAACTAAAACGGTACAAAATGGGGCCGTTTCCCTTTCGTTGCTATTCTTGTTAAATTTTATTTTTACCCCTTAAGTAGGTTACAGACCAAGTGACTTAAGTGTGTAAATAACTTCAAACGGAGCAAAGTTTTTGAGGGCAAACTGTTTTAGCTTTACTCGAGCGCTATTGGTGCGAAATATTTACTGTATAAACACACATTCTACTTGAAGCAATGATATGTCCTTTTAATGGTATTTCCTTTCTTTGTACTTGAAGTGATAAACTAGCTTAACTTAATAACTAGACTAGTAGTGAAATAAAGAAAAGGAAATGATCAAGTTGCTGCATGAGCAAGTTTCAAATTAGGACTTAATTAAACACCCACAGTTTGTCCCGTTATGAATAGACGCTTCTATTCCCACGGGTATCGTAAAATGCGAGTAAGGTGTTATAATAAGGTGACTAAGCATTACTTCCGACCTATATACATGTAGAGTTGGATCTGTAAAGGTCGGGTTGCAACAGCGTAAATCTGAAATTCGAGATATACAACGACTGATACCGGCTTTGTGGGCAGAAAGTGGGTTGTTTCTAGTCACTGTTTGTGATTGTGAACCCACAGGATTATTGCTAAACTTTGCTTTTGGTATCAGAATCAGAATCAGAATCAGAACTTTATTTGCTATGAATGTAGGTACAGGTATAAGATGTTGTACATAAATAAATGAGATCGGCTACAGTCTACCTTACGGCGTGCAAATTATTAGGTACATAAATTAAACTATTAATACAAATTAAATAATATTGGCAAAACAAAACAGAAACTAGTACTAGTTCTGATGCTATTTAGGTAGACATGATGCATATACAGAGAGGGAAAATAAAGATCGGCCTGGGTATGATCAATACCTACACAAAATCCGAATTTTGTGATAACTAGCAAAAAAGAAGTTGTCAATAGTCAAAGTCAGTTCAGGAATTATGAACGAGTATTTCAACTTTTTACATCATTCCCGTCCGAACTATCACTGTCTTAAATCCAAAGTTTTAAGGTCTACATAGTAATGTTACTAAAAATAATCTGAACCACTATATAAGCACCAGGCTCACCTACGCACATATGTAGTTGCTTGTTGACGTTTTCCAACAAGAAATATTATGTTGTTTACTTGATCACTGACTTTACAACGTTCAAACAGTTAAGCGGTCCCCAGAAAATAAACTTATTTCTTACTTTATGGTTTTACCTGGAGAGTTACTGACTTCGAGGAAATAATTTACTATAGTACCTATTGGTACATGTCTTACGTGCTTATGCATCTGATCAAGTGTAAGTCTAGAAGAAACACAGGCACTCCGATGTTGTCATGAGCAATAGTATCTCTCATCAAATTGAGAAATGAATGAGTGAATGTAAGAAGAAGTACTAGTATTTTTTTAAAATATTTTGTTTTTCATGGATATACTACTCTGTCAAGAAAGTACCGGGAAAGAATCAATAATACTCATAATGTTAGTTATTCATCCAATTTTTTTTTATCGCCTTCAAAATATGCTCCTTCAGAAACGATACACTTACGCCAGCGAATAATCCAATCATCAAAACATTTTTTAAACGCTTTTTCCGGAATTGAGTTGTTCTCGTCGAGAATTCTCCTTTATGTCTTCTACCGAATGAAAACGGGTGACACGACGTGACAATTAATTTGAGTTTAGGAAAAAGAAAGAAATCGGCTGGAGCCTTATCTGGTGAATAAGGTGGTTGCTCGATGGTATTAGTTGAGTTTTTGGTCAAAAATTCGTTCACAATGATGGCCTTGTGCGAAGGCGCGTTATTGTGCTGCAAAATCCAAGAATTTTCTTTGGACAAATCTGACCTTTTTCGTCGAATTTGCTCTCTTAAACGCCACACAATACTTTTAAATAATATTCTTTATTTACCGTTTGACCTTCCAGTAAGAATTACGAGTGCACAACACCGCGATAGTCAAAGAAAACTCTCTCAAAAACTCAGTCTGTGACTTTTGATCGACTTTGGCGTGGTTTTTTCGGTTTCGGTTAAGTTGGAAGGCGCCATTCCGAAGCTTGTTGACTAGTTTGCATGTCAAACTCGTAAACCCATGTCTCATCACCAGTAACAATGCGTTTCATGAATGTTGCGTCGGAATTGACTCGTTCTAGCATGTCCTCAGCTACTCTTATTATTGAGTTTTTGGAGAAAATTCAGGTCTTTTGGGACTAGCCGATCGGCAACATGTTTTATACCACATTTTTTTTTTATACCTCTCAAACTTGAATGAGGATTTTCAGTCTCTATTTCCTTCACTTTTGCGATGTTAACTTCAGTTGAAGACGTTGATGGCCTACCAGAGCGAGGCAAATCTTCCATCACATCTCGACCGCTTTTGAACGCTTTGTACCACTCATAAGCACATGTTTTTGATAAATTCGATTCACCGTAAGCCTTCTGTAACATCTTCAGGGACTCTGAACACGAAATTCCATTGGCGATGCAAAATTTAAGACAAACTCTTTGTTCGATGTTTAGTCCATTATGAAATTCGCAATTCACACTAGATATGATCTAACTAAAAACAGCACTGTATTTAATCTAACTGTCAGATGCAACTCAAACTCCGCGCCAAAATGGAAAACCGTTGTACCAATCTAACAACAAAAAATAAAAATCGAACCATAAACTAATCATCCATGTGGTTTGAGGGGCGGCACGGCGTCCTCACTTTCCGCCTGACGCTGGTACTCACTGGACACGGTTGTTTCGGGGGGTTTCTGTTTCAGATAAGGCGGGAGGAAACGCCCGGGTGTTTCCACTGCGAAGATCGTCCTGAGGACACGATGGAGCATACGGTGGAGGTCTGCCCGGCTTGGGCGGAGCATCGCCGTGTCCTCGTGGAGGCGATCGGCGGCAGTGATCACTCGCGTCTGGCCCTGGTCCAGGCCATAGTACGGCGCGAAAGTGCATGGGTAGCCGTCACCTTCTCTGCGAAGCAATAATGCTCGCGACGAGGGAGGCGGCGCACGTGAGGGAGAGGCAGTATATGCGCCCTCACGGCCGAAGTCGCCGCAGGAGACACCCTAGGCGTCGGGAATCCCAGACTTATTCCCGGCCACCGTAGGCGCGGGCTTGCGGACGGCAAGTAATGGGTAGCTCGCTGTCCGGTAAGGACTAAGCTCGGGTCGACGGCGCGTTGTGTTCGACGCGCGCCTCAAAGAGATGTCAGCACCAACTGGTGGGGTCCGCAAGGGCCAATGCCTGCCAGGGGTGCGGGTTGTTCGAATGAGATACTGTGGCCCCTGGCACACAGGCAATTGAGGGAACACGAGTGAGTTTTAGTTAGTAAAAGTCTGACTCGCACTCCTGCTGCATCCAGAGCGGGAGAAGTTATTTTATGATTCCCCACACAAAAAAAAACTAATCATCCATTTCTGATACTTTTTTGACTGAATGTATCTGGTTATGTGGTTGTTAGTCTAAGTTTGACATCTAAAATTGCAGGGAATTAATCAAAATTAAGAAAATTATGTTATGTATTCATTATTGTTCCAAATGTTGAGATCAAGAGATACCTAGGTAACTAATTGTTAGCTATTTGTAACCTCCACTAACATTATGATGCATAATAGGCGACATTACGGATAAACCACACTGAATTCGTTAACTGACTCTTTTAAACGAATAATAATACGCGTAAGCGGAGAAATACATTAAAGATCACTGAAACACATATGAGGGGCAATAAGAACTTTCACAGTCTGATCTCAGTCTCAATCTGTCAAAAATACCTCGTGTTTCCATACATTTTTAACAAGTTTTTGACATTTCATTGTCGCCGAGATGACACTGCAACTAGATTTTGAACGTTTTCAATTACGAGAATTGGCCTTCAGGTAATTGCATCCCACTCGACCCATCATTGTATGTTTTGCTGGTGATATAGCGTATAACAGGTAAACAACATGTCGTAGAATCAGTTAAAAAACATTCACCGAATTTAAAATGGGTTTATTTAATTTTTTTATACAGGATAAGTGTTTTACCAGTGCGCAAACTAATTCAGCATATCATTCTAGGCCCCCCAGTGCAGAAATTTTACGTCGGTTTTACAAAAAATAAATAATAGTCTAAAAAACTAAAAAACACGCTTTAAAAACCAAACTAAAAAAGGAGAAAATATCATTTTTCTCAATTTTTTTATTTTAATTATTGAATAATCATCGGTCCTCGATAAGTTTACAAGGTTTCAGTGAAATCTGACCGTTTAAAGTAGGTCAAAATAGCGTCCAAAGGAGTCGGTTACAAACAAACAAACATACAAGTGAAGCTAATATAAAGCGTGTAAAAATCAGCTGTTCCATTCATTTTGACCGCGTAGGTATTGCACTTTTCTATGAAACAGCTGTTTTGTTTTTGTATAACCGACGAAAAATTTCTGCGCTGGGGGGTCTAGAATGATATGCTGAATTCTTGGTTACAGTTTGCGCACTGGTTAAAAACTTATCTGATATATACATATATGTCTGAGGATCTATTCGGAATAGTTGATTGTTGATTTCAACAATAATGATTACTTACTAAAAATATTTGTTAAATCCTAATTTAATTTAATTTGTTTTCATACATTTTAATATTGTGTAAAATTGTATTAATTAATATCTTTAAAAGTTAATGTTTTGTAATAAGTTGTACGTAGCAGAGGTACGCTTCGAGCGGGGTCGAGGCGCCATGCCATCTTGACAAATTGCGCGCATGCGCGGGAGACGTTACCGGAGCGGGAATTTATGACGTTTTGGAAAATCGAGTTGGATTCTCCTTAATTTTGAAGTAGTATTGTTTTTATGTGGCGAAGTAAGGTCAGTGTCGCGAACCCGCTGCTTTAACATAATTCTTTTGAATAACGTTTAATTGCAAAGTTCAGTGGATTCAATATTGTAAAACTTTTCATTACATTTTATGCAACAGTGAATACGTTCTTTGTTTTGTGCTAGCCCCAATGACGCCCACTAAACCGGTGACCACTAATGATGATGTCGAGATGAATATTGCCTCTCCGACATATATAATTTTTTTTCTCGGAATTGTTAAATATTTGAAAGGTTGAGCTTGATGCGTTTAATGATATAATTTACTTATTTTGTGAAATAGAGAATACCTGTTGTGGCACGACATACCGATGCGGTGGCATGGGTATGGTTGCAAACATAGGTAAACAGTTCAGTTAGATTCTGAGTGACTCTAAGATTCAGGTTGGGTTTACGTATCAAAGCGTAAGTTCACTTTAAGTTACATTTCTGTATCTTACCCCGCGGAGTAAACTTATGCCGCCAACCTTTTCTTTTTGTAGCCTGTATTGTCTCCCGCTACTGGGCAAAGTACTCCCTTTTTTTCTTCTATACGTCCCTGTCTTTTATGATCTTTGGCTATGTTGGCCCTGCAAACCTTATCATATCGTCACACCACCTTTGCTGTGGGACTACCTTGACGGCGATGTCCTCCTTCAGGCGTCCAGTGTGTGACGATCTTTGACCATATCTCCGCCAACCTAAGCCTCAAAAAATGTATGGTAAATCTGAAGCATAAACTGGTTGTAACTTGACTCCTAGTTTATTAATGAGGGGGTAAGCGTACGACTCTGCTCATGACAAAAGAGAAAATGAGAAGAGAAGACGTGCCAAGCTTTTCTGACGATGAAAAACGATCAGCAAAAATTTTTTCGACTTTACGAGGTGTACTTTGATTTGGCTAGTTAAGTTGGTCGGTACGTTAGGTATTATAATGTGTCACGATCTCATGTCGAAGTTCAGTGGGATGTGAGAGGTTAGCGGGGCGCGGGACGCGGGAGGGAGGTGTGAGCACCTGCGCAGGATGCACCCGCGTGCAGTCAGCGCGCCAGCCAGTCTGGCGCCTATCAGCCGCCTCCGCACACCCCCTTCTCCACCCCGCGCTCGCCCGCCGTACGACTCCCACGCCCGCGTTTGTTTTCAACTTTGATTGATAATTTGTTATTGGAGTGCGTATAACGTTTCGAAAACACTACTACGTTTCACTCAACTGTTGGTAATCGTGATAATAGTTAATTTATAATAGGTAATCGATTACGAGTCGACGAATTTTTTAATAGGTAATCGTGATAATAGTTAAGTTAGTTAATTAATACCATGCCTGCAATTGCAAGAATAAAATAAACGAATACTTTTATCACTTGCTTAATGTAACTAAGTAGGTGCTTAAGTAATTAAGAATTTCTTTATTTGTTTACTTATAGGACGTTTTTAGTAAATACTCGCTTTGGTACGGCTAAAGGTTTTTTTAAATTTCATTAATTTGAACCATGTACCTATTTCAATAAACAGATAATGTAGGTTTATCCCAAACGATATGGGTATGGGATGTACCGATAAAACGAATTCTGCACCTGCTCAGTGAGTACTAAAATTGACCTCATAGGTAACTGCTTAACCACCCTAAGGTTGAGTGTCTCTTGCATGTCCAACGTCAATGTCTATTTTAGCTTTAAGACTAGTGTGACGATTATATAGTTTCAATCTTAGTAAAATCGTAGACGTTGTCCAAAAAGGAACCAACTCAAATGGCACTGGGTCGGATACATTTATCGCATTTCGGATGCATTGTGGGCTAAGACCACCATAGCACGGGTCCCTGAAAACGTCCAACGGTATCGTGGAAGATTCAGAAGCAGCTGGCGGAACGAACTTGATGCGTATATGACGGATTGGTCCGTTTTGGCTCAGGATCGTCTTGAATGGAAAAACGAAAGGGAGGACAATACAGGCTGATTATATATATATAACCTTAGTGAAGTTTAAACTAAACAAGGGAGTTTTAGTGATAAGTGGAAAGGCAATTACGAGGTCGACTATACTTTTAACAATAACCGGCCAATAGTTGGCAAAAGACAAAATAGATTTTCTTCTTAAGATTCTATTAAAATATAAATATTTAGATACATAAAATTAATAGGCTCGCCACTATTACATGAAACTGAAACCTAACTGGCGAAATGTAGGTGTACTGTGGGTACACCTTTGCCTGACTCTTCTGGGATTATTCTGGGTGTTGGCGCGCAGGTTTGCACGCTGTTCTGATCAAGTTAAGATCTCACTTTTTAAAGCATACTGCACCTCTTTGTACACGTGTAGCCTGTGGGCTAGCTATACACAGGCGAGTTACAGTGCCCTCCGTGTCCAGTATAACAACGCGTTCAGGGCGGTATTGGGGCTGCCCCGCTTCTGTAGTGCCTCGGGCATGTTTGCGGAAGCGCGCACCGACTGTTTTCACACCACAATGCGCAAGCGGTGCGCGTCCATGGTGCGCAGGGTGCGGGTCAGCTCCAATGCTGTCCTGGTGATGATTGCTGGACGATTGGACTGCCCTTATATTAGGAAGTGTTGTAGTAGGCATATAGCCAGGGCATGTCAACGAGCGTCTTGATATTTGCCGCTGTTTTTATTAATTTATGTTATTATTTTGATCCTGATTTTGCTCTAAACTTTTATTTTTATTTGTATTCCATATTATTAATTTCCGATTATTTTTAAATTTTTATTTTATTTGACATTTCACTTGATAATTTTTATTTAACATTGTATTTTGATGATATTGTATTTATTTTTATATTGTGATTTGTATTTATTTCGTATTTGTAACTTGTGATTGTGAGAATATGGGAGTACCTACCTGAAATAAATGTTTTTTTTTTTTTTATAGGCGTGTTATTATGGAATATTATAAAGTCAATGTAATTTTTTTCTGAGAATATACTTACTATTTATATACCTACTGCGTGTTTATGAATGATTGTATGCCGTTACCAAACACTTTGCCTAAATGAATCTCTTTATATTGACAGTAAGCTTTGCCAGCGGCTGTGCCTTGGTGGATGTCTGAAATTATCCCACGGGAACATACTACCGGGATAAAAAGTATCCTATGTGTTTATCGATGTTGTAAAGTATCTGTGTGCCAAATTTCACTCGAATCTCTTAAGCCATTTTTGCGTGATTGAGCATCCAAACATACAAACTTACAAACATACAAACCTACAATATTAGTAGGAATGGTAGGAATTAGTAGAACAAGCCGACCCGCGACCCGACAGACCTTGTCCTGCCCAAACAATAGCTCATACAAAAATCCTATAGAAAAAAACAATTCCATTTTATTTCCATATTTTCTATCCATTAATATCTAAGTTGGACTATTACGAACCATTTAAAACAAACAATATCCAGATCGGTAAGTAACTAGAGTGTTTTGATGTTTAATTTAGTTTTTTAATATTAAATACTCCAAGCATCTGAAAACGTAAAGCAGGTTTGTTCCCTACGATTACGTTAAAATATTCGTATTTTCTCGTAGGAATCTAATTTATTGACGTAAATTATCTACGTAGGCGACATACATCTACATAATTGCTGCACCACAAAAATAGAAGTATCAACGTGTATGCAAAATTCTTCTTAATCTTTATAGCAGACACCTGATTACTGAAAATCAGAACTAAACTTTGGTAGAGAACAGTATAAATCGATCGCATCTTAACGTGGAGAAATGACATCAACAACATTACAATGCCTCACGAGCAGCGATATCGAGCGATCGTGTTAAACCGCTATTCACGCATTCAGTAACCGTCACACGAGTAATTACACGTGAGAAACTATATAACGAGTAATTTTGCGAGGCTTGATTAGGTACCTAATCTTACAACACTATTTGTGTACCTTCATTTAAGACGGATTAGGTGAGCGTAAGCCGGCTTATGGTGAAAGCTCGGCGGCGGCGATCTCTCGCGTCTGGCCCTAGTCCAGGCCATGGTTCGGAGCGAGAGTGCATGGGTAGCCGTCACCTCCTTCTGCGAAGCAGTAATGCTCGCGGAGAGGGAGCCAGTGCACGTGAGGGAGAGGTAATATATGCGCCCTCACGGCCCTAGTCGCCGCAGGAGACGCCCTGGGCGTCGGGAATCCTTGGCTGATTCCCGGCCACCGAAGTTGCGGGCTTGCGGCTGGCGAGCAATAGGTAGATCGTTGTCCGGTAAGGACCAAGCCCGGGTCGACGGCGCATTGTGTTTCATGCGCGCCTCAAAGAGATGTCAGCATCGACTGGTGGGGTCCGCTTGGGCCGATGCCTGCCAGAGGTGCGGGTTGTTCGATAGAGATACTGTGGCCCCTGGTACACAGGCAACTGAGGGGACACGGGTGGGTTTTAGTCAGTAAAAGTCTGACACCCTTCTGCTCCACCCAGAGCGGGAGAAGTTATTTGATGATTTCCCACCCTCAAAAAAAAAGGTGAAAGCTCCAGTGTAGCTCGCGAAGAATTCAAATTTTCTTACGTTTTTTGCAATTTAAAAGTCGGTGTCAGGTTGTATGATGGATTCGCCGCAGTAACAAATATGGCTTTACATAATTATGATGATTTATGTCATCAATACAACCCTCTAACTTCACTTAATTCGATTGAATTACTTTTTCATTAAATAGTCACGGTTTAGGTTACGTTAGGCTTGCCGCGGTTGGTCCATGGATGGGTGACACTCTTTACGTACCATGACCCCTCCGTGCCTCAGAAAGCACGTTACGCCTTTGGTCCCAGGTTGTCATTTGTGTGTCTTTGGCAATCGTTACGGATTAGAAGCCCGAAAGTCTGACAACCAAACTCAGCAAGGGGTATACACAATATATGTGTTATCCAGTAACAGGGTTCTGGAGGTCACATAGGCAGTCACTCCATGTAAATTACTGGTATTCAGCTGCATCCGGTTAAATTGGAAGCCGACCGCAACATAGTTGGGAAAAGCAGATGATGATGAATTACGCACTACTATTTTTTATTGTTGTCTATTTCAGAGTGTTTAATCGTTATCCTCCGTTGACGGACGTCTGTTAGTGCGTTTATTTAATTATACGAGTAGTTCAGTAATAGTATCCAGGTTAGTAGGCACCCCAGGGGAGACGTTTACCTGACGCAGGATCAACGATATATTTTAACAAAACTCTAAATTCAAGTAAGAGTAAATATGAGTGTTAGCCGAAATTTTATGTTCTGTTTTTGTTATGGGCCATAAATCATGATTCTGTGACATAAAACGCGAAATAAAAGCGGCTGCCGGACATTTCGTGGGTAACAATTGTACATATTTATTTTTGCATTTTAATGTTTTATGTGACTTTATTTATTATTATATCGTGTGATAAAATTGATATATTCACAAGAAGTGCTCTTTACGAAGTATACCGTTGTAACAGGTATACCTACTTACATAGTTCAATATTATGTATACTATATTGAATGAATTAGGTTATTAGATGGATTAAGGGTGGGGTGTGACGTAGTTGACGTGACGTCAGGCAGCTATTGCGCCATCACTGCCAAAAAAGTGAGTAAATTTCTTGGAAAAACAAAGTCGCTTAAAATGATAACGTACGTCAAATATTTAATATACTATAACATTTTTTAAATTACTGTTGGTTGATAAATATTTGACGTTGGTTTTCCCAATGTTATTTGAGTTAGGGAATAGGTTTATTGGATTATGTTTCAGATTCTAATGGTACTGTTAGCTACCTTCATTCATAACTGGCACTTCGGAACTTTTCTTAATTTTACAAGATTCTGGGCTGTTTTTTTTTGATTTTGTGTAATTGTTTAGTTCTCATATCATTAACTAAGTATTAACCCTGAGACTGAACTGAAAAGGGTATTGATTTTACGAATTGTGACCCCGTGTGCCTTTTTTTTGACTGTGGGAAATCATCAAATAGCTTCTCCCACTCTGGGTGGAGCAGGAGGGCGTGTCAGACTTTTACTGACTAAAACCCACCCGTGTTCCTTCAGTTGCCTGTGTGTCAGGAGCCACGGTATCTCTTTCAAACAACCCGCACCCCTGGCAGGCATCGGGTCTTGCGGACCCCACCAGTTGCTGCTGACATCTCTTTGAGGCGCTCGTGGAACACAACGCGCCGTCGACCCGGGCTTGGTCCTTACTGGACAGCGAGCTACCCATTACTCGCCCTCCGCAAGCCCGCGCCTACGGTTGCCGGGAATCAGGCTGGGATTCCCGATGTCCAGGGCGTCTCCTGCGGCGATTAGGGCCGTGAGGACGCATCTATTGCCTCTCCCTCACGTGCGCCGCTCCCTCTTCGCGAGCATTACTGCTTTGCAAAAGGAGGTGACGGCTACCCATCCTGCACTCTCGCTGCGTACCATGGCCTGGACCAGGGCCGGATGCTAGAGATCGCCGCCGCCGATCACCTCCACAAGGACACGGCGGTGCTCTGCCCAAGCCGGGCAGATCTCCACCGTATGCTCCACTATGTCCTCAGAGCGATCTACGCAGTGGAAACACCTGGGCGTTTCCTGTAGCCTTATACGAAACAGGAACCTCCCGAAACAACCGCGTCCGGTGAGGACCTGCGTCAGGCGGGAGGTGAGGACGCCGTGGCGCCTCTTAATCCACTCCTCAAAGAGGGGACTTACCACCGCATTCCTGGCGTGCCTAGCCCATTGTGTCTTACCTCTCTATTTGATTTTTCTAGCCAGGAATTATCAGGTTCTATTTCTCACTTCTCAGTTGAAGTTATGTATGTTTTCTAGATCTTTCGTGATATTTTCAAAGAGCTTTGATATACCTAACTAAAGCTTATTTGCATGCACAAGAAATTTTACATCAAAGTTAACCGAACGCACTGAATTAAGTTCAAGCAGAAGTTTTTAAATCTAAGAGGCACGTGTGTTCTCATTTCCTGCCATTCTCATCAGGAAGCAATTTTCTTTATTTCTTAGCTGCCTACGAGAGTTTATTTAAATTCTTTTTTCTTTGATTACCTTGCACAAAATTACTATGTGTCACGGAAATTACACAAAATGTTAATTTACCAATTACATAAAAAATGGCAACTTCGTTTGTAGTAGGTCCCCACAGAGTTTTTAAAACGTTTTTATTTCATACTTATAAATGAGAACTTCAGAAACATCAGACCGTCGAGTTAAGGTTTTTAAATAAAGTAAAAGTATGATATTAGCTATAAGATTCTCTTATATTTTCACGATTTTTTTCAACAAATGTCTGAAAAAACACAACTTTGATAGCAAGCGAGGTCGCACTAAAACTGTTCCCTTTGTTTTTTTTTGGAAACCATCTAATAACTTCGCCCGCTCTGGGGGGAGCAGGAGGGTGTGTCAGACTTTTACTGACTAAAACCCATCCGTGTTCCCTCAATTGCCTGTGTGCCAGGGGCCGCGGTATCTCGTTCGAACAACCCGGTGCGGGTTGTCCTGGCAGGTCCCTGGCAGGCATCAGCCCTTGCGGACCCCACCAGTTGGTGCTGACATCTCTTTGAGGAGCGCGTGGAACACGACGCGCCGTCGACTCGGGCTTGGTCTTTACCGGACAGCGAGCTACCCATAACTCACCGTCCGCAAGCCCGCGCCTACGGTGGTCGGGAATCAGCTTGGGGTGCCCGAAGCCCAGGGCGTTTCCCGCGGCGACTAAGGCCGTGAGGGCACATATACTGCCTCTCCCTCACGTGCGCCGCCTCCCTCTTCCCAAGCATTACTGCTTCGCAGAAGGAGGTAACAGCTACCCATGCACTCTCGCTCCGTACCATGGCCTGGACCAGGGCCGGACGCGAGAGATCGCCGCCGCCGATCGCCTCTACAAGGACATGGTGGTGCTCCGTCCAAGCCGGGCAGACCTCCACCTATGCTCCACCGTGTCCTCAGGGCGATCTTCGCAGTGGAAACACCCGGGCTTTTCCTCCCGCCTTATCCGAAACAGGAACCTCCCGAAACAACCGTGTCCGGTGAGGACCTGCGTCAAGCGGAAGGTGAGGTCGCCATGCCGCATCTCAAGCCACTCCTGTCCCACACTAATATTGAAGGACACGTTTGTGCGTAAACTACGTTATTACGGTGTTCAAAATTAAGCTCTCAACGTAATAAATTCTTATTTAAATAATAGGCACCAATGTGTAGATATTAATGGTGTGAAATCTTCCGGGCTACCAGTTCAGTTAGGTGTACCTCAAGGTTCAATACTGGGTCCGTTCTTATTCTTAGTGTACATTAATGATTTACCATTCTATTTAAAGGGTATCTGTGACGATGTACTGTTTGCTGATGATACTTCTCTTATCTTTAAAGTAGACAGGAATAGACAAGATTTTGACGACGTAAACAGTGCTCTCTCAAGGGTTGCGGATTGGTTTACCACGAATAATCTAGTTCTCAATGGCAAGAAAACTAAATGTATAAAGTTCGCTTTACCGAATGTAAGAAATCTGGGACCCAACATCGTCTTAGGTAATGAGGTGCTTGAAACTGTAGACTCAGCAGTTTTTCTGGGCATAACAGCAGATGCCAAACTTCAGTGGGGATGACATATATCAAGCCTAGCGGGAAGGCTCAGTTCGGCCGCCTACGAAAGTAAGACAATACACTGACGTTGATACAGCTCGGTTAGTCTATTTTAGTTATTTTCATAGCGTTATGTCCTACGGCATTCTGCTGTGGGGCAAAGCCGCTGACATTCAAAATATTTTGTTCTTCAAAAACGAGCTGTTCGAGCAATTTACCAACTATTTGCTTGAGTTTCTCTGAGAGATTTTTTAAAGATATTCGGATTCTCACGGTGGTATCGCAATTCATCTTCGCTGACATCATATATTAGGCAAAATAAACACTTGTACACTAAAAATAGAGATATTCATAACATTAATACTAGAAATAAGGACAAACTACGTGTTCCCTTTCACCGGCTTCATAAGGTTCATAACTCATTTGTTCAATACGTTTAAAGTTAAAGTAAAATCCACCCTTAAGGTGAACCTACTCCACATTCTTTGCATACAAACTTCGGGAAAGTTTTACTCCACTGTCTGACATGGCACATCCAAAGTAAAATATGATATCGTTTTGTCTCATTATTAATATTGTCTGTACGGAAACAGAATACTAAAATAAAAACTCATTAAAAAGTTAGGAGCCAACAAAGATTCGTTTTTCGTGCTAATTTTACTTAACTTTGGGCGTGTTTAAGTAATAAAAGAAGTGTAAAATCTTTAAAACCAAGTCGGTATCGACAAAGTTCAATCATCGAAAAGTTCAATAAACTTTATTGGTCATTGATTTATGCATTGCCTTTTTCATAAAACCCGATCTTCCAAAGGACTTTTCTTAATTTTTTGGCGAATTTTTTACTATAAAATGATCCTCCATCTCACTCAATAACGTTGTGCGTGTAGACTAGCGTCTAACTGCTCATTACTGATACTATCTCTGTCGGACACGAAGCCTGGTGAGACAGCGTGATTTTTAGCCAGGCACACCAGTGAGTTCGAGCCCGCGACTAGGTTCCCCTTAAGTTCAACGGCATACTATTCTATCAACGACTACTTAAACGATAAGAATTGTTGGTCGCTGTGATTAACTCAAGACGACAACGTTTGTGTTCTTTCACCAGAATTAGCTTACCTACTGACAGGTCATATGAGTTCCTTTTTATCATTGTTTATTTTATTTGACTGTATAAACCATTTTTTTTCGTGCTTTTTTTTCATTTATTGTTGAATGTTAGTTACGAGTACTTACCTATTATTGTATAGAATCAAGTTCTTCCAACTTAACAGACAGCTGTGCTGCAGGGGAGTTTGTTCCGCCACTTCTTCCCAGCTAAAGCACTTGGAAGTGGCGAAGGGTGGGCGTTTTTTGGAGACTGTCTTATGTAATTTTGACGTTAAAAAAGTTCTGACTCTTAGCCTAGATTGAATAAATGACTTTTGATTTTTGATTTTGATAAAATTATAAGTACCTATATTATTCTTGTAAAACACGAAAAGCTCATTTTCATTTAAGCATTTCTAGGGTATTATTTTTAACTTTTAAAGTTATACGCTAATACTCCGAATGAATTAAAATAAAATATCTTAAGCTTTGTTTAATGTTTAGGTTTCTACGAACTATTTTTTAAAACGTTAATTACTTTATTATTCAAGAACGTCTTTCGTTTTTCCACGAATATTTTCAGCACGTATTTTATTCATGCCGAGCTAAAGGATTACAGACTTTTTACCGTCCATCAAAAAGGATTTAATTTTCAAAGTTTATTGTTATTTTTTTACTGCATTTTTAATGATCCATGGTAGATTAAAAAGCCTGGAATCCGGGCTGTCCGATGTTTTATAGACAAAAGCTACTTTAATACGACACATCTAGTTTTAAGAGTATTCCTCACTGGAGTTTTTGTGACAGAGACATCGCTCTGAAACTACAATGCTCTCGAACGACAACGCTCTAAAACGACAATGCTCTCGAACGAAAATGCTCTAAAACGACAGTGCTCTAAAACGAACACGCTCTATAACCGCAATGCTCTGAAACGACAACGCAAAGAGCGTTATCTCTCGAACGATAAAGCTCTCAAACGACAATGCTCTAAAACGAATACGATCTTTAAACTGCAATGCTCTAAAACGACAACGCTCTAAAACGAACACGGCATAAAATCACAATGCTCTGAAACGACAACGCTCTAAAACGAACACGGCATAAAACCACAATGCTCTAAAACGACAACGCTCTCTCGTCACGACGCGCGACGCGACGACCAAAATGCTACACTTTTTTCGGTCTAACTCTCATTCGCTAAGTGTGCAGAGGTACTTCGTTCCTAAACACGGTGTGTCGTATCAACATAGTATCATTCTGCTTTCCTTAATCTCTATATACTAATATTTATTTTATACTTCACACACAGAAGTGTACAGAGGCGGACTGAATTCCACAGGCATTTTCTATTAGTCGACCTTTGGGCGATGCAGAGACAAACAGTGGTAGGTCCAATTACGTAAGTCGTGTAATTAATGGAGCAGTGGTGGCCCAGTGGTAACGGCCGCGACTTACGAGTTGTAGGTCGTAGGTTCGAACCCCGACGACCCACGCGATTTACTTTGTGTAAATTATATCTTCAGCACTGCTCTCAAAACGGTGAAGGAAAACATCTTGAGGAAACCGCCATATCCTAGAATCAAAAAATTCGAAGACATGTGACATCTACCAACCCACACTGGGCCCGCGTGGTGGATTACGGACCACTCCCTTTCATAGAGAGGAGGCCTATGTCCCAGCAGTGGGAACATTATAGGCTGATTATGTCTGTGTAATTAATATTTATTCAAATATACACATATTATGCCTCTAACATATACAGATTATAAAAATGATATGTATACCTAATTAATTATAAGTACAAATAAACATACATAAACATAAGATATTGCAGATAGATATTTGATTTTATTTATTTATTTATTTAATTATTTATGTACACACAGTAAAATACAAATACAGCATAAAAAAACAATTGAGTACAAAGGTACTGCTTATTTCTATAGAAATTTCTTCCAGCAGACCTGCGAAAGGAGAAATGAAAAAGAAATGTAGACAATAGTGTGCGAGAACAAGAAGAGAAAATATGAACATGTGACGTCTTAAACTAAAATATAATATACTAACACATATTATAATGCAGGAAATTAACATATACTTAAATAAATACATACTGATAAAATATATAAACAATTATTATAATACATAAACAATCAAGAGGAAAGGTAATGCTCTTTTACTCGACATTTAAATAGTGAAATGGTTTTCAAGTCACGAATGCTAGGCGGAAGTGAGTTCCACAATCTTACAGCATGGACAGAGAAAGAATAAGAATAATAACTAGTTTTATGGGGATGGGCTTTAAGGAGGGATCTAAGATGAGATCTACACGGTGCGTCGCTAGGACGAGCGTAAGAAAAACGCTCACGCAGGTAGGAAGGATAAGAAGGGTTATGTAAGATGTTGAAAAGGAGACATAAAATCCGAGTGTTCCTGCGAAGGCGGATAGGGAGCCACTTGAGTTCCTTACGAAGGTGAGAAACGTGGTCATACTTTCGAAGACCGAAAACAAAGCGAATGCACAGGTTTTGCAGGCGCTCAAGCTTGTTTAATAGCTCCTCAGTAGCATCCAAATAGCAGGCGTCGGCATAATCTATAATCGGCTGAATAAGTGTTTGTGCCAAAGAAATTTTAGTCTTCAAAGGCAGGAGACTTTGAAGGCATTTCAACGAATGAAATGAGAAATTTACCTTTCGACTGACCTCATTGACCTGAGCACGCCACGAAAGATTGGAGTTGATAACTACACCCAGATCTTTAGCGGTTTCGGTATAGTCAATACGAACACCATCGAGATATAAAGGCATCAGAGATGCAACATCAGCCGCATTGCGAACGAATCTGCTTCCTATGATCATGGCCTGGGATTTAGCAGGGTTAATTTGCAAACCAAATGATTTAGCCCAGACGCTGATGCAAGCCAGGTCAAGATTCATTGCAGCAAGTGCAGAGCCCGCGTCAGCTAAAGTAAAATGCCGGTAAAGCTGCAAGTCATCTGCGTAGAGATGAAAACTAGAGGAAATTACTGTGGTAACAAGGTTTATGAAAATTGAAAACAGAAGAGGAGAGAGAACGCTACCCTGAGGAACACCCTCAGTGAGGCTACACCAATCAGAGAAGGACTCCTCCAGGCGAACACACTGAGAGCGTCCTCGAAGATAAGAACTGAACCAGGCTAAAGTGGAAGAAGAGAAATTGATAGATTGGAGGATACCTAGTAAAATGTCGAAATCCACTGAGTTGAAGGCGCTACTAAAGTCCAGCAATACAAGAACAGTAAGGGATTTATTCTCCATTGCCCAGCGGATGTCGTCAGTTACTTTAAGAAGCGCGGTTACAGTACTGTGACCCGAGCGAAAACCGGATTGAAAGGGGGAAATCAACGAGTTTGACGCCAGAAACATGATAGTTGTCTATGAACAATGTGCTCAAGAACTTTAGATAGAAATGGAAGAATAGAAATAGGTCTAAAGTGGGTTAATAAAGTAGGATTATTAGTTTTAGGTAAAGGTATAATATGAGCCTGTTTCCAAACTGAGGGAAAGGAGCAAGAGGAAAATGAGTGGTTGAAAATGTGAGTGAGAACAGGAAGTAACGAGGAAAGGATAAGAGTTATCATTCTTGAACACAACTTATCATTACCGACTGCTGAAGACGTAATTGCAAGAATAGATTTCTTAACGTCATCCTCAGTAACATCGTTAAGCTTAAAATGAGAACATTGTGGTAACGACAAACTAGCAAGACTCTCTAGTGTCGCAGCTTTGACAGACGGATCAAGAGAAAAGGGAAGGAGAGAGAAGTGTTTATTGAGATCATTGAGATTCACATCCTTACACTGGTTGGCAGGTGACTTGCCTATTCCTACAGATTTGAGGAATTTCCAAACGTCAGAAGAATTGCGGTTACTGAGTTGGTCGTGGAAATAGCGTCTCTTAGCATCTTGACATAGATGACTGCAGCGATTACGTAAGGATTTGTAATAAGAGAGATTAAGCTCTGACGGTCTGCGCTTATATCTGCTCTTAGCTTTATCCCTGCGAGCCATAAGCTCTTTAATTTGCAGCGTTATCCATGGTGCAGGGTTATACCTTATTTTGACACGTCGGATAGGGGCATGCTGATCATATAAATCGAGAATGGTTGCATTAAAAAAGTTCACCTTATTCTCGATGTCATCCCTCTCGACCAGAGGGGTCCAGTCGAGATTGCCAGCATCACGCTGCAAAGCCTCTAGATCTATGCCCTTGTAGTTGCGGAGATATAAAAGTTGGGACTTACGCTTGGGAACACGGATACGATACGAGAGATAAATGAGATCGTGGTAAGAAAAAGTAGCTGTAAGTTGACCATGGTAAGAAACATTATTAGGAGAGGAGACGATCATAAGATCTAGATAAGAGGGTGTACAATTAGGAAAATAGTGAGTTGCAGAAAGAGGCAAAACTTGAAGATTGAAAGAAGACAAAAGTGAAAGGAGCTTAAGGGAGCGAGAGTCATTTTTAATCAAGCAAGTATTAAAGTCACCCATTATAATAACGTGCTCGTACATGGGGCAAAGATCACTGAGAGTGGAGTCGAGGGAATCGAAGTAGTCAATGTGAAGATTAGGACTATAAAGCACTGCCAGCAAAACTTTAGTGTGATGAACAGTGATTTCAAGAAACAAGTATTCAGCCGACTCAGAATACCGTGAAGGAGATGAACTAACCACCCTGTAAGGTAAATCAGCACGCAAATACATAGCAATACCTCCTCCACCTTTGCCGGTCCTATCGTTGCGGATCAAGACGAAGCCGGGGAGTGAGTATTGAGTAGAGAGGAGAGACGGCTTCAAAAACGATTCCGATATCAAGAGCGCGTCCAGGTGAGCACTACTAAATGATGCCAAAAGGTCAGAATAGTGACCAGGAACACTCTGAGCATTTATGTGAGCTATATGCAGATTTTTAGGGTTAGGCTATATGTAGGTTTTAAAACTTTATTACGGCTTTTTTTTGAGGGTGGGATATCATCAAATAACCTCTCCCGCTCTGGGTGGAGCAGAAGGGCGTTTCAGACTTTTACTGACTAAAACCCACCCGTGTTCCTTCAATTGCCTGTGTGCCAGGAGCCAAGGTATCTCTTTCAAACAACCCGAACCCCTGGCAGGCATCGGCTCTTGCGGACCCCACCAGTTGGTGCTGACGTCTCTTTGAGGCGCTCGTGGAACGCAACCGGCCATCGACCCGGGCTTGGTCCTTACCGGATAGCGAGCTACCCATTACTCACCGTCCCCAAGCCCGCGCCTACGAAGGCCAGGAATCAGACTGGGATTCCCGACGCCCAGGGCGTCTCCTGCTATGACTAGGGCTGTGAGAGCGCATATACTGCCTCTCCCTCAAGTGCGCCACTTCCCTGTTTGCGCGCATTACTGCTTCGCAGAAGAAGGTGACGGCTACCCATGCACTCTCGCTCCGTACCATGGCCTGGACCAGGGCCTGACGCGAGAGATCGCCGCCGCGGATCGCCTCCAGGAGGACACGGTGGTGCTCCGCCCAAGCCGGGCACACCTCCATCGTATGTTTCACCGTGTCCTCAGGGCAATCTTCCAGTGGAAATACCCGGGCGTTTCCTGTCGCCTTATACGAAACAGGAACCTCCCGAAACAACCGTGTCCGGTGAGGACCTGCGTCAGGCGGAAGATGAGGACGCCGTGGCTCCTCTCAATCCACTCCTCAAAGAGCGAACTTACCGCCGCAACCATAGCGTACCCAAAGTTACTTACGGTTACGTTTAAAAGTTAGTAAAGTTTATTATAAAGGCGTAACTTTAAGGTGTTGTATTTCACTTTTTAACAAGGTCTATGCAAAACTGTGTTCCCACTTATATTTAAATGAAATACAGGTTTGTAAGTGACTTCTGATGGGCATTTGCATGCTGCAACTACCTATTGATAGAAACTGAAATGCATATTTTAAACGACGTCTTTGATTGAGCTTTTTATACAAATCTATTATACATTTTCTAGGATCCGTAATCTGGACTACGAAGAAACTTTTATTAAAGTTTTATTGGTAAAGGTAAATGATGAATTATTCATTTTCTTAATCTTGTTTACCTTTTGGAAATACCTAAATCCAATAAATCATGAAATATTACAAGCATCAATAGACCGTTTTTTAAACCCTTGCGAAACAGTTTGCATACATATTCACTCGCCTGTTCCACCGAACAGTTGACTGTTACACAGTTGACTGTTGCACTCACAGAACACGGACGACCGCTACAGGTGACGGTAATATAAACACTTTTCATACAAACCAAGCGTGCCAGTAACTGTCATCATTTACTCATAGAATCTGACGGCCTGTGACATTTACCATTTTCAAATTCGGGCACCACTAATAAGAGTAATGGCTTCTCTAATCGCTGCCGGGGCTCGGCGCGGCAATTCCGTGCTCTGTGGTTTCATCGTTGCAGTTCACAATGTTCACATGAACTACAATGTAATAAAACCGTTCTCTATAGATTGTTAGCTGCATTTTCATAGGATGTGGAGTGTGGGCTGGTAGATATGTCAACCGCATGTCGTTAGTTATGCGGACGTATTGTTTTACTTTCTGAATGGGACTACTGCCAGTGGTGACACTGTTTAACTTTTCAGATTGTCATGCTTTTGTTTTTGTAAACGTCAATCGTTTTGATGTTTTGATCATTTTTTTCGATTTGGTTCCAAACAAAGACGGCAGAGCGAAGTATGTTTATCAACGAAAGCTATTTTTCCTGTAGTGAGAATAAAGCTTTTATTGTATTTTCTCCATATTCACATGGGAACTTAATTATCTTAGTTCATTAACCATAGTACATAGCCATATAAGGTAATTTCAGCATATTGTATTATTATATTAATTCCACGGAAGCCGAGCGAGCCTATTAATGGTATTGTAATTTAGCTACAAACTTAATTATCGGTTCAATCTGAATGAAACACACTACACTCGACTACTATTTCGTAGTAACCCGTATAAAACGACAATGTAATTGGTTTAGTCTTACCGTCTTACGCTATATAATTATACTACTTAGAAAAAAGAAAGAAAGAAAAAACGTTTATTTGCGGTAAACATGACGCAAAACGATAAGGAACACAAAAAAATAATAGGAAAAGGTTCGGGGTTGAAATATGAGAGTAGGTAGGTACTACTTTAAAACGCTACCTGTAGGATTGTTGCCTTGTTTAACAAACAATTTTGCACACTTGCACAAAATTGCGTGCCAGACTTATAAAGATATTTCTTGTTGCAACTTTTAAGAATACTCTCCTCCAGGAAAGAAATAGGGCCACCAGTACAGTTCGCACACACCGCATACAACCGTCATTTCGACCTCGCCGCCGAGGTCCTCGCGCCCTGCGAAGACCCCGAGTAACGGCGCATAACGTCGAGATCCCCGACCGACTCTTGCTCGTTGAAGCGCCAGCCCGCGCCGCAGCTGAGCCAGTAGACGTAAATTCCCCGACTAATAATAATAATGCCAATATTTTGATCCAGCCTGTCCCCACTTGCTGTCCTCCTATCAGTGACGCCCTGAGCCGAGGCCCGTACCCCGCAGGGGGTGCCCTCAGCGTGCAGTCGCCTAGTATTTAAGTAGTTTTTAAGCCATGGCTGGAGGCGTTAAGTTAAATCTTAATGGCAGCCCCAGGAAAGACCGGTTAAGTAGTCACGGCCTCTCAAGGCCAACTGCGAGATGCTCAAAAAAAAAAAAAAACTTTTAAGAAATGACAAACAATCAAACGAACAAAAAACAACCGACTTGCCTTTGGTTTTGTATTTTCGTTTTTTTGCCACCGACTTCTGAAATTAAAGTAATTTTTCACTTTGTAGTTTTTTTAGAAGATACACTGTCTATCTGTCTTGCCTACCCTACACAAACTCTTATACAATCATTTGCTAAGTAAGTAACGGTGACAGGAAGTTATTATAACATCATCAATATACACTAAGTGAAAAAATACGTGGTATTAAAGCTAACTCAGAACCACAAATCAGAATTTGACCAAATTTATATGGGACCACTCTATGCCGTACCCTTTCAAACAAGATTTTTTCAAATAGTTTCTAAATGACGGAGTTCTGATAATCCTCCTTCTTTTTTTGAAGTCGTTTTAGAAGAATCAGTAATTCTTTGATTACATTTGATTAAAGCTCGATGTTCACGGCAACTTCTAAAACTACGGGATTAAATCCATTTTCATTTAATATCAAATTGCATGCATAATGATTCTACTGCGTCAGGTATGCTGTGTTGCCTTCAGTATGTAATGTTATGCGGCCTCATATACCATCAGTTACATTTACGTCCTACGCAGGTAATGAATACATGCGCTGCTCTGATTGCATGTTTCAGCCTCTGCCAATTAAACGCCGCTTCATCCAATTGCCTTGGCTTTAACCACACATCCGAATGAATGTTTTATTTTGCTACGAAAGTACCTCACTTTAATAGCACTTAAAGAATAATGGAAATGTTTTGGCTTTCATTTTACCAAACTTCCGCTATTTTTTCCAAAGGATATTTTCCGAAACTTAAGTCGTTACAGAACAGTGACGAAAGACTGGCTTCTAACGGCTTCAAAGTATCAAAATACCTATTAGATATAACGTTTTTAAGTTTGGAGCTCTTTAGTAACTTTGCTCATTTAAAATAAGAGACAGAAAAATGTTTGAATTAGGAGCGCTAAGAAAGGTTCAACGTGAAAAGATAATAATTGTTGGAGAAATGAGCATAATCTCATCTAAATGAGCAAGTCTTTATCTAGCTGTTTAGATAGTACAGAGATCAAAAATAGGTTTACCTACTTAATCGGTTGGAATCATAGTTATTTTATGCATAAGTGGTATGAGTTAAATGGGTCATATTGTGTTTATTATATAGAACAAATAAGAAATGCTTGAATAATTATTTCAAGCACATTTGCGAAACTTTCATGTACATACGAAGTGGTTAAATATGTTGTTCTAGACTTAGATCAGTAGAAAAGTAGTCCAAATTACGAATGTAAGAGAGAGGGCGAGTCCTTGAGTGACCTCTAAGAGACAAGCGTGGGTGGCTGGCGCCTCGTTATTTATCTAACTACTTAAATGAAATTATGTCCTTTAACCTCAGTTAGAAATCACGAAAGATCAAAGTTCTTTCTAGTTTTTTAATTTATTTTATTCATATCCTATTGTTCTAGTAGTTTGCTTATTGCAGTTTTTATTAATACTACATAATAGTCCAGAACTTCGGTGAAAACATGACCTAAAAATAACGAGAGCACTCTCGGTATTTCCTGGAAATCCGTATCATATTTCTTCATTCTTTGGATTTTTATCTTTTGTAGCTTTATGTTTATTCATGTATTAATTACCTACTAGTACAACAGCCTTGTATTAATTACCTACTAGTACAAGTAAAAGTACTTATAGTTCTCTGAGAACAGTTAGATATCAGCTTTTTGTGTAATATATTGGATTTGAGTAGAAACACATTTGAATTGCAAAATGTTTGAAACGTTTGGAATAGGGAGGATCAGATTTTTATTATTTCAGTTAAAGATTAATACTGGTATTCAAGGTAGCGTAGTTGTCTGTATATTTTTAAGGCCCATAGTATCCTCATCTCCCGTTTGTATGCAAAAGCACGACTGCCGCCCGCGCCCGCGCAGGGCACCTCTGAGCCTTTATGTCAAAATGGAGATATTCCTTTGATTAATTTACAATTGTGCTTCGGCGATTCTGGGTACCTCTAACTATCTATTTTTCAGTGTATTTTTTTTTTCCAAATAACGAAGCCGTTTAGTAGGAGTATGGAATAGAAGCCAAAATATTGCGTGTTGGAAAATATTTTTTTACAGCAATAGTATTAACCATACAAAAAAAGTACTTCCGGCAAAATGATCTAGGTCATATACCTAGATCATTTTGCCGGAAGAATCTATAGCAAAATCATAAATTTTTCAAAACTTCAAGACAAGCCGTTAATGAGCAGTACGGTTCATAAAGTGACCGTGTTACGCTACCAAACGGGACGTAGGCTTAAGGGCGAATTGTTTCAATGAAAAATAACGCGTTCAGCGCATCTAAACTGCGTTCAAGGGCTGTGAGTTTTAAATTTTTTATGAAATATTGACACTGACAACTTTGAAGTCATAATCGCGTTCAGTTTCATTGGTGCAGTTACTGCCTTGTCTCAAAAATCTTGAATTCTCACCAAGGTAAGTTAGTATGTGCGATTTCTGCTCGAATAAAGCACAAAAATAACTTAATTTACATGATTTGAGATTTCCATGAGATGTAAGCAAAGCAGTATCAAAGTAAGTGACATAACAATATGGCAGCGACTGTAGTAGGAAGTTCGTTAATTTTAATAGCGTTATTGAGCAACAAACCATAATAAAATTTTACTTTTATGTTTTTCTTGGGTTTTATAACATGCTTCATTGACTAAACTGTCAAGTGTCAAGTAATTAACACAATTACTTTTCTATTGTTATCAGTCTCACTGAGTCTACCTAATAGACGAGGGGCATGATATAAGAAGAATTACATGCATATTCCCTATTTTTGCAATGATAACCCAAATGGAATCATAGATATTTCATACTCAAAATTGAGAAAGGTTTCGTGATTTTCTATCAGTTTTAATATTTTTTACATACGCGCCCGGGTAGGTAAGGTTTCAAAACGAATTCTTTGATCTCCTATTGTGTGATCATTATCCGCTGAACCCAGAGCAACACACGTAAAATAGAAAAATGTAAACCCATCATCAAAGGGTAAAAGATAAGTGTTAAAGGACGTCTAAGGGAGGTAACCTTTTGCGCTATAACATAATGTGTACGAGGAAGAGAGGGTCACTTACCTCTAATTCACACAAGACATGTATTGAGTAATAACACGTTGCATAATTACTCGAAACATGCTTACTTTTGATGCTCCTTCATTATAAAGGAAAATGAGATTGAAATAAATATTACTAACGTAGGTGGTAATGTGGATCGTTATTCATGAATTACGTATCTGTTAAACACATACAGGAACGGTACTTAATCAAGGCATGGGAGTAACATGCCTTAATTACGAGCCAATGTGATTACTTAGTAAGCTTTCTTGAATATGATACAAGGAATTTATAAAGAAAACGATGTAAATTGTATTAACATCGTTAATAGCCATGAGGGCGGAATATGATTTTAATATTTACCGAGCAAAACGCCGCCTCATTACTTGTTAACTAGACGAAATTGTAATTAGTCAAATTGTACTGGTTTGTTGAAGTATACGTAGATTTTGGTACATATGCTTTTAAAATATGGACGTAAATGTGACACATCGAGTTTCAGTAAAACTTCGGCAATGTAGAGTTTCGTCTTTGTAATTTATGCGTCGGTCTCTTTCTTAAGAGCGAAGCGACACGGTGCGTTTCGGGCGCGTTGCGATGCGTGAGCGATGACGCTATGTCATCCTACATAAAAACCACAGTGACACGCCACACCACAGAGTACTTTTTACTATTGTGCCACACGGAGCGTTGCGACAACGTGCGGCGCCGCAACGCATGCTCAACGGACAAGGGGACCAGATATACCAAGCGGGGAGGGTTGCGTTGCGTCAGAGCGGCATCGCAGAGCAGAGCAGTGTTGTTTGTACTATATAGACACACCAACACATCCAACACCGAGAAGTTGCGACGTCGTAGTTTCAGGCGTTGCGTTGCGCAACCGCATGGCCCGAGTGGCACTTATGGCCGATTCCTCTTATTTACGGACCGTTTTTTTAATTAGGAAAATGCTAACATTGGTTAGCAAAACGATTCGTGTTTGTTTATAGGAACCGAGAATCAGTGCGTCGAAATCATAGCGGTGTGACGACGCAACGCACCGCCAACGACCGTGTGACCTCACTCTTAAGGTTAACGTTACGTTTTGAAAGGGTTCGTATTGGTTTTTTTCCATGTATGTTTTTGTTACTTTTTTTTGTAAGGCCCGCTCAGGCGTAGAGATCTCTAACATCATTTCTGAGAAGCACGGCAACACTCTCTAAGGAATACAGCTTCCTTATTTATATGTTTTATTTTCAGCAGAGCTTAAGGTTGTTTGTAGTCTGTTAGGAATTTAATCACGGAATAGTTTGTTTGTTACCCTCAAATGTATTCCATACCCTAATTAAAAATGTATTCTATACCCTAATTAAAAATACTGTGAAAGAGCTCAACTTCTTCTAGATTTAAGCTTAATGTTATTGAGATTCCAACAGTCTGTAACTGTATCTAAAATAGGGACTAATATCGTCTGTGAATACAAGCGTATTGATTAGCCACATGAGTCTCCATTAACCGTGTACACTGTTCCTAATCTAACCGTAACCGCGATCGTTTATCTCAGTTCGAGGCGAAGTGCACAGAGTAACTAAGTAGCGAGGCCTAAGGACTATAGCACTTGTACTCGTACGAAAAGCACCTATAAGGAAGGAAGAACATTTGTGTAACCTACCTTATCTTTTATGGCTATTATCTATATGCCTCGCGTAAAAAGAAACTACCGATTTTGAACGTTTAATAAAATCCCGTCATTTCGAGATACCGTCGCGACGTGGTGGGTCACTCTTAACGATCCCCATATTGTTATGACTCGGACATGATAATATAAAATTGTCTTGAGAGAAAATTTCAATTTAGCCACTCACACAAGATATACCTAACAAGAGACTGTTAGCAGAGCAACTCAATTGAAAATTCTATGATGCTGGTTTATACATGTTTACTTGTTGCCCAGTTTAAACAGGAGTAACCTAGCGGTTGAAAGCATTTTGTAACGATAATAAAGTTGCGCCGCTGCAGGAGACGAGATTGAGACAAGGTAGACTGAGAGTCGCCGCGACGCAGACGATGTTTACCCGACACAAGTACACACCGCACTGTAAATAGAAATATTTTCCATACTAGGACCGCTGCGCCAAGTTGTAGGTCATGTGTGGACGTTTTGTTCTAAGCTCTTACAATTAGTGGACGGATGAAGTAACGTTTAGTGTAAACGATAAGCCACCCTAATATTCATTCTGGTAAAATCTTATTTAATAGAAACATTAGGTAGGTAAATTCCATTATCCAAGTTATACCTATTTAGGTACTTATATTTTCCCAGAATAAAGAATACGGTTCTTGTTCTCTTTTTTTTTAATTGGCTAATTAATTGGCGCATGTATTATTTTTTTTTGCTATTGAGGATGAATACCAAATACCAACCTCATTTTTAAAAAAGTTTTGGAAAATTTACTTCATCATAACCAGCTTGATACCAAAATATAAAAAATTGAAAATAAATAATAGTTTAAAAAACTAAAAACACGCTTTAAAAACCAAACTAAAAAGAAGAAAATAATTTAATTCATTTAAAAAGCGTGGTGTGCTTTTTAAGTATTTTTATTATCAATTAATGTCAAGCACCCCAATTAGAGTATTGAGTTAAAACCATAATACGATGACCAAAACTATTTTTTTTAAAGCTAACTGATAATAAGAAAAACGTATCGACCCCAGCATTACTTTATGCATTTAAAATTGAGTCTTATTTCTTATAGAATAAGATTCAATTTTCTTTGGCTCAATCAGTGGTAGGTGTGGCAAAATACATTATATAAAAAAAAAAACTTATATTAAAAGTTACTGAAATCGATTCAGTAGTCAATTAGGAACAAACTACTTTCAGGTCTTGCGTCTATTCTGTTACAGCTTGTATTTGACGGAGTTATGCCCGAATATACATAAAAAAAACATGTCGAATTGATAACCTCCTACTTTTTGAGGTCGGTTAAAAATTATAAAACTAAAAAACACGTTTTAAAAACAAAACTAAAAAAGTAGACAGTAATTTAATTCTATTAAAAAGCGTGGGGTGCTTTTTGAGGTATGTATTTTTATAATCAATTAATATCAAGCACCCCACGCTTTTTAATAGAAATAAATTAAGTATATCCTAAATTTTTAGTTTTGTTTTTAAAGCGTGTTTTTTTAACTTTTATTTATTTTCCATTTTTTAGTTCTGCTAACTACAAAAGCGTGTTTTTTCGTTTTCAATTTTTTTTTTAATTATTCGATTGTCCTCGCCTCATTGGTCCTCGATAAATCTACGAAGTTTAAATGAAATCTGACCGTTTGAAGTGGGTCAAAATCAAGTCCAAAGAGTCTGTTACAAACAAACATACAGGTGAAGCTAATAAAAGCGTGTTTAAAAGGCTTTATTTCGCTCGGGTCGCTCGGGTGGGTGAATTATCAAGGTACCGCTGCTAACTTAGTAATTAAATCTCAGTCTTTTGTATATATGGCGAAAGTATGTTTTTATATTAGTAAACGGTTTCAACCTTATTGAGAAGCCGGTTCGTAGTGATTTATTTACGTCACAACCCTTCGTGTTACGAAGGATTTATTGTTATCACGTTCAATTATGTATCTGTGTTGTATTGTTCACTTTCACTTATTTATTTACACGCGGCGTACCTTTATTAAAATATCCAATCGTGTCCCACATTTTATCAGCGAAGTCTGTGCAATTTTGCTTCTGAACCTAGATACGTAAACTTTGACCTTTTTTTGATTAACAACTTTTTAATCATATTTTCCACGAGCAATTCAATTATTCGCCTATAGCAAAAGGAAAACACGCCCACTTAGTTATTATAATGAAAACCGTAACAAGTAGCGGTATCTAATTAAAGACGTCGTTTGGCGGTCGGGTTAGTTTACCTCGGAATTTGCCAGGTAATTATGACGTGAAAGAAGCATACCATCATCGTATAATAAGAAGGGCGAAAGCATATTGTAATAGCTTTGTGAGTAGCTAAAGTAGCCTAGTACGTTTATTATTTAAGAGGACCTTCAAAAGTCTATACTAGTTACTTAAATGTGCAAGCAACTAATTAAATATAGCGACAGTGATTTTATTGATCCGAACCTAGCATTTGTTGTATATTTACTTTGTTTATAGAAATACAAAATATGAAATATTGCGAAGAGACGAGGAGAGATAAAGGTTTAAAATCGCAGAACTGCCGCTTTATGTGTATTACATTATTCATAAAATTTGGTTTTCATTTTCATGCAAGCCGGCGGGGGCTGAGAGATCGAGGTGCAAAAATGTTTTCTCATATTCTAAATGTTCCCATTGGTAAGTCGCGGGGACTTTTGAAAGTAGAATATGGCCACATTCACTGAATGTAGGTTACTCGAGTGTTGAGCGTGCATCCAAATTATTTAAGAGCTGTTTTCAACTGGGTACGTACAACCGGGTGTGTGATTATTCTATACCACGTGACACATTTACTGTATCGTATACCGAGTGGCAAGAGTCTGAATAAAGTTCATTTCCATGTGTGTTCCAATTTCAATGATATAGGTATGTTTCTAGTTCGGTAACCGTAAGTATACCTTGAGCCTACATGACAAAAGAAAGAGAGCATACCTACATACAAACTTTAAAGACATTAAAATCATAGCTAGACAAAGTAAAACCACTTTAATCCATAATTAAAATCCTAACGGTATTATCACTAGAAACGGAATAAAAAGAGCTATCAGCACTGCGATTTCTATCAGTTGAGCGTTTGTTCAAGCTTTTCAAAACAAGATGCCTTTCATCTTGTTTTAATGTCAAACATTTTATCTCGGCGGCGGCTGCAGCGATTATATCAGTTTATTAAATAAAAGAGAAATACTTTATTTATGAGAACGGTACTAAAGCTGCGTCGTATCAGCTGATGGAAATTATGGAGATACGTGAAAAGCTCACAGCTTCATTGGACGGAAACTGTATTTAAAATCTGTTCGCCGGCGGAAAGGATTAACAAAATTGAGTGAACGCTGCAAACAAGGTTTCCGATTAGCTGCTATCGAAAAGAGATAAGGAACAATTTGGACTGAGATAGATGACAAATTGTTGTACATAATAAACAATTGGAAACGTTATTTTGTAGTTAAAGAGCTCACAACCACACAGGGCCACACTGTGTGGTTGTGAGTTTCAATTCGGGCAAATATCAATGCGAGTTTTTCAATTCATATGTACTTTCTAAGTTTATATTGGACATAACAAACGTTGGTGAAGGAAAAATCGTGAGGAGACCTAGATTTAAGTATAGTTAGTACAAGTCTGAAATCGCCAATCCATCTTGACCAAGTGTGGTGATCAATACCATTGCCCTGCGTTGGGACAATAATAGGCGGGTATTATTATTATTTCGTTTATTTATTTGTTGTCCTTACTAATAACCTTACAAAAAACATTTGAAAATATAAAAAAATGTGGTCCGCTGGTCTTGGGAGCAGGGTCCAAACTACCGGTGGTTAGGGCTCCAGAGACAGGAACCTCCTCACGATGCGAGCCGTATCGAGGAGTACTGCCTTCTGTATCGGCCCTTTGATCCAACTGCCTAACGAGAGCCTCGAGAGATGGTTGATCGAGGTTTTCGTCCATCAGTCGATTGGCTGATTCGATAATCGGAACAATAACAGCCGAGTAATTATGCAATAGGATAATAATTAGGTTTCTTATTATGTTCTGTGTGTAGGCAGAGTTTAATTTGGGCTGGCGTCAGGAGCGGTCGCGTCTGCCCACGCGCAGCGTATGTTGTCCTGCTTGCCTGACTTCAAAATCAAACCAAGTTTTTGCATGTCTCCATCTGTGTCGCAATTTGTAATATTGGGTAGTAGTGTAAAACAGAGGAGCAAAAGTGAAATAAGTGCGCTTCGGCCTTCACTGGAGACGGGATGCTGGAGGACGAGTGACCCCTGGCAGCTGACCCGGTGAGATCGTTCCTAATATTTCTGGGATTTGTTTGCTAAAGCAGCGTATGACCAGTTTTGTATTGCCGCGCGCGTGCCCAACCAGAGTTATCTCAAGGAGTCGTTGTGGGCCAGTGTGCTAACACTGACTGATAGGGCGAGATAAAGTAATTTACGCTATTATTCTAGCACGAAACACGGTATCATAATCAAAGATATTTTTATTGTAACACTGTGGCGCCACAGTTGCTGGAATTTGGGTCGGCTGGAGCGCCCACGTGTACTGAAGTGTACAAAAAAAGGTACTCTTAACTCCACGGTTTTGTTCTGCAGATCAACAAAAAAGAAACAAACAAAATGGTCAAATGAGCCCCTTGCACGTGTCTGGGTTGCCATGCAGACAAAAATGTTTACAATGGGTTGTGTTTAATAAATTGTGACCATATCAAAAGGTGTGAATTGTTTTTTTAGTGCGATAGCCCGCCAAATAAATATTTTAATGGGCTTAACTTTTCATCGGGAAATGTTCGTCGGGACCTCGCCGCATATTATTATGTCTTGGAGCATCGACATGATGATGGTATTCACTTAGCAGTTCTAAAATAATGTACTTACATGATTTTCTCCCCGACAGCATTCCCTTCCAGGAACAAAGGGTAGCAAAATGAATAACCGCACAATTTAATGTAACATTCTGGGGAGGCGAAGATATGATCATAGTAGTGTCCGAATCCTATCTCGTAGATGTGCATGTGCACATGGACAAAGGAAGCGCACAGGGGTGTTCACCAGTTAGCGAGTCAGTACCCGCCAGCAGCCATATCCTAAGTACAATGTTGAAACACCACAACATACCAAACCTTTAGGTAACCGGTACAACACACGAGAGCCACGAGAGCAAGAAAAGCCCACGAAACCGCGGCCTCCAACGAACAGCTCCCAATAGGTTAACTCATTGGCACCGTGTGAACAACGGGAATCAACACTGCTCATACCGTTATCGGACGTAGTCGTAAACGACACTGGATACACAACACTTAGAAATCCGATCTCTCCCAATCAGACGCACTTGCCCAGACCTGTGCATTGCAACTTGAAGCGTTCGCGGCGCCTCGATAACGGCTAAAGAAAGAAAATCAGATGGACGTTGTGCCTTCGCGTGGCGGCATTCATGTGGCCAACCTACAGAAAGCAGGGATGAACTCGGGAACATACATCTCCACACACTGCGAGTGGCGCCCCTCGGGAAAAGCGGGTAACCCACACCGGGGTCATGCAATTCTATTAAGAAAGAAAGCCAAAATTGAACTAGTTAACAGTAAAAGGATACTGAAGCGATGTCAGCTACCTCGAGGTAGGCATGGAAAAAGACAAGCCAACTGCTCTGTATAAATCAACTCTCACGTCAACAGTTGTTCCTCGAAAGCAATCAGATCCTTCACAGGCGTATTCAACTCGACTAGATAAAAACCGAGGATATGCACGCTTATAATCCTCGGCGTCTTCAACGCCCATACCACTATGGGCGTTGAAGACGCAAGATACACAATGTTTTTAACGCAAAGGATTGACCCAACAAAACCTTCAGCATGAATTTTCCAACTACAACGACGAACAGCTATTAATGGATATAGCCAACAGGGAAAAACTGCATAGAAATGACAAAACATCATACATCATACATCATCATGCAGAATAACGGGTGCATCTCCAACCATAAAATAATCTGTGAACTGCTAAGGTAAAGCATAAACAATGCAACTATGCCACTCTCAATAGAAATTCTACCAAAGCAAAATACGAAGACGGCATAACAAAAACAAGTAAATAAGGAATCACCCCAACGAATGAAAACATCGAAATATCCTGAAACACAATAATGGAGGTATTAAAACTGATCTGAGCTGATCAAGAAACTGATTCTTCAGCCAATTTTCTCAAGAGACCATCACTTTGCTCCTGCTAAGGGGCCATTCAAGTATTACGTAAGTACTGCAGGGGGGCGGTGGGGGGGGGACTTTGCTTTGCTTATTTTTGATATCATGGGGGATGGGGGGTCTGGATGGTGATGTCAGCAGTATTTTTTTTTTTACTTTTTTGGATTTTCCAAAAAAAATTGTCGATTTTGGTTTGAACACGTATGACAGCCCTAATTGTCTATGAATGGCTCGAAAAAAACGATGACGATATTCCAAAATCACACGAAAGTGAGTAGACACAATATTGAGCAGCAAACATCCAATGTCATCGAAAACTTAGAGTCCTGGATTCGTGTATCATGCACCGAAAACTGTTAATTCAAACAAAGCAAAATTCTTTTAAAATTTTGGTATATTAATTCATAATATACCAAAATTTTCAAAGAATTTTGTTTTGTTCTACCATCTCCATAAAATTTGCTAAAAACAAATATTATATGCGTTAAAGTCCTCTATTCCAAGCCTATTCCTTATTTCTAGACTTATAACTGCTGCTCATGAATCAATAAATAAACCAGAACACATTGAAATATGCATGTTTCAATGTTTCCTGACATCCTATAAATAAATACCACCCGTCTCCCCACTAGTCCAATGCTTACTCAAGGATGAATATCCAGTAGGCTTGCATTTCCTATCCTAAGGGCACGGCTACCTGACCATTACCACGCCTAGTGCAAATCTTGGGGTTCATTCGGTTAATCGGGTCTGGCTAAGCCACGCTGGGATTGGTTCATTTAATTAATTAATTCATTATTGTGTTCTGTATGTTGGCAGCTGTTAAATTGTGTACATAACATATATTAACGGTTTTGGGGCTTACGTGACAGAGAGCAAGCCTATCAACATTCATCGACTAAAATTCTGAGGCAGCTGCACCACCGATTACTGAACAGTTGCTGGGTAAGCGGATAATCCTCTACAAGGAAAACCAGTTCACCGACTTGTGGGATGTAATGGGAACTCTGATATACCTACTTACGATTTTCGCTCGGGAGCCGTGTTTTATTTTCAATGGCGTCGGTAAAACCTAGATATTGAGTTTTTCTGTTTCTTTATACCCTTTATAGTACCTATTATTAGATTGTACTTGTTCTCGAACAATGTAAAGAAACCAGAGGCTGTGGCAATTTTGTTGGGACGACAATAGTCGGCCACATGGGATTCTCTCAGTTTGATATTCGTATTGTCGGGAGCGCCCATTTGATCGGTCGGCCGAAGGTCGTGTTTACTTTCATACAAATTGTATGCACACAATGAAGCCCTTATAATATTCTTCTTTATTGAAACTTGAATAGTTTATAAAAGGTTTTGTGAGTAAAATGATCTGTAAATCAATTTTGATATCTCTTCGAGTTCATTTGAGCTCTGTGATACTGATAAAGGCTTTCGCATTCTTAAGATCTCTTAAGTGGTAAATATACGTTGTAATGAGTAGCTAAATCCAGGACACCCATACGAATAATATGGATAATGAAATCACTAGTTAACTACAAAACTTGCTTTATATAAGGAACAACAGTGCTCTTTAGTAAGCTTCTCAACTGATTTTTTTTAATGAGGCCAGAAGCTGCTGAAGGGGAAATAGTCACCTGACTGACCTTTTTTTTTTTTTTTGACGCCAACAGAATTGACTGAAACTGTTAATAATGCGCAAATGAGCTTTCTCCCTCAACAATCACGCGAGAAGTATTTGAAACAGTATGATATGTTTAACACGTGGCGACTAGCTAAAGGAGTCAAAACTTTCTCAGAAAACGTTTTGCTAGCATATTTTATTGAATTATCTGAGACCAAGAAATCAAGCACTCTATGGAGTACGTATTCAAAGTTAAAAGCAACAATAAAGATTTAAAACCTATTATAAATTAGTGGCATTTTTAAAAAGAGCCTCATCTGGTCATCAACCAAAAAAATCTAAGGTTTTCACAGCACACTTTATCTTCCCGAAAAATCGCGCGAAAAGTACATAAAAGCGTAAATTTGTTCAATGCATGGAAACATTCTAACCGCGTGAAAACTACACTGCAATGCTATCATACTTTATTGAACTTAGTTCACTAATTTAATATATTATTTAGGATATTTTTCTTGCACCTAGTATTTTTCGCACTGTAGTGAGGTGAAAAATTGTGTGTTTCGCTCGGCAGCAAAGGTATTCTGCGCCTCGCTACGCTCAGGATTCTATATTTTAACCACTCGCGAGGGAGAGGCAGTATATGCGCCCTCACGGCCGTAGTCGCCGCGGGAGAAGCCCTGGGCGTCGGGAATCCCAGGCTGATTCCCGGCTACCGTAGGCGCGGGCTTGCGGACGGCGAGTAATGGGTAGCTCGCTGTCCGGTAAGGACCAAGCCCGGGTCGACGGCGCGTTGTGTTCCACGCGCGCCTCAAAGAGATGTCAGCACCAAATGGGGGGGTCCGCAAGGGCCGATGCCAGCCAGGGGTGCGGGTTGTTCGAAAGAGATTTCGCGGCCCCTGGCACACAGGCAACTGAGGGAACACGGGTGGGTTTTAGTCAGTAAAGTCTGACACGCCCTCCCGCTCCACCCAGAGCGCGAGAAGTTATTTGATGATTTCCCACCCAAAAAAAAAAAAACGATGTTCTAAATTCAATTTACTTTATCCTCTAGCGGAAAAAAACGGATTTTGCGCTCAGATATCGAAGACAAAAAATATTCTTTCCGAGATGTGGGGATGAAAAATATATTTTGAATAAAATTTAAATAAGCGTAAACCGTTTCATGGTAACTTACTACAATAGAGGTAGGAAGTTTTTGTGGATAAAGGGCAATGTAAACAAAGTTAACTAGGATATTAAATATAAATTAGTAGCCTGAAACCAAATAATTATTTTCAAATCTGAATCCGAAATTAATTTGAATAAAGAATTCGCTACGGCATAATTATGTAGCTCTTGGAAAAAAGTTTTCCAATATACGACCGAAACTCAACGAAATTATGATTGGAAGAACAAAGTTGGTTGAAGCGATTTTTTCTAAATGTAGCTGAACCACCCACAGTTCTTTTTACGTAGCTAGAGAGACTATCTTTAAAGAGATAAAAGTTGTATAAGTATAATATATGTGACAAAAATAGCTAGTTGCGAGCATTGGAGTTAAAATGCAATAATTTCTTGTCAGTTTTATCCGGCGAGCTAACGTTAACACGCTTGTCGGGTTACTGTCGCTAACAAGTGGTCGCGTGCAGCCGCGCCGAGCTTGGCTTCAACCCATTCACTTATTCCTTTTTACTTCTAAAATGTTCACCATAATTGCATTTTAAAGGCAATTTATTCAAAGGGTTTGTTTATCTGAGGACAGCGGAGATTGTTTTTAATAAATTGTCTGAATAAGTACTCACAGCCAGCTGACGACTGCTATTTTAGTATCCTGCTTAGCAGTTCGGTAGGATAATAACTTTGAACTTAGTGCGTGTATTTGGGTCGATCCTAACATAATAGAGTCCGATATTATACTTTTTTGTTGATTCAATCGCTAGTCATATCATTGCCATGGCAAGTTAAATTCACCTTATTTCTGTTTATCCGTATCAATACTAATTACTTATAAATATGATAAAATTTTCACGCTTAAACCACTAAACGGATTTCGATAAAATTTGGAAAGGAGATAGTGGGCAACCTGGGGAAGGACATCGGTTTTGTCACAAAAATAATGCTAAAAGGGGGTTAAAGGGGATGAAAGTTTGTATGGAGAACTTAGTACCAATTTCTTAAGTTAGGGAATTGAAAATTTTAATTTATGCTTTTGGCAAGATGCTCTGTTTTCATATAAACGGTAAAACAAATATATTAATTAAAATCACCTCCAAATGATGTAAAATAAGAGATGATTTTAAAATTCCCATGATTATTTAACTTTGTTTACTAGAGAGGTGAACAAAATTAAGAGATTTAAGTAATTGGAAATATAGTCAGAATCCTTCTCTTGAGGTTATTATACTCATTTTTAACTCCCGACGCAAAAACGACGGGGTGTTATAAGTTTGACGTGTCTGTGCGTGTGTGTTTCTGTCTGTGGCATCGTAGCTTCCGAACGGATGAACTGATTTTGATTTAGTTTTCTTTGTTTGAAAGATGAATTAGTCGGGAGTGTTCTTAGTCATGTTTCATCAAAATCGGTTCAGGCATTTGGAAATTATCAGCTCTTTTCTGGTTGATGAAGGGATCTGATTATCTTCCACGGGTCTGATCAAGTCGTAATTTGGTATTCTATTACTTCAATGATATTAGACGAACAAAGTAACCTTGAACTGATGCTGGAGCACCAACTGGAATTTCCAGGATACCCAAGTTACTCACCAACAAACAGCAGAAGTATCGTTTTTGGGCTCATTGAAAAGGTCTCAATGAATAGGTTATAGATAAATGGTGATCAGGACGAGGAATGAGGATAAATTAGTAACAAACTTCACCGTGGGAAACATACCCAACGTTGCGCAAATTTAAACGAGACATTAAGTTAAAAAGCACGAAATAAAAGTTAAATTAAAAATTTAAAAAACTCCCGACCCAAACAAAAACTCTAAAAAGTAATAAAATAAAAATTGGCCTTTTAAGTTGTAGGTAATATTTTGTTCAAGGCATTGTTAAGTCGGGGGACGGTCAATGAAAACGCCAAACAGAGGAGGCCTAGCATTTTCATTAGCCGTCCCCCGACTTGACAATGCCTTAAGGTGAATGCGCAGTGGTAGACCGCGAAATTCAAATTTTCTTACGTTTTTGCAATTTTCAGGTCAGTATCAGGTTGTATCCTGATCAAAATGTGATTTGCGAATATAACAGGTACGTGTTTACAGAATTTAGTCATTAGAATGTCTAATATATCTCTTATAAGTTAGATTTCTTCCACAAGCACTTTTCCATAAGAAATTTGTTCTTATGGAACAAATCTAACTTAGAAAGATGTATTATTGATTGTAATGATTATAAATCTGTAAATACGTACATGTTATAGTCGTAAATCATATTTTGATCAAGTAACAAGCTGACACTCACCTGAAAATTGCAAAAAACGTAACAAAATTTGAATTACGCGCTCTACCACTGCGCATTCACCTTAATCAAAATATTTTACTTACTTACAACTTAAAGGGCCAATAAATATATATTTTTAACTTTTCAGTGTTAAAAAAAAAATAAAAACATTTATTTCAGGTATCACATAACCCATAATTGAAAGCATCTTTAAATTACATTACTCAATAATATTAATATTTTTATTTGGGTCGGATGTTGTTAAATTTTTTAATTTATTATTTTAATTTATTATTATTATTTCCATTTAAATCGGTCCACCCGCTTTAAAGTTATTTTAATTTGAAGTATTAGATAACTTACCTAAAAAGCAGTTATATACAGTCAATGGTGGCGCTAGAGTATTTCAAATTAGTGATGATAATGATAATATTAAAATGATTTTTTTAAGTTATTCATTTAGAATCATAAAAACCTGTTTAATCAAAATATTAACGATTATTTGCATTTATTATCTGTCTGTCTGTTACCTTCTCACTTTGGATGATAAGATACTATACATCCCGGTAGTACCTAAGCTCCCGTGGAATAATTTCCAACGTCCATGCGGGCGAAGCCGCGGGTAGAAGCTAGTAATAATTATATTCCTATTTAATAAATGTACACTGCTCTAACTTTTCTGAATATAATTATATTCCTATTTAATAAATGTACACTGCTCTAACTTTTCTGAATATAATTATATTCCTATTTAATAAATGTACACTGCTCTAACTTTTCTGAATATAATTATATTCCTATTTAATAAATGTACACTGCTCTAACTTTTCTGAATATAATTATATTCCTATTTAATAAATGTACACTGCTCTAACTTTTCTGAATATAATTATATTCCTATTTAATAAATGTACACTGCTCTAACTTTTCTGAATATAATTATATTCCTATTTAATAAATGTACACTGCTCTAACTTTTCTGAATATCTTCTGCATCCTCATAGGTCGATTGGCTATACGTCCAAAGTATGATCGTCCAAGGAATGGATTAGCTATATGCCCGACGGTGTCGTAAGCGAATGCTACTGGATTATATTACGTAATAAGGCCGGGCAGCAGCACCCACCTGCACATTGATAACATTATACTGCGGCAGCTTGAGGTCGGATTTAGAATTCTAGCCAGGAATTCTGGAGTAGTATTTCTGATTATGGAAGCTCGAACAATTCCACAAGGCTGAATTTGAAAGTAAATCTTCAAGTTTTGTTGAATTTTGCGGCAGTATGGATAATATTGTTTGCTAAGCTGTGAAATAAACATGCTCAGAATTGATCCTAGATTTTCTCAGTAGCCTTCAAGAACAAGAAACAAAACTACCCCAACAAGGCCCCTAATTTAGCATTATAACCAAAATCCATTTGAAATGGGTGCTAAAATCTGTATAAATAATATACGTAGTTTAAGACATCACATGGTTAGCAACTCCTAAGTAAACATCCAGATTGGGTCGGACATCGAGAGGCGGCACAAAGCTTCGGCCGGTCCAATGTCACTTGAGATATATTGTAGCTCCACAATATTCCACAAACATTTCTTAATACTGTCCAGATTAAGTCACAGTTACAACCTGACTTTATTTATATAATATGTCTATATTTAATACTTTTATTACTTCGTCTCAAAGTTATTCTTCAATGTAGTATAGTTTTTCCGGAAAAGATTCCCTTTAGTTAGGACGGATTAGTTCGACTATGGTGAAGCATTCAAAGAAATTTTCCATATTGCCGTTTTTCATGTGATTACATACAAGACACAGTGGGTACAATAAGCATGTTTAAGAAGATACTCCAGAACCTCCTCTTTGAAAAACACTGAGTTGATTCTATTCCCAGAGTCCCAATTGGGATCGGCAATCTGTCTTCCCTTAGCAATCTATAGAATAGTGATTTGCATTATAACTACCCAACTCTCCGTGCTAGGCCCGTAATAACAATTCATGGCAGTGCCATTTTCTGTTTAACATTTTAATAGACCTTACTTACAGCATTATGAGCTCGTTTGTAATCATTTCTAAAACAATCAATTTTATTCCAGTCTCCTGAATATTTCGGACCCTTTTAGCCTATTTAGCTAAAGTTCAAAAGAAAGTCATTTTATATCTCTAAGGCTCTTAATAGAGTTTGATTATGAAATTGCCGTTTGAAAGTAGCATCTACACTGGATTAAAATTAAATCTGTACGGAGGAAGTTACAAAAACAAAATCTTTTTAAAACTACGCTGATATGAAATTAAACCACGACTGTCCGATACCTGTAGGTACCGATAGTTAGCTTTTCAAGTTGTAATGTACTTTTATTTTATTTAATGTCTATCTTTACTTTGTCTTTTTTCAAAGAAACTAGATGATCATTCTAAAAATTATACATTTGGGGTGGCATTTTATAAAAATGGTTTTAGTTTCATATTTTTGTAATTAAAGAATGAAAAAGTGACATTTATAAAGAGGACAACTAAAGACCAAAATTAAATAAAACCTAATAAAATAATAATAAGTTATTATTCAAACTAGTTATCGCCTGGTGGTCGAAATTTGACCATAATTCATTTAAAACTTAATGTATTATATACGAATAATATTTCTAATTTATATAATATGTATTATATTATATACATTAGTGATAAATTAATTCAATTCAATTCATTAGCTTTCTGCACCCCTTCTCCATATAAACTATAACTGTGCCAAATTTCATACTACACAACATACACTACATTTTGGCAAATAAATTACTTACTTACTTACTTACGTAGTTTTGTAAAAAGGGGTACAAAGTTTTTATACTTTACGTATTAATATATAGATTATGTTTGTGTTTGTATTTGTTTAATGTTCCCACAAGCTGATGGATGGCATCGATGAAGAATGTCAAACAATCAGCAACAATATTTAATCAAGTAGGTAGAGTATTTGATTGTCATTGTCATGAAATGTGTTATGCTAGAAAATCTATACTAATAAAATATTCTAAAGAGGTAAAATTTGTTTAGGAGGTAATCTCCGGCACGGCTGGAACGATTTTGATGAGATTTGGTATGGGTAAAAAAAAATGCCATGTTTGTTGCCGGATTGAACCCTGGGAAGGACACGCCAATTTTTATCGACATACTACGCAGGTGAACCCACGAGCCAAAGCTACCTATCTCTATATCCTATATCTTATACGGAAGCTAACTATCTCTAAAAACCAATTTTACAATCCACCTGTTATTTTTGTTTGAAAATGGCACGGTTATCTTTTCTTGCACTTCGACCAGTAGACTGCCTAAAGTCACCCTCCCGTTGCGACCCCCAGCCTCACACGCTCATTTATTATAACACCCACGAGTAGCGTCAACACACGGAAGACATCCTCAATGAGACTTGGTGAAAATACTCCTACTTCCTCTACTTCCCACCCATAAAAAACACGTAACGTGATTTTTCCGCTGAGCCTTAAATTATACCAGTTAATGGATGCCTTAAAATGTAATAAATTCGTCTTTTCATGTTGACACTGATTGCGAGCTATGATCCTTGAAAGTCATTTGCAATGATTCCTCCTTTCTCCTTTGTACAAATAAATTGAGCGAAATTACAAATGGCAGCGAATATTTCATTTCGATAAGAAGAAATAAAATACGCAAATTAAACGTGGGATAAAACAGTAAGATTTCCATTTCTCTCATTTTTTTTATTTTTTTCTGAAGTTGACTTTGTTTTCTTTCGGTGAGTAAAAGCTAGCAAAGTAAGGTAACGCTACTTTTAAGGGTTGAAAAATAGTTACATTTTTGTTCTTTAAAATTGGTTTTGTAATTGTTCTACTCGGTACAGAGTGGTGCTTACTTCTAAAGAAATCTCTTCCAGCATACCTGCGATAGAAAAGAAGATAAAGAGATGTAGATAGCGTGTGGAAGAGTAAAAGAGAAAATATAATATATATAATCAAAAACAATTCACTTAATAAAATTAAACAAATAATATGAGAATACTTTATGTTCCGATTGGTAAACAATTTTCTTCAAAGGTTCGTCGGGGGAATTTCGTTATTTTTTACACGCTCTAATAATTTACTAAACTTGTATACACAAAATTACATGTATATAATATATACTTAACTTAAAACTGAACCGTAATCATTAAAGTCCGGCCTATTGTTAGTACCATAATATACCATTCAGTTGTGATTTCACACAAGAGAGCTCAATAAGATCTTATCACTGACATGTCACATCGGTTTAATGTGTATCGTCGAGAAAATTGGGTTCACGAGAAACTATTCGTAGCCGAATCGTATTATCTGCAAGGCCTTTCACCTGAATACAATGTGAAGCCAATTTCAAATATACCTGATAGTGAATGATGCAGACACAGTTGAGTCTGTGTCTTCAATAAAAGAATATTACGTGTAGAAACATGTAACATGGAGGTACCATATTAACATAGATTGTTGTAGGAACTTAAGTAACTGTAATTCAAAAATATCGTTTTAAAGGCCACAATTTATCTCCATTTTAATCGAGTTTAGTGCTATTCCTCGAATGGACTTCATGTATTTTAATTTTACGCCGTTTAACCAATCAACTGCAACTGGAATCAGGTTTAAAAGCCATGGAAAACAGTATGACGTCATTAATGCTCGGTGAAATTAGTAGTGACGGCCAATTAGAGATACTTAGCGAAAGCTCACGGTGTGCCGTGCCGTGCGCTGTTAGCTTGCGGCATTTACCGGATTGTGATGGGCACCTAAAACGTGACTCGATGTTGCCACTCCCCTCGAAGTTGCCTACCATGATTGCTCGTGCCTAATCTCTCCGACTGTCAATAAACGTCATCATGTCTCCGCCACCCGCCGAGTTTTGTTATTACTGTAACAACCAAAATACGACAGCCCAAACGCAATAAGGAGTTTAATTTGCGAGTCTACGACACATTTGATCCCATTGACATTTCTGAACTTTGATGTATCAGTTAGTTTGGCAAGGACAGTGAACTGTCCGTCTCTGTGTGGCGTGGAGGTGGCGGTAACGGCTTAGCATTTTTACGAAAGCCTTGCGTTAGTGTGCATGTGTTGTAATAATTCCACTTTGTGAGTAGTGGGCGTGTAGTGTGCATGTGTGCGTGTGTGAATGGGCGAGGGTAGCGGGTAGCAAGGTGCGGGGGGTGCCGGGTGGGGCGGGGAGCGGTATCGACGCGCGCGCCGCGCCTGCGCCGAGACACTCACCTGTTGCCGTGAGACCATGGAAAGATACTCTTTCAAATTAATATGGACACCTGATACCGAAATAAAAGCAAAGTTTCAAGTCCAAGGAAAGCACCATATCTTAAGCCTGAAATTTGGCAAAAGTTACTTTGTGTGTATATGTTAGCGAAAGATAACTCCATGTGTGACTAACTTTGATAACTATATATAAATTGTTTATTGTTTTGTTTTAACATGAAAATTGATTAGGAAAGTTACAAAGTGTGTCTACGTAGTAGAAAACAACAGTTTAACTTTTGAAGTTTTGCGTTCCATCGCTGCAGTGTGTATTCTTATAATGCAAAAACCTGAACTTTCGCGAATAAATTATATTTTTTTATAAAACCACTATGGATTGATGTGCAGCAATATTCATAAGTATTGGCCTTGTGACCAAGCGTGATGTTATGTTAAATAAGTTTTGACTTGTTTCAAATTTCAACAAATTTAATTGCCAAATGTTTTTGAACATTAGTTTAACAATAAAAAATAAGAACCCCTGGTGCCCCCAACGTTTTATTAAGTTCCAAACACTTAGTTGTATTTCTTCAAACCTTTATTGAGCAAGTCGTTCAGCGGTTAAACTAAGATCTCTCGTTTATAGAAATGATTACAATGTTATTGTTTGAACTTGTAAAGGTAATAATTGGTGTATAATGTTAAATGAACTGGCAAGTGATCCCTTCCCTGACGAGGTCACAGGAAACCTCTATACATACGTTTGTATTTAATTTCCAAGTAAGTAAATCCATCTATTTATGTTTGTGGTTTGACGGGACACGCTTGAGTACGTCTACAGGAGTGGGGGCAAAGTGGAATACAATGTTTAGTGTTATGGAAAGGTCCTGTTAGTTTTTGTACGAATGAATATAGATCGTCTTCATAATGGACGCCGAGTCTCGTGTTTTATGATCCACGTCAACTGAACATTCGTCTCAGCCAAATTGTATTATGTGGAATGGTAGGGTTATATGGGACATTTGCCGAGGTAACATACGTCCCAAGGAAGAGCGCATTAGACATAAACATTGACATGTCTCGTTACGGCTAAATGGATTGATCGTAAAAAAATGCTTGATGGAAATGGCGGTACAGTTAGTGCTTTTAAGTGATATAGCTGTATGCGGCCACGGTCTGGGTGGCGTGGGCGGTTACAGCTTCTCTGAACTAGGGGGAGTCGACTTTGGCGCATACCACAAAATTCAGAGAAAAAGTTAATTTCATTTTATTTAACCACGAGCTATATAAGCAATGTACCTAGCTACTTTATGTCATTAATAAAACTTACGACATATATTTAACTAGTTTTCACATAACTGACCGAAATAGGAGTGTTATTAGTCGTAGTTTACTTACTGAGCTTTCGTAGCTGTAACAATGTTAGGTTTGCTACGAGTGCTACGAGAGCTACGAGTGCTACGCAAGTGCTACGAGCTTGCGGAAACTATTAATTATGTATGTTTAGTTAGTTAGAACGTCTATTTTAATAGTTCCAATATATTTAATGGATAAAGTACGTTATAAAATAGATAACAGTAATTGACTCGATTAGTGAAACGGCAGCATTTATTTACAGTTGTGTTCATTTATTATGGGTCGTTTTACGAAAAATTGTGCTGTCTACACAAAACTCTATATTCGTACATATTTATTTAAATTGACATGTACTAGAACTAGCATATTTCCCTCAAATCTAAAAGTGACATTTGAACTACAACCTTTCTAAATGCCAGTTGTAGATATTTTATAAGACAAGTTGGCAATTGATTGACCTTAGCTCAATAATTTCCTTCAATCGTAACTCCAGAAGATTAATGACCCAAATGAGATATCAGTTGTCAGTACCACAAAGAATAGGAATACTCCTTTCTGATCCGAGGTTACGGTAAGACGCGATTTAGCGATTACGTCAAGAGGATGATTAGTGGGTCTTTGCCCCTTGCTAATAAAAATATTACTTTAACCATTATGTTCGCTAGGCGTGGTGACGGCGGCAGATTTTTTATAGGCGCTTATTAAACAGAATGTTTGTTGGATTATTTTTATATGGTAAAATACTAGAAATCTCGTAATTAAAAACGTGCAAAATCTAGTCGCAGTGTCACCTCAGCGATAATCAAATGTCAAAAACTTGTAAAAATGTATGGAAACTCGAAGTATTTTTGACAAATTGAGACTGAAATCAGACCGTAAACGTTCTTAAAATTTACTAGAATTGCCCCTTAGATCGATAACCTTGGATATTGCCTTTTTATTCATGTAAAAGTTCCACTTTCTTTAAGTCTAAGTACATTTTTTACATATGAATAGAAAATGATTATTGAAACACAATCTATTCATCCATTGAATGCCTATTACCGTTCCCAAAAATAAAAGATTTGCCCTACAATATCCTGTAGAACTCAGCATGTTGTTCCGGGCTCAGTAAACGACATTCACTTATCACGACGTTGATGGAAAAACGTGGAGAATATAGTCGACGTTTATTTTATGTACGTTTATGGACTGCCGATGATATTTCTTAAAGTATATTCCATTATCCTGATCGTGTAGGGAAGCGCTACACGTATACAAAACAAGGGCACTTCATGGAAGGGGGCATGCATAAACAACAAACAAGTTACCTACAAGGTGACACCCACTCGTCTGAACTATTTACATGTATTTGGAGCTCTTAAACTAGACCCACATAGGGAAAAAAACGTTTTCATTGCGTACATGATTTTCGTTTTCTGTGCTTTGATACAGGATTTTGATAAGACGTGGAGTTTCTTTTAATATCATACAGAGTGTGATCTGCTTAATTGTACCAATAGGTACTTTCCGCGTCACTGATTACGTTGATTTTAATGAGAGACCCTTGTCATCTAAAAATAGGATGAAAAAGTTAATTAAGGAACACCATTTCGCCATAAAATAAATGTCTCGCTGCTCGCTTACGAAAATGTTGCAATATGCTGTAAATGCGAACAAAAGAAAATGTTACAGCTACATGACGCACGGAGTTTAAAATATTCAAGGTGCGATCATAACAACTTAGTTGTAGGTATTAAAATAGATAAACAAGATTAATTCGAATGGGATGTTTGTTACTTGTTGAACGGATTTGGATGAATTTTGATATTGCGGTAAAGTATCCTGATTTAGCACAAAGGTATCCCGGAAATTAAGGAACTTTGCACACAAAGCGTGGCTGCCGCCTGTATTACATAGTTTGTTAGCAATAAGCCGCATATTTCACAAGCTTCACTTTTGATGCCGTCACTGAAGTAAGTATTTTTAAAGCATTGAAATTCACCGCAAAACTTTTACTAAGCAACTCAATTTAAAAAGTAAAATTAAAATACGAAAAGTAACTAAAGTAAAATAAGAATGTTAGATTTGGTTTGACGAAAGATATTATACCGTGGACCAGTTAGCAATGCAGTGATATCGATCACGCATCGATATTTGATGAGCAGGATAAGGAAAGCTCACACAGCAACGGACAAAGTCAAAGCATTTAGTTCAAATAGGCACTTAAAAGGCACTTTTGAACGTCAACATTGACATTAAAATAGAATTGTTTCTAGTCGCCCCTTCCAAAATGTAGTTTCGTATGGAGAAAAACGGCCAAGAAACTCCACCGTTACTCTTTTAAAATGTTTTAAGTACACTATTTAACATACATTCACGAAAATGATGCACCCAGAATAAAATTACCATACAAAAATAGGTAAAACGAATTAAAGTGAAGCAATGACAGATAAATTAATTTTATGATAGACTAGCTTTTGATAGCGGCTTCACCCGCGCGGAACCTTCATCCCCTATTTAACTCCCTTAGGGGTTAAATTTCGAAAAATCCTTCTTTGTTACTTGTCTACATTATAAAGGGAACCTTTGTGCAAAATTTCAGCTTTCTAGGTCCAAGGGTTTGGGCTGGGCGTTGATGAGTCAGTCAGTCAGGACTTTTATTTATATTTATATAGATAGATAGATTCAAACTCACAAATTTGCAAACATTGTAAAAGTAAGTATACGATTTTCCTAGAATATTTGTCAGTGTGTGAGTTAAAGTAATCACTGAGTGTAAATCAAAATGTCATAAATATAATTAATAATACAATTCAATTAGCAACCAGTTCAGCATGTTTCCAAACAACGGCTTAGTAAAAATTTATAAGGACGGGAAATTAACTGTAAATGATGTTCAGAGATAACTATTTACATAACAGGTACATAAGTACCTGGTACATAAATACCAGGTACATAAGTACAGTAACATCATTTCTTTTAAGTCGCACACTTTTTACGATCCGGTAAGCATTTTTCGTCTTGTTATCGGTTGGCACAGAGTAATTCTACACAGGGCTTAAAGCTTGTCTCCCAACGCGGTCAGCAATAAAGAGAAGAAATTGGCGTATTCACGATGTCTATTTCTCAACCGTGAGTAATGGCAAATGGCTGCTCCGAGGAGGTTAAATGCCTATGCTTTAAAGAAATCTAAATTTTAGGCGCAAACGGAGATGTCCTACTTATCAAGAGTTTGTTTTAAACGTAGGTTGTACGAAAATTTCGCTTTTTATGTAAGAAAAAATACATTAATATTATTTAAACTCCATGACATTTTTATTTATTTATTTATTTAATACTTCACGCACAGAAATGTACATTTTTGTAGGTATAGACGCTAAGTGTACATAAAAATCTATCATGATTATTTTGTACACTTAGCATCTACACTTGCTTGCTTGCTTGTCTACATGTGCTTGTACTTGATTAAGAGATGAATTCTTAGAAAAACTAAAATGCCAATTTTAGTCTGGTCGCAAGCGCACCTACTTTATCCCGACAATCTTAAGGTAGAATCTTCAATCTTTTTTCTGTTAAAAATAGAGAATTACAAGACAGTAGTAGCAATAAAATCTTGAATAAATAGAGAGATGTACAAGGAGGGAAGGAGAGATGTAGAAGGCGTACATATTTGAAATTGTAACTTTTATTTTATTTTTTGTTTTATGTTTATTGTTAAAGTGTATGTTAAAGTGTATTTATAGATATAAATAGTTTAATATGTATGTATAACATCGTCATGGGAAACTGTAAGATGTTGTACTTTTTGCTGTTAATAAATAATAAATAAAAATAAACAATTGAAAACTACAATAGCGTTTCAATTCACAGTCTAGTGACGATTCTATTCAACGAATGCAACTTCTTGTGTTCTTTTTTTTATTTACTATTTTCAATGTTGAGTGCTTCTTGAAAATCGTTTTATCAAACTTAAAGAAAGCGTAATTCTTTAATGGGATACCCCATTAAAGAATGCCTTTAAATGTACACTCTACATAGTTGGTTGTTGGCCACGTTTCGCCCCCCTTTTGCCCTTGTTTACGTTTGAAGAGTGGTTAAACTACTTATTTTGAAATAATTTGGTTATTAGTTTTTCTTAACTTTACTTCTTTGTGAAAAGACGTACCGCACGGGCACATTTGATTCTTAACTAGTGCACCTGACAGAGCAATGAGACTTTCTTATGTCTATCTATCTATATTTATAAAATGAATCCCTATTTCCCTTGGTCACGGCATCACACGTGAACGGCTGGACCACTTTTACTATTATTGTTTTTTTTTTGTGTTTGTTATTGTCAGGAGAAGGTTCTTATGAAAGAAAAAGTAAGAAAGTTGCGCGTGCAATTATAAAATTTAAGAAAACTTAACGACCATATTAACTTTTCTAATACTATACCAATGGGAATGCAATATTCATAGTTAAGACGTCGTCAACGTCTGTGGGGTCAGCTAGTCACAAGTAAAAATCCATTTATTGACATTAGGCTGACATTCAGCACTTTTTGAACGTCAGAATTACAAAAGACAGTTCTCTAAATCGTCATCTTATTGCTACTGATTCAATAATCTTATAATTTTTGATCCAGGTTTTATAGTTTAACTGCAGAGTAAATTATTTATTTTCGGCCGAAACTCCGTGAGAAATCATCAAATAATGCCATTAAAAATAAAATCGTGTGCAGGGAAAATGGCGAATACGTTTGAACTTTGCGGAGACGTTAAAGCGGTTGCTGTTTTCCTACATAAATGTTTTATTTTTCCTTTATCTTGCCATAAAGCTTTCGCCGCGAACCAAGGATGTAGGTAAGTGGGTATTCTAATATACGCCACGCCAGGTCTCAAGAGGTTTGTTTGTGTCTGCCAAGAATTTCATGCCTTAATAATTTCAATGACAGACTGGAACACTCGTTAGCGAGATTGCCATGGATGTAGTTTTATGAAGGAAATCGTTTGAAGAGTCTCAAGCGTTCTACGCTTTCTGCATTATGTTAAAATTGCGTTTTATTATTAAAGTAAACAAGTGTAAATGTATTAGTTGACAAGTGTTGTAGTGGGATCGGAAGTGCCTAATGGACCTGTTGCATGTGGCGTATGAATACTGTCCCTTGCTACGAGAATGTCCGGCCTCGTTATCTAACCTAAAAACTGGCCAAGCGTGATTCGGACTCGGACTCGCACACGAAGAGTCCCGTACCACTTGGCAAAAAACGTCGAAAAAAACACGTTTCTTGAATGGAGACCTTGCTTTATTTTATTTGTTGTTATGGCGGCAATAGAAATACACTCTGTGAAAATTTCAACTGTCTACCTATTACGGTTCATGAGATGCAGCCCGCTGACAGACAGACAGATAGACGGACGGACGGAGTAATAGGGTCCCGTTGGCACTTTTTGGGTATGGAACCCTAAAAAGCATACTTATATTTTTATGTAAAGGAATTTAATGCATATCAAGGAACACTAGTATTCGCGTAATTCACTACAATATTACTCATACTTATGTATGCATAGGTCGGTAGAGCGTGAAAGTTGCGAAAATCCAATTCCTTACTTTGAGCACTTGTCAAGTAGGCATAATCATAATATACAAAATTATGCTAAACAACCATATGCATTTATTAGCTATTTGCTATAGTGATAAACTATATTTTTTGACACCAACACTTTTGTTGAGAAGTTAAAATCGACTAGGGATACTGCGTATCTGCCTATTAGTTTTAGACGCTATTGGCTTTTAATATAAACTCAGACATAAGTAGTATGTCGAAGTCTACTGTAATTAGCACCACAAAAATTAGTAATAATACGGTTATTTTAGTAATTAAGGTGGTTAGCGATACTAATTTAAACTAGTCAGTAAGACAACAGAAGGTTACCATTCTATTTAAAGGATATCTGTGACGTTGTACTGTTTGCTGATGATACCTCTCTTATCTTTAAAGTAGACAGGAACAGACAAGATTTTGACGACGTAAACAGTGCACTCTCAATGGTTACGGATTGGTTTACCAGAAATAACCTAGTTCTCAATGCCAAGAAAACAATACATTTCGTATCAAGTTCGCCTTACCAAATGTTAGGAATCTAGGACCCAACATCGTGTTGGATAATGAGGTGCTTGAGACTGTAGACTCGGAAGTTTTCTGGACTTAACAGTAGATGCCAAACTTCAGTGGGGATTACATATATCAAGCCTAGCGGGAAAGCTCAGTTCGGGCGTCTACGCCGTCAGGAAAGTAAGACAATACACTGACGTTGATACAGCTCGGTTAGTTTATTTTCAAAGCGTTATGTTCTATGGCATTCTGCTATGGGGCAATAGCCGCTGACATTTAAAATATTTTTGTTCTTCAAAAACAAGCTGTTCGAGCAATTTGCCAACTAGGTGCTTGAGTTACTGAGAGATTTTTTTAAAGATATTCGGATTTTCACGGTGGTATCGCAATTCATGTTCGCCGACATCATATATTAGGCAAAATAAACACTTGTACACTAAAAAAAAACAACCGACTTCCAAAAAAACACTAAAAAGTGAAAAATAACTTTAATTTCGGAAGTCGGTGTCGTTGGAGCTATATTTGAATTTTTTGTCACCGCCTTCCGAAATTAAAGTTATTTTTCACTTTGTAGTGTTTTTTTGGAAGTCAGTTGTTTTTTTTTTGGAAAAAGTTTTTATTTTTCACTTTTTAGTGGTTCACATGTGCTTACCTCTTCACAGCATACCGGCGTGATGTTATGTTATGAACTGGTGTAAGCAATAGACAGAGATGAGATTTCAGCAATCCCAGTCCATTTGCTATCATTTATTGAGGAGTTCCGTTGCCTATCTCCAAAGTTCTTCATCAAATCTTCACCAAATTGAAATGAGACCACTACGAGAAAGTACTCTTCCAAAAAATACCTAAATCGCTTTGTGTGCCTATAAAATTTGAAGAGTTCTCTCTATTTCTCCAGGATCCCATCATCAGATCCCGACTTGATGATCATGGGACCACCCGGGAAGTATACTCTTTCAAACAAAAAAAAACAAATTCCAAATCGGTCCAGCCATCTTCGAGTAATCGGGGAACATACATAAAAAAAAAAGGTTCCGACGAATTGATAACCTCCTCCTTTTTGAAGTCGGTTAAAAACAGAGATATTCATAATATTAATACTAGAAATAAGGACAAACCCTGTGTTCCCTTTCACCGGTTTCATAAGGTTCAGAACTCATTTGTTTAATACGTTTAAAGTTAAAGTAAAATCCACCCTTAAGGTGAACTTAGTCCACATTCTTTGCATACAAACTTCGGGAAAGTTTTACTCCACTGTCTGACATGGCACATCCAAAGTAAAATATGATATCGTTTTGTCTCATTATTAATATTGTCTGTACGGAAACAGAATACTAAAATAAAAACCCATTAAAAAGTTAGGAGCCAACAAAGTTTCGTTTTTCGTGCTAATTTTACTTAACTTTGGGCGTGTTTAAGTAATAAAAGATGTGCAAAATATTCAAAACCAAATCGATATCGACAAAGTTCAATCATCGAAAACTTCAATAAACTTTATTGGTCATTGATTTATGCATTGCCTTTTTCATAAAACCCGATCTTCCAAAGGACTTTTCTTAATCTTTTCGCGATTTTTTTACTTTAAATGATCCTGCATCTCACTCAATAACGTTGTGCGTGTAGACTAGCGTCTAACTGCTCATCACTGATACTATCTCTGTCGAACACGAAGCCTGGTGAGACAGCGTGATTATTAGTCCACCAGTGAGTTCGAGCCCGCGACTAGATCCCCTTAAGTTCAACGGCATACTATTCTATCAACGACTACTTAAACGATAAGAATTGTTGGTCGCTGTGATTAACTCAAGACAATGTTTATGTCCTTTCACCAGAATTAGCTTTCCTATTGACAGATTATATAATTATGTTAGTTCATATAATTGCTCGTTTTATTTGACGGTATAATTTAGTTTATTTTCATTAATTTTATTAGTTTTAGTCCAAAGGTCCTAATTTAATAACTTTTGTTAAATCAAGTTATAGCTATATTTACATACTCGTAATGCAGAATTGCATATGTAAGCGGGCACACCCTTTATGCCTGGAGGCTTTTATTTATATTGTAAGTTGTGCTTACGTTTTTTTTATTTATTATTATTTATTTCTACTTGAGTATCTATAGTTTTCAATGTTTTCATGGTATATTGGCGTGTGCTAGCTGACATATGGCAAATTTAATGTTTTTTTTTTGTTTCGTAATGTTAATTTCCTACTATTGCATAGAATCAAGTTCTTCTAACTTAACAGACAGCTGTGCTGCTGGGGAGTTTGTTGCGCCACTTCTTCTTCCCAGTTAAAATACTGGGAAGTGGTGAAGGGCGGGCGACTGTCTTATGTAATTTTGACGTTCAAAATGAGCTCACTCTCAGCCTAGTTTGAATAAATAACTTTTGATTTTGATTTTTGAGGTACCAGTAATATTTTTTTTTTATCTCACCATCAACAAGGTATCTTCTAGCATTCAATTACTTAATTGTAAAAAAGTGGCTAAGCAGAATTCCTTGAAATTGTTTCATCAAAATATTCAAAGGTTTTGTTCCAAACGATTGGATATTGAATTGTTTTTAGAAAAAATAATGTTTGACATTATTTGTATAACTGGCCACTGGTTGAAAGATTATGAAATGTTAATTAATTATGAAAACTATAGTGTGGGCAGTTGTTTTAACCGAAAATCCATACTTCGTGAAGGTTCACTAATCTTAATATTTTTTTTTATAAAATCCAAGATTCGTACAGACATAGTTAAACTATTAGTGGAACATAGCATTGGACTGTCCTGTGTTGAGCTAGATAAGCATTGTATAGTTTGCGTTTACAGACCTCCTAATTATCAAAACTACTATATATTTGAGTCAATAATGGAAGATGTTTTGGCAAAACTTGCAACTGATAATAAATCAGTAATTATTTGTGGGGATTTTAATATTAATATTTTGGAAAATAATGAAATAGTAGCAGATGGTTAATTAAGCCTCTTTAAATCATTCAATATTTTAAATGTGTTTTTGGAACCAATGCTAATGACTACGGCTACTGCTACATGACTGTATTGATAATGTTTTTTGCGACTGCAACTATTTAGATAAACCCATTGTAAATTATCTCCCTTCTGATCACAGCGGTCAAACCGTTACTTTTGAATCCAGCACACCAATTCGAAAAGTACAGATACAAATTAAACCAATAACATCGGGTAATTTAAATAAGTTTAATAGCACTTTAATTAGCAAGTTAAGTGTTCAGGGCCTAAATATGAATAATGGTCATATTTTGTATCAAGAATTCTTTTAATTAGTCCAAACAGAGTTTAATAATCTTTTAAAGCAGAAATCTAAAACTATTTGCCCTAAATTCTTATTCAGTGACTGGGCAACTAAAGGCCTCAGGAAAAGTAGAGAAAGATTATTTAAACTGTATGGTCTTAAGCCGTATGTTAACACAGAAACTTTTACTGAGCATGTTGCTACTTACTCTAAAACTTTTAAAAATATCTGCAAAGTAGGTAAAGGTTTATTCATTAGCCACAACGTTAAATCAGCAGATAATAAAATTAAGGCAGTTTGGAAAATTATTATCAATGAAATGAACAGAAGCAAAAGGCATAATACTGATTAAACACTGGACACTTACCGCGGTCTCATTAGCGATAACATCGATGTTGCTCAGGAATTTGCAACTTTCTTTACCAATATACGAGCGAGAGATTACCAATCTACATCTTTTTAGTAAGATAAGTGACAGGCACAATTTTAACACTAGAAATAGAAACAAATTAGATCAACCGTGTTTCAGATTGTCTAAAGTATACACTTTTTTTTATGGGGTACTGTGTAAAATGTTATAATAAAATACCAGTCGATATTCTTGAACATAATGAAAAGAAACGCACACTATGTAGACAAGCATATTATAAGTTAGATGATTATATCGTAGATTAAACATGCTTGGCTTAATGCTGGTCCTGCTCCACAGCCACCTGGGCTTACTAGTTAAAATTTCAATATTTGGAAGAGATGCTTCTCTTTTTTATTTTTTCTGACATTACGAATATGTTTTTAGTTTTACTGAACCAAGTGTTATTCATTGAATATTCATAAAATGAAATGTTTTTCTTTCTTTTATGAAAACAAATTTTATTAATATCTCAAATACATTGCAAACTATAGTTTTGTATAATTTAGAAGCATTTTGTTTAAATTTTGTAAATGTGAGTACCATGCATCCGTTTATTGTGTTGTTTTGATGTACGTTGACTTGAAAAAGCATGGCAGTTGAGGGTATGTCATGCTCACTTAAATGCCTCACGGATGGTGGCGCGTGTGTTGGATCATTCAGTTCCCTACAAGATGGTTGAGCTGGATGGTGCTGATCCGACGCGTCAAGTTCGTGAACGGGGACTGTCGGTTGAGACTGGTCATCTCCTAACTTCCAGGGCTTATTTTTAATCTTATATTTAGAATTGTTTATTTTTTTACATTGTTCTCACATACAGAAGCAACAAGAATAATGTTCCTAAGATATTGTAATATCCAACTTGATTTAAAAGAGTGTCCGTGGAGTTTCTTGCTCGTTCTTCTCCATTGTGATCTACGTTTTGGAATGGGCAACTAGCTTCAACTTTCCAACTGATCGACTTTTTGACAATTCAAAAGTGCTTGTAAATGGTTTAATTGTAATAAATGCTTTGAGTTTGAGTTTGAATACACAACATTTATTATGCGATAAATATCAGGTTGTATCATAATAAAAAAATTGTCGTGCCCATAACAAATATGAATTAACAAACGTCATTAAAATCACTAAAACAACTCGTTTAACGATGCTGTGAATAGACTAGTCAAACCCACAAATCGCGTTAAATAAGGCCACAAAACAAATCGTAAAATGGAATTGGTAAACCAAAAAACAAGTCAATTTAATTTTCATGACTTTAATCAAATTTTTGTATGATAAATATCAATGTTTTTGACAATTGCGGTTGTAAAATGCATAGCCAGAGCCCGGCAACCCGACACCCGGCAGCCGGCAGCCACTAACAATAATTATAACAACTCGACAAGGTAATTAACATCGCCATTCGTACAAAGCTCGAGGACTTACCGTGAATAATATACTCACTGCGGTTTCCGCGAAGTCGGCGAATGCAAGTGTTAGGTGTTTCACTTTTGTTTTGGAATTTTACTTGACCATACACGAAAATTAGCAACTAAGTAGTGAAGGTCATCTGATAATTATCTCTGCAAAATTATGTCACTTGTCCACGGCAGGGATTTTCTTTACATTGTAAACCTGACAAAAAAGAGTATCTACACAAACAGTGAAGTCATTTGCTTTTAATGTAGTAAGTCTTTCTAATAAAAATCCAAGAGGACCGGAGATGAGTTGTGTTCAGTTCATATAAAGATCGGAAATAGGTATGAGGAGGTACCAAGTAGTTTTCAGCGAATTGAAGCTCGGTGGAGTACTACCTGCGTTCTTGAACGTACTTTCATAATTGGCTTCTTCTTTCAGCGCTCATCCTGAAAGGTCTACCTCTGTTTGAATTGCCTATTCATCAAAGGCCAGACAAAACCTTGTTTATCCCATGCTCCCTTCTTTTTCCCGTTTCTTTTTATGTGGATTGTAATTTAATTTGAGTGAAAAAATAAGTGTAGATTTTTAAATCTAAATAAAACACTTAGCGACGAGTTTGCGTACTATGGTAATATTCTTGTTTGCTAGTTTGCATATTATGTATGTTCATGTCGAGCACAGTAAATATGTTCTGATTTGCAACATTTCTACGAAACAACCGAATGTATTATTTGCATGTTAATTAACATTGGTGTTAAGCTCGCATGGAGTACTAGTATATTCATCATATTGTATCTCTGTTACTATTTGAATACGATCAAATGTGAATACAGATTTTATTTACCAGTCCATTAAATTTAAATGAGAGGATTGGGGTATTAATAACCTATTTGAATCATTGATTTGTGCTATGAAAACCATTTGGAACATTTCAATAATGCAAATTGTTATGTGGTACGCAAAACTAAGGTAAGCGTGTCTGATACATGTAGCCAAATCAAACATAATCATTAACGTTCGACATTTGGTGTGACATTAGTGAGTTAGGAGCTAACTGGTGATCGGTGGATGAAGGGAAAAAACTTGTATTTAAGTAAATATTCATCATAATTTTATTATACAAGTGCCAGCCACTGAACTGAACGCTGACGAAAAATAACTTGCCAATTATTATTATTAGATCATCTAGGGGAGATCTCAAAGCTCTATTGATTTAGTTGTCATCTAAAATATGTTCACGACAGAGATAAGGATTATTTAGGTCTGTGGATGGGAAGAACGTACCGAAAATGTATTATTTGAGATGACAGTATTTCAACGATTTCAATCTCATTTTGGCTAGACATCGAGACTACTGAAAATCCTGATGAGCCACCATACACCTAAATGTATATTTTAATAAATCAAAGGATTTGTAAACAAATTAGATTTAGTTAAAACAAAAAGGAATATTCGTCACTCTGGCGCCAAAATATTCCACTGCGAAGCTGATATTTTCAAAGACGGCAATGGCGCCGATAATTCCAATGAATTCTATATTTTTTACGTAAATACCCTTTCTAGAATAAATTCATCGTTAGATTATATTATTTTCTTTATCTGTTTGACGACTAAGGAATGCTGTCATAAAAGAAAACGAATGTTTTAATGCATCCAATTGGCAATTTGAGAAAGGTTATAGAAATAAATTGAATGCTGTGTTGTGTTGTGGACAGCTGTATAAAACGAATTTGGATTGCTTTAGATGTTTCAAGATGTTGACTCCATATACCTGAACTTACAACAACTTGTGTGTTTTAAATCAATCGACGTAGTTTTTTCCCAACTACCTATATTATGCGTTCGGCTTCCAGTCTAACCAGATGCAGCTGAATACCATTATTTTACATGGATCGGACTTCCCCCCTGATACCCCTTGATACGAGTTGTTGTCAGACTTTAGGGCTTCTGATCACCCGTAATGACTATCAAAGATCTACAAATAATTCTGTCGATCCGTGCGTCTGTTATTATTTAACCAGGAGAATGTGGAGAGTTTATGAAAGTTTAACTACTTAAAATAGCAAGCGGCAACCCTGATTAACAGATCCGTGGCTCTATCTGAAGTCTAATACAATTACAATAGAAGCTCCACTACGTAATCCTTACGGCACTCGGCAATTTCATCAAATCTCTTATCTCGTCTGTTATTAAAGATTTTAAAGAGCTTCCCGCGAGTTTATAAACGGATTTCTTAGAATTGGAAATGGCAGTGTACGCTGGAATTAGAATTAACTACACTCAAAGAGAATACTAGATATAATAGTGCCTACGCCATTATATCTAGTATTCCCTTTGGGGTACCTATACCTGCGTTATTTTAGTGACAATCAAGTTTTTGATCCAAATAATTGTGATGGGGCATTGATAGAATTAACATAAAATAACATCACGCCTTGTTTCCCTGTAGGATTGGGCAGAGGTGTGCCTAGAGTACACCCACATTTCACCAGTTATGTGTTAAGTCCCATGTAATACGGGGCAAGTCAGGCTCCAGGCTGCTACTGAGACATTCCAGATAGAGAAACCCATTAATACTTTGCCCGATCTGGGAATTAACTTTTTGTAAAAATAAAATGAAACTCTATTAAGAGATTTGATCATGTTGCGGGTTGTTCGAAAGAGATACCGTGGCCCCTGGCACACAGGCAACTGAGGGAACACGGGTGGGTTTTGGTCAGTAAAAGTCTGATACGCCCTCCTGCTCCACCCAGAGCGGGAGAAGTTATTTGATGATTTCCCACACAAAAAAAAATCACAAACAAAGCAATACCTAAGCACCTAAGTACTGAAAAAAAAACATCCAATTACACAAGACTTGCGTAAAAAAAAATTAGGGGTAGGTAGATAATGTGTTGTGTACGTTTTCGAGTATTAAATACATTATTACAGATGTTACTAGTTATTCTCTATTCTCTGTACACAGTCGTAAATATTAATTTCTAATAAACAGCGATTCATACGTGGAGAAGGTGAAAATACCATGATAACCGGAATAATAAGACAGCCGCTAACTCAGTTACCAGGTGTTGGATCCCTATTCATCCGTGTTACTGTGTTTTGCAGCAGATGATGCAGCGATATTTATGAATATTTATGTTATTGAAAGTAGGCATTCCAATCATGATGTGAATCTTCACATCATGATCAGCTCATCTGAGCTGATTAGAAATATATGTAGCTCCTTATATTAGTACAGTCTAAAATCTGATATTACGTAGGTACTACTTACTTACTTAAAATGAAAGTCAGTTATGTTTTGCATGGAAAAACGAACTTTGTAGTGATGCATTTCTTTGTGATTGAGTTAAGTGGTTTCGATTCTATAGTTCAATGACAATAAATAAAATAATCACTTACAGATAAGCTTGTTAACCGTGTGGGTACATTATTTTGATTAAATGTTGTAACTAACAATCGACGGGGTACTTAGTTAGATGCATGAGACTGTAGCCCACATGTCGTCAATGACGGAATGATACAAGTAACGGAGAGCCTTTTGTCAGTCTCTGGGCACTTTTCCAAATCCCGGTCCATTACTGGAACCTTAACAGAAAACGGGGATTGAGCCCAGGCTTGATGGTCGAGTTGGCGATAAGTTTATTAATAAACTTTCATTTAAGAAGTTTCATAAAAATGAGAATAAATTCTATTTCTATCGTATCATAGATAAACTTTTATTAAAATCACTTGACATTATTAAAAAGTTATTTTCCCTTCTAAAAAGGTCAATAACTAGGCGGATAGAAAAGGGCAACTTGCATATCCCAAGTGTTCGGAAATGAAATCAGTAGCTCAGAACAATTTAATGAAGAAAAGATATCTGATTACGGATACCGAAGAAACGGATGTGAATATCTTGATTCTCCTTTGTATTTCTGGTATCTTATATTCTCGTGGTTCAAAATCAAACTCAAAGGACTTAATTCAATTAAAACATTTGTACCTATTTTGAATACAAAATATTATAATATGTGAGATGGCTTTATAGTGCATAGCAATCACAGATGTGCTATGCAATTACATTTATAATTTTTCCTAGCTTCTGCCCGTGGAAGTCTCTTTTATTGTTTTCAGATTAAAACTTCCAGAGGTTACCTCCTTGCAGGAGGTAATAAAAAGAGAAAGAAAGAAATAGATAAGAAATCTTTCTCTATTAAAAGATCCAATATTGCCGAGTGCTTTAGGATACCATTGAAGAAGAAGAAACTGCCACGGGTAGAAGCTAGGAAGACATATATAATTGTATAAAGAGCTTAAATTGTTTGTGACACAAACAAAGAATTTTAGCTCTTTATAAAATTTGTTTGGACTTAGAGTTTCTAGAAATGAATGCGCCGTCATTTAGAGCTCCATAGGTTTTGTAAAAGACTACTGTCAACGGGATAGGCAGCAGCGTCCTTTTTTTGTACCAATGATAAATTCCCTGATTAGAAATCTGTTTGCCAAGTGGTTTATTCTTTTTATTATTTATATAAGTATTCACTATTACACGTACATTTTATTCATTTAAGTTGGCGCTAACATAAACTTATTGGAGTTTTACCGACCACCAAATTCATCGACTACATAATTAAGAGAATTATAACCATTTACGGAGGTACTTGTTAAAAATAAACTACAATTAAAATTACAGCGGGTTAACCGGCTGTAATTTTATCTAATACTAACGAGCGAACATCGATGACAAACCTGACCGGCCGGTCCGTCCTTAAAAAAAAAGCGGTGGGGGCTAATGTTTTTGAATTGATACAGGTTAAGTATTCCTAAAGTATCTGTTTTTTTTGTGCTATCATATTATTGTTAGGTATTATTTTTGCTTCATTGTGTGGTTATGATGGCTATAGCTAGCCGAGTATTTGACCACCAACCGGTTTTTCCGACATTGTGTTTTCTGTGTTCTAATTTCTATGTTCAGCAGTAGATTACAAGAAGCAGTACAAGATAATACTGTTATGTAGTAGAACCGACCAGATTAACATGCTTTAGTTCATTTTGAAAATGTATCTGTCTCTTTAAAGCGCTCTCATAATGTTGCAGAGTAAACAAATTCATTTATGGAACCGTCAGTACCCACAGAGACTAGTCTCTAAGCGACTATTAAATTAAAACTGAAAAGGCAACTATGCGCTCTGCATGTATGAAATAATTTACATCAAGTAACGTTTTAGCATTGTTCAATTTATGCAGATTACGATATCGGATAAATGGCAAGGCTTGAACAATATCAGATTATTGTTCTTATAAAAATTGAGATAATGTGGTCATTGAGGCGATATCGCGTTCTATATTTAGAATAAAAGTTTGCTGAGGAGAAAAAATAAACACGGCCGTGGGAATTGGTAAGGGTGTCACGTTTCAGGCTGGTACGTGGTGCGTCGCTCCTCAATCGAAGAGTAGCTACGTGTCCGCTGATCTGCTGGGGGCTGGGGCGACGCGCCTCGCGCTTCACACATTACGTGCCGTCTTCTCGACAACCCTATAATACATGAATGTGTTCCCCCCGACACACTTAACGTCCACACTTCAAAACGTTCATTCACTCAACCTTTCATTACATTTTCTACAAAATCTGTCCCAAGCTAAACAGGGTGGTTAAATAATGAAATCTACCGAATTAAGGCTTAATTTAAATGTTTAAGGTCGAAAGAATAATAAAGCTAAAACTAAAAAAATGTCGCATTTCTTAAAGAGTTTGTAGGTATGTATTTAATTATTTTAACGTTTTCATTTCAAAGAAAGCTCGGCTACTGTGGTTTTCATAATTGGTTGTAAACATGCGAATTATAACTATGTGAAAATGAATAGGATTTTGTTAAAACTTTGGATATTTTATTGCACGAGTTTATGTAGATATCTTTTTATCTGTTTGAGATTTATTACAGTTTTAAACTATGTTTTAAAAATAATGAAAAGCTAGGAAAGAAACCTGGGTGTCATTGTGAAACATCCGGTAAACTGTAGATAAAAACGTGATGATGGAAACGAATAATCATAATATAAATAATTTGTTATCCCTTATCAGTGCTAGGGAGGTGCAAAAGCTTGTTGAGTGTACCCATAAATAAAAGCTTTCAAACCTTTATCAGAGTAAATAATACATTTTCTACGTTGGATTATCGGTTAAACAATAAGAATTAGAGTAATTTATTGTTTTAAAAGTTACATTCAAATGCGTTGCTTCCTGGAACTCACACTAGGATTCCCTGTGTCGTGAGATCCCGGCTCCTTCGTTCCGTTTACATTTATTGCTATACATGTAATACTACGTTACAATACATTTCTTAATTTCCACTAATCTACTGGTAATCTACTACTCGTAGAAAAGAATATACAATAAAACTTAAAACAAAAGAATAAAAAAGAGAGAGGGTAACAAGGCCTAGGGCCAATATGAGGGAAAAAATTGCCGGTATTCACAGGTTTTACTTTTTAACACGCTTTTATTAGTTTCATTAGTATGTGCCTATGTAACGTAAACTTTGAACATGATTTTGATCTCCTTCAAAACGTCGAAACTTTGAATACTTATCAAGTACAAGTATTGACAATTAAAAAAACAAAAAAAAAAAAACTGAAAAGTCACGCTTTTGTAGTTAGCAGAACTAAAAAATTGAAAATGAATATTAGTTTAAAAACTAAAAAAACACTCTTTAAAAACCAAAACTAAAAGAATTAAATTATTTTCTACTTTTTTTGTTTGGTTTTTAAAGCGTGTTTTTTATTCGTTTGATTAATATATTGCGTACAAAGCCCAACAAGAGGAGGTCAGCTCCCGAGCAGCAATGGACGACGACGACGACAGACACAGCGGACAGAGCTCCGGCGGGATCTCATGGCGACATGGAGAGTGCGATAGTTGCAACCCAGTGCTGGGCACGCCACATTTGCCCCATCCCAAGTCCCATCTTTGAGGAGTGGTTTGAGAGGCACCACGGCGTCCTCACCTTCCGCCTGTTGCAAGTCCTCACCGGACACGGTTGCTTCGGGAGGTTCCTGTTTCGGATAAGGCGGGAGGAAACGCCCAGAGGATACTGTGGAGCATACGGTGGAGATCTGCCCAGTGCCCGGCTTGGGCGGAGCACCGCCGTGTCCTTGTGGAGGCGATCGGCGGTGGCGATCATTCACGTCCGGCCCTGGTCCAGACCATGTTACGGAGCGAGAGTGCATAGCCGTCACCTCCATCTGCGAAGCAGTAATGCTCGCGAAGAGGGAGGCGGCGCACGTGAGGGAGAGGCAGTATATGCGGCCTCACGGCCCTAGTCGCCGCAGGAGACGCCCTGGGTGTCGGGAATCTCAGGCTGATTCCCGGCCACCGTAGGCGCGAGCTTGCGGATAGCGAGTAATGGGTAGCTCGCTGTCCGGTAAGGACCAAGCCCGGGTCGATGGCGCGTTGTGCTCAAAGAAATGTCAGCACCAACTGGTGGGGTTTGCAAGGACCTATGCCTGCCAGGGGTGCGGGTTGTTCCAAAGAGATACCGTGGCCCTGGCACACCGACAACTGAAGGAACACGGGTGGGTTTTATTCGGTAAAAGTCTGACACGCCCTCCCGCTCTACCCAGAGCGGGAGAAGTTATTTGATGATTTTCCACCATCAAAAAAATCAAAAAGAAGAAGAAGTATTTCCAGAAGTGTGTCCAGAAATGTTTAGCAATCTCGCTTACAGAGCAAGTCTATGATCATTTTTCGAGAAGTGCCACTCTGAACGGGAAAGATATATTGGGTACCCTCATGTGATTGTTAGTTAATGGTTCATTAACTTCCATGAGTGCGGTTGAAAGTGTATGAGCCGCAAAGCCTTTTGCGTCAGTGATTCGTAAAAGCCTGAAGATTGTATTGTATCTTATGCGTTAGTAGTACCTACCTACCTATTCCCATTTATCATGATGTAGCCGAAATATCTAACCTTACACTATTTATAAATGTTAAAGTACTTACTTCTAAAGTTTAATTAACTGTAGGCAAATGTCATGTTTTGGTCTGTAAGATTCTTACCAATCATTTTAAGTTCCAAATATTGTCCCGTATCCAGAATACGAATCTAAATGCTACCCTAGAGTAGAGTCACGACACCCACCTACTTATAATAAGCCACAGTCGGGTCGGAGGTGTGTCGTACTCTGTCGCCGACAGAATATTGTCACCTGTCGTGCGGAATACTGGACAGACAATGCATTCGGGATTTCAACCGCATTTGGCGCACCTGTTCATGCTACTGTTAGCCTAAATTATGGTGCTCAATGGTCGTAGATCGAATACCGATGAACTTATTAAGTGCAGGTGAATGCGGCATATTCATGCTATCGGTATTAGTAGGTATAGGTATCAGTTTGATAGTTCTATTTATGAGTAGATAAGCTGAAAAATTCAAACGGGAATGTTTTTGATGTAGAGCAGATTTCTTCGTAATTATACTTCAATAACAAGGGTGAAATCTCTGAACCAACCTCTATTGTGTGGTCACTTTCAAATATTAGCACCAGCTTATAAGAAAGCGTTTGTATAACACTTAATGATTACCACATACGAAGTTTCCAACTGAGCCTGCTGTTTGTCAGAGCTTTCGTTTTCCGCTTGTCCCAAAAATTACAAAGTAGAGTAGGTATTGATACAGCTTTTACTACACCCTAAAACGATTTTTAATGTTTTTCCATGGCAAACTTCTTGTCACCTAGACCTTGGATATTGACTTGAAGAAAACTGCTCCTGTCAAAATATTAAGTTCATAAGTAGTATAAGTACTTACCGATTTGGGGCACATCATAGGGCCGGTTGGAGCGCGAGGCTCGCAACATCATCTGGCTGGCTATTTCCGAAGGCAGCTGATGCGGGTTGCGCTTGTTGGTGCGCGTGCGGCGGCGCTCGTTGCTGAGCGCGCCCGGCGGCAGCGGCGGCGGTGCGTGCGCGTACTCGGCGCCTCCCTCGGCCTCGAACAGCTCGCTAAGCGGCCGGGAGCGTGCCAGCTCGCGTCCGCTTCGCCACTCGGCCGGGTAGCGGCGCGGCGCCGGCTCGGCCGCCGAGCGCAGCGCCAGCGCCGCCAGCACCGTGGTCACGCAGCACACGCGCATGCTGACCGCCCGCGCCCCCCACCACACGGGCATCGCCTGCTACTAAGTACACAACACGATGAGAGCACCCGCTGGGCGCATGCCCGACCACATTATTCGACCTTCACCGCTTATAGACGGACCTTTTCCTTTTCCGTTTCAGTTCAGAGGTCTCAGGATAGACTAATTTTACGTTTATTGGCGTCCTGTATCTGAAACAAATAAAAAACTATTTGAATCAACAGCCTGAAGACGAATTATTGCCTACTGGCTATACGATTGACATTGATGGAGAAGCAATAAAAAAATCATGTTCCGAGGAGATCAATTCGAAAGTATAAGAAAGTATTCTGCCATTCGCCCATACCTTAAGCGAAACAAAATAATGTATTTTCGTGTATAAACTGATTGACCAGATTCTATTACATTCAGTAAAACACATTCACGCTTTACTTACAAAAGGAATGATTACTGTTAGTAAATTAGATTTTGTACGAGTGGAATGGTTTGTAAGACAAACAATACGAAAGTTTTGCTACCTTTTCTGCGCTTGACCAGAATATTGTTGGTGTAGAGTATTCCGTCTTGCCATATCACTTCTACAAAGAACTTAATTAAATACCTACCTAGTTAAAAGGGTACTCAGAACTGCTCTGTGAAATTAGTGAATTCTAACAATTATATTTACGTGTGCAAACGAATATCATGTAAGGTACGTTAAGTTTAGTCTAGTTTATTCCTAGACTAAAGTAATGGGATTCACGTGGCATTGATGTAGACCCAACACAACACACCGCCAACATTACCGTTGAGGATACTGAAAATGTAGAAAGTTTTACAATAAAAACAAATTAACTGTGGTCTAAGTGCGGCTTTCGCGTCTGTTCTACGGCGACTCTCAGTATGAAACTTTTGCCTTAATCTTATTTGTAAGGTTGACTGAAGAGAACCGCGAAGTAATATTAAAGAACTGGTAATGAATTATAAACAACGTAACTGATCGCTGACGATCGTATTCATTGTAATGCACTTAAACTAAATTTGTTTCATAAACCGCGGCGTAATATTGAATTCCTTCTAGCCAGTTTTCTTGTTTTTCGCGGTGGGGTCTACCTAACAAATATTGTTCTTATGATTGGATACTGCTGTTACAGAAAAAATGGAATGTATTATTTAGTATGTTGATATTTTGCATCGCATCTCAGCCTTAGCAAAGTTTTATTTGTGGAGTAAAATATTCAGATTTCATGCTAGAGTCACGTTTCGAACGTGCGCGAGGAAACTTGTTATCATCATCTTCGTTGTACAAGCATCTCTCATATGATTGTGATGTTTACAAATGTTTACTTTAGCAGAACAGTCATAAAGTTGTCGGCGTAAAGTGTGAGGAAAGCTTAGTTCTGTGGCTATAAATTATGAACATACAAAGGGATAGTTGTAAGTTTGCGACAAGACTTGCTACTCGCTGGAGAGTTGCAACATCACGGAGACTGTCAACAGACAGGTAACAGGTTAATAGCATAGTTGTATTAGTCCGACGACGGGAAGCGTCACGGATCGGCGCGCACCGGCCAGCGGCTCTGCGGTTACTAATCCGCTTGCTTTATAGCGTGTCATTGGCGACTATTTGTACGGTACTGTATAAACCAAATGCAAGCCTTTTAGATAAAACAAGTATGGAAATCACGAACGGAACAAAAATACAAAAAACCGAAATAAAACGAAATAAAGAGCTGACTATGTTCATAAAAGGAAAACTTTGGTATTGTCAAAACTTGTTTGAAAGTTTTAACTAAACATAATTTAATAGTGATTGTTCTTCTTATAGTAGTTTCTTCTTTCTTGTTTTATACACGTAAACTTAGAATAATATAATTGTATAATTTTGTTAAGGCCCATAGTCTCCTCATCTCCCGTTTGTATGCTAAAGCACGACTGCCGCCCGCGCCCGCGCAGGGCACCTCTGAGCCTTTATCTCAAAATGGGGATATTCCTTTGATTAATTTACAATTGTGCTTCGGCGATTCTATGGTACCTCTAACTATCTACACTCGAGAGCAATGAATCCGGGTCACTTAAAGAATGTTAAAAATCTCGGAAACTAAAAATGATAGGTTAATGCAATAAATTGTATTTAATAGACAATGTAATACTCCTTAAATGAAAGTAAAAAAATATGAGTCACCATACATTTTATTAACACAAAATTACATAAAGAAAAAAACTGCTGATCTCTCCTTAAAACAAAAATAGGAAACATGAAATTTTTGAACTTTATTACGATTTTCTTGAATTTTAATACTTCGTATTGCCTCCTCGTGCTTCCATTACTGCGTTTACGCGGTTTGGCATGCTGTACACCAAGTTCCTTATACGATTTTGGGGAATATTCTCCCATTCCTCTGTGAGAGCAATTTTGAGCTCACGAAGCGTGATTGGGGGAGGGTTTCGTTGTTTTACGCATCTGCCTAGCTCGTCCCAAGCATGCTCGATCGGGTTGATATCCGGGCTGCGCGCTGGCCACTCCATACGAGTAATGTTCATCTCTTGAAGGTAGTCATTCACAATCCTACCTGTATGAGGTCGGGCATTGTCATGCATAAATATAGCATCCTCACCTAAATTGACCATAAATGGACCAACGTGATCATTGAGGATTTCTTCCACATATCTTACGCTAGTTAAAGAGCCGTTTTCTATGATCACCAGCTCTGTGCGACTTTCAGAAGAAATTCCGGCCCACACAAGTACAGACCCACCACCGTAGGCTACTTTTTCTTCGATGCATGCTTGCTTGAATCTTTCCCCTGGTCTTCGATACACTCTGTGTCTTCCATCGTGCTTGTAGAGCATAAATTTTGATTCGTCGGAGAACATAACTTTTGACCAATCTTCAATACTCCAATTTACGTGGCTCTGGGCATATCTTAGTCTTGAAATACGATGCCCACGCTCCAGTTTAGGGCCGTTTGCAGGTCTAAGGGGTTTTAAGTTAGATTCAGCAAGCCGACGTCTTACTGTCCATGCACTTGGGTTACTTCCTCCGAGGCGTCGAAACTGATTTGTGAGTTCAGTTCCTGTGAGAAAGCGATTTCGAAGCATGGTGTTCACCAAGTATCGGTCTTCTCGTGCTGTGGTACACCTGGTTCTGCCCGTTCCTGGTCTGCGTAGGTTAGAACCAGTTTCTTCGTAACGTCGGAGAACTCTTTGTACTGTTGACAGCGACACACCGACAGTCCTGGCTGTATCGCGCTGACTCCGGCCGGTTTCCAGCATTGTAAGTATTCTGGTGCATTCTTCAGGCGTAAGCGACATAATTTCAGCTTGAATAATGAATATAGAGCACTATCAACATGGTTTATGTACCCACATAAATGACAGATTACAAACAAAAGCAAAACCAAATGCTGTAATTTCGTAGTTCCATCTTCGAAAGTGGCCCTTTTTCAAATTAGATTTTTTTATGATATAACTTTACAATAACTATGAAGTTTTAATACCTTCATTTAAGGAGTATTACATTGTCTATTAAATACAATTTATTGCATTAACCTAGCATTTTTAGTTTCCGAGATTTTTAGGATTCTTTAAGTGACCCGGATTCATTGCTCTCGAGTGTATTTGTCAGTGTATTTTTTTTTCCTAATAACGAAGCCGTTTAGTAGGAGTATGGAATAGAAGCCAAAATATTGCGTGTTGGAAAATATTTTTTTACAGCAAAAGTATTAACCATACAAAAAAAGTACTTCGGGCAAAATGATCTATATGAATCTATAGTAAAATCATATATTTTTCAAATCTTCAAGACAAGCCGTTAATGAGCAGTAGGGTTCATAAAGTGACCGTGTTACGCTACCAAACGGGACGTAGGCCCTTAAGATGAGGTAATTATGTTACCATGCCGAGGAATTGCGGCATCCGATCTGACGGTACCTAAGTTGTCAGTGCTGCCACCTACGGATACCTGCAATTTCAGAGGCATCGCAGGTGCTATATCTTCACAGAGACAAAGTTAAAATGTGTCATGTGCCTGAAACTACACAGGCAGACATACATATACCTAGAGGAGAGTTGCTGAGCGAACAAATGAGTATTTCCCGGATAGTCTTTCACAAAGACCTGTATAACAACTCCTACACCTAAACTAATTTATATCTTATTTGATATGCTGAAATGTATCTATTAATAGTCTGCGCCAACTGGACTGAAATTGCTAGTCTATGCTATAATATTATAAAGAGGAAAGATTTGATTGTTTGTTTGCATTGAATAGGCTCCGAAACTACTGAACCGATTTGAAATATTCTTTCACTGTTGGGAAGCTACACTATCCCCGGGTGACATAGGCTATATTTTATCCCCGTATTCTCACGGCAACGGAAACTACGCGGGTGAAACCTCGGAGCGCTGCTAGTACATAATAAAGAACTTGCAATGTTGGTTTCAGAAACATAGGTACCTTTTATATGCATAAATGGTGAAGCTGCTATTTCGTTGGCAAGTGTCCATCACAATTACAATTAATAGCTACGCTTTCAGTGGTTGGTTACTGGATGAATGACCATCTTTACAAACCAAGACCCCTCCGTGACTCGGAAAGCACGTTAGGCTGTTGGTTCTGGCTGTCATTTGTTGATATTTGACAGTCGTTACGGGTCGTCAGAAGCCCGAAAGTCTGACACCCAATCTTACCAAGGAGTATCGTATCACCCAATAACTGGGTTGAGGAGGTCAGATAGGCAGTTGCTCCATATTTGCCTGGAAGTCGACCGGCCCCACAGTTGGGAAAAGGCTAGGCAGATGATGAGTATCCATCACAATTAGACTATTGTGAATGTGGCGATCGTTTGTTAATTGAACCACGGTCCACGCGCCACCAGTCTCGCGTAGGTTTTAAATGTCACACCGGTATTAACTGGTGACTGATTACTACTACGCTTACGGCCCAGTGTGCTACTATCCACGGGTTTGGCGTTTATTTCGCTTTCGACAGATTTTTTCGGTTTATGAATCATAATTGTGGTGATTGATTGGTTTACAGTCGTACATGTTGTAAAACACATTACAGTAGTTGTAAAAGTCCTAGAAGAAAAACAAACTCATTAAGATTTCTTACAGCTGGTAATTGGAAGACCTATGTTTAGTAGTGAAAAACTGTAGAGGGTTCAATTTTAAAGTACCGGGTTTCCTTACATCAAACCTGCTAACTCCCCTATCTCAGTGCAAAAATCCAAAGTAATTGGCCTTCAAAACGTAACTGAATCACAAGTAACTTTCCGCACATGAGACGTAATTGTTAATTTGCTAATGTAAATTAATTGCGGTTAGTCTCGACTTCGGGCGCTACTCGCTACTTTATCTTTCCTCTTCACATTATTAAGCCACTGATGAGATCCATAATTCATCTGTTAATGAAGTACCTATTATTTTTATAATTTATCTCACATAGGAATCACAAGCAGGATGATTAGTACTTTTTAGTTTTAATTTCTTGGTTATTGTTGCGTTACGCATAAATACCAAATGTTTCTCGAGACTGTTCTTGTTACCATAATAATGAATACGAAATTAATTTAAGGTTAACGCACAAATACAATTCATTCCACTGAAATGTCTATCCATCAACGCTAATTGTTGCGTAACAATTACTTGGAGGCGTCTGACGATGAATAATCCACAATCCAGAGATCCGACAATATCCATTTACATCTCATAGCTCTGTTTTTAATGTTCATTTAAAATCAGCGATTAATTACCTGTTATTATTATTATTACGTCATTAAGTTGCGAATGTTTCATGGTAAAGCTTTCATACGTTAATACCAAAAGGGCTTGTGTAAGGTTCATAAATGTTAATTACTATCAGCAATAGCGGCACTATTAATATCTGCTCTAATGCAAATGTTACACAAATCGTCTGATAATGTAGATAGAGCTGCGGATCTATGAAAGACTCTAGAACTCAACTCTGAGTCCGCACAGCCAGTATCAAAATTCTATATTTACAGAGTGTAAAAACTGAGGTACCCTATTTGAGTTTATACTTTTGCTCAGTTAATAAGTGTTTTAAAGGTGGCATCTCGTTCCAACGCAAATAGTTTCGAACACACAAACGGACACGGAAGTGATTTCTTAAGTGCCAAAATGGAACCATTTTGCCAATTTTGGCAAGGAACACTAAAAATGAAAAGGTTAAACGAATCTGACCGATGACGTTTCTTATGATCGGGGAAAACGAAGATGTTTTCTAGCACCAAAAATGTAGTATTATTCATAGTCCTTCAGATAACCATTTTGTCGTTGATTCCTGGTGGGCTAGTAATAAACACTCCAAGAATCGGTAAAGAACCACAAGCGGCGAACTTGGCTTATCTCATCCCGTAGGAGGTAGCACCCTATCACCACATCTACCCACAGCTAGTCCCACGCTATGCATCACTTGTGGGTAACAAGTGATCTATAGCGTGGGCCTACCTATGACGGCAACTTTCATCTATTAAAAAGGACGTTGTAACAGTCACCACAAATTATAATAACCATTTGTGGTCATTAGAAGGTCGTTGCTTCCCTTATTATTGATGTACCAGGCACCTTATTTTACAACACCCACGAGTGGGAAAGTAAAGGTGTGACTATTCTTTACCGGGAACAACAAGAAACGTTAGCGTAGGTTTTAAGATGGTAAGTAGGATATAATATAAGAAACCTATCACTTTATGCGTCCTGTCTGTAAAGGTTCCTGGACGTGCAAAAGCAACCTCCGGCCAACAATCTCTTCATCACATAAATAAAGGGTTGGTAGTGAGCGGTACCTAAAATATATTTTTAGCTGAATCTAACTTTTAAATATTAAGTCTGGGAATTGCCGAAATGAAAGAAATAGCAAGCAAGAGAGAAAATGTCCGAGATTCTGAATTACTTTTTACCTGAAATACTTGCATAAGGTACGCGGGTACCTGTGCCCAAACACACTTGAAACGAAATTGGCGGCGATTTGAGCTTCAGAAGTTAGTCCGCGTCGATACACTCGGCGCCGTGACGGAACTGAATTCGTTAAGAAAGTCGTACTTGAATACCATCCGACGTAGTTCCACTTCAATACATTAATTTAATAACTCCGATGTTATAAGTTCTTACACTTGGAACTTGGAAAGGCTAAAGGGTCAAAGCGAAGAAATGCTTTTAAAGGAAGATTTACCCAAGGATTCGGAAATCAAATTACTCAGTTTGTTGATTAGTTACTCCAACTTAAACTGTAGCAAAGGCCCCAAGTCAAACACACGGCATGTTTTGTACCTAAAAACTGTTTAGACAATGTTACCCATTTTTGATTTTTTGTCGTTATTTCTACCTGTATAGGTATATGGGGATACTAATCACATGAAACACCTACTAATTGCTGTGGAAATAGAAACCCTAATCTTAGTTATGGAATATTCAATCATAAAATTGAAGGGGCGTAATTAGATACAAATTCTAAGACAGGAAATAAAAATATATTTTAGCCTTTCTAATGTCAGAACATTGAATGCTATAAGGGCCGAAACCTGTGGCGTGGCTATATTTATAATCGGGTGGTGCGCGGTGGGCCGTTGACGTCATCGCGGGGGTCGTGAGCGCCGAGGGTTCGGGAGGGGAGGGCAGGGGGGGGGGGCAAGGCGACGGCGCGCCCTCCGATACGCACTTGCAAATTCGCACCTCCATGAATGGAGGAATTAAATTATCCTTAGCCGCGCGCCGAATTTACACGGACCTGACTTTGAACGCCAAATGCCTTTTTAATATGTATTTGTTCTGCAGGTTTACGATTTCGTGTGTTTATTGCCGCCGAGACTCATTTTATCCACCTGAAATGTGAGGGCGACAGACCAAAGCAGTAAACAGCTGTGAAACGACATCACTTTCAGCTCGAACTGTCTAAAATTTGTATTGTTCAGAAAGAACACTAAAAACTGATCTACAAATTAAGACAAATTTTCAAAGGTTCTGTTTTCTATTGTTGGTAGACCTACAACATTCTAACCGCTGTGGACGTTTTAGACAAAGTAATTACCTGAAGACGAAGTAGTAGGATGGTGGGAACAATTTACTTTGGATGGGCACCGTAACGACGCTGCCATAAATAAACTGCTACATATTTTAAAACTGGCGTGATATACATAGTTAGAATTGTACAAGTTAAAAATCGGGTTTAATTGCTTTGCATAAACTTCAAGATGCAGAGAATTACCAATTATTAATTAGATTATTAGTGTGCATGATGATGGTATAGTAAAGTGACGCTTTTGTTCTCCAGGATCCATAATCAGATCGATCAGATTTTGCTTTCTACATTTAAAAATAAAGTACAATCGAATTATGAACATCCTACTCTTTGACGTTGGTTAAAAAGGAGCGTCATCTCCAGTTTATTACGTTTCAATTTATCCTGATTTAGGTGAAATGTCAAAGTATTTTTGTACGACGTCACCTGGTGAGAAAGTGGAGCATCAAGAGTGTCCTCGACGGCGAGCAACGCGCCGAGCGCCTCCGACCGCCACCGGCAAAGGTGCGCGGTGCGTGCGCTTCGGTAAATTGGTCTGTTCCGTGTCCCCACAATAATTCCACTTGATGTGGGTTTCAATTCAATTATACGTATCACGCAACACGCTGCTTAACCGAACTACGGATAAGAAACTATGCAAATAAATACAAAACTTTTGTACTGAACTAAAAATTATCGTGAAACTATTTGCGCTTTTGCCAACTAGTAGCTATACACCGTCTGTGGTGAGGAGTTATTTCTTAGTCCATTATCATCAGCATCATTCTCCTGCACTCATCCTAATTCACTAGGGGTCGGCGCCACATGTCCCTTTCTCCCATACTTCTCTATTATTCGTCATCTCGATAGACAACCCCTTTCTAGCCATATCATCTCTCTCACACAGTTCATCCATCGTTTCTTTGGTCCTCCTCAAAACTCAGTCAGTCTCTTAGTTCATTATATTATAATGAAATAGGTACGTATATAATATTTACCTAAGCATACCAGTAACAAAGCCACGTACGTGACTGGTGTTACGACGCGACGGCTATATTTTCTTGCCCACAAAACACAATAAACTGAGATGTATACTGCTCAGTAAGCTTGTATAAATCTGTGAAGTGATATTGTCACATTTTTTCATTCCTGAGGTCATGTTCCGTCTATTACGCATATGACTCAACTCTTCGGCGCTTCAGGGATTTCATTTTTCCTTTTAAGTCTTCCATACGAATGTCGAGAACAATCGATGCGTCCCATGAGCTCCAACTTTTGAGATTACATTTCAGATATGATCCCGGTTTTTATTATTATGGTTCGTGTATTTCTGTTTCAATCATACGAAATATTTGATTCTTATAATGTAATTTATTTCAAGTTTTATCGTCGGCTATTAATCTGATTGTGTTACAATTTCATTAACTTGAGTGAAGCAGTATACACATTTCATATATTAATTTGTTGGAAAACGGCCTTTATATCCAGGATCTTATCAGCCAAAATTGCACTAAAAGCTGTGTGTTTAATTAAACCGTGATATGTATCTGGGTTTTATTGTTCTGTTAGTTGTTCTGAATTCATGGTTTCATCTTGATTTGTGTGGCTGTGGTATTCATTTTGTAATATGAATAACATGAACAGCCGAACGAGAAAAGGATAATTTTTAGGAAAAATCAAATGTTGGCAATAATATAGATATGTAATGATTGAGAAGGGCAATAAGTAGCGACAGGTGTCATGTGAGACATTTATCAGCGACGCTGGCGCTACGTGGAGCCGGCAATCGTCACGTGTGGGATGATTGAAAAGCGATGAAGTATCTCGCATGTATAAGATCGTTTGCGATATGAGCTCAATGTATCATTAAAAATGTTTACATAACTCATTTGTACCAGTCAAACTAAGTATACTCGGTTCCTAAATATAACAAGACAAGGTTAGCTTTCGGCAGGTTATTGTCCTCTTAAGTAGGTATACTATTTAAACTAGGAATATCAATATACCGCTTTTATCATATTATGAATTATTAATATCGATAGAATATGTTGCTCCTCTCTTTAGCTTATGTATAGCATCAGAGGAGAACATAATAAGTTGAGACATTGTGGATGTAAATGATATGACGCGCTCCGCCAGCAGCAATGTCTTCATTGTGCTGCCAACCTACTTGGCAGACCTTTACTTTATGCTAAACTCTCTGAAAGTAAAGCCATTTGAGCAACTTTTTGTAGAAATGTTTTTAAACTGACCAATGTTTGAAGTGGAATAAAATTAACACTAGGTTTGTTTGTGAAAAATTTGCAGTAATAGTACGTTTTCTAGTTGGAATATAAAGTTTGTATAGGTACCTACAGTCCTCTCAGTACATGTTCTTAGAATTGTCTATTTATGACTCCTCGTACAATAAATAAATTAATATACGTATATCCATTTTAATATCTATCACTTAGGCGGTGATTTTTTGAAACCGCTCGAAAAGGTGGTTTTTTAAACAAGTGTATCTCTTTAACCGTAAATAAATAGAAAGCAAAAAAATATATGATATTTTCAAGTTTTTTTTTTGCATACAGTGACGGAATTCAAAACATAATTAAACATACTTTAAAGCATCAAAAAAATCATCAAAGTCACCTCTTAATTATCTTTAAAACCAGTTTATCCCTTCAATAACAATTATAGTTATAATTAAAAATATACCATAAACCTGACCTAACCTGTGATTTATATTATATTTTTATTTATTATGAAATAGTTATTATCTAATTTTATACAATTTTATTTACATTTCTACGACAATGCTTGCTCATTTATTATTCAAATTTATTACAACAGATTTTAACCCGTATCGGATTGCAATAAAAACTATTATCGCTCATAACGATGATATTTAAAGTTACCAGGGCCTTAAGTATTATTTAATTTTTAAGGACTTAATCGAAGCATAAATTGACTTTAGCAACACTATTAATCTGGGACTCCTTATACCAAATACATATTAATGAAAAAATATTGATCAGAATGTTCGTATTCGCAAATGAGTTCTGCTGTTGAATTAAAGTAAATGTGGCAATACGTACCTAATAGTGGTGGCGGGCAATAAATAAGTGATCTATGCGACTGCACAGCCACTTACAGATCATTGTGAGCTGTCATTTTGATAGACATTTGATTGTTGCATGTGGTTTTACTTCCCGGTTGATTTTATTATGAATTATAAAGTCATATTAGTTGTCGAACAAGAGCAGCAGATAAACTTCAAACGTTGCTAATTGCGTCGTTATTATTATATAAAGCGTATGCGCAAAAAAGATGTTAGAAGATAAGTGTCGTAATTGCTTTTAATGTAACTGTATTAGATAACACGACTCGGATTTGTCATCGAGGAAGTAATTAAAACACTCGTATGGTGACACGACAAGGGAGTGAATTCGTTAATCATCTAAATAATATGTAAATAGAGATGTGAACTGGCCGAGTCGTCGGCGCGTAGAGCGTACAACATTGTGCCGCTAACCTAATTGGCGGCGATTCTTCGGGAAATGTAAATTTTATGAGGATCATGTTCCTCCTCATTCCCTCCACACTCTATTCAGTAAGGTCTCTATCTACACCGTAATTAATTGTTAAGTTTATCTCGACGAAGGTTGGATTTGTCTGGGATGAAGATCGTTATGCTTTTGTATGCTCAATATTCCAGTGTGATTGCGGGGATGAGGTATGATCAGGATGAATGAGAGGTGGATTTGTCTTTGTTCTTGCATATCATCTAGTGTCGATCGGATGGGTTGAATGATTGAGAGTGTTTCGGGTAACCGGGAGCGGGCTGAGGGCGCGTGCGGTTCGTCAGGCGGGCGCTTTGTTTGCGTCGGCACAAACCTCAAAACACCAGCACACCGTCGCGCCGCCGCCGCAGCTATTCACTACCTATTTCAATGGATTTTCTTGCGATATTGATCTCTGGATCTACGAATTATTAAGGGAATCTATGTAGCTTTTGTCTTAGCTACATCGCTTTACTGTAAAATATATAGTAGTAAATAGGTACTGTCTAGTAAGGTGATGTTTGTGTATCTACTTTGTGAAAATAATGTAGGTATTGGACAACCGACAAATTATACCATGAAAGCAGCTATCATTAAGGCTTCGGTGTAGCGGTTTTCCACACTGTTGGGACTTTTATTTCAATCGTTATCAAACGTACTCAAAATCAAAATCAAAATATTTTATTTCACATAAGCCTGCATGGGCACTTATGAAACGTCAGAAGCTAGGTGCACGGTTCCAATCTGTCGTTTCCTATGGAGAAGAGCCGGCAAGAAACTCCACGGTTACTCTTTTAAAAATAATTGGCTTTTACAATGTTATACGCCAACATTTACATAGATAACAAAAAATTACTATGTAAGAGAGAATACGTAACGTAGATATACCATGTACCTACATTACCAAAGTGTGTACCTATAGCTAAAACTAATTTCCTTTGGAAAATCTTTGAGCAAAGATTTATATTTAGCGGGACGGCGACGTTTGCGGATGTTTAAGATGTTTATTTACTATCAGGCTTGGAAAATATATTTGTAGCTAGAAAACCCATAAGCAAAATAGCCTGAGGTAAAACGAATTGAATTATATCATTAAATTATAGTAGTTTCAATTAAATCAATTAGGGGAATAAGTTTTATCTACAGTTCGTTACCGTTATTGCGAAGAAGTTATCCCAATCACAGTCTAATTAAGGTCGTTGTTCAAGATAATTCAGTAGGTACAATATTTTGATCATTGCAGTTTAAAAACGCTTCGATTCAATAATTTAACAGAGAGTCGGAGCAGAAAAGGATTCACTGACGAATTCGTATTCGGCACGCAACCGTTACGTATACGTTGTACCTATCTTTTTTCATCCACCATTGTTGGAAATTGACGGGTGGAGTGTGCGCCTTTTTATCTGTTGTTCACCTGACACAGGTGGCAACCCTAGGCGAGCGGGATAGGGATGTTCAATATGTTTTGTTTGCGCACGGATTCACAACCACAAATCAAGTAGGAATGTCCCAGATTAAACGCTTACAGTACAGATTGCACTTTGTTGAGTTTGTGCACACGAGAGTATTTTGTAACACAGTTATATAAATATATTGACCTGAAGTTGGACTCAACTCTTTCTATTTGCTCTAATATCAAAATCTTTAGTGGCAATACACTGACCTTTGCCCTAACAAACAGTGTCTTCATATTCTGATGAGAATTTAGTCAGCTAAAAAGCTAAAGGAATATTAGCATAACAAAAGACGCCTGTATTTAATTCTGTTGCCATATACCTGTTCAATTACGCCATCTTACGTTGTTACGTCCAAGATTGAATAATACTAACAAATCTCAGCTGTGTAGTATGATAAGTGCATCTAATACTCGTATAGGCACAGTCACCTTTAGCTTTCCTATAGGGGTTAACGAGAGCGTGCACCTCTAGTATAAGCGATTGCGCTGGCCTTAAAGTAATTGTGGTACATTAACTAATTTGGCTTTCGAAATATGTATGTGTAGACAAATTGAATCATTAGTGTAATAAAATATATGATACCCGCATGTATTCAAGTTTTGAAGCAAGCTGAGTCGAGGCTCCATTTCGTGGCTATTTAGGTATTATAATCGAGCATAGTTGGCACTCACATGGACATTGTGAGCTGCGCTTTGCATGTCAATGATCTCAGTGCGTTAGAGCACCGAAGTTGTGCGAGCGTTGCGAAACACGTTGTCACATATTTTTATTAGCTTCACACATTTATACGTTCTGTTATACATAATAAGCATAAAATTACTTCTGCTGGTGACTCGTTGTTATGAACGATATGTATTTAATGGGTTAATAATACCTGGATTGGATTTATCTGAGATTGAAGTACGTTGATTAAATCAAAATCGAATTATTTCGTGCTATCATTACAATAAAATTAATCTGGGAAATATTCCAGGTTTTTTTAGCCCCCGACGCAAAAACGACCGGGTGTTATAAATTTGACGTGTCTGTGTGTATGTGTGTGTGTCTGTCTGTGGCATCATAGCTCCCGAACGGATGAACCAATTTTGATTTAGGTTTTTTTTTTTGTTTGAAAGATTGATTAGTCGAGAGCGTTCTTAGACATGTTTTATCAAAATCGGTTCAGCCGTTTGAAAATTATCAGCTCTTTTCTGGTTGATGAAGGGATTTGAGCATCTTTCACGGGTCTGATCGAGTCGAAATTTGGTATTCTATTACTTCAATGATATTAGACGAACAAAGTAACCTTGAACTGAAGCTGGAGCATCACCTGGAATTTCCAGGATACCCAAGTTCCTCACCAACAAACAGTAGAAGTATCGTGTTTGGGCTCATTGAAAAGGTCTCAATGAATAGGTTATATATAAATGGTGATCAGTATGAGGAATGAGGATAAATTAGTAACAAACTTCACTGTGGGAAACATACGCAACGCTACGCAGATTTAACGGAGACTTCAAGTTTAAAAAGCAGGAAATAAAACTTAAATTTAAAATTTAAAAAACCCCCAACCCAAACAAAAACTCTAAAAAGTAAAAAAAAAACATATTTATTGGCTTTTTAAGTTGTAGGTAATATTTTGATCAAGGCATTGTCAAGTCGGGGGACGGTCAATGAAAACGCCAAACAGAGGAGGCCTAGCATTTTCATTAGCCGTTCCCCGACTTGACAATGCCTTGATCAAAATATTACCTACAACTTAAAAGGTCAATAAATATTATTTTTTTACTTTTTAGAGTTTTTGTTTGGGTCGCGGTTTTTTTGTATTTTGTTCATTTTCCATTACGTCGCACATAGACATAGAACATGTACCTAATTGATATAAAATGAGAGAATATAGAAGTTAGTTATGTCATTTGTGCACATAGCTTCAGGCATGTGTGCCGCTGCGAGCTCTGGGACTACAAACTCGCACAAAAGCTGTTTATTCTTCAATTAACTTTACAGTAATGAGCGAACAGTGAGCACCGGTGGCCCAGGGGTAACCACCACAACTTACAAGCAGGAGGTCGTACGTTCGAACAATGACAAGCTCTTTATGTAAATTATTTCATCATCACAGCTCTCAAAACACTGAAGGAAAACATCGTGAGGAGTTCGGCATGTTTTAGAACCAAAATTTCGATGACATGTGACATCTACCACCAATGGGCACGTTTGGTGCATTACGGCCCACACCCCTCACCGAAAGAAGGCCTGTGTCCCAGCAGTGGGAACATTATAGGCTGATAATGCTGATGTTATCCTAGTGAAAGAACTTAGCCTGTTCCCAACACATTATTGTTCTGAAATTACATTTTCTCTAATTATTTCGGTAACAGTTTAAAGGTTTTACAATTAATAAACGGATAATTAAGTATTCTTGCTCGAAAAAGACCTCAAGGAGGCACAACAAAGCCATTTCGTTGATTTTATTACCTCCAGCCCAGTGCACGCCCGTCCTTGGATACTGGGGGATAAAAATGTCCAAATAGATAATAAAACATGGTTTATGTTGGTTCAAGAAACACAAAAAATGCATTTTCTTTCGTTATTTTTAGACATTTCAATATGAAAATATACGACTTCAGCATACCTCCTCGAAAAGTTATCTACTTTGTATAACTAAAAGTTCATAAATTAAGGTGTAATATGGCAAGGTGGTATTTTACCTAACCTAGGCACAGTACTTTGCCTAGTGGTGTTTGTATTAAGGTTCACTTTTGCTTGTTCGGGTTTTTGATAAATTAAATACGTGTTGTTTGAAAGCAAGTGTATTGGCGACTAACTCAATATTATAATAAGACATGCTTATAAAGGGAAAATAAAGTACGTATACATATAGCTAAGTATGTGGATCTCAATCCAACATACCGCCCACCAAAAGGACTTTAAGTTCTTTTATAATCACAATTAAATTCCAACAAATTATCTTCTAAACAATCAAGTACCTAACTTCAAATTGTCATTCTAAAGCACAAAATAGTACAAACGTAAATTAATTTTAAATGACATTTTGACTATACCTACTAAATAATTCACAATATCTCAATAATTCAAGAGAAACTAAGTAGAATCAACTGGTAATGCACATAACTTGGTAATAGTTCTCTTTATTATAGAACCTCCACTTTTCACACTATACACCCTCGTGTTACCATCCATGCCTGGATGTTTATCTGAGATGCGTCCTAAGGACCATTTGCTGGGTGGTTGATTTTCAGTCTTGATCAACACAATATCCCCTATTGCGAATTCCCTGTCTTTCTTCATCCATTTAGGACGCTGCTGAAGCCTAGTCAAATATTCCTCTTGCCAGCGTCGCCAAAAGTCATGAAGGACCTTTTGGGTATGTTGCCAGCGTGACAAATTATGAACCTTCACAGCTTGCAGATCAGGTGAAGGTACTACAATCGGTGGTTCTCCAATCAAAAAATGGCCAGGAGTTAATGGATCTAAGTTTTCTGGGTCGGTGTTATCTAAAGGGCACAACGGGCGTGAATTCAGACAGGCTTCTATCTGGCATAATATTGTAGTCATTTCCTCGAACGTCAGGTGACATGTAATAACACGTTTTAGGTGGTACTTAATCGACTTCACGCCTGCTTCCCACAATCCTCCAAAGTTTGGACTATATGGTGGGATGAAGTGAAATTGTGTGCCATCTGTAGCTAGCGTGGATGTAACTTCACCTGCCATCTGTGCTTCATTCCACAAATCATGAAGTTCTCTGTTTGCACCCACGAAGGTTTTAGCGTTATCACACCACAGGTGGACACATTTACCTCTTCTGGCAACAAAACGTCTGAAGGCTGCTATAAATGCCTCTGAAGTGAGGTCTCCAACTAGTTCTATGTGGATTGCCTTAGTAGACATACATATGAAAATTGCAACATATGTCTTCTTAGTTTTGTTGCCTCTTCCTTTAGATACTAGTGTTTGGAACGGTCCTGCAAAATCTACACCGCTATGCAGAAACGGTCTAGTCGGAGTTACTCTTTCCACCGGTAAGTCTCCCATTATTTGTCCTTTCGTTGTGGCATTCATTCGAGCACATTTCATACATTTATGAATATGTTTCTTCACCAGTGATTTAGCTCTTACAACCCAGTATTTAAAACGCAAGTGACATAACATCAACTGTACTCCTCCATGAAGTGTTTTGTCATGTGTATCAGCAATTATAAACGGTATTAGTGCGTTTCTATTTCCCAGGATCATAGGATTCTTCTTATTATCAGGTAAGTTAGCATGTCTTAAGCGACCGCCCACCCTGAGTACTTTTTTCTCGTCTAGGTATGGAATTAGACATCGCAGCTGACTGTTTTTCTTAACTTGTTTTCCTATTTTTATTCTATCTATTTCTTCCTTAAATTCTTCCTCTTGAGCCTTTTTAATACAGATCTGTAGAGTATCTTCTAATTCTTGCGTTGTTAAATTCTGATTTTCACTGTTATTATATATTCTTCTTATAGTTTAAAAATCTTCTACAGTAAGTAATCGCTTTTATTAACTCTGTTAATGTTTCATAATTCTCAAATTGTGATATTAAAGTTGTTTCAGGTTCTTCAATCCGTTCTGCATTCAGGTAAGTATTGATTTTAGTTTTCTTCATTTCCAAGTCTGTTTCTGTTATTTCATGTTTAATATTTATTTTTGTTTCAGATAACCAGCCCGGTCCGTGCCACCATAAGTTACATTTCATCAAGTCGGATAACAACATTCCTCTAGATGCCAAATCAGCGGGATTTTCACGTGACTGAACGTGGAACCAGTGCTTGTTATTAATGTTTTCAACAATTTCGACTACGCGGTTTGCAACGAAGGGTTTCCACCTGTTAGGTTCACCACTAAGCCATGCGATAACAATTGAAGAGTCAGTCCATGCGTACATTTGTTTTGTGGGTATTCTCATTGATTCTCCAACCTGCTTCATTAATTTTGAAAGAAGTAGGGCACCACAAAGTTCTAAACGAGGTAACGAAATGGTTTTCAATGGTGCTACTCTTGTTCTGGCAGCTATCAATTTTGTTTTAATCTTGTTGTCTGGAGTTACAATTCTTAAATAGACCGCCGCTGCATATGCACGCATTGAAGCATCGCTGAATCCGTGAACTTGTAGTTTGTCTTTGTTAACTGTCATCGTACCAAGCCATCTCTCTATTTGTATTTCAGTTATGTTAACGAGGTCTGATCTTATTTCTCTCCATTCTTGTTCTAATGTATTACTAACTTGTTCATCCCAATTAACTTTTTCAAGCCAAAGCTTTTGTATTAATATTTTAGCCATAACAGTACTCGGTGCTATCCAACCCAGGGGATCAAACAGTCTTTGTATATCAGATAATATGCTTCGCTTTGTTATGGACTTGTTTAGTGGTGTAAATCTAAGATTATATTGAAACTGGTCTGTTTTTAAATTCCATTCTATTCCTAATGCTTTGAGAGTTCCATCGAGGTTTAAATCAATCTGTGCCTTTGCAGATCTTTTATTTTCTTCTATATACTTCATTAAATCGATACTGTTGGATGCCCATTTCATAAGTTGAAAACCGCCTCTTTCTAGTGTGTCTGATAATTCTTTAGAAAGTGTCATAGCTTCTGCTACTGAGTCTGTGCCAGATAAAAGATCATCCATGTAAAAATCCTCGTTTATAGTTTGTGCAACAAGAGTATTATTCTTAGCTTCGTCTTTCGCTATCTGTTGAAGCGTTTTAACGGCCAAATATGGTGCAGACGCTGTACCAAAGGTGACTCTGAGCAATCGATATTCTTCCAGGTTATCAGATTCCTGTTGCCTCCACAGGATTCGTTGAAATTCTGCGTCTTCTTTGGTCACTAACACTTGCAGGAACATCTGTTTTATATCTGCCATAAAACAGACTTGTTTCATGCGCCATCTCATTAAGATGTTTCTCAAGTCTTCTTGCAGCTGAGGACCCACAAGTAATTCCTCATTCAACGAAACGTTGTTTGATCCTCTACACGACGCATCAAATACAACGCGTGTTCGCGTGGACTCCTTGTCAGCTCGGATAACAGCGTGGTGAGGTAAGTAGACAGCTCTTTTATCCTTTTCATTACTAGGTATCTTCTCGATGTGTCCCTGTTCTATATAGTCATTTATAACTTTACTATATTCTTTTTGCAGGTCTGGCGATTTCCTGAATTTATTTTCCAATAGTGTAAATCTATGTGTTGCTATCGATTTTGTATTACCATCTGGTGATTGTGGACTGTATGTATTAAATGGCAATTTAACAATGTACCTTCCTTTTTCATTTCTAGTAGTTGTCTTTTCATATATTTCTTCACACAGTTGTTCTTCCTTTGTTAAGTGTCTTTTATTGTCTACGTCAATTTCCCATATTGATTTCAACAGGTCTTCTACGTCAACTGAATGATGCATGACAACATACTGGTTTTGATGTGTTGTATTAACTTCTCCAAAAAGAATCCATCCCAGGCTGCTTTCCTGAGCGCTTGGTGTGCCTGGTGGACCTTTGATTAGGTTGTTTTGCAGAATTTCCGCAAATTCTTTCACACCCAAGAGCAGATCTATTGACCCTGGCTTGAAGTAAGTTGGATCAGCCAGGTTGAGATCTTGAATGTGTGCCCAATCTTGTTTATTGATTGATTTGGTGGGTATCTTTGCGGTCAGTTGCTTGGACATTACGTATGCCTTGATCGGTAAACAATAGTTTCGGTCCAATCGTGATCGTATTTGTAGCTGTACCACATGTTTTATTTCAGTCTTCTGGGACCCCACCCCTGTAATGCTTGCTTTTACTGGTTGTCGTTCGAGCTTCAACAATTGAGTCGCCTTCTCGCTAATGAAAGCTGCCTCGGAACCTTGATCTATCAGCGCCCGCAGTAAAATGGTGTTACCTTGCTCGCTTGTTGCTTCCACTACTGCCGTTGCTAAAAGTGCTGCTACTTTCTTCTTAGTATTGCAATGCGACGCTATCATTGTATTGACTTGTAATTCTTGCTCTTCTTTTACATGTGTTACAGCTGGAGGTGACGTGACTGATGATTCTCCAAGCTGCTTGGCCTTCGTTTCATGTAAAAGAGAATGATGGCGCCTGTGACAAAGACGACAAGATACTGGCACTTTACACTTAAATGCCGAGTGTCCTGGTACTAAGCAGTTAAAACATAATTGTTTGTTTTTCACAAACTCTCTTCTTTCAGTAGGTTCCTTCTTGCTGAATTCCTTGCAATGACTTAAACTGTGACTATCTTTACACATCACACAAACTTTCTCCGTAACTGGTGTGGCAACATGGCATGAACGTTCCTTTATTGCTTTATTTTCCTTTGACGTATTATTCTGATTTGTTAATTCTAGGGTACGGTACTTTGATTCTAAGAACTTCTTGAAATCACTCCAGGTAGGTAAGTTTTCGGATTCTTCTTTATATGCATGTTCTTCCCAGTTCTTGTGCGTCTCTGAGTCCATCTTCTGCACGAGAAGATATATAAGAATTGGATCCCAAGAGCCGACGTCAATATTTAAATTATTTAAGTGGTTTAGGCACTCTGTGGTTGTATCCAACAACCCTTTTAACTGAGAAGCTGATTGAGAAGACATCTTCTTTTGGTTAAATAACCTTTTCATAGAATGATTCAAAAGTAAGCGTTTGTTGCCATATCTCTTTTTCAAAATATCCCATGCATTTACATAATTTTTATCGGTAACCTGTATATGCTTCAAAAGTGATTCGGCTTCTTGAGTAACACTAGTCTTCAAATAGTGAAGCTTTTGGACATCGCTAAGCGAAGTGTTATCGTGCACCAAAGATGTGAACAAATCTTGAAAAGTTTGCCATGATTCATAATTACCGGAAAATTTCGGTATCTCGATCCTCGGTAGGTGCACGAGGCTATTTTGTGGACTTGCACCACCGAAACTACTATTTGCTGAATTTGATACCACTACGGAAGGTTCAGATAGCGAAATAACCATGTCCTTTAAGTCACCTTGAAGCACGTTAAACAAATCTTCATAAATAAAAAACTCCTCATTCAAGAAATAAGGCAAAGTTCCTTTCTGTTCCTTCGGTGTTACTTTTACTAAGTCTTTATGCGCACATTTGAAGGTATTCCAATAATCTTCGATGATTTTCATACGTGCTTCTATATAACCTCTTGTTAAGCGCGCTTTAGGACATTTCCTTAGATTAACTTGTGTTTTCCGTAGCAGGTTTGCAGTATCTTCTAACACGGAGAGATGTGTCTGTTGTTCCTCAGTCGTAGTCATTTTTCACTTAAAACACGCTTGAACGCAGCTGATATCCAATGCGTAAAGTAGTTACGTAATTATTTCTATAACAGTCCTCGTAGTAAACAACTTGTTAATTATCAGAAAACGATGCGCACAAAAAACGGTTGGCTTATCGCTCCTGTGGAATGTGAGCCTTTTGTTCTCTTACAGGTGCACTTACTGGATGGATCCGGCTCGATTGCGACCATATGGTGTTTGTATTAAGGTTCACTTTTGCTTGTTCGGGTTTTTGATAAATTAAATACGTGTTGTTTGAAAGCAAGTGTATTGGCGACTAACTCAATATTATAATAAGACATGCTTATAAAGGGAAAATAAAGTACGTATACATATAGCTAAGTATGTGGATCTCAATCCAACACCTAGGTTAGGCATTAGGTATATAAATATTCATTTCAGTTATTTTTAAACATCATCGGTACGCTTTATACTGCTCGACTTCAGTTTAAATAGTCTTCCTACTACGAAAGTTACGTCACAAATTGTGCTTTCGACATCACTTCAATATTGACTTTCAGATTTACCTAATCCTAACAAAGAAGAAATCCTTTTTACTCAAGGAGAAGAGGCGAACACGGCTTTTTTCTACATTGTGTTACAAAAAAAAGCTAAAGGAAAGCGGATTTTATTTATAATTAGAAAATGTTTTAAAAGTCAGTTGACTGAATGAAAATACCATAATTTATAATGGTACGGTGACTTTCTTGTGATTACGGCGAAAAGAAAATTACAAAATAATAAAAAGATAAGAGACAATTAAGTAGATTCTAGCTAAAATTCAATCTTGTTTATCAATTGGCGTTTAGAGCAACGACGAGACGTCTGTGTCATGTGACCTCCTGTCAGATATTTTTTGGCGAAATAATGTGAATTTCTTCTATTAAAGAAAACCGTTTATGCTTCACTTTCTGATATAAGATAGTAACTGTAGACATAGATGCAGTGATTTTCTTAACACGAGTGAGCTACTCTATATTTTTAAAGGTAATTAATATTATAGAATAGTATTTTATTACTTATTTTCATTCGTTGGAAAATATATGAAACATGACTGTATTAACAATTTGGTCGCATACATCGACTTTATTGTATTCCATGTTAGTTCGAGCACGGAATATTAATATGTATTACGAAGTTAATATTAGGTTAAATCGATTAAATTAGTGGTTTATTTCCGGCGTGGCACTCGTGTGCTGGCTCAGCACTTTGTAGTGTTCGTCAAACATTGCGTCGCCGTCGTTACTATCAAATAACTTTGTCGCCCTGCTGTTCACGGCTACATTATACACCGGAGCCACTTCGGCACCCTCATAAAGCCTAATTTTCAGGATCGCTACGTCCATTACGTAACGGTGCGTATCACTTGAATTAGTTTAACAGTTATGCTTGGTGATAGACCCTCGGTGAACATACAGTAACGTCGTGTTCGCTTTCTGTTAGGGAGGCAGAAATGAGGACAGGTTTACCATCTTTACATAATGTCGGTTCGTTTACTTCCATTGTTAAGTTACAAAAGATAAGATAAAATCATTTATTATATACAACACCAATTGCCATTATGCAAGAGATGTTAAAAGAGAAAGATAAAAACAGATCATCACGTTTGTCTTAGAAAATGGCTTGCAAATATTCATAAAATAAAATATGACGTCATACCGACTCCAATTATTTAAAAAATAATAAATTAGTTTAAAATAAATAAATAATTTTAGGTACTTAGTTTATTTTACATTTTTGGAGCCATACAAAAGTGACTTTTCCGTATATGTGCCGTTCTAAATTGATGTGAGAAAATTTTACTATTGTCACGTTTATTACGAGGAATTCGATCTGCATACGCAGGACAATACCTACGTGACACCAATGTCTCAAATATTATATTTATGAACTACACAGTATATTCATCAGTTTTGATGTTAGTTCTAAATACATAGGCCTTTTTTGAAGATTTTTTATTTTAAAAACTAAAAAGAAAGTGCTATACTTACTATGAAAAATAACACCCCACCCAATTCACTTTACAGACATTGTCTAACCTTTACCTTTTTACTTATACAGACAAGGTGGCTCTAAGGCTGTAGATCTTCATCCATCTCACATAAGATCGACGATCGAAAGACAACAGTGATCAACCTAAAAGGACCTAATTTTTTAGCGATATATTTCAATCTAACTGAATACATGCATATTTCATAACGACTACTGTCTCCAAGGGTGAACTAATTTTATTTTATTGAAAAGTCTTTTAATCAAAGTATTTTGATTCGCAAAGTTAAGTGGGCAATGCACTAGGGATCCGTCTTGTTCGATCTTAACACAGTATTTCTATACGCACTGACCCTAGATTCGACCCACGCATGGAGGTACATATAGGTATCTATTCCAATCCCTATGGACGGACGGACAATTCTCCTAATTATAACCTATATTCCCTGCACATGTGTTGTCACGCGATGTGTCATTGTCAGACTATGGCTTCAACTTTCACGGAAAATTAATATACCTAGCTTATTTTGAATAACACTTAATAAATTGACATTTCCTAGCCTCACAGTCTGGTGGAAAAGCTAAACAAGGTTTATGAATCATTGCTTAGTTGAGTTCTTTACGTGTCTAGGTCGTTTTGCGCTAGGTGGAGCCACGATCCCTTCCAAACACAGGGTGCTTGGAACTGGAATAATATTAAAAAGTTTTGATTGCAGAAGCCCAGCAGAGGACTGCTAAAGCCTTGTTGATGATGTTAACGTACGTATTGGAAATTAAGTGAAAAGTAACTTATGAATTCAAACCACAAAAAAACAAGTAACCTAATAAAGTAACGTATACTTTTTGATCATTGCCATTTATAATATTTACCTTAATAAACCTTCCTAAGCAGCCAATTCATGTAAGACGCTGAATAATAAAGAACGCGTATTAATAATAACAATGTAGGATAGAGTCCTTGAAAGCTGGTGTCTCTGAAGCCTTTGTCGAATACCGCTCAAGGTTGCGGTAACAATAGCTGCGTGAAGCTTAGGATGGTCGCCTTTGGCTGTGCCGGCTCCGCTCTCGGAATCTTGTAAAACTTTTAGTTACATCGGATTGCTATTCCACGAACAGTGAAAGTATTCGTGCACTGTGCGGATTAGCTAGAACTTTTGGATTTCTATTTTGAGCGCTATAGAGGAATGGCACCTTCGTCGAGCTCGTGGCGAAGAATGACGCAAGTGCCTCAGCTATATAACAATCATACCTATAGTACCTTACGCACTTACTTCCATAACTAGCTGTTTACTTAAATACTCCTATATTCTTAGACATATTATATAATTATATTTTACTGGCTTTTGCTAGCGGCTTCGCCCGCGTGCAGTTCCGAAATTATCCCACAGGAACGTTCTACCAGGATAAAAAGTATCTTATCTGTGTGCTATATTTCATCCAAATCCGTGCGGCAAAAACAGCTAACTAAACGTACAAACTTTCATATTTATAATATTAACCTAAGCTGAGTAGGTAGCACGATAGTAACTAAGAATAATAAAATTTCTCAGAAACCAAAACACTATTTACTTTCGCGAACTTTGATAGAATTGCATTAAGTATAGTTAAATAGCTTTCATGAAATCCAATTAATTTATAATATGAGATCGGAAACCCTAATTTCAATTTGGAAATTTAAAATGAATTAGCATTTATTATATTTTTTATCAAAAGGAATACTAATTTGCTATAGTAACGGTATCTTAAGGCGGTTCCCCGAGCAAAAAACCTTGAGCATTCGTTCCCTCTTTGCCACACCTCCCCTCTACAATACGTAAACTTTATTGGCGCCATCTGGCGAACAACTTATGAATGCACGTAAAAATCACATGTACTTCACAATAATAGAATTAAATAAAATAACTTTTGTTAGAAAGAAACGTTGTAACTGTCTACACGTTTATTTATTTTATTTATTTAGTTTTTATTTTTCAATTAAAAAAATATTACCTACACGTTAAGTTTTGGAAGTTAGTGGGGCTCAATAAAGGGTGTCGAAATTTTCATTATTTTTGTGATAGGACACACCATTTTCGAGATATAAGCAAAAGAAAAGAAAAAAAAGATACAGTGCTATTTTTTCACCTACAGGCTTAGCATGACGCTTCCTATTTCTACTCTACCGTGGAATGGAAATCGCTTGTCTACCTTTCTCGGTTAAAAACTGTCAACTGTCTACACGCAAACGTACCCTACAGAACCGATTCCTCCGGCAAGCCACAGGCGCCCCTTGGTTCGTTCGGAACGAGATCCTCCATCTCGATCTGAAAATCCCCACGGTCAGTCAGTTCTTGAAACGCAACTCGAAGCGTTTCTTCGATAAAGCCGAAATTACCGCAATCCCTTGATTGTGAAGGCCGCCACTTATGTCCCCAGTAGGATTAGCTCTGTCCGACGGCCGAGACATGTCCTCTCCGACCCAGACGACTCCATTACTATCCTTCAGGAAAGCAATAGGGCCACCAGTACCGTTCGCACACACGGCACAAAATCGTCATTCCGACCTCGCCGCCGAGGTCCTCGCGCCCCGCGAAGACCCCTAGTATCGGCGCCTAACGTCGAGACCCCCGACCGACCCTTGCTCGTTGAAGCGCCAGCCCGCGCCGCAGCTGAGCCAGTAGCTTTAAATTCCCCGTCTAATAATAATAATGCCAATATTTTGATCCAGCCTGTCCCCAATGTTGATAGCTGTCCCCCTATCAGTGACGCCCTGAGCCGAGGTCCGTACCCCACAGGGGGTGCCTTCAGCGTGCAGTCGCTTAGCATGTAAATTTTAGTTTGTAAGCCCTGGCTGGAGGCGTTAAGATTAACTTCTTAATGGCAGCCCCAGGAAAGCCCGGTTGAGCAGTCACGGCCTCTCAAGGCCAACTGCGAGATGCCCAACAAAAAATAAAAAAAAACACGCAAACGTCATTTTTGTCTACTCTTCCGTCAACAAAACGCTTCTCTATGGTTCTTGTGCTAAGCCTGCAGAAGTCGAGGTGTGGTGTGAATTTTAGTTCTTGACAACTAATTTTATTCCACACCTTTTTAGTCGCGATTAAAAATATTCTGATTTTCGCAATTAATAATACAAAAATAACTATAACCAAAACAAATGTCAATAACAAACTTATTTTACTTATATTATTTTCTACTGATAATGTGACGTGGCGAGCAAGTGCACTTGCAGCCAGCCGACGCGGTGATAAACGACACGGGTTCCACCCTCGAGGCCTTACGGCAGACTGAATGTCGATACCGCGCTCATGAATACAGTGGTAAATTCACCCAGATGTTAAAATAAAATCGTTATAAAATCAAAATTTGGACTTTTGAAAAAAAATCTACTTGCATATTGTTCATGATTAAATTGTCTATCTACTAGTGTCAGTAACATAACTAAAATGATGTTTACTTCACGAGGATATGCATGTTATAAAATTATTGCTATTAATTTCTGTGGTCTCGTTGTAAGGCGATTTGTTAAACAAATACTCCTAAAAAAAAAACGAAATCATCCATTGTGGAATCAAGATTATGTAGGAATTTAATGTATTTTTTTAGTTGATATTTCATATAAATAATGATACGAGTAGATAGCTCCAAAAAACTGCCCAAAACACGGCTGGCGCGAAGTTTTGGTAGGGGACGCGCCTTAAGAAAATTGTGTTATTCTATAAAGGATAAAAAAAAACTATTTCATAAATGACTAAACCGAAACTAATGTCGTTTGACACGCACTTCATATGTGTTTATGTACATTACTTAGTTAGTGACGTGTTTTATGGTAAAGAATTAGCAACGAGCATGTCACCTCAACCTAAATAAAGAATCGTAATAACCGTGATTGCTGTAATTTTCCTAATAATATTAGTTTGAAACTAACTTTCCGAGAGACTATTTGATTTCTTTTTTCCGTGACTTGCTGACGTATCATCCGGGATCAAATCGTAACGAATATATCTTCAGCATTCGGAAAATTCGTTCCCTTTTGGATGAATCAGCAAATAAATCTGAACATGATATGTTCAAATAGGTACAAGCCAGTCCAGCTTTGTAAAAACATCTCCTCGTAGTAAATACGTAGGTATTTATATCCGCAATATTTCATTTATTTGTCTTTTTGTGAATGGAAAGGTCGCGACTAAACTAAGGTTTGGTTAAAATATAAAGGTAGAGAAGTATTCATTTTCTATTTAAGTACAACGGGCTTTTAGCGGGAGTGCTCTTTCTTTAAAATAATGAAATGGTAGCTTGAATAAATCAAATGATGAAATTCAGTTTCTCACGAAAAAAATTGATTTAATTTTCTTTTGATTGGAGTCCAATGTCAAAGGCGACGGCAGATTGCAGACGGGAGCGGCTGTGCCGACTAACCGCAATGAAAGCCCGCAGCGACACTGCTAGTTTTTATGAAAATGCTTGCGACCATGACTTCCGACAATGCCACAGCGGCTGTGACTAAACCTGCATTTTTACTCAGCGTTCTGCACAGGTCTGAGCGAACTAATATGTTTGTTCAGTGATAATCGGTTGGACTCGGCGAACCACTGCTGCGTCGTTCATTCAAAACGATGTCACCAGCAAGCAAGCAGTTGCTATGTGCATTTGCTCGATGTTGGACGTACTCAGTTGGTGTCCGATCTTTTTGATTCTACACGAAAATAGAGTGGTATCAAGAAAAAACTTTGCAATGAATTAGAATTATAGAACCCATCCATGTTTATGGGAATGCAAACCAAAGATACAAAACACACCTCTGTCGAACCCTTTGGGGAAACAAGGCGTGACATTACGTGCCTTTTACTAAACACGTTTGTTAAATAAAAAATAAAATAGATTATGGTCTGTAATTTGTCTCTTGGTAGGCTTCATTTTGCGGTTTAGTTTTGCCCTGATCAACTGGTGCTTTCACAATGCATGTAGCTTTGAGAGAGTATGTGGGCTTTAAAAGCATCTTCTTGGTATCTTGGCATGTATAATAAATGTAATATAGCTCACTGAAGATCAGCTATGGCTGCACAAGGAGGCGTTAGAACTTAATATATTACCTTGCACACCTGTGAACCTAGTGACATTTGCAGAATCTCCTGGGTGACTCAGTAACCTCGCGCCACTGCTCTAGCGTTGAATTAATTTGGGAAACTTGATGGGCGATACGACTACTCTAAGAGGCAATCTTGGATCTTTGAACTGAAATTTCAGTTCTTTGGAATAAAGATGAGCCTTTTTAATATGTGGCTTGTTTACTGTTACCAGTATAAAAATATCTAGACGTAGACAGCACATTTAACTAGTCTACAAAAATTATATGACAAATTTAATGCATAAATTGTAGCTATGAATGCCTAAAGTTCATTGACACGGATTGTTTAAACCTTTGCCCTGTTTTTAATAAACGCAGCGTAAAGTTACAACCAGTATAACCTTCAGATTAAATATACATTTTTCGAAGTTTAATTTGGGTATAACTATAAAACTCCGCGTTTATTAATAAAGAAGCGAACGCAAAATGGAAAAACACGATCAAAATAAACGATTTTATATAAAAGGATGCAATCACTCAATCTTAATTCAGAACTCTGAGTAAATTAATAACTATGTCGAATTTGGTCACAAATCTTATTTAATTTAATGAGTAAATCAATTTATATTATTTGAGTAGCTAATACTTCAGTCATACTTTCTAGACATTTGAATCGAGCTAGTGTTTGGAAAGAGACAAACTTACCTAATAAACTTACAAAATAATACAAGATTTCATAGGAGTTTTTTTATTTTATTAAAACGGAACTGATGACTTTTTAAGTTTTTACAAGGGTTACAAGTTTTAAACTTTATCTAATTCAAGTTATTTACTTTGGGAAGACAATTTATTATACTGATAAAAATGCTTTGTTATAATTTAATCCCTTTTCTCAAAATAGTTAAAAAAAATATCTGTGCCTTTGTGAACATTTAATTTCGTTTAGATCCTATTATCTTTTGGTGATACAGATTTATGCGAAATAAATACGACAGCCTGAAAAGTAGTTGAGAAAACTCTTTTTATGAAACCTAGCAATCAAAGAAAAATAAGTACTATTTTTACTTCTTCCAAAAATGCATGAATGCAATGCATTCTTATTGCATGGATTAAAAATTTTAAACGTCCTATTAACTATTTCGCTTTAAAAAAATTACCTACTTCTATGTACGATGACGCAAATAACAAAAAATAAACAACTACTTTTCATGCTTAATATTCTCCTCTTCCATGACACGAAGGTACAAATAAAATCAAGACAAAGAAAGTGCACTTTGCTTCCACAATTAATATTTCAATTAATGTATTCTACCCGTCTTCTAAGTAAAGCAACCCATTAAGGCAGTTATAGGCACAACGGGACGTGTGCCGCGGTAGCTAGCCAAGTACTCTCTAGTACTCTCACTTTTGGTCACGTGGGACGAGTTTGCTACAGAAACTCTATTAAACGCCGCGCTCACTAAGCCACGACAACTAGTTGGCGGGTGCTGGCGCAAACAACCCACTCCACAGCGTATAGCTTTTCAATTAATTTCAACTATAGACGCAACTGTTACAGCTATTCTAATAAAGAAGCCGAATGGATCAGAATTGATTACAATCTTGATATATCAGCAACGGTTGTCTAATATCGAAGTTTCTGCGAGTTTCATACACACGTTATTTGCATCTCATTTTAACAATCCGATACTTCTCAGGAATGAGCACGCATTGAAGGTTTTAATAAGCCCTTAAAATTCGGTGTCGCAGCTTGTTTCTGTATTGTATGCCGCAGTGGTAATATTCACATTGTGATGGTAATTTGAAGTTTGTTTTACATTCTATTGTAAAATAAGTTATTTATTTCTGCAAAATCACATGTAATGGCTTTTTCATTGAAGGAATAGGTGCTGAAAGAACGTCACGTCATTTATCTTTGATTAGCTACAAAAATATCTGCTCTTCTTCCATTTCCGTTGAAAGCGCTATACAAATATAATACCTACCGAATAATATACCCAGGGTGCACATCCCAGTCTTTATTCTATTGTATATTATTCTTTTTAATAAGGTTTCGTATGCTTTTAGATTAGATATAAGATAAGAAAAATATGTGCCTTAAAATATTTAAAAAAACAACCGACTTCCTAAAAAAACACTTCAAAGTGACAATTAACTTTAGTTTCGGAAGTCAGTGGCAAAAACAAAAATAGAAAACCAAATACACCGACTTTCGAAATTAAAGTTATTTTTCACTCTGTAGTGTATTTTATGAAGTTGGTTGCTTTTTTTTGTTTCACTTTCACCCCCACAAAAGTGACAGGAAATTAGATCATAATTGAAATGATATGTCATATGGTGCATTAAAACTTCCGTGTGGTGCCGGACGTTAAAGAATAGCACCATCCCATTTCTTCGCATGGGTGTCGTAGAAGGTGACTAAGGGACTTCCTAGAGAATGGGCAGCAGCGTTCTCTATGCATTTTACCACCATACTGAGATCGCCAACCCGCCTGCCAAGCGTGGCGATTATGGCAAAACCCGCCTTTTGGGGGAGGCCTATGTTCAGCTGTTGACGACTTTCGGCTGAAATGATGATGATGATTAAAACTAATGGAAATACGGTATTTTTACTTTAAAATTACGTCTATAAAATCAAGTCAAATCATCAAAAAAAAAAAACAAAATAGTTAACTCAAAATCATTTAAAACTTGGACAAAACTTGTATGGTCAAGTCTTTCAAACCAAAGAAGATTAATTTGAAATCGGTTTATAATCAACGGAGTTCTGCGGTAACAAATATAAAGTAAAATATTAAAAAAAAAACCACCAAATCGATAACCTCCTCCGTTTTTTGAAATCGGTTAAAAAGATATTCAAAAGTATAGGTAGGTACTAAAGGTTTTCATGTAATGTATAAGTAAAATGTACATGGTGCAGTACTCAATAATGTCGAGAAAAAAGTAGCCAATCAGAGCCAACTTCTTGTAGAGATTCATCTTCAAACTAACAGACAAAGGAAAGTGCAGACTGGATTTGAAAAAAATTCGCCCCCAGCCACTCTCAACATCTGAATGGAGTCAGTAGCGATTAGCAGTAGCTGCACAAACTTGTAGTTTTCCTTTTGGGACCCCAACTATTTCCAGTTTCTATAAATGTCTATTTATAGGGAAGGGTTCAAAAAGCCGACTAATTGCAAGTCTTACTTGCTAAATGAGTTATTCGAACGTACGTATACGTATAAATATAAATACGTATGAAACGAATTTCTAAGTATTTCGCAGAGCTTTTTCCCTATGCAAGAAACTCATCGTAATGAAATTCTGATAAATTCCATTACATTTTAGTATTCGAGCTTTGTGGAGCTTTAACTTGACGGGTTGTACGATGGCTTTTCAGTTCACATCTGAGAAATATATCTTTCGATTTTATACTATTATTTTTGGAATCTAAATTGTGTAAATAATTGTGTAATATACTGGCAATGACTGACACCAGATTTATTCCATAAGTAAACGTTTGCTTATTCAAAGACAGCACCAAACGTTTAAAGCCTTAACCGTCATCGTCAGCTTCAAAAGTTAACAAAAAATAAACCCGTTCGAGAACGTCCTAGATACGGAACAAACATGTCCTCACTTGATAGAAAAAACAAACATGGGTAGCAGATGTAAATTTGAGTTTGGACGAAACGGAAAACATCCTTGGGAACCCTCTGTTGTGATAAATTAGATAAACGGTGACTGCACGGTTGAAGAGAAGGTTCCAACAATTTTAAACAGACCCTTAATTTAGAACACAATTTTTTATAATACACTTTTGAAACGATGCCAAGTATTTCGTGACTTTAGGTATTCATTCAAATAAAGTTATTGTTCAAGTAATAGTCCTCAGAATGTTAGTAAGTCAACCAGGATTTCGAACGAAGTTACCGTCTCCTGGAGAATGAAATGCCATCAAAATTTTAATGGAATGGAATCATCTAAACTTGGAAAAAATATAAGTATAGACTATTACTTTTTTAACTTTTAGAAATTAGAACATTTTTTGGAATATTTTTTGTAGGTATACAAAGAAAGCCGCGCTTTAATAAACCTAATAATGTGTGGTTAAGTGGATTATAACGCACTTTAATCTTCTTCAGTTAAATATATAAACAAGCACTTACGAATAAAAGCTATAAATAAGATAGACCGATTTTGTGTTAATTATAGATGATTGTGTTTCTAATATATTTCTTAAATAAATCACACTCAATTATGTAAGTTCTATAATTTCTTAGAAAAGTAAAGAAAATCAGAAAAATCTGCGGAAAGCCTTATCATTGGTTACGTAGCTAGCCTTAAGGACATTGACCTTATTTCTTAAAAGTTAAGAGCCACAGGTCTACTTGCGCACGCCCCAAATGAAGCAATAACGCCAGGTCTCTGGTGTTAGTCAAAGAGTCAACGGTACTCTGCGATCCCTGTATCGTCTGAGGAAATTTTTGCCCGCTAAGACGAAGACCATGCTTGTGCAGACTTTGATTTTTCCTATCATCGACTATGACTGACTTCGATTTGAATGCGGTTTTGCTAGATAAGCTCGACAGACTGCTCAATAATTGTATCCGGTTCATTTTCAACCTAAGGAAATATGACCATGTGTCGAGCTGGTCTGAGCTCAAATGGATGCCCATTCGCCAAAGAAGAAGTTTGCGCGCTTTGACTACGCTTTTGTCCTTTATTAACTCTCCTACGCCTCCATCTTATCTTGTGTCTCATTTCCAATATCTATATTCTTCTCACACTAAGAATCTGCGTTCTTCTAACAATCTTCTTCAACTCTGTCCTTCTCCTACTTCTGGCTTTGTTCATTCTTCCTTTCATATTCAGTCCATTCTTCTTTGGAATGCGCTTCCTCTCGATATCAGGACGGCCACCAGTCGGTATGCATTTAAGCGGAAATTGCAGAGTTATTTTCACAGCGAATAGTGTAGAGTCATCTAAACTCCTCTTTCCCTTGAGAATGTATATATATATATATATAATAGGTAAGTATATATTATAGTAGATATGTATGTGTATTATAAGTTTATAACCTATTTATGTACCAATCTTATTTATTATTCCTTATGATACAATTTTTATTGTTTTTTTTTTCAATCATTGTTCCTCTCAACTGCCGTAGAGAATGCCTAAGGCATTAAGTCCGCCTTTGTACCTTTTTGTGTGTGAGAAGTTTAAATAAATAAATATACTACGCCGCGATTCTTTCAACATTTTCTAATTTAAGTTTCTGATTTGCAAAGCCACCTTGTATGTACATTAAACCACCAATTTTTACAACTTGTCACACCTATATTTCCTCCAAATAATTGATTCTTATTCTTCATTAGACTGTACAAAACTTGTAATCGTATAAATATATTTCTCAACTGTATTAAATTTGGATCCAATCTTGTTTGTCTTCCATTTAAGGATACTGAAGAGAAGACAAATTAATCGCGAAAAGTTTGGATTTACTTTCATCACGATCCAGTTGAATCAAACATCCAAGTTTTAGCTTCATCCTTCATTTAGATATCATTTTAACAAATTAATGCACTGACTAAGCTTTAAGTTTTCATCAGATAATTTATGTTATACCTAATTAGTTAAATCGATAAAGCGGAAGTATTGCTCCACTGGATAGTTTTCTCAAAAGAATGCGAAAAATATTTTTTGTTTGTTGTTTGAATACCTACCAAACACCAGCGACAAATATAAAGATGATGATGCCATGAAGTGGTCTTTCAAATGATTAATGTCTACCTATTTACTCTTGAGCGTACTCAAAGGTTTAGCCAGTGGGGAATCATCTCAGAGTCCCCAAGTCAACTTCCAGTCTAACCAGGTGCAGCTGAATACCAGTATTTCACATGGAGCAACTGACTATCTGACCTTATCAACCCAGTTACGAGGTAATATGATACGCCTTGGTAAAACTGGTTGTCAGACCTTAGGGCTTCTGACAACCCGTAAAAACTGTCGATGATCCACGGATGACAACCGGGACCAACCAACGGCTTAACGTGCTTTCCAAAGCATGGAGGGGTCTTGGTATGTAAACTTGGTCACCCATCCACGAACCACCCGCGGCAAGCGTAGCTTAACCTGATCGATCGACCCGTGCGGCTGTTGTTGCTAGTTCCCATAATAAGCCAAGAAACGAATTTTAAGTTCTTTTGAATAAGCATGTTTTCAATTGTCAACGTTCGAAGCTTTATTCAAGATGCTCAGGATTTTTCTAGCCAGAAGCTAATATTGAATAAAAAATTCATTCAGCTTCAACAGTGCCATAGACAACATTAAACTTTGTGATGATGCACTAGCTTATTATATTAAGAGCACAATTTATTTAAACGTAGATAAGCCCGTAGGCAGCCAGCTTACTTTCCTGTGACGTCGTACCAACAAGCTCACCTTCAGATTCTCTGAAGTTACTTTATACGCTATATTAAATCTAATTTAATTAAAACGTAATGCGATAACATTTTATGTAGGTGTAATATAGCTCAAGTTATAACGGCGTTAGTCATGGTATTATTATAATAAATGAAAAACGTGTCTACGAAGTAACATGGCTGCCCTTAAATAAGTTGAAAACAAATCTCTGCAATAATACCAGGGACTATAATATACCGGTAGTGTAAAGGAGTATATTCGGTGCTGCGGTGGGCCGACCCTTTGGCCATTCATTGTGTTACTTAACATGAATGAAACACTAACGAACCTCATTTTTAATTCCAGCTGTTTATGTATATGTAGCAACGTAAATATGACGTCATGCATACACGTCCTATTAATATATTTTTGTACTTGTCTCATAACCTGACTGAGTACATAACACATAGATTCATATTGTTATTCTAGCAGCCAAGTCATATACGGCCAAAGTTATTGAAATGTTATACCTAGGTATTATAAATCCCGACGGATTTCGTAATTTTTTCGCAATTATTCTCGAAGTACTACAGCTAGCAAGTTATAATATATTTATGATTTGTTATCTAGTAAATAATTCAACTCGCTTCGGGTGTCTAAAAATAACTTTTCTATTTAAGGGAACCGTTTCAATAGAATTTTAAACGAACCGTCCGCTACTTATCATTCGCTAAAAGAACACTTACCCAAAAAGGCAATTTTATAGAAGGCCGATTAAAAAACTATTTTTTCCTTAATGAACTTGCTTTATAAAATGGTATACAAGTCAACAGAAACATAAAAGTCCAGTTCTATTTTAACATCTTACATACGTTGTCCTACGTCATAAAAATTCGTTGTACCAATATCAAACGCGACCTCGGATGGAAATAGTAAAGGACTTGAATGAAAGTAAAACAATGTTCAGTGAACCGGAAAACGGCTGTGACCGAAAAATTCTGTAACCAAATATCCTATTTGATAGTTTCGCAGAGCTTTGCTTGTAAACTGAAAGTAATAGCTTGAGCTTTGATAAGCTTTCATAAAGCCTGACAGGGGAAAGGGCTACACGATACGCCTTTCATTTCTCTGCTATCTCGGTATTAGACAGCGAAGGTGTGTAGATAGCGTTGTTATTTTGCGTCGAGATGCTATTCATTTTGTGTTCGGCCATTTCTTCAAACGTGACAGGCTCATTTTGCAGTAGATAATTAATCATTTCTGATGATCATTCATTGTTCAATTTATACTCTTCCTCACAAACGCCCATCTTTAATTAATGGAGAAAGTACATGAAGCTAATCACATGAATACTTTACAACCCAAATTTTGGTCCCGAGATATCAACATCTATCGAACCGAAAAACTAACCATAAAATTGTGTTTGATTCAATTTTCTTCAAAACGAAATACAAATCAATTTTTAGGGTTCTGTTGTTATTCGAATATTTTCTACACCTGGGACAATGAGCAGAGTTTTATTACGGCTATACATTTGTTTTCTTCCCACGAATAAAGGCTTTATCGTCCCATATTCATTCATATTTGTTCAGAAGAGACGTCGCTGATCGAAAAATATTATACTTTTTCTTTGATGCCCGTGGAAATGTAGTACTCAGTACAAGCGTTACTTCCAAAGGTTCAAAAGTTTCATTTTGGGAGAGATTTATGTTTTTCAATGTGACCTTAGACCATTGACGTAAAGTCTCGGTTCAGAGCTGCTTAGGTGTGCATTTTTGTTCCATTTGCTCCTCAGGCAAGCATCGGCCTAATTTCTAATCTGCTGCTATTTAATACTTAAGTATATTGTTCTGTTTTGATTTAAGTTTACCATAAATTTTGATCAATTTATTCTAAAAGCGTACCTCCTTTAAAGTTTTAAGTAGGTGAGCGGTGTTTGGTAAATAAATTTAGAAAATTTTAGATGTTCTTGTAGAAAAAGTTGTCTCCAGTAAATAAATCGACAGCGTGCAAGCGCACAGGTCGCTATCGCCGAAGGTTCGATTGTATAACAGACACCAGACAAGGCTATTGAAATCCATGGCTTCAAAAATAGAAAGCAAACAATAATAAAAACTTAAATACACGCTACAACTGCTTCAATTAGTAAGTTAGCTTATTTGAATTTTAACCAACAAGAAGTTTAACTTAAATTGGAATAACTTAACGGAAAATTATTAAGTTACGACAACATCCTTTGCTGTGTGATTATCCCAATTCCTAAATAAAATACTTGTGCAACTTAAACTGTACTTAAAATGTACGAAAGCAAAAAAGCGTTTGTTTTTAAAAACAGCTAGTTTTAAAGGCAATGAGAGCTTTAAAGAAGCGGCATAGACTTACTTGTTGTCAGTGCGATCCTTGCGTGCGTCCTCGTCGTGGGTAACAATTAGAAGCACATAGTATACAAGGGCACGGCGCTCAAGTTTGTTGTGCCGGCGCTCGGCGCGGCGTGGCGCGGCGCGGCGCGGTACGGTCGAATGGCGCTGGGGGGCAGGCGCAGACGTGCGACTGGCGCGGTGGCGGGCAGCTACTGGAGGCGGCGCGCCGGCGGCCGGCCGCGCAGCCCGCCCGCCCACGGCGAGGGCCAAACGTCACGCCATTTACCCCACAATCTTTATATCACATAATATCACACCAAATATTTTTTTACATAAAATCGCAAATAGGAATATTTGATTTATTTCTCAGAAATTCCAATCAATGCGCGACATATTTTCAAGCCAAAGTACGCGATAACGCGCCGCACATTTATACACGTCTATCGAAGTGTCAAAGGTTGATGTTTACACAACATGTTCTATTTATATCAGTTTTGTCAATAAGCTGATTGTTTTTTGTTTATATTGGTAAAGGGCTGGGTGGGCATGTTTCAGGCCCTATGTAGCGTTAATAAAAAAAATCTACTTATTGAGGAGTCGAGGGCTGTTCAAATAGGCAAATAACTATAGTTTCCGCTTTAAGAATAGCCGCATATGCCAGAGATATTATCTAAAAAATATTAATCAATTACGGGGAAAGCCTTCTTTTCATACATTAAAGAACTAGTTTAATGCGTCATGTTAATGTAGGACTTTGAATGAGTGGTTGACTTTTGTGTCCAGAAAAAACCGTGAACTTAATGTTCGTGAGTCACATGTTTGTGACTCAAGTTAGTGGGATAGCTTTCTTCAAACCTCAGTTCTCTATAGCTACATAACAATAAAATTTGCTTGTCATGGTGCTCTTCATCTCCTCCCACGGTTTCTCTCATAATATTGTTTACAGCTCCATATAAAAAGCTATAATAATACTAGATCGAGTTTCAGCGACACAGAAACTTCTTGCACAGAGGGTAAGAGGGGGATCGTCTTTTGTAATTTGTTTCATCAAATCCCATTCGGGCCGGCAGGTAGTTTTGAGATTGGTGCCGTCTTGAGCCTTTCTTTATAAAAAGATATCTATTACATTTTTTTTTAAATAAAATGCATAATATCAAAGGATTCTAGCTATTAATGCGATTATAATTAACTACTGAAACAAGGAACTACGGACCGTTCATTAATATCTGAAAGTTGTGGTAACGATTTAATACTGTTAAAAGTAAAACATAGCTAAATACAAAATAGGTAATGTAATTACATTGCATTACATTTACAAAAATATGTTTAAAATAAATTTAACGTCATAGAATTTAAGAAAATTTAGTTTATTTAGAAAGTAAGTTTTATAGTTATTCATTTTAGATTTTTTATAATTTTTTTAGTAAGAAATATAAAGCTTTTTTATTTTAATTTATTTTATTACATTGATTATCGTATTTTACACATTGATTCATAATTATCGTTAGTAAAGGTGGAATTATATGAGATTGGATTTTCTTGAGATAACTTAATTTCCTAAATCTTACCCACATTCGTGGCCAATGCTATTTATCATCTTGCGTGGGAGAAGCCATAATTATCTTCCTACATCTTTTTTCTTTTACTAAATACAAATTAAAAAGTAAATAAAACTAAAAAAAGAAATTGTTTGTATTTTACACTTTGTCTTTTTGTTAAAATGATTGTGTTATTATACGCGTGAAGCCTGTAGAAAATAAACCACCCATTCGGTTTGCGTGGGTGTATACGATGTATCTAAGGGATTATTATATCATAAAAATGGCCGCAACATCCACCGGTAGGGTGGATTAATAACATCATACTGAAATGTAAAGCACAGCCAATATTGGTTCGTTCATTCATGAGAAAAAAGCTGCAAAAAAACCTGCAAAATGTTCGGCAGAATACTTAAAATCTTATGCATATTGAGCTATTACTTAGATAATTATCACTGTTAATTGCTTTCCATGGGGGTCGTAAAACGATACTAATTATGTCGAGAATAGGATCAGCTTACTCCGTTCACCAATTTGTTATGTAGGCGCAGTGGTGTGGTGACTAAGATATTCGCTACGAGGCGTCGTAGCGGTCTACAGAGAGAACTTCTACGAGGATCACGACTACGAGCAGGATGTCTACGAGAAGTGCTACGAGCCCCTTAATATGAACTTGAGACATTTTATTTGTATATAAATCTCTACCATTTAATTATCCGTTAATGTTACAACTGGGAAATAGGAAGGTAGTATATAATGCCTTAATTATACCTGGCTAAATTCAGAAGCTACGTATAAATATAAACATTAAAATTGTTTATTGAATTCTCTTTGGCATGTACAACTTAAATTCAATGCTTAATTGTAAATTGAATGAAGTTATCTGGATTTCAATGTTCAACGCAAATAAAACAAAAGCTGTGACATAAAATTAAATAAGTGTGAAGGTATTCAAACGAACACTGGATGATGTAGGTTTGATAATAATTTTATTAACACCAAGTTTCAAACCTAATTTAACTGTGCTGATTAATAAAGTTATTTTATGAGATTAAAATTAAAACGCCATCATAAATGGTGAGACGCGGAAAGGGTCGGACTTAAGTGGTGTAGCAGTGTTAAGCAAACTGTGTGTCAAACTAGTGGAACTCTTTTGATCTGTTGAGGTACTGATTAAAGTGTAGTTAACCACGATTACAGGTAAATGCTTTAACCTCTATTTTGTTAGCAATCCAAGAACTTGACAAATTCAAACAGTACTGAGAAACGTTATTTGAAACCTACACCTATGTTATACAGGCGACGGGTTCATGGAAAAATAAGTGGACAAACTAGCAGGATACAAGTCCGAATTTTGTGCAGTAGATTCTAAAATCTACTGCACAAAATTACACTTGCACTTTACTATTTGGCGTTTCCAAAGACTAATCTTTGGAAACGCCAAATAGTAAATAGCAAAAACAACCTTTCATTTATATATCATATCTATCGTATCTAAGTACCTAGTGTTTGTCGAACATATACCTACGCTGTGCTAATGCGACGCTGATGCTACGACAACATGACGTTATTTTTGGCACGCCACGATTGCGGCGATAAGTCCTCTCTTTGAGGAGTGGTTTGAGAGACGCCACGGCGTCCTCGCCTTCCACCTGACGCAAGTCCTCACCGGACACGATTGTTTCGGGAGGTTCCTGTTTCGGATAAGGCGGGAGGAAACGCCCGGGTGTTTCCATTGCAAATATCGCCCTGAGGACACGGCATAGCACCGTCGTGTCCTTGTGGAGGCGATCGGCGTCGGCGATCTCTCGCGTCCGGTCATGGTCCAAGCCATGGTTCGGAGCGAGAGTGCATGGGTAGCCGTCATCTCCTTCTGCGAAACAGTAATGCTCGCGAAGAGGGAAGCGGCGCACGTGAGGGAGAGGCAGTATATGTGCCCTCACGGCCCTAGCCTGCGCAGGAGACACCCTGGGCGTCGGGAATCCCAGGCTAATTCCCGGCCACCGTAGGCGCGGGCTTGCGGACGGCGAGTGATGGATAGCTCCCTGTCCGGTAAGGACCAAGCCCGGGTCGACGGTGCATTGTGTTCCACGCGTGACTCAAAGAGATGTCAGCACCAACTGGTGGAGTCCGCAAGGGCCGATGCCTGCCAGGGGTGCGGGTTGTTCGAAAGAGATACCGTGGTCCCTGGCACACAGACAACTGAGGGAACACGGGCGGGTTTTAGTCAGTAAAATTCTTACACGCCCTCCTGCTCCACCCAGAGCGGGAGAAATCATTTAATGATTTCCCACCCAAATAAAAACATGACGTTATTTTGGAAATAATCATGGTTACCTAACGCAGCGTCTACGCAACGGTAAACCAGACTAGAAAGCAATTTTATATGTTACGTCTAACACAAACGGTATTGTCGAAAGACAAGACTTTACTACCATATCGATACCCATCTCAAAGTAGAAAACTATTTTAAAGAAACTGTTTTCAATTGAGAAAGTATCGTTATGTTACATTGTTGCAACGATACAATTCCACTTCGTCTATACCTTCGACACTTATTGTTAGATACTCGTTTCACGATAACAAACAGATATAATTCTATTCGTATAGAACGCGCCCAGCTTTTTCCAAAAAATAAATACTTAAAGATGGATGGACCACAAAGGACCATACAATTTTTTTTTACTCAGAATTATCTCAACTCATACTCCCAAGACACATGCCCAACACAGCCTCGGGGAACCACTGTCAACATTTCATATAAGCGGCAATGATCAATTACCAGAAAATACTGAAAAGCCGTTATTACATGCCATTATATTTAAGACATCCATCAATAATTTAAAAAAGAATCAATAAATTGTTATTATTTATGAATGAAGTTCGTACAGTGTAAACAGTTCCGACGACGTAAGTAAGTAAGTAATTAAGTAGTAGTAGTAGTAGTATTTAAGTTAGATAACTACAGTTAATTGTTTTACAAATTTAATTGATCCGCACCCTTATTACGTAACGCACGCTCAATCATAATCTGGATCATTTTGAAACAGATTGCTAATCCATTGCTTCATATGTTCGAAAAATGTGTCTGCTCCACAACGTTAATTACGTAATGAATATTGTTCAACTGTCAAAATGAAAGAGATTATTATTGGCCGTGTATTACGCAATTAGGGTGCTGAATTTACAACCAATTATACTTTACAATCGGAACAACAAATAAATAAACGAGTTTCTACATACACTATATTTTATAATGAGAAATGTAATGAGGTCACTCAACATATTTTACTACCCGTACTTACAATAACGGGAATACACACTGAAAATTATGTGTATTCTCATGAGCGTATTTTTATTTATATCGGGGATGCGATTCAACGAACCAGGTAACAATGTCAATAAAAATATTTTCCGATGGCAATTAAATTATACAACTGGAATGTTTTAGTATTTTATGAAAGAAGAGAGTTATGTTATGTAATATATTCGGGTACTAGGTAATACTTCTGTTGTGTCTGTTTATTTTTTCATGTGAAAAAGGCGTGAGTGTAACAGTTTACGATGTGCACACTCCGCTAAAGAAATGTTAAATTAAGGAAAACAAATACAATTCAATTCATGATGCACTTGCGCAATGACTCTCTGACCAAGTTACGTAAAAAGAAATCAGAGTCGAAAAAGGCATCCTACAAGCAACTGAAATCTCTGTTGGTAATTTCCATATCTAGAGAAACAGTTGCAAATTACAAATTCAACAATAATAACCAAATCAAAGATCCTACAACATTTTGAAAAAATTACTAATACACCGTATGACCAAAGAAACAAATTGACCCTTCAGAGATCCTAACCAAATTAATAGTCACGTTTTGAGTGTCCCTGGTAACCCCATCTGAAATATAATATGTCGCATAGCACCTTTTTTAAGTCGCATCGTTATGGCGATGGTAGCTGAATGTGAATTGGAATTACAACCAGTAACTGCTGATCAAATCTTATAGCTGAAGGCTGTGATAAAGTGACTCTGAATTTGCTTTTGCTTACACTGATAGCCATACACTTAAAGCATCAGGGACATTGTGAACAGCTCAATTTTGGAAAATCGCTATAGTTAGGCAATTGGTAAAAAAATAATATTAGACTGACTTAAAAGAGCTTAGGCTCATTAACATTTTGCCTTGCCTGTCCAAAATTGCTGAAAGAAACCAACAGACTTTTATGAACAGTGTGGTAGAGTCCGTTTACAGTTATTTTACTTCTGACAGCAGCAACCCAACAGCAACCTTATCTTAACGAAAGCAAAGATCACTTTGATTTTGACAGTGACGCAAAATCAGAGGTGAAATAAGTGTGCACGGACTATTAATACTTCTACGGCTCTTTTGAACATGACAGTATCATTCTGTCAACACAAGATATGGGCCTATGCACACTTCTCGTACTACTTAAACTGAAACTGAGCTGGATTGCTAGTAAAAGAGAATGCGCGAAATGTAGACAGTGATACAGTAACTCACCGCTCAATCGAACAAGACAGAATGTTTAAAATACGACAGGTAGCTTTAGAGATTTAAAAAAAAAACATTTTATTCAAGCAAAACTCATGTAACAATAACTAAAAAATTGTCAAAATTAGATCAAACAAACGAACGCCGATCAGAACCATCCTAAAGAACATTTTCTGAGTGTCCCACGTACTTTTTTCGAATTTCTAACTACTAATGCAAAATAAAAATACAGGTTTTTGTTTAACTAAGGCAATGCCATTGAGTTGGCATTTACACTCCAATAAACCTAAATATTCGTAAATGAAAACAAACTTGTTTGTATTTTCAAAAGCAATCTGTAAATTCAAGTGGGTGGGTGACATTTCCAACTATATTTCAAGCTTAATTATACATAATAAAGACAGTAAGCAACGCCAACTTTTAAACAAATACATTGTAAAGAACACCTTACATTGTGTTGATGAGACAAATGCTTGCAAGCCGGCGTTCAAGCAGAGAGAGAATTTGATCGGGCGATTGTGTTCTAATAAAGGGTCGTAGATTCAGCGGATGGTCATTGTTAGGGACGTCTTGAAACGAATAGTCTAATTACTAAATTAACAACAAAAGAATGCGATCCAGCTTTCAAAATCTATGCATCATCTGCATAGCCTTTTCCCAAAAATATGTTGGGTTCGGCTTTCAGTCTAACCGGATGTAGCTGAATACCAGTATTTTACACGGAGTGACTACCTGCAAAATGAATACATCTCTGAGTTAAATTGCCAGATCAATAATGTAGGAATTTTTATTTTTAGAAGAACACTGCCGGTATATTCGTGTCGGGTTACCCTGTCTGCTACACCAGAGAAAAGGCTGTGTTTAAGCACTAAGATGGAACGAGCACACCCGTGGATAAATCCACTCAATCTGTGTGGTTCTTTCCTCAAAATACCATTTCAGACACCAATCCACATGGCTGTCACATGGTCTGACCGAGATTATGTCTGGAATTTAAAAGAGACTATGACCTCTGAGTTTGTTTCGGCCTTTCTTCTCAGAGTAGTCAGATAGGAAACGCCGACCTCATCTAGTTTAAAAAAAATATAATTGACGGGTAAAAGTGATTGTGCTAACCTACTTACAGAAATAAAATCATTTATCATTTACCCATACGACTCCTGCTCACTCTTGCTTTCTTAGATTTTATTACTTTCTTCTGATTGTTGCTAAGCTAGCTATTGGTACTTATTTAATTTGGCAGTATTTTATCATAAGCGTCAGTAAGTCCTATCCTACTATACAGGTTGAAATTGAAAACATGCGACAAACCGTAATGGGAGATTGTACACATCATTATGAACAACTTTTACTGAGGGACCAAAGATGCAATCGCAAAAAAAAAACAGCTGTTCCATACATTTTGACGAGTTATGCGAACATAAATGTAGGGAACAGATGTTTTTTTTTCGCGATTGCATCATTGGTCCCTTAGTAAAAGTTGTTCATAATGATGAGTACAATCTCCCATTTCGGTTTGTCGCATGTTTTCAATTTCACCCTGTATATTATAAGAAATGTAAAAGTTTGGATGTTTAGATGTTTGGTTTGCTTGAACAGATTGTTTATAACCTCGATTAACACATAAGATACTTTTATCTCAGTGAGTGGTACATTCCCGTGAGATAATTTTCAACCTTCATGCGGGAGAAGCCGCTGGCAAAAGCTAGTCAATAATAATAGGTATATTTATTTTCTACTAGTTCCCGCTCGCGGCTTCTCCCGCGTGGAAGTCGGAAATTATCCCGCGGGAACGTACTACCGGGATAAAAAGTATCCTATTTGTTAATCTAGGTTATAATCTGTGTGCCAAATTTCATCCAAATCCGCTCAGCCGTTTTTGTGTGAAAGAGTAACAAACATCCATCCATACTTACAAACTTTCGCGTTTATAATATTAGTAGGATTACAATTCAATCAGATTTACGTACCTTTAATTAAGTCTATCCTCGAGTCACTTTCCTGTCCAATCAAGCGTGAATAATAATGAGCTAGAATATCACTACTATTATAGGTACACAAAGCGAGTGCCATCTGACCTCCGTTACCAAACTTGGGGAACCCAGTACACCACTGAATAATATAATACTGTACTATATGGTATGGTATTAAGTTACTAAGATCATTAAACCAGGTTTATATTTAACAAACTGCCTCTACCTTATTAAAACATAGAGTATCGTGTATATTCTGTTAAAATTAAGCCTTTATGAAGATACATGGCAGTCTCTAAGAAAACATGATTCTTATTATAATTAGCTACCTACTACTAACTTACGTATTCTTTTTCGGGCTTTGCGAAAGACGTCATGTTTTGGTTGTGTTTCTTTCACAAACTATTTATACGCTATATTTTTTTATGTACATATCAGAGAATGAGACATATTTTTCCAATATAAAGAGAAAAATAAAATACTTTCGTTTTTTTACCCGTTTTTTTTTAAAAACGCGTTTTTATAACAGTTTAAATCTCATACCTAGGTAAAAGTTACTTCAGCACCCGTCATTGACAGATCTCTTATAATAGTTAGGTTGTTATATTGGCCGGACAATGGACATATGTTATGGCGTCCTCGCCATTCTAAAATATTACAGAATGTACCAGAAGTAGGTCAGGGCAGCCGTAATAAAAAGATATAATGGTGTACAGGTTATGAAGTACTCTCTATCACTTTATATACGGACAGGACAACGTTTTTAGAGTACACATACACGAGACAAGCTCACTTTTCTTTGATATTTTAAGAGGACGAACAAATTTAATGTTGCTATAATTACATGACAGAGAAAGTAATATAGATGTTACTACACGGTTGTATTTCTAATCCTAAACGAGCCTGGTTCTTCCTTAATATGCCAGACAAATGCATTAAGAAAATTAGTCTAAAACTCCTGATTAAAATGTTGCTGTCAACTGCTGGTCTTAGGGTCTGAATATTGTGAACTTGAATATAAGGCAATCTTGTGGCTTTATTAACAAAATTGATAAAGAAATACCTACATAAAAACTTTTTCCAAAAAAAAAACAACCGGCTTCCAAAAAACACTACAAAGTGAAAAATAACTGAAATTTCGGAAGTCGATGACTTTGGATATGTATTTTAATTTTCATGTCACTAGTCTCCGACTTCCGAAATTAAAGTTATTTGGGTTAAAAACAATGCATATTTATGCGATAGCAGCAATCGCGGTTGATTTGCTGTAATTTTTTGAAGAGTTCTGTTGTCTGTCTCCGAAACGCATCAACAGATCTATATGAAATTGGGACCACACGGGAAGCACCAGCTTTCAAATGAAAAAAGAATCATCATAATCGGTCCAATGTCGAAAGTTCTGAGCCAACAAACATTTTAAAAAATACAGTCGAATTGAGAACCTCCTCCTTTTTTGAAGTCGGTTAAAAGTAGAATTCACCCTAAGAAATAAAGAAAATGACACCTTAATAAAATTTTCCCTTATGATTACAATTTTTAAATAATTTAGGAAGATGACTCATGAATACTAATTCATTGAGTACCTTCTTAGTTTAATTCCCCCGTCCATTTTACTCATCTAGGTATACGTCACGATGACAATCCTACATTGTAATAATGCCTACAGAAGCCTCGTGGTCAGTCATTAGTGTCTGATTCAGGCTCCATAATACATGACCCTTTAATTACAGGCATTAGTAATCAACATTGTAATAAATCTATAATTTCAAATCCGTAGAGCTTATTAATATCCTCAATTATCCGAACATAATAATTATTGATATTTATAGTCCAGGCGACGCGTGAAAATAAGAATTAGAAATAAGTACAGGACCTATGTATTTTAATCTGTTATTCTTGGTTATATAATAATAAGGCTTCCGACATGTGGAATACAAACTTGTCAGACATACCAAATTAATGAAATAACAATGTTCGACACCGACTGGTTAAAGATTTTCCTTATAACCGCAAAATGGCTCGTTTGGACGAACGTGCCGGTTATAAGCTTGTGGCTCATCAACCAATAAAGACCGCCACTGAGCATCCCATCGGTTTTCCGCTTTGACTATCATAACAGACACTATTGGTTCCTTTAGCGTTACAAACATTATTATAGGTACTCGTATTAGATGAGTTCGTGATGGCGGTATATTATTTCCCGACAAGATGCACGTGTACACGGGCTACACACACGGTCACGCGCTGCTCTTAATAAGATACCATCACGCCGTGTTTCCCCGAAGGATTAGGCAGAGGTGGTTACAGTACACACACATTTCTCCAGTTATGTTTAAATCCCATGTATTAAGGGGCGAGTCTATTGCCATTAACTGGGCACGAATCCAGAATCCCGGTTGCCATTGAGAAATTCCAGATAGAAAAACCCAACAAGACTTTACCCAACCTAGGAATCGAACCCAGGACCTCATGCTCAGCAGTAGCGCTTGCAACCACTCGACCAATGAGGCAGTTTTCTAAATTAAATTTAATAATACACGCTTTCCGATATGAAACGTTTGGAGGATAATTTTCATGTCGGCACGTGTTGTACGAAAATAGCTCACAAAAATATAACATCAGCCTATTTTTAACCGACTTCAAAAAGAGGAGGTTCTATGTTCGACTGTATGACTGTATATTTTTTTTAAATGTATGTTCACCGATTTCTCCCCCATTTGTGGGCCGATTCTCAAAATTCTTTTTTTATTTGTAAGAGTATGCTCCTGAGGTGGTCCCATTGGCACAAAATTAGGATCTGATGATGGAATCTCAGGGAAACCGAAGGCGACCCTCAAATGTTATAGGTATTAACAATGTTTTCAAAATATTTTCTAAAGTTATTGTGATATTTGCGTATGGTCATCATCATCTCATGACGCTGATCTGATGAACGAAGGTACAACTCTTTAACGGTTATGAGTGGTAGGATGTTCGGACATAACTCCGTCTATAGACGGATTTGCAAAATTATTTTTTTGTTCGAAAGGTGTTTATTCCGAAATGGTCCCATTTAAATTTGATATAGATCTGATGATGAGTTTCGGAGGCAGACAACAGAACTCTTTAAAAAATGACAGCAAACAAACCGCGATTGCTGCTATCGCATAAATATGCATTGTTTGACCCCGAGGATGATGAAATTTCGAATTGTGTGGGGTAGGTAGGTACCTACTATAATTAAAAACAGAAAAATAAAAAACCTTTTTTTTTAAACAACTGATTTCCAAAAAAACACTACAAAGTGAAAAATAACTTTAATTTCGGAAGGCGGTGACGAAAATTTAAAATAAATATCCAAAGTCACCAACCTCCGAAATTAAAGTTATTTTTCACTTTGTAGTGTTTTTTTTAAAGTCGGTTGTTTTTTATTTGTTTTATTTACAAACTGTTTATTGTTTGAATCTGATTATATCCAATTTCAATCAATTCAGCACGAAATCGTAAGCTAAAATACTTTGAAAGTTATTAAAGAGATTGTAGATATTAGGTACGTTTCGTAATTTTTGGTAAAACTACCAGAACTGTAATAATTGTGAAATATTGTTTTACATAAATACACAATATTGCTTTCTGTTTTGTCACACCGCATAGCAAAGACCACTTCTCATAGAGAGAAACTACGATTATAGCTTTGACTGTAAAGCGTGGTTAGCGTTGCTCTCTTGGATAGCTCAAATGCCGTTGTGAGAGATAAGCCAGTCAGCAGACTTACTATTGGGGCTTACTGTCCAGAGTGTGTCGGACGTCCATAAGTAAGTACCGTTACTCGTAGAGGCTTTATGCTATCTCCTCTCGAGATGCATATTATATCAATGTTCTACGTAACGTATGCTCTAGAAAAAGTTAAAGGCATGAGAATCCTACTAATGTTATTGAAAGTTCGTTCGTTTCGATGCTTGGATATTTGTTACTCAATCACGTAAAATCGGCTAAACGGATTTGGATGAATGGTAAACAGATAGTTTATAACCTGGATTGACACATAGGTACATAAAATACTTTATATCTCGGTAGTAGGTACGTTCCCGCGAGACAATTTCTGACCTCCACTCGGGCAAGGGCCGGCAAAAGCTAGCAACAGAGCATTATAGCAGCCTATACTGTTTTGTTATATTTATCACTTCTGTTACTAAACGGAGTTGCTTTCTGCTAGTTTGCTGGTATAATTATAACCATAGATAGCACATCATACCACACGCTTGTAACCTATAAGTAGTCGTCAAAACTGAAACTGGGGGCCTACTCTTTAAGTCCGCCAACGAACATACGGCCCCGTCCGAAAGTAATCGATCCATCAAAACAATTCATTGAAAATATGCACAACTCTCAAATCGTACTGTCATTCATTCTTAATTCGGGCCCCGAACCTATTCATATGTCCGTAAGTAATACGAAAAAAACGCACGTAACTTCGGCCGAAACTAACGATATCGGTAGTAGACCCTTGACATTGTAGTCGTAATCGGCTAGAGATCTTTCAGCTTTGTCTGTGGAATTGCAACACACCTGAGTTGACTTTGATTCTGCAGACGTCCAAAGGCATCAGTAACCACCTACCATCATGGGGGCCGCAGGTTTATCAATATCTGTGGCCGCATGCTTGTTTGCTAGCCAGGTATCATAACTTGTGGTGATCGCAGTACGTTACTATTAGCTTTTAACGTCGTCCATACCTGAACGGGAACCCCTACTTTAGCACAAATAGTGGGGGTGCCCTTTACAGTAACCTTATCCTGTTTCCACTGGTACATGACACTCCTTGTCGTGGACGGTGCATGAAAATAGCCCAAGGAAATTCATCCGTAGTTAACTACGAATATTATATTAAAGTTTGTATGTTCCACGAAGCGTATGGATGTTTTGTAACTACCTAATATAATACTAGACATGTAATTGTATCCCGGTTTAAGTTTTTATTTAGGATAATGATTTATAATAATTCATGACATAACGTTAAATCAGATTGGCGTATTAAGGTAGGTACTTATAATATTGCTGCTGACAGCTGTGCACTACTGTGCAGCAGCAATAATATAAGTACCTACCTATACAATGACCGTGATTTATTGGCAACCTAGAAACTTAGTTTAGAATCACTAACATTCACTGTAAAAAACAAAATAGCATTTTTGCTTAAGACGGTTCACCGAGCAAAAAACCTTGAGCATTCGCTCCCTCTTTGCCGCACCTCAGCTCTACAATACTTCGTAAACTTTACTGGCGCCATCTGGGAAACTACTTATGAATGCACGTAAAAATCACATACATCACAGAATCTTAGCATTCAATAACATGAAATAAAATAACTTTTATAAGAAAGAAACGTTGGTTAATGCGGATAAAAACATTTTAGTCTTGAATTCAGTGAATCTTTATTGCTATTAAATAATTTAATTCAGTAAAAAATATTTTAATTATCTAATTATTGAATTATTAATTGGTCCAACTTTTCGCCATTTCGAAATCGCCACGTAATGGCTAAAAAAATGACTTTTAATTATGTATATATTAGACAGAGATAAAGAGAGATAGCCAATAAAGAGAACAAAATTAAAATCCAAAATGGCGGCTGAAAAAAAAAATTCGTCATGGGTGTCGTTTTCATATTTTTGAAGATGCTGAAGCCAATATGAGGTTAAAATGAAAAACCAAAATGGCGGCTACAAAAGAAACACAAATTTTCGTCATGGGTGTCGATTCAAGAGAAATTCCAAACTTTTGGCTATAAGAATCTTAAGGCTATTCTGCAAAAGAAATCTCTAAATTCTTACTAATATTATAAACGCGAAAGTTTGTATGTATGGATGTTTGTTACTCTTTCACGCAAAAACGGTTAAACGGATTTGGATGAAATTTGGCACAAAGATAGATTATAACCTTGATTAACACATAAAATACTTTTTATTCCGGTAGTACGTTCGCGCGGGATAATTTTCGACTTCCACGCGGGCGAAGCCACGGGCGGAAGCTAGTTTGAAAATAATTTCGACACAACTAAAATAGAATTTGACAAGCGCGACTCTACGTGGTATTTTTTGGCTTCGCAACGTGGTACTTGTTTACCCTACCCCGTGATTTTTTTTAGAACTGGAGGCGCGCAATAGGTCATCCTTGACGCGTTTTATATGGAATTTTTCACTTTTTGTATGAAAAATATGAAAAATTATTACCTACATGTTAGATATTAGAGGTTTATGGGACGGCAAAGGGGTTCGAAATATTCATTATTTTTGCGATAGGACACACCGTTTTCGAGATATAAGCAAAAGAAAAGAAAAAAAGTTACAGTACTGTTTTTGCACCAGCAGACTTAGCACGAGAACCATAGACACGTGTTTTGTCATTAGAAGAGTAGACAAAAATGACGTTTCCGTATAGACAGTTGACAGTTTTTCACCGAGAAATGTAGACAAGCTATTTCAATTCTACAGTAGAGTAGAAATGAAAAGCGTCATGCTAAGCCTGCTGACGTCGAGGTGTGTTATGAATTTTAGTTCTTGCCAACTAATTTTATTCCACACCTTTTTAATCACGATTAAAAATAATCAGATTTTCGCAGTAAAAAACACAAAAAACTATAACCAAAACAAATGTCAATAACAGACAAGTTATATTATTTTCTACTGATAATGTGACGTAGGCGAGCAAGTGCGCTTGCGGCCAGCCGACGCGGTGACAAACGACACGGGCTAAACCTTCGAGGCCTTACGGCAGGCTGAATTTCGATACCCCGCGCATGAATACAGTGGTAAATATACCCAGATGTTGGAATAAAATCGTTATGAAATCAAAATTTAGTCTTTCGAAAAAAGTCTTACTTGCATATTGTTCATTATTAAATTGTCTATCTATTAGTGCCAGTAACATAACTAAAATAATGTTTACTTCACGAGGATATGCATGTTATCAATTACTGTTACTCGTTTCTGGGGTATCGTTGTAAGGAGATATGTTGAACAAATACTACTTAATAAAAAAAAGAAAACAACCATTGTGGAATCAAGATAATGTATGATTTTATTGTATTTTTTTAAAGTTGATATTTCATTTAAATAACGAGTAGATAGCTCCAAAAAAACTGCTCAAAACACGGCTGGCGCGAAGTTTTGGTAGGGCACGCGCCTTAACAAAAAATATTCATACACGTATGCAGGCTGCAAGTACTTCTTTTTTTTTGAGGGTGGGAAATCATCAAATAACTTCTCCCGCTCTGGCTGGAGCAGTAGGGCGTATCAGACTTTTACTGACTAAAACCTACCCGTATTCCCTCAGTTGCCTGTGTGCCCCTGGGCACACAGGCAACCGTCGCACCACTGGCAGATGCTTCAGGGTTAAAGTGATATTGGTTTTGATTAATTCCCTAGGCGTTTGATCGTGACCCTGATTCCATTAGAACAGAAGGCTCAGGCATAATTATATACCTAGACCATACGGTTTTATTATTATTATTATGAAACAAAAGGTCTTGTTATCTTTCAGATTTTGTGATCATTTTAATCCAGGTTCAACTTCACAATAGAAATTAGCTACAAAAACATTTTACACACCTAATGAGACCTTATTTACAGACACCTATTCTGTCAGCCTCATAAAGGTTTTTGACACAGGACTTTTCAAATTGAGTATCAAAGTTGTGATAGTTTGTTTACATACAAAACCAAAATAATTAATGTATTTTAAACTTGACCGTATCAAAGAAACTTGCGTGACCAAAATAGTAACACAATAAGCAAGTCGTTATTCGAAGTGGCGAGGTTTGACTATTAGCTGATAAAATCAAAGCAAGTCATAAGAAATAGCACCTATAGGTACACTTTCTCGGGTACTTACCGAATGTGTGGGGTGAATGATTTGCGCATAAAACCTAAAAACACTTGATGTCTAACTACCAGTCTAATCTCCAATACGTAATAATTGCTCAGCAACGAAAGCAGTACCTTGATAAATGATCGAATTTCAATGATAAAAATGGCGTAAAGCGGTCAGTGGCCTTCTGACAGTGAGTGCAGCGCGCGTAATTCGCACCAGATAACCCCCTCCAAAGCGATCGCCCCTTGGAGGTGCTTGCGCGAAACGAACCTTTCTCTGTTTGCGGACAGTGACATAGTGACCGTGTTAGCGCGGAGGGCTCATGCCATGCACCAGTACAGCGTCGTGGTGCCGCTGGTGGTCGCCGCGTACCTCATGGCGGACGTGCTGCCTGGCGCCGCGGCCGGGGCGCGTCGCTCAGAACCTGACCTCAGTTTCGCGGAATCTGTTTACGCCAAAATGTCCGGTGCATGTGAGTCAATGTCCTTAACCTCTCTTATTCGTGCACTGGTTTTACTGATTGACATATTTTTAATGACATTGTTTTGTTTGTAGGTAGGGCGATAATGGATTTACGCTACAACGCCATGACTGACAAAAATGATCAAATTAAAACCATGAAGGTCATACAGCTGGACGGGAATACGGTTCGAACTTATCCAATAAATGAAGCATTTGTCAACCTAACGAAACCTGGGATTTTCGATATAACGAAACAAACAAAAATTATTATCCACGGGTACAAAGATAGCTCGCAATCCGCGGTGCCGTTGGATTTAGCTAATGCTTACAACGATAAGAAAATATTCAACGTGTTTCTAGTGGACGCGGAAGAAATGAACAAAGATGGATACATTTTATCGGCCCATAACTCTCGTCTTATAGGCAAGAGACTTGCAAACCTTTTGGCAAATCTGGAACACTTTGGAGCGAATGCTGAAGATTTTCATCTGTTGGGGATCAGTCTTGGTGCGCACGTGGCAGGCTGGGCCGGCAAATATTTCCAACAATACAAGGCACATAGCTTAGGGCGCATCACTGGATTGGATCCTGCAGGTCCGTGCTTCTCGTACGCCTACAGTGGTCAGAGATTAGATAAAACAGACGCTACTTACGTAGACGTATTGCACTCAAACAGATTACTACAAGGAATTATCGAACCATTAGGTCATTCAGATTTCTACATCAATGGCGGAGGCCCGAACCAACCGGGATGTTTCATGCCCTCCTGCAGTCATCTTCGAGCCGCGCAAGTTTATACGGAAAGCATAAATATGCCAAAGTCTTTTGTTGGAGTGCGGTGCAAAAGTTGGAAGCATTTCGAGGCAAATGCTTGTGAGAAAGACGAGTATGCAGTTCTAGGATATGGTTCGTCAACAGCGACTCGCGGACTTTATTATTTACGTACTTCACCAAAGTCTCCTTTCGGACTCGGAATGGATGGGATTAAAAATAAGGAACCAGTTACCGATAACTGGCTAAAAAGTTTAAGTTTAGGTGATTTAAATCTGTGATTTTAAGTGCTAGCTCAATTCCGTTGTGTGTAATAAATTGTTGCCATACTCTTTAATGTTTTTGGACTTTCTCCTGTGTGTATTGCATATGATAAAACGGACTGATTAAAAATACGCAATACTTAGTGAGTGTCTCAAAAATATTGCTCAAACGTTTTCTTAAACCGACTTCGTTTATATTTGATTTCGCGAGGTCTCTCCAAGTGTCCAATGAAACAAAAGAGGCTTACTTAACAGTTTCGCAAGCCCTTTTGTAACCCAAAACAAATGCAAGATTGACTTGGAGCGTTACAATATGAATACTAACTGTTTATAATTTATTCGTCACTTCATTAACAAACAATACGTACTGCGATCTACTTCCCAACCACGTTATATAATTTAGGCTCTACATTTTATTGTACTTTGAGATTTCTAGTTGAGTTGGTGTGGGTCAGTTTCTCTTTACAAGTATGTCGATGGCGCTGACCTGACGTGGGGTGTTACCAAAGTAGGTTTCTTTTTCTTTCAATGCTTTTAAATAAATTCAGAGGTTTCAACCTATATGGAGTATAATAGTACTTACTACCATTCTATTTTTCTCAAACACATTATGCAATAAGTATATCAAAGTTGCCTGCTGGAAATCGCTGAGAAGTGCTTTGATATTAAAACTTGCAGATATCTTAACGCAAGGCACGCAAAATTATAAATTCTAATCTCTTTAGGGTTCCGTACCCAAAGGGTAAAACGGGACCCTATTACTAAGACTCCGCTGTCTGTCTGTCCGTCTGTCACCAGGCTGTATCTCATGAACCGTGATAGTTAGACAGTTGAAATTTTCACAGATGATGTATCTTTGTTGTCACTATAACATCAAATAGTAAAAAACAGAATAAAATAAATATTTAAGGGGGCTCCCATACAACAAACGTGGTTTTTTGCTCGATTTTGCTTAATATTGATAACAGCAACAGGTAGACGCTTAAAATATTCACAGAATATTTAGTTATATATTCATTCATTTTTAAACTAAATTATTAAATTAAAATAAAAAAAATATTTAAGGGTACAAAAGACATACAAAAGACATGATTTTTTTGCCGTTTTTTTTTCTGATTTTTTTATTTTTTAATGGTACGGAACCCATCCTGCGCGAGTCCGACTCGCACTTGGCCGGTTTTTATGACCCAAATGGTAAAGAGACAAGTGCGTATGTTCGTTCACTGCATATTGTTGGTTCCGTAGTCGGACCGGCTATATGCATACCTTGAAGTGTTAGTTAAGAACTAAAGACTCAAGACAAAAGAAAATTTGATAATCAAAAAACATAGCTACTTACTTTTAAAATTCTAAGTGTTTGAAAATAATTTGTGTGTGGATTAGGTGTAAGTAGCGGTTCAGTGGGTTGAGGCTTTTATGAACCTATCTACATACAATATAGATTATTGAGTCATTTTGTTTCCAAAAAATTCTGTTTTATCTTCAAGTAAAAAGTTAATACTTTTTACTTGAAGATAAAACTTACTTTATTTCTGATATATTCAGACATTCTTGGCGAAACTAGCAAACTTTTTGCTTTTAATACGGAATCCTAAAAAACCGAGGAAATAATCATTTATACTGTCATCACCATTAAAACCGTTACATAGTGAACGAGACTGTTATCTGTTGCCTCTAATTCATCAAACGTGACGAGTTACGTGAATAAAAGTGTAGCAATCATTTCAAGATCGAGCCGGACCGGCGCGGCGGCGCGGCGCGGCCGTGGAAACGGAAACTACTTGTTACCGGTGACGATCGCCGGCTGCCGGCAGCGAGGCGGCCATTGCCGCTACACGACACACACACGGCTCACTTAACACGATTGTTGTCAAGCCCGATACTCTGTTCATTAATCAATTAACTTGTCAGCAAATTACTAATACTAGTGCTCGCCTAGTAGTCGAAGTTTGACCATAATTAATTTGAAACTTAATGTTCCTATTTCTAATGCATTAATATATTAAAATATTAACTTTCTACACTCCTTCTCCAATAAACTTAAACTGTGCCAAATATCATAACTCCTCGGTCCGCGTAATTTTCGTAAAAAGGAGTACAAAGTATGTGCTTAACGTATTAATACAGATATAGGATATCAAAAAGAAATTACATTTGGGAGCATTTTAAGAATTTATTTTGCTGTTAATGATGTCGTTTTTAAGCCATTTGCATTACTGATCTTTTTTATTTTCGAGACGTTCGACAGGCAATAGGCAATCATCACAATTCATTCAATTCTTTCAGATTAAGTCGCAAAGTTTACGCCATATTCATAAGTAGTGCAAAACTGTTTCGATCTTGAATATTGCTAAATGCATCATAACCAGTCTCATTGACCCCGTGTATGTAAGTAAAGCCTGCGAGGCCTTGGATTTACGTTCGATTCGCTGGTTCAACTACATTTACCTACATGCAACAGGATTCTGTTGCAAGGATTACGCAGGTAAAGTCCTTTGTTAAAATGGAATACGGCGGATATGACGGTGGGAGCGCGATCGGAAAATGTAGGTAGATGTAATATATTGCACAGCTTAGCTATACTGTCGGAGATTGTAGGCGAAACAGTTGTTATTTTATAAATAATAGGATGTTGTCGTAAGATGGTTAAATCAATTTTAGGGTTCCGTAGTCAACAAGAAACCCTTATAGTTTAGCCATGGCCGGGGCCGCCCGTCCGTCTGTCCGCAGCTTAGCTCAGAGACTTAGTACTAGAAAGCTGTAATTTTACATGGACATAAATATTAGTCACGCCGACAAAGTTATAATGTGATGATTTTTTTTGGATACCTCCTTCACTTAAAGTGGGAATGTTTGTTTTGTTGTAGTCTACCCCACGATGTGAAGCGCCGTAGGTCTTTCAAAAATATTGCGGGTTTGTGGAAATAATTTTTCAAATAAGGGATCACTTTGTGAAATATTATAAGCTTTATATAAATTCGTCCCAACTAAGGAAACCTTCATTGTGCGTGGTCCGACACGCACTTGACCGGTTTTTTAATTTTCAGCACCAGATAAATCACCGTGAAGATATCCCCATCGAATAATGTTATCTTCATCTTATATTGTACTAGGTATACTTGTGTGCATAGCTCTGGGTTCTGGGTAAGCAGGAAACGAAGCAGTACAAATACACCAATTTTTGAAATTTAATCCTCTGCTGCTATGAATACAGTCACAATAAGACACACACAGACACAGACACATACAGTCAAAGATAAGTAACCAGGTTCGTCGGATATTGTTGAATTTTGGTAAGGAACCGATGGATGTTTTAAATAGAATTTAATTTAGGTAATAGAAAACAAACAGTTCTTTTATCAAATGAAATTTTATTCGAAAACATCCTTAGATTTCTTACTAAACTTAAACTATATCCGACGACCCTGGTTACTTACCTCTTTTGGTGACCGTACATTAGCCACGTGGAACTTACATGTAAATTTAAATTGCGACCGAAACCCCATATTTTCTTATGATTACAAAAATATTTTTTACTTTTTCTCCTTCATTCAAACCAACAATTTACTGGTCTAAACCTTCCATAAACCGGTTGACCACCCCAACCAAATTTTAATAGCTTGTTTCGACTGTTTTTGTTTCAAGGGTCAAGTTTACAACAGTTATTTTGTTATACTCGTAGTATACACACAGCAGCTTCAGTATTCCTGTAATCTTTTTTATCTATGTTGTCTCCATCCGGTTTACTCGCTACGTTCAGATAGAATAGGTAGCGAGCGCTCTTAGATAAAACTCCGATTTTATTTTAGGGTGGGAAATCATCTAAGAACTTCTCCCGCTCTGGGTGGAGCAGGATCGAGAGCGTGTCAGACTTTTACTGACTATAACCCACCCGTGTTCCCTCAGTTGCCTATGTGCCAGGGGCGACGGTATCTCTTTCGAACAACCCGCACCCCTGGCAGGCATCGGCCCTTGCGGACTCCACCAGTTGTTGCTGACATCTCTGACGGTGCGCGTGGAACACAACGCGCCGTCGACCCGGGCATTTTTTTTTTTTTTTTTTAACGTGGAGAAATGCCTACTGCGCTACCACTGGGAGATAGCGCAGTTATGTAGGACTGTGACCCACTAAAACTCCACGGTGACCTCCAGTGCAGGCGGGAACACGGAAACGCGCAAGCCATCCGCGAACCCGCCGCGGCTGTCCGTCACCGGACCCACCTCGGAGGGGAATAATCCCTATCACCGACGCACCAGGACACATGGCACGCCGTGACCACCCCAGGAACCATGTAACATAAGGGCCCCAGACGACCCCGTGTCTGGCACCCTTGGTGTCCTTGCGACGAGTCAGCACAGTGGCCCCGCCGCCTACCACTTTTCGGCCGCTATACCGACACTCCTCTTCCCTTGCGGCCCCACCGCGTCCGCCATCAAACGGTGGCGGCCCCGTCCAGGCCACCGAAGGGAAGAGCGCTACTCAGAAGTACCAGCACTCCTCCTCCGCCGCAGCTCGTAACCCTCAGCCGCGAGGCCTCCCATTCGACATCGCGGCCCGCCTCAGTTGCGGTGCACCTCACCGCAACCTACTTTTTGGCCGCTACGTCCCCGGCTTGGAGGCAAAAGCCCTGACAAGCAGCCCCACCTTGGGGTTCCTCTTCGCTTCACCGTGGGAGGGTGACCACGGCTACTGAGCCCCCTCGCAACGACCCGTTAAGATGAATCTCAAACAGATTTCAATAGACTGTGGTGATAGTGATACCTGGTTTGTGTGATCACGTTGCTTCGTAAACTGGGTTAACTCTAAAAAGCGAAAAAATCTAATTTAATGTTAAAGACATCTCTGCTCTTAAAACGGTGAAGGAAAACATTGTGTGGAAACCGGCATGTCCTAGAACCAAAAAATCAAAGACATGTGACATCCAACAACCCGCCCTAGCCCCATGTGTGGAGTACGGCCAACTCCCCCAGAGAGGAGGCCTGTGTCCCAGCATTGGGAACATTATAGGCTGATTCAAGATAGATAAGTGCGCTCATTATAGGCCACAAAAGAGAGAAAAATGTTTTTAAAGTTGATAACCTGTTTCTAAAGATTTTTTTCGCCATCATCAAAACTTTAACCTCTTACAATACTGCACAAATGAACATAAAAGTTTACAAGCGTTTAAAAAAGTCTACAGCCAACAATACACAATACATTCATTAAACTTAGCATCTACTTTTTTCCCTCGTAATCACTCTCGAAACGTTTTGTATTGCTCAACCAATTCAAAGATTTTTTTGGCAAAGTAATCTTTGTTTGACAAATAGGTATTAAGTTTTGTTAAAACAAAATAAATTGTACAACAAATTATTCCGTGCATACATTTCTGTAGTAAATTGTTTTCTTTGCGTAGACTTTCTATCTATTAATTGCTTTTTCTTTTCTTATACAATACTTGAAGTGGTTCCAGAGCTGTGCTAATACTATATGTTTCAAACTAATTATCGGGCTTATTCTATTGGATTAAAACTCTTCTACGGAAGCTCGGCGTAAACGCTATTTAGTCCGATTTGCTACAATTATCTTTTATGTACATTTTGCAATAGTATAGTAATGCAGGGTTGTTTTTATGTCATTGAAAAAAAAACAGAAATTTACGAACATGATGTTGTTAACTTATTAATATTCTACTAATTTTATAAATGTGAAAGATTTTTTTTTGGATTGTATGTTTACTCAATGACGCAAAACGGCCGAACAGATTTTGATGAAATTTGGCACTCAGATAGTTTAAGTATAATATGGATTTACACATAGGATACTTTCCGTTCCCTGGGATGTTTTCCGTCCTCTACGCGGGCGAAGCCTCTGGCAAAAGCTATTAAAACAATAACAATATCATGTTCGTAGATTTCTGTTTTTTTACGTATCCGTAGAAACATACAGATACCTACCTACATAAATAGCAGAAACATACAGATACCTACCTACATAAATAGCAGAAACATACAGATACCTAACTACATAAATAGCAGAAACATACAGATACCTACCTACATAAATAGCAGAAACATACAGATACCTACCTACATAAATAGCAGAAATATACAGATACCTACCTACATAAATAGCAGAAACATACAGATACCTACCTACATAAATAGCAGAAACATGCTTATACCTTTTATATGTAACCTGTGCTGGTAAAGACAGCATTAATAAATATAGTAATCCATTAATGCTCATAATATTAAAAGTTGTAACAGAATACCAACCAATAAATTATAAAGTGAGCAGAATGTTTATTACTTCTCCAAGTTTACTTGAGTTATACTAACCTTTATTTGGAAAAGGCTGAATACATTTTCATTGCCTTTCTAAAAATAACTCGAGAAAAAAGAAAGACAATAATAACGTTCCGTTTGAGCAGATACCCTAAAACCGTTGCCATAATAACCAGCTATTGAATAAACTATTGTTACATTTATATAACATTGCTTTTAAGTAATTATTTCTCACTGCAACATAACCAAGCTTCCGGCAACAAAACTCTACAAAATTGGATTTCCAATAGACAGGAATTTGTCAAAAGACCAATACACACAGTTAATACTTACATTTATTTATTTCAGAAACACAGACATAAAGGTTTCACAAAAACAATCATCATCATCATCAGCCTAGCTTAGTATTTTACATGGAGCGACGCCTATCTGACCTCCACAACCCAGTAACTGGGTAACACGATACCCCTTGGTAAGACTAGTTGTGAGACTTTCGGGCTTTTAACGACCCGTAGCGACGACTGTCAAAGATCCACGCTAGGACCAACGGCTTATCGTGCTTTCCGAGGCACGGAAGAGTCTTGGTACGTAAAGATGGTCACCCGTATTGTTCACAAACACAATATTCTAAGTAATAAATAATAGTTTAAAAAACTAAAAAACACGCTTTAAAAACCAAACTAAAAAAGGAGAAAATTATTTTCTCCTTTTTAGTTTGGTTTTTAAGGCGTGTTTTTTAGTTTTTTAAACTATTAATTATTTTGTTAGTTTGGTTTTTAAAGCGTGTTTTTTAGTTTTTTAAACTATTATTTATTTTCTATTTTTTAGTTCTGCTAACTACAAAAGCGTGTTTTTTTTTCCTTTTTTTCTCTTTTCTCAATTTTTTTTTTAAATTATTGTATTGTCATCGGTCCTCGATAAGTTTACAAAGTTTCAATTAAATCTGACCGTTTAAAGTGGGTCAAGATCGCGCTCTAAGGAGTCGGTTACATACAAACATACATACAAACAAACATACAAGTGAAGCTAATATAAAGCGTGTAAAAATTGAATATTACAGAAAAACGTACCTAATTGTAACAAAACACAAAGACAGCTACAATACCAGACAGGTGTCACAATAAGTCAGGGGCCTGGAGATCTGACTAACTAATTGGCAAAACAAATAATCATCATCTATATTCGATATTAATTGGATTCCCGATGTTTGGCAGCAGTTGGCCCTTGTAAAATACTGATTGATATTTTGAAGGCATCTTAGAAACCCAAGAACTGACTAGGTTGGTGATGATAATTAGTACGTGTACGAGTTATAGCCGACGGGTGTGTGGTTAAGTAATAACAGCCGCACGTGGTTGGTCCGTTGACGCGGACGGGTGTCCATCTTTACATACCAAGAAGCCTACGTGCATCGGGAAATCAAAAAAAACTAAATCAAGAGTCATTTATTCAAACTAGGCTGATGTCAGCACTTTTTGAACGTCAAAATTACATTAGACAGTTCGCTCCCAAAACACCCGCCCTTCACCACTTTCTAGTGCTTTAGCTGGTAAGAAGAAGTGGCGCAACCCACGCAATAAACTCCCCAGCAGCACAGCTGTCTGTTAAGTTAGAAGAACTTGATTCTATACAATGGTAGGAACGTAATTAACGTTACGAAACACAAAACATAAAATTAAAAAGTTTTCCATATGCCAGTTAGCATACGCCAATATACAAAAAAAAACATTAATAGTTTTACTCAAGCAGAAACAAATAATAAAAACATAAGCGGAACTTTAAAACCTAAATTAAAGACTCCAGGCATAAAGGGCGTGCCCGCTTTCGTATGCAATGCTGCATTATGTTTACATAGCTGTAACTAGAAGTCACAAATGTTAAACTAAGACCTTCGGAGTAAAATAAATAAACAGTTAATACTATTAACAATAACAAAACCATGGTCAGCAAGACGACCAGTCACGAAAAGCAGTACTCGTTCACAAGCATAACGCAAAGATCAGCCATTACCCTCCTCGCCATATTTGAGGGAAGGAGGCAACCCGACCCCCGACGCTAACGCAAGCAGTGATATCTAAGAGAGCATGACGAACTTGCTGCCGGTTCCTCAGGCAGGAATAATATGATCAATTGTCGAGGTCGCTAGCTAACTACATTTTGTAATACAACTCATTATTAAAAAAAAACATTGTAGTGAGTAGATTCACCGTGAGTAGATACGACCAATCTTACCAAAGTGGAATCGTATTACCAAGTAACTGGGTTCTGGAGGTCAGATTATCAGTCGTTCCATGTAAAATACTGGTATTCAGCTGCATCCTGTTAGACTGGAAATCAACCACACCATTGTTGAGAAGGCCTTGGAAGATGAGATGACGAATAATAGCTGTTTTCGGTTTTCCTCTACTTTACATTAATATTAAGTAGGTCCCTAAGAATACTTCATCTCGGTATATTTGAGCGTCTCCGAAGCAATTATCCCTGTTTCATTGTACCAGTATAAACGTGGGTGGGTATACCTATTGGCTATGCTCGCGGCACAGTTTCAATAAAACGTTTTCCGAATGTTCCTTATGTTCTATTTCGTAAACTCCAAGGTAGCCCTGCAAAATTCAAATTTTCTTACTTGTGCCAGGTTGTATTTATGTTGATTAAAATATGTTTCGCTACCGTCAAACGTGTGTATTTGCAGAATTATAATAATTAATTAAAACCAACAAACCTCTAAGTTCATTTATTTCCATTGAATTACTATTTCATGACGAACCAACTCTTTCAAGTAAAAAGTAGAGTTACCCTGGAACTACCACCGTAAGGGGTTCCTTCTGCTACACATGAAATCCCGATAGTATCTATCTTAAGTCTGTCTGTCTGTCTGTCAGTAAAAAAAAAATATGTTTTATTTCATTATTACACGTTGTACATTATACAGTTGGTGGCGTCTCCTTTTAAGCATATAAATGCCTGTACCTAGAGGCGCCACTCTTTTAAATCTTACAATCAGTGCAACATGTAACTAAAAAAAAAGAAGTATATGAGATAAAATTCTAATTTATTCTAATAGTCTGTTGGGGTGTGTGTGTGTGTAAATGTGTGAGTGCGTGTATGTATGTGTGTGTGGGGGTATGTGTGTTGGGTGTGTGTGTGTATGTGTGTGGTAATTTTATCCGGAGCCGTTTTTACCTTATATTTAATAGAAGATTCGCTACTTCATCGTAGCATAACTTATTTATCCACTTTATCAGCAACGACTTGCATTCTTTAAATGGTTGGTATCTATATCTATCATCATTATCATCATCATATCAGCCGAAAGACGTCCTCTGCTGGATATAAGCCTCCCCCAAAATTTGCCATAATCGCTACGCTTGGCAGGCGGGTTGGCTATATGTTTATTTATTATATTATATAAGAAAGACGAGCGTTTGTCGTATTGAATATTTGCAAATTCTGTTTTTACAAAAGGGGTGGAAGCAATATTATATTTCCTTCTTCTAGCTAATACATTAGGATCTAAGGGTAGGGTTGTTTTTTAATACTATGTGTATAATATATAATTTTCGGACTGATAATAAATTACCTAATTGATGTAGCTCGTAGGTGGGAAAGGTCCTTTTTTTTAAGTACATTACTATTATTAATATCCGTTGCGCTCTTTCAACATCAAGGAAACGTGTTTTACGCACGCCCCCCCAAATACAACATATTATTACAGATTGAACTAGCGAGTTATACACTTCATTTAGAAGATTCTTTTCTAAGCCACTCTTTGGGACTATGTGTCGTAATGTTTTAAAAATCCAAATAAATGTTCGTATTCTCGCAGTAATTTGTTCAATTTGAGAGTACCAGGACAGGCTTTGGTCTAATATTATACCTAAGTACTTGACGTAGTTAACTTTACTGATTGCAGTCGTAATCAGCCATCCGCGTCCGGACTACACTCATGTATTTTTATGTTGAAATTAGGTTCTGGTTGGACATTTTTGTATATTGAGAAGCAGATATAATTAGTTTTGCTCGTGTTTAACGTAAGGAGATTAGTCTTTAGCCAAGAAGCCACTTTCAACATACCTTTCTCTGTGTTGGTTCTGGTTTCAGCCCAGGTTGAGCCAGTGAAGACGATTGCAGTGTCGTCGGCATATGAAAATATTTTTGCTTTATTGATTGTCATATTACATAAGTCGTTTATATATATTAAAAATAGGGTGGGACCCAAAACACTTCCCTGAGGTACGCCGCATGATACATCAACGTCCTCGCTGACAAAATTATCTAGCTTAACCTTCTGTTTTCTATTTGTCAAGTAATGAGTAAAAATGGATAGTTGTGTATCTCTAATACCATTTTTTTCTAATTTTTGGACAAGGATAGGGATAGAGACCGTGTCGAAGGCCTTTTTTAGGTCTATAAAAACCGATAAACACCTAGTATCTTTGTTGAGTTCTTTTGTATGCACTGTAGTTAAAGAAGTGATAGCGTCTTCCGTAGAAATACCGCGTCTAAAGCCAAATTGAGATGGGGATAGAATGTTGTTGGTTTGAAGATAGCTTAATAATCTGGAATTTAATCGTTTTTCTAATATTTTTGCTATAACAGGAATAATAGAAATTGTCTATAATTATTCACATCACCCACCTGCCCACCCTTATATAAGGCGGTATTATTGATTTATATAAAGGGTTAGGGAAGATGCCTTGTTTAAAACAAAGGCTACTATTTACTTCATTGATATCTGTATCCAGCAGAACAAAAGATTTAGAGAGACTAGGTAAGGAACGTAAATATAGATTCAGGTCATTCTGGGGTGTTTGTTGTTGTTTAACAATTTATTAATAAGGTTTCTTTCATATTTTATTTTTAGTTTTTTCATAAAGTTGTTGCAATGATTTCCGTAATGAGCATATGTAATTTTATTAATTTCACTATAAGGATCGTCTCGGCATTGTTTTTGGAGCTTATTACGATTTTGTATACATCTAAGTATGCCTTCAGTGATCCAGGGCTTAATTATCCGTTTACTTTTAGGGATCTTGTGAATAGTAGAATTTATTTTTAATGACTCAATAAGACCTTGTGTTAGACATTCTGTTATGTAATTAGGGTTTTGTAAGTCTTATCAGAATTTCAGTTTTTATAGGAATATCTTCACTCTTAATGTTATTAACATGCTACTATAGAGATGCAAACTGTAAGTAGTGGAATAATTAAATTTATTCAATGAATAAAAGAAAGAAAAAGTACGAGTTTAAAGTTCAATCAAGTTAAGTAGGTGCTCGTTTCTTCTTACGTGGGTACGTGGGTATGAGCGTAGGGCTCAATTACAGAGGAAAGATGAACTATAAATTTATTTCTTTACTCTTTGTTTATTTATAAACTATCTTTTGCCCGCGACTTCATTCGCGTGGAAGTCGTAAGACTTCATACTAAAATAACATGTATAGTATGTATAGTATAGTAAATAGCTTCAACGAGGATTCTAACTTGCGTAGAAAGACAAACGTTGCGAGTGCGCCGAAAGCCCTATACCATTTTATAATTAAAAAAAAAATCAAATCATTTTTATTTCAGGCACTGTATAAGTAAGTACACACAAATACATTTCACCCATAGTGACTACATGTCATAAATAAGCAGATATATTGTTATCACTAAGTTATATTAAGTAGGTATTTTAGGTAGGTATTACAAATTATAGATTAAATTAGATGAAGTTAATACGTTTATACTTTATAAATAGATGTATGTATTTACAACGTGTAATGGAAAGGATATAGGTATACAAACCAAGGGCACGGCTTCTTTGGATGATATCAAACGAAATTGGAAGGGTTTTTTAATCCTATCTCTACATGTTCGGAAGTTATGAGAATTTTTAATACATTGTTACCAGAAACCGAACTTTTCAAATTGAATTAAACACATCACTCGGAAGAGATTTATCGAGATATTGGCAAGTAACGTGGAAAATTATTGACCTACGTAGTGCGGTGACACGTTTGTTATGATTTGAATTGAAGAAACATGTGAAACTGAAAGTATGGTATCAATTCTTAGAGTATTTTATTTTGAGCTGAAACTATGTAGGTATTTTGATTCTATACCAGCTGTATAATAGCTACTTGCAATGAATTGATAGGTAAAACGATACAAGGTTCTCATCCCTTTCCTTTGCTTGCCAATGCCCTTTTGGCACCAGGCTAATATCGGAATTAACGCTGAAATCTGGTTTTGTCAATATAATTTCTATAATAATTTCACAAATATTTACTATCAATGCCCTCTGCGAATGTTATTTAGGCGCCAGAAGATCCTTGTAGCACTCTATACAGGGATATTTTTAATTGGCTAAATAAACTCCGCAGATTGACATCTAAACACGATAAAATAGAAACAATTATTTTTATTTTATCATGTTTACTAGCTTTCGCCCGCAGCTTCGCCCGCGTGGAAGTCGAAAATTATGCCGCGGGAACGTACTACTGGGATAAAAAGTATCCTATGTGTTAATCTAAGTTATAATCTATCTGTGTGCCAAATTTCATCTAAATCCCTAAGTAGTTTTTTCGTGAAAGAGTAACAGACATCCAAACATCCGTACATGCAAACTTTCGCGGTTATAATATCATTAATTAGTTAGTCATGTCTATATATCGGTATACCCATCAGGTCTGCGTAGGTTTTACATACATAAACTCACGCCTTTGGCCATCGGGGTAGGCAGAAACTACAGAATGCTACCTACTACCGAATACGAGCGCTGCGACACTTTTTAAATGTCGCAGCATCATGCTGAGACAGGGCTTCGTACAGGACTTTGCTTTTAATTTTTAATTTAATTTTTTTGTTAAGTATATTTGTGTAGTTAAGTTTGTGATGTTCCTGTGCAAGTCTAATAAATACTTTCTTTTTCTTTACTACGATCCTTACATACTCCTTTTGCCTCGTTTACGTTCATACATCTGAAGGCCAATTTTCGTAATTTAAACTTTTAAAATCTAGTCACAGTCTCATCTCAGCGACAACCGAATGTCAAAAACTTGTCAAAAATGTATGCAAACTCGAGGTATTATTGACAGATTGAGACTCAGATCAGACTGTGGACGTTCTTAAAATTACGAGAATTGCCCCGCTTGTCTTACATGCATGCCGGTTGGGAGTCCTACGCACCTGGCCTTTCTGGATAACATCAGCAATAAGGTCACTAATGTTACTCATGGGCCGTCCTGCAAAGTTCATCTGGCTATTTAAAAATAGCCCTGTATGAATATGAATATAGAGGTAAGTAAAGGAGTAAAATTACCGAAGGAACTTGGAAAAGTTGGTTGGAAGTGAGAGCCTAATTACAGGGAAAATACTAATTAGGACGTCATTGGATATTTCAAAGGAAACTTGTTTGCACATATGTTTAAAAATAAACGCTTTGCTCTCGGATTTCCTGTATCGTGGGCGACATATACCACGACCTTAGTTTATGTATACGATAAGACTCGGATCAGTATGAACAATAAAATTCTGAAACTATTAGAGGTACCGAGAGAAACTGATTTTAAGTTACCTTGTCATCGATTTTAGTGGCGATTTTATCAAATTAAATAGTTTTTAATTCAGGCTTACACCCATGCCAGTTCAAGCTTACAACAAATCATTTAATAACGTTTAAAAAAAAACTGCAAACAAACTTAGGCTTGTGCAGCCTAATCTAATTTACCTACCAGTTTTGGCCTTCACAACAAGTTTCTATATTTTTCACAATCGTTAATTTGATCTCCTATTGTTAATCTGCAATTAAGTACCTAGTCTACTAATAATTGCTAAGCATTTCATCAAACGTCTGAAAAAATAGGCGACGGTGACTGCCACTGTGGATAATAAGTAATAAAAGTAAATAAATTTGCTTCGCTGCAGGCACGCAATGTAATTCTGACTAAAAATGAATATATTTTTTATGACTTGTCTCAAGGATTTCAAGTAATAATACAATCACACCGCACGGAAACACCTAAATTGGCTCACTAAGTTTATACATACAATACTTGATAAATGTAGCAAGTAAATCTAATTATGTAACAAAGTTTGAAGTGTGTAAAGTAAGATCCCTTCGATACACATAATAAATAGATTAGGTTAGCAAAGGCACGTATAACTACTGTTCCGATCCAAGTGAACTAATTGAGCAAAATAGATGGCACGAGTCTTCCACGAATAATTAAATATTAACTTTAGGGTCTATATACAAATATCGCCCGTTAAGGGGGCACTTCTACCTAATTGGTTTGGCCGTGAGCGGTGGTGAAACTATTATATTTCACTTGTGTCAGTTAAATAATACGAGTAAGTTTGTTTCCCATTTGCATGATAATCCTGAACTGTTTAATACAGCATTTAATTTCACAATCGCGACTAGCGACTGCAATATGAAAAAATCTGTATCAAATCGCAGGTACTGTTGAAAAAGAAAATGATGCCAAAAAAACTTTTAATATTTCCCTTTTTAGCTATAGTACCTACCCCACACCAATCCGAAATTTCATCATCTTTCTGGTCAAAACAATGCATATGCGATAGCAGCAATCGCGGTTGATTTGCTGTTATTTTTTTAAGCGTTCCGTTGTCTGTTTGCGAAATGCATCATCAGATCTATATGAAATTTCAATGGGACTATTTCGGTATAAGCCCCTTGCGAACAAAAAAAAAAGAATTTTGCAAATCCGTCTATATATGACGGAGTTATGCCCGCATACAAAAAAAGAAGGTTGCACCTTTCTTCATCAGCTCAGCGTCATGAGATTTATTTATTTATTTGTAAGAATGTAGTTTTACATAGTATGGTGTTAATAGAGATGATGATGACCATACGCAAATATCTTAATAGCTTTAGAAAATATATGAAAAACATTGTTAATACCTATACCGATTTCCCTGGGATTCCATCATCAGATCCTGACTTGGTGCCAATGGGACCACCTCAGGAGTATACTCTTTTAAACTAAATTTTTTTTTGAGAATCTTTCCACAAATGGAGCTAAAATCGGTGAACATACAAAATAAAAATACGTACAGTCGAACATACGTAGAACCTCCTCCTTTTTTGAAGTCGGTTAAAAAATATAATCACAACCCAAAAAAATACCAAAAGAAGCGGATCATCATCATTATCATTTCAGCCAAAAGACATCCAATGCTGGACATAGGCCTCCCACCAAGCACCGGCACTTCGATCGGTTCTGCGCTTCTCGCATCCAGCGGATTCCTGCGGCGAAAAAAATAAACAAAAATAGAACTCGATCTGTAAACAGATTGTTGGTGAAACTGCAACATCTTGTTACACACGTACCTACATGCAATCACTCTATTTCGCCACAGTTGTACCGTTCAACAGTGTACAATAAAAATTGTATCAATACTGTTCAGGACAGAACAAATTATCAGGATGTCATAACAAAAACGTAACTCATTTCTAGTAGGTAGATACTTAGAATTTCTAAGAAAAGGTTGGGGATGTGTCATGTCAGCGCAAGTGTCTTGTAATTGGTCATCACATCTCGAAGCGAAATTGAAAAACGCGACCATATAAGGTAATTGCGCATACGACTGCACCCTCATTGGCGGCTAGTCTTGACCACTGCCCCCCGTACCCCACACGTCGCTAGACTGTATAAATACTTCCGTACGGGATAGAAAAAACTAGTTTGGTTCCTGTCCCCCGCTCTCAACTATACTTATAAGATAACGTGTGTGATGTGCTTATTGTAATACAGATTGTAATAGTAAATCTAAAGTTCTAGTATTTTAATCAGTGATAGATAGGATAGTAAATCGTGTACCTTACTAAGTAACTAATTGTACTAATTAACCTGTGAATCGTTGATTCAATTAAAGACTAAAGTATTATCAAACAACGTGTCTCATTTCACACTCAATACTAGCGCGCAAATGTACCTACTGATAATCGGTCTCGTACATTTATGGTCCTTCGAAACGGATATTATTGTGAGTGTGAAGTGCGTGTAGGGTCGTGATAATAACAATGCCGGTAACACGATCAACATCGGGACGTGCACGCGCGCACGCGGCCCTCGCCGCGGCTGATAACGAACCGGTCGCCGCCGCCGCCCGCGCTAACGAGCCCGCCACTCGCGCGGAATCTACCACCACGTCAAGTATCGAATTTACCAGAACTTTGGATAAATCATTGGAGAAGAGACAGGAACCTTCTCGCTCTTCACGAACTAAGGCGTCCGTGAAGAAACTCAGGTTAGCACGTGCTCGCGAGGCGCTTATCGAGCTAAAGGTTGAGCTCGCTACCGCCCGCATCGCGACGTTAGAAGCGGAATCTGATGAAGATGAAGACGAAGTCGAGGACGAGGTCACCGTTACATCAGAAACGGACAGAAGAGTTGGGTTATGGTTGGAAACTAACCAGCCACTCGCGCGCGATGACACAGCTGAATGTGTTTTCCCTCCTCCGCTCGCGACCGCCCCGCCAACGTCGGAATCACTAACAACGATGCAGGAGCCAACGAGACCTTCGCAGCACGTGGGTCTACCACTTGTCGCTACAACAGTGCAGACCGCCGCAGTAAGTACTGTACACTCAAATACAAACCGAGTCGACGCACCGCCGCCACCGGTTATTACCACGCTCTACGAGCCCCGTAATCAAGGTCGGATGGCGACAGCCGCGCCGCCGACAACAGCTGAATGGGCTTATCCATTAACGAGTCACGCTCGCGCTACCGCGCCGCTATACTCGACTGTGTGGTCGCAACCACACAACACTAGCGCACCCGCGCCCTACGAGCCCCGCACACAGGCGGGTAAACATGAGGTTAAGGTAGAACCAAGTGCCGCTCCGAAGACGAACTCAATAGATATCTCGGAGCTCGCCGCCGCGATCACTATCGCCGCACGTACAGGTACGTCATCGTCAGTACACTATCGATATCAATTAGACCTGCCCCGGTTCGGCGGGGCACACCAAGAGTGGCTTATGTTTAAGGCGGCGTACGACGAGTCAGCGCCGTCATATACTGACTGTGAAAACATAGCACGACTCAGGAAGAGTCTGTTTGGACGCGCCAAGGAGGCCGTCGAAAGCCTACTAGCTTACTGCCCGGCCCCATTTGAAATTATAAAATCATTAGAGATGAGATTTGGTCGGTCAGATTGTATTGCGTTATCGGAACTGGAACGATTACGCGCACTCCCGCGACTTAATGATAATGCTAGGGATATTTGTATATTTAGTAGCCGTGTATCCAACATCGTCGCCACACTACAAGCATTACGTCGGGTACATTACTTGTATAACCCGGAGGCGACAAAGCTAACAATTGAAAAACTCACACCTACTCTACGTTACCGGTGGTACGACTTCGCCGCCGAGCAACCATATGAGGAACCGGACTTAGTGAAATTGTCCCGGTTCCTAAGCAGGGAATCGGAGCGCTGCGGCCCATATGCGCCGCCGGAGACTACAGCGCCCGACACAACAATACAGCGGACGTCGGCGAACAAACCTCCGCCCACTCGCTCGCGAGCGTACAACGTGGCGGAATCGCAGAGTCGTAAGAACGTGAGTACATGCCCCATATGTTTAATAGAGGGTCACAACATATCTAAGTGTGAGCAATTTAATGCAGCCGTAGCTGAGGAACGTTGGAACATAGCGCGGGAGCGTGGACTATGTTTTACGTGTTTACGTTTGCGTAACAAGGCGCATAAGTGTAATCGTAAAAAGTGCGGCGTGGGTGGTTGCGAACGAATGCACCACTCACTATTACATAGAGAGCCGGTGAGTGTAGAAACTAAAACTAACACTGAAACTGATGAACCTGCAAAGGAAACCGTGGCATCGACGTGGATTCAACAGGCATGTAAGTCATACTTAAAAATTATTCCTGTAGTGATATCCGGACCGGCGGGAGCGGTGCAAACACACGCGCTCCTAGACGACGGGTCGACCGTCACACTCATTGACGCCGATATCGCCGACAGAGCGGGCCTACAGGGACCTCGGGTACCACTTCAAATAGAAGCGATCGGAGACACAAAGGCGTCACCAAACTCATGTAAAGTACGCGTTAGCATACAAGGGCAGTCTAAACATAAACACGTTATTAACGCTCGAACTATAGCCGATCTACGACTATCCGCTCAAGTAATTACGCGACAGGACGTCGCCGACTGCAAACATTTGCAAGATCTGGCGGAGTACTTCAAGTTCGAGCGGGCGTCGCCGAAAATACTGATCGGCCAAGACAACTGGCACCTCCTCGTGTCTACTAAGGTAAGGCGCGGCCGCCGCGATCAACCGGTCGCGTCATTAACGACATTGGGTTGGGTACTACATGGAACACACAGTCGGTCGCTTGCGCGTCCGGATCGTGTCAACTATGTCAACACACACGAGGAGTCCGAGCAACAGAGCATGGATCAGCAGCTACGTGATCATTTCATGCTGGAATCCCTCATGATCACGCCTAAACTGCCTACTAACGATCCCGATCAGCGAGCGATCACGCTTCTAGAGGAATGTACGACGGTCCCAGGTAAAGTATATGAAGTGCCGCTACTATGGAAAAGCGATACCGTCGAGATGCCAAATAATTATGAAAATACTTTACGCCGACTACTCAGTGTCGAACGTAAACTAGACAGGGACAGTTCCCTGAAAGAAAAATATTGCAAACAAATGCAAGCACTCATCGATAATGGCTACGCCGAACCGGCTCCGCCTACTTCTACTACTGGACGCACGTGGTACCTACCACACTTTGCCGTACTCGTCTCTCCTGTTACTAACAGGGCGAAGGTACTACTACAAGAAGTTTGGCGCCGCGGCTCCGACTGGGACGCCAACATAGACGCTGATGTCGCCCAACAGTGGGGCGAGTGGACTACACACCTACAGAGGTTAAAGACTGTTAAAATCCCTCGTTGGTACATTGCTTATTCTAAAGATACACCCTTTGAGTTACATGTGTTCGTGGATGCGAGCCAATCGGCCTACGCTGCTGTCGCCTATTGGCGCGCGGCGAACGAGGACGGCCAAGTTACACTGGCGCTGGTGGCTGCGAAGACAAAGGTCGCGCCACTGAAGCTCACCTCAATCCCGCGACTCGAGCTGCAAGTGGCAGTTCTGGGCAGTCGCCTGGGTGCTGCGATTGTGGCCGAGCACGACTACAAGCCGCATCACATCACGTACTGGACAGACAGTACCACTGTCCTCACCTGGTTGCGTAACGGGGCGCGCTCATATCGCCCGTTCGTAGCACATCGCATCGCCGCCGTCGAGGAGCATACTAAGCTCAACGACTGGCGGTGGGTGCCCACTGCACTTAATGTCGCCGACGACGCTACGCGCGACGTGCCGCGCAAGCTGGACTCCGATCATCGGTGGTTCCGGGGGCCTGACTTCCTACGAGGCCACCCTGACACATGGCCTGCAGAGCAGCCGGCAGCCCACGAGCTCACCGGTGAGGAGCGTGTGCACCACATCACCGAGTCGGGCGCGGACCCGACCGCGGCGGTCCCCGACCACACACGCTTCTCCCGGTGGGAACGCCTACTGCGAGCGACCGCCCGAGTCATCCAAGCAGCAGAACTTTTCAAGTGTATGGTAAACAAAACAGACCAGGTGAACTATAAATTTACTATTAAAAATAGGGAATCCGATCCAGCGTGGAATAGTAAAAAGTGTAGTGCAAAACTTTCAGTGAGTGCTAAACTCAAAGTGCAAAGTGTCACTAAATTAATACAATTAACTGCCGAACAATTGAATAAAGCAGAAGTATTGTTAATAAAGGTTATACAAAGACAAAGTTTCAGTGGTGAACTCAGTGACACTAACTTAAAAACTGGCCGACTACGGGCATTATCAGTTTATATCGATTCCAACAATTTACTCAAACTAACGTCGCGCGTAAGCGCGGCACAATGCATTTTAGGTCATCAATCGAGTCCTGCCATTCTCGATGGAAATCACCACATCACCCGACTACTCATCGAGGCAGTCCACAGGCGACTGCACCACTCCGGCGTCGAGGCAACTGTCAACGAGTGCCGCACTCGCTACTGGGTGACACGCCTACGCCCCGTCACACGAACCATCGTGTCACGCTGCCTGTACTGCCGAGCGCGCCGCAGCGTGCCGCCCGAGCCGCGGACGGGCGACCTGCCGCCCTGTTGCCTCGCCCATCAAGAGCGCCGCTTTCACATACGTGGGCCTCGACTACTTCGGGCCTCTCTACGAAATCATTTACTGCTGCACGGCCCGGCATCGAACCCGCCACCTGGTGACTTCAATGACCAGGACCTCATCGGACGAGCGCAATGGCGCGCCTCGCAGCGACTGGCCGACCAGTTCTGGGCAAGATGGGTGAAGGAATACCTGCCTGACCTGCAGCATCGGCGGGAGCCCCACGGACGTGGTACTCCAATACTCACCGGGGACGTTGTACTCGTTGCGGATAGCAACCTTCCGCGGAACTCGTGGCCCATGGGATTGGTCATTAGGACGTTCCCCGGGAGAGATAACATTGTGCGTGCCGTAGATATTAAGACTAAGGGGGGAGTTTTAAGACGACCTGTCAAAAGGCTGGTTAAACTAGTACCTCAAGACGATTCTTAAATATAATGGTGGGCCTGACATCGTCTTTAGTTCTTCCCTTATGCTATTTTTATTTCTAGTGATTGTAATAATTTACGTAAACATGCCTTTGTCTTTGTGATTTAACTTTGTGTATGTAACTGTTATTTAATAGTTTATAATCTTACGACTGTGAATGTTAAGACATCCTGTAATAAACTAAATAACTGAACCATCCACGATGGTTCACGGCGGGAGAATGTTCAGGACAGAACAAATTATCAGGATGTCATAACAAAAACGTAACTCATTTCTAGTAGGTAGATACTTAGAATTTCTAAGAAAAGGTTGGGGATGTGTCATGTCAGCGCAAGTGTCTTGTAATTGGTCATCACATCTCGAAGCGAAATTGAAAAACGCGACCATATAAGGTAATTGCGCATACGACTGCACCCTCATTGGCGGCTAGTCTTGACCACTGCCCCCCGTACCCCACACGTCGCTAGACTGTATAAATACTTCCGTACGGGATAGAAAAAACTAGTTTGGTTCCTGTCCCCCGCTCTCAACTATACTTATAAGATAACGTGTGTGATGTGCTTATTGTAATACAGATTGTAATAGTAAATCTAAAGTTCTAGTATTTTAATCAGTGATAGATAGGATAGTAAATCGTGTACCTTACTAAGTAACTAATTGTACTAATTAACCTGTGAATCGTTGATTCAATTAAAGACTAAAGTATTATCAAACAACGTGTCTCATTTCACACTCAATACTAGCGCGCAAATGTACCTACTGATAATCGGTCTCGTACAAATACAATACTCGAATGTTAAGCCATTGTATTACCTAGCGCTTCTAAACAATTGAATTCTAACAGTATACTACTTTCCTTATGCCCCTTCTATTTCACATTTAAGGCATTGCACAATGAAAAGGAAAATGTTGCCGAAAATATAATAAAATACCCTTCCGTAAGAGCTACTTTTGTCTGGTTAGCAGTAAAGCCTTGTTTACATTCGTATTATAAAAGTAAGATACATTGGGAAGATAAAGTGTGTATTATTGCACATGTAATATTCCCTCTGTTCTGTACGCTAGTATCTGTAGAGATTTACTTCTATGAACCCAGAAAACCTATTCAGGTACCTGCTTTGAGCTAATTATGGAACAGTTAACTTCTACGTAATCTATGTTACAACTACATGGTAGTGATGTTCCGGATCATTAAAAATGTAGATCCGCAGATCCGGATACGGATAATTGGCGTCAAGATCTGCTGAAACGGAAACGGAGACGGATCTTGACGTTCTTACTCAATCGGTGTCGGTGCGCGTGACCTTGAAACGATAGTTGACGCCACTTGACGCTTTGCGTAACAGAACATGTTTCGACTTGCGTTGCGCGGGTATTTCTTTTGTTTTGTTTATAGTTTAGTGTGACACTGGGCAGTATGATAACAAGTTAAAAAAACTAAAAAACACACTATAAAACCAAACTAAAAAAGTAGAAAATAATTTAATTCAATTAAAAAGCGTGGGGTGCTTTTTGAGGTATTTTTATAATCAATTAATGTCAAGCACCCCACGCTTTTTAATTGAATTAAATTATTTTCTACTTTTTTAGTTAGGTTTTGAAAGCGTGTTTTTTAGTTTTTTAAACAATTATTTATTTTCTATTTTTTAGTACTGCTAACTACAAAAGCGTGATTTTTTCAGTTTTTTTTCCTGTATTATTTTCTATTTTCCTCTATTTTTTTTTTATTATTGAACTGTCATCGGTCCTCGATAAGTTTACAAAGTTTAAATGAAATCTGACCGTTTAAAGTGGATCAAAATCGCGCTCTAAGGAGTCGGTTACAAAAATACAAGTGAAGCATAGGCTTTGTAGGCATTTTTACACGCTTTATATTAATAAAGCATGTAAAAATGCCTACAAAGAAGTTTAATAGTGCAATTTGGAATTATTATTGAGATAAAAGATCCGTCAAAAATGTAACAGATAGGGATACGGAGACGAATCCTTTTTCTCCCGTGGATATCCGCGGTTACGGGTACGGATATCGAGAACATCACTGCTACATACATACATAAAGTCACGCCTTTTCCCCATAAGGGTATGCAGAAACTACAGAACGGTACCTGCTACGATCTTAACATTCTACTTTTGCCTCGTTTATGTTCATACATATATGGTTTTACACGCACGCCGGTTGCGACTACTACGCACCTGACCTTTCTGAAGAACTTCACCATTAAGGTCACTATGTGTTCTCATAGGGCGTCCCCTCTCGGCGTTTTCACTCACATCTGCCTTGTGTTAGCCGCCCTTCATGTTACATCTAATGTAAACTTAACCAAGTATTATCCTTAAAAACATAAACAAGTACATAATATTGCATGATACAGTGAGAGAGATCGTGTAAGTCTGTATCTTTTCATTAGGGCACGTGTGTACTGGTATGTTAATATTAACGTATAAAACTGTAGGTACACAGTACAAAGTGAGCTCATGCTGTGGTAATAATAATATTAAGTTGCCAGCAAGATTGGTAGCTGCAGGGTTACTGTCAAAATGCGATGGCTGTTTTGTGTGGATGTGGTAAATTTTCCATCAACTTGCTCTTTTTTGTGTTTTTGTTCTTTTTCTGCGGCATGTTTACTGTACAAACGTAGTTTTTTTCATTCTTCTTTTCTTTTAATATATGCAGTTGTGTACAGTAAGGAGTCATAAGTGCAGTAGCATACTAAGGGTTATATTGCTATAAACGCGCGGTCCAGGCCGTACCTACATCTGTGTGTATAAGTGATGTATCAACACAGAACGCACAACTCAGGACTCACACACTGACGTCGAATGAAACAAAAAGCATACTCTCCTTGGATTCATTCAAATCTCAAGACTCAGTACTTCTAACAAGTTTGAAACCTAAACCTTGACGCCTGAACCACAGACCTGACCTGACGCCAATTGCAAGTTTTTTTTTTAAACCGCCTCCCTCATATCTCCAATAGAGTGCATTTTTAGGCAGATACCTTTTTTATACGACTTCTGTGTTTTTTTTTGTATTCCCCTCATATTAAATTAAATTGTCTAGTCTATTTTTACCCTTTTATTTGTTAGGGATAGGTAGACACGACAAGGTCTGGGTTCAAATATCGCAATTAGACTTATAATTTTCATTCCAACAATAATCTTCATGTATTCTTTAATTATTAGATAAATTAATAAACCATAATAATCATGTTATTTTTTTTTAATTTTATTACTTAAATAAAGGATTAAGATTTTTTTATAAGTGATTACAAAATGGATATTCTTTATAATTTTATGCAGTATAAATATAACTAATAATAACTTCTTGTTAAAACAGTTTATTTTCTAATAAAGAACAATTTATTGAAGTAGCTAATCAGTGAACTATGTTAATCAGGCTTAAAATATTGTATCTTAGTAATATCATAATGTGCTGTATTTAGTACTGTGTGTGGGTACTCTAAAGAAACTATATAGGTATGAGGAACAGGGTGTAAAGTTCACTCATACTCTATGGAAAAGGGAGGATCCTCCGACCAGACGGGTATTGTGTCTGGTGGGCAATTGCCCGATGGTTTATGTCGGGATGTTGTAAATATGTCAGTTTCGTGGTAAACTGTAACTGCGCGATATAGGATTTCTGTGACGTCCAGACGTGTAGTTCGCATGTGGCATTGTAGATAGCGTCACATCACTTTTTGTGTTTCAAGATATTTGTTGCGAAGTATTTTTCTGTTGTGCCGCTACAAAACTACAACTAGTAAATCTACACAAATCTACCCACGTAAATATAACAAATGCAGACTCGTTGTCACAATACAATTAAATGACTCACTACTTTCATTCTACTGCGAGTGAGTTTGTTCTATCTCAAACCTCAAAGTTAACAAATTGTATTTAATTGGACTTATACGAGTAGCTTTAGTATTAATTATCAATATGGAAAGTGAATTGAAACGTAACCTCAAAATAATCCATATTACGGATATGACACAATATTATTTCAATATTACTAAAATTTGAAATTTTAAAAACCCCCGACCCAAACAAAAACTCTAAAAAGTAAAAAAATAACATTTATTGGCCTTTTAAGTTGTAGGTAATAATATTGTTCAAGGCATTGTCAAGTCGGGGAACAGCTAATCAAAATGCTAGGCCTCCGCTGTTTGGCGTTTTTATTGACCAATAAAGGCCAATAAATGTTATTTTTTACTTTTTAGAGTTTTTGTTTGGGTCGGGGGTTCTTAAAATTTTAAATTTAACTTTTATTTCCTGCTTTTTAAACTTAATGTCTCGCTTAAATCTGCGCAGCGTTGCGTATGTTTCCCACAGTGAAGTTTGTTACTAATTTGTACTCATTCCTCGTCTTGATCACCATTTATTTATAACCTATTCATTGAGACCTTTTCAATGAGCCCAAAAACGATACTTCTGCTCTTTTTTGGTGAGTAACTTGGGTATCCTGGAAATTCCAGGTGATGCTCCAGCATCAGTTCAAGGTTACTTTGTTCGTCTAATATCATTAAAGTAATAGAATACCAAATTTCGACTTGATCAGACTCATGGAAGATGCTCAGATCCCTTCATCAACCAGAAAAGAGATGATAATTTCCAAACGGCTGAACCGATTTTGATGAAACATATCTAAGAACACTCCCGATTAATTCATCTTTCAAACAAAAAAACTAAATCAAAATCGGTTCATCCGTTTGGGAGCTACGGTGCCACAGACAGACACACACACATACACACAGACACGTCAAACTTATAACACCCCGTCGTTTTTGCGTCGGGGGTTAAAAATTAATAAGTATTTGGAATTTATTACTTAATGTTTATGTTTTTCCGTTAAATATGGTTTTTGAGTTGGTTTTTGATGAAGCAAACCTTATGCGAGGAGTGTATGGCGCACGATTCGTAAACACCTGTCGAATAATTTGGCAAAATGTCTTGTCGGTATGAAATCACTTCTTTCATATTCGCTGACAATGGGCTGTCACTCCACCTCTTATAAGAGCTGGGGTCTTCCACTTTGCTTTCTACGGGCAAGGCTACCCTCTTCCTCATATCTTTGCACCCACCGACTCACACTATTTCTCTAAAACAGAAAAGGGGTACTGTTAGGCTACTAAGCAAAATACATACTAATATGTATTACTATTTAGAAACAAAATTATTGAAAATAGAAATTTCACATCAATATTAAGTAAGTATAATGTTGTTTTCATCGTTAATTAATCTAGGAAATAAGATAACTTTGAAATGGCCAACCAAACTTTTCAAAAAAATAACTACAAGGATCAGCAGTTAAACTTTAATTAGATAAAAGTTTAATAAAATTATTGAATCATAATACTCACACTCAGTCCAGTTTCATCAGATATTTGTGATATATTAAGTCCGCTTTTATGCAGCGCAACAATATTCGCTTTCATTTCTATATTTAAATTGGCTTGCATTTTAAAATGAACTAGAACACCGCTAATAGATTAAACACACGTCACTAGCACACAATAACAACCAACAACGTTCTGTTTACAAACTCAGCCTATAACGTTCTGGGACACAGACCTCCTCTCCGTGAGAGGAAGTGGGCCGTAATCCTCCACGCGGGCCCATTGCGGGTTGGTAGATGTCACATGTGTTCGAATTTTTGGTTCTAGGAAATACCAGTTTCCTCACGATGTTTTCCTTCACCGTTTAAGAGCAGTGGTGATGAAATTATTTACACAAAGTAATGCGCCTGGCTGGGTTTGGACGCACGACCTACAACTCGTAAGTCGCGGCCGTTACCCCTGGGCCACCACTGCGCGTTCATTCGTGAATGATTCATAAGTTAACTGCACCTTAATATAATTTAAATTTATTTAAGTTTCTGTGGGTATATACATAAAGTTTTACGAGTTTAGTGAACAAGACAAACAGAACAAGAAACTATAGTCAAAAGCGTGATTATTCGAGTAATTTTTAAAACATTAAAAAACTATCACCGCACGTGGGCTTCGAACCCGCGACTTGCTACGCATAAACGCGCTAACCCAAATACGGTAACCGCTAAGCTATCATGCTATATACTTTAATGGTTTAATTTATGACATACAATCATTTGTAAACGTATGAGAGTGTGTCTGGGTGTCTATAGTATAGAAATTACGTAAGTTAAACCGAAGTGTCAATTTATTGCTTTGTGAGATTGCTACTCCACTTATGACCGCTACTGTACGTCAATTTTGTGCTATGTTCAAGTATCTCAACATGTTGTAAAAACTAAAACTTCCAAGCAAAAACTACAAGTAAATAAGTGTTGCCGATGTTATTGAATTACTAGTAAGCGCAAAATATGTACGGTCACCAAAAGAGTAAATGAAGTTTCCAAAAAACCAATGGAAGTTATCGAATAAAATTTAATTAAATGAATGGAAAATAAACAGTTCATTTATCAAATTAAATTTCATTCGAAAACATCCATCGGTAACTTCAACTATATCCGACGATCCTGGTTACTTATCTCTTTTGGTGACTGTTCCAGTTTAGGTCTATAATATGAAAAAGTAACATTACCTAAGTAAGTATATAAATTAACAGTGTAAACAAATATTTTATACACAACAAGGTATAATAGCTGCCACTTTCCACAATACTGAGAATTCATAGCCACAATACGTCTTTGTATTACACGTCTACGTCTTAATAATATGAAGCAGACTAACAGCGATATTCTTAAAAGAGGAAAAGTCAAACTTTTACAGTCACATTGTTTACTGAAAAAGCACAAAACTGAAGACCCTGCGGTCAAAGTCACGCTGCTTTGTTTCATGGAAAGAACATAACAAAAGAACAAAAAACTTTTTAACAGTATTGAAAGCCACGTGAGCCGTGCGGCAGTCACGCGGAGGGGAGACCGGGATTAGAAGTCACATTTTTTTTCTTTTGCATTTTTTGACTATTTTTCTCAGATAAGGATGGGCAAATGATATATAGATGGATAGGGTATTTATTCTAGTTTATAAATAAATACGTTTTTTTCGCTAACACTACGTGCGGTGGAAATATTAGTTTTTTTATGAAAAAAGAGAAGTGTGACATTTAACCCCTTGTCAGGGATGGTTGTCACAGGTGTTGGGGTATGTAACCGACTCCTTTGAGCGCGATTTTGACCCACTTTAAACGGTCAGATTTCATTGAAACTTTGTAAACTTGTCGAGGACCGATGACAATTCAATAACTAAAAAAAAAAACACGTTTTTGTAGTTAGCAGAACTAAAAAATAGAAAATAAATAATAGTTTAAAAAAGGATTACAATAAAATTCATTACTGCGTACGTACGTTACATACTAGACGTATCGGTGGTACGCAAAGACGAAACATACTCTAAAATATGCGTACTTTGTGGACTAGGTGGAACAGGTATTTGGATCGAGTGTTTGTACGAAATTGGACTAGGTGCACCTAGTCGACTCATCTCTACTATAATATAAAAAACTTCTCTTTTAAAGCCAAGGAAACAAAGAAACCCGCATGGAAATACAGTTTCATTAAAAAAAACATCTTTTCTTAAATTACGATAAATGCTTACGCGCATAATATGATTGTTTTGTTTTTAGGGTTCCGGAGTCAACAAGGTATGATTTCGTCATGGCCGTCCGTCTGTCCGCAGCTTAGATCAGAGACTCTTAGTGCTACAAAGCTTAATTTTTAACACGCTTTGTATTAGCTTCACTTGTATGTTTGTTTGTTTGTATGTAACCGACTCCTTTGAGCGCGATTTTGACCCACTTTAAACGGTCAGATTATGAAATCAGTTTCAATGATGAAACTTTGTAAACTTGTCGAGGACCGATGACAATCCAATGACTAAAAAAAAAACACGTTTTTGTAGTTAGCAGAACTAAAACATAGAAAATAAATAATAGTTTAAAAAACTAAAAAACACGCTTTAAAAACCAAACTAAAAAAGGAGAATATAATTTAATTCAATTAAAAGGCGTGGGGTGCTTGACATTAATTGATTATAAAAATACCTCAAAAAGCACCCCACGCTTTTTAATTGAATTAAATTATTTTCTCCTTTTTTAGTTTGGTTTTTAAAGCGTGTTTTTTAGTTTTTTAAACTATTATTTATTAAGCTACACATCACGTGTAGCCTGAAAAAAACATCGGGATGTAAGTTTTCTCGTCAGCTCCTTGGTATGGGGTGTCTTTGGATAGGTCTTTCAAAAACATTGCGGGTCTGCGAAATCAATTTTTTGATCTGTTTCTGAAATATTAAGCTTTAAAGTGCAAATCTTTGTTAGATTCTAGCCCTCTCCCCTTCCCCCACTACAAGGTAAATGGCTGTTTTTTGATATGTGAAAAAAATTACGGTAGACATACTCGTATATGTGTATAGGTAAAGAAGTTCAAAGGAAAACTATCACAGCTAAGAAGGCTTTACAAGTTAACGAGTGATAGTCGACCAACTTACGTTTGTAGTTGGAATGTGTGGTAGAACATAGTCTCTTTCAGTGATTGGGCTACCATTGGTATTCATAAAAGTAGAACACGACTTTAAGAGCTGTACAATGAAAGGACTTAGGTAAGCAATGCTGAATTTCACTAATGTGTTAGAAATTATTCTAAAATATTTAAAACAGTTTGTTGGATGGCTAAGTCGCGTTATTTGATTTCAAAGATTAAAAACAGCAATAATGTAATTAAAACGACTTGGAATATTATTAATAGTGAAACGGGAAGGTCTCTCGAAGCTCTCTCGAAATACTGACTACAGCCTGTCTATCAATGACAACATAATAACATCAGACTCGCAAGTCGCTGCGGCTTTTGAAAATGTATTTACAGATATTCCCGTTTCAACTACAAAATCTCTAAACTCATCACCTTTTGTTGCTGAGTCTTTGCTTAGGTAAAATGTTATTGTCTGTGATTCGGAATTTAATTTTGAACATATAAGCTGTAGAGATATAATTAAAATCTTTCACCCTTTGAATGTAAAAAAGACTGCACATCGGTGGGTTAATTCTGTGGAAGTCGCTAAGTCTATTATTGACATTGTAGCACCTATTTTAGCTCTTATATTAATTGTATCGACTGTGTGGAGTTTCCTGACCTTATGAAGAATAGTAAAATAATACCTTTGTTTAAATCAGGTACTATATCAGACTCCTCTAATTTTCGACCTATTCAGTACTGCCTACCTTCAGTACAATTTTTGAAAAATTAATTTTAGACCAATTGCAAAGATTTTTTAATAAACATAATATAATCTATTACATAGCAAAAAGTTCGGTTTTACAAGGGGTCGTTCAGCTACCGTCTTGAACTCTTAGGGCATATTTACAATGCATGGGAAAATAAATACAATGCCCTAAAGCATTTGATTGCGTGCTTCATGAAACTTTAATCATGAAACTCCGCCACTACGGGATCGGGAACTCCGCTCTGGATCTTCTTATTTCATACTTGAGTAATAGAATTCAGTGTGTTGACGTAAATGGAAAGATCTCCCGGATCCATAGTATCAATGGGAGTACCACAGGGCTCAATTCTTGGTCCTTTCTTGTTTCACATTTATATTAATGACTTGCCTTACCTCATAAAGGATAATCATGATATAGTGTTGTTTGCGGATAATACTTCACTTTTGTTTAAACTTAAACGTCAGCAGCTAGTTAATGCCGATGTAAATAGCGAAATCTCAAAAGTAGCTCACTGGTTCAATGTTCATAATATACTTCTTAATTTAAAAAAAAAACAAATGCATTCAGTTTACGCTACCTCACGTTAAGCAGGTGATAACTAATGTGTTGATAAAGGGCGAAGAATTGAATCCTGAAGATAGCACTGTATTCTTGGGCTTAACTTTGGATGCCAAGCTTCAGTGGGGCCACATATAGATAAATTGACGAAAAAGCTAAACTCTGCAGCATACGCTGTTAGAAAAATTTGTAATTTACAGACAGCCCGTTTAGAGTACTTTAGCAATTTTCATAGTATAATGTCGTATGGTATTCTGTTGTGGGAAAATGCCGCCGACAATCAGACTATCTTTATCTTGCAGAAAAAAGCTGTTCGATCAATCTATAAATGAAGTCCGAGCCACTCTCTCAAAGACAAATATAGGGAAATTAATGTAATGACTGTGCCTTCACAGTATATTTTAAAAAATCTTTTAATTGCCCATAAAAATATTAAATTGTTTAAAAAATACAGTGATATCCATAGTATAAATACTAGGAACAAACATTTTTTTGTACCACCAACAAGGCTCAAGAAAATAGTTGTATCATACAGATGTCAATGTATACGCTTTTATAATAAACTTCCAAGCCATGTTCAAGATGTAAGTCTCAATAAATTTAAATCATTCATTAACCGTATATTGTGCCTGAAAGTCTTTTATACCGTTAAAAATTATATTGAGAACAAAAAAAACATTGCATACTGAAAGTTGTTTTTTGTTTTTACAATCTTATACTCTTTGACATTTGATGATTATTATAAAGGTACAATTTGACATGAATATTTACTTGGAGGAGTATATTATTATTATTGTTTCAATTATCGTGAATGTGAGGACTATGTAGATCATGTTTTCTTTTTTGTTTTTGTTTTTCATCTCTTTCTCAGTTAATTTTTTATGTTAATCTGGCAGTTTGAGTACTTTATGCGACCTACCAAGATCTCCTTTCTTTGATATTATTCGTCGAATCGTTGTGCTCCATATGTTCTAAGTTGAGCTGCATGATTACTGACAAATGCGTGCACTGACAGGACAGGTCCAGTCAATCTGTTTGGTTCTTTCCTCAAAAGACCATATTAGACACCAATCTGCATGGTCCTCAAATGATCTGACCAAGATTATGTCTGGACTTTAAAAGAGACTGTGACCTCTGAGTTTGTTTCGGCCTGTCTTCTCAGAGTAGTCAGATAGGAAACGCCGACCTCATCTAGTTTTAAAAATATGATTGACGTGTAAAAGTGTTTGTTTTTTAACCTACTTACAGAAATAAAATCATTTACCATTTATCATATTTTTCAATCAAAATGTTAAGTTTGTTCTCGGGATAACTTCATCCCAACTACAGAACTCCTCATCGTTTTGTATAATTTATTAAGGATATGTTAGAATTCTACAAAAAATAATGCAACTTCCGTCATCGCATACATTAGCTCATAAACCTCCGGAATGCCAGTTACGTTTCGCTGTAACAATTGGACTAATTTCAATAATTATTCAATTCCAATTAGTTTGTGTGCCAAGTAGTAACTAACTAAAACACAGTGGTCGGAAATTGGCATAGAAACTAAATCACTACTTAAAAATACAACTCGTAATCCGAAATCTATTATTTGATTCGTACTACCCTTCCTAATCCGTCGAGTGCGAAAAATATACTTTTTAGGGTGACCTACCACTAGACAGTGCTCCAGCGTAGGCGTTAACGTCGCATAGACGCCACATCACTCATATATTATGCAAGCGACCCGCTCCTGCTATGGACGACGTTTACGATTTGACAAACAAAACATCCAGATATCTTTATTTTATGTTAGCCCATATTGTGTCCCACTGCTGGGCAAAAACGTTCTGCGTTCTCTGGGTATTTTAGCCCTGTAAACCTCATCAGATCGTCATATAACCTTCGCCGTGGCCTACCTCGACGGCGGATGTTCTTCCTTTTTACTATATGTAAGTTACATATTAGTAATATTACTCACCTACATAATTATACACATACGCAATGACGCCTCCTTCGATTACGTATCTCAAAACATTTTCTTTTTAGCATCATAGCCAACAGTAGCCTACTGTTTCTCCAGCGGAATTCATTTTGTCAATAATTGTACCTAAATCTCTCACTTTCGGGTGGTGCGGCGTCTACGTGGCGTCTATGCGACGTCTATACTGCGTCAACACCCACGCTGAGTTAACGCCTACGCTGGACCGATGCGTAGAGCAAAAACACTCGTAGGTCAATTTTGGATGAAACTTAACTCAAAACTAACAACAGCAGTAATTTATATGGAATGCAATAGAGAATTGAGTATTGAGTATACAAAAAAAAACTGCATTGAGTACAGTCTACCAGTCAGTAGCAGATCAATTCCACGATCCTCAAAACCCATTTTGCAGCGCACTTCAGATATGCTACTTATTTTGACAGTGACAACAGATCAATGACAACTGACAGTTCGAATGCGCAAACAATAAATTATTGGCATTTAAAAAAAATGTGTTCAAACAAAGTGAAGCCCTGACTCCTGCGCTAGGTGTAAAAACACATGCGTTACAGACTTACAGTACAGTGTCTTCTCCCAATCGGTGGTTTCTGAATTATATGCAATAAACATCGTTTGAAATAACTTTACGACAAAAAAAAGCTTGTAAATGAGTTTTTACGGAAAAGCCTAGCTGCTCACAGTTAACAATGGTACAATTTCATTAAAAGTTGAACTAAAAGTTGGACATAATGATCTCTTCAGAGGTTTTTTCCTACAAACTTTTGCGCTTAGTTATAATAATGAAATAAATCCTAATATTTTTTTTCGTTATGGGAAAGCTGCATTCCCGAACTTTCCAACTTAAGATATAAGTGCAGTAAGGCTGCCTGCAAAAAGTATAGGCCACCAACTACGTGAGTGACGTAAGAGGTGAAAACTAAGAAATAAACAGTCTTTCTCAGCGCTTTTCCTCCACATTTATTATTATGCGCACAGCTAAAATGTGGAACTCTCTGCCAACATCTGTATTTCCTTCTACGTTTGACCCGTCTGCCTTTAAATCAAGAGTGAACAGGCATATTCTAGGCACGTTCTTTCAATCATAGACCTCATCTATCGCCTTCCATCTGGCGTGATCGAAGTCAGTCGTGAGACTGAATTCGATATTTTTATTGCCGAATAGTCAATGATAAAAAAAGTATCTGCTGGGTTACCAATTACAACAAACGCCATCTACCTTATCGCAAAGACATTTAAACATACTTAAAATAAACGGGACAAGATGGGACGGACGGATGGAACGGGACGAACAATAGGTATCGTAATCTACTTGCAATTACCAACTGGTTAAACCTCAGTCAGTTTAGTTCTACGTCTCGTGCTAACGCCCCACATGACAGGTCGCGTACTGTGCAAAAAAGAAAACAATTTCGAAGGAAACTTGTCGAATTGTGCACAAATCTCGTAGTAATAAAAAGACTGGAATAAAGACTGGAGAATATTTTTTAGACGTGTAAAACTATAAATGATGGTTGGGAATCAAAGATTGGTGTCATTATAAGTGAAACGTGTTAAACCTAGCCATTATGTAATTTTGCAATATTACCTACATAAGCTGGATGGCGTCACTGAGACATGGGATCACAGTTTTTCTATGACATTTCTTCTGATAGCCTCTGTAGAGTCTTTGCTATCGTCACTGACATCGCCGTCTAGGTAGGCCACGGCGAAGGCAGAGTGACGATCTGATAAGGTTTGCAGGGCCAACATGGCTAGAAAACGCACAAAACAGGGAGATTTAGGCAAAAAAGGGGAGGCCTATGCCCAATAGTGGGAATCAAATAGGCTAAATATAGGCTAACAAAATATATATCTTTGCTATATGTACCTACCGTCAGTCGAGCATTGACATTATGTCGAATTAGAATAACTCTTTTACCATTTATTGATTTTTTGCACACATTATTAAGGTGTTTATAAATATAAAACTGCTGTAATTTTATAAACAGTAAAAATTACAAAAAAATTGCAGCCGCTAATCAAAACAATTTAAAAATAATTTCCTTTGCACTTGTTATAATTTGACAAGTGTACTCGGATGTGGGGATGTGGGCCGCACGTGCCACATGCTTCAGCGTACGTAAGCGACATCTATGTCTACGTCATGACTCATTTCCTTTTTTTAAGTCTAGAAGATAAAATTAGACGCAAAGAAAGAGTTTGCAAATAATCTTATGTAATAAACCGGCGGGCAAACAAGCACTTACGTAAAATTATACATTCTGACTATTCACAATACAAAAACATATATAGGTATTCTTTTTACTGTAAGTATAAAGCTAGATATAAGTATAATTAATATAATATTTTAAGTGTGGAAGTCCCTAATCTACGTCATATTAGATCTCACTGTAATATTATTAGTTATCTTGCTGCGCCCTAACAAAGTCATGTACTCACTAGTTTTAAGCTTAGTGTATAAAAATATGGTTGTGCAGGTACATTGTGTATTAAATAAATAAAAAAGAATACCATAGTTATGAAATTGCAATCTTGAGTATACATAATTATGTATTTGGTTCTATCCTCATTTCCTCATGGTCCCGTTTTCTAACATACTTAATCAAGACGCTTGATTTAGGTTCGATGGTTTCTTTCCTCTCCAATCTTCATTTGGTTTATCATTGCTTTAAAAGATCTTTTCCGAATAAACAGCCATTGACTGATTATTTTAGGACTTCACAAACCGTCCATTAGTCGTGTTCTCGGAGATAGAGCAGACACTCTCGAGACTTTGGAGATTAATCACACTACCTTTACACCTGAAAGTCTTCTTATGAAACTCTAGCTAGAGTGATCTTGTAGGTTTGTATACGAGGTAGACTGCACTGACAGAGCTGCTCTGCAATAAATTAGTCTCTTGTGGATGCAAACGATACTCCAGCGGATATATTTATCAAATTATTTGAAACTAGCTTCTGCCAACGGCTTAGCCCGCGTGGAGGTCAAAGGTATCACAAGGGAACGTACTACCTGGATAAAAAGTAGGTACCTATGCGATATGTCAATCCAGGTTATAAACTATATGTGTGCCATTCAGCCGTTTCTGCGTGGTTGAGTAACAAACATCCAAACATCTAAACTTACAATCTTTCACATTTATAATATTAGTAGATTAGTAGGATTTAAGCAGTAGTGGCCCAGTGGTAACGGCCGCGACTTACGAGTTGTAGGTCGTATGTTCGAACCCAGACAGGCGGTTTACTTTGTGTTAAATATTTCATCACCACTGCTTTCAAAACGGTGAAGGAAAACATCGTGAGGAAACCGGCATGTTCTAAAACCAAGAATTCGAAGATATGTGACATCTACCAACGCGCACTGGGCCCGCGTGGTGGATTAAAGCCCGCTCCCTCTTACAGAGAGAAGGCCTGTGTTTCCAGCAGTGGGAACAATATAGGCTGATTATGTAGATGGATTTGTGAAAACCGTTGTTAGTGAAAATGGAACAAAATAAAATATAGAAGCGAAATAACTGTATTTCGATTCTACATATTTATTTTCCATTTCCACTTTTTTTTAACAACGCTGCTACAATTTTAAATGTCATGAACCTAACTTTTTATGCCAAAGCGAATTTTATCCACTAACAGAAATCTCAAATTATTTTTAAAATGTTAATCTAATTAAACTAACACATTTAAAATTAAACATGTAATATAAAGGGCTTTCAAAAACATTCAAAGAAAAACTTTTTGTATGGCAAATGTAATTCGGGGAAAACATAATTTGTCAAAGAACTCTGAACACAATGATGTGTGCGTCACAAATTACGTACGTAAGTTACATAAAAAGTAAACGGTTGCGGGACCCACAAATATAGCTATGTATAATTAAAATAATGATCAGCTCATAATTTTGCTCTAAGATGTTATTACTTTCCACAAAACATAAAATAATAAGGATGATATACACCGACTATAAAACGGGCTGTTATTAGATTTCCTCTTACAGTATCTGCCGTAAGGTGAGCGCTGATAATCCCGTTGATAGCATTCTGGAAGTTTATTACATGTCTCGTCCTCCGAACAATGTTAAAATATTTTAATAATATGAAGTTTCGACATTTTCTCAATAGGCTTTCCATTTTTACCAGATTTCCATTTATCAGACCCTAACTTGGTCTCCTTGCTCTAATATGACCTTCTAAAGCACTTGCCCATAAATTTTGTACTAAATTAATTGTATGGAAATAAATATTATTAAAACGTATTAATAATATCAAGTTTCGACATTTCTATAGTAGTCTATCCAAGCATGAAACATTTAAATTTCTACAATAAATAAATGATCATCTACACCTATATATACCCAGCTCATTTGAAGCAGTAACATTTATTAAGAGAGCCCCGCAAATCGACGACGGAATACGTGTTTCAATTTTTGTTGCGCACTTTCTTAGTTGTTGTTACGACTAACTTTCAGTTATTTGGCGCAAGAACCTTTCCTAATGAGGGTGACATTTAAACAACTGCCTCATAACTCTGCGTTGTTCATGTGTTCATGTACACACACACATACACACGTGCCGAGATAGCGTTTAGTTGTTATTAACGCCTACGTGATCTTTCTCTAACATAACAAAGTCTTCGCACCGTTGTTGATGCAGGTATTATATCGAGCATTTAGGTTTTGTTGTAAAACAGTATGACTGAAAAAGAAAATATGAAATTACATTGTCCTTGTAAAGATTTTTTGAAAGTTTTATTCTTTGCAGCCGTTCTGTTTCTACCACTAGCTTTTTCCCGCGGCTTCGCCCTCGATGAGGTCGGAAATTATGCCAAGAGAACGTAATACACGGATTAAAAGCATACTATATGTTATTCTAGGTTATAAACTAAATGTGTGCCAAATTTCATTTAAATCAGTTCAGCCGTTTTTGCGTAATTGAGTAACAAACATCCAAACATACAAACTTTCACATTTATAGTACATGTAGGAGCAGGAGAATAGGACAAGTTTACAATGACAGATTTTTCGTCAACTCTTGCAGGTAAAAGTGGTTTGCCTTGTGTCTTGTTTGTATCATGCTCGATAGCCATAATAGATATGATTGTACTCCAGATCTGTAACATTTGCAGCTCCATTTAGCCTCGCTTTAGAATCATATTCATACATTTCAAAGGCTTTCAAAACATCTCTCTTTGATAATAGATTTTAATATTAAAATTGAGTGTCAAAAAAGATTTACAAGAAATATTTTGAACTGAGTCTGCCCGCGGGCGCAGTCATGGTTTTAGATATAATCCTTTGTACCGTTTGACATGAGGGTTCGCACTGTCCGCCCTCTCTCGATTGGAGCCAATTGAGCGGACGCAATGTAACCTTTTGAAGCAAACTGTGTTGGGTGCACTTTCACCGCGAAATTAAAATAGTTTGATATCACAATTTAATAGAGCCAGTATTTAAGCCCCGACTTAAGAGTTGTAGGTCGTGAGTTGTAATCCAGGCCACTGCTGTCAAAAACTGTGAAGGAAAACATCGTGAGGAAAGCAGTATGTCCTATTACCAAAAGTTCGAAGACTTGTGACATGTACCAACCCGCAGTAGGCCCGCGTGGTAGATATGGTCCACACCCTCTCACAGAGATGAGGCCTGTGTCTCAGCAGTGGGAACATTATAAGCTGATTGTGATTGTGTGATCACTATTATTCGGTTTATCCACCCTAGTGAATTGTAGATTGTGGTAATTAAAGTATCGGCTAATATATCGGCGCCATTTTACTATCTAACGCAAATCCTATCTGTGAGGCCGTCAGATGCATAGAATGTCATTAAATTGAGTGTTGAATGTATATTATGAGTCAGATATGCTAAAGATATTTTGCCCTTTTTTTCCGGAACATGGCATGTCACAGTGGCTCACAAAAATCAAGCTGTTATCAACCTAAGGCAGGGCAGTTCTTTAGAAGAGAAGGAATAAGTGTTCGCAGGTATATAATCATTAAAGGGGCTTGTGGCTAGATAATAACAGCCGCATGGGTCGATCGGTTAGGTTAAGCTAGGCTTGCCTCTGTTGATCCATGGATGGGTGACCATCTTTTCATACCAAGCTTAACGTGCTTCGAAAAGCACGTTAAGCTGTTGGTCCCGGCTGTCATTCGTGGATCTTTGACAGAAGATACGGGTCATTAGAAGTTCGAAAGTCTGCCAAGGGGTATCGTATTACATAGTAACTGGTTGCGGAGTTCATATAGGCAGGAGAGTAAATCCATGTAAAATACTGGTATTCAGCTGCATCCGGTTGGACTGGAAGCCGACCCCAACATAGTTCGGATGACGTATATAATCATCAACTATCACGCTTGTTTTCTGCGTCAGTAGTTCGGGAATTTTAATTTTTTTCTGGAATTAACACTAAAAAATACAATGCCTATATTTCTGACATACATCAGTTGGAACCATTTTGATGACATAGATTGATTGTCACGTGGCAGCATTGAGTAAATATTTATGCTAGTTAATTCGACTGCATGTCAGTGAAAAACATCAGCCTGTCCATGATCAAGTTTTTTATGGTTGGTATGTGCCTAACATTAACCGGTTCTCCCGAATAACTATTTTATTAACCGACGAAAAAACGGAGGAGGTTCTCATGTCGACGCGTATATTTTTTTTTATGTATTACCACGCATAACTTGTTACAGGATAGTCCGATTATGATAATTCTTTTTTTATTATAGAGGGTATACCCCAAAAATAGTCCCATATAAATTTGGAAAAAAATCCAACCCTAAAGGTAGGAAAACAGGGGATGATTGATTGTTCACTCACAGATTTTAATGCTGAGTTGTGTATTACAAAAAGTAATTAAAAATGAAGCATGTAGTAATTAGTTGATTATAGCCACAAAAAAATATAAAATAAAAACTTTTTAACAAAAAAATGAAACCGCCTCAAAACTGAAAAGCAAAAAATAATAAACCTTTTTTGTTTAACCTTAATAACTAAGTTTGAAAGGCGGTGACATAAAATTAAAATACTTATCCAAAGTCACCGACTTCCGAACTTAGTTATGGTTAAACAAAAAAGGTTTATTATTTTTTGCTTTTCAGTTTTGAGGCGGTTTCATTTTTTTGTTAAAAAGTTTTTTCGCACACATTTAAATAATTATTGTAACGATAAGTAAATGCATTCCGTTAGTGGGTGAGTCGAATACATAAATTATTAATTTACGGTCCCCATGAGGTCCCTACAAGGTCCCCATTACATGAAACTACGACCAACATTGAAAACTTTTTGATATAATACTTACACACATTCACAATCCTCCTACGTGTAATAAATATAATATTATATTTCTATACTAATAATAAAGATTTAGAGTGTTTTTTTTTTGTTTGTTTGAAAGCGCTAATCTCTGGAACTACCTGAAAAATATTTTTGTATTTAATAGCCCAATTCTTGAGAAAAGCTATACATAAATTAAATTAAAAATAAAAACTGTTTATTTCGTAACCATATTTATCATAACTATAGGCTATTAAGAAGTTCCAGTGTGGGCAGGCCATGCGACGGGGTGGGTCGGGGAAACAAGAAATTTCACGCTTAATAAATCGTGGGCTGTTATTTAGACATTACAAACACACACTTCAATTATATTTATTTATACAGACTACTACTACAAATAAATAAAATGAATTGTTTGTTTGTAATGTCAAAATAGCAGCTTTTTACAAGCTTTTATTTAACTTGCAATGTACGTATGTAACTATATTTGTTCGGGTGGAATCTTGCAACTCAATTTTGAAGCAGATATCTTTAACCGATTGAACTGAAATTTCGTATACACGTTTAGTTTAGATGACAATGCATGGTTAGCTATGTGATGTTATTCTAAATCCAAAATGGCGGAACACCTAAGAGAGCGGACTATTCTTTTTTATGCACACCTACAATATGGGTATCAAATGAAAGGGCTTGCTGAGAATAACCAGAAAAATAAATGAAACCAAAAAATAAATTAAAAGTAAAAAATCATTTTTTTAAACAACCTTTTATATAAATGCGCTAAAAATAATAAAATAAACTTTTCTTATAAACTTTTTACTATCAACTTATAACGTCAATACACAATTAATATGATATAAAAACTTATTAAGTTTTTATATCATATTATATAACTTGATCTGATTGATTTTATTTTTTTAAATTTTTAACTAAGTAAATACTAGTACTTAAATCTTGCAAGTACAGGGTGGGCCAAAGTGGGCCTTTACTGTAATCCTGATTTATTTCGCATATTTTTTAATAAACCGCTGGCAGGCACGTGGCGAGCAAGGGATGTCGTTAGACGCGTAATTTCGTGGAATTTTTAGTCGCTATGGAACCTTTCACAGGAGGGCACCGCGCGTTTTGTGTTCGCGCGTAGGTATTACGTAAACAATAATACTGTAACGATTTCGAGACGAATGTACCGTGATCATTTTGGTTTACGAGACATTTGTCGAGCACTAAGCGCAAACTGTATTAGTAAATGGATCAAAATGTTTCAAACAATGACTCAGTGAGGATATTGAATGAAAGGATTATTCAGCGTATTAGCACAAGTTAATCGGTAAGAAAATCCACAAAAATCGATTCGCAAGAGAAACCAAGGCCAAATCATCAAGAGGACCACATAACGATGAGTTTTCTTCAAGAATTTTTATGTCACAATTCTTAGACTAGAGGGGTACCTAATTAATTAACAACACAACAACACTGTTCAACAAGAACCATTGCGTTATTTACGTTGTTGAACAAAAAAAATCGAACATATAAAGCAATTTATTAGCAATAATAGGCTAGGTTAGGTTAGGAGTTGTTTGTTGTTGTTTGTGAATCTGAATCATTTTTAACCGACTTCAAAAAAGGAGGAGGTTCTATGTTCGACTGTATGTATTTTTTTAAATGTATTTTCACCGATTTCTCCCCCATTTGTGGACCGATTCTCAAAATTATTTTTTTATTTGAAATATTATACTCCTGAGGTGGTCCCATTGGCACCAAGTCAGGATCTGATGATGGAATCTCAGGGAAATCGAGGGCAACCCTCAAATGTTATAGGTATTAACAATGTTTTTCATATATTTTGTAAAGCTATTGAGACATTTGCGTATGGTCATCATTATCTTATGACGCTGAGCTGATGAAGGAAGGTACAACTCTTTAACGGTTAGGAGTGGTAGGATGCTCGGGCATAACTCCGTCCAATATACACGGATTAGCAAAATTCTTTTTTGTTCGAAAGGGGTTTATGCCGAAATGGTTCCATTTAAATTTCATATAGATCTGATGATGCGTTTCGGAGACAGACAACGAAACTGTTAAAAAAATTACAGCAAACAAACCGCGATTGCTGCTTTCGCATAAACATGCATTGTTTTGACCCCAAGGATGATGAAATTTCGAATTGTGTGGGGTAGGTACTATAACTAAAAAGTGAAAAATAAAAACCTTTTATGAAAAAACCGACTTCCAAAAAAACACCACAATTTGAAAAATAACTTTAATTTCGGAAGGCAGTGACCAAAATTTAAAATACATAAGTATCTATCCAAAGTCACCGACTTCCGATTATTTTTTTAAAGATTTTTTAAAGAATAGGCCTTCAAAATGATTCAGATTCTGATTGATAGTGTGTTGTGAAATTAAGGTGCTGGTTTCAGCAGAATGGCGTAACCTATCACACTGCTACAATATCCATATGGATTTGGATAAAATTTGGCCCACAGATAGTTTATAACCTGGTAAAGGAAAAATTTATTTCCATAGATTGCAGGTACAGTAAATAAGATGACGGTTAAAATATAGGTTACCTATCCTTGTACAATCTACCTTATATTAGACATGCAACATTATTATAACATGAGAGATTATTATTACATAGATAAATTATTTTTAAGATAGGTATTAAAGTTCAACAATAATCGGCATGGTACAACACGTATGAATTTTTTATCCCGGTACTACGTTGAATAATTTCCGACCTCCACGCGGACAAATCCGCGGGCATAAGCTAGTGATTCCATAAAAGCGACACGATTTATTTCGCGAGTTCAAGTGAATTCTCCAGATTTCAGCCAAACGCCTACTTCAATACGCTTCTGAATATTCGAACAAAATATATATTATCGGAAGTCGTAGGCGAAAGCTATTTGGTATATTCTGTGGTATGTGGTATTTTGAGGTCGGGATATGACGTTTTTTTATTATGGACTCGCTATAACTTTAACATTGTTATTTTTCAACTTAGTGGGCAAGAGAAAATGGCAGGCTCATTGAAATTTTAAACGAAATACCTTCATTTTATCCTAAACCCACGTGATGATTAGCCCACGTTCCCACGGTCGAAATTATATCGCAGCGAGATTTTTTGCGCACTGTTTCTTCAGCGCATTACATAGTGCCGAGAGTTGACAATCGAACCGTGAGTTTTTTCGACGCGCTCGGATGCGCTCTGTTAGATTCCAGGGTACGACTAAACGCCGACTGACACTACGCCAACAGACTGAACACCGACAAGACTTTACTTTAACGGGACTCTTCGCCGACAGGACACTTCGCCGACAGGACTCTTCGCCGACAGGACTCTACGCCGACAGAGCTTATCAGGTAGGTGACAGGTTAGGTTAGGTTAGAATTGCGACGAAACGCGCGCGACCCGAGCGAGCGAAGCGAGCGGTGCCGCGGCAGCGGCCAGCGAGCGCTACTTCCATGTTAGTGGCAGTTACTTGACTATTTAGTAATAGCGCAAGGTTAATTAAGCCTTGTCAGCGAAGAGTCCTGTCGGCGAAGAGTCCCGTCAAAGTAAAGTCTTGTCGGTGTTCAGTCTGTCGGCGTAGTGTCTGTCGGTGTTTAGTCGTACACCCGTTAGATACTCAACGCTAGACTCAACACCGAGAGCTGAAAATCCAGTGCGCAATAAAATCCCGCCGTGGTATTTTTCCGTGCCTGTAAACGTGGGCGTACCCACATTATGTTTTTCCTTGCAAACCAAAGAACTCTATTAGATGCAAATCTCCGACATTATGCACATAGTAAAAGTAACAAAAGTCGTATTTGAAATGCACAAATATCATATATTTACAATGAATTTTGAAACGTTTTACTTTGGAAAAAGAGATTAGATTACATACTCATCTCTAATGGTCCCTAATGATTATATATTTTATAAACCAATGAAAATTAAATTAAAAACTCTTTTGTAACTTTAGAGATATATATTCCTTTGTAGGTATGATTTTTACTTTTTTTTCCTTGTATTTTGTGTTTCACGAACTGTATCCAAATAAACGGTATTCTTTCTTTCAGAAAAATCCTGACCTCCTAATCATTTTCAAGTTAACAATTAAATTCTGATAAGTATTTACAAACCTTTTTCTGCATTAAAAATCTTAAAACAACTTTTGTCCTTGGCTTCGATTTCATTGCCAAGCGGAGATGGAAAACTCAGTACAACACCAACTTAAGAAAGATTGTAAGTCATCCTTCGTTGACCTTTTACAATGTAATTCCTTATCTTATTACTCGATTCTCGATAAAAATAATAAGATCTGTATAAGTTTAAAGTTTATAATGAGTTTTATATAAAGTTAGAGGAATTAATTGTTTAGGTAAGTAATTGACTACCAAGGTAAATTGCCCGTATATTCAAATGATAACATAACGTTACATCACACCTAGTTTAACGAAGGGTTCAACCAATCAATCATTTATTTGCAACGAATGTAGGTTACATTAAAAATACAGGTGGAGTAGATAAGAGTGAGCCACGTACATTCTGCCTGAAAACAGGCACGCAAAACTTATAAAAATGATAAGCAGCTAATTACAAATTAAAATGTCACAGTTAGAATTTTTACAATTACATATACATTATTTCAAATTATATAGAATAAAAAAAAAATGAATAGAATAAAATTAAAAATAAATGTATAATAAGTCCATATTTTCAATTTAACATTAATTATATTTAATATACACATTGCTGATTAACAAGTTTCGTCCATTGATAATCATTAATTGACTAATAATATTTTTCTATTGGGATGGCCACTAATTTCTTTTTAAAGTTTTTATTTGTCTCATTTTTCATAAAATCTGGCAATTTATTGCAGGTATATGGTAGGACCCATACTAATAATACTCTTACCATAGTAAAAGGAGTTCCTAGTACGCTATCTCCGGCCCAATTCGCGATATAATTGCCTACCATACTTGCCTGTCTCAGGGTTGTCACTTTTAGCCACCATTCGTCAAATATTTTAAATTACGATTTTTTATTTATTTTTAGTCGGGCATCCCGCAGTTGACCTTGAGAGGCTGTGACTGCTTAACCGGGCTTTCCTGGGGCTGCCATTAAGAGTTAACTTAACGCCTCCAGCCAGGGCTTAAAAACTAAAAACTTACATACTAAGCGACTGCACGCTGAGGGCACCCCCTGTGGGGTGCGAACCTTGGCTCAGGGCATCACTGTTAGGGGGACAGCTAGTGGGGACAGGCTGGATCAAAATATTGGCATTATTATTATTAGACGGGGAATTTAAAGCTACTGGCTCAGCTGCGGCGCGGGCTGGCGCTTCAACGAGCAAGGGTCGGTCGGGGATCGTGATGGTCGATTAGTTTCTGATTTAAGACGGCTACCCCGTCTTACCCGCTACCCCATCTTTCCCCCCTTCCCCTAACTTATACTAGATGACCGGACAGCCGTTGTCCTTTTTCTTAGAACTCGATCGAAGTGCCACCTACTGGGTCCAAAAGTAAATCTAAGCCATCCAGAGACCCACAGAAACCCACTCAAAAAAAAACATCAAATATCAAATTCGGTCCAGCCGTAGTCGCATTGGAGGAGTTCAGTGACATACACACGCACAGAAGAATTATATAAAGATAACAACACCAATTAAACAAAAGCAATTGTTTTATAATATAAAATATTAATTCCAACCGGTAGGTAATCTCCATTACTCTCGTTATTTGAACAAATTCTAATGTTTCTGCTAAAAATAGCCTCAAATAAATATAAAAGGTAAGCCTGCTATTTATTATAATAAGATGAAACTGAAAACATGAAACTGTTTCATTTCTTGCCAAAGAATAGATAATATCTTGAACTATAGAAATGATAGGTCATTGTAGTTTTGAAAAATCTTTTTAAAAGGCACCTTTTAAAACATAATTTTGATAAATATTGGATCATTTGCTACCTACAAAAAGAACATTCAACATAAATTTCCAAATATTAAAATCGTTAACATTTGTCCAAATAAAACTGAAATTATCTGATTTCAGAAAGAGCGAATATTTTTGCTATTGAGTCCTAGATAAAATTCCGAAAAAATGTGAGTGTCTATAAATACATACGCTTTAAACCACATACCTATTACTCTCGACATTTCACATTATTTTCTCAAGTACTTAAATGAAAAACTTTCACTGAGGCGAATCTAAGACGCAAGTGCAAGTAACGATGCGAAAACTCTATCCGGTGCGGAACTAAAAAGCAGTCAGTGAAGAGTTGTACTTGAGTTTAAATTCAATCCTCGTACTAAATAGAGGAGAGTTACATAAAAACGAGACATCTTAGTTTCGCAGAGCTCTTTCTGTGTACACACGTAGGTACGATGAAGTGATTCTAAATAGTGCACAATCATATACTCACCGTTAACTATCTACACAATAATCCTAGAGTGAATCTAGTCTTGGGATTTGTACGTAACTCCTACCAGACGAAATTATATTTGTAGCTTTCAATTCAAAGCACGTGTGTCGAAATCCTCTGAAATTAAAGGCCGTCCTGTTCTGGACGGTATACACACATCAAAAAAAGTTTGTGATCACTAGCATAAGCTGATATAATATTTTTAATTGAACTTTATCAAGAAAAATTCTTTGCTGTGTGTTTATAAAAAAAATAAAGTAATTAATCATAATGTAATTGTAACAGACATTTTATAGAAAGAAAAATACTGTTTAACCAAACTTAAACAACAATTTATTAATAAAAGGTTTATATTCAATATATTATAACTCCTCCCGTGGCTCGAACACATGCGGTGATCCTCCTGGGCATGCTGAGAATCAAGTTATCCAGCATTTCTTGGGGTAACCTGTCCCATTCTTGAATAGTGGATTCCCTGAGCACTGGCACTGTCTGGGGACGTGACTGACGGTTCCAAACAGCTCACGAGCATCCCACGCGTGCTCTAATGGGTTTAAATCAGGCGAGCCGGCAGGCCAGTCTAACCTTATGACATTGTCAGACCATTCCGAGTAAATACTCGGAATGTTCTGACAATTACATCAATAGCAACTGCTCTATACATGTCTGCTGTCATAAAGCCTCGATACGGGATCAAAGACGTTCTAGCTCCAATCATAATACCACCCCAAAAGGACACTGATTTCCCGCCTTGCTGAACTGTTCCAGTGGCAGTTCTTTGCCTTTCACGGTCTCCTGGTCTTCTCCAGACACGGACACGTCGGTTATCTGGATGAGTACTGACTCGCGATTCGTCAACGAAGAGACAGTTTTGCTAAATGTTTTCTTCTTCATTTTGCCGACGCATAGCCCACTGCAATCTCCGTCGTTGTCGTTGCCGGGAATTCAGAGGAGCACGCCAAGACCTCCATGCTCGTAATCCAGCCTGGTGCAAGCAATTCTGAATGGTCTGAGTGCTAAATTCAAGCCCAGAGGCGGCCCGAACTTCTGCTTTTATTTTAGTAGCGTTGATTGTTGGGTCACGGGCTGCCAGCAAACTAATATAGCGCTTTTGGGCAGCAGTCAAAACAGTTGAGCGACCACTGCGGGGTCGGTCAGCAAAATTACCCATCCCTTGGTACCTCTGCAACGTGGTCACGACACTGGATTGGGATATAGCAACTCTGCGTGCTATTTTTCTCGTGGTGTATCCTTCTTCCCTCAAAGATACTATTCTTGCTCGTAAAACTTCTGATAATCCTCTTGGCATTTTTTTCAATCACAACTTTCCGCGAAAAAGTATTTTAAATCCGTTAAAATTGACTAAATCAGATTGCTGAATGAGCGTAAGCTAGGACTGAAAGCCTTTTTATACGGAAAAACATTTGAACTGTATTATAATCTAAATCTATATTATTAAATAAAGGATCTAAAAAGGAGAAGAAAACATAATATAATCTACCGTAACAAAAAAGATTTTGATTTTTCAAAGTGATCGCAAACTTTTTTTGATGTGTGTATAATGGATAGATTCCTCATGGGACCACCTATAGCAGTAGTTGCAACTTAGTCGAGACACGGAGAAAGTCGGGAACATTAAAAGGAGGTTCGGTGTGGCGTGACGTCGCTAACACGTCTCGTAAATATGTTCCGGGATTGCCGCTGCTTTGTTTTATTCAGATAAATGTATCGCGTCACCGCCAGCTTGCTTTATCTCCTTTTATTATTCACTGCACTAATATTTTATATCCTAGTAAACGATATCACACTGCAATATCAAGTGGCTTCTGCTTCTTCATTATTTAATCATTTGATATTTTAAACCTAGCTGCGACCTCTGTTTAATCATGTGTTTGTTATAAATGTCTACTGTCTACGCTCCTACTGAGACCTTGTGTTCCTTGGTTGAGATGGTAATTATATTGCATCTGCTTGGCTAATTTGCTTTTGGTCATTTGTATCCATACGTCTAATGGGCCACATACCACCCAATGGGTCCTTCTTAATGGCAAGCGACACCGCGGTAGGCTCAGACGGATATGGCAGGATGAGCTGGACTCTTTCAACAAGATGAACTGGTCCTTAGCGGCCTTAAACAGAGAGAAGAGAGGCCTTTTCCCTGCAGTGGGACCTCACAGATAAATAATAAGAATACCTTGTCACCGCCGGCGTACCAGCGGTATTAGAACCAAACGGCTTGGTAGGTACGTGACGATGGGAAGAGACCAGACGGCATGACGTTATTGCCTTGGAAGGTGGGAAGACCTCTGATGTGGGACGCAACTTGTGTCGACACCCTTGCGCCATCCCATGTTCCTAGCACGGCGGGCTGTGCTGGCGCCGCTGCTGCTATTGCTGAGACCCTCAAGCGGCGTAAATACTGTAACCTTATGGGTAACTACAGTTTTGAGCCGTTTGGGGTCAAAACGCTCGGGTCATGGGGCCCGAGTGCGCATCTCCTCTTTAAGGAAATTTCTCGCCGGCTGGTCGACACTTCACGTGACCAGAGGGCTGGATCGTTCTTTGGCCAAAGAATTAGCATTGCCATTCAACGTGGCAATGCTGCCAGTCTTCTGGGCACGTTTCCTGATGACAGCGATGCGGAGGAATACTTCGACGCCTAAGTGTCCTTTTGTTTTTTGTATTTATTTTGTATATCATAGTTTTAATTATTAAGTACATTTTATAATAGTTTGTAAAGAATTTAGTAAAAAATCCGGGGTATTCTTCAATGAAAAGGTATATAGCAACTTTTGCACAATTCAAAGAGTTACATATAGTCAGATCGAAGCGATCGGAATCCAATCTCGATATTGTGTAGTAACCGGCTGATGAGTGTGGAGTGAAAATTATTTCGGTAGTTCGGCGCCTGGCAACGTTTCAATCGGACGGCGCGGATACAGTTTCGTGGTGTGTCGCGTACGTTTCGATCCGAACTTCACCGCTACACGCCACGCGACATACTTACTTAAAATAATATTAGTGATTGTGAAACGCCGGCATTGAAATGTTTTGTTTATAGAAGATAAATCTAAATGTGCCGCCGGACGATTACCAAGTAACTAGCTGCTTGGAAATTTATAGTATTTACGTAACTACCAGGTATTGGCTGGTTCTGGTTAATGCAGTGGCAAGGTTATTTTACTACGTAATGGGTATAAATTCAGTTATTGATGATTAGAAATCGTAAACTGAATGCACTTGCTGGCATCAGTTCCATTGGCAATCTGTGGTATCTAACCAAAATATAGCTCTTTGTTCTTGAGTTCAATCATAAACAAGTCACACAAACATACGAATACTTCCTGTAAATTGCCACTTGTATTCAAAACAAAAACAACTGGTACTTACTGAACACAAAGAAGACTAGCTGAATAAGTAAAAGAAAATCTTTAAGCATAAAACTCCTTTGAATAAAATTGATTACCCACGCTGAGAAAAACATTGTATTTAATAGAAATAGATATTATATTATAAAAGTTCTTTACAAATATTCGCACAGGAGCGAATCCTTTGAAGTTTAATGTTCGTAACCTAAGGGAATTTTATATTAGCTGTCCAAGTATAAAAAAGAATAATAATCTCGTTTTGTGAAGGGAGTTGGACGAGGGGTAAATACGGCCGTCACAATAGCGGCCAGGCGACCGCTTCCGGCCGCACAATAGCAACAGGCAGTTTATGAAATCAGCCGAATGATATGCGACGGAGTAGACCACGCTAATCATAGACGTGATGTGCCTATTATTAGCACACCCGTCATTTATTCTGCATTTAAATATAGAACAATCATAGCACGAATTATACATAAATCAACCATTGTTGTACGTGGGGGTCGATCAATCAACATGGCCATTGGCATGATAGAGATATTTACCAAACATGGGAGACAGGCTGATGATTTCAGTTTGGTGTATTTAAGCTGCTGCACATTCTCTCCACAATCATGCACCTAAGTCACTAACTATCCCAAGGAAAACATGCATAGTATGTTCTGCCGTCTGCTGTCTGTATATTTTTACGTAATTACATAACATATTTAATTAATATAACGGCACAGGATAGCCCTTCCCGGAAGTGGTCATCGTATTAGTGGTTCAGCAACTTCAATATCATCAGTATTGAGCTGGAATATAGCAGTTCATCGTGGACGTGGCCACTGGCTGGTGACAGGCACTCTAGCAGAGCGTCGGATCGATGGTTGCGTGGCGACAGTCTTCTAATGCCAGAGAAGATGTCGGAGGTGCCGCTGAAGTACGTCCTCCGACATCTTCTCTGGCATCAGAAGACTGTCGCCACGCAACCAGCGGACCTTTCAGTGATTCCAGTAACTTCGTAACAAAACTAAGCGGCACCACGTGCTGTACCATCAATAACATATATATACCTGTTTACCCATACTTAAAAAAAATACGACGAGTAATATGAATAAAAAGCCTTTGTGTTTACTTTATCGCAGAAAGGAATTCTGCAACAAAGTATATCCAGAAGTATGTCATGACAGGTAACTCATCGTACTCGCCGCCCACGAACACCGTAATATAATTGGTTTCTCTCAGTTACCCGATTCCTGAAAGATGGAAAAAAAATGCAGATGTAGTAGATATATTTGTCGGTGCAGGAGACCGATCAGGGTGAGGATCTTCCCCAGAGAACATGATGTGTGGGTGATGTGTTGGTTAGCGAGCAAAACGAAGTTTTTCGAAATCACACTGGTAATTTATTAAGGTAGGTAAATAGGTTCACTGAATACAACGAGTCGTATGACAGTTCCTAGATTAGTGTTGTCCGCGCGGCTGCCAGCAGAGAAGTGAAATCGTCCCCTCCCTGCGATCGGACATCTTGAGATAAGCCCGCGCAAACTTTAAATCTAGACTCCGCCGAAGCGTTGACGTCACAGCGCTTCCGCCTCGTTGATAATTCAGCTCCCGTACTATTGACTTCTCCGACACGGCCATCCTACGGGACACGCGTCCCTGTGTGTTACTCTGAAACAATATTCATCACACAGTATCACATAGTTCGGTCACTCCTGACCTATACCTTAAAATCAGTTTGTGGACATCTGATCTATCAGAATTTAATCAAGACGAAATTTGACAACTCTTTATTTAATTTTAAACTAAACTAGGGTACCTTATTACTAAAAATCAATAACACATTGAAGAAAATTAACATCTTATCAATAATCAGGAAATTCAAAGTACAACTGACTACACATTTATCCCGTATCTCGCAAAAGACACAGTCAAACCAAATAAATCAACAAACTTAAGCTCTGCATGTGATCTCTGGCTACGCATAGCCCAGTAACCTCCAGTTACTCATATCTCCTTTATGAAACCCCCCACGGAAGCGCCGAGTCTCTCCTGGACTCTATCATCACTGAAACCCGACCTCCGCCAGAGTTGACTGCTTACCGCGTACTCACGGACTACTAAAGTAGTAGACGCCGATTTCTATTGAGCTACGGCTACACGACAACCTCTGGTACGGTCCAATCATCATGCTAACTTAAATACTCTCCTCATTGTTACAACTACTACTTTGCTCAACCTCAGTTTCGTCAGTTATACTTTGATTCTCTGGCATTTTTCGCAACCTATCATGTGCGTATTTGTATGTACGGTTAGAATTAAGTGCTTTTAAATTATAACGATCACCGTCAAGAACCTCTATGACCTCAAACGGTCCTTTAAATTTAGGATCTAACTTTGTTTGATTACGCTCCTCGTTCATAATCAAAACAAAGTCTCCTACCGAAAATTTATTGAGTTTTGCCCTTGTCTGGTCGAATCTACGTTTTTCATAAGAAGCCGACTTCTCTATATTGCATAACGCATCATCTCTTATGGTATTTAAATCAACCTCGTGTTCTACATCATCGGCTGTCATCAATGACAGTGGCCGCGCAACTTTGCAAATTAACAGCTCTAACGGACTAGCTTTTGTCGTGCGGTTAACTGTACAATTTATCGCAAGTTGGACTTCGCCTAGCGCATCCTGCCACGAACGGTCTTTTGTCTCTATAGTTGTTAACATCGACTTTAACACTGACATTACACGCTCTACCTGTCCATTCGCTCGTGAAGATCCCGTCGCGATCAAGTGTAAATTAATGTTACTAGAATCACAGAACTCTTTAAATTCCTTACTCGCGAAGCAACGTCCTTGATCAGCGATTATTCGAGTCGGAGTACCAAATAACGCTACGCCATTTTTAACAGCTCTAATGCTACTTTTAGAATCAATATTAACGGTGTGAAACAATAAGACGTATTTAGTGAACGCATCGATAAGGACGAAAACGTATTCTTTTCGATCGCTCTTGCCACTTAATTTTCCCGTCGCATCAACGTGTATAGTATGCCAAGGCGTGCCTACTTTAGGTATTGGGTTTAATTGAGCTTGTACTTTACCCGAGTGTGATTTCGCTACCTTACATGTTACACAACTGTCAATAAACTTCTTAACGTAACGGGGCATTCCCTCGAACCAATAGACGTCATAAAGTTTTGCTAAGGTTTTATCATAGCCGAGATGAATGAGTGACTCATGAACATTGCTCACTACCGACCATCTAATTGCTCTAGGGAGGATTGGTAAACACTTAGTACGTCCGTTACGCTGAATTTTTCGATTAAGAATACCTTTACGAATCTCGTACGTTTTTGCTAAATCGTCATTTAACTGTCCGTTATTTAAATCAGAAACAAGCTTAGAGATTTCAGGATCGCGTTTTTGTTCAGCGAGTAGCCAATTACCGGAGAGTTCGGTCAAGTTAATCATTTTATTTAGCTCTTCCTTGGGCTTCGACTCTGCATTAACTTTAGAATTAAGGAGTGGGGGATGATTTCGTGACAAGAAATCTGCGTGTGCCATATCTTTGCCTTTATTATAAAGGACATCAAAATCAAAGCATTGTAAATAGGCCCACCACCTGTGGACTCGCGGTGTCAAGTCAATCTTTTTACGAGATGATTTTAGTGAGTTGCAATCAGTCACAACTGTGAATTTTCTGCCGTGTAAGTATTGCCGAAATTGTTTGATTGCATTAACAACCGCCAAAGTCTCAAGTTCGTAACTATGATAACGCGACTCCGCAGGTGTGGTCCTCTTACTGAAATACGCTACTACTCTACGTTTACCTTCTATGATTTGGAATAAAATAGCACCGTACCCATCAGAGCTAGCGTCTGTGTGCAACTCTACCGGGTATTGGGGGTCATAGATCATTAAAACCGGTTCTTTTGTAAGAATAGAAACAATTTCTTTTCTAATGTCCTCGTGGCGCTGTTGCCAAGAAAAGGGAACCTTATTACACGTCAATTTATAGAGGGGGCCCATAACACGCGAAAAGTTAGGCACAAACTGTCTAAAGTATGTTGCTAAGCCTATAAATTGCCTTAACTGAGCTACGGTGGACGGTGGAGGTAGATTAGACAGTGCTTCAACTTTTCTCCGGTTAGGTCTAATCTGTCCCGACTTGATTTCATAACCTAGAAACTCCAATTGCTTTTTCAAAAACGAGCACTTTTTTTTAAATTTAATGAAAACCCGGCTTTAGTCAACGTCTCCAAAACAACATTAAGTCTCTCGATGCCTACTTCAATAGTTTCCGAAATAATAAGAACATCGTCGACATAAACAATGACGTAAGTATTCGCTAAATTACCTAGAGCCTTAACAATAGCCCGTTGAAAAACTGATATCGCGTTACGAAGTCCGAACGGCATAGTCAAATACTCGTACTGGCCATCAGGTGTTATAAACGCCGTACGCTCTATAGATTCCTCAGATTTAATAGGGATCAAATGAAAACCTGACGCACAGTCTAACTTCGTAAAATATTGCGCACCATGCAAACGTGATATTTGGTCTGAGATAAGGGGCAATGGATATCGGTCAGGTATAGTGTTGCTATTTAGTTCGCGGTAATCGACGCACATTCTATCGGAACCGTCACGCTTCTTAACCAAAAGTGCTGGACTTGCAAACGGGGAATTACTGGGACGAATAATATTTGCACGCAACAATTCATCTACACGCTCACGCATTATTTTTCTTTCTTCCGCACTAAGACGATAAGGTCGTCGTTGTACTGTCAAACAAGGGTCAATTAGACGAATATCAAGCTCACCGGTTGTTACACGTGTTTGCGGCATACCAGTAATAAAATAGCGGGTCAGCACAGAAACGAGCGCAGATTTATGCTCAAGGGACACGTCTGTATCAATAATCGGCAAAATGATTTATTGAAGGTAGGTCTTTAGCTTTTGACGATTGGACGGTACTCACTGAATCAACCGAGGGTAATTGTAAATTACAATTGTTTACATCGTGGACTTTGGAAATTTTAAAGTGTGTCGCGGTCATACTAACACTGAATCCTTGCAATAGTATTTCACGGCCTAACATAATATCGCTCCTCAAATAGACATCGGGCAAAACATGCAATAAAATCTCGATTAAACTATTATCAATTTCAACAATACAAGTAATCTGAACAGTGCTGAGTACACTTGACTGGCTAATGCCCTTTAAAGTAACTACATTTTGTTCACGCTTACCACTAAATTTACATGATACACTTTCTTTAATAAGTGAACACTCAGCACCAGAATCATAGTGAAATGTGAATAACTGACCTTGATGGCTTAAAATTCCTGCCGGGGGATCAACGACGCACACGTCGACCCGTCGCTCGCTGCGTGTTGCCTCGGTGCTGCCGCCACCTCCATTAGGGCACCGGGTGGAAATGTGTCCTTGTTTTCCACATTTGTAGCAGACGATGGAGCTGGTAGTAGTGGCTTGCTGCTGAGGCTTGCCGTTGGTTCTTGAGGCTTGAACATTTTGTGTTTTCGTTGGTTTTCCTTTTGCTTCCTGCCTATGAAAACAATCCGCCAGTCTATGTCCCATTTTCCCACAGTGGAAACATTTAATTGATGATGTTTGAGATGTCTTCATACGTTTGGTTTCAAATGTTTTCTGATCTGGTACTGTACTTGACTTGCGTTTCAGGTAAGTAAAAGCTTGCAATTCTTGTTGTAGTCGCTGGCGATTGTTTAATTCTGATGTAAAAGCCATTCTTTGTAATCTTGAATCGAACTGGGAAATGTGTGCGACTGTTGTTGCCACCACAATCTGTTCGATGGTGAGATTCTTCCAGCGATTAAATAACAGTGATATGACACGACTGCCGTATGCAGCTAAAGTTTCACCTTCTTTGGGTTTGTCGCCACTTAACTTTATCAGGGTTCCTGCAGGTGTTTCTGTGCTCACAAATCTCGCAGTAAACAGTTCTTTGAAGTCCGCCCATGTCATACCGGGGTAGGACACTGAGGATAACCACGCTGATGCTGATCCTTTGAGAGCCTTGCTAATGGTGATGATCAGCTGACCTCCTTCCGTTGGGTTATCGGCGAAACACAGGTCTGAAGTAGCACACCATGAACGTGCATCTGCGTCGGTCTTGTCCGGGTCAAATTCGGGTAGGTTCACAATCTTGGCAGAACGTTGCGGCTTGCTTAGCGCTTCAATCAAGGCCTTCATATTCGAATTTTGAGTTTCGAATAATAACCGCCAGTTGTTAACGTTCCCGCCATTTTCTTCACAGCGTGGTGTGATCTCAGTGCGATGTTCGTTTGTCTGTTCGTATCCCACTTCTGATGTCGGTGCAGGAGACCGATCAGGGTGAGGATCTTCCCCAGAGAACATGATGTGTGGGTGATGTGTTGGTTAGCGAGCAAAACGAAGTTTTTCGAAATCACACTGGTAATTTATTAAGGTAGGTAAGTAGGTTCACTGAATACAACGAGTCGTATGACAGTTCCTAGATTAGTGTTGTCCGCGCGGCTGCCAGCAGAGAAGTGAAATCGTCCCCTCCCTGCGATCGGACATCTTGAGTTAAGCCCGCGCAAACTTTAAATCTAGACTCCGCCGAAGCGTTGACGTCACAGCGCTTCCGCCTCGTTGATAATTCAGCTCCCGTACTATTGACTTCTCCGACATATTTATAATTCTTAGAAATACAGTAAAGCTTACTTGCAGTAAGTAGGTATGGTACCTATACTTAACCCAAGAAGGTTAGGACAGACAACAACAAATAACTATATTCTATGGTCTGGGTAAGGTTTGGTTACGATTCCAAAGAATATATATTCCGATGGAGTGCGATAGTCTGAAAACAAAGAGTGAAATCAGAACGTACCTTAACATTCCTCGTTGAAACCAATGTATGAAAAATAAAAATTGGACACGTGCCATAATAATTTGCAATTTAAATTATTGCAAAAGCGGTAACTACTATTTGTAAATCTAAATCGCTGAAGGGAATTCAGTGACGTCACTATTTATATATTCATAACGTATTCTATAAGTTTGATCTCGCTGCTCATTTGCTGATGTCTGGCGAACCGCATGTAAATCTCAGGCTTACTCCTGCATAACGTACCATTTGAATTGCAAATGCAAATTAAGGCTTACTTCCTTTACCCTCTGGATTTCGATTGAATGCCTTGGACCGACTAATAGATTCTATACAAGTAACGCGTAATCAGGTCGACATTAAATCGCTGAAAGCGTTGTATTAACGAGTGAAGTATTAAACATTTTTTTTCTCTTTCAATGTAACATAGTATTTAATCCAACGAAATGACATAGGTTACCGTTGCTTTACTTAACGCAATGGAGATTTTAAGAGAAACTATTATCATAAAATAACAATACAGGGACATCGTAAACGCATAACCTTTGCCGCACTCATCTGAGGAAGCATTTACGCCCCCACATATTGTGATTCACATCGAAGATGCATTTCCAGGTTATATATTTATACGGTTGACTGTTGACATTCACTATGTGCTACATAGACACCAGCGATGTACGTCACGAGCTATATTTTATTTTAAGAAATAATCTAGAATATTCTAAAAGTATTTTTGTGTCTTCGTTGTAAAATGTTTTGCTTTAACCGAGCATACTTTTCATTTTTAGATGCTTCCATAAAAATCAAACGATTTGTTGATATTGTGTGACGTTTTTAGTTTATTATAGGTACTTTAATCTACTTGGGTTTCCGCTTTTACTTTTTATGATTAGTATCTGCAAAGGGTAGGTAAATTGTCTATTATTTTTAAAGCTCAAGAAAACCTCGTATATCTGAGCGCCTGAAGTCTTGTAACCTTTAAAATAATTATTTGATTAAATGTATTTCTATGAGATTTAATAGCTGTTTAAGTAGGTACCTACACTAATATAACAAAATAGCAATATAGCAAAATTATGAGTGAATTTGTGTAACACATACTGCAAACATACTGCAACTTTCAATAAAATTCACGTTTGTAGTCAGGTACTCGTATTAGATATCAAAAACAAACTTAAGAGATGTTAGGCAACTAGGCATCATGTACCTTTCGATCCAGTTTCCATCTAAGCACAGTAGCTGTTTCCAGGAATAAGTGAACTTTAAAAAAACTCAATTGTTAAAAAAAGTTCGACGCTTTCCCGATAAGCACCATTGAATTGGAAATCAACATCAACTACAGCCTGTTATTTTTATAACAAGGATTATAGTACCGAAGGTTCATTATTAACATTTGATGGTACACTGTATAACGCCTACATGGTGTGGTTTTCGTAATACGATGTTTTCCTTTAATAATATTTAATTTTACAAAGAAATAAAATACGGATTTTTAACATCTTTTTATTTTTAAACCCGCCTACTACTCGGTAGGTAAGTTACCGAGAATATCGCCCAATTAAATTTCAAACTAATTTATTTTCTGATCTATGTAGATATATATAGCTATACATTTTCTTACCTACGTCATGACGCAAAATTAATACGCGGGACCAATTCATATTCGAGTTTTAGTTGGTCAAAAGCATACTGTGGCCCTAGTGTGAGTTTCATATAACTATCTCGATCAAACGCATCAAGCGCGTTCGGCGCTCCCATAGGTCCGTCACTAATCCAGGGCCAATCGGAGCGCCAAACGCGCTCGATACGTTTGATCGAGTTGGTTAAATGAAACTTTCAATAAGGCCTCTGACCAGTGAACGGAGTAAACGGAGTATAGAACTAAGCCGAGCCCAATCGAATCGGGAGCCTCACAGTACGGCTGCACGTAACACGAATTACCTGCCGTTCATATTTTGCGGTCGAACCTCGGTTATTGGAATATATTGTCACAGCCACACCATTGAGATTTTAACGTATTTTATCCAATCTAGTTTTTCATTCAGAACGATACATATTGTCATGCATCTAAGAGATGTTTACGGAACATAATTTAGAATACATAAAATCACGCCTACCATGGGAAATACATAAAGGCTAAAACCACAGAACCTCATCTGCTGCGATCCTTATATGTGTCTCCGTAAGATTGTGAACACCGTTAGTTTATGATCTATCTCGCGAGTTTATAAATTGTCGATAAATTGTGAAAGTAACTGCACCATGGTGCTTACCGAATAGGTTAGGTTAGGTTAGAACTGCAACCAACCGCGCGCGAGCCGAGCGACCGAAGCGAGCGGTGCCGCGGCAGCAGCCGGCGAGCGCTACTTCCAAGTTAGTGGCAGTTACTTGACAATTTAGTAATAGCGCAAGGTACTACGTCTTGATACCAGTTCACAATTTGACGGACAGATTATAAACTATGGAAAAATAGTGCGTTAGTGTGGTGTAAATGGTTTTTGCAGTTCACAATTTATCGACAGTTTATAATCTCGCGAGATAGATTATAAAGTAACGGTGTTCACAATCTTACGGTGACATGCATATCAGAGAGAGGGACGATCATACACTCACGCTCGTTGTGAGTACTACGCACCTAACCATTCTGATGAACATTACACACTAATAAGCTAACTTCAAAATGAAAGCTTAAAGTTTACGATATACCAAACAGGTACACGACTACGGGTATCTACGTCATGCGCAATGCCTCACTGTTTATAAGCCACATACTCCATATTTAACAGCTTGATTAATTACGGAATTCGATTATGCAACCGACACACTCGTATCCATGTGATTGTTCGTACATCTCAGATGTTTCAGTGCCGTACTACACATTTCATTCTTGTTTTATTCTTGAATTTATCATTTCTTTCCGTGTTGTGTGTTCTAGTTTAGCTTCTGCAGAAAGTTAGCAGTAAGCTTTGCATATTTTCATTTGTTTTAAGCGTGCTTGAGAAATATAGCAACACTTGCTTAAAATACTTGCTATCTGGATATAATGCTAGTTTTTATGCTTATTCTATGTTTATAGCTCTTTCTTATCACTCACATTACTTTCTTATTTGATAATGTTTTACTTTAAGTGATCCATCTAGATAAAACTCTGTAGTAACTCACTTCTGCGTATGTACAGTGACATGTCGATGTCAATGTCAAAATTATGTTTAGCGCGGTGTAGAAACTGAGTATATTATGACTCTGTATTTATATAAAGTTATTAATTTTTCCCGATTATGTCTATCAAGTTGTATGATAAAAAAAGATACTTGCTAAAATCTTTGCATGATTTTTTTCTACAAAGTTGTTTCACAGCTCAATAAATCACCCTGAGTACCTCCAGTCATAGAAGAACTGGTTTTCTCATTGAATATCGCAAAAGGGAGTCTTTTGCTGCAGTCAGAACAGGATTCGGTTAAAATACTTACTGAATACAAGACCTTGGACTCACATTTTATTTGACCCTAGTCTAAGTTGACCTTTCTCAAAGGGTATTTGCGTGTTTTATCTAAAGAGGTTTTCCCGAGTTCCTTTCATGAAACAGTTGCAGTGGACACACTGTATAATAATAAACAGCTAACATTTAACGAATGCTTGGCTGCATGGCACCGACAATGGCTGCGTAGGCAGATCATAGGAGCTCTACAGTGTACGAGTACATACCTACGATGACAGCTATTTTATTTGTTTAGTTACTAGGTTCAACATTTTCATATACAAAAAAGCGCGTTTTGGTTGATTTACGGTGTTTGAATGTAATAATTTTTCTTTTAACATCACATCTACAACATATAAACATACATTTCAACCGGTCACCATTTTCATCAATAAACAAGCATTTGAAGGTTAATTTACTTTTGAAAATCAACATTCATAAGTTTGAATGCCAAATAACAAATTAGAACTGAAAATAGCTCTCAAAAACATTGAACCCGTGAAAGAGAAACTTTTTATATACACATTTTCTTTTGTATATAAAAGTTTCTCCTTTACAAATACAAATATCTGACCGTCGGAGATTTAATGTTTCGATGTTTTGCCAAAAAAACATTCCACTCTGCTGGAGCATTGAGTAGGTATCTGATTTTACAATCTAAGCGAAAATGTTGTAATAAATAATAATGCGCATGTGTTTAATTTTGGCGCATGCGTGTATGCGGCTGCGCGCGCGCTTCGCCGGACAGTGAGAGATCGCGCCCGCGCCGCGCCGCCCGCCTAGCGTCTGTCTGAAACGAATGCTCCCGCGCCGACTCCGTGCAAACGATTACACCCCTTCAGCGTTTTTAAACATTTCTATTAAACGTATGTGTTAAGTTTCCGATATAGTATACGTTAATATCAATACAAGTTCATTTTTTATAAGTAGCCTTTTTCGTGTGCTGTACTTCACCAAGTGGTTTTTATAGTCTAATCAGGGAATACGTGATTTTATAAAAAATATTTACTTGCTGACCAGTTAGGTGTATGTGAAACCTATGTACTTATTGCTACTTAATTTCTGTTTCTATCTCAATAATTTGTTTCGAGTTTAATTCAATAATAGTTGCGATAGATTTATCGGTAACGTTGCGTTTGTGGTTGTGATATGTTCCCATACGAGTTTTTTTTATAACTACTTTCCATGACAATAACAACCTTTACCCTTTCTTGGTAGTATTATGTCCATAAAATATATTACACCTACATTTAAGTAAAAGTATCTTGAAAAATATAAAAAAAATCCTTTCCTTTTTATGTAAAAGTCAAAAGTCAATAACGTGAATGCTAAATGGCCTTTCAATATACTAATAAAGGAAAGTTTGAAATCTTTTTTAAAGCTTGTAAAGTCTTTTCAGTATCCTATATAATGTTAACAAAGTTCTCAAAGACGTTTGAAATACAAAATGTTTAGAATAGAAAAAAAAAACAATGTAGTAACAAAGCTTTGGCGGTGACCGTCGACAAACATTTCCAGAAACAAAATTGAAACAATAACACCCCTAGTCTTGACTTCCTTTTACAAAACACCTTTAAAAGGTAACATTGTGCCTATTTGTCAGAAAAATGTTTGCAGAACTTTCTCGAACTACGGTTGGAAAAAAATTAAATGAAGTGAAAAAAATATGTAACATATAATTCCTAAGTATTTTTAAGCACTTAAAATAGTTTTCAAAATCGGTTCACGATTTGATACCAGTTCAAGATAAATGTTTATGATTTGGACGTAAGCCAATATTTTGGATCGGTTATCGATATTTATTTCTAGTCAATAATGGTTTTCAATGAAACAGTAATAAAACTGATATATAATAAATAAAATAAAAAAACTGATATATAATAAATATAATAAATAAAAATGAAACAGTAAAAAAAAAATGAAATAAAACCTTACACTCACCACAGATTTGTCAAACAATCTGCCACAGGCTACTACGTTACTAATGCAACTTGTTTAAAAGTTAACTATGTACCTATTCACATTTGAGCTAAACAAATCAACAGTGTAGTTTTTATGTTCATGAAATATTTTTGCGGTCCTACAGTATAAACCCACAAACGATGATTTGTTCAATGCTTAAATAAAAACATGGATGGCACGTTTTAGTAGGTTTAGAATTTGATAGTAGGCCAATAAACTTCAAAGAAGTAGGAGTCTTTAGTTTATTTTCCGGTAGCCAAATCATGTCAAAATGTGTCTGAGAGTGCAAAGTTTGTCAACAAAGTTTTTCTATAGCGCTACGTCCTGTAACAGCTGAAATTCAAAATTAAGTTTCAATTCCATACATAAGAAAAGAATCACTAATAAAATCCTTCCTGTTTTAGATTTCCCGTTTGGTGAAGGCGCCGTAAACAATAGGGCATAATATAATACGAATTCCGCATTATCTTTCACATTTGAATCAGAGTTTAAATTGATCACACCCACACGACGTCTATCAAAAATCATATAAATCTGGCACAGGCACGTTTTAGGTCGCCACAGTGACCGTTCGCTTAAAAATAAACGTGTGTCCGCCGTCCCCGGCCGCCGCGCCGGTCGCCGGTCGCAACGCACTCCGCTGAGATTCATGACATTTACATCGCCTGCACTTTCTATTTGTGATACCGCACCGGGGCTGCTTTCAAACACACCTTCGATTTTGATTCGCATTAGGCGTAAAAAATTTCGACTTTGTGAATGCTTTTAGATAAATTGTTTGGCATTCATAGAGATTTACTTCATAGCATCTGTCAACCTAGTCTATCTTCACCAGTTCAGTCAGTCAGTGTTTTTATTTTTAAAAAAATACAATTTAAGGCTGCGTTTGCGAGTCATGAAAATTATGTGACAAACCCGTTAGTAGGAATCTTGTAGTAAACTGGCATTAAAGTAAAAGTGTACTGTTATGAACGCAGCGGCGTAGGAGCGAGCTTGTAGCCATGGTTGCCGGCGACGTCACCCGGCGCGCCTCCATCACGGCGCCGTCGATGCACCGCCGGCCGTCAGCGCGCCGCGGCTCACTCATCAAAGGCTCACAGTCGACGTCACAGGTAAACCCGCTATTTTTAATACGATGCATCGGAAATAACGCACGTGCTTTTCATGATTTCGGGATTGTTCATGACCATAGCAGGTCAATGAACTGTCCTTTTATGATACCCCCTAAAACCGTGAATGCCAATAAAAGCTTTTTAATAATGATTAAAGCTCACCTACCTTATCGTTGACATGACATTTACAGATGTCAACTTTTATTTTACGTAGGTATGGTAGGTACGTTGGCCCACACTCAACCTTTATTCACGTGAAACGTAGCTGAAAAAATATAAAATACCACTTATGACGTCGAAACTATAACAGAATATTTTTTGGTTGGAAAAGAAATCCCTGCAAAGAAGGAAACTATTGTTTTACATTAAATTCATATCTAAGTAGGTTCGCCCTCCAGACTGTATTTCGGCCATGGCGGCCAAACTCAGCAGAGACTATAACTTTCGGCGCAGGAGACATTGTAGTGCACCAGTGAGTGCGCAGACATAGAATGCACTCTCTCTTACCTCACTCTCATAGTCCGATGGGACGACCAACCAACCACAACCAACTATAAACATTAATATGAACGAAGATCGTTAAACCAACGAAAAAGTAGGTTCAAATTATTATAATCCTACTTTTTCTACTTTTTAATTGTACTAGGTATTCTTAGTACAATTACGTTTTCAAAAGTAAAAAGTTTCAGTATGCTACACAACTTACGGCTAATATTCCTAGACTTTCTATAAATTGGCTTTTATTTTAGTCAAATCAAATCGTAATTCAAACATTAACCATAAAATTGGAGAATAAAAAACTATTTTTTGATTTAGGTGTCTATTTATATTTACTATGGTTGTTAAAGTATTGTTGTTATGTAGGTACATCGGTTCGCTACAATTATAGCGAACCGATGTCTAAAAGAAATCTTACTATTTTCTACATATTCCCTCTAGAACATGTAGAAAATAGTAAGATTTCTTTTGTAAAAGACCCAAGCTAGTACTTAAAATATGATTATGAATTTAATAAAATTTTACACAGGAGGTAAAGATTTATATGAAACAAAGACCTTCATTAGTTATTTCAATAAAGTTGACACTAAAGACTCAAATAAAGAGCTTAACAACACTTTTATACGTATAATTTAAAACAATCTCAAGTTCTTAATACGAGAGACATTGCGAGCTAAAAACTCAAAATATATTCGATAGTTTTTAGAAAAGACGCTTTTTGTTAGTTAACAGTTTCAAAATGTCAACGTGAAACTATAACTTCGTGGTGTCAGTTTGATGTAGATCTACAGAGATTTACGTACCTACGTGTGTGTGTGTGTGTGTGTTTAGGTTGGTCTTGATTTATTTGACTACTCGAGTATTTTCCCAGCACTCTGGGACTCTGTTCTACGATTTATTGATAGGAATATCGTTTTTTTCTACTACGAGCGTTACCTGGTTCCATTTTGTATTTTTTGCCGCTACAATTATTCCTCAAATGATGGGAGAAATGATCATTTTAATCAAAAGATATTTTTCACGTCATAATACAATATTTTGACTACTACGTTACTCCATCATCAAAAGAAAATCACCCGACAGATCCTAATGGTGACAAATCTTAGTTAATGAAAAAATTAAATATATTGCCTTGATCTCCGAAACTGCGTGAAAATCTGATTATCCTTCACTTCTTGGTGATAAAATAATACGCCTACGTAATTAAATTCTAATTCAATCTAGGAACATTATTTATGACCACCTCAACGGAAATCGTAATGTGTACCATGTGTTTGATATTTGTCACGTAATTACATTAAATATCATTTCTCCAATAGGATTGATGATGTTCGAATGGCACATAATATTTACGAAGTAGAAATACTAATATGTTAATGTGTAAGTATTTATTTGATGTAACCATTTGAAAATATCACAGAATTTGTAAACATTTACCTATGTATGGCAAGGTGATGAATATTTGCACGTGAAATTGGATTGCGTTCTAAATATTTAAACAGATTTAAATAACGGTAACAGATCAAATTCGCATTCAAATTGGTAATCATCTATTATTTCAATTTTGAGTTCTTCATGGGAGCGTATCTTTGAATGATAATTGTTAATTTCGAGAACAAAAGAAACAAAATTAAACGTCTTCGCCGCTTCCTCGTCGTACCATTTAATAACAGTAGGTAATTAAACACATCATAAAATGTCGAATAATCAGAATCAGAATAATCATAATATTAAATTTTGTAGATCAAAAGATCTATCAAGACCACAGGAAGCCCATCAGTAGCAAGTGGGCAATTTAAAACATATTTAAAATATTAATATCCAAACAACCAACGTATGTTTTTAAGAATTTCCATTTATTCTATTTGCGGCGTATGAAGACGAATCATAAACATAATCTGTGAGACAACTACGCAAACAAAAACCGTCTTTTATTGCTCTTCTTACGAAAATAAACTGCACAAACACTTCAAGCAATTGAATGACCTTTGGATATACATATGAAATATAATTATACTTTCTTAATACAATATCTTTTCTTAATAGAATATTTTAGAGAGCTTTTCATTCTAAGGAATCTTCTTATTAAATGAGATGTCAAATTGAACCGTCGTCGTCGAGAAGAGCGACTTCACCCTCTTTAATATCGAATCTTAAAACGTAGTTTAAAATTCAGTTGTTTAAAGTGTAATACAGAACTCTTAACAGCTATTTTCGCGTTTCACTCAGTCACGCTTATGAAGTGATGGTATTTGACAGGTTTTACAACGAGCACTTTGTTATTGAAGACCATGTTTATAAGTAATAAGTGGATGAAGTCATTCCATAACGTTACTGGCTTTTAGCCCGTTATCTATCCATGCAGTCATATTACAGAAAACCCCATTTCTTTAGCAGAATTTTCCAGCTAGCTACTGCAATATACATGTGTTTTTTTTTGCTTTGACTCTGTGATAAGTGTGGGCAGCTTTGTGTGTCTTAAATAACACTTGTCCTAGTTTTGAACAGACTGTCATGATTAATTTCATTAATATTATATCTACTTTATTTTTAAATGTTTGCCACATCTGTCTGGTGGCAACTTTGCATCATCGTTCTCTAACAAACCTTTCCAAAACCAGTAATTGTTTCCAGAAACAACGTAATAAGATTTTGCTGATAAGATTTAAATTTATGAAATAGGTATTAGTTAAGATCCCACGTATATACAGGGTGAAATTGAAAACATGCGACAAACCGAAATGGGAGATTGTACTCATCATTATGGATAAGCAATGCCAGGTCGATGTTATTTACACAGACTACAGCAAGTGTTTCGACCGAATAGATCACCGTGTGCTTCTTCAGAAGCTATTAGCTGCAGGAATACACGGTGACCTGTTTCGTTGGTTTTCATCATATATAGATAACCGAACGCAGGCTGTGGTCCTTCGTGGATACACGTCCGGTTGGAAAACAGTCCCATCTGGAGTGCCCCAAGGTTCCATCTTAGGGCCATTATTGTTTACAATATTTATATCGGACATAAAGAACTGCTTTGCTTATTCTAATATTTTACTATATGCAGATGATATGAAGGTTCTTAAATCTGTACGTACATTATCTGATACCGAGCTACTTCAATCAGACCTGGACAAATTCTTTTCATACTGCAAAACGAATAAGTTAGAACTCAATGTATCCAAATGTTTTCACGTGGTATACACGCGCCGCAAAAATGTTATCGGTTCAGGATATACACTAGATGGTACATACATAAGTAGGACAAGCAGTATCAGGGATCTTGGTGTAGTACACGACAGCAAATTACTTTTTGACGATCATATAGAAACCATTGCCAAGAAAGCTTTCAAGGCCCTGGGCTTTATTACTAGAACTTGCTCTAGCTTTCGGTCTCTAAAACCAGTAAAAGTCCTCTACTGTTCTTTTGTGCGCAGCCATCTCGAGTACGTTTCCCAAGTTTGGAACCCTCAATACGAGATTTATAAATCTCGTATTGAATCCGTTCAGAAGAAATTTTTGCGTTACTTGGATTTTAAGGCAAAACGATTCTCAGTGGACTATGAACACCGTTGCAAGCAATACCATTTCTTACCGTTGAACGTAAGACGTAATATTAGTGACATATGTTTTTTGGTAGGCATAGCAAATGGCTCGATTGATTGTCCGGAACTACTCAGCAAAATACTTCTTCGAACTAATCAAATTAACCTACGCACACGTCCTCTGCTGCAGGCACCATGCGCATCGACCAATTACAGACGCAACGCCTTTTTCATTCGTAGTGTAAAAGCCTTCAATAGCTTACCATCGCACCTGGAGATCGATCTATTTTGCACCAACGCACACAGTATTAGAAAGATTCTGAATAAGGAATATTTTGAGGATAGTCATGAAAAATTAGGAGTATAAGTAATGTTTTGTGGTTGTTCATATTTAATGTTGCACGACTCGACTAATTAATTAAGTCTTATTATTTTATTTTTATTTTTTTGTTCTTTTGATTTGTAAATCGCTGTAACTAACATAGTCAACGTAGTACTTGTAACTAGATGTATATATGTGGAAGCTTGTAATTTAGCAAATTTTCTTGCCTACAAATGATTTTTAGTTTTGTTATTAGTCTGTAAGCTTTCTGTAATAATAATAAAAAAAAAAAAAAAAAAAAAAAAAAAAAAAAAAAAAAAAAATTATGAACAACTTTTACTAAGGGACCAATGACGCAATCGCAAAAAAAAAACAGCTGTTCCCTACATTTTGACGAGTTATGCGAACATAAATGTAGGGAACAGATGTTTTTTTTTTCGCGATTGCATCATTGGTCCCTTAGTAAAAGTTGTTCATAATGATGAGTACAATCTCCCATTTCGGTTTGTCGCATGTTTTCAATTTCAACCTGTATAATTCGGTTCTAATATCTTTCGTGTATTCATGATAATGAACTACGTCTTCAGAGATCGCATACCATACCTACGCCTGTTTTATACCTTATATTTTAATGACTGCGAATAATTGTTTAGTTGATAGCGAACAGTTTTAACCTTTAGGATATTTTATATCCAGAAATAAACACGAGTACCTATCTACCTTTGAGTTGCGTACTTATCTTCTATTTGAAATGTAATACTTAGGAAGGCACTTGTTGGTTTGCAAATTCTAACATTTTCGTAAGTACTTAAACTGGGTTGACGGGGTTGGTATTATCCACACTTATCTACGTGCGAGAAACTAAAACTTGTTGTTTGAAATCCTCCGCAATTTAACCTTAGTTACTAACACAGAATTAATATTTTTAACCAAGAATGATCCACTAACTTGTGGAGTTTCAGTGTAAGTTACTGCTAACTAGTTGCTCCAAAGTCTTGTTATCGTACATCTACATTAATAGGTACTTACCGATTAAATTGTTAGGGATTAGTCTGCTTTCTTACTCAGACCATTCACTTAAAGTAATGTTGGTTCTTATATTATGTCAACTGTCTATTCTCTTTGAAATGAGTACTGTCCGTCTGTCCGTGTTGTCCGCCCGTGTACTTTCTTTTCCTAAATCGTGTAAATAAAAATATGCTGTTGTTTATAGGAGGTGCCATGGGACATCATCGACCGCTGCGCGCTACCGATCGTACTGTGCCATGCGCTGGCGGTAGTGCTGTCTACCTTGCTCAACGCCATGCACCTTAGCTCCGTGTCCGTCTTCACGCTCTTCCTCTGGTTCTCCATCTCTGTCACAGGCTCGTTGTGGTTCTACCACAACTTACAGGTAACGTCCTACTACTATAGAAAAGTACTTTCTCCTATGCAACAATAGCCAAAGGCTGGGGCTTGGGCTGGCCATCTAAGTGTCCGGTGGTTGGGGTGTTAGATTATCTTGCCACAAACAAGACATTAAAGAAAGGACAAGACATTAAGAAAGGTAACAAGAAAGCTTATTAGGGTGTTTGTAAAGTCAAAGTAAAAACAGATTTAGTATATTTTGAAGTCATTACAAACTAGAAACAAAAATAACACGTCTCATAAAATACAAAGTAAATGAAGTAATCAAATGTTTTACGAATAGGACCTCTTAAACTTTGTGCTCGTCTGCTCGCTTAACACAAATTGACAAATGTTTGTGTACGATTGCTAGAAGTGGTAAGAGTTTTTTTTTTATTTGTCATAATTCATCCTAGCGTAGTAACATTATATATTTTACGGATTTTGTAGATGGCACTTTACCAATAGAAACAATGTTTATTTGTAAGCAAGCACGAATTTTGATTCCAACGTGCAATTACGTTAAGGAACACGGAGAGCAGTTTGCAAATTTTACGGCAGCCGTAAAGTATAAATAAATACATTAAATACATTAGAAACACGTAAAGTTGTGGTTGTCGTTAGTCAACACGTACGATATGCCAATCACTCACTGCCCACAACGTATCTCGATTTATTTTTTAAACTATTGCGTAAAGAACAGTTCAACATATGTTTATTTTTAAAGTATTTAGGTACTTTCGCAAATGTTTTTTTTTTCTAAGACAAAGAGCAGCTCAAATCATTGCGATCAATCCATTTAAACTGTAAACAAAATAGAGTCGTCCATCTGTCTCATGATTTACAATATCAATCTGTTAAACGTAGTGAACTATCTTAATTCTGAAAATACCTACATTATTAACTAGCTAAGTATATGTCCAGACGTACATCATTTATTGGAATATAGGAGAACGTAAGCAGGTTTTTGCAAGAACGCCACCACCCGCCGCCACGTTAAATTTAGCTTCAAATTGCGTCATTAATTATGTCATGAAACTACGGCCGTAACCACCTTTCACAACAAGTTCATAGTTGAGAATTCCTGTATGAAGGAGCACATAGCACTAGATTGTATAAAGAAAACAGCTGTAGCAACCTGAACAACCTGGTTTGAATCAATGAATATTCATATCGTAGCTCTCAGCCTCCCGCATGCAACAATTTCAATTTCCACAATTTAATTTACTCTACTGGGTATTAGTTAGTGATAAATAATTATGTTTTGCCAGGTTTATTTAAATATGAAATAAAGCCTACTTGAGCTTAATTTGTCCCTGTTGAATATACATTTATGATCTTTAAATAACGTCTATTTACGGCTCAAAATGTATTCAGCGCTAATTCTGAATACACAGTCCTGATCAATGCCAATGCAATAATTAATCTCAGCGAGAGATGCCTTATTCGTGCGTCGATGAGAAAGTTATCAGGAAATCGTTATATGCAAATTGCCAACTCTGCTTGCAAATAACAATTCACGAATTCCAGTTTTGAACAGTAAGTATAACAAACTATTTCTATCCAATGTATATGAAATCAATTTAGTTCTGTATGTAGCCTGAACAAGTCCCAGGTACTGTGTTCAATCATTGGCACCTTGTATTTGTAATGAACTGGTGCCAAACGTTCAACTACTTGACCACATACATGCACGAATAGAAATTGCATTTAAAACAGAAAGCCATATATCATTTGATTTATAGTCGGCAGAAATATACAGTGTCACTGTGAAGTTTGTATTGTAGCTTATATCAAATTGGACAAGTTAAAGGTTCATTTATACGTCCCCAATCCTGAGTAAGAATAGTGCGAGGGTTTAGCTACAACGTTTTTTTAAACATTATAATTCAATTATAAGTTTGGGATTTTACCTCCCGATTTGAAATTTGTATCCCTGATTAACTCACAGTGTTTTAGTCGGTAAATAAATCGGGGGCTAGCAACAAAATACGCAGTAATAGCTAATCTAGTAGTAGGTACATATTATGTTGCCAGCCCAAGGTTGTTATTTTTAATTATAATGTTTAAAAAAGCCAGATAATTATTTGTAAGGAACCTTATATCCAGCACGCACGCACATCACAATAGGTCGACTAATGCACTGTATGTTTATATATAAGTATACTTAAGAAATATATTGTAGAAATGTAGGCACGTACGCTGATTATTAGGTTTTAATGAGACAATCCATTGGCAAAGCAAATATTATCAATTATAATTGGCTAATGAACCATTCAGGAAAGACTTTCCGTGAGGAGCATCCCAAACATTAAAAGACGAAATTTGCGGAGTATCAGATCTATGCAAGCACATTCTGAGTGAACGTGAACGGAATACTGTAGGCGATGCGAAGTAAAAAAAATGTTATCAAGCAATTGATAAGAGAATTTTCCCCTAAGAAAGTCGTTAACACCCACACTATGCCTTTGTGGGTTGCTCAATCGTAGAACAACCTCCACTAAATAAAGATTTAATGCCAAAACAACCTTAAGTGGGAACAGATTACATGGAGCGGCTCGTGCGTCACCAATATTCTTGACGAGAGCTAGAAACACGCATTTGTGCACTCTTGGTAATATTAGTTCATGAAACGTTTGCCACTCGCCGCGACCTATTTCACATGGAATCGTCTGTAACCTTCAGTGCTCAGAATTATCTTATATAAACTAGAGAGGAGGTAAACTTCAGTTTTGTCCAAAACAGAATTATTAGAAGAGCGCGAATTGAAGGAACTTTTACCCAAAGTCGTTAACAGCCGAATTTCCATCGTTTCCGTTCGCACCAAAGTAAGCTAAAACTATAATAGTTTAGAAATGGGGAAATTGATTGTTCGGAGAACCAATAACTGTAATACAATTTAATTTTAGTGTCGGATCCATGATTACTAAGCAAGCAAACGTCTTGCTTCTTTGAATATTCATCTGAGGTTTCCATTGATTAATTTTCTTTGATGACTAAAAGCCAGTTGTCAGTGAAATGTTAAGTGTCTAAAGTACGGTAAGATTGGAAGCGCCTTGGATCTGGACTCTTGTTTACCAAGCTCTTGTATTTTGATTGTAGGTACCTCGCCCAAACGTGGCTAGACTAGCAAATCTGTTTCATCCGATTATACGTAGACGGATATTTTATTTTTATTGTTACTTACGACTCTAAGTACGGGATGAATCTGGAAATAAGTTGAACTTAATAAAGATACTCGTGGTGTCTGTGAGTATTTAGGCATCATTATTTACGTTAGACACACAAATTAACAGGGAAAAACTATATGAAAATTCCATCAGCACGCTGAAGTTCATTTGACTTTAGTATTTAAAAAAAATGAAATCATAATACAAAGTGATTTTTTGTATAAATGAAATGTTTTCACTGTCTACGATGCGAGTATTACATTATTTTATAGTATATTAATATGATATTCGGGTGCTCTATATCTGTGTAGATGCAGAGCACCCGAATATGATATTAGCAGCAGCTTTATATTTTTCTACTTATGAACGTGTGTTCGAATGAGTAGAAAAATATAAGGTTTCCCCGAAACTTTCAGTGAATAATTTTAAGTAAAAGTTAAAACCAAAGGTGTCGGTACTTAAACAAAATGAAAAAAGAATACATTAACCTCTTGATTTCCTTAATGTAAATGTAATAGAACAGAGCTGTAAGATTGGACGTCGAGATTTGGTATGAACCAAATAAAAAATACACATAATGTGGGGAGTAATGTTGTATCTAGGCCTCATGAGAATACGCCTTTGCTTGGTTTTTTACGAATAAACATCGAGGAGATTACCTGAGCCGAGCAAAGCATATCGAATCAGGTCGCAGCCTCTCTGGGGGAGGATACAATAACTCAATTTCTAGAGGAATAAAAGTCAACTAAATAGTTTAACAATGAGAGCACTTGTAATTGAAACATGTACATAAAACACATTTCAATGTAACTGAGGAGCTGCATGTTCAGATAAAAAATGGAAAATGTAATATGAATAACAGCAAACTCCGAATTAGATAACGCATTTCACCCCACGTCTATCGGTAGCTAAGAACTGAAAAACGAATGGTTGGATTTCATGGAATTTGTAACGAGATTGCATGCGAACAAGTTAAATAACTATGATTTGTGACCGAGCCGCTATTAGTCGTTGAGTAATATAACAATCCTACAGTAGAAAATTAACAAAATAATTCAAAATTTTGTAATAAACACTTGGACCATGTTTTCTGGCATTTGTTATAATTAAACTGTACTAACTAAAAATTAAATCAGTTACCGTTACTGTGGTACTAAAAATTACTTTAGTCGTCTTTCTACAAAATTATTCTAATTTGAGAATACACAAAGTTTTCACGAACATCATATAATGTAGGTACTCTGTCGTACTTAAGAATAAAATTGGGTGTCAATTAACTCTCAACAGCTACAGAAAAAAGCTTACTAGTGTCTTAAAAGTGCATCTTCACCTTAAAAAATAAATATTCTGAGATATTGTGTAATATTACCCCTAAAATGTCAGTGTGAATGTGTCGCATTACAAATGGCCAAGGAGATTGCAACAATTGTACCATTGTGCCAGCCTCCGTACTTGCGTCATCAATCCATTCGAAAGTCCGATTTAAAATAGGTTAATGGTCGTGTTTTTACTGAATAGACACTGCTAAATAAAATATTCATGGTGTTTTCTTACTAACTCCAAATATTTTTATGAGGGAATCTACATTTGAACTTTCGGTTTTATAAACTATGAATGAAAGGAAACAGCGCCGCTTGTAAAACAATATCTGATATTATTACTATTTTAATGTTGTTAGTTTAGCATTATAATCTAAGTAAACAGTTGTTAACAAATTTTTATTTATCAAAACATCTCAACGTTGAATTATAGATAAAATAAAATATTCGTATACCTATTCAGGTAAATCTACTACTTTGACACCTTAAGGCGGTGATTTCTTGAAAACGCTCAAAAAGGTGGTTTTTTATACCAGTGTATATCTTTAACCTAAATAATTTTGAAACCAAAAAAATATATGATATTTTCAAGTCTTTTTTGCATACAGTGATGGAACTTAAAACATAATTAAACATACTTTAATGCATCAAAAAAATCATCAAAGTCACCTCTTAATTATCTCTAAAACCGGTTTATCCCTTTAATAACAATTATAATTAAAAATATACCATAAAATTCCAAATGCCAAACTGCATCCAGTGATTGATTATTTATTATTAAATCGTTAATATCTAATTTTATACGATTTCATTTGCATTTTTACGACAATGCTTGCACATTTATTAATCGAATTTATCGCGTATCGGATTGCAATAAGAACTATTATCGCTTATAACGACAATATTTAAAGTTACCAGGGCCTTAATATGATTGCAAACACGATAGGTACCTACGACCTTTTCAAAATTTGTGTGTAGCCCTGCTCATAAAAGCTCGCTCTACATGTATACGCTTCAGTGCAAACCGGAAGAGAAAATGATGCATAAGAGTTTGAACAGTCATTACCAAATGTATGCAAACACAATATGTGATTGGTGCGTGACTCCAAACAGTGAGAGGACTACAAGATTAAGAATTAACGATCAGGCAACCCTGAAATAGTTAACCTCGAACGTCACTGCGTCACGCATAGGTACGTACTAACAACTGCTTGAATAAAATATTCACTCAACTGTTATTATAACGGACATCAATCAAACTGTCGCCATCTATTTTCGACGAAAACTTAATTTCGTCGCCCGACCATTATATCTGATATAGCAAAACGTTCTTACCCTAATGAGATATAATTATTTAAGGCATTGAAACAATACTGGCATGATTGAAAGGGTTCACGGATTTTTGATAAGCCCGAAGTGTAAATGAAAGGCGAGGGCCTGACCTTATATTTTTAGTATTTGAATTTCGAATGAAACATTTGTTTCATTGACCCCACAGCACAGACTACACTTTTTTAGTTCAATGACGAAATGCTTATGCTCATTACTTAGGTAACAGCTGCAGGAAAAGCAGTTCTAGTAACAGGCTGTGACAACGTGCTGGGGAATGCACTCGCTCGACGTTTGGACGACCTCGGCTACCACGTGTTTGCTGGATTCCAAAGTAAAGCTGGCAACATTGACGCCGACATGCTCAAAGAAGACTGTTCTGGAAGATTACACACCCTCCAACTTGACATCACATCGGAAACTCAGGTAATTGTAACCTTACTATCTATGTTTATCAATGAATAAGTTATAGGCAGGCATTTCTGTACGTATGTACATGTTCAATGCGAAATACGAGTACCTAATTATATCTATTAGCTTCACTAGCTACTATATACTTCCTATTCATGTAATAATAGACATATCTTATATTCGTTGCTACATTCAATGAATAATTAAGTAACTGTTAATAAAACATTTTTTAATCTCATTGAACTGGAAAACCTTATTCGGAAAGCTCAAACTCCTACACAAAGCAGTCAATTAAGGTAGATTCATTTTTAGGGTTAAATCCTCAAACCAAAATAAATAAGTATCATTAATGTAATCTTGAATATCTCGGCAAGGCCTCCTTATATAATATCCATTCTAGTCTCATAGTCTAAGCCGCTAGTATACAAAGTACATAGCTAAAGTCTTTGTAAATTAATTTTGTACGTGTACCGCTCCTAGCAAACCCCAATTTAGGGATGTACTCGACTCTAAATTAATTCAGGTTGGCAACGAAAAAGAAAATGTTACAATCACGAGGTCGGAGGCGACCGCCCACGTTTTACAGCATAAAAAACGATGTACCTACTTTTCTAATCGTGGCACAAATTCTCCTAATTTGTGCACATTCGTTAAAAGTCCCTTTTTCTTCCCATTGTATCTTCCGCTTCGTCGACGCCTGATAACGCACGAGTTCAAAATATATTTACGATTCGAAGAACGTTCCCAACTTTTGATAAGATTAATTGCCCAAATTCTGGAGTGAAACAAACTTGCAATTTGCTATCGGTCGAATTTGTTTGCGCCCATGTTTGTGATAAAAGTTTTTCTTTATTTTGATAAATATAACTAATGTAAATTGGGATTGTTTGAATAATCAAGGCCGTGTGTGGCTGACAGAACTTTTTTAAATATTTATTGTACTATAGGATCTACAGGATATTCCTAAATAACCACCCATAGGATCAAAACAAATATTTTGGACAAACGTCCGCGTCTACAACTTTGAAAAAGATCAATGTTTGAGAAAAGTTTTTTTCCAACATAAATCTAGATCTTTTCAACAATTTGTAAAAACTGTTTGACGTGTCCCATTTGAAGACGAAAACTATTTATGACGACACAAGCGAAATCTGGCGGCGACCTCTCGCAGCGTAACGTAAAACGTTTGGGTAATATCAAGCTATTTTGCGTTAGATTCTCTCAGCTTCGTTGTACATCGTGGACCACCTGCCAGAGGGCGCGCAGGGGCTGTGGGCCATCGTCAACTGCGAGTCGTGGTGCGCGCTCGGCGAACTAGAGTGGGTGCCATTCTCCGTGATCAAGCGAGCGATGGACGTCAACCTACTCGGTGAGTAGATACTACGAGTTGCGCGGCGCTACGTCGCCCTACGTACTGGTTGGTTTGTGAAAATGTCACTAGATGGCGGTAATAGTGTCTAAGTAGAAAGTTAGTTTAACTTAGCTGTACCGCAACAAATACCTACTTGATTTATTTTTAAAAGAACGTGAATTATATTTTTAAGTAGGTATACTTCTTTAGATGAAACCATCTTTATAGGATATCCTGCAATGTAATTTTCATTACAGTTTCGTATTCAATTGTAAATTCGTAGGTATGTAGGAGGTGCGTATTCCAGTTCGATATTTTTATCGGCACTCCAACAATAGTTTATTTACCTAAGACATTCTCGCTCTAAAAGATTGTCTGATTTTACTTTTGATGTAACCCTCTAAACCGCGATTTCTTGAGTAAGCCATTTTAGTACCAAACCAATTTCACTTAATGCTACCATAATTCAAAAAGAATATTAACATCATAATGGAAAACTTAATATCGGAGAGCAAAAAGGAAGATTTAATTTCACGGAGCAAAAAATTACACGTTTCTGCGGAGTTAATTAAGTCCAGGAATTTATTCTTAGCGGTGGGTGTGCTAATTAGCAAAGATGTCTAGGCATCTTTGGATGTTTAACAGTGTTTTACAAATAATAATGTGAGGCAGGTGTCAACACTTATAAAATGTTTTTCACGGGAAGATGTTTCTAAAAATACTCTTTGATTAATTTCCAACTCGAACGCGACTTACGCGACATTTGTATTTTTTGCTATCTCAACCACTTTACTGTAGGTACCTAATATCAAATCTGAATCTTGTTAGTTTTCTGTGAAAAGTAACTACCCTAAATAGAAATAGCACAAAAGAAAATAGTGCCGTAAGTATCGCATCAGTGTCAGACAAAAATCGAATATGTCTGAGCCCAGCATATCATACTAATGGTGTTCGCTGCTTTGTAATTGCTTCTTTATTTGTACACAGCAACGAAGAAACAAGTAGACATGATATTTTGCATCGAGGCATATACTTTTTATTCCAAATACCACCCATAGGATACTTATTTCGCGTTCGTGGCCGAGGGTACAAACTGGTATAACATATTGCGTCATACTGAATTAAATTTACTGAGTTACTGAGTTCTTGAGGGTCTTTTTTAACCGAGTACAACTCTATGTACGGGTCCTGGTTACCAGCGCCACTTTCAGGAAGTCTGAAAGTGGCACAGGTTTCTGAAAAGTTGAGTGGTAATGTCATAGTATGGGCAAGTAATGCGGCAGAGTGAGGAAAACGTCGTGAGGTTTTGAGTATGAATGTGGATGCAGAAACCTAAAAAAATGCTGGATAGACTGTGTGAAAGATGATATGGCTAGAAATGGGGGTGACTACCGAGACTAATCGAAAAGTATGGAAGAAAACATGATGCGCCAACCCCAAATATACAGGATAAATTTTTAACCAGTGCGCAAACCGTAACCATGAATTCAGCATATTATCATTCTGTCTAGAATGATTTTTCGTCGGTTATACAAAAAAAATCAGCTGTTTCATGGAAAAGTGCAATACCTACGCGGCCAAAAGGTATGGAACAGCTGATTTTTTGAGCTGATGATATGCTGAATTCATGCTTACAGTTTGCGCACTGGTTAAAAATTTCCCCTGTATTGGGATAAGGGCAAGATAATGATGATGGAGCTCTTCTTTATGCAAGTTCTGTTGTGCAGGTCCAGCGCGCCTGGTGCAGGTGATGCTGCCGCTGGTGAGGCGCGCGCGAGGCCGCGTGGTGCTGGCCTCATCTATTCTGACGCACGTGGCGGCGCCGGTACGCGGCGTGCACGCTGCCTCGCTGGCTGCCCTCGATGCGCTCGCCGCCTGTCTCAGGCGTGAGCTAAAACCAAGAGGCGTTGATTGCGTAAGTTTCAATTTCAAACATGCTATAAGGATCGTTCCATACTCATTTCATTATATCCACGTCCTGTGCGAAAAAGTAAATATTGTTAATTGTACAGAAGTGCCGACAAGGCTTTGTAGAACAACTCTGCTTACCAGTTTTAATACGTGTTACTAAGTTACTACGAAATGGCACAGGTTCTGTGCGGTTGCCTAGTGTGAACTGGGAGCTAATCTATTTACCTACTACAGTAATATGAAACATGCAGCAACCTCTCCAAAAATAACACAACTGAAAGAATCATGAACTTTTCATATCGTATAAGATATGGCTTTTAGAAATCTTTCATAAGTAACGTATCATCCTTTTCAGCCCACGCTTGCTTACTGCAGTCATAAAACACAATTCTACACAAATGTTTCCTATTCGAAAAGAGTCTAATCTACTGTCTATCTCTCTGCGATCATCATGATATCATACAAACGAGTAGTAGTTACCTACCTACTCAACTATCTACTCTATAGGTGCCAAAACGTTGTGATCATGTTAACCTCAATATTCGACAAACATTGACTTTGTCAAACAATACCAACTGCTAAAGTTGACATTAAATAACAAAGGCAACCAAAATGCATTTGATGCTCGCTATCACCTAGTTGTTAATCTGTTGTAATTCTGACGTCTACGAAACTCTGGCAAAGTTGATACTTTACTAACACTCCGACAACTAATAGCGGCAGTGTGTAGTCTATATAATAGACAGATGTTGGGCAAACCCGGGATTATGCGCAAATCCCGTGCCTAGAATATAAATCTATTTTCTCAGAAAGAGGTTTTGATTAATCACCAAGGGCACGAAGGTATCCCATTTAAAAAACGTCGCCCAAATAACGATCCTTTGTGCTGTTACAGTTTTTTTCTTGTGCTCTATTCAATCAACGTCTGGTCTAGCAACTAGTTATCTAGAAGCCTAGTTCTAATACAAACCAATTTAATATGTCACTAGGTCAGAATTCAGGTCTCCAACAATAATCCTTTAATATTTCAGCTGTCTCACTGCACTATCACAAACGAGGTGGTATAATTTTAGATTAGTTGGTCGCGCACTTAAATTAGCTTAGAGCTCGTTATCCTTTATGACGCAAGGAGAACCTCATGAAACTGCTATGCATTATTCATACTGGCTTTAGGTGTATCGCAATATGAAACCTATGTTCCTAAACGATACCTACCTACAGTCCACACAATGACATATGAGTTTTGTATCTATGAGAGTGCGTGGGCACCCAAAGTAATACTTTGCCCGCGCCTGCAGCTGTGTTCCATTTTGATTAGTTGCTGGAAGAAGAAGAAGAAGAAATTACAGAAAACAAATGAAAGTCCTAATACTTTATTTATTGGAAAGGTACTACTATATCCATGACGTTTTTGTCTAAGCTCTGTATGTCTATATAGTCCTTAAAGCAGAACAGCAAAATCTTTATGTTATCATTAAGAAATCCTCAAAAGCTCCCAGTTTTACCCCTTATTTATCACATAAACTGCGGATGGACTCATTGTACACATGTTTTTTTTCCTATTCCATGATGTACACATGTTATTTATGTACCTATATTATCCATATTATTTAAAAAAAAAGTAGAAAAAAAACTTATATGTTTCATGAATTATTTTATAATGTTCTACATAATGTGCAAAATATAATGAGAAAAATAAGCATTGCAATAATACATTCCTTCTTACATATTTATTCAATTTTGGCAACAGACAGCTGTGAATACCTACTCTTCTACCTAAATAAAAACTCGAGTCTTTGACGCACCAAATAAACTTGCTCTTGACGTCAAATGCAATATTTTTATTTCCACGATTACTGATTCAGCACTGGAGATATTTTAAAGATGTACTACGAGTAGACTAGGTACATAGCAAATGTATGACGTAGCCGTCAGACTTTTACTTCAAATAGCGGATTATAAATATCATTTAGACATATACGACGGTATGAAATGGGAGTCAATTACCGCGAACACCCACTCACCCGACAAGAGTAAACGAAATATCGCGTTAATTAATGTTCAGTGAGTAAATAATTGGTTTCTCGTCATTTCGCGAGAGCAAATAGTCAAACAATATTATAATTGAATAAGTTTTCTTGTATTTAACTTATTTGAGAGCCATTGTAGGTTAACAATATTGTTAATTAATAACAATGTAATTGTTGTAAACTGGCGTGTTGCTTCTGGCTTTTTTAAATTAAAGTTATTCCGAACAGTGCGGAATGTCAGATATCGACGTATGATAATAGATTATTCAGATATTACCTTCACATTACGTAACTCCGCTTTCGCATACCTGCTAGCTACATATTGAATGTAACCGCCATACGGAATGTCCGTCAGACGTATATACACGAACCAATATTGATCGGATGCCAATGTGGTAACAATTAAAACTCGACGCGTATCCAATTGACACGCACGTATGAATATACATAGGTACGTGTATATACGAATATTCGGTCAAACAAACCGTAAAAATTTACGTAGGTATATGACCGAGACCGTAATTCACACTTTTATGTTGAAATCGTACTTGTGTGGTCAAAATCCGAAACACAACGCAACAAAAGGCCTTTTAATTTTTTTTAAGGATTATACCCATTTACACAGGTCCTAGGCCACGTATAAATTGAAACTTTTAAAGTTCGTGATTTCCGTATAACTACTAATCTATAGCCGTGTTCACTAGCGTTAAGCCATGTAGAGACAAACATTGTTTCATTTCAGTACCGCCTAGTTAGGTAATGTCTAGAGTAAGCGTAAGCACCCACTCCCGTTTCGCAATTTGTTTGTCATTATGCAAATCGTTAGATTCGAACTGAAGGTTTTGGACTTGTTTGTGGGTTTTATATTGAAATTGACCATCAGTCAATATTGATAAAAATCTATGGCAAGGCTAACCTGTAAGGGTTTTTACCTTACCTACGCATCGAATCGCCGAATCTATATCGTTACTTTAGATATAAATAAAATTCATTTATTTCAGGCAAAACCCATTTTACAAATAAAAAATTAAATTTCTCAAAGCTGCCACAGAGAAGAATAAATTATCAGCATAAAAATTTAAAATAAAAAGTCACAAAATTGTAATAAAATATCAAGTCAAAGGGTCACAGAATTAGAATTTCAATAAAATGTCAAAATTTTACGGCTACAAAATTAAAATTAAATTAACAAAACTCATAGTAAAATTGCACATATAAACAAAACAATACAAGTTATCAATATTAGGTCAGTATCATTATATGGTTTTACTTATGAGCAGAAGCGTAACTAGGGTGGGGCAGGCAGGGCACGAGCCTTGGGCGCCTATTGAAGGGGGGCGCGAAACGTTGCCAAATATTCATTTTAAAAATAAGAAAAACTGCACTGAACCATTTCATACTGTGATATCTAAGACATCTGAAGAGCTACTTGAATTTATTGTGCAGTATGGGGATGAAAGCGTATTTCCAAATCTGCCCATTTCTATTAAAATTCTGCTTAAAATTGCAGCATTGCAAGTTGTGAGTGATTTTTTAGCAAGTTGAAATTAATACCTTCGTTATTGAAGTCTATAATTGGTCAAGAAAGGTTATGCGACCTAGATTTGCTCAGTGTAGATCGAGAAGATAATTTACGAAGGGGGGCGCAAATGTGGTGCGTGCCCTAGGCGCCATTTTCTATTGGTACGCCCCTGCTTATGAGGGAACGATGGCAAAAGATGAGCTAGATAAAACCAGCCAGATAAAAGCAATAAAGAACGAAATAAAAAATAATACTGCGTACCATAAGCCCACGTTCCCAGGGACGTAGTAAAATCGCGGTGGGAATTTTTCGCGCACCGATTTACAACTCTCGGCGCTATACAATGCGTTAAAACCGCATTGTATAGCGCCGAGAGTTGTAAATCGAACACTGTGCTCGCTACTCGCGCTGCACTCTGTTGGATTCTTAATGCTCGGTTTAACACCGAGAGTTCCAGTGCACGAAATAATCCCGACGCGATTTTATTGCGTCCATCTGAACCTCGACTTACATGTATATTACGCATCACTCTACTCTTCTTTCCTTTCCAAACGTAATCCGTAGCACAAAGTTTCCATTAGTGACAAAACTTTCTCAAATATGTTTGGTAAGCTTGTTTGACGTACCCGTGCACATCAGCTAATAGTATAGACCTACTGATAAACTTTATAGGTACCATCGCTGTAGACTTATGGCGTTTGCCCACCGCAACCGTCACCGCAACGTCACCGGGACGTCACCGGAATGTCAGTAAGAAATTAGATTATTCGAACCAAATGTGTCGTCCCGGTCATGGCGATCCTTTGTCCACCGCAACAGAACTCGGTGAGTCAGTATGTTATGATTGACAAAACAAAAGCCGGGTAAATAGCGCAGCTGTGAACAAGAAAAAAAGGTGTTCTGTAACTCGGCCCATCACAACCTCGGGCCGAGTTCTAGCGGTCGCGCCGAACTACTCGAAACTTTGGCGGCCGGGATGTCGGTGCTTGGATGACGGACGTGTGATGGACACGCGGTCATAGTGTGCGTCGTTATCCAGTGATGTCCCGGTGATGGTTGAGGTGGAAAAACGCAATAACGGAGGAAGGAAGGTTCCACTTAGTTAAATTTGGTTGTCTAAATCGCTCTTTTACTGAATTCAGACAAGTGTAATAGCAATCAGCAAGTTAGCTTCATAAAAAAACCTAACCAGAAAGAAAAATGTTCGCGGTACGTCCATTTCTGTTGCCCTTTAATCTGCAGATGGAGTCAGTAACTCGTTCAATGTCGCGTGTTTAGAAGCTTCCTAAATATCCTTTCTCGTCCTAAAAAGCAGCTAAATTTAACCATGTGGAATACCCTTTTATTTGTAGCAAAACATAGGTACCTAGGTATCTACTAAATATACAAGCGTTATATTATGAATTCCGAATAAGAAGAAAGACGTGAATATTTATGTACACCGTGCTTGGATGTTTGAAACTAATAGTAAGTTCAACGGTTGGCAGGTGGTAGTAGCGGCTGGCGAGTACACAACTGGGAGCGCGTGGCTTTCCGAGGAGAAACTTCTGGAACAAGCCCGCGACATGTGGAAGAGACTTAGTGACGAACAAAAAGGCGCATACGGTGAAGACTACTTTGAAAACGCCCTGCGAAGCCTCGAGAAGTACACCAAAGGCGCGGTAAGTAGCAAAAACGTGACTACGCTTAATTTCTTCGTATTTATAGCTTTACTTGTGTGTTTGTACGGCGACATCGACGCCTCAATATTTCCTTTTCAAACTATAGGTAGATGTGTAGTAGCCCTGCCTACGCCACCAACTTTCTTTATTCCACTTTACGACCCACAAAATATAGAAACCTTTCCTCATTTTCACCTCTATGATTCGTCGCAGGTACGTCCAACAAAGGTCGTGTAAGAATTTACAAGTTCCCGTCCCATAATTTGAATATCAAGGCTACTAAAATAGGTTACATATTTTAAATAAAAAACGGAAATGTTGTTGACTCTTTCATAAAGTTAGAAAAAAAAAGATGGATCACTTGAAAATTGAAGCACAGCAACACTACGTGAAAATATTTGGGTTGATATTTTCACGATATGTTTTCCATAATTTGGCTCAAATAAAAGATTTTTACCACTATTTACATAAGTATGTGAAACAAGTAAAAAGAAATTACTTCGCTTGTTTTTGAGAACGCTTGTGTAACCCTTCTCCTTCTACGAATAATAAAAAAGAAATACCTAAGCCAAACCGAGCCTTTGGGTTTATATTGTACTTGAGGTAGGTACGTAGGTACCCTTGAAAGTCGGTATCTTATTTGGATTCCGCACATACGTATATCTGATTCCGCACTCATCAAGTTTTTTGAAAACAATTCCTTACAGGAGCTACGTTCCTGAAATTTTATTTACTTAAAGAGGCCAAAAGAGAATTTAGAGTCTAGACCTTCTTTAGAAAACAGAAATATTGATTTTCTATGTTCCGGACTCTCGTTTCCATGCTGGTATAGTTGTATGTAGTTCGGAATGGACCATATACAACTATACAAACCTGAATATAATGAATACAACAACTATAAAATAATAATGTCCCACGTACATTTAACGATGTTTTCCCACTTAACGTGATTGATCTTCTATTAATTTTATTAATGTGTTGTAGAAAATCAATAGTTAGCAGATGGTGTGGACTATCGTGTAACTATGGGCGAATAATAAACGATTCTGTTATTACGTAGGCTCATGTTAACAATATCAAAAGCTGAGAAATCAATACTTAGCCAAAATAGCTTTCATAAACAAACTCCTTCGTAGAATCAATTTCCATCTCCTTCTCACTGCATAATTAACTCTCCATCGAACCAACCTACATAATGTTGGCCTTCCCAAAGTTACCTACGAATATTATTCTTATCATTCAGTTTGCGATATTTACGATACAAAATATTTATACACAAAATTGGACGGAGCCTTCGCTCTAAAGATCAACTTTAATTGAAAAGCAACGAAAGTGTTTGACATAGGTTTTTATGTACATCACTTGTTCTCTTGTAAATATACCTACATTTTTTGTTGTTATAAACCTACTGAACCACAACGAACAAAATCAAGTGATGTGGAGTTACATAGTGAGCCTCTTTGTAATTCTCGCATCAGTGATTTTATCTCCTTTTATGGTTTACGCTTCATTAGCAGTTCGATCACACCAGAGGCAGCACGAGTAGGTATATGGTAACTAATGCGTTGTGTTCCTTGCGCAGGACGCCGACCTGACCGCCGTGACACGTGCGCTGAGTGATGGGGTGACACGTACCTTCCCCCTCGCCCGCTACACCCCCGTCTCCCCGCGGGAGAAACTCAAGTCCTTACTGGCTGAGCACATGCCGCGCTCCCTCTACGAAGGCCTCTACAGCGATTAAACGGGAAGCCTGCTCAACGTCTACCAACTAATGAATACCTCGGTTTATATGTCACTGATCCTGCAAACAATAGGACTTTTATATGTACAGCAACAATTTTGAATTTACCCAGTAGGTTTTAAAGGTCAAATGTGAAAAACTAAATGTAACCGAGACGGTGCTGTTTATCGGACCTACCATGAAAATACGAATTCACTGTCATCTCGAACTTTGTTTACACACAAATTATTTTAACAGGATCAGTGTTATAGTTTATTTTCATGGCCGGATCCTTATTATGTATTAATTGTACAAATCTTACTGAAAAGTACGATATTGTAGGCATCATCAAACGATTGATATCAGGCTCTAAAGGATCAACAAACTACACTAAATATAGACGTGTATTTAAGAAGCTGGCATAGTTGCTATCTCAGGGCAATAAACAATTAGTATCTACATAATACGTGGGTAACGTAGTCGGCGTGTGCCAAATGAAACTCTTATGCAGTACACTCGAGTTACGTTAGCGTATAAGTTAAAGGCGGTTTACTGACGCTGGCTCCAGCGCACTTAAACACGTTTTTCTCCATCATCTACTCACTAAAAACTGTCCGCGCCGCCGGGGACACTACATAATAAATCAAGAACCTTTTAACAATCCTGTTAGCATTAAAATAAAAAGCCTTTGTCTGATAACTAAATGTCAGCCAATGTTACTGTTGCTGACGTTTTGTTAATTAACAAACGATTCACTCGACCTTCCCATTATAATCTCCGTTTTCATCTTTTGAGTAAATTAGATACCACTTCAAAAGTATCTAGATCTAATTCTAGGACAACAGTCGCTAGTAAAATGAAATTGCTCGAGTTTGTGCTGTTCGTTTCATATCAACTTACCTTTGTACAAGTATAATTTGTAAAATAATAGTCTACAAGAATGTCGTTGTATTTTGAAACTTGATCAGTAGATAGTAAGTACCTACATAAATGTTAGTACTCAGGTCAGCTTGACCCGATTATTTGTTGGCACTCGATCAATTCTGTCAGTCGCCTATGTTGCTGATCCATTTTCGCATTTAATGTGTGGTTTTCGTTCATCCAGGCGAAGGTAATTATGGAATAGTTAAATTGGTCATAATATGCGTTATATAAACCATTAACACGAAGGTAGTGGTAATAGAATCATAAAGCATTCATTATTTTTAACTTGCAGCTTATGCAAGTCTCTTGCGACTCGTAAGGCTTTACTCTGCGATACGCTAAGTGTTCACGTGAAGCCCAAAAGATAAAGTGTTTAACCACTAAGTAAGTTAAATAATAAAAGTGGCCGGCACTCGCCCGGGCAAAGGAAGTATGTTTATTTAACACTCTAAACGAAGATCTCCTAAAATGAAAATCTGCTGCCTTCAAATTTTGGTTTAAATAGCGCACAATGTTAATCTATACTTGTTAATGTACAACAATTGTATTGTGTATATTATATTCACAATTGTAGATAAAATTAAAAAGATCACTCGTCGTGTACAGTATTTTGAATAAATGTTCCCGTGTGTAATATCATCGTCATTAGCTTACGTCATCAATAAAACGATCAACTAGAGGCCTTCCTCTCGTTGGCACCACATGATAGAGATTCCATTATATCATTTATGTTTGCAAATACTTGCTTTACGTGTGTGTATTCGTATTATGTTAAAAATGCAGCCGGTACGTGGAGTGCCATGAATAGATTATCGCCACCTGCTTGCTGCATTTTTGAAGTGCATTTAAGTGCGTCATACAGACATAATTCGTTATCATCTAGATTAATTATAGTTCTATCGCGTGTGAGATAATTTTATATAATGTGTCTTTTTAATAAATAAAAAAGTAAAATGTTGTTTTATTTACATTGCAATTAACTCATAGTTGAAAATAGTGTGACATAAGTACTCATCTCCCTGGGCTTGAATAAATGTTTTCATATCTAATATTAATGAAAACATCTTTGTCCTGCTTTCACGGTCCTGAAATTAGGCCAATGGATATCGTGATAAAAGTTACCCCAGAACCCGAATTCCACATGCAAAATAATAGTAAAGGTGTACTTACATATGTTATGTAAGTATATTATAATTTATGAAAGTACTACTTTTAAACCCTGCAAAGTAATCAAAAACTGTAAGAGGATTACATCAGCCGGGTGGACAGCGAACCGCTGTAGCGCGATTATAAATCCGCCTACGTAACCAGATGCCTACGTCCGTAGCATGACGCCCGCGTAGCATTTGTGCGCCGTAGCAATCTACGTAGCAGAGACCCATATTCAGCATTGGACTGCTACGAGCTTATATTGGGCAAAAAATGTGGTTACGTGTGAGGTACACGTTTTCAAAATCCATGACATAACTACTAGACATCGGGTTTTAAATTTTTCTTCTTTGCGTTTCAATGTGAATTGTGTCAGCTACGAATTATACATTATTTACTTACACTTTTGCGCGTAGCATTTGTGCGCCGTAGCAATCTACGTAGCAGAGACCCATATTAAGCATTGGACTGCTACGAGCTTATATTGGGCAACTTATGTTTGTAAAATGTGGTTACGTGTGGGGTACACGTCCTTGAAATCCATGACATATCTACTAGACATCGGGCTTAAAATTTTTCTTCTTTGCCTTTCAATATGAATTCTGTCTACTACGAATTATGCATTATTTACTTACACTTTTGTGCTAAATGATGCTACCACCATTTAGCATTAATTAGGTACACCTTAACATTAACTTTACTTTATGTACTTACATACTCGTACATAAGGGCCAGTTCATGGCATAAGGCATTATTTACCATTCAACCAGCAGGCATTAGAAAACCCATTATGAGATATTTTGAAAAAATTATAAGTAAGAATCTGAGTCAACAAAGTAAAACCCACAAAATTCCTAAAATGCCACGACAAGTATATTATGTGTACAGGGTGTTAAAGGAATTGCGTGCCATAGCTTAGGGGTAGGTTCAGTATCGATAAAGGAACCCAGGATTTTTTTTTCTAATTATGAAATTCAAAATACTTTGCTATTTTAAGTTAGTAGGTACTAAATTAGGTTGAACTTGCAATTTCTTTTTCCTGGGTTCCTTTATCGATACTGAACCTACTCCTAAGCTATGGAATGTAATTTCTTTAACAACCTTTATATTAATAACCAATCTAAGTATGAGAGTTAATTTACAATTATTTTTAGCAATAATGTTCATAATTAAAAAATGAATACGAAGCTCATGTGTAAAGAGAAGCAAGCGGCGGAAACAAGGAGTGCCGGGGCTTCTATGTCAAATTATACATTAATATTGCATGCTCCTAGCACTCTGCATTATAGGTTCGCAAATGGAACCAATAACACCGTATTTCGTTTTTTTATAGAAGCCTGTGGTCTGCTCTAACAACTGGTTATTTATGAGTGGCCAATCCCTAGGTGTGCCCAGTACGTAGTACCTAGGTTGTGGAGGTCAGATAGACAATCGCTCCATGTTTAATACTGATACTCAGCTGCATCCGGTTAGACTGGAGGCCGACCCCAATATAGTTGAGAAAAGGCTAGGTAGGTATATATTTTCTAATGATTTACTAGCATCTATAGTAGCTAGGCATGAGTAGGTAGCTAGGTACCTACTACGCAGAAACAATCGATCATGCATCATCAAGTACGTCATACGCTGTCTTGCGTCACAGTTCCAGAGATGCGTAGGAAGTGTTCATACAGAAAAATTTAACTTTACCTATTACGTACGAGATTATGACTGCCATTTTTCTCTAGAACCAATGTTTCAAAAACGAAATGCTAAAGTATCAAGTTTTTTATAGTAATTGAAGAACCAGAAGAATAGGGTTGCAAGAAGTAAAAACAAAATCATGCAGCCTTCATTTAATAAGGTTACTTTCTGTCTCAGGCAAGCGTACATTCACGAAAATAGGAAAACTTTTGAATTAACAACATAACACGAAGTAGATACAATTTTCCCGAAGCTAGGCTGAAGTTCTCGAAAGCGCAGCATCGGCCAACTTATCGCGCCACGGACTCGTAAGTACGCTGTTGACCCACTTTGGCACACTTTAATTATTTAATCAGAACATAAGTAGGCTGTATTGGCGTTTTTTTTTTCATATTTTTAACCAACTGCAAAAAGGAGGTAGTTCTATGTTCGTCTGTATATATTTTTTGCGTTTATTCAACAATTGTGGATGACACGGGAAGCTTGCGCGGTGGTCCCATATGAATGTTGGTTTAGTTCGCAAGGGTAGGTTTTGAGTTAGCTTCAATAATACGCATTTAATCCACTTTAGGTGCAGAGCAGGTGTAGGGCAGCATAAGCATAATCAGCTTATAACGTTCCCAGTTCCCACTGACGAGACATGGGCCTCCTCTTTGTGAAAGAGACTGTGTTTGTTGATGATGTTCTAAAACTTCATTGTCGTTTACATAGCAAGTAGTGGTAAACGAATTCGTGTGGGGAAGGTACGACAGCTAAAAATTTATAAATAAAAAACAATTTAACAACAACAAAAACAACCGGCTTTCAAAAACAACACTAAACGGTGAAAAATAACTTTCATTTTGGGAGTCGGTGGTTAAAAACGAAAATGCCTAACTGAAGATATCGACTACTCAAAAATCCAACCGTTAAATCTATACTCTATACAAACATACATAAAGATAAATAAAATTGGAGTGACTGTTTGTAATATTAAAATAACCGCTTTTTACTAAATGCATATGGATGTATACACGGTACATATACCAAAATAACATTTTATTACAATTTTTGTCTGTCTGTCTGTTTGTTCTGGCTAATCTCTGAAAAGCTAGACCAATTTTTACGTGACTTTCACTGGCAGATAGCTGATGTAATAAGAAGTAACTAAGGCTAATTTAATTTTAGAAATTTTATTTATTTTTATTAATATACATATTTATATAATAAATAAATAAAAAAATATTAAAAAAATACTACTCCGCGCGGACGAAGTCGCGGGCACAGCTAGTTCACTATAAAATACGATTACCTCATGGTACATGCAAATTTAATTTTGAGCTATAATTAAAACCACTTTTCGTGTCATAATAAATTATGATACGAAAAGTGGTTTTAAAATGAACCCTTTTACAGATTTTTTAAATTGTATTTAGCTAAATACAATAATTCGATTATTTAAAATTGATTCTTAAGCAGGCAAATTCGGATGAAATTCAGTTGCTAATATTTTTTTTGTTAAAAAAGTTTTTTTCAATAGTGTATTTGACAGGTGTTGCTCTGCATATTAACCAGATATCAGTGTTTTAGTTTCATTGAAAAAAACAGGGAAAGGATCAAAAGGTCGGCGACTAACACTTTAGGATACCCGGAATTCTTTTTTCAGGACGTCACAAAAATGGCTGAGAACTGTACCATTTCGTGCCACACCGTTAATGTCAAGATCTTCAGCGCTAAAGGAATATAAAGGCCTTATGTCAAGTTAATATTTAGCAAAAAATGCCTGCCTTAAAAAAGTACCTATTTTACATATACGCAGCAACACAACAATAAAGACTAAGATCTTAAGTAAGTAGGTACCTTTTGCTCTTCCGAGATACAGTAGTTATGGTTAAGGTATGTCAATAACGATAGCCTCCTCACTTCTTAAGATAGCCGTTGGCCTTGTCCCATGGTCTGGATATTCCAGAGATCACAAAATAAACTAATTAAAATGAACGACATTTCAATAAAGCTCGCCCCTTTCAAATGCAAAGATGAAACTTTCTTTCCAAAAAAACTTATGGGTAAAGCATTGTTTAAGTTTCCTGATATTGAAGATGACTTTTCTATTTGTGATCGTAAAATTCAAAGCGTGCTAATCGTTTAGACGCCAGCATTGTTAGCGATCGATCAAAGTTAATGTCATGGCATAGTTGTAAAAGATTCAAAAACAACTTTAAGCTAGATGACTTGTAATGTAAGCTAATCTTTGATTAAAATATTTTCTCTCCTTATCCTATCACAAAAGCACGTTTAATAAAGATTAATTGCTCCTGAACGTTTCACGGTAACCTATTTCGGAACTTGTTTAATAGCAGTAAAAACTACATTTGTTTAACGATGGCAAAGAGCTTTCACTGTTTATTTATATTAATCACAATTTACTTAATCCGGTTCGTATTGGTTTCCGATGCAATTGCTTTTGTGGTATCCAGGCATAAATTGTGCCACTCATGTGGCAGCCTTAATGTGCCCGTGGGACCCTGAGGTCAGATGTGCGACCTCGACCTGAATACTGAGCTGCAAAGGTCATGTGGGCTGCAGCCAAAGGCTAGTTTCACACAAAAGATACTTGTAGCTTTAACTCTACGGCGTTTTACAAAAAATATGAAGTGTGTTTACGTTTTAAGAATTTCATTATAAGTAAAAAGAAATTCTGCTGTGTTCTATACCGACAGACAAAAATAATTTTACAATACAAAACTATTATGTTTGTGTGCCTTAGGAATTATTAATTAGCATGAATTTCAAAACAAACATTTCAAAAATTAGTTCCTGCAGTTATTCTTGAAATATTTGATAAACACAGGATACGAGACTCGCGTATTCAATTAGTGAAACAGCAAACAGCCGCGTGCAAAATATAATGCATGTTATGATTCCCGAAAGAAAATAATAACAACTGAAAGGGTCGATCGAAAATTAAGCTACGCTTGCCGCGGTCGGTTCGTGGATGGGTGACCATCCATTACATATAGAAACCCATTCGTGCGTTGGAAAGCATGATCAGCACGTTAAGCCGCTATCTGGTAATTTTATGCTCAAAACTCTGACAACCAGTCTTATCAAGGGCTATCGTGTTACCCAGTAGTCACTTAACTGGGTTGTGGAGGTCAGAAAGAAGTCATTCCATGTAACATACTGGTATTCAGCTGCATCCGGTAAGGCTGGAGACCGACCCCAACATAGTTGGGAAAAGGCTGTGCAGATTGACTAATGGTGAAAAGATTCAGGACTCTCATTCCCTGCTGTACCTACTTCCATTTTCAAGTTCAGGCGCCCACAGATATCAAGTACTACGCACCTGACCTTTATGAAAGATACCACAAAAAGCGTCGGCGAATGTGATTCTAGGGCTCTTCTGGCACTTCCATTCATATTCCGCTGTACGTCCTTAAAAACTTTTCGTCCTTTTCCCGAAGATGGTCTGATTGAAAACAAAATGAAGGTACGGTTGCCACGTTGGTACTTGTTTGTTAGTGGAAACTTTGGTTTACATTGCGAAACCACAAGAGTCTGTATGAAATGACCATCGTGTTCAGATGTCAGTGCAACTGAAAACCGGTTAATATCCAGCGTGTTTGCGCCACACGTCAAAGTTTCCAGTTTTTAATTACAACATCCGGACATCGTTGCTGTGATGCTCCGTTAATGCAGGTACCGTGTCAACCAGACTTTACATTACACCGCCGAGACCACCCCCCACCCTTCCCTCTGTAAATAGCTATATCTACACTGTCATTGAAAAATATGACTCCAGCAAAGTTCCAGCCGTTTTGAATAAAATCTCTCTGACGATAACACATAGGTACTACTCGAAATATTGAACAGTCTTTTAAACTTTCTTGTACGTAACTAATTTGTGTCTACTTTGCTAGACAAGAATTTATCTCGTATAATTAAATTTGAAACAATTTACTGTATCAGCTACAGTGATAAAGGATACAGTGTTATTGAAAGTAGGTAAGTATAGACTGTAGACAGACGCAAACTCTGTTACTGATATCTGTAGTTGAAGTGCTCTTCAAAACGTATCAGACGTTTATATCCATATGGATATCTCCTCACAAATGCCACAGGGAGAGATCCAAAGATCGATCGGCGAGAATTTTTGAATGTAAATTTTATGGATCACTCACCTAATATTTACGAGTGTAGCTTCGCCGGATGCTCTGTACATAAATTATCAACCAAACAGTCCATTTGGAAAATTGAAATTCTAACGAATTTCGGAATGAAATAGCTTCATTTTTAGAATGTTGCTGGCCAACGATTAAATCTTGATCGATCTCCGGAGCATGGCTACCTACTGCCATGTTTCGCCGCCGCCGCTGGGTCATTAACGTAAAGACGAATCTAATTCTGTGGTTTGTTTCACATTCTGTAGGCTGTAGGTAACGAAACATCAAATCTCAGTAACATTCATGAATATCTATTTAGATGAAAATATCTGAACATGCTATAAATTCTACAAGTGTCTTCGTATGGTTAGTAGATACTCAGAACTGTTCTTAATTATGTACATTAGGTATTCAAGTTTTCATTTATTCATGCTGACAATTTGGCATACGTACCTATTAATGGTTCAACTTAGAATACTTCGACATGAATGTTGGTAGTAAAAACCTTATAAGATGTCGTAGGTAAATAGATATAGTGGTACAATATCTAAAAGGCTACTACAATGACATGGTGTATAGGTACCTACTGCTGACTGTACTGCGGTCTCGTGGGCTATGTTTATTTTAGCATTGCAGATGCGTCGTTTGTTGTGAACTAGTACATCCCCACTCTTTAATAATGCAGATGTTAATACTACCCACTTGTTGCTCACTTTGTTCGGAAATAAACTACAACAATTTTACTTTCCACTTAACCGTCCCATGACATGGAAAACACACCTACAATAAACAATGTCCTCACCTTCTTTTTAAAGTAACTTAATTTTTGTCTTATAAAGAATTATTTTTCTTGTAATATAGCGTGTGATTTACCAATATTAGGTACGTTCGTATTTGTTGGCACAATCTTGAAAGTTGGCCTCAGGGTTTTGATGAAATTGGGTGAATCCACCTCTTTCCGATGCTATAAAACGATTTAGCGTTCGGGGGTTTGAGAAAACTCATTTAGTGAGGCAAATAACCGTAGGAGAGCTTCTGCTGTCGTAGGCAGTAGGTAGCTCTCACCTTGTGTCACACATTAGCTGGATAATTTAATAATTACCTACCCACTACGTTCTTAATGCGTGCCGAAATACTTAGGTATAGTTGTTTCAAGATATTTTCATTAGCACTACGACGGCAGTTCTCCAAAAACCTTAGGTATTGTCAGTCTAAATGGTGCTTCTAAACCCTGCTTAGCTAATTAAGTAATTATTTATTTTATTAATTTACCTTAACCAAATTAAATCAGTGTGCAGACTCTATGACATCGTTGTAACGTAAACAGATCATTATTCGTGTGGAAACTGAACAGGGAACTTTAATGGATTGTGAAGCTACAACCTCAGTAATCCGCAACTCCAGTGTTTGTGCAGAGCTACCTCTGACACCTAACACTGTGTTTGAAAATTGGAATACTCCAATTTTTAAACACAGTGCTATGTGTCAGGTCAAGGTTATTAACCATGATCCGACACTGTTCCAACTGAAACAAACACTAATTACAGTAATTTAATTAGTGTGTCATCGAAGGTTCGGTTTCAATTTCGGCAAAAAAAACAGGTTTGACCGCAATTTTGGTTTCGACAAAAATGTGGCTGAATCTACAGCCTGACCAAAACAGGTGTATAAAATTTAAAACAGCTCACGACGAGCGCTGTTTTGATATAATACGAACGACTGACACAAAGACAGACAACGTAGAAGTCTACGCTGTCTGTCTTAAAAAAGGGCGTAAACGGGACCCCATTATTCTCGCCATCAAACGTAAAAGTATGGCGAGTTTAGAATTAAATAACACCTCTGTATTATAATTTCTCTAAATACATTTATTGAAAAAAAAACATCAATGGAGTCAAAGTGCGACAAGTTTTTTTTTTAATTTTGCCCCACCCTAGGAATTTCTCCTGTACGCGCGCGTGCGTTTACAAACAATTCAACTCACATACACAAACAGCCAGACCCGGAATAACTACTTGTAGGCCATACAAATATTTATTCCGTGCGGGAATCGAACCCGCCACACACAGTGCAGCAGTCAATTGCTTAACCAGTACCACTGCGCCAACTGTGCCGTCAATTTAGTATCAGCGTCTAGGTATTTATTCACTTTTTTATGCTATGTTCCAGACATCAGGGTTGAATCGAGTATCTGAAAAATTACTAAGTAAATCGCTTATCGTAAAAGCCAAAAACAGTAGCATGTTTGTAAAGAGGCCATTTAAGTTCTTCAAAATCTTTCAAAAGTACCTACTGTTTTCTTTGGATATTTCCCTTGATCAAATTATTATTTGTAACAAATCTACGAAAAACTATGGGTGTCTGAAAATAATATGATAAATTAACTAATTTTATATAAACTTCTACAGTTTCGGTATCGGTTTCAGACGAAACTAGAAGTGGAGCCGAAGTTCGGTTACTGTTTCGGTTTCGGCTGAAAATGGAGTTTCCGTCGGACACTATTTTTTATCTCACGAAGCGACGCGCGAGTAAGGACAGAAGCTCTCGGTATCCTCACAGGTAGGTACCGTCCAAAACGATGGTGAAGTCGGAAGTGTGTTTGTGTGTGTGTATGTGCTGACGCTACTCGTCTTCAGGTTTTTTATAGGCTGTATTTACTTGTTAAAAATGTATTGGACATCTATATATGAACTGCAGGCGCGGTCCGAAAGGGAGGGTCCTAGGGGTCATGACACCCTCCCCCCAAAGCCGTAAAAGTAAAGGTTAAAATAGTAATTTTTCAAAAATATAATAAAATTTCTTATCATTATGTAGGTAGTCTTTGTCTGTGACCCCCCCCCCCCCCAAAGACTGGCTGCGGCAAGAAGTCATCAAGTAGGTATATATTTTATTTTCATGTTATTGTGTAGATAACAAAAGAAGTGAAGATAAATAACATAATAATTCGATACAATAAAATAATGTAGGTAATCATTAAGGCAACCACAACAAAGCGCGCGTCGCTTCGTGAGATAAAAATACTATCTATGCCATCTACTTCAAGCACTAGGTAGATAAGCACCTAGGTACCTAGTGCTTGAAGTAGAGCTTTCATGTCTTGCTATAGTGCAGTTTAGACTCTAATTAAACTAAATAGGTAACGTAGCTAATAACATGGAATGTGTAAGTATTAAAAGGCTTACTGAATAAGTATATATGTCTCTTAATAAGTACTGGATATTGTAGATATAGGTAGGTACCTACCTATAACTAGGCCTCACATAAAATAGATTACTGGATGACCGCAAATTGAAATGAGAGCTCTAATTTCCTGCCTAGGTATACAATATGTTGTACAAGGTACAACTGAACTTTGTCTTAGGTTTGAAATGACAACAACGTACCTATATATCGGTACCCACTTACCTCATGTTGTTAGACATTCGGATTAGGCGGTGGTGGAGGTGCCGGAACAAACATGCTGAAACGGTTTTAGATGAGCTGCAAATAATGTAAAAAATAAAACACAGTGGAAACCTAGTTTTATAAATTTTGTGAAAAAGGATGGACTGGTCCTCAAACCACGTGGTAAACCATCGTCAAACGAGCGAAAGCTGTTCAAGTACTTTCAGCTTAACTAAATGACATATCTAGGTACTGTTTGAAAATATATTTTGCGGACTCATAGACTTATGCACAAAAGCACAAAACATTGAGCTGTACGTTGCAAATTGCATTCTGGTAGGTACTGAGTATTAAGGGGGTGAGTCGGTAGGGGAGACTATATTGATCCTCGCCGTCGCGCCGCGCTGTGACCGAACGTGACCCCACGACCGCCCTTGTATACCTGGCCCGTGGGCCTCGATGTTGATCGCAAGAACAGTTTTTTATTAAAAGACTCTGATAAAAGATGCAACTAAATAAAAACCTACATTCAGAAGCACCTGTGGGATACAAGACCCTCCGATAGTTACAAAGTTGCGCATTACTTCAGCTCATCCCAAAGTACTACATAGTAGAGGCCGCTTCTAAACTAAACGTATTTTTGATAAATCACTCAAGATCAATAACTAGATAGGTTAGTGTAGGTACCTATATATCTGCAGCTGCAACCATCGTTCAATTTTCGGAATTGAGATAACGGAGGTCTGAAATGGTCTTACTATTAGGTACTTAAGTAGGTACTAGGTATAGATAATCTGCCCACGCGTACTGCACCTACCTAGGTACCTACTTCACGATATAAGTTTTATCACGCCCGCAGCTCACGCCGCGTAGCGTTACATCGCATGCAATACATTTGCGGCTGGACACTTTTAAATAAAGAACCATACGCCATCGCTAAACACTTCGCGCAGCTCACTGATGCGGGTGTTACTTTGAATTAAATTACCTACAGTTACTTAGCTTACATAATATCATACTTAAAGCTAACATTCTGTAAACCAAGAAAAACGAAAGCCTCGTCTTTTTCGGACCCGTAGGTTTGTTCTAACCACCTAATTTTCTCAACAAAGTAGGTACATGCCTACCAGCAAATAAGATAAAAACAAAACAGAAGAATTCAGATAGATAAATTATAACAATTGTAAAAAAAAATAGGATTTAGATATAGTACACACGGCTACACATCAAGCTATACGTTTCCAGAATAAGCTGATCTCGCATTGTATTAGATTTAGGAGCATAGTAGGTTAAGCACCACTACCTACTATCAAAGGTAGGTCCATTTGTATACTCTTGTCATGCTCTTAATTTAAAATAGAATAAAATGAAACCGAGATCTAAGTTTATTGTTTAAGAAACAATATTAAGGCTTAGATGGGTAGATATCAATTTTGAAGCAGATAGATGTTCATTTCATGGTGGTCGGCGGCCGGCGCGGCGCGGCGCGGCGGGCGCCGCGTTGCCGTGAGCGGCCAAGCAAAACGGGAGTCATAATCAGAACCTTGTGGAAGGCAGTCGTGGTTTTAAAAACATCGACCGATCTTCATTCAAGCTACTCACGAGAGTTTCTAAAAAATATAATTGTTGTAAAACAAACAAAATAAAATTGCGCGTGAATATTTCTACTCTGGCAATATTTATAAAACGTCAAATCGACCACTGAGATCAGCGAAGCCACTAATTGTAATTGTAATTTTTTGAGAGTAGTCCGTGTGTAACTGATTATTGTTGGACAAAAAAAAAATTGTACTAAGTGAGTCATCAATAAACTGATAAATTTATTATTGTGAATACAAAACAATGGAGCACGATATTAACAAGCCGTATAAAATCTGTGATGTAAATCGAGACAAAAAAAAGGGTATAGTCGCATCATCCCTTGAAGATCTCCTTACAAAAGTGCCAGAAAAGTTAGGTATGCCCTCCGAGAATTTAACAGTGGTTTTAGAGTCCGATGGTACTGAAGTGGACGACGAAGAATATTTTTTTACTCTGGACCCTGACACTTCTCTTATGATTTTACATGGTCTTGAAAAATGGGCTCCGAATATGCCAAAATGCCAAGTTTCTCTCGACCAAACTGATGATATCGCGTTAGGAGACAAAGGACAGGTAGCAAACTTGGTAGGCCGCCTACAACACAACTTGTGTCACATCTCACTCCTGGGGGGTCAAGACTTGGAGCTGTTATCAGACATGGATCCAGACAGTCTAGCAGACATTGTGACAGATAGAGACAATAGAATAATTTTGGAGCACATCAAAGAAGCATCCGGAAGGTAATACATGAAACTTATCCTTCTCATCAAGATATTATTAGGTATATCCATGTAATTATTACTATGTAAAATTCCTAGCCAGCATGGGTACCTACTAATTAGTTTTTGAGATGTATTAGACTGAGAGCAATTTATATTTGATTTGTTACTTTGTTCAAATGCAATTTTATATTTAAATTTCTTAAAACAAGGCTCCACTAGTTTCGGAATATGTTGATTTACTTAACCTAAATTAAAATTTAGAGCTAGTTTTCAAAATAATGATAACATTGTTTGTACAGTAACAATAGAAATTGTACCCAATTAGCAACTTATCTCACTTGTTTTCTTATTTTGCCTTATTACAGAATATTGCTTGAAAAACGACAAGCTCAAGATGCCATGGAATTGTTGAAGCTGTACCATCAGAGTGTGGCTAATGGTAATGAAGATATGTCACCACCAAAACAAGAACGAGTGTAGAACAGTGTGTGAATTGTGATGGTAACCCACCATTATTTCATTTGACATGACTTGATTCAGATAAAAATAAATACTATAATAAATAAAAGTGTGCATGTACAAGTTAAGGATTATTTCTCTCTTGATTTTAAATCACATTCTCAACATCTTATATTTAAATACCAATAAAGAAATAAATTAGCAAAAGAAGTAATCACCATATCAGATATTCTGTATAAAATTTTACAAATCTTAATCAATTTGCTGTAGGTAATTATTTGAACTGAATCAAGTTATGATTAACATAATGTAACCCTCAATTTATTTTAAGGGATAGTTCACCTCAAAAGTTTACAAAAAATGAATTATTGCATATTTACATGCTTGTGAGAAACACTAACTTCTTTTTTACTCTACTACTCTAGTATGTAACTCTCTTAGCATAATAATGATCATTCATGATATACCAAATATTGAGGCCTTTTAAAAACATTATTTTCTAAGTTATTAGAATTTTGTTTGTAAGGAGTAAATGTAAACTAGTTTAGCCAAAAATAAGAAAAATATAGGATGATCATGTAATTATTACTTGTATTTATTTTAGTGATATCTTGTAACAGTATATATTGCAATGTCCTCCATTTTTATTACATATAATATTGAGTAACATATAAGCTGGTACATGGTAAAATATAAAATGTTAGTGATAATACAACGCTAATCTTATGAATATGAGCTGAAATCGAAAGATATGGTAACAGTCTTAAGAAGCATTGTAAGTAACTATAATTAGATGTGTATGTATATAATTAGTGTAAAATGTAATGTAGTAAGTTACATAACAGTCAACTATTAGAATTACCTATTTACATCTTTCTTATTATTTTATTTTTTCGACTGATGAAAGTAAGGCATTGAAGGCATTCTCTATTTATGTATTGCCATAGAAAATAATATCAGTCTTAGTAACAAGTTTCTTAGATAAAACCTTTTTACATATTTTAATAACAAATCTGACAATAGGTATGCTAGTGCTAAGCATTTATGGTCTAATAATTATTTTTACATTATTTTCCATACTTTGTAAACTTTTGAGAGACGAATTACCACAAGGTTGATAATCAACATCAATTTAAAAGACTGATAGTTGGTAAATTTGTTTTTATATAGTTTTACCCCTAGTATAAGGTTTATTCATTTAATTCCAAATTTGCTCAAACATTTTACACAATACTAAAGTTACTAAGTTTCCATCAGTTTAATTCCACTGCCATTCTTTATAATGAAATATTGGCTATTTGTTTAACTGTATGTAGTGGGGTATAACTGTTGGCACTGGTGAAATGATAAGGACATTGAATTTAGTTACTTTATATGGAATTGTAACAAATTTTGTTAGATTGTATCAAGTGGAAGATGTTCAGGATGCGTCTTTCATAATCATGTATGAACTTGGGAAGAGGGACTTCAGTGCCCAGTTGAATCTATGAATGATGGTGTATGATATTAAATTACTCATATTTCCAATTATTCAGTCCAAATTATCCTGTAGTCTGGTTATATTTTAATTTTAATAAAAATGTATTTCTTTGCAGAACTATGAGATGAATGTTTATGTTAGAATACTGGATTGCTGTGCTAGATGTTATACGTAATATTATACAAAATTATATGTAGTGCACCAATAAACTTATAGCTGGCAAATAGTATGTTGTACCTACCCTATAATATTGCACATTATGTAGTATATTGTAAAATACAAAGTCTGTCAAAACATGTGGGGGTTAACAGACAGTCTAATACATATTACCGAAACCTACTGTCTGGCTACATAATTAGTTTAAGATTTGGGAATAAAAAATATTTTATAGCTATTTCATATGTTTTAACCTGTGAAACATACTGTCTGAATCATTTACTGCACATCTTAAACCAACATATATGGTAATTCTAATTAAAGTCAGTAATTATTGTGCAAAACATAATGTATTTGTAATTCTACAAAATGTTACATTTAGTCGATAGTAATGCATTTAAATGTTAACACCAAAATGAAAACTTTTGTCTTAATTTGATATACAGATTTTACATAAAATATAGTTATAAATATGCAAGTAGTGTTATTCTGTCTAAACTTATGATGTACTGATGTCTCACTCTTCGTAAGTCAAGTGATTGTTTAATTATTGTAACTGTGGCTTCAGTTTGTCAAGTGGCCTCCTTGCCTCGCAGGTAGCTGGTTGCAATAAGGTGAATGATATTTTTAGTGCAGTGTTAAGATTTTATTTCAACATTTTTGTGGAATTGTTAGATGGCAACAAACCTAATAGAGGAATTGGAATTTGGTTTTACTGTGCACAAATAAAACATAATGGAAATTATATGTTATATTTATTTTACCTTTTACAGCTCAAATTAAAGAGTAACTAAATTACATACATAAACTCGAAGTTGTTAAATTAGTAACACTTTGCCAAACATTAATAATTCAATAATGTATGTGAAGGTGATAAATATTTTGAAGTTAGAATACATGACGTGAACGTGTACGTGACGTGATGTGTGAATGTCACTACCTGTAAAATTTAATCATCATGACATATTCCTTAATGAAGCATTTCTTAATGTAGTTCACAATTAGTACATAACAACAAAATCGCTTTAGAGAACAGTGCAGGAACTTTTCTCACGGAAAGGATTAACTTTTTGACTGGAAAAGCCAACAAGGAGGCAATCCTCCTGTTCGTGTTCATTTATGTATTTGACAATGTCAGATACCACCACAGAGACGGGAATGCGCTTTATGGCTGCTTCTCGTCTCAATTGTTCTGTTACAGCCCGCTGCTGCTGCAATGTTGAAACCATCATGTCCATAACGGCGGTGTCTGATAGGCCTATGTTGAACGTAAAAGTAAAACTTTGAAATGCAAAACAGGGCGTAGCCTCCGCGGAAGGCTTGGTCTGGAAACAAATTTATGGATTAAATATTACGAAAAACGCCACCACAAAAATACTTGAGCACTAACTCACAATTAAATACCTACAGCGGATAGACAGTGAGGTAGATGTTTGAATTTAAAGGGTTTTTAGGAAAATTCGTAGAATGATTTTTGCAATGCGTAAGACAATACGTTAAGTCAGCAGTAATGTCAATGTCAAATCCATCTCTATTACTATACTCTATGGTCAAATCCATAGACTTTCCTCTATGATCCATAGATAGTTAATAGTTTTTAATAGTTTCTACACTAGTCTAGTGTACTAAATCCACTGTGACTGACTGTGACTAAATGCTCAGTGCTTAGAGCATTAGCTCAGCGACAATGCTTTTTAACTTAAGCAATCTGTAATGTTGAGTCGATTTTGAATTTCAAATTTATCCCATGTTGGGCTTGTGTACAGACGCCAGCACATCAAGTTACCCCAATCTGTCAAATTTCTTTGAAAAATTTTCAACTTTATTACAATGGCTCTGGGTTCATGTTCAATTGGGAAAATTTGAAAGTTTGGGATAGCTTGACCTGCTGTCGTCTGTACGTCATGCGCCACCCCGGGATCTATTGCTGTCAATAGCGGTGCTGCCGAGGTTGTTCGAGAATACTTTTCCCTTCGGCAAACACCGTAATTTGATAAGAACAACTTTGAGATCGATTAGCTGGTTTGGGAAGCTTCGTCGAGTTTTCTTGTGGCTCTGGGGAAAGTCGATTAAAGCTAATTATTATTGTACCTAGATGGCGTGACACAGAATGAAGAGAAGTCGGGCCACACAAAATGTATTTGAAGTCTGTGGCATAGAACTCACGTCTAGTAATTTAATTATTACCAACGATAATACCTATTTTTCTATCGTATTGTCATTTTCTGGGTCCCTAAAACGAGCTTAATATTTTAGGTAATGATTATAATGACTAATAAAACTTCAAAAACACTTAAAAACATGATTATCACCCAGATAATTACCCGTATCAGTACTAATAACAGTTACTAAATTCGATTGCTAACTTACAACTAACCTTGCGCAATCAATACCAGTGAAATTAAAAATAATGCCTTTATAAAAAATTGTTAAGTTACTATATTCGTTAAATTATGTTTTAGTAATTATTTTTCCCCTGTTCTGATCTTTGGTAATATAATATGGCAACATTAAAAGGTGATTTAGAACAAGAAGCTGGTAGATGAAAAAAAAAGTAGAGGCAACACTCTAAAATACCTAAGTGAAGACGATTCCGTCCGGGCTTTTTTGTTGGGTGGGAGGAAATCATCAAATAATTTCTCCCGCTCTGGGTGGAGCAGGAGGGCGTGTCAGACTTTTACTGACTAAAACCCACCCGTGTTCCCTCAGTTGCCTGTGTGCCAGGGGCCTCGGTATCTCTTTCGAACAACCCGCACCCCTGGCAGGCATCGGCCCTTGCGAACTCCACCAGTTGGTGCTGACATCTGACGAGGCGCGCGTGGAACACAACGCGCCGTCGACCCGGGCTTGGTCCATACCGGACAGCGAACAACCCATTACTCGCCGTCCGCAAGCCCGCGCTTACGGTGGCCGGGAATCAGCCTGGGATCCCCGACGCCCAGGGCGTCTCCCGCGGCGACTACGGTCGTGAGGGCGCATATACCACCTCTCCCTCACGTGCGCCGCCTCCCTCTTCGCGAGCATTACTGCTTCGCAGAAGGAGGTGACGGCTAACCATGCACTCTCGCTCCGTACCATGGCATGGACCAGGTCCGGATGCGAGAGATCGCCGCCGCCGATCGCCTCCACGAGGACACGGCGGTGCTCCGCCCAAGCCGGGCAGACCTCCACCGTATGCTCCACCGTGTCCTCAGGGCGATCTTCGCAATGGAAACACCCGGGCGTTTCCCCCCGCCTTATACGAAACAGGAACCTCCCGAAACAACCGTGTCCGGTGAGGACCTGCGTCAGGCGGAAGGTGAGGTCGCCATGCCGCCTCTCAAGCCACTCCGCCGCTATCGTGGCGTGCCCAGACGACTGTGGGCTAGCGCTCTCTTTCTAAATACATACATAAAAAAGAGAAAACACATATCACCGTCTCGTTCTTATGTATGTGTATGTATTTAGAAAAAGAGCGTTAGGCCACAGGTCGTCTTCAGTTTTTTTATTTGGAGTGTGGCCTCCACTTTTATCTATATTTTGTATACTTTTATCTTTTAGATAAAAGTATACAAAATACTTTTTCTCAAACATGCATGGAAATAATTATTGTCACGAAAAAATAACACGCGAAGTATCGAATTACGGACAAAGAAAATCAAATCCAATGCAGGAGCGTTTTTTTTAATTTGGAACATTACAACGCTCCAGCAATGTTGTATGAAACGACGTGCTGGGGTTATTAAATACCTACTCTCCGATTGGATGTCTTGGCATGCCAAAGTAAGTCTCTTTGCTTAGCACAAATTGCGTTCACGTGGCTGTATAGCCATAAATGCGTTTGCCTTTCGGCACAGAAGATAAATAGAAAATTGGCGGCAAAGCTGAAAATTCGTCTTGATTTTTTATTTACATTTAATTACATATTAAAAATAAAATTAAAAATTAAAATGAGTTTCAACGGTTCAGAGAGTGAAATGAAGATTGATTGTACTCCACCAGATTTAAGATCAGAAGCCAAATTGGCAATGGAAAAGCTGCTTCCAGCGAAGTCAAAAGAAAAATACATGAAAGTATATGAACATTTTATGATTTGGAAAAACGACAAAAAAGTGAACATTTTCTCCGAAACAGTATTTTTGGCGTATTTTAATGAGATTGCTAAAACTAAAAAGCCATCTACATTATGGGCAATTTATGGAATAAATGAGTTTCAACTGTTCAGAGAGTGAAATGAAGATTGATTGTACTCCACCAGGTTTAAGATCAAAAGCCAAATTGGCAATGGAAAAGCTGCTTCCAGCGAAGTCAAAAGAAAAATACATGAAAGTAAGTATAAGAAAATTTTATGATTTGGAAAAACGACAAAAAAGTGAAAATTTTCTCCGAAACAGTATTTTTGGCGTATTTTATTGAGATTGCTAAAACTAAAAGCCATCTACATTATGGGCAATTTATTCCATGCTGAAATGTACAGCTCATGTTAAAAACGGCATTAGCTTGAAAAATTATAGAAATTTAACTACTTTTTTTAAACGACAATCGACCGGATTCAAAAGCAAAAAATGGAAAAAATTTACTGGCGAAAACATAAAGCAATTTTTAATTAAAGCCCCAGATAATATATATTTAGCGACAAAGGTAAATATAATTATTCATTATTTATTTGAGGAGTATCGAACTCTTTAATATTACCACAAAAGACATAGAATTTCTTGATGATAAAGCAGTAATAACATTGCGCGACACTAAAACAAAGATAATCGGATATTTGTAATCCAAGGAGAGTTCCTAACCTATGTAAAAAAATATAATCTTCGTCCAACGAACACAACAGATAGGTTTTTTCTTAACTTTCACAAAGGGAAGTGCACGAAGCAGGTCATTGGAAGACACAATATAGCTAAAATACCTAAAGAAATGGCAACTTATTTAAACTTGACAAATCCTGAATGTTACACTGGACATTGTTTCCGTAGCCACTCGTCTGGCTGATTCTGGAGCAAATTTAACGACTCTGCAAAGACACGGAGGCTGGAAGTCCGATAAAGTGGGTGAAGGCTTCATTGAGGACTCAATTGAAAACAAAACTGATATAAAATAATAAAATAAATCGGGGGGCACGGCAGCGCCCCCGCCAAGTCGAGCGCGAAGCAAACACTGCCGTACCATCCTTTACTGGAACCATTTCGCCGCATTTTCAGGCCCCTATTTGAGAACCTCTGGATAAGACCAGAACGCAGAAATTTTCGTCATCCAGTAAGCTATAATCACATACCTACTTAAAATTTCAAGTCTGTAGGTAGGTCATTTAGTTCCGAAGTTAAGCGAAAGCAAAGTTTCGCATTTATGACACTCAGTCATGATCATCAGAATAGAACTAGTACTTCCCATAAACTCACGCCCGCTTTTTCGTAGCCTCTCAAACTTGGTCGGTTTATCCACGTATTGCGGTTGTTCTAGCATTTTGATTATATCTCTTTAATTATTTAGTGTAATGAGCTGAAATCTTACGCGTGAATAGTTGCATTAATACACTAAATATCTGCATGTTTTTTATTCTTCTTTTCCATAAGAAAATCCTACAATCGGATGTTATACAATATAGTGGTGCAGTCGTAGTAAATTATGCCATTGCTCATTAATTACAAAGAGCACATAAATGAAACTTGGCAAGACATTGTAGACCCTTACAAGAAACAAATAAACGTTATAAGTTAGGCTCTAGACTTCCTATTTTAAGTACTTGGACCTAATAACCTTATTTTACTTTTACGTGTAGGTATATCTTCTGAACGGTATATTTTTTCCAAATTCTGTTTTCACACACTTTATACACAAATTCAAAGCAACGTGTGTAAAAAATTACAACTGTGCACTAAACTGTTTTATATGGTTTTCATCAAATAGCCAAACGTCAGCGCAGCGGCAACTTGATTACCTCCGCACTGTATTGACACACAAATTTCATTTAAACATACACATTTACCTCTCGTTACACACTAATTATTGAATGATTTTTTTTCTTGTACGGCCATTAAAAAAATAAGTGCTGCTGGGATGACGTAGTCCCAGCGGAAACAGTTTTTGTTGAATAGCTCCTCAATGGCTGGATGCACAAATTTTTATTTACCATACACAATTACACGATATCATACACTAAATATCTGCTAAACTGAAATTACGAAATTCGACACTTTTCCGCTGGGACTACGCACACCTCACGACAGGGGATGACATGCAAAAAAAATATAAAAAAGCGAAAAGAATTTAAATGCCTATGAAACTCGATTTACAGCCCACAGTGAGCCGTTTCGGAGAATTGACGGGGAACAAAAAAAAATGTTCTTTTTATTTATAAAGGTACCGAATAGACATATGAGAAACTGTTATTTTGACATTACAGAACTTTCAATTTTATTTATTTGTACAGATGTAGAGATTTGTAAAATAATAAAGAGGTATGCAGTTGCACAACATTTATTGCGTTAACATAATTATGAACTTCAATTTATGTATGAAAACTGCTCAATGTGACCTGACCATTTTGATCCAATGAAATACCCTATTCTACTTTAATAATAATAACATAAATTGTTCTTAGAAATTTTATGAATAGTCATTAGTAAACTCAATATTATACTCTTTAGCACAGTTAATAAACAATTAAATTCAGTATTAATAAATGGCTACTTAGAAATTCTGAAAGGTAAGTATATAACCATTTTCTTATTCACAAGCTTTTCAGGAAGACAACCTGACAGGTCTTTTCAGTAGAAAGCTACAAATTATGTTAGTATTTTTATACAAAATTTTAATATAAATGATTGAGTGCATAAACCTGTAGGTCTTAATGTCATAACTTTGTAATTAACTAGTTGCCTTGGCAGCCTGGCGCCTCTTCACATCCCAATTGTAAACTCTTGCCATATTTACTTCAGTAGTTGTCCATTGATCTCTGTAATTATGAAAAAATAAAGGCATTATTACAAAAGGATTTATAGCAGCAGTTGTCTGTTGTAGTTTTGGTAAATAACAAAATGACGAAATGTGTGTTTTTTACCAGTTCAGCAGTAAAAACTGACTAATAAACTAAATAAAAATGAGTTAACAAATATTTAAATGGGTAATGGGATCAACCCATATTTTTTTTTTAATTTGTTTAAAGGACTTTGTCTCTTAGAGACCACATGGTCTCTAAGAGACAAAGTCCTTTAAACAATTTTCTAAAAGTCCTTGCCCAGTGCATAAAAACACAATATTGTTGATTACGATCTATCTTATAACTAACTTGTACAATTGTTTTGCCTTATTGATCAATGGAAAAGCGAGGATGGAATTATATAAGCCAATATCATACCTTTTATGTCATCCTAAAACATTAATTCTCTAGTATTTTCATTCCGGACACACCCCAACAGGATATGAACCACATCATCAACTACTACACAATCATCACAGTTTGGAGATAAAACTTTCTTCATTAAATAATAAAACTTATTTGAAGGAATATGTCCGGAACGAAGGCTATAGTAACAAGGTTTTTGTTGAGGGCACAATCTATCCACGGAATCTACCCACATTGAATGGCATAACATTAGCAACATAATTATGCAGCCGACATAGCCCATTTATTCATTGATGACAACTCAGAAATAGCTAGCCATAGACTCCAAAAACTCATACATGGCTATGTAGGTGGTGGATACGTGCAAATGCATCCAAGTCTAGCCATATCACTACCCCTTTTGTTTGACTTGGTCCTCATACCCTACCACACACAGATTGTGTGAAGTATTTTGGCTTCCACTTAGATAGGCGCCCGAGATGGAACCATAACATTAAAAATAAAAGGGATGAGATAAACCACAAGTTCTGCAACCTGTATTGCCTCATGGGATGAAACTCTGTCCTCTCTGTAGACATCTAACTTAACAATAACATCTACAATTCGGTCCTAAAGCCACCTACGGGATCCAATTGTGTGGCTTTGCCAGCAAAACCAACACACACTCAATAGCAAATGCGTTCTCTGGGATGAAAACCACAACAATTTACAAATGCCATCAGTAAACTCAGTAATTGACAAAAGACAACACAAGGCACACCTGTGTGCCTTGTGTTGTCTTTACCACTACAGCAGGCTTAGCATGACACTTTCTATTTCTACTCTACTGTAGAATAGAAATCGCTTGTCTACATTTCTCAGTATAAAACTCTCAACTGTCTATAGGGAAACATCATTTTTGTATACTCTTCCGACGAGAAAACGCTTGTCTACGGTCCTTGTGCCCTGACAGCAGTAATAAAAGGCTGAAGAGGAAACAACTTCTACAAGTGGGAGACCAAGCACTGCCTGCTCCAACACAATGCAGTTTGTCATGGAACGAATTTGCTTAAAATGACTTTACAGGCAGTTAACAAAACGGAGTAAGTAGGAAATTTAACCTGGAAGTATCCTATGTCAGCCATTTTTTTTGGAATGGGTTTGTAAATGGAATATCCCCAGCAGCTGGAAGATGACATAACCAATCAGTTTTTTATTATTTTTGTTCATATTTTATTATCTAATACTAATTTAACAACTGCCAAAAAAATAAATTTCTGCCATCAATTATAAATCGCTAATGCATCATAACATTTGTGAAATTATTACCCATTACAAATTTCATAAAGGTAGATGATTTTATTTATTCCAGAATGAAGTAGTACCTATTTAGTTTGTAAAACATTCCCATGACAGTATTTACCTTAGGAAATCTAAATCATGCTCAACACATGCTAGATTCTTTGTGGCAGTAGCCATATTGGATGAGAGGAGATTTTCAGCATCATCTAATGTATATTCTAGCATAACATTAGCTCCAAGCCACAAATACACTTTTTCTGTAGGTGGTATGTTTGCCTGAAAATTGATGAATGTTTAAAATTATCTTAAACAATTACACACAATAAAAACAATGACTGAACACCCTTGATTTACTGCAGCTCACCTGCACCAGTTTCAATGGCTGGTCTAAAACCAGCCTAATTAAATTGCCGAGACATTTTGTAACATATGAAATGAGACTTTCATTACATTAATACAGTGGTTTGTCATTTGGTTATGTGAAACAATATAATAATATGATTTTGAAATAATCAGCATTATTTATTACCTTAACAAATACTTGATCACTAAGAAGAAACTTTGTTTCCATTTCCTCCTTTTGAGTTTTCAGCTTTTCAATCATTTCTAAGGACCGTCCTAGATCAGGTATCTGTTGCCGCAGTCGCCTGCGTTTTGTTGCTAGTGACAATTCCATGTGTTTATATTTAGCATGTTGTTCATCTAGGCTTCTCAAGACTTTATCCACTCCACCAGTGTTTTCAGGCTTGCTCATAAATTCATCTACATTATCCTTAAAGTTAAAAGTTCATGGTAGTAAAATTTGTACAAAAACCCCACAAATATTTTATGATAAATCAGTAATAACGGGTTAGGCGCATAACAGCTATCTTCTGACATAGAGGTACGCTGTGGGTACACTGTTACTACACATCTGGTCCATACAAGATGTGAATCAAGAGTTTTATAAGAATAATAATTTAGGTTACTGCTAGAGATATAGATAAAACCCAAAAAAAATGTTTTTACAGGGAATAACATTAATTTATCAGTAGGATGTACCTAAATAGAAAATAATAGGTTAGTTTAGTTCGTTCGGTGAATTCATAAAACGTTCAAAGCATACAAATATTTTTGTTTAATACAAGAATGAATGATTAGATAAACTTACGACGAATACTGCCTCCGGTATTCCAGTAAATGATTTCGGATTGGAAGTGTCCAATTTATCACCTTCCATTTTTTTACTTGTGTTCAGTGAATTTCAATGTGGTTTTACGAATGTGAATAAAACAATTATTTTTAGAAAAGTTTTAAATTTACCAATAACTTAGGTAATGTTAGAACGTTCAATTATAATTAAAATTCCCGTAAAAATTCTCATACGGCACCGCCGCAATTCGCAATGATGAATTCACAGATAACTCTATACATGAATTGAAGAATGCACAGAATACATAATTATACTCCTACTTAGCAGAGGAATGGAGGATGAATGCCACAGAGTACATTATATGAATGCTACCCTATTTATATAATGTACTCTTTGATGAATGCCATGCCATGCCACATGCCACCCAGTACCCACAGATTACTAATATGTGATGCCACCACAGAGTACAGACGCCAGCACATCAAACTACTCCAATCTGTCAAATGTCTTTGATAGATTTTCAACTTTATAACAACCACGTAAGGTTCATGTTCAATTGAGAAGATTTGACAGTTTGGGATGGATACCTTGATCTGCTGGCGTCTGTACAATATTAGAAAATGGTAAATGCTGGTAAATGCCAAAAATGATGCCAACCAAAGTCCAAACCATTACCAAAGCAAAAGACAATGGTCCAACCCATAGAGGAGAGTAAACATATCGGGCATTATCGGTTATGGTAATGATCCAATCTTGGTCCAATCTATTAATATACGCTATGCAATGGTCAACGGGCAATAGACAATGAAATTGGATATTGGATTTGGAATTTTGGATGGATTCCGCCGGAAAGTCGAAAGATGTACACACGGCTACACATCCCGTGTGTACCACAAAGGAAGGGTCCTGTAAAAATACCAGACATGGATAAAAACGTAACCTTTTAGTGTGAAAAATAACCTTTAATTTTTTTCCAGTAGTGAGAAATTTCCAGAAATATGGATAATTGAGTAATTTTCCATTTTTAAGTTGCATGTACACACGGCTACACATCAAGTTATACATTTCCAGTATAAGCTGATCTTGCATTGTATAGGATATTCGTACAGTGCGAGATCAGCGTAAACTGGAAATATACCTATAGCTTGATGTGTAGCCGTGCCAGCTACTTTTTCAAACACGTGAAATTAAGATAATTTAATGTAATTTGCAAGTATATTATATAGGATAGAAATATAATATATTTCTATTTATTTTCTATTTTTTAGTTCTGCTAACTACAAAAACGTGTTTTTTTTTCTCAATTTTTTTTTAAATTATTGAATGGTCATCGGTCCTCGACAAGTTTACAAGTTTCAATGAAATCTGACCGTTTAAAGTGGGTCAAAATCGCGCTCAAAGGAGTCGGTTACATACAAACATACAAACAAACATACAAGTGAAGCTAATATAAAGCGTGTAAAAAGGAAGAAAGTAAGTCACGATAATCACTACGCAAAGAAATCGAAAACAGAACTATAATATTTTCGAAAATTAGTGCGAACGAACATATACAAACAATCTGCCGCGTTTAGTGCAAACATTATAATTATGCAAAAAACGACCGTATAGTATTTGATACGTAAGCGCCTTAGTGGTCATTTTTACGTACATAAATAACGACAACGAAAATCTGTGAGAGTTGAGTGAGACACATCTCATTTGGTATCTCTTTCTGACTTGTATAAGTTGTAATTGTGTCGCCCGCTCACTCGCGACTCGTGTCTCAGTACCTCAGTGTCTCAGTGGCTCAGTGTCTCAGTAGCTCAGTGTCTCAGTCTCCCTCTCTCGCTCGCTCACTGCTCCGTCGCGTCGCGAGCGACTCGTCAAAGAAATGATTCAGATCCAAATGATGCGTTTGAAACGTTGTTAACTTGTTACTGAACCAATCTTTTGAATCACTTCAGTGATCCGGATCAGTGAGTCGGTTCCGTAAAGAGTTACACACCTCTACAGTCAGATGATAAATGTCTTTGAAATTGATATATTGTTAAATTAATACATTCGTAATATAATCTAATCTACCATGTATCTTCGGGACTCGTTATATGTATAATTAACCTACATTCGTACTGTACATATCGTAAATAACTAAATAAATTTGTTACTATTTCTACTGATGTGTGTGTTGTGAAGTGATGTGTACGCCTGTAAGTGACAAATTCACCAGAACTCAATGGATATGTTATTTTTATCATGTTAATGCTTCTAGTAAATAAGTCGTTGGTGTACCTTTTAAATAATATTAGTACCTTATAAATAAATAAAATCTACTGTCGCTGTTTGAGTACATTTTGAAAATTGGGTTTGGTCTAACTTTGTTGTATGATTTATGTAAATGTAGTTAAAACAAACTTATGGTTTAGTCTATACTCTGAGGCTACTACAAATAGATTATAATTAAACTATTTGAATGTAATAATATTAACACAATAATAATAAATTGTAATGAAACTTGAAATAAATATGAAACTATTTATTTACACACTATCGTTTTATTTTGCCATATCTACTCTGTAGGTTTTTTGGTAGGTACATTCTCTTGTAAGAAACTCAAATTTGAGTTTTCTTACAAGAGAATGTACCTACCAAAAACCATGTTCAATAGGCTGGGGATGCTAAGCAAACGTTTGTATTTACCGCCATACGAGTTTTTTTCCTAGGGGCGAATATAGATGGCGCTCACACAATCGTTCTACTAAATATTGTATGGAGTTGGCCTTCTTCTCCGTTAGGAGTTTTAAGTGTTCTGTGGTCAAGTCAGCACTGACCATGAAGTTAGAGGATCTTCATCATATCTTCATGGCACTGACTTGACTGACTATGACAGATCATGTCATGTCATGCCATTCCTGCCACAGAGTACATTATATCTCCGCTAGGAGTAATTAGAGGTGGGTCATTGACGGTTTTTTGGATAATGTAATTTAACTTAACTGTTAATCATCAATGGTCAACAGGTTAAAAAAGCTGTTAAATTATTATTGATTCAACGACCACCTCTAGGAGTAATAGTCACAGAGTACATTAGTAATAGTGTTCTGTCTGTGCATTAAATGCCATGCAGTGCTGCCAACTTAGCGCTTTCAGCGCCAGATCTAGCGCTTTTTTTGTTCAATAGCGCGTTTTAGCGCCTAGCGCTTAATCTAGCGCTTTTTGAAATCATGTTATGATATGCACATCTACTATTATTTATTCTGTGATGTGCTTAACACGGAACGATTCGCATTTTGTTTTTAACTAGCAGCACTTAAATGCTGATAAGTTTCATACGTTGGTATCTTAGTCTATGAGTTGAGGATTCCTCGCTAACTATTTTGTAATTTGTAGCTAACTTCGTTTCACATTCTAATTGTTCCACAGTAATTTATAACTTTCCGTCTGATAATCTAAGTCAGTTTTACGAGTTGTGCAGTGAGACTATAATAAAAATGGATCTCCCCTTATAAAAAAAAACCAACTACAAACAAAATTACAAGAGTGAGTGGGACAGCGACCATTTAGCGCTTTCTAGCGCTTTTTTAAAGAGCTAACAGCGTCGCCAGCTCGTCTAAACGAGTTGGCAGCACTGATGCCATGCCATGTCAGCTTTCCACAGAGAACAGCTTTCTGAGTGGCAGTTGGCAGTCACAGACGTCACAGAAAACTTTTTTGCCAAAGTGGTAGTGGCTAGTGGCTCTTCCACAGTTCCACAAAACTTCATAAAAGTTCTTCCATCCATTTCACAGTCCCTATTAGTGACTAGTGATATTTTGTGTAAATTAAATAGTGCAATAAATTAATAGCAGAATTTCGTTTTCTAGGATTGTTTGTTTGCTATCATGGCGCCGTCAACGGACTGGGATGAGATAAAAAGATTGGCAGCTGATTTCCAAAAAGCTCAACTAAGTTCAACATCCCTGAGGTAGGAGAACTGTATTTCTTTTGATTTGATTGAAATTGTCGTAATTGGTGTCACAAAACATTAATTCTCATATTCATTTCTACCTTTCTCCTGTTGTCATCAAAAGGATTGCCTAGTGGCTAAATTGTTAAATCAGTTGCCAATATTAATTATGAAGGAGCCTGCTCCATAAGCTAAAATTGAGACTAAACCCAAAAAACTTAAGTACATATTTATTATAGAAAGAATCCTGTTTGAACCTATAATTATGTGATTCTAACCACAATCATCAAAACTTGTAAATATCTTGTAGGGATTAAAATACTCAATGGACCCAGCATTTTGTTATGACAACTGAAGAAAGGAACAACCAAATATTAATCACAATGCTGTTTTCTTTAACTGATCATGTTAACATTTTCAAAGTAGGTTTACGACAATACTGAATACGAGAGGATCCTAGTGTGATTAGTAACTGGGGCCAACATTCCTAAAGACAGTCAATCAATTCTCTCGAGTAATGTCACACATGTTCTAGACAATTAATAAAAATAAAAGCAAGGAACTGGGTAACATTAATGGTAAAACACTGATAAAGTATATTTACCGAGTCTGAATATGAACATACTTGTTTGAAATACAGAATGGCTGTTGTGCTAGTTTTGGTTGGTTTACCTTAAAACGCATAAATAGATAGAGTCTCATGTATCTATTTATGTGTTTTAAGGTAAACTAACCAAATTGAAATAAATTATATATCATAGGAAGTTTTGGGTTTTATCAGATATTATAAAAAGTTAACAATATGCTCATTTTTCTTTTTTCAATGTTTTCAGATTATCAGAAAGAAACTGTATAGAGATTGTCACGAAACTAATTGAATTAAAGTTAATTGATGTTATTTTTACCACTGATGGAAAAGAGTATCTCACTCCTCAGCAACTTGTTAAAGAGATAAAAGATGAACTGTATGTTCATGGTGGGCGCATCAATACAGTTGATGTTGCTAAAGAGCTTAATGTTGACCTCAGCCAGATCAACAACAGTGTCTCTGAAATCATAAAAGGAAAGGAGGTGCAGCTGGTTTCAGGTTATCTGATAGCTCATTATTATCTAGAAAAAGTTGCAAGGGAAGTCAATGAAAAACTACAACTGCAAGGTCAGATATCAGTAGGGGAGTTAACTTTGCAGTATGACTTGCCAGCAGAGTTACTGCAACATAGTGTCTTGGAGAAATATTTGGGGAAAATCATTTTTGGAAAACAAGATCCCTCTGAACCTAGAACCTTTTATACTGAAGAATACATTACTAGGACTAAGGCTAAGATTCGCGGGGCTTTGATGGGTTTGCTGAAGCCAACACCGGTGGCAGTTATTGTGAATCATTGCAACTTGTCTGATCGCCTGTTCTCATCCTTGTTTGATCAATTGAATGCCCCAGGAGTTCTGACTGGGCGCCAAGCTGGAGCATTGTATGTGCCATCATGCTACACAAAATCTCAAAATGATTGGGTGATGAGCTTTTATAAGCAGAACAACTATTTAGAATATGATGCACTATCTCGCTTAGGGATATCTGACCCTAAAGGTTATGTCAAACGCATACTAACAAATGAAGATTTAACTTTTCTTAGTAGTTGCGTAATTGGTTCACATATCAAGCAGCAATTAGAAACAGCTCTGGAAGAATGCATAGCATCTAAAAGTTATTTAGATGTTGTTTCTTTGTTGCCTTCAGTTTTAACAGACACAGACATAGAGAATGTTCTTGAAGCTCTCTTAAAGAAGTCAAAGTCTACAATACTATTTGATAATACAGGTAAACATTCACACAACAATACAGCTTTCTAAACTGATTTTTTGTATAAGAAAAAAACTAGGTTGCATAAATAATAATTCCTCCTTTAGTTTTTAGCCATCACTACATTGAAAATTTAAAGCTTACTTGCATGCCCATGGCAAAACAAAAAGCTGAAGGAGTTGTAAAGTCAGGTAAATTCCAGCAGTTCCATTTAGAGAAACAAATCAATAAATCTGCTGAATTTGCTCATGCAAACCATGTAGACCATAAAACAGAAAGACGTGATGAGCGCAGAAGAAAAGCTGCATCTGGAAAAGGAGGAGGTGGTACTCAAGGAAGAGAAACTAAAACGAAGGCTGTAAAGAAACATGCTAGGGGAAAACAGACTACTCATGATTCAGACTCTGATGAAGGGGCCATTGTAACTAGGAAAACACAAACACAACTATTGATTGTGAGCATTGAGGACATTGAAGATATCATTAAAGAAACTTTAGAGAATGAAGGGTTAGAAGACTTGATAACTCGAATTGCAGAACACCTTCAGGGGTAAATAAAATCTTACATTAATTCTATATTTTAATGTTATGGTATCATTTAATTCTACAAAAAGATTAAAGATTATTAACCAATATCTGCAATTATATAATAATAATAAATAATGTCTATATATCTAAACTTTGGGCTTAAGTTATAACAATACATTCCCTATGCTGATTTCGGCTATGGTGACAACTTTTGATAATACACTGAGTTTACTACAAAAACAAGCAGTAATAAATACAGTTTCAATGTTAAGTAAAGTACTCAGGGATACAGTACTTATTTACTACCTCATAACAGGGGATCCGGATCTCCTTTTCCCTGAGGGTTTCAACATTATAACCCATAGTTCAATTTGCAAGAGACCTAGCAGTTCATTTAATATGTTAGGAGAAATGCATCTAGAAATATTGTATATTTCGATATTGTTTTCCTCATTTTCACTTCTTTCTAATATTTTATAATTGAAAAGTACACAAATCAAGTTTTATTTTTCAGAGGCCTTAACCAAACAGCAATGACAATAGCAAAAGAAACTGCCGAAAAATTGCTTCAAGATGCTAGTCAAAACAGAAAACAAACACACACTTCTGCCCAAGACAAAATTAACATTTTGATTAATGACATAAAACTTTATGAAAAAGGCTTGAAATGTTTGCCCTCTGATGTGCAACCCCAGCTTATAAAGTACTTACTGAAATCGCTAGGAGGTGATATACTTTCAGAATTCTGCAAGTATGCAGCAAACCAATGTAATATATCTGTGCAAGGTGATATTTTAACAGTTGAACAAAGGAACAAAATAATCAATGACATATCAGACGAATTTATGAAGCCCTTGGTATCATTGAATGGGACATTGTCTGATCAAAACATGGAATCATTCTTTCAAGCAATTGATGTGTGCCTATCAGAGTTTGGAATGATATTGAAAAAAGTTGATAAGAAGAAAGACAAGTAAGTATATTCATGTAGTTTTTAAAAATAAATAAGGACGCGTTTGCAAATTGAATAAAATAAGCAGTTTTTCAGTGCTTTTTTGCGGCAAAATGAATCTAAACCAAATGTAACTAATAATTGCCAAAGATAGATTACTCCTTCATCTTCAAATGGTTGCAATTTCGTATTCGAAAATTTTGGTTTTTGCTACTTTTTACCATTGTAAAAAATAATTTTCGTTACCTTTTCACAAAACATTGACAATAAAGTGTTGAGTTTTGGAAGATTTTTCTTCTATTTAATAACATAAATTCAATTATTTAAAAATATTTTTAGTAAGCAGAAATGTTCAACTCAAAAAGTTCGCAAAAAGAACTATCAAAATGTAAAAATAGTCTCAGAAAAAAATAAAAATCGAATCTAATTTTCACATATTTAGCTACAACGGGGTTATTTTACTGGTCGTTGTCTTGATTTATTGAACAAAAATTTGTTATGAAACATTCGTCTGCGCTCGGCCGCCGCGCCGTCGCCGCGTCGCGTCGTGAGTGAACAGGACACTTTGTCGCCTGTAAGCAGCAGCTCGTGGTGAAAAAGATAAACAAAATAATTGACATACTAAGCTGGGTAATCACTTAGCAGTGTTGCACGTAATGTATCAGATACGGTATCAAGTGAGTACGTAGGCACGAGCCCGCTCGAGCGTGGAGTGCTGTAAGCTCGCAGTGACCCGCTGAGTGGCGGTATCACTGCGAACACAAAGCGGCGAGCACTGCTGATGTGGCAGCTCGTAGCTAGATACGCGGTGGACCGTGGACGAGCCGTACCCACTTGCAGGTTGATACAGCATCTGATACGTTACATGCAACACTGCTAAGTGAGTACCCAGCTATAAACTTGATACTTCACGCATTTTATACGGACTACGGACAGCCAAGGTAAGATTTTATTCACAATTTCTCATACTTTTGCTAGAAGTAAGTAGGGATTATAAATTCATATTATTATTTTGTTTTGGATTTGATGGAGTGACCTGAAGGTGTACTTCGAAGACTGCTACTGGAATTAATAGACGAGTAGAGCTAGATGTGCCGAGTTTGGGCTCGTTTTGTTAGTTATGCTGCGATCTTACCTCCTGACTTGATGGAGTGACCTGAGGGTGTACTTCGAATGTTCAAATACTGCTACTGGAACTAGTAGACGAGCAGAGCTAGGTGTGCCGAGTTTTGGCTCGTTTTGTTAGTTACGTTGAGATCTTGGTTCCGGACTTGATGGAGTGACCTGAAGGTGTACTTCGAATACTGCTACTGGAACTAGTAGACGAGCAGAGCTAGGTGTGTCAAGTTTGGGCTCGTTTTGTTAGTTATGTTGAGATCTTATCTCCGGACTTAATGGAGCGACCTGAAGGTGTAGGTGTACATGACTGCTACTGGAACTAGTAGACGAGTAGAGCTAGATGTGCCGAGTTTGGGCTCGTTTTGTTAGTTATGTTGAGATCTTGCCTCCGGACTTTATGGAATGACCTGAACGGGTTCATGACTGCTACTGGAACTAATAGACGAGCAGAGCTACGAGTGCCGAGTTTTGGCTCGTTTTGTTAGTTATCTTGAGATCTTACCTCCGGACTTGATGGAGTGACCTGAAGGTGTACGTGACTACTACTGGAACTAGTAGACGAGCAGAGCTATGTGTGCCGAGTTTGGGGTCGTTTTGTTAGTTACGTTGAGATCTTACCTCCGGACTTGATTGAGTGACCCGAAGGTGTACATGACTGCTACTGGAACTAGTAGACGAGCAGAGCTAGGTGTGCCGAGTTTTGGCTCGTTTTGTTAGTTACGTTGAGATCTTGCTTCCGGACTTGATGGAGTGACTTGAAGGTTTACATGACTGCTACTGGAACTAATAGCTGAGCAGAGCTTGATGTGCCGAGTTTGGGCTCGTTTTGTTAGTTACGTTGAGATCTTACCTCCAGATTTGATGGAGTGACCTGAAGGTGTACATGGCTGCTACTGGACCTAATAGACGAGCAGAGCTAGGTGTGCAGAGTTTGGGCTCGTTTTGTTAGTTACGTTGAGACCTTACCTCCGGACTTAATGGAGTGACCTGAAGGGGTACATGACTGCTACTGGAAATAATAGACGAGTTGAGCTAAGTGTGCCGAGTTTGGGCTCGTTTTGTTAGTTACTTTGAGATCTTACGTCCGACCGATGGTAGACCTGAAGGTATACTTTGAAGACTGCTACCAGAACTAATAAAGTAACAGAGTTACCTGATAACAATGTTTGTAGTTTATATACCTCTTATAACGCAATTATTGTTTTAGATGCCAAAGCCTAAGACGATTGGGAAAAAATCTCGTAAGTGCCTGTAGAAGTAACGCAGAAGAGAATAACTGCCTCCTTCCAGAATTTATCGATCCAGGACTCGAAACAAATATGGAACTACGGGAACATTCTTCACATTGTCATAATAATATAATGAAAACTAAGAATCGATTTGTTACTTTTATTTATTTTTATCATTTACTAGCTCCTGGCCCGGCTTCCTAAATGCGTAACACAATTGGAATGGCAATCCATTCCTATTTGATAGTCCAACAATATCCATTGCATTGTTTTCGTTGGCGTGCGAACTATTTATTAAACATTTATGAAGCAATGAATATTGTATGGGTCAATCAAGTATTTAACCCACACTTTGAACAGGTTATAGAAATCTTTTTTCATAAAATAAACATTAAATATCTGTTATTCCGATTCAATTAAAGGCATTAGCAATATCATCAACTTTAATGATTTAGAATGATTTAGAAGGGCAGTGAAGTTAATTGAGCTTTAACAGAGTTTTCTCTGTTTCTTCTTTGTTTTTCAGCTACAAGTAATATTTCTGTTTATTTCTTAATTTAACAATATTAATCGAATTTTAAAAAGTATTAAATGAACCCAAACACGATCAATCTTCTATCATCCATCATCATCCAGTTTCCTTCCCCAACACCAAATCAACTCACTGTAGGTAAGGGTAACATTAATAACAGACGTATTCTTACTCTTTATTGAAAATTGGTTGAAATAGAGCCAGTTTTACTTAACGTGCTACAAGCTGATCTCATTAAGTACGTAAATGCCTTTGAAGTTACCAAGAATGTTTGCAGAGTTAGCGCCAAAGTAACTCCGTATACGCGTAACTCAGCAGACAATTGGTATATTTTCATCAGAAAGGTACATTAAGATTTGGTTAACTTTAAGCAGACGACACAAAAAAGGCACGCAGACCCTTCGACCGTTCTTTGCGACCTGGCTGCTCGATGCCACTATCGAAAGGCCCCGCGCCGTGCGAGCGAAGCCAAACATGATTGAAGCTACTTACGATAAACAGAGCCATCCATGTGTTTCTTGGCGAAATTCTTGAACGTAACTCAGTATACCTACGAAAGAAAAAGTATTCTTGTAGGGGACACAACTTTAGGTTTTTTTTTTGTAAAAACCGGCTGGTCTTATTGCAGTTTCCATTACACACGATAAACTGTTACTGTCTTTTTCTATAATATAAAATTAACCGAAAGCGAGAAGTAAAAGCCCATTAAGGTGAATGCGCAGTGGTAGAGCGCGAAATTCAAATTTTGTTACGTTTTTTGCAATTTTCAGGTGAGTGTCAGCTTGTTTCTTGATCAAAATATGATTTGCGACTATAACATGTACGTATTTACAGATTTATAATCATTAGAATCAATAATACGTCTTTCTAAGTTAGATTTGTTCCACTAGCACTTTTCCATAAGAAATTTGTTCTTATGGAACAAATCTAACCCAGAAAGATGTATTATTGATTCTAATGATTATAAATCTGTAAATACGTACATGTTATAGTCGCAAATCATATTTTGATCAAGAAACAAGCTGCCACTCACCTGAAAATTGCAAAAAACGTAACAAAATTTGAATTTCGCGCTCTACCACTGCGCATTCACCTTAATGATAGTGCACAAGTGAATGTGGTTCTCGAAAACAAGAGAGCAAACTAAAGAAGAAAGACTTCTTTCTTTGCTCTCTTGTTTTCGAGAACCCACTTGCATTCGATACCATAACAAATCCTTACTTATATTATATTATAATATTCAACTTTTCAACCTCCCTTTCATCCCCTTACAACCCTTTCTTCGCATTAAAAAGTAGCCTAAGTCCTTTCTCAGGCTCTAGACTGTCTGTGTACCAAATTTCATTTAAATCGGTTCAGTAGTTTTAGCGTGAAAGCGCGAGAGACAGACAGACAGACAAACAGAGTTACTTACGCATTTATAAAAGTTTTACCCTCAAGGGTGTAAAATAACAATAGGGAATAGGGGATGAAAGTTTGTATGGAAATATGTAAGGTTTATGTGAATGTTTAATAAGTTTGCGACAAGAGACAAAGACCCAAATACACTATTCCACGTGGACGAAGTCGCGGGCACAACTAGTTTTTTATAATTATGAAACACTGAATAAAACAAATAACATAAGCTTATGTTTTTAATTATTTGTTTTCAAACAGCTTGTCGCGCAAATTGCAAATACATAGGTACTTTGGTAAGTACTTGCTTACCAACCAATCAGTGTGCAATTAAATTAAATAAATGGTATCTACTTTTATGAACATATCATGTTACAAACTTTTTGAAAAAAAAAAATCAACAAGCATAAAAAAAATACATGGCTAAAAATTAAATAAAAGTAGGTTGAAGTATCAAGCCGTGTCACTTTTCTCATAATTTCGCCGCTTCGCGCAAATCGCTGTGTGTGTGAGCCGTGCACATGTAGTAGTAAGACTCAATATCTAGAATTGAAGCGGGTCAATTCGTAAATGCGTCCTTAAAATAAGAATATATTGACTTAAAATAAGAAAATAATGTTATTTTTAAATGACTTATATTCTAAACAATGTAGAAAGTAGGTGATTAGGATTGTTTTTTTTTTTAACTTATTAACAACTTACCCGAAATACATTGTTCTGTCCTAAAATTTCAATAATTCATACAAAATACTGGGGTGTGAGTGATGTCACAGGATCGAGGCGGCCAGATGACCGGTCCGAAGCGCGAAATTAACTGTTCACTAAATTGTTCTCGCAATAAAGCCATGGTCTCACGTACTGTGTGGCAAGTAGCGCCGTCTTCTTGGTACCAAAAGTCCTGGAGATCATTTGCTTCAATTTCAGGCAGCAAATAGTCCGTTATCATGGCACGATAACGGTCGCCATTGACTATTGCGTTCTGGCCGGCTTCACTTTTGAAGAAATATGGACCGATGATTCCACCGGCCCATAAACCACACCAAACTGTTGTTTTATCTGGATGAAATGGCAGCTCTTAATCTCTTCAGGTTACACTTCTGACCAAATAAGGCAATTTTGTTTGTTGACATATCCATTAAGCCAGTAATGTGCCTCATCAGTGATGAGTCATCACTAAACAAAATTTGGACCTTGATCCTGGTTAATACCGGTATTCCGGGATCGTGACCACGGATTTTATTTTGGCCTTTTACAATACCGGTATTGACGCCCCAATACCGTGATCACGGATTTTATTTTGGCCTTGTACAATACCGGTATTGACGCCCCAATACCGTGATTACGGTATTACAAACATTCAATCTGAAATTATGTGATCTTATTCTCACACTTGTTTTCTTGTTTAGTTTTAGATTTATGGTTGTTTTTTATTACATATTTATAAGAATGTTACTAAAATTATTACCAAATGATTGCTAGCTAGTTAAGCTATACTTTTCTTACTTATGTACATTTCTACAAATAATGATACCATGTTGATTTTTACATGAGACATGATGACATTTAGATAATATAAGAAATTTATATTTTTTTGATACTGTACAGACCCCAGCAGGTCAAGCTATCCCAAACTGTCAAATTTTCCCAATTGAACATGAACCTTATCATATTGTAATAAAGTTAAAAATCTATCAAAGAAATTTGACAAATTCGGGTAGCTTGATGTGCTGGCGTCTGTACTAAGTCTATGTGAAATGCCTTTCTGCAAAAAGACTCGATTAAGTTTACCTTTTCATTATGTTCCTCTAATTCCTATTCCTACCTAAATAATCAACCAATACCAAATTGTTATATAAGTGAGCTATGTATTAAACGTATTTTTTTTATTATTTTCAATAAATAAGAACAATAAAGCCTGATTTTAAATTAAAAAACACGTATTTTATAGGTTTTATTAATGTCCTAATTGAACTTGCGTTCAATACCGGATTACCGGTATTAACTCTTCCAATACCGGTATTGAAAAAATCCGGTATTTGAAAGCCCTAATAGTGACAAATAGCCAATATTATACAACGATATTATTTAATATTTTCAGACTCCTTATTCAAAATCACAGAGAAAAGTTAATATCTGAACTAGAAAACTGTGAAGATCCAGCCCTGAGTCTACATATGGCAGTGTTGGCGATTTTCACAATCGTAACTCAAAACATGCTACATGCATCTGGTCGACAAGTACCAATTATTATATCATATTTAAAAACCCAACTTAAAGAAGAGGACTATGAGCGGCTTCAGCTTTGGCATGGTAGGTTATTTAAATCCATAATTTTGAATTTTATGTAAGTAGGTATTTGAAGAATAATTGTTTTGATTGCAGTTAAACTTCCGTCGTAAAGGTGCCACTCATCATGGAACCTATTTATGTGATACTATAGTTCTACTTGTTTTTTTTTTTTCAGAGTTAGTGTCCAAATATTTGACGTCCTCAGAGGAAGACAAAAGCGAAGTTGAAGGCAAACTCATCCAAGAGCTACCATTATTGAAAAATATGGTTCAAGAGATTAAAAAATACAAGTAAAACTTGAAGAATGATTACTCTATAATAAATGTATGCAACGTATAGGGCTTGGTTATGTCCTAAGTATATTGTTGTTAATCTATTAAAAGTATGTTTTACTGTCCACCCTAAAGCATATGCACATAGCTTTTTCGGAGATATACTGAGCGCACTGTAAAACTGTGAGACGCAGTACACCTGAAATAGGCGCGCAGTTTCCGTAGGCTTCTGCGCTACGAATAGTGCTCTTGACCCGAAAAAAACAGTGAACCATACAAGTAGATCTATGTAGTAAACAAACCCGCTATGATTGACTGTGCACTGCTAAGGATTTGGCGCGCGCAGCGCAAGGTTTTCCACGGTGTCTAATTAATCGATTTTTAATTTACTTACCGATTATGCTGATGAGTTGAGTCCGGGTTGAGCCCTCGACGCATACGGTCGCCTCTGCTTGCGCGCACCAGATGTTGACTTACAACGTAAAGCTTCGAAATCAAACCGTGTTTTGGTGTGCGTGCCTCTGTGTAGCTTCTTGTAATTGGGTAACTATACAACGTGTAACATAACTAACGCAAAACCTCAAATACTCGAGCATTGAGCTAAAAGCATAATACAATGACTAAAAATCTCTTTAAGGCTAACGGCTATTGAAAATCGTGTTGACACTTGCACTAATTTATGCTTTTAAAATCGAGTCTCATTCCCCTGAAACAAATTTCTCAAATTGGATAGCAACTGGCCACGACCAAAAAAAATTTCAATCGGAAATAGATGGCCAAAATAAGTGCCCCGAACTCTTAAGTTGGCATAGCACGTTTTATGCTTTACAGATAAACAAAGAATTAAAACTAGCTTTAAAAAAAGAGTCGGCTCATAAAACACACTTTAAGGTTAGCGAGTTTCAGCCCCTATGTGCAGGAGTCTGACTCGCCCTACAAACAAAAGCTCTTAAAATGCATATAATTGTGCCCATTTCAAAAGATGGTAATTGTTTGTATGATGCCATAGCCCACCATAAACAATTTTAATGGGCCATTTGATCACAGAAATGTCCGTGAACCCATGAATCCTACGACCCCAGCAAGTGTATTAAGCGGTTCGCTGTGTACAGTTGTGAGCACTCTGTCTCGAAATCACTCTCGTCTCGTAACTAGTGTGAACGCAAACGTGGCAAATCTCTACACAAAACATATAGGTACAGGATACATTTTTCAGGTTATGAAATAGCTATATTGATGAAATAGCTGTCGGTCACCAATGTTGTGCTCATTTCTGTTGTTCAGTTCTATGAGTTTAAGGTTGATGCATTCTTGGCAAATGCGATCTCCATCTGTTACCTAAAAACAAAATAATATGTTAAGAACACAGTATCGTTTTTCTCCATGTTTTTTGAGCAAAGTAGCTGTTTAATTTCTTACAACATAAGCCATAAATATTAGGTTAGATAAAAACTACAATATCTCCTGTCCTGAGTAGGTAGTCCATTCTTCATTCATCATCTGTCAAATATGACATTGTCACAGAGCGTCGGGAGCAAGAAGCTTACAGATAAAAGTGGAGGCCACACTCCAAATAAAAAAGTGAAGACAACCTGTGGGCTAACGAGACAGTGATATGTGTTTTCTCTCTTATGTATGTATTTAGAAAGAGAGCGTAGCCCACAGTCGTCTTCACTTAGGTGTTGCCTCCACTTTTATGTATAAGCTTCTTGGTCGGAAGGTTTTATTAGGGTTGCCAACAACAAATAACATCAATTATTATTTTATGATTTTTCTCTTAAATGGAGGGGTTTAAAAATATAATTTCAGTAGTTCTCAGTTTCATATTTTTGTCATATCTATTAGAGCCAAGTTTGATGCTGGTTAGATTTTTCTCGGAATAAAAAACCAACGTCCATACAAAAACCGGACATCTTTTCAATAAAATAATCTCGTTAAAGCTAAGCGTCCACTGCGTCGGAATCGGCTCTTACGGAGCGAACGGATTCGTTGCTTTGTATTGATTTGTATGGTACACCGTGCACTGGATCGGCATAACTGCGCCAGAGATCGGTATTTCTGCCGATGACGTCATCTGCAGTGAACTTTGTGTTTTGCATAATTAGGTGCGGTTCGAGGAACTAATGAAGTTCAAAGGATTTGGTTCGAGACATATGAATATATCCTAAAAATCTTTTTTCATCTTCTAATAAATCAAAATATATTTAATATATGAAATTCTCCGAAAATAGGCCTTTTTAAGTTTATTTTATCATCCTACATCTTTCGTTTCCTTTTGTTTTTCTTTTCCTCTGCTGATAGTAAACAACTAATGATTACAATATCCTCGTCAGTAACCTCCATAGTGTGAATACTCGTCCACAGTCGAACTCAATAGCTTTGAAAATACCGATATTGCCGATGCAAAATCCGAATGCACTGGACGCACCCTATCGGCATTTTGTAAATACTGACGGCTCGTACACTCCGTACGCTCCGATTCCGACGCAGTGGACGCTTAGCTTAACAGAAGTTAAATAGAAGAAGAAGTGAAGTAGTTAGTTAAGTATTAGTAGTATTTAGTGTTATATTTACTTATATTTGAATAAATATTCAAAACACGAGTAATTGCACCTACCACTGTTTGTCTCTGCATCACCCAAAGGTCGACTGGTAGAAAATGCCTTTGGCATTAAGTCCGCCTCTGTACATTTCTGTGCGTGAAGTATTAAATAATAAAGTGTTAACTGTTTGTTTCCGCAACTATTTTTGTGTGCAGCCTTTTAATAATACAACCTATCAATGAAAAAAATATAAACTCTCAACTCGACGTCAGATAAAGGAAAACAGCCACAGTTTCAAAAACACTGACATGACATTGAGTCGCCCACTATGAATTATCAAAAATAACTAAGTACTACATTTTTGGTTTCATTTATTTCAGGACAACATTACTATGATATTACCTAATTTGGACTTACAAAAAATTAGCATTATTTCAAACAGTCATTAATTTTTTTTATTAACTAATAAAAATTTGTTTCGTTGGCACTAACTATACAAATACTACTAGACAAATACAATGCACCTGTGTTACAACTTAAAAATAAAGTATAGTTAGGGACCTTTTTTTTGTGGGTCCTTCAGAATATTTTTAATTTTGGAAATGTCATATTTCTGCCCCGGGTACCTCTCTTTTAGATTGGCCAATAGAAAGTTGATACCCCCTGAGCTGGATGGGCACTATTTTTTCTACTGGGATATTTATTTCTAGCGCTGTGTTCTCACATAAGGGAATAAGCGGGGACACTGGCAACATTGTGTCAAACAGTCACAGAATCACCGAATCACCTTAATTGCGTTCCGAGTTAGATGTCACGATTATGACAGCTAAGAACTGTCATTTTTGTCAACAAAACGGAACGCTCGTGAACGTGCTAACAGTGCTCACTCGGCGTTAAGACCTATTTACACCGTATAAAACTTTTATACGCCACAAATTGTGTCTTCTTATTGGAACGAAGTTCCTTATCGCGCGTTGTGAAAGGGGGCTAGACGGAAAAAATTCTCACGAAAAGTTGTAACGACACTTTTTTGCTATTGTAAGCCGTGCGGCGTGCGCATGTTTCTCTGTCTGTCCCTCTCTCTCTCTCTTATAGAAAGAAAGCCAGATATTTTCATTTCGTCTTTTTTTTTTTTAACTTCGTTTCATCCGGGTGTCCCACACCTCTCAAGTTCTTTTTTAAATTTTTTTTTGGGTGGGAATCATCAAATAACTTCTCCCGCTCTGGATGGAGCAGGCGTGTCAGACAATGGTGTCGATTCTGTTGTACACCGAACTAAACTAACTGAGCGTTTCTCTTTTTTTTTGCCATTACACGTTTGTGGAATGTCCCACGATATTTTAGATAAATAACTTTGGTGTAATCTATAAATTACTGATAATGTTTTGTTTAGGAGCACATTTGGTATTAAAATTTACAGAAAATATTTTAACAAAACATAAATACATAGTATCTAAATAAAAAATCAACAAAATATCAACTGTCGAAAATTGCAATGTATGATATTCAGTATGTCCCAGTCTACCAATCGAAATTTCAAACCCAATTATTTTGAGAAGGTTCAAAGAAAATATACTGAGATTTTGCTCTTAAACCGTTTTGCGACGTAAAAGGTCCACGTTGTATTGCCTGTTAGGTAATTTGTTTAAAATTTGATGGTTAAAAATGTATTTTAAACTTGTCCCAGAAAAAGTTCCAAAAATTATTTTCAGTTTTTGTTACCCATTTTATGTGTTATAAATAAAAATAAAAACAAATAATTATCATTTTTTGGACATAACAACACCGCAGACGCCATTAAACGCCGCCATATTGATGTTTGTGTCAGTTGCCGTTTCGAAGTTTGTATCGTCCACACGTATCGAGTTGTAGTGTAAATCTCATTCCAGCTTTTGTTATTGCTCTTTCAAGGTAAGTTGACAATATTTACCACTTTTTTTATCATAATATAATAGTTAGTAACTTCCATTAAAATATAGTGTATAATAATAGGTGAAACTGCAATTTGAACCACCACAATAATATTTTGAAAAAATCGAACACTTGTTTCGTTACTTTTTTTTTGTTACTTTCGGGTAGTAACGTATAAGCGGAAAATAATAGTAACAAAAACGGAATTATAAAGCTATGTTTATATTTAACAGCAAAAGAAAATGCCACTAACGCCTGCAGAAAAAATGAAACGATATAGAGAAAAATTAAAACGAAACCCGGATAAGTTGGAACAAATAAGAAAGAAAAATTTAGAAAGAATAAAATCCAAATATAAATATAAAAAAATATCGGAAATGACAGAAACAGAACGAAAAATCCAGAGAAAAAAGTGGAAAGAAGAAAAACAAAAGCAAAATGATAAATATAAAGCAAAATAAGTTTTCAATGTTGTTTAATTTGTCCTAAAATAACAAAATTTTATAAGATTGTCATGTTGTCCTGACAATGTTCTTTATTAAAAATTAAGTGTGAGAAACACGAAGACAAAGAGTCTGATTAGAATTAAGTTTATTAAACGTTGATTATGACTAACCACTAATCCGTCTTTTTATTTGTTAATATCTTTAATCTTTTAAATAGGCATTATAGACTTAGCCTTATGTTTTCTATTTTGTTACCAGTTACTCCTTTTTTGTTACTGTCCCAAAAATCTACCGTTCTTACACTCGGTTTAAAGTGTTTATTTATTTTCTATAAATAAATATAACTTCTAAATAAATTCAAGGTTGCTGAAAATTTTTATAAGAAATAAGCAAAATCTTAAAATGTTGTTTATTTTTCAAATAATCAAAACTTTTAATTTACTTTGGCTCAAAAGTAACAAAAAAATATTATAGCGCCTAAATTGGAAATGATCTTTTACTTTTCTTTATATTTCTTTGAGATGATGTTATTAAATTTATCATGAAGTCTCAGAAAAATATAATTTTAGCCACAGAATTAGCGACCTATAAGTGTTTTTTTTACATTTAAGGAGTAACAAAATAAGAACTTTCAGTGTACCTTTAATTAGATTTTTTAAATATTTTTACATAAATCCTAAATAAAATAGAATTCCTTGTGAAAAATCCAAATATTTATGAAACAAATTATTTCACATCAAGAAAAAAACAGCGATTTATTGATATTTTTATTATTGGCGTCTTTTTAAAAACATGGCAAAAAAAAAGAGAAACGCTCAACTAAACTATCACTAAAATTCCTTACTTTTGGCTATGAGAATCTATTCTGCAAAATAAAATCTCTAAACTTAAAAATTATTTTGACACAACTAAAATCGAATTTGACAATCGTGACTCCTGCAGGCTTAGCATGACGCTTTCTATTTCTACTCTACTGTAGAATAGATAGAAATCGCTTGTCTACATTTCTCGGTGAAAACTGACAACTGTCTACACGGAAACGTAATTTTTGTCTAGTCTTCCGTCGACAAAACGCTTCTCTACGGTTGTCGTGCCAAGCCTGCAGGTGGTATTTTTTTTTCTTTTGGCTTCGCAACGTGGTACTTGTGTGCCCCACGCAATGATTTTTTTAAGAGTTGAATGAAGCGTGCGCAGGGGGGCAGCCTCGACGTTTTTTATATGGAATTTTTCACTTTTTGTTTGGAAAATAAAAAAAATATTACATACATGTTGAGATTATGGGGCTTACGGGTTTATTAAAGGGGGTCGAAATTATCATCATTTTTGCGATAGGACACACCGTTTTCGAGATATAAGCAAAAGAAAAAAAAAAAAGTGTTTTTGCAACTGAAGGCGAAGTGTTGGTGTGAATTTTAGTTCATGACCACTAGTTTTATTCCACACTTTTTTAATCGCGATTAAAAATAGTCAGATTTAGTTAGAAAAACTAATATAGTCAAAATTTTTGGTGAAAAACGGCAAACTCAGAATAGCAAAATTACCATCTTCACTAAATTAATAATTCAGTACAATCTTAGTGCTGTCAAACTAAAATATAGTTAAGTTGTGTCACTTTAGTGAATTTCAGAATAGGAAAGCGTCGTTTGACAGGAATAAACTAAATTTTGGTGATTTTTAGTTTAGTTTAGAGAATTTTGTGACAACAGAATCGGCACCACTTACTGACTAAAACCCACCCATGTTCCTTCAGTTGCCTGTGTGCCAGGGGCCGCGGTATCTCTGTCGAACAACCCGCACCCCTGGCAGGCATCGGCCCTTGTGGACCCCACCAGTTGGTGCTGACGTCTCTTTGACTGGCGCGTGGAACACAATGTGCCGTCGACCCGGGCTTGGTCTTTATCGGACAGCGAGCTACCCATTACTCGCCGTCCCCAAGCCCGCGCCTACGGTGGCCGGGATTCAGCCTGGGATTCCCAACGCCCAGGGCGACTCCCATGGCGACTACGGCCGTGAGGGCGCATATACTGCCTCTCCCTCACGTGCTCTTCGCGGGCCTATACCAGAGCCGGACGCGAGAGATCGCCGCCGCCGATCACCTCCACGAGGACACGGCGGTGCTCCGCCCAAGCCGGGCAGACCTCCACCGTATGTTCCACCATGTCCTCAGGGTAATCTTCGCAGTGGAAACACCCGGGCGTTTCCTCCCGCCCTCCCGCCTTATTCGAAACAGGAACCTCCCAAAACAACCGTGTCCGGTGAGGACCTGCGTCAGGCGGAAGGTGAGGACGCCGTGCCACCTCTCAAGCCACTCCTCAAAGAGGGGACTTACCGCCGCTATTGTGGCATGCCCATTCTTATTTACTTAGGTGGTGACTAGCCAAAAGCACTATTTCTAATAAATCCAAGTTAGTTAAAGATATGATACGACTCAAAACAAAGCGCCACAACTATTATTTTTGACAGCACTCACGGTGATATTAGTATCACGCATGGTCGGCGTTATCAAGATGGCACATATCATGACGTCATCCATGACGATTCACGGGACATTATTATCGCGCTCACGCCAATTCGGAACGGGTGTCAGCACGCTCAAATCGATATTATCGCAACTCGGAACGTAGCCATTATCTTTCAAATTGACGGTTGACTGTTTGACATAGTCAAGTTATGTCAAAAAGTTAATGAAATGTCACAACAGGATCAGATCAGCCGATCAGTCAACGAACGCCTGTTGTTAAAGTTGTAGGGTTGTTAAAAATTTAAATTTTACGTTATTGTTATAAGTTATGAATCATTAATTAAAATATCTGAGAGGCAATAAAGTATAAATAATTGTTAGAGTTATTTTACGAGAGTACCAATAGTGTTAGCTTTCTTCTCAGAATAATACACTGAATAGCACCATGTGCTTGTGAAGCAGAATCATATATTTACAAGTCTGTCAATTTATATAACTGCAAGATGGATTCAGGGTCGAAAGAAAGTTCAGATTTGCTTAGACGACGGAATAAAATCGAACTGAATGGAAATTTAAATAATGAAGAACCAAAAGGCCCTCCGGACGGAGGAGTTCGAGCATACTCAGTCATGGTTGCATCGTTCTTTATAAATGCCCTTGTCTTCGGCGTAATAAATTCATACAGTGTGATATACACGGTCCTTGAAAAGCATCTAAAAAATGAAGGAGTCTCTAACTCGGAAAGTCGTGCTGGTAAGTTTGTCGTACTTGTATTGAAATACATTACCTATGAACCAAATTAATTTATTTCGTCATTTGAAAACTGCGTATCAAATTCTATATCGAACTTGCGTAGTTATGCTTATTAACCACACAATCATTGAACTAATACAATATGTGCACGTGCACAACAATTATGTACCTACCCTGAATCAATTTGCATTGGTTTTTTTCCTTCAGGGAAAAGTTTACGACACTTATTTCTGGTTACCTTATTACTTAGTAGAAATTGGAGCAAACCAATCACAATATCAAAGGCCTTCTACAGACCTGGAACAATAAATTGCTGTTAAGAAAAAAAACACAATATAATAATATTATAACATAATATTATAGCATAATCAGCCTAGGTTCCCACTGCTGGGCCGCAGGCCTCCTCTCGGCGAGAGGAGGCTTGTGTCAATATTATAACATCACATTATATTCCCCAAGAGGTTGTCAGAGTACATCCACAAAAATGGAAAGTAATTGATTAGATGAAATTAATCAAATAACTACAAAATTTTGCATACACACACATACTCTCACACTTTTTGTGCTTAAGAACATCAACCAGAAGTAGGTTTATTAAAATTGTATGTATACATTTATCATGGTACTTAGTATAAAAATATGACAAAAAAAACTTGAAAAATTTGTATAAACATCGGTTTGCAACAAGTACCTACTAACTTTTATTAGACTTGCCCTTTGATACCATGTCAATGAAATCAGAACATAATAGCAGATGTTCAACATTCTCTTATCACATTAATTATGTTTGTGGATGTTCCGAGGACTTGAAGGGTTATCAATTTATCATATATTGATTTATTTACTACATGCATTATGCAACAGTATGTATAATAAATTTAACTGTCGTGAAATACAAATGTAGTCTTTGTTAAAATGCACATTGAACTTGTGCTTGCATAATGAAATGATGATTTTAAGAACTAATCAACGATTAAGACAGACTTGAATGAGAGAAATTGTTATATTTAGCATAAAGGCTTATTATAAGATTCAAGAGGCACCACTAAATATTTCTCTTAACTAATGTGTAAAGGAATTCTTTATTAAATAAAGGATAGATTTATATAACTTTGCTGGGCAGTATTCACTGTATTATGATCAAAGATCTTGCAATACAAAGTATCAACAAACTTCAGTTTAAATGAACCACGAAAATAAGCCTTCAAACAAAATCATCCTATGATAGACTAAATAATCTATGGGAGAGCTTCAATGAAATGGTCAGACAAAAGCTCTAAACTTAGAACACTCATCTAATCATCTTGCATAATGGAGTAAGACTGTAACAGGATGATAAATATCCTAACAAAAAAATCATAGGTAGGTACTTTATTAGTTTTCTGCTGCATAATAATTGTCTTATTCTTGGTACACCACACACACTGACACACACATGACATGTGTATTTTACCAGGAAACTAATATTTCAGTATCAAATAACAAACTTCCGTAATCAATCAATATTTACACATTTGATTAAAAAAAAACATTGCTTAGTGGCATCTATTTAGGTCAAGAAAGAGGATGTAGAATGTGGAGTGTAACCTAAGGGTGTGCCTGTTTAATAATTTATTGGAATATTTAAAAAAAACTGAAAGTAAAATAGCTGACTTTTATGGTTTAACCAAGCAGTGGTTTTCAAGTCTTAATAAATTAAGTATTTTATTACGGTTTCAATTTATTGATTTTGCCGACAGACATGTGGTAATGTAGGTCGGTGCAACGTACGAGATAGTTAAAACTAACTAAAACATTAGGTACCTACATCATTAAGTGCGACATTAAATTTTGTATGTCGCAAAAGTATCCTCATCCTCTACGATTTAAATATAAATAATGAATACCTAGTTTGAATCTACGTAATTGTTTACGTATAAGTAGGTACACACGGCTACACATCAAGCTATACATTTCCAATATAAGCTGTTCTCGCATTGTATAGGATTTCCGTACAGTGGGAGATCAACGTAAACTGGAAATTTATAGCTTGTTGTGTAGCCGTGTGCACCACGCAGATACTTGAATTAAATTACATCATGTTTTAATATGTCAATTCTCGTATTTCTCCTGAAACACAACTCCAGTAGGTACCTACTTGATAGTTAATAGGCCAGATTGTCATGTGGCGCCAAACGAGGCGCACGTGGCGTGCCGGTCAGCCGGCGCCCGCGACGAAGGCCATCACTTCATTGCGTTCAATTTCATCATGCCTTTGACGCACCGTCATGTCATTGCAATCATTTAACAGCTTACCCAAGTCAATGGCACTATGTACAGGGTGTCCGGTGGCAGATTTATGTTTTTAAATACGATTTAAAAAAAAAAAACTAATAAACGGTGCGGGGGAGAGTGGTGTCGTTGGAATCAGTGATCGTGCGGATTTCTCAGTCACGATGTCCCAGTGGCCGAGTGAGCATCGCGCGTTCGCCATCGAGGCATTTTTCAACGATTCGTACGTAATTGCTCGTCGACAATTTTGTTCACACTTCGGTATTCGACGGGTAAGTGATGGGCCGAGTGTGAATTTAATTCGTTCCTGGGTGCAGAGGATCCGCGCAACTGCTTCGGCTATGAACACCCCACGGCTAGGGCCCAGTCGATCTTCAAGGACTCCAGAAAACATTGAACTGGTCGAAGAGAGTTTACGTGAAAATCCACGACTTTCGATACGGAAAAGGGCAGCCTCACTGGGACTTCCAAGAGCGATTATTCATGAAATTTAAAAAAAGGATATAAAGTTCAATCTATTCAAAATTCAAATCGTTGAAGAACTGAAAGAAAGTGACTTTGTTTCGGGAAGCTTTCCCTCAAAAACTGTCGCTTTGGGAACATCGCGTGGCCACCGAGGTCCCCCGACTTAACCCCAATTGATTTTTTTATGGGGCTACCTCAAAGAGAGTTTACATTAACAATCCCCAAACCCTTGGGCACTTAAAAGAAAAAAATCGTTAAGAAATCAGCACAATTGAACCAAGTTTACTGCAGCGTGTGGCGCGGAATACGAGGCTCCGTTTTGAACAGTGTGTGCAACTCGACGGAACACATTTGGATGACATAATCTTCAAAAAATGAAATCCGCATTATTATTCTGTCGTTGAATATTTTAGTTAAAACAATATGTCAAATAGTATTTTTTTTATTTAATTTTGAAAATATAAATCTGCCGCCGGACACCATGTACTACATAGTAACTATAGACCGATCGATCGGTATAATATGACTCCTGAAAAGACTGGACCGTGTGTGCTTTTTAAATTATAATTTAGCATTTATCATCTGATTAAGTCTCATCAAGCCAAAATATCTGTCCATTTTTAGGGTTCCGAATCCAAATTCGACATTGTATAAAATTAGGAGGAGTGCCGGTACTTCTGAATAGCGCTCTTCCCTTCCGTGGCCTGGACGGGGCCGCCACCATTTGATGGCGGACGCGGTGGGGCCGCAGGGGAAGAGGAGTGTCGGTATAGCGTTGGCCTCTCTCCCTATCCCCTGCGGCCGAAAAGTGGTAGGCGGCGGGGCCACTGCGCTGACCCGTCGCAGAGGGACCAAGGGTGCCAGACACGGGGTCGTCTGGGGCCCTTATGTTACTTGGTTCCTGGGGTGGTCACGGCGTGCCATGTGTTCTGGTGCGCCGAACTGGTGGGGTCCGCAAGGGCCGATGCCTGCCAGGGGTGCGGGTTGTTCGAAAGAGATACCGTCGCCCCTGGCACACAGGCAACGGGTGGGTTTTAGTCAGTAAAAGTCTGACACGCCCTCCTGGTCCACCCAGACCGGGAGAAGTTATTCGATGATTTCCCACCCAAAAAAAAACCTACCCGTTTCGCATTTGACAAACTGTTTATTGTCTAAAGTAGATACAAGTTAGGTTATGACACACGGGCAATATTTTTTCTTTTACCGACTTGTTTTGAGATATTTCACTTGTTGTTTAGTTCCCTGTAAGAAGCATGCCAACAAGCATACACCATGCATGCAAGCGAGCATACAACATGTAGCATGCAAGCAAGCATACACCATGCATGCAGCAAGCATGCAAGCAAGCATGCAACATATAGCATGCACGCAAGCAAGCATGCAACATATAGCATGCACGCAAGCATGCAGCATGCAGGCGAGCATGCAACATGCAGCAGGCATGATTTCTGTCACGGCTCCGGCGATGCGGAGCTCCGGCGGCGGTCCCACGCGAGTTCATCGTCGCAGATGGTTTAACAATCACCACCGCAGCTTCGTCTTGTCGGCCGGCCAAGCCAGCCAGCCTCAGCCGCGGCGGCATGTGTTACAACCACCTGCTCCTCAACTCGCGAGCCGCCTCGCTCCTTCGCGCCTACGTGATTCTAAATTACACAGCGATTCGTTTCTGTCACTAAAACCTAATTTTGAGCAAATGTTTTAGGACTAACAATTTTACTATAAATTAACATTCGGAATCATACACATTATATAATACAATACTTAGGACATAAATGTAAACAATAAACGTTTCTAAATTATATTAAATGTTGCATAAGTCAAGTATCGATTATGTAATGTGTTACTTATAGAAACTAATGATTATAACACATGTTATTATAGAAACTTATTTTATGGCAAAAGTAACATGACAAAACTTATTATTATAAATGATAATTATAGTGCAAATAAATATTATGAGGGGGGACGATTACGGAAAACAATAATAGTACAAATAATTTTATGGAAAACACTGTGCCTTATCTGAAACGATCGATTGTAATCGTAAATGGTATGCGGTTGGTGTGGTCTTTGAAAGAAGTTAATGTAGCAGTGTTTTATAGCAAAGTACACATGGCTACACATCAAGCTATACATTCCAGTTAACGCTGATCTCGCAGTGTACGGAAATTCTATACAATGCGAGATCAGCTTATACTGGAACTGTATAGCTTGATGTGTAGCCGTGTGTAACTCTACCTATGTATTTTTTTTCTTAACCAATATCAGGTAGGTAGTTAACTATCTAAGCTAGCTCTATCAAAGCAAACTCTATCAAGCTAGCTACCTCTATCAAAAGTAGGATCTAGGTGTATTTAAGTATGTTCCTGAAATATTTCCAATAGCGTCGCTGGCAAGCCGGCCGAGGCCGCAACGCAAAAGTTTCGGCCATTTCCATGAAATATATCCAGTGACGTCGCTGATTTTGGGAGTTATTCCACATTGTTTCACGAATCTGTCTCTAAAGTAAACTCAAAGTTTATGCGAGAAGTGAAATGAAATTTCTTATTCTGTAGATTAGATATCTAGAGTGTAATTTGCCAATCAAAATTAATTGATGAGTGATAATCGAAATAATTAACTGGTTTATATCATCCCACTACTTCCTAACTTCCCAGCAATCCATCACATAAAAGTAAAAAAAAATGTCTGGCTGGTTGCGGCTAATCTCGAAACTGATGAGCCGATTTTTATGGGACTTTCACTGATAGGTAGCTGATGTTATAAGAAGTAACTAAGGCTATGGACATACTAGGGTCCTTTTATTTCGGTTGCACGTTCCCGTGGTATAATTTCCGAAATACTTGCGGGCGAAGCCGTGGGCAGAAGTTATCTACATCTACACTAATATTATAAAGATTTGTATTTTTGTATGTAACAAATAAACTTAAAAACTACTGGACTGATTTCAAAAATTCTTTTGCCGTTAGAAAGCTACATTATCACTGAGTAGCATAGGCTATATTTATTACTAGAAAAAAATTGAGATCCTTAGAAATCCCTACTAAAACCTACCCAAAGTGTAAAAAAAATTGCCATAAAATGTCTTACATCGCATGCGCTGTGGCAAGCATTGATGTAAGAACAAAAAAAAAAACTACAATATTATAGAACATATCAATATCTACAAAAAACGTCACGAGACCCTACGTCTAACTATTGTAGTTATGTCACTATAACTACTTTTTTACATTTTAAAAGTTGATTGAAATGCCGATCAGAATCAGACCATTTTATCCATACCTTTGTAATAATTCTTATCCAAATAAATTATTTCGTATTCAAAACTGTTTCAATACCTGTCGATTACTTTTTGAATTATTGAAATCGGACATTCCATTCAAAATATATTACGAAATTTAAAATGTCAACATAAACAAAAAATACACGCCGACGCGCCGCCGCCGGTGTGGCTCCACGTAGCGCAGCGAGCAACGCGGCGAGAGGGGCAATTAAAATATTTCACGAGTAAAAAAATTACACCCCCTAAAAATAAAATACATAAAACAAAATAAAAGAAAATATAAAAAAGAAAAAAGTATAGGTACTTATGGTAAAAAATGTGAAAGTTTAAAAAAAGAAAATTATAATTAACTCCAATGAAAATTAGTGTAAAGTTTTTAATTTTGATCATTTGGACAAATTGAGTCATGAACGTTTTAATTAGCATACTTATAAGTTAAATTGGCTTTAAGAATCCCAAAATATTAAAAAAAATCCTCCCGCGCGAAGCCGGGACGGGCCGCTATTAATAAATAAAATAAAGTATATAAGACTACATTAAAATTATCCTACAATTATCACGTTTTTGCCCACGGACAGTCTCTGCGCAGGCATTATAAACGTACCTATTTCTATTCTATCAAGGCTCCCACCAAAACTTATATCAGATGGAATCTATTTATACAATGTAATTTAAATTCAATTGACGTCACCATGAGATTATAAGATTTGTTTGTTACCTTAAACATATTATAAATTACTTATTATGAACCTATTTAAATAAAACACTATCTGTATTTATAGTCCTAATCCTATCTCAAACGACGTATCCACCACAGGTAGGATATGCTCCATAACGAGTAGTGATGTAGCTCTAATAACGGCTTCATTGAGGTCCTCTTCAGAAGGAGACCACAAGCGCTAACATCGGCAAAACCCAATCGCATTGGCAGACCGCAGCGACTCGACATACCGCTTCGGATTTAAGTAATTCCGAACGCGGCGTCACAATTTCGACGGCAACGGCATTTCTCTTCTTCAGTTTCGCAGTTGTTTAAAACAAGACAAAACAATAAGTATTGTCCCTCTGTTAGCGACAGCCAGTGACGGCACTACTGGTTAACGGTCTGCGGTCGACCCTTGACCAGAGCGTCAGGCGGCAACGTCGCAGAAGTCGTCTTCTGAAAAAGCGGTATATGGAAACCATAGTCGTGTCGGTTGCGGCTCGCGGTTGCAGTCGCCTTTGGGAGAGCTCTTTTAGTTTTTAACCGTTAGGTACAGGTACAGAAAACTTCTTGAAAATCATCCGTAACTTAGTCAACTTACTGCATTCACAGATTTGGTCAAAATGGTTCAGTAAGCAAGACCTTTTTTTTTTAGGCCATCTCGCAGTTGGTCTTGAGAGGCCGTGACTGCTTAACCGGACTTTCCTGGGGCTGCCATTAAGAAAACTTAACGCCTCCAGCCAGAGGCTAAGCAAGACCTACAGTGATCTTGTCTTATACCTATAAAGGTGCTCTGACACGGGCAATTTTTTTGAGCAATTATTGCTCGGCAACACTAATGGATCAACTAAGTGGAGCAATCTGGAGCAACAACAATAAATTGCGGATATGTTTCGGGAATATTGCTTCTGATTGCTCCATATATTTCATGAGTTGCCATGTCTAGTCGGTTTGGAAATTTTTAGTAAAGGAGATTGCCTAGGTTTGGATCAAGTGCTGCCTAGGAATGTGAGTTGGTCTAGTAGTACTGTAGCATACACATGAATTATAAAAAAATACAAATATTGGTCCCAAGAAAAATAAATAAATCCAGTTTTAGTGATAATGAATAATCTTGCATTAAACAACGTTTTTGAGATATTTTTGTCAAAAATGTATTTCAGTTACAATAACATCGTACCGTATCACGTTAACTGACTAATTAGTTGTATTATTATTATAAATGATATAATGCCAATAACTAAAATACAACTAATTGGTCAGTTAACAAAACTAATACAATAATGTTAAGCATTAAGTCCGCCTTTGTACAGTATTTTTTACTTGTGCATTAAGTTTTAATAAATAAATATTGAATTTATTTATTAATCGTCTTCATGGTTATCGATGAACTGATTGATACCTAACAATTATGTACTACAACATCAAAATACAATTAATATAATTATGATTGAACGCACAATAACTGTTTAATGGTTGATTTTGTACATTTGTTGCTATTAAGTTCATTTTTTCCGATAAAAATATTCAAAACAAGAGACTGTTTTTCTTTGGACTCCTGGGATAGATTTTTATGCGCTTTGAAATACAGATTAGTGATGGTCTAAGGAACAAAATGCACTGTGTGAGTATTCTAGGCAGCACTTGGTCCAACTTCCATACAAAATTAGGCAATGTCCTTTTCTACGTCTCGCTTTTGCGAGAGGAACCGGCCGGCGGCAGGGGGCGGCGTATTGCCTAGTTTTTTAAGTTGCTCCATATTGTGTGATCGTATCTCTGGCAACAGGTTGCTACATGTTGCCATTGCCCTAAATTGCTCGATGTAGTCGTGACGTCATAGTTGACGACTATTGCCCGAGCAATTTTAGTTGCTTGTGTAAGCGCTCCTCTAGGATTAGATAACTCCGTTAAACCAATTGAGGTTAGTTCCACTAGAAAAGTCACAAATCACAAAATAATATTTTTTTGTCTTCTTTAAATAGACATAATTATATTTTTCGTCAATCGCTTCATTCATAGGTAGTACAAACTTGTGGAGACGAAAGTGTTATACGTCGTGATTTGTACTGCGGCTGGTATAGTGATGACCCGATTAGATTACGAGACATTGTGTGTCACTTGTCAACTTTAACTGCTTGTTACTTATATTTAGATCTTTCGACTTCCATGTTGATATTGATGAACACGTCATGTGTAATTTTTAGGTACCTAACGCAGAAGTGTGCCGACTTCACAAATTATTTTTAAACTCTCGTAGATGAGTTACTCTATCAATGTTTCATGATAAAAATATCGAAGTATGATAGATGTCTACTCTAATCTCTTTCTAAGAACCACTGTAGCTAGAGTTTTGTTGAATCGAAATGTAATAGGTATTTAAATATCCCATCGAGCATTTTTCAAGCTCTCCGTACCTATGTAGGTATTTTAATCATTTCTAAAATCCAATAAACTCTAATTTTTAATTTGCTGGAGCAAAATGACAGCCGTTACTATAGTATAACTATCATGTTGACAAAAAAAAAACAAGTGACTTCCGGAAAAACACTACAAAGTGAAAAATAACTTTCATTTCGGAAGTCGGTGACTTTGGAAAAATTCAAAATCATTTATTTGCAAATATGGGTAAACAATAAGGAGATGTTTTACATTCATGTAATAGCTGTTGTATATCACATTATTAGCAACACCATATTTTACCTTTAGGTATGTAAACTAGGTAGGTACATATAATAAAAACACAAAAAATAAAAAACAAAATAATAAGAATGAGATCAAAAACACTTGTTTAAAAAGAAATCTTATACTTTATCCTGCAAATATAATCAGATACGCTGTAATATACTTTATTTATCAAAAAAAAAAAACTTTTTTCTTGAACATGTTAAGCGATGACGCCTCCATTAAATATTTAGGTAGATGGTTGTATGTACACGGGGAGCCATGCAAGATATACTATTATGTAAAAGAGTTGTTTTATTATTAGGACTACAAATTTTACTGTTGTGTCGTTTACTTTTATATTTTTCAAAGAAAGTATCGTTAGATCTTACAAAATTAATAATTTCACAAATGTATATGCATGGAAGTGTCAGAAGTTTGACATTTTTAAAATATTCTTTGCATCTATCTGTTTGTTTAAGTTTACAAATTGAACGGACACTTCTCTTCTGAGCCTTAAAAGCATCATCCTTATGTAAAGAATGTCCCCAAAATATTATTCCATGCCTTATAATGGATCTCACATAACCATGGTATGCAGACAGAACAGTCGATATATCGGCCATTTTGGAAAGCATATGTAAGGCATACGATTGTTGATAAACTGTGATAACTAAACTGTGCAACTCTATTGCGAAATATCATTACATTACTTTTATCGAAATTTAACTTTAAATTGTTAGATGTAGTCCATTCTATATTTTTTTCGATGGCTTCATTAACATCATGTTCTAGTGTCATTTTGTCTTTATCATTAAATATAATGGTACAGACGCCAGCACATCAAGCTACCTCAAACTGTAAAATTTTCCCAATTGAACATGAACCTTATGCTTAAGTTATGAAGTTGAAAATCTATCAAATAAATTTGACAGATTGGGGTAGCTTCATGTGCTGGCGTCTGTACAATCATTGGATATGTATGTATTTTAATTTTTGGTCACCGCCTTCCGAAATTAAAGAAATTTTTCACTTTGTAGAGTTTTTATGGAGGTCGGTTTTATTTTTTTGATTTTTCACTTTTTAGCTGTAGTAACCCACATAAATTAGAAATTTCATCATCCTTGAGGTCAAAACAATGCATATTTATGCGATAGCAGCAATTGCGGCTAATTTGCTGGAAGAGTTCCGTTGTCTGTCTCCGAAACTCATTATCAGATCTATATGAAATATATATGGGACCATTTCGGAATAAACCCTTTCGAACAAAAAAATAATTTTGAAAATCCGTCTATATATGACGGAGTTATGCCCGAACATATATAAAATTATATGGGGAAGGATAATAAGTATTAAAATATAATATTTATTCCTAAAAAATATCAATCAAAACCAAAATCTAGCCGTTTATTTTTAACAAAACGTACCACAATGCAACTGACAGCCGCACGTCATGTTATTTGTATATTGTTTTGAAAAAAAAAATTACGCAATACTGAAATGCATGTAAGTTCATTGGGACGTGTTGCGGAATACTAAGAGAGAATTTACCAAAATTCTTACGGGAACGGGAAAAGCCAGAGTAAAGTTTGCGCGCGTACGAAGTCGCGGGCAAAAGCTAGTATTATATATATATATAAGTATATATGTAAACGTGTCGAATTGATAACCTCCTTCTTTTTGAAGCCGGTTAAAAACGGTCGACTGCCGCTGTAATTTTATTCCAGCCAATTAAAAATCTGAGTTTAGAACTCTATTCGAACAGTTATCCCGTGTTCGTTTCCAGCGACTGAGAAGCTGTTGATAAGTACTTAGTAGCTTTTCCTTCATTACGACCAGCACACAAACGTAGCGATGATGTTGATTGAATTAAGGATAATTGGGCTGTTGTAGGCGTCACACTGTCAGCCGGTTGCTAACCTCTGCCCTAACTTTGGATAACGATTAAGCCACAATCATCTTGTTAGTCAAAATAGATGGTACAATAACAAATTAACAGATATAAGTAACAAAATAGATAATTATAGAAACTCATAAGAGATCGGAATCCGATATTGATCTGCTGGTTGACCCAATAAGTACAGTCAGCGTCAATAATTTTGGGACGAACAAACTGTTCAAAGTGATCTAAACAACTATGAAAATTAAATATACCTACACAATGATTCTTAACAAAAAGTTACTAAATACCAACATGACATAAAATACTCAAAAATGACCTAGTTTCAAGTGATAAGTGAAATCTATTTCGAGGAAATGTGGTTACTTGATTCACTTACTTAGTCAGTTTCTAGATTTCTGTTGTGATGTGATGTGAATAATTGAAGACATTGCAAATTGTGGTCAATTGTGTAATCGCGTCAATCAAACTGTTAAAGAAGATCAAACAGAAAACTAGTCAAGTGCGAGTTGAAACCTTGGAACTAGCTCCCGCATAAAGTAATAAAATGCGTACCTATTCTTTCTGTTATGTAAAGTGTATGTATATATCATCATCGTCATCAACTTTTTGAACTTAGCACTATGTTGGTGACGACATCCAGTTACTTTCGCGTGAACATGTCTTTTATACTCTAGAAAGTCAATTTGGTGGTCCTATATTACGTGAATGGTATTCATTTTGATTCTTCGTCAAATTTCACACCCTTCTTTGTATGAATAATAATAATTATAATATATTTATTCAGACAAGTATTGATCCATTACATTTAGATTTACATTTATATTGTTAGTATGAACATTGCACTTTTCTTTTCCAGCTCTGGTGGGCGCTCTAACTATGGGAACTACTTTCTTCCTATCGCCTTTTTCTGGTATGCTGACTGGCGTGATAGGAATCCGGCTGACCGCAGTGTTAGGCGGTACAATTGCCTCTGCCGCCATGCTGATCTCTTCTTTCTTTGTTTATAATGTTAGTGTCCTTTACTTCACCTATGGTGTTATGTATGGTTTAGGAGCATCTTTTGCATACACTCCTTCTCTAGCAATTCTCGGTCACTATTTTAAAAAGCGTCTAGGTTTAGTAAACGGAATTGTAACTGTAGGTAGTTCCATTTTCACAGTCATTTTGCCACCACTAATGGAATATATGATTACAAACCATGGATTAGATTGGCTTTTCAGGCTTTTAGCCCTTTTAACTTTTGGAACAACAATATGTGGCTTAATATTCAAACCCATTCCATCCATGGTTAAGAAAACAGCAAGGGAAGACGATAGCTGCAAATCTTTGTTAAAATCTATTGTTAACGTCCAAATATGGAAAAATAAGAAGTACAAACTGTGGGCGTTATTCATGCCCGTTGCACTGTTTGGATATTTTGTTCCTTATGTCCATATTAAAAAGTTCATCGAAAACAATTTTGTTGATGTCAATACTAATCTGCCGTTACAATGTATAGCTATTACTTCTGGTCTGGGAAGATTATTCTTCGGCTTCTTAGCCGATAAACCAGGTATTGATAGAATATTATTGCAGCAGATTTCTTTCTACGTTATTGGGACCTTAACGATCATTTTACCATTTGTGAATAAGTTTGGTTTAGTGGTAGCGATTGCTTTAGGGATGGGATTATTCGATGGTGCATTTATTGCATTAATCGGCCCCATAGCTATTGAATTGTGTGGGGGTGCGTTCGCAGCACAAGCTATAGGATGTATGTTAGGACTTGCCGCTGCCCCCTTATCCATAGGTCCTCCTGTAGCTGGCTACCTGTACAGTCTCAATAAATCCTATACTTTGCCATTCGTCCTCGCTGGCATATCGCCACTAGTCGGCGCCACTTTAATGTTTTTGATTCGTCTCCAACGAGTTCCTTCCAATGAAGAGTCTATACATACTAATGGTGTCGCTGCTCGTCCAGCTTCTGTACTTGTAGGTGAGTCATAAAAAAAAAAATAGATGTTTTTTTTATAATTTGTTATTTTAATAAATTATATTCAAGTCATAATATTATTTTATTGATTTCTCTAAGACTTATTGCCTTTCCTTAGAATCAAGTGGCTTTTTTTACTGTGTAAGTACCTACTTAACCGCAAGTGCTTTAAATATATTTTTTATACTATTGCAGAAAAATCGCCGAGCCTGTTACTTATAAAACGAGATGTAAATCAGCAGACAAATTTATAACGGAGTTTCGCTTTAACCATGTGTTGTAAAATAAACACTTGACTGCCATGCCGATGCCGTTTGGCTGAAAAACAGAAGATGCGACGGACATCCGTAAGATTAAAAAAAGCAGTAACGCTTTCCAGCCGATAACAGCGTTCTGTTAAAATAGTATAGCTGTAATATGCTTAAATCTAAGAAATCAAATCCATTTGTTATGTGATATCAAATGGATATTCGTAGTTCATAGTGTTGAGTCAATTTTATACTGATTTAATCATCAGATTCTATCTAATCTAATCGCCGTCATATTTTTGTCAATCTTATACACCAAAGTTATTCTAAACTGCCTTATTCGCCGTTAAGTTCTACTGTAGTGTTATAGAAAGCGCACAATGAGCATTTTCAGACATTGAAACTATACTGCTGATACATAGTGGACTTTAAATTGTTCTTCATAAGTTATTATTTATGTAAGTATGATTGATAAGCTGTAAGTTTTAGAGTTGACAAGTTTATCAATTTAAACGCATTTAAAAATGAATAAATTGCATAATATACTATGTATGTTTTCACTTACATAGTTACCGTTGAAAGTTCCTAGTTTAGTTTAAAAAAAAATGTTGAAGTAGATTTATGTCTTATGATAATCTTTAGCTATGCGTATTAAGAGTTTTAGAGAAAACGACAAATAGTGATTCCCTTATTAAATTCTATTAGACCTTCTAAGTGTTGCTGAAACTTAGATACGCCGGATATAATAATAGACATAATGATTAAGCACGCGTTTATATCGATCGCTCTGATGTATTGTGGTTCTGAGTTTTATATGAATGGGAAATACGCACCTTTGTTGAGACAGCCAGTTTAAAAAATAATGTCATTGTATGCTGTATGTACTCTACTATGACTCCATTCGCTCTTGCATCGTCTCATATTCGCTTAATAGTGTGTTCTAGTGTAACATTTAGTGTGATTAGCCCGCGTTCCCACGGACGTAATAAAATCGTGGCGGTATTCTTTCGCGCACTGCTTAGCGCCGCGAGTTGAAAATCGAACAGTAACAACACACTGTTCGATGTTAGAGGCGCTGAGATGCACACTGCTCGATTCTCAATGCTCGGTTCAGCACCGAGAGTTGGAAATCGAACAGTAACAACACACTGTTCGATGTTAGAGGCGCTGAGATGCACACTGCTCGATTCTCAATGCTCGGTTCAGCACCGAGAGTTGGAAATCGAACAGTAACAACACACTGTTCTATTTTAGACGCGCTGAGATGCACACTGCTGGATTCACAATGCTCGGTTCAGCACCGAGAGTTGGAAATCGAACAGTAACAACACACTGTTCTATTTTAGACGCGCTGAGATGCACACTGCTGGATTCACAATGCCCGGTTCAGCACCGAGAGTTGGAAACCCAGTGCGTGAAAAAAATCCCGCCACGATTTTATTATGTCCGTGTGAACATACTGATGTAATAGCTACTTTCAACTTGTTGCATCAAATTCCTTAAATACAGTTTATTTGATTGCTCGGTCCGTACCATACTTCTCGTGTCTATGTAATATTATGTTGGACAAGCTGTTACTTGCTCAGCATAACATCGCTAACTACAATACACATTGCACAATTCCCATATGCTTACAATAACAAATAATACGAGTTCGTGGTATGTAGGTATGTTACCTAAACCACAGAATAGTACTACAAATCGCGTCATGTAAAAAGAACGCTGGCGATCAAGCTGCGCACTTGACGATTTATCGGTCTATTTGGTGGTATGAGGTGGGTTTTCAATGTACCTACCAATAAACGAAGCGGCGAGCAAAAGGCTAGTTCAAAAATAAAATAATAGGCCTAGTACTTTCGTGCGCGAGTGTACTCATGCGCATGCCCCTTCCACTTTCTTCCAGCGTTCTTTTTACATGACGCGTACTGTACAGAAGGACAGCTCAATACAACGAAGCGGAGACAGTGCGTGCGCCCGCGCCCGCACCCGCGCCGGTTTTCGCTTGTATGCAGCTGACCTTCTGTACTGTTCTGTGCCTAAACTGTTTGATGAAAAAATAGTTTTACATCCGCTCTTTGAAATGTTCGGATCAAATCTGTTATGTTAATCTGTTATCAAATCTCATGTTAGGTGTTATGTACGACTAGCACTTCGCCCGCGTATATTTCGTATTTTCCCTGCAAACTTAAACACCCCCCTAATGTCCCTTTACGGGGAATTTAAAAATAAACAAAATGTACTAATTTTATGATTTTGACTGAATGCATAATTATAAAACAATCTCATGCAGTCGGAGGCAATAAAGGTCTTTATTGTTAAATTTATGAAGATGCTTCCGACTGCATGAGATTGCGTATAGTCCTTTTATACCTATATACAAGGAGCAACAGAATAAACGCAAGACCTGAAAGTAATGTGTTCCTAAATTGACTACTGAATCGATTTCAGTAACTTTTACTACGGGTTTTTTTTAATTATGTATTTTGCTATACAGTCAATTGTGGCCTCTTTACTTTCCCTAGCAAACTTTACCCGTGAGTACTGTACTTAAATTTCTCTCGATAACTAAAAATCTGTTGTCGCCATTCAATATCGAAGCGATACAGAAGTAGAATAATTTACTATTTGTAAGAATTTTTTAGTAATTGAGAGGTATTTTAATACAGCACCCTAATTGCGTAACTCACGATTAATCATGATTTGTTTCGTTTTGAAACAGATGGCTAAACCATTGCTTCATATGTTCGAAAAATGTGTCTGCTCAGCAACGTAAATAATGCAATGATTATTTTTGAACTGTCAAAATGAAACCGAATATGATTAATCGAGTGTTACGCAATTAGGGTGCAGTTCTCATTGGTAAAGTTGCTCATGGAAAGTAAGGATGCCACAGTTGACGGTACAAATAAGTTTTGGTCATTGTTTTATGCTTTTGACTCAATACTATATTTGGGGTCTGTGAGGACTTGCGTTAACCATGTTACATGTTGTATAGGAAATAAAAACAGTCAATCCAAACAAGTACCATAATTGATAATGATAATAGGCTTTTAGAAATTTGAGGCGGCAGTTAGATTTGTTACTTAAGTCCATATTCCACATGACAAGAATGATTGATTTGCAAGATGATATTAATAACTTTGCATTTATATTTAAGCATTGGCAAAATTTTCCTACAGCGAAATGGTTATTTATTTAAATAACCTTACATAGTGTATACCGATTTACAGTTTACCTATGTAGTAAAACCGTATTATTTCTAAAACCAAAGAGATTTCAGTTGTGTAGAATCAGAATCTCGATAAAAGTAACTATATTAGTTACTTTCACCGAAACATTTTCGTGTAGCATTATAAAACATCCTATGTAATTTTAATTTGACATAAGTTTATCCAGCACCCTAATTGCGTAACTCACGATTAATCATAAACTGTTTCGTTTTGAAACAGATGGCTAAAACCATTGCTTCATATGTTCGAAAAATGTGTCTGCTAAACAACGTAAATAAGGCAATGAATATTGTTGAACTGTCAAAATGAAACGGATTATGATTAATCGCGTGTTACGCAATTAGGGTGCTGGTTACAGTGAGTTGAATCAAATGGATATTATTTGTGTATGTAACTGAAACAAATGAAATTGCCCATTTCAGCATTCTGGTTTTCTGTTTTCTTTATTTTGTAGTAAGACCATGTCCGCGCCGGCGTAGAAATATTGCAGCGGGATTTTAACTTACATTGTATTTTAAATTCCCGGTGTTGAACCGAGCATTAAGAATTCAACAGAATGCACCCCATTGCATTGAAAAACACACTTTTGGATTTTTTATTCTCGACGCTAAACAGAGCGTTGAAAATTTAGTGCCCAAAAAAAATCCGCGGCGATATTTTTAAGTTCGTGCGAACATGGACCAACAATCATATTTTTATTCTAAGACAAAAGGTCAGACTACTGACATAATTAGAATATAAATAATAATTATTGTCATTCAAAAGCTGTGATATAAAATTCATAATCATTGTTAATGTTTAAAAATATCTAATGTAGGCATTAAGCATAAATTAAAAAGTGAGTGCTACATTTTGAAATCTATTATGAGTTAAATTGTTAATCATAAAACTTTATTAAGTATATTTTATAACTTATTTTTATTGGACACTAAGGTGCAAGGTGCAATTTATTAGTAAGAAAAGATTATATTGTCAAAAAGTACCTACTGCAATTAAATCAGACTGTGACGATATGTTGAATTTAATAAATTAAAACTTGTCAAAATTGCCACGATATAGTAATATAATTTAAAAAAGTAACACCATAATTTAAATACGGTGGCTCTCACTAAACAAACCCCCCGAAGTGCGGGCATTATATTAGAAAATAAAATTCCCTTAATTTTAAGTATCCAAACTATTTTTATAATAATAGACTACTTTTAAGTGAGTGGAATGGACATTTAGTGTATTCGTTATTTTATAAAAGAGGGACACGATCAGAGATGATAAATATACAGGGTGTTTAGAAGAATGCTGTGTCAATATTTTAGAAACCCATAACTTTAACCCAGTAATACCAAATCTTACTATTTTTGAGATATTGAAACTTGCGTTTGCTTTAACAAAAAATATAATTTTGATGTACCTAGGAATATCTCGTAACTAGATGTTAAGCAATCAGTGAATGATGAAAGTATTAAATGGTCTTGGGGTTAGCAAGAGGATTTTAAACACCTGGCTACCAACCCTGTCTCGGAAAGTGGCATTTAAACGACTAGTGCTTTTAAAGGCATGGCAACTAAATGGTGTTTCTATACGTCCAAGTCTTAATTTGTAAAAAAAACAATATTAAAAAGAAAACTTTGACATTGTTAATTTGTTATTCAGCCAATTCGTGTTCCTACCTCGTTTTAAGATTATTTTTACTTAATTAATTATATTACAGCACTACCTATGTTATTCTACATAATTAATATGCATTTTTAATGTTAAATTTCGTGTTCCTTGTGTGTCTATGCAGATATATGATTGTCTATGAACTCACCGCTTTTGTCTGCTCACAAACAAGTTTTACCAGGACAAGAAAAAATGTATGCTTAAAATTTTTTTTTTGTAAAAAAAAACAGATGTTCACGCACGATATAGATTTGATAAATACACACACACACACACATACATTTTCACGTATGAAGGTGTTGGTGCACAATTGAAAAAAGAGGGTTTTTATCTCAATAAGAAAATAATTAAGAGGGATTTTGAGCTACAATTTTGTTAAGCCTGCTACATACGCAACTGTGCTTTTGTGCAAGTATACTTGGCGTGATTGTTGAAGGTCTTTTAAGTGCTTCTGGACGCACCTTCAACGCTGGATAGTGCGAAGCATGTGCTCCGAATGGTAAGCCACGCATGTGACGCATGCCTCAGGCTGAAGTATCTGACATAAAAAAAACGCTTTTGTGGCACAAGCCAAGCCCACGCTCCCTCGGTCGTAATAAAATCGCGGTGGACTTTTTACACGTACTGGATGTTCAACGCTCTGCTTAGCGCCGAGAGTTGAAAATCGAACACTAAGTTTTTCGACGCACTGAGACTCACTTGCACTGCATTCTGTTGGATTCTCAATAATGCTCGGTTAACATTGAGTTCAAAATCCAGCGCGTGAAAAAAATCCCGCCGCGGTTTTACTACGTCCGTGTGAATGTCGACTATCGCATTTATTTGACAATCGCTATGGAGAAATTTTTAATACGAGTGCCTACCTATACACTGGTCTCATTTTGCATAAATACAACATATTTTTTCTATATGCGAAATCTGAATACAGTTGGTTCAGATTGAGCAACTGAATCGATTCCAATAATTTTTACATCATGTTATATTTTGTCCCAAAAAAGTTTTGCAAGTTTTGTAGGTAAAATAACAAGCTTATAACTTTGTGATTTTCCATGATACAGTTATGAAATTTTGTACAGACGCCAGCACATCAAGTTACCCCAATCTGTCAAGTTTCTTTGATAGATTTTCAACTTTATCTCGTAAGCATAAGGTTCATGTTCAATTGGGAAAATTTGACAGTTTGGGGTAGCTTGATGTGCTGGCGTCCGTACATAGATTCTTTACATAAAAGTACTAGACACGTGTTTCGGGTTTCACATATAGGTACTAAAACTAGGGTTGTATATTAGTATAATATTCAACATTATAATACGAAAAAGTAACAGTCACTTCTGTAGCGGGCTTATAATATGACCGAATATTTTAATTATTTTAAATGGATTGCTGATATGTTTACTTTAAATGATTACTGTTTGTATTATGTAAGTTATTTGTTCGTGGGTTATTAATATAACTGGGAAAATATATGCATAAAAATCAAATATATTATTTTGAAGTTTACTTGGAACCTTTTTATTAATGCCAATTATTATTTACATTAATGCAAATAACAATATTTCTGTAAAAATGCAGGTCTCCTATGTACTTAAATTTTTACAATGGCTATCTTGTATACAGGGTGGCAGGAACATCGACGCGCAAACTGAAACTAATGGTTTCAGTTTGCGCGTCGATCGATTCAGCACATGATTCTAGACCCCTTTTTTAATAACTGACGAATAAATTCAACGCAGGTGGTTTCAGAATTATGTACGTACTGAATCCATGGTACGGTATCCATGGCAGGTTGTGCGACAATGTCCCTGGCACCCAGTATTGTTGTCTTCGTCCTAACAACCGTAAAATTCCTAATAAATGTTGAAATATCATTAAAACCACTGCGGATGTATTTTAGTTGCAATCTCTTCGGTTTTATTCATGCCTAAAGGTTAATTTGCTTTCAAAGTTGTGCTAAATTACCTGGCTTTAGTATTTTGAATATAATTGGTTTGAAAAATGACAAAGATGACCCAACATCCTTTTAATCGTTGCAAGCACTTTATAGAGATGGTATCCAATTAGTTTATATTTCTAATAGATTTGAAAACAACCGTCACGAGCGGGACTTGAACCCGCGACCATAAATTACTACCGCATACCGTGCATAGATACCGTAACATAACTCTGATCATAAAACAAAGTAATTGTAATTTCTTTATTACACTTCTAAACGTTCCGTTTTCTTTTTAAATATTTTCATTCTAAACATAAAAACATTGAAATATAAATAGTAGCCCTCCGGTAGCAGGGCTCCAGAGAGAGAATTAGCTCTTAACAATACGAATCGTGTACAGCAGTACCTACCGTTTTATGAACAAAGCCTTTTGATCCAGCTGCCTGAGGATGAATAATTTCCGAGCGCGACGACACCAACACCGTCACAAGCACCTGCGCCGCCGCCGCTTTGATTTCAATGATTTCAATAAACCATTAGTGTCGCTTACGGTCTTGCGGCCAATATTGTACCTACAATTTGGCTTCACAGCATCTTTATTCTCGTTGCAATAAGGTTGTCAGAGGTTAAATACGTTAAGGGGTGTACAGCCACGCACCATCAGCTTCTGCACTATAAATAGAATCCCGCTGCAGAGGGTGTCGAGAAGCCCGATACTCAGGAACAGTCGAACAGCATGGAGTCAAAGGAAACGGTGGCCAGCTCACGAACGACTTCAAATCACGCTTACCTCAAGATGGTACCGGTTCGAGTAATTGAACCGGCGGAAGAAGTATCTACTTTCGCACTTCTCGATGATAGATCAACCGTTTCCTTGATCGACGAGGACGTAGCGAAGCAAGTCGGGGCAGATGGTCATATCCACCCTCTGAAAATAGGTGCGATCGGTAATACCACGATCGACACTCCATGTTCGCGAAGAATCACAGTCAGTCTTGCGAGCCAGCTGAAGAATAAGGTGCCGTTCATAGCGCGCACCATATCGAAGCTAAACCTCGCTTCGCAGACGGTCAGTGAAGTGGACGTCGCACACTGCAAGCATTTGGATGATTTGAGGCAACAGCTGATTTACGACACTGGCGCACCGAAGATACTCATCGGTCAAGATAACTGGCACCTATTATCGGCCAGTGAGATCGGCAGAGGTCCGAAGGACCAGCCTGTTTCGTCACTCACTACAATGGGCTGGGCTCTACACGGCGCACACACGAGAATCCTGGGTCAGCAGGTGCACTACGTCAACCGACTCACAGCTAGCGATGAAGATCTTGATGCACAGCTTCGTAAATTCTTCGCCTTAGAATCACTGGTCATCAACCCAAGACGACCAGACTCCGATCCCGAGAAGAAAGCGGAAGATATTTTGAGTCGTCACACAAGATGGACATATTGAAATAGCCATTCTGTGGAAAAATGAACGCATAGAAATGCCTGATAGTTAGATACGGGGAGGCTCGACTCAATAGAAAAAAAACTCGATAGCAAACCCGCTCTTTGAGATAGATACATAGAACAGATGGACTCTCTCATATAAAAGGTTTACCCACACGAAGCATCCTTTTATACCCACTTACATAATGATATTTACTTCTGACTGTGGCGTCCTGGGTTCGATCCGCAGCTCGAGCTAACGTTAAGTTTTTTCCATTAGTAATTTTCTTAGTAGAGACTAGAGAGAAAGCCGCGCAGGCGCATGCGAGGACAAGCGCCTGCGCCTCTTTGATTTCAAATTTTTTGCGTTCATTTCGTTGCGTTCTTGCGGTGAATACGTCATTCTTTTGCCCTTATCCCAATTTATTTTGGGTCGGCGCAACATATCTTTTACTTCCATACTTCTCTATTAGTAGTCACCTCGATAGTCACTGTAGATTAGGTATAAAAAGTGAAAGAATAATAAGGTTTTAAGTATTAATAGTTTAAAGTGAGTAGTTAATTAGTTATAGGAGTCATTGGTAACTTGAGTAGTAGGTTCATGACACCATTCAGGAGCATGATGTCAGGAACCACTAATCTTCCTTAAAACGCTCCTGCGTAAGAAATAAGAAATACAATAATGTCGGAACATATACTATAGGTTATAATCGATCAGATTGTTAACATAATATTATAAGTTTTAGGAATTTAAGTTATAATTGGATTAATTGTTCTTGAAAACTTTCGACGGACGTGGTTGATGAAGACCCGCCATAGCTGAACACATCCTATTTGTTGCGCGGGTACTCTTTCTTCAGGCGGGCTGGGTGTAGGTGTACTGTCAGCGGGGCTTCCGAAAGTGTACACTTTAATTTCTAGTTCCTCTAATGACGGCGAACTAGTTTTTTGTGTAACCCAACGAAGTGGTTTTGATAATCTGTGGACAATTAATTAAATTCTTTAGACTTTTACTCGTTTTTTTAAGGTGATAATTTTTTTTAATTAATGAATTTCGTCTTCCTTTCATAGTTATTTTACCTGTAATTTTGCATCATAGTGGTATTTATTCTCGATGCAACAAGGTTGTCTGAGGTAAAGTAACTGCGAAGGGACTGTGGGTAGTTTGCTTATCTGTCTGCTCAACCTCACGAAGCATCACATTCATACTTACTTATATATAATGATCTTCTGACTGTCGCGTCCTGGGTTTGCTTCTCAGCTCGAAGTAATATTGGGTTTTTCCATTAGTAATTTTTTTAGTAGTAACCCGGAGTCTGGATTGTAACTGCTCCGTTAATAGCATACCCGTGGGTATCATTTACCTATAGGTACCTACATCGGTCGGGGAATACTGTGACTGTTGTGATGTGATGGTCTTTAGGTACTCACTCTGAGAAATAATCCATATCCTTCAAAACGTCGGGTAGTTCTCTTTGATCGACATCGGGAAATACAAAGCATAGTCCAGCTAGGATGATTGTAACACACAACTCTATTGCCATCTGGGTTATGTCACCCATAGGGTGAAACAGAAACAAAAGGTAGCTGATTATAGAACCGAGCTGACCGGTGGCATGGCAGCATCCGACAACTGTAGCACGTATGTTGATGGCAAAAAGCCGAGGCGTTATGTTGAGAATCAACGCGTGTGTTATAAGCCCTGAAGCCAATGCAACAGAAGATAAAAAGCTGCTTATGGTGCCCTGAAAAGTTTTGAAGTTTATCAATCAACAACTTTCTCTGGTGTCAGAGTAGGTTGTTGATTGATTTTATATCTGCTTGACATTACTTTGGTTTTATTTGTTTTTTTTTTTATATACTTAAACCCACCCGTATTCCGTCAGGGGCCGCGGTATCTTTTTCGAACAACCCGCACCCCTGGCAAACATCGGCCCTTGCGGACCGGTGTATTGTGGTTAGTCGTCAATTTTGTATATTTTACACTCGTGAAAGTCATAGAATGTGTTTTTGTTAGATTTTTTAAGGTTCTTTTGTCATATTCAGTAATAAATCACTGCGATCACTATTCCATCTGTCAATATCTTGATGGTCTACGCTTGTCAATGCATTTCTACATAATGCAGTTTCCCTGAGTAGGTACTTAGACAAGATCAAAATTAGGTAGGTAACTCAAGGGTTACGTAGGTTTATACCTAGGTATTTTTTTACGTTAATTAGCGCTGTGCTGTTGGTTCCCCATAGTACAGCATCAAACTGAGTGGTAGCGTTATCACAGTCACGACAACACGACACTGACTAATTTTTTAAACTTATAAATCTATATAACATTAGGTACTTATTCTGTTTTTCTAAGTATTCGACCGAACTTGTCCTTTTATCACCATAACGTTTCTTTTTTTTCTATACATACATAACTAATTTTAGTATTTTTATTTTCATACCTTAAAGAATCCTATCACAGCAGCAGTGGATATGCCTGTTATTAAGATATGCATTAACAACATGTGTTTTAACGTCAACTTTACAGATGATAATTTTGTCAGGCACCCGAGTACAGCGACGGAGCAAATCACTTTTAGTAATAAATAATTGACATCTTTTTCACTATACAGTCTTACATAGAGGGAACTCCATAGAAAATTGTACAGAATCCAAAACATTGTGGATACGATAAATAAAACTCTTATATTGTATGTGGATAGCATGCCAGTAACGCACGTCGTCGTTTCATCTAGCGAGTTATACGCCTGGAAGGAAAAGTTAAATCACGTAAAGTGAAAAATGTAACAAAAGTTTATGAGTGTATCCGAGACTAATTACTAAGTATAAACTTACAGACGTACTCTGTGGTTAATAGGCCTTATCTTGAAATCATCACATAGTATAATATCGTTCGTCTTGGCAGCTTGTTTTAGAATTTTTTCAGCGACGCTTATTTTTCTGTTATGTAACAACCATTGAGGTGATTCTGGGCTCCACCTGAAACGTGTGGTAGGTATCATTAAAAAAAATTGGCAAAGTGATCTTCGGTAAGATGTTCGCCAAAATATCTCTTTACGCGTGCGTTTTACCGTGCAATTGTGAACCCGAGACTACCTAACACTGGCTACATCACTGAAAGAAACACATATTTTTTAAGCTTGGTTCTAAAATTCAACCTTCAAAATCTTTTGCTTGACTGGGTAATGTGATGCTAACTTTCCTACTGACTTTCCTGAAACAAATGGCGAAGATATACCTTCCTGAATTAGAAAGACCGCTGCTGAATAAGGAGGGTTTGGCAGAGATGGAGGTATGTGTTGGCATAGTTAGATTCCGATGTAACACAAAAAAAGCCTTTGCAAAGCAGTGGACGGCTGTACATTTGAAATTATGAAAATGTCGTTATTGATGTTATGGATGCGTTCAACAAGGCAAGATCATGATAAGCAATCGAATCTAAACTGCTTGTCTAAAATCTAATGAAAGAGAACGCAAAGATATTTCTAATTCTCTTTCTACATAAATAGGTAGAGCATGAAGAACGGTTACAATGTAATGCGCTAGTAACTCCGATACTAAAAGCACATTGAAAAGATGTCAATTATGCGGTCAGCGGCACTTGAGCTGAACTAAAAATATAAATTGATGAAGTAGGCCCTTGTATTGTACAGGGTACATTTTTAACCAGTGCGCAAACTTTTACCATGGATTCAGCATATCATTCCAGAACCCTCAGCGCAGAAAATTTTCGCCGGTTATAAAAACAAATTCAGCCGTTCCATACACTTTAACCGCGTAGGTATTGCACTTTTCTATGAAACAGCTGATTTTTTTCTGTGAAACCGACGCAAATTTTCTACGCTAGGGGGTCTAGAATGATATGCTGAATCCATGGTTACAGTTTGCGCACTGGTTAAAATGGCAATAATTACCTTAGTAGGACTAAACATACGAAAGCATACATGCAAGATATGAAACTAAATGTTTCAGTGTTTGGTGCACTGTTCGCGAGAGGGACCATGCATGCCATGGCGAGGAGTCTCGGACACATCACTATGAGACAGAGCCATGAACGCCAGCTGTTACTCGCTACTTCACAAGCTGAAATATGTAAGCAGTAAGTAAAGGGTTTGAGTTAACGTAGTTCTTTTTAGAGAAAAAAGATGACCTAACTATCAGTGGCGGCGGGTGGAGTTGTGGGCAGGGTAAGCCGTTTAAAAAAAACCTCTTACTGCGTGATGTAAGTTTAAAGTTTCTCCAGAAGATAAGGCTCTACTTACACTGATACTAAGTTGGAATCAGAGAATTTGTACGGCATTTTTGCTTTTGTTTGCGCACAGGCATTTCAGTAATGTTAGCATTATTTGATTATTATTTGTATTTTGAAATAATGAATAGTAGATCGGTAGGAGGTGGAATTTCTGATGTATTCCCGTTTGAGCACCAATTTTTAGAGCACCTATGCATTGGGCACCAAAGGCATGGGAATACCTTGGTGCTCAATGCAGCGTGCTCAAACGGGAATACTCTGAATTTCTTAATAGTAAGCCGATGGGAATCGGCATGTATTGACTCGTTGCCACTTCTACCTATAAGTACCTACGTGGGCGTGTTTACAAATGTTTCTTTATGCCGTAATTTCTTGTACGAGGTTGCGCTAGAGAAGTTTTCTGGGAGACAAATTTTAAATATGCTCCTTCAACCCATTACGAGCTATTTTGAGGGTAAGAAGAGAATGCGTTCTCTTTGTTTGTAAAAGTGTTCACAAATGCTTCTTCATACCTAAGTACACAGCTGACAAAGCTCATGTGTTATGCTAAAGCATAAGTAGCTCGTATTTAAAATTTTGTCTAAAAGCTGCATAAGCACAACCCCGTACATGTGTTTGCATGAAGAAGCATTTATAAACACGCGACTTGAATGAACGCAAATTGGAATGTGTAGGAAGATACCTATACTACCTACCTACGAAAACTAGGTCAAAGGCGAATAAGCAAGTAGTTACAGAGGATTACATTCAAAGACTGTCCCGACACTACAGTTTACGTGTATTCATAAGCATAATCAGGCTATAATGTTCCCACTGCTGGGACACGAGTCCCATCTCTTCTAGAGCGAGTGAGCGCCAAGTGCGAGTTGGTATCTACCAACACGTACTTGGCGCTCATCGTATCTCTTAGAATCAAATATTTTAAGACATGTGACATCTGTCACATGTCTTAAAATTTTTGATTCTAGGAGATGCCGGTTTCCTCAAAATGTTTTTTTTTTTGTTCACCATTTTGAGAGCAGTGGCGCTAAAATCAATAATTTCACACAAAGTAAAACGCATGTCTACGTTTGATTTGAACCCACGACCTACATGCTCTCCATAAACCTCTATTCATAAACTGGCCGTTATAAGACTTACTTATAATGAGACCCATATAATAATTGGCGCTGCTAAATAATGATTTCAAAAAGGCAATTAATCGGAACCATCCCTCAGAATCACAGAATGTTATCACCAAACCCAGCGCCAGTTCCGCAAAGGCATCCAATATTATAGCTGTTCTTCTGCCGAAACTGAAACAAAACACTGCATTGTAGATATTCAACATAATTAGGTCAACAAAGCATTTAACCTCGTGTCAATAATTGTTAGAAGATTTTGTAGAAACAAAGTTGTTGGAATATTGTTTCAACAAAATCTTTAACAATTTTTTTGCAATTGGTAAGTCAAATTGTTGTATGTCTGACAAAATAAGCAATTCAAATGCATTCAACATGCAAGCTTTCAGGAATTGTAGTCTCTCTCACAAAAACAAGTTCTGAATTTGTTACGCAGGTACCTGACTACCTGTTCATGCAGAGTAAACAAAAACAATCTTTAGGGGTAGGTAGGTAGATTGAGACTTCCGTCGAATAATTTAAAGGAAACCTCCACTGAAATGAAACCCTGGGGAAATATACCTACTGAAATAAAACCCCTTAAATCTCTATCCGTTGAAATGTTAGTAGGTAGCTATCTAAGTACCTAAATTGAGTTACTTAGATCAGTACCTATATCGTAAAGGAAACCATTAATTAGAGACAGTTGTTTTAATGATTCTGTCTGAGCAGCTTATTGTACGGTTGTGTGTGTATCTACCTACTAACTATTACTTCACGATAACGTGCGTCCGTATTAACAGCAGGACATAGCCCTATGTTATAAGTTTAAAAGTAAACCTATGTCAATTTAGTTATAATAGGTTCGTATACCTACCGATTGTAAATTGATCGCCGAAAGTACCCTTACTTTTGCAGCATTCCGAATTGCGTGCTGTAATAGATTTGAGCGTGCTTACATGCGTTCCGAATGAATGTGAACGCGAAATTGTGCTTCTGAATTGTTGACATAAATGACAGGACTCAGCTGTCATAACCGTGATATCTAAATTGGAACCCAAATTATTGATTTGAGCGCGTTGAGCGATTATGACCTAATTTTGGATGCAGGCTGCTACTGCGCTGTCACTGTAAAATGATTACCATAGAAATACCGTTGAATGGTACCTGAATACTTACAGTAAGTTTAATATAGTTAGAATTTCGTCCGTTTGTCTATTTGGCGGGATGTATGTTTCAGATTGGCGCAAAAGCGGCTGAACGGATTTGGTTGTAATTTGGCACACAGGTAGTCCACACGGCTACACATCAAGCTATACATTTCCAGTTTACGCTGATCCCGCACTGTACGGAAATCCTATACAATGCAAGATCAGCTTACCTATACCTACTGGAAATGTATAGCTTGATTTGTAGCCGTGTATAGGTACCCCTAGATTATCACATAAGTAGGGTACTATTGAATTGATACCTTATTCTTGCAACTTCTAAGCTAGCTGTGAATGAATCCAGCATATCATTCTAGACCTAGCGTAGAAATTTTTCGTCGGTTATACAAAAAAAAAGCAGCTGTTTCATAGAAAGGTGCAATACCTACCTACGCCGACGGTCAAAATGTATGGCACAGCTAAGATTTACCCTGTTTAAAGTTTCCTAATTGATAATATAATTGCGTCACACACGATCAATCATAATCTGTTTCATTTTGACAGTTCAACAATATTCATTGCGTTATTTACGTTGTTGAGCAGACACATTTTTCGAACATAATGAAGCAATGGCTTAGCAATCTGTTTCAAAATGATTCAGATTATGATTGATCGTGCGTAGCGCAATTAGGGTGGCTATTTCTACCCGAAAAACCTAAAATTATAATACCTACCTATTTGTAATCTTTAAATTATTTATTGTGCTAGTCGAATTGTTTTACGCAAAAGATGAATTCTAAAGTGTAATCCTTAACAGAAAAACCATTGTTTTTAAAATGTACCTAGGTGGAAAAGTATGTATACCTAAGTAAATATAACAACATAATATCAGAAAATAGTTGGGAGGTAGGTAGTAGGTTAGTTTAGTACGAGTATTTTAGTCTATACCTACAATTTGAGTCCCGATGTTACTCACATGTTGTTTGCGGTTTCGCCTGCAATTCATTCACAAAGGATATTATTTTTGAACTCTGACTCAAATTGTAACACAGGAAAAAACAAAAAATATTCCAACCGATTTTAAAACAGGAATAACTTGTTCAAAACCGCATGATGAACTCCAAAACTGACCAGCACCTAAGACCGACTGGCGCCTTAGCCATCCGGTAGGTGAGGCATTTTGAACGTAAGCGTATGGTTTTGGATAATATTAGGTAGGTATAAGGAAACTTTAGTGAACCGGTTACCTGTCTGAAACCAATCCGAATATGATGCATCCAAATACCAATCCAAACCGACTAATGATGGCTGTTGACAGCAATTTTAATTTCTGGTCGCAAAAGACGAGCCACTGAAAAATAAGGTTCTATTGAATTTTTTTGTGATGCTGCTTCGTGGTGAATAAAATTAAGGTAACTCGAATTAAGTAAGTTGTAGGTAAGTCTGTGTACCTACGTATATGTAGGTCTTCATGATTATAATAAAAATCTTTATTGCAGACCAAATAATCCATAAAAAACAATAAAAAATACTAAATTAAAATTTTGAATAAAGAAGAAAAAAAATACAATTAAATAGCATACATACACACACAAACTCACGCCTTTCTACTCTTGCACAAAAATAGGCACAAACATTTTACATTTTACGCGGCTATTTTCAACCGCCGCTTGTAGGTTTTGGTAGCATACATCCTATCAGCAATGTCCATAACTAAGGTGTTTCTACACGAAACCAACCCTGGACATGAAAGAGGCAATTCTGCTTCTCTGAATGGCATTGAACGCGTTCAGCCTTGCCTCCGCAAACATTCCAGAGGCACTACAATAGCGCTTCAACCCCAACCACAAGACTTCCTTGTATACTCAGTTCAGAGCTGGCACGTATAGAAACATTGACAATACGTTCTGAACAGGTGCACTTTCGTTTGTACATTAGCCTTAAAAAATCTTTTGGCAAGTATGTTTCCCACAACCGATAGAGCACGACGTTGGCGATCGATATGCGCATCGTCTTTCATATCTGATGACAGTATGTGACCAAGGTACTTGAACCTCTCCACAACCCTCACTGTCTGCCTCCCAATGCACACTGGTGGGACATTTTGAGGCCCCTTTCCCGACCTGAATATCATAAGTTCTGTTTTTCTAGCATTATAAACTAAGTCATGGTCTTTAGCATACTGATCACAAATAACTAGAAGCTTTCTTAGGCCCTTAATTGAGGGGCTGAGCAGGACCATATCATCAGCATAACTCAGGTTGTTCACATAACGATCTCCCAACCTGAACCCTACCGGTGCCCTGCTCAGCTCCACAATCAGCACCCTAATTGCGTAACTCACGATTCATGATAATTTGTTTCGTTTTGAAACAGATGGCTAAACCATTGCTTCATATGTTCGAAAATGTGTGTGCTCAACAACGTAAATAACGCAATGAATATTGTTGAAATGTCAAATCGAAACCGATTATGATTAATCGCGTGTTACGCAATTAGGGTGCAGGTCGTTTACGTAGAGATTAAACAAGTCGGGAGAGGTCAAACCCCCCTGCCTAACACCACATGACCGCTTATAGTCTTCAGACACAAAACATCCACATCTGACATAGGTGGACTGGTTACAATACCAATATCTAATAAGCCCCGTAACCCCAGTTGGCACATTACTACTTTCTAGCTTCCCCCACAGATTATGATTTATATAAAATCAATCAAACGCATATTGTGTGACACAATTCCAGTCATAAACGTGTTGATGTATTTTCGTTCACTATAATTATTAGTTAGCTAGATTAGTAGGGCAGTAAGTAGGATGCTCTATTCTCTATTTTATCAACAGGTCCTGGATAACGTGGATGGTTATGTTAGGGAGATAAAGTAATATATAATTACCGTCTTTTGCAGCCAAATTACCCATAAAAACTTCAAATGCCACTTGTTACATTTGTAATCTTCAGTTCCATTGTGTTCAAAAGTTACAAAACACAAGCTTGAGTTTATTATTTCGAGTTCGTTAGGTAATATACAATAGACTTCTGAAGGTTGAAGGAGGAACATGTCCTCGTATTGATTAAACATAGCGAGCATCATTTGCGATGTTGAAACTAATGTCACAAGCCATTGCCAGGAACCGATTTTTCCCAACACATCTGTTGTTACGTCTTCATGGATAGTTCCAATCCTACAACAAAAAAACCACTAATTTGTATTTGTCCTTTCTTATTACTAGTTTCATTAATTAAGAACATTTACGTACACAGACATGGTTTTGTAAGTCATTTCCCAACGGAGCTTTATAGATTTTGGTTCGTTTGAAAATGTGACATTTAAGTGTGATGGCGAAAATACCGTTATGTAGTGATTCGAGTGATTCCAATAGTGAGCTCCTTGAGCTGCAAGTGAACTGGTGTTAAATAATTCATTGCACTCGTATACTTAGTTCGGAGCAGTTTAGCAAGTCAATGTCTAAGTAAAATGATTAACATGTGTGCGGTGTGTGAGGCTACTGGTTATTCCCCTCGTTTTATAGAGAGATTATTCTAAAATTATCCTCCTTGAGAACAAATGGTGCTACTGAGAATCATGGAGGTAAGTAGGCATCCTACCATTATCATGATCATTAAGGTGATGGAAGGCAAATTGTTGCATAATATTCAAACTTAACACTTAACATGTCTAGAATACGATAGAAATAGTCTGAAGATAAGGTTATTTCATAACTAGTCGCGAAGTTATGAAATAACCTTATCTTCAGAGTACAATCTTCAGATAATTTACCAACCGAAAAATATGATAGAAATATATTTTTTAATAAACTTAGGGTGAGCTCCAACAAAGTCTTATCAGTGAACTATACGCGCAAGTTTGATGTTTGTGATAGGAAGTGACACGATAGAAATATATGTATTTACATTTTTTTTTTAAACGGTATCGGTAAGTGCCTCCATGACGAATAATAAAATATGCTGCTCATTGTGTTTTTCTACTTAAGTTAATAATAGAAATCGATTTTTTTAAATGTAATGTGTAACTACGAAGATTTCACAGAAATGTGCTACCAATAATTGTAGGCATGTATCAATTTATAGGATATATTTTCCTATGCTCTGGAAATAGTATTGCGTGAATTGCGACCCACCACGCTGAATGTTTCTGAGCACATACGCCTAATCATTTATGTTTCAATTTAATGGTAGAATCATGATTAAAATTTAAGTATTTTCTCTGAATATTACAGGGTAAGTAAGAAACTTGGTACAGGCGTAGTCTGTGTATGTAAACTCTAGTATGGACTCTCCTTGAATTTCCCTTCTTTAGAATTCCCTGAAAGATTTGGATCAATGAATCGTTAGTTCTACCAATCGTAAATGTAAATATGAATTCTCTACCTTTACATCATCATCTCCCCAGCCTTATCCCAACTATGTTGGGGTCGGCTGCCAGTCTAACCGGACGCAGCTGAATACCAGTATTTTACATGGAGCGACTGCCTATCTGACGTCCTAACCCAGTTAGGGGGCGTCCATTAATTACGTGAGGCGTTTAGGGGTGGGAGGGGGTCGAGTCGAATCTCACCCAATCTCACGTGGGGGAGAGGGGTGTCTTGGTAAATATCACGTAATTTATATTTTTGCCCGCAAAGAAACAATGTAACATTATGAGATAACCGAGTTAAATTATGTGAAACATGTTTTTCCACCCATATGGCAAAATCTTACAAAATAATATTTTTCGCAGTTATGCGAACGCCACAAAGTAGCACAGTACTTCTTCGATGGTTAAACCGCCACCGCCCAGCCATGTCAGCTAAATGCAATGCATAAATCCAACGCAAATGAGCACAGATTAACGTTTTTACACTAAACCCACGTATAATATCTCACGTGAGATTATGGAGAGGGGGGGAGGGTCGAGCCAAATCTCACGACATCTCACAAGAGCGGGGGTGGGGGTCGAAAAATCGCCAAAATTTACTCACGTAATTAATGGACGCCCCCTTACTGGGTAATACGAGACTCTTTGGTAAGACTGGTTATCAGATTTTTGGGCTTGTGACGACCCGTAACGACTGTCAAAGATCCACGAATCCGGGACTAACGGCGTAGCGTGCTTTCCGAAGCACTTGGTATGTAAAGACCCATCCACGGACCAACCGCGGAAAACGTAACTAAACCTGATCGATCGATCCGAGCGGTTGTTATTACTTATCCACAAGACCCAATTCTATACCTACTAACTAGAGACAATTTTACCTTGATTACAGGTCATATGAGTTACTTCATAATATTGTTTATTTTATTTGACTGTATAAACCATTTTTTTTTAAATTTATATGATATTTTAATTTATTGTTGAATGTTAATTACTTACCTATTATTAGAAACATGTTCTTGCAACTTAACAGACAGCTGTGCTGCTGGTAAGTAGATATGTAGTTTGTTGCGCCATCGCCACTTCTTCTTCCCAGCTAAAGCACTAGGAAGTGATAAAGGGTGGGCGTTTTGGGGGGACTGTCTTATGTAATTTTGACGTTCAAAAAGTGCTGACTCTCAGCCTAGTTTGAATAAATTACTTTTGATTTCGATTAGAGGCGTTTACCAGTAGGAAAATATTCCTTAGCTTCTTAAATATTTTCGCACTATGAAATCGGTAAGATATAGTTACCGGGAACAACTATTACCCGCGTTCCTGTGGATGCACGGTTTGATCAACAACTGTAACTAATATGAGTAGGTACTAAGGTAGTTAGTATAATCTTGCTCTTTGTGGTTTCTATGCAGTCTAGGTAACCAATCAGTCATTCTAAATATAGTAAATACCTATCCTTATTGCTAATTATTCACACTGCCATGTCTGAAACGGAGACAATAGCAGTTTTCTGAACCATTTTAGTTATTGTTTTGATAACTTTTGTCATTCCGTTCAATACATCGTAGCGAATCTGTAATTCTGAATTAGGTGTAAAATTGACACGGTTGACAAGGAAAGATTCTTTTCCGCAAGCTGCAGCCCGCAACTTCGATCGCGTGGAAATCGTAAGACAATACAATATACTAAAATAACAGTCAAATGTTTATTTAATAAAACTTCCTTAAATTTTAGGCATTCCACTTTTCCCCACAATTTTTTTTTTTTTGTTTTTTTAGGATGGGAAATTATCAAATAACTTCTCCCGCTCTGGGTGGAGCAGGAGGGCGTGTCAGAATTTTACTGACTAAAACCCACCCGTGTTCCCTCAGTTGCCTGTGTGCCAGGGGCGACGGTATCTCTTTCGAACAACCCGCACCCCTGGCAGGCATCGGCCCTTGCGGACCCCACCCTTTGGTGCTGACATCTCTTTGAGGCGCGCGTGGAACACAACGCGCCGTCGACCCGGGCTTGGTCCTTTTCCCCACTAGTTGGGCGGCTCTGTGGGGCAAAGTGGAATGATTCTGTAGTTTCCCTTCCATGTTAGTAGTTTTGGACTCCGCAGCCAAACTACTTATGCAAAAAATCAGGAGTGCTGGGATGGGAGCAAGCGACGTAAAGTTATAGTTTGTTTTTCTGTGTACAGACGCCAGCAGAACAAGCTACCCCAAACTGTCAAAAAATCCAATTGAACATGAACCTTATATTTATGTGATAAACTTCAAAATCTATCAAAGAAATTTGACAGATGGGGTAGCTTGATGTGCTAGCGTCTGTACGTTTTACAAACTATCATAATATTAGTTCCTTTAGCAAAATGTCAATAAGAAGCACACAAAATATCAATGTATTGTTTGTAATCGAACTTTATGTTTGCAAAGCAGCCGTCGGGCCTCTTTGTTGAACTTAATACCAGTTCTTTATTTATGTCACGATTGACTGCTTAGCTCCGTGAAGGTATAGCGTGATGGTAATCATCTGAAAAGTTAAATCGGAACTATCTGCAATATCCTAACCCTATATCTCGTTTTTATAATTTGAGGAGAAGAATACGAATATAATGCAATAGGTATTGCTCATGTCCCATAGCAAATAGCGTGATAATTTATAGTCTATAGACTGCTCAGACTTATAGGGAATATATAAAGATGAAAAATTTGATTAAAATCTATCCGGTAGGTAGTAGGTATTTGTGTGAAAAAATCTAAAAACGATATTTACATTTTATGAATCGTTTCCAGAACTCGTAATAAGTAATTAATAAAAAATATATATAAACAGTGTAGGTACCTACAGTTTTCACTCCGCTAAGATTTTATTAAATAAAAAATATATTTTATTTCACATAAACCTGCATGGGCACTTATGAAACGTCAGAAGCTAGGTGCACTAGGTGTATTATTATGTGTAGAGAAGCTATTTTATGTTATCAAAATAAATTATGTTTCACGGTGTGTAATCTTGCACGAGTATAGGTACTCTGTTTCTACCTTACTTTCGGCAATTTATGGGTCATCTCTACATGCCATAGCTTCACCAATTATGTTGAACGCGGGTGTTCTACGTAATGGTCCTAGCTGCTCTGCCAGTCTACTCTAATCACATGGAGCAGCCTTCTGGGCAGTTTTCCTGCTGACAACGATGCGAATTTTCTATTTTTCATATACTTGGAAATATTATTGTTTTAAGACTTAGCTTTTAAATTATGTAGATAAATATTACAAGATGAACATAATATTGCACAATTAACAGAATTATAATTGCCCATACATCTAAGGTGTTGTTCCCACAAATTGAAACTGTGTGCCACTACGGATGCTACGAACTATCGAAAAAACTATTGCCTACATTCATAACCAAGTTAGTAAAAATGCAACAAATTATGGAACCTCGCTGCAGCTGAAATAATAAATAATTTTGTTGGGTATACTCTTTCCAATTCAGGGAGCACTGCCTCTATGATGCAAAGATGCACTTAAACAAATTGCATCGGACAAGAGTCACGCACGCACCATCTTGCACGTGGCAGGATTGGTATATATGTTACGCGATAATGACTTTCAGTACACAAATGAATACCTGCGTTGTTCAAAACCAAAAGCAGATTCTCTGAACCACTTACATGGTGAACAAGACATATGTTACGGTATTTTATAGCCATGTCTAGTATTTCTTATTTATTGTCAAAAATTAGCAAATAAATATTTGGAGAGCGTGGAATCGCGATTCGCAATTATTATTATTTTTATCCACGAAGGTAGCAGAAGGTAGCAAAATGCAGTTGTTGCAGCAGCAATATCTTATCCTATAAATTTTTCCTTGAATCTGATTCAAGGAAAAATGGATGGCTTGTGTTGGTGTAGACTACCATAAACCATTCCAGAATCAAAACTATTTTCAAGGAAATCCACGAAGCATCTGAAATGTTTCATGTCACACCGAATTATTAATATGAAGACCGCTATTTTAAGTTTGACATTGGTGCCGATTCTGTTGTCACAAAATTCTCTAAACTAAACTAAAAATCACCAAAATTTAGTTTATTCCTGTCAAACGACGATTTCCTATTCTGAAATTGACTAAAGTGACACAACTTAACTATATTTTAGTTTGACAGCACTAAGATTGTACTGAATTATTAATTTAGTGAAGATGGTAATTTTGCTATTCTGAGTTTGCCGTTTTTCACCAAAAATTTTGACTATATTAGTTTTTCTAACTAAATCTGACTATTTTTAATCGCGATTAAAAAAGTGTGGAATAAAACTAGTGGTCATGAACTAAAATTCACACCAACACTTCGACTTCAGTTGCAAAAACACTTTTTTTTTTCTTTTCTTTTGCTTATATTTCGAAAACGGTGTGTCCTATCGCAAAAATTATGATAATTTCGACCCCCTTTAATAAACCCGTAAGCCCCATAATCTCAACATGTAGGTAATATTTTTTTTTTTCCAAACAAAAAGTGAAAAATTCCATATAAAAAACGTCGAGGCTGCCCCCCTGCGCACGCTTCATTCAACTCTTAAAAAAATCATTGCGTGGGGCACACAAGTACCTACCACGTTGCGAAGCCAAAAGAAAAAAAAATACCAACTGCAGGCTTGGCACGACAACCGTAGAGAAGCGTTTTGTCGACGGAAGACTAGACAAAAATTACGTTTCCGTGTAGACAGTTGTCAGTTTTCACCGAGAAATGTAGACAAGCGATTTCTATCTATTCTACAGTAGAGTAGAAATAGAAAGCGTCATGCTAAGCCTGCAGGAGTCACGATTGTCAAATTCGATTTTAGTTGTGTCAAAATAATTTTTAAGTTTAGAGATTTTATTTTGCAGAATAGCTTTAAGATTCTCATAGCCAAAAGTAAGGAATTTTAGTGATAGTTTAGTTAGTTTAGTTCGGTGTACAACAGAATCGACACCATTGATTCTTCAGAAACTGATTTAGGAGTATACCAACGGTCTAAGGCCGATACCATTGTTTTTTTATTATCTAGCGGATCAGGATCAAGACGGGTCTATGCTAAAATCAAGCGTCCAAAGGTTCTTCTGTTAAAATTTTCAGTTCATTCGCAGACAGAATATATTAATACAAACATTATTTTATTTCAAACGCATCATTAATTATTGCAAATGAATCATAGAATGAATAAAACACTTCAAAATATTTTCATTAATTTGGTCTTGTGAAACTATCTGATCATCCTAATATTTCTAGTTTCTAGTTGACGACGACAGATAGATCTTATAAAGTGTTGTTTGCTTTTCTCACATTTTTAACAAAATAAGATGTGGAATTGTTAAGACCGCTACTTTTAACTTCTTTTGGTTGACACTTCTTTTGGTTGGTTGATGTACAAATTGCCAGTCTTTTAGTATTTGTGGCCTCCGTTTCAGAATATAACAACCCTGCCGTCAAGGACACACGGTAATGTCTTGTCATTTCAAAGTAATCATGATTGATGTAATGATGATTACGTTTAATCAGATTATTAATCTGATAACAAAAGTAATTGATTACGCCCATTGATCGCGCCATTGATTTGTTGCAATCATGTAATTTTGATTACTGATTACTGTGATCAAAATTAACGATTAAATGTAGCCTTGATTGAATGATCTGATTACAAAAGTAATTGATTTCGCCCAACTCTGATTTAGATCTCGGGATGATTTCAGATATTTTCATTGCTAATATTGATCGCATTGATTACATGCACTTTAGCACACCGAATTATTTTTGTGATAAGTAAATAGTGCGATTTTATCTTCAAATAGATTTAGAAAAACGTATCTACTTGATTAAACGAGGAAGAAGGCGTCCAATTCGATGCCTAAGCATAAGCACCATGGGCGCCGGCAAGTTTATTTTCAGGGGAGTGCATCTTCTGCTCCACGAATCGAGCTCGATCATTTTTCCACTTCACTTCGGAAATTTTAGGATAACGTTTCTCTATTCATAGAAGGAGTAACTTTATGGACTTATTCAGAAAAGGTTCAAAAATACGTTTTTTAGATGCAAGAGTGAGCAAAGCGAGTTGATAATTTTTGCATCTCGCCAGAATTGGGATAGATTTTATTTTGTCAATGTATACAGAAAGAGGCTAACCGTGTGGATTTATTTATATACTTAATTAAGCTTATAAATTAAGACGGAGTAGGGCAAGTCAAGTAGCAGTTATACAAGGGCGAGCGCAGCAAGCTCGATAATGTTAGCAACTCGTCTAGGGTCGATTCGATTTTCGGAAATAGGAGTTCGGTACTTTGTTGATTATTGCACGAAAGCTTTACAATTAGAGATTGCAGAATTCAAGACGGAGCCAGGAGCCAGCAAGAGGGTGCACTTGCACCCCAAGTGCACCGTCTTGCACCGCGCTCCCGGCGCCCATGCTAAGTACTATGCGATGAAAAAAGAATCGTATTGAGCTTTTAATTGACGTGACGTTTTCAGCAAATCGTCTGAAGCTGTACGACTTATTCAAGGCCAGACCATAATTTTATATTCATCGTATGGAGGTACCTACATTTTTGTTTTTATTACTGGAATAGGGTATTTTCCAATTTACTAAAAACTATTTTAATTTGAAGATTGGGACGAAATATGTAACAGAAAAATCCATTTTCTCAATTAAAAATGATTTCATTCAAATTTATTTTTCGTTCTTTTGAATTTACCGCCAAAACGCTTCTTACGATGACCTTTTTATCACGTGGGACGAATCCCAATCTTCAAACTAAAATAGTTTTTAATAAATTGGAAAATACCCTATTATCTGAATTAATTATAAGGCATACTTACCTATAATATGCCTATTTATAAATAATGTGGCACTTTGCATACGATATTAAATGTTATTTCAATGATTGTACTGAAACTGAACTTGAAAGGAGACAAACACTTTTACACGTCAATCTTATTGTAAAACCCACTGCCTCTTTGGTGTAGTGGTCGAAAGCGCTACTGCTGAGCATGAGGTCCTGGGTTCGATTTACGGGTCGGGCAAAGTGTTTTTGGGTTTTTCCAATAACTCTTATGCTAACGCCCATAGTCTGGATTTGTGCCCCGTTGTAGCAATAGGCTTGCCCCCTCTTACATGGGACTTAAACATAACTAGCACCTCTGCCTATCCCTTCGGAGAATACAGGGCGTGATGTTATGACGTCTTATTGTAATAACTCATCCGTGTGATGCCGGACGTAAAGAATAGCACCATCCCATTTCTTCCCGTGGGTGTCGTAAAAGGCGACTAAGGGACTTACTAGAGAATGGGCAGCAGCGTTCTCTATGCTTTTTACCACCATACTGCGATCGCCAACCCTCCTCTCAAGTGTGTCGATTATGACAAACCCCCCTTTTTTTGAGGGAGGCCTATGTCCAGCATTGGACGTCTTTCGGCTGAAATTATTGTAATAACTAGATAAGATCGGCGTTTCCTATCCGACTACTCTGAGAAGAAAGGCCAAAACAAACTCAGAGGTCATAAGTATCTTTTAAAGCCCAGACATAATCTTGGTCAGACCATGTAGATTGATACCTGTAATGGTCAGCACCACACAGATTGAGTGGACCTGTCCAGTCAGTGCACGCATTTGTCTGTAACCGTGCAACTCCACTCATTTACAACAGCGGTAAACATTGAAGTTCATACGTAGGTAACAGAGTAGGTAATGTGTGTTGTATCAATTGAATTACGATAAACAGTGCCGGCGATATCATGAACCGGCCTGATAAGGTCGATACTAGCAAGATGAGACGGTAAACTGTAACATAAAAACAGTAACATGACTGAAATGTGTCAGTTCTTCAATACACTTTTTTCTTCCTTATTCTTGACTAGTAAAACTGCTGTGGCCTGAATTGTATAGTGACCATTTCTACAATTACCTACGATTACATCAGTAAGTTTTCTCGCGGCAAGTGTTGCGTCTTGCGTCCGTATCAGTGCAAGATAGTGTCCCCAGTGCGCTGCGGCGCTTGCAGTGATCACCGAAGCGGCAGGTATGGCCAATGCAGATAAGAGGTTAGGTTTTTTTCGCGCGATTGCGGTAACCGACCCGCGGCCGGCGCCACGACGCGCCGCTTGCCATCCATTCGCTCGTCCGCCGGCACGCACGCCTGGCGTTCGCCTGCACTACTCACGCCGCCGCGCATTTGACATTACTCTACCATCAATGGTGCTTGTGAATATCGTTACAGAACTCCGACAACACCACTCCTGCGCCGGGAACCACTACCTTCACCATGGACAAGGATCACGCGTTAGAGGAAATGATGGGAAAGCTCGGTGAGTGCTGGATCTACAGCGTGCTAAAACATATGGATGCTTACAATTTTAACAACACTGAAATTTGGAACCCTTTTAGATTGAGTATTGGTACATTCTTTTTTTCGTTGTTTCGTACGGACCAGCAGTGCGAGTAACGCTTATTGGCCTCATTTTCGTTGCAACTGGTCAATCTTGTCTTGACTGAGAAATGTGATCAGTGTTGTAAGCGTAAACCTTCATGTGACTGAGACGTAAGTTTAATAGTTGCCGCGCTTTCCTTTCTAATTGATCACATCCTCAATGTCAGCTGCATCGACGATATTAAAATAGTACTTACTCACTTAGGTAAGGCGAAATACCATCTGTAAACTTGTTGGTATACAGTCGGTCTAAGGATGTAAGTAACATAAATAGCTCTTGATTTTCTTGTTATCTACATTAAAATCCGGATTTGAAACTGAAAGCGCCACTAATATCAACTTTTATGATACATATAAAATATTTTGATAAACGCTGTAATTTTTGAATTATGATAAATTCTGTGATATACAGCGTTGTCATAAGTAATTAAGTAATTATGTCCAAAGTTCAGTCGTTACCTAATAACTGTAAGTGTATGTACAATGGCCCTGTAAAAATGTAATAAATTATTAGTTACGCAAACTAATGAGGTATATTGCCGACACCCTTTTTGGCACATGTAAAGTACAATAAGCTTTTCCGTTATTGCAACAAAAATAAAGCCACTTGGCAACTCAAACAATATGCGCATGTAAAACAAGTACCGAAGCATACCACACGCGCTGGAAATACAACATATTCTGAAAAGAAATTAACGTCATGCATTTTATGTAATGAAGGTTTAAATACTCGCACACACAAATGTACTACAGATTTAACGATTTATTTAAAATAAAACCTAACTTTTACGCACTCAATTCGAATACAAACTCGATTGCGATGCACCAGTGTGAGTGTGTGACTGATTTAATACGCGTAACGTAAACGTGGGAAATTGAACATTTTCTCGACTCAATACGGAAAATAAATTAATATTTTATATGCGACTCACTTTCTTTTAAACATGAGCCTCACTGTTAATTCCAAGACGTTTACAATACAAAGGCGTTACAAATATTTTAGACTAGCTAAGACCGCGGCTTAGCCAGCGTGGGTGTCGGAAATTACCCCACGGGAACATGCTACCGGGACAAAAGTATAGCCTGTGTTACTCCTTATAACATCAGCTATCTGCAAGTGAAACTCCCGTTAAAATCGGTCTTGCCGTTTCGGAAAATTAGAAGATAAAAGGAACAAATAGACAGATAAAAATAATAGTTTAAAAAACTAGCGAAAAAAAAAGCGAAAAAAAAAGCGTGGAGTGCTTGACATTAATTGATTATAAAAATACCTCTAAAAGCACCCTACGCTTTTTAATTGAATTAAATTATTTTCTCCTTTTTTAGTTTGGTTTTTAAAGCGTGTTTTTTAGTTTTTTAAACTATTATTTATTTTCTATTTTTTAGTTCTGCTAACTACAAAAACGTGATATATTTTTTTCTCATTTTTTTTTTAATTATTGAATTGTCATCGGTCCTCGACAAGTTTACAAAGTTTCAATGAAATCTAACCGTTTAAAGTGGGTCAAAATCGCGCTCAAAGGAGTCGGTTACATACAAACAAACAAACATACAAGTAAAGCTAATATAAAGCGTGTAAAAATGTAAAACGTTGAAGGCTTTTATAAATACCTACCATAATATTAATATTACCGTATAATTTCTTATGAATTTAGTTAAAAACAGACTTTTCAATTTTATTTATTTGTTTAGAATAAACAACCGTGTTCTAATTGGAAACATTCCAGTAAGTTTTATAGTTTTGAACAATGCTAGTGTTCACAAAGTAGGTATTAATACTATTCATGTAAATTCTGTCAAATGCCATAGCATACATCGCGTGACACCGGTGACCCTGTATTGTACTGGATCGGTACTGCAACAACGTGCCAATAATGTACTCATTGATACTCAGATAACCTAAAAACAATTAAGTACTGTTAATGCGACAATTATTATCAATATAACACGCGAAATAATCAGGGTTCGGTAGACAGTAGACAGGTATCAATTCAGATATTGTATCTACTGATAAGTGATACCTATCCTTAATATGGATAATTAGTAAGCTTTCATTTGTTTCTTTCGGTATTGTATTATTATTGCGTTGCAGCACGCGACCTGTTTACTGTTTATGTATAGTAATTTTCTTAGTTATATAGGTACCTACCTAACCCATAGTTGGTAATAGCTTTTTAATTACTTTGTTACTAGTTGAAAAAATCAATGATCTCCTCATAATGAATACTTATTTATTTTAATTAGTAGGTACGCTCGTTATAAGTTACTATCTCATTAACCTTCAAGAAAAGAAAATATTAATTTATCGAAAATATCAGTTTGTGTACATTTCAAACAAAGAATTCTATCCAATAAGTAGGTACCTATAATTTTTTCTCATAACTGTATACTACGGATTCTACATGTAGGTAGCTTTTGTTTAGTGATGTAGAGTTCGAATTCACAACCTGTGTAATGGCACCGTTAATCATATTAACTACTGCACTATACCTTCGCTTAACACACAGCAAAGTAAACCAAGCAAGCATACGTAGCCACTTATATACTCTATTGATTGGCACCCTATAGAAGTCGGCCGAGGAATTGTTAATTTATGATATTCTGACGACGAACAACTTGTTAGTCTAATACAGGGTCACATTAAATTAGCTGGCATACTTATCCCACAAATGGAAAAACAAAAAAAACCTTGTTCCAACTTTATTCAAAACTTTAAATGACACTGACTACCAAGCGACTGTTGCGATGTTTGATATTTGGAAATTCGCAAAAAACATCTATGTTCCACTAATAATTGCAAAAACAGCTGATCGCTTACGGATTGGCACCTTCGCCCATCGAATGATGACATTTTTTGTTTTTGTTCCATTCGTTTTTGATATCGATACCTAACACGTGCGTAAAGTATTGCCACCTAATTTAATTTGACCCTGTATTAGACTAACAAGTTGTTCGTCGTCAGAATATCATAAATAAATATTGTTTTTGGTCCTTTTTTTTAATAGTCCTACTTCTAAGCTAATGCGACTTTATGTGCAATGCTATTATTAGCAACGACTACGTACTGTTTACATTATTACAGTGCTATCCCGACACACTCCGTGCACATTTCAACGATCCACGCGGTCACGCCTAAACACAAAAATGTCGATATTATGTCGATGACAATATTAAATCGAAGATTATCACAACGTAGATTAGGTATTTGTAAATTCTTGATCTATTATCTCACAAAACGAGTTTTACCAGATTTTTTCACTATTTATCGTCGTCTATGCTAATGAACTGTTATAAAATAGAGTAGGTAAGTAAGGTACTTATTCATTGAACTTTCCATGATTTATGTTGAACACAAGGTAAAATATGATGTCCATAGACTACTGACACCTGGATACGTCAACGTGTCTCGATTTATCATCAACGAAAACAATACGGCGGGCGTGCTTGTGACTGATCACTGTAAGGTAAACATAGTGTGAGGATAGTAGGTACTACTATACTACTGTTATTCAGCTACATTTTCATATTAGCACGTGACCTCCAGCTACTGAAAATATGCCTCTAATAGATGAACGACTCGAGAATTCTGTTACGGAGGGCTTTTTTATTAGTTTGTTAATCATGCTCTGGATAACACAAATGCCTTTTACTTTACCTCGAACAGTGATAGTGATGCCCTTTATATAGACGGAAGGCTAGCCGCTACACCTCGATAATCACGTTGATAAGTTAGCAATTTCTTAACAAATCGGTATGTGTAGGTATCGATACTGCAAGTATTGCAACATTCCAACATATGCACACGTGACTTTGATGACCCTTGAGTAGCTTTCGGACATCGGTACTATTTTCAGAACTCGTTGGAATAGCCATTAAAGATAGGGATGTAATACAGTATCTTCGACAAATTATGCAACACCTTTATCTATGCAATTAGATAGTAAGGTTTTGTTACGTAACCAGCTATTATCTAGTAATCTTTTATCTACTAGTACATTGTATCTGTTCATAAAGTCGTGATTTATCGATTCAATTTGATTTCTATGATGTAGGTACTGCACGATAATGTTAGTAAGGTAGGCATGTACCTACGTCACATGTTTTTATTGATTTTTAAGTAGTTACTACGAATGAAATTATAAAGTACCTAGAACGAACGCTTTAATTGCTCTCCATTGAAACAAATATTTTTCAGAATATACACTGTGCCACAAAAGCAACGGAATGATCTTGAAATGTCAACAGAGACATTATTTAAAGAATGGGAAAATGTTTTAAAATAAAATCTTCGTCATTCAGGCGGCCGGAACGATAGTCAGCTGATGTAGTATGTAGACACGGTAGTTACTACGGAAACATTTACGGAGGTGTGTCAGACTACGTAAACAGTCAACACCAATATATCAAAAATAATGGGCAAGCCCAATTTGGGGCACGTGTCGGGGAAATAATGTACCCCTCTATTGAGTTCACTGTTTTAGAACTGCATCATCTTTCTGTAAATATCAGCTGATATATTTCCAGAACTGACTTTACGTGGGACCTATCCTATCCTTCAATTGTATCATAGGTGCAACTCTGCGTTACCCTTCGGAGCACATAGGCGTGATGCTAGGTAATATATATATTTCGATTGTCGACACACTTGGTTAATAAGTTTTCCCTTCTCTCAATTCTTATTCTTCGGTCTTTGTCACTTTCGATAGATCCTGATGATACGATTAACACGATTTATATGCCACATTACACATTTGGTAATTGTAGAATAATCCATACTTAATCATAAACATTTAAATCAAAAGGAAAAACCAATCGATTGTAATACGGAAATATTCCACGAAATATTTTCATGTCAAGTACCTATACAATAAAATATATTTTATGGAAAGAAATAAAATACAATACTGACATTAATAAATCTACACAAGAAATTAATTTACCGTATGGACATTTAAAATTGGCAAGAAGACTCTTACATACACGATTCTTAGACACTTGTAACTCTTGTAATTTCATGCAATTAGGCAAGAATGTTTCCTTATTTACACTTTAACTTCACTGCTAAACGCTAATGAATGCATTCCACTTTAAAAGGTTTAAGTGTTCGTTAAGTTTACAGCTAATTACGGTTGCATGCTGTTTACACTTAGGTTAACGAATAATTTAATACGATGACCTAGGTAACTCTTTGCATTTTTGTTTGTTGCTTTCTATTTACATATAATTGTTGGTTATGTTTATCAATGTAATGTTTATTAAGAGTTATAATGATCTAAGAAGTCTGAATGTCTTTGGCATGGCATTAAGTCCGCTTTGTTTTAACCATTGTACTAATGTTCATAAAATATAAATAAAATAACAAATAGCAATAGAATTGACTTCAGAAAGCGTAGGTATATACGGGGATTGAGTCATATACAGGAGCGAAAGTATATGACTTCTAGAAAACGCTTTGAACATTCATAATGTCCCTTTCACGTTTACCCACTAACAGAAATTCCACCTCAACTTTTGAAAAGAAATACTTCATCATCTCATCGTTTACAGGACCAAACGGGCATCCCACCCTTGTTATCATTCCCAATTTCTTCAATAATTATTGTAGTACAATACTAATTATAATTGTGCGATACACTATTGTTGCTATAACTAAGTCTTTGTTCGCTATTGTTGGCGTTGTTTTTGTACACATTTATCGGTATTTGGCCTTCCGTCTAGAGAGCACAGATATTTCCAATGTGTTCCGATTTAGATGTGCCACTTTTTCTTCACGGACAACTTCCATCGGCTTCACGTCCGCGTTTGACACAGATGATCTCTGAGCGACATCCACAAAAATAAATTGCATGAATATTTACTTACCACCTATAAATATTGGTTTTAGGTTTGTAAATATGATCTATGATGCAGGTGCGGTTGTTATTCCTAAAATCTTGATATTTGCCTATACGTATATGCTCAGACAGACTATTAAAGCCGTGCATCACCGAATGCTTTTAAAAAACCGGACAAGTGCGTGTCGGACCACGCACGTTAAACGGTTCCGTAGTGGGGATGAATTGTTCCTAAGTCCAAGCCCAATTCAAGAAACAGTTGAAATAATCTTCTCCCATCCATATATCGATATACGTCACGGTCAAAAACAGTAAATGTATGAGATAAAGCTTCAAATTTTCGGACATTTTCCTTTACTTGTGCTGTGAGACCTTAATTTTCGCCAAACATTAGTCTGGTAGACGCACAGGAAGTATCCCACAGGTTTTAGTTTATTTGCGAGTACGTATCAAAATATACCGCATAAATGGCCGTATTATTTATTGCGTTGACTTAGAAGCTTGCTTTGTAAGAGCTCTGAGGGCCCGTACACCTGCGTAATTGATATTTACTTCAATTCCTCCACGCGATTCTGAGAAAAAGGGTCTTCTCTTGACAGACAGACAGGAAAACGATCGGACGGACGGACAACGAAGAGATCCGTTTTTTTTGAGGTAGTTACGGAACCCAAAAAAACACCCGGTTTACCCATTCTCTTCTGCTAAGGCAAAGGAGAGTGATCGTATTGCTTTTGTAAAACAAGTTTTCGGGCACGCCACAATTGCGGCGGTAAGTCCCCTCTTTGAGGAGTGGATTGAGAGGCGCCACGGCGTCCTCACCTTCCACCTGGCGCAGGTCCTCACCGGACATGGTTGTTTCGGAAGGTTCCTGTTTCGGATAAGGTGGGAGGAAACGCCCGGGTGTTACCACTGTGTGGATCGCCCGGAAGACACGGTGGAGCATACTGTGGAGGTCTACCCGGCTTGGGCGGAGCACCACCGTGTCCTCGTGGAAGCGATCAGTGGCAGCGATCTCTCGCCGGCGGCGTCTCGCTGGTGGAATCCCAGGCCGATTCCCGGCCACCGTAGGCGCGGGCTTGTGGACGGCGAGTAATGGGTAACTTGCCGTCCGGTAAGGACCAAGCCCGGGTCGACGGTGCGTTGTGTTCCACGCGCGCCACAAAGAGATGTCAGCACGAACTGGTGGGGTCCGCAAGGACCGATGCCTGCCAGGGGTGTATCTCTTTTAGATACCGTGGCCTCTGGCACACAGGCAACTGAAGGAACGCGGGTGGGTTTTAGTCAGTAAAAGTCTGACACGCCCTCTCGCTCCCCAGAGCGGGAGAAGTTATTTGATGATTACCCATCCTCAAGAAAAAGTACCTATGTAGTTTTTGAATTGGTAGCTGTAAGGAAATAAGATGAAATAAATAAATAAAAACATTATAGGTTATGTTTTTTTCATGGCTCCATGTTTTTATTTTAACATCCATCTAAATTAGCATGCGTCGTTATTTAACTTACTCGTTTGTTCAATACTTAGTTATCTTCGATTGAATTATCTCACTTTTATTGTGAAACAAATGAGGGCACTTGTCTTATAGTGACATGACCTAACAACACTCTTTTGAGATACTTAAATTAGTACACTGGTTATATTACGTAGGTAGCTAGGTATATTAATATGACGATAATAGAGCAAAATGTATGTCAGATAATTTGGTCCACAACAAAATTATCACACATTTCTACAACCAGCCACGCATAATTTTTGTGAATAACATCTCCGGTGCCCTATTTATACGATAGTCGCACACAATCTCAATATTTTAGTTTGTTTTCGTACGAAATGCGGCATGAGAATTTGATTTTAAGGAAATTAATTCTGAAAGACGAAGAGAGGAGAAAGATACGAAGCAAATGACCTTCTGAGAATGTTTCTTACGAGTCGTTTATTTTCGTCGCGTGTCGAAATAACTGAATAATTGTATGCCCTCAGTTCGGTATTCATAAAAAAAATGAAAATTATAAACCCATTCTTACACGAATACGTGTTCAAAAGGCGTTTGCTTCACATAAAGAGTATGTGGTTATAGTATTCTGCATTCTGAATGCGAGTACTTTGTCTGGAACGGTTTGAAATGGCGTAAACGGTGTTCAGCCGGTGACCTCCAATTTGTAATTTATTGTCTACATGTTGCCGTAGGTAAGCTTCGGTTAATTACACCAATTCCAAGAATGTAATATTCAGATGATATGTGGGAGTTACCTGCTCAGTACAGACTGTACCGAGCCGCTGTGGACGACTTTCACATCATCTATTTTTGAAATTTGACACGTAAGCCAAATACAACGGATTACCTACATACATTTCATATACATATTACCGACGTAGGTACTTGGTAACACAAAGACAGATAATGTATTGTTTACTATTAGCAGAATGAACTGTCTAAAGGTTACTTAAATGGAAATATTTTAATATTAAAACCGTCACAAACCTTTATTGAGGTTCATGTTATCGGTCGCATCACTGTGTGCTATCGAGGTCTGCATCTGTGTCAATAGTCAGTACATGATGCGTGACGTTCCAATCTTACGCTCGCTATCGGTCTATGAAACCTAAGTAGTAAGAAGGTACCTACTGCACAATGTCATAATCATACCACCTGTTATTGTTTCTTCTTGTGTTTGCTATGTGACTTGGTCGTGACCAGTTATTTTCCATACCGTCAACACTTTAAAATCGAGGAGCGCTATTGTCTTAATTCTAGTCATACATTCATAATATTATTTGGTTCGGATATTAAGATTGGTTATCTAATTTTTATGACACCGGCCTTTTGGCGGCCATGTGCTTTTTGACCTTGATTGACCATGTAGGCGGTACTACTGATTTTAATTTACATCACTATCAGTCGAACAATCCAATTCTATATCGATTTTGAAACGTTTGAGCGTCCAATCAATGAGTACAGAAACTATTTTGTTCAATTGATTTAAGTAAAATTATTTAATTGGGGTCTAAAGGAGTTTTATTATAAGAAAATATATTTGGTTCTCTTTAGTAGGAATAGGAAATTACAAATTCTACAATCCAGCTAGTAATAGGTACGTACAGCATAAGTAGTTTGCGTTTGCGCTCATCATATCATCATGATAACCAGCCTATAACGTTCAAATCAAATCAAATCATGTATTTGCTTGAATATGGGTGGTTACATACAATAATAAGAGTTACTTACTTAATAGGTGTGCAAATATCTATTGTACTAAAATATACACATTATTATAGGTAAATTAAATTAAACGCACGCCTTCCTCCCATGGAGGCAGAAACTACAGAGTGCCATCAGTTCCGATCCTTACATAGGTACTACTTTCGCCTCGTTTACGCTCACACATCCGGTCACAAACGCAGCCGCTACGGTTGCGTTCCCACTGCTGGGACACAGGCCTCCTCTCTGAAAGAGGGAGCGGGCCGTAATCCACCACGCGGGCCCAGTAGGTGTTGGTAGATGTCACATGTCTTAGAATTTTTGGTTCTAGGACATGCCGGATTCCTCACGATGTTTTCCTTCACCGTTTTGAGAGCAGTGGTGATGAAATATTTTACACAAAGTAAAGCGCCTGTCTGGGTTCGAACCTACGACCTACATCTCGTACACTGCGTCAGTTACCACTGGGCCACCACAGCTCTTGCGCTTGCGCTTGCGCTCAATCCATAGTAATCAATCAATCATTTTATTATCAGGCAGCTGAGGCCCATAGATAAAATACACAAAATAATAAGTAAGTAATAGTGAGTAATAATCGTAAGTGCATTCGCTTCTAATACTTTAATCGTAGCATTGAAAATTTCAACGAAAGTGCATGGCAATTAAAATATGTGAAGCAATTTCAAACAAAACTTCAAGGAAAGGAATTATTACATATGAAGAATGTAGCTTATCACACAAGTAATATAATATTATCTCAATTTCTTCAATTTATTATGTGATAGCTATTCTTATCTTACCTTAAGACATTGCCTAATCTTTATGTTACACAAATATTTTAAATGAAAATTGACGTGCCAGATGAACGACGATAAAGAAAGTCAACTCTACCTGTGATCCACGTGTTCGTCAAAATTAGTACTCTCATAGGAAACTTAAGTGACTTCTAATGCCCTCATCGTGTAAGATTGATGGGTTTTTCACTTCAACACGGTCGTTGTGTGAATAATTATAAACTGAAGCACGTGATAAGATGAGAGGGGCGTGAGTCGGACAGATCTAGTACAGTGCGGCGGGGTTACGGGTTATCGTGCCCGACGCCCGCGCCGATTGTGGACCGCAGAGCATTGTACCACCCTCTTAATGATCGCATTATTCATTAATGTTACATGTACCATCGTTTGTTCGACGCGCCATTTCCCGGATAACGCTACGTTTGACGTCAACTCGTATTCATAGTCCGAGTTGCTTAGTAGCGCGGCCATTGCTAATTTCTATGTCGGTATTACGCAACTCCTTTGTCTCAAGACTGCTGTCATTTAATCTCGTCTTCTCCTAAGATTAGGAAACATTACGAGCCCGAGATCGTCGCGGTTGTAAATATTTATTTTAGGTTTAAGAAGTTATGACTAAGTAGTTTGCTACGGTTATTTTAACTGCCGGCAACTAACATTCCTCTAGATAATTAAAGATAGGTAGTGCGTCAAAGTTTTTACCGTATAGAGTATAAATTCGGTTATACGCGGAAAATCCAAAGATAAGGATTACAAAAAATCGAAACGAACATAAAATCGAGGTGAGATAACGATGTTAGTACAATTAGCGCCCACTCATAATAAGCACTTAGTTTATCAGAAAATCAATGATCTGGAAGTCTGGATTACCTCGGTAACAGTGTGATTATTGTTCTTTTTCAAAATTCCATTACACATTTTACATAACAGGTGTGATTGCGAGCACCAACATATTTCTGCTAACAGGTAGAAACCGGTATTGCCGTTGTTATTAATTGCGTCACTTATATCCTTCCATAATTGTATCATGCAGGGCTAGGGTTGCCATCCGTCCGGGTTTCCCCGGATTTGTCCTAGTTTAGAAGGCATCCGGGGAGCGTCCGGGCGGGGCCTCATCTGTAGTCCGGGTTTATTTTAAGAATAAAAAAATTCTAACTGATTATTAAAACAATTTATTCTGTTTCGTTAGGTACCTACATTTAAATTGATGATAAAAGATGACTAAATTTAATTAAGGTCTGAAAATAAATAAAAAGGTGATTTATGACATTTTCAACTGTTTTTTATTAAGTACACTGACTGTTTAAAAAAACCAGTTGACAGTCCGGGTTCTGGGCTCTAAAATCCGGGGTTTTCACGCGTCTTGTCCTGGTTGCCAAATTTTAGAGATGGCAACCCTATGCAGGGCTATATTTAGTCCTCGACTCGATACGGCTGCTGCAATTCGCAGTTCGCCGCAAAATCTTGTATAAACGTGAACATACTTGTATCTGTGATTTTAGACTCAATAAATTCGGTTACGTAAACTTGACTTGGTAGGTACTTATCTAGTCAATATTTACATAATACAATATTTACATAATTAAAATAATGTGGCCTTTGAATGTACGACAATGGAAATAAAATAGGTTCAAGGTAACATAACATCGATCACATCACAACATAGACCCTTTATAAGATCAATATGTTTTAAAGAAAAAGTAGGTAGGTGCATTATCTAATAATTAGCTAAAAAAAATAGTAAACAAAAATATTATTTTAAATTACTTTGAAAACACATTCGTCCCTGTGGCAGTTGTGGTACAAACATTTAAATACAAAAACCCCCGGTATAAAGTACATACCTACCTAAAGATTTTAGAATTAATTATTGGACAATTAATTTATGTATATATATTTATTATAAAATCTTTAGGTACATAAATAGAGTTACTTAGGTAAACGTTTTTGCTTTTAAATAATTGACGCTAAATTAAATTGTTATTTTATTGAAAAATTATAATACATCTAATATTCTAAATTCCGGTGCTTGGATCTGGGACTTTTCATGGATCATTTTGTAAAAAGAATCGGAACCTATTCCAGGATCTTATTCAATTTTGCTTTTCTCTCTTTTTCAATTCACTGAAACAATAATGAGCAAAATCTAACAGATTTAGTAATGAGTTGCACAACATTCATGAAAAATTCAATTGAAAAGTATCCTTCAAGTACCAGATTAAAATATAAACTGTAAAGAATATTTTACGATGCGTAACGCGTACCTACTTATCAAAACTAAACATGAGACATCATCAATGCATCGCTCTACATTTGAAAGCACTTTCTCATGATTGTGGTTATCGTATCTTATCTACAAAGACAATATTTTCCTAACCTACTTATATGTAGTACTAACCGAAAGAAGTGTCACCTTCGCGATAGATTTATTTATAGCTCTAACTGAAAATCAATAGTCCAATTTTTGATGACTTATTTTTGTGTTTCCAGGTGACTTCGGGCGGTACCAATGTTTCCAGTTCATCCTGCACATCCTGGCGGCCATGACGGCCGGCATGCACATGCTGTCTCTAGTCACAGTCGCTGCGGTACCAGAACATAGGTCAGTTTCATACCAACGTCCACCACATGGCCACCCTTATATGGGTACGATGCGGCTCCGATACCAAAGACAGATATTTGGTGAAGAGCCATCACTTGTTTTTGTTGACATCAATTTGTTGACTAATGCAAAATGTGTGACAAAACAAACGGTTGCATTTTTGCATAAGTCAACATAATTATCACTCTGCATATAAGTGTTATGTCCCAATTTTCAAGATACATTTGTTCAGTCAAATATCTTTCTACGCTTAGTTAACATGTGAAATAGGAACATACTGAGGTATTACGTTGCATGTGCATGGATGGATAGCAGAATTCTTAATGAAATCCTTTTGGGTATTACACAAAAAAATATTAAATTTCTTTTATATACGGTGGCTCCGGGAAAATGCAACTGCATTAATCGTGTAAAGTCCTATTATATTATTTCTTTATAGTTTTTCTCCAAATTATATTGGTGTGTATGGTATGGGTCCTTATAACATGATTTGCTTTTGGTTACTCAGTGTGTACAGTTTGGCTTGATCAGAAGGATGGTGGGCAGTCGGGTCGGCTTTGGTGTTCGTTATTATATCTACAAGAACAGAGTGATATTATTGGTGCCGTTATACTTATATGTTGGTATATTGAACGTAAGTACACCCTTTTGTAACGTACACTTGTTTGTCTCTTGGGCTATGGTTTGCTACGTATGTCGCTTTATCTAATATTCAGTATCAAAACTTTTATTTTTCTTTCATCATTAACAAATAATATTATGGTTAACGGTTCTGAATAGGTTAGTTAATTAGATTGTTTCTATAAGATGGATAGACAACAGGATGTGAATGTTGTTGTCTATCTAACAGAACTGATATTAATTGATCATGTAAGCGCACAGGTGATTGTTTGCATATAACATTAATTAATTTCAGGTCCTGTGTCCTTCTGACGAGATACATTGTAACAGTCACGTAGGAGTGCATTTTTCAGCTTCTTGCAGTCATAGTGAGAGGTCTATTTTCAGCATTATTCTTCGGAGGACATAGTTACTAGGTCCCTACTATCTACTAATTGGAATCCATATCGAGGAGTTTAGATAGGATGATGTAGATGCAAAATAATTATAAATAGAATCTAGAAAATATGTTTTCGTACTGTCCTACTCCTAAGTAAGTAGATTCAATAGCAAAACATGTGAATAAAGTTGTAGTAGTAGGGTACCTTTATCGCATCATTAACACATTTTGGAATAGCGAAAAATGTACCAACATTGATTGGAAGCTATCTTCATGTTACTTATACCTAATAAGTAATGTTAATACAAAGTACGTGGTATGATCCATACTTTCATGTTGGTAGTTCATTAAAGAATTGAGCAGAAACTGTAGTATGCTTGATTTAATCCAAACTGTAGAAAAACTTGTGCTTCTTTGCTGTTCTTACTTGTAACACACGCCTTTTATTAATGTAGGTAAAAAGTGCACTATCACATGCCCTTAAACAGGTATAACCACATTTAGAAGTATGTAATGAAGTTATAAAACAACTAACCTAATGCACCGCACATGCTCGGCACGAAAATAATACTAAAATAATGTGAGAACAATAAAAGTAACTTTTCGATTTTCAGATGTTACCTGCAAGGCATAGACAGTGCAAACCACACGGAGTCGTTTAACTCGTCGTTGGTTCAGGCAGCCATCCCGCTGAACGAACATGGCAAACTAGACTCATGTCTGATGTACGGAGAAAATAAAACTCTGATAGAGTGCCAGTCCTGGGTCTACGATACTCAATATTACACGTCATCTCGGGCTATTGAATGGAATTTCGTGTGCAGTCGGCGGTGGATGGGAGCCTCAGCACAAACCGCATACATGTTTGGCGTCGTGGCCGGTTCGCTTATATTTGGAAAAATGTCTGATCAGTTTGGAAGAAAAAAAGCCTTTCTTTGGTCTGGAATCTTACAACTCATTTTAGGCACATCTGTTGCTTTCGCCTCCGACTACTATTCATTCATTGCGCTTCGATTCCTTTATGGTATCTTCGGATCGGGTTCTTATATAGCTGGGTTTGTATTGACAATGGAAATAGTCGGCCCGAGTAAGCGTACTATATGCGGTGTTACGTTTCAAATCATGTTTGCCTGTGGCATAATGTTGTTAGCCGCTTGGGGATATTTAATAGATAACAGATTCTATTTGCAGTTAGTATATGCGTTACACGCAGCAATATTGCTTCCTCACTGGCTACTTATGGATGAATCCCCAAGGTGGCTCTGGGCGCAAGGGCGCGCTCGTGAGTCAGTCGCTATCATAGAGAAAGCTTTGAAATGCAACGGATTCACTGAACCGATAGACACTGCGTCATTAGTATCCCACTGCAAAGCAACCTGTGCTAAATATACAGACGAACATTCCGCAGGAACTACGGATCTGTTCAAGACTCCAAAAATGATGCAGAAGACTTTGATTATTTGCGTTTGCTGGTTCGTCAATTCGGTAGTGTACTATGGTCTGTCACTAAATACTGGTAAACTTAGCGGGAACCCATACTTCCTCATCTTCTTAATGGGAATCGTGGAGTTGCCCAGCTATGTTCTCATTGTTTACTTCTTGGACCGCGTCGGACACAGAGCACTGATCAGCACCATGATGTTGTTAGGAGGGTTCGCCTGTCTAGTCATTGTCGCTCTACCTCATGGCTCCACGTCGACTACAGGTGTCGTGATGTTAGGAAAACTATTTATATCAGGCTCCTATTCTATTCTCTACAAGTATTCGGCGGAACTGTTCCCGACTGTAGTGCGCAGCTCTGGAGTAGGATTGGGTAGTATGTTTGCTAGTGTGTCGGGTGCTCTGACGCCACTTATCAATTTGCTGGACACACTAAATCCTAAAATACCTACCATACTTTTTGGATTTCTGGCTTTGCTATCTGGATTCTCTACTTACTTCCTACCCGAAACAATTGGTAGAAACTTACCGCAATCATTGGAAGACGGAGAGAAGTTCGGTGTCGGTGACACTTGCTTCACAAACTGCAGCGGTCGACGAATGAGCACTGACACAGTGGACCTACCAGAAACAATGGTGCCGCTGGAAGTTATGGAAAAGAAACCGTAAGACATTGTTGTGAGGTCTGTAGGTAAAGCCATGTCTCGAAAATTAAATTATGCGACGTAAGAATAAGCAATGTAAGTAAAACGGCAATTTCAATAAGTTATTTCAAACTCAACCTTATTGTAATGAAAACTTTACGTAAAGCTTGCATTTTACAAACTTTGCTCAACATTCTATGACTTTGTATGGTGTTACTGCTTCTATATCAACACTGCGCTATTTTTATTTTAGGACGTCTTACTTGTTTTATATAACTGTTATTGTTTTGCAAAGAATTTAGATTTTAAGTGTTCATGTACGTAATTATATTACTGGTATATTTTATAGTGTCTAGTCAAGAGTTAATCACAAGCAAGTCGTGTTCATGTGAACAGTTTTGCTTAAGACTGGATAATTGTTCTACTAACAACTAGTTATCGTAATGCGGAAATATCTAACAGTTAAATAAGATATTTTTAATAGGTTATTAAAATCAGTACAATTTAATGTACACACGTAGCATGTACAACTAAGTACCTACAATACTGCGAAGTACATACTTTTTGTGTTTGTGTAGTGTGTAGGTATATGTATTGATCAATGATACATATATCGAATGAGTGTCAAAGACAAAACTTAGAAGTTGAAGAAACCAAGAAACCATTTCGTATTATCATGCCAACTACAAGCATTGGTTGATCACATACTTAAATAGTTATTGTAAGTACCTAAGTACAAGTAAGTTCGTCTAAAATCAAAATCAAAAGTCATTTATTCAAACTAAGCTGAGAGTCAGCTCTTTTTGAACGTCAAAATGACAAAAGACAGTCCCCCAAAACGTTAAGTATATCTTACGCTTTTTGAAAACCCGTTGGCATTCGAATGTAGGTATAGCTATACGGAATGACAAGGTATCGGTTGGTGGCAGCAAAATGTCGAGCGAATTATGGTACACAATTATTTTAGACGAAAGATACCTTAAGGCATAAATAAATTTGGGCCTTTTACTGAGACTGCTAAATTGGAACTTAACACCCGGTTTCTGCGAAACGGAAATCAATACTAATCTCATTTCGCTTGATATGAGTTTAATTTTGGCACTTCGTCATCGTTAAATTTCTTTTTCGACCCACAGGAGAGTTATTAGGACAATTTTGCAACTTTACCATAAATACACTGCTTGGAAACTTTCAAATCAGCTCAAAACAAGTTTGGTGAATTTGAAAGGTCCTGCAAAGCCTGACAGTTGTTTACATTTACAAGGTATTTCATGGGTCATCGATAGGTCTTAATATTTTATATGTTTATATTATTTTAATGTGGTCGACTGATGTCTGTTCCGTATTTACCTACCTATAATATATTACATTATACAAATATTTTAGCTAGCTAGTCACTATGGCTAAATAAAATACACGTTTATGTGGCAGCGTAATAATAGATAGGAAAACATGTTTTTTTATATCAGTTTTTATTTACCAATACTTATATGTATTTCTTCATTTAAATCCAACCTTTAGAAGGAAAACTCGCTTTTGGATTTCACTTCATTTTGAACATGTCTTTACCGACTTAGCAGGTTCCATGTACTAAAATAAATCTTATTTTATTATTACCCTGACACATAACCAATAAGATGGAAAGCAGGTACTATGCTCAATGAAACACTGCCAGTTGGTAGTGCTCGAAACATTTTGTTAAGTTACGGCAGGCTCGGGATAACTTAACTTAAGTTAGGTAAGCTATAAGCATCAGCGTAACTAATTAAATTAGTTTTAGGAAAATAATAACTACATAAGGGGGAAACGCTAGAGTAGTCCACGAAATCCTAATTTTCATATGATTTTTGAAGGCCAGTGTGAAGCTGTATATTGAACTAAATATGATTTGCGACCGTAACACGTATGTATTTACAGAATTATAACTATTCAAATCATCAATACAACCCTCTAAGTCCTGCCACGGGTGCGGGTTGTTCGAAAGAGATACCGTGGCCCCTGGCACACAGGCAACTGAAGAAACACGGATGGGTTTTAGTCAGTAAAAGTCTGACACGTCCTTCCGCTCCATCCAGACCGGGAGAAGTTATTTGATGATTTCACACCAGTGGCGAAAGCACAAATAACACGATTCCTACCGGCTTCCCAACGGAGATTCGCATCGGTAACTCTATCTCTATTAAAAAACGGCACGTGAATAATGGCTACTATTGTCAAAAAACATAGTTACACTACGGGTACCATAACATTCAAACAACAAAGACGGTTATTTTTAGCTTTGTATTACAACAAAAAAAAAACTTATTTAACCCGGCGCCAAATCGTCATAATCGGGAACTAAATAATCATGCAACAGCGATCTCGGAATTATGTCACTTTAGGTCACGTCGCACCGCTTGATATGGACGAGAGCAATCCGCTGTACAACGGGTAGTTATGACAGAGACAGATATAGAAAAATGCGTCAGCGAGTACGGAATGGAGGAATATTGCACATTTTATTTGGTTTTCAGCTATTCAACTTTATTGTATTTAATTCTTTACATTCCTATATTAATTTTAGAATGATAGTAAGTATTATTTATTGATAAGTCAGTAAGTTAAAGCCAAGGTCGCTTCGGCTTCTCTCTTAAAATAATTGACACCTCGCCGCTGATTCCCACCCTAAAAAAAAACCCTGTAAACTCAAAGGTTCACACACACACTGACCTGCCAATTGCAAAACAACGTTGGAAAATTTGAATTTGTCGGGCTACCGTAACGCATCCTCCTTATGGGTATTTAATAGCATTTAGACATTAACGCGCATGTAGTCATTTATATGTAAGGCTAAATTAAACAAATAAGGGTTATGTATAGGTATTGGATGTTGTGTCCGATACTTTAAGACCACTTCCTTTTTCTTTTCAGTACTCAGTTATCGTTACAAATATTTTTTTTTTTTGTAATAATTATAAATAACCTCGCTTACATTATAAAGTGGACATATTTTACACGCCAATAGCTACATGACCATCAATGATACTATCTGACTGCCCATCAACTCACATGTTTTACACTTTATGCAAATTGACGACATTAAACACGTCAGTGACACTGGTCGCATACCTATGAGGTTACTATAAATAGCTGGATTCAAATAGCTTTAGTCAGTTCCTTTTTTTATATTTTATTACTTAGGTTCAGAATATGCCTGTAAAATAGACTGATTTAAAGGCAAGTTATGCAATTTTTATTTTTTATATATAAAAACACACACTAATCGCACGTGCGTAGGTGTTCATATCTAAGTGTTAAGATATTACCTACTTTTATTATAAAAATCAAGTTTAAAAACAGACAAACAGGTACCTATTAAAAGATTCGCCAGTATTATTAAAATGTACATAATGATTTTGTTCCTTTTAATAGTGAGGCTTTAAGTTTATTTATGAGTGTTTCAAGAAAAACGAAAGCCATTTCTGGCGATTCTTTTTTATTGAATAATAGCTAGGTACCTGTTTATCATAAACAGATTGCCTCTACCAAGACTGAAAAGAGAGTAAAAACCAGGTATTTAATTAAGTAATTTTTTAAGGAAATACCTACTTAAGTGTAGAAATCTGCTGCAGGAGTTTGTAATAAACATTCCTTAACTTTATACTTAGGTCTGACCTTGCTAGGTCGGGCCTGCTCTAACTTTATACTTAGGTCTGACCTTGCTAGGTCGGGCCTGCTCTAACTTTATACTTAGGTCTGACCTTACTAGGTCAGGCTTGCTCTAAATTCCAGTACAGTATACATCAATTACTTATACTTATCAGGTATTTTTATACTATAACATGTAAAACTAATAAGTAATGACTGAATGGCCAATATGTAATACGTAAGCTAACTCAATGTCAATATCAAGATGCGAAATTATGAAGTGAAATGTTCAGATAAGCGGTTCATAGACGTTTATAATAGTTTTGTTTTTATTTACGCTGTACAAGTGTTTTGAATAAGAGGTACTTTCATACGTACTAAGGTTTTTTTTAACCAGGCTTATTTCGAAGAAGAAGTTGTATGAAATCAGTCTGTAGATAATCATAAGGCATCCTGTAGTCATTTTAAAACCTTTTTTGTAAAAAATGGCGGATTTTCTGCCAAAATATTATATTGTTTTTGTTTTTTTATTTTTATAAAAGCGTTGCCCCACACTGGGATTTTCTCCTGTATTATGGGTGCGTTTACAAATATTTAAACTCACATACACAAACAGCCAGACCCGGAACCACTACTTGTAGGTCATACAAATATTTGTTTCGTGCGGGAATCGAACCCGCGACACGCAGCGCAGCAATCAATCGCTTAACCACTGCGCCGAATGTAAAAAAAATACAAAATTAAATTGTAATAAAGATAAACATTTGATACATTGGGCCTGTCCAATTCGTGGCCTCTTTTTTACATTTTTCTGTTTTTATAGCTAGATTTTATGTAAGTTTCAAAATATTTACTAACTAACGATCAAGACTATGTCCAAGTAGAATTAAGTATCAAATACATGGTGTACACGAATTTAATAAATATTTTTTACAAGTGTTGTGTTTATTTTACGGCCTGTTAAAATATATTTAAGGTTTGATACGTACGAAGATTCATCCCTGTTTATATTCGTATTATTAGTTTTTTTGTCGTTATCTACTACATCTACACATCGCATAGAAAATAGATAATTAGGTACCTCTAAACCTTCCTACTTTCCTAAATTTTAAAATAGAATAAATAAATATAAACAGCCCGAAAGCAGTCAATTAACTTGCTACGTTATTGCTACGCGTAGGGGTTTTAATTCCACAGGACGATCGTGCTACGAGGCTACGAGTGCTACGAGAGCTTGCTGCGATATGAAATAGGTTTTTTTTTTTAAACGAGAACTTTATAAACAATTGAATAGAATTACAAGGATTCAGCTTAATTTTTTAAATTAAATGTACTACGAAAATGTGCAGTGGGCAGGGCACATTGCTCGCAAAACAGATGGCCGATGGGGCCGGAAGGTTCTGGAGTGGCGACCGCGTACCGGAAGACGTAAAGTTGAAAGGCCTCCCACAAGGTGGACCGATGATCTTGTGAGGGCCGCAGGAGTCCGCTGGCTGCGGGAAGCACAGAACCGGCCGAGGTGGTGGAGCTTGGGGGAGGCCTATGTCCAGCTGTGGACGTATTTCGGCTGAAATGATGACGTAAATTTACTACGTAATAAATAAGTACATCATTTTGTTACATTTTTTTTAAAGATTTACTTTTTTCAATGTGTAACCAGACTAAATTGGATAGAAATATAGATATTTACTAGGAACGAAATTACTCTAGCATTCTTTCAGTTATAATGTGTACCTAAATAGATCAGACTCTGCATACCCCGTACCCAGTTAATACAAATCATTATCAATCAATTAATAAGTTAGGACAAATCTAAGAAGATACGCCTAAATCTATAGGTAGGTTTTACCATTAGTTCCTTTTACTCCTATAGCACTCGAGGCAATGGCGAGACTGTAAGTACTTAGCTACTGGATACGGGGAGAGATTGTTGATTTAAAAGGAGGATATGCCGATAGAAAAAGGCGCCTAGGGCACGCAGCACATTTGCGCCCCTTGGTAAATGATCTTCTCGGTCTACACTGAGCAAAGCTAGGTCGCATAACCTTTTTTGACCATTTAAGTATAGCCAATAACGAAGGTATTAATTCTTACTTACTAAAAATCGCTCACAACTTGCAATGCTGCAATTTAAATCAGAATTTGAAAATACACTTTTATCCCCATACTGCACAACAAATTCAAGTAGCCCTTCAGATTTCTTGGCAGTATGAAATGGTTTATTGAAGAAATTTTTGATTTTTAACTTTAATAATTTGCAACTTTTCGCGCCTCCCTTCGATTAGGAGCCCAGGGCTCGTGCCCTGCCTGCCCACCCTAGTTACGCCTCTGACGCTACTGTCAAAGAAGCAGCTGAATTCTTTTGACAGCGGAGCAACATACGATCATTAAGCACATAATATATAGGATAAAGCGATTGTAGGTACATGGGTGTGGACACATGTTTGTATTGAAGATATACACCTACACTGCCGCTGATGGTATCGATAAAGTATGCATTACTTTTAACACTTTTATAACATTGTTCACTTTTGTAACGCCAATCAAGTTCAATAAAAAATACTTACAAAATATGTTTTTCATTTGCAGGTGCTGGGTCGACGGCGTTGACACGAATGAGTCAATAGCGGCGTGGAATTCTTCCGAAATATTAGCAGCCATACCACAAACCATCTCTGGAGGTCTACATAGCTGCCTTATATATGAAAATAACGAAACAACAACTTGTTCTAAATTCGTATATGACACGACATACAGATCTTCCTCACGGTCTATGGAATGGAATCTAATATGCGATAAAAGATGGATGGGAGCCCTAGCTCAGTCTGTTTACATGTTAGGTGTATTCACCGGAGCCGTAGTCTTGGGAGGAATGGCAGATAAGTACGGAAGAAAAACCATATTTTGTTGGTCCGGAGTACTACAGTTAGTGTTTGGTGTGCTAGTTGCTTTTATACCTGAATATTGGTCGTTCTTGGCAGTTCGTTTTGTATACGGAATATTTGGATCTGCCGGTTCGTATATTACCGGCTTCGTTTTAACTATGGAATTAGTCGGAGCTAGTAAGCGAACCGCGTGTGGCGTCGCTTTTCAAGGTGCCTTCGCTGGAGGTATTATGTTAGTCGCAGGGTGGGGAGCTCTTGTAGACAATAGACAAATTCTCCAAGTGATATACGGACTTCATAGCCTTCTCCTTATTCCACATATTTGGATTATGGACGAATCTCCACGTTGGTTGTGGGCTCAAGGCCGGTCAAAAGAATCAGTGGATATAGTTGAAAAAGCTTTGAAATGCAACAGATCTGAGAGTAGGTTGGATAGAGCTGAATTGGTGTCTAAGGGAAGGGCTGAAGCGTCGAAAGGAACTGATGCTCCATCGGCCAGTACAGGAGACCTGTTTAGAACACCTAATTTAAGAAATAAAACAATGAATGTCTGCTTTTGTTGGTTTGCCAACTCTATAGCATACTATGGGCTTACTTTGAGCACTGGCAAGCTAGAGGGCAACCCTTATTTGATTACAGCTATTTTAGGGTTTGTAGAATTGCCGAGCTATGCAGCAGTGGTTTATTTCCTCGATATTTGGGGTAGACGGCCGCTAATCAGCTCTATGATGCTTGTGGGTGGTGCAGCATGTGTTATTGCTACTTTCCTGCCTTCTGGAAGTACGATTTCTACTGGAATTGTGATTGCAGGCAAATTATTTATCGCAGGATCTTTTGCTATAATATACAACTACTCAGCGGAGTTATTCCCCACAGTTGTCCGTAACTCTGCAATGGGTTTAGGTTCTATGTGCGCCAGGCTTTCTGGTGCTCTGACACCGTTAATTACATTACTGGATTCTTTTAACCCCAAAATCCCAGCTATTACTTTTGGAGCAGTTGCAGTGATTTCTGGATTCTTATGTTTGTTCCTACCAGAGACTATGAATCAACCCATGCCACAATCCCTCGCCGACGGAGAGCAGTTCGGTAAAGGCGACACGTGTTTTGGCAGTTGCTTAGGTAACAAAAGAAACAGAACTTATTCTGAAGACAATAAAGCTGTTGAATCAATGGTTCCTTTAGAAGATGCAAGTAGGAAAGTTTGATTAATGTTCAGATTTCATGCCGAAATCAATGTAGGCAAGCAGCTGCTTTAAAAGTAGGCTGTTTACGTTTATGTAAATAGCTATCTAATCGAACAAAGTAGTATCTATAGGCAATTAGTTCTACTTCTTTTACTAACACAAGTTACGTTAGGCGATGTCCACATTAATAAAATCGCGGCGGGATTTTTCCGCGCAATGGGTCTTCAACGCACTGCTTAGAGTGGAAAATCAATTCTTGGTTCAACACCGAGAGTCGAAAATCAATTCTTAGTTCAACACCGAGAGTGGAAAATCAATTCTTGGTTCAACACCGAGAGTGGAAAATCAATTCTTGGTTCAACACCGAGAGTCGAAAATCAATTCTTGGTTCAACACCGAGAGTCGAAAATCCAGTGCGCGATAAAATCCCACTGCGACATTTTTACGTCCGTGTGAACGACGACTTACACTGGTTTGCTTTGAGTATTTAATTTACCTACATACAGCTGTTATCAATCCTGCAACAAACTAGGTAGGTATACGGACCTACCTAAATGTATAAGTTTTACCAAAAGAAATACATTTAGCGTGAATAAGTTCATTATTATCTAAGTACCAATTAATTATGTTTACAGAGTTTCTGTTGTTTTGTTTTGTTATTTGTGTTTTTACTTATTTGTTATTTTTGTGATGTACCTATTAAATATAGATTGATAGCATATTGGTGCTTGTGAATCTCGTGATCTGGTGTGATATTGACTGTACCTACGTCCTACGGAGAAACTCGTATTACTTATTTTGTAAAAATGTACATAAAAATAAATTTTAGGTACATAAATGGGTTGGTTTTATTGCTACTATGAAAAGACTGATGTAAAACTCATAATAATTTAATATTTACACAAAACAATAATGAAAATCACAGTGAGATTAAAAACATCAATAGATGATACATCGATGTATGAACAACGAACTATCTTAGATAGACGATATTAAGCATGGCTAAATATTAATGATCCAAAACTGGGCAAAAGCCCTTTTTTAGTTTTCTGTACAAGGAGAGGTGTCGACCACACAGAGCATGATAAGAGTAGGTACAATACAATCTCCATAGTGGCCCTTCGTGATACGGAACTACTAGAGACCAGAGCTCATAATAAAAACCACTGTCAGTTTATTTTAAATGTTTTTTATTAAATAGGTTTTATGAGATCTGGTTCACAACATTGTTACTATTGTTTTTACAAAATATTAAAAACAGATATAGGTAGGTACCTACATAATTAGGTAGGTATCTAGGTACGTTATGCACAAATTGCATTTTGTAGTCAGCGTTCCATTAGTTCCCAACCAAGTTATACAGAACAATGAAACCCTAATCCCTTTTTATGGGTGTTCAATAGTAAAGTTTATGCAACAGATAAGTGAGGAATGATAGATACTTGATTTTGGCGGCGTATGCCAATACGACATGACAGATCTCAGAAAGACGCACTTTTGAAAACATCGAGATTCTTATCAATGAAATAAGGGAGAGGGGATTGCAAGACGGACTCGACTCTATAGTCAAAGATTGTCCACTAACAGCATTAGATCGAGATAAATGGAAGAATTGAAGGGTGACCTTTGTCCTGCAGTAATACCGTTCCTACGCAAAAGCTGAATAATCAAAATTAATTGAGAATTAATGTAGGTAAGTAGGTACCTACTCCCTTAAGAAATCAGTGACTATTAGGTACGTACTTATAGCAGTTAGGGTTTCAAAGCATCCTTACCTGTACCTAGATTAGCAGCATTTATACGAAAATATAAGAGAAATACATAGAAGAAAATAGTTTGAAGATTGGTCAATCAGAAATCGTTCACAACGGAATTAATACAAGATTAAAAGCAGGTAGACAGCTACCTCACAGTCGATCTGATATTACTTCCTAATTTCAGTCAATAAACATACATAGATATAAAATATAGACAAGTTTCTTAGAATTTAACAGAGCCACTAAGTACCTATTGTTCTGAAATACAGTCTTATAACGTAACAGACGAAAATGCAATATAACATGAAGAAATTGCATAAACATTTTAGGCGTAAAGACAAGCGTGGAAATATCTAATAAGATGTTAGAAAACCTTTTAGATGTAGGTAACGCCTGAGTCAATTATAGAACGTTGGATATGTCAGCTTTGGGTTCTGCTGTTAAACTTTATATTAAATAGGGAGACAAATTTTACTATGCACTAGAAGCTCTAGATTCATATTGATTAAATTTAATGACAATATATCTATAGTTGTGTGTGAAAACACTAAAGGACAGTAAGTAGGTATGTTACCGATTAGTTGATCAGTAGTATCTTCATCCACAGAAGTCATAATATTATAGGGTTTTTCATGTAGGTAGGTACTTGAGTAACTATAAATTGAAAGAAATTATTATTACAGCGAGACAGCATTCTATTGAAACAGATTAAAAAACAAAAATAAATAAAATAGGTAAGATGGTAGCTACCTCCTACTTACTTTCAAGGTCAGCAAGAGCAAGAAATAGATTCATTTCAACGAAGTGTTAGTTCATACCGCATTTGGCTACATTTTTATTCATAAAAATATAGAAAATCTTCATATATTTTTTTTTCAACATGGTCCGTTTTCAAACATATTCATCAAAATATTTATCTGAGCCAAACATGGCGAATCACAACAATGGCGATTAAGTATTTCTAAATAAGATAAACCTACGTGTTGTGGCTTCTACTAGGTACTAAATTGCCCCACCTACTCTTAGGTAAGTACGTACAACTAGAAAATGCGAAAGTTGGTTCATTTAAATTCAACTCTAATATCATGTGGCCCTTGCAAAAAGTGCCTGTGCAGTGCCAATTTGAAAACTATCCTTCAAATAAATAGTTCTAAAAATAACAAAGGAACCTTTACAATGGTGCCTTTAACAATACTGCCTCCTCCAAGCCTGCCAAGTTCCACTTCCAAGTTGACTTGTAAATTTTTTATAAAAAACTACAACAATATTTAGTCTAACAATAGGTACATATTTTTTAAATTTAATAATTCTCATGTTTGAAGTATGATATTAACATTTGAATAGTTCAATATTACCTACATAACGTTTTTGAACTGTCCTATTAATACATAGCGGTGGAGCGTTAACTTTGACATATAAGTGCAGGTTTAGTTTTACAGGGCCAAAACGGGAACTAATATACATGATTTAAGGAGTCTGAAAGCTGGTATGACTTGTAACTGTTAGTTGAGCCTGGAACTAGAATTCCTTAGTTAAAAATTTACAACCCCTTGTAGGCAAATTCAATCTTGAGAAGTATGATATCTGTTACAAGACATTAATAACTTTGTTAGAGTGGCCATTGAGGTTTTATTTAGTTGTATCTAATTGCATTGAACCATTCAAATATTTTTTTAGGCATATAATAATATGTACCCACTCTTGAACAACAAATTTAACATTTATTTAGACATATTATCACAAAATTCTAAGACTACAATTTTTTTAATTATAAATCTTTAGTAAAATTGAAGCAAACGTTTTTATTACAAAATCAACTAATGGTAACTAATATTTAAATAAAATACAAAGTTACATCAACTTGAGATTGTTTTAACAAGGAATTAAACTGAAGAACTAAATGGGATTAGTTACAAAATACTTGTTTGTAAAATTACATGAGGTGTGATATTATTGATTTTTAGATGGTATTGATACCATATAAACAACCAAAGGGGGCTGTACAATATTATGCATTAAAAAACTCCAATTAATTGTTTATTAAAAATTAAAGAGATAGAAATCAAAAGAGCTTTTTTGTAATTTGTTATAGGGACTGCTTGTATGCCAATTCTCTAGATACACAATAATGTTTAGACATAAGATAAGATGATTATATTCTTGTCTAATTTTGATGTTTATTGACAAATGTGTGTAATAGTTATTTATGCAAGGCAGGCCCTAGATACCACAATGTAATTCTAATTTCTGAATTTTACTCAAAAGATTGAAGAGATTTATGATTGAATACTGTCAAGATTACTGATATTTGTTAGTTTTAGAGCAATTTTAATGAATTAAAAACCAATTTCATTGAGCAACCACCTTACATTTACAGGGTTATTATTATTAGAAGGATTGTATTTCTGATATGTTTCAACTTTGTCCATACTTTATATTTTTCCTATTGAATCACATAAGTAATACCGGCTGGTGTCCACAACTCCACATCAAAGAGCATATTTTGCATATTGAATCATATTACAAAATAATGAAGTGGTTATGATGAAAACTATTATTGAATTAAATGATGTACTAATGATAATTTAATTAATAATGTAACAAAAGTGAGAAAGTAAGCAAATTTTTAATTATTATACTTTTGATAAAACATAGCACCAATTTAATTATGTGTAATTTCCGTAAAATCAATATCCCTCTCAATAAGCAAAACTACCATTAGTCAAACATTGTTAATGAATTTCCAAAGCTCATTTTTCTAGAGCTTCAATTTTGTAACCAACATAAAGACAGCTGAAATGTCTTTGGTTGAACATGTCATAAAAATTGACATGCAATTGAATAAAAAGCATTCATATTTACTACTACTCTAATTCATAGTCACTAAATTTTATTCAAAAGGCATTTGTATCAATATTCCGGACAACGAGTATGAGGTATTTTAGCTACAATCGGGCTTTGTTCAGCGGTCATAGCAGTATGCACGATGATGGCAGGCTGAGTAGGAGTAGGTGCATGCAGTTCATGGCTCTCACCAGGAGCTAGACTGGCCAAAGCTGCCAAAAGGTCATGATTTACTAGAGGTTCATTTTCTTCACGAGGTTCCCAACCAACAGGAGGACTAGACGGTGGAGAGATCAGGAATTGCTTTACGGGAGCCGGGGGTCTCAAATTCTTTAGAGAAACAGGTGTCACAGGTTGCGCAAAATAACAGTTGATCGGCGAATCATGAAATTGGTATTGGTGCAGTTGCACACGAGCATTAGCAGCAGCCAGTGGACTGTCATAGTTGACACGCAAACGTTTAAAACTGCGTAGCCATTGAAATGTAATATTATCCGAAAATGTGCGGAATAAATCTTCCATTCCTTTCTTTAACTTTTCATCAGCAAATACTTCACTGTGTATGTTTGTAACGATAATAGATTTAGGCAAGTCATCAAAATCACCAACTTCGTCTTGCACATCACTTTCTTGTTCTAAATTGGCGATATTGGGGTGTACGTTGGGCATCCCATCTTCTAGGTTGATGTATACGTCGTCTTCTCGAAATGAGTCTTCATCCTCCCTATGAGCCATTATAAACAAAGCTAACTACGAAACCAAGCACGCACTAATAGTATTAATGACTTCCAATTTTAATAGTTCACTTTAAGAAAGCATAATATCAATTTTAAACGTACGGAATAGGTATTTTTATTATTTTTTATTAATCGATTATTGCGATTTTCTAAGCTGTCAATGCTGTCAAACACCTGTCATTGTCAACCAAATCAAACAATTTCCAATTTTCTCTTTTTTATCTTGTAGCTTTATTCATTAAAATATTTACATTATAATATTATAAGTTAAATAACAGACTTTATTAAAATAATAATAAGTACAGATGTATAAAAAAGGTGTGAAAAGAATCATAGGCCATTATTCTCATAATCTTTTAAGAAGTGTGTGTTTCTTGAAAAGTTGAAATGCTGAATTTGATTATTAGACATTCATTACTAAAATATTATTCAAACAAACTTCGTTCAACGTTCCGTGTGTTGCCGGACTTAAAGAATAGCAGTATCCCATTTCTTTCCGTGAGTGTCGTAGAAGGCAACTACGGGACTTACTAGAGAATGGGCATCAGCCTTAGAGCATTTAGTGGTCTCTTTGCATTTTACCACCATACTGCGATCGCCAAGACGCCAACCCGACAGCCAAGCGTGGCTAATAATAGCCACGCTTGGAGGAGGTGGTTTGCCATAAGGCAAACCACCTCCTTTTGGTGGAGGCATATGTCCAGCAGTGAATGATGAATCAAAAAATATTTGAAAAGGATAATAAAAGTGGTAAGTTCAAATAGTCAAATCACACAAAGCAATGTACAGACGCCAGCACATCAAGCTACCCCAAACTGTCAAATTTTCCCTATTGTTATAGTTGAAAATCTATCAAAGAAATTTGACAGATGGGAGTAGCTTGATGTGCTGGCCTCTGTACGTAGTGGCACATCAATCAACATGCGTAGCCTTTTTCCAACCATGTTTGAATCTAACCGAATGCAGCTGAATACCAGTGTTTTACATGTAGTGACTTCTTAGGTAACCTCCACAACCCAATTACTAGGTAGCTAGTAGGTATTATTATAGGTAGGTATTTTATATATGTACTGGCTAACATGATAACCCTTGCTAAGACTGTTTGACAGAGTTTTGGGCTTCTGACTACCCGAAATGACTGTGAAAGGTCTACGAAGCGAATCTAAGAGGCACGGAGGGGTGTCGAAATGTGATGGATGGGCACCCATCCACGAACTACCCGCGGCAAGCTAATGTAGCTTAACGTTTGATCGTTCCATGAGGCTGTAATTATTTAGCCACGAACGTTAGAGTGAGCTCACGAGTTCACATGTTTTACAACGAATTATTATAGATTACTCTAAGTACATCATAATCAAACCACTTCACACTTGCAGCGTATCTTATAAGCCTATTGTGGTGCTCCTTGTAAATACCGCAAAAACCTGTCAAATTCAGTATATTTTATGTTAGTTCTAAAATTTGCCACTTTCAATTTTATCCGTGTCGTACTTTACACAATGGACGAGTCTTTGCCATTACCATAGACGTGTGCAAAAGTTACAGAATTCATTTATTTTGTAGTTTCTATGCATAGACAAATTAAACAATGAAACATGTTTACTTGTCAAATTCCTAATATTTTATGAAATTGGATTTGTTCAAGCATTTGCTCTATATTATTTGTTAAGGAATATAAAAAGCGACTATTCTATCGGTAGTTTAAAGTTATTATGAAAATGGCTGGACTTGAGTCCATGGTAGTTGAAGAGGTTAAGCCCGTAGAGAAACCGGTCGATAGGGAGAAGGTAAGCATAAGGCTAATTGTTTAGTTTTTCGTGTCATTTTATGTCTCAATCAAATATAAATTGAAATCTTTATAAAAGTAATTGTTCAATTGGCTCTTTAACTTTTATACGAACAATATTGTAAACATGCATTTAAAATGTTGTTGACATGGTCTGACTGCGACTCTAAAATATGCCTCTAATATAATATATTCTGTTACAGACCTGCCCATTATTACTGCGTGTGTTTTGTTCAACGGGACGTCACAATTCTCCTGGTGATTATGCAAGAGGAAATGTTCCTCAAAACGAACTTCAAATCTACACTTGGATGGACGCTACGCTTCGTGAACTTACGGGTCTAGTGAAAGAGGTTAATCCAGAAACGAGGCGTAAGGGCACATATTTTGACTTTGCAATAGTGTACCCGGATATGAGATCACCAACATATCGCATGAGAGAGATTGGGGTCACTTGTTCGGGGCAGCGAGGTGGGGATGATAATAAAACTTTAGGTCAAGTCAAGTTCCAGATTGGAAACTATTTGGATATATCTATAACACCACCCAACAGAATGCCTCCACCAATGAGACGTGCCCAGCCTTACATGAATAATCGTCCCTATTAAATGTACCTTGGTTATTTGTAAGTTAATTTAATAAGTTCAAAATAAATAAAACTTATTTTACAAGTCTTTCACTGTTTCAATCTTGGTCTTTACACCTACTCTATTTTGAAAATCGTTACTGTTTCAGAGTTTTGTTAAAACAATTTTTAGCAATAATTTCATTTTTGTTTATTTTATGATTATCACTCTTTGAATTACCTGGAACAGTTGATTTTTTTTATTATTTGTTGTGTAATAATATTTTGCATAGAGAACTTATTATTGTATTCTCTAGTGATTTATTTAAATAGAGTTCATTTTTTTATTTTATTTTATTAGCCTTTAACGTCCCACTGCTGGGCAAAGGCCTCCCTACTCTCTTTCCACCTCTCTATCCAGCGCTGTCAAGGACCAATAGTTCTTAAATTGAATTTAACAAAGTTTAAAAAAGTAGTGGTTGTGTGACTGGCTGAGTGTCAGAAAACAATAATGTCACAAGTAATAATGTTTAGAAAAAAAAAACATTTGTTATAAAGTATTCACATTTATTTCCATCTCTCATTTATGTACTTTCAGGGCACAAGTAAAACCACTAGAAGTCGACCAAATGTTATATCGATGATAACACTTACATGACGAGACAACGAAAAATGTCCTTATATTTAGATTTTTCCTAAAATAAATATAATTACAATGTAAACTTAAATACTAATGATTTACGGGTGATCTGAATGGCCTCTTAGATTTTTTGCCCATCGTGGCGAGATCAATCGTAATTCCATTAGGTAAAACAGCCTTATTTTCCTGATAGTCTATGAAACCTTTCTCGTCTCGGTCTTCCTTGGTTTTGTCGCAAAGAATACCGGTTTCGTAATTGTATTCACGTTTCAATCCATCAGGATCAACGTACCCGTATTTGCCTCGTGTGATGCAGTCCACACCAATGGTCTCTTCCTTGAACGATCCGTCGTCATTTTCGAATCCCCAAGTGATGCTGCCGTCTTCGTTCTCATCTCTGAACTTACGAATAATCTGAGCAACAGGTTTTTTCTCCCTCTGGTGCGACTGTGTGTATTTTGGTTGAGGAGCTTTAGCGGGTGACCTATTAATAGGCTCCTGTGGTCGTGGATATTGTCTAACAGGTTGAATGGGTGCCTCGTCATCTTCAATGAATGGCTTTGGTTCGGGTCTGAACACAGGCCTCTGGGGTCTGCTCGAAAGAGGCTGTAGTCTCACTGGTTGAGGCTTGTTGAGTGGCTCATTTCTGACTGGGTTGAAAGCTTGCGGGGCCAGCAGCGGTCTGTATTGTGTAGGCTTAATAGGTTCAAGTGGCTGCCTAATTGTTGACGGTGTGGATTGTGGGTATGGGGATGGATTGTAAACAATCGGAGGTTTCGGTTGCGAAGTGGTCGTGATGTCATAGTAATCGTTCTGAGGTTCGGCAGTGGAAAATATATTGGGAGAGAAAGCCGTTGGCGTGTTGATTTCCAATTCATCTTCTGGTTCTTCAGTGACTGGTTTAGCAGGCTCGTCGAGTGATTGAAGGCTCGGCCGCGGTGAAGCGTCTACTGACTTAAATGATGGTCTTGCTAAGCCCGGCCTCCTGATTCTGGCTTGTCCTCCTGCAACTGGAGAAGCTTGCAGGCGTCCTTGTCTGAAACCTCCTTGTCTGTGACCACCCAATGGGATCGCGCCTGGTATTTGTAGCCGCTGCGGAGCCGGAGAGTCATTATATTGAGCATAAGCTGTGATTACACACAGCATACATATCTGGAATAAAAGAGAAGAAAACATAAATGCTTTTGTTTCCGTATAAATCGCAAGCTGCGTTGAAATATTGGGATAAAACTGTAGTGCCTGTTATTTAGGGTTTGGTGAGAGATTATCATCATTTAAGTACAGCCTTAGAAAGGCTAATTTTTTTTAGATTTTTTTTCATTCTAGATATTTTTTTATTACTGGAGTGTTCAGAAGTTAGCTAGGCTACTACAGGCTGTTCCATCTGGATAAAATCCATAGAACCCTTTACGACTTAGACTGAATTCTGTTTAAACTCAGTTTGGCTAAAGGAATGTATAGCACATCGAGTGAACTGGCACACTTTCCAGCGACGTGGACCTCAAGAGCAGGTAGGTAATACGGTTTATAGCACCTGACTCCATTTATCCAACGAATGTAGAAAATCGCATGCCTTATTCTTATGCTATTGTTGGACTTCCTATACAAATGCCTATCTGCGTATTTGTAACGTTACGAAATTCTCAGTAGTTTCTAAACGGACCTATTTGGTTAGACGTGCAGTAGGCACGTACCCAGAATATTTTGAATTTTGTTTTAAATGTAGGTAGCTAAAGACATGACAAGTAAACTTATTTATAGCCACATTACGTTGAGTTTGAGACCTAGACGCCCTTAGGTCGGTCACTTTTAATTCTGATGTAACTGGGCGGAGGTTTGCATTATTTCCATTTGGTCAATTTCCTGCTGATTATAGTGTTTACCTATGTAAATTCGATGAAGCATTTAGGTAGGTACCTATATACTTAATTGATGCTAATGTTATGTAAATCTTAATTAAGTAGTTTCTACTACTGCATAGTAGGTTTTCTATAAATTGTGTACAAGGACAAAAATCGAATACCTATTACATAGTAGATATCAGTGTTTTATGTAGATCCGTGTTTAATACATAACACCGAGTATCTATGGTGTAAAATAAGTTTAAAACTCAGCATCCACACATGGTCATTGATAACTGCTCGTTCCCATTGCTGGGACAAAAGCCTCCTTTCTGTGAGAGGGAGTGAATTGGTCGATGTCACATGTGTTCACATATAGTTCTAGGACATGCGGGTTTTCTCACGATGTTTTAATTCACCGTTTTGGGACCAGTGGTGATGAAATAATTTACACAAAGTAAAGGGCCTGCTTGGGTTCGCACCCACGACCTACAACTCGTAAGTCGCGGCCGTTACCACTGGGCCATTACTGCTCTCGTACCTACTTCATCACCTACTGCTATTGAAACCAATAACTTAAGAAATCGCTTTTATTAGCCATTTATTTCAAAAATAGGGTTATGCTTTTTATTTATGTATGTCAATCATCTACAATCATATCGTTATTGTGAAATTGTCGGTAGTGAGCAAGGTAGTTCGTATTGAGACAGTAACTTGTTGAGTTGAGAACATTGCCGCAACATGCAAATGGCACCTACTCACTCTACTTTCGGAAATCGATGTACGTTTTGCAATACGAAAATGATTAACTCTCACTTTGAGTGATAAGATTACCGAACTACTTTTTTACTGACTTAATTAATTCGAAAGGCTAGATTACTTTGCGTTAAAGACGCGTAAAGGTGCATAAATATAGATCTTATCTCCCTACTTGGTACAGTTAACATCTGCCGAAATACTCTCACTCAATTTTTGTGAAGATAATTGAATCACTGAAACAAAACACTCCCTTATAATCATACAGAACTCAACCTATACGAGATGAGCTCCTAATTTTCGAGCTTGCTTCGCTCATTCTTGCATGCTACTCTATCTTTAGTCTTAAGCTTCTTTGTGTAAATCGACACAGTTCTAATTCGTCTAAGTCCTGTATGCACGGACAATATAAAACATATCCCATTCAGCTCGCTTTGCTCGCTCTTGAATCCTATATTCTCGCTTTTCTGCATATGGCATCAAACTTAACATTAAGTTATCGTTTGTCCATCATACAATGAGTCCGAAGTGCAAAATAATCGTGCTCGCTTCGCGGTGCTGAAAATGCACCTGCCTGCGAATAAACTGACCGGCCGGCGCCAAGCTTATAATCTGTACCTACTGCGGATGATATAAATGACAAACATTATATTAGTAGTAGGTAACTTGATAAATATTTAGCATTAGCCATTTATCGCGTTTGTCTTATAGACAATCAGTGAAACCGTGGGAATTTCAAAAAAATCCGCCTTATTCCTCGTCTACATCTTAAAGGGTAGGTACTTCTGTGCTACATTTCAGCTTTCTAGGTCCAAGGGGTAGGGCTGGGCCTTAATGAGTCAGGTCAGAAACTGACCGGACACTGGTCGGATACTGACTGAATCTATTCGATTTATTTTAAATCGCAATACTATTGACCTATATTTTTAATTGAATAATATTGATAATTGTTGATTTATTCATATTATCATTTTTTGTATTTTTATATCTTATTGTCTTTCGACCTAATTGGCACACCAGCCATGGTCAAACATGTTGAGCCAAAAAAAAACCTTGTAACACCTATAATACCTAAGCATCATACCATGTAATATTATCTACACATGTTTTTGCAAAATAAATGAATCTGAATCAGTCATTCATTTTTTTTTAATAGTTATTACAAGATATTTGAAATATTAGAATTTGTAAAGAGTATACGTATAGAACATGCGAAAGAAATTAAAAATACCTAACCCCCGTTTTCAACCGGATAACTTCGTCAACGTTTGCAATACTTTCCGAAATTATTTGATCCCACCGCGGACACTTTGCTAAGTTTCCCATAGCACACAATGCCGTTGCCGTAGCATCAATGAAGCGACAATTGCTCAGCCATATCAACGATTCTTTCTTTTTGAAATCGTACTGAGTGTGTATTTAGAAAATAAGGAAATTCTCGATTGTTCGTCATGTTCGCGAAAGTTGAGCGCATTGTATGATCTAGATTGTGTGGGTTATACTAGAGTGTATTGCATATCTTTACGGATGATTCAGATTGTGGCTTCAGAAAAAAAAAAACAAAATGCTACCGACAAGAAAAGCTCTAAAGATAGAATACTTTATTACGCACCAAAATCAGAAGTTTCACATTTAAACAAATATGTACATTATTGACAAAACTTATGTATGCAAATGCATGTTAACTCAAATATCTTAATTAATATGACTGGCTGTAGAAGGTGCGTAAAACGTTAAATATTTGGTAGCCACTGCATCTTGTTAGACTTCCAGTTTAACCAGATAAATAGGTACCTATGGCTAAATATCAATTACGACCACATTTCGGAAAAAGGCTAGGCAAATATGACTTCGTTGTACCCACAGAATATCTACATACTGCTCAGTCGTACCTGCTTTAAAGTCTATCACAAAGTTCAAACAACACAAAATACTTAAATTTGTTTGCTTCCATTCAAAACAGTGTTTTTGATTGCTTAGATTAAATGAATGGTATTTTTTTATAAGAGCAGTGTTTAGGGCGTGAGCAGACTGATCTGAAAGGAGTAAGGACGCCCGGCGCGGGCACTGTACGCTTCCGCCAGTCAAGGTGACTAGGTTGGAATGGCGAACCATACTCTAAATACCTAATTCTTATTGCACTATCTATAAAATGTCAGATTGCGTCAGAAAATCTTTATAAAATGTTATTACACTTAATAATTTAAAGCACTTCATTTTGGCAGTTTGATGTATTAATTTAAAATGTTAAATGCTTTGAAAGTTGAATGCACTTCTATTTATCGGTAGCATCGTGTAATAACTATAAAATAATTGACGCACAAAAGACGATGTAGGTAAAAATATCAATCAAAAGAAACGTGAATCGTGTAGAGAAATCGTAGAGATACAGATACAATATTGTTTTAAAAGTATTTTTTAATTGAAATATAAAACATTGTTGAAATTATTACAGTGGCTACACATTCATAAAAAAAATTGCCATTACACGTCCGTTTTCATAACTTGACACTACACGTAAATAATTAGGGTGACGCAGATGCTCTAACGCGTTGATGTCTTTTGTAAGAGTTGAAGAGGCTGATTCAAATGCACTTAAAACGGTTAGTATTCGATACGATATTGAATAAGTACCTGTGGAGAATGCCCAATTATCTTCGCATGTGTATGTTTATCATATAACTTGGTGCATCGTAACCGTCATGCATTGCTGGACGATAATTAAATCGCCGCGTAAGCGTTGTCAGCCACCTCAATACTTCCATGACCACGTATTATGTACGTAGGGAAACATTGACAAAAAGTTAATAAGAAGAGTGCTTTGTTTATTTATTATTTGTTTATTTAACCATTAACATTTTTTTGTCGTTCGTTTTCTATGAAGATTTTTTCCAATGACAACTTACATAGGTACATGAAAAGTGTGAACCAGTGCTTAAATGGGAAAACTGATTAAGTATCTATTAATTTAGTATCGAATACTTGCGCGGCAACTATATTGTGTAGCCTTAGCGAGAAAGCTGAGTAAAACTTGATTCATACCTCGTTTCATGGCAAGAAAAATCTTGTATATTATTATAAGAGTTTTCATCTAAGCTTGGGTAAACTTATATTGTTAGAAATTAAGCATAATAAGATGTCTGAGTCACTTACGACTTGCCTACTGTTCTCAAAAGTGGGAAGAAATGTACAGAGGCCAGCACATCAAGCTACCCCAATCTGTCAAATTTCTTTGATAGATTTTCAACTTTATCGCAAAAGTAAAAGGTTCATTTTCAATTGTGGAAATTTTACAGTTTGGGGTAACTTGATATGCTGGTGTCTGTACATTGATCGAGAGGGCTGGTGACTACAGTTTTGGCCGGCTATCGTCAATTAAGGCAGATTAAATTTTTTATTCTTTATTCTTCCTTTTACAGAAGATTATTTATTGTTTATTCCTGGGTGATGCAGGGAACAGGAAAATAATACACACGCATATTTAAAATTAGTATCATTACGAGCACAATTTGTAAACGTTCTGTAACTAAACGTTTAAAACAACGGGACGTAAAATTTCATTTGTTATGCATATCTGCGGATTTCGTGTGTCCGTGAAATGGAAACGAGACTAATTTTAGACACACATGTTAGGTCTTTTAGCTTTTCACTCTGTCGCCACATATCGGTGAGAAACCGAGCTTTTGTTTCGAGGTCTTAGCCCTACTTCTAATTAACAAGTCATTAAACGGTGACATTGATTACTCACACATGTTACATTATGGAATAAGGATCACTAGTTTGCACGTAATCACAATTCATGGTAAGTTTTCGGAATACCAATTTAGTATCGTTAGAAACTGCGTAACACCGTGCGGGCAGTGAGTTTAAACTTCGACTTTTTGCAGTGAACGGCCACAATTAAATATTACTGTTGAAATAGAACAAGTTATGCGTATCTAAGTCCGTACCTACGTCCAGTGGCCGAGCCTGTTCGCAGCAGTGGGCCAGTGTGGTAACGACACCCGCGAGCCATTTGCCCGTAAGTTGCGTGCTTTACGTAATTCAGCTGTTAACATGACAACGACTAACTTGCCAAATTATGTGAGTACCAACAATTAGTTCCGCTTGTGTATTATTAAGGGCGGTACTTATATCGGTATGTTGTAAGGTTACTGGAGCAATAGACACTCGACGTACTGCAGTAATCTGTCACCTCACGATCGCCTTCAAGGTTGCCGCGAAATCGATACCTCGAATGCCGCCTGTATGATCGACCTGAATTCTATACTGATATTAATTTACTTGTATTTTATTCATTGAATGCTACCAAGAACTTGTTGTGACTAGACATACCTGTAAGTAGTTAGATAATTTAATCGTTTGTATATTTTACCTAACTACTTTCACAATGCTTTGTCCTTACAGTATCTAAGAGTATGAGCAAGTTTATTTATAGTGTGTACTTTTTGTTTGATTTATTGTTATCATTATACTTATTCAAGGTAAAGATAATTATTATTAATGCTACATAAAAAATAAAGAATAATTGTAGGAATGGAAAAAATATAACTAATTAAAATAATAATATTTAACATAAATGAAAGTTGATAATGGCAATGAAAGGTAATAAATTCACCTTGAAGAACTCGGAAGCACTATATGACAAGAAATTAAATTTAAAAAATTAAATCACTTTCAAAATTTTCAGAAAAAGGGAAATAAATTAAAAACTTGTTGGAATGTAAATGATGTAACCGCCCTTGGCGAGGGCACGTCACCGAGACTCACCAGCAAAGCACGCATGATGTCCTGTGTCCTGCGCAGAGTCACGTCACTATCACGCAGCGTACAACCAACAAATAAAGGAAACGCCTCCCGCGCAAGCTATATGAGGTCGCCCACTCTCGCCCTGCGCCTGACGCGACCACCATACCTTATTGCAAGGTGACCAACTGTGAACGCATACTCGAACCACGCGAACCTGATCAAATGCATCACTATACAAATTGGCTGCGCTGGCCGCGAAGATACCGCTAAACGATCTAATTATTGAAAAATCTATTGTCTCAATTATTTGTATTCATATCGCGAATTGTAACATTATTTTTATTTAAATGGTTCTATTTTTATCGGCGGTTTTCCATTCAAATACTTATCACGCAATCTTTTACTTGATCTCACACCTACGGCTATGGATGTTTCTGCCCTATAGTTCTTGCGAACCGGATTGGATCTGTGCCACTAGTGCTATTGAATGGAACAAAATGTATGAGGTAAGCTTCTATTGACGCCCATATTGAAGCTACATTATCTAGGAATGCTATTGGATCTCCCTGAGAGCTTCGCTACGAGCAATTCGTAGTATACCAAAGGTTACGATCCATAATGCAACATTCCTAATGAATTTCAGAATAAGGCATAGTTATAATGTTCGTAATGTAAAAACCAATTAGGCAAAATGATCTGAATAAAAATACGCATGAACTTCGTTAGTCTGTAGTTCAAGAAGTTGTTGAAGGTTACATTTATTTATATTACACACCGTATCCGCCATGCATTCATATCGAGATACAGTCATCATAACATAAGTTCACTAAGTACCTACCCACTGTTGATAAGATCTTAACACATTCTTAAACTTGCTCTAGATTTTTGTAAGAGATTGTTTGTAAACATTGTTGGGTAATTAAGTAATGATTAAAAATAATTTATAACACTTAAATTGTCATAGATTTTAGTAGAAGTCTTACGAGCACTGGGCTTGGCTAGTATCAGTTTGGCCTAAATGTCTATCAACTAAAATGAATAAATAATTACAAAATGCACATAAGCATACATAAAATCGCAAGTTTGTGGGCCAGTTGCTTAAGTTACATTTGTAATGTGTCTTGCTCGACCTCAAAATAATCTAAAGTTCATGTTTAATGAAACTAAAATCATTATTTCGATCTTTGAAGTTTTATTTACATAACCTGCAACAAATGGTAAAGTCTGTAAGACATTAGACGAATAGTTTACTTTCATACATCGTCAATTCCGTAATGATTCAAGTAGACATCGGTTCTTAGAGTTGTATATACTGGCGACGAGCCCAAGAATTCTCAATCTCGATCCAAGTTGAACAGCTCAAGTGACCTACGATACCCGATTAGCCTCGTCCCCAGTTGAGCCATTGTGCTTTCGGTAATTCAATCTAAATGGTCACAGCATGCGATATGTCAGGTGTGGCAAGTTGGCAACATCATGATTGTTATTTTTAATGTTTAGTGGTTAATGAAATTGCTATGCTCGAATTAAACGGGACTGCGCAGCGTAAGCGTATTTTTTTTTTCGGTGGGAAATCCTCAAATTACTTCTCCCGCTCTGGCATGGAGCGGGAGGGCGTGTCAGACTTTTACTGACTAAAACCCACCCGTGTTCCTTCAGTTGCCTGTGTGCCAGGTGCCACGGTATCTCTTTCGAACAACCGGCACCCCTGGCAGGCATCGGCCCTTGCGGACCCCATTAGTTGATGCTGACATCCCTTTGAGGCGCGCGTGGAATACAACGCGCCGTCGACTCGAGCTTGGTCCTTACTGGACAGCGAGCTACACATTACTCGCCATCTGCAAGTATGTTTAGAATTTGAACAGATTTCCTTAGCAGTTGTCACGGGTTGATGTCACCCTGAAAGTCTGATAACTGATCTGGCGTAAGACTATCGCAGTTTTCCAGCGAGCATTTGAGGGTTGGATAGCTGGCACTCTATATCGAATATTGATACTGAGTTACATCTGGCTACAACTAGGCCGAAACCTACCTAGCTTGAAAATCCAAGGTGGACGTTGGTATGTTGATGGGTATTGTTCGGCGAGTCGTTGACTCCTAAAGTTTTGAGTTGAGCCACACGGTTAATTATAAATGTTTGCACAGACTGGACAGGTCCTCTCTTAAACTTGTGTGGTACTTTCCTCAAAGGTCCCTCCCAGACCATTTCCATAGTCCTCATAAGTATAATCAAACCAAAATAATGGCCGGACTTTAAAAGAGACTGAGCTCTGAGTTTTAACGTGTCGTTTTTGGATGTCTAAATGTGTTTGTTTAAACCATTGTATTTACCATAGAAACACCTCTGCCTAACCGTTCGGGGAAAACAGGAGTGATGTTGTTATGTTAAACATCTTTACAAAAATAAATATAATTTATCATATACCCGTTTGGCCTGTCTTCATACATAGATGGGATAAACATTAATCACCATACTAGCTCATTGCGTGTTAAGAATTGCAAGTTAGAAGAATAATGCTAATACATCGCTGCATGTGATCGAAAAATATGTCTGCTCAACAACGTAAATAACGCAATAAATGTTGTTGAGCTGCCAAACTTAAAGCCATTCCTATTGTTAGTGGGTTACGTAATTAACCTTCAGGTTTCTGATGATGATATAGCAGATAGATAAATAGGCTTCGATGACAGACAGTAGTACATCTTTATTTTAAGCATGTACATAAGTCAGATTGACGGTGGAGACATAATATGTGTTGGTATGTTGCAGGATAATGCATTTGGGGTGTGTTACATCAGTGCTGTTTCACTGGCACGTCGCAGTCGAGTCACGCACTGCCAGGAAAGTGTATCGGCAGCATCACTACACGAGCAAGTGAGAGTTACCGTGGCCATAATAGTTCATTCCCCGCTGCGCGTCGCTGTACACATTACAAGCTCGATTTAATTTTCCGATGCTGGAAATTTGCAGAGGAAAGTCCGCGAAGGTGTTATACTTAATTGTATCCTGGTCGTAAAATACAGGTATGGGCTTATATGGCGATGATGAGATTGCATTTATGATTAAGTATGTCTTGGTAGAAACCTCGCAATAATTCGAAATAGGTAGGAATGTATACGTAGATGACGGGAGAATAATATAGTTTCTGTGAAATTGTGATTTCTTCTTCCTAGTTTGTCAAGCGTTGCTAGAGGCATAATATGGCCAGATGCATGTGATCATAACAGTATACCAACACATTTCAATCTATCCAAATAAATGCTCTCTATAAGGAAATCTCCAAACGGCTGGTTGACACTTCCCGTGACCCAAAGGCTGGTTTTTATCTTGGCCAGAGGCTGAGCATTGCTATACAACGTGGTAATGCCGCCAGTCTCTTGGGTACATTACCAGTCGACAGCGATGCGGATGAGTTTTTTGACGCTTTAATTTAGTTTATTCGTTTTAGTAAAGTTAGGTTATAGGAAATTTGTAGTTTTTTCTAGTTTTTTTGCATTTAGTGATGGAACTAACAATTATTGTAGCTTTGTAATCACGTCGGAGTCACCACTGTTGAGGTAGGAGTCCCTGGTAGAGTGTGAAGTGAAAGACGCTTGAGATTAGAATGAATATATTGCCAAACTACACCTATTATATACAAAAATATTTACAATATTATTTAAGGCTACCTACATGCATATTATAATAAAATAAACAAATCATATGTCGGTAAGACGAAAATGTTCGCATTATGGCTCACATATAAAAGCTTGCGCCGGTCCTGGGTCGACAGTATTACACCAGCCACCGGCGCGCGCGCATGATGAATGGATGCATATATACATGACGTAGGTGCAGCTACAATTATAATTAAAAAAGGCCAAATAAATTGAACTGTCTGTTTGTACTGTGAAAATAGCATATTTTTACTGAATCCATATTAGTATAGGTACCTATAGGGTCTTTTCTTACAGCAAAAAAAAAAGAAATCTGTCTGTATGATTGTTCCAGCTAATCTTCGAAACGTCTGGACCGATTTTGAAGAGACTTTAACTGGTCGATACATGATTTTATAAGAAGTAATAAAGGCTTTGTCCCGGTAGCACCCCCCCGTGGGGTAATTTTCGACATCCACTCAGGCGCAGCGTCATTCATGATAGTATTAACAATATATTCCTCTTCTCACGACCGTTTATCGTTGGAGTCTGGTATAAGTCGTACGTAGGAGGCTCAATGTCATTTACGGGCGTTTACAAGTCAACATGCTGTTATAAATAAACCTTATGGTGTGTTTAAAATGTTTTTGAAAATGTTATCAAAATAGTTACAGCCATGGCTACTCCTATGTACCAACCATTTTGTAATAATGTGTATTAAGTAAATGAATTATGTATTAGATAACGGCTGTGTCGTAAGCTATGTGACAAGCGTACCACCGTGGACGATACTTTGTGATTGATAGAAAGTTGATCAGTCTTTCTTTTATCTGACTGTAGGCATTTCTGAGAACTGTTAGGTTTTGTGCTAAGAAATCGATAAATGTTAGAATTCCATTTTTCTTAAAAAATAATGCTGGTCATTTGATAGGTTTCAAGTTCAACACCAATTAGCATCAAATCACTCTATAGCGGTCCACTGCTAGACATAGGCCTTCTTGATCCCTGACTGACTAGGTACTCTTAAAAACCTGTTTCAACCTCGGTTTTAAATAGGTAACTTGAACCTTCTGCCAGGTCCCATGTTGAAAAGTTGATATTATGGACAGACAGAGAATAAATAAACAAAATTCATTTAATTCAGGCAAAACCCATAATACTACATAAAATTTAATAAAACATCACAATACTGTGGAGAGACAGAAAAATGAAATAAAATATTTTTTTAAATTTTTAGGATCACAGAATTTAAACTAAATAGATAATGGAATTGCTTATAAAAACAATACAATACAAACAAATCATTATGATTAATATAGGTTTGGTGCCCTCATTGCTGTATGTAGGGCAGTCAGTTTACTCAGCGGTCATTACCAGGACAATATTGGGATTACTTACTTTTGCATTGAAAATAAAAGAGAAAACTAGTCTGCTAAGATTTTTTCTTGGTCTCATCATCATAATAGGCAGTTCAAATACCGACAGACCGATGAAGTGGGCCTCATAGCATACGTCTGCTACTGTACAACATAAACATTGTGCATGCTTATTACACATTTAAGCGCTTGGTATAATTTCACATGTGATTCCCAGTACTAGTGACTGAGTTGCCCGACGCTGCGGTATGGACAAGTCGCCTGGCTCCGTTATCCGTCCTGTATCGCCTTTTTCAATGGCTTTCTGATTCGACACGTATTCTATTTGCCACCACAATAGGACCTGTCACGAGGTCATATTCATATCGGTTAAATACTATGCATCTGGGTTAGTATACAACAGGTGAATGACCAGAGAAATTAACTATGACCTGTTGATACTCCACCGCGAAGGATAAACGATGGTTAGCAATAACAATTTTCTGAAACGATGGTTTGGCAATATATTTATCTTTCGCCTTGAGAGTTCAACGAAATCAAAAGTTTACCATTGAAGAGTTTTGAATACAATAAGTAAGATAAGATCCGAGTGATTCAGTGTGTACATCCAATCAACCTCACTGTATGCAGAGATTCAGATATGTTCGCTGGCTAAGAAAATCTTTGTCAGTGATTGTGTTATTGAATAGCACCGTGTAAGAAAGAGAGATGTCAGTCATAATCAAAGCGTTAAACACCTACTTAAGTTTGAAATGTCTATGTGTCTGTGGAATAGCTCATGTGCACGCAGGTCACGTCTGTCATGACGCCTGCGCAGGCTCGTCACCGTTACCGACATTTTGTAATGGCGTCCAACGAAGGGACCGCCGCGCCGCCGCGGCCCTAGACGCAGGAGTCAATGTCCGAACGATACACTGCACTCGCAGGGCACCTGTGAATTTGTGTGCGACCACATGAAGCCTCGCTGTCACCGCAACTCGAAGAGGCAATTCTTCAGTATTGCGGTCACGACACTCTTCTGGCATACTTACAAGTGTTATGTAACATACACTGAGATAGTCCAAACTGTGTGCATCGTATCGATTAAAGGAGTGGGCGAATAAAAAGACAAACAATAAAAATTATTAGTTTATTTTCGAATTATTACAGATTGATGTAATTCATTAATAATTTATGTAATTAAACGATTCAATGTTTAATAGAGTCAGTTAAAGACTTAAATGTTATACATTGATTACCAAATAAGTACATAAGCCAAACATTAATGAAAACGTCATTTATGTCTAATAATGGTATCTTTATGTTAGATAGCATGAAACTATCGAGTCTATGACCTAGAGTAGGTACTTAGGTAACTTAAATTACTTAATGTTATGACAATAAATAAACTAATTGGTAAGAAATACAGGTACATACTTCCCTAATTATAATTTTAGAACTGTACAATTAATAAAATGGATGCATAAAATGACATTTCTTATACGTTAACAACGACAATATTTTTTTAATAATGTTCTTAAAAAGTCAAGTTTGGATACCTAACTGATTGAAAATTATCTTGGATTAAGCATACACTATCTCGTTAGTTACTTACTGAGAGCACATTCAATCATTGTTATCAATTTCAATTTCTATAATCTATGGTTTGACTCATTGTATTAGGTTCTCATATTCCGATTCCTTAAACAAGCCTGTAATGAAAATCTAGTTATTCTTATTTTCATTATCATCACAAATTAAAAATTTGTGGATCAGTTAATAAAGCATTACAATAAATATTATGTAAATACCTACAATTTATACGGTCATACCGTTAACTTAATTTAATTGTAAGTTTACGAAAATTAACCGTTGCCTTTTTAACATTTTTAACGTAACATGCATATAAATCATGGTTACAGTAACAATTTCGTGCGGTCATTGCATATTGTTAACTAATACGTGTTTATTATTGCATTTTGATGTATATTCGTATAAGGTACTTATTCTAGGTATTTATTTCTCACAGGTCTATTAGTCAAATGAAGCATAAGTAGGCCTTTCAGGGCATAGCCCTAAAGATCTATTTTTATCTGTTCTGCTAATTTGCAAATTAAGACTCGACTCGACTTAACGCTGTGTCACTAGGGCCAGCCCTTGTCAATGTCGACCTAAGGATCTGTAGAAAATTCATAGTTCCTCTTTGCAGAGCAGGAAAATACATGATAACAAATACAGAGACAGTGACAGAACGATTATTGAAGAGCAGGTGAAATGTACCAATGATTCTGAAATCCAAAAGTGGGTTGTCCTAAGTTGGTCTGATAAAGCAGTAGAGCGTTCCATTAAGAAAATGTTCCAGTTAAATCTCTTCAACGTTTCTAAATACGTACCTAAATGAGATTATTTAACCTAACCAGTCAGGTGTCCGGTGTGATTTGAAATACATTTTCTTATCCTCTTTTAATTGAACCAATTCACATAATTACGGGTTTGTTACAACCTATTGCTAACTTCCACGTTTTTTATTGACTGTATTTAGATAACGACATTGAGTAATGTTTAATTAAACTGACACACGTCTCTACTTAATTGATATTTTAGGGAAGTCATTGAGTAATTAAATCTAATTAGATACTACCTACTAATAAAACATTGCTCAGAGCCCTACTTTTCATTAGTTAAGAATTATTGCTAGTTTAAATAGAATCTTTACTAAATCTAGTTTCTTAACTAAATTATCTACAACACTAATTATAATGATACTGCATTGTCTTACAACTGTACTTTACTTACAACCTACTCATAGAAATATTTTCCATGATATGTTGTTATTCAAACATTCGTCATACAATCTACTTAAAACTGTAAATTAAATTCGAAAAATTCTCACTATTCACTGTCCATTGCACTTTGTACAGAATACGTTATAATCTACACTCATTGGTAACTATCATGTTTCACTGTGATGTGCTGCTAGTGCCCTCTGTCATCAGTGATCGTAAACGTACCGTTGCACGGCGAGTTGGTGTCAAACGCGGGCCTGAAAACAAAACACGACGTTAGTTCATATAAAATGATCTTAGCTATAGATGGCGCTAGTAGTACCACTAGTATTATCAAAGGCAAGGGTCTTGTTGACTTCAATAACATCTGCATACGGAAATTGCAGTGGCCGCATGGGACACAAGGATTATTCACGCCTTGACCTGGTTCTAGCTCTTGCGATACAGGGATTAACGTGCTTATTAACTCACTAACACAACAGTCAACTACCTTGCTTTATTTATAGAAAGGACACATACTCAGTGTTTTCGCAATAGAGTTGTTATTTCCGTGTTACTTTCACATTGTGACTTGCTTGAGTATTTATTTTCAAAATCGTAAGTGCTAGTAGGTAAGGTAATATCATTAGTAGCACCCAATACTTATGTATTGGTAGCTCTTTAATTAAACCCGATGTTGTTAGGCAGTTAAGACGCCGACTGCCATTTTAATTACTGGTTGAAATATGTTTTTCGTAAAGATTCTTTTGGAGTATTTGGAGTTACTTGATAGCCCAGATTGATACCTTGACAGTACTTGAAGTAGAATGTGACTGACAGATTTGAATAGTGATCGATGCATGAACGTTTTAAAATTCTGAGTCTTCGTAGCGTACTATAGACTACGATAATCACAGCACAGTTCCTTTAGCCCAGGTGAGATTTGATTGTTCATGGTTCATACTTAATTGACCACTTTAAATTAATTTACTGCATAAAATGAAAGATATCTACTCGGTGAATTTAGGAGTAATTAACCAGCGCTAAGATTAAGTACTGAGGATTAATTAGCATATTTTTTGTCTATTAAAGTTAAAATGTCAAGTAATATTTAAGTGTACATAACAAAAAAAGGTAGACAGGTTCTCGATTGAGTTTCTACTCAATATAATGAATTGTTACCGGATGTTTTTCATCGTCTTACTTTGCTTTAAAAAATCTTACCAACGGGTCAGTTTTTTTTTGTGGCGTTAAAATGTCAAAAAACAGGTCAACGGGTTTTGGGCTTGTTAGCTAAATACAACCCTGAGCTTTCTTGTTTTTAATTTCTAAATATTTTGTGTTAGTGATTAAGCATAGTGTCTTGCCAGTATATAATAATGCTATTTAAATCTCGTACCAGAGGCGCAATTCTTGTAATTTTAGGAACGTTCACAGTCTGATCTCAGTCTCAATCTGTCAAAAATACCTCGAGTTTCCATACATCTATGATTTTGAAATTTGATTGTTGCCGAGGTGAGACTGTGAATAGATTTTGATTGTTTTAATTACGAGAATCGGTATGTCACATAAATTTTGATTCGATGTATTTCCACGATACAATATCCAGTTTTCCTCGATACACGTGTCTACGATGTATGAGTTACAATTTGCACGTAACGATTTTCCAGATTCCACAAATGGTGTTTGAATTTATGATTCTCACTATACTTACATTTTCTTATCGGCCACAGGCTTTTCCTCAGGGCGAGTGGTGTCAGACAGCAGGAGAACTATTCCTCCACCGACAGCTGCTAGGGCCGCAATCGTCACCATCGGCAGGTGCTCATTTATCATCGTCTGCAATTATAAACGGTAATGTTAACTTATGAAAGTCATCGTTGATGGGTAACTTTCCAATTAGTTATCGGGATTAAGGAAGTGTTTATGCTATTATATTTATCATAATAACTTGTAATTGCGTTTTTTACATTCCTATAAGATAACCAGCCTAGCACAAAGGATGTCTGCTCGAAATGGCGGAACATAAAAACAGGAAGTGTCTGACTGTCTGCTTCTGTTGTTTATTTTAATAAATTAACCACAGTATTTGTAGTAATTAACGTTTTTCTTACCAGTCTCCATAAGTACGGAATGCATATAAGCGCCAGTCCAGCCGCTATCTGACTGGCTCCAACACCGAGGTTCCTCACCACTGTCGGGTATAGTTCGACAGTGAAAATAGGCATCATCATGTTCGTGGAGCCGATGGCAAACTTCCCGATCATCAGGCAAGCGATCATGATCCAATCGTCATCGGACGCTATCGATAACAACTCGCTCGCAATACAAGCGAGTCCACATGCTAGCATGCTGATGAAAATTGGGATCCGCCTCCCTGCCTTCAACAGGATCGGGATACTGATTGCTATCGCAGGAATTTCCACGACCGCTAGGATAATAGATGTTACGTGTAGATTGCCCAAGTTGAAGTTTCCAATGTTTAATAGTAGTCCATAGTACGCAATAGTCATGCAGAACCATGCCAAGAATAGACATATCGTCCTCTTGCGCAGAGCCCCTCGGAACAGCATCATGACGCTGGGTAACTCTGTTGACTCCTGTGTCTTGTGCAACATCAGCAGTTTGTCGATATCTGATGGCATTTCACGCTTATTGATCTTGGCAGCCTTCTCCAGTATTTCCTTAGCTTCCTGAGTCTTTCCCATGCTGAGCAGCCATCTCGGCGATTCTGGTAGAACGAACCTGTAAAAATGAAATTAAATGTTGTTTAGTGTATTTTGAAACTCTGGGTGCTTAAATATTTTATTACTGCGTTGTTAAATCTATGAAGCCGTTACTATAGGTGCCTATCCAATTTAGCAACTACTCGCTACTTTGTTTCAGGTCTTAGAATAAGCTTATTGGCTATTTCAAACAACGGTTTTATTGCTAACTAATAAGACGCCGTCGGTCACATTTACGAAATAGGCACATTCAAATGAATGGTTTTCTAAATGGATATAAATATTTTAGTAAAATAATATATAAATGATTACGTACCATAATGCAAGCAGCAGACATCCGGGGACAGACAGGCTCAGTTGCAGGTCCCTCCAGTTGGGCATGAGCAAAGACAAGAGAGTGACTATAAGGTACGCGAGAGGCAACCAGAAGAAGTTGCACACTCCTGCGATCGTCACCCACTTCCCTCCCACCAGTTCCACAGACAGGACGAAGGCTGCATATACCACGGAGACTGACACAAAGCCCATGATCAGTCTCACAACGACGTATTGCACGAAGGAACGCACCAATAGTGACAGGATGGCCAGAGAACTCTGCGCCACCATCATGCTCATCAAAATACGCTTACGGCCGAATCTGGAATGTAAGAAAATATATTTAATACGTTTTCATTCAAGCAAGTTTTTTTTCAGATTATTCCGCAGAAATATTTATAATTTTCCTGTTAATAATCAAAAAGTTAGGTGTTATTTATTAATAACAGGCAATTTTATTTTATTTTTCGAGTTTTGGCTTCGCACGGTTTGTGCATTTAGCCAGTGTCAAGTAATTTTTCTTTTCGATCAAGTAAATGGCCCGATATCGGGCACGAAGTTACGAAACAGTCATAGTCGACTTTAGTTAGTCAAATCAAAGTTATTGTAAAGCGGTATTATCTTTACAACAATCTAGTAGGAGTTTTTCGGGGGAACACGAAAAGTCCACGTTAGTCACTTATTTTCACCTTCACTACACTTGTGCACTCACACGTAACTAAATTGAATAATTCACTACCAAAATTATACAATTTAATTCGCTATTTCACTAAATTTCATGAAAATGAAAATTCGTGCGACATGTTCCAACGCGATCCCGCCAAAAACTCAGGCAAAATTTGTCAAACGAATTGAACAAAAAAAAAAAGAAAAGTTTAACGGCATTACTGTTTTCTTTTGACGGAAAGTTGCCTGCTTTTACAGTATGATCAAAAGGTTTTATTTGAATGTAAACAAAACGTGTAATTAAAGGAGTTGAACTGTTTTTATTAATAATACCTAATAGAACACGACTGGTTTGTCAAATCACTATTTTACTCATTCTGGTATATTTATATGAAATATTTTGTCATTTTCATTTACGTATGTAACCAAAAAGTTTGCTACCTTATAGGCCGATGTAGATGAAAAATTGATGACAGCCATAAATATTTTTAAAAAGAAAAAAAAACAAAAAACCTTTATGGCTTTTTACAATTTTTTGACAAAAGGTGGCCTGTATAATCTTGTTGATGAATTAGGGTTTGCTTAGAAACCTACTTAGAAAGAAACCTTTATAGAATAAAACGATTTTTTTATCCATTTTGTTGATATTTTTTGGGATTTGTTTGTAGGTGTCTATTTCATTGATTAGCAACATAAAAAAAATACACAGCGATGATGGATAGGAAATTAATAATTGATTAATTTCCGATTATAATGTCAGAAATTAAACTTTTTATGAACAAAGATTTTAAAATTACGACATCCTAATGCACAGTCCATACAACCGCTAAAGCCTAAAGAGAAGGAACCTTATCCAGTAGCAGGTTGTTCTATAATAAGGGCTCATTATTCAATAGTTAGATAACTTTTATCTGAGGAATAAATAAGTCGGTTTGGCAGCTTTTGCGTTGAAAATATGCCAAACTGTCAGATTTATTCTTCAGATAAAAGTTATTTGACTATTGAAAAATCAGCCCTAAAGCAGATAAGTAGACGTAATAAAAGTCTCACCTGTCAGATATCCAACCTCCAACAACTCCACCGACTCCAACGCCGACCAAGAACATGACTTCAGCCAGACTCGTGAGATGGGCTCTGTCACACACCAAGTTCCATTCCGAAATTATCGTATTGCCCACCTCTGACCTGTCATAGTCCCACTCCATGCATCTTTGGAAGGCATCTATGAGGGGGGCGGTGTGGTTCAGAATGCTGTCCACCGTCACTCCTGGGGAAAGCGTCCGAACAGAGCAACTGTCAATAGGCTGGCTATAGTTTATCCACTCCGATAGTGGCAAGCTCGAGAGATTTTCCGGCCTTCGACACCAGAAATTTGTCGCCTTTGCCTGAAAACAAAAAGTGAAATTAATTATAAATACGAACATGATTATTGCATCTAATACAAACATAAAAATCGCGTATTATAATTTAACCTGTTGGGTAGATAACTAATCAATTACCAGTATTTAAGATATTATATATATTTTTAAATTATGCAATTATAATCTAAAAAAATGTTAGGCAATTAATTTTTTAAAGAAATAAGAATATGATTAATTTTTTTAGTCCACAAATGAAAATAAAACTAGCATTGCTTAATAGTATGGGTAACACCATATACCTTGCGTATTTCTCTGTTTAAATTATATTTTCCTCATAAGCAATCAACAAAATTTTTATAAAAATTATACTAATAATTTTATAAATTTATAAAAATCGATCACGGTTACCCATCCATCAAAGTTGTTAGGTTTTTTTTATTATTTTGTTTTCCGTCATATAGGTCATTTGGAACATTCTCGGGTCTTCCACCTCATAGGTACGATTGAAAAGTTTCAATATATACTATAGGTGCCACTTACAGTAAATGTAGGCAGGTAGATGTGGAATGTGCAGGGCAAAGAGAACAGAGACAGCAGGAACGTCATAAGCATCTGCCAGCGGCCATACTTGCCGATGACAGTGGACACCACGTCTGGGCCATCGTCGTCCACGGGCGATACTGCCCGGCTCTTCTCCTTATTCGTCCCTTGGCTTGGGATAACTGAAAAAAAACAGCATAAATTAGAAACAGAATTTGCTTTCAAAAGCCTGTAAAAAGAAAAGGTTGCTGCGAGTTTTATTTGGTGCCGTAGGTTTGGTTTTTATTTATATAATTTTTAAAGTAACGTCTTGTCGTTTTCTAGAGTAGTTAGTAATTTATGTAAAATGGTCTTTGTTTATTTGTTTAATCAGCGACGAAATACGGAAAGTCCAACTATGTTAGAATAATATTATAAATAACATAAAATTTTAATACAATTGCAATTTTTTTTTTAATAAATGTAATCCTATTTTCCGCATTTTACCAACAACAATACCAAGCAACAATATCTACCTAAGTAATTATTTAATAACCGCTGAAATCATCATGCATGTAGGTAGGTAAATGTACTACCTACCTATTCACGGGAGGAAAAATCATATTTATCACGAAAATGTAGGTAATACGAGCATCTAATTCTTCAATTATTAGGATTAATTACTTCTGAGTACCTACGTATATGGAGTATCTTTGTTACACGAATTAATAATTCTTCTCAGCGTTATTTAATACTGACCTGTTCAAATCAAACGAATCGAGTTTCGTTATGCTATGTACTGTATATTTTTTGTACCGCCATTAGAACATACTTTGAACAAATATATAATTGTAGGTATATTGACCACATATGGACAGTATGTCTGTAATAATTAATATAAAATCATGTACTAAGAGAAACTATTTCCGACGAGTCAAGGCTGTATTGCAACAGTGAATGATCGTTGTAGAACCGATATGAGTTATAAGTAACTCATATCGTAGTTGGTTACAACTAGGTTGTAATTAAATAAGATTAGGATTTAATTACAGATCATAAAATTTAACTTAATCTGATTGCCATTAATATTTTAAATTAAATACGATTAAGTTTCTAAAACTGTAAAAGTTTCGTCTGAATTGTTTCAGGTACTAGACAAGCCTGAACAGTGGAAATGATTCGCAAGTAGAAGAAAATCAGAAGAATCGGCTACATAATGTATGTCTATAGACTTTTAAAGTTCAATTAACTCATCTCGAGTCGCGTGAGCCGGTTTGACGCTCCACGTGCTTTTCTCGCGAGCATTTCGCGCGCGCTTCACAATTATTAACGGACACATGCGCCCGCGCCGGCGCCTTGACAATGATCTTCACTTCATTGCAACTATAGCGAATGACCCACAGCTTCTGAATCGATGCAAATTTTAACATCATTAATAATATCTTCATTCATGACATTCGTAATAATAAAACCTATGAATATGATAATGTTGATAACTTTATGGGCCAATTCATCAGGTTTGCGGTGCATTCGTAGTAGCACGTTACATTATTAATTGATTCTAATGAATTCTAATTAACGTGTTATACTAGTAATTACGAACAAGGTAATTTATATAGGCAAGTTTTGGATATTCTTGTGTACTTCTACAAAAACGTTTGCAGAAGTTTTGATGAAATATTCGAGCGTGATCTGTTTTAGAGACACCAAACAGACGCCATTCAAGGTCCGATCTTAAACCAATGCTGTAACCTTTGCGGGTTATTGTTCTAGGTCTGATAGGATACATCAATTTCAGTGTTACATATCTGACGTAACGTACGATTGCGTGCGTAGTTTTACAACATAAACTGGAGAGGCGTCATCCGTTTAAACATTATTCTTCATCTCGCGGACAGTGCGCTGCATTCGGGGCCAAGGCCGCAGGGCATATCGATTACATTTATCGCGATTTGCATGGCTGACTTGGCACAACGAACGAATTACTTTTCATGCCATAGTAACATATACCCCTGTTACGCTTTCCGTGGTTGGTCCGAGGATGGGTAATCGCTTTACACCCCTCCGTACCTCGGAAAGCACGCTAAGCCACTGGTCACAGGTGTCATTTGTAGATCTTTGGCAATCGTTACGGGTCGTCAAAAGCCCGGTAATTTGATAACCAGTCTTACCAAGGGGTATCGCATTACCCAGTAACTGGGTTATGAAGGTCAGATAGGCAGTCGCTTCATGTAAAATACTGGTATTCAGCTGCATCCGGTTAGACTACAAGCCGACCCCACATTGTTGGGAAGCCTTTTCCCAACAATGGGGGGTCGGCAGATGATTATGAGTTAGATATACCCAACCCCTCCCTTCCTGTGGTGCAGATTGTTCGAAAGAGATCGGCGACTGAGGGAATACGGGTGGGTTTTAGTCAGTAAAAGTCTGACACGCCCTCCTGCTCCACCCAGAGCGGGAGAAGTTATTTGATGTTTTCCCACCCAAAAAAAAAATAACATCCCTACCTGCTGCATGGGCTATAAGGAACTGGTGAAATGAGGGTGCACTATAGATGTACTTCTGGCTAACACTTCGGGAATGAAAGCGTGATGTTATGTTTATGTAGTTACTGTGAACCTTCCGAATTCAGCACTAGTGGACTCGCTGTACTGCGTGTGAACCAAGTATTTATTAAACGAAGCCTATTTAAAGCCGTCACGAAAGCTGCTGAATATATTCAATTAGTTTGCGTCTGAAACATTTCAGCATTGAAGTTTAAACTGTTAATTGGAGGTTAATGGCTAGATAACGTTACTAGGAAGTTATCCAGGATTTCGTGACAGAATATTATTAAAAGTTTTTTTTTTTGACCTAGCCTTTTGATTTGGAAGGTTAGACTTTTGTGTTTATCGTATTAGATTAGGACATGCACTATCATATAACTTTGAAGTGAATGTTCCAGTCTTTTTATTAACCGACTTCAAAAAAGGAGGAGGTTCTATGTTCGACTGTATGTATTTTATTTTTATTTTTTTACAATAAGTAGTTTATTCATTTGAAAAAAAAAAACAAATAAGGACATTCGTAAGTAATTGCGAAGAATTCAAATAATATCTCGTCATCATCTGCATGCCATTTGCTCACTGTGTATGTTAGGGTTGGCTACGAATTAATTACGTATATGTTATTTAATTAAAGTGTTTATGATTTTGTATAGGTACAGTGAGAAGCAGAGAAAACTCATCCCCTAGAAATGAAGCAAAGGCTGGAGAAGGGATGAGTTTTCTCTGTCTCTCACTGTACATATATGATGAATAAGCATTTATTAATCTCTTGACAGAAATGTATCGCTTGACGGCTCAATTGTCCGTCTAGCATTTGTCTGTACTTCTGTCATGGCTATAACGGATCCTCGTGCGTTCTATCAACTCATGGATCATCTAATCATTTCAGTTTATTTTAATTCAAATTGAAGGTGAACTAACAAAGATTTATATATTATCATACACTAGTACACATTAGCATACTACTTTATTGCTTAATTTTGCGTAGTGTTGCGAGTAAGCGTTATTTTGAAATAATGCTAAAGATCTCAGTCTTTAGCAGTTGTTGATTGATATTGATACGATATTTCGTACTTAGTACATAGTTGTATGTGTAACAGATCTAATTTCAGTTAGGATTATACCCAGGAATAGCATGTGTATTAGGTATACCAGCAAAACCCAGCAGGGTAATTTACGAAACGGAGATGAGGTCGCAACCAAAAGCTTATTCTATATCATTAGTCCCTATCCCCAGAACCATGTAATGACAGATAGATTGATCGCAGATTGCAATAGTCTGCGGTCAATCTAACTGTTCATTTGGGCAGTAATAAATCCTCCTCGGGCAGTAATAAGTCGGTCCTCTTGACCAAATTTTGCCCATGGCGACCAATCTCAGTGAAGAGCAGGCTTCGACGCGGAAGAGATAGTGCACAAGTGTGTGCGCAGACAGGTGCACTCTCTCAGGTAGTCAGGAAACTGACTTTCATAGTCCCATGGGACGGCAATCCGACTCGACCGAAGAGAGATCAAACGCAGGGCCAACGGCTTAACGTATTGTCCGAGGAACGGGGGTATCATACCGCAAACTTCTAAACTCCAGGTAGTTAAATGGAAAAACCCAATAAGACTTTGCCGGACCTGGGAATCAAACCCAGAACTCAACTTTCGTTCAACAACCACGAGACTAACGGGGCAGTATACCTGTGCTTAAAGGCATAGCGATCTATACGCTTAGACACCATCTAAGCTGGCAACACTTACTTACATGACCGTGGGAAATAGCTTGAATAGGTGTAATATACATATATATATCAAAACGCCACATTATACACACATGAATTTATTATCAGCAATATTCTAGTACATCAATTGACAATGACCTGCTTTCTAAGTTTTATGTTTTTCTCAGGCACTGTTGCAATATTACTCAATTGTGAATTGTTGGTTACAATTAATCCGGTGATTAACATTTTATACGGTGGCTAGTTCGCGACGTGTTGGTAATTGAATTGTCCAAGAGCATTTCAATCAATATGGCTTCTAAAAAACTAATTAAATTAATCACCCCGCAGATGGGCCTGTTTCCTGATTTAAAAAATATTGTAATCTGTGACGGTTCCAGTCTATTCGTCACCTCAGTAGATCATCTTAACCCAACTAGTGACCTGTTAAATTAAATTTACTGCATTACGTACGAGATGATTTCATGTGTAACGCGATAGTTCACTTTGTTATACTGCAATTTACATTATACTTGCAGTCATTAAATCATTTAGTCTGTGTGTACAAATGAGTTATTTTCCAATGTAAGCGCATGACGTATAGATTTAGTGTAGTGTAGGAAAGATTAACGTATAACATCAATCTTTCTTTACCTTTATATCATAAAACATACATGGATATATTTTTGACAATCACCTCATTGTGAGTGTGCATCTTTTATTACTTAGTTATGATTGAAAATAAGAACTCTAGAATGTTATCACACTTATCATTATATAATGTTATTATTGTTTTATAGTATTGTTATTAGTCTGTAAACCTTCCGAAAATAAAATAAAATATAATTTTGGGATAAAATTCAAAATAATAATTCTATCAGATTTATTTTTAGAACTTTTTTTCGAAAATTTTTTTACGGAATTAAAGGCATGGCAAGGCAACTTTGTTTCCGTTTATAATTAAATTGTCACTGACAAAAGGTATCTCTACAAATTGTTGACGGTACACTAGGTACCTACTAAGTACTAAATCAAATGGATTGGATCAAACGGTGTCATGCGTGACCGGAATTAGGAGCGGAAAAGTATTTTGGTCAGCAGGCTTGTATCATATATCACTGTCGCCAGCTTAGCGAGGACAATAGACATTTGTTTATCATCAAAATGCCGAAATTTCAGAGTCCTACTTACTGACTTTTTTTATTACGGGCGAGAAAAACATTATCTGTTAACTGCACTGCACCGCGGAAATCTGGTTTCCCCAAAAGTAAGGTCAGGTGGCAGGTACCTACATTGTCACAAACCTCGCGTGATCAAACCCAAGACTTTACTGTGGAACGTGTGGCCAAAATTTTTTACATGGCTCGGTTTTCTACTATTGTATTTTTTTGCGTCTTTCGTTGAACATTGAATCAAACGTGATTAATGTACAGCAGTCGTGAAGGGTTAATGTTTTCATTTCCATACCTAACGGGCAAAAAATATGTGCGAAAATAATAATGAAAACAAATTATTATTGTTACCATGAATTTTTTGCTCAGCAGCCACAAAACCCGAAGTAGAGTCTATTTATAAAGGTTTGTGTAGACTTTTCGCTTATTTATTCAAAAATATATATCGTGCCAAATATAACCTAGTACATTTGCATAGTTATGTGGTGCTAATAATTCGCATAATTTGGAGTCAGATCGCGGCGGTGTGGCGACACGCCCGCGTCTGCATTGGGGGACCTCTCCGGAAGTGAGCGTACTCAATGAAACTGATTCGACGATCCTGCTGCCACTCGGTCACTGTTCTGGTTACTCACTTTGATATAACATACTAGCGTTACGCATTATTCCCAGAATTCCATTTACCTGTTTATAACTGCGTCAATATTTTTTTGCATGGTTCCCGTTAGTCACGTTGTTCCAGAAGGAACGGCAAATGCGAGAAAGGGATTTTTTAGCTAAAGGATGGATATAGTATCCTTAATTTATATTCTGCCTAAACCGTTCGGATCTTCATAAATGATTCAAAAAATCAGCGTCTTATTATGTCATGCTTCATGTTATGGATTGCATATTAAATTACGCATTATCCGACATAAGCTTATCAAAACATTAATATTAATTAACTGAACAGATAACGGTAACATCTAAGTTATTGTGGTGATCTCTATTTTATTGTCTCGTTTATTCAACTTCCTGGTTACGCGTTGCGCATTTATTGATTTAAACGACTAACTAATGGCCGAACAGTTGTAGGTTAAAATTAAAACTCTTGTATCTTTACTAATATTGAAGCAAAGACCTAATACCTTACCTTCGCATAGTAGACCGGATTTGGAAATAGCTATCACAGGTAAAATTAGCTTACGAAACGATTTATTTGTCCAGTTTGGAAATAAACGGTTCGTTTTTGTATATAGGAACTGACCATTAATCTACAAATGTAGGCATGTATGGTAGACTTTTTAACACATCGAAGTAATAGGTAGTAACTTCTCCTTAATTTTTATTTTATTTTATTTTATTTGGGAAAGAAACGGTTACACATTACAGTATTATGGTATAGAACTTAAAACTAAAATGGGAGTACAAATGTATAACCAACAACATTTTCCACATTTAATATAAAAAAGATAAACCAACATGAACGGCGTGCGATGTAATTAACATTGAATAGAGAGTATGATTAAATATAAAATAACACTAATCTGAAATTATTACAAGTAAAAATAATAAAAACAGAAAGAAGAAATTTTCATGGAAATTATGAATTTAAGATTATTATTTACCTAATCTTGCTGCTATAATTTTAAGCGCAATACTTCGAAATTTGCCAGCAAAAACAGCAAAGAACTCAATATCCCGGAAAATCTTATTGAACTGCGTGGTAAGACGCCGTGATATATTGCATTTCCTGTGTGTGTGTAAAATATTAGACCGCGCTGAATCGATTGGCCGTGTACAAAGATCTGGCAATGGGCATGCCCTTAACCGATAATTCGCGACGTGAACTTTTCGACCCTCCCGTCGGCTAACATTGAACTAATCAGTGATTGAACTGTCTGTGTCGATCCACGCGATGACTCCAACTGTCGCTCCCTTCTGACTACAGCAGTATGACGATGTTGTTTTGACAAAATTTATCGCATACTTATGCGATATGTCACTTCTGTGGCTAACCACTTCTTTCAGTCAGACTAATCTAAATCATTGGACGAATTTCTTTCTTGTTGCAGCAATATACATTTGTTTTTCTTTTAACGTAGAAGTTGACATGTCACTGTATTAATATACATCTAGACGAGAGTTTTAAGGCCCAGAAACGGTGTATTAGATCTATGTCAAACCTCAAAAGCACAGACAGCTGTGAACCTGTGTTTCGGTCTCTGAAGATACTAACTTTTCCATGTTTGTATATATTGGAGGTGGCTATTTTTCTAAAAGCCAACATAGACTTATTTCAGTCACTGGACAATATAAGAACACGTAATGGTCCCTTGAGATCCCAATACAAGAACTTGCTACATTCGGGTAATTAGAAAGCAGCACTGTTAAGGAAAAGTATTATGACAATGGGACCTGTCATTTATAAAATACCTCATAATTATAAGGATTACGAGTATTCTGTAAACATTTTTAAATCTAAGGTTACTGCACTACTATTAGGCAAATTGTATTACGCAGTGAAAGACTTTCTAGATGATATAAATTTATCCTGATTAATTACAATTTTCACCAATTATGACTTATGTACTCACTGTAATAATATTGATTGACTTGACTTTAATTTCTGTTTTTTTTATAGTTTAATTTATGTAATAATTTGCACGCCATAAGACTGAAGCCAATCTCATTAATTTATGTACAACATCTTATACCTACATTCATAGCAAATAAAGTTCTGATTCTGATAAACATTTCGATAAATTGTTTAATTTGTAGATCAGAGGAACTATTGACAAAAGCTTCCGTTTTTCTTTCGTTTCTGATTGCATCGTAGATTAATAGACAAGACTTACAACTCGTTTGAAATCCGCTACATATATGTAGATATATCGGCCATATCTACCTATGTATATTATTCCGAAACTGCTGTTCGTTGTTCAAGTTAAACGTAATTCATTAAACACTCTAAATTACACACGTTGTGAGAAAATGGAAACAACAATGATTAGTCTGATCGGTTAGTTAGATTTTTCGCAAGCGCTTGAATACATATATCAAGAGAGCGTCGACCTACCCGAAAATACAAAATTAATTTCATCATTTAAAACGAGACTCCCGTTGCTTGTTTAAATTTACTTCAAATGATTTAGTTGAAAATAGACGATAAAATTCATGGAAACAAAGTAGTAACTCATAATATTAAGTTGAGACATAATTCTAAACAACTATTACGTGGATAAGGCCTAGTTAAACCTTATTGTTGTTCGCTACACAATTTTCCTTTGTCACGAAAATTGCATGAATATTCACATGGTTATCTGAGAAATAACATAACATTTTATTGTGTTTCAATAGGCTATATGGTAGCTACTTAAGGTTTCAAATAGGTAGGTATATAGGCACGTTGTGGTAAATATTTAACATGAGGTTTCCATGCTTGTTACCGAACACAAAATCTTCATAAAATCGTAATCATCAACGGTGTTTAAAAATAACTCTGTATGAATAATTTATTTTTATGTGAAAACGTAATGCAAGCAAAATAAATATTCAAACGAAGGTTGTGTGTTATTTATTACACTGTAAAGAAAATGAACAAATTACTCACAGAAAAAAAGTAACGTCATAGTACTTATGTATAGATACTTAAAGTATTAATGATAATTAATGTTAATTGCGATTGTTGTGGAAAGGACTGTCAACTATACCTTTAACCTATCTTACTATAATTATACTAATTTTATGAATGTGAAAGTTTGTGAGGACGGATGGATATTTGTTAGCTACTCAATCACGCCAAAATGGCTGAACGGATTTGGATGAAATTTGGCATACAGATAGTTTAACCAGGATTAACACACAGGATACTTTTTATCCCGGTAGTACGTTCCCGTGGGATAATTCCCGACCTTCATGCGGGCGAAGCCGCTGGCGAAAGTTAGTATGTTAATATATTATTATTCATATCGTATTCAAATGTACACACATTCCATAGAACTCTTCCAAAAAAAAGTCTAAGTTCGTAGTCACCACAAAAACGGTTAAGAAGGTTTTCTGAGCCACATTCTCAAGACCACCGGTTCAAAATAATGTGTGAATAAAACAAATTAGCTTCTCTATAGTAAAATAGTTCTCTCGTTATTAATGTATTTATTTATTTTGGAGCACTTTTCATCAGCGACATTGCCTGGCGAACGAATTGTTTGTGTTGGATCTGAATGCACATTCTGCCGAAAACGGAACTTACCTATATGTAAGTAATATGCGGGCAGATATATGTACAGGTTGGTCTTGTCTTTTAGGAAAAATTTGGATTGAGTGACAATTGAGACAGGCTACTTCATTGGATTATCACATTAACTTCCGTCCTTCAATTTAGTTCCGAGGGTTCGAGACGAAGTCTTAAATCACAACTTATCTTTTATAGTATTGTCCATACAACAGTTTGTAAAGGCTGATTGTGAATATGTACTAGGAAATTGGTTCCGGAGATCGAAATCCAAGAATTTTACGCGTTAGATGATAACATCAATCATCATAACCTTACAACTCGCACCAGTTCTCGTTATATAACAGACAATAGGAACCACGCATTTATTAATAGCAAAGATCTTGTGACCTATTTTTATTATTAAAACGTATTCTTGTGACACATACATTAATTAAAAACACATTACATGTAAACATTGGACTTGGACGCTCCTGCTGCATCTAAATGATCTTATTTTCAGAAACGTAAATTGCATTGTTATTTGCGTTGTTGACTTTGTCCTTAAATTTTATGTCCCGGAAAATATCGCCACGTGTCATCACTGATATTGAAGATAACCGCGATGTAGAGTGGTCTTAAGATCAAAAGTATACGTTCCTGACACGCTCGTGCACTTAAGTAAGCTGATATTCGAACAACTATCAAGAAGCAAGTTGTTATTCGGAAGAGAAATCAGTCTTTACATCCAGGGAAGTAACTTTTGATCATGACATTTGTCAAAGCATGGTCAAGGCCCAAGGGTCGAGTAACCACGCCTAAACTAATGTTTACTTCCTATTACATAGTCGAATGGTAAGTAGGTGGCTTGCCCCTTTGGCGGCTTCCGAATGTTGATTAAAGGACGACAAGTACATAATTGGCGCTAACCTAGACACAGAACAGACACACTGACCTTTAAAAATATACCAAACGTTAATCGGAACAAAGATTATTGTGCGTATATGGTTCAGAATCTGTATATTTTGTTTAAGGAATTATTCATTAATCACTTTTTTCTAAATATAGTCGAGGTTAATAGAATAGCTGCAATCGATTAGGAATATAACAATTATGTCATAAAATTGTGTTGTTGAGGTCACATGATAACCTCGTGGTTAGGATCGAAAATAAAAAAATAATCTTGGAAACTCTTAGTAACTGACATTATTTACAAGGATAGTATCCGATTTAGAAACAGTTAACAAAAGGCTATTTCCTTAAACACAATAATATTGAAAATGTCCTTACTGCTAGATACAAATTAATAAGTGTTTGCATTGTCACTGGGTTTTTTATTGGTTCCGTATTTTTTTTAGTGAAAACGTGATTCACGTGGACTATATTAGATGATAGTGAGGTGCATGCGCAAAGCGTAAAACGTGTGCCATAGACACAAGTCCCTTTGCCTGAGGCCTCTCTGCATATCTGAGCAGTCTTTGAAAGAGTACGTTGAGCGACCCTTTCATTTATTCACACGGCTCTCCGGGGACAGTGAGAATGTCTGAACGAGGCACTAGATAAAAATAATATGAAATTTTAACAACTTTTCTTTGATTGCATTGGTTTTTTATGTTGTCTGTACCGCTATGCTCCAGTCAGTGCAAAGTTTGGTTAGTGTGAAACAGTTACGGATTTTTTATATCTATGTTTTCTTCTATTTTATGTTTGATATCCCCTATTTCTTTTTATAGTTATAATAATATTGATGTACTTTTAAACAGGTAAATAAACTCTTTATTATTACTTATTTTTCTATAAACTAATCTTAATGATGTTAAAGTTCACAAACTGTTGTGCATAAATAAATTAATTAGATAAATAATTGTTACGTCTTTGTGTGTTTTATTGACTGTTTAGACGTTACCGCTGATTATCTTCATTAATAAATCATAGCAATTAAAGTGCAATCTTGAAACCATTAAAATAATTTTTCACTTTTTAGTGTTTTTTTGGAAGTTGGTTGTTGTTTTTTTTTTAAAAGGTGGTGAAGATAAATGGTTTGTCAGTTTGCAGTCCGTAACGAAAAATATGAGACAAAAATGAAGATCCAATAGGGATCAAAAAACAAAAATTGGGCACGGAGTCAATAGTCGGTTGCCCGTCGTCCTTTGCACTACCTAAATGATTGTTTTTTCAGTGGGATCCAAATGACAGAAGTTTTAAAGAAACCGGAAGAAAATAATGTTCCGGTAAAACTAATAATCCTTGCTACTTGACTAATGAGGTAACTTCGACTGTGCGACGCGATTCTGGTAGAACAATTTTCATGAAGTTTTCATAGAAATTGTTCTACTAAATCGCCTGTCTGCGTGAGCCTTTAATCTCCATCCAATCTGAGATTAAAATACCTTCCTTCAACATGTTTTGATTTCATATTTTAACCAAATTAGTAATACCAGTACCTACCTACCTATAGGCTATAATTATTAAAAAATAAAACGAATAACACAGATTACACAGGTATGACAGAATAACAACAATATGATATATAAATATTCAGGTATAGGAGAACCAAAACAAAACCAGACGATTGAAAAAAAATGCGACTCGACGATATAATAAGCGCCGAAAACAGATTTAGCAACATTTATAAATACCTATAAACCTGTTTTTTTCGAGAAATACCCAAACGATTACCTACAGTTGTAAACTTGTGACGAAAATAGATTTTGTAACATTTATAAATACTAAATGAATGCTGCCCCCGGTTTTGCCCACGTGGATGTCGAAAATTATCCCACGGAAACGATCTACCGGGGCAAAAAGCAGCCTATGTGTTATTCCTTAAATCATAAGCTATATGTCAGTGAAAGTTCCGTTAAAGTCGGTCGAACTGTTTCAGAGACTAGCCGAAATAAACAGACAGACAGGCAGAAAAAAATGTTAAACAATGTTTTTGTTTTTCAATGTTAAACATTCGGATCCCACTGACAAAACAATCATGTAGGTAGTGCAAAAGACGACGGGTAACCAACTATTGACTCCGTGCCCAATTTTTGTTTTTTGATCCCTGTTGGATCTTCATTTTTGTCACATATTTTTCGTTACGGGCTACAAACTCACAAACCATTTATCTTCATCACCTGTCTTTTAAATATATGGGGCTTCCTGAAAAAATCATCTTTCAGTTACATCTATCTAACGAAAATATGGTAAAAATATATTTTGTTTGTTTTAGATTTTCGACACAGTAAAAGAGACAGAACATCATACCTAATTGCCAGACTTATATATTAGTTGTAAGTATATGAAACATAAACAACTAAACATCACGCCTATATTCACGAAGGAGTAGGCAGAACATTCCGCGGAACATTCATTCTTTGGTCACCAAAATTAAAATTAATCCAATAATTAATTATAGAAGCTACAAAACAAACAAATCTAAATACAAATGGTTTCAAGATTGCACTTAAATTGCAATGATTTGTTAATGAAGATAATCAGCGGAAACGTCTAAACAGTCAATAAGATACACAAAAACGTAACAATTATTTATCTAATTAATTATTTATGCACAACCGTTTGTGAACTTTAACATCATTAGATCAGTTTATGGAAAAATAAGTAATAATAAAGAGTTTACTTTCTTCTGAAACAGTTTGGATGCTGAGGTCGTGATGGAGTCTCTTATTTGAAACATACCAAGGCGCGTTTGTTATCATTCTTAATAATTTTGACTGGAATCTTTGTATTATTTCAATATTTGATTCGGCCGCTTTGTGAATATGTGTTTCTTCCAAGTTAGGCGTCTATCCAGATATATTCCAAAATACTTAACGCAGTCCTCTTGCGGGAGAGGTATTCAGTTTAAAGTGGTAGGGGAACATGTTCCTTTCCTGTTAGCGAAAGTCACCTGAACGGACTTGGTTTCGTTGGCTTTAATTCACCAGTCTTTGAGCCATTTAGATACATTATCAAGACTATTTTGAAGCTTTTGTGCTGCTCCTTCAGGTGAACTATTTGAATACATACTTGTCTTTAATGGCTCAAAACTGCATCATATTTTTTTATCAGACCTATATCCCTTCTAATTTAAAATACTGTCTTTTAATTAATTGATAAAGAATAAGTTAAAAAGTGACTGCGTCGTTGGTTTAGTGGTCGAAAGTGCTAGTACTGAGCAGGGCCAGGAAATTTGTCTTTGGGTTTTTCTATCTGGAACTTCTCACTAACAGTTTGGAGTCGGGTTTTGTGCCTAGTTGATGGCAATAGGTCAAAGTCAAAGTCAAAGTCAAAGCATTTATTTCAAATAGGCACTTAAAAGGCACTTTTGAACGTCAACATTTACATTAAAATAGAATTGATTCTAGTCGCCCCTTCCAAAATGTAGTTTCGTATGGAGAAGAATGGGCAAGAAACTCCACCGTTACTCTTTTAAAATGTTTCAAGTACAATATTTACATTCATTATATGATTATGTGTGAAAACGATGCACCCAGAATAAAATTACCATACCAAAATGGGTAAACAGAATCAAATTGAAACAATACAGATAAATTAATTCTGTGATAGATACATGGTGTTCACACATTTACAAACATTGTAAAAGTAAGTATAGGTATGGTTCGCCCCCTACGACTAAAACATGATTGGTGAAATGCGGGTGTACTATAAATATACCTCTGCACAACCATACAAGGTAAAGAGACGTAAATCAGTTACTCCCAAAAGAAAGTTTACTTCTGTGAAATATCATTTCAACACTTCTAAAACCCAAGAACTAATTACAAGTGAAATAAACATCATTATGACTAACGGACATGAACACGGCATTTTAGGCATTGTCTAAACCACCAGCGTTTTTACCGTCATTGCCGTAAGTTCCGTTCACCTGACACGCAGTGCAACCTACAATTTCTAGGTATCGCCCTTCACTTGGAGATTGTTGATGCAACTCCGTATATTAATGGTACACTATCCGACCACTTTGGCCAAATTATACCTTTATTATGTACATACTTTGGGTGTCCTCGTGTTATATTTAGGCTGTAAGTATTTAGAAATAGTTTTTGACTGCGGCTTCGCCCGTGTGCATGTTGGAATATTCATCCACGGGAATTGACTACCGGGATTAAAAGTACCTACTCTAGAGGAATCACTATCACCACATATCCAGTTAGCTGTTGATAATAGCTGCTACATAGTTGTAGCTTCTACTTTGTTGTTTTTGAGGTGATTGGTGTTGATTTTTGGAATAAATTGCGTTGTATTTATCAATTTCTCGAAAAACTTAAAATTACATAAGATCACGCCTTATAGTCCCCGAACAGTTAGACAGAGATGTAGGTACTTACCTAAAGTACACCCAAACTTGACCAGTTATTAAAAAAAATACAAACCTCGCCGCGTCTGTCTGTTATGTCTGTCTGAGCGCGGTAAACTCTAGGTAGGTACCCTAGAAGAATCACTATCACCATCTATTAAGTATACAACAAAGGCCTCCGCCTTTGTCTGTCTCTCTGAGAGCGGCAAACTCAAAAACTCCCGAAAGGATTTTCATATGGTAATCACCATTAGACGGAGTGATTCATGAGAAAGGTTTAGGTCTATAATTCACTAAGATTTTGCGTAAATTGGCTGAAATCATGCGGGCTTCGGGGCTTTACGAGCGCCGCGTAACCAATGAAGTTACGTGAAAACCGTTTTACGTAGTTTTAATCTCGGTTGTGCGTTCGCGTGTCATTTTCCGAAATCCACGCTGTTGGAACCGCGGGCAATATTGGTTTACGCGCCGCACGCCATTAAAGCTCCGAGTCGCATGATTTTTTCTGATATCTTCAACCGTGATCGTCATATTTCAGCCAATTTACACGAAAACATAATGAATTATGCACTTAAACCTTCCTCATGAATCACTCCGTCCATTATTTAAAGTTCGGATGTTTTTGAGTTTATAGCATCCAGACAGACAGACGCAGCGGGAGACTGTTTTATAATGTGTTGGTAGTGATGATCTGTCTTCTTTGACGTTTGGTCCAAACGTGATATTTGTGTTTAAATCAAAAGTACCTACTCGTAGCAGTCTATAGCGATTATTCGAAAAGGATCAAATTAAAAACCATTCGGTAGGTACTTTTAATCCCTAACATTAGGTATTTTGCACTTAAAAAGGTTAAGTTTATACCTATCATATAACTTAAATAAACTTGATGTTTTCTTTGAAATCCTTTTAATGCTTCGGATATAAATAAAAATCCCAAAACATCTACCTGTTAAAAATATTATGTTGCCTTATACAAATATAACGCTCTTAATTCCAACAACAAATAATAAATTACCTTGTGAGACATTTGTTTGTAAACAAATGGGGTTAATGACCGATTAAAATAATAAAACTTCTTGATTTTCATATCACAACCATTCAACAAATTAAACAAACAACTAAATTGATTCGTGATATCTGTAATAAAACTAGTGCAATGTATCAAGCCATAATTTTATCTTTATTATGAAGAAAGCGAGCTTGCAGCTCATTAATTTAAGTTAATTGTTTTGATGCGAATATTATGTCTTTGACCGCGGCAAAAAAACAGGAAGAAGCGTACAAAGAACGAATCTCTAACCATCCAAACATGCTAGCAGTTAACTTGATGAATACCCAAACAGTCGCTAGAAGACTAAAAATAAAGATTCCTCAAGACCTTATTTAAGAGACTTCAAGAATAAACGGAGCAGTCACTCACTTTCATTTAATCCATTAGGTAACTTATTCATAAATATTGAATCAACACTTAATAGATAGACGTACCATATTATTGATTGATATGCTTTATCGACATTAGTATTGAATGAATACAAATGATAACCCACTGACGCACGTTAGCAGCCGATACAGAATATTTTCCATTGCAATGATATAGTTGATAATCTAAACTAGTCACTACAAACATGTTTTTTTAACGCAATTTTGCATTTGTTCTGTATCACGTTCACGTTCGCGTTTACACCCATATGTATTACCCATACTTTCTATGTATTGACGTTGTTTCAGACATTTACAGTGGGTTACATCAATTGGGTATACCAGTTGTATTAAAATTGTAATACAACTGGGGTACCACCAATTGATGCAGGCCACCGTACCTTCCTTAACTATTCTGTTCACCTTTTTGACAAATTTGTATAAAACTAGACTTTACAACTTGTTTTAGGTGTTTAATATATATAGGTACATACCTATACCTTGGTGTATACGCGGGTGAGTAAATGTAATATTTGAAGGAAAACAATATTATTGTCTAACAACAATACTGGCACGTTCAGTCTGGCCACATTGCATTAAATGGATGGTCCGTAAAAACTTAATGTCTACGCAGCCATATTCTTATTTATATTATGTAAATCATGATCAAGGCAACTCACTGTTTAATATAGAGGTCTTACTGCGTACGAGTTTATTACTTATTGACATTGAAACTGTTCATAACTGTAAAAAGACTTCCATTTTCGCGAACAATGCATCCTAATTAAAAAAAAAAAAACTTCAGTTAGCCCTACGTTAATAAAAATAACTATTTGTACAAATAAATGTTTCCGAACTTTAAAAAAAGAATAGGTATATATACATATGTAATGCCGTAGCCTACCCCTTTTACTAATAAACACAGAATAAAGTAATTCCAAGTTTAAACCTATGAAAGTGTACCTATGGTTATTCCTGGTAGGTATAACTTTTTTTTCCGTGTTTATTAGTAAGAGGTTACGTGCTTATGAGCTTGTGAAGGACCCAATTAAGTATTAAAAAAGCAAAAGGTAAATCACAAAAAAATCCGGTTATATACAACCAAAGAAGCTTAAATTTTGATAGGGAGTTAATAGTAGACAAATCTGACAAAATGTAAGTTATTTTAAAATATATTTTTTAGAAATTATATCAACAAAAAGATCAATGATGTTTTAAAGAGCTATACGGATATTTTTATAAAAGTTATTTCAGTTAAATATGTTTTATAAGTACGTATTAGCTATAGGTAGACAGACAGGTGGTTGCCAGAAAAGGAAGGGTTTCTTTATTCAGCAGTGAGTGGAACAAGCCTGCCAGTAATGATGATGATCAGCAGGTAGATATCATACTCCTTATAACGGTTCTGTCACCAATATTTAACCTTGACTTAAAAAATATATATCTTCGGAAGTGTGTACGGAAGTGGGTTGCTTCCGTAGTTTGTTTATGTACTGATCTGGCAGTAATGTGGACCGGTTATCGGTCACTCGTTGCCATTGAACTGTCCTCTCGTACTTTACAGTACGTGCTTAGTTTTTGAACTACGGTAAACATAGAGGAAATAGTCGACTAATGGCGCGGAAAAACTATATCTATTCTTCATGACTGTTAAATTGCTGAACTGCTGTGAATTTAGAATTCTTAAAGTTATATCACCATGTGAAAATAATAGGCAATCTATTGCGCATAAAATAAAATGGCGTACGTGTGGCGTAGCTTCGGTAGGCATAAGCGTAAATGTAGCGTAGGCGCTGCGTAGACGTTCCAAAGCCGTGGCGTAGGCATTGAGTTGAAAGACGTTATATTACTGCTGAGCGTTATAAAATGAACAGAAGACCATTTCCATGTTTTTTAGAAGATGCGCAATTTAATGTTTCAATTTGTATTTTATTTTCACTTTAGTGATTGTGACTAGAGTTTGAACGAACCTATATTTAATTACCGTACCTAAAAGTTTTCTGATCTCCAAGTGTAGTCGCAGAGTAGTCCAGCTCGAAATGACACGATAAATTAATCATGAACAGTAAGTAACCAATAGCTTCATTATTTATTTATTTATTTAAACTTCTCGCACACAAAAAAGGTACAAAGGCGGACTTAATGCTTCATTACTCGTTAAACAAGTCATTAACGTTCTTAAAATTATGCAGATCACGATTTGCTTGCATAGAACCGAATGTAGACACATAGATCTAGACTAGATTTTTTCCGGTACATTTGTAACTAGTTCTTATAATCTTAATCATGCTCCCAATAGTTTTTATTTTCCTTTGTAAAGTACCGAAACTAATGGCAAATGGGTGTGGCTGTTTTTATTGGTTTGAAGAAAAAACTGCCTGCTTTATGGTACTTATGTACCTACACGTGTAAAACGATGAATACACTTAGCGAAATAATAAAAAAATACATTAAAAACTGCCAGTCGAAGAACTGCAACTGTTCGAGCTTGATGGGCAAATTGTTATTAGGGGTTTTCCATCAGGATATTGTTTTATCGTCTGGCTGTTCCTAGCATAGTGACGAAGTGCCTACTATACCTACACCTTTATCTACCGATTAAATTTTATAAATTGTTTTCTTTTCAATTTAAACTGCATATAGTTTCGTTATCATGCAAGTAATCAAGGAGTACCTACTTATCTGTAAACTGTAAAATATGTCTATTATTTTCGACTGAGTGCTGACTGATTGTACTTGAGAAGAAAATCGTTTTCCAGTGTTCCTTGACGTTTGTTAACGCATTTTACTCACATAAGGCTATAATCTTAAAATTTCTGAGAAAGATAAATAAAATACTATGGAATCAGAATCAGTACATATGGATAAGGAAATGTTGTTGGGAGCTTGTAATCTAATCAGTTTTAAGAGCAAATTGCTGTCTTTAAGGGCCGTTGACACGTGCCATAACCACACCACACCACAGCGACAAAATGTGGGTAAGTTGTTGCAGTTGTGATGTGGTTACGTTGTGGCTAGTGTTTGCAGAGAGATCGATTTCGGCTGTGACAGTGCCGTCGCGTCTACGCAACGTTGCGATTGCGTTGTGGTTGCGACGTCGTCTTAATGTGGTCGGTATCGCCCACACGACATCACATTGAATCATATTAGTCACTTTAAAAATAAAAAATAAACGTATTATTTGTAGGCGATTCATGTAGGATAGGAGTTCGTTTTTCTCCTATTCTAGTAAGATAAATATTTGTTTGTTAACTATATTGCATAAAATTTAAGCCGTGTCAATGGCATACGTATGCTGGAGATGGCGATTCACACACAAACAAATTAGCTTCGTGCGAGTCGCTTACAGAAAATAATAAGTAAAAGTGCCGATTTACCGTATCTGGCGAGTAAATTCGTTCGAATCGACTAATAAGCCGATTTTGGCGACCAAATGTGGTCCGTGTGAATAAACCACCCTTTTTCATACAAATTAGCGCCCGTCCAAGTATTATCGTTGTGGTTGTGGTACGTGTGATTGGGCCCTTAGTCGCTTTCGTAGATTACGAGTTGGTATGGCAACGGACTGCCAAACAATAAAAATAAATAATAGTTTAAAAAAAAACTAAAAAACACGCTATAAAAACCAAACTAAAAAAGGAGAAAATAATTTAATTCAATTAAAAAGCATGGGGTGCTTTTTGAGGTATTTTTTATAATCAATTAATGTCAAGCACCCCACGCTTTTTAATTAAATTAAATTATTTTCTCCTTTTTTAGTTTGGTGATTTTTTCAGTTTTTTTTCCTTTATTTTTTTTTCAATTTTTTTTTCAATTATTGAATTGTCATCGGTCCTTGATAATTTTACAAAGTTTAAATTAAATCTGACCGTTTAAAGTGGGTCAAAATAGCGCCCAAAGGAGTCGGTGACAAACATACAAACATACAAGTGAAGCTAATATAAAGCGTGTAAAAACTGCTTGTTCCAACGTCTGTTTCTGACTATAGGTAAAGAGTCTACCTAGCAAACATTAGACTTCATTTTTCAATGATTATAGCCGCTCCAAATGGGATTTTACATAAACATAACCAAAACCACTAGACCTCGACAAGCAAAGACAATTTGCATATTTAAGACATCATGTAGGTATGGTAGTTGTTATCATTGAACAATATAACAAAAGAAAATGAGTACAGTAATTTTCCTAAGTTGATAAGTGATCTACGCAGGCTGTTGGCTCCGTTGAATGTTTGGTCTAAGGCTTAGTCAAAACTAAACCGGTGACCGGTCTGATGTCTTCTATAATTCTATAATAACAGTTGTAGTACCTATACAAGGTGGAGACGCCAATACGACAGTAAATTAAACTGCTTGTACTTACATCTAATGAAGTTCCCGGATTTAATGAAAATATCCAATAGTTTTGTCCAGTCGACTGATCTGCGAAATCCTTAATCGGCCCGTTCATTTACTACTATTTCGATGTTAGGATTGATTTGAAAGGTAGTTTGATAGTTCCAAAAATTATTATTGTATTGTTTTCTCCACATTGTATAAAATATCAAATGGTAAAATTGTTTAACAGAAGAACTCTTAACCCGAATAAACTCAGAAAAGATGTAAGTATAGTTATGAATGTTTTGAACGGAAACCCAAGTTTTACTAAGCTATAGATCATCGAGATTGATTTATTTTTGAATAGCGAAGAAATGAACACTTGAATAATAATTATTCGTGTGGAAACATTTGGAAATAAAAGTTAAAGAGAATGGATTTGTTTTCTAAAGGACCTTAGAACACAAATTGTTACTTATCTGCCACACACAGATTGTCGCAATAAATATTGCCTAAGTTGAGCATTTAACTGCTAAGCATGGCGGCAGCACTCACTTGTTGTTAAATGCAATACCTGTGCGTAAAGTTACAACACACTATAGTTTGCAATCATTGTATTGTATCGCAAAAAACACCTATAAATCAAACTTTTTACACATTTTACGAAATAACCCAGAACTACATTAAGCTAAGCCTACAAAAAAGTTTTATGTTTTATTTCGGAACATGTGTAAGCAGAATAAATAGGCCTGTTACACTAATGTGTATACATTACAGCAATTACACTTAATTAATTTATCTCGAGCATGCAATAAAGGTATATTTAGCAAAACAGAACAATTAACGTTTTTATTTTTAACAACATTCAAATTTAAGTGGTGTAGCTTCCTCCTGCAAAAATGTGCAAAACATTATGAGATACCGGGTGTGTGATAGAATAGGATCTTTAGGATCTTACTTAGTTAGGCATGGTAAACACTTCCAACAGGGGCTTGGGACTAAGTAAGAACAGTCACACGAGTCGATCGATCAGGTTAAGGCGGTGATTTCTTGAAAACGCTCAAAAAGGTGGTTTTTTAAACCAGTTTATCTCTTCCGTAAATAATTTTGAAAGCAAACCAAAAAATGTATGATATTTTCAAGTCTTTTTTTCATACAGTGATGGAATTCAAAATATAATTAAACATACGTTAATGCAACTTTAAAACCAGTTTATCCCTTCAATAACACTTATAATTATAATAAAAAATATACCATAAAATTTCAAATGCCAAACTGCATCCAGTGATGGATAATTTATTAATAAATAGTTAATATCTAATTTTATACGATTTTATTTGTATTTTTACGACAATGCTTGCTCATTTATTATTCGAATTTATTACAACAGATTTTAACCCGTATCGGATTGCAATAAGAACTATTATCGCTCATAACGACAACATTTATAGTTACCAGGACCATAAGCTACTTTTGCCGCGGTAGGTCCGTGGATGTGCGACCATCTATCGTTCCATACCAAGAGTACCTCGACCCTTCCGTGACTCGCAAAGCACGTTAAGCCGTTGGTATTGTCATTTGTCGGGTTGTCAGAAACCCGAAAGTCTGATAATCAGTCTTACCAATAGGTAACGTATTACTCAGTCACTGGGTTGTGGAGGTCAGATAGGCAGTCTCTTTGTAAAATACTGGTATTTAGCTGCACCCGGGTTGACTGGAAGCCGACCTCAAAATAGTTGGGAAAAGGCTATGCAGATAATGGTAAACACCTCATAAAAAAGGTAGTTAGTAAAGTAAGTAGTAACCATGCTTAGGTTATTACTCTTTGCTACATAATTATTATACGAACTAAAAATAACAAACTGCTTATTCGTTCATGAGTTAGCAGTTGAGTTATTTTTGGGTACTTAACGATAGATAAATGCTAATTACCACTAAGACACCACTGGGTAATTTTGAGAAAAACCCAAAACGGAGCGCGAGTAAGTACCTGGATTGTAATATTTTTTGCCCATAAAATGTTGGTTTTCCTTTCATACTTAATTATGATATACTAGCTTTTGCCAGCAGGTTCGCTGGCGTGGAGGTCGGTGTATTATACATATAAACCTTCTTCTTGAATCACTCTGTCTATTGCTGAAAACTACATTAAAATCCGTTGCGGAGTTTAAAAGATCTAAGCGTACAGACACGAAAAGCGACTTTGTAGAGATATACCTCAGGACACACAATTCAGATTCAGACATAATTTTTACTACATGAGAATTTTGTATCGAAGAAACAAAAGCGTTTAGAAGGTGCTATTTTAGGGCTGCAAGTGTATATTTCCCGGTAGACAGTGTTGTAACGTTGCGATTGTTGCGAATGGTCGGTTATGGAGGTACCAGCATTGTCGGCTTGCAGCGATGCATACGAGGCGCTGATTGCACCCAGCGCGAGCGCTGTGATCACGGCACGCGCTCGACCGAATAGATTGGAATAGAACGTAGCCCTTCCCTATTTGTATGGACTTTAGTACACTTCTGGCACATAAAATATACCACGCCTTTTAGTGGATAAAAAAACTTGTAAAAGTATTTATTACAATGAAAATATTAAAAAATACTTAGTATATCCAAAAAATGCAGTTCATTGGTTGGTGAGATAATGTAAGTAGGTATTCGTAAATTGTTGTGGTTTGTAGCTGATTTTGCTTGTGATCTTAAGAAAATGTTTTGCTTTCGCAGGAAAACTGCACAATAGGGTATACCTATAAATAGATGTTTTTGTTAATGAAGCCTGCATTTAAAACAAAAAAACACTACCTATTATTCTAAGACTAGTGTTTAAAAACAAGTTGGACTTATTATTAAGAATAATGACTAAATAAATCTAGAAGTTTTTATGAATAAAAACTTGATAGTTAAAAATAGTAAGATGTATTTTATAACCTTCATGTGTTTTAATTTAATTTGTTTTCAACATAATTGGCAATTTGTACAAAATAACTGCACTGTGAGATAGATATTCAAATGGTTATACTTAACTCTGATTTTTAATTTGCTAGACTAATGCCCGTTTTCACCGACATCCCCTAAGTTTATGGGATCCCCTAAGCATGGTTAGGGGGCTGTTAAAAGGTGGTTTCTGTTTCACCAACAGTAAGGGGTCAGTTAAACGCTAAAAGGTCCCCTAAATTTAGGTGGCCGAAATGTGGGCCCATAAACCGGCATTTACGTATGTGATCTCTCAAGCAACGAACATGGATAATGATATATTAGAATTTGTTGAAAATTTTGAAACTTTTTCTACTATATTCATCATAAATAATAGTCGTAGACCAAAGATATTTCTGAAACGACCAAACTACTTCGAAATTTTAATGAAACTGACTTTTTTTGGAGTTATCAGCTCATAAAATAAAAATTTGCTGACAATTTGCAAATTTGCGTTAAATTGGTAAAATATACCTTACGATGCACATTCACTAGGTTACCAAACAAACAATCTTAACTAATTATGTTCCAACTCTCTATCTAGTCGCGGGCTCGAACTCACTGGTGAGCCTGGCTAAAAAGCACGCTGTCTCATCAGCCATCGTGTCCGACAAAGGACGCTAGTCTACACGCACGTTATTGAGTGAGATGCAGGATCATTTGTAGTAAAACAGTTAAATTAAGAAAAGTCCTTCGGAAGATCGAGTTTTATGAAAAACCCACTGTATAAATCAATTACAAATAAAGTTTATTGAACTTTTCGATATTTGAGCTTTGTCACTACTGACTTGGCTTTGAAGGTATTACACTTCTTACACACCCAACGTTAGGTTAAATTAGCAAGAAAAACTAATCTTTGTTGGCTCATAACTGTTTAATGGCTTTTTATTTTAGTATTCTATTTTCGCACAGACAATATTAATAATGAGACAAAACTATACCATGTTTAATTTTTGATGTACATTGTCAACCATGGAGTATACACTCCCGAAGTTTGTATGGAAATATTTTTGACTAGATTATTCATAATAAACTCTTTGCAAATGCCAAAAATAAAAACAAATCCTACGTCACGACGTCACAATTGAAAGAAGTGTCAAATACAAATAAGACCACAGATAACACGCGACGTTTCGTAATGTGTACACAGAGTAAATAAGTAAGAAAACATGAAATTCATAAAAAATGTGAATGAAATAATATATAATATTGCTATCAAAACACGATTTATAAATATTTGTATCCATATAAGTGTATACTTTAGAGAATTTTTTAAAAAGCTATCTTGTTACAAAGTTCATAGACGAATCAGTCACTATTATCGAGAACAAAACGTCACATAGATATGTGTCCCCTAGTTAGGAGGTAAAAATGATGGTGAAATGAAATTTAATTTAGTGGCTAGTTTAGGGGAGCTTTTAAGCTAAAAGTCCCATACGTAGGTGGTAGTTTAGGGGATGTCGGTGAAAACGGGCATTAAATTGTCAGCTGCGATCGACTTTTTCTTCAACATGACAGCAAGGCGATAGTAACAGCTGTCATTTTGGTCTAGCAAATTATAAATCAGAGTGTAGAAGCTTTTTCTTTGTCATCAGCCTTACAACTTATTTGTTAACAATTAAGTAAATAAGTTATGGAATAATTATGGTATTTCCATAACTTACTTACTTTAAAGTAGGTACTTTATAAAGGAAAACTTTAAAACTGCAACACCCACAGAAGTGAAATTGAGATGTTATGATCAGAGTGTCGAACTTTCAATTCGTCTATGAAGCAAAATGCCTAAAATTAATGTCTACACAGCAAATTGCCTAAGCTGTAAATCGCCTAGAGATCAAAATGTTTAACAAGCAAAATGCCTAAAATGCAATAATTTCTAAGTAGTAAATCGCCTGGAGATCAAATGCATTGCATTGCCATAGAGCTCGTTGACTTTTAATAATTTTAAACTTTAAAATCTGGATGCCCAAGCGAGCTTCACTTGGTTTTTTTTGTATTCGTTTTCTAAAAATTAAACCTGGCTAGATCGGTTTATCGCCCCCGAAACCCCCTGCATACTAAGCGTCAGGGGCAACCCGAGTTTCGGTTTTGTTAGGTTCCTTTAAACCCTGCACACAAAAATAGGGAGCCCCATGCGGTGGGGCTCCTTCAACCTGGCGTCGACCGCCTTCTTCTGTAATATAACAACCAGAAGAGAACGAGAATTTCATGAAATGCGACCATTTCATGAAATTCTCGAGCATTTGATGAACTGGTATAATAATAAGGTTTGGTTCAAATGCTGCATCGTCATATTGCAAGGCAGGCATTTTGCTTCATATTCAGAATAAGGTTTAGTTCAAATACTGAATAGACATATTGCAAGGTAAGCATTGTGCTTCCTATTCAATATAAGGTTTAGGCAATACTTGGCATAGACGTTTTGATTTCTAGTCAGCATGATCATAAAGGAAATTGAGAGCGCTGTTTTTGATTATTCACAGACTACCGAAACAATGTATTGGTATTCAGTTTAAAAATAGACTAGCTACAGGAAAACTATTTAAAAACGACGTAGCCTTACTAACAATAAAAATATATGAAAATGGTAAAACATCATAATTATCAAAATTTATATTAAGTATAATAACCCAGTTAAAAAAATAGGTGTTTGTATAGATTTTTAAGAGGTTGTTCAGGGTATGTTTATTTGTTGAAAAAACATGTTATACTTACCTATTTTTAATAGATAAATGTATACTTATGATGTAAGAGTACAAGTTCGAGATACGATGCCCCGTTATTTCCAAATAAAGTTTTCCTTGTTTTTGTTTAGAATTTCTCTTCTTTCCTTGTTGACGAAAGAACAAGGAAAGAACATAAATTGAACATGGTCAATGCATTTAAAAATCATAAATGTTCCTTCCTGTAAACTTACTCAGATTGCAAAAATAAATAAATTTCCAATGCATTTACTGGTAATAAATAAAAAATATCAACCTTGTGTGGTGTGGACTATGCGTATATAATAACGTGCTTGTCCTTCGACCATGTCAATCAAAATTAGCAAGTCACATAGTTGCTCGCTAATTGTGCTACCTACTTAGGTACAAACCGATCTTTCTAGTTACCGTGGTAATTATTTTTTAGTATTTATAAGTCTTAATTGACCTACAATACGACCTTTAGCGAATACAACGTTGTTAACTTTATTTTTAAAAGTAAAAACATCATACTTACATTCATTTAATAAAACCTCAGTCATTATTATTTTTTTAGGGTTCTGTAGCCAAATGGCAAAACGCAATCTCTTATAATTTCATCATGTCCGTCTGTCCGGAAGTTACACAGTCATTTTATTTGGTCACTATTGGCACTATATCGATGAACCGCTAAACAACGGTGTAGGAAAATACGAATATAACATTTCGCGGTAGTAGAAACTCAATGCACATAAGTAAGCGCATGTTATTTCTGAAAGACAAGGCTTAGTTTTTGTGACATGCCATCTTATTTGGCAGACATAACTTTGATTTGCGCCTCATGTTCTGAGCCGCCATAAAGTTTGAATCTGGCTGTATGTAGGTAGAGTTTTTTTTGGCAATTTGGTAGATAATGTTACAAGCACAGATAACAAAAAAAATCAGGTTCTACTTGTTCTAGTTTGGTTTATTTTTATAACATACATACTGGGTCAGCTTTTTTAATGTCTTGGCGGTAGATTTCTTTTAACTCTCGATGTGACAGTTTGGTGCGATGACGTACCTCACCTAATTGTCCTTAGGTGTTCAATCGGTAGCTATAATAATAAAGTCTATTGAACTCAAGCTTACTTACAAAACCAACTGAATACATTATTATTTTCGATATATTATGTTGAAGGCCCTATGTTGGTGGCAGATGAAAGCGAAGCGCAAACTGAAACCATGAATTCAGCACATGATTCTAGACTTTAGCCCCCTTATTACAAAACAAGACTTTTCTTTAGGTTGTTTTAAATCATTCAGCCTGTTTTTGAAAAAAGAACCTAACTGAAATCGAAATACAGTTCCTTTTACAAAACGTCAGTTTTCGTCAACTTAGTCCAGCACCCTAATTGCGTAACACGCGATTAATCATAATCGTTTTCATTTTGACTGTTCAACAATATTCATTGCATTATTAACGTTATTGAGCAGACGCATTTTTCGAACATATGAAGCAATGGTTTAGCCATCTGTTTCAAAACGAAACAAATTATGATGAATCATGAGTTACGCAATTAGGGTGCAGTTCTAAATTGTGAATGAATTCATGGTTACAGTTTGCGCACTGGTTAAAAACTTACCCTGTATACAGGGTGTAAGAGGAACGCTTCCTACGCCAGAACGTAGGTTATATACAACCTAAATGCAAACGGATACCAATAACCTTTCGCCTTAAATTGGTTATTTTGCATCAATTTAAAACGTTTGACATTTCTGTAATGTTTCTACTTATTTTATTTTGGCGGCACTTTACAAAGGATGCCTAAACCTAAATTCGCCGCCTGGACTTAGGTTCGTTTCTAAATGTGTTTAATCTCAAGTAATGGTTCATTTAACTGTTCTCACAGCATAGTGAACAAAAAATGCAAAAAAAAATTGGTAAAATTGAAAAACAATCTAGATTTTTTAATGGTTCTGTATCGAGAATCACTAGCCCTATCACCAGCTGTCTTCGTTTTCGGAAGCATTTCTCTTACACCCTGTAGGTATAGTAAAAATATTTCGTCTGTTTATCAAAAGTGAATCAGCTGTTTTAAAAGTGTAATACCTAAGTGGGCAAAATGTATGGAACAGCAAATTCTTTTTATGGCCGACGAAAAATTTCAACGCACGTTCAGAATCATATATCTACTGAATCCGAGGTTACAGGTTGCGTGTCAATGTCCCTACTCATACCGGATCTGTATGAGTAGAGGCATTTGACCTGCAGTGTGACAGTTACGGGCCAGCGCCCACTGGCAGCACGGCACGGCAAGGGATTTTTAAGCCACGAATAGAAGTAAAACTTAATAGTATGATGGTAAAATTCAAATTTCAACAGCAACGATGCCGCGGTATCCATAAGCATGCCGCGACGTCCTTAGGCATCATCATTTAAATTTGAATTTTATTGTCTTACATTTCAGTTATATTCCTAATCGTTGCATAAAAATCCCTTGCCGTGCCGTGCCGTTAGTCCGGCCCAGGCCTCAGGCCTTTGCGGGCTGGCACGTACGGCGACATATCAAGCTATACATTTCCAGTCTATGCTGACTTCTCACTGTAGGAAAAGCCAATACAATGCGAGGTCAGCAAAAACTGGAAATGTATAGCTTGATATGTCGCCGTGTGTACCTATTAAGTTAAGTCTCAGACAAAAAATCTGTTGTTTAGTTTATTTATTAGGATTCAGATATGACATTTGGTTAATAACAAGCTATCTATTTGCTTTGCTTGTGACAGGTGAAACTGTCCGCGTTCGAAGTTTTTTTATTTTATTTGCACTAATGTCCGCCAACGTAACATAAGTCTAATCTTAATTCATTCGAGCTGTGCCTATTTTTTATATTTTTACATAGGAAGGCTACGTTCATCTATATCTTGAATGCCAGTCTCGAAAAAACTTTAACTAACTTTTTGTTCTTTGAGGTAAGATCAGCTACAAAACTCGACTATCACTTGATTTTTGTTCATTATTAATATTCACAATAAAACTAAATGCTGCGAAAATCATGCGATTACTTTTTGGCATTAAATTAAATCATTTTGTATTATTATCACATTTAAACGATTAAGGGCTGATTTTTCAATAGTCAGATAGCTTTTATCTGAGGAATAAATCTGACAGTTTGGGAAATTTTCTATACAAAAGCTGTCAAACCGGCATATTTATTCCTCAGTTAATAAAAGTTATCTGACTATTGAAAAATTAGCAAAGTAACGTAAGTCTAGTCGATAACACCAACATTTGTTGCTGAATTTAACGTTTTAGTTTCGTACCGGCGACGTAATAATATTAAATTTATTATTAATCAGTTTATTTCAGATAATAAAAATTAATCCATACAAATGATAAAATAGAGAAATAAATTAAATTTATTAAATATTGTGTTAGTCAAATCGTATACACTATGTTAGTCAATTCCCATCACATCATTTTTTTCACATAAATACATCATTTTTTTAATTTTGACATATGAATTAACTATTTACATAAAAGACTTATTTATAATTCATAAAAGTGTTCATACAACACTCGTATTAGGATTTTACACGACTTTGAGTGATAGGCTTACGAAATCAATAAATAATGTTGTTTATGTTGTACGAGTATATTTCTCAGATTTAGTATAAAATGAAATTCGCCAACTTATGATTTGCAATAAAATCATCTGTACTATACATGTAGGTACATCGTTGAGAAAAATATCTGTAACCTTGTGGTTTTTTAACCGACTTCAAAAAAAAAGGAGGAGGTTCTCAATTCGACTGTATTTTTAATTTTTATGTTTGTTAGCTCAGAACTTTCGACTGGGTGAACCGATTTTGATGATTCTTTTTTATTTGAAGCTGGTGCTTCCAGTGTGGTCCCATTTAATGTGATATAGATCTGATGATGCGTTTCGGAGACAGACAACGGAACTCTTCAAAAAATGACAGCAAATCAACCGCGATTGTTGATAAATATGCATTGATTTTGCCCGACCTGGGAATCAAACTCAGTTCATATTTCGTGCTCAGCACTCAGCGCTTGCGACCACTCGACCAACGAGGCAGTAATATAATACTGTCAAGTCAGTTAAATAATGTCCGTTATATTAAATACTCAATTAAGTGCATATAAATCTGGTACAAAAGAAAGGCATAGATTGCAACGGTTGCATAAAATAGACGTAAGTAATGTTCTACCGAAGAAAATGGGTCAGTGAGTGCTACGGTATAACCAGAACAACTATCATTGCTGATGTTATTGCAATCCTTAAATAAAACGCTTTGCTATGTACGGTCAAGTGCCAGTCAAACTAACACTTAGAACTACAACTACTACCCATAATGCCAATAACCGGCGCTGTCATTGTATAATCGTTACCAAGAAAGTGCGGCTGACTGTACAATACTACACAATTTAGATAAAAACGTACTTATAGCTATCTTACATACCAAGACCCCTCCGTCCCTTGGAAAGCGGTCCCGGCTGTACTTCGTGGATCTTTGACAGTCGTTACGGATCGTCAGAAGCCCGAAAGTCTGACAACTAGTCTTACCAAGGGATATCGTGTTACCCAGTTACTGGGTTGTGGAGGTCAGATAGGCAGTCGCTCCATGTAAAATACTGGTATTCGGCTGCATCCGGTAAGACTGGAAGCCAACCCCAACGTAGTTGGGAAAAGGCTGGGCAGATGATGATGATGTGTAGCTATCTACCTCGACTGTGACGCGCTACTGCTGAGCCTGAGGTCCTAGGTTCGGTTACCAGGTCAGGCAAAGTGTTATTGGGTTTTTCAACTGGCTCTTTGAGCAGTAGCCCGGAGTACAGATTTATGCTCGGTTCATGGGAAATGGCTCGCCCCCTTTTTACATTGGACTTAATCAGAACTGGAGAGAAACGTGGGTGTTTTATAGACACCTCTGCCCAACCTTCGGGGAAACAATTTGTGATGATAAGTTATTTTAATCTTTACATAGTTTAAAACAAAGTCGCTTTTCGTGTTTATACGCTTAGATATTTTAAACTACGCAACAGATTTTAATGAGGTTTTCATCAATAGACAGTGATTCAAGGAACGGTTTAATATGTATAACACCCTGACCTACACACGGGAGAAGCCGCTGGGAAAAGCTAGTAAAATATAATATAGCACTTCATATTATTAGCGGTAAGCAGGACAAATTAGAGACGAATAATGTCGGCAGGAATTGTGTTTCAGCAACATGGGGAGGCGAGATAATAAACACCTAATTCTCTAGCTACGTTTTCAAGGTGTAAACCATATATGTTTTATATGCTTGGTTTTATTTTATACTCTTTTGATAAGAGATGTACTTGCACCAGAATTGGTGGAATATAATTAGGGTAAGCACCAACATTTTCTATATACCTATGTAATTTATTTTATTTTCAATTTAATTTATGGGGCCCGAGTGCACGTCTTCTCTTTAAGGAAATTTCTCGCCAGCTGGTCGACACTTCACGTGACCAGAGGGCTGGGTCGTTCTTTGGCCAAAGTACTGGCAGCATTGCCACGTTGAATGGCAATGCTAATTGCATTGCCATTCAACGTGGCAATGCTGCCAGTCTTCTGGGCACGTTTCCTGATGACAGCGATGCGGAGGAATACTTCGACGCCTAAGTGTCCTTTTGCTTTTTGTATTTATTTTGTATCACGTAGTACTTTTGATAAATAAATACACTTAATAAATAAAAAATTGTATGAATAAAATTAAAGTGTCTATTTGTAATTTACAAAATAGCAGCTTTTACTAAATGTAGAGGTATAATTATACGGTACACTATTGAAAAAAAAAATGTTGTTGACTTCTGTCTGTCTGTTTGTTCCAGTTAATCGCCGAAGTTGCTGGATCGATTTTGATGAAATTTGGTGTGGGGATACTTTGAACTTGTTTATCGACATTAAGCTCAAATTCAAATAAACTTTTCTGTGTTTTCCTTCTCTTTATAATTTTAGTTAAAATAAATTGTATTTAAACAGGAGTAAACTTTTGCTGAAAAATAATCAGATTTTTTCATTTTCAGCCAGAAACCTAGAGGTTAGTATTTTAACTGAGATATAATTAGATAAACATGGTTTTGACTCGCACTGACGCATTTACATAATTAAAGTAATTAAACGGATTTGTCGATTAATAAATTAAGTATTCTTTATTCCTCGTTTAGTTATATTTTTATTGTTTGTTATCGTTTCGCTTACACTCATTTCACGCTTGAATTTTATTGGTACGCGGTTTAATTAAACAAAATCGCTGCGGATCGAAAGGGTTGATGGTATTTGGAAATTAGTATAGGTACTAGTTTATTCGTTACTAAAATGTTTTAATACGCAACACGTGTAGTTCGAGTAGGTCCATTTATACATAGTAGTACATTACCTACTCGTTCCTGAAATATAGTGATTCCCATAAATACCTATTGAATAAGTGCGTTGAATGTTTTAAATAAACCAAGGATCCTTACAAAGTCATTAAATAAAGAATGGCTAAAAAAACGCTAAAACAAAATAATAGGTACTCACTCTTGAACAGACCCATCTTGAAACACTTTCTCATAATGTCGGGAAATGTATTAACTTTATTTACGTCGCCCATATATGGTGAGCACTTCCTACCTCTAGTCTTTAAAACAAATATCTCTACTATATCATTAATTAATCAAATAAATTAAAACTGAAATCAAAAGTCTATGAAAAAAAATAAAGTTACGAAAACTCGTGAAAATGGTTTGTTGAACGTTCACGTAGCCGGCTCGCTACGACCTGATACATTATCAGACTGAAGCGTCGTCGCAGGCGCAGCCACCGCGCGACCGGCGCGCGCGCCGATCTCATTGCCACGCTCCGTATAAATCAGACGCGCGGATTATCTTATTAAGCTTCGAATATTAGTATCATAAGAGCCCACTGTTTGTGTGTAAACAAACAGAAATGTAGACGATTGTAATTATGCGTTTACTACGTAGCATTTTAATTGATGCCTGAAACGAGATAGACTATAACAGATCATTGAAGCGTATCGTGTGTGTGCTCTTATTAATTTTATAGCAGCGAACATCAATCTAGATTCTAGTACCTACCTAACTACCTACATATTTAATTACACAGTAGGTTAAAGGAGCCGCTTCTCAAGTAACAGGCGCATAAGGTTCAGGGTTCAAAATATGGAAAGTAGGTAATAATATTACTTTTGTCCTTTTACAAGATCAAGTTCTTTAAACTATGCAACTTACAGTGAAGGTAAACATCGCGAGGAAGGCTATATATTGTGCTTATTATCAAAAATACGCAGTCTGCATGGGTAACTATCGATGCTCGTTATTTCTATGTGGTTCAGCAAGGACATTGAGCCAGGATGATGATATAGAAATGAAGTACAGCTCTTTCAACGGAGGTGCCAAACTACCACACCGACAGAAACGGCCTCTAAACTGGAATCTGGAAACTCTAAACTGGGCCTCTTCAATGGCGGTCCAGCATCCTAGTTTTGGAGGATATTTCTTATCTTATATATTACTTCATAGTTTTAATAGAAACAGCTACGCAAATTGCGAAAATAACGCAATAACGCGTGGTTGAACTGTCGAAATTAACCTATTGACCGCTTAGTTTTATATCGATTGGCGTGCCCCCAGCGCCCAGCTCATAAATCAAAAAAATTATATACCCGCAACGAATAGGGTCGTGCATTGAAATAAAACTAAGAACGAACAATAGGTTCTCAGTCGTATAAATACGACTGAGGCGGCACGGGCACGAAGACGTTTGTCGTATTAATCCGACTGGAGGGGTTAAAGGGTTGAAGAAATGTGGATGAATTGTAATTTTGTGTGTTACGCGCAATAACCCCGCAGATCATCATCATTCTCCTGCGCTATCCCAATTTATTCGCTATCCCAATTGTTCCATGTGGTGCCGGACGTAAAAGAATAGCACCATCCCATTTCTTCCCATGGGTGTCGTAGAAGGCGACTAAGGGACTTACGAATGGTTAGCAGCGTTCTCTATGCATTTTACCACCATACTGCGATCGCCAACCCGCCTGCCAAGCGTCGCGATTATGGCAAACCACCTCCTTTTGGGGGAGGCTTATGTCCAGCAATGGACGTCTTTCGGCTGAAATGATGACCTTGCGCTCAAATTTTTAGTCGGTTATAAAAAATAAATTTGCTGTTTCATATACCTATTTTGATGTTATAGGTATTGACATTTTTTATGAACCAGCAGAGATTTTTTTTTAAACTGAGGAATTTAAATTCTAGAACCGTTTGTTGAATTCATAGTTACAGTTAGCGCGTCGTTGGCCCCGCACCACCCTGTATACTTGAAAATTAAGTTATTTTATTTTTATTGACGTCTCTAAAATCAAAATCAAAAGTCATTTATTCAAACTAGGCTGAGAGTCAGCTCTTTTTGAACGTCAAAATAAAATTACATAAGACAGTCCCCCCAAAAACGCCCGCCCTTCACCACTTCCTAGTGCTTTAGCTGGGAAGAAGAAGTAGCGGAACAAACTCCCCAGCAGCACAGCTGTCTGTTAAGTTAGAAGAACTTGATTCTATACAATAATAGGTAATAAAAATTACGAAACACAAAAAAAAAACATAAAATTTGCCATATGTCAGCTAGCACACGCCAATATACCATCAAAAATTGGAAACTAAAAATAATAGAAAATTAAAATAAAACGTAAAAACTTCCAATCTAAATAAAAGCCTCTAGGCATAAAGGGCATGCCCGCTTACATATGCAATTCTGCATTATGCAAATATAGCTATAACTTAAAGTAACAAAAGTTAAACTAGGACCTCTGGACTAAAATTAAAAAACTTAATACAATTAACAATAACAAAACCATGGTCAGCAAGACGACCAGTCACCACGAGCAGCACCCGTTCACGAGCATAACGCAAAGATCAGCCATTACCCCCCTCGCCATATTTGAGGGAAGGAGGCAACCCGACCCCCGACGCTACCGCAAGCAGTGACATCTAAGGGAGCATGACGAACTTGCTGCCGGTTGCACTGGCAAGAATAATCATGAATTGTCGAGGACGCTAGCTAACTACATATTGCAATACTACTCATTAAAAAAAAAACATTGTAATGAGTAGATTAAGTCAACAAATAAATGAAAAAAAAAGAAAAACTGAATTATACAGTCAGATAAAAAAAGCAATTATATGAAATAACATAATGATATAACCTGTCAGTGGGTAAGCTAATTCTGGTGAAAGAACACAAACATTGTCTTGAGTTAATCACAGCGACCAACAATTCTTATCATTTAAGTAGTCGTTGATCGAATAGTATGCCTTTGATCAAAGGGTGGATTTTACTTTAGCTTTAAACGCGCTAAAATGCAAATCTAGCAAGGAAGAGGGTAGCTTGTTATAGAAGGTTATACCCAGACCTACAAATGAGTTATGAACCTTATGTAGCCGGTGAAAGGGAACACGTAGTTTGTCCTTATTTCTAGTATTAATACTCTGAGTACCAAAGTAATTGTCAATTGTTTAATTAGATGATCTGAGTGTTGGATTTTTATGAGTATGCTTTTAACAATAGGTCGTTAATTTTGCATTACACCGACAGAGAAATGATGATAAGAGATGGTTTGTTTTCTTTTACCTATTATATGAATACATTGAAATTAATATGTAGTGTCTAGTGTTCGTTAATTTCCATTTATTTTCGGTAATGTTTTATCCAATATAAATGTGAAAGTTTTTATATTTAGATGTTTGTTACTCAATCACGCAACAACGGCTGAACGTATAAATTTCGCTTAAATCCATAAAATAGCCTGGATACAATATATAGGATACTTTTTATCCCGGTAATACGTTCCCGTGGCACAATTTTCGACCACCACGCGGGGAAGCCGCTGGCAAAAGCTAAATGTAGATAATAATAAAGAGTACCTGTGAACATATGTTTGTATTGTCATAAGAAATGATCTAAAACCAATCATGCTATTGCGAAGATCGCCCTGAGGACACGGTGGAGCATACAGAGGAGGTCTGCCGGGCTTGGGTGGAGCACCGCCTGTCCTCGTGGAGGCGATCGGCGGCGGCGATCTCTCGCGTCCGGCCCTGGTCCAGGCCATATGGTACGGAGCGAGAGTGCATGGTTAGCCGTCACCTCCTTCTGCGAAGCAGTAATGCTCGCGCAAGAGGGAGGCGGCGCACGTGAGGGAGAGGCAGTATATGCGCCCTCACGGCCTTAGTCACCGCGGGAGACGCCCTGGGCGTCGGGAATCCCAGGCTGATTCCCGGCCACCGTAGGCGCGGGATTGCGGACGGCGAGTAATGGGTAGCTCGCTGTCTGGTAAGGACCAACCTCGGGTCGACGGCGCGTTTGGTTCCACGCGCGCCTCAAAGAGATGTCAGTACCAACTGGTGGGGTCCGCAAGGGCCGATGCCTGTCAGGGGTGCGGGTTGTTCGAAAGAGATACCGCGGCCCCTGGCACACAGGCAATTGAGGGAACACGGGTAGATTTTACTCAGTAAAAGTCTGACATGCCCTCCCGCTCCACCCAGAGCGGGAGAAGTCATTTGATGATTTCCCACCCAAAAAAAAAAATCCTGCTGAAATAAATGTTGAACTGTCTCGTTGGTCTAATGCTCGTAAGCCTTACTGCTGAGCATGTGGTCCTGATTTCGATTCCCAGGACAGGCAATGTGTTATTGGTTTTTCCATCTGGACTTTTTCAGTAGGTGCCTGGGTCCGGATTTGTGCTCGGTTGATGCCGATAGGCTCGCCCCTATAACATGAGAGTAAAACATAACTGGCGAAATGTGGGCGTACCTCAGCATAATCGTTCGGGAAATACAGCCGTGATGTTGTTATGTGTATTTTCGTAATGCATTGCTTTATATGTTTGAATAATTTGTCTGCTCAACAACATACCTAAATAACGTAATGAATATTGTTGAATGGTCAAAACGAATAGCATAGAGTTTGAGTGCCCACATTTACGAGGTGAGAGGTGCCTCAAGAAGAAATATTATCTTTATTTTGTTATTTTTCAAATTATTTTCAATTCTTGTAGAAAGAAAGACTTAATAAAACAGACCTGTCCTGAAGATCGATGTTCAATTTAGTCTAGAAATTCATATCACAATTCAAGAAGATGTGCTGCAGCGTTTTCAGTATGAATGTCGATGGGTATGGGGGAGACCAAAGTAACGATGGATGGACTGTGACTTTAAAACGGGTCAACGTACCAAGATGACGAATAATAGAGAAGTATGGCTGTAAAATCCTAAATAGATTGGGCCTGCCCTCATCCTAATTTATTTGGAAAAAATGCTCAAAAGAATCAAAAGAAAACGCATGAAATTATGATGAAATGATTTCTTTTGAGTTTGTATCAACGCATATTAATAATAAGATGATTTGATATAGGGACCGACATAAAACTGTACACTGCTATGCAGTATATGACCATGCATAGATATAGATACTCTGCAGTGAGCCTTATGCAATATTTTTAAATTTGAAAAAAAAACTGCTACAAAACAAAATATTTTAACCTCCACAATTTATGAACGAAAATAAAACATTACGTTTTAATTTTTAAACAAATAAGTAACAGTTATCATCTGCGAGTTGTAAATCTGCAGATTTGCGAGTATATCTAAGGATCTCAATTTTCCAAGCTAATCTAGCTGACAATAGTTTGAGACATAATTATGTTGACGAAGGGTGATCGTCTGTGTCCTACGCATGTGAACGTATTACGTTTTACGGCCCATTAACAAGTGTAGAAAATTATGATTAGCTAATTAAGGTGACTCAGTACAAGATAAAAACGTCATAATTACGTAATGTACTCAGATAATGGTTAATTTGCATTATAGAATGAAGAGACATTAGGAATTAGGGTAGTACCTATATAAGTCGAAACTTAGCCCTATTTTTATCATACGATAGCAAAGGAATCAAGGAGTAACTTATCCAAATTCACATTCATCACACAATCAAAACGGTAAAGGTATGTGTCATTATTGTTTGTATTTTAAGGTCTGTGTTTTGCACGCAAAAGACTTTCCTTGTTTGTGGCTTAATTCAGACAATTCGTGTTTCCTTGACCATAGAAATTTACGGTTGAGTTTTAATCATATCAGTTACTTATATCCGCTTGTTGGTAGACCTTCAAAGGCTGTAAAAAAACAACTTTCTTTCTTTTCTCTATTTTGCAATGAAGTTCTTGTGTCTGTTTTTTTGAGTTTTCGATTACTATTTACTAACTATAAATACAAATATGTAAGTACCTATAGATAAGCCTCATATTTTATGCAGGTACTTTCAGGAAAGCTATAAAAATCCACAGAAACTATAACACTTTGACTGGCACTCAGTAAACACTATAGAAGAAACTATTTTTAATCCAAGTTAATTCGTAGTCTGGCATTCAAAGTATTTAAGGCCCTGGTAATTTTAGATATTGTCGTTATGAGCGATTTTATTGCAATCCGATACGGGTTAAAATCTGTTGTAATAAATTCGAATAATAAATGAGCAAGCATTGTCGTAAAAATGCAAATAAAATTGTATAAAATTAGATATTAACTATTTAATAATAAATTATCCATCACTGTATGCAGTTTGGCATTTGGAATATAATGTTATATTTTTAATTATAATTGTTATCGAAGGGATAAACTTGGTTTAAAGATAATTTAGAGGTGACTTTGATAATTTTTTTGATGCATTAAAGTATGTTTAATTATATTTTAAGTTCCATCACTTTATGCAAAAAGGGCTTGAAAATATTATTTATTTTTTTGCCTTCTAAATTATTTACGGTTAAAGAGATAAACTTGTTTAAAAAACCACCTTTTTGAGCGTTTTCAAGAAATCACCGCCTTTAGGTAAACTTTTTCTCGTGCTGAAGAAGCTATAATATGCAATATATTTATGTCTCAAACATTAATTTCCGTTTGTGCTCAACGTTTTGAACGCAGCAAATATTAAAAATCATATTTATTTTCAGATGCTCCGTGGAATCGTTTTAGTAATGGCGATCGCACTGTCTGTTCAGATGGTTTGCTCAGATCCTAAATCAACAAAAAACCCAAAAATCCTTAGAGAAGCTGATGAAGACTTCATGCTCGACTTGGATGTACTGGCACACCCAAGTCTACACAAAAGAGAATTGGGCACAATATTGTTAACAATTAAAAACCATATCAAAGAAATCATTGAAGAAATATTAACCGAAGGTTGCAGTTTAATGAAAACTATTTTGTACCGATTCAAAATGAATTTGCTGAAGAAGTTTGAAAGTTATACGATGGCTAATTTACTCCGGGTAATCATCAATGGTGTTACTGATTTCACTACGGTATTTTCCGATCCGGAACTGACCTTCGATGAAGTGGAAGTACCCGTGCAAGTGGGACCTTTGCAAGTGGCGCCAGTGCACGTGGAACCAGTAGAAATGGAAACATATGATTATAGAAATCAATACTATCCATCGGGGTTGGCAAACCTATTTAGAAATAAGAGACAATAGCTTATAATTAAATACAAGTCCTTAACTGTAAATTTTCGTTTATAAGCCTATAATTAAAAGTGAATTAGATTATTAAGTGATATTTAAATAAGGCATTCTTTATTCAAAAATCCTTGTTGCAAAAAATTACAAAGTTTCTAAACGCCATATAAGGCAGAAAGCTCCAAAAACATTTGAACAAAATTATACATAATTTTAAAAATGTCTACGCTAATGTTGCGTTTTACGAAATCTACTAAAAGAAAGAGGCTGGCTAGGTAACCTCTAGTGTTTCTAAATCTAGTAGATAATGTTGATGTATGTCTGACCGTGACTCTAAGAAGCATACGTGACCAGATACAGTATACACATAATACACATTTGGTGTTATTTGTAACCACAAAAGTCGCGGTGATCAATAATAGGTACTCGTATAGCGAGAAATCCCCAAAGAGGTTAGTTAACGTAGGTGTACATACAAAGTTATCGTGTATGTTACAATCTTATTAACATGTGTAACATATTAGCTATTTAAATTAGAGAACCAATCGGTACTGTACACCTTGTGACGAATTTTGTCGAAATTCTGAAATAGTTTCACGTTAAAAACAAAGCGTTATTCGAGACTATACACTAAAATCGTGTGAAGGCTAGACGAGACTCGACACCTACGGCATGACAATAAACCTAGAAACAATTTAAATTCATTTAAATTTAGCTAAAATATATTTTTAAGGTCGTGTGTACGGTTTTGTTGTCATGCAAAACTAAAGATTTTACCAGAGTCATGGTTATTATAAACTCAGATCCCAATTTATTTGGGGTCGGATCAACGTGTATTTGTCTTCCATAGGTACTTCTCTATTAATCATCATCTGAGTAGTCACCCCTCTCTAGCTATATCATCTTTCACACAGTCCATCCATCGTTTGTTTGATCTTCACCTACTGTTATTTTATATTTTACTCTTCTTAAGATTTTAACAGACTATAAACCGATTTGCCTCTAGTTAAAACATCACAAGTCATTTTCGATGGGACCATTAAACGTAAGATAAAATGACGCTCTGTTTTCATCCACTTAAAGGCACTCAGCTGTTATTATGAAACAGTTTTCGGGACCCATAATAAGTCCACGTTCGCATAGACGTAAAAACATCGCGGCGGAATTGCTTCCGCATTGGATCTTCAAAGCACGATTATTTTCAAAGATTTAATTAATTATAATTATAGAAAAATTAATAATTTTAAATTTATTATTAGAATTAAATGTTTAATTTTATTTTATATTTTAAATATATATTTTATCAATCAATTATATATTATTACCTTTAGCCAGCAACGATCCTATGAGTCTGTGGGATCGGCAGTAAGAAAACCATATCCTGTGTACATTGCACGACGTACACAAACCCCTATTCCTTCCCAAATTCCGTCTGTTACGGTAGGTCTCCTTGTAACAGGCTTCCCTCTCATAAGTCAACGTAACTCACGTTCGGTGTGGTTTGTATGGTAGGTTAGGGCGTAGGGATAACTCGGGTGCTAAGTGAAACCTATAGGCTAGGTTGATAGTCAGTTGGGTCTTAGATAACTGACAGGTACTAGGCTCAATTGTCTCAAACGTAGCCATACTGTACGCAATTGGGAGGACGGCCGTACTAAGCTGTGGTCCCACTGCGTACAGACACCCTATAGTGAAAAAATGGCTTACTGATTTTAATGTAGAAGAAACTTTCGCCAAAGTGAAAGATTTAGTGAATATTTAAATTCGTTGATATACATTCGTCAATTGTACAATCTAAGATGCATTGATTCGTTAAAATGCATTATTAATAAGTAGATGACAAAGCTGGGTCGCTCCACTGAAGTTTCTCTCAGTATGCATTAAATTATAATAAGTAAATTGAATATTAAAATGAAATCGAATTGCAAAATTGTGCCTTGACCAAAATAGATTACCTATTGAAGAAGTGTTGTAAAACAAAAGATTACTCCATTGCCTCAGATTATCAACTTCGATTACTTACCGTAGCACACATTATTATGTCTACCTAATGGTATCAGTATTGCACATGATATTATTAGAAACTTGATTACGATCACCTTTGATATTATAATTATTCAATAATAACGTTATCTTATAATAATGCGTTCCAACTATACTAACACTAGTTATGCCTTTGGGTTCGCTCATATTTACTCATTATATACCTACCTATGCTATGGCCAGAGAACATAATAATAATATCACGAAAATCGGAAACGTGGCCCTCGAATTATTATAAGTGGGATTGTGTGCGTGTGCTACGCGGCCTACGGGCTACTCGCTACGCGCTACGAATGGGGTGTTTTCGTAGCACATTGTCCTTGGTCCGAGTTGTGATGCGTTTTATACATTACTATTGTATGAACTTTATGTTTTTTCTTACCATGACATTTTGTATCTAGGTACTTAATGGTTGAAATTCTAATATTTTATTGTTGTTCATGAGTTTCATTGGGGATCTGGTTTTTTTTTAATCCACGCTGCCACTATTTAATAGATTTTTATTTTGAAAAAAAAAACTGCTTTATTATTATGAAATAAGTTAATTATGCTCTCTTAGTACTTAATTAATAAAAACATACATAGTTGGCAATCATGGAGATTGCGGACAGAAATTAAAACTTAAAACTATGAAATAATTTTCCACAACACCCACCTGCTGATTTACAGCGTATTAGCGACGCGACCCCAAAAGATTTTCCAGAACCAAAAATCGCTCAACTTGCCTCTTAAGTGAATACTTCTTTAAGTATTCACTTGAATAACTTATATTTGACCACTATATAACTGGTTAATTGGTATTATGTTATTTCTCATAATGATAATGATCCAATGGCAATATACCGTCACCCATCCAACATTTGACCAAAGTCAAAGTCAAAGCATTTATTTCAAATAAGCACTTAAAAGGCACTTCTGAACGTCAACATTTACATTAAAATAGAATTGATTCTAGTCGCCCCTTCCAAGCCGCCGATTACCCGTTTACCCATGAGCCAGTTAAAATGTCACGAGATTAACTAGGAAACTAACTTATTATCTGTCTTTACCTCACTGCTGGTTCACCTTTCTAAGAACCTGACACCAATCATTGAACACATGTCATGCACTTCCGTAATAGGTTCTCAAGACCAATCTTCTAGGCAGTATTTAAATAATATGTAGTGTCCAACCGAAACACGATTTTCGGCCCAAGCGGAAAACTTATGAAGTTAAAAAAATAGTTAATTAATTGACATTATTTACCGAGACCCATCGTTTTTCGTAGATTTGCCTATACTAGTATTATAAAGTGGTTGTTTCTGGTAGTTACCAGTCGGTTTTTGTTTTTATCAAAAACCAACAGATCACGAACGCCATACGCCAATTTCGAAGTTTCGGTCACTATTAAGCCGAAACCGAAACTGCGACCGAAAACTTTTTATTTCTCCGAAACTGTTCAAAACTGAAAGCGTGACCGAACCTTTGGCTGGACAATAATAATATGCATATCTCTCCCGATTATATTCTCATATCGTCATGGAGTGAATCCCATACGTTTTCTCTACTTCGCTCCATCTTTGAAACTGCCGAAAGCATAGCATGTACTTCTGACCGCTAGCATTGTGCGATACATTAATTTGGCCATCTGGCTGTTTCTAGGACTCCCCCGGGATCTCTTAACAGGTACAGATTGTTGTACTGCTAGATTAAATTATGTTACATTCAGCGTAATAGTAAGTACATGCATACATTGTTTAATTAATTCAACAAAAGGTCGTAAGGAAATGCCTTACAAAAGTATCTAGCAACTAGCGGTCGCCCGCGGCTCCGCCCGCGTGGATGTCGGTTACCGCTGCAAAAAGCCTACCCAGGAAAGACACGGTCAGCAAAATGATTCCCAGGTCAATTCACAGACATCGACACTAACATCGACGACGCAGTCATTATCCGCAGGCTGCATAGACTCCCCTCCCGCACGCGCACCCCGTCTTGGTGACGCCCACTTCGCAACGGGCCGTGCAGCAGAAATCGTATTATTTTAATTTCGCCATAACTTTAAAACCAAACGTCCAATTTTAATCATTCAAAGACCAAATATTATCTACATAAACTGTACTTAGTGATGAAATCATTTATTTTGATAAGGATTATAGCATGAGTAAAATAAATGCGTTTAAATGTAGTCCAAAAAAAGTCAAGATAAAAAAATAAAAAAAGGGTTGTTGTGCCTCACTCGACATAGATAGGTATAGTGTGTCGCGGACTTTTTTGTAGATATTTATAAGATCTACAATTAATTAGAATATTTTATGGTTCTATCTTTTATAGTTTAGGCAGCGTACGCAAAATAAGTAACTTTTCTGGTTGATTTTTTACACCTTGTGTCCGTAAACCCCAAATATCTTACGGAACCCTATTTTTTTCCAAAATAAAATTTAGCCTATGTTACTCGTGGATAATGTAGCTTTCGAATGGTGAAAGAATTTTTAAAATCGGTCCAGCAGTTTTTGAGCCTATTCATTACAATCAAACAAACAAAGTTTTCCTCTTTATAATATTAGTGTAGATAACACTGTGCTGTTACTTATTACCAACTATTTTTATTTTTCTCGTACCTTAATTCAATGTTCCGGTGAATGATTACATACCAATTAATTAGATGCAATGTAAATAAGAAAGGACAACACTGAATGATCACAAAAATAACAATTTGCATAACGCACGCTCTTTTGTCCGAACCTGGTCTAGCTGGGTTCTCATTCTTCTTGAACATGATTAGATGTTTTTTCAGTAAGGCCTACGTTGCGCTGCCTTCGTTACTTTACCTACGTTTTTAGATAAAAGAGCTTAGTGGTGACCACGATTCATCATCATCATCATCATTTCAGCCGAAAGACGTTCACTGCTGGACATAGGCCTCCCCCAATCACGACTAATACCTATTAAAAAACTTCATGCAAAATGTCGGATCAAGTTAATGATACTATTTATATCAAACAGGCGCCAACGATGTCATAATGTAGCGGTCCATAGGAGGACTGCTAACTTAGATCGTAATATTTGAATGAATGAATCATCAATGTACGGGTCGACAGAAGCCCGAAAGTCTGACAACCAGTCTTACTAAGGGGTATCGTAGTACCCAGTAACTGGGTTGTGGGGGTCAGATAGGCAGTCGTTCCATATAAAATACTGGCGTTCAGCTGCATTTGGTTAGACTGGAAGCTGACCCCAACATAGTATAACAACATATAATTGGGAAAAGGCTGGACAGATGATGATGGTCAGAAAAACAGGAACTCAAACGTGCATACCATATCTTTGTATCATAGACACTTTAACGTTATTGAGTAATTTATTGCTAAAAGCTGTAGTCGAATATTGCGAGATGGGTACATACAAAGTAAGAAGTTAATACTATATAATCTAGCTTAGTTAATGAAGGTCGTAAACAACTCACTGGGAATACTTTTATAGCCTTGATTTATGGTTACCTGCGAAAATATTTCAGAGGATTGGTGTTGTCGAGCTTGTGGTGGGTTTAGTTGTGGTTGTAATCTGCAAGGTCGGCTTACAAGGCTAGGAAATTGTTTAGCTCCACGAACGCCATCATGTTGGTTTTTGGCTGGAAGGAACCAGGCTTAACCCTTCGATTTATTCTGGGCGGAATATCCAGCAGATCCAGAACCCCCATAAAAAAAAAAGATTTCAATCTACACTAATATTATAAAGAGGAAAACTTTGTTTGTTTGATTGTTTGTTTGATTGTAATGAATAGGCTCAAAAACTGCTAGACCGATTTTAAAAATTCTTTCACCATTCGAAAGCTACATTATCCACGAGTAACATAGGCTAAATTTTATTTTGGAAAAAAATAGGGTTCCGTAAGATATTTGGGGTTTACGGACACAAGGTGTAAAAAATCAACCAGAAAAGTTACTTATTTTGCGTACGCTGCCTAAACTATAAAAGATAGAACCATAAAATATTCTAATTAATTGTAGATCTTATAAATATCTACAAAAAAGTCCGCGACACACTATACCTATCTATGTCGAGTGAGGCACAACAACCCTTTTTTTATTTTTTTATCTTGACTTTTTTTGGACTACATTTAAACGCATTTATTTTACTCATGCTATAATCCTTATCAAAATAAATGATTTCATCACTAAGTACAGTTTATGTAGATAATATTTGGTCTTTGAATGATTAAAATTGGACGTTTGGTTTTAAAGTTATGGCGAAATTAAAATAATACGATTTCTGCTGCACGGCCCGTTGCGAAGTGGGCGTCACCAAGACGGGGTGCGCGTGCGGGAGGGGAGTCTATGCAGCCTGCGGATAATGACTGCGTCGTCGATGTTAGTGTCGATGTCTGTGAATTGACCTGGGAATCATTTTGCTGACCGTGTCTTTCCTGGGTAGGCTTTTTGCAGCGGTAACCGACATCCACGCGGGCGGAGCCGCGGGCGACCGCTAGTATTTAATATAGCGAAAAGGCGCCTAACATTGTTTTATTGCCATCTGTTACAACGAGGCTAACACAAAGCAAACTTTGATTACATGTCTAAAATCCAGTACATATCTACATGCAGAATACATTATTATAATATAATTAACTTATAAAAAAAACAGAATGCAAATTCTGATTTCGTCTTAAGCGCCTGACATGATTGTAACATTTGTAACTTACGAAGTTACATCCGAGAAGCGATGTCATAGTCCGCACAATTACTCAGGCACACCTACGCCTTTGAAAATTATTTAGCAATCAGTTTAGTTTATGTAACGAGTGCCTACTAAACAATTCAACTTCTGTTATTATGAACGCGTATTCATTTTATAGTGGTCTTTTTAATGTGTACCTGTTCTGCACGTTAACCCCTTAGTTAGGGTCACATCCAAACAGGGACAACAAAAAATTTAAATTATTCTGTAATCTAGATCTCGGCTTTGATTTTCTACTTCTTCTTCCCAGCTAAAGCACTAGGAAGTGGTGACGGGTGGGCGTTTTTGGGGGGACTGTCTTATATATTTTGACGTTCGAAAAGTGCTGATTCTCAGCCTAATTTGAATAAATGACTTTGATTTTGATTTTATTAAAAAGCAGAGTACAGAATAAATTCGACCATTTTGTACTTGGGATTATAATTGTCGTTTTTCAAAAAACAAAACGTAAATTCTGATTACTTTTTAAGCGCCTGACATGATTGTAACATTTGTAACTTACGAAGTTACGACCGAGGAGCGACGTCATAGTCAGCACACATCGCTCAGGCACACTGACGCCTTTGAAAATTGAATAGCAATCAGTTTATGTTATGTAACAAGTACCGACTAAAGAATTGACGCCTACGTCCACGTCCAGTTGTAGACTACAATAAGCTGAGTTGATTGATATGATCATTGCATACTTGCGTATCCATTTCATTCTTGTCATTTTGATTTTTAGCTTTAACCTGATTCTGAAATTATTCTGTAATCTAGACCCCGGCTTTGATTTTCTACTTCTATTAAAAAGCAGAGTACAGAATAAATCCGACCATTTTACTCTGCAATTGGGGTTCGGGTTTTCAAGGTTTATTATGTACTTTTCATTTGACTAAGAAGTCGTTCTCGTGTTGAAGTTCTAATTTCAATGGAAAAATGTCAAGATTTCAATGTTTTTATGCAGAGATAGGCGGTCCATACACCTTCAACATCTTCTGACCTAAGGGGACCTACCATCTGTCCTTGACCTAAGGGGTTGAATATTGCGCAGTGATTGAACAAAACTTTGACCGAGTTTCAATTTTATTACTATTTCACTAATTTTTAGATACTTGCTTTAGGCAGGTCTTGTTCACGCGAAAACATTTAAACTACAGAGCTGTCAATGTTATTGTGGCAAAATAATTGATCGTTTGAGCGTTGGGTTGATTCAATCATATTACGCAATCGAAATATTGTGCATGCAAACCTATTGTAGATGTCAGGGCAACCTTAGTCTTCTTAAAACTCTGCACTTTGCATTTCCTTCTACCTAGATAATGGCGGAGATCGAAGCTGCAGACAAGTCTCTAAAATAATCTCTAAAACCTAATATATACAAACATTTTGGATAAGTAGGTACGTACGTTGGTCAGACGTTTATTATTTTCTGACAGTGTCACGGGCATGTTACGACTGTCATAGATATTTGCATGACAGCCGGGGCCGACGGCTTCACGTGCTTTCCGAGTCACACAGCTGACCATGGTAGCGTTGCATAGACTCGAGCAATGATCTATATGTGGTCGCTGTTTAGCCAGATCTAAATATAAAAAATATGATGCAAGTTTTATTTATACCCGAATACGTTAAAGCCAAAGGAGGGTTATAATTTTAACAGGCTGTGTATGGTATGCTATTTGTATGTTCATCTGTTACCTTCTATATCTACCTTAAAAAATAAATCTTTTTAACAAAAAAAAATACCGACGAAAAAGAAAAAGAAATAAATCGTTTAAGTCCAGAGTATTGAGCTTATTTACATAAACTATCAAATCCCTACTTCCCTACTTACTATTATATATGCGAAAGTAATTCTGTCTGTCTGCTACGCTTTCACGCCTAAACCGCTCAACCAATCGTCATGAATCTGGCAGATATATAGCCTGGGATATGGCGAAGGAGATCCTTCTTACGCAATAACCGACATCCACGCGGGCGGAGCTGCGGGAAAAAGCTTGTTTTATGTAAACTAATATTGAGTCGGGGCCAAACAACAAACTGATTAATCATCTGACTTTTATATGTATGTAGAAATGGAGAAGGCTCTACGTAGGCTTTATATTGTATCCCGTCACCATTATCAAATCTGCCTGCATGCGAGTTTCATTTCCTGCATATTTTTTGGTGAACTTAGGGTGTATGTATTATGTGTATGTTCCTGCAACTATGTTCATACTCTCGGGATCACTCACTCCATCGTTTAACATTAGTATGCATGTTGTGCTACCAATACACATCTCATCGTAGCCCTTGACCAAATCATCAAGCTCGAACTCGTTACGTTACCGTTTCAAAGTATGCTGGACACTGACTGCAGCACCTACCAGGTCATGGTGATCAGTTTAATATATTCTTAACATTATCTTCCTTTCTTATAACCACTGTAAAGTTATGAAAACTATAATAAAAAGCTAAATTCTAATTTTCAGACGTTTTAGAATGACTATTTCATGATAAAATTATTAATTGGGATTAAATGAATAAAGAGGATTTTATTGATGATTTTACTGATTATAATTCTGTAAATACACACGTTTTTATTCAACATACTGCCTCTCACTAACCTATGAATTGCAAAAAAGGTAACAAAATTTGAAATGCGCAGGCTCTATAACGCTTTTGTTAATGAAAATGTTCCGATTTGTCCATCCACTTATTTCATTAAACGCAAAAAAATGCATTGACTGTTTAATAGATACTCTGAGCAAGATCCTTTTTAAATATTCTTCCTCATTTTAAAGTCATGCTGGAAAACGCATAACATTAGGTTGATTTTTTTAAATACAAAGCAAATTAACAATCAGTAATAAGGTAGGTTAAGTGTGAAACCACTCACACCAAGCTTTTAATTTGGTTTTTAGTTTCAACGCTTATTAAGTAAAGGAAGTCGGTTTATCGGATTATTTATACACTAAAGGTGACTTTATAAAAGTAGATAGTTAATTGCATAGGCAAGTGATTGTCCGCGAGTCATTACTTGCACAATATTGTAAAGTGTATCGTGATCAATGTCATTCGCCGACTCAGACCGTTCATAATTTTTGTCAGCCTTCACACTTTTAATTATCACCGCCCTTGTTATAATTAATCCCTAAGATTCATAGCATTGAAGTAATTACCATAATGTTCTATTGTGAAACAGTTTTTTTTTGTGGAATGCCGGTGTTTTTTTAAATGAGGCGTTGTGCACGAATCTCGCTGCGGATAAATCTCAATCCAGAGCGATCAGTTAATATTCCGGTCACAACACATTTGTTTTGTCACGCAGGCGCGTTCTTATGTTTTACATTCATTGCGGAGAGGCAACGAGAAGGCATTTCGATTTTGTTTAGAAACGAAAATCTCGAGGACTCGTTCAAAATGTTAATAGTGTCATTTTCACGAGTTAATTTACACGAATCGTAGTAAAACTGCTGTTGTTACAAAACTGTTGGATTTGAGCAGTGGTGAATTAATGACGCGTACGTTCCTCACATACAAATGAGTCTCGTTACAACATCACCTCCAGCTGTCAATAGTGTATCAGCTATGGACTGCAATGTTATCTACGCCTAGACTAGTAATGGAAGTTCAGATGTAGGTCTAAGTCACACGTAGATAGCAGACGACAACGCTAATAACTTCAAAGGATTTATTGAGGTATTCCTGTTGCCAATTATTTCGTACTAAACCGACGAGTAGCCCGAAAAAGTACTCATCTTGGGTTCAAAACAAGCGTTTTTTCTCATGATGTCTCGGATCACTGAAGATGAGGTTTGACTGGAAACTCAACGGATTGAAAGAGAGAAGTGAGGAAGTTATTCGAACAGCTGATGATTCCCACTGACTGACACAGCTTGTTTGTAGAAAAGGGCGGAATTCTTAAGATAACATTTATCTAAAATCAAACATGGGATATGTTTGATTTCATCTAACTATCATCACTGAGTGATCCAAAGGATTTTCGCGTTTGTGCGAATACGTGTTTTGGAATTTCTGTAGTGCGAAACGATGTTCTACCCCGGAATACATAATAAATTGTACATTCCAAGTACCTAATTATTATGTCCCTGTTTTACAGACACTACGAGAGTGGTTATGACTCAAAGAAGTTTCTTGTAAAACTAGTTTGTAGGCGACCCTCGTAATCTTGTGAATATTTTAATAAATCACAGCAAAACTTTAGTGAAATAACTTTGCAGCTTAGAACAGCATCTCACGGTAATACACGCTGTAGCCAGTCCTTATCGTGGTGCGCCGGAGTCGTTAATTAAACAAACGATTCTCTTATATTAGCATAACGAGTACAACACAATTTGTCTACGTTTTCTTAGTAGCACCATGTAGCACTCAGACTTAATTGAATAATGTTGTTACTTGCCTTCTATACTTATAAATTAATGGTTCTATTTGTAGTCTAGTTAGAATTAATCTAAGTTTACAGAACCTTTGACTGCGTGGGCTCCGACACGCCCTGCATGTCATCTCTGGTGTTCTGTGTTGTGTTCTATCTGCATATGTTTTGTTTTCATGTTTTTTATGTGATCTTATCTTTTTGTATGTACCCGTTTCTGTGACAAATAAATCTACATTTTTTTCTTTCACTTGGCTGTATTTTCCTTTTACCTTAAACATAACATCACGCCTGTATTGTATTTCGCAAAGGGCTAACGGAGGTTCAGCTATACCTAGTACGAGTATACCCATGTAACAGGGGGCGAGTCTATTCAATATCTAAACATGTTTAAGTAGGTGACAATGTAATTGTACCATTATTGATAGTGATGATTTGATTTTGTGATTGCATTGTAGGAACTGCAATTAAAAACGTAAAATCTCGTAAATATTTATCAAAATCTGTCTTGGCGTAAGTAATAAGTTTTCATTGGAAAAAAATTGCCAGATTTTTGCACGACTCACAATTAGATATTGCGTTTATCAGCACGTATTAATCGTGTTTAAAATTTTAAATTTAACTTTAATGATGTATTCTTGTATTTCTATGAACAATTCGAAGTTACCGCAGATAGAGTGATGTTTTAATTACGCCTAGCGACAATTACCTGTCGTGCAAACGGAACTGACAAAAAAACAAAGCATAAAATATATATTTAGCCCTGACGTTTAAATTCTTTTGCAAAATGACCAGGTGTAAAGTACATTCTTCTATTCTTTAGCTCTCGTGTGGTTCACATGGTGAGATCATGTGGTATTGACCAGAGGGTCGCCACGAAATATGCGTATAAATTCAATGTCACACGCGCCTAGCAATGCTAAGACGCAAATTGTGCAATCGACGTTAAAGATAGAGCGGACTTTGTAACTAGACCATCAGACGTCATAGAAGAACATTTTATGGAACTAGTGGTGGATTAATAAAACTCAGGTATGTACAGTGTACATGGCAGCCAGCAGTGTGGGTTTGTGTCCGGTTGAAAGCAATAGGTTGGATCCATGAACTTAACTGATGATGTTCGAGGAGTACAGCTAGGTATATGCATGTAAATGATTGATTTTAAAATTTGGAAAATAAATAAAATGTATTGTCCCATTGCAAGGCAAAAGTTTCCCTTCTTCATTGGTCCTAAGCCAATATGGAGAACGTAGATGGCGGGACGAACTTGACGCTTATAGGAATAAGCGTCAAGTTCGTCCCGCCATCTACGTCTGTGTCTTCCGCGTAGCCGTTGGACGATGTCAGGAACCCATGTTTCGGTGATCTTAGCCCACAATCCAACCGACATGCGGCAAACGTGTCCGGCCATGTTCCATTTTGACTGGGCCCGTTGACGTCGTCGATTTGTAAGTCGGGTTTCGCATATTGCAAAATAATTCAAAAACTTCTTAATCTAATGCTTTTTAACTGCGAAACGATGACAGTTGTTTCGCATTTAATAACTTCTAGAATTGTATTTATTGAATTTTAGAAATATCCCCAATGCTGCTACGAGGTCATGCAGAATAAACCTGTATTTCTCAAAAAGTTAACTATTATAGTATTCTTCAGATTAGAAAATATAAATATCGAAACTAGACAAACTTGAATAGTGCACACAATAAATTAATATGAAGCGTACAAAACAAACCTTACATTTCCTGTCTTTCTGTGTGACTGCTTAGTCCTTCTAAACTAAGTACACAATGTACTTTGATGTAGTTTTCATCATTATTTATGGAAATTATTCCTTAAGGTTTGTGTGTATAATACATTAATATATAGCGAAACTAAGATATTTTAAGTAGATTGTACCCGTGCGAAGCGGGGACGGGTCGATAGAAGGAAAAAAAATACAAAAAAATTATAATAGTAGGTAGATTATAGAAAGTTAGACGCCAATATAAATAAAACTAGTTCCATAGCGCTCGCAATAATACCTTACTCAGACGCTATTAAAATATGAATCAAGATACCCACCAAAAACATTTTCATGTCAAATGTTGCCAAGACGAGACCATATGACTCGCACTGTCAAAAAGTTATCAGATCTCATGTAAAGACAAGCTTCTAACTCTACACGCCCTAATTCTACTAGGCCTAACTTCACAAACTCTGCACCTTAGTCAAAATATGTGGCTTGGCCATTTCTCTACATTTACATGGGCAAAAATGTATCCACTGTTCATTACTTTTCTGTTATACAATAGTTCTTGTAGTAAAGAAACGGCCAAGCGGCGGCTTCTTTTTGTTAACCGACTTCAAAAAGGAGGAGGTTCTCCATTCGTCGGAACCTTTTTTTTTTGTTTATGTATGTTCCCCGATTACTCGAAGATGGCTGGACCGATTTGGATTATTTTTTTTTAGTTTGAAAGGGTATACTTCCCAGGTGGTCCCATGATCATCAAGTCAGGATCTGATTATGGGATCCTGGAGAAAAAGAGAGAACTCTTCAAATTTTATAGGCACACGAAGCGATTTAGGTATTTTTGGAAGAGTACTTTCTCGGAGTGGTCTCATTTCAATTTGGTGAAGATTTGATGAAGAACTTTGGAGATAGGCAACGGAACTCCTCAATAAATGATAGCAAATGGACTGGGATTGCTAAAATCTCATATCTGTCTATTGCTTACACCAGTTCATAACATAACATCACGCCGGTATGCTGTGAAGGGGTAAGCACATGTGAACCACTAAAAAGTGAAAAAAAAAAACTTAAAAAAAAACAACCGTTTCCAAAAAACACTGCAAAGTGAAAAATAACTTTAATTTCGGAAGGCGGTGACAAAAAATTAAAATACAGCTCCAAAGACACCGACTTCCGAAATTAAAGTTATTTTTCACTTTGCAGTGTTTTTTTGGAAGTCGGTTGTTTTTGAAGTTGAACTTGCTTGTGACAATATTTTTTTTTCTTATTTTGTTACATTATTTATTATTATTATTTAAAATAACAAGAAGTGCCTATATAAATTTTCAGACCTCTAGCGTCAAAATTGCGGAAGTCTCATACAAACTTCCATCCCCTAGTTTAAGGGGTTGGGGGATAAAAGTTTCAATTTTTTGTTTTTTTTTGTTGTTTGTGTACTAATACTAGCTTACATACCAAATTTCAGCTTTCTAGGACATCAGGAAGTACCATACGAATTTTAATGATCAGTGAGTCAGTGACAAAATCAGGAATTTTTAGATATCAATAAAATCTAAAGTTTAAGAGCTATGCAATTAAATTTGTTTAATAAATCCGCTATTGACAACGTATCCTGAGAATTTTGTTTATCTGGTATAATCCAAACCCAAGTTATAAGGGTTCAAAAAAATTACGAAGCGCTTCGAGAAAAGATAGGTAGTCCCTTGCGCTACGCTTGGCTCGTCTTGGCGGGGGCACTACCGTGCCCACAGATCATTTAATATAAATCGACAATTTATGCTGCCTTCATTTCCATTGAGACGCCTATGTGTAGCAAAGTGCATTTAACCAAGGTTCACAACAATAATATCTTAGACAATTTATTAGATCGGTTTATTAAATGTCACATTTTCAACAGCACTAGCAACCTGCTCCCTGCCTCACAAGGTTTTTAGGACTTCACAAAACATAGTTTCTTTATTAAACGTACCTAAGTAAGTTTCTTTACTTACGTGTAACATCAAGTGATGGCGACAAGGCGCGAGGTTTTGTTATGTTATATAGACGTAAGTTTAATTTATTGATGAATTATACAGAAACCTTCCGGAATAAATTCTCTAAATGGCAACTGCATCAAAATCCGTTGCGTAGTTTAGTAGAATGCAGTACACACAGGCAGACACGTAAAGTGACTTTTATTTATTATCATATGTATTTATAAATTACTAAAGTATGTTCTTAAAAACTTCAAATAACTATGTATTATGAATATCTCAAACTCACAACCCATAAAAATATTATACAACTAAAAGACACATTAATGTTACTTTGTTCCTTTTGTTTGAGACGGAATCAAAACCTGTAATGTATTTCAACAAAAACATCATCATTTCGAATAAAAAATATTTTCAGAGTGAACAGATTTATTGGGAAACGTACCTATGTTTGATCGCGGTTAGGTTTTTCTAAGATGAAAAAGCGATGCTATCCTTCTGTTACTGCCCGCGACTTTGTTCATGTGAAAGTCGTAAGATGCACACATACCTATACTCCATTTGAAATAAGATTAGACATTTAAACAAACCATTTTTACAGTCAGTTCAACCGATTCTATATCTACCGTAAGCATAAGGATGGCATTAAAAGCAAAAAAAGTAGTTACAATACCAACTGTTTACTGCAGCTGCCATTTGTTATACCGCCAACGCAATAGAAGTCAAAATCGGTTGATCGGACTGTAAAAAAGGTTTAGTTAAATGTCCAATCTTATTTCAAATGGAGTATAGGTACTAAAATAAAAGCCACATTTTATAAAACTCCTTCAGCCCTGTCCCACCGCGATTCATCGCCCGCCCCCGCTTCGCTTAGTGCTCTTTCTGACTTTTTTTTTTGTTCGGTTCCTAAAGTCTATAATATGTATTATTATAAGTCGGATAATTATGTAAGTCTATAATAATCTTTCTCGCGACCTAGGCTATCAAATGCAAAAGAATTTAGTAAATCAGTCTAGTGTTTCCAGAGATAAGTGTGTGCAAACAAACTCTTCAGCTTTATAATATTACAAGTAGGTGTAGGTTTTGTAAGTTTTTCGATTCTCTCATCGTTTGTGTTTCAAAGGAAGAGATCAGAACGTTGTGTGTAAACTATGACATAATCTTTCCGTTATCTAAGTTTAGGCTATAAAAGAATAAATCGTCAAGGAGATATTTAGCTACCGGTATAGATACGCGCATTACTCATTAGCAATGTAAATCATTTTAATCCTAATTATAATTCAAGCTTTCCAACAACAGGTTCTTTTTCTTTATTTGAAATTATTTTTCTAATGCATAATAAACAACCTTTTTATTTATTACTTAAATATTAAATCTGTTTCCTTAATCTAAGTTACGGAAATATTTGTTTGGTACCGGTACAGTACCGATACTTATTAGAAATACCAATAGTAGGTACAGGTAACTAATAATCTGGTACGTACTTTTTTCTCCTTGTTATCATCTATACTTTCTAAGCATCATCGACAAAAAAATTCAGTATTGTTTTAATGAATTTGCGTCACAAATATTAGGGAAATTAACAATTTAATATTTAAATGGTAAGTAACTTTACTGAGAGATTGCGGTCCTGATGTGGTTACGGCTATTAAGCTATAACCGCAATTTCTATTATTATTGCAAACTAGCTGTGCCCGCGGCTTCACCCGCATGGAATGTGGAAATTGTCCCATGGGTACATGGTCCTACCGGGACAAAAAGTAGTCTATGCCCCAGGATGCCATCTATCTCCTTGTTCTAAGTTCGATCAAGTAGCCTTATAACAGCAGCTATCTTCCAGTGAAAGTCCCAGCAAAGTTGTTTGGAAACGGCTGTTTCGGAAAATAGCCGTAAAACACCGACAGATACCAAATAGACAATTGCTTTTTTTATAAGTTCCGTTTATGCTTTCATAAGCATTTTTTGTTTTTGTTATAAGTTCCCTAAGTAGGTATATACGTTCATAATAAATGCGTTTAGTAAAAAGCTGTTATTTTGATATTACAAAGAGACACTTCAATTTACTTTTACTTATAGTTAACTTTAATTTAAGGCCGCGGTAAAACCTAATGGTATTTGTATTAATACTGGAATACTTTACATAAGGAGCAAGATAAATTAATTTACACTTAACTAATACAATACATAAATAAACGAATGAAATAAAGTAATATGGGCCATTATACGGTGTGCGTAGTAGACCGCCTAATGAATAAATAGTCAATAAGTTAACTTCGCTTATGTATGGAAAATACTGGACCCATTTTGTTTGTCAATTTCCTGTATTTATGCGAATATAGGACGTAATGTAGGACGTCGGTGGACAGTTACTTTGTGCCTTATCCATTATCATTTTTAGGGTCCGCTATATTTTCATAGTCGTTCCAAAACTAATTGTCAAAGTTGAAACTTTCGTGAAAATTTTAACAACGACTGAAAGAAACCTATAGGAAAATTATATTTAGAGACCTGATGGTCTTTAAAAAAGCTTTGCTTAGCTATCTATAACCTAAGGAGACCAAGGTAGGCGCTGCTTCACTACCGGCATAAGTACAGGCAAAATGTATATTTTTTTCATATTAAAAGCGTTCATTTACATCCAGGGAAAAGGAAAACCGATACGTTTACCGTACCATTTACGTTACCTGAATACGGGACTTTTGGCTACCTTACATATAAAGTACTTTTGTTTGTGCAGAATAAACAATTTTTCTTTCTTTTTTCCATAAAGTAATGTTTTCACAACAATTTGTTTCTTAGTTTTGCATAAAAGAAAATCTTCGGTCTGGGGAAAGTTTTTAGGTGAATTTCCAAGACTTTGTTTTAAGATTGCAGACGTAGAGTAGGTTAGTTAGTAAACGTTATGTATGTGTTTTTTGTCTAAACAATTTAGTCGGTAATTTCATTGATTGTATGATCTAGCTTCCAACAAATCGAAACCAGTTTTCGTTTAACAATAATTAGGCTTTAGTCACATACCGCCTTAAGGTTATACGAAACATTGTATTAAGTTATGTATGTCAGTGGGCTTAATATTATCACTTTGTACCCATGCGTTTGAGAGCAGTGGTGGCCCAGTGGTGGCGAGTTGTAAATCGAGGGTTCGTAACCAGGCAGACACTCTACTTTAAGTAATTTATTTCATCACCACTACCCTCAAAAACGGTGAAGGATAACATCGAGAGGGAACTGCCATGTCCTAGAACCAAAAATTCAAAGACGTGACATCTACCAACACGCCGCGTGTTGGATTATAGCCTGCTCTCTCTCACAGAAAGGAGGCCTGTGTCTCTTGAGTGGGAAGATTTTAGGCACATTATAGGATAATGTTGTGCCTATGTCATTTTCAGAATACGACCAACGCTGTAAAAATACTTTAAAACTAAGTTTTATGTACGATACAAAGGCCATAATAATTAATGTCTTCACACGTGTAGGTAGGTATATTAATGAGTAACTAGTTAGTTTAATTCATAAAAAAATTGTACTTTGTTGTAAGCGTGATTACCATGCCAAATTACAGGTTTTGGCCAAGGGTCGGGAGAGGAGTTAAACCGCAGACAGACATACAGACAGACAGTTGGCGAAACTATAAGGATTGTTTTACCACGGAACCCTAAACAGGACAAACATATATTTTAAACATAGGTAGTTTTTGTGACTTATTAGTATAGAGTTTTATTTGGTTATATGAAGTTCGAGTGGCTAATCTTTTCAAAGATAAGTCAATCAACAAGACTGGCCTGGCATACCAAGGTAGGAACTACTATACTATTCTCAATATGTAATTCACTTGAAAGAAGAACCATAGCTTAGTTATTTTCCGTTGGCAAAAAGGGCCTAGACTAAAATCTATACAGATAAAATGAATTGCTTGGCCGATATGGCTAGTTTTTGTTTCAGAATGTTAGTTATAGTCCGAATTAGGTTATTATGGAAAAAAGGTTAGGAAAAATCCCGGAAAATCTAAATACCTACTTAAATAACAATGACATAAGTACCTACTTGTTGATAAGCTAATCACTTGAGAACGAGTTGGCCGATTTGGCTATCTCTGTTTTAGAATGTTTATGGAAATGGTCCGGTTTTAATGGAAAGAAAAAAAATTGAAAAAATTCCGGCGAATTTTCAAACTCGGGAAACATTGGACGACCTTTTTTCCACGGAATTTTTATTTGAACTATTGGAATTTGTACAGGCCAACGTGTTGGGTCACCTATTAAATAATCATATCTATAAATAGTTAGTTGTACTTAAACATACATATGTGTGTACATACAAACGCCAGCACATCAAGCTGCCCTAAACTGTCAAATTTCTTTGATAGATTTTCATCTTTATTACATAGGTATACGGTTCATGTTCAATTGGGATAATTTGACAGATTGGAGTAGCTTGATGTGCTGGCCATCTGTACTTAATTTAAATATTTTTTCCTTAATGTGTTGTATTGAAATAAGAGCACTTTCATCCATAAAAGACTTAGTGACACATCCAGTGAGTCAACATCGATCTGTTATTAAGTGTGCGGTTTTAATCTTGAAGTAGATGCAAATCAGAAACCGCAACAGTTTATACCTCTCAATTCCAATTAACGTATTACCTCCGAGTATATCTTCTACATAATAAAATGAAATGCTGTTCGTTGGTAACCACCGCACTTGAGAGCGGCTGGACCGATTTGTTTTGTTTTTTGTTTTAGGTTTTATGGAAAGATTTTTTTTTAAATTTCCTGGATTAAGTACAATGACTTATACAACGTAGAGACGATAATATTACATTAAATGAAAACACTGGAATACTAATGCATATGAGTAAATTTTGAAACTACAAGATAAATCTAACATCGAAATTGATATGTGACTTTTTCAACCCAACTAAATGGTAGTGATGGGCGGATTAAGGGTTTTGCCAATCTTTGACTAGCTATAGTGACGAAACTATTGGATATATTTGGATGAATTATTGTATGTAGACTGAGAACGTCATTGGATATACGAAGTTTAATTTATTGTCGTATCGTCGTCTCTGCTTTGTATAGGGCAATACATTTTTTATACTATATAAGATGCACCAAAGAGAATTAAAAGAGAATACATAAAATGTCACCGTGATTATTAATAGTAGAGTCTTAGATCATTTCTAAAAACAATGCAAACACACGTACTCAATATTATTAGTTACAATAAAACATTACCGTGAATAAACGGAAATTAACGAACAATGGATACTAGATATTAATTTTAATGTATTCATTTATTAAAAGAAAACAAACCATCGCTTATTGTCAGTGTAATGCAAGATTAACGACCCATTGCTAATGGCATATCATAAATATCTAACACTTAGATAATCTAAATAAACCATTGACTTTGGCATTCAGACAAGTCAGGAAAATAATAAAAAATATTTTTGGAATTAACTTAATTTTCAACAGCATTAACTTAATTACACAACACACTATTAATCAGAATCTTATTAATTTTCAAGGATATTGCCAATCCATTGCTATAAGTAAGTTTTTTTCTGCTCAACAACGTAAATAAAGCAATAAATGTTGTTGAACTGTTAAATGAAAATTCTGCCTGTTGGTGGGTAACGCAATTACCACGCATATTAAAAATAATACGTACATGTATAAAAAACAAGAGAGAAAAGAATCACATGGCTTGTGCCCAAGAGGCTGGGAGCATTGCCACGTTGTTTGGATTGCTGATTCCTTGGCCAAAATATAAGCCAGCCCTATTTTAAATTTTATATTGGAACGCCGCGCGCCGTCAGTGTAATATAATAACTGTGACAGATTTTTTTGGCAATGTGCTTATGTAATTTGTTGGTCAACCAAAGTACTATTAAAGTTAACGATGTAACTTTAAAGTTACGTTTTTAAGTGCGGCAGTTAGACATGAGAAAGATATATCAATTATATTTTCTGCTTTAACAATGAATACTTAATAATAAATCGGGACACGTGCTGAAATGAATCAACACCAGATGTTACCAGCCTCCTCATAACATCACAGTTCGAACAAAGCTAGGCCAATTATGATGTGGTAGGTACTAACCACATCGTAATGTTCTTGCTAAAATAAAACATTACTTTTTATACAAAGAATCATACCTATGTTTTGTGTTTACATAGGAAACTACTTTTTCTAAGTTTGTCATACAGGAAAAGTAAGTACTAATCTAAATACCTACTTTTCCTGGGAAATGAAAAACATTTTCGAACAAGAGAATGCGCATGTGAATTGTTTTTGAATTTAGAATGGAATTTATAAGTCATGGATATGTTTTTCTGTAATTTTGTTGTCATGTTGTCCTGCGTGGTTATGACCAGAGATCGGATATTCGGATGCATATTCACCTAAAGTTGAGATGTTGGCTAACATGGAATGCGCTTTTGTATCTTTAGGTAAGTAATTTGTTTATGTTTTGTTTTAACTAATACAGACCACCCGTCCTCCAGTACATACACTTATTTGTATCGGGTAAAAAAACAATTTTAAATGAATACACATCTGAATAGTTATGCAATCCAAGAATTCTGGGGTTTTTAATAAATATTACAAATAATTTATAAAGCCGCTTCCATATTTCCATAGCTAAAAAATAACTTTAGGTAAATATTCATCCGAATCTCCGATCTCTGGTTATGACACATGGCGGGTTGTAGGCCAAAAACGAAAAATAATGGAATACTTTAGTATTTGACTTTTCTCAACCTTGCTCTATATCGCAATACTCATCAAACTGGTCCATTTCCTGACCTTCACATGTCATCGGATAAGTTAACATCTTTAAACCTACAAAATATCTCGCTTCCTTTGACAACAAAAACAATATATAAAAGGAAAGTTACAATTATTATGGCGTATATAAATACTGAACTGCATATTTTTTAAATCAGTTTTAACAGGTTTCTTGACCTTACAATCCGTTTAAAAAAAATAAACACAAATAAAAATAGTATAAAGTAGCTTTTGCCTGCGGTTTCACCCGCGTTGATGTCGGAAATTACCCCACAGGAGAGTGCTACCAAGACAGTAGCCTATATTCTCTAGGTTGCCATCTTTTTCCTTACCAAATTTTATCGATTTCCGATCAGTACCTACCTAGTCTAGGCGTAAAAATTTAACATACAGACAGACAGAGTTACTTTCGAATTTATAATATTAGTATGGATGTAATCTATCTGGTTGTCTTTGAAAATAAAGTGTTTTACCAGAATATTTATAACATCCTTGGAATTGTCGAGAATTCTATTTTTACTACTTCTAAATAGCCTGTATTTCATTGTCCAACTGTAGGGAAAAGCCCTATGTCTCCCTTTTCCGCACAATTCTGTCTTTTGCTAGTACTGGCCAGTCTTTTCGGTAGGAGTCAGGCTCGTCCCGCCATCTAATTCTCGGCATGCCGCAATAGCGTCGTGCGTTTTCTGGGGCCCAATCGGGGGTTCTCTTAGACCCTTTGTCATCTGACACTACTTCTACTACTTAGGGTGAATTTCACCAAACTTTTATACCCAGAATAAGTCTTATCCTGAGAATAAATTATAAATTATTGACAGATTTTCCGTAGTAGAATTATCAGACGTAAATTTTATTCTACGGATAAAAAATATCTGACTTTGGTAAAATCAGCCCTTATTCATCAAAATTTCCGGGTATTCACCTACGTAGGTATATGTATAATGTCTACCTTCCTTAGTAGGCAATCATTTAATCAACATACGGGTCTACAAAACTTCCCCGTGCACATTCGACGGGATTTTTAAGCCTTTTCCTTTACCTAAGTATAATATATTTTGCATACCTTCCGACAAATTTAATAGGGTGTGTCATGTTATTTCATAGAATCTCACTACGTTATTTTTAAAAGACATATCCGGTCTGTATTGTCCTGCTTAGAATAAACATAAAAACATCTTGACTGATGAAAACCATTAACACCATGTACCACATGTATGGTCAGTTTACTTAAATTATTTTAAGCTAATAAATAACTAACGTGGTCGTGGTACATTCACGAAACTCGCGCGAACTGATTAGCATAGTAAATATTGACAGAAGTTCATGTCTTGTCAAACATGTCTACGAAAAAATGGATATTCATTAGATAGTCAATATAACACGTTCAACGTCACGTTTGAGGGTTCCGTAAACTTCTGTGGTAAAACAGCGGTGTGTTTACGTAACACACTAACAGTAGGAATGGCTTTGATTTTGACAGTTGAACAACATTAATTGCGTTATTTACGTTGTTGACAAGACAATTTTTCGAACTTATGATCAGAGATCGGATATTCGGATGCATATTTACCTAAAGACATTTTTTAGCTATGAAAGTATGGAAGCCGCTTTATAAATGATTTGTAATATTTATTAAAAACCCCGGGATTCTTGATTGCATTACTATTCAGATGTGTATTAGTTTAAAATTAATGTTTAACCCGATACAAATATGTATATGTACTGGAGGAGGGGTGGTTTGTATTAGTTAAAACAAAAAATAAACAAATTACTTACCTAAATTACGACTTTTTCGATACAAAAGCGCATTTCATGTTAGCCAACCTCTCAACTTTAGGTGAATATGCATCCGAATATCCGATCTCTGCTTATGAAGCAATGGATGAGCAATATCCTTAAAAAAAGATTAAGATTGTGATTGATAGTGTGTTACGCAATTAGGTTGCTGGAAGTTATGCTCATTTATCACCAAAAGAGGCTTTATTGAATTACTAGCGAACCGTCCTGGCTTTGCACGGGTGTATAATTTAAACTTGAAGACCACACGTTGTGCACAAGTTCTGAGAAGCAACTTTTTGTCAGGACGAAATGTACTAGGCTTGCTTGAATTCAAGATATCATTTCATTGGTATTATTATGTAGGTACTTCTTTTTGTAATATATCAACATAATAATTATATAGCCTATATCCATCTGGAACAAAGTACCTTACAAATTGTGAAATAATTTTTCAAATAGTTTTCGGAGATTACCCGCCACATTATAGATACACAAACTCACAAAATGTTCTGTCTTTATATTATTATTAGTAACAAAGCATTTCATTACCAAAGTGGAGTGGCCGCATTCCTTCCAAATGTTTTTGCTTCTTTTTAATTTTTTTTAAATTTATTCGAAGTCTGACATCTGCAATCCCAAAATGTACCTAAGCAATCAACGCATCGTAAGAAATTTATCTTTTCCGTACACGTAACGCTTGAATGATTTCATTCTCTCAAAATTACGAAAAAAATTCAGGAAAAGTAATTCCTAATCGATTCATTTACACAAAGGAGACAATACGTCGCCAAAAGATAGGTACTGATATCCGTTTTCCATACAAAAATATAACAATGAGCGAAACTAGGCATTTTAAAAAAGCTCAAACCGGAAGATGTATGTCCACTGTTCGCGGAACATAGATTACTTCTAGTAGGTAACTATAACTATGATCTTCAGTACATCCTATTTTGTAGAGTATTTTCAACCCTGCTTCTGGTCGGAACTGGTATATACTAAGTAAGCTGATTTTCTTTTACGTCAGAATAGGTTTTACTTTCATAACTTAAAAAAAGACATACCTATTATAAAAAGTTAAGCCATACTGATGACGCGTGTTATCTTAGCCATATTTACCGATTCGACCACATGGCGTTATGCTTAGAATATTAAATAAAGAATTTGTCATAATCGTCATAAATGTTTTTTCCACATTAAATAAAGAACAGTTTAGTTTTGTGGGTTTCTACGCACGCCAGTATTTCTCGGGAAACGGACTTATATCGTTATTTACAGAATTATGTGATCATATTTTATTTATTAAGTCCTAGAAGCAGTTACAACGGAATTATATGTTGCTAGCAATCCTTAAATTGATTTATTGTCATTGACTATTCAATTCTATAGGTCCTAAGTGAGCCGATTTTAACATTTAAAACAGTGTTTTTTTTTCGGTGGGACATCATCAAATAACTTCTCCCGCTCTGGGTAGAGCAGGAGGGCGTGTCAGACTTTTACTGACTAAAACCCACCCGTGTTCCCTCAGATGCCTGTGTGCCGGGGGCCACGGTATTTCTTTCGAACAACCCGCACCCCTGGCAGGTATCGGTCCTTGCGGACCCCATCAGTTGGTGCCGACATCTCTTTGAGGCGCGCGTGGAACACAACGCGCCGTCGACCCGGGCTTGGTCCTTACCGGAGAGGAAGCTACCCATTACTCGCCGTCCGCAAGCCCGCGCCTGCGGTGGCCGGCAATCGGCTTGGGATTCCCGACGCCCAGGGCGTCTCCCGCGGCGACTAAGGCCGTGAGGGCGCATATACTGCCTCTCCCTCACATGCACCGCCTCCCTCTTCGCAAGCATTACTGCTTCGCAGAAGGAGGTGACGGCTAACCATGCACTCTCGCTCCGTACCATGGCCTGGACCAGGGCCGGGCGCGAGAGATCGCCGCCGCCGATCGCCTCCACGAGGACACAGCGGTGCTCCGCCCAAGTCGGGAAGACCTCCACCGTATGCTCCACCGTGTCCTCAGGGCGATCTTCGCAGTACATTTAAATCAGATTAGGTATCGGTCGAATGATAAGGGAACTATTACGAGTATAGTAAAATGATTTACGTTTATTTTCAACCGATCAAATACACAGGACTTTTTATTACACATAAATCTAATACAAACCACAATTTTTGAAAATAAACGCGAGTTTTTTATTTTCCAATTTTCGTCCCAAGGACATCACTTTTTCCGATTCCACTGTCCGAGGTGAGGATCTTCAGCTTATTGCTTTTAACTTACCTAACTATCAATTAGGTATACATGAACATAGGTAGTTCCCAAGTACCTATTCAGTAAATCTATGGAAAACCTACTTGAATTTATAAGAAAATCAAGTACAGGTCTAAATTGGGGTATGCTTGCTTAATTTCGTTGTAAATATAAATTCAAGTACTTTAGTTGACTCTTCAATGTTAACTTGTGTTAGTAAAGACTTTAATTCTTAGACGGAGATAACATAACAAGTATTTAAAGTTTAAATTAATATTTAAAGTCAAAATTATCCAAAGATTATACTGTTTCAAGGATAAAAATTTGCTAAATACATATTAATATTTAGCAATTTTATTATTTATTATATTTACCGAAATTTGAGCCACATGCATAAAAATGAACCTGTTAGGCTAGTTTTATTATTATACATTTTGTTTAATGCTCTCGTGACAAAATATTACAAAATACTCAACCGAGTGAACAAAAATTCTTTAAGTTTTCGCTCGTCAGCTTCCCCATGACTGCTCAAGTAATATTAAAACAATGGCACGTTATTTAGGACTACAGTCTATTCTAGTTAGTTACACAAATTAAAATATGGCATCGAAAAATTCATCCGCATCCCTGTCGACTGGTAATGTTCCCAAGCGACTGGCGGCATTACCACGTTGTATGGATGTACATAATGCTTAGCTTCTGGCCAAAGTAAAAAACAGCCCTTTGGTCACGGGAAGTGTCAACCAGCCGTTTCGAGAAAGAGCATGAGCACTCGAACCCCACGGCCCGAGGGTTTAAACCCCAAACGGCTCAAAAATATAATGACCAATAAGGTTGTTGTTCTAGTTGATATTTCCTTTTTCAAATGAAAGGTTTGAATTTAGCTAAGTAAGTTCCAAGTAATGAAACTGCAAACAAACTGCTGTTTTTCAAGTTTAATAAACACAGTGCGGGCATCGAATTGTATTTGTGATCACTTAAGTGTGGTTCAAAGTGAGCTTTAGAGGATATAACGCCGCCTATATATTTACTTATGTATTTAGGAACGAAAACATGCGAGTAATACCTACGAGCAGTAAAGAAAGACCTTGTGACTCATTCATTGATAGCTGGACGTAAGTTTGTCGAAGCAAGATTTTGTTATGACGTATATTTTGTTTTTGTTTTAAAATCAAATGTCAGTGAACGCCAATTCATTTTACAAAAGTAGCTACTAAATTGTGGTCAACTTGAATATCCACTTATTTACTTAGGCAGGTACATATTTACCCTTACTTACCTTATTGTTATCGTTTATGTTTTACTTCTGAGAAATTACTTTTAGAATAGGTATAAATTGAATGGTCAGGCGACTAAATTTTATAATATACTAGCTTTTGCTTCGCCCGCGTGGAGGTTGAAAATTATCCAACGGGAATGAATCGGGATAAAAAGTATCCTATGTGTTATTCCAGGTTACAAACTATCTGTGTGCTAAATTTTATACAAATCCGTTCAGCCGTTTTTGCGTGATTTAGTAACAAACGTCCAAACTTTCACATTTATAAAATTATATACAGGAAAAGTTTTTATCCAGTGCGCAGAATTCAGCATATCAATCTAGAACCCCTAGCGCAGAAATTTTTCGTCGGTTATACAGAAAAAAAAACGGCTGATCTATACATTTTGACCGCGTAGGTATTGCACTTTTCTATGAAACAGCTGATTTTCTTTTTGGAAAACCGACGAGAAATTTCTTCGCTGGGGGTCTACAATGGTATGCTGAATTCATGGTTAAAGTTTGCACACTGAATAAAAACTTTTCTTGTATATATATACAGGGTGTAACAAAACCCCTATTGCCATCCTTAAGCACTAAAGATAACAGCTGGTATAGAATCACGATACATAGTTTCAGCTCAAAATAAAATACTCTAAGAATTGATATCAAATTTTCGGTTTCATATGTTTCTTAAATTCAAATCATAACAAACATGTCACCGCAATACCTAGGGTCAATGGCTTTCCACGTTACTTGCCAATATCACGATAAATCTCTTCCGAGTGATGTTTTTATTTAAATTTGAAGTGTTCGGTTTCTGGTATCAATGTATTAAAAATTCTCATAACTTCCGAACATGTAGAAATAGGATTAAAAAACCCTTCCAATATCGTTTGATATCATCCAAAGAAGCCGTGCCCTTGGTATGTATACCCTTTCCGTTACACGTTGTATAGTAGAATGAACCCTCCTAGCCGTGGTAGGTTGGTAAAATTAGATTAAACAATGCCACCAATATTTAGGGGACTATACAGACAACGCAGAGCCTAGCTCGCTGGGTGAACAACAACGAAGGTAGGCACTAAGGAAGGAGTTTAGAAAATTAATCCCAGTTCCATTCATTAGCCATTCCCAAAGGGTTAAAGGGATGAAAGTTTCTATGGTACTTAGCAATTTGTGCCCTCGGGTACTGGGCTAGTTATTTACTAAAATGTTAGAATGGGCCAAGCTTTTTCCTCATTTTAAACCACTTGCCTTATCAGAATGACCTGCGTAGCGCTACGCCACGCGCCGCGTAGCAAAGGAGTGAAAATATAAATACATAAATAAAATATTATCGCCGCATTTACATTGTGAAAGCAGTAAATTAACGATTGTTCAAGTTAAGTTAGTGATGCTCAAATATGAATAACTACCGACCCTTCGCTGTTCACGTTTTAACGACATCATTATTATAAAAACTAAGCTACGACATCAAAATTCCTTTATTATCCGAAAGTTTTAACTTAATGTTTTATACACATAAACCATCCTGAATAAATTCTCTAAACGATGGTGAAAATCGCATATAAATCCGTTGCGTAGTTTTAAAGAACAACGCGGTCACACAAACAGACAGCAACATCGACATTCATTCACATATAATAAGGTATGTTTAAGATTTACGTAAGTATGTAGCCACACGGAGCCGGTAGGCCTAAAAAGTTTTCTAGATTACCAATTTTTTTTTTTTACTGTTATTATTTAATTTTGGTCAAGTCGGTAGAGAAGAATAAAGTAATAACAGCCGCACGGATCGATCGATCAGGTTAAGCTACGCTTTCAGCGGTTAGTCCGTGGATGGGTGACCATCTTTACATACCAAGACCCCTCCGTGCCACGTAAAGCACGTTAATCAGTTGGTCCCGGCTGTCATTCGTTGATCTTTGATAGTCGTTACGGGTCGTCAGAAGCACGAAAGTCTGACTAACCAGTCACCCTCACCTCAGGGTATCGTATTAGCCAGTGACTGGGTTGTGGAGGTCAGATAGGCAGTCGCTCCATGTAAAATACTGGTATTAAGCTGCATCCGGTTAGACTGGAAGTAAATTCCGACAAAGGCTTACGTCATATGACTGGAGTTTCTTGCCCGTTCTTCTCCATAGGTACCTACGCTTTGGAATGGGCAACTAGCTTCATCTTTCTATCTCACCGACCTTGACAATTCAAAAGTGCCTGTAATTGGTTTATTTGAAATAAATGCTTTGAGTTTGAGTTTGATTGATTCTTTATAGAAATTACCTAATCGAACAAATGATATTGTAATTCGTAAAAAAAAAATCTTTGAATAAAAACAAGTAATTGTTATTGCAATGCTATGACTTGCTGTGAATACAAAATGAATGCAATAAATGAAATGGGTTTACATAACCATGGATAATTTAATCTTCATAGCTGTTTACAAATCAGTTAACTCAACGTACATGTCCGCCTCTGTACATGTGTTTGCTTAAAGTATTAAATAAATAATAGTATATTTTATATCGAGGGATTAAACGAAGCCATAATATGCCAGAGGTGGTTTGACTCCCGAGCGTGCGAGGGAGTCAATGAAACCGAGGGTATATTAAGTTGGCGTTTAGTCTCGAGGTGAAAACTGTACTTTTCACTTTGAGTGCGAGAAAAATAGTCAATTTAGTACAAAAACATTTAATAAATATTACTTATTAAGATAAAAATCACAATATCTATTATGTCTTTTGCTCTTTGCTCGACGTCAAATTCTTTACTGTCACTGGACATCCTTAATAAATTTATTTAAAACCGAACAAATTTACACTCGACTAAAATTCAGAAATTTTTGCGGTCAGTTTTTTCTTCTAAACCAGTCACAGATTAACAATTTAAAAAACATGGCGCCACCCACTTTGAGGAAAACCATGGAACTAAAACTCTCAATATTTTCGCAATGAAGATGGTCCACACCACACTCCACAGATAATAGTATATTTACTGGCTGTTTGAGTTTGTCTATGTCACATGAAGAAAATTAAAAAACGAATTACTTTTCACTCCCTAGAGACTAAAGTGGTCACTTTAGTCCCGAACCGTAGGGCTATATTGGCGTACTTTTAGAGCATGAGAAGTGAAAATAAATATTACAAACAATATTGTTTGGTTAATAAAATTTAGAAATTTTATCCTTAATTTGTATTTTACAAATAAAAATACCGTTGAAAAATAGAGACCTGTTCACCTAAGGTAGGTATAGTCAACCTACCTACAAAGATAGGCCTAAAATATTTGTACTTAAATATTTTCCAAAACTAAATACTGTTATTTCAAAAGCTACAGATACGTAGGTATATAAAATATGATTGATTGTTTGATTGATTGGAACTTACGCCTTCTTTCCTTGGGGTGGGCACAAAGTACAGAACGCCATCTGCTACGATCCATAATGTACATACTATTTATGCACGCACGCCGCCCGGCGCCGGTTCCGAGTAACTACTACGCACCTGGGGGTCTACTCTCTAAGCACGAAGTCCGTAGAATCATAATATAATATAATAAGATCATTTCAACTTGGTACCCAAGAGGTAAAAAAAGAAGGAAGGGGAGACCTTCTAAAAGATGTGTGTGTGTGAAGAGTGACGACATCATACAAATAGCCGGAAACTTATGGCCCAGACAGACAAAAGATAGAGACATCTAGAATGGTTTGGAGGAGGCTTTCACCCCAACAGCAGGGCCTTTTTTTGGGTGGGCATTCATTATATAACTTCTCCCGCTCAGGCATTGGCCCTTGCGGACCCCACCAGTTGGTGCTGACATCTCTTTGAGGCGCGCGTGGAACACAACGGGCCTTCGACCCACAGGCGGCCCTTACACCTAACAATACTAACCTTATTTAAGTACAAAACTAACATTACTAGCAAATAAATAAATAAGTATGCACCACAAAACCACATATAAGGGATAAAAATAAAGCCAACAAATAAATAAAAATCACTTACTTATATCGGTAAGTGATTTTTATTTATTTAGTTTAGTTTGGGGCCCGAAGTTAAAATGTATGGCAACACGATTTGACAGTTGTCCTGACTCTCGATGTGTTTATGCCCGCCCGAAAAAGTTAATAAATCCGGAGTAGGGTTCATTCCTAAGTATCGAACTATTTTCGGACGGGCCCGTATCTTCGTTGACGGACTTAGAGAATAGCCCCCCTGATCTTTCTGAAGAAAATCACCAATAAGGCCACTAGTCCTCTTAGGGCGTCCCCTCGCGGCTTTTCCACTCACCTTTTGTTATTCGCCCTTTATTCATTCTCTCAACATGACCAAACCATCTAAGCATACTCTTTTCAATTATTCTGACTACAATCATCTTTAAAACTACTCCGTTGCCTTATCATATTTATTCTTCAGCCTATCATTCATAGTCACACACATTTTCTCCATATATTTCGAAAGCTAATCATGTAGTAATCAAGTACCTATGTCATGAAATTAATTAGCTAGTACAATACCTAAGCGCTAGTACTTATTCCTATGGTATAATTCTGATGGGCACATAAATTACTTATAAACAACTCAGCCTTATAGTAAATAAGTAAGTAGCACCATAATAAATGAAGTTTGTGTCAACTAAAGTTTAAGTAACAATGTTTGAATTAAAACATTTATCATAATTAAGTGTAAATGATCGCAATTCAATTGAACTAAGACGAACATCTAAAGATTACGCCGCGTCAGATTTGTATCAACAGACTCATTACTCAAGTTGATTGATGGCCGACGTTTTCAAACAAACACTTTTGTTTATGTTATAAATCTAAACCCATACTGAGACATATTACCTCCGCATACTAAAAGTCTGGGTCCTTTTTGTCTCGTGCCGGCACCAACTGATACACCAACTAGGTAAATCTAGGTTTATGACAACAGACGGCCTAACAAGACAGTGGCAATCACTTTCAAAGCATTCATATTAATTCTACATCGACTTTCAACTGGATTGACATAAAGTATTCGGTAGCTTATATAATATAAATACAATCATTTTTGACTAATTTTTGGACATGCCGTAAAAATGTGAGCCAATTAGCAAAATAGAAGTGGGGGTGAGTGTCGAAACTGCGGCGGCGTGTGCCCAATCGTGGAGGCTACGAGTATATGAACTTACCGCAAAAATTAAAAGTCAGCACAGAGGGCCTGACGAAGGCCCGTCAGTAAACTAGCGGGCAAAAATCACCTGTGTAATCAAACCAAACAAGAGAATCTTTTTAGTTTAGCAAAGAAAAAAATAAAGAAGAGCCCATGGATATAAACCAAACCCCTATAATTAAAAACCTTGCTTAACGTTAAGTAGTGATTAGCGACTGTTTAACCATACATTTTGACGTTTAAACGTCTCTTAACTTTATGAATTTATTTTATTTAATTAAACTCTCTTGTTTAATTACGAAACTAAACTGAAGTTTACTTATTGCTACCGGTTTTTTTTTCTCAAAATAAAGGTATTCAAAACATGTAAATCTGTCTTCGAAATATTAATTATTACAGACACGATATTTTCACTAACTTCAAAACTGTTCATTCTCTAACAGAGCAAATAGTCTGCATGTTGTCTGCATAGAATATAGTACTGTCGCTTTTCTTCTATTGTCTTAGAAAAAACTGTCTTGTTTTCTATGATCTCTATGGCTAAGTAGGTAACGAAACTAGAATACTGGGCTAAACATTGAATGTACGTTTTAAATTCGAAAGCTTAACTTGCCTGCTCTTCTTTATTAACTAAAAGAGAAAAGGCTGTTTTGCAGTATGTCCTAAATGTCGCAAAATTGAATCGTCCTAGACAAAATTCCTTCACATATAATTTTGCTGCAAAAATACAGATAATTATATGATATCTGTCTATAAACTAAGGAATGAGCTAGCACATTGCCATAGACATAGGGAGATTCTTTCTACGATTTCAAAAGGTCTTCAAACCGAAAAGCCAAGCCACTTAAGTGCAGTCTACCTCTTCACATTATTTAAAAGCGATACAATAAACAGACTCTCACATTCGAAAGCCGTTCAATTTTATTTCCAACCTAAATATTATGCTCTGCAGTAAATCACCTGGCAGAGGAAAAGCCACATTAAAGAGGATTAGTTGAATAACTGGTTATTTAGGTGAATACCCTGAGATAGGCTTATGAATCAGCCCTGAAGTTGGACCTATATTAAAAATCAAATGTCAAAAAATAATAGTTTACGAACTAAAAACTAACTTTTTGTTCTCATAATCAGCCCTCTCATAGAGAGGAGGTCTGTGTCCCAGTAACACATCATAGGCTGATTAAGCTTATGCTAATCATTGGTCCATATTGGCCAAGGATTGGGTTGAGTGGAAAAAGGAAATGCTGATTTTTTTATTATTAAATTGTCTTTTGACATATTTCGGGATCCTAGGGTCCCGGAACTTTCGAAGGCGTATGAGGAGCCGAAGCCAAGTCGCAGGGGCCCCTTAGATAATTTTAAATGAGGAAGAGGCACCAACCGACGAGTATCCCTTCAAATACAAATGTAATGCAAATGCACCCAAAGACAAGCCCCGGTTGGAGCAGGACTATTGCAGGACATGGAAACAAAATATATTGGGCTATGGGTTTAGGTTGCTATACTCGTAATAGTTTGGTAACCTATAAGTACGGAACGACTATGTCCCCAGCCTGATCAATGTTATGTAATACACGGATAAAAATGGCAGGCGGTGACTAGCACACTCAATAAAGGACCCCCGAAAACGGTCGCTAGCACATGATGACGTAGCAACAAGGAGGGTAAGACTTCCGGAGGTGCTTAAGGAGTGGATAGGTATTCCAAGGCTATCAGGACAATCCCGGAAGTACGGTCAAGATCCCTACCAGCATCTTACTGGAATACTTCCTTCTTCCTTATTATAATTAGTAATAAGCCTTTAATTTTCCCACTGCTGGGACACAGGCCAGGCCAGGCCTCCTCTCTGTGAGATAGTAGGCATCCCCAGTGTGGCTTGCTAAATTGTCACTGGTCTTCGATTTTTTGGTTCTAGGATATGCCGGTGTCCTTACGATGTTTTCCTTCACCGTTTTAAGAGCAGTTAGTGAGAAATACTTTACACAAAGTAAACCGCTTTCTTGGGTTGGAAACCATAACCGAATCGCAGCTGTTACCGCTGGACCACCACTGCTCTGCGATACCATATTTGAATCAATCAATCAAAACAATTTTTCTGAAGGACTTTCTACAGGACGTCACCAATGAGATCAGTATTATGTCCTTCTAGGGCATCCCGTCCCGGAGTTTTCATTCAAGACCTGCCTTCTGAATACCTATCATAATAGGTTCAAATCAATCGATATAAGCACTTCTGAGCTTCGAACATTAAATCCATTAAAGACAGGCCCCAAAACACACCCACTCCCCAGTGTAAGTTGGGAAGAAAAGCTAGTTTGGGCAACTTTTCCAGGTAAATCCGTCATTTAAGGGGAACCTAGTCGCGGGTTCGTACTCACTGGTGAGCCTAGCTAAAAATCACGCTGTCTCACCAGGCTTCGTGTCAGACAGAGGTAGTAGCAGTGATGAGCAGTTAGACGCTCGTCTACACGCACAACGTTATTGAGTGAGATGCAAAATCATTTATAGTAAAAAATCGCGAAAAAATTAAGAAAAGTCCTTTGGAAGGTCGAGTTTTATGAAAAAGCCAATGTATAAATCAATTACCAATAAAGTTTATTGAACTTTTCGATAATTGGATTTTGTCGGTACCGACTTGGTTTTGGAGATTTTACACGTCTTTTATTACTTAAACACGCCCAAAGTTAAGTAAAATTAGCAAGAAAAACGAAGCTTTGGGCACCTAACTTTTTAATGGGTTTTTATTTTAAAATTCTGTTTCCGTACAGACAATATTCATAATGAGACAAAACGATATCATATTTTACTTTGAATATGCCATGTCAGACAGTGGAGTAAAACACTTCCGAAGTTTGTATGGAAAAAATGTGGACTAGGTGCACCTTAAGAGTTCCGCTCACCATTTCTGTTCCGCCGTCTAGCGTCTGTCCGCCTGCGAGTCCGACTCACACTTGGCCGGTATACCTCGTACTATGTATAAAATCATGCTTAATTGATAATATACTTAACACCTATATAAATGGAAACTTTACGTCATAACAGTAATTAGGTATGTATCATTTTCCCAGATAAGAAAAAGTGACCATTTTGTGGTGTCCTATACCATGCTTATTATATTATTTATAAGTAGGTATATATGTAACCGTCACAAACTTAAAAGTCAGCTGTTACTAACTTAGAAGTAGATTTTAACCGACTTGTGAAGCCTTATTTTACAATCAGAATATAACCACCTGAAGCCCTACCTATATAAAGAAGATCAATATAATGCCAATCAAATCGAAGAATCATCATGGCAGTCGAAATATTCTATAGTAGGTACATACCTATTCTCTTGAACGAAAAATACTGCAATCGATTTATCGTTTTCCAATCGATTATTCCATGCTCCTTTACGAGAATTCATTAGATTTTTGTTTCAAAAGGTATTTTTTTATGTACAAGTTACTAAGAAGGTATTATGATCAGAGATCGGATATTCGGATGCATATTCACCTAAAGTTGAGATGTTGGCTAACATGGAATGCGCTTTTGTATCGAAAAAGTCTTAATTTAGGTAAGTAATTTTTTGTTTTACCTAACTAATACAAACCACCCCTCCTCCAGTACATAGGTACTTATATTTGTATCGGGTTAAAAATTAATTTTAAATTAATACACATCTGAATAGTTATGTAATCCAAGAATCCAGGGGTTTTTAATAAATATCACAAATAATTTATAAAGACGCTTCCATACTTTCATAGCTATAAATTATCTTTAGGTAAATATGCATCCGAATATCCGATCTCTGATTATGATAAATGCAAATTCTTGATATACCCACACTTTGTATTTACGTTGTCTGAATTTCATGACGATTCGCTACAGCCACTACGGCGGCGCGGCCCTGTATGAGTACGAACATTCACATCACATTTTTAGCGACATTTCGTAGTTTTTTTTTCTTATAAACTGTAATTAAACTAATTAGATGGACAGTTAACATAAAGATGTTTTAATTCATTTAACAATGTGAGTATTTATTAATGATGTTATCATTGGTCGCATACAACGCTCTTAAGCGTTTTAATACGCATTAATAAATACATAACAGGCATAGATTTTCATATGATATCAAAATGTTATGCAATAATAAATAAGTAGGTAGATGTATATATATTTGTGTATCTACCTTCTAATATTATTGTATCCGGCACGGAAATGCCGACAGTGACGTGCGACACTCTAATCTATATAGGTATCTAATCCCTAATAATATACTCATAATTTCTTAAAATGTATAAATAAACAGCTATAATTTATGATTCGCGAATATCAATGTTAAATACCGGAAATTATCATATTCAAATTAAAGTTGCGACTAAGCACCGAAATGATAAAAATCACGTTTGACCATAAAACAAGCATGATATTAAATATCGTATTTATTTATTTAATCAATTGAGGCCTATTCTCAATAACGCATACACGATGACACTGGACAAACATTGAGCTCAATGACATCTTACTAAAGACACTGTTTGGTTCAACTTTTGCTTTTATTTGCAAGGACAAGTTTATTTACTTCCTCTCTTAGATCAAGTCCTCTCATAACAGGCTTTGCAGGTGCAAATTAAATACATGAATGTAATGAAATCATCTAGCTTAGCCTTTGTTATTGTTGAAGGATGTGTTCCTCACTTCGAATAACACTTAAAATATTAATTTAAATTTTTGTCAATAATGACTAGGTAGGTAATTGTTATGCGCGATTTACTACATACGTCCATTCAGCGGAACGGACGCTATTGAGACGTCACTCTTATTACTTTAAAACATTGACTGAAAGCAAAGAAAATAAGAACGTACTTGTTGCGCGTTTGCCGTCAGCGATCAGCGTCAGGCTGTGAGGCTTCTGGAGCAGTTCCTGCAGCTCCGGCTGAGGGTCTGACGAGTTCTTCCTGGACTTCATATTGATAATAGTTCACTAGCACAGTTGTCAATTATTTCATTACAACTCCTTGGAGCGAATTAAGCACTTTTAGAAAATAATTATAGTTGACGTTGTGCACGTCCGATGCTTCATCCGTGGGGCGGAGGCGCATGGCTCGAGATGCGAAGTGTGGCGGGAGCGAGGGCGACTGGCTTTATAGTGCGGCGGTTGAGACGCGAGGATACGAGCAGAGCCGCGCCGCGACTGAGCGCAGCGCCGGCATCCGGTCAAGGGTATACAGCACCTCGCGCACGGCACTAGCACGGCGGCAGCGGCTAGCGGCGCCATCGCAGCTTCCACTACACACATTGTTTATTGTCACAAGTGTTTGTTGTTTATTATTGTGATCTCAGAGGCGAGTAAAACTATCATGATACATTTATCATCGGGTATTTACCAATATTTTTCTTAGCACTAAATTAAAACCCATTAATTCGTTCTGTCAAAAATAAATCAAACATACTTACATTATTACACTGTACGTTAGACGTTCAAAGCATTGCATGCAATTCTCAAATAATCTAAATAACCAATCAACTACCTACGAGAGGGAGTGGTTAATATTTAGCATCTTTCGCAATTTGTTAACTGCATAGTAGTGCGTAAACCTGCATACAAACAAAACAATATACCTAACTAGGTAAGTAGGTACCTTAAGTAAAGGTTAATGACTCTAAAAGTAAAGGGCTTAAGGAAGTAGTTTTCAAGTCTCTGAAATCAACACTTTATTGTGTATTAAGTTTAACGTAAATAGTTCAATATGTAGACAGTAATTATGAGTGGCTTGATTAATGTATAGTTCTTGTTTAAGATCTTTTTTTAATGCAGTTGATTTTTTTTTCCAATACCACTGACCTCTCGATTCGAGTACAATATTAATCAATAAGATTATTAAGGTAATTTAATGAATCATCAGCTTGAGCACTAATGCAAATCAAATTATGCAATGTATCAAATTCTGAAAGAACATTGCTAGGCACCATCTCGATCACTGGGGGTCAACCACCTTTCAACCTTATTGCTTAAGGCATAAGGGTGAAAAGTGATCCACCTCCATTTTCCGCAGTTGTAGATACAGCTGCAGGTAATTCATGTACACAATCAATTAAATAAATTATGACGAAATCATTTACGGTTCGTTCTGACTAGTAATATAATCGATAAGAAGATCATCCATTATAATTACAACAATCTGGAAAACTAGGTTCATGTATAATTTAAGAAATTAGATTCGCGACGTGTTACTATTATTACCCAAACACACGTACACAGCTGGTAATTGCATATATTATTATAGGCTTCTTAAATTAGGTATTGCTCAGAGCTAGATTTTATTTTTAAAACGTATGATTCCGCACAAACCTACATACTGTCGTGTAAAACATACAAATCGTTCTAAGTTGGACAGTGGAGTTACACGTGATAGTGTGGTATTCAAGGTACTTTCCCCAAAATATCACATTATCAAGTCAGGACCCAAATGTCACATAAAATAAATATTAGGGGTAGGCACCACCCCTGTAACAGGAAGCGATTCTACTGCTCTCATCCAGCCTCAATTTAAGATTTAAAGTAGCAACTGAGAATTTCCTAATGTACAACCCCGAGAACGATTTGATCGGCCCGGGGATCAAATCCCAGAATACCAAGTTTACTAGACCAACGATCAATCAGAGAGTAGAAGCCGTATACAGTCGAATAATAAAATAAATAATAAAACCACATCTAACGGTCTATACAAAGTAACATTCTATCAGCGTTAACTATGATAGAAGAGTCAAAAATGTATGGGACTGACATAAGCTTCCGAAAAGCTTATGTCAATAGGTATCGCTGGGAACCAGCGACAGGCCAGGACATTTAAGTAGTGTGTTAAAAAAAAAATACAAAACTTCACAAAGTCAGATTTTATTATCTGACTTTTTTTTCTTTCTTGAAAGTCGTTGTTAAAATACGACACGCTTTGAAAGCGATTACCACTAGCCTAGGCGCTCTTTATAGACTGGCCAATTAGCCAACTTATCCCCAAAGGCTGGATGAAGGTTGTAGAGAAAAAGTGATCTATTTGCTTTTTAAGGTTATTTATTGAAGAAGATAAAATATATCTTTGCGATATAGGTATGTATTCGATAGAGAATCGATATGAGTCATATTGAACGAACAGGAGGACCAGTTCCACCTCGTTATAACATATCTTACGTTCCAGTTTTATAACCTTACGTCGAGTAACAGACGGAGAACGAGGAACTTAGTTCTAACATGTTATTAACAATTTTATGTTGTGACTAATGACCCGCCCGATTATTAAAGATTGACAAAACATAAAGATTTCTTAATTATTATTATATTAGTTTAATATTAATTTACATTCAAACATAAACTCAGCCTTTTACCCATGGGGTTGGGCATTAGCTACAGAACGCCACCTGCTACAATCTGCTATACTAATTTAATACACACATGAACCTTCCGCAATCAATCCTCTAAATTGTGGCGGAAACTGCATCAAAATCCGTTGTGTAGTTTAAAAGAACAACGTGATAACACAGACATACATGTATTATGTATGTACACCTGGCTACACATCAAGCTATACATTTCCAGTATAAGCTGATCTCGCATTGTATAGGATTTCCGTTCAGTGCGAGATCAGCGTAAACTGGAAATGTACCTATAGCTTGATGTGTAGCCGTGTGTACCATACCATATAGATATATTTTTGTGACCAGTTTTTAATAAGTTTGCGTCAGTCAGTCTGCAGCAGTCTAGCTAGATTATACGATAAGTATGTAGTGCAAACACAAACTCTAGATTAAAAATAGTTGGACTTAAATTGCCCCTAGCCCATACAATGTAAATCAGCGCGTGAGTGCTAGAAAACTTCTGATAACAGATTTTATTTGCAGGCAACAGGCTAATTCTCAGGAAAAATAATCCATCATACTTTTCACTTCATTTTCCTTTTCTATAAATAGGAAACATAGATTACTTATTGTGGTTTAATGACTAAGGGAAGAATAACTTGATAATTCGATATCCTTAACGGAAGACTTTGTTTAGTGGGGATTCACTAAGATTCACGAGGAAAAACACTTTTTTAATTGTTAGAATTTCTTTTTAACTTAGCCTTCGGACGTCTACCGAATTTCGATAAGTAGTGTCGCAAAGTCACTAGCACCCTAATTCCTTAACACACTGTTAATCAGAATCTGAATCATTGGAACGTTATTGCTAATCCATTGCTTTTTTTTTAATTTAAGTTTATTTTAAGTTTATCACATAACTTTAGTTGAATGTAGTGTTTGGGAATAAAGTTCGATTATTGTTAGCTCACGAATCTTACGAACGGACGTTAGGTACGTATGTGCCCATCTCATCATCATCATCATTATTTCAGCCGAATGACGTCCACTGCTGGACATAGGCCTCCCCCAAGCTCCTCCACTTCAACCGGCCTTGCGCTTCCCACATCCAGCGGATTCCCGCGGCCTTCACAAGGTCATCGGTCCACCTTGTGGGAGGTCTTCCCACTACGTCTTCCGATACGCGGTCGCCACTCCAGAACCTTTCGGCCCCATCGGCCATCTGTTCTACGAGCAATGTGCCCTGCCCACTGCCACTTAAGTTTGCCAATTCTGCGGGTTATATCGGTTGCCTTGGTTCTCCTACGGATCTCTTCATTTCTGATTCGATCGCGTAGGGAAACTCCGAGCATAGCCCTCTCCATTGCCCTTGGGTGACTTAAGCCTTCTGATAAGGCCCATTGTGAGCGACCACGTGTCTGTACAATAGGTCATCACTGGCAACACACTGTTCAAAGACTTTCGTCTTGAGACACTGCGGTATTAGGGACGAGAAGATATTACGAAGCCTACCGAACGCTGCCCAGCCGAGTCGAATTCGACGACGACGATGTGCCCATCTACTATGTTATAATAATGTAAGGCGAAGGAAACTAATCTCAGTCTCCACGATACAAGAAATCCTAGTGTGGAGGTAAGTGCTATCTGAATTTGTACTGCTCTCTTGAACAATTAAGATTTAATAAAAAAATATTATCTATGTTCGAAATATTTGTCTGCTCACCAAAGTAAATAACGCAATGAATGTTGTTTTTGTTGTAATTTTGACGGTTAAACAAACCGTCAAAATGAAAGCCATTCCTTCTGTTGGTGTGTAACGTAATTACCCCGCGTATCTACATGGATTATAGGTATTTATTAATAGTTAACTATGTAGGTACCTAATAGGAGTATTAGGTATAGGTGGTACCGATAGAAATATAAAAACATAAAAAAACAACCGACTTCTGGAAAAAAACTACAAAGTCAAAAAAACCTTAATTTAGGAAGTCGCGGTGACTTCGGATATGTATTTGAATGTTTTGTCACCGCCTTCCGAAATTAAAGTTACTTTTCACTTTGTAGTGTTTTTCCGGAAGTCGGTTGTTTTATTTTGGAAAAAGTTTTTATTTTTCACTTTTTAGTTATGGTACCTACTAACCCCACACCAATTCGAAATTTCATCATTCTTGGAGTCAAAACAATGCATATTTATGCGATAGCAGCAATCGTGGTTGATTTGCTGTTATTTTTTTAAGACTTCCAATGTCTGTCTCCGAAACGCATCATCAGATCTATATGAAATTTAAATGGGACCATTTCTGCATAAAACCCTTTTCGAAAAAATAATAATTTTGCAAATCCGTCATGACGAAGTTATGTCCCAACATACATAAAATAAAACGTCTCGAATTGATAACCTCCTTCTTTTTGAAGTCGGATAAAAAGACAATACTACCTAATAGCAGTGAAATGAAATGAAATGCAATGTTAAGTAGATCTTATTAGACACTTACCTACACGTCAATATTTTAAAAAACTAGATGGCGCAGTATATGGAGAAGAGAAGAAAATGCCCTCCATTATCTTTCAATGTGTCCATTTTTCAGGCTTCAAAATGGAAAATGGATGTACAGCGAAGGATATAAGCCTCCCGCCACTTCGACCGGTTATGTACTTCTCGCTTTACCTACCTTATGGTAATTAAACAGATTTTATTTAGGTATAGGCTCATTGTTACACACACAGTCTTAATACAATAAATCGATTATATTCAAAACCTCAATAATCACATGGTTTCCATTCCTGTCACCTTTAAATCAAGCATAAAATTATCCTAAATATCTGAAGTGGACACTTATAGGTATTCTTGAATGTCAAACGTTTGATTTAGTATTCACATTACGACCATTGGCTGCCTAAACGACATGGGTTTTATTTTACTTATAGATATCTAACATACATAGGGACTTTTTTGTTAGTCTATTTAAAGAATGAGTTGTTTGTTACATACCAAAGTATCTCTGGGCATTTTATCACGACCCAAAGATGAAGTGTTAAACATGGACGTCCAAATTATCGTTTTGTGATATACAGCTTTAGCCTTGGGCTAAGGAATATTGCCAAAATTCTCAGCTTGGCTTCTCAGACAGATTAGTTACTAGTACCACGTTAGTGTGTCGAAACTTCTTTGACAAAATCCAGCCTTATAGGACACCCCATGGAGAGGTATAAGGATAACTTTTCAAGAAAATAATATCGTGATATAGGTAACTAGCTTTTGCCAGCGGCTTCGCCCGCGTGGTGGTAAAAAAAAAAAAATAAAAAAAAAAAATATCCCACGGGTGTACCTACTACCGGGCTAAAAAGCCGTAAACGTGATTGCTTGATTGTTTTTGCGTGATTGTGTTACAAACATCCAAACATAAAAAATCACATTTATAATATTAATAGGATGAAAAAGAATACCATAATTTATTAAGGCTTACAAAATTCCTTAGAGTTTTTACTAAAACAAGGGCTAACTTTGCAAAAAAACTCAATTACTTTAACACCTTGTAAATCCCAACCCAGGTGTCAACAATTAAGTAAATTATTTTAATCGCAATTAACATCTCCATTCATGCATGGACAAGTAATTGTTTTAAAATCAAAGAATGCTTTGTACTCTGAGAACTGCAGTGCCCATGACCTGACCTGGGACTTGAACCTAAACAAAGAAGGCATTACTATCGGTGGCGGCGACGGCGGGTCAATAACATTCAAAATTATCACAGATTCGCTTTTAATTTGTTAATAATTAAGCGTGTAACTAATGCTATTTAAGTATGTCATCTTGGCTGCTTCAAGAGGACCGTGGAAGTGGCGAAATTTTGGGCCAAAAAAATTTGAAGAACTGTCGTTCCAGCCACATGAAGAAGAAGATTAGAGAACCGAAGCATGATTGAACATCAACCTCGTTACTGGGCTGTGCAGAAGCAGTTGCTGCAGGTGCGGAAAACCTCAAACGGCGCAAATGCTCTTATATGTTTAAACTGTTTGGGTTTGAAACAGTTGGCTCATTGGGGTCCGAGGGCTCACTTATTTTTACGAAACATTACCAAGCGATTAGTCGACTCTTCACGAGACTGGCTGGCCAATTTTTTGGCCAAAGAATCAGCACTGTCATACAACGTGGCAATGCTGCCAGCCTTTTGGGCAATTTTCTTGTTGACAGCAATGAGGACGATTTTTGTTAAGCTATCTGATTATTTCCTTTCCTTCTTTATATACTTGTACCACTTGTTATTATTATTTTAAAACTGTAGGTTTTTTGAATTAAAATGTAAATATTCACTAAACACTCGTTACTAATTTCAATGATTTATTAATAACACTACTTTATAAATAAATAGCATCACTAGTAGGTTTTCTTAATTAGAAATCTACATAATTTAATACCAAATTGGCGATTAAACAAAAAAATTATAGACCTTTAAAATGATTTATTATCGCATTATCATGATGTTGATATAAAAACAATCGGTTGTAGCCAATACATTTTCTTCAAACAGGTCCTGTGACTGTAGCACGTAGACAGACACATTAATTATATGTTACGTTACATTAATTAATCGATCTCATAAACGAGATCAGATTGCGTAGATCGCTTGTTGTTTTATCTGGTTTTACTTTTAATCATGATAATCTTTGTATTTACATCATTTGTAGTTATAAATATATTTCCGGGGGTCAAATTGTTAATAATAATCATGGGAAAACTGGTTGATATCTTTAACTTATGTCTTGATCGGAAGTAGGTACGTGGATATACTTTAAACGATTTCACTGAAAAAGCTATAAAATAAATGTAACAACTCGGAGGCTTTTAATTATTTTACTTTATTATACTTTGATAGCGGCATTTAACTTTAAAACACTTAAATAAACATGAAACAATGTTATCTGTTAAATTGTAGGTCAGTAATTACGATATCGATAAGGAAACAGGAAGGAAGAATCCGTCAAATCATAAACATAGATCTCTGATCAAATATTTGGACAGCTTTCTTTTTTTTTTTGCTTATAAATGGTGTATCGAGCTTTCGACGGATATAAGTAAAAGTCACGTGACTACTATTTTACAACCATTCGATTTATTTAATTATAATCTGTTTTCTGTTTTTTGTTTATACCAAAATAGGTTAGTTAAATCATTGGTTTTGAATGAATGAATTTGAACAAAAATTCGAAGACAAATTGTGACGTCTACCAACCCACCACATCAGAAAAAGGAGACTTGTGTCCCAGGCCCAACTGTGTGAACCTTATAGGTTGATTATTATTATCATCATTACAGCCGAAATACTTCCACTGCTGGACATAGGCCTCCCCCAAACTCCGCTACTTCGACCGGTTCTGTGCTTCCCGCATCCAGCGGACTCCTGCAGCCCTCACAAGGTCTTCGGTCCACCTTGTGTGAGGCCTTCCAACTTTACGTCTTCCGGTACGCGGTCGCCACTCCAGAACCCTCCGGCCCCATCAGCCATCTGTTCGGCGAGCAATGTGCCCTGCCCACTGCCACTTAAGTTTGGCAATTCTGCGGGCTATGTCGGTTACCTTGGTTCTCCTACGGATCTCCTACGGATCTCTTCATTCCTGATTCCATCACGTAGGGAAACTCCAAGCATAGCCCTCTCCATTGCCCTGTGGGTGACTTTAAGCCTGGCAGCGGCTGATAACTATACTCTATGCTTATTAGTTTTATAGTGTGGAAAATCCTTTGAAATAATTAAGATAAACAGACTCACTCTCATCCCGTCTAATACATTATTAGTAGGTAATAAAAAATACCAAGATAACCTGCATATTTACGTGTTCAGGAAGATATATCAATAAATGAATTATTTATTGTTGTCAGGAAAACAAGAGAAGTAGTTCTGTAAATAAAATTAATTTTATACGGTGACATCCCACTTACAAAATATAATCATGTTGTCTAATTATCGCACAAGTATTTCTTCAATTGGATGAATAAAGACAAAACCCGTGTTTTGAAGACATGCCCTGTCTGCCAAAGTAGACAGCCGACAGCATGTCTTCAACATTTTGTACCAAACAAGTTGGCCCCCGACACAGCAAGACAGAGACAGGTTTTTTCTGATATTTCTTTTGTTTTTTTTTCTAATGTGAGCACTATACAGGTTCGTTGAGCTCCCTAAAATAAGGTTGAGCTACACCACGGTGACTGATACATACATGACGTCTGTTGGGATAGGTCAGCTCAAAGCTGCAATGGCTCTTTCTTCAAAAGGCCCTTCCAGACATAGCCCTGCATTGTTTGACTCACATAAAATTCAAATAATATATGTTTGGACTTAAAAAAAAGTTAAATTGTAATTTAAAAATCCCCCGACCCAAACAAAAACCTCTAAAAAGTAAAAAAAAAGATTTATTGGCCTTTTAAGTTGTGGGTAATGTTTTGATCAAAGCATTGTCACGTCGGGAACGGCTAATGAAAATGTTATCCTTTCTACAATAGCATATTTATGTACATTCATTATTGCTGGGCATCGTCTGTTTGGCGTTTCATCAACCAGAAAGGAGCTGATCATTTTCTTTTCAGGGAACAGTCAGTCAGGAAATGCCGGCGCCACCTAGTTTTTAAAATATTGACCAACAAAATATTGACGTCGTGTCTTATAAGATCTACTTACTTAAATAAACATTTAATTTCATATCAGGGTCGAATTAAATTAGCTGGCAAAACTTTACCCACGTGTTGAGTATCGGATCGATATTGAAAACTAATGAAATAAAAAAGCCAGTCGTCAGAAGCCCAAATGTCTTACCTATGGTGTATTGCGAAGTAACTGGGTTGTGGAAGTCAGATAGGCAGTCGCTCCATGTAAAATACTTGTATTCAGCTGCATCCGGTTAGACTGGAAGCCGACCCCAACATAGTTAGGAAAAGGCTCGGCAGATGATGATGAAGAGTATTTTGGAACTATGATGAAATGAAACCTAACATCGAAAAAAATATTTTTTTTTTTCTAACAAACTAAATAGTAGTGATAGGTTGGACCGAATTTGGGTTTTGTCAGTCTAACCTATTGGATATATTTGATTGAATGTTTATATGTCAAAGTCAAAGCATTTATTTCAAATAGGCACTTAAAAGGCATTTTTGAACGTCAACATTTACATTAAAATAGAATTGATTCTAGTCGCCCCTTCCAAAATGTAGCAGACTGTATGCAGACTGAGGATGGCATTAGATATACGCAGTTTAAATATATGGTCATGTTGTCGTCTCCATTAGGCATAGGTGCACATCTGCCTTACCCTTCGGGGAATACAGGCGTGATGTTGTTTGATATGTTTCGATTCCTGAAAATCTAGAAAGAAGAAACGGGACACCAATATAAGTGAAACAAAGGAGAGCAGCTTTTGTTTAGAAGAGGATCGGTTAATGTTACTTATGTAGTTTATTCTGTCCCTCTTTTGGCCAAAGACAAAAAAAATACAGAGCTGGTATTTTCATTATCAAATCATCTATAACATAGATTTATTGCCTTTTTGTTAAACTTTGACCTAAAGTTACATCATACCTACCTACCATGAATTCTTTAATGACCACAATTTATCATAAAATTGATTAGCAATTAAAATCGTAATAAAATGGGCATATTTACGTACAGGAAAAGTTTTTATCCAATGCGCAAACTGTAACCATGAATTCAGCATACCATTCTGGACACCCCAGCGAAGAAATTTTTCGTCGGTTTTACAAAAAAAATCAGCTGTTTCATAGAAAAGTACCTACCTACGCGGTCAATGGAACAGCTGTTTTTTTTTGTATAACCGAAGAAAAATTTATTCGCTGGGGGTCTACAATGGTAGGCTGAATTCATGGTTAAAGTTTGCGCACTGAATAAAAACTTTTCCTGTATATATAATTTAAAACCATCAATGATTACCTGTCTCATTAGGTACTAGTCGTTACGCTTTAATTTGAATGATTAAATAATGCAATAAAGTGTGCCACCATTTGAAGGAAAACCTACAATTGTATGATAAAAACCGCAAATGAAGGTAGGTATTGGTATTTTATAGGTTGCAGTCATTTGTCTCTTACTTAAGAGACGATCACATCATCACATTGAATCACATTGTGGCGGTATTAAGGTTACCACGAACTCATAAAGTCGTAATTGTATTTTATCAATTAAAATTATCCGTGTTAATGAGTAGGTAGATGCGGATCAGGCGTTGGCGTCGTATGTGGTAGATATTTGTAAAGGCAGTGTTACACAGGCGATGTAAATAAACGTGGGTGACATTTGGCGAGTTTGAAGCCTATTTTCAGATGTTTCTGTCGTGGCCATATCGTAGATTTGCTCACTTCATGAAATGCTCGAAGATTTCATGAAATGGTCGCATTTAATGAAATTCTCGTCTTCTTCTTATATTACAGAAGAAGACGGTCGACGTCAGGTTGACGGAGTCCCACTGCGTGGGGCTTTCTGTCTGCAGGGTTTAAAGGAACCTAACCAAACCGAACCTCGGGGTGCCCCTGACTTCATACCGTCTTCTCGAGAAAAAAATTTAGAGCATTTCATGAAGTGAGCAAATATACGATATGGCCACAACATTATCCATGGTGACCTATCTCCACTGCCCTGTGGGTACAGTCACAGCCAAAATATGTTCGTCACTTTATGGGATATTTTTTTCTGCTCATTGCATGATAGAATGTGCTTTACCGACTCAGCGTTATAATTATATTGCTTCGTATCGTTTCAATACCGCAGATTATCTTCTTTAGAGTGCGTTTTCAATTCTGTCTGACATCTACAGTGCGTTTTATGAAAGAATTCCCTTCGCCGTAATATTGGCTGCATTACGGCGAAAGGAATTGCTTCGTGAAACGCACTGTACAAGTGTACATGTCAGATAGAACTGAAAATGTGACACTGACAAACTCCGACAGTAAAAAAAAAATGTTAAAATATCTATTTCATAAAATGGTTAGGTCATTAAAAAGTTTTTTTTTTGGGTTCCCAAATCATCAAATAACTTCTCCCGCTCTGGGTGGAGCAGGAGGGCGTGTCAGACTTTTACTGACTAAAACCCACCCGTGTTGCCTCAGTTGCCTGTGTGCCAGGGGCCATGGTATCTCTTTCGAACAACCCGCACCCCTGGCAGGCATCGGCCCTTGCGGACCCCACCAGTTGATGCTGATATCTCTTTGAGGCGCGCGTGGAACACAACGCGCCGTCTTTCCGTTTCTTTAATTTATCATTAAGCTTTTATCCATTAGGTACCTAAGGTGTAATTGAACTTAGGAATGATTTCACTAATAATATCATAAATATAGACAAACTATTGATCTTTCAATCTATAAAGAAAAACAAGAGTAACATGTACGTACCTACCTGTACCAACTTGTAACTTCTTACAAACAACAGTTTAAGTATGTAAATTCACACCCATGCAAAAAGTAGCTACACATGTTCTACAAACCAAATCACCATTCACCAATAATAGGTACCTACTTGTCATTACACAGGTATTATCTAATTCTACTAGTCCTACCAATATTATAAATGTGAAAATTTGTGAAGATGTTTGGATGTTTGTTACTCATGCACCCATAAACGGTTGAACGGATTTGGATAAAATTTGGCACACAAATAGATTATAACCTAGATTAACACTTATGATACTTTTTATCTCGGTAGTACGTTGCCGTGGAATTATATCCGACCTCCACGCGGGCGAAGCCGCGGGTGGAAGCTAGTAGGCTATAAACATTTGTCGAGGAATGCTTAATTCAAAATAATATATCGTCTTTCTAAACCAGCACCCTAATTGCCTAAAACACTATCAATCAGAACCTGAATCATTTTGAAGCATATAGCTAATCCATTGCTTCATGTGTTCGAAAAAAATGTCTGCTCAACAACGTAAATAACGCAATTAATGATGTAGAACTATCAAAATGAAAACCATTCCTACTGTTAATGTGTATGCAATTACTCAACAGTTGCAAATGTTTAAGGGCTACCATGACAAGTCGTGAGTTTGCAACTATTGTTCATTCATAGAATCTTCACTGGTAATATTTCTACCTACATACAACTGTTACCTACAACCGCATTATGCGGTAAAACTACAAATTACATCACAGCAAAATAAATGCCATTCGTATGAGTAACAAATAGGGTAATCCTAGTTCGCGTTATGGTTTTTCTGACCTTTTACAGCTCAAAAAGTTTGGTCTACATCGTGTTTGTTATTGTTATAAGTATCGACCCTACATCCCTAAAACAATTGGTCAAAAGGCTTTATTTTGTGTTAGTAGGCTACTTTAATAGAAAACCTTATGACCAAAAACTTTCAAAGTTTTTCCGGAATCTAAAATGGGTCTTAAGCCTTTTACTCTGGGCCCAATTAAGAATGACTGCTTAATTTGCTTAACAGCTAAGTTAAAATACCTCGTTACTGTTTTACGGAATCCAAGAAACTACGTAGTAGGTATAGGTACTTGTTTTACGAAGAACCTAAATGTTTATTTGAAAACTATGTTTGTAAAAACACTACAAAGTGAAAAATAACTTTAATTTCGGAAGTTATCGGTGACTTTGGATATGTATTTAAATTTTTTATCACCGTCTTCCGAAATTAAAATTCTTTTTCACTTCGTAGTGTTTTTTTGGAAGTCGGTTGTTTTTTTTATTGAAAAAAGTTTTTTATTTTTCACTTTTTAGTTATAGATAGTACCTACCCCACACAATTCGAAATTTCATCATTATTGGGATCAAAACAATGCATATTTATGCGATAGCAGCAATCGCGGTTTGTTTGTTGTCATTTTTTTAAGAGTTCCGTTGTTTGTCTCCGAAACGCATCATCAGATCTATATGAAAATTAAATGGGACCATTTCGGAATAAACCCCTTTCGAACAAAAAATATTTTTGCTTATCCGTCTATGACGGAGTTACGCCCGAACATCCTACCACTCCTAACCGTTAAAGAGTTGTACCTTCCTTCATCAGCTCAGCGACATGAGATGATGATGACCATACGCAAATATCTCAATAGCTTTAGAAAATATATGACAAACGTTGTTAATACCTTTGTTGTTACCCCATTTGAGGGTTGCCCTCGATTTCCCTAGGATTCTATCATCAGATCCTGACTTGGTGCCAATAGGACCACCACAGAAGTATACTCTTTCAAATAAAAAAAGAATTTTGAGAATTGGTCCACAAATGAAGAAGAAATCGGTGAACATATCTACATAAAAAAAGACATCCAGTCCACCATAGAACCTCCTCCTTTTTTGAAGTCGGTTAAAAAGAAGTAAATGGCTAGAATCTGATAGATGGACCGAAAACCATATCAAGGTAGTAGGGATAGGCTGGATGCGTAAAGCGGACAACTTTTGTGCAATGGCGCAATTTGAGAGTTTCAAGTGGTGCACTGCGATGAGCTGAGTTGATACATACATACATAAACTCACGCCTTTTAGAGGCCCTGACTCGAATTGTAGGTACTTACGTCCAATTTTCATTAGAGAGCGAGCTCAAAAATTGGAGCATTCTGGACCGGAATAGGCTAAGCTGTCATTATGATTTCACTAGACCAATGCAAGAGCGAGCGTAGGAGCTCGAAAATTGGAGCATCCTGACTCGACAGGTTTGATGTTAGATTTTACTTGATAAATGCAATAGATTGAGAATTGGCTCTCACCTATAGCTTGTACCCTTTTTAGGCCATTATCAAATAACCTACGTTAATTTTCGTCTTTTCATTATGTAGATATTCATTAATTAAAATATTAAGATGTTGGATAAATATTTTACAAATTCTTGCTAACATAGGTACCTACGTTGGTAGCCTCCTCACTCCTGTAGTTTGGGGCCCCAGTATCATTGATACAGCTGATACGACAGTAGCTACGCCCCTGGTTAGTGAAGCTAGATGAGGTCAAACAGAAAAGAGCGAAAGTCACCGTGAATTAAGACGGTTTTAGGAACGTTCAACTTTCGAGCTCCACATAATCATTGAAGGTAATAAAAAACGAAATAAGTAGTCTTATGACTCATATAGAAAGCAACGTGATCAATCCGCAGTATAAAATACGACATTGATAAACAACGGAAATTGCTGTTTGACGTTCAAAAAGTTAACTTATTCAGCTTTTAACAAAGCCCTTTCCAATTTGCTCAGAACTACAAGACTAATCTTATTACAATAAGAACGATTATTATCAATAAACAGCGTAAGGGCCATTGCTTCGACAGCAACCTTTTTGTTCATTTCCTATTCACATTATTAAAACACTTCTGGTCGAGATAAGCAAAGTTTAATGTAGGTAGAGGTAGGTATCTAAAAAAATCCATTTGTATAAGTAGGTAGACAACTAATTAACTACGTATATAGGTACTTATCATCGACCCACATGAAACCGTTGCGACACACGTCGCAAAGGAAAATCTTCGGGCATTTTCTTAAGAAAATGTCGGGTTGGTTTAGCGATGTACGTAGCCGTACCACTCGTACCAGGCGAGTAGACAGAGAAGGTCTGAAGAGGCTTGACAAAAGCTTATGAGCGGGAAGCCGGCTTAGACAAGTGGCAATCGCTTTCAAACCGTTTCGTATTTCTAGTATTTCTACAATGACATTCCCTAGGATAACAAAAGCATTCCGGTAGGGCGGTAGATAACTCACCTATGTCAATCCAATAGGTACCTACATTTTTGTTAAGGCTGTAGTGTAGCGCTACATTTTGCTTAGGTAGTTATTAGGTGCTCTGTCTGTTAGTGATTTTAGTCTAGAGCAGGCTAATTATGCTTTGAGCCCATTTTTTGGAATGGTTGCCAACTGTTCAGTAGTGTATCTTTGTGGTAAACAACCAATGGGGGAACTTTTTACCGATAGCAATATGACCTCTCTGCCTCACCCTTCGGAGAAAACGCTTGATGATATAAACGATAAATGATTTTATTTCTGTAAGTAGGTTTGACAAACAGATAATTTTTATTTTTATTTTTTTATTACTAAAACGGGCCCGCTCTTGGCCTCGATCACGCCTGATGGAAAGCGATTGATGTGGTCTATATGGTGGATCGAGCATACCCAGAAAATGCTTGTTCACTCTAGTCCAAGGCACTGGTACTCCCACGCATCGACGAAACACAGCAAGCTGCTTGACGCCGGACTCCGGTGGGAGGGTGGTCACGAACCAGGCGAGCGTTAGTCCTACCACCCGACCGCAAGGGAAGAATTGGCCAGTCATCAAGGTATTGGGTGTGACTGTCCAGGATGCGCCGAGCGCTCGGTTCATTCGAGTTACTGGTGGAACAAATTGCGCTACACGAGGAGGGTTCTTCATGCACCCTAACACCTCAACCATATTTTAAAAACTACATGATTGCAGTTACTCACTCTCTGTTACATTTATGGGAAATCAATATAACTGGCGAAATTAAATATAGGTATACCTGTGAAGGCGTGTGAAATATTTTGCGAAAGCTCGAAGGAGCGTATGAGAATTCGGAGTACTAAAGATTTTGTATGTGAACAGTAGGTACCTTTCCGGTAGTTAACACACATACGTACAAAATAATAGCGTTCTATCATAGTTAAAATGTGAGTAACTTCGCCATAATGCATGGTAAATATTATTACCGTGCCGTAATACAGTTTACAAACATTGATGCCTACTAGTACCTACCTATACTCTCCTTATCAATAGAGTACTTAGCGAGATCAACACCAAGCCATATTTTTCCTAAGAGGTATTCAAAACTCGAGGAAATCGAAATTGAAGGGAAGGAAAATGGGAAACTGCCGACTACCGTATTAACTTTATTCAAAACTTAATAATTGTTATCTTTCAAGTCTATCACAATTTTAAACTGTCGTAAATCACTATTTCCCTCTTTTAATTGATGAAATAGTAAATTAAAACAACTGCGGGTATAGGTAGGTAATGTAGGTAGGTAGGTTTTATTTACTTCCGTAATCGTGAATGACAGAAGTTTTCGGGTAGATATTTGAATTTGGTAACCAACTTCAAAAAAAGGAGGAGGGTCTCATTTCGTCTGTATTTTTTTTTATTTCGTATGTATGTTCGATATCTCCGATAATTGTGGGAACTTTACATAAATTTCAGGTCTCTGCAACGCTTAGTTTTAAAGATCTCCGTGAGCGCGCGGTTCTCCGCGTTTCAATGGCACAGCCACGTTTAAACCTTTATAACTTTTTAACCATAACTTTGACAAATTCATGATTTTGGGAATCAACTTCTACAAAATCTTGGTATTCTTTTATTTTTTTAAATATCGCCGTGGCCGCGCCATTGAAACGGACACCGAATACTTCCACTCACTGCTGTTTACCTGACCAGTAATTGTAAGTGTTCGAATTAGTATGGGGTAGGTAAGTACAGACGCCAGCACATCGAGCTCCCCCAATCTGTCAAATTTCTTTGATCGATTTTCAACTTTATTGCATAAGCATAAGGTTCATGTTCAATTGGGAAAATTTGACAGTTTGGGGTAGCCTGATGTGCTGGCGACTTTACCATAACTAAAAATAGATTATTAAAATCGTTTTTGTTTTCTTTTAAAACAACCGACTACCATAAACAAACACTCCAAAGTGAAAAATAACTAATTTCTGAATTTGGTGGCAAAAATCTCAAATACCTACTAATCCAAAAACACCGAAACCAAAGTTATTTTCCCGTCGAGCCAAGTTATTAGTCCTGAACTAATGAAGTGACCAACCGATTTTCCCTGTACGGACTGACTATGCAAGTGTACCCAAGGATAACCCCTAGTTGGTGTAGTACTATAATTGCAGGATATGAAAACAAAGATTTTTGACCATGGGTTTGGGTGGCTATACTGGTTACCTAAAACTATGGAAGGACTATTGCTCCTGCATGCGGATAAAATGTTTCATTTACATAGTACATAATCACACATCGTCACACGTCTAGAAGACACATCTGTGGAACGACTTGTAGTACAGGGAAAGGTTGAAGGTACAAGAGCACGCGGCAGGTCTCCAGTGCGGTGGACCGACCAAGTCAAAACTGCACTCAATGGTCCACTCCACGAATGTTCAAGAAAAGCCTCAGTACGGGAGGATTGGCGACGGATTGTGAAGCTTGCCACCACCCCTGATGTGACGACTACGACCACTCTGCCAAGAGTGTGACGACGAAGAAGAGAGTACATAATGCTACAAGGGGCTTCTGGCTGAATAATAAAAACAAAACGAAACGTGTGCTGGGACACATAGTAGAAGTGAAACTTCAACGGACAAGTGGAACAAGTGGAAAAACGAATCGCAATGGACAAGTGGAAAAACGAATGCCAACGGACAAGTGGAAAAACGAATCGCAACAGACAAGTGGAAAAATGAATCGCAACAAAATTTTAACTTGAAATTTTACAGGCAGATTATTAATGTACTTATCCAATTTGAAAACCTGCCTGTAAAACTTCAAGTTTATGTTTAAAGACATTTATGGCAAAAAAATGTAAACCTTGGGTTGGTTTTAGTGGGGATTTCTAAGCATCTCTAATTTTTTCTAACAATAAACATAGCCTATGTCACTCAGTGACAACGTAGCCTTCCTAACGGCGAAAGAATTTTAGAAATCTGTCCAGTAGTTTTTAAGTTCTACCCCCTGCACGCGACGAACAAACTACTACGACATTATGGCGCTGTCAATTCAAATTGTTATCATTTATTTGATGTTGAATGTTCTAGGAATTTAATGTTGCAGTAAATGAAACCAAACATCTATGGAATAGTAATCAATTATCTTTATTCGGCAGCAACATTCTGTGCTTGTCTCGCCGCTTGTCTTTCCTTCTTCCTCTTCACAAGGAACTTCTTTTTCTCTTCTGGGGTCTTCTTTAATCCCTTCATCTTGCGAGTCTGTAATCTGTTGATGTCCTGCTTGCCCATATGCACACGACCCATCTTGGAACCGAAGGCATCCCTGGAAATGTTCTTCTTTGTGATGGGTCTGAGTTCCCTGGGAACCCTGCAAGCCTCCTTGAACAGATCTTCTGATCCCAGTCTAGTTCTTCTTAGCTTAAAATCTATTGAAGGTCCTGAAAATGAAAAGATTTGATGTTTTAAGTGAACTGTATGATATGTTCTTATGAGAATAAAGATTCTTTAAACCTTTTAGATTTTTTTTACATCACATCACTCTATATTCATTTCTTTACAAAGTGTGTTGGGCACAGCTTCTTATAACATCTCAGGATTTAATTTTGTGTTACTCGTTTTTCCACATACTTTTTATTGATTTCATACAGTAAATTCATGATTTAAATGCCAAAGAAATCATTTTCACTACGCATCTCTATGTAACTTTTTTTTTGGATGGGAAATCAGCAAATGACCTCTCCCGCTCTGGGCGGAGCGGGAGGGCGTGTCAGACTTTTACTGACTTGAACCCACCCGTGTTCCTTCAGTTGCCTGTGCCAGGGCCACGGTAACTCTTTCGAACAAATCCGCAACCCTGGCAGGCATCGGCCCTAGCGGACCCCTTCAATTGTTGCTCTGACATCTCTTTGAGGCGCGCGTAGAACACAACACGCTGTCGATCCGGGCTTGGTCCTTACCGGACAGCGAGCTATCCATATCTCGCCGTCCGCAAGCCCACGCCTACGGTGGCCGGGAATCAGCCCGGGATTCCCAAAGCCCAGGGCGTCTCCTGCGGCGACTAGGACCGTAAAGGCGCATATACTGTATCTCCCTCACATGCGCCACCTCCTCCTTCGCGAGCATTACTGCTTCGCAGGAGGTGATGGCTTCCCATGCACTCTCCGTACCACGGCCTGGACCAGGCCTGGACGCGAGAGATCGCCGCTGCTGATCACCTCCACGAGGTAACGGCGGTGCTTCGCTCAGGCGGGGCAGACCTCCACCATGTCCTCCAGGCGATCCACACAAACCACTATGTAACTTATATGTAAAGCTTGTATTAGGTCTTTACCTATGAAATTGCCGTTTTGCAGTACTGGCCATTTCAAATCAAAATAATTTTTGTTTGGGTAAGAATTCTAATTTCAAATTAATTTTATTTTAAAAACATGGATTTTTTTTTCCAAAAGTAGTCATTTGTTTATTGATTAGTGTTACATTTTCATCGCATTTCAATCTTTTTCGTCATCATGGATACGTTAAAAATTCGAGTAATTATGGAATATGAGTACCGTCGTGGCAGCAACGCGGCACAAGCGGCACGCAACATCAACGACGTTTACGGAGCTAACACTACAAACCAACGCACCACCTGTTATTGGTTTGCTCGCTTCCGTTCTGGAAATTTCGACCTGAAAAATGAACCTCGCGGTCGTCCGAAGACTTTGGTCGACAATGACGAATTAAAGGCGATTGTGGAAGCTGATGATACACAATCTACGGCTGAATTAGCAGCAGCTTTCGACGTTAGCGTCAAAACAATATTGGTCCATTTGCGTCAAATTGGCAAGGTAAAAAAGCTTGACAAATGGGTGCCCCACGAACTCAATGATCGTCAGCGCGAAGTACGCGTCGAGACGTGCCTTGCACTGCTCAACAGACACACAAATGAAGGAATTTTGAACCGCATTGTTACCTGCGATGAAAAATGGATTCTGTTTGATAACCGCAAGCGCTCAGCAAGTTGGTTGGATCCTGGTTCAGCACCTAAACAATGCCCTAAACGAAAACTTACCCCTAGAAAAGTGATGGTCACTGTTTGGTGGTCTAGCGCCGCGCCGGTGTGATTCATCACAGCTTCTTACCAAACGGGGTGAGCATTACTGCAGATGTGTACTGTGAAGAACTGAACACAATGATGGAGAAGCTGGCACATCTCCAACCAGCATTGGTCAATCGCTCGTCTCCGCTGCTCCTGCACGACAACGCGCGACCTCATACTGCACAGCAGACGGTCTCCAAGTTGCAAGAACTGGGGTTGGAAGCTCTCCGTCATCCGCCCTACTCACCAGACCTTGCGCCTACAGACTACTACTTTTTCCAGAATTTGGATAACTTCTTGGCGGGAAAAAAATTCAATACCCGAGAGGCAGTACAAAATGCCTTTGAAGAATTTGTTGCCTCCCGTCCAGCTGATTTCTTTAAGAAGGGCATCAATAAACTGCCACTGCGATGGCAAAGATGCATTGATTGCATGGGTGATTACTTCGATTAATACAAATAAAAAATACATGAAAAAAATTCGTTTAAATTTTTTCATACAAAACGGCAATTTCATAGGTAAAGACCTATTATTTCTCAAAGGCGGCGACATATCAAGCTATACATTTTCAGTTTTAGCTCACCTCACATTGTAAATAGGCTTTAAGTGCAATGAGAAGTTAGCTTCTACTGAATATAGCTTATATTGGATATGTTTAGCTCGTTATGTTGTTGTGCATACATACATGGCACCAGTAACGAATATAACGATTACTTATTGTATCCACTACTGGTGTGATTTGAAACTTTGCACATTGATAAGCATATCCACTAAATGCAATACACACACACCTATTTCCTCCAACTCAATTCTCGGTGTTCTCTGACCACTCTTCTTCAGCTGTATTCTGTATGATCTGAAGTATATGTTGCCGCCTTCAGTGGCTGTGAAACTGATGACATGCTCCAATCCCTGCAGTCTGATTGTTTCCACCTGAAATTGCCATCACATTACACATTTATAGATGAAAGATTACTCAAGGGGTTATATGATATTGTTTCAGAGCTGTAATTAATACTGTAGAGGGCACCTTAATCATTTGAATTTACTATCAAAAACCATCCACTTATGGAAATTTAACCAACAGTTTAATAAATTTGCGCATCATTGCATGTATGGGTATATTTATTTTAATGTAGGTTGGTCGACCTCTTTTCCTAGTGCTTGATGGCCCCATTCCAAGATGTTGGTCTGTAAGTCCAATGATTATCTGTCAGCCTAGCTACGTGGCCAGCCCACGACCACATCAGTTTTATACAGTGGCACAGTATACAGATGCCAAATTAATACGTCAAACAGAAAACAACTTTTTAAAGTGCTAAAAAGTTCAAGGCATACCTTTTCTCTATAAAAGAAATCAGTGAAAAGTGATTTCAATCTCTTCAAATCCTGGTTCAAGTCCCATGCTGGCCCATTGAAAACCAAACAAGGTTTTATGCCAGCCAGCACTTTCATATTGTGGAAGTCTGACATGGCTTTATAGTTGTCTGCACCGAGTTCTATCATGTCCAGGATGCCATAGTCAAATGTACGGCCAAGTACTATATTGTGAGGCCTCTTCTTTGTGTTGTTGCCAACTCCAAATAGTGCTGCTTCTTTCTTATAGCATAGCCTGGAATTAATAACAAAGATATAATAAATTACCACATGCACAGTACCATCCAAGGCTGTTGTGTGATACAAAAGATCATATATTTGTATGGGATGGTTAGGTACATTTGTTTGAGTAAACATGCAGAACTTGTTACCATAGGTTCAGTAAACAATTCTAAACACCCCTGAGTTGACCTATTTTAATTTGTTGTTTAAAAAAAATACTGTCACATTTTGGCCACGTAGGTAGTGCACTTTTCTATGAAACAGCAGATCTATTTTTATAACAAATGAAAAGTCTATGCAGGCATAGAATCATGTGCTGAATTCATAGTTACAGTTTGCGCGTCACTGTCCCTGCCACCCTATGTCTAGTGCAGAGTGCAATTCAGGATTCATGAGTTATCATCCTATCATACATACATAAACTAACACCTTTCTTAGGTTTAATCAATTACAAGCAGAATCCAATCACCAATTTAATAGAACTAAATAACTTGTTGCTCAATATTAAGTAAGTTAGACTATACAATAAGGTTAAAAATAAACCCCCTGAGAAATTACTGTCATTTTTATTACTTACTTCTCAATGAGCGTAGCATCTTCAAAAGGAATAAAGTCATTTTTACGGCTGAGGTACGCTGCATCAGGCTTCTTCAAATCATAAATGTCTTTTAGTAGTTTCCGTGTGCGCTCTGAAGGGTTACGACCCTGAAGAAAAAGCGCTTGTTTGGGCCCTTCAATAGGCTTTGGCTCCTTTGATTGCAAAACCTTCTTACCCTTCCTTGTTGTAGGTTTCCTGTAAATCATTTATGTTGTGTTAGTTGCTAGTCTCATAAACAAACAATACCGTTTTTGAATAAGATTTTCTTACTTGACTCTTTGTATTATACCCATTTTTAAACTTATTTCTACAAAATCTACAAATTGTGAACCAAAACTATAAACCGCACGTGGTTCTCAACTCAACACAAGACTTGACAAGACAGACAACAGACAGACAGCAATGTCAGATTGTCATTCAAACCTAAAATGTCAAAAACATCAACATACGCAGTTGCAATGTAGCATTTTACTATTGCTACACTCTTCTAACTCAAGTGAAAATACATGTTTCCTTCTCAATTGCAAAAAAGCACACCAAAGTACATTTTGTATTTCTGAATGTTGTAACCAGCGGTGGCACTGGAACGCGAGGGTATGTGACTGTCAATGTCAATAAACTGTCAATGACGTGCTGACAGCTGACATCCATTGTCAATTTATAATTTTCATTTCATTACACGTAGAATTGTTAACTTTGGTGGTTTTGTCTTTACATTGTAAAAGTACTATTTTCATATTTTCACAATGAATGAAAAACAAACAAACACATTAAGGGGAACCTAGTCGCGAGCTCTAACTCACTGGTGGGCCTGCCTAAAAATCACACTGTCTCACCAGGCTTCGTGTCCGACAGAGATAGTATCAGTGATGAGCAGTTAGACGCTAGTCTACACGCACAACGTTATTAATGAGATGCAGGATCATTTATAGTAAAAAAATCGCGAAAAAATTAAGAAAAGTCCTTTGGAAGATCGGGTTTTTTGATAAAGCCAATGCTTAAATCAATGACCAATAAAGTTTATTGAACTTTTCGATAATCGAACTTTGTCGGTATCGACTTGGTTTTGGAGATTTTATACTTCTTTTATTACCTAAACACGCCCAAAGTTAAGTAAAATTAGCAAGAAGAACGAATCTTTGTTGGCTCCTAACTTTTTAATGGGTTTTTATTTTAGTATTCTGTTTCTGTACAGACAATATCATATTTTCCTTTGGATGTGCTATGTCAGTGAGTGGAATAAAACACTCCCGAAGTTTGTATGCAAAAAATGTGGACTAGGGTCATCTTACTGAGGGTGTTCATGAATATTCAAGCCACCAGTTGGCGCCTCCGGTGATCCCCCGACCACACAGATTTTTTTCGTTAATAAAACTTGTTTTATTGCTAACCATACCGTCATGGCATCAACTTTCAGTATAGTATAAAGTACTCTGTGCACAGAACATATATACCTCAAACGGACTAAGTGGCATCAATTCCACCTAATCAAAATCAAAAGTAATTTATTCAAACTAGGCTGAGAGTCAGCACTTTTTGAACGTCAAAATTACACACCTTTCACCACTTCCTAGTGCTTTAGCTGCGAAGAAGAAGTGGCGGAACAAACTCCCCAGTAGCTCAGCTAATACCTAGCTACGGTCAAATAAAATAAACAATGATATTAAATAACTCTATGACCCGTCAGTACCTAGGTAAACTAATTCTGGTGAAAGAACACAAACGTCTTGAGCTAATCACAGCGACCAACAATTCTTATCATTTAAGTAGTCGTTGATAGAATAGTATGCCTTAGAACAAAGATTCGATTTTACTTTAGCATTAAACGCATTAAAATGTAAATCTAGCAAAGAAGAGGGAAGCTTGTTATAAAAGGTTATAACCAAGCCCAACAAATGAGTTATGAATATCACTGTTTTTAGTGTATAAGTGTATATTTTGCCTAATATATAAGATGTTAGCGAAGATGAACGTCGTGGCCTTGTCAGCATGGACATAAATGGACTTTTTTAATTTGCTATATGAACATGGTGTTGCCAAATGATACCTAATAAGAGAATATTTATGAGGAGGTTGCGTATTTATTTTATGACTGCAGCAAAATTGCGGGCTACTTGGGTACGAAGTTTATTAGTAGGCCACGGTAACCTGTGTGTGGCCGGATGGGCGGCTATCTAATGGTTCAATGAAGAAATTAGGAAGTTTTTGCAAAGCAGTACTTGGCAAAGATCTCATTTTTCTGCCATTGGCTACAAGCAGCCAAGATTTTTTTTGCGACTTGTAAGCATTTGTGGCACTGGATTTAAGTTGTGCATTGGGTGGATTAGGTCATCCTGTAGTTTCGCCCTCTTGATGCGGCAGGCTAGGTATACCTAGATTCCGGTGGATACAGCATTCGCAACAGGGTCGGTTTTAAACGACCAGTAATAATCTGTCTCATTTAGAGCTATATCCACTGACTTGGCGAGGGCAGAGCGGCTCCATACTGAAACAATATGCCATTCCAGTTGTACGCAGGACTTGGGAGCTCCCCCCATCTGGTGGATGTTAGACGACGGAATAAGTGAGTCATGTAGCATTGAAATTCGGTGACTGGAACGAATTTATCACACCTAAGATGGGTTTTCATCTTGCAACACCTTTGTGCTCTTCTATCTCTTTGTAAACCAGCAAAGCTCACATTTTGTAAGAAATCCTGCACCCTAATTGCGTAACACACGATCAATCATAATCTGTTTCATTTTGACAGTTCAACAACATTCATTGCGTTATTTACGTTGTTGAGCAGACACACATTTTTCGAATATATGAAGCAATGGATTGCAATCTATTTCAAAATGATTCACATTATGATTGATCGTGCGTTACGCAATTAGGGTGCTGTACTTTTTACGCCACATCACGGTTGTATTCCCCAAAGAGTCGGTCTAAATACTACACCCGTGTAAGAGTCTGAAGTCATGATTTGTGTCCGGTTATCCGGTATAATTAAGGAAAGAGGTTCGCATTCTATTTACCTTTACGGAACTTAAACATAAGTGTCGAAATGACAATGAGGTTTTATTTTTCTCTTTGTCTTGCTTAAATTACAGACAGGTAGGTAAGTGCGCTGTCGTTAAGCACTTAACTTAAGCCCACTTTACCGTACCTATATAGATGCGATTGTATCATACCCATCAAGCATAGCGTCATGGAGGGACTACTGAGGTATAATAAATTTAAATACTTACATAATATACCGTGTGTCCCCGTCACCGTAGGTACAACCTGCACCCTAATTGCGTAACACGCGATTAATCATAATCGGTTTCATTTTGACAGTTCAACAATATTCATTGCGTTATTTACGTTGTTGAGCAGACACATTTTTCGAACATATGAAGCAATGGTTTAGCCATCTGTTTCAAAACGAAACAAATTATGATGAATCGTGAGTACGCAATTAGGGTGCTGTATGTAGTTATCTACATAATCCATTTCTACTCGTATGTTATTTGCACGACTAAATTTATTTTGCGCCTAATTTCAGTTTTACTCGTACTACATATTCCTTATTTTTTTTTAGTTTTTGTCACGTGGGAGTACGTGGGAGTGGGAGGTAGTTACCCATTTCTTATTTTTATTGTTTAATTTTATTGGGTATTTTTTTAGCTTGTGGTTTTCCTCAAGACATATGCAGGTTACCCGTATTCGGTTATTCCTAAGTGATGTGCGATAAGTTACGGAAAACCAGAAATACGAGTCGTCTCAGCATTATCATTTTTGTTAATTTTCAGATAGACTCGTCAGCTCCGGCGCCCGGCGCAGTATCATGGTACCTACGTACCACAATACATAAATGTACCTATATATGCATACCATTTTGAAATCCGATGTTATTTCCTTAAATATCAACTTAGACTCGTCAGCTCCGGCGCCCGGCGCAGTATCATGGTACCTACGTACCACAATACATAAATGTACCTATATATGCATATCATTTTGAAATCCGATGTTATTTCCTTAAATATCAACTTTATGACAGTGTTAATTAAGTTGATTTCAGAGTTACTATTACTCCATAGGTTTAGGTAGTTAAATAAAGGTAAACAAAAAAAAACACGTGACTCATATATGCGAAACCTAAATGAAAATGATGAATGAGAAATGATTTTATCGTTCCGTTGTATCATAAATTATTTTGCTAGCTATAATAACAAAATTTAAAAAAATCGAAACGCACTCGCAAAATCGTAAATGTCGATTGTTGAGAGCGCTTTCAAAGGCGTCTGGTTAACCAAAGTAATACCTGCTACTTCAGTTGCCATACTACATCACAGTTGTACTTTTCAATTTAGCAATTCATTGTATTTTCTAAAAGGTTTACGGAAACTGTCTATTTGGGCTCTTTACAATAGGCAGATTACAAAATATTGTATTATAAATTTATTACATAAATCTAACAAAAAATTGTGCTCAAATAGTTGCATCTAGGAAGGGTAGTTTAATAATAAATTATAAAATTTAATATACATTGTTTTATGAGGAAACTATCGTATAAATCGAAAATTAAATTTGATTTTGTTACACCGTATTATGAAACAAGAAAGTTTCAACTAAAAAAAACCCTTTTTACGATTTGTTTACCTTTACTTAATTACCTAAACCTATGGAGTATAGTTACTATTGGAATAGTCACAAAATGTTTGAGTTGTAGCGCAAACTAAAGTTTACCTATGTGTGAGTTTTAATTTTGTTTTTCCAAACCAAATAATTGTTTACATTTTTGGTAATTAAATTGCAAACTTAGGATACCTTCCTTTTATACCTACCTACCTACATACATTACATATATGTCATTATGTTCTTGTTGTGTCCTGATAGGCATGTCTTTACCGTATTGTTTATCTAATAGGTATGCAGTACCACATACAGCAATAGGTATCTCCATGTTGATAAAATGCCACCTATTAGTATTCATGATAATTATTTTTTCCGGTCTGTGTCTTAACCACCTACGTAGGTACGTTTTAGTTTCAGGATTTCCCGACGAGCGACTAGGTAGTTTACTGAAACTGAAAGAAGTTATTATTTTTTGCTTTGAGCTCATCACACAGCCAGTTGGCGTGACATGACACGTGAGTAAAACCGTAAAAAAGTCACCAAAATTAAAATGTAGGTACCCAAAAATCTTCCACACGAGGAAAAAAAAGCAATCATGTTTAATGAATCAACTTTAAAAACCGAACCTGCTAACTAATAGATAACATAGCGCTACAAAGTTATTTCGGCGCGTGGTCAAAATTGGAACTAACGACGCCATCTTGTTTTTCGAATCCATATCTAATTATTGTTGGTTTTGTACAAAAGATTTTGGATTTTTTGTCTGCTGCTAATCTGCTATGCTGTAGGAACATAATTCGTTTTTTTTTTGTTAAATATGGGGCAGACAAGATAGCACCATAAAAGAAGATGGCCGGTAGCCGAATTTGATTTGATTAGTCCACTTTCGCACGGACATATAAATATCGTGACAGGATTTTTTCGTGCACTGGATCCTCAATGCACTGCTTAGCGCCGAGAGTTGAAAGTCGAACAGTGTGTTTTGTTCGACACGCTGGGATGTCCAGACGCCAGCTCATCTGCTACCCGAAACTGTCAAATTTTCCCAATTGAACATGAATACATAAACTTACGTAATAAAGTTGAAAATATATCAAAGAAATTTGACAGATTGGGGTAGCTTGATGTGATGGCGTCTGTACTCTGTTGGATTCTCAATGCTCGGCTCAACACCGAGAGTTGAAAATCCATTGAGCGATAAAATCTCGCCGAGATATTTTGACATCCTTGCGAACATGGTCTTATTTTGCTCGCTGTTTTCCCTTAGAGATGTTCACAGCTCTTCTTTATTTTTATACGCTTTATTGATGAACCCATCAAATACTAAATTTCATTGGGGAATGCCCCTGTTTCCTCAAACTGAAAAAAAATTACTGGCTTTAGTGGCAAACGTATAAGGTCGCCTTACCTAATTTACCCGTTTCGAATTTTGAGTAAGGTAAACCCATACAGGTACCGACCTCGAATATCATTACATATCGACAAGCAGATGTTCCTTCTAACAAATCAAACCTGTGATACAACTACGTCATCAAATGATTTAAACTATGTAGCTTTTAACTACGTCTTTCGTGAAGAAAACCAGTTTGTTAGCCTTTTTTTTTTGAGGGTGGGAAATCATCAAATAACTTTTCCCGCTCTGGATGGAGCAGGATGTCAGATTTTTACTGACTAAAAGCCAACCGTGTTCCCTCAGTTGCCTGTGTGCCAGAGGCGACGGTATCTCTTTCGAACAACCCGCACCCCTGGCAGGCATCGGCTCTTGCGGACCCCACCAGTTGGTGCTGACATCTCTTTGTGGCGCGCGTGGAACACAACGCGCCGTCGACCCGGGCTTAGTTCTTACCGGACAGAGAGCTACCCATTACCTACTCGCCGAGAGCGTAACAAAAAAACAAACAAACTTACTTTCGCATTTATAATTTTAGGTATCTACCTGTGATATACACTCGAGAGCAATGAATCCGGGTCACTTAAAGAATGTTAAAAATCTCGGAAACTAAAAATGATAGGTTAATGCAATAAATTGTATTTAATAGACAATGTAATACTCCTTAAATGAAAGTAAAAAAAATATGAGTCACCATACATTTTATTAACACAAAATTACATAAAGAAAAAAACTGCTGATCTCTCCTTAAAACAAAAATAGGAAACATGAAATTTTTGAACTTTATTACGATTTTCTTGAATTTTAATACTTCGTATTGCCTCCTCGTGCTTCCATTACTGCGTTTACGCGGTTTGGCATGCTGTACACCAAGTTCCTTATACGATTTTGGGGAATATTCTCCCATTCCTCTGTGAGAGCAATTTTGAGCTCACGAAGCGTGATTGGGGGAGGGTTTCGTTGTTTTACGCATCTGCCTAGCTCGTCCCAAGCATGCTCGATCGGGTTGATATCCGGGCTGCGCGCTGGCCACTCCATACGAGTAATGTTCATCTCTTGAAGGTAGTCATTCACAATCCTACCTGTATGAGGTCGGGCATTGTCATGCATAAATATAGCATCCTCACCTAAATTGACTTCAAGGATTTCTTCCACATATCTTACGCTAGTTAAAGAGCCGTTTTCTATGATCACCAGCTCTGTGCGACTTTCAGAAGAAATTCCGGCCCACACAAGTACAGACCCACCACCGTAGGCTACTTTTTCTTCGATGCATGCTTGCTTGAATCTTTCCCCTGGTCTTCGATACACTCTGTGTCTTCCATCGTGCTTGTAGAGCATAAATTTTGATTCGTCGGAGAACATAACTTTTGACCAATCTTCAATACTCCAATTTACGTGGCTCTGGGCATATCTTAGTCTTGAAATACGATGCCCACGCTCCAGTTTAGGGCCGTTTGCAGGTCTAAGGTCTAAGTTAGATTCAGCAAGCCGACGTCTTACTGTCCATGCACTTGGGTTACTTCCTCCGAGGCGTCGAAACTGATTTGTGAGTTCAGTTCCTGTGAGAAAGCGATTTCGAAGCATGGTGTTCACCAAGTATCGGTCTTCTCGTGCTGTGGTACACCTGGTTCTGCCCGTTCCTGGTCTGCGTAGGTTAGAACCAGTTTCTTCGTAACGTCGGAGAACTCTTTGTACTGTTGACAGCGACACACCGACAGTCCTGGCTGTATCGCGCTGACTCCGGCCGGTTTCCAGCATTGTAAGTATTCTGGTGCATTCTTCAGACGTAAGCGACATAATTTCAGCTTGAATAATGAATATAGAGCACTATCAACATGGTTTATGTACCCACATAAATGACAGATTACAAACAAAAGCAAAACCAAATGCTGTAATTTCGTAGTTCCATCTTCGAAAGTGGCCCTTTTTCAAATTAGATTTTTTTATGATATAACTTTACAATAACTATGAAGTTTTAATACCTTCATTTAAGGAGTATTACATTGTCTATTAAATACAATTTATTGCATTAACCTAGCATTTTTAGTTTCCGAGATTTTTAGGATTCTTTAAGTGACCCGGATTCATTGCTCTCGAGTGTATTTATTTAACTTGTACATTAAACTGCCCAAACTACTTATCTATTAGTTTTCATTCTAATCGTCTCGTACCATATAATGTCTACAAGATGGAGGCATATCATGAAAATCAGTTTTTCACTATCTACTGACAGTTATCTAGTTGGGTTAGTTGTTTTTGTTTTGTTGTTTCTGGGAGGGGTAAGTATGAACTCAGACATCTGCAACTAAAACGCTGTTACGCACGAAAAAAAAAATTACCTACATGACAAAACCCATTCTACCACATAACACACATGTGAAAAATTTAACAAAACCGCAATTATAAGTTTACTATAACATATCTAGGCACTTAGTTCGTCGGTGGTACCTACCTACCAACCTCCCCACCTTTCGGACTTGCACACATTATAGATTTAATAAAATATTTAAAAAAACCAGACCAGCAAAACTTACCTATAGTAGGTACTTAGATAAGATTTTCAGTTTATAAAACAAGGCTTTTTGAATACCGACCTAAACAGCGCAGCGGTCAGCGTGTTTGAAAGGAAACTAAAACCATTCTTATGGAGTTAAAGTCAAGTCACATCAAATACGACCAAAATTTTATTTTCAGCTAAAACGCACTGAACACTAAAACGCCTTGGGGCTTATAGATATTGAATTGGTCCACTGTAGATGGGCCACCGTTCTGTAATGAATTACTATCTAATACACAGAAGGAATCGCTTTTATAATTATCATCTCAAACATCAACGCAGAGAGGCTTTATACATAAACATTAATTTAATCACAAGCATCACAGTACTTTACCAACGTCTAAAGATTCCCGCAAACTGGTTCGCAAGTTTTCCTGTAACTTTAACGTTGACACACTAAGATCGAGATTAGCGTATGTCGTGTCTAATTGCGTCCGTTGTGATGGTGCATTCAAGCTTTTGACAGGGTTTTCTACGTCAGAATGTCGTCAGAGGCTGTGAGGAGTGTCGGCTGCCGGCTATCTATATACTTACACACGTGCCTCTGTTTGTCAATTCGAGTTTGAGCGCGGCGCTGATCGCTGCTGCTAACGGTGCGACCGCTCGCCACTCGTACATCTCGCCGTTTGTGTGAAACCTTCTGAAACATCCCTATACTGAACATCACACAAAAGTAAGTGGATTTATTCCATATTTTAATTTTAAACGGCATAAATGTTAGTCGGCGTAGGTGTGTCTAGGTTTTATCAGGCTTTTCCAGGAGTGGTAGCAATTGAAAGTCGATTAATCGAGCAATTTAATCAAATGACTTGTTAAGCTAATGGAAATAATGTTTGGCTTCTAACACACTCTTAATTAATTAATACTTCGTTTATTCTTATAAATAAGAAAATAATGGCTGTTTGCAAGATTTAATTGAATTAACTGTCTTATTTCTATATACTTATTGTAAAGTTTTATTTACTTAGCACTAGAGAAATGAGTCCTGGAAAAGCATGTAGGTAGGTAGGAAATCCTGCTATTTCTACCTACATTTGTTTAAAATGTGAATAAATATTTACTCAAATTAAAAAAAAAAATAGTAAGTACCCAAAACATTAATTATTTTTAATTGGCGCACTGTATAAAGTTACCTACTACGCTCAAAATTTTCTCATGAACAGTTCCTGAATATTAAAAACAAAAGGAAACCCTTGATGAGTTAAGTAATTATGCTAATACATCTCAATTCAGTGTACATTAAACCTAATTAACAGTAGTAATAAATTAAACACAATTATTGACGGTTGTCCTTGCTCTTATGCATCCCCGGAAGTGTTCCTGTACACATTATATCGAGGTAGTTTCCGCAAAATATCCGCGAATGTCGGCTTGTTTTTGCTACCTTTTAAATACCTGCTCACCATTTATTGGCTTGTAATGGTAGAATTCAGATCGTTACAATAAGGACTACTGACTTCCGATATCTACAGGGTGTCCGATAATTAATGGATAACCTTGAAATGTTTCATGGTAGAACTAATGGCCATTCAGAAGAAACATTTTTTATTTGTATTTAATCTGTATTTTTTTTTATCAACCGGACACCTGTATACTAATAATAAAGCTGAAGAGTTTGTTTGTTTGACCGCGCTAATCTCCAAAACTACCAATCAGATTTGAACAATTATTTTCGCATTCGATAGCCCAAGTTTTAGTAAGGTTATAGGCTATTTAACATTATGCTACAATTATGAGGACCCGATCAAAAGGGGAAAACTCAGAATGAATGCTAAGCTAAAACTAAGTACATAGGTAATAATAGTGCGGGTGGGGCGATGAGATGCGACGGTGTGGGTCAGGGAAACAAGAAATCTCACACGGACGAAGTCACGGGCAGAACCTAGTATTAAATATAAACTAAGGATCAAATAAGTTTGACCTGTTAATGAGTTACTGATGAGAAACAGTGACACTGCATTACATCATTTCATACGATGTGAACTAATTGTCGTTAAGATTAAATACATAAACATTGGACTCATTGTTTAATTACAAGGATCAAAGGCAAGGTGAAAAACGCAATAACACTTTGCTCGACCTGGGAATCGAACCCAGGACCTCATTATCAGCAGTAGCAATTGCGACAAAAATTCAATCAGAAATAATAATTAGTACACAAAACAAAAAACAAAAAAACTACTTTGATTCTCTTTGTTAATGCGTGTCTCCTGCACCCTAATTGCGTAACTCACGATTAACCATAATCTGTTTCAATTTGAAACCGATGGCTAAACCATTGCTTCATATGTTCGAAAAATGTGTCTGCTCAACAACGTAAATAACGCAATGAATATTGTTGAACTGTCAAAATGAAACCGATTATGATTAATCGCGTGTTGCGCAATTAGGGTGCTGTTCAAATTTCATTCAATGTAATTAGCATCTACGGAATTACCTTACCCGTGCTGTTTTCGTTTTTGTACTATTTTAGTTATTACTTACAAACTACCTTATTATGTTTTATTTTAATTTTAAAAAACTATGTGTTAACCATAAATTAATAGATAATGATTATTCCGTTAGTATTAGTTTTAAGATTGCTGATAAGTGTTTTAACGTCCGGACAAACCTATTGAGGTTTTTGTGAAGTTTCTGTTTATACAGGCTGTAAGGGTAAACACCGTTATCCTTGAAACCAGTGGTTTGGTTTCGTTTATAGAACGAAAAATCAATGAAAAAAAAAACAACCTTTTTTTAAAAGAAAATTTCCTTTTTTTTCACCCTACGCGCTAGGGCAACAAACTTGCGTCTCATTACGGGAGAGGCCGCGGGGCGCGGGTACCACGCCGCGTGACCCGACTCCGACGCACGGATCGCGACCCCGGTTAGTCAGCTGTCAGTCTCGCTAGCAAGCGCACGTAATGCCACGCCGTAGCGTCGCTCATTTCGCGCGCGTAATTTTTTTTAAACTAGCTCGTTTATTTTTTATTTAAGTCAACTACCCATGGTTTAAGTGACAACGTTGTTTACCCTTACACCCTGTATTTTGTTTGTTCCTGTAATATATTTTTTTTAAAGACCTCTAGACCAACGAGGTAATCCGGTCATATTTTAACATACGAACAATATAACTACTTTGAACTTATTATCTGTAATCTTTGTCGAAAAAAGTTGTCAGACAAGTTGCCCTCAATTACTGGCCATAAAACTCTGCGTGAATAATTTTGGAAATGGACATATTGAAGAAAAAAAGTAATTTGTCTCGAGATTGCACATAATGACTCCCTCCTCGGAGGGGTGATTGCCCTCATTGTAGTTTTCCATCCCGAGCCGCAGTGCGCAGGCACGGCATGTGGCGACTGTTCTCAAAGCTAACGTTGATTGATTAATTGTATGCTTTGGTACCGCCTATTATGTTTGTAAGAAACTGTTGTCGTAGAAATCAATAGGTACAATTGGCAGAAGACATTGAATTACAGACTTACACAGTTACACCCGGTGTCTGAAAAGCATATCAACTTCCCACATAATCAGCCTATACTGTTCCCACTGCTGGGACGCAGACCTCCTCTCGGTGAGAGGGAGTGATCCGTAATCCACCATGCGGGCCCATGGTTTGGTAAATAGATGTCACATGTCTTCGAATTTTTAGTTCTAGAACATGTTACCGGTTTCCTCACGACGTTTTAATTCACCGTTTTGAGAGCTGTGGTGATGAAATAATTTACACAAAGCGTCTGTCAGGGCGAACCTACAACCTACGACTCGTAAGTCACGGCCGTTACGACTGGACCACCACTGGTAACGGTAACATATCTTCGTATGCTGAAAATTAAACTACTTTTTAAGTTATTTGATTTAATTGGCTGTTGTTATTTCAGTCAATCAATCACCATATATTTGACTTGTGTTTAATAGTCTGTTACCCAATGTTGGTGTTAATCAGCTGTAAGTAGCCTTTCAGAAACCGGGTGGTTTTCATGAGAGGTTACGCGTGGCGGGTTTCAATTTCAGTAGGTCCTGTCCGTGTCCATACCCACGAATAAGTACGGGTTATCTTATCTTGCAGATAATTATTACATAACTGGTAAATAGAAGGTACGATCAACGATCTTTACTTTCTATGAGCACCTTTACCCATGAGTAGGTCCTGCCAGGGGTGCGGGTTGTTCGAAAGAGATACCGCGGCCCCTGGCACACAGGCAACTGAGCGAACACGGTTGGGTTTTAGTCAGTAAAAGTCTGACACGCCCTCCTGCTCCACAGAGCGGGAGAAGTTATTTGATGATTTCCCACCCGCAAAAAAACCCATCAGTAGGTACTGTGCTTAAATATATCTCAATTACAAAACATGCATTGCCGCCATTTAATATCAAAGCGATACAAAAGTAGAAAACTCGAAAATTTGAACAAGATTTTTAATAGGTACCTAATGTTTCATTAATATTCATATTTTACTCTTGAGTAAAGTTGGGTCATGGTCATGGGTCGTCAGAAGCCCGAAAGTCTGACAACCAGTCTTACCAAGGGGTATCGTCTTACCCAGTAAATGGGTTGTGGAGGTCAGATAGGCACTCGCTCCATGTATAATATTGGTATTCAGCTGCATCTTGTTAGACTGGAAGCTGACCCTAACATCGTTGGGAAAAGGCTATGCAGATGATAACTACTGGGTAAAGTTGCTCATGGAAATTAATGATGCCATAGTTGACAGTACTAGTCCGGAATTACAGACACTGTGAACCAAACCATTTATGTTGTTATTCCAGTGTAAGTTACGTGATCAGACTTTCCATTTGTTTCTTATGCGGCATTGGTGTGTAATCATGTTCTATGCATGAAAACGACCATGATTATACCATGCAGGTATTCGTGGTAACTGTTTTAAATTGCGGTTAAAAGATTCCTAATACTTAGCAAGCTACGTGCTTTTGCAATTCACGAAGTTTTAATTGACAGCCACCTAGGTATTACAGTACACTGCAACTATAATTTATTTAGGTAATGATACCAAAGTATAAGATTAGTTTATCAAACTATAAGTAAGTAGGTACTGCTTCTGAAGCTAATTCGGGGAACACGACATATTACGATACTCCTTGGTAAGGCTGGTTGTCGGACTTTCGGACTCCTGACGACCCGTAATGACTGTCAGAGATCCACAAAAGGCAGCCGGGACCAATGGCGTAACGCGCTTTCCGAGGCACGGAGGGGTCTTGGTAGGTATGTCAAGGTGGTCCAACCAACCCATCCACTCCTGATCGATCGACCCATACGGCTGTTATTATTTAGACACAATGCCCCCAAAAATCATTCCAGAAAACGAAATTAATTAACTAAAGGTCAATTTATTTATATTTTTAACAAATCCATATCTTGTGTTAAATTGAATTCAAAATTGGCTTATGAATATTCTTTTATTTCATAGTTTTTTTAAATGTCTCTAAGATGTTATTAATTTGTTTTGCAAATATTAAACTTGTCCTGCTAACATCACGTGTTTTTACCTCTATAATCATCTTATAGCTAGTTTTCCTCCTAAGAGGTGAATATACTCTAACAACTTTTGTCTACAACAGTAAAAACTAAAAACGTATTAACAACAAAGTATTAAGCTTTGCCGGATACCGATTAGGGGTCATTCGAAAAAGTTTTGAGTTCTATAGGTACCTACATTTTTTTTTTATATATTTTCTGTAAATTTATAAATACATGTATCACAAAATTATAACTAAAGACTAGTGGTCGCCCAAGGCTTTTTATCAACAATAATAAAAAAATATAGCTTTCTACGCTTCTTCTTCCAACTGTACTAAATTTCATACTCGTCTGCGTTATTTTTCGTAAAAAAGGGTTCAAAGATTTTGCTTTACGAATAGATATTCAATGTAAGTTGCATTTTCACAATAACAGACATCAAAGGTTTTATGATTTAAATTGTAGTTTTATGGTATGACAGCAGGCACCTAAGTAGGAAAACTTAATAGCGAGTAATGGCAAATTACTGGCTTATTATGTATATATTGTATGTATTGACTACGTATGACTCAATGTGGTCATATCGACGATACTTTATAATTGTTTATTTTGTCTGATGTCGCGTGGAGGCTTGGCTCCTCGTTCCTCTGATAAGGAAGATTGACGCGCCGTGCGTCGCACATACTCCTCTCTGATAGTGAGCATAGACTGCACAAAGGTCAAATAAATTATATATTTGAAATAAACATTCGGTTCGGGTGAAACAGAAGATCATACGATAAATATATCAAAACAACCAATTAGAAACAACTCTGAGACTACCTACAATAAGTTTACTGCCTAATACTTACATACTAATAAATCAAATTGGTCAAACGGGTTATTAAATCACATCTTTACAAGTTTTCCTCATTATTGTAGATATCTGAATAAAACACGGACTAGTACCTACATAATAGCGGAAACTAATTATGGCGCTTCTTGGTGTAGACACCTGTAATTTGTTTTTTAAACATGACCTGATAGATGGTTGTCGTTGAAAAAAACTATCTAATACAAAAACGTCCAGTTTTTATCTCGTCTTTTTCATTAATCGTTCATGGCACATGCATGATTCTCGTGTAAGCCACACGTGTTGAGGAATATGATAATATAAAGACGCTGCATGTTGCATCGTGTGACATCGTTTCATGCACTGAAGCGTAAACACGGCCCTGAGATAAGCATGTAAACAGTAATAGGCTAAAGGGTTATTTATTATTGACTATAGACCAACAGATGGACCGCTTTCTGTCCGTGGATGACCATCCATAACAAATCGAGACTCCTCCGTGCCTAGGAAAGCACGTTAAGCCGTTAGTCCTGGCTGTTTTTTGTCCATCTTTGGCAGTCGTTGCGGGGTAGTTGGAACCCGTAAAAGCCCTGAAGACCCTATCTTACCAAGGGATATCGTAATACCCAGTTACTGGACTGTGGACTGTGGAGGTCAGATAGGCTCTATGTAAAATAGGTAGGGACTGGTATTCAGCTGCATTCGGTAAGACTGAGAGTGGACCGCAACATAGTTGGGAAATGGCTAGGCCGATTGATTTAAGAACCAACAGATTGAACACTATCAATCACAATCTGAATCATTTTGAAGGTTATTGCTAATCCATTGCTCATATGTTCGAAAAATTCTAATCAACAACGTAAATAAAGCAATGAAAGTTGTTAAACTACGAGTTTCATCATAATGAAAGCTATTGCTACTGCTAGTGTGTTACGCAATTACCCCGCTGATTACAAAATGATAATATAAAATTATGCCAAAAAGATGAAACGAGTTACCATTTAGCAAATTCTTGTTCTAGATAGACAAAAATTAGCATACTAACCTACCCAACCTACTATTTTGTTCCCAACGGCTCCAAATAACATTTAGAATATTGTTTGGTTGAGCAATATATTTAATGACGCAGTATCATGGTCAAACATTAAGGAAGGGAGGCGACAAAGTTAAAACTACTTTCGAAGTTGCCATAGCACTTTATTACGAGTGTGTTATAAAGTTACAATAAAAGATAACTAACAAGGATGTTGTCTATCTATACTTGTAATAAAAACGTAAAGAATTACCTACTGCCTTTATTGATAGTGCTGTAAAGGTACTTGTTAAAACATTTAAATGTTTGGGTATTTTCTAGAGACTTATCTGTGACATATGACACTGTCTCTGTCCCTATCCTGTCGTCTAAATTAGAGAAAATAGGAGTGAGGACTTCAGCACTAGCAATATCTATACTAATATTTTAAAGATGAAAGATTTGATTGTGTTTGCATTGAATAGGCTCCGAAACTACTGAACCGATTTGAAAAATTCTTACACCGTTGGGAAGCTACACTATCCCCGGGTGACATAGGCTATATTGTATCCCCGCATTCCCACGGGAACGGGAACTACGTGGGTGAAACCGCGGAGCGCTGCTAGTTTAATATAAAAAGAACACTATGTTTCAAAATTGGCTCAAACGTCAGTGACGAATATTTATTGTAGTTTGGAGTTCCCCAAGGCTCAATTTTGGGACCTACCTTCTTCTCGATAAATGTGAACAGCCTCTGTAACTTATCCATCCCATACTGTAGCATAAATACTTATTCGGACGATACAGCTATGCTCGTGCATGGCCTAGAATGGGGAGAAGTCCGGGAGCGAGCGGAGTGTGCGCTGGGCATCGTGATTTCTTGGTTAGGAGCTATTAATCTGACATTAAATATCGAAAAACAAAATATGTTCCTTACAATTAAATCTTCTAGGCGGCTGGATGTCTCGTTGGTACCTCAGTGTCATGTCCTGATGTCCTGGAAGGTACAAATTGATGGCAAATCTGGCAGACGGAGGAAACTCACAGACTAGACTCGAAATATTGCGGACGTGCGTCTACTAGTAGTACACTTCCAATTTAAATATTTCCAGTAGTAATAGTTTCCACAATTGCACCAAGACTGGAAGGTTATGACAGTTAGACAGCTCATTGTGCTCAATACCATCTTACGCAGTCATGGTTCTCTGAAATGCAGTTCGGGTCATCTGGCCAAAAGAAGATCAAATTGTTATGTCTGTCCTGTAGAACGCTATAGAACTAAATTGGCTGGAAGACACTTTCGAGTATTAGGTAGTTGAATTTATAATGTAGTTAACTAGCAATGTAATATTTATTCGACTGTAAAAAAAGCGAGTCAATAGCTCACGAAAAATACATATCACACATACACATACCAAATTCACACTAGAGAGAGGCCACGATAGCTATACCCAATGTAACTACGTAGGTACTAGTACTAGAACACAAGATAGTCAGTGATCGGGATAAAATGTACCCAATTTCCTAATCTAGGTCATAGTCTACCCGCCTTCCAAATTTCATCAAAATCTGTTCGGCAGTTTATTTATTTAAAATTGGTAAATATCACAGTCTCTACCATTTCAATATTGAATACATCTATACTTTAATATATAAAGCTGAAGAGTTTGTTTGTTTGTTTGCTTGCTTGAACGCGCTAATCTCAGGCACAACTGGTCCGATTTGAAAAATAATTTCAGTGTTAGATAGCCCATTTATCGATCTATAGGCTATATATCATCACGCTACGATCAATAGGAGCCGAGCACCAATGAGGAATGTTTCAAAATCGGGTTTTTTTTTTCCTTTTGAGAGCTTCCGCTGCGTGCGCTGCGTAAACGGTTAATCTTGCAAAAATCATGAATGACAAAATTGTTCCCCTTTAAAAGATCTAAAAAAAAGTCCGCGACAGCATATGTCTATCTTTAAGGTTCGCTCACTATAACCTTTTTTATGCTAACCCAATTTGTTCTAAAATAATGCATGATTTGCGAAGGTGTTTTTATAAACATGATATTAATCCTTATCCAAATAAATACGTTATTCATGACAAGTATTTAATTTAAAACAAAATTGCCCTAAACATCATTCCATTTCAATGAATATCTTAGGAGATATCGCAGTTTTAAAATAACATCGCAGCAAAATAATGATCAAGTACTGCGCGCGCTTAAAAATATTTTCACCTTCTACGTAAACGAAGTCTAGCACAAAGTAACTATTCCACGCGGTCGAAGTCAGTAATTACATATATGTATTCTGTTTTTGGCATAATTTGTGTGTCTGCTGTACATTGTAGAACAAAACGCCAAACTTGTCATATATAGTCACAATGACAAACGAACAAAATAATTTTCTAGAAACTGATATAATGGAAACACTTCCCGACACTTTTTATTAGGAAGATATCACAGTGATTGCTTCTACTATGTATTTAATTCTGGGTACCCAATTAGGCAATCTTGTTCTTATGAAAACTGTTGGGGAATCATGAAATATCTGTGCATAATTAGGTTATCGATTTGTCACCCTGTTCTTATATTGCGGCGCGTGATGCTGTGGCTTGTGCCCCTAAGATGACCTCTTATCCATTTTTCAAGATGGACATTGTACATATTGGGGTGACTGATTTGACACCCGCACTATCTGTAATAGACTACAAGTCTGGTACTCTTATTTTTTTCGCAGTTATGTGAACATGCGAAGTGCCGGGAGTCGCATTGTAGAGCTAATCATACGTTTTTAATATCAATAGATATTTTTAGCGTGTCTTTTGTAAGAAATATTATAATATTATTATGGCTCCTAATAGCGAATATGCACCTACCAACAACATCAACATTACTGTAATATGTAAGTTACTGGAGATAATAAGATATATCAGCAAAATTTATATATTTATGCATTGCGATAATGTGGTCAGGTGATTTTGTATCTAGTTAATCTTTTCTTAATGATGACACGTGTTACATAATTAGGTAGAAATCTACGCTACAAATAAATTAAAATAACACCTAATAACAATTTATGTTTTTATCCAATTCTAGCAAACAGAAAGAGAAATAAATAAGTCTTGTTCATTACCAATTTAAGGTACCAGCGGCCAGGCGACGGCGATGACCACGGCGACATAGTGACGCGCCTGTCTGTCCGTCTTGAAATAAAAACCTTCGCATAGTCATAATAATCATTTGGTCACCTACTTATTAAATGTGTAGATCACCTACTTGGATATAAATAGTAAATTGGTACTTAACTTTAAGTACAACGCTTAACATAATAATATATCTAAACATCGATTTTAATTTATTTTCAGTGTTGGAGAACGAAAAGAAAGACGTTGAAAATCAAAAAGAAGAAGAGGATACTCTGACGAAAGCCATCGGAGCACTCGGAAAATGGCAAATATGGATATGCTTTGTCGTATTCCTTGTCAAATTCCCCGTGGCCTGGCATCAGATGAGCATAATATTCCTAGCACCGCCGATGAACTTCACCTGCGCCTCGACGCAAGATGATGGTTTCGATAATGTCTGCTACGCTAACTGCACAGATTATGAATATGATCGTCATGTCTTCCAAGAAACGATCGTATCTCAGTGGGATCTGGTCTGCGACAAACAATGGCTTAAAAACCTCACGCAGACTATCTTCATGCTGGGCATTCTTGTCGGCAACATGATGTTCGGCCATCTCTCTGACAGGTTAGTTACAGTTTGGATCACATGATGTTGGACCGCACTTGGTATCAATCTTCAACCAATTGGCACATCCTGCACTTATTGCTGCATATCGTAGTGGGACCACTAGGGTCCGGATGAGATTAGTTTAGCGAATATCGTTTAAGGTCATTGTGCTATTGTGTATGAAACCCACATTAAGATGCATTTAAGTGCATCCTCCGCGTACAAAAGAAACAATTTATCGTTGATATGAGAACTTCACGGGTGATCTGTAATCGGTGGACATAGGTCAATGCCAAGTTTGTTGATAACCCTTGCGTTGAATCCTTCGACGAAACCGCTTCCTATGTAGCAGCACGCTGTAGTCACGTTTTTAAACATGAGAAACTTGCATGAGTGTAGTCATTGAACATCGATTAAATCTTTAGGTATACAAAAATAAAAGAGATTTTCCCCAAACAAGTGTGTTTTTCGAATTTGTAAAAACAGACAGGAAAGGTTAGACTTTAGATAATAATTAAATACATATTTTAAAATGTTGATTTAGAATATTCTTTATACCTAGCTGCTAAGATTAGTGTAAATAGCATTTCAGTTATGTTACTCAGTCGTGCAATTTTTTTCTATTTTTGTTTCAAATTTTTATGGAGTTCATTCATCTCACACCTCTCTAACAAATATATGCAATACAACTTCCGATAATTATCATCATCATCATCAGTCGAAATTGATCATTTACGATGGTATCCTTTATTTTTTTTCCCAGATTCGGACGGCGCAATCCATTCCTAGCAGCAGTATTCCTCCAACTGATTTCCGGAGTAACCACAGCATACTCTGTAAACTGGTACATGTTCACGACCCTTCGGTTCTTCCTCGCAGTCGCGACTGGAGGCACCATGGTCACCAGCTTCGTCTTAACGATGGAACTGATTGGAGCCAAATATAGAGATACTGTCGGGATTATATACCAGATACCATTCAACTTAGGACATCTGACACTACCTCTCTTCGGTTACTACCTTCGGGATTGGAGTACGTTCCAGCTTGCGATCTCCCTGCCATCTGTTCTGTTCCTGAGCTACTACTTCCTGCTTCCTGAATCTCCGAGATGGCTCTTAACTGCTGGCAGATCAGAAGAAGCTGTCAAGATCATGGAAGTTGCAGCGAAAAGGTGAGGGGATATTACGGAATAATTTTTAAACGTGAAATAACAATAAAGAGGTATGTAACTTAGGCCTATATTTGTTTTTGGAGGAACTTCATCGACTCATACTCGACTCAGTTTTCCATGACAACGTCCTCAGAAACGACTCCAAATGGTATTTATATTAGAGAACGAGGCGAGAATAAAGGCCCCTCGTCCACGGCGACTTTTTGTAGCGATGTTGCCGCGCGTTTTGTTAACGCGCTTTTGCATCGCTACTATCGCCCGTTAATCGCGTTTGCAACGTGCGATAGAAACGATGCAAACGCGCGGCTGTATCGATACATCGATACAGCCGAAACTAGAAAGAAGCCTAATAAGATCGCGACTGAAGAGCGACAGCATCGCGATAGTAGCGATACAAAATCTGGGCGTAGATACACGGCCAGCGACAGCATCACGGCTGTATCGATACACATGCGCGACAGCATCGCTACTGCAGCGCTACAAAAAGTCGCCGTGGGCGAGGCCTCTTATAAAAAAGTACTTTCACTGTCACAGTATTTTGTAATTTTGTCATTTAGCACTTAAAACATTTGAGTGTTATAGAAATGTCAATGTCTTACATAAAACTGGTACGTGTAAACAATTGATTCCGTAGTTAGAAACCCGTGCTTTTTCCTATTATTTATTGCCTAAACCGTGCAAAGAATGTAGATTAAAATCTTTGTTAATTATTCATTACCGAATCCCCCTAATCAAAAAGGTATGTTCCGCTGATTTGCTTTAGGTACCTATGTTTAAGACTGATTTATTGTATGAGATCCAATACGTGAATTACGTAGATCATAATACTCACACGTTCACAGCTCTTTGGTTTACTGCAATTAAATGACTAGCAAATGGTAACATAGATATTATGTAGATCATAATTTGTACAAATTAAGGCAATATCTCCATATACCATAAAATGAAAGCAACAAAACTTCCTCAAAAGATGACAAGATTCCCCAAAAAATAAATTAAACCAACCGCATCAATTTCAGAAACGGCCGACCAACAGAAGGAATAGCGTCATCTACTCAGAAGATGGTGGTCGACGTGAGCAGCAAACAAGACGAGCACGCGTCCTTCCTCGCACTCTTCCGAACACCGAAACTGCGCGCACGCACCATCGCCATCTGCTTCAACTGGTTCGTCTGTGGACTTTGCTTCTTCGGTGTGTCGCAGTACATGAGTCACATCTCAGGAGACATCTTCACTAATGTCGCTATTTCTGCGGGTATTCAGGTAATTTTTATGATCTTTATCGTATCTATTCTTGTCTTCGTCCCTTTCGTCTACTTAGCTTTGCACTGCTATAGTGTTTATCAGCAGACAACAAGAAATCATATTGTGCCCTATGAATTGAGGAGCCATGTCTCATAGTTAAACGCGGGTATTCGGTCAATTTACCGAAATTGCCGGCCTGATCCTGGAATTTGTAGTAAAACCCTTAAAAAGTTACGAGCCATGGCTTAAACATGAGTCATGGCACCTCAATCACACGGACACATGCTATTTCTATACACTGCTTTGGAGTATTACTCGATTTGTATCATCCCATTTGTGTGTTAAATATACGCGTTAAAGTCCACTGCACGGTTGAGAGCTTTACCTTCGTACAATATAGTTTGTGTAGGATTGTAGAAATAAAAGTAAAGCCAAATCATTCATCATTATCATTTTGCCCAACGGTAACTCTTTCAGGAGAACAGTTATCTGTATTACCTTTAAACACGTTGTGTCTACGTCAATAATCCAACTGTCCTGTCGCTGGTCTGCTGGAGGAAATTCCTAAAGCAATAAACAGTACCTATGTATTTTTGTCCAATAAGTGGTTTGTGTCTATATGAATAAATAAATAAACCACCGGTCGAAGCGGAGATACTATTCATATTGTGCTTCATGTGTTTCATAACAATAAGCTCTTTCAATATTTCTTTAGAATAGCTTTAGGTAACCTGAAAGTAATAGCTGTCTCCTGCTAGAGCTACATACACTTTTAATTTATCAGAATACCATAATTATTATTGTGATAATTAGTATCGTGTCAATTCACATAGTGATAAGCTATACCAGTCCAGCGAGTTCACTGGAAATTTATTTACATAATTTATTATCAGAACAAACCGGTTTCACCCGAAATCATCTTGTAGACACTACTTATCAGAATGTATATTATATAGATACGCATTCATTAAACTTTATTACCTAGAAATCACGCCATAACCGACACGAAACACGCATTTATTATAATAATCACTAACCAACCTTTAATCGCAAAACGAGTTGTGGAACTTTCGGTAAAAAGTTACCGAAATGAATGTATATACAACATATAATTTAATAATATTGACCTTCTCGTACTTATCTTAAGTAGGTAATCTTTAATTGGGAAGACCATTATTCCTAAGTATCACTGTAGTTGTCCATAAACTGTAGGTAAGTACTTGTTGCTTTATAACACCTCATAAGTGTATCAATCGTTATAAAGAGCCTTAATTATATTAATTCAAAATATCTCTTCTCCAGGTACCCGGAACGATTATATCAGTCTATTTGAACAGGCTCCTCGGCCGGAAAGTCACACTTATCAGCGCTAACTGTGTGACTGGTCTCAGCTGCCTCCTCATCATTGTCGTCCCACAGTCTGGAGCCAGCCACCTAACACTCGGCTGCATCGGACTATGGGGGATGAGCATAGCATTCGCCACTGTCTACTTATATGCTGGGGAACTCTTCCCAACTGTCGTCAGAAACTCAGGAGTTGGGCTCTCGTCAACGGTAGCTAGGATAGGTTCTATGTTAGCTCCGTTTGTGGCCACTCTTTCGCATACGAGTGCCTGGTTACCACCTCTAGCTTTTGGAATAGTTCCATTAGTAGGGGCTGGTCTCTGTTTTCTATTACCTGACACTCGCGGTAGGAAACTACCTGACACATTAGAAGAAGGCGAAGCGTAATTGATGCCATGGCTTTAACAAGTATTCATAATTTTAAATAAGTGTGATGTTGTATGCAAGTTGTATAAATGCAGAGTGTAAGTGCATGTGAACAATACCTACCTACCTAATTTAAAGACTATTTAATTTTAAACATTAGTGTACTCGACATTAAATTGTAAATTATTTATATTTGCAAAAAATGTATTTATGAAAACAATAAGTTAAGACTAGACTATAGATGGTCTATTTTTATAGGCTGTGATAAATAATGAATTTGTTAATAAAAACAAAATAACTGTATTAAATGACTTGTTTCATTCACTTATTCCTCTCTGATATTAAACGCACGTCGATCGTTCCCCAAATAAGTACCAACGACATATTCAGTCTCTCAGACTACACCTAGAGTCATTCGAGGTCAAAGAACGCAGTGGGCAATACTACGCAGTGTTTTTTTCTCTGAGGGAAGTGGAAAGCAAAACACTGGTTTTTCGAGAATGTGTGCGCAAGGGTCGCCATATTGTGTCTTAAGCCATGGAGCAATATTGCGATATAAGAGAGTAAAGTAACATAGAGAAGTGTAGACTATACTATCTTCCAACTGTTTGTTTTTTGTTGTTGCTTATCGATTTTAATCATCAACTGAAAAAAAACAATAACAGTATTTAGTGTTGGAATTTGCTATAGTCTACCCTAGTCTATTTCAGTCTACTCTATTTTATTTAACAATGCCAATGATCAAACAATCAAGTTATAATTCTCACTAGTTCGATGTTTGGTCGTCGAAAAAGTGAAAAAAACCTCGGTTCTTAGATGATGGAACTCAATGATTGAATTCAAGTCAAGATAACCAATTATTTCTCAATATTATATTATATTCATTACCCTAAACGAATTTTCATAGCATTTCTTGTTATATGTTAAACTGTAAGGTTTTTTTTGACATACTTCTCTTTGCTGTAGGACGTGGGTGAATATTGATCCTTCTTCTTTTTCGTCATGGGTTGTCGTATTCTTCGTTTTTGAGCGGGGTGAAGCCGATCGTAAATAAAGTTTGAGTATTTTAAAGATAGAGTGACGAATATGGCAAACACCCCCAAAAAGAGAATTTGCATTTTAGAAACCTACTATTTGTGCTACATATATATCACAAATAAACGATCCTAAAGTTATAATAGCTTATAGGTTTGGTGGAAACAAATAATTAAAAGTGCGTCCTTTGTTACCGCCGAATGACTCTACGAGCTAGTAATATAATAAGTGCTATAGTAACTATGTCTGATTGTCTGCTACCTTTTCAAGCCGCGCCACCGCCGGCTGAACGGATTTTGATAAAAATTTGGACCGCACGTACAACATGACCTGAGGTACAACATAGGATACCTATATCCCGGTACAGGATGTAAGTTCTCGTGGGATAGTTTCCAAACTCCACGCGAGCGAATGCTAGTACCTGTAGGTATATAATAATAATCAGAGATCGGATATTCGGATGCATATTTACCTAAAGATATTTTTTAGCTATGAAAGTATGGAAGCGGCTTTATAAATTAGATATGATATTTATTAAAAACCCCGGGATTCTTGGATTGCATAACTATTCAGATGTGTATTAATTTAAAAATAATGTTTAACCCGATACAAATATGTGTATGTACTGGAGGAGGAGTGGTTTGTATTAGTTAAAACAAAAAATAAACAAATTACTCACCTAAATGGGACTTTTTCGATACAAAAGCGCATTCAATGTTAGCCAACATCTCAACTTTAGGTGAATATGCATCCGAATATCCGAGATCTCTGATAATAATACTAGCTTTTGCCCGCGGCTCCGGTCGCATGGATGTCGGTTATCGCGTAAAAAGTAGCCTACGTCCTTCTCCAAGCTTCACTGCCAAATTTCATGACGATCGGTTCAGCGGTTTAAGCGTGAAAGCGTAACAGACAGACAGAGTTACTTTTGCGTTTATAATATTAGTAGGGATAAACAAGTTGAACTGCATGACATTTTCTTTTTAAAACACATGTAATCGATTGTGTGTAGTTGTCTACCTAATAACATAAAACAAGATAATTTTGAAAACTTACTTGTTATAACGAAATATGCGGGTCTCATTATACACGACTGAATTTCATGAAAGCGAGTAGAAATATATTACAATGTGCCGTCGAGAACATAGTCTAAAACGATTATTTCTACTTATAATACACTAGCTTTAAAAAAATAACGCATGGGAAGGCACTAACGGCATGAAAAGTATCCTATGTGTTAATTCAGGTTATATTCTATCTGTGTGCCAAATTTCATCCAAATCCGTTCGGCCGTTTATACGTGATTGAGTATCAAACATCGAAACATACCGTAGCGACACTACAGAAAAATACTTCGCAACAATATGTAGAAGTACAAAAAGAGAAGTGGCGCCATATACAACGCCACAGGCGAGCTACGCAAAGACGGGGCAGTTGCCCACCAGACACAACACCCGTCTGGTCAGAGGATCCTCCCTTTTCCATAGAGTATGAGCGATTTCACATTATCAATGTGAAAGTTTGTTTGTTTGTTAGGATACTGTCAATGTACTCAACTAAATAATGCATCATACAGACTTCAATGGCACCTCATCGACATTCTTTCATCTGTAATTTGCCCTGGGCAAGCAGATAATTAAGATATACAGGTTTATGTAATAATAAGGATAGTAGTTATTCTATTCATGATAACAATGTAATCAGTGAGGTAACTTACTTCACTGATACGAATAAATGATAACTTTATTCGTTTGAGTCCTCTTGATCGCTTAGCTTGTTTGTAGGTCTTACAGTTAAGACTAAAAGAAAAAATAAATGACAACATAACGAATGAAGAACCTAATTAGCCATCATCCTGTAGAATTGTGGTACATTATAAATTACTTAGTATGTGGGTGTTTAAAGATACGATAAATGGCAAGTAGTGGAAGCATCCATTACCTAATAGGAATACCTATTTAAAAATTCACAAGGTAAGCATTTAACGTGTTTTGAACATAGCTCATTTAAATAAAAATAAATAAATAAAAATGACTACACGTCATTATTAACCCCGACGAAAACAGAGGGGCGTTATTCGTTTTATCATCAAGTCAGGTTCAGGCTGTATGTCGAACAAAATATAATTCGCGACTGTAACACGTATGTCATGTATTTATAGAATTATATTGATTAAAATCATCAATGCCACCCTGTCTGAGTTCGCATAATTCTATGGGTTTATAATATGACCTACCTTAGCGCATTCTTGACTCTCGGATTGACATTATAAATTGTATTCATATTTGTATCCCATTGTTTAAGGTAAACGTGATGGTCTGTGTTTAACTTTACTTTTTAACATCTCTTGCATGCTGACAATTTGTGTTGTTTGTCTTGTCTTGTTATCCTTCTTAAGATCTCTGCTAGTATTCTGTTCTGGGCTGTGCACTTCTGTAAGTGAAGAATTCACATTACCTAAAACCTGTATACGTGCATTTTGTTTGTGTATGTTTTAGTGTCATATCAATTAATAGATAAACTTTGTACCGCTGAAAACGCAGTAAGTCTATACAGGAAAAGTTTTTATTCAGTGCGCTAACTTTAACCATGGATTCAGCATACCATTCTAGACCCCCTAGCGAATAAATTTTTCATCGGTTTTACAAAAAAAATCTGCTGTTTCATAGAAAAGTGCAATACCTACGTGGTCAAAAAGTATGGAACAGCTGTGTTTTTTTTGTAAAACCGACGAAAAATTCATGGTTAAAGTTTGAGCACGAGTTGTGTGTCGTAGGTTTGAACCCCGCCAGGGGATTTACTTTGTGTAAATTATTTCATCACCACAGCTCTCGAAAACGGTAAAGAAAACTTGATGAGGTAATCGCATGTCCTAGAACCAAAAAATCGAAGATATGTGACATCTGCCAACCCGTACTGTGCCCGCGTGGTGGATTACTATTAAACGTATGCGAAACAGACATGCAGTTATCATTGTATAAGCTCTTATTTTTGGAGTTCTGAATAGGTCCATATACGTTCCCATTTGATGCTGACGTCGGTTTAACAGTTCAATAATATGGATGTCTGTTTCGCATACGTCTGTGTCCCAGCAGTGGGAACATTATATATAGGCTTATCTAATCAAATCATCAGTTTGTGTACAACATCATCTTTTTTGAATTTCAGTGAAACGAAATGGATGAAAATCATATAGAGACAGCGATAGGACGCTTTGGAAGATATCAATCGTGGATTTTATTTTTAATTACGATAGGAAGATTCCCATCAGAATTTCAACTGAATAATGTAGTATTTATCATACCGAGTGTTGAGTACAAGTGCTTAGACAACAATGTGACCAACCACTGTCCTTGTGACAACCCGGAATATGACACGAGCACTATTGTAAGCTCAGTCACAAGTGAATGGGACCTTATATGCGACAGGACATATTTAGCAAGCCTCTCTCAATCGATTGTACAAGTTGGTATATTAGCAGGCAGCTTAATATTTGGACACGTTTCGGACAGGTAATAGAACTTCATATTTTCATCATTATGTTAGTTACTCTTTAGTCTCAGAATCATATTACCAATGGCTATCGTCTAACAAAACGCCTGTGACATTTCGTCATCATGTAATAGAGGGCGAGCATATATTGCTATCAAACGGGCAAAAATCCAGGCTCCGGCTCGCTACTGAGTTCCAAACCAGCGGATCGAACCCAGTACCTTAGCAGTCATGCTTGCAACCAATAAAGTCATCGGTTCAGTCAATAGAAACCACTAATTCTACTGTTTTCTTTACAGGTTTGGCCGAAAACCGGTTGTGTTATTAACACTCATTTTGGATGTAGTAATCGTAGTTATATCTGCAGTTGTACCACATTTTTGGATGTTACTATCCTGTCGATTTTTAAATGGAGTATCTATGGGTGGATCTATGTTAGCTTGCTACATATTAATAGTAGAATTGTGTGGAAAGTCCTTTAGACCCCATGTTTCAGGCCTTCAGCAGATAACATTGTTAACGGCATATGTGACTCTTCCAGTCATAGCATACTTCATCAGAGAATGGAGAGACTTACAATTAGTGACGTCAGTGCCATGGGTTATAGTCGTCGCGTATTACTGGCTACTACCTGAATCTCCTCGATGGCTGATCACAGTGGGGAGAAAGAAGGAAGCTATTGAGATGCTTATCCATATAGCAAAAAGGTAAATACATGAATTCTATATTATTAACTTAAAAATAAAAGTATAATGTAATGATACGAAAGTATAAGATTTATATAATTTACAGAAACAGTCGACCAACAGAGAATATTGAAGCAATTGTTGAAAAAATTGAACTGTTAAACCGAAGTCAGCATCAAATGGGAACGTATATGGACCTATTCAAAACTCCAAAAATAAGAGCTTATACAATGATAACTGCATTAATATGGATGTCTGTTTCGCATACGTTTTACGGTCTTAACCAATACATAGGTCGCCTTCAGGGAAACATATACCTGAACGTGATGCTGTCTGCAGCTTGTCTCACGTCAGGTTTAATCCTAGTCGTTATCGCCACCTTGTATTTTAGGAGAAAAGTTACTATAATAACAAGTTTTATCACAGCAGCAATATCATTGTTGGTATTCATTTTCATTCCAAGTCAGTTAAGAGCTGCATCGTTAGCATTTGCTATATTAGGTGTGACAGGAGCCTACACTGCTTTCGTTCAGGCGTACTTATTTACATCTGAAGTGTTTCCAACCGTAATACGAAATATAGCAATAGGTTTTGCTTCCATGTTTGCAAGGTTTGAGGGATTTATTGCGCCCTTTGTCGTTAATATAGGAATAGAATGGGTATCCATACTTATATTTAGTGGCATAGCATTGTGTGCAGCGGTACTTTGCTATTTTCTGCCCGAAACAAAGGCAACAACACTTCCAAATACGATTGAACAAAGAGAACATGCAAAGGCGTAAGATATAGAACGTTTAGTTAGTACTTCAGGGGCGAACCAATCACTTTTCTGTTTTTTTTTTCGAATTTCATGTTACTGAAGACTATTGACCGAGGTCTTTTTGGCTATAATATGCATTATTTGAAATATTTTTAGATCATCGAAGTATCATGTGGCATAGGTATTATTTTATCGAACTATATTTCGCCGATTTACAAAATAACTTTTTGCTATTGGCCGAAGCCTCTTTTGAACTTTTTTCATTTGCCATATTATCACCACACCGAAACAACATTTTACGGAATATTATTTGGTCACAAACATATAGCCGGTTACTTGGTAGCGTTTTCAATATTAAATTAAAATAGTGTCATAAAAAGTCAATATGTTGCATTACAAAATTTTGTGATCAACGAATCGCTGCAAAACCGACTTCACTCAGTCTTGTTTGCCCTACCCCTAGAGTGTAATTTAAGCCCACGTAGGCGCGGAGGGGTGGGGCGGCCCGCGAGCTGACGAGCAGGTGGTTTGAAAGCCCGCTGCGGCGGTGAGCGTTAAAACCATTTGCGACGATAAGCTCGCGTGGGGCTGCCCAAACCCCGCAGCGCCAGAGCCGTGACAGAAACAATGCTTGCTGCATGTTGCATGCCTGCTTGCATGTTGCATTCTTGTTTGCACGCTGCATGCTTGCTTGCATGCTGCATGCCTGCTTGCATGCTGCATGCCTGCTTGCACGCTGCGTGCCTGCTTGCATGCTGTATGCAAGTAGTGTGCACAAACTTTCTAGGCATTTGACGAAATGAAAATATGGTAATTAAAACAGTAGTATAATGAATGTTCGGAATCATAGTACTTCGAACAAAATAATGTTATTTCGGCTAAGTGTAACTTCTGTAAAAAGTTTTTCGACCAAATGAAAGGTCGGAGTAACGAAAAAAATCGACTTGATTATAATAGGTCAACTGATACAGTGGTAGACGTGACTTCGATGAAGTAAAAAAAACTGAAACGCTACCTAATAGTTGAAGTTTTAGGTAAAATGAAATTCGGTCAAATATTTTTCGAAACTGATGATAGGTAACCACTTCAGGGGGCTATTGTTATTTACTGTTTCATCTTGTATAAAAAGTTATATTCCATCGTGGGCTCCAAAAGCGGGTTGCGAGAGGGTGCATTTGCATCTTCAAAATAAAATAAGCTGTAAAAACATTCAGAATCATATTAAATCTAATATCCGAAAACGCCTCTTACAATGAATAGAATGGAATACTTACTTTTACTTTCAGACAAGCAAAAACATAATCAAAAACAACAATTACAAAAACAACAATAATAGAGAAAAAAACCTATTCGAAGCGAGATCCAAAAAATTTGCAATCTCCCAATTCTGAAACTTTTGTGCATTAGTCAAAAAAGTACCGAACTCCTACTTCCAAAAATGTAATCGACCCTACGCAGGGTGCTAACATTATCGACCTTGCTTCGCTCTCTCTTGCATTCCTTCTTAAGCTTCTTTATATAAATCGTCACAGTTATTCCTCTTTCTGTATGCATGGACAAAATAAAACCTATCTCATTCGAGGCAACATGCACAAATTATCGAGCTCGGTTTGCTCGCTCTTGCATCCTGCATTCTTTTCATTGTTAGGCATTTCTTCATAAATCGACCGAGAGTTACTCCTTGTATGAATTTGTTAACCTAATATATCCGAAGTATAGTACAAAAAAAAACATCCGACTTCCGGAAAAACACTACAAAGTAAAAAATTACTTTAATTTCGGAAGTCGGTGACTTTGGATAGGATGTATTTGAATTTTTTGACACCGTCTTCGGAAATTAAAGTTATTCACAAGTTTTTTATTTTTTACTTTTTAGTTATAGTACCTACCCCACACCAATTACAATTTGCATCATCCTTGGGGTCAAAACAATGCATATTTATGCAATAGCAGCAATCGCGGTTGATTACTGTAATTTTTTGAAGAGTTTCGTTGTCTGTCTCCGAAACGTATCGTCAGCATTTATATAAAATTTAAATGGGATCATTTTGGAATACACCAGTTTCGAACAAAAAATATATTTTGCAAATCCGTCTATATATGACGGAGTTATGCCCGAACATATACAATATATATATATATAAATAAACATATCGAATTGATAACCTCCTTCTTTTTAAAGTCGGTTAACTTTTTGAAGTCGGTTAAAAATGACCCTGCCCGCTACTTGCAGCTGAAACTTCACTCCCTGAAAATAACCCATCTCTTCCCGTGGGTGTCGTGGTAAGTGACTAAGGGACTTACCAGAGAATGGGCAGCAACGTTCTTTATGCATTTTACCACCATACTGCGATCGCCAACCCGCCTGCCAAGCGTGACGATTATGGATATTATGAATTGGGGGAGGCCTATGTCCAACAGTGGACGTCTTTCAGCTGAAGTGAGTGACACTACTTGCTGCTGAAAATTCACTCCCTGAAAATAAACTTGGCGGCGCGCCTATGGTACGTAGAACAGTGTGCGTTTTAGCTACCATATCAATCAACTCAGACTATCGCAGGCCACTGCTAGACATAGACCTCTCCCAGGCTGCACCATAACCATAACACCCTGTCCTCCGCTTTCCGTATCCAGTCTATCCTAGGCACTTTTTTAAGGTCGTCGGCCCATCCAGCTGGGGCCGTCCCACGCTATGCTTGCCATACGCGGTCTCCACTCCAGGACTCGTCTGCTCCACCATATTATACCATATGCTAAACTGCATTTCATTCGATCCACATTAATAATGTTTAGTCTATTTGATTCACTATAGGACCACCTTGCAAAAAGTACCTACGTTTATTATTGTACGAAATTGAGATTATTCGTGGGATTTTATGTGAAAAAAGTATTAAGGTACCTATGCACCTAGATATTTCTAGCCTAGCTATATATAGAGGCAGATAACTAATTAGCAGTATAGTTCTTAGCCTCCGAATATCTGAAGTTAAAAAAGCTAGATAAGCGACAGGACGGCTTAAATAAATTAGTTTTATTTTCTTTTAAATCTACTACCAAAGTAATCGTATGATCGTATCCATTATTGTGGTTAGTAGTAGGTATCACATAATCATTAATATTAATATTATTTTAATATTCATCCAAACATAAACCGAATTGTGGTAGCACAAAGTTTGTTTTATTTCTAATTTTAAGTAGGCAACTATTTGCTAGAAAGTCAAAGTGAGATATTATTTTCTGACTAGGGACATATTGTAATACCATACCACCAACCGTGGCAGCCACGGCGTGGCTGACATAGGACGCAACAATTCAAATCAAGAAATCAGGGTTATCCTGCGTCTGTTAATTAATGCCAACGTAAGAGCACATATTGCAACCCTTAATATGTGCTCCTACATAGTGCCCTGTTACAAGAAAGATGCTCACCTAATATACATAATTTCCTTTTAACCGGCCAATATTAATTTCCTGTTCAAGAAAAGATTGACGGGCTGATGTGATGATTAACCGTTCATTAATATTAGGTCTTTACCTATGAAATTGCCGTTTTGCAGTACTGGCCATTTCAAATCAAAATAATTTTTGTTTGGGTAAGAATTCTAATTTCAAATTAATTTTATTTTAAAAACATGGTTTTTTTTTTCCAAAAGTAGTCATTTGTTTATTGATTAGTGTTACATTTTCATCGCATTTCAATCTTTTTCGTCATCATGGATACGCTAAAAATTCGAGTAATTATGGAATATGAGTACCGTCGTGGCAGCAACGCGGCACAAGCGGCACGCAACATCAACGACGTTTACGGAGCTAACACTACAAACCAACGCACCACCTGTTATTGGTTTGCTCGCTTCCGTTCTGGAAATTTCGACCTGAAAAATGAACCTCGCGGTCGTCCGAAGACTTTGGTCGACAATGACGAATTAAAGGCGATTGTGGAAGCTGATGATACACAATCTACGGCTGAATTAGCAGCAGCTTTCGACGTTAGCGTCAAAACAATATTGGTCCATTTGCGTCAAATTGGCAAGGTAAAAAAGCTTGACAAATGGGTGCCCCACGAACTCAATGATCGTCAGCGCGAAGTACGCGTCGAGACGTGCCTTGCACTGTTCAACAGACACACAAATGAAGGAATTTTGAACCGCATTGTTACCTGCGATGAAAAATGGATTCTGTTTGATAACCGCAAGCGCTCAGCAAGTTGGTTGGATCCTGGTTCAGCACCTAAACAATGCCCTAAACGAAAACTTACCCCTAGAAAAGTGATGGTCACTGTTTGGTGGTCTAGCGCCGGTGTGATTCATCACAGCTTCTTACCAAACGGGGTGAGCATTACTGCAGATGTGTACTGTGAAGAACTGAACACAATGATGGAGAAGCTGGCACATCTCCAACCAGCATTGGTCATCAATCGCTCGTCTCCGCTGCTCCTGCACGACAACGCGCGACCTCATACTGCATAGCAGACGGTCTCCAAGTTGCAAGAACTGGGGTTGGAAGCTCTCCGTCATCCGCCCTACTCACCAGACCTTGCGCCTACAGACTACTACTTTTTCCAGAATTTGGATAACTTCTTGGCGGGAAAAAAATTCAATACCCGAGAGGCAGTACAAAATGCCTTTGAAGAATTTGTTGCCTCCCGTCCAGCTGATTTCTTTAAGAAGGGCATCAATAAACTGCCACTGCGATGGCAAAGATGCATTGATTGCATGGGTGATTACTTCGATTAATACAAATAAAAAATACATGAAAAAAATTCGTTTAAATTTTTTCATACAAAACGGCAATTTCATAGGTAAAGACCTATTATAATGGCCCTTTCGAGCTTCAATTTATGAACGTCAAACAAGTTCATAATATTGTGACAACTATAAGCATTATTAAATTGTAGTCAAGATTTAGATTCACTAATATGTTGACTGCTTTCTCTCACAATTATTCATAATATTGCCTAATGCGCAGCATATTTTATTGAACCGTTCACATGAGGACATATTTTTGATCTATAGGTTCTATAGAATTTATTGAGCTATCCAACGCTCACAATATATTATTTTGAATCCTTGACAGTGCCAATATATCAATGAACTCGACTGTACTGTTAAAGTAAGTACACTTGTGTTTTGTTTGTGTCGGTAAAATGAACTAGGTACCTTCAGTTAGTGACAGTATAGGTGCGATATGTGCTATATATTGAATCGAGTTTAAAAGGCTTCAGATTACATGAAATCCTTATTATCAATTTTAGGTTGACCTTGATCTTCAGGTTAACATAATACTACTCTGTTTATGATAGCGTGTGCCGACAAACTGGTCATTTTCGTCACGCTATAAATAATATGACCAATTGGCCATGTACTTGCGACGTGACATTAGATGATACAAAAGAATAAAATTGCCATAGTTGATTGATCATCTCGACCTAACCGTGAAGAATGTCGAACAAATTTTAAAGCCCTTGAACGCAATAGTCATTGAAAACTATCGCGTAAGCAATGAAATCAGTGCCGGTAACGTGTCTCACATGCCGAATAGCTGATGTATGGACGGGTTCGATAAATGATTGTCATATTTATTGACAAATAATTGGCCCTTTGCTTTTTGCCTAGAACAGATCGGTCCTCTATGATTTTTAAAAGCTGTTCACTTTCACCTTTTGGAATACAAAATGTTTCAACCACCTTTTAATGTAACACACAATCATCTTAACAAGTTATTTATTTGCAATCTGCGTCTTATTAAATCCATAGGGGTAGGAAAATTGCATTAATATTACTTTTGAAAAAAAAATCTGCGTTTGCGGCGTGCCACAGGGAATGATTCTGAGGCCGGTACTTGCAAGTACCTTTGTCCTGTTCTTTTGTCGCGTTCAGGTTCAAAATTCTCAAAATGTCCAAAGGTTTCAAAACGTCCAATTTTCAACGTTACCTTGGTAATGGCTAACCACTTTGTTTGAAATTATTAAAGCAAAACAAACCACAATTTAAATGGCCTTGGAATGGTATCCAGACAGACGATGCCCTAGAAAGTGAAAACGACAATGTTTCTGTTTTCGCATTTTAGTAACGGGAACCCTAAAATAAGTGTTTGTAATGCCCCAGAAATTATGACGTACCTAATTTGCCACGGGCAAATTCACCGATTGTTGGCACGTGACGTAAATACAAAAATATTACTAATGGGACACTCACTTCACTTAAAAGTTTACCCAAGCAAGACACGATATCTTTAACTCTTTCACAATTACACAGGAAAGTGAATTCCTGTTGTTGTAGAGTGTACTTTAACTTACTTTGAGATAGCAATTTAAGCTGTTAATCTGCCGACGCACTGAATCTGATAAATATTTTATGAGATAACTGTGCCACCACATTTTGTGTGAACACGTCGTGAGTGTGCATCTTTCCGTAAGAAACGGCAGACGGTTTTAATGTTAATTACTACGAAGTTAAAATCGAAACATTTAAATGATTATGTCGATTGAGTGAAAAATATTAGTGAAAGACTTGACAATAAGTAGGTACAACTAAATATGTGTAGTGATTAAAGTGTGAGGTAAGTGTGCCAAATATTCCAAACCTGTAAATATCCATAGTTAACTCATCGAGGCAATTATGGTTTTACTTTTATTTCAGTCAAACAAAATGGACGAAGATCACATAGAAACAGCAATTGGTCGTTTTGGAAAATATCAAACATGGATTTTATTCTTAATCACAGTGGGAAGGTTTCCAGCCGAATATCAATTAAATAATGTAGTATTTATCATACCGAGTGTTGAGTACAAGTGCTTAGACAACAATATGACCAACTACTGTCCTTGTGACAACCCGGAATATGACACGAGCACTATTGTAAGCTCAGTCACAAGTGAATGGGACCTTATATGCGACAGAACATACTTAGCGAGTTTGGCTCAATCTATGATGCAAATTGGAATACTGGCAGGCAGTTTACTCTTTGGATACCTCTCCGACAGGTATCTGCAATGACTTTTTACACCATTGATCTTAAAAATACTTATTGATATAATTCACCCATTCAAGTTGATAAAAATGCTCATTGAAAGGTATCGTTATATTCGGTTAGACATCATTGTTTCACCCAGCAATACTGCAACGAAACTGCAAGCCTCGTGTGTAAATATTTACATCTTTAGCATCATGATTTTTTTGGTTTTTGTATCATTTCATTCATATCAAGACATATATCAAGTATGCTCGTATTTTACACTCTCCTTCATTTCAGGTTCGGTCGAAAATCGGTCGTGTTGATATCACTATTCTTTGAAGTAGTTTTCGTAATAATATCAGCGTTTGTCCCACATTTTTGGATGTTCCTAATCTGCCGATTCTTGATTGGAGTAACTCTTGGAGGAGTAATGCTGTGTTGCTACATACTACTCATTGAACTGTGTGGGAAGTCGTTTAGACCATACGCAGCTGGACTTCAGGAAATGCCATTCTTAATCTCATACTTTACGCTACCAATTATAGCGTACTTTGTACGAGAATGGAGAGACTTACAATTAGTGACGTCAGTGCCATGGGTCATCGTCGTCGTGTATTATTGGCTACTACCTGAATCTCCTCGATGGCTGATTACAGTAGGGAGAAAGAAGGAAGCTATTGAGATCCTTACGCATATTGCTAAAAAGTAAGTGCAAACATAAGAATTACATTTAATTGTCGCGTAGCTACCACCTACTATTAATCATTCATATAGCTAAATTAATCACATTATTCTTTTCAGGAATAATCGGCCGACTGACAATATAGAAGCTCTTGTTGAAAAATTAGAACTGTTAAATAAAAATCAACAAAAAACTGGAAACTTTATAGGCCTCTTCAAAACTCCAAAAATCAGAGTGTACACAATGATAACAGCATTAATATGGATGTGTTGTTCACACACGTTCTTCGGCCTCAATCAATACATAGGCCGACTCCAAGGGAACTTGTACTTGAACGTGCTGCTGTCTGCAGCGTGCCTCACGCCAGGGTTAGTAATAGTCATCTTTGCCACATTGCATTTAAGAAGAAAAGTTAGCGTTATATCTAGTTTCACCACAGCAGCGGTGTCTTTATTAGTTTTTATTTTCATTCCAAGTGACTTACGAGCAGCGACGTTAGCATTTGCGATAATAGGTTTTACAGGAGCATACACATCTTTTTTCCAAGTGTATCTATACTCATCAGAAATATTTCCTACTGTCATCAGAAATACAGCTATAGGTTTCGCTTCAATGTTTGCGAGGTTCGGAGGTTTTATTGCTCCCTTTGTAGTAAATATAGGAATAGAGTGGGTGTCTATACTCATATTTAGTGGTGTGGCATTTAGTGCCGCAGTACTTTGCTATTTCCTTCCTGAAACGAAATCGACTACTCTCCTAAATACTATTGAGCAAAGAGAGCAAGCGAAAACGTAGCAAAATGGTGTTTAAGTTTGTTTTAAGTTACTTATTTTACAGTACCTAGGTAGTCTGCGAACTCGTATGTCATTATAAGATAACGTAATGTATTTATAAATAAAGATAGGTAAAACATTATAATTTTGTATCACGTAATTTATTGCAATAAAATAATGTCCTAAGGATTACGAAGTCTAGGTAGTATCTTTATAACTATAATCATGGCTTTGGCATTGATGAGAACTCACAGTTGTATTTGAATATTTCTAAACTCTATAAATTAAATAATTATTAAATATTTCTACATAGTTTTTTACATTATCAATTTCTCGAGAAGTTTGTACTGTATATTATGGAAGCCTCCAAAATACCAAGTTATGAATATGAATAGGAAGCAGTGATATACGACCCAAAACTGGAACATGACACTGTTGATCAGAAAATATAAGAAAATTATATCAACGAAGGTCCAGAATAGGAATCCTAATTTAGCTGCTGACAGCGATCTTGGAGATCGATGTGGTGGTGCTCTGTTGTATTGTGGATCGATGAAATTACCTGAAAAAACAAATAGATTTAAATCAGTGCCTGATAAAAAGCCACTCTTTACCAGATGTTTGTATTAGAAATTATGGATGATATATAGTAAATTATCTGGTATATCGAATCCGTAACGGTGGACCACTATTTACGCCACATCCTGTATAGATAATAACAGACTGCGTGTAGATAATTATGTTTTAGAGAATTTATTGGATAAAATTGGTATATGCTAAATTTTCTGCTACTGACACAAGAACAATGCAAAAAGAATCAATAAAAAACCTGCCTGGGCACACCTTATTGCCCAATACTGTGTCACTGGCCGGGCCTTTCCTCTTGTTTGTTTAATAACCTTTCGTTAAACCCGTTTTACCTAACCACTAAATTCATTGCTTCATTGCCTATAGGAGGACTAACAAAGTCGTAAGAAAACCGCCAACCGGACCGGGTTCTCATAAAAGAGGATGAGGTCATCGAAGCGAGTTTAGTGTAACTGTAATAATAATATTTTTGGATTTATCGATAAAGGCTACCTGCCTTCTGGCTACTCACCATCATTGTGAAATCTTCGAAGACTGTACTCTTTTTCCCGCCATCGGTCACCGAGCCAAGTTTTAAGTTCTTCATCTTCTTGGGGAAGTTTTTCTATAGAATATCTGTAACAAAACTAATTATTGTTTAGAAAGTTACATTTTGGGAAACCTTTCAAATCATATTTAACTTATGTGAAAAGCTAGTATGCTTAGATGATTTGGTCAGGGGGGCTATTCTCTAACTCCGTCAACGAAAATACGGGCCCGTCCGAAAATACTTTAAAACTTCGAAGTGACTCCTATAGCTGGTTAATTAACTTTTTTGGACGGATAAAACCTTAAAGGGAGTAGGGACGGCTGTCAAATCGTGTAGTAATTCATTCTTAGTTTGGGCCCCAAACTAATCATAGGTGCGTAAGTGATATGGAGTAGGAAATGCCCGTAACTTCGACCAAAATTACGGGTGTCGTGCTTAGAGAATAGGCCCCCTGAATCGGAATGAAAGGCGACTACCAATAGGTATTTACAAGGCAAATGTGACTGCAGGAAACTCCGAGAGGGGACGCTTAGTGGGCTTATTGGTGATGTTCTTCAGAAAGGTCAGGTGAATACCTAGTACCTACTCGTAACCGGCGCGCGTGTATGACCAGACGTATGTACGTATACGATGTACGTATATGCCTCGTATACTGTATGTACGTATACGATGTACGTATATGCCTCGTATACTGTATGTACGTATACGATGTACGTATATGCCTCGTATACTGTATGTACGTATACGAGGCAAAAGGAGTATGTAAGGATCGTAGCAGGTGGCGTTCTGTAGTTTCTGCATACCCCCATGGGAAGAAAGGATCAGTTTATGGATATATGTATGTGAAGAGCTTAGGGGCCAGTTGGCTGAAATCAGGTACCTACTAAGACAGCTCTAATGGGGCTGTTGATAACAATGTACATGCCACTAGAGCAAAGTCATTTTAATTAATTCTGCGACCGACTTTCTTTATAAAAAAAAAAAAACTTAATTGGAAATTAAGAAAAGGAGATTGACAGACAATAAATTTTGTACATCAGAATGTTTTGCTTGACCGTTGACTCCTAAACTAAGCAGGGCTTGTAATTCGGCTGTCAGTTTTTTAGATGGTTAACTAACCTTTTAAAGTAGAAGGAGACATGCGTCGGAATTCTTCCTCGAAACAAATCCATTTCAGTTTGCGCCGGATTGTCATAGGCCACGGTGACGTCATAGACGGAGGCAAGGCCAGACTCCCGCAGTCGAGAGCACAATGCTACCCAACCAGTGGTCCGCGGGTGTAGCACATACTCATAATGCTGTGAAGGTAGAATATTGTTCAATTAAAACGCAAAAGTGAATTGTAATCCGGAAATTATTGTTAGAAGTTATCTATCACGAAGTAGTTAATATAATTATTCACATTGAAAATACTGGAATTCAGATGCAATACAGCAATATAGTGACGCTAGGATCGAACTTATTGGCTGCTCTATTATAATTAAGTGCTGGATACTGAATGCTAGGCTATATTGAGGAATTTACATGACCAAATATCGATCCAGTATCACTTCTAGCACTTTAGCTTTATATAAGTTATTTTAATAAGTTAAGTAAACCTGCCTATTTATGTTTATAAGGCATCGTTTGATAACCGTGATAAATATAATACCAAAATCGATAGGAAAAGCATAGATCAATAATGGAAAGCAAAAGATAGAATTAAACCGTAAGGTTCCATCAATTTCTACCCGTTGCTCTTAAAATGTATGAAATACTCCTTATGATGGGTGAAAATTTAATGTCGAAGAATTTACTTAATTTTATTGTCATTATTGGTAGTGGTAGTCCCAGAAAGACTAGCAGAGATTAAAGCAATTTTAACCGCCGATTATGAAGAACTGTGTCACGCAGATACTGCAAGGTGCAACTTTAATAACCGTTTCACCTTTTCCTGCATCTGTGCTGGTGTTAAAAACTAGTTGTCCAGGTGATTAAAGGGAAATCAAGGTGATGAAATACGTACAATTAAGTATTTCTTAATATCATAGTACGTGAGTAGTGCAGTGAGAATCTTAATAGATAGGTAATATCTATTACCTATCTATTAAGATTCTCAGCAAAAAAGCAAAAGCAAAAGTATCTACTTGGGTTACCTGTCACTTTGCTGTAACCGCTGAAGTAACAGCCCATGTGACGCTGAGTGACGTGATTAAACAAGTTATTGAAATATGACTTCCAGTTAATTACACAAAGTAAAAAGCGTAATGGTTGACATGGAAAGCTAGCTTTAGTAAATCATAAACCAGTTGTAAAACCTAAATGGTCGTTTCAAATAGGGTTAGAAAAACGAGAGGTTAATTAAACAAGATTTTGAGAATTGAATGCAATTAGCTAAAGCGTCACAAAGGCGACTGCTTGTGGCAACGTTGCGGTATTATCGCGGATCGGTTGTTTAATATAGGGTTGCCCTTAATTATATGGGACTGGTTTTAAGTTTTTAAGGCCTTGCTGGAGTCCTTAATTTATTAAGGTAGCCACAGGTTAAGCAGCCGAGAATCTCTTAGCTTGTTGGTTAACATGCGAGATGTAGTGATCCCAAAAAAAAATAGACTTATGGAGAGTGTATGATGCCTACACCTCTACCATACAGCTCTTCGTGGAATGTGCGATGTGCGTGTAAGTCACAGATGTCAAAACAAAATATCAGTGATTAGGTAAGCTAAGTTATTCATCGAAATATAACTCACTCGGAATTTAAATCACAAATTGTTTGACATTCGCATTATCTGATAACGCTGTGATGAAATATTGCAAATGAAGCACAAGTCAAGTACTGAACCTTGACCAAGACAGTGGATATCTAACGAACCGGAAAAACGATGGCACCCATTGGAAACGAGATTTAGTGATTAGTAGTTATTAATAGTCATGGTCAAAACTTTATGCACAGAATATGGAATAAGAATAAATTAATACCTGCATGTTATTAGCATGTGCAAATTTCTCGCTACGGCGAAGGTTCTCTTCACTTAAGTCCGTTCCTTCAGGGAATAAAACAAGCCTATAATCGTAATTCAGTTTCTGATAGTAATCAACAAACTGAGCCAGATTTACTTGGTCTTCACGCCAATTCCTCTTTACGTACAGGAAAAAGTTTAGCTGCATTATCCAGCCTGCAAGGTTTGACAAATACGGTAAGGTCATATGTCTATAAAACTGCGGTTTACCTACATTCAAAAGAAGTAAACTTATATGCTTTGTATACAAATGGAATTAATTATTATTCACCATCAACAGCTGTAATACCAAAAACGTGATATGGCAAAGAATTTATGTGGAATATTTTATGCAAAATGTAACTCACCCATGCCAGGAATGTTTTTTATTTCATCCTTTAAAACAAATTTTATTTTCGATTTGCCTCCAAGATCCAAAGCACTATTTGATTCAATGGGATTTTGAACTGTCTGTTTACAAGAACACAACTCTTCGGAAGGATTTTGCGTGGCGTGGTATAGAGCTATCCATACATAATTCCAGTCAACTCTTGTCCGATGGTTCATCACAATGATTGTCTTTTCGTCAGGATTCACATAATCACCGAAATGGTGTAATTGAGTGTTACAGCAACATTGAAATAGTGCCTGAAATAATAAATTCAGCAGATAATAGCATTCAGCTACGATATAAATTGTTCATTAAATATTTCGTAGGATAACGTCTTACCACAGGATATAGTTCCCACAACGAAAATAATGTATCAACTAATTTTCTATATAACCTATGACTAAAAAACATCAGGTACATAACAGGACAGTAAAGAATGAAGAAGCCTGAAATCAGAATATAAGAAGAAACAAGATGCTTTTAATAGGTAGATAGTATTAATTAAAAAGAGAAACCAGTGTAAGACGTACCAGCAAGAATGGTGTAATACCAAGCAGTGTAGAGCAGGAAGCCCACCGCCATGGTGCCGCGGCCTGCGGGCTTGCACTGACGCGTCCAAGAAGCCATGCCGATGCCCATGTCAGCATCGTTAGATTAGAACCCCTACATGATCCACTAAGCCTTATTACATGACACCTTGCCGTGGAACAGTATACTATATTATTAAGGTATCTTATTCTATTATTTTACTGTGTTATATAGAAGTTAAACCGTCTCATATTATTCGTACATTATATTTTTTTCTTTACACTTCTCTTTCCGTAATATTGACGTCGTATGTTGTCCGTGGGTTTTGCGACCTTTTCTTTCCTAAGGCTTCAGCTTCTTCTATTGTACTCAATAGTTCACAATCTTTCGTTTCTGGCAATAATAAACATAGCAGTCCCGCTATCATTGGGAAAATTCCAAATGCAACAGGCGCACACCATTTGCCATAGGGTCTTAAACCAGCCGCAAAAGGTGCAATCATAGCACCTAATCGAGCCATCATTGAGCAAATCCCTATAGCTGCGTTTCGAACTACCGTTGGAAACATTTCGGTACAATATAAATATATCACAACGAAAATTAAGTAACAGAGTAATTCTCCGATGCATCCAATCACCACAGATACTTTGCCTTCAGGGACAAAGCCAACGATGAATAAGCATAAACTGCATAAGGTATTTCCAGCAACAACGACAGTTTTGCGCTTAGAGAATTTGATTAATGGAATGCAAATAAGACACCCGCACAGACACATGCTGCCGGTGGCCACGACGTTAATGAAAACGTCGCCAGTTAAATGGCTGATATAATAAGTGACGCCATAGAAACAGTAGCTGCAGACGAGCCAGGCGAATGACATAATGATGATATTTGTTCTTAGGTACGGAGTGCGAAACAGATCTAATACTGTGCTCTTTGGTTTCGTGCGTTTGTGTTCTAATTGATACAATTCAACTTTTTGTCTTATGTGTTCCGTTGGTAATCTATTTCTGAAAACAAATATTTTAGTGTTAGATGAAATATTTTCTATAGTGAAATCTGGTACCGTCAACCGTGACATCTTTACTTTCCATGAGTAACTTTACCAATAAGAACGGTATTAAAATATCTCTCGATTACTAAAAATTTGTAACAGATAGTAGATTATTGTACTTCTGTATCGCTTCGATATTAAATGGCGGCAACAGATTTTTAGTCATCGAGAGAAATTTAAGTACAGTTCTCATTGGTAAAGTTGCTTATGGAAAGTAAAGATGCCGCAGTTGACTGTAATGCTATAAATCGGATGGAATACACTTACATTTTTGCTACTCGTTCCATTAAATCAACTGCTTGCTCTGTTTTGTTCATAACTAGTAACCATCTTGGAGTTTCTGGCAATAAACATATATAGAACAACAGAAAAACATTTGATAGTGATATAAAAAGTTGAAAATAATAATAATCTCTTATAAAATACCCAATTGCTGCAAGTATAATGTGACCGGCAGTGAAGGGTACGTGAAACAAAGCAGATATCACGTCTCTATTCACACTTCCTACATATTCCATGACTATCACAAAAGATATGATCATGATACCACCATTTGCATAGCCGACCAGCATTCTAACAAATGTAAAACTCCAATAATCTGGCATAAACGATGTCATTATTCCTGCGAATATCTCTATTAACACTGATATTATTAAAGTCGGTTTTCTACCATATCTGAAATATAATAAGCCTTATTAATGATTTCTCTTAACTTGAAACAAAAGTAGTTGTTATCTAAGTAACGATACCCACTTGTCTGATGCAATTCCAAATGATAAACTTCCACTGAGGACGCCAAATTGAAAAATTGTTTGGGTTAAATCTTTGAGCCAAGCATTTTCGCATATCAAATTCCATTCGGTGACTATAGTTCTGGTGAATATAGACTTGTCGAAAACTGGGTTATCGCAACATGTGGCATTTGAACCTGGGCAGGAGTAGTGCGCTGGTGGGGCTAGGAAAATTATTGCCATTTGGTGAAACGCCACACCGAATTTGCTCAGAAACACAATAAAACATAGCCAATAATGGTACCGTCCAAAGTTTCCTATTAATTCATTGACGAGGGTCATTATATCAGAATGTTCATGGTTGGATCTAAATTGATTACTACAAATCTCATTATTACATGTAACAAATAAAATGTTTAAATAAAGATCACTGTTTATGTGCTATATCGTCTTTTGCTATACAAGTGAAAACGGGTTGGTCTTGCTGAAGGTTGGTTGTCACTGCGAATCGTAGGTAGGTACTCTATTACTTATTTAAAATTAGTGCATTTGATGATAACTATAGGTAGGTACGTGCAGTTAATTATGTGACGAGGTCGTACACTTACATAAGAGTATTGAATGCGCACTATGTAAATAAATTGATGTCATCCACCACAAGACTCCAATAAAATGTTATTCTGCTTGGAATTCATGGAGATGAATGATGGATGGATGTTTCTATCAGAAACCTTTCTCGACACGCATCCTAGATAGGTAGGTACTATTCAAGTCATCGACCGTAGTAAAAATAACAAACATTATGTTGTTCGTTATCAGTATTCAGGCTTAAACATGTTAATTGACAGCGTGGTTATTGCTTAGCACACTAACAGTCGGAATTGCTTTCCATTTGAAAATTTAACAATATTCATTGCGTTATTTACGTTGTTATCCAAGCAAATTTTTCGAACGTATGAAGCAATTGAACAGCAATGTCCTTCAGGTTCTGATTGACAGTGGCGCGGTTGTCCATTATCGGATTGTTGACACATGTTCATTATCAGGCCCAGAGAAACAAGAACAGTTTACGATTTCATTGAGACTTCAAGTTCAGTAATCCTACTATTCCTACTTTCCTACTATATCCTTACTATGTATGGATGTATGGATGTTTGTTACTCTTTCACGCAAAAACTATTGAATGGATTTGGATGAAATTTGGCACCCAGATATAAATACTTTTTATCCCGGTAGTACGTTCCTGCGGGATATTTTCCACTTGCACGCGGGCGAAGCCGCGGATGGAAGCTAGTAATATTAAAATGTGAAAGTTTGGATGTTTGTTACTCAATCACGTAACAACGGCTGAACAAATTTAAATGAAATTTGGCACACAGATAGATTATAACTTGGATTAACTCATATGATACTTTTATCCCGGTAATACGTTCCCATGGGATAATACAATTTTCGACCTCTACGTGGGCGAAGCTGCTGACATAATCTAATCAACTATATAAATAAGATCTGGATCTTATTTATATAGTTGATTCTTCCTTTCTCCTGGGTTGTTCTTCCTGGGAAGAACTTCCATGGTCTGCGTACCCTCTCCTGTGTAGGCTGGATAAGGACACTGGGCAAGCGACTAAAGACTCCGTCCCCAATTTTTTGTTTTGATCCAACAAACTTTATTTTTGTCGTCTTCGTTACGGGCTACATACTAACAAATCGTTGGTCTTAAATGTATGGAGTTTCCTGAAAAAGCCACCTTTCAGTTTAATTTTTCTAATGATGTAAGTGCACAATGTCTACGAACACCTACGGGGTATATAAGCGTGAATATGTTCTTTCATTGAAAATAAAATATGATATGAAGTACCTTATGTAAAAACAATTTAGATTTTCACTTTTTTAAATCAAATATATTTTGTAAAAAAAAACCCTAATGGTACACAGGTAGGTACCATTAGATTTTATTATTTTCCTTGAAAACCCCATACTTTGAACGTCGTCGCCCTAGTAATGAATGATCAGGGGGGCAATTCTACTAATTTGCAACGTTACACGTTCTATTGTGTTTCCACAACAGTTCGATTTCGATCGCCGTTCGATAGTTACATAAAAAGTCATTCTAATAGTAGAATGACTTTTAATCGCGATTAAAAACGTGTGGAATAAAATTAGTTTTCAAGAACTAAAATTCGCACCAACACCTCGACTTCGGGTGCAAAAACATTACTGTATCTTTTTTATTTTCTTTTGCTCATATCTCGAAAATGGTGTGTCCTATCGTAAAAATAATGAAAATTTCGACCCCCTTAATGAAACGCACAACCTCTAAAACTGTTGAGTTTTAGTAGTAGGTAATAATTTTTCATATTTTCCATGCAAAAATTAAAAATTCCATACAAAACACGTCCGAGGCTGCACCGTGCGAGCCTCCGGCCCTAAAAAAAATCACGTGGTAGGGCAAACTAGTACCACGTTGCGAAGCCAAAAAATACCACGTGGAGTCGCGATTGTCACATTCGATTTTAGTTGTGTCAAAATTATTTTTAAATTTCACTCTTAGAGTTTTTTTTTACAGAATAGCTTTAAGATTCTCATAGCCAAAAGTAAGGAACCGGCACCATTGTGAAACAACCAATAATGTAACTATTAAAAAAATGTTTTTGGAAATTACGTTTCTATAGCCCTAACAGGGGGCCGATTCTACTAATTTGCAACGTTACACGTTAAACTGTGTTTCCACAACAGTTCGATTTCGATCGCCGTTCGATAGTTACATAAAAAGTCATTCTACTATTTTATAAGCAAAATGGAAACTAAACTTAAAACGAATTGCAACTGAACTGTAGCGGGAACACAGCGGATTACTCGCGTTACCGACATGCCAAAATAATATGTTTTATTAATACCACAAAGAAAAAAGTTGAATCTAAAAATGTTACTAAACACGAATATGTGGCACTAATAGTATTTTCTATAATTAAAAGACATAATGATCATAATTTTATCATTAACTTTGTCCTCTATATTTTATTGTTACAAAAATACATTTCAACAAAAACTCAGCAGAACGTTTCGTTTTATGTCCCTAGCTGGCCGAAGCTGTGAAACCAAAAGAACGAAGATTGACGGGTATGTGAGGACTGATCTCAACCAAAGCTTTTACAAGGTCTTTGGAGAATCGGTACGTCATTACTACCTGACGACGCGTAAGGTCAAAAGCATTATTGCATAGGTACACTTGACACAACATTTCTGCCTCCGAAATCCATATAAAATGATCATGTTTCATCATCAATCCTAGATCGATGCGGCAAAAGTTGCTATTTACCAACCTATGTTCAACAGCTAATTTTGACAGATGAACGGCTGAAGTTTAGTTTTGTTTCGATTCTAACGAGTGTCAAAATAATAGTAGAATACGAGTAAACGTCACGCTCATGTTCGTTTTTGTTAGTAGAATAGGTTTTGACATTGTTTCAATCGATCGTTGGCGTAACTAAAACGTAACCGCAGCTGTGTCGCAGCTGGACTGTTGTTCATTTTAGTAGAATGAGAAAACGCTTAAAAGTGGTGATTCGGTTGCGGTTCTATTGCGTTTTTTAAACTATTTTGTTAGTAGAATCGGCCCCCTGTAAGCTAAAACCTTTTAAAAGTGAAACGTCTCAAGTCTGTTGATTATTTTTTTTATTTTGGAGCCCATCGTCCTTTGTCCTTTATTTTCAGTCGAAATGGGTATTACGATTGTTATGATTCTACACAGTGTCATGTTGTCTTGTGGTGACTAAATGACGTTTCGATTTCATGGCGCTATTGTTGAGTATTTTATTTTATTATTTAATGCGAACTGTGACGTGCACAAACGTGACTAACGGAGCGAATAAATTCAACGGCATGTCCTACAATAGGAAATATGAAATTTAGATTTAAACAAACATTTATGTTTTTATCAAGCATTATTTGTGTCTTCCTCTAAAGTGAGCATATCTTTTCTAGTTTTTGTATTTATGGTTGGTTGAATTTTAAGTTGTATATGACCGACATTTTTATTGCTTCGTATAATATTAAAGATATATAAATTATGAATCTTATTATTATCACCTCTCGTTATAGTGAGCACAGTTGATACGGATATGATAATGATGTTGATAATGATGGGCCACGAAGGCAGGATTCTAGAAAGCCTAGGCCAGATAGATCCACAAATAATGATTTACGAAGTACCTACCTACAATTTATTGTATCGAAACGTGCTTCATAGTTTTGATTCTTGCCAAATTATACCTACAACTGCGGAACTACTAGTGCGGAATGGTTTCCGCACTAGTAAAAGTAGTTTTAAAAGACGATAGTGGTCTACGGTACGACCAAAAGTTGATTGATTAAAATTTGACAAATGAGGTAGGTATCGTTGGAAGCGTCTTGATCTTCCGCTGGTTATAGGCTATGTGACGTCGCATTAAATGAATATGATGGCGCCCTCTAGGAGACAAAGTCAGTCAGTATTCATAAATAAATTACCTACCCTAACCGTAACCAGTGATCATATAAGCTATAAGGCTAAAAAAGTGGCACATGATGGCTTTCAAATGAGAATATTTTCTTATTTCATACTTTTTAGACCATGAATTTTCAGTAGTCGGGTTGTAGTTTTTGTACCTACTTATTTTTTATAATGGTCACACCGCGACCTCACACACAAGCCTATGACGACAATACCCATTTTTGTAACAATGTGAATTGCCTCGACTGCTCATTTTAGATCTGTTTATTCTGCTTATTTAGAGCTCTACAAATGTAAATATCAGTAAGTGAGTAAGTGTTGTGTGACGTTTATCTTAGCTTAACTTCCACTAAATATTTAGATATAACTGTCAAGATTGACATTCTTTCGCAAAATATAGTTTTGCTGCTCTTACTTTCAAACCACGGAGTAGGTAAATACAAAGTACTTTCAGACTCCGTGGTTCAGACTCATGAAAGATATATCTAGTCTTATCTCTTCCACGCAAACAGTAATCACATAAAGCCAAACATGAGAGTAAGATAATGTGGAAACATAAATAAATAAATGATATACGAATTTCATACGTTAATAACTGTAATTAAACTAAGTAGATAATTGTAGCAACAACGTTGTATAATGAGAACCAACACGGTTTGCAACGATAAGAGCTGAGAACAATCTCAGCTCTTATCGTTGATTATAAAGAAAAAAGTAATTACCAACAACGTGCAGTTTCATGATATGAAATCCCTATACAAAGTGATTGGATTCTGTAATGATAAATGTCAAAGTGTTCGAGTTTTGTAAATCAAACCAATAGCGGTAATTAATACACAAAATAACTTATAAATCTTGTTATAATTTTCGTTCTAGATCATCGTACAGACTCCCGCACTTCAAGCTACCCCAAACTGTCAAGTTTTCCCAATTGAACATGAACCTTATACTTACGCTATAAAGTTGAAAACCTATCAAATAAAATTGACAGATTGGGGTAGCTTGATGTGCTGGCTTCTGTACATTATTTAATATCATGTAACGAATATTGTTTAGAATTATAGATATCGCATTGCATTGTATTATTGTAGATAGGTATAGGTAACACCTCATAGTCTCCATCTGACTAAGAGTCATCATCATCATCTGCTTAGCCTCCCAACTATGTTAGGGTTGGCTTCCAGTCTAACCGGATGCAACTGAATACCAGTATTTTACATGGACCGACTGACTATCTAACTAAGATTATGCCTGGACTGGCCTCGGAGTTTGTTTCGGCCTTTCTTCTCAGAGTCATAAGTACAGAAAACCTCATCTAGTTTTTAAAATATGATTGAAGTGTAAAAGTGTTAGTACAAACCTACTTACAGAAATAAAATCATCTATCATTTAGTAGTTACAAAAAATCTACGGACATTTTTATTTTCTTCCGTAACCTATAACACAGTGTATTAAATGCCCCATGCATATAATACACTTTTACAAAATCATAACTTAGGATATAGGGGATAAAATTATTTATTATAATTTATAACTAAGTATTTATAAAACAACATCACATAATTATTATTTCATGTCTTTTAATAATTAAATTCTAATGTCTCTCCATGCATAAATGAGAACAAGATCTTTATGTATGCACATTTTGCTCATATACATTTTTCCTGTCGTGTATAAAATACATTAAATATACAGCGTATTTACTTCACATACCACGTAACTTTTACATCGTTTTAATAATTTAGTAGTTAATTTTCTTAAGCTAGGCAACAGTCTAAAAAAAAAATCGCAAAATTCAAATAAATATCGTCTACCTATAAGTACCGAATTAACGATAGGTACATTCAAGTTCACAGCTAACCCCGTCGATGAGGTGTTCATCAATTAGTTTTTGATAATATTTACAGTACCCATCATCTTAAAGCATTTGATTGTTTTTTTCTTTGCAATTCTTTACTTGCTCTCACTTTTTGTCTTTTTCCCAAACGCTTCTCCCTCTTCTATTGTGGTTGTCAGTTCGCAACCTTTGGTTTCGGGCAAAAGTATGGTTATACAAGCTGCTATCAGGGGCATCACCGCAAATAAGACCGGAGGCATCCACAATGCCCTAGCTCTTGTTTCTATCACAAAGGGAGCTATCATAGAGCCGATTCGAGCCGCCATCGACGAGAAACCGAGAGCAGCGTTTCTAACCACAGTAGGAAATAATTCTGTACAATATAAGTATACAACTACAAAAACAATAAAACTAGCTACAACGCCAATGCTGGCGCAAATTACAGAACCTACGCCTTCAGGTATTACTGCTAAAACTAACAAACAAACTGCGCATATAAGGTGAAATATTATCACAATGGACTTTCTTCCTATAAGTTTCATAAGAGGTATAGATAAAAACGTGCCGAACAAGGTGACGCTAGCACTGCACGCCACATTGATGAAAGCATTACCGCTAAGCTGGCCTACATACTGCGAAACACCATAAAAACAGTAACTACACGTCAGCCAGTTGAACGCCATAGCTATGATATTCTTCCTGAGGTTTGGAGTTCGAAACAGATCCAAAATACTGCCTTTCTTTAGTTGGTGTTTCTCTAGAGATGCCTGGTATGCCTCGATATCCGCTCTAATATTTTCTGTAGGACGATTGTTTCTGTAAAAATAGTTATTATTTAGTTTTTTTTTTACTTTTATTTACGCAGTTAAAACATGTTTGATTTATTGGCAAGAAGATTAACTTACATCTTAGCAACACGTTCCAGTACAATAATAGCCTCTTCTGTCCGTTTAACTGCTATCAGCCACCTTGGCGTTTCAGGCACCAGGAAGAAATATGACAGAAGGATTATGACCGGTGCAGATATCGATAATTGGAAATCTGAATAGTCTCTGAAGAAGTAGGCGAATACTGGCAGCATCATATGGCCCAAATTAAATGGAACCTGATATAGAGCTGAGATGAGATCTCTGTACTGTGTTCCGACGAACTCCATTACAATTACAAATCCAGTGACCATAGTGCCGCCCACGGACATGCCGACGAGGAGTCGTAAGAATGTGAACGACCAATAATCTGGAACGTAGGCAGCCGCTACCCCACACGATACTTGGATTACCACAGCAACGAGAAGAGGATATTTCCTCCCGAACCTGAAAAATAAGCACATTGTTTCTAAATAATGAAACGCATATTGATAAGTACAAACATCAATAAACTAATTATAAATAAATAAACTAAACGTTACCTGTCAGAAGCCATTCCAAAAAATACACTGCCCAATAATGTTCCTAATTGGAATAAGGTCTGTGTAAAACTTGTAAGCCACCTCCTATCGCATATTAAATCCCATTCCATTATTATGGTTCTCGAGAAAATTGAAGTATCGTAAGTTGGGTCTGGGCATGGGCATGTATTATTCATTTCTGATGTGCCACAGCTATATGAAACTTTTGGAGATAAAAACAGAATGGCCATCTGATGAAAAGCTACAGGAAATTTTGTTAGAAATATTAAGAGGCATAGCCATAGATGATATTTTCCAAATGACCCGATGACCTTTTGAATCAAATCTTGTGACACCGTGCTGGGTAGTTTTACCCCTGAAAACAATGAGAAAACATGTTTTACATTAATTACAAAAACATATACGTATGTTTATTCATCAATATCGATTTGATATAGACTATCGATTTAGATAGAATATTGAATTCTATTCAATTCGAATATCGATTTAGGATACCATGTATAGGGGAGAACCAGTACATCATAATTTACAGGAACTGGTAGTTAGATACTTATCCCGAAATAAGAGATAGCTCTTCATAATGTACTTATTTTTAATAAAAAAATTATACACCAACCTACGACTATGAGGCCCATAACATCGTTCATTAAAGTATTGTCCGTAAAACGTAGGTACGTATTCGTTTGTTGTTTTAAATATAACTAACATTACTTTACACGTTTACGACTAAATTGCATCCATATGCCTACTACTACACAAACTATTCAGTTAATGAACGAATAATGAAGGCACTCACAGTAATTTGTACGTGTACGTTTGTTTGTGTGTGTTTATCATCATTGTTCATCTGCCTGCCTGTCTGCCTAAACCTAAGACTGCTTTACGCCTAAACCACTGAACCGGTCGTTACGAAATTTTAAAGATAGGTAGTCTGGGACATGGTGAAGGACCAGTGGCGTGCAATCGATAAAGACAGAAAGATACTGCCTACCCAATATTTAATCAGATAAATATTTAAAACTAATATTATTATATCATTAAACCAAAAAGTCTTTATTCATAAATCAGCTCCACCTGTCGAGCGTCGGTCGTAGGTATCATCGATGCAATACCTGCACCCTAATTACGTAACGCACGATCAATCATAATCTGAATTATTTTGAAACAGATTGCTTATCCATTGCTTCATATGTTCGAAAAATGTGTCTGCTCAACAACGTAAATAACGCAATGAATATTGTTGAACTGTCAAAATGAAACAGATTATGATTGATCGTGGATTACGCAATTAGTGTCCTGTTTGTTCGTACAATTTGACGCAACTTCGCATTGCGATGCACTAGTTCCGCTGAGTGCCTCGGGAGAGACACAACCTATTCGCGTCTTAATGTTTATATGTGTGCTCTCGTGATTATGCAGATTTATTGGGTGTGCGTTCATTACATACGTGGCACACAATGTAACAAATAACGCACACAACCGTAGGTACATGGTGGCGGGCCTCCTTGCCGGATTGCCGCCATGGGATCTGGACGGAAAGGTTAGCGCATATCTGGGAGTGGCGCGAAGGCCAAACGCCGGGGCGTTACTCCGCTGCCACGAGAAATCGCGGCACAGCGGACAGAGCTCCGGCGGGATCTCATGGCGACTTGGAGAGTGCGATTGTCGCAACCCAGTGCTGGGCACGCCACGATAGCGGCGGTCAGTCTCCTCTTTGAGGAGTGGCTTGAGAGGCGGCACGGCGTCCTCACCTTCCGCCTGACGCAGGTCCACACCGGACACGTTTGTTTCGGGAGGTTCCTGTTTCGAATAAGGCGGGAGGAAACGGCCGGGTGTTTCCAGTGCGAAGATCGCCCTGAGGACACGGTGGAGCATACGGTGGAGGTCTGCCCGGCTTGGGCGGAGCACCGCCGTGTCCTCGTGCAGGCGATCGGCGGCGGCGATCTCTCGCGTCCGGCCCTGGTCCAGGCCACGGTACGGAGCGAGAGTGCATGGGTCGCCGTCACCTCCTTCTGCGAAGCAGTAATGCTTTCAAAGAGGGAGGCGGCGCACGTGAGGGAGAGGCAGTATATGCGCCCTCACGGCCTTAGTCGCCGCGGGAGACGCCCTGGGCGTCGGGAATCCCAGGCTGATTCCCGGTCACCGTAGGCACGGGCTTGCGGACAGAGAGTAATGGGTAGCTCGCTGTCCGGTAAGGACCAAGCCCGGGTCGACGGCGCGTTTTGTTCCACGCGCGCCTCAAGGAGATGTCAGCACCAACTGGTGGGGTTCGCAAGGGCCGATGCCTGCCAGGGGTGCGGGTTGTTCGAAAGAGATACCGGGGCCCCTGGCACACAGGCAACTGAGGGTACACGGGTGGGTTTTAGTCAATAAAAGTCTGACACGCCCTCCTGCTCCACCCAGAGCGAGAGAAGTTATTTGATTTCCCACCGAAAAAAAAAAACCGTACATGGTAGCCTGGCTTTTGACACGACGCCGACGTATTACGAAACTTACCGAACTTTTCCAAACAAAGTTGGTTATACGACTATTCAAAATCAAAAATCAAATCAAAAGTCATTTATTCAAATTAGGCTAAGATCAGCACTTTTCGAACGTCAAAATACATAAGACAGTCCCCCACGCCCCCAAAACGCCCACTTTAAGCAATATGAAGTGGTGAACCACTTCCTAGTGTTTTAGCTGGGAAGAAGAAGTGGCTCCCCAGCAGCACAGCTGTCTGATTAGTCGGATAGACTTGATTCTATACATACTTAGGTAAAGTAACAAACATTACGACACAGAACATTAATTAAATAATTAGTGATATGTCAGCTAGCCATGCCAATATACCAACAAATAAAATGAAAAATTAACTCAAGCACAAATAATAAAAATTAAAAAATGTAAATAAAGCATAATACCAAATAAAAGCCTACTATTATAGCGTGATAGCTTACATATGCAATGCTGGATTATGTTCACATAGCTGTTACGACCCAAGTATTTTAAAAACTATAAAAATAGCATTGTTTCATTGAATTGTCGATAAATAAACAACCATTACTTATTTGTCGTATTATTTTATATTCCGACGCCTATATTCACTGTGAAAGTTGTTCAGGTGGTGTGTGTTTGGAGAAAATAAAAAAATGATGCGTTTTCAAAACTATCTTTCGGTGAAAATAAAACAAAAAACAAGTGATCGTGAAAAGTAGTTGTACCCCGGATTTGCAATAAATACACAGTAAAGGTAAAGTCAATCGTAAATTCAATGCAAAACAATATGATTCATTTCATTGCCTCACAGGTTGCATGCTGTGTAGGTACAGCAATCGGTAATTCTGTTTTCTGTTTGCCTTTTTTTTTAATCTGTCTACCCTGTCTAAAAAGTTTGTGCACGCCACTGTGAACGACATAGTCTACTTTTCATCCTGGATATTTGTATCAATAATGATTAAATACACGCCACAACTAGTATCATATTTGTATTTACAAACAACCTATTTATTCTGTTGATGCAAATGTTTTGAGTTTCAAACGTTTAATATACCTGCTGCTATTTAATATGATTTTTAATGTTGAAAAGGAATAATAAAAAAATTGGTACATAAGCGTAAATTCAACAACAATTTATGACGATAGCAATTGGATAAAAAATATTATTTCATATTTATCGCTTTAATGGTCAGTGGTAAGCCTTTGACCTTTTATAACAGGGACGCTATAATGTGCAAGATAGAAACTATTGTGTTTTACAATAATAGCATCATTATCAGCTTTCATATTAGGGACCATTAAACTCGTTATAGTTATGATGATATGACTCATTAATTGGTCACTTAAGTACCTATATTTAATTAATTACAGCACAGTCAGATCACAGACATTTATTACTCTATCGTGTCTCAGAATGTTCCTATGTTGTGGCGTCGTTTATTTGATTTGTTTTTTTTTTTACGATGCCTTATTAGTTTATTACGAGTATACCTAATACTGTTTTCGCCAGAAACCTACGAGTTAAAGTATAAGGTGTGTTGGGGTAATACCAGACGGATTTTCGACAAGCTGTATCTAGCTAAAGCATTATTTTCTCGTCATCAGTACCTATAACTCAATACTTCAAATTACTGACATATGGAGCTTATGGTTAACCGTAGTTTAGCTTTCAACGTAGTTTCTGTTAGTATAGGTACTGAACGGTTTCGGCGTAGTATGTGTCAAATCAGGCATCGTTTTTTAACACGATGAAGAATCGTTCATCAAGGAGTAAGACCGGACTTTGATTTAAACTTTGCCTCGTTATTACAAATCGCGCATATAACACTTGCGGGTGTGACCTGGGGATGGGCAGAATAGAATGGCACAAAACAAACTGTTGGCAGCATTATAAAGTCTTGACATATTGACCGCGAATTTGATACTTTTTACGGTATTATCCCAGCGCCTAACTTACCCCAACTAGAGATGGGTTAAAACCCGCTAGTGGGTTAAAACCCAGTTATCACCCGTTTCATTCCACCCATTGGGTGGTTTGGCCGGGTGAAAACAAAATAATATTTCAGATTTCTCAAATTAACATGTAGCGGGCTACGGCTGGTGTGCGGAGATGCAACACACTAACTATGTACTGAAGCCCTAATGACCCAATAGTCAGCTGATCGACTTCTACTCAATAATGGTATTTATTCTTCGTATGAGTTCGTAATATAAACTTCTTGTTCTTATAGACTTCGCTTTATTATAATTATAATAAGTACTTCATTGTTTGATAATTTTAACTGGAATCTACCACTTTCAATTCAAAACTCTTGACTTATGATCTCGTATATCAAACGATGGAGACAAAATAACAACGTTACGCTTTTAATTTCCAAGAGTAGTACCTAGTAGAGATGTAGTGCATACCAGCAGGCTTAGCATGACGCTTCCTATTTCTACTCTACCGTAGAATAGAAATCGCTGGTCTACCTTTCTCGGTTAAAAACTGTCAACTGTCTACACGGAAACGTCATTTTTGTCTACACTTCCGTCGACAAAACGCTTCTCTACGGTTCTTGTGCTAAGTCTGCAGATGTAAGTATCGATTTAAAATCACACTATTTTTTCATGTTGGTAGGCAGAAACTACGGAACGCCACCAGTATTGCTATTCTGTAAACATCTCACCGCGTGAGGTGAGCTGTCCGTCTCATTCCAGCTGATGTTTGGTCAATCCCTAGGATCAGTGGGATGACACTGACAGCTCACTCCACGCTCACTTCACGCGGTGAGATCGTTACAGCCGTGCTATTCTGTAACCATCTTACCGGGTGAAGTGAGCCAAGTGAGCGTGGAATGAGCTGTCAGTGTCATTCCACTGAGCTAGGTATGCAAGCATTACATTTACAATCATAATCAAGATTTAAATATATTTTTTATTCCGGTTATATTGATCATTTTATTACAATTTCAAAGCTAGTATTTAAGTGTGCATCATTTTGGGAGGTTTTTCAAATAAAGTAGCAAAACAAAAACTCAGTCAGAAACTCAATGTTGTTTCTGTCTATTTTTTTCTAGACTAGTCCTTATTTTGCCTGAGGCGCGAGCGCGTTTCGCAATATAACGACTAGTCATTACAATCATAATCAAGATTAAATCTGGATTATGATTGTAAATGTAATGCTTGGTCAATCCCTAGCATCAGTGCGATGACACTGACAGCTCACTCCACGCTCACTCGGCTCACTCCACCCGGTGAGATGGTTCCAGGCAGAATAGCATGGCAGAATCGACATGCTAGTACGATCCTTACATAGGTAGGTAGGTACTACTTTTACTACTACATTAAAAATAACATGAACTGCATGGTATCTTATTGGTTTTCATATAGTTATAGAAAAAGAATCCAATCGATTAAGTATCCAGCCTAGTCCTTCTAGAACACACAGTAATTACACTGTGAAAAGCTTACAATAATTTACTCTTTACTCTTGTAAACTAAGTTAACCTATTGTTTTGCTCTTTTGAACGAAAAGCCCTTCGTAACACCCTTGTTTGCTAGTGATATAATATAGGTAAGGGAAGTGAAGCAATAACAATTTCCAATCCAATATAGAACGTTAAGTTAATCTCGTCAGGGTTTTTTATTGATGATTGATGCCTCTTATATCCCCGAAATGATCAATGGCAATTGTTTATTGTCAATCCCTTCAATTGCATTATTTATAGAAGATCAAATTGCGCATCATTGTCTATCAATCACGTAAAAATTTAAAATTGCAATTGATCGTTTCGAGAGCTTTTACAAGTCTTACTACCATCTCACTATACTGTCACTGTAAGAACGAATTTGAAATCGCTTGCTCTAAAGTCTAAATTAATATGCATCATCAAAGCAGTCCCCATCTCGTAAAAATGTCCCCTTTTGGCTTATTCCGTTTGGCCACCCTAATACAGTTACCTTTTTTTCTCCCTCAGCTATGTACAGTCATTCAGACAAAAAAAAATGGTAGTTGTTTTTAAAGGTATCTTGGAACAGTTTCATCACGTTTCTCTAAATGACTGTACCTACACAGCCGAGGGAGAAAATCGGGAAAAAAATCACCGCGTCTAGGGTTAACAGAAAAACACGCGTTTCCGAGTCTCCACCCTAGGATGGCTGTTTTAGGGTGGCCAAACGGAATAAGCCTAAATTCTTAATCTTAGTAGCGGCTTTAGAAATATAACTGCTGAACAGAGATCTGTTGGACCAGACCTAGAGGTGGATTTTAAACAGCCAAACAAGAAACTATTTGTCGAGGTCACACAATCCTAAGTACAGACGCCAGCACATCAAGCTACCCCAAACTGTCAAATTCATCCAATTGAACATGAACCCTATGCTTATGCAATAAAGTTGAAATCTATCAAAGTAATTTGATAGACTGGGGTAGCTCGATGTGCTGGCGTTTGCACATTTTTCTTTTGTAGTTATATCGGCTTTAGTTTTTTTAGTTTGGGTCTCGGTTCACTTAAAATGTATGGAATTGTACACTCTTGTCCTGCGGATGTAGTCACTTCGTAATGATCACCGGTTTACGACACATTATATGCGCACTTAATTGACTAAAAAGAGCTTATTGTTTAGCGTCCTATTTCAATTAGTTATATTTCAATACGTTATATTTCTATTGTAGTAGGTACCTCAATATACAGTTCGTAGCTAGATACCGACTAGGTTATATTTTAGGGTATTTTGTTAAATGTCACATGTTTTAAAGAGTTATTCCGGAAAACCATATTCACATTTTAATATTAATATGTGTAGATATTACAAAGAAGCTTTTTCCCTTTGAAAAATCAGAAAGGAGGTGTCAAAAATTTGTAGCGCTGTGGTCAACAAAGCGTTTCAGTTATAAAATTGTATAATTAAATAAAATTATTGTAAATAGCAACAGGCATAATTTTAACAATACCTAATAATGGGGTTTATTTATAAACCTTGATTAAAGTTAAGAGATGTTTAAACGTCAAAAAGTGTATGGTTATACAGTCGCTAATCATTACTTAACTTTAAGCAACGTTTATAAATAAAAGGGTAAGTATATGTTATGATGACAAAACACTCCGACAATTAAACATTAAAGGGCTATTCATAAACGATGATAAAAGAAAAGAAATCATTAAACGACAAAAATTTACTATGGTTAATCAGTCTCTAACCATTACTTAACTTTAAGCAGCGTTTATAAATAAGGGGGTTAGTATTAAAGAATTTGCAAACATTAAAACATTTTCTCAGTGTCATTGCTAATTCACCAAGGCCTATAATATCGGGGTCATCAACACACAATGTAAAAGTCAATACGCTCACTTTCACCACAATAAATTTGCTTACCGTTTCGCTCCTGCATTTCCATTTTATTTATATTATTTTGTATTTAAACTAGTATGACACTGGTTGGATGGTTTTATCACACGTAAGTTTGTACAGCCACTTAATTTTGTCAGTGCGGAGTTCTGCACTACCCGGCCCGCTGTTGCAGACTAACGACATTGCTTTGTGACTGAACGCAGAGTTGCGCCCGCGCAGCAGAACGCAGCTGAACCACACGCCATGCGCCGTTCTCTTCGCTATCAATGTTATTGTACTAGACGCGAGGAAATGTCAGTTTATCGATATATTGTGACAGCAAGTAGAAAGATAACCAGCACTTAATTATCATGTTTTTCAGCCCCGGTATTTAGTATTTAAACCTACGTTTTATGTATATTGGGTAGGTATACTAAACCAAGAGCAGTGGTGGCCCAGTGGTATTGGACGCGACTTAACGAGTTGTAGGTCGTGGTTTCAAAACCAAGCAGGCACTTTACTTTCATCACCACTGCTCTCAAAATGGTGAAGGAAAACACCGTGAGGAAATCGGCCTGTCCTAGAACCAAAAATTGTAAGACATGTGACATCTACCAACCCGCACTGGGCCCGCGTGGTGGATTACGGTCCGCTCCCTCTCACAGAGAGGAGGCCTAGGTCCCAGCAGTGGGAACATTATAGGCTGATGTATACTAAACCTGGAACGGGCAAACCTGTTGATTTTCTTCACTTTTATATACGAGTAGTTACTTAAGTACCTAGGTAATTATCTAAATTGACACAAACTCATTAGTTATAAGTACAGTCAGCGTCATAAATATCGGGACGAACACGACTGTTCAAAATTATCTCAACAACTAAGAAAATTTAACTTTATCTCAATTGGATAAAGTTCTTGTCAGAATGGCAGTTGTCGTGTTCTGTATTCATTCTGAAACATTTCTTGTGTCATTGAGTTAATATTAAATTTTCATAATGGTTCATTTTGAACAGTCTGTTCGTCCCGATATTATTGACGCTGACTGTACCTACAGTAAGTCATCGCATTTAACAACAGCGTTGCCACCTACCTATATAATCATCCTATATAGTTCCCGTCTTTGCCGGGACACAGGCCACCTCGCGCTGAGAGGGAGTGGGCCGTAATCCACCCCACGGGTCCAGTGGGGATTGTTGGATGACACATATCTTTGAATTGTTGGTTCTAGGAAACAGGTGAAGGAAAAGATCGCGAGGAAACGGGCATGCCGGTTCGTTACGATGTTTTCCTTCACCGTTTTGAGAGCAGTAGTAATGAAATAATTGACATATGCCACATTGAGCACCCACTTTAACGGCACCTGAGTTAATAGCACCTGACGTATTCCACATACGGCACCTATCAATATTTTTCGCAGGTGCCATTAGTGGAATAGTTTTTATTTAAAAAGTTATTCCACAAACGGCACCTACGAATCAGTAGGTACTAGTGTTGAGACGTTTATTTTTTTAGGACGTAAATCAGTAGAGAGTTTAATAACATGATAAAAATATAACTTCTTTATGTCTTTAATCATTTTAATATCACAATCAGTTTCCTTTATCACATGTATTACAAAATCAGCGTTGAGTTACAATAGAATTTAGAAACAATTGCTTTTTAGGTTTTTAAATTTTGAATTATGTATTTGACAAGAATATCTATGTGGCCATAGAGTGAAATTATTGCAGACAATATAATACCTTATTCATATTATAAAATAAAGATACAAACCGCGTGAATCGGGTGGCCCGCCCGGCGGGCCAGCGGTGCTTGAAGGTGGCCCTCGCGCGTATCACTGGTAGTGTACCGACCCGGAAAAAAAAGATTCCTTTTTTTGACTTTTGACATTTCTGAAATGAAAACTCTATAAACACGTATGACAGTTTTTTATGTTTTTTTCCCGGGAAGCACGAGATTAAGTGACATTGTGGATAACATTTTAAATAATAAATAATTCCACTAATAGCACCTGCGAAAAATATTAATAGGTGCCGTATGTGGAATACCTTAGGTGCCATTACCTCAGGTGCCGTTAAAGCGGGTGCCCAATGTGGCATACGTCAAATAATTTACACAAAATAATAGTCTAGGTTCAAACCTACGTCTTAGACAACTTGTAAGTCGCAGCCGTTACTACTGGGGCCACCACTGCTCTACCAGCAAACGCAAACGGCTAAGCATAATTCTCGGTGTAAAAGTCAGATGAACGTATCTACATTTTGTAAATTTTACAGGAGAGCAAAAATACTGTGAAAAATCGACTCTTCCAGCTTTACCAGCGTTTTAATAAAGTTAATATACAATTGACTAATGATATATTGGCATACTTTTAGAGCTTTGAAAAAGTTAATAATGATTGATGTAGGTACTAACCTTTAGGAAAAGTTTTTATTCAGTGCGCAAACATTAAGCATGAATTCAGCACAACATGAATTAGCCGTTTTATAGAAAAGTGCAATACCTACGCGGTCAAAATGTATGGAACAGCTGTTTTTTTTTGTAGAACCGACGAAAAATTTCTGCGCTGGGGGGTCTAGAATGATATGCTGAATTCATGGTTACAGTTTGCGCACTGGATAAAAACTTTTCCTGTATATAAGCTTACTTATACATATTTTTTTTTTTTTTATAATTTGGTTGACATACGTTAGTGGTGCCCTTATTATTTTATTAAAATACTTGTGCCATCGATATGGTTCTAAGGGTTCTATGGATAATGGTGCCGATTCTCTTGTCACAAAATTCTCTAAACTAGATTAAAAATCACCAAAATTTAGGTTATTCCTGTCAAATGACGATTTCCCGTTCTGAAATTGACTAAAGTGGCACAACTTAACTACATTTTAGTTTGACAGCACTAAGATTGCACTGAGTTATTAATTTACTGAAAATGGCAATTTCACTATTCTGTTGTTGTCAATTTAATTATTCTTTTGAACCTGGTCTACAATTTTGACTGTCTAACTAAATCTGACTATTTTTAATCGCGATTAAAAACGTGTGGAATAAAATTAGTTTTCAAGAACTAAAATTCGCACTAACACCTCGACTTCGGGTGCAAAAACATTACTGTATCTTTTTTATTTTCTTTTGCTCATATCTCGAAAATGGTGTGTCCTATCGTAAAAATAATGAAAATTTCGACCCCCTTAATGAAACGCACAACCTCTAAAACTGTTGAGTTTTAGTAGTAGGTAATAATTTTTCATATTTTCCATGCAAAAATTAAAAATTCCATACAAAACACGTCCGAGGCTGCACCGTGCGAGCCTCCGGCCCTAAAAAAAATCACGTGGTAGGGCCTCAGACCAAATAAAAAAGGCAAACTAGTACCACGTTGCGAAGCCAAAAAATACCACGTGGAGTCGCGATTGTCACATTCGATTTTAGTTGTGTCAAAATTATTTTTAAATTTCACTCTTAGAGTTTTTTTTTACAGAATAGCTTTAAGATTCTCATAGCCAAAAGTAAGGAACCGGCACCATTGTGAAACAACCAATAATGTAACTATTAAAAAAATGTTTTTGGAAATTACGTTTCTATAGCCCTAACTGGTAGCAAGATAATTAAAACTAATTTAGCGGTACTTGTAATACGTTTTTCTGGTTCTACTGAAAGTGGATTTCATGCTAAATTTGTGAAATATTGAATATACCGTTACGTCGTTTTGGCATTTCATAAAGGGCGACAATGATGCCGATTTTCTTGGACACCGAACTAAACTAACTAAACTATCACTAAACTTCTTACTTTTGGCTAAGAGAATCTAAAAGCTATTCTGCAAAAAAAGTCTCTATATTTAAAAATCAATTTGACACACTAAACTCGAATTTGACAATCGCGACTCCACGTGGTATTTTTTGGCTTCGCAACGTGGTACTTGTTTGCCCTACCCCGTGATTTTTTTTAGAGCCGGAGGCGCGCATAGCTGGCCGCTTCGAAGTGTTTTATATGAAATGCTTCACTTTTGTATGGAAAATTTGAAATTATTACCTACATGTTGAATTCTAGGGGTTTACGAGTTCACTGAAGGGAGTCGAAATTTTCATTATTTTTGCGATAGGACACCATTTTCGAGATATATAAGCAAAAGAAAAGACAAAAAGATACAGTACCTACTGTTTTTGCACCTAAAGTCGAGGTGTTGGTGTGAATTTTAGTTCTTGACAACTAATTTTATTCCATACCTTTTTAATCGCGATTAAAAATAATTATTCAGATTTAGATATACACTCAAAATTTTAATTGAATAATGAGAAATTGACAACAACAGAATAGTGAAATTGCCATTTTAACTCAGTGCAATCTTAGTGCTGTCAAACTAAGATATAGATAAGTTGTGTCACTTTAGTCAATTTCAGAATGGTAAACCGTAATTTGACAGGAACAAACTAAATTTTGGTGATTTTTAGTCTAGTTTACAGAATTTTGTGACAAGAGAGTTTTCAAAAAAATTACCAGTTTTTTTTTTGTAATTATCTAGTTCTTACGCCGCGAATTTTCCTGTAGAATATAACTCAATATCTATTAAATCTGCTAAATAAAAAAAAAATGCTTTAAAAACCCTACGATGCCAATTGCCATGCTCAAATGATGACCAGACCACCGCACCGGGGTGATACGCGGAAACGAATGTCTGAGAATATTTGAACTAATTATTGCTTTGGGTGGAAGCTCGGAACAGGAGATTCCGCAGATTTGGAATGGATAAACGGAATAACTGTCCGCGGAACCCTAAAAATATTTTTTCCATTTATCCCTAACGTCCGGGAACGGCGGTACAGAAAAACCAAATGGGAAAAGTGCATTAGGATTTTTCAAAGAGTTTGCGATGAAATATAGGCTCGCTCCCGTGGTACACGGGACTTGCATATCTGGCGAAATATGGGTGTACTTCACACCACCACTACCACCCCACGCGTCCTCCACCTCTGCTCATCCCTTTTAGGGAATACCTACTCGCAATGTTGTGTTATGAAAAATTACTTTAGGTATAAAGGTAGATGTTATAGGTACCTACCTACCGCAAACGTGGCAGTACTAATCATGTAACTAAAACACTGTCGCTGGTGTAGCTCGTGAGCGAGTGATAGAAAAGAGCTAGCTCTTTTTGATGGACGCCGCTCTCGTTCACTCACTCGCTTGCTAAATAGCTCACTAGCTCAGTTTGCTCTCAGACTCTCAGTACATCAGCGAGACACCGATGACCGACCGAAGTCACCGGCCGAACGGCTCATTCGGTTCGCTTCGGTATATTTCGGATCTCATCGTTCGTTCTTCCAACAATAGCTCTTCGATAAAATACGTCATTGTAGACTATAATAATACGACATAAATCACTGTCAATCTATTTATTTATTTAAACTTCTCGCACACAAAAAAGGCACAAAGGCGGACTTAATGCCTTAGGCATTCTCTACCAGTCAACCAAGGGTGGTGCAGAGATAAGATGGCAGGTGCACTGGATGAGAGGAATGATGAAAAATCTACCTATCTATCTATCTATCTTTATTATATTAGAAAATACTTTGGCACATTATAAAGGTTCCTTTTCATAATGTGCCAAAGTATTGTCTGCATTGTTTATTTTTTTGCGTGTTTTTTACGTAAAGTCATAACATTATATAAACAAACAGAAAAACTTATTTAACTTAACTCCAAACTTCCAAAGAGCTATTGACAATGACTACTGAGCGAGCCGAGCCGTGTCCTTCGCAACCCGTGCAGCGTGAGTCAAATGAACTAACATTCGGCGTCTGAATCACTGAGCTATAGAAGAGCTAGTGAGTAATAAAGAGTCCAAACTTCCAAAGAGCTACTCACTATTGTGCGAGCCGAGCCGCCTCCTTTGACGCGCGTGCGGCGAGAGTCAAATGGTGTCCTTCACCACACAATCCTCACCTTTGAAAACTTCATGAAAATCAATTTTGAGAACGCCAAAAAATAGTCAATAAATAGTCATAATGAGCTAACAGTCGGCGTCCGAGTCACTGAGCTATAGAAGAGCTAGTGATATAGCTCTTTAAGAGTGAAAGAGCTAATCGCTCTTTTTCTTTTCAGAGAGCTATTTCGCCCATGTCTAAGACAAATTGACAGCTAAGACAAATACTGAAGTCTTGAAAGAAAAATAGGTAAAAGTACCAACAGGGTATACAAGGTGTAACAATATAGACGCAAGACCCGAAAGTAGTTTGTTCCTAATTGACTACTGAATCCATTTCAGTAACTTTTAATGTAAGTATTTTTTTTTAATTATGTGTTTTGCCATATCTACCACTCATTGAGCCAAAGAAAATTCAATCTTATGCTAGAAGAAATAAGACTCAGTAATACTTGGGTCGACACGTTTTTCTTAATAATATCAGTTAGCTTTAAAAAAAAATAGTTTCGGTCATCGTATTATGCTTTTAACTCAATACTCTAATTGGGGTGTATGAAGTCTTGCGTTAGTTATGTTACTCGTTGTTTAAACGAGTACTTGCTACTGCAACAGGTTATGCATATTCAACCTTGTAAATGCATTACCACTTTTGACATCCATTCCCAGTAAATTTAAACTTCATTTTAAGGGCGAATTTCAAGAGCTGTCAGCGTCAATATTCCCCAAGAATGACAGCTCTTGAACGTGGTTAAGATGATGATTGGGTTTAGTTTCATTGATGAAATCCGCCCTAAGATTGAAACGTTGAACTTGGAAATATCTAACTGCCACATAGGAAATATACCTTGTCATTTTACGTGCATACGTCGCGCTTGTTCCACCGCCGGCTATTAACGACAAGCGATTATGTGTAGTAATTCAAGCGAGTTTAAGAACAGCGAGTTGGCGACGGCGACGAGCAATTTCTCACTCGTATACGTCTGTTCCAAGCGGGAGTCTCACAGCGAGTTTTATGCCCACCAAACGAGCGTACAATTTTTTTTTACGTATCTTGAGCGAGAAAACCATTGATGCCTGGACTCCACTAAAGCCGAGACGAGACGAGAGGAAAGGATGTGTTGAAAACCACCAATAGGATTTCGTTATTTATAAAATATGTCGTATCCTCTTAGCTTCAGTGAATACGGTTGAGTATAGAGGAGAGCTGTCTCATATTTGGTTAAAGCGAACAATACATCGATGCGAGCTGTACCTCGCAAGGTGGCGACGTTGATGACGCGCAGCGAAGATGAGAGATGTGGTGAGTGGCGGGTGGCACAGCTAATTCTCGCACGTCACACAACCCGCCTGCCGCACCCGCGCTTCATCAAAACGGTCGCCGCACGCAGCTCAGCTCCACTCTAGCAGCCAGTACACATCTCTGTTCCTGTCTATCAAACAAGATACACCCTCCTCTCTTTTCTGTTTCGCATATCTCCGCCCATCCCCAGTTTGGTGGAGTCAGGGCCTGATACGTAGTCGACTAGTCGCTTCCTCATCCGGCGGTGGAACAGCCAGTCTATTCTGTTACAATCTCACCGTGAGAACTTATGTGAAGTGAGCTTAAAATGAGCTGTCATTCTATTTGATGCTAGAAATTGACACTATTGACACTCACTATAAGCTCACTTCACCTATGCTTTCACAGTGAGGATTTTTACAGAATAGCCCTGCAGGTGCCTTCAGGGCGGTTAAGTAATATCGATGTTGACTATATCATGTTTTATACGGCTACGATTCCGAATACGGTTTCTATGTAGATCCAAATCTTCCTGTTAAATAATTAAAGATGTGCATAACTGCTGCCATGGTGATCCGTGTACAAAAAGATACTAGGAATAGAAAGTAAAGCAAAACAAATAAAAAAAATATAAACATTTTAATAACATTCGTCAATATAAAACAATAAAAAAAATACATTGAGTAAAAATTAAAAAAATAATTCCAGTGTACAAAAAAAAATGCAATAACGCACCTCGACGCAATGTGTTGAATAGGTATTCTCAGTGTGAAAATGTGATAAGCAAAAAATTGCTACGGCCTATAATAAAATGTGTTCGTGATAATTTGAACTTCTACAATAAATTATAATAATACCAAAGAATAGTAACTAATTCTCACATAATACTCACAGTTTGAAAAATACTTAATTGTTTTGTACGTCTGCCTAAATAGACACACGTTCATCAATTAACATAAGGAAACGATTACCTAGCCCTGGAAAATAAAGCTGTGCTGTGGCCACACTGACCTTATGGCATCACGGGACGAGGGACGAGACCACGCACTGCGCGCGCGCTTATTTTAATCATCCACAAAGAAAGACATTCGTGCCATTTTGGACACCTCTATACAAAGTAGGTAGTTGACACAATCGGTGCGAGCGAATTTCTTCTAACATCCCGCGCGGGTTTGGCTCCTGATTGGCCAGATTAAGACTTAATCTACGAAGCCAGCAGAAATACTGTGCATAAAAACCCATTAACGATATCGTGTGCCAAAAAAAAGTTCCAAAGTCGCAGAAATCAGTTTTTAGCATATTTTTATTAAAGAATTAGTTATGGTAAATTTATTTCTTACATAATTCTTCACCCAAAAGGATCCGCAAAATTAAGGTATGTAGGACTTTATAACTCTCGAGATATGAGATTGGGGAAAGTTAAGGATACCGATTCATTTCTTTTCAAAGCATGTTTCCGAAATCCTAACTGCATTTCTTGCGTTTAGAAAAGCTTCTAACAATAAAATTCTTGTTCTAACAATGCCGGCCTCGTTGGTCTAGTAGTGGTTGCAAGTTAACTAATGAACGTGAACTCTTGGGTTCGTTCCGCAGGTCGGGCAAAGTGGTGTTGAAAGTTGGTGACTTATATAAGAAGCATCTTGCACATTTGAAATAATAATTCATATCAAAGTCCATGTAGCTAGACTCGGCTACCAATAACAATGAATTTTGTTTTGTCCGTTTTACTTTTCACATAATAGGGTCCTACTTTATCAGTCCAATTTAACGAGAGAATATGTACATAACCAAAACTTAAAACGAACTCTACGGTCGTATTATTGTACACAAAAATGGATACCGAAGCCAATCCACATCAACTTGTCGATGTGAGTTATCCCGTTTATCCATCCTAAAAAATCCACTTTTAGGCAGATTTGCGGAAACGCATGTCCGAGAACGCACTTAAAGCCATCAGACTTACATGCATGTTCACGATAAAAGCGCAGATGAAGACGCGGACTTCGCAAAGGAACCGGTTCATCCGTTTGGAAGCTTCGATGCCACAGACCAAGGCTTAGAAATATCAATGTCATATCAAAATTTAAATTTCTTCAACACTGTTTTTTGGGTCGGTTCGTTAAAACCGGTCCGAACCGGAGCAATAAAGTAGAACCTTATTTAATTTCAAAATGCCCTGGATTTACTTAGCTGTTGTAGTTTTTTTCTTCTTTCCGAACGCTTCACCCTCTTCTAATGTAGTTAATAGTTCCATACCTTTCGTTTCGGGCATAACCATCGTTACGAAGAAGGAAATAAATGGCACCACAGCGAATGCAAGCGCAGACAACCACGGCCTAATACTTTTTAAATCAACAACAAAAGGAGCTATCATGGAACCGATCCGAGCGCACATCGATGAAAAACCGACAGCAGCGTTCCGGACCACAGTAGGGAACATCTCTCCACAGTACAAATAAACAACAACAAACACGATAAAAGCACTCATGACACCTATAGTCGCACTAATTACAGATATCGTACCTTCCGAAAATGCTAAAATAACTAAGCAAGCAGTACATATGAAATGACATATTATTAAAATTGTCTTTCTGCCGAAAACTTTCAGAAGGGGTATGGACAGGAATGTGCTAACTGTGACTAAGCTTGAACTAAACGCTACGTTCATGAAAATATTACCACCAAGTGTCCCTACGTATTGCGCTATACCATAATAGCAGTAGGAACACATCACCCAATTAACTGCCATAGCCAGGATGTTTTTCCTAAGATTAGGAGTACGAAAAAGATCGGCTGTATTTCCTCTTATTAATTTATTTCTCGCTTGAATTGCTTGAAAAGCTTCTACATTTGAGCGTATGTTTGTGGTTGGTCGATTATTCCTGCAAATAATTATTTATTTTATTATTTTAGGATAAATATTTCTCTTGACACAACTGCCACACATATGAACAGTATCACATTGTTCATATACTGTACAGACTTGTAATTCGACGTATTCCTTGCAGCAGGCTTACCACGAGCACCGGTTTGTCGACGGAAGAATAGACCAAAATGACGTTCCGTTTAGACAGTATGACGGCAGGAAATTAGAAAGAGTCATTTGCACTTTTTATAAAATTCACTCTTTTACGTAATGTAATTCGATTTAGAATTCCTAGTTCATTCGACACATAATTAAGGCCCATAGTATCCTCATCTCCCGTTTGTATGGTAAAGCACGACTGCCGCCCGCGCCCGCGCACGGCCCGTTTTAGTCAGCAAAAGACTGACGCGCCCTCCCGCTCGGCTCAGAGCGCGAGAAGTTATTTGATGATTTCCATTCTGAAAAAAAAGGCATTACTAAGGAAATGGTTAAGGCCATTAAATTGTAATATTTTTGGGGCCAAAATGCGGTAATACGGAAAAATTGTTGTAGTTGTCTATAAATACGTGAATTAATATCAGTCAAAATTTGAGAACCAAACAGAAAAAAATAATCCTATTATGGGCCTACGTCCCGTTTGGTAGCGTAACACGGTCACTTTATGAACCCTACTGCTCATTAACGGCTTGTCTTGAAGATTTGAAAAATATATGATTTTGCTATAGATTCATATAGATCATTTTGCCCGAAGTACTTTTTTTGTATGGTTAATACTTTTGCTGTAAAAAAATGTTTTCCAACACGCAATATTTTGGCTTCTATTCCATACTCCTACTAAACGGCTTCGTTATTTGGAAAAAAAATACACTGAAAAATAGATAGTTAGAGGTACCACAGAATCGCCGAAGCACAATTGTAAATTAATCAAAGGAATATCCCCATTTTGAGATAAAGGCTCAGAGGTGCCCTGCGCGGGCGCGGGCGGCAGTCGTGCTTTAGCATACAAACGGGAGATGAGGATACTATGGGCCTTAACTAAATGATGTAAAATAGGAGAAGATAGCTTTGTTCTTCTATTAGTTAGACTTGTCACAGTTATGCGTTCCGAAACGAATCATGATTTTTTAGATAACCGTATATACTCTGTGAAGAAAGTTTATTGCCAGCATGATTTTGATAATTTGGGAAGACAACTTTCTTCTGAAATAGTCTTCACACAAAAGAACCTATACTCCATAGTTTTAGGTAGTTACATAAAGGTAAACAAATCGTAAAAAGGGTTTTTTATAGTTGACATTTTATTGTTTAAAAATACGGTGTTATTTCGATTTATACGATAGTTTCCTCTTTTATTAATAAATATTAAACTTTTATAATTTATTCTTAAACTAGTCTTCCTAGATGTAACTACTTGAGCACAATTTTTTTGTTACATTAATTATAATAATATAATATTTTGTAATCTGCCTATTGCAAAGAGCCCAAAATTACAGGTTCCGTAAACCTTTTAGAAAATCCAACGAATTGCTAAAATGAAAAGTAGGTACAACTGTGATGTAGTATGGCAAATTGGCAACTGAAGTAGGTACCTATTAACTTTTCTTGTATTAACTGAAGCAGGTATTACGTTTAGTCGGTTAACCAGACTTTGACAGTGCTCTCAACAATCGACATTTACGATTTTGCGAGTGCGTTTCGATTTTGTTAAATTGCGTTAATACAGCTAGCAAAATAATTGATGAATATTGATGATACTGTTACGAGCTTCGGGTTCGTGACAATTAAAAACTGCCAATAAAAATTACCAAAATCGACACTTTAATCAAACACACTAATTACAATAAACAATTTCACTGATGATCACTCTTAATCGCACTGAAGATCGCTTCAAATGTTCTCGCCTCTATCGCTTATTCAATACTACCCCGATCCCTTTTTTTTTTTTTTTTGTAGGGAATCTCGCAGTTGGCCTTGAGAGGCCGTGACTGCTCAACCGGTCATTCCTGGGGCTGCCATTAAGAAGTTAATCTTAACGCCTCCAGCCAGGGCTTACAAACTAAATTTTACAAACTAGGCGACTGCACGCTGAGGGCACCCCCTGTGGGGTACGGACCTCGGCTCAGGGCGTCACTGATAGGGGGACAGCTATCTCTATTGGGGACAGGCTGGATCAAATTGGCATCATTATTATTAGGTGGGGAATTTAAAGCTACTGGCTCAGCTGCGGCGCGGGCTGGCGCTTCAACGAGCAAGGGTCGGTCGGGGGTCTCGACGTTAGGCGCCGATACTACTAGGGGTCTTCGCGGGGCGCGAGGACCTCGGCGGAGAGGTCGGAAGGACGATTTTGAACGGTGTGTGCGAACTGTACTGGTGGCCCTATTGCTTTCCTGAAGGAGAGTAATGTGGTCGTCTGGGTCGGTGAGGACATGTCTCGGCCGTCGGACAGAGCTAATCCTACTGGGGACATAAGTGGCGGCCTTCACAATCAAGGGATTGCGGTGAATTTCGGCTTTATCGAAACGCTTCGAGTTGCGTTTCATGAACTGACTGACCGTGGGGATTTTCAGATCGAGATGGAGGATCTCGTTCCGAACGAACCAAGGGGCGCCTGTGGCTTGCCGGAGGAATCGGTTCTGTAGGAACCCCGATCCCGATCCGCTCCAGCCTTTTATAGGGCCACAGAACATTCGGGAATCGAACCATCTAGAATCTTCGAGTACATACCGGCCCCGACTGAACGGATGTTGATAATTCTAGAAGATTCTGTTATCGAAATTGCTAGATACATCTTGACTCAATTAATTCTGCTACTCGATACTAGATGGCGCTAGTGGAAACGAATTACTTTAGTTTTAGCGCGTAACAATACAAATAAAACGGAATGATTTATTATTAATGTGACAGAGTTTATCAGATACTGATTCAGATTCAGACTAGAGCCTGTTATTATATGACTATAAATAAATATGATCTTAACATTTGAAATAAAAGGTTTCGCATCTATGAGTCACGTAGGTTTTTTTGTTTACCTTTATTTTACTACCTAAACCTACGGAGTGTAGATAAAGGTCGTCAGAAACGAAAGACAAATTGACAGATTGTAGAAGGATTTATACGATGAGATATCAAAAATGGAGAAACGAAATGTCACTTTGTATGGAAAGAGCTGTGTCTATTCTTCGTAGTACTAGAAAGCGTCATGCTAAGCTTGCAGGACGTGATAGGGTCAGCGCAGACCGACAGAGTTGCGACGAACCCTTTCAAACATTTTAAGCACAGGGCTGCTTAAAATGTTTGAAAGGGTTCGTCGGCGAAACTTGATAGCGTTGGCGATAACCCATGGGATTCGAGAAGTTTCCGAAAATTCATCATTAAATATGGTCTTTCTCTTAAATTGAATGCTATTTATATGCAGGTATAATAGTGAATACGTTAAAAAACTTTCGACCTTACCAAACTTGTTGCAAGTTGTTAGGTATATCTTTTGACCATGACTTATACTCCATTTACAATAGCATTAGACAGAAGTTAAAAGAGGTTCTTTTTAATGTATACTTCGTAACAAAATTACATTAAACGTGTTGCAATTACGATTAATGTCAAAAAAAATCAAGTGTCAATGCTAAAAATCTAAAAGAAGCAGGAGTAAACAACACCGAGTAACTAAATTAGCTGATGACTACGAAGTTTTACCAACGTATTGTGGGTTGTAAGTTGTTATTTAAAATAAAGTATTGTAAAAAAAAAAGTTTTGTTTCCTTCTAATCTTAATTAGATTTAAATCATCATGTGATTGTTTGTTTCATTCATTCGTTTTGTTGTAGGTTTGTAATGTGTGATAAAGATGTTATTTAAATAAATCATTATTTAAAATAAAAAATACTTTTACTTCGTTTATTTCAGTATTTAGTACTGTCTTAAATCTACCTAAAAAAGTTAGAACTTAACTTTGAAATAAAATGTTTTGCACTCCTGCTTCTACGAGCCTCTTTTTTCTAAAGCTATAATAAATGGGGTATAGATGTTTAAGAATTTAGACATCTAACAGTCAAAAGATATAACAACTACTAAACATAAGTACAAGTAGTACAGTTACAAGAAGTAAATTTATGATTTTCAAAATCATCTATTTAAGTAGCTACATGAACTTGTAAATAATTACTCAAAATTGAAGTATAACTAAAGCGTTAAATTAATATTGTTATCGAATTCCAAATTTCAATAGCCTTTGACACATCGTAGATACACCACACCTCCAGGCGCGATGACAACATAGTGCGGAAAAGAACTTATCAATTTTTCTTATAGGGGCTTACTTAAAAATACTTACATTTTAGCGGTGTGAGACAGAATTGCAATTGCCTCTTCAGTACGATTCTTTGCTAGTAACCATCTTGGTGTTTCAGGCAAAGAATAGAAATAAATGGCGAATACCACCGAGGGTATAGAAAAAGCCAAGTGAAAATTCCTAAAAGCTCTGTTGTAATAAGAAATTAATGGCAGCAATACGTTTCCCAGATTGAATGGTACTTGATATAGAGCTGATATGACTTCTCTGTACTCTGGGCCAATAAATTCCATTATAATAACAAATCCAATAACCATTGTCCCGCCCACAGACAGTCCGACGATGAATCGAAATAATGTAAACAGCGCGTAGCTTGGCATAAAAGCACCAGAAATTCCAAATATAAACTGAATCACGCAAGCAAAAATAAAGGGAAGTCTCCTGCCATACCTGTATATAAATATTAAACAGTTATAATTGCATGCAAATAGTTTTAAAAAACAGGAATGATCTCCTAATAAAGAAGACTGGATGCACGTGCACATTATTTCCATGTGTAGAGGCTAGGCGGCTCACTCGTTTATTATTTACTTGCTGAGCGCTTTCCTGCACAATCACTTTAAAACATGGTGTAAGTGCGTCAGACACACAATTAAGACTAACCGAGAAAAATCCGCGATTCGGTCACGGTGGCCAATCTCAGCGAAAATTTGTCTAAAAGGTACACCTACAATGAACCACAAATCAGTGGTAACAATTTGACATTGACAGCACCTTCATGTGCGGCGATTTTTACAGTGTAAGCATTACCACTGATTTGGGGGTGACTGTAGGAAATATAACTAGTATAGTGCACAAGTATATGCGAGAGTGCGCAACAAACACAGGTCTGTGCACTCGCTCTTCCCTCGCTTTTTTTTTTTTGCTTGGCATCTCGCAGTTGGCCTTGAGAGGCCGTGACTGCTCAACCGGGCTTTGCTCTTCCCTCGCTGTCTTAGTGCGGTCTGTATAGGTATAAGCATGTAGTTGCCGCCGTTGTCTGCAAAGAATAGCTACCAGTTCGTATTTACCCGGAATAGGAATACCATGGGTATAGGAATTTCTTAGTAACAGCAAAGTTTGGAAGTTGGCGGTGTGATACCCCCGTGCCTTGGAAAGCACTGGTACTGTGCATGATCTCTCTCTGTTCGTATCGGATTTCGTGCCGTCTCCCCAGACTATGAGAGTGTGGGTACAGATATTGCACCTATTTCTGCGAACACATTTGTGCATTATAAATATATCTCCCGCGCCGAAGGCTAGTCTTCGTTGAGATTGGCCGCCATGGCCAAAATACGGTCTGGAGAACTATTATTATCCACCCAATCCAAGAGAAAAGAGAGAAGAGAGAAAGGATGGTATCTGCGGTCTAAGGTACTGAGGGTCAGTAGCAACCTGATTTTAATTGGCAAGAATACCTAAGAAAGGTTCTACGATTACCTACAATCAGTTTAACAAGGCTTGGTGTTTTTATTGAACTGTTAGACACTGGTGCCGATTCTCTTGTACACCGAACTAAACTAACTGAACTATCACTAAAATTCCTTACTTTAGCTATGAGAAGCTTAAAGCTATTCTGCAAAAAAACATCTCTAAATTTAAAAATAACTTTGACACAACTAAAATCGATTTTGACAATCGCGACTCCACGTGGTATTTTTTGGCTTCCCTACATGGTACTGTGGTGGAAAATATGAAAAATTATTAGCTACATGTTGAGTTTTAGAGACCTTCCGTTTTATAAAGGGGGTCAAAATTTTCATTATTTTTACGATAGGACACACCACTTTCAAGATATAAACCAAAGAAAAGAAAAAAGATACAGTACTGTTTTTGCGCCTGAAGTCGAGGTGTATGTTGGTGTGAATTTTAGTTCTTGGCAATCAATTTTATTCCACACCTTTTTAATCGCGATTAAAAATAGTCAGATTTAGTTACACAATCAAAATTTTTGGTTGAATAGAATAATGAAATTGGCAACAACAGTATAGTAAAATTGTCATTTTAACTAAATTAATAACTCAGTATAATGTTAGTGCTGTCAAACTAAAATATAATCGGGTGTTTCCATTGCGAAGATCGCCCTGAGGACACGGTTGAGCATACGGTGGAGGTCTGCCCGGCTTGGGCGGAGCACCGCCGTGTCCTCGTGGAGGCGACCGGCGGCGGCGATCTCTCGCGTCCGGCCCTGGTGCAGGCCATGGTACGGAGCGAGAGTGAATCGTTAGCCATCACCTCCTTCTGCGAAGCAGTAATGCTCGCGAAGAGGGAGGCAGTATATGCGCCCTCACGGCCTTAGTCGCCGCGGGAGACGCCCTGGGCGTTGGGAATCCCAGGCTGATTCCTGGCCACCGTAGGCGCGGGCTTGCGGACGGCGAGTAATGGGTAGCTCGCTGTCCGGTAAGGACCAAGCCTGGGTCAACGGCGCGTTGTGTTCCACGCGCGCCTCAAAGAGATGTCAGCACCAACTGGTGGGGTCCGCAAGGGCCGATGCCTGCCAGGGGTGCGGGTTGTTCGAAAGAGTTACCGCGGCCCCTGGCACACAGGCAACTGAGGGAACACGGGTGGGTTTTAGTTAGTAAAAGTCTGACACGCCCTCCCGCTCCACCCAGAGCGGGAGAAGTTATTTGATGATTTCCCACCCAAAAACAAAAAAAAATACTAAAATATAATTAAGTTATAGCACTTTAGTCAATTTCAGAATGGGAAATCGTCGTTTGACAGGAATAAACAAAATGTTGGTGACTTTTAGTCTAGTTTACAGAATTTTGTGTGAAAGAGAATCGGCACCATTGTTCATACAGTTTAGATAAGAAGATACTAGAGATCCATATTCAGTAGTGAAACTTCGCGAGCTAGAATACCTAAGATACAAAGGAGACCAGCACCCTAATTGCGTAACTCACGATTAATCATAATCTGTTTCGTTTTGAAACAGATGGCTAAACCATTGCTTCATATGTTCGAAAAATGTGTCTGCTCAACAACGTAAATAACGCAATGAATATTGTTGAACTGTCAAAATGAAACCGATTATGATTAATCGCGTGTTACGCAATTAGGGTGCAGTTACGTTTCATACAAAATTGGGCCCAAAACACAAAGTATTTTGGGAAGGGCCAGCGAAAAAGAATGTGTTACCCTGGTTGGGGAAGTTCTCCTTATTTATTTTTAAGACCTTTCCTTCAGGGTTTTTGAAGTTGAAAAATCTAGTTTTATACATTTTAATAAAATATGTAGCGGGCTAGCCGATTGGAGAAAATAAATGTAGGGTGACCTTGATATTTAGATAATATGCAAAAAAATTGTTAAAGGAACACTCGCGGAGGTTTGCTGTCATCATAGAGTACCACCACTAGAGAGCGTATAGGCCGATTTCTTTTAAGTACATGATTCACTACTGCGGGCCGGGGGACGAGGAAGAATGCGCGGCTGCAATTGATCAGTTCAAGGTCAAGTTGCGTAGGTATGCCTGGTTAGGGATTGCTCTACTTGATTAACGGAAAATAGTCGATGTCGATAAAATGGATTTTAAAATTATAAAAAATACTGTGTAAAAATCACAATTAATCATATTTAATCAAAATCAGTCAATTACAAAAAGAAAAACATGTATCCTGTCATTATTGATTTTTAAAATGAATTAATTTGGTATAAGTTTTTCGAATTAAAGTTTTAGGGTCCTGATTGTTCTTGGTAAAAAATGATAAATAGGTATCGGTGAACTAAATAAACGTCGGCGTTGTTTTAAATATTCAAAACAATCGGGGGTGAAGTGCTTTGAACAAACAGCGCTGTATTTTGTTGGAAACCAATTTTCCCTATTAACCTTATCTATCCACTTTTCTTTTAATTCCGGAATCTTCGGAAATCTAAAATGAAAACATGTATGTTAAAGTTGTCAAACACACAGAAGAAAAAACTGATAACCTCCTCCTTTTTTTAAAGTCGGTTAAAAGTAGATAGGTATTTAATGACAGTATCTGAATTGAATAAAATTGTATAACGTTTAATTTTATTACTATCGATACCGACTTCAACCATAGGTAACATCACAAATTATTACGATAAAAATACAAAGGGAAAGAAAGGGATAAAATAATTAGAATTTCTTAATGAAAGAAAGGGACTTTTCCAAAAAACATCAACGCGCGCGACAAATGCCGTTGCTCGTTCACCCAACCACCATTTTAAATAGACCCCTGCGGTAGCTCATATTCCGATTAAATCAAAAATAATTTTCGTAGTGTTTATTTAGCGATGAAAAGTTATGCCATCCTTTTTGTAACTAGAGTCTTGGAATGTTTTCCACACCATTTCACCGCGCATGAAGGCATTTTTATGCGTTATAATTGCCTTAAAATTGAAAACAATTTGTAATTATTTAGCATGCACACAGGTCTAACACTTGATCACAATTAAAATGGTTACTAGTACCGTAGCCAATATATAGGCGACCAAATGCTAATAGTTTTCGTGCGTCGGGGCACTGTATGCGCAGTCAAGTGGTTTTATAGTCTTTGGCTATCATAGTAGGTATGCTACTTATTCAAGATGAAGGAATCGTCATAGAGATTCGGCGCAAAAGTAAAAAAATTATAAGGAGAACTTCCCCAACCCTGGTAACGCATTCTTTTTTCGCTGGCCTTTAAATTTTAGGCCCAATATGGCTGATCTCTTTTCGATTTGCACATAGGTAGGTAGGTTCATCTCACTTGTCAGAAGCTGCCCCAAAACCCAGGCTGCCAAGAAGCGTGCCTCCCTGAAACGTCATCTGTGTGAAACTTGCTTGCCATTTTCGTGAACAAATCAAATTCCATTCCATGACTATGGTTGAGGTGAACACTGAAGTATTATATTCTGGATTCTCACAAGGGCAATGATTAGGAAGTTTCTCTTCTGTATCCAAACATACAAACTGCACTGGGGGCGCGTAGAAAACAATGGCTAGTTGATTGAATGCGATGAAGAACTTGGATAAAAATACTATAAAACAAAGCCATAATTGATATTTTCCCCATGACCCTGTGATCTCTAGGATCATATCTTTGGGCTTTTCTCGCACACCTCTAGAACAATAAAATGATTATTATTTTACCTCAATATACAGTTTTATACATAAATAGAAAAAGTTAGTCCAATGTCACTCGGGAACAATTCACTTTATATTATTTTTAATTTTTTTACCTAATGGATCCTTTACCTGCCTTATAAATACCCTTTGTTATTCGTCTTTCATTCATCCTCTCAACAAGAACAAACCACCAAAGCATACTTTTTTATTTTATTTTTACCACTGCATCTTTTTCCAAACCGTGACGTTATATCCTATCAAATCATTCCTCAATTTATAATTGAAAATTAGACCACACATATTTTGCAACGCATTTCCATGACCTTTTTGTCACAGCTACCTACATACACATCCAGGCCCTATCACAAAATTGCGTTCTGACAGGGGTCTACTCTTTGTAGGAGAACTTTTTATGTCTTATTATTATTTTGCAAAACAGCGAATAGCATAAACTTCATTTCGCAGAAAATCGTTTGGCTCTCATATAGCATACATTCAAAACTTATAATTTTGATCTAAGTTAGAATCATCTTTTGGCATACATTTTATATCCATAATATAAGCTAACCCAGGGCCCCAGTTCTGTATGGTTATAATGATTCCCCGCGGAATCTTACTACTTATTGACGTAGTTTGAACGTAGTTAGATATTGATACGATATTGATCGTGTTTTCTAGAAACCAGTATAATGGAAGGAATTGAAATGTCATATTCTGTATGTTCCAAGACAATTTATCGATATTTATTAGCAGATGTCGTGTGTTCACTAAGGAATTGACGTGGTTTCGAAGTAAGGATTCGTTAAGTGGTCATAGTGAATTAGGGCACTAACCTAAAATACACGATTCCTTATCCAAGTAAAAAAGGTAGAATCCGGTTCTGGCATGGGGTCGCAGTTCTAACCTTTTTGTTTACGTGGAAAAATGCTCATGCATACTGCGTAACCACGGGGAGATAGCGCAGTTATGTGGGACTGTAACCCACTAAAACTCCACGGTGTCCTCCAGCGCCGCTTGTGGCGGGAACACGGGAATGCGCAAGCTATTCAAGAACCAGCCGCAGCCATCCGTCATCGGACCCACCTCTGGGAAGTACCTCCATCACCGGCGCACCAGAACTCATGGTACGCCGTGACCACCCCAGAGACCAAATAGCACAAGGGCGCCAGACAGAGTCTGTAGAGTCTGGCTCCCTAGTGCTATTTGGGCCATATTATGGCCACCCTTGGTCCCCCTGCGACGGGTCAGCACAGGGGCCCCACCGCCTACCACTTTTCGGCCGCAAGGGATAGGGAGAGCGGCCAACGCTATACCGACACTCCTCCTCCCTTGCGGCCCCACCGCGTCCGTCATCAAACGGTGGCGGCCCCGTCCAGGCCACGGAAGGGAAGAGCGCTGCTCAGAAACACCGGCACTCCTCCTCCGCCGTAGCCTGTAACCCTCAGCCGCGATCCCTCCCATGCGACATTGCGGCCCGCCTCAGTTGCGATGCCCCCCCTCACCGCAACCTACTTTTGGCCGCTACGTCGTCGGCTTGTCGGCAAAAGCCCTGACGAGTGGCCCTCTTCGCGGTTTCCTCTTCGCTTCATCGTGGTTGGGCAAGTCACGGCTACTGAGACCTCCCGCAACGACAATGAGGAACCCACCGGGGGGGGGGGGGGGTGCAGTTCTAACATAACCTAACCAAATCTTTTATTGCGAGTATTTTACATAACATTTAACCTAATCTAAATAGTTCGATTCCGGGTAGCCTACTAGATTATATATTTTAGATTAGGTACCTAAATTGAAGCACGGCGATCATTCGTTCAGTAGCTACGACTATCTTTTCGCCTCAAATGATGTCTCGTCTCCATAATACCGTTCTTTTGTATTTTTTACACTCAGAATTGTGGCAGAAATTTTACTGATTTGGCGTCAGACCCATTGCAGGACTACATTCAAAAACCAACCTTATCCAAAAAAAAAATCCATAAGAGTTTCCAAAAATATAATGAAAAGCTGTTCTTAAGAAACTATGAAAACTAAAATGACACTTGATGTGTGCAATTTCATGGATTTCAATGAGTGTTTTTATAGATGTACCTACCATTTATTTTTCCAAAATTTTCTGATACTATGAAGTCAACCACTATTTATGAGATACTGAATTTTTAATTTAATTTACTTATGTAAAAAAGCGCAGAAAGATCAGAAGAAGGACTCAAATGGGCTAAGCTGCGATGAGTAAGCTGGCACTTATTTGGCAGGAAAGAAAGGTCTCCAATGTCCCAATAGGTGGGGTTCGCAAGGACCGATGCCTGCCAGGGGTGCGGGTTGTTCGAAAGAGATACCGCGGCCCCTGGCACACAGGCAACTGAGGGAAACACGGGTGGGTTTTAGTCAGTAAAAGTCTGACACGCCCTCCCGACCCACCCAGAGCGGGAGAAGTTATTTGATGATTTCCCACCCAAAAAAAAAAAAAAAAAAAAAAAAAAAAAAAAAAAAAAAAAAAAAAAAAAAAAAAAAAAAAAAAAAAAAAATGGGACTAGTCCGGACACTGGCTTTCCCTTTTATTCCTTTACGGCTCAAACTCGTGAACGATCCGAACAATAGAACGAAAAAAATAGGTTTTGAGATATGGTGTTGAAGAAAAATCCTCCGCATGCCATAGACCGCCAAGAGAATGAACAAATCTATCCTGTACCAACTACGCATATGAGCTAGACTACCCAAGATCTGGTTCCAAAGGATTCTCGGTTACTTTGGTCATATTGCCCGTGGGGAAACCAGATAACCTCAAAAAGTCGGTGGTGCTGGGCAAGGTATACGGGAAAAGACCTCGCGGCCGGTCCCCTAACCGCTGGTCCAACCAAGTAACCGCCCTCACTTGACTCTCTGTTACGACCGCCATGAGGGAAGCCGAGAACCGAACGCAGTGGAAGAACATAATACAAAAAGCCACGAAGGCCTTCAGTAATAAAGTACGTACGCGACCAAGAAGAAGAAGATGTAAAAAGCTCAATCCACGAACTCGAAAAAGCTTTTGGAGAAGAGAATTTTGGCTTTATATCCTGTCCTACTAATATTATATCTCACCATTCACACCATCGCGAACAGCTAGTCGTGCCTTTTTGGACATCGACTGGTTAGTAACAACCATTCACTTTTCACACACAACAAAGCACAAATCTTCACGTACTTCCCAAACATACAAACTCATTCACTTGCTCCACACTCATTTATTTTCACATGCATTTCATTCACACACCGATTCATTCTCTTTTGGTTCACACACCTTCGTCTTGTTCACTTTCCTTTCATCTTAAATGCTTCATTCATCACAGTCACTGATTTTTGCACAGGTTCTGCCATTTGACAGGCAACTCATTCATCCTTAATCCACTGTCACTCCCTTTCCACCATCTTTCATCTTCATCTTTTTTTTGACCATCTTTGTAGAAGTTGGAACAACCAAGGTGACGCATCACAAGTCACAACTCTGTATAACGCCTCTTGACTCGCAAATCCAGTCCGCCCCGCTAAATATAAACGTAGGGTGTTTAAATTTCCCGTGTAGGTCAACAATGTCAATTCCTATTCCTGTATAAATGTTCAAAAGATTATTTGAACTTGGGTCGTCTTAGGGGCAGCTATGTGACGTAAAACGTTTGCGAGCTTGCTTCGCTCGCTTTACCATACTCTATTCGTCTCTTTGACAGGCTTTGTCCGCCACTGGGACACAACAAACTTACAAACAGCAGTAGATACCTTAATATAAATGATCGTTATTGTACAGACGCCAGCTCATCAAGCTACCCCAAACTGTCAAATTTGATCGTTATTGTACAGACGCCAGCTCATCAAGCTACCCCAAACTGTCAAATTTGATCGTTATTGTACAGACGCCAGCTCATCAAGCTACCCCAAACTGTCAAATTTGATCGTTATTGTACAGACGCCAGCTCATCAAGCTACCCCAAACTGTCAAATTTGACCGTTATTGTACAGACGCCAGCACATCAAGCTACCCCAAACTGTCAAATTTTCCCAATTGAACATCAACCTTAGGCTTATGTTTTAAGTTGATAAATCTATCAAAGAAATTTGACAGATTGGGGTAGCTTGATGTACTGGCGTCTGTACTATTCTTATTCTAAGCTTGTTTGTTCGACTTTCTTTCCTCGGCATTTTGTTACTGCGATGCCTTGTAACATCGGCTTTTTTACACGCTTTATATTAGCTTCACTTGTATGTTTGTTTGTTTGTATGTAACCGACTCCTTTAAGCGCGATTTTGACCCACTTTAAACGGTCAGATTTCATTGAAACTTTGTAAACTTGTTCAGGACCGATGACAATTCAATAATTTTAAAAAAATTGGGGGAAAAAAACACGTTTTTGTAGTTAGCAGAACTAAAAAATAGAAAATAAATAATAGTTTAAAAAACTAAAAAACCCGCTTTAAAAACCAAACTAATAAAAAAGGAGAAAATAATTTAATTCAATTAAAAAGCGTGGGGTGCTTGACATTAATTGATTATAAAAATACCTCAAAACGCACCCACGCTTTTTAATTGAATTAAATAATTTTGTCCTTTTTTAGTTTGGTTTTTAAAGCGTGTTTTTTAGTTTTTTAAACTATTCTTTTTTCGAGGTAGCGTTGGCAACTTCGATAAACTCCTTTGCAAATATCATTACACCTAGGTATTAATCAATACATCTATGCTTAGTGCATCGATAGTCATCAATGTAACATGGCATTGCAGTAAGAAACTGTCCAGGAAACGTGTCGAAGTAAAGAAAATCCAACAAACATTTTGATCAACACAGTTTTGATCTAGAATACGAAGACCGTGTAGACGGTAGATATACATAGCACAGACCGGTCCCGGGGATGTCTTAGGTGCTATTAGCACCTAAGACATCCCCTAAGACGACAGACCCATTGAAATATTTTAAATCTCTGCTAAGCACGCAATGCACACTTACGTTATAGATTCCTGAAGATACGTGACGATCCACATTCTGGATGATTTTGGACTGAGTCTACAGTCGACTTCCAAATAATGTTTAAAAAAATCTATTGAACCATAGAGTAGTAGTACATATATATATCGATGTATGAAACCATGTAAAAAACCTGAAATCCTTATCGTTTTTGTTATTATTGAGAACAGTCATGACGGGCACGACATTGCAATGATTTGAAAATCAGTGTCAATCAACATTAAAAGTAAAATATTTAATAGTAAAAAAGGTTTTATGAACAAGTTATTTGTTAGAAATCCCAACAAGTGCGGATCCGGAGACAGTCGTGGAATTCGTCGTTCCTAGCAAACCAAGGTGCAATTTGCTATTGTTCTTAGGATACCATTTTGGAAGCTTTGTAGGCAGAATAAGTTGGTTTTGCTGATAACGCCCCACAATTGGATCCCGTAGGTCGTCCTTAAGGCCCATAGTATCCTCATCTCTCGTCTGAATGCTAAAGCACGACTGCCGCCTGCGCCCGCGCAGGGCACCTCTGAGCTTTTATCTCAAAATGGGGATATTCCTAGGCAAATGTTGATTAATTTACAATTGTGCTCTAGCGATTCTGTGGTACCTCTAACTTTCTAGTTTTCAGTGTATTTTTATTTTTCCAAATAACGAAGCCGTTTAGTAGGAGTATGGAATAGAAGCCAAAATATTGCGTGTTGCAAAATATTTTTTTAAAGCAAAAGTATTATCCATACAAAAAAGTACCCTCGGCAAAATGATATATTTTTCAAATCTTCAAGACAAGCCGTTAATGAGCAGTACGGTTCATAAAGTGACCGTGTTACGCTACCAAACGGGACTTAGGCCCTTAAAAGCTTGAGGATCGAGTTCTTGATGAGCCAATACAGGTTTCGGAACTTGTGGTTTATCTCGTCCCTTTTATTTAGGGAAACCAAGATACTTCACACAATCTATGTAGATACAGGGTATCAGGACCAAGTTTAACAGGAATTGTATTTTCGTGACTTAGCGTGAAGGTGACTTGGATGCACTGGCATGTATTCGCCACTTACAGAGCCATTAATGAGTTGCGACTGGCTGTTTTTGGAGTATATTTGTATGATCCCTTGGTAGACCTTATATTAATTTTAGATGCGGGATGAATGGAATGAAAGAAGGTAAAGTACTGAAACACAACTGTAGCTTAATGAACTGATGGTGTGGCAATGAAGTAAGTGACGCGGTCCTTGTTCGCTGTAACGAGAACGCCCGGCTCTACATATGAGTAATCTGTGGCCTGGCCTACTGTTTTATATGTCTGTGGGCCTGGCTGACTTGATATAGCCCATGAAGATATAGGTAAAAATGGAGCCCAAACTCGGAACAACAACTTGAGTCAAATACCTACAGATCTCTATCTCACTCTCTGTGGGCCGACCTCTCTTTTTGGTGTGGACAATAGTATTGCCATCTCCTTATTTGAATCTCCTAGTAAATTCTTAGGAATACTCACCACACTAACCAAATCAGAAGTTAAACACTGTCCAATAATGTTCCTATTATCAAATAGTTAAAATGCTATTAGTTGAATAAAAAATCCCGAAATTTTAGGTCTTAGGCAAAGCTGGGTTGGCGGATAACGGAATTCAAATCCCATTTCCTAAGGATTCGATAATGTGGCAACATTAGCCTTAAGTCAAAATAAATAGGAGCCAATATGGCGGTTATTTACTTTGCGTTTCACAGCTTTATTTGAGGTTTTTCACGGTAATAATTGTTATAATTCAAGAAATGGTGCAAAGCTGTATAGTTCGTGGTTGCAGAAGTAGGTGGTGTCCAGGAGGTGATATAAGATTTCACCAGTAAGTGAAGTAGGACATTGAATCATTGCAAACATATTTCTTTGTATTTTCACTTTATTTCTTCCTAAAACGTTTTAACAGTGTTTTTAACATATTAGTAAATGATAACTACGTCAGGATCAAATAGTTTTACACTGTTTTTCATTGAATTAAATTGACTATGTGCAATTTTAGTGTTTTGTTTACGTATTTTTTTTGTTTATGTCATGCCGAAGTAGTGTGACCATATTGAGGATATATCTGGGAATTTCCTTGGGACGTTAACTAATTACAGATTTTTCTATATTTCTGTATATATACATACTATTTAATTTTTTAGATATTTAATTTTTGTTTCTCATTATTCTAATAATTTTAATATCCATTAAATGTTTTTTTTTTAGATTTCCTAAAAGTAGTACTCCGAGAAAATTGTTGTTATCCATTGTAGCATTGAAAATGGAGTTTTATGAAAGTGCACGGATTTGCAATTTACATTTTCAAGAATCAGAATAATATTCAACAACAAGGCGCTGAAAACAAACAGCAGTTCCTAATATAACAAATCAAGAAACAGTATCACCAAGCAAGGTAAACAATTAACATAATTTAATTATTTATATTGCAATAAATTACGTTTTTTAAGATATAGTAGTTGAAATATATTACAAAAAGCAAAAATTTGTAAAATATATTATGATTTTCAGACAAAGAGTACACTACAAGATGAGTCTATGGTGAAAAATAGCTTCTCTAGCTGTACCAAGCACTAGTTCTGGTATTTATGAAAGAAATTCTCCACTTATGGAAACAGCAGTGAAACGTGGTGGAAAATATAAGCAATCTTAACAGGGGCCTTAGTCTGCTATTTTTATAAATTCGTCATTCCAACACGATCCTATTGTCATTCCTTTGTCATTTTGCTAAAAGTTCGTAATCTGCTAAATTCATAATGGTCGATCATTGGTCGGTCAATGTTGTCGTAATAGAATTGTGTTATAATGGCATTATCGTTTGAGTATCGTATATTCGTAACGAATTAAAAGCAATGACTGCACAATGACGTTCTAAGGGTAGGTCACTAATCAAAGGAACTGTCAAAATTTTAACAGATCACCGCCTGGTCATTCATTTGTCATTATGTACGAGATTACCAATAAATGCCATTTCTTTCAATGGAGTGTCAGTGGCTGACCATTGGAAAGTCATAATGATGCCATTTTATTAGTAGATTACCAAACTTGTCAAAATCAACAATTATGAAATCAATGATAGACCATTCTGACACTATTGTAATAGCAGACTTGAGGCCCAGGTTACTTGTAAGTTTCCCTTTCCTTTACTAAATATTAAATACACACGTTTTATGTGAATTTATTGTGTATTTCATAATATAATATTATTATGTATAGATTCAAATACTATGTAGTATTTGAATCTATACATAATAATTTGAACTCGTTAGTGCTGACCGTGGTGTGGTAACCGACACTACGACACTAAGCATGAAGTTTCTTGTTTGACGCTTAATTATACTTACCTACCATGATGGCGTATCTTTATGTCTAGTGTATTATTATTTTTTGCTAGTGGAGGTGCCCCTACATGTCTGGCGCGTCAGTTCTGCTTACTCATGAAGGTACAAAAAAGATCCACCACATTATTTCATAGAGCGTGCCTTCAAATAATGTGGTGTATTATTTTTGTCCACGTATAATGGTCTTAATGGCTTTTTACGTCATGTCATAATCAGTCTATAATCCCATTGCTGGAACACAGGTCTCCTCTTTCTGTGAGAGGGACACGTCCAAATTTTTGGTAGGACCAAAAATTCGCATATGTTTGAGAACACCGTTTTGAGAACAGTGTTGATGAAATATGTAACAGAAAGTTAAATATCTGCTTGGGTTCGAACCCACTTGACTCGTAAATCGCGGCCGTTATCACTGGGTCATCACTGCTCCAATGTCATCATGCATACTCATATTATAACTCGGAAGACATTTTTGTTTTTTTATTGTTTTGTTTAAACGTGCTAATCTCTGGGACTAGCAGCCGGAACTGAAAATCCTTTTTTGCATTTGTTACAGAGAATGCGGTAACGCCGGGGCCACTAATGTTACTTTAGTATTTGATGGCCCATGGCATTAAAATAAAATTTGGCCTATGATCAAAAATTGGACAAAGTCGTTGGTTACGTAGATTTAGGATCAATTACTGTAAGTGTTCCAGTAAAATTAGCTTCTGAAGCTCTCGTATTTCAGATAGTTTCATACGCTGGACGCTTTAAGTGTCCAATTGCATATTTTTTTATTGCAAATAATTTTCTTGGGGAACTGCTATCAGAATGAATAAAAATAACAATAATTGTGCTTGATGAAATTGGTTTCACCGTAAGATCGTTGACCTGTGATGGTGCATATTTAGGTTGATAGTTAAGCAAATAGCAAATACATTTTTTAACATGCGTATACGACAGAAACTGCATAGAGCAATGATATTTAGTTATGTATAATTAAATAGTTATAATAAATGATTTTTATTTGGAAAATGTTTATTTCCTTTTTGAGGCTTCATACCGTTCCTATTACAGTCCCGCATAATATAATTATATAAATAATATTAATTTGCGCAGTGGAGGAAAAACCCTGAACACTCACTAACCCAGAAATCTCGAAACATTTGCTGTCCATCATGTTTAATTAATCTTCAAAATTAGTTAAACATCTGATTTGAGTAATGGGTAGCTCTCGCTGTCCGGTAAGGACCAAGCCCGAGTCGACGCGACGGCGCGTTGTGTTCCACGCGCGACTCATAGAGATGTCAGCACCAACTGGTGGGATCCGCAAGTGCCGATGGCTGCCAGGGGTGCGGGTTGTTCGAAAGAGATACCGCGGCCCCTGGCACACAGGCAACTGAGGGAACACGGGTGGGTTTTAGTCAGTGAAAGTCTGGCACGCCCTCCTGCTCCACCCAGAGCGGGAGAAGTTATTTGAAGATTTCCCAGCCAAAAAAAGGGGGCTAGTATCTTAGTAGTAAACAGTGATGAATATTTGTATAAATAAATCACTAAATGGAAAGTAACTACTTTAGCGTGTCTCAGGAAAAATAAAATAAAGGTTACCCTACTTAGAAAGAGAGGGTCTGCCCACAGAGAGCGAGATAGCAATACGTAGGTATAGCTTCAAGTAGGTATTCGAAGTGTGGTCTCCATTTTATCTCTATCTTCATGATATAGCCCAACACGAACTGAGCTAATTACAGTGTTACCAACTCTCAAAAAATATTTCCGTCTAATTTCAAGTCAAAAACCCAAAAATTACCACATTTATTTGAAAATCCCCCAAAATTTAATTAAAGTAAACAATAACCAACGTATTCGTAATTTCCCATTGAGATGGTAAAAACATAATTTCCACGTAATTTCCAGTAAGCATAGATAAAGTAACCAAAGACTATAATCACCACAGAGTAGATGTAATATAAATAAATAATACATTGACAGAAAAAATAAAAATCCTTTTGTTTTGGTTAACACTAGACATGGTTGTTTTTTTTTTCTAAAATAGGTATATGAAATTGATGATTGAATTGAAGTTAGTTACATATCGAAATTATCAAAACTTATCGAAAAAATAATATGGATCCTCATTGGTTCGCCGCACAGCGCGCAATTTATATTTCTAGTTTTTGAAGTGAAACTTCTTTACGCACGCTTGACTTGGGGAGTAAGCTGGCGAACGCGTGACGTAAGCGTTACGAAAAGTGTGATCGGGCAAGGCGAACGGAAGTTGAGTGGGGGATATAAGCAAGAGACAGCAGTGCGCGCGCACATTTTCTTTCTCTCTTCCTCTCATAGCCAAATACGTTCCGTATATCTAAGCACACTGCAGGCCTATTGTCTGTATCACAGTGTAGGAGCAAGAGAGAGCAGTGCGCGCGCACATTTTCTTTCTCTCTTTCTCTTATAGCTAGTAAATGAAATATGTATATATTTCAGTCAGTAGATAATTTGCGAGTTTACTAGCGTTACGCGTCTCATACCATAAGCCTATTGTCTCGGTTTTACAATCAACCACAGTAATTACTGATGTATCCAATAATGAAAATAATGAATAAAAATAAAAGATCTATGCAAAAATATTAATTTACCAATGAAAACATGAAATAAATTTAAATATTTGTAGAAAATTAATATATGTATATGTACATACATGTATATATTGTACACACACATAAATATATATATACTGTAAGGCAGTAGATGGCGCTCGAGAACTGTCGTGAAGTTGACCACTGTGAAGATAGCAACGCGCGGGCGGCGGGCGCGCCTTGCTGGCATGCGCCGAGGCATTCGCTCTCTTTGCTCGCGGACACCGACGGCTAAACATCTGCCTTCTCTTGTATCTACCTACTGCATTGTGTTTTTTTAAATTAAATATTTTATTAATCTTTTACCTTGTTTTTCTGAGCTCTTACAATACATACAGATGGAGCGAAAGAAGTTTCACTTCAGTCGTGTGGTCATAAGCACACTCGTTTTTATTTTTATTTAACTCTGAATTCTAACCTCTAAAAATATAAAGCCCCTAAAAAAATCCCATCCCACTTATTTACCCCCTAAACTTGGGGGGAAAACCCCTAAGTTGGGAACCCTGGCCAATTATTATGAGTTGAAATGAATGTGTGGCGCAAACTGCTGAATTGCAGAATATGCGGTTGCACCGTACACTATTGCTGGCCATTTCTGGGTTGTCATCAACTGATAAATAGGCTATGTCTTCGGGGGAATTACATTGCTCGATGACCTCGACGATTTGATGTCTGTACTAGTAGGCGCCTTCTACCGGGAAATGAACATACTGCAATAAAACGAACTGAAGAGTTGTCATTGTTTATGCCTATTTTATTCGCTCTCTGAGAGCTCTAATATATTTTTCAACACATTTGCTCAAAAAATGCATTTACGAAGCCTGTATACATTGTTCGAAAGTTAAAAATTACGCAACATACAACGGAACGTGCGGTAAAATAGGTACTCTCACCTAAGTATCTATTTTACCGCATACCCGTTGTACCGTGCGTATTCTTTACGGTTTTTTTTTATTTCCATAAAAATATTATAAGAATTCCACCAAGGAGTTTCATATTACGAGAATAAATAAGCTGACTGATCGAACCTCTTTGGAAGCGCTTTTGCTCAATACATTTGTCTCACTTTATACTAAAGAGTAAATGAGACGAAAGATGTAGTTTTAATTTTCACGACGTGCATGTGGCGCCATTTGCAAATTCGCGCCATTTTCATATTAGAAACGTCAAAGATTGTTGCGACTTTCAGACTGATTTAAATAAACAAAATAATGAGTTCAAGCGAGGAATCTGATATTAATATCTGATAAAAATAGAACAGGACATAAGTAAACTACAAATGATGTTGACTATCCTCACAGGGATACTCAGCTGTAGCAACTTTTGTCTGAGTATTGGAAGTTGGACATTATAATAGGCTGAGGCTATGTCTAGGAAAACACCGAGAACACTTTCATTATTGGAAAAGGCAATGCGGACATCAGACATGAAGACACTAAGACTATCTAGAGTTCCCATACCTCTTCGAAAACCGAACTGAGAACTGGACAAGATGCCTTTAGATTCCAAGGTCCATTCAAGTCATTTCTTGATGAGATTGTCCATAATTTCAGCCAAAACAGAAGAGAGAACGATAGGACGATAGGAAGTAGAATCTTTTGGGTCTTTCCCAGGTTTCAAAATTAGGATGATTATTTGGGATTTCCAAAAAGGAATTGATTAGGTTCAGAAAGATTAGTTTACAATTAGAAGAAGATTTGGAAACAAAGGAGTAGGGTATTCCATCGACCCCCGGAGCAAAATCCCGGAGATGATCTAAGGCACAAATAAGTTCTAAATAAGAGAAAAGGTCATCAAATCTATCAGAGAAAGTGGGAGGAGGAGGATCTATAGTGGGAATGCATTCGAAGCTAGGAACAAAAGGAGGGGATAATTTGGATATAAAGTCTTCCAACTAGGTACTATGTATGTCATTGGTAGAAATATCGGAGACTGGCTGTCACAAGCTCTGCGGCAGATTTTTTTTTCCATACAAAGGAAACTGGAGAATGTGGAAAAAGCGATTCGCAAAACTTGAGCCATCCACATCTTTTCTTTCTTGCCAATAACTAATAGTAGTTGCAGAAGTCTTTTTAAAATTTAAATATTCGGGCATATTTATACTGGAGGAGAAGGTGTTTTCTGCTTCTTTACGTTAACGGACGCCATCAGTGCATTCAGCATCCCACCAAGGTGGAGAAGGTATTCGGTGACGGGCAGAGTTTTTTAATGGGATGGAAGAATTGGCCTCAACAGACACTCAACAAAATCACTATAGAGTATTAGGGAGTTGGATGTATTTATTTGGGGAAATGTTTTAGTTCTGCGTCCAAATTGGACAAAAACTTACACCAGTCAGCTTGGGGTAGGCGATATTTTTGTAGGGGTTGGATGGGAGGAGAACGTGGGTGAGTACTTGGAAAAGAAATTAGGATAGGAAAATGGTCACTCCCATATGAATTACGGAGAACAGAGCAGGAAAAAGTTGATACTAAGGAAAGGGAAGAGAAGGTAAGGTCAGGAACACTAATATTTTGGTTAGGGGAAACCCGACAGGTAGCAGATCCATCAATTAAGTACACAAAGGTTGCAGTCATTTAAAAGGTCTAGCAAAAAGCTGGAGGAGGGGTCATTACAGTGAGAGCCCCAAAGGGTGTGACGGCAGTTAAAGTCACCTATACTCCATTTACAATAGCATTAGACAGAAGTTAAAAAGGTTCTTTTAAATGTACACTTCGTAACAAAATTACATTAAACGTCTTGCAGTTACCATTACTGTCAAATTTATTATAATTTATTTAAATATTAGCTGTCACACTTTATTGTAACCATGTGTAACTATTTATCTTATCAAATTATGTGGCTATCATTTATATATTTGTTTCATTTCAATTTAAAATTAAATTGTCAATGCTAAAAACCTAAAAGAAGCAGGAGTGAACAATACCGAGTAACTAAATTACCTGATGACGACGAAGTTTTACCAACGTATTTTATGGGTCGTAAGTTGATAAACCGGTCGCGTACTGCTGGTTCCGGCCGGAACCAATAGTGTTAATATGGGTCTCTATATCATTATCAACATCACATTTAATAACTCGAGCCACCGACAAGGAATCCAGATCCAAGTGAATATCTTCAATGTCTTGCATCATATGAAAATATGATTATTTTAAAATGCTGGGCATGTTTTTAACGTAACCCGTTGATATTATTATGAAGTTGGATAACACTCAAGTCTAGTATGATTAGTTGACTTGGATGTTTAAACAGACATTAACTATTGATGGTTGTAGCTTGATTTACCAAATCTCGAATCAAATTGTGTGTTGTGCAGATAGTATGTAGTTTAGGTGTAAGATCCGATATATTATAGTACTCTTTGGGTGTAAGTTGATTGTAAAATGAATGTATAATTTGTAACAGACTGCAATTAATTTTAACATAAGGTAACACGTAAATGTAAAAACATTAACAATTATATAATCAGAGTTGAGACTATTCTAAAAAAGATAATGACAATGAAAGGCTATTAACAATAACAACATTAACCAGTCCGAAGATAGCTTTGTTTAATTTAGACTCATCATCAATACGTACTGGCGATTATTGAAAACAAATACTCGGCAACTGTCCCACGCTTTCATGTAAGTCGCATGGGAATTGTTAGGGATATTTCTACTGACTGGACACTAGAGGAGCTACTCCTTGGTATAGAAACCCCTCGCAATTATGGAGAAGTCATTACGGCTAGAAGTCTTTTTTAAAACAAAAAAGAGGACTCCGTATCTTGGCCCCCATCATCAACTGTGGTGCTTACTTTCTCTGGGCAAATTCTTCCAGAGAAAGTCTTCCGCTACAACGTTTCTCTTCCTGTCTCTATCTATCATCTCCTCACTATCCAATGTCGCAACTGCTTACGTTTTAGCCATGTAAGCACTCAGTGCAGATCTAAGTCCCGCTGATACCGTTGCGCTCAACCTCATCCTGGAGATAGCTGTAATGTTCCCGACTCACAGGTCTCATGTCTTTTGTGTGACGGTGGAAGCCATAAGGCCACTGATAATAATTGCCCTGAACACTCAAGACAGAAGTCAATTAAAATGCTAATGTCTCAAGAAAACTTAAACTACCGTGAGGCCTCAGTGAGGTTCCCCGTCCCCGTAAATTGCCATACCCTAATGTTACAGCAGGGCCCTCCCAATCTAAACTAACTCAAGCTTATCCTTCTGAACTCATTTTCTTCTCGTCCCCTCTTAACATTCCCACTTGCATACTCCAAATGCATCCCCTGTTAAAACCTCCTATACCAAGACGGTTTATCGTTCCCCAAGACCTAGGCCAAAATTGGGTAAGTCATATGATACCCAAGCCCATAAGTCGATGGTCTATACCCCTAATTCTTCTCAGCCTAATGGCTGTGCTCTGAATTCCTCTTATGTGGAAACCACTCCCCTTCCTACTCCTAATGACAATTTGATAGAGCTCCTGGCTTGCTCCCTTATAAACATGTTGTCTAAATTTAGTGACGCAATACCGGACAATGTCGTTATATTAGTTCAACAACTCCTTCAATCCTGGACTCGCCAAAATGGAAAAAATCCTTCAGTGGAACTGTAGACAATTCGCAGGAAAAAACACGATATAATTCTTATAAATAGATATAAACCCGTTGTCTTTGCTGTGTCGGAGACGTGGCTCTGGCCTGGATCTCTCTTTAGGGTTCCTGGTTATTCATGTCTTCGGGAGATACAGATGACGGATGGGCGGGTTGCGCCCTATTGGTTAGCAGATCTATCACTTATTTCCAGATTCCTCTTTCCCATCATGATCCTGTTCTACATGTAGTGGCCATTAGAGCCATGGACATATCATATGTACTTGCCTACGTTCCCCATCCCAATGCTAATATGTTGTCTGAATTTAACTGTACCTATACTTTCTTCTATTCCTAGCCCTTTGATTGTGTTATACTCCATGTATTGAAAAAAGAGGCTCGTAGAAGCAGGAGCGCAAAGCATTTTATTTCAAAGTTAAGTTCTAACTTTTTTAGGTAGATTTAAGACAGTACTAAATACTGAGATAAACGAAGTAAAAGTAATTTTTATTTTAAATAATGTTCTATTTATAATAATATCTCCAACACACTTAAAAGTCTTTGATCACACATTACAAACCTACAACAAAACGAATGAATGAAACAAACGATCACATGATTTAAATCTAATGAAGATTTAAAGGAAATAAAATACATTTTATTTTCAATACTTTATTTTAAATAATGTTAATCTTCGCCATCTCAATGTTCTTTCTCAAAATATACGAAGCATTTCGTGCAGCCAAACTTTATTACAGTTCTGCATAGGTCCAAGGTACCATGGGACGTGTTGATTCTTTCTGAATGCTGGCTACGCTCGGCCAAGGATATACCCATCCTGGATAGTTATGACTATGCATCAACCACCTTGCATAGGACACAAAATGAAGGAGTCGTTATTTTCTACAAAAACACCTCAAAGTGTCAATTGAAGAACCACAAATTAGTGACGCAAACTGCCTATTACTGAAATTAAATTCAGATACCTGTATCCTTGGGATCTACCGTCCTCCAGGCCAATACAACACTTGCACTTTTAATAGTTCCATCGATGTAGTTCCTCACTTCCTTAAGTAGCTTCAAAAATATAATACTTTGCGGTGATAAAAAAATAGACATAGTGATGAACAGCCCAGATATTCGCTACCTACTTTAATGCCCTCGCTGGTCACTGCATACTGCCAGGTCATGTCCTGCCAACCCACGGTAAAACGTGCCTGGATCACATTATGGTTAGAACAAGACTGAAGGCTGCATTGTGGTCGAATCATCCATTGCAGATCACGAAACTGTAGCCATTAGCATTGATTTTGCACACAAGTCTCATCTAGAATATTCTAACAAAATAAGCCACCGCATTGATTATAATAACCTAGACATAGCTCTGCGTAAGTCAGACTTTCAACTTATCTTAAACTGTAGCGATGTAAATAAAGCGACGGATTTCCTGGGAAGCAAACTGTCAATGACTATAAAAACCACTCCAAAGCAGCAAAGGAAACAAATTAATAAGCCGTGGATTACAAAAGGGCTTTTAAAATGCATGCGCAAAAGGGACAACCTGTATAAAAACCTGAAACGGGGATCAAATAATGAAATACTCCAGACAACATACAAGCGTTACAGAAAGTTCTGTTCTTCGATTCTAAAGAAAGCTAAAAGAAACCATGAAAAACAAGAGATTGAGAACGCAAGTGGTAACAAAAAGAAACTATGGGATGCAATCAAACAGATTAGCGGCTCCAACAGAGCAACAGATCACTCCTCCTGTCTCATCTCAAATGTGAACCCGGACAAGAGCATCAATGAGGTCAATAATTTCTTTGCAAACGTTGGACGCAACCTAGCCGAGCAAATCCCTTCTCATTAATTTCCTCTCAGACATACCGGACAACCTCACGGACTCCGCTCCTCTTCATTCCCTGGTCATGCTTTCTACAGACAACTCTTAGGTTCTGCATCTCATTGAAGGATTAAGCGATAATTGTGCTGTCGGAATTGACCAAATTTCGGGCCGGTTACTCAAAAAATATGCTCACGTTCTCGGGAGAGAACGTGAACATATTGGAAGAATTTTTTGGAAGAGTACTTTCTCGGAGTGGTATCATTTCAATTTGGTGAAGATCTGATGAAGAACTTTGGAGATAGGCAACGGAACTCCTCAATAAATGATAGCAAATGGACTGGGATTGCTGAAATCTCATGTATGTCTATTGTTTACACCAGTTCATAACATCACGCCGGTACGCTGTGAAGGGGTAAGCACATATGAACAACTAAAAAGTGAAAAAAAAACTTTTTCCAAAAAAAAAACAACCGACTTACAAAAAAACACTACAAAGTGAAAAATAACTTTAATTTCGGAAGGCGGTGACAACAAATTCAAATTTAGCTCCAAAGACACCGACTTCCGAACTTAAAGTTATTTTTCACTTTGTAGTGTTTTTTTGTTAAGTAATATTTATTAGGTAGCTAAGTACATGTTTTTGTACTAAATTGACTATTTTTCTCGCACTCGTAGTGAAAAGTACAGTTTGCACCTCGAGACTAAACGCCAACTTAATATACCCTCGGTTTCATTGACTCCCTCGCACGCTCGGGAGTCAAACCACCTCTGGTATATTATGGCTTCGTTTAGTCCCTCGTTATAAAATATACTATTAGTTGTTTTATTATTAGATAGGTATCTACTATTTAACTTAAATTTAGTTGTTACTCTATGTTTTATTAAATAATAATAATACAATAAAATATGAGGTGCCTTTTATTTTCTCATATAGGGTGATCAAAAGTAGAGTGTTTCACTCGGACGCAACATAGGTATATTTTTGGCTCGGATTCAAAAAGCGCCCTCGCCGTAAAAATATTATTTTGCTCCTTTATGATACAATCTACTCTTCTTGCCGCAGATAACGCGGAACAAAAACACAAAAATAAACCTAATTGAGAACCTCCCCTTTTAAAAATGTAATTCAACCTATTTGATTTAAGTATTGCAACCAATTTTGGTTATGTATAGTCGTAGGTTAGTATTCACTATAAATAAATAAAGTGACTCTTATGACAACGCATTTAGGTTCATAATTCAACTTATTATACACTGGTGTTTTACTTTACATTACCACATTGGTATTTTTACTTTACATTACCACATTAGTTTTTTACTTTACATTTTTGTTTCAATCTCCGCAAAGATTTTTAACACGCTTTTATTAGCTTGGTACGTACCTATCTATGTAATGGACTTTATGAACGTGATTTTCACCCTCTTCAAAACGTCGGATTGATTTGAAACTTTGCACAGTTATCAAGTACCGATGACAATTCAATAAATGTTACATTATGATGCTGGGCAAAAAAACAACTAATAAATCACGTTTTTGTATTTAGCTGAACTAAAAAAAAAAAGAAAAATAATAGTTTTTTTTTTTAAACACGCTTTAAAAATAAACGAATAATGTAAAAAAATATTTCAAAAAAATCAAAAATAAGGAGAGTGATTAATAAAAGACAAAAAGCGTGGGGTGCTTTTTGAGTTATTTTTATAATCAATTAATTAATATCAAGCACCCCACGCTTTTTAATTAAGTCATTTATAAATCAGTTTATCCTTATCTTTGTATTATATGGTTATTATAAAAAAAAATACGACTTGAAGTAGGTACGTAACATAAAGTCTGTTCTTCCCTCGCAAGTGTGTTGGAAAACGTCGTATGAAAGGCTTGTGCATTGATCATTACCTATTCATTACACACTTGTATCATATAATGAACCTAGTTTTAAAATAATTGTTAATGAGCACTAATTACTTAAGTTTACGACGCAAAGATATTTACAGACATAGTTAAAGAACCTAATAAATAAATACTATTAAAACCAACGTTTAACTTTTGCGTTTTATTTCATTAATAATACACATATTTATCCAATTATTCACCTATTTACATAATTTTATTAAAAAGTACTAGAGTAATAAAAATAATAAATTGCTGTGCAGAAAGCATGTTATTATTCATAAACAGAGGACCTAGAGTTTTAACAGGAATTATTTGATAGCTATTCTAACCTGTTAAGCCTACCATAAACGGAGAAATCGATTAGGTCAGACGAATCTGAGCAAGATAGCTCTGAGCGGATAAGTGCAAAAACATGAAACAATCACATTAGTTCGAACTATCCGATTCAGGGCGTGGTTGTGTTCAGTGATGGTGTAACCACTCCCTGAAGCGGACCTAAGCAGGTCGTTCATTACTGTTTACGCTGTGTACATAGCTGCTAAAGCGCCAATTGAAGGATACAGGACCAGCGCCCTAATTGCGTAATACCCTATTATTCACAATATGGACAATTTTGAAGGATATTGCTAATCCATTGCTTCGTATGTTCGAAAAATTAGTCTGATCAACAACGTAAATAACGCTATGAATGTCGTTGAACTGTCAAAATGAAAGCCATTTCTAGTGTTAGTGTGTTACGCAATTACCCAGTCGGTCAGTTTATCCGATCAGACCAATCGGTTCCGGCCGTCGGTCGTTAGTAGATGTTGATCGGTCTCGCTATTGTTCTCGAAAAGTGAAACACTCCAATTAAATAAAGGCCTTTAATACTTATGTTACTCCGTGCCATAAAACCGCGCTTCACTCCGTCTTGATGGAGTGACAGACTTAACAGCACAGGTACCCGAATAATCCCTGTTAACTGACTTGAAATAAAATCACTCGATAATAATACAATACCTATCGTACAATACTCGTATAGTTTTAATTTTTGTGTGTATACTAAAATGTATTAATAGATAGATGTATCTGTAATCCGTCGGATCAAAAACTAAATAATCACAACTTGAAAAAACAAAAAACAGTTACAACAATCTACACAAAATTAAACGACGTCTCATGTCCTATAAAGTAAAAATGATATACTTACTTCAGTATATTTTTTACAATAATTATGTAATAGACTTATGCCAGTGGATTACTCCCTCCTAAAATAAAATTATCTATTACCAAAATATTTACATCAACAAAATAGGAAAATTAAATAACTACTTCACTTATTTACTTTATGTCATGTGTAAACTTAAATATACATCACGTAATTATCGTAGCAACATATCAATATTTTATTAATAATATTATTTATTACTTTAACAGATAACATTGAAATATCACATGATGAAAATGTAACACAATAACGCATGATATTGCCAAAATTAAATACCATAGCTTTATAAATAAAATATTCGTTTTCATCGTTACCGATACAAATTATATTAATATTCTTTTGAGGAACAATCGATAAAACGCACATTAAAATAATCAAACTGAAGATGAAAGAGAGGCAATAATTTATATTATTGTTTATGACAATAATAAGAACACTGAATCGTCATTTAAATCACAGCTTCTATTGGTGTCATTGAGCGCTATTTTTTTTTAAATAAGGACATACTATAGGGATAATTTTAAGTATACCTATTTATTTATTGAAAGGCACTAAGACCCTAGTCTACAATAAAATTTCTGTACATGGTATTGAATTTTAGTTGAGTTTTATTCATTTTTTATGTACTTATAGCGTTCAGGCAACATTTGACGCACGACTAGCCGATATTTATGTACAATTAATTTAAAACCTAAATAGTACAGCCAGATAATAACTTTTTTAGGAATTTTATGGAATATTATGAAAGATGAGCTCTTACTACATTAAATGCAATTTTACTCAATGAAATACTTATTTACATGACTAAATTAATCTTATAAGGAAAACCTATTTGGAAAGATGTCTCAAGTGTAAACTGCATCTTATTATTGATAAGATTGATAATATAATTATTAAAAAATTTACAGATGTAAGTAATTAGTAGAGATGGGCCGACTATGACTTTGGCCGACTAGTCGGCTGCAAAACGGCCGACTAATCGGCCAAGCCGATCATTGATTTCTGTTCAGTTCGGATGACGTCGGCTAAGTTCAAAATGGCAAAACTACTTATTGCCAATTGTTTGCTATAGTTTCTTCTTTTTTGTTAGAAGTATTAAGTAATTTTACTTTCAGTATTTAATTTCCAATTAATTAATGGACCAAACGGAAGGTTCCTATTCCTTACTATCCTAATTTCCTGATTGCACTGAAAGTAAACTGTACAACTGATTCTATAATAATAAAATATAACAGTAAAGATTTCAATTTCATTTCAATCACCGTCTTTTACATTTTTAAGCATATTAATACGAGTAAAAAATGGGTTTTAGCCGACTAGTCGCCGACTACAAATATGGCCGACTAGTCGGCCTTCCCGACTAGTCGGCGACTAGTCGGTACATCACTAGTAATTACCTTTCTGATTTTCATGATAGGTAGTTAGTTGACTATTAGGAGTTTATATTATTTATCAAAATAGCCTTCTATCGGTTTCTATAAAGATGCGTTCCCAATAAAGGAGACGTGCATGAAGCGACCAATCACATTGCTTGAAATTCACATAACGTCTCTCGTTTCGCCTGTGATTGGTCAATTCTTGCACCTCTCTGCTTTAATAGAGGCGCAACCTAATGGTCATAATATAATTCCTACTATAACATTAATAATGTGGAAGAGTATATTATATACCCATAGTTTTAACCCAGTTTGTGTCACAATATTTTGCCTATAAGAAATACAACAATAATTTCAGAAAACAATGATTAACATGACATTTTAATTCATTTTATGTAAAGTCAGGGAAATGAATTGTAGAAGAAATTTACCACCAACTAAAATCGTCCGTATATTCAAATCAGAAATGGTAGGGAGTCAATTTGCTTAACAATTAATTTCCTTGACTGTACAAGAAGAGGACTGCCTGAATATAACAGCTGCATAATACTTATATTTTACTTTTATGATTTGCATAACAGTCAATCGCTGGTATATGGTAACAGCGCTTGAATTCGTACCAATAAGTATACATTAGGAACGGGCGTTAAACTATCGCAGCGAGATTTTTCGCACACTAAATCTTCAACACACTCTTTAATGCCGAAAGTTGAAAATCGAAGTGTGACTTTTCGACACGCTGGTTTGCACTCTGTTCGATTCTCAAGGCTTGGTTCAGTACCGAAAGTTGAAAATTCTGTGTTACTACTAACTTGCGGTTGACCGTGTGTCTGTACAAGGCACCATGGTCGTATTATCCCCACTAATTGAATGAGGAGTGTCGTTACCCGGTGAACTACATGCGAATAGAAGAGGATAGCCTGTATTGCACTATCCTAAATAAATGTAATTATATTGAAATTTTGTTGCAGGTCTATTTCAATATTCAGGTCTTTGATATATTCACACGCAATACAGACGCCCTAACATGGTAAGTTGATGAGATATGACTTCAGGGCCAAAACAAAAAGATAAGTTAGAATCAAAGTTAAATCAGGAGTTTCTTTAATAAAAACAAAAATAAAAAATAGTTTTAGGCCCGCTTACACCACAAATTACTAAACACGCTTAGCGCTAATCATATTTAAAACAACATTCCGTCTCTGTCTTCTTCAAACGATTGACAGAAACGATGTTTACAATTCGTCTACCGCTACATGTACTTAGTAATTTGTGTTGCAAGCAGACCCTATTTTCTAAAAAGCCTCATCATTCTGCATGCCCTGGTGTCACATCTCGATATCTCCCGTATAATTATATTCGGTCATAAAATACATTAACAGAACTATTGTAAAAATCACAAATTTTAGTTTGAATAAAGTCAATTTCAGTCATATACTTTAACTGCTACAAGTTTGTACTAAGAACTCGTAATCTGAAATTAAATTTTGGCTTGTTTACCAATAAACCTATTGCTCAGTTCCGTACGGCCGATGAATCATAACCGGTCGGAACATTAGCTCTACGAACATTTGCGAAATTGGTTCCTAGAAAATGTTATTGCGCAGCCTTCTGCTCAAAGCTCGGGCCGGGTATGATTCACCTACCGTACTGTATAATTCGGAACACACACATTCAATACAAAGAAAGAAATCAAGAATCATTTAGAAACTCAGCAATCCACACGCATAAGATCACGACGGGTCAGGCGAGTTCTGCGAAAAATATGGTAGTATGGTAAGGTCAGTTATATATATATAACTGACCTTACGGTTTATATAATTTAAATTTATATTTAGGCCGAAGCATATTTTACACTATCATAAGCTATTATATCGTTAATTACCGATTTAATTGCTTATGCCAAAAATACTCAGCAAAAATATGTTTTGTCGCAGTTAAAACCCGATATTAGTTAGAAGGCGTTCTATCTTGTTAAAACTACCTATACTGAATGCCCTGTTTACAACTAGAAATGAATGCCAGTCAAAAGAACAATTGCCTTTTAAAACTAGTTTTATCTAACATTCGTCTAGGACATTCTAATTGTAACAAAGGCAGTTTTATGAAGAGAAAATGCATTATAATAAAAACGGGGTCAAAATCTACAAAGTGAATTTATCTCAATTATTACTATGGCAGCTACGCCAACTAAGAACGATTTTGAGGCTAGAAATCCATAAGCTAAGCAAAAAGGAATTTTGTCTAACTTTAAAAGAATCCTCTAGGAAACTCTGGGATCTATCCCAGAGTTTGTTTCGGGAGAATGCTTGAAACACTTTAGACGTATTTCTTACATTATATATTGTTTTTCTGTGTCGGTTGGCATAGCTGGCGTATTGATCCTTGTTAAAAAAAACATCTGTATTGAAAAGATGTAAAAAATAGAGCAAAATGGAAAAATTACACAAGGCCTGCGAAGCCAACAAGACTAGCTTGCTCCAGAATGTTGAATTGCCATTGAATACTTTAAAATATATCTTGATACATAGGACAGTGACACAATAAAACCACATCTTTTTTTGTGAGATTCAAAACAAAGCAAATTCTAATATTAAAAAAAAAACCAAATGTTTTTTTACATTTCAGAGAAATACCATAACTTCACGCTTGTATTCCCAACCAAATGTGTTCTTACATTTCAGAGAAATAACATAACTTCACGCCTGTATGTATATGACGGGCTAGGCGGAGATATACCTACACGTATAATAAAGAAATGAAATGATGGTTTCAAAGAAATGTTTACAAAAAAAAGAAACTTATAGTTTCAAACTCTAAGAGCGAATTATTTTAAGACTACCTATTGAATATTAAGTACAGTCAGGAGCATAAATATACTACTACGGACAGTTCGGCAATAACATCTGATTTGATGGTGAATTCATTAATATCTGTTCTCCAGAAGCCAGCAAGTATGTTTGATCACCTGCATAAATATTGGACATCTCTAACATTATATTTATGTCTGCGTATTCAGTTCAGTTTAGAATACTGTGATCAAAAATTTGTCATTTTCTTGTATTTCGCAATCGGTGCAGCTTTATTACAAAAAATGGTGACATTCCACTGGATGAACAATCTTTTTGGATGTGATGTGGTATCCTATATTTTGACGTTGCGTGTCGTGTCAGACAGGTTTTGTGTACATATGTCTTCCGTTGATGTTCCCATTTATTTGCTTGCTCTCTTTTTGAAAACGAACAAATGAATGAAAGCAGCATAAAATAAGATATTATTCCCGAATTTTCCGTGGTAATATATTTATGTTGGTGACGGTACACAGTAGAGCTGTACACGCTTAGGTACTATAATGTCGGCGATTTTTTATTTTTGATACAAGATTGCAAATTTTTAAAGCAGGGCCTAACTTTAAGCCCATATATTTCATCATCATGTCAGAGTTTAACAATAACAATGCTTTGCCATCTATTTCCTGTAACAAAATAAAAAGCCAAATTAGTACAGTCTGTTTATTTTTCATAGAGTTAAAATAATTTATGTTGGTTTTTTATTCATCCATCATGGATTGAAGCGTAGTACGCAAATGTGTCTGTCTAATAGGTGTTTTATATAAGTATACACTACGTAATCACACCAAATTAAAAGTTTTATAGGACCATATTATTGTCCTAAGCAAAGGCTCTTAGGAATGAGTCTAGTTTGCTCCGCCATCTCTTTTTGGGCTAGCCCCGCTCTCGTTTCGCGACGTTTGGAGCTCACCATGCCACTGGTTGTTTTCGCTCATATAAACTAAGTTTCGTGTAACAAGAGAGACATTTAGACTGACACACTGACAAAAGGACGGACGGACAGACGGTAAAATTATAAGGCGATTAGACTGCGGACATTTAGATTGCGAATGACCACGAGAAAGGTCACCCGACAAGCATCGGCAGCACGGTCGTTTTGTCCTCATGGGTTTTTTAATAGATTTCCATGCGGTCTATCGTCGCAGACACATTTTCGGTTCCCTGTTTGACTACAGACTAAAAATCTGGTCTTGTAGTGAGGATCGGAATAAGTGTAATAATACTAGGTTCTGCACTCACGTGCTTCCTAAACAAATCGGCGTGAGCGGCAAGGGCTTGATCGGCGGCTGCAATGAACCCGATGACGTCTTCGACGGACCAGTCGGCGGGCGGCGCGGCGGGCGAGGGCGGCGGCGGCGCGCCCGTGGTGGAGGACGCGGGCTCGGGCCGCTCTGGCGACACGCGCGCCATCTTGACGCCCGAGCTCTCGCCCGACCCATTAACGCTGCCGGTCGTCGCGCTCTCTTCCTATAATGAAGCAACTCACACTGTCAGTGCCTGCTCAGATGCTCACTACGGTAGTTTTCGGAGAGATAGTTTAGATTTTGATCGTGCGAGTTTTTTTACCGCATAAAGCTTAAATTGTCAATACCTGAACCGTGGCTGGGTGGTTCACATACTGAGCATTAGGGTATTTTCCAATTTATTAAAAACTATTTTAATCTGAAGATTGGGACGAAATATGTAACAGAAATAAAGAAAAAAACATTGATTTATATCCATTTTCTCAAATAAAAACAATTTTAATCAAATTAATTTTTCGTTGTTTTGAATTTACCGCCAAAACACTCCATATGATTACTTTTTTATCACGTAACCACACTTGACGTCAGATTTGTGTAAACGGCTCCGGTAAAAATATTTTGTGTGGCGCAGTTTTACAAGTATTTGTGCACAGAGGCACCGCACATCAGTAATACCACTTTCTATCCATTAAAAACTTATTAATTATAAATTCGACATTTCACTTGTTTACAACTGCTTTAGTTTACACAAAGTTGACGTCACGTGTGGTCACGTGATAAAAAATTCATCGTAGGGTGCGTTTTGGCGGTAAATTCAAAAATGTATATAATTCAATTTTCGCAATTAAAAACGATTTAAATCAAAACGCTGCTTACGATGAATTTTTTATCACGTGACCATGACGTCAACTTTGTGTAAACTAAAGTAGTTGTAAACAAGTGAATGTCGAGTTTATTATTAACAAGATTTTTAATGGATAGAAATTGGTATTACTGATGTGCGGTGCCTCTGTGCACAAATACATGTAAAACTGCGCCACACAAAATATTTTTACTGTAGCCGTTTACACAAATCTGACGTCAAGTGTGGTTACGTAATAAAAAAGTAATCATAAGGAGTGTTTTGGCGGTAAATTCCAAACAACGAAAAATAAATTTGATTTTAATCGTTTTTAATTGAGAAAATGGATATATACAATTTATTTGTATTTTTCTGTTAAATATCTTATCCCAATAATAAACCGGAAAATACCCTATTGTTGAATGTTTTTCTTTGTGTTTTGTGCCTACTATTATCCTTTGGTGGTCGAAACAAATGTTTCTTATATATTTTATTTTATTTAGATATAGATGAGTAGTAAATGTAAAATGAGTTTATTGGTATCATAAATGTAAGTACTCACACTTTTTGGTCTCTTGACACCTAATGTAACATTATTCGAAGTAGACTCCCCACAGAGAGCGCAAGGCCGACCAGCAGCCTCGCCCGTGTCTACCTCTATCATACCAACACAGCTGCCAACACCGCTAGATACTCCTTTAAGCCAGTTCTTGAGTTCTTCTAAAGTCAACTCTGAGGGAACTTTTACTGGGTAGCTTTTATTTCCTGATGAAACCTGCAACAGTAGAAATAAATATTGGTACAATTCTACACATGCAGACACATTGGTACTTGGCCTTGTCAGTAAAAAATAAAAACCATCAATATGTGAAGTCAATGAGAATCAGAAAACCTGCTTGACACATTGTAAGTTGTAACTATGAATGTCATGTACCTGAACATTTGATATATTAGAATAGCTACTAGATGCTGTAAGTATTGCTCTTGTCAGCCTTTGTGGGTCTGGGTGGACACTAAGCAACTCCTTCACTAGTGCTTCAGCTGCCCCAGATGGACCAGAGCCAGAGACAGAACTTGGTAAAGAGCTACTGCCACCTGTGCAACTGCTACGAATACGGAGGGAGACTGTGGCTATCGGTGTAGGTGTTACAGAGCTATTTGAGTTGCCAGCACCAGTAGATCCACCTTCTGGTAAAGCCGGGTTGGGCATACCACTTGGCCTCATTTTGAATCTGCAAGATTTATAAACATTAATAAGTCCCTCAATAAAGATTATTCTTGAGAGCTCACATACACCCACAACAGTACATGAAACTATTGTTATAAATGATTGCCAGGAATATCTTAGCTTATATTATCAATGCAAAAGTGAGTTTATTTGTTTGTCACGCTTGAACGCCAAAACGGCTGAACGGATTTGAATTAAATTTGGCACATGGGTAGACCATGACCTGAAGAAAGACATTTTTAATCCTTGATTTATTTATTTATTTATTTATTTATTTATTTGCATAAAACATGGTATACAAGCTGTTAAATGAGTTAAGGATGAGATCATACATGTTTTGCTTAAAATTAAAGCATGCAAAGTGATTAGTACAACTTATGTTCAAAGTATTCCTTAATGCTATAAAAATTATTATCATTTAGCCATTTAAACAAATGAATTTTGAACAGACTGCTATTTAGTAATTTAAGTTTACATGGTAATGTGTTATATATACGTACAGCCATAGCTACACAGCTTTTACTATATTTAGTTAATCGAGGGAATTCATCTAAAACAAGTCTAAATTTGTCACGCCGATTCCTAGAGCTTACTTCCGCTGCTGTTCTGAATAAATCTTTGTGTTTCCGTACAAACATACATGTTTCATATACATATAGCGAAGGAAGTGGTAGCAAACCAAGTTTTTTAAATATTGGTCGACAAGATACGTCCGGTGGAATGCCCTGAATAGCTCGAACACATTTCTTTTGAGCGATAAATGCTCTGTTATGGTCGGTACTATTTCCCCATACAATTAGTCCATATCGCAGCGAGGACTCCACATATGCACGGTAGGACATTACAGCTGTTTTAATGTTTGTAACATTTTTAACCCGTCTAAGAGCGTATACGAATTTATTGATTTTATTACATACACTATCAATTTGAGCTTTCCAGTCTAGATATTCGTCTATAATTGTTCCCAAAAACTTAGTGTGTGTTACTTGTTGAAGTTTTGATATATTCATTTTAAAATTAAATTTGTTATTATAAGATTTATTAAATTGTACATATACTGATTTATTAAGGTTAATGGATAAATTATTAATATTAAGCCAATTTATAAGATTTTCTATTGTATTATTAATATCTACTTCATGATCAGTTATTGATTTACATTTTTTATCGGTAGAAACAATTATCGAAATATCATCAGCAAACAGAAAGCATTTATGATTAGTCACTTCAACAATATCATTCACATAAAGGAGAAACAAAATCGGGCCCAATATACTGCCCTGAGGAACGCCGCGTTTGGGGTTTTTAAATTCAGAGCGGTATGAAACCATATCCTTATTGGCATTAATAGTAGTGATAGTAACACACTGCTGTCTGCCGGATATGTATGACGATATCCACTGCAGTGGAGGTCCTCTAATTCCTATAGTCTCTAATTTCTGAACAAGCACGTTATGCGAAACTAGGTCAAACGCCTTAGATAAATCAAAAAATAAGCCCGTCGTTAGTTGATTATTATTAATATTAGTCAGAACCGCTTTCAAGAGTGAAAAGATAGCTGAAGTTGTTGATTTTGTTTTTTGGAAACCGAATTGCTCTTTTTTTATAATGTTATATTTCTCGCAGTAATTAATAAGCCTTTTATGCATGCATTTTTCGTAGATTTTTGACATAACGGGTATTAAGGTTATTGGGCGATAGTTGTTAACATCATATTTGTCACCTTTTTTAAAAAGTGGTTTTACAACTGATATTTTTAATTTATCCGGAAACACTCCTTGAATAAAAGACAAATTTATAAGATGCGTTAAAACGCCGCATATTTCCTTAGCACATTTCTTAATTATACTAGTGCTAAGTTCGTCGTAGCCTTCTGAGGTAGTGTTATTTAATAACATAATTTGTTGTTCTACTTCGTTTTCTGACACTGGAACGAGGAACATTGAGCTAGGTGTTAGGTTTTCATTACAATGACTATTTGTACTTTGCTGTGTAGGGTTATGATTAAGATAAAAATCATTGTATGCGGAGGCTATTTCTGTTGGTTCCGTAAGTATAGTATTATTAATTTTGATAGATTCTATGTTGTTTTTAGGAATAGGGTTATGTATTTCATTTTTTATAACTGTCCATGTAGCCTTACATGTATTCTGATATTTATTCATATATTTTATATTAGTATTTCTTACGGCATTATAGATACATTTTTGTAACAAACTTGAGTATTTCATGTATTTAGTTTTGTTGGGTTGAGTTTTCTTCTTATAATATTGATACCGCAAGAATCTCTTAGTTTTACAACTCTGCTTAAGGCCCTTACTTATCCATGTTTGTTTTACTGTTTTGTTTAGATTTATCTTTATCTTTACTTTCGGAAAACATAGATAGTAAAAAAGGCATATTAACTCATGAAAATAATTAAATGCTATATTTGCATCTTTTTCTATGTATACTTCTGACCAAGACAAACTTTGTAGACATTTTTTGAACTTGTGTATATTATGGACATTGTAATCTCTTTTGTAAACGTAGTAAATTGCATCTTTTATCGATTGGCGTTTTAAGGGGAAGCTTATCATTTGTGCGGTTTCATGGTCAGAGAGATAGAGTGGGAGTACTGTTGTAGATGCATCTGGGATATTACTCACTATATGGTCAATACAAGAGGATTTACGAGTAGCTTCATTAATATGAATTTTTAAATGATAGTTGTTTGCTAAGTCTTGAAACTCGTCAGTGATTTTACCTTTTTTTAGTGTGTTTATGTTAAAGTCTCCTGTTAGAACTATGCGTGTTGAAGGTTTATATTTTTTTGCAAATAAAGTTGTGGGCAACATGTAGTAGGATATTATTGATGTCCTTTTTTCTAAACAAAATGCATTGGAAGTATTATACATAAGATCTAAATTAAAAAAAAAAAACTTATTTATATAGTCTAGCAAAAGAAACAATCAAATCTAGAAAAAGAAACAATCAAATGATAAAGATTGTTATTACCTTGATGGGGTTGTAGCACTTTTCTGACCAGGCGGTGCTAGAAGGTGCCCAGCTCTAGCACACCAACCAACTGGGAATATATCTCTCGAGTCATATCTGCACCAATAATCAAAGGCACCCCTCCAACCATCAAATGTTACATGTATCTGATCATTTTTCACTGCACTAACAGTAGCACAACAAATTAACTGTGGGTTTTTCTTGTCTACTGCCTCCAATTTCTGACCAACCGCAAACAAATTTGACTTAGGAGTTGAGGGTTCAGGTTGAAAAACTTTAGCAGGAGCCATATCTGCACCATTAAGAGTTTTGAGTAAAAACATGGGCCAACTACTGGCATTCATGCGAAATCCCAGTGGTGGCTGCAACATACCATCATTTCTTTCACAATGACCAATAGGGTGGATGTCCCCCGCATCCACAAGACGCCAGAAGTCATTTTTGTTGTCACTGCCATCAAGCCTCAGCCTTAATCGAGGACCCAGAACACCAACAACAGTCGCAATACAGGTAGATGTTAAATTTCGGGGATCAAGAGCCTCTAATTTCATTCCTACTTTGAAGTCGTTTTCTGGAGGCATAGGTGCCTGTTTAAAACATTCTTGAGGTGCTGCCACACTATTTGTATCCTTCATGTACTCAGTCCAATCAAAATCTTGGTAAATATCATAAAAGGAACCTGTAGAATTATTATTTGCATGATTTTCTGATCCATTAGCTCCATTTCCAGACTGTGGGGATGTAGTTCGCTTCTCGTTTTTCTTCTGATACTTATTCAAACAATATGTGGAACAAAAGTTCTTGCTACTGGAAGGTGCATTACCTCGAATAACATTATCACAGTGTAGACAGGCGCCTTTGCTATACGCCTGTCTAAATTCTGACAAACACGTTTCAGAACAGAACTCTTTTTTCCCGTTCTCTGTAGGCAGTACATACTTCAGTGGTGTTTTACTTTGAGCACACCAAGTGCATGTACGTTTTGGAGGTCTTCCAGGTCCACGTATTTTGCCGGGAGCAGGCCCCGATGAGCCGACAGTGTTGTTTGACATCGTACCGTATGCAGGTTTAATACATTATAGTATTACGACTCAAATATGCAGGATTATCCACTTACATTATACACTCAAGACAGACACAAAATCACGTTAAAATAATCATTTAATTTTGCGCAAATATAAACAACGTCAGTTGCGTATTTATGACGCGCTTCGAACGGCCATCTTTGTTCTTCTCTTTTTGTTTTTTTTTTGCTCCTCCAAACCAAGAATACTGGCAACTGGTAATAAAAAAATATAGGGACAATACTTGGCAGTTCGGTACGCTAGATGGCTTTGTTTGTAACCTAGCTCCTAGGCTTGACCACCTTAGACAAATAATGTTGGTGATACTTACTAATTCCATGCAAAAGGAGCAAATTTTTGTTTGTTACTAGGGGGTTATTATCAGAAACTACTAGTCGGATATGAAAAATTCTGTTTGCATTTGATAGCCCAATTCTTAACAAAGGTTCTAAGTAGGCTTAACATCACGCTATGACTCTAAGGAAACAAGTAAAAAGAAGAATAAGTCAGACAGAACAGAAAATGAAGTAAAATAGAGTGCGTTTCAACAAATAGTTCCTATGCCATGCCATTATGTTGGCAGCAATGTATACCAGTGCTACTACATTACGCAAAATGTGTTTTCTTGTTATTAGGGAAATTTTTAATCGATATTAGTTTTCCTTAAATGTATAATTAATTTTATATGGTGAAAGTAGGATGTTTTAGTCACTATCCTTGACCCTCTTTTTGTGAAGTTAAGATGGTAATAAAAACAAAAATGACTAAAATTATTTTTTACTTTGATTTTGAGTTTTAGTTCTAGGACCACTTTTGCGCGGAGTCGTTTTAGTCGACATGCTAGCTGCCACCTCGCCTTCTTGGTTATCTTTGAGACTAGTTTTTTTTCAGATAAACCTTAAATAAAATACCAAAGTTAAGTAAGTGTTAATCATGACCAGAGATTGGATATTCGGATGCATATTTACCTAAAGATCATTTTTAGCTATGAAGGTATGGAAGCGGCTTTATAAATTATTTGTAATATTTATTAAAAACCCCGGAATTCTTGGATTGCATAACTATTCAGATGTGTATTAATTTAAAATTAATGTTTAACCCGATACAATTATGAGTATGTACTGGAGGAGAGGTGGTTTGTATTAGTTAAAACAAAATTAAACAAATTACTTACCTAAATTAAGACTTTTTCGATACATAAGCGCATTCCATGTTAGCCAACATCTCAACTTTAGGTGAATATGCATCCGAATATCCGATCTCTGATCATGACGTACCTATCTAAAAAAATTACCTAAATTACCCTCTTTTCTAAATTAAATACGATCAATAATTTTTACATAAGGTAAAAAGAGTACAGATGCCAGCACATCAAGCTACCCCAATATGTCAAATTTCTTTGATAGATTTTCAACATTATTACAATTTATGGTTCATGTTCAATTGGGAAAATTTGACAGTTTGGGATAGCTTGACCAGCAAGTTACAGACGCCTGGGCGTCTGTACATAATAATATTCGAAACTAGTCTCACAATTTAGCAATGGAAAGATGTGGACTTAATGAGACTATCTGGTAACCCTTTTTCACTAACCTGATATGGCGGCAACACGAACCTGAAAACATCTTATCGGAAAAGTGGGCCTTGTTACGTTGATATGCTCACAAAAGGTCTTTCACCACTTCTTAATGTTTTGGCATGAATCTAAGATATTTCTATGTTAGAATCATGCCCAAAACATTAATTAAGAAGAAACATAACAACTATGTGTTGAAACGCACTCTAGGTTCATTTAGCTGTCACACCCTCCGTTAAGGTTGCCAACCGTATTCTAAAATAGATTATTGTAGTTTTTTTTCTTCTGAGTGTTCTCTGTAATCTATAACCCTAATAGAGTCTTTGAGATGGGAAAAACATGAGTACGCTAAAATACTCTTTTTACGTAAATTGACTTTTTTGAGGCAAGTGATTTTGTTTTTCTATATTTTCCACTGTGAGACTTGACGATTTGTTGGTTATGAATGTGAAGTGGCGAGAAGAGAGGAACAAGGCTTTATTAAATTAAAGTTGATTAAAATGAGCTTCTGATCTTATATATTAACGTAGAATTAGAATGTTTGGAGTCCTACTATCTAGTAAAATCAATAAAAAATCATAAAAAATAGAATAAATGGTACTCTATTTTAGTACTCTTTATTTATTCTCTCTAAAATCAGAAATTCTCAACTTTGTCTAGAAAAAGTTGGCAACCCTACCCTCCGCGCATCACAAACCAAACCACTGTCTACTTGTCCAGTGTCCTGTCAGTCTGTCACTTCTGTCAGTGTCATTATGTCATCGCCTGTAGAGTGACTTCGTTCGAGGTTAGAAAAAAACAACCTCTTCCTAGCTTTACTTTCGATGATATCGCACATATTAAAGAGAACCATGTCTAAAGATACTGTTAGTAGAATTATAAACAATGCTGAAACAGCTGAAAAGAGACTGGCGGAGTTTAGAAGCAAGGTATTTATTTGAATCTTTCCTAAAACATCCAACTCATACCTACATCTATGATCCAACATCACCAAACTGCTGAGCAAAGGCCTCTTTCATTTGTAAAGTTTTTCAAATATAACTAGATTATACGGAATTAAGATGTTAAAGCTACAATTAAATGTTTTACTTTTCAGTTAGATGAAATTAAGAAAGCCAAAATTGAAGAAAAAGTAAAAGAACTTACACAGGAAAATAAAGTTCTAGTTGCTAAAGTGGAAACTGCTAGGGCCGAATTAATAAGGTTGGAAACAACGAACGGTAAAAAACAATACACTATACCAGGGAAGATGCCAGGGCCATCTGTTGCTACATGTAAGACAGAGGATATAACACCCAAATCAGAAAAACAGCCAGTTGTGAAAAAAGTGAAAGACACCAAGAAAATCAAGGAGAAACCAGAGTCCTCCAATGAGACTGTAGTTGATATTAGGAAGCTGGATTTCAGAATTGGAAAGATTGTTGATATAAACAAACATCCTGATGCTGATTCATTATATGTGGAACAAATTGACTGTGGTGAAGACAAACCTCGAACTGTTGTATCTGGTCTTGTAAATCATATACCAATTGAGGAGATGCAAGATAGAATTGTCATGATACTTGCTAATTTGAAACCAGTCAAGGTAAAACCAGTCAGTTTAATGTAACCGTCTAATTTATAAGCAAATAAATTGTGACATATTTTTTTTATCATTTTCAGATGAGGGGAGTGACTTCAGAAGCTATGGTAATGTGTGCTTCATCTTCAGAAAAAGTAGAAGTCCTGGTACCACCTAGTGGAGCAGTTCCTGGAGATTTGGTTGAATGTGAGGGCTACCCTCGAGAGCCAGAAGCTATACTGAACCCCAAGAAAAAAATATTTGAGACTTGTGCTCCTGATCTCTTAACAAATAACGACAAAGTTGCATGCTATAAAGGAAGTCCATTAATGATTCCAGGAAAGGGAGTAATAGTGGCACCAACTCTAAAGGGAGTTAATGTAAAATGATTATAAATAATATATATTTCACAAAATCCAATGTATTTTCTGGTCAATATGACTTTCCATCTATCTACACAAGTGTACACCCCAGCTGTGTGCCTTTTTTTTGTGTTAGCTAGTTGGAATCTCCAGACTGGGCAATGGTGCCCCTTCTCCTTCCCCTCTACCCTCCCCCTATGCCCTTTATCCATTTACAACTCTAGTTATTATAAAATAAGTAAAACCACAAAGGCCCATGAGGCTCAAATCTCTTTTGAACCATTTCTTGTAGTTAAAACCCATATTCCCCCCAATTTTATGCTGGTGTCATATCCTACAATATATTTTAGGTTTTTTTTTCTTGGGAATTCTAAATAAAGATGCATTAAGTCACTGGACTAAATTCTGTTAGATGTGTAACTAAACATAAGACTTAAATAAAAACATAAAATCAGTGGTTTGTTTTGTTACTAAAAACAAAAATAAAACTACATTATAAGCAATATCAACAATATTTATATTACATTTCTATGTGATTTCTATGCAACAATTTGATGTCATTATTCACTATGTAGAAATTTCATTTCAGATAGAAAAATAGATGTGACATAACATTAACATCCAAGACCACAAAAACTCCACTCATTGAAGTCTTTACGCTAATGGGGCGAATGAATAGTTATAATTCTCTCATTTTTATATTTAATTCCTTGATTTGTGGTCTTGTTTGGATATTTGTATTATAAATTGGTGTTGGTTACAAAATTTTAACATGTGTAACTATAATCTTGTATGCTACATTTTGAAGAAAAATCCTTGAAAAATTACCTACTTCAACATCAACATTATTATGAGCCATTAAGAAAATATTTCTTTATAATTAATTAACAAATGTGCAGGCAAGCTCGGTCCAAAGTGAATGAATATACATCGATTTTAATTAAATCTATTACATTTATATTAATATTATGGTCTAATATTAGCAGTATTATGTACTTCTTATATTCACTTTTATTGGTGGAATTTAGGTTACTTTATAAAAGAAGCTAACATAAATAGATTTCATTAACTTTTTTTAAATAAATTGAGTTTTGCAGGTGTTCCTAAAATTCCGTACCAGCAACAATTGAGCCATCCTGTTTTTTCTTTTACTTTGTATTTTATTTTTGAAGGAGTTCTTAAAATAAATTATGAGTAAGATAGATTTTAAATTACAAGATAGACCCACAATTGCAACAATCGCGGTTGATTTTCTGTCAAGTTCCATTCTCTATCTTGGAAGATCAATAGATTTTGTGAAAATATCCATTCCAATCACGGTTATCGAGGGATATGCCTTGGGGGCGTGGCACGTGCCGCCTCAATAGTATAAAATTGGTATTATGTTCGAACGGCGGCTGTACGCTTCATTCAGTCTAGGGATGTGACAGTATACATAAAAAATCGATTATTAATTAATAGATTGTTTTGCCTAGTAATAAAATAGATTAAAAAATAATCGACTTTTTTAATAAAAATTAATAGATTTTATTAAAATAATCGACTTGTTCCTAATATTTTGATAGATTAAATGAAACGCATGAAATATCGATAATCACTCCATCACAGCGTTCACAGCTCAGTTTTATTAATTTAATAATCAACAAGATAAACATTAATTTAAATATCACACAAAAGAAAAACATGTCTGCTTTCGCAGGAATAAATTTTAATAAGGTGAATGTAGTGTTATAGTAGCCCGCGAAATTCAAATTTTCTTGGATCAAAAGAGAGAAAATCTAAAAAATCGGCAGTGAATAAAAATCGATTTTTTATTAATTGATTTTTTCTATAATCGATTACTTTTTCACATCCCTAATTCAGTCGCCTTGCGACTGCGTACAATGCACTATAGATGCGTAAAAAACCAAAGTGCCAAGTTGTGCAGTAATTATTGTAAAAATAGGCCAAATACCATCAACCTGAAGACAAATGGCGTGTCCTACCACCGTTAAGCAAACAATTAAGTCACTGTTTTATATTTTAAATCAATTTTTAAATGATTTACTAACTTACGTCCGGAGCGACACGAACTAACCCGAATCTTCCCGAACGCAACGAACGTTTTGGATTTAGAGAGGTGCAATCGTTTGCGTGCGGCTGATTTGATCGATTTGCGTATTATTGCAGTTGAATATTTTTTACAGAACTCAATGGATATTCTCGTATTACATGTATAGTAAAAGATTTTTAGAAAGAAATTAGTTATTAATTTAATGTTGTTTGAACCAAATTAAGACATTGTTATTCCAATACAGTTATTTGTGAAGTGTAAAAACTTAAATTAATATTATGCCTAAATATTTTGACAAATGAACAGTTTTTAATTTATAGTAATAATTTAAATATATATTATGTTTCATCCAATTATTTTTGAGTTTGAACATTAACTCAGCTGAATTAAACCAAACCTGAATGTAGGTAGGCACTTTTGATTAAAATATTTTTTTTAAAGATTAAGAGCGTTATCCTGAAAGTTGGCAACGTCGCAAATAGCTGTCAAATATTTACCTGTTTTTATTAATTTGTTAATATTACTGTATGGAAGTATGAAATATCGCTAACTAGTGACCTAAAGTATGAATAATGATTTGCAATTATAACACCAAATTTGATGTTGTAACCGTTTCACATGTAAAAAGGGCATTTGGAAAGTTTCCAAGTTCTTTTTTTACATCTAAAACTAAATATTCGGTGTTAAGATATTAATGATTGCTTTTCATAATCAATATTTTAGGTCACTAGTTAGCGATATTTCATATTTCCATACAGCAATTTCGCCAAATTAATCAAAACAGTGAAATATTTGACAGTTATTTGCGACGTTGCCCATTTTCAGAATAAACGCTCTTAAGTAATAAATTATATAATTATACAGCATGATATTTCCGACAGCGTTCCCTTTAACCGGTAATACAATATTAAAAAAAATATTCTTATTTTATTTTACTAAAAGTAAACTATATTTTCGGATAGATTTATAAAAAAAGAAATTATTTAAAGAAAATTAAACGAAGTTCATAAAATACAAGAATGTGCTAAAATTTAATATCGATAAAAATTATCGACCATCGCTTTCGACTCCCTAATTGCATGCGTGTGCATTGGATGTTCGCAAATAGCAAGTGTTTACAAGTGAATGCCCCGCCCATTCTATGTATGTGTGCTATTAGAAATTGATTTAGTGTAGCTGCTTTCTTCTTAGTGTGCGTGTTCAAATTTTAAGTGTGTGTCATAAGCAGAGATCGGATATTCGGATGCATATTTACCTAAAGATAATTTTTAGCTATGAAAGTATGGAAGCGGCTTTATAAATTAGATGTAATATTTATTAAAAACCCCGGGATTCTTGGATTGCATAACTATTCAGATGTGTATTAATTTAAAATTAATGTTTAACCCGATACAAATATGTGTATGTACTGGAGGAGGGGTGGTTTGTATTAGTTAAAACAAAAAATAAACAAATTACTTATCTAAATTAAGACTTTTTCGATACAAAAGCGCATTCCATGTTAGCCAACATCTCAACTTTAGGTGAATATGCATCCGAATATCCGATCTCTGGTCATAAATACACTATTTGTTGTTGTAATTATTTGGGTGGGAGATAAGCGGCGACACTAGGATTCCTTACTATTCCGCAATGAAGGCATATCTCTGGTTATCTATGATTCCAATAAACAACGTAACGGGTTTAGATAACGGCATTTCATAATTTCGTCGATCAAGAACGGCAAACTGTTTCTTTTATCCTATCAAAGGAGCAACCCTCAGGTGAGGATAGTACTTATTATCTTATCCTAGTATAGCAAGTTTTTTAGCGAACCACTCTTCCTTAGGGTTCCTGGTTAGGCCATAGAACTCAGGGCCCTAATTCACTATGACCACTTAAAGATTCCTTACTTCGAAACCACGTCAATTTCTTAGATCACACATCTGCTAATAAATAACGACAAATTGTCTTGGAACATACAGAATATGAAATTTCGATTCCTTACCGTTACATTGGTTTCTACAAACCACGATATTGACGTAGTTTGAACGTAGTAAGATTCCGCGGGGAATCATTATAACCATACAGAATTGGGGCCCTGGCCATACTGTTCGCTACGCTTCCACGCGGCTTTCAGCTTTTGTTCGCATCGGATTGTGCGTCAAATGTGCATAGAGGTCCAAAATGTATAGGTAAATATTTCGGATGCAGCTTGTGCCTGACGACCAATCACTAGACACCGAGCTTTAACTTAAAATAGGCGGTATTTAAGCACTGGAGCTCGAAAAAAAGATTGGTACTTTGAAAAAGCATTTTATCAGTAGGTACAAATTATAATTATCATACAACCCGAGTTAATGGATGCAAACTTTACCCCAAATTCGTGATTCTGATAACCCGAAACTTCTTACTTTCTGGTCATGGAATCTTACTTAAGTGAAGATGCAATCACACGACACCATACGGGTCAAGGTAAAAAAATATAATATGCTCTGATGCAGCTATGCACTTATTTGTTACATTACGAAAGCGTCCACTACCGTACTTTCTAATTCAATGAAGGAAGAAGTGCTTCACAAATCACATTAAAGAAGAATTCTTTTTTGAGTGCCAATGTTGTACTTACGAATTATCTGAAATATCAGTGTTCAATGTTGAACGGTGATAAACTGCTTTTATTTATAATAAAAACGAGCCAATTCTTTGTGCGATATGATCAGAATATACGTGTACATAATATATAGTTACCTACTACTGTAAAGTGAAATGGTTAATAACCTCACTAAAATTTAACAAATTTAAATATCTCTGTTAAATTAATTTACATGGTCAAGTTAGCTAAGTACAATATTTCGTTACTCCGCTCTTAAATTTTATCTCATCATTTAGATTAATGCATGAATGGGATTCTAGATTTTAAGTTTGTACTTTAATGATAGCTAAAGTCAGAGAACTTGATTGTTGAGAAGATTGACCGACTACAGCAAATTCCCGTGTTAGTGATGATTTATGCTAGTTTATTCCGGTGAGACATTTATCCAAAACTTCGCGAAAATTATGTATGAAGCCGCAAATTCTCAACAATCATATTTCCTAACTTTAGTTAGGTAGGTATCTTACTGCATATAAACCTATTATATTAATCCGTAAATTTTGGGCGTGAATTACCTACAACTTAGAGACACATTCATAATATATGTATTACATAACTAGTGATCCCAAGAAGTATTAATTACTTCAATAAAACTGATATATTTATGTACTCGACTGTACAAGACAACAACAGTGAGTTGAACGAAACAACAACGATGGCTCGTGTTGAGGCGCCCGCAGACATCCAATAATAGTATTGTACAACATCACACTTGCCTTCCCCAAAGGGTTAAGCAGAGATATACGTAAAGTGCACCCACATTTCGCTATTACTTACATAATATGGTGTTACTATGCGAACTACCTATATTTAGTTGGGGTAGTTTTTACCGCCAATTATTCTCCATTTTAGAACAGTTAGTTCTGCAGACCACCTCAACTATCCTCCAGCTCAATCATTTCATACGTCAGAACTTGAGAAATATCACTTGAACTGGTTGTCTGCGAACGCCCTTAGCCATAGCCCAGCACTTAAAAAAAAAACGCAAATATGTTTTTTTTGCAATATTCAATATTACAGATATAAAAATACAAGATCAACTTGGACAATGAAGTTATACACATTCAGAATGATATTTGGCGATGGAACTCCAGAGTGAGAACCGAATCTATGATAAATATGATAATACAGCAATGGGATCAAAGGAACCATGAGCCTAATTTTGAAGAAAATTGCAACTATTTAACACCTTGTTTATCAGAAATCGTAAAAAATCTTAATGTTTCTTCCATAAATATACTATCCTATAAATATTGCACTGAAGAATAGTGTAATTTTGGAGAGGGATAGATTACGTATCAAACAGCAAGAAGAGGACTATGTCAGGACTCATAGAAAATGGATTTAAAGATCAGCACCCTAATTGCGTAACTCACGATTCATCATAATTTGTTTCGTTTTGAAACAGATGGCTAAACCATTGCTTCATATGTTCGAAAAATGTGTCTGTTAACAACGTAAATAACGCAATGAATATTGTTGAACTGTCAATACGAAACAGATTATGATTAATCGAGAGTTACACAATTAGGATGCTGGATGGGCTTGGGGTTTAATTTCACACGAAAAGCTCATGGTTATATTTATCTACTATCACAAAATCCCCCTGTTTTCCCAAAAGGGGTTGGCAAACTTGTAATAGGATTGTCACATTTCGTCAGGATGGTCAGATATTAGTCATACTCCCAAGTAATATTGGGCGAGCGTATTTCTACAGGGCAAACATCCGGCTGTTACTGAGGCCGAGGCACATAGACGTTCCCTAGCTACACTACATGAAGTGTAGCTAAGGCTAAGCAGTATCCCTGTCACTGTCGCGCAGCTTTCAAACTACAAGAGAAAGACAGAAACGCGACCACCTAAGTTCAGCCAAAGCACATGCTAATTAATGTTTATTTAACTCGGCAAAAAAATCCTTCTGTAAAAATCCAACTGGCAGCGTTAAGGGGGAGCACATATAAAATTTATTTTTGCCTGTATCTGTTATTTTTCGTATATATTACTATAATGAATCTTAAAAATTATTTACATTATACTACAGTATTTGAAAGCAGGTATCCGGTTCAATTTTATCTCCTATATACCTTATTATAATACATCATAATAATATATATAATGGTATGCCGCACCCATTTACATGCACATTTTGTTTTTCAGATATGTTTGATGTTGAAATTGTGAAAATGTTATAAATTCTTAAATCTTAATCTAAGTATACATATTAAGATTTATGTTTTATTTAATATCAATTCCTTCAGTTGATAAAACTGTAGTCAAAAGAATTACATTTAAATTTGGTAAAACATGACGAGGTACAGACTGCAAGCACTTAGCGATCGTAATATTTACCATAACCACAGATAAAATATTTTAGGTCAATGTTTGGAAATCTCTCATAAAGCTTATGGTTTTGGTAAATAAAATCACCGCAGGTGTTGCTATGCACTTTTAAAATATTATGCTAAATACACCTTACAAGTTCTAAGACGAAGATAAATCTACACAATCCTAAGTTTAATCCCGAATGTAACGTTACGTTAAGAATAAAACCTTCTAATCTTTGGTAGAAAACCAATCACCATATTATATTTTCTAAACTATTTATTTATCGTAGTAAATAAAATACAATAAGTATAAAAATATATGAATATAGATGACAGCCACCATAGAATGAAAATAATACAGATTTGTATAACTAGTTACGTAGATAGTTGTATGCAAAGAATATTTTAATAGATGGTATTATTATATTAGTAATTATTATTAAATAGTTTGGCATAGGGACTTGCTCAATCTACAGCATAATACTGAATAGATGTTGTTATGGAACATAGAGAGTTAGTCAATGTTGATAGCAGTACGTCCAGTTCATTTCTTATTTTCGAAAATATTAAATATTCTTTAAAAAATGGAAGTGCAATAGTTATGGACTTTTAGTTTTGCAGTTCATTTTGATTTATTATGAATTTAAAAAGAAATAATGTTGTATATAGGTCATTTATTTTAAATATTTGTTTTCTAATTAAAGCAATAGATTGATAAATTAAGGTAAAATCCATAAATAGGAAGTAAAGCACGGGGAATGGCACAGTTAATTTTCGGTGATAACTACAACATAATTGTTTTATAAAGTATCTAACCTAACTCATTACATAGTTAAGTATAAAATCATCTAACACAAATAACAAAAATAAATGAAAACTGTTTCGCTTAATCTAGATCCTAATAATACTAAATGACATTTCTACATGACAAGAACCATATTGAGGGTAATTGAAAAATGAATTATGCTTTTATGAGCAAGTTAGGCCTTATTGATATGAAATAATTATGAGTAAAACACCACCATTATAAAATTACTAGTTTTTTCGACAAAATGTCGTTATTTCATTTGGATAAAGTTAATCAATGTAAAACACTCCAAATTGTCAGGTGGTGAAATACAGATATGGTAAAATGAATCAGGTGACGCGATGAAGTGAATACATGATTCTCTATAAAAATAGATTAAATTGTTTTTTTATTATTATTTAGTATTGATTTTTTTTTATATATTTCATTATCTAGCTTAAACGTCTCATAAAAATTGCAAAAAAAATATACATACCTTGATAGGAGAAATATAACAATATTTTCTGTTACGTATCTCTGATGGCAAAAAGGTGGAAGTAATTCGTGGTGTCGCTGTCTTTTTTTTAAGTCAGTTACTTACATTTAACTTTTATGCTTAAATCGAATGCTACTGTCTTATAAAAATATAAACAATTTTTCCATTACAAGAACAACATCAAAATAAAAGAAATTTGAAACAACTAATGACTATGAGTATCTATAAAGAAAAAAACTATTACGAAAAATACTTATAGGTAGAGGGTAATACTTTACAAAAATAAATATCATTTCTAACAAGTTTAATAAGATATATGAGGGAAATAAAAATATTTGTGTCCGACCGAAAATTTGGTCTCGGCCAATTTCGGCCAAATAATCCGAATGTCGCAGTTTTGGTGTCGGCCAAAGAGTAGCCGAATCTTCGTCCCGAGCAAAACTGGAATATGGCGTTCGTGAGCGCCAGCTCAGATTTTGATAGCATACGAACGACTGACAGACAGCAAAGACTTAGTAGTTGGGTCCCGTTTCCACCCATTTTGTACAAAACCCAAAAAAATTGTCCTTGAAGTTCTTAACAGACATGCTGCTTTTAGTATCGGCGTGTAGAGATTTATTAGCTTTCTGATAGATTGATACAAGCTCTAACGGCAACAGGAGATGCACCTTAGCGATTTTGCGTTCGGTTACAATAACAAAATCACACGTTTCAGCGATTACTCGGACGCTGCATCATGTGTTACAGACATGTTCCGTTTGAGAACGGTTTAAAAATTGCGTCTTCTAATGATGCTGAATTGTTTGGCTAAGAGATAAAGTATTTTCGATAGGTCTATCGAGCTCTCGAAACGCGATTAAATCGCTAATTGCTAACGCCAAAATTATGCGGTAATAAGAGTCGAATGCAGCAACTGAATAATTGCTACTGTTAGCGATTAGCGATGTATCTGCTAAGGCCCTTATTTAAGTTAGGGCTTATTTTTTAATCGTCATTTTACAATGTTGACAGTTTTTCACACAAAATCTGCTAAGGTATCAATTTATTTTCTTTGGATAAAAGAAGTCTGACATGCAAAATCAGACCTTACTGCAATTATTATTTGTAACTAATCTACAAAAGCGACGGGTCTTAGAAAATAATGTAATTTAATTACCTAACTTTTTAACAACTTCATAAGTTTCGGTCTCGGCCGAAACTAGAAAAGGGGCCGAAAGTTCTGTTTCGGTTGAAAATCTTGTTTCGGTCAGACACTAAAAAATATTGCACTTTAACAAGCATAAGAATGATAACGTAATGGCACAGGGAAGTATTAAAAGTTAGGAGTATACAGGTGGGCAAATCATTTTCTTATAATAAGCCGTTGTACGGTCAACCGCACGTTAGTAGTATTGCTTGATCTAGGAATTATTTCTAAGATAAAAAGAAGCTGTCAATGTCAAATTATTACCACAGGCGTGAAGTTGACTGTACCTGCTTTGCCTTCTATAATAAATATTTCTGAGGAAGACGACTTTCATTTGTCACAACAGTAAAGCTCTTTTCCGCATATTTTTATGAACTGCAGCTGATTTAAATGTTTTTATTAATAGTTTAATACTCCGTAAAAAATCGATATTATCGTACGTGACAAGCAATAAAAAAAAGGTCGTTTTATCCAACCAACGTTTAGTAATGAATGATAGATGTGGAATGTCTTAACTAGAATGATCTTGCTCTTGATGACATAATGCATAAACATTTAAAAAAACTTCCAATCAAATTCATTAGTCTGCGCAGCACTAGCAGTCACAAAAGTGAGCTTTAAAAAAAAAACAACAATGCGAACACAATTATAAATGATAATTGATAACTAATACTTAAAAGTTCGTATCGATTCAACATAAATTGGTTTTTAAACCGTTGATTATGTAAATGAGTCTCATAACATTATGGACTTACAAAAACTTGGGTGTTTATGCTATGAAACATGTACTTACATGATCGTCTATAATGTACCCATTGACGATTTGCCATTGTTAATTGTACGCCTAAAGGTACTTCAAAGTTGTGTCGGTGGGAAACGCCGCTGGGGTTGACTACGACGCTTCGCCAGGGTTGACTGTGATACGGGTCCCAAAACTTGCGGTGTCAGTGGCGATGCAGTCATTGCCTAGGGAGGAAACACAAATAGTGTTGAAGTTCAGCAAATACATCTTAATTGGCTAGCAGGACTGGGCGACAAATATACGACATATACACACAACACACACATAATGTTTAACATGATTTGGTGCGTAGAACCAAGATAGATGTAGTAACTCCAAGCGCATTCGCAACTATTATTATATTGACATAGATTTAAATAAATTTAATGTGCGTGCGTCTATTTTGGTTCGTCGTAAACAGCTAGCCTTAAGTACCTATCTATTATGTGGTGTAGGTATCTAGTAGACGACCGCGGGGAAAACACGGAACTCAATTGAGTCCATTTAATGGTCCTTCGAGCCGGATCATTGAAGGGGTTCAATACGGTATTTTAAATATATTATTCAGATAGCTTAGACAAAATACAGTCGAAAAATGTTAGTTTTAGTTAATGAAATAACAAAATAAATGATAAAATACAATTGAAAGATTTCAGTTTTTTTAATCCTTTTTTGAACACCATGAAATAATAGCCACCATGTTATTACGTCATACGACATGTCAACTGAGCAACTTTGTACTTTTATTATTTTCGTAACCAAAGTAATTTTTATTTAAATTATATTTTGCATTCAGGAATAGCAACTAATTTTTAATTATAAACAATTATACTCGTATATGTTATAAAATATCAGCGCATTTGTTTATACAGGAGAAATTTTTCGTGAGTTATACAAAAAAAACAGCTGTTTCATAGAAAAGTGCAAAACGCGGTCAAAATGTATGGAACAGCGGATTTATTTTTTTGTATAACCGACGAAAAATTTCTGCGTTGGAGATTGTAGAATGATATGCTGAATCGATACCGACGAAAAATTTCGTCAAATTACGCGCGTTTGAAAATGCTAACTTTAATGCATTTTTATGGCACTAATCGATTAAATAAAAATGCTGTTTTTTTGTGGTTTAATGGCACTCTAGAATCGAAATAAGATACTTTTCAAAAATGGGTGTAATACCCTATTGGGACGGGATCCAGACTTTATAATAAAAGAAGTGGGCTGAAAATAGGTATAACAGTACCATAAGTAATAATGATCAAAGTATAATATTGAAAATGATATAGAGAACTGCCCTTAGTGTACGGTATGTGAGCTGAGTGCGTGGGAGGGCGCGCAGCAGCGCTCGCGTACCCTGTCCGGTAGTCCAGGTTGCGACTACCCCGCGGTCATTAACGCGCATATGTTATGTGTACCTGGAAGGTGAGGAGGTCCACAGCGCTGCGCCGGCGCAGCTGCAGTAGCTACAGTAGTGTACCTGGAAGGTGAGGTCGACGGCGCGGCGCAGGTCGGCGGCGGGCGGCTCGTGGTCGGGCGCGGGCGGCGCGGGCGGGTGCGGCGCGGGCGGCGGCGCGCTGATCCACGGCTCGCGCACGAGCGAGGCGGCGCGCGGGCGCTGCGCCGGCGCAGCTGCAGTAGCTACAGTAGTGTACCTGGAAGGTGAGGTCGACGGCGCGGCGCAGGTCGGCGGCGGGCGGCTCGTGGTCGGGCGCGGGCGGCGCGGGCGGGTGCGGCGCGGGCGGCGGCGCGCTGATCCACGGCTCGCGCACGAGCGAGGCGGCGCGCGGGCGCTGCGCCGGCGCAGCTGCAGTAGCTACAGTAGTGTACCTGGAAGGTGAGGTCGACGGCGCGGCGCAGGTCGGCGGCGGGCGGCTCGTGGTCGGGCGCGGGCGGCGCGGGCGGGTGCGGCGCGGGCGGCGGCGCGCTGATCCACGGCTCGCGCACGAGCGAGGCGGCGCGCGGGCGCTGCGCCGGCTCCAGCTGCAGCATGCGCCGCACACAGGCGCGCGCGCCCGCCGACACGTGGCGCCACACGCCAGTTGACAGCTCCACCTGTAACCACAAATCATAATCATTACAATGCAACAAGGATATTTTGACGCCTGAAGGACATTGACAGGAGGGCTTTGTTGGTAAACACTCGAGATATTCATCATCATCATTCATTTCAGCCGATAGACGTCCGTTGCTGGACACAGGCCTCCCCAAAAAACTGGAAGGGTTTGCCGTAATCGCCACGCTTGGCAGGCGGGTTGGCGATCGCAGTATGGTGGTAATTTGCATAGAAAACGCTGCTGCCTATTCTCTAGTAAGTCCCTTAGTAGTAGAAGTTAGTAGAAGCCCAAATAAATTACTTCCACATAGCCAGAGACTGCATTTGTATAGCAGGAATTCCAATTATATGGCAATCAAAATTTTCAACAATTTACCTTCTCGCATCAGAGTGCTGCCTACTAATAAATTTAAGAAAGCAATATTTGCCTGGCTTTTAGACAACTGTTTTTATTCAGTTCACGATTTTTTTAATTATAAATTTTGACATTACATGTAATCAGTAGGTACTTAGTGTGGATTGACTTTTTAAATTTAAGGCATTGACATTTCATTCATAAATATATTTAAGTTTTTGTTTCTAATTAATAAAATTTGACATTGTATTAAAAAATAATAGTTACCCATAGTCATTTCAAACTAAATGGGAATTGTACTTTAATTTAAATATTTCTACACCGGCAACGGTAGTATATGTGAAGCTTTTTAGTAATATTAAGATCATAATGTATGATCATCATAATCTATGTAAAAAACTGGTATTCAGCTGCATCCGGTTAGACTGAAAGCCAACCCCAGTATAGTTAGAAAAAGGCTAGGATTATGATGATGATAAAGACTGCGACGGCTCCAACCGTTGATAACCGTTGCTCACAGGTTTGCTTCCTCAATTTAAATTGTGTGGGAAAGTGAGATGCAAAATGATTCATAAGAAATAATAATCATGAAATGATGTGATTTTTTTGTCTGCGCGTTATGTTATTATAGTATCAATGATAATTTACCTTTCCCGATTCAATTCTCGCTAAAATAGCTTCCGGGGTATCATCTCCAGTCGAAGCGAATGGTGTTCTTCCAGATAGCATTATATAAGCCAGCACACCTGTAATCATTATATTAAAAACCATTTCTTTATACACTTTACATTGTTTGCACTTCATAATGAGTTTGTTTAGTTGCTATAGTTATATTCATTTAGCTATTGAGGTTCATGCAACAGCAAATTTTTGGTAAGAGTTTCTGAACTCGATATAGGCGTTAAAATGGCGTATAGAACTTTTGAAAGAGACTGTCACACATGTACGAGTATGAGCGACAGAGATGACTCTCTACAAACCCAAACTTTTTCTGAAACTCGATAAACCGTATTTATGGCTGCATAGGGCACAAATGTATATATAATCGGGTATATAAATAACTTTTAATAAATTTTTATGGTTCGAAATTAGCTTGGGGAGAATGATATCAACTTAGTTAGAACAAAGATAACCTTGCAACTAGTGGGTCACTTGCAACAAACAAATTATTGCTTTGCTGATAATACAGATCAGCCCAACTTAAATGATTAGTTTGAACTATTTAGTACTACATTTACTACTATTTAAATAGAAGATACAATAATTTATTCTTGGCCGTGCTAGAAATTGAACTCAAGACTTTAATACACTATTTAAACAACATTAAATAACATTTTATAGATACAGTCACATCAAAAATATGTTTACCACCTTACGAGCTATTTCTGGCAGCTCATTGTAATGAGCTAATCATCGCTCATTGTAATTGTAGTGAGCAACGTGTACGTTGGAATCTGTTTTACCGACTCAAGATTATACATCGTAACGCCAAGACTGCAGAATGACATTCAGCCATCTTCATTAAATGTAGGTACCGGCCGAATTAAAAATGTGACCCTGACAATGTTTATTTTTTATTTATGATAATAAGAGTGTGACTACGGAGATGATGACTAATAGACAGGGACCAAATTACCGGTATTTTTTTATGTAACGTTACCAATTACCGTTATGTTAACGATAAACAAGTAACGATAATAATACCGATACCCAAAGTCAGTTAACGTTATCTAATTACCAGTAATAGTATCGGTAAAAGTAACAATTCTTATACCGTGCTGCATAAAATTATAATAAACGGAGACTCAAATTGAAAAAAATATATATACTAAAATTAGCTGCAACCTAATATTTCTACAGTTTGTAACAAAAACCCTGTCCGATCCAGTAAAGGCGTATTCCTGGTTCAACATACGCACTAGAAAAAATTGTTTTAAAAATTTAACTCATAAAACCCAAAAGTTATTGATTTTTATTTTTATAATCCATGCGAAATTTAACACTGAATATGGCAAATTTTCATAAGTTGACAACACTCCACCCGGCGGCAAAATCTTTTTATTTTTACCTATTTTTATTTCAAAGAACACCGCCCTACACTACCGCGTCGTAGGCACTCTTTCAACTAGTCGCCGACTCTTTGATCTTGCCGACTGGCTGCCTGCCGGCCGGCGCGCTACTTGTTTTGTTGCCAGTCTGTCGTGGAGTTAGCTTTCGATCGGACGTCCGTACGTATCACGTGCCGCTATCGTTTTGCGAATGAGGTATTCCAATTAGGACCATTTTAATATGTTGATGTGCTTAGGCAAGACCGACTGTCATTATGCAGCTGCGCGTAAGAACGTATGAGGTGCGTTTCGCAAATAGGCCAGGTGTGACAGTACCTCGGAGCGTGCGTTCCACCGCCTGCATAACCGTGTGTAAACCACAGGCAGTTTTCAAGCGCATACCGCGCTGAAAGACCACGAGAGTGCAACGTGGAAATCAAGTAACAAGTGGGGGATATTTTTACCGCGGACCCCACGTGTGTGAAAAGGTGTCGAATGTGTATCAGTGTTGGAGATAGACATGCGCAGCACGATCGCCGAAGTATGCAACAACAACACGTGAATGTTTTAATGAACTGATACCTACAGTCGGTAAGTACATTACCAAAAGTAAATCACATTTAAAAAAACCCTTATCAAGGCTACGTTTAATTTAATTAATTGTTTCTTGATAAACAGATTTAGGTCTGAAATCCGGATCACTATGCCTACCAACAATATCAGCTGATACCTACGGGTATGACGTAGCCGTAGGTAACTTTGTCGAGCCATCAGCGTTGCCTTTAATCAGTTTTTGTTACATGCTGTATAAAACAAGATATTTCTGTCTCCAAAAAGGTTGACCTTGACAGCGCCTTTATGAGGCACATCAGATATGAGAAAGGTTTTAATATTGTATCCAGAAATGTGTGGTCGACTGTACCTACATACAGACATAAGATAAATTAAAAACTTTTTCCAAAAAAAAAAACAACCGACTTCCATCAAATCTTCACCAAATTGAAATGAGACCACTACGAGAAAGTACTCTTCCAAAAAATACCTAAATCGCTTTGTGTGCCTATAAAATTTGAAGAGTTCTCTCTATTTCTCCAGGATCCCATCATCAGATCCTGACTTAATGATCATGGGACCACCTGGGAAGTATACCCTTTCAAACAAAAAAAAACAAAATCCAAATCGGTCCAGCCATCTTCGAGTAATCGGGGAACATACATAAAAAATAAAAATAAAAGTTTCCGACGAATTGATAACCTCCTCCTTTTTGAAGTCGGTTAAAAAGTAACAATATACCTAGTTATAATAATACGGTTTAAGTTGAAAGGTTGAAACTTCTTTCGGGCCACAATAATATTTTTTTACACAAGCAACTAGTTGATAAATCAAAGGTAATCAATCAGTAGACGTAGGTATGTTTGGCGTAAGCGACGCGATGTTTGTGTGCCGTATGATTATGAAATGAAACGCGCGAGCGCGAATCCTATCGTATTCATATCTTTCCGATCGTCGTAATATGAGTTGTTGCCGCTCCGCTTAGAAGAGCCGAACGCAAGGCCGCGAGGCGCTTGCCACGGTTTGGCAACATCGCACAAAATGTTACTTATTGTTAGATTTTAGCGAAGTAAAGATATTGGTAATGCTATTTAAATACCGGTAAATCCTATGATTTAACGGTAATTTTAACGTTAAATACGGATGAACGGAACGATGGTAGTTTTACCGGTATTTTATTGGTAACGGTAACCGTCCCTGCTAATAGAGAAGTGTGGCAGAAAAAGACATGTTGCGCCGACACCTAATAAATTGGAATAAAGGCAGGAGAAAGACGATGATAATAAGAATAATGGCCAGGCCATTAAAAAGGTGTCAGGTTGATGTCGACACGACATTGGTCAAAGGCCTGATACTTTGTTTTTTTTTTCTTTTTCTTTTCAAGTAACTAGCTTCTGCCCGCGACTTCGTTCGCGTGGAAGTCGTAAGATACTAAAATAACGCCCCGACCAGACGCGGCGGGTGGGTCATTCATAGAATAGGGAGTAGGTAAAAGTTTTATGCAAAATGTAATAACGCCTCGACCAGACGCGGCGGGTGGGTCGCTCATAGAATAGGCAGTAAAAGTTTTATGCAAAATGTCTCAAGCAATGTTAAAATTATAATAATAACATTAAATAAAAAACATTTCATTAAAAAACAATTTAGTTTCTATAGCATCTACTAAAATAATTTAGAAATTCGTACCTAAGCTCCAAATATCGCAAGCAGCGTCGTAACCAGCACGTTTTAGCACCTCGGGAGCGACAAAGTTAGCAGTGTAACATGGCGTCATCAGTAGGCCGTTTTCAGCGCGCAACTGTTTCGCCAAACCAAAGTCGACTAGACGAATGTCCTCAGGCCTCTTGTCTGCCGTTGCAAATAATATGTTCGAAGGTTTTATATCTCTGAAAAATAATAATATCTTTAATTTGTATTACAGCCTTCTCATTTTCTAAAAACCAAAACTCGTTAAATAATTCCAGATCGGGACCCGTTCCGGAGTTTGGTTCCAAGTTTTGAATGAATGAATGAATGTATTTATTTGCCAGAAACACGGTACATAAAGGATGTTCCGGAAAAAAAAACATTCCGATATTGTATGCTATCAAAAAATTCTAGTACTAGCAACTCATTGCTTTTTATCACGAAACAGACGATAAATACATTACCTATGCACGACGGTGTGTCTGTGTAGATAATGTATGGCGTGCAGGACATTCCTCAGTATGGGTGCAGCCTCATGTTCGGGCAGGTAGCGGCGTTGTGTGATGTGTTCCAGCAACTCGCCGCCGCGGCAGAGTTCTGTCACAGCGAGGATCCGGCCTCCCTCTTCGTACACACCTCGCAGAGTTATTATGTGTGGGTGTTGACTGTATCTGTTTAGACATAACATAACATCTGTATTTCCTGAAAGGATAAGTGTAGCTGGGCTTACTACACCATACAAAAATTTGCCCTTACACCTACAATTAATTTATTCATTTAAACTTCTCCCACACAATAACTTATAAAAGGTAGACGTAATGCCTTAAGCAGTCTCTATCAGTCAACCAAGGGTGGTGAAGAGATAGTAAATTGAATTCCTTTTAAATTAACTACAACATCTTAAATTCGTATCCTTGTTTAAATTAATTTGTAATGTAGTGAATACTTTAAAGAGTCGCTTAGACTAAAGTTTATAATGTACAAATTAATGTAATAAATAAATCATTATATTATTATCAGTCCTAAATATCGTCGCATAACATACGCATTGTAGGCTAAGCACGACGAACTTATGTCGCAAATGTTTTTTTTTTTTGGGTGGGAAATCATCAAATAACTTCTCCCGCTCTGGGTGGAGCGGGAGGGCGTGTCAGACTTTTACTGACTAAAACCCACCCGTGTTCCCTCAGTTGCCTGTGTGCCAGGGGCCGCGGTATCTCTTTCGAACAACCCGCACCCCTGACAGGATGTCGCAAATGTTCCCGTAGGTGTGTGGCTTGAGACTTTTAATAGGGTATTTTCCAAATTAATAAAAACTATTTTCATTTGAAGATTGGGACGCTATATGTAACAGAAAAAAAAATCAAAATATTTAAACCCATTTTCTCAATTAAAAACGATTAAAATCAAATTGATTTTTCGTTGTTTTGAATTTACCTCCAAAACGCTTCTTACGATGACTTTTTATCACGTGATATCGTGACGTCAGCTTTATGTAAACGGCACTGGTACAAATACTTAGTTTGGTGCAGTTTTAGAAGTATTTGTGCACACAGGCACCGCAAGCAAGAAGTGTTTTGGCGGTAAATTCAAAACAACGAAAAATTAATTTGATTTAAATCGTTTTCAATTGAGAAAATGGGTTTAATTAATTTACTTTTATTTTTCTGTTACATATTTCGTCCCAATTTTCAAATTAGAATTGTTTTTAATAAATTGGAAAATACCCTATTCAAAGGCAAGTAGGTAATATTCAGTGATAGGAATAGGTAGTGCCTATTAGCCTAAACTTCGAAGAACAGAGACAAGAAACGGAGACTTCCTTAGGACTAAATTATTTCCGGCACATCTGTCTCGAAATTTCGAGACAACACTTAAATACATTTAAAAAAATGTGTTATTTGGAATAAGTAATTCGTCTATATTTATCTAAAGTTTGTCTATAAATGTGATAGTTTACACTTGAACTTTAGAACTTTTTTACACTTGAACTTTAGAAATCTCATTAAACGTAGCCGAGAGTGAGCTAGAAAGAAGATATTTACTTCAAAACGTGTACTGCTTCTTATTCAAACATTGTGATTCATTGTGTATTACGATCAACAAGTCATTTACAAAATGTTCTCCAAAAAAAAATTCAGAAAATTTTATGGTTGTAACGACTGTGTATGTTATTATTTTATTATGATATATCTAGTCGCAAACTTCAGGTAAATATAGACGAATTACTTATTCCAAATAACATTTTTTTAAATGTATTTATGTGTTGTCTCGAAATTTCGGGACAGATGTCTCGGAAAAAATTTAGTCCTAAGGAAGTCTCCGTTTCTTGTCTCTGTTCTTCGAAGTTTAGGCAAATAGGCACTACCTATTCCTATCACTGGTAATATTGTACCGGGACAAAGTAGCATTTTGGGTAAATTTAATTTCCACTGATGACTGTTTAGATGATAAAAAGTTGTTCTAGCCTCTTTGCTTTTATAATTTGAATAGTACCTTATAAACTGTATGGTTAAACCAACTATTATATTATTACTAGCTTTTTCTAGCTGCTTCACCCGCGCCGAAGTCGAAAATTATACCGCGGGAACGTTCTACCGGGATATAAAGTGTCCTATGTGTAAATACAAACTATAGTATGTGCCAAATTCCATCTAAATCCGTTCGACCGTTTTTGCGTAATTGAGTAACAAAGATACAAACTTTCACATTAATATTATTAGTATAGGATAGTCATACAATGTAACATTAAACTATTTACCACGTTTTATACATAAATTAATATAAAATGAATGCACAAAATAAGGTCTCCTCATTGATTGCTACGTCTGCACATTGACCTGATATTGAACCATTGTACGGCTTCGGACTTCTAACGCTTCTAAAGTTCCAGGGCCTAGGTCATTAGGTCTTGCGCTATCGCAAAACATTAAATTTTTCTTGATCTACTCCGTATGGATAGTCATTTACCTTGTATTACGTTGTTTATGCGCTGAGGCTGACTCAAATATGAAGATTTTATTTATTTATTTTATTGTACCCTACTCAGCTGTTATCAGTACAAATAAATAAAGTTTAAGTGTTTGTAATGTCAAAATAACAGCTTTTTCACTAAATGCATATGAAAGTAGATACGGTACTTATAAGAAAAAAAAACTCTTTTTTTTTTTCATTATTGTCCGTCTGTCTCCTTGTTTGTTCCAGGTAATCTACGAAACGGCTGGACTGATTTTGATGAAATTTAGTATGGGGTAGTTTGACCTCTGGGAGAAGGACATAGGCTACACTTTATCGACATACTACGCGGGCGAAGACACGAGCGGAAGCTAGTTGTTGTATAATAACAAATACGTTTTTTTATTAAATAGTTAAAATAAATATTGAACCAATTCTGTAAAATGTTAGGTTACTTTACTTAGTTAATAAATCAATAATAACATTTAATAGCTAAGTACCACACATTAACCAACTTCATATAATTATGTTTAAACACTTACCTCAGAAGTATTTCAATTTCTTCTCGAGGATCATACTGCAATTTATCCATGATCTTAACAGCATACTGCACCCTTGAGGTTTTGTGTTCACAGAGGCGAACAACTGAAAACGAGCCAGTGCCTAGCTCTCCCATTAACCTAAAATAGTAACATTTTAACTAAATAGGTATTGAAACTTTTTCTCAAAGTTTTTTTCTTTTTTTCTCTCACTGGCCGTCGCAAGCGACTGCTGAGCTTGTGAGTTTTCGTATCAGAAATTTCCCAACAGCAGTCCTGACTTTGGTTTTGAGCCCGGTTGATTGCATTATCATCCTATAATGTTCCCACTGCTGGGAAACAGGCCTCCTCTCAGCGAATGGGAGTGGGCCGTAATTCACCACGCAGGCCCAGTGCGGGCTTGTAGATGTCACATATCTTCGAATTTTTGGGTCTAGGACATGCCGGTCTCCTCACGATGTTTTCTTTCACCGTTTTGAGAGCAGTGATGATTAAATAATTTTAACTAAGTTTACTTAGTTAAAATTACAGGCGCTTTAGCGCCTGTCTGATTTCAAGCTACAACCCTCCAAATGGTTCAATGATTATAGATTCTGTAAAAAAAAAATGCAAATGCATTCCCCTCTCCTACCTGTATTCATCAAAGAAATTATTTCTATTGACAAATCCAGCCCAAAACTCTTCAGTGGACGTCTTATCTTTCGGGGCCACATGGTTCTGATTTTGATTAGTAACCGTTTTGTTACTATCGTCGTCAAGTAAACAGGGTGCGACGAAACTGAAACCGCTGAAAAAAATGACAATAACGATTTATTTGCTGTGTGCGAAGGTTAAATATCTGACAAATGAGTTTATCTTATCATTAGACAATCCGATGATATGATAAGTTTGTGTATTAACCTTATTATGCAATTGTGTATCATAAACAGTACTGCAAATGTTTTTTTTTTTAAAGACACCTAAATAGAAAAGGGTATTTCACCGCGCCTTAGCTACCGTTGCGTTGCTTGCTTACAGTATCTAATCAAGTAAAATACCATAAAACTTATATATGGTCTTATTACAAAACAAGGTTTTCCTTTAGGTATGTTTAAACCATCGACCCTGTTTTTGAAATAAGAACCTAACAGAAATCGCAATACAGTTCCTTTTACAAAACTAACACTCCGGTGCTAAGTTGCCGAACTTTACCCAAATCAAAAAAAACTTGTGTGGTTTTATGAAACCACCGTAAAAGTGAAACTTTTTTTCACATTATAGACATTTAACTAAAAACTACACGGTCAGCTGATGCGAACTATAGGCGCCGCCATATTGGCCTCGGCTGCTCTGACGAGCGCCTTTCACTTTATCCCTACTCCGCGGCCGACCGTCACGCGACATGCAACACACAGACGAAAAAGTTTGAGACGATGTAATAAAAGTTTCACTTTAATAAAGTTGGAAATGTAAAAACTGGCTCAGAGCTTTAGGCTAGAACTAAAGTTAGATCGATGTTGGTTCATGAGGTTTAGGTATAGCAAAGATTTTACTTCAGGTAAAAAAATATCCCAAGCTATCACAAATTGTTTTTATTTGAAATTGTTAGTATGTACTCAATAGCTCTGTGGTTCTTGATTTAGGTAACATGACGTTATACGACGCGTGGTTGATGGCAATAGGCTCGCCCCTTATTACATGGGACTTAAATTTAACTGGCGAAATGTGGGTAATACACTTTTGCCTTACCCTTCAAGGAGAACAAGCGAAATGTTATGTTTGTAATAGATAAATATGACCCATTTACGGGATAAGTAGCAGTGATCATGCAAAAGCTGTCTGGCTGCGTGAACACGCTTTTTCCTGTTATAATGTGAATTCATGTTATTCATAGAAGATCATATCTTACCGGAATAGTTCATGTGCATTCGCCGAAGCGGGAACACCCGGAGAATCTCGAGGCGTGCGACACGTAAACTCTGAATCAAAGTAGAACGCGTCATCGGCACGAGAGACGGCCGGTCGGAATGGAGGCACCACCTGCCGACAATGTGTCAAGTCTATCAAAGAGGAAACGTAAAATAACTAAAAACTTCTAAGAGTACAAGCCTTGTGTCCGATGGAATTTTCTAAAAACAAAAAATACAAAGTAACTTCTATAGGTACTTTTATCCCCTTTTTAATCCGTTTAGGGGATGAGCTTTCAAAGATCCTTTCTTACTGCTTACCTTCGTAATTGTGCCATGACCGAAATACGGTCTGTATTTCGGTCATGACGGCCAATCTCAATAGAGACTAGCCTTCGGCGAGGGAGATATTATAGTGCACAAGTGTGTGTGCAGACACAGGTACAATCGCTCTTCCCTTTTTTTTTCTTTTTTGGGTGGGAAATCATCAAATAACTTCTCCCGCTCTAAGTGGAGCAGGAGGGCGAGTCAGACTTTCACTGACTAAAACCCACCCGTGTTCCCTCAGTTGCCTGTGTGCCAGGGGCCGCGGTATCTTTTTCGAACAACCCGCACCCCTGGCAGGCATCGGCCCTTGCGAACTCCACCAGTTGGTGCTGACATCTCTTTGAGGCGCGCGTGGAGCACGACGCGCTGTCGACCCGGGCTTGGTCCTTACCGGACAGCGAGCTACCCATTACTCGCCGCCCGCAAGCCTGCGCCTACGGTGGCCGGGAATCAGCCTAGGATTCCCGACGCCCAGGGCGTCTCCTGCGGCGACTACAGCCGTGAGGGCGCATATAATGTCTCTCCCTCACGTGCGCCGTCTCCATCTTTGCGAGCATTACTGCTTTGCAGGAGGTGACGGCTACCCATGCATTCTCGCTCATTACCATGGCCTGGACCAGGGCCGGACACCGAGAGATCGCCGCCGCCGATCGCCTCTGCACAAGGACACGGCAGTGCTCCGCCCAAACCGGGTAGACCTCCACCGTATGCTCCACCGTGTCCTCAGGGCAGTTTGCAGTGGAAACACCCGGGCTTTTCCTCCCGCCTTATCCGAAACAGGAACCTCCCGAAACAACCGTGTCCGGTGAGGACCTGCGTCAGGCGGAGGTGAGGACGCCGTATCGCCTCTCAAGCCTCTCCTCAAAGAGGGGACTTATCGCCGCTATCGTGGCGTCACTCCGATAGGACGGCAATCCGATACAACCGGAGACAAATCAGACGCAGGACCAACAGCTTCACGTGCTTTCCGAGGCACGGGGGTATCACACCGCCAACTTCCAAACTCCGGGCTATTACTGAGAAATTCCTAATAACATTTTTCCCCACCTGGGAAGGGCACCCAGGACCCCACGCTCAGCAGTCGAACTTGCGACCTCAAGACCAACGGGGCAGTTAAATCTTATATTACGAAGTATCTGTAGTGCAATATTCTGATAGACAACGCACAGCTTAAACTACTAGGTCTACAAGCATGTTCAAGAAGTTGTTGTTGAAGAAGTTGAAGCATTTGCTGTGCGTTGGCTGTCAGAATTTTAATAAATATCAATAAATAGTTGAGCGTAATGTAAATAGATGCGCAAATTGTCTTATCAAGACGGTAGAACAAAGAGGGACTGATCTTGAAACTCGCACTCTAGATGACGTAGATATATTATGATAGTCTCAATGGTCAAGAAAATCAATAATAGTACAGTCACCAACATAACCCTACACTTACCTACATAAAATTCAAAAGCGATTTTCTCGTGAAGTTACCACTGCAACCGTGACAGACGAATTTCATAAAAGTATGGTTTTGGAAACACTATTTGTAACCGACTTCAAAAAGAAGCAGGTTATCAATTCGACATGTTTATATGTATATATATATATTATGTATGTTCGGACATAACTCCGTCATATACCTAATAGACGGATTTGCAAAAATTTTTTTTGTTCGAAATGGGTTTATTCCGAAATATTCACATTTAAATTTCAGTATCTGGATGATCGAGCTTTGTTCGTTTTTTTTTTGTTTTATGTTTTCTAAAAATGAAACCTAGCTAGATCGATTGATCGCCCCCGAAACCCCCTGCATACTAAATTTCATGAAAATCATTGGAGCCGTTTCTGAGATTCAGATTATATATAATTAAATACATTTACTCGTATACAAGAATTGCTCGACAGACAACGGAACTCTTCATAAAATGACAGCAATTCAACCGCGATTGCTGCTAACGCTAATTATGCATTGTTTTGACCCCAAGGATGATGAAATTTCGAATTGGTGTGGGGTAGGTACTATAACTAAAAAGAGCAAAATAAAAACTTAAAAAAAACAACAAAAGAAAGTTTTTCGTAACACGATAAAGTATTACTCCCATTTTTGAAAAATGTCCTAATTAGATTCTAGAGTGCTAATAAACCACCAAAAGAACAACATTTTTATTTAATCGATTAGTGCCATAAAAATGCATTAAAATTTTACATTTTCAAATTTCACGCGTAACTTGACGAGAACGCTAGACACAGTGGACGCCATAATATCAATAGCAATATTATTGCTCTGTGGGTATGACGTCAGTTTGCCATATAAACAAATGCTCTGATATTTTATAAGATAATCGTTTATTTAAAAAAAAAAAAGTTATTTTTCTACTTATCGTTGGTTTGCTATTCCTGAATGCAAAATATTATAAAAATTACTTTGGTTACTAAAATAATAAAACTACAAAGTTGCTTAGTTGACATGCCGTATGACGTAATAACATCGCCATGTTGTTACGTCATACGGCTACTATGTAATGGTGTTCAAAAACAAATTAAAAATACTGAAATCTTTAAATTGTATTTTTTTAAATATTTTGTTATTTCATGAACTAACATTTTCCGACTGCATTTTGCCTAAGCTATCTCAATAATATATTTTTAGATTTTTCTCAAATAAAGTAAATTTTAAATCTTGCTAAAGTGTAACGTACTCATATTCGTGAGTGTACGTACCTATATCCAATCCTACTATCCTACTAATATTATAAATGTAAAAGTTTGTATGTTTAGATGTTTGTTAGTCAATCACGTAAAAACGGCCGAACGGATTTGGATGATATTCGGCTAACAGATAGTTTGTAACCTGGATTAGCACATAGGATACTTTTTATCCCGATACCACAGTCCCGTGGGATAATTTTCGAGATACCGTAGGCGATGCCGCTGCCAAAAGCTAGTCTATTTATACATTACATAGTTCGTTTTATAATCGTTTCGATAGTATTTTATTAAATTAATTTAGCCAAGTAGGTAGCCACATCAATTGCGCTATCAGTGGCCTTGTCGACGTGCTTCCTTGAGTGATGTTAATAGTATCGCCAATTCTGGTCATGTATGTACTTACGGCGCAACCTGGACAGCCGAAATTTGGATTCAAGCTGAATCCTTCGGCCACGGTTACATCATACGTAGTTATAAAACAGATTATCTAATTGCATCCTAATCCCTACTTCCCTGCTAATATTATAAATGCGAAAGTAAAACTCTGTCTGTCTGTCTGTTACGCTTTCACGCCTAAACTACTAAACCGATCGTCATGACATTTGGCAGAGATATAGCCTGGGCAAAACCCTCCCAAAAATGGAGCTTGGGGGAGGCCTATGTCCAGCAGTGGACGTCTTTTGGCTGAAATGATAGCCTGGGATATGGAGAAGGACATAGGCTACTTTTTTACGCGATAACCGACATCGACGCGGGTGGAGCCGCGGGAAGAAGCTAGTTAAATGCGAACGTAACTCTGTCTGTCTGTAGTGTCTATGCTTTCACGCCTAAACTGCTAAACCGATCGTCATGAAATTTGGCAGAGATATAGCCTGGGATATGGAGAAGGACATAGGCTACTCTTTTACGCGATAACCGACATCCACAAGCAAGTTAAGACTATAAGTAAATGCCAAAAGAAAATGTAACATTATTTTTTTGCATGAATCAAAGAACGTTTAAGGTGAAAGCTCAAGGGTAGCCCGCCATATCCAAATTTTCATACGTTTTTTTAAATGTTCATATCAGTGTCAGATTGCATGTTGATTAAAATATGATTCGGGACCCAACACTTCGGTATTTACAGAATCATAATATTAAAATCATGAATACAACCCTCTATGTTCATTTAATTCCATTAAATTACTATTCCACGAAAGAGTCTTTCAATGGAATTTAATGAACTTAAGAGGGTTGCCCAATAAATAAACTTAAGTAAAGCCGTATTTGTTACGGACACGAATCATATTTTGTTCAACATACAGTTTGACACTGACTGAATTTCGTGGGCTACCCTGGAGCTTTGACCTCAAGTAGATCGTCGACTGCTATGTAGGGATGCGGACGGAGAGGTTACCTAAGTTAGACGCGCGGTTCTTTTATTTGCCAGCCACGCATTTATGCGTAGCGAGGCCATGAGCTGCTGTGGAGCAGTGCCTTTATACCAAAGTAGGTTTTGCCGGCGGCTTCATGCGCTTGGAGTTCGTAAAGTATCCCCACGGGAAGATGGTGTTCTAACCACGGTCATGGTCTAGCTGTGTGCTAAATTTCATCGAAATCCGTTCAGCTGTTAAGGCGTGAAAAGATAACAGACAGACAGACACTAGACACAGCGTTATTTTCGCATTTATAATATAATAATATATTTATTCAAAAATTACAAGGCTAAAAATATGTACAGTTTTACTTAAATGTAAATTATATTCCTAAGACTTACGTTCCTGAACAAGGTAATCCTGTCTTTCAGGCAAGAAGAGCTAAAACAGTCTTTAAAAGTTAATAAATACTAAACTTTTGAAGTTGACAATAGACAAATAATTCTATAAATATTGAGTAGCTTAACTCTTCGTTTCTAAATTCAGAGGTGAATATTTACTTTAACACAATAAATTTTCTGTTTCTTAGTAAGACATAGGTACTTTGGAGAGTATCATTGAGAGTTCTCTTACAATTTGCGTAGTTCAGGGAATAAATGCTTGCTTTCGAGTTTAATCTAATAAAGAGAAGAGGTCCGAGGTCCGGGGAAAATTTGGATATAAAAGCATGTTTAGTTTATTTTGAGGACACAGATTATACCCCCCCCCCCCTTGAATTCCCGCATTGTCGTTGCGGGGGAGCTCAGTAGCCGTGGTCCACTCCCACGGTGAAGCGAAGAGGAACCCCAAGGTGGGGCCGCTCGTCAGGGCTTTTGCGTCCAAGCCGACGACGTAGCGGCCAAAAAGTAGGTTGCGGTGAGGTGCATCGCAACTGAGGCGGGCCGCGATGTCGAATGGGAGGCATTGCGGCTGAAGGTTACAGGCTGCGGCGGAGGAGGGGTGCCGGTACTTTTGCGTAGCGCTCTTCCCTTCCGTGGCCTGGACCGTTTGATGGCGGACGCGGTGGGGCCGCATGGGAAGAGGAGTGTCGGTATAGCGTTGGCCGCTCTCCCTATCCCCTGCGGCCGAAAAGTGGTAGGCGGCGGGGCCACTGCGCTGACCCGTCGCAGGGGGACCAACGCACGGGGCACAAGGCACCAGACACGGGGTCGTCTGGGGCCCTTATGCTACTTGGTTCCTGGGGTGGTCACGGAGTGCCATGTGTCCTGGTGCGCCGAATTGGTGGGGTCCGCAAGGGCCGATGCCTGCCAGGGGTGCGGGTTGTTCGAAAGAGTTACCGTCGCACCTGGCACACAGACAACTGAGGGTACACGGGTGAGTTTTAGTCAGTAAAAGTCTGACACGCCCTCCTGCTCCACCCAGAGCGGGAGAAGTTATTTGATGATTTCCCATCCTCAAAAAATAAAAAAAGGACAGACTATATCTTTACGTCGTTTATTAGTATATTCTGTACTGTAAGGTAGAGCTATGTGTTGTTTTAATACAATGCTCATTATAAATAGCTGTCGAACTGTTAATACTTCACAAGATTTGTATAGTAGGTTAGTAGGAAAGAGAAAAGGGCGGGAAGTAGACACTTTGAGAATCGCCCTCTGAGCTCTCTCGATGGTAAGTAACAGTGTTTTATTACCAGCACCACCACCCCATGTGGTCATACAGTAAGTCAATATCGATTGACATAGAGCAAAGTAAACTTATCTAACTATTCTTGGATCTGCAATATAGCGTAACTTTTTAAAAGCAAATATGAACTTGCGAATTCTACTATTTAAAGCTGTATGTAATATATGTTGTTTGAACGAAAGTGTTTCATCCATTATTATACAGTATAATATGTAAAGTATAGATAAAGTTTACGCCTTTATTATGTAGCATAAAACCATCGAACTCTGTAGGTAGTTGATTTATTCGTAATAAAACCCACAGAAGCAGGAAAATATTCTTAGTAGGACACTGAAAAACGCCTTCACCGAGAGATAACAAATTATTATTAGTTAATATAAGTACATATTGGATTGAAATTACAATTTGTTTACACCTTGGATTTTCCGTTTTTCATATAAGGACTGATGAAGACGAGTTAATTCAAAACAATACCATAAGTTATTCTAGATTAAATACACTCCATAAATCATGCTTTTAACATAGCATAGTATCATGTAAACGCCAGACAAAATGCTAAAAGATACATACCTCTTTTTTACAAAGCGCATCCCATTCAATGTTTGCAAAAAACTCATGATTCTTAATATCTTCTATACCATTGGTTCCAGCTCCCAATCTACAAATAGACAAAAAAAACTGTTATTTTTCTAATTACTAAACTAGTATTGATAGTTAATAATTATTATTTATATAAACATACCTGTTTTGTGGGTTTCTTTTAAATAAAGCTCTCAATAAAGACTGCGCCTCTTCACTAAGATTTGATGGCATCCCAAGTTTCGCTTTTAATATTTGTGTCATAGTTTCATGTCGAGTCGAACCATGGAAAGGTAGATTTCCTGTTAGCATTTCAAACTGTAAAAAGATTCAATTAGTTCCACTACAAGATTTAAAATCGAATTTAATTTAAATATTAGTGAGTTGCAAACATCATACCATAAGTACACCGAAAGACCACCAGTCTGCCGCAAAGGTATGTCCTCTTCTGTTAACCACTTCTGGGGCCATATATTCCACAGTGCCACAAAAGCTATAGGCTTTATCACTAGTTGGAGGGAGTTTTGACAAGCCAAAGTCAGTAAGTGCTATATGACCATCAGCATCTAACAAAATGTTTTCTGGTTTGAGATCCCTGTATATTATTCCCAATTTGTGTACATGTTCTAATGCTAAAGCTAGTTCAGCTAGGTAAAATTTTACATCCTCCTCAGTAAACATCACCTAGAAATAATTAAAATATATAGTGAACCAAATTAATGCATCCATTTGTTGTGTTACAATGTGCTACCTCATGGTTTATTTATGACATTCACATTCAAAAACATAAACAATAGGTAGTAAAACTCACCTCTTTACTGAGTCGAGAAAACAAATCACCACCACGTAGGAAGTCTAGTATTAAATATAATTTACCAGCAGTTTGAAATGCATAATGTAATTTAACAATAAATGGATGGCCCATTTCAACTAGAATATTTCTCTCCATTTTTGTACGTTCTCTATCTCTTACTTTTAACGTAGCCTTTTTAAGTACCTAAAAAAAATATTATTGGATCGTATTATTGTTTCGTATTTATGACATGTCATACTATAAAATGCATAAAATGAATATCACCTTCATGGCGTATAGAGTGCCCGCATCAGCACCAGTAACCTTCCGTACTAAAAATACTTTTCCAAAGGAACCTTCACCAAGAACTTTGAGCAATTCGAACTGTGACGGGTCTGCCTTATCATGTCCTTCTTTAACCACATCTTGTATTTCAACCTCCCTTTCTTCGCTGATTTCAACAGATGTATCTAGACTCTCAGTCGTTGATGCTTGACGAGATTCAGCTGAGTTTTCAACCACTATTGGAAGAGTGTTTGCTGGCTGCGCAGTTGAACCAAGCTAAAAATAGTTTTAAATATCTTAGTCAAGTTGTAAGCTGCATCCTACATCCCCAGAGCTGTATGTGGAGCTTTTGAAAATTATTTATTAATTTACTAACTATTTTATAATTTTGCTCATGACCTTATAATAATATTAACATAGGTGACATTACCTATTTATTAAATTTTGCATGCCAAAACTCAGGCAGAATGTACCCGGCTCACTATATTTTATAACAACTTTATTGTACAATACCTACATTCTATGCGAATAAATGATTTGATTTGATTTGATTTGAGTTTAATAGAGGCTCATAAGCACATCACTTTAGTACTTTAACCTGAATATCCAGGAACATATTACCACAAAAATGTAGACAGGTATTTAGACAAACATCTCCTTACATTACTGTTGTTTTTGTAGTACTATACTGTAGACCGAGAAAAAATATTTTAAATTTAAGTTCATTTATCAACAAACAAAAACATACTACTGTCCATGCCCTTTCATTCCAATCCTAAATGCTACTGATGAGGCATTTTATCTTTGCATCGGTATATACACAGCTTATTCAAACAGTAAAAAGCATGTATTTTATTAATTGATATTATTTATATTTAGAATAAATAGAACTGGGTCAAACTTATTATAGGAGGTACTACCTGCTTCATTTTTGCAATCAATTTCATGACTATGCACAGTCAAATTTTGTTTAGAAATATTTCAACAAGAAGCAACACTATTCACAACATTCATAATTCAATTACAAAGCATATCTTAATTCGTTGACTACTGGATTATTATTAATACATAGAAGTAAATGAATCACAGAATACTAGCAGTTTACATAGTGTCATATCACTTTTCCTTATAAGTTGGCACTAACATAATTTACAAATTTACCTGAACTGTGTTAAATAAGAATGATAAAATGGGTACCCTTACAGCCAGTGAAAAGAAAGTTATTAAAACGATTAAAATTAATCTCGTGCAATTAATTCGGAGTAGCTTCCAAGTGGGCGTAAAATGATTTTTCCAAAGAAATTGTAAGTATATTCATACGTTCAGACTTAATTGTATTTGAGCAGAAAGAATAATACAAATATGCCAAATATAAGAGAATAAAGGGAAATAATGAAAACTATTACTACGTCAATAAATTCTAAATATACCGTGTTATCTCCAACATTCTGCATTCGCCAGGGATCGGAGGATGAGGTGTTAGCCAAAGGCATGATTTACCACTTTTGCACTTGAACATTCACTGTAAAATACTTTAACAATATATTTAAATCAATTAAAACAACACTACACTCTATTCCATTTCTCATTCAAAAAAACACGAATAACGTGAATAAACTGAATACACACAATCATTGACAGCAGCAGACATGATATGAAAATGTAGACAAGACTGATTATGGTAACACTAGTAGGGTTCCGTATGATTTACGAAGGTATAAAACTACAAACGTCCACACAACATACTTTAGTCAATTTAGACGTAATCATAATTTACAGAAAAAGTAACATTATATCGACGGTCCCTACGTACAACCCCCTAAGTGGTAGTTACGTGATTTGCATGTTTTATTTCGTGATCTTCAGGCCAGCCTATACTATCGTTTAGTTTTACAAAAATAAGTTTAAGATGGCAAGATACACTTTAAATCCATCATGACATTACATTATCTAGAACATGATGTATACGTGTTTGAAACTTTGAAGCGCTCTCCTATTAAATTTGTCATTTGTAGTTAGGGGATTATACGTAGGGACCGTCGATATATAATTTAACTATATGTTAAATGATAACATTTGTAGTAAAATAGAATAATAAACTATTATATGAGCCAAATGAGGTTCCGTGATTTTCTGTTTTATTAAGGAACCCTAAAAAATGATATGCACTGATTGCGTTCCAGATAGGACACACGTAAAGATCTTAAGCTTCTATGTGGATGATATTCTCGATGGTATCTATTACGCTCATAATCATGACAGAAAATTATAAGCTAGGTTTCACAATGGCGGCGGTCGCATGCTGGTTCCGGTTTAGTTGTCGGCACCGGCCCTAGGGCCGCTCCTCTCGCTTTGCCCTAGGCTAGCCTAGGGCAAAGCGAGAGGAGCGGTCGCTCCATGCGCCAGAAGTCTTAGCATGACGCTTTCTATTTCTGCTTGTCTACATTTATCGGTAAAAACCGTAGGTAGACAGACTCTGTCTTCGTGAAAAACTGTCAACAGTCTATACGGAAACCACACGGAAACGTCAATTTGTCTACTCTTCCGACGACAAAACGCTTGTCTACAGTTCTCGTGCTAAGCCTGCGGGTGTAAACTTGGCAAGAGCATTGAGATGGGAAAAACATGAGGCGCGAAAATGCCAAATTCGAAAACAATTTGTAGGAACCTTTTCTCATGATCAATACTGAATCAAAGAAATGCCATGAGTATTTTCATGAAATAGTCATTCAATAGGGTATTTTGTACTTAGAGATTTGTACTTATGATGATTTATTGATGATTTTAAAGATTATTTTTCTGTAAATACATACTTACTTCGTACCTACGGCCGTGAATCATACTTATTTTGATCAACATACAGAGATACTGACTCGCAAATTGCAAGAACAACGTAAGAAAATTTGAATTTTGCGAGCCGTGGCGTTGAGTTAGTGTTGATTTTTGCAATACAAGTTGATTTTAGAAAAGTTATAAGTTGAAAGCGACGAACAAAGGGGGACGAAAGATATTCTCGCTTTATCCTGCCTGCTAAGGCTGGTGCAGCTGGTTGAGCTCTACATCATTTATATTCTCTATTACAGCCTTTTCTATAATTTCGTACTTAGCCTTGAGTTTGCTGTCAAAGATAAAATATATATTTTTGCGTTAACAACCAGCACCGCACAGTGAGAGCATTTTTCTGTGGTGAAATCCTCATGGATACCCCACGTCTTGGAAGAACGGAGTGTTTTGATTTTTTAGACTCCTACCATATCACGTGGGGTTTTAGCCGGTACTAACACTAGTATGAGTTGAGAACTCGAGGTCGAGACCCATGTGGGGCCCGGTAATAGCTCCAGAGGGAGATACTGAAGTGCTTTCAAACTCTCTGGTGTAGATGTAATGTTGACATACCTAGTTGACAGGAAATGTCGTTTTCAAGCTACGTTTTCAAGAATGATTGGGATTATTACAAGCGTGTTTTACATAGAGGAGAGTAATATAGTGTGTTATCTATGATTGGGATTTGAGGACTCCATAATCCTTAACGGTTTTGAATTAGATTTTCTAATGACAATGGATTCTTTCATAGAGATTTGAGGAAGAGCAATGTTATTGAAATGTTAACGTACGGCTCTGATATGAATGTTCAAAATGGTCCCGTTTGGAAAAAGATAAGTCGGTATTTAGGCACAGTGGATACAGCCACTTTAGTGCATAATTAATTAGGAACAATAATTGTGTGTGATGTTGATGAACAATTGTGTATATTATGTCCTACAATGCATGCATAATTTATTTCAGATGAGCCGATCATGGCAGATAAGGCTGTTCAAGTTACCGAGGATGTAACAACAAAAATCATTGGTGATTTTGGAAGGTGGCAACTAAGAATCAGTATATTGATGGCACTTTTGAAATTGCCCATCGCTTATTACCAATTAAATATAATATTTATGGCACCACAACAAGATTTCTGGTGTACTAAACCACCAAACTTTGCTAAGTACACCGTTGAAGAATGGAGAAAAATGTGTGCGCCAGTAAGCTTGTTTCACGTGCATCCTACTTACATTAAATAACATAAAGTTACGCGAAACAAAGTGCTGTTATTATTTACTATGTAGGTAGCAAAAAAGGATTTTACGGCACTCTTGGAAACTGAAAGGAAGTTATTATTCGAAATAACCTTAGGAGTTACTGAACTCGCAGAATTGACTGAGAAATGCCGGGGTACCTACCAGTGGCGGACTAAGCCTATCGGGGGGCTGGGGCGGAATAACTAAATGGGATCGAGTTTGAGAAGTAGGTTGGATAGGAGTAAATATAATTCTACTGTACGTGTGCCACTAAATTCCTCCTAAACGGCTTGATTGATTTTGATGAAATGTTTGGTGTGTGCCCCTCGCCCCGCCCTAAGTCCACCAGTTTTTTTGTTAAGGGGTATGTATAAAGCTCATGTTTTTGGGGCCTTAACAAAAATAATACTTGTGAATCTCTATCACACTACATTCATAATAGAAGGTAGGGAACTACCTACCTACCTACCTATCGAGTATTTTTCAGAGTTTGAACGTTCTATTTATGTTTTAGCATGTACAGGAACACCCATGCTTAATTTTTGATCCAGATTTACTTTTAATGTACCCAAGAATGGACAAAACTATGATTCCACTTGTGCCATGTAAAAAATTTGAATATGATTTAAGCGTGTTCAAACGAACAATCACGTCGGAGTGGAATTTGGTATGCTCCAGACATTGGCTGGCTCATGTACGTACCTACTTTAAATGTTTATTTTTATTTTGGACTACCTACTAATTTTAGGCGATAAGTACGTAGGTAACTACCTATTTACCGGGAACGAGGTTGACTTTAAAATTGGCGAAACGTGTGAATAGCAACATTTCATCGATTAGTATGAGTCCACGTACGCGCGGACGCGAAACAATCCCGCCGCCATACGGCGGGATTGTTTCGCGTACAGCACCCTAATTGCGTAACATAATCCGTTTTATTTTGATAGTTCAACAATATTCATTGCGATAGTACCTACTTAACGTTGTTAAGCGGACACATTTTTCGCACATATGAAGCAATGGTTTAGCAATCTGTTTTGAAACGAAACAGATTATGATTAATCGTACATTACGCAATTAGGGTGCTGGATATTTAACGCTGCTCCGGAGTTGAAAACCGAGCAGTTCGTTTTTAAGACTTACTTGGCATGCTCTCTGTGGAATTCTCAATGCTTGGTTCAACAGCGAGAGTTAAAAACCCGATGCGCGATAAAATCCCGCGCGAAATGTTTAGTAGTCTAAATATACTCTAGGTATAGGTCGTATAGGTACCTAGAGTAGGTATAGTATCTCCTCCTCTAGGTAGATACCTAGAAGAAGATCGAAGAGAATCGAGAGAGATCGAAGGAGTTAGATAACTCCTTCGATCTAAAAGATATACCTACATTACAGTTTGTCCGCAGGAATAAGTTTTCATTATTATCTATGTTACGGCTAATAGCCGAAGTGCGGCTACACCTAGTTTTAGCCGGCTATAACTAGGTGCAGCCGGTTAAACTTAGATGTATCCTACTTATGTTTATTGTGAACTGCACCATACTGCTTACCGACCGATTAGGTTAGGTTAGGTTAGAATTGCGACCAAACGCGCGCGAGCCGAGCGAGCGCAGCGAGCGATGCCGCGGCAGCGGCCGGCGAGCGCTAGTCCAGCTGCACCTAGTTATAGCCGGCTAAAACTAGGTGTAGCCGCACTTCGGCTATTAGCCGTAACATCTATACTAACATTATAAAGAGGAAAGATTTGATTGTTTGTTTGCATTGAATAGGCTCCGAAATTACTGAACCGATTTGAAAAATTATTTCACTGTTGGGAAGCTACACTATCCCCGAGTGACTTAGGCTATATTTTATCCCCGTATTCCCACGGGAACGGGAACTACGCGGGTAAAACCGCGGAGCACTGCTAGTGATAGATATTTTTAGAAATACATAAGTAGATTACCAATACCTACAATATAAATATAATAAAACCTACTGCCTCTTTGGTCTAGTGGTCTCGAGCGCTAATGCTGAGGTTTTGGGATCGATTCCCAGGTCAGGCAAACTGTTATTAGGCTTTCCAGCAGGAATTTCTCAGTGTACCAGTACCTCCTTAATTTGTTACAAAATAGATGCCTACCTACTTACTTCTTTTTCCTTTCAGATGACCCAATGTGTAATGATGTGGGGAATAGTAATAGGAGGTATTATTTTCGGATCTTGGGCGGACAAACATGGTCGACGAAAACCTCTTATGACTGCAATAGTTATCCAGGGCGTCACAAGTATAAGTGCTAGCGTAATTCCGATATACCCGGTGTTTCTGGTTAATTGGTTCATTCTCGCATTAGCGTCTGGTGGTGTTGGAATAATATCCTTCGTTATTTGTATGGAGGTAAGGTTTCAGTAACGGCGCAATCGTCATTATTATGCCGCGGTCCCACAGCCCACCAACTGACGAGCCACGCCAGGCGTTGCTACGCCTGTGGGGCCAGATAAGTGACAGGTCGTGCCGGGGTTGGTACGCCTGACGAGGTCTGTCACTGCCCGTGCCGAGCATTCCCACATAACTATAGCAAAAAGAACGCGTCCGTAGGTACAGGCCGCGATAGGCGACTGAACTTCCAACGTATCTAACGGGCGGCGGCGTCGGGCCATGGGACCGCATCCTTAGTTACGATTCATAACTTTGCTTTTAATTTTAGGTGGTGAGTGGCAAGTGGCGCACACTAGTTCCGGTGATTTATCAACTGCCTTTTGGTCTAGGTAATGCAATAATGGCAGGATTAGCATATTGGTTCCGGGACTGGAGGCAGCTTGAGTTTGCATTGGGGATTGTTTCTTCATTATTCATATTTTATTGGTTTTGGGTACCAGAATCGCCAAGATGGTTGTTGGCAACAGGACAGTCAGAAAGAGCTGTTGGTAGGTGACGATTAGGCCTAGAGACTAAAGCATTAGTTTTAATCAATCACCTAAATGGCTTTCTTATGTATTGCTTGCGTCTTCAGTTAGCTGCTGTCTGTATTTCTGTAATATCTAACTTACCTAATAAAACATGAATAATCTAATTACGTACATACCTTGGTATTTAATGTAGGTAATTATATCTCAACCTAATTGCAGTCGTTCTAAAGGATATCACTAGACAGAATGGAAAGCATGTCAGTTCAAAAACCATTCGAGCATTAATAAAACAGCATGAACATCCAAAGGACAAGGACCCAGATTTTAGGGCTTTCTTGAGATCGAATAACATGAGAAAGAAAACTTTATTGCTTTCAATGAATTGGTATGACTATTTACTTTTCAAATGTGATAAATTCATCAATTTACTGGAAGAATAAATACTTACCTGCAAATTAATTATTAATTATCTCTTACAGGTTTTGTACCGGATTAGCTTTTTATACATTTTCACAATACTTAGGTTCGATAGGTGGAGACATCTTTATTGCCGTATCTGTAACTGGAATAATTTCTACACTTGGAGGATTGACATGCTGTTTTATAATAACGAGAGTCGGAAGGAAGACAACCGTCATAATATACCAGATAGTTACAGCCGCGTGCTTCATTTTGATATTGATGATACCTAGGGGCATGTATTTAAACGACTTTCCGAGGCTATTGTTTGCTGGAATAGGTTTTGCAGGAATGGCGGTGAGTCAGCGATGTGCGAAATTGAATCATAGACACTAGTTAGATAACTTCATATACAAGATGTAACTTAAATAGCGCACAACCTGTTAAGGGGTTATTGTGCTCATCATTATCAACAACTTTTACTATGGGACCAAACCTGAATTCGCGAAACAAAATCAGCTGTTCCATACACTTGTATTCGCATAAATCGTCAAAATGTAGGGAACAGCTGATTTTTTTTTTACGATTTCAGGTTTGGTCCCAGAGTAAAAGTTGTCGATAATGATGAGTACCCCTTAAGAGGTTGTGCGTTATTTAAGTTACACCTTGTATATTTACCTGTTTGTCTGTGTTAGATTATTGTAGCCCATTCATACCTCAGAATCTAGAATACAAGCATTTTGAAGTAGATCAATAGGTAGGTATTCCATAACAAATGCCTATTTACCCATGGGAGAAAACACTAAAATAATTTTATATCCAATCTGGATATACAGGAAAAGTTTTTATCCAGTGCGCAAATTGTAATTCAGCATAATTATCATTCTAGACCCCCAGTGCAGATTTTTTTTGTCGGTTACCTACCTATACAAAAAGAAACAGCTGTTCCATACATTTTGACCGCGTAGGTATTGCACTACGCGTTCTTTTCTATGAAATAGCTGATTTTTTTTTTGTAAAACCGACGAAAAATTTCTTCCCTGGGGGTCTAGAATGGTACCTATGCTGAATTCGTGGTTAAAGTTTGCGCATTGAATAAAAACTTTTCCTGTATACTGGCACAGTCCACGACTCCGAGAATCCGGCTCCCTGTTTATGCGACATAGGTATCTACTTCCCGAAGCAGCCATGCCCCGAACACCTGCGTCGCTTGAAACGACAAGAAGCCGTGCGTCCTCCAGAGCCCCGGTTGGATCGACTCGACGATAGCGAAGGGCAGCCCGCAGAAGCCTGTCCCGCCATGCCGTTACCAGGAGAGGGCGTGGAATCCTAGCCCAACCCTGATCCCAGTCCCTACCTACTTCATAGCTACTGCGCTAAATTTTATTGATATGTATAATTGTGCAATTCTTACATCGCTCCAAAGTTAATTAAATGTTGTAATTCTTTCAGGGCACGATACCCGCGTTATATTTATTTTCGGGAGAATTATTTCCAACATTGGGAAGGAACGTAGGTGTCAGCGGAGTGACGACTTTTGCTCGTATTGCGTCCATGGTCGCTCCAGCAGTCGTTAGTTTGGACAGCATACTTGTGGATCTTCCAATTAGCATATTGGCGGTCATTTCTTTCGCACAAATATTTTTAATATTGCCTTTGCCTGAAACAAAAGATTCTCTTTTGCCAGATACTTTAGAGGAAGCTGAAACATTTTGACGACTTAGGTAGATACTTCCGAGTCCAATCCACTAGTTACCTACTTAGCGGTGGATAATATAGTTTTGCTTGAATGACTAGTCATTTTTGACAGTTAATCTGTAATTTTTATAGACTAGGACGTAGGTAAGAAGAGCTTCCATGGGGTTTGCGTATGTGTGGGTAGGGTTACCCATTCCGTAATTTTGATTTCCTGAAAAGAGGCTGGCATGTTCAAAAAGACTGTCCGGATATACCCTAACCCCCTCCCCCCCATAACCTATATTCTGGCAAATAAATGATTTTTTTTTTTTGTTGAAAAAAAAAATGCGCCTAGGTCGCAGTCCGAAGGGGCCCCATAAAAGTGGACATATCGGGATAAATTCGGATGGATGGTGACCCTATGATGGTAAGAAGTTAATAAAAATCCCATGGACACTACATACTGGTATTTATTGTTTAGAAACAGAAAATGTTTATATAAATGTATTACAACTTTTTACAATCCTAGGTTATGTACCTACCTACTAAATGTCTACATAGACATAAATTTCACAGATAAATGCAAAGTGCAAAATAAATGCTGTTGTGTAACAATCTTGCATGTTATTTGAAATTATTATGCATAGAACATTAGATCAATTCACTGGTAAAACATTAAAGATTGGTAGTTATTTTGACTTACATAATAGGGATGTGCTACCTGTGCAGAATTTTGCTTTGGGAAAGCAATAAGGTGAAAAGTAGAAAAATATAAAGAATGGACTAGAATATACTACACAATGCAATTCACAATTACACAGAAGTATATTTTTACTTGTACTGTTAAAAATGTATTGACATTATAAAATTGTACATTCTAAATAATATACTGTATAAAAATTATTCCTTCTTTTCATTTGTAATTTGGTTTCTTATATTTTCAATTCTGTGTAATAGTGTTGGATGTGAGTGGTACCAAGATGAATATAATTTATCATAAATTGGATAATCCAAATTGTCTTTTCCTAACTTAATTAGAGCAGACCTCAACTCATTAGGATAAGAGAGTGAAACAGCAAAGTTGTCTGCTTCAAATTCAAACTTTCTAGACAGCGCTGTAGCAAAGAAAGATAACACGGAATTGTATGGTGCAAGGATCATCTGTAAAACCACAATTAAGCCAATAATGATTGGTTCTTGTCCGACAGGGAAGCCAAGGGAGGTATATAACATGGAATATTTGAACAGCACTCCAAATGCACTAAATAACAGAAGCAGGTTCACTTCAGTCAAGGCTATTGATTTGTAAATATGACTGCAGCTCCAGTGCCCAAGCTCATGAGCCAAGACCCCCAATATTTCATTATCTGAACAACCAGTTGTTACTTTCTTTTCTTCATCAAATTTCTCTAATAAAGTATCAAATAAAACTATCCTCTTTGCTCCAAACAAACCACTAAAGTATGCATTACTATGTGCTGACCTTTTAGATCCTTCAACAATGTATATTTGAGATAAAGAAAAATTAAGCCTTGTAGCCAGATTTTCAATTCCTTTTCTTAGAGAGCCTTCTGGTAGAGGTACAAACTTATCAAATAGTGGAGCGATAACTGAAGGATATATTGTCAATAATAACACTGTTGCCACCGTGGTGAACAACCACAGCCACACAACAAACATATTTCCTCCAAGCATTATGATAAATATGGCTATAGATATGATGGGTAGTGTGATGACAAGGCTAAGCACTAAAGATTTTATCTGATCCTTTATAAAGAACCCTGCAGTCTGCTTGTTGAAACCATGTTTTTGTTCTAATACAAATGTTCCATAAATGCTAAATGGCATGTTGGCAACAAAATTAAACAATGTTACAAACGTCATGAATATACAACTAACTAGAATTTCTCTCTCAGGAGCAATGTTTAAGCTAGCTGCAATATCTTCTGACTTGTGCCATGCAACATATATCCACCGATTGTATAGAATCACAGATGTTAGTGCTATGCTATAAAATTCTTTCACTATCTTGAACTGTGATTTGTCGATCCCGTAGAGCCGAGCCTTTTTGAAAGATTCTTCATTTAACATTTCCTTCAGATCATTTGGTATGGTGTTGTTTGTCTTGTATATTTTCAACTGCAACAGAAAAAAATATTAGTCAAGTTGAGAATGGATTTCGTTATTGTAAAGAAGCATGTACATGGCGTCATGATAACATTCAGTAGGCATGCTTGTTAGCTTGTCACCCCAATACCGTAAAGGCAAATGAAAAGTTTATGCGAATATGTATCACGAAAATATAAGTAGTGACAACAAATTCATTTCGATTGCAGTAATCAAGGAATGTATCAACAACACTCTATTGATAAAGCTTTGAGAAAGTAGTGGAGAATACATGCAAACACCGCACAAGATAACAAGACATAATTACCTGCCGCAAAGACAGATATAACTCCCACAGATATTCCCCCCATGAGAATAGTAGAATCAGAAACACAATGCAATCTTCATCGAATTTCATTTTGATTCTTTTATAACGGATACAAAATCCTGTAGATCACTTTAAATTCAATAAAAATAATCTTGTGCTAAACCAACCGGACAGAATTTGACAGGTTTATGACGCATTTGACATTGTGAATTTGTGACATTGCACAGGTAATAAATCAAAATCAAACGACAAAAATCACCATGGAAGATCGACACGTTTGGAAGCACGCATTAAAAACTTAGAGATAAAACCGATTAAAAACGATGGAGTAGTGCGACCGTATTAGTATGATCAATTTAATTAAACCAAAATGTTATCAAATGAAAAAAATTGAGCTTCATTGTACTTGAACAACTGAAAAACAAAGTCACTACACACTAACGTTTACAAGATATTTCAATTATGTTTGCGATAACCCGCTGACAATCCTAGCTTCCAGTCCCCATCCCCTTGTTCAGTAGCTACTTGGATTTATATAAAAGGCCAGCAGAGCAAAGAAAAAATATATTACAGCTTCAAACACGGCTTTATTCATACGAAGCGGTACAAAATAGAGAAACAATAATGTCTTCAACGAATTTTAAGATTCTATCAATTTATGGCATACAAGTTTTATTTGTGGTAATTCTAAAATGTGCAGCAGAAGAAGCTTGTGAAACAATTCCATCTGAAATACACGTTACTAAAGGTATTGTAAAAAAAAAAACAACTAAAAAATTTATTAATTTACTAATCGAATGTAGCCATTTGCTGATTTTAGGAGTGTGAATTGAATACGATGGGTCCGCAAAATTCAAATTTGCTTACGTTTCTTATCAATATCACAAACGTGTTTGAACACGCATAAAAAGCAGCTAAAAATTAATGTGAGAGGTGGACTAAAGCATTAATCCTAGAGACAGTCTATTGTTACTGTTAGCCTGCATAAACCTACTGCTGGACAGGCTCGCCCTATAAGTTTCGGCTCTTTCGATCCAGGGCTTATGCGGACCACTGGTCGTGTCTTTTCTCCAGCTCGTCCCGCCATCCTCTATGGGCTCTGCTGCGGCGCCTTCTGGCTTTGTCAGTGTGTGTGTCAGTGTCTATTGTATTAAAAATCCTAATTTTATGACGATTCTCTACTGATTGTTTTTTTTTTTTTGCACATTTCAGAAGAATACGACGATATGGGTAGATTAGTAAGATCATGCAGCGGGGAGGTTAGTGTTAATAAATGTGAGGGGATATGCAGTAGTCAAGTGCGACCATCAATTTCTACTCCGACGGGATTTTCAAAGGTACCATTGTTATTAATTTATCAGTACACTGGTCTTTCACAGCAAACATTTTTTCACAAATAAAACTTCATAATCGAGCGGATTCGAGCAGGTATACATGTTTTCTACCCAGCCTCCATTACCTGCAGATTATTTTCTTTAATTAAATATCGAAAAGGACAAAGGTACTGATTTTTTATACAGAAACTTTCAGCAGGCCTACGACAGAATGTTTTGTTTTGTGTATACCATTTTAACGCACTTTTTATTTTGCAGGACTGCTTCTGCTGTCGAGAAAACTACTTGCGTGAACGCTTGGTTACCCTGACCCACTGCTACGACCCTGATGGTGTGAGGCTCGAAGATGAAGATAGTGCCATCATGGAAGTACGTTTGCGTGAGCCTGATGATTGCAAATGCTACAAGTGCGGAGATTACAGCCGTTAAAGTTTGGTTTTGTAAAAATGATACCCACATACTTGGCGTATTCTGTACAATATAAAATAGGTCGAAAAACGATGAAGAACATTAAATTGAAAATTTAATTTTAACAATGTTTATTTAGGCACTTATTACGACATAGAGTTATTAAATGGTCAAGGGTTTTTATTATAAAGTTAATATTTAAATAACTTAGTTTAAATTCATTGGTGCCTGTGTATTATATTGTAATAAATATATTTTAATCACTTAATTTAACAGATGTGTGACATGTTGAAATAAATTATTTTATTGAAGTTATACCTAAATTTTATTAAATCTACTATCGAAACCAACGACATAATTTATTGAGTAGACCTCTTTGTCGGTGCTGTGGTCATAGAGTATATTTACTAAAAGCTGTAATGCTGTTTCAATACCCAGCAAACACCTTCCTCTATTTTACATACCTACTGATAATGCTTTAAGGCGGATGCAGCCATGTGCTACTTTTTGACAACAGGCAAGAAATTCGATAATATAGGTACTGAAATCATCATTTTAGCTAGTCTGCCTCTCCGATATAAGTAGCCTGCCAATGTAGCCGTAGCATTATGAAGAAAACGCGACATTTCACCTGAAAAAATATTATCAAATATGACGCAAATCCTAATTGACCAACACTCTACCTAAAAAACCGCTGGACGCCGCTGCACGTACAGCACAGATTGCATAGGCTACGTTCCGAGATACGATAATATCGATTTGAGCGTGCTCACACCCGTTCCGAATTGGCGTGAGCGCGATAACGTTGTCCCGTGAATCGTCATAGATGACGTCATGACACGCGCCATCTTGCGATAACGCCGACCATGCTTATTACTAATATCACCGTGAGCGCTGTCAAAAATGACAGTTGTGCTGTTTTGTTTTGAATCGTATCATATCTATATCTAACTTAGATATAGTGCTTCTGGCTAGAGTCGCCACCTAACCAAATAAGAAGACGAAATTTGTGGTGTATACAAGTTTTATATGGTGTAAATTGGTTTTAACATTGAGTGAGCACTGTTAGCGCGTTCACGAGCGTTCCGTATTGTTAACAAAAATGACAGTTCTTAGCTGCCATAATCGTGGTATCTATCTCGGAACGCAAATTATTGATGTGAGCGCTCACAGCGCTATTTTTCTAATACGGAATGTGGCCATAGATATACCTACTACGTGCAGCAACAGCAAGACGTTGAGCAGTGTGCGGCGAGCTGTAGTAGACGCGGCGTGATGCTGCAACAAGCAGTTTTTGGAACGGAGTTTTTTTATCCCACGTTATACTCTGCTCACTTGTCGAATGAGAGCTAGACCGAAAAAAGTATAAAATTTTCACCGACAAAATGGACAAAACTTTGTCATTTTACGGTCAAAATGTTACATTTTCCCTTTCCAAAACCCTAACCACTCGTAAATTTTTCTTAATGTTTTTTGCAGGAATGCAAAAAATAATAGGCTTAAAGAAAGTAGGTACCTAGCCGGAAATTCAAAGGAGCTGTTTAATTTTCGGCCCTAAAATGCAGGTGACTCTAACAACATTAATCCGCAAAACCCTTCATTTCTTCGGTTTATTAAAATCCATACGTACAAGTGTACATCCGTGCAAACACCGTGTGCGCGGTATGCGCTGCTATAATCCTAAAAGAAAGAAAAGAAAGAAATAAAAAGTATTTATTGTGACTCGCACAGGAAGCACAGCAGTGCCCTCGTTTGGCCTCATTTATGATAATAGAATGCCACCACTAATGCTACGGCTACATGGTCGCGTTATCGCGATATACAAGTAGCGCTCTCTGCTCTCTCTGTGGTACATCGAGACGTCGAGATATGTGCGAGTGAGAACCGTGCCCAGATGATGGAAAGGAATGCAAAAGATAGCAGTTGATCCAAGCAGCAACGACTTTGCCTAGTCTCTCACATAGCCGATTGCTGTGAAATTCTGATGACACCTAGCCCGGATCTGTTCGGTTATGAAATTTTCACCCACTAATAAATAATAATCACATAATTTGTCAGATTATGATGAGAAACGGACCCTATAGGTACAGGATAAGGACCATTTCAGGCACTAATCTACATTGTCTTCATATGACGTCTGGGCTTAATGCTACGGTGACATTGGCACGTTATCGCGAACTTCGAGTAGCGCTCTCTCTGTTGTACATCGACACGTCGAGCCGGTCGAGCTATGTGCGACAGAGGGAACGTTATTTGTAATTCGTGATAACGCGACCGTGTAGCCGTAGCATAAGTGATTCCGATAACCTATTTACAGAATCAATCATTTCATTTCATTTATTCTAATAGTCTTTTATGCTAACGCCCGGCTGTCAGTCTTTTTTTTTTTTGAGGGTGGGAAATCATCAAATAACTTCTCCCGCTCTGGGTGGAGCAGGAGGGCGTGTCAGACTTTTACTGACTAAAACCACCCGTGTTCCCTCAGTTGCCTGTGTGCCAGGGGCGACGGTACCCGGCGGACGAACGAAACCCGCACCCCTAACAGACATCGGCCCTTGCGGACCCCACCAGTCCGCACCAGGACACATGGCACGCCGTGACCACCCCAGGAACCAAGTAGCACAAGGGCCCCAGACTACCGTGGCACCCTTGGATCCTGCGACGGGTCAGCGTAGTGGCCCCACCGCCTACTACTTTTCGGCCGCAGGAGATAGGGAGAGCGGCCAAGGCTATACCGACACTCCTCTTCCCTTGCGGCCCCTCCACGTCCGCCATCAAAAGGTGGCAGCCCCGTCCAGGCCACGGAAGGGAAGAGCGCTACTCAGAAGTACCGGCACTCCTCCTCCGCCGCAGCCTGTAACCCTCAGCCGCGATGCCTCCCATTCAACATCGCGGCCCGCCTCAGTTGCAGTGCGCCTCAGCGCAACCTACTTTTTGGCCACTACGTCGTCGGCTTGGAAGCAAAAGCCCTGACGAGCGGCCTCACCTTGGGGTTCCTCTTCGCTTCACCGTGGGAGTGAACCACGGCTACTGAGCACCCCCGCAACGAGAATGCGGGAACCCACTGGGGGGGGGGGGGGGGAGGGCTGTCGGTCTTATAAGTGCTATAAGTGGCCGGGCTAAGTCTTTTTAATAAACTGTAACCGTAGGGTTACAGTTTCGCATACAGGTCGACGTCTCACTTTACAACAGAGAGATAGAAGATTAATATTGAAGTCCGCGATAACGCGGCAATGTAGAAGTAGCATACTAGGTTGTTCGTTGAAATATCCACAGAGAACGTGTTATGCTTTTACCCTTATCTTGGCAAAAATGCAGTCAAAGCGACCTCTGCCACTGACAACGCTGTTGAACACAGAACACATATACTCCTACTGTTGAAGTGGTGAATTTTGAGCCAAAAAGATCTGAAAAACAGTCGTGCTTGCGACAAAAAGTAAAAGGGATGGCAAAAACAAAAAAGTAACGTCGATAAATACTTGTATTAGTTTCCGCTTTCCGAGTTGTTTTTTTAGCTCAACACCATAAGTAGCCTATAATGTTTACACTGCTGGGCTGGGACACAAGACAACAAGCCTCTCTTAGAAAGTGAGTGGGCTATAATCGCAGCCCGGGTTGGTAGACGTTACAATATGTCTTCGAATTTTCTAGAACATGTTGAATTCCTCATGATATTTTCCTTCATCGTTTTGAGAGCAATGGTGATGAAATTATTTACATAAAGTAAAGAGCCTGCCTAGGTGCGAGCCCACGATCTACAACTCGTAAGCCGGAGCCATTACCACTTTGCCACCACTGTTCTGTACTCGACGCCGATTCTCCATAACAGTCTCGCATTTTTTCGAATATGTATATTGGAATCGGCTTGTGCTTCTAGCCGGACGCAGCTAATGACTGCCAATTTGATCCCACAACCCAGCGAACTACTCGATAAAACGAAACCCTTTGGTAAGACTGGTTGTCGGACTTTGGGGCCTCTAATTACCCGTAACTGTCAAAGATTTACGAATGTCAGATGGAACAAAAGGCTTAACGTCCGAGGAACAGAGGAAATTATCCCGCGGGAACGTACTTACTACCGGGATTAAAAGTATTAGGATAAAAGTAAAAGTATTATATAAATAATAGTATGTTTGCAAATATACGTAAGTACTTAAATGTACGTTCCGACTACCTAAAGACAACAAATACAAAACAAAAATGTGACCTTACAATAATAAGTTTCCAACAACACTCAGAAAGAAAACACAGTCGTCAGTTGTCACCTCCATTCACTCCAAGTCACTCAATTAAAGGAACAGGCGCGTTTTTTTTTGTAGGTCATCTCGCAGTTGAGCCGTGACTGCTTAACCGGATTTTCCTGGGGCTGCCATTAAGATAACTTAATGCCCCAGCCAGGGGCTTAAAACTACTTAAACTAAGCGACTGCACGCTGAGGGCAGCCCCTGCGGGGTACGGGCCTCGGCTCAGGGCGTCACTGATCGGGGGACAGCAAGTGGGGACAGGCAGGATCAAAATATTTTCATTATTATTATTCCGGGAATTATATTATTATTATTATACTCTTTGCTCTACTGGCTCAGCGGCGCAAAGCCCGCCGGCTTGCGCTTCAACAAGCAAGACGGTGCGGGGGGAGGGTCGGCGATTGTATCTAGCGAAGCGAGGCGCTTGAATTTTATTTTCGCGTCCGTATTTATTTTGCGATTACTCCTTAATATATACGTTTAAATTATATGGTGTCAAAGAGTAAAATAATGACCATGAAATGCTTAAAGCCTCTAAATTAATTAAAATGATAAGGATTAATACCGTATTGTGTAAATAGCTTTCCACTTACTGCTTTATAATTGCCCACTTTTGTAAGTATTAAAATGGATATAACTAGTATGTTATCCTTAAGAAATAGACATATGCCATCGCGGACTTTTCTGTAGACCATTATAAGATACACAATTCCCCCATACATTATTTTGTTATATCTCAAAGGTTTTAGGCAGCGTTTTTGTTGAAAGCTCCTAGACGGCTTATTTTTTTCCGACACCTCCAACAAATATCATTATATTTTAGCCAATGTATGCAAAAACTTGACAAACTATATACTAAAACCTTTCTCGAGAACCACTCTATCCATTGGTGTAAACAGCATGTAAATCGGTGCAGTAGTTTTTGAGTTTATCACGAACAGACAGACAGAGGCGGCGGAGGACTTTGTTTTATATTATGTAGTGATGATGATGAATGATGATACTTGGACTCTAATTCGTATTCAGTAACTTGACAGTTCGAAGAAAAATAATGTTACACTAATAACCATGTTTTTCCCATCTCAATGCACTACTAAAACTAATAGTGTTGGGGTAGTCGACGATTTTGCGTAAAGAACGAATGAACAAAATAATAAGTACCTTAAAAAACTAAAAAACACCAAACTAAAAAAGGAGAAAATAATTTAATTCAATTAAAAGCGTGGGGTGCTTGACATTAATTGATTATAAAAATTCCTCAAAAAGCACCCCACGCTTTTTAATTGAATTAAATTATTTTCTCCTTTTTTAGTTTGGTTTTTAAAGCGTGTTTTTTAGTTTTTTAAACTATTATTTATTTTCTATTTTTTAGTTCTGCTAACTACAAAAACGTTTTTTTTGTTTTCTCAATTTTTTTTAAAATTATTGAATTGTCATCGGTCCTCGACAAGTTTACAAAGTTTCAATGAAATCTGACCGTTTCAAGTGGGTGAAAATCGCGCTCAAAGGAGTCGGTTACATACAAACATATAAACAAACTAACAAACAAACATACAAGTGAAGCTAATATAAAGCGTGTAAAAAGGAGAAAACAATTTAATATATAACTGCTATTTCAAACTTAATATTTTCATATTTCGTGCGTAATTTGACGAAAATGCTGGACGCAGTGGACGCCATATTACTCTGTGAGTATGACGTCAGTTTGCTGTGTAAGCAAATGCTCTGATATTTTGTATGTTAATTGTTTATAATTTACTGAGTTAATATTCTATTTACCGTTGATTTGTTATTCCTGAATGTAAGATATTATTTTTAAAAAAATTACTTTGGTTACGAAAATGATAAAAGTACAAAGTTGTTCAGAGTTTATTAGTTTAAACAGCAGTAGATATGGCGTAATAACATCGCGGCTACTATTTCCTGGTGTTCAAAAACAGATTGAAAAACTGAAATCTTTGAATTGAATTTTAAAATTTATTTTGTTAAATTTCATGAACTAAAACCAACATTTTCCGACTGCTTTTGGTCTAATCTATCTCAATAATATATTTTTAGATTTTTTCTCATACAGAGTAAAATACCCTATTGAGTGGCACGCTAGATTGAGACCTCCGGACGAAATCCATCAATCGAATAGGGAATGGATCAAATGATGTAGTTGTGACCCAATAGAGGAGCGGAACATTTTGAGTACCTAGTACCTACGTTGAGTGTTACTCAAATTATTTAGGTATGTACAGACGCCAGCACATCAAGCTACCCTAATCTGTCAAATTTCTTTGGTAGATTTTCAACTTTATCAGAATACTATAAGGTTCACGTTTATTTGGGAAAATTTGACAGTTTGGGGTAGCTTGATGTGCTGGCGTCTGTACATGACTACACCAAAAAACTAAACACGTGGCTATTTTCTTTATTTATGGGACTTCAACAAGCAAGCGTTTCTTTCTTCTTTTCAAATTTTCAATAGCAGCAAATACGCGTGAAAGTTATGTTTGACGCCAATTTTATAGTGTTAAAGTGTGGGGCCACCAAAATTAACTACCAATGTAAAATTTCAAGCTCTTGATAATTTTGCATTTATCGCATATAGCTATTAAATATCTACTATAATAACTCCTGCTGAGTATCCATTTAAAGATCGATTAAATGTTGTCGGCGCAGTTGGGCCTCATGTTGGGTCGCTTATAGAGATGTACTCGATAAAACGTATTTCGTGTAGAGTGACAAGTCTTTTCGTATTTTATTAATGCACAGTGCCTTTATATACTGACGCAATTGTCTTATATTTCACACATCACTTTCTAACGTCGAAGGATTAGGTCGAACCAAAAGTTTACATATTTAGTTTATTTGAAAATGTTTCATTTCGAGTTTATTTCTTTATGTTTGGTATTTATGGCTGTTTCTCAGCTTCACAATAAACCAGTAAAGGCCCAGTCTATAGAAGTTCAACTGGCCCCAGGTGAAAGCTTCCAGTGACTTTATTTGTCCAAATTTTAACTAGTTACGTTTGTACACACGGCTACACATCAAGCTATTCATTTCCAGTATACGCTGATCTCGCATTGTATAGGATTTCCGTACAGTGCGAGATCAGCGTAAATTGGAAATTTATAGCTTGATGTGTAATCGTGTGTACAAGTATATTTGAAATAATTTGTGAATATTTTTGTTTTCAGGACAAGAATGCCAAATGACGCCAGTTATTCATATTCTTAAACATCCCGGATGTATACCAAAAGCGATACCCTCCTTCGCTTGTATCGGCAAGTGTTCTAGTTATGTTCAGGTAGATAAAACTATTCTTAAAATTTATCGGAATAGTGTCAATTAGTGAGAATGGATACATTTTTCCGTATGTTTATAGGTGTCTGGCAGCAAAATCTGGCAAATGGAACGAACTTGCAACTGTTGTCAAGAATCTGGTGAACGAGAGGCGACTGTAGTTCTGCTTTGCCCTAAAGCAAAAAGCGAAGATAGGAAGTTGAGAAAGGTATTTTTGATTAAATAGTTCTAACTCTTACTACTTTTTACCACCGGAGGGATAATTGGGTAACACACTAACAGTAGGTATGGCTTTCATCTTGAAAATTCACCAATATACATTGCCTTATTTACTTACGTTGTTGAGCAGATTTTTTTAAAATATTATGAAGCTACTAACAGATAACTTCTGTTAGCTGGTAGCGATATGCTATAGGTAGGGCTACTAACCAGTAAAACCAATCTTTTTTTATAATTTTGATACGTAAAAATATTGCCAACGGGCCGCCATTCAATGAAACAGACCTACTGACGCCAATCAGGTGGATAGGAATAAACCCTGAGTAACCTACGTTGTAGATTATTAAAACCAAGTTGTGCATTCCAGATCACCACAAAAGCTCCTCTGGAATGTATGTGCCGTCCCTGTGGCAGCATAGATGAGAGTTCCATCATTCCTCAAGAAGTTGCCGGATATGCTGACGAAGGACCTCTTTACAACCACTTTAGGAAGACGTTCTAAGAATCGGACAAATATTGAGTAATAAATTGTTCCGTTACGAAATAGAAATGAATGGTTAAATTTAAAAACAAACTAATAAAAACCCTATGACCAGTTTCATGTTTTATTTTAACGGCTTAAAATAACAGTAAATATACAGCAGGCTACCATACTACCTTACCTACAACATTCAAGATACATACATAGTCTAGACGCCAGCACATCAAGCTACCCCCAAACTGTCAATTTCCCAATGGAACATGAACGATAGTTACGTTTAAGTAATAGTGTTGAAAATCTATCAAAGTTTGACGGATTGGGGTAGCTTGATGTGCTGGCGTCTGTACAAGAATAAAAAAAAAATAAGAAAAGTCAATCCTCAACCTTAAAACTATTGATAATGTTTGTATCCATTAGTTTTACACATTTTTTAAATATTATTTAAAAAAAAACATTTTTCGGAAGGTCACAGAAACTTTTATCGTATGGATACTAAATGGGCCATGTATGACACTCATTCCCATTTTTACAGTATACTTCAATTTCGCATCCTTGAAATTCAAGTGCTTTTGCTGGGAAGAAGAAATAGCTCAACAAACTCCACAGCACAATCATAAATCAAAATCATCAATACGGCAGGCTTAGCACAAGAATCGTAGAGAAGCGTTTTGTCGACAGAAGAGTAGACAAAAATGACGTTTCTATGTAGACAGTTGACAGTTTTTAACCGAGAAAGGTAGACAAGCGATTTCTATTTTACGGTAGAGTAGAAATAGGAAGCGTCATGCTAAGCCAGCATGTCTCTAAGTTTGAATTGATCTAAAATGTCACTATTTCAAAGTATGAGGTTATTCATGAATTTTAATGACATGTTAGTTCACAAGTAGTTCAATTTATGACAAATACAAAACTTTGTGGCATATTTTAAACTTTTTAATATTATTGTAAATTACACTTAGGATTAAAATAAACCTTAAAGTAAGTGAGTGTAAAGTGAGAAAGCCGAAATATGTTCTCACGTGTCTTTGTCAATGTGCTTTTCAACTTGGTTTTCAGGTGGCGCCATCTGCTGTTTCAGCTTTGCGTAAGATTCTCATTCGATAACTGACAACTGCCCAATAAATCAAAATGAAACAAAGTTTCCTGCGAGTACAAATATATTCAAAAAAACGATTCAACACATCACATTTGCAGAAAATCTTAACTGTGAGATTTAGAAAACTTAATAACGCCATCTATCGAGCTTTGAGGAAGCTCTCACTCAAACAGCCAGAGTTGATATTGTTTCCGAACGTGTTGCTGCTCGGCTAAGTTACGTCAATGTCATAAACTTTGTGTCATAGTCATTATTATTGTCAAATGTCACTGTGAATGTCGATTCCTGTATTTTGTTTTGTGTTTATTATCCTCAGTAGGCATCTAAGCTTCTACTGTAATTTTATAGTAAATAGTTTATTCTGTAGACATTTTTCTTCAAAATGAGTCGCAGGAAACGCACTAAGGTAAATTACTGTTATGAAATGTCAACGATGATCATCAATGTTTTCTTTTTATTTGTTTGGATGACCAGGTTATGTTTATTGATCGTAGGTTGAAACCCGGGAATTGGATGAAAAATTAAAACAAGATGATTCTGAATCTGATCAGTCAGAAAAGAGTAAGGTCACTTCGTCGAGTCCCACATCGGTTGGGGGTCGCCGCGAGTCGTCATCGAGTCGTACCGCCGAAGTTATAAAAGAGATGAAGGAGAAAAAGGAAGATGTTAAGGTCGATGATACTAAGAGTGACGATATCGAGGAAATAAACTATAAAGAAATGCTTAACAGGTATATCAAATCTATATAGGCCTACAGATCGTATTACGGCCATGTCGGCCAATCTCAATGGAGACTAGCCTTCGGCGCGGGAGATATTATAGTCCACAAGGGTGTGCGCAGACACAGGTGCACTCGCACTTCTGTCACTCTCATAATCCGATGGTTAACATGCTTAATTATGGGTTGAAAGTAAGAAATTTCTAATGGCAAAACTCAATAATGCTTTGGAGCAGTTCTTTTGTTTTTGTCATTGGTCCTAAGCGAAAACCTCCTCGCTCTTTTGAATGCTGCACTACGTAAACGAATATCACAACCTTCTAAATCCTAGACTTTAACATTAATTATTTCTGTGTGGTCAATAGAGAAACAAATTCATTTACAGCTTGGAAGGAGCAGCATTCCAGTCTCGGTTGCCATTTGATAAGATGTCATCTTTAGAAGCCGAGTGTTTCTCTGATCTGCAAGGACCTTCGAGTCATGCATTTGTTCAAATAAGGAACCGCATATTGAAGCTGTGGTTTGAAGATCCCAAGAAACAATTGACTCAAGAAATTTCTGTTCAGAAAATGGAAGTAAGTTACCTGTGGAATTTGTTCATGTAAAGTAGGAAACTTGATTGATACTTAAGTTAATTGACTGTCAGCTACTACTGTATATTAAAAACATGACTGTCATTCTGTTGGTCATATTGTATATGACTGACAATCTATGGCTCGATTGGTCTATTGGCTATCACATAGCAAATTAACAGTGTGTCACTTTGCTCAGCAATCTAATTTTCTGACTTTACCTTAAGTAGGTACATGTGGTTTACTGATCAAATCAAATGCTGAACTAAACAACCCATTTATATGTTTATACTCTCTCTAATTTATGTCAATAAATGTTATTTCAGGCTCCTTACAATGGTGATGCAGGATTAGTTTTGAGAACTCACGCTTTCTTAGAAAGACATGGTTTTATAAACTATGGTATCTATGAGCGAACTACACCTATTCCTACTCCACCAAAAGGCAAACAGAGGCCAAAAGTCATCATCATTGGAGCAGGTATGTACATATTTTTCATAATTGTTTAGTTATTGTTAATACTAATGAACCTATGAAATAATTTGCTGGTAAGTCATATTTCACCCATATTTGTAGTACAATCAACTGCATATCGTCGCCGTAGAGTATAAAGCTCAGGAATGCAATTTTGATTATTTTTGATTCATAATTTTTTTTTGCAAGAAAACTCCTCAATGCACAAAAAGTTTCACACGCCATGTATAATGATTTTGAAGGACTCGGAAACAAACAAATGAGGTTTTCAATTTACCCACACTAAATTATAAAGTTAATACAGTGGGTACCTAAATTGAATCGTTACCTGTTAAAAAATTTGGTATAAGTATACCAAATTATTTAATCAGTAATGATACTTAGGAGTTATTTTGATGATTATTGCCATACACTTCAAGTGTTACTTTTTATTATAAGTACCTATAGTTTCATCAACCCTCCGCATACTGTTTCTGGTGGAAAATTTATTTATTTATCGGTTTGTGCACATACCATTACCTTATGATACTGCTGACATTACAAATTGAATGTTGGAATCAACTCAAACATAATAAATAACCGTGATAAACAGCAGTACCCAACAATAACTATCCCCTGGCCAGCCCACAAAATAAGGAAATCAAAACAAACAATCTAGACTAGATTCATACTGGCTTAGCCAACCCAGCGAACTAACAAACAGCTTCACAGGATTAGAGGAAGAAAAGGATTAATGTCCTAGTGAAAATCAACCTAAACCTAAAGAAAGAAATAATAAACCATTAATCAAGTTAATAGACGAACATGCACAAGCCAACTTACAAAAGGATCGCGTCAAAATCCAACCAAACATATCCTAAACATATACCAACACTGTTAAACAACGGAAATATATATAAAAAAACTGAATTTTATAAGTAGGTACTTACAAACCTAAGCAAGAAATGAGTTACAAAGTCATTCTTACGAAAATTCGGCCATCAACTGATGATAAAGAAACACTAGCCGAGCGAGGACACATTACTACAAATATCTGGAACATCAAGGACAGAACGACCAAAGAGCCCTTGTCAATATTTGTCATTGTAATCAATAACAATAAGGATTTTTTTATCATAAAGGACCTGCTTCAGCGTTGTGTCGTTTTTCAGGAACCACATTTCAAATGTGAAATCACACAATGTGCAAGCTGCAAGTGCAAGTGGAATTACCGACATGCTGTTGACTGTATCTCCATACTATATAATGATAATGAGTTATAAAAGGCCATACTTATAAGTCAATTTTAATTGGCAATAAGTTCGTCTATTTATTGGTTATTTTACAAGAATAATTAAAAACATTTTCTCATAATTACAGGAGTCTCGGGCTTGGCTGCTGCTCGACAACTGATATCATTTGGTTGTGAAGTCGTTATCCTAGAAGGAAGAGATCGAGTTGGAGGCAGGATTGTAACATACAGAAAAGGACCTTATGTAGCAGATTTAGGTTAGAATAATTTTTAAACTATGCTTATAAAAAAACATGTAGGTATTAACATAAAATTTCAAAATATACCTAGCTACCATATTAATGATATAATATTACCCCAATGTTACCTAATGCTTGTCTGGAGTGACCCTTAAGTTAAGGCGTAACGATTAAACTTATTATATCATGGAGACGGCTACATTGAATTGAAACAAATAAATCATCATGAATCTAAATAAATTTAAATAAAACATTTATATACAAACCCAATTTTGTTGTACCATCAACAAGGCTCAAGAAAATAGGTGGGTCATTCAGATGTCAATGTTATACGCTTATAAAACAAACTTCCAAGCCATGTTCAACATCTAAGTCTCAATAAATTTAAATCATTCATTAACCATAAGTTGTGCCTGAAAGACTTTTATACCATTAAGGATTATATTGAGGACAAAAAGCTTGGGATTGACCTGCGCCAATTTTTGCATACTGAATGTTGTTTTTTTTTTGTGTTTTTGCAAACATAGACTCTTCGACATTTGATAATTATTATATACACTTTGAAATGAATATTTACTTTGAGAAGAAAAATATTATTATTATTGTTTCTCAGTTACTTTTTAATGTTAATCTGGCTTGTTAGTTTTTAATGTTAATGTACTTTATGCGGCCTACCCAAATGTCCTTTCTTTGGTATTGTTCGTCAAATCGTTGAGCTCCTCAAGTTTTGAGTTGAGCTGCATGATTACTGGTAAATGCGTGCACTGAATGGACAGTCCACTCAATCTGTGTGGTTCTTTCCTCAAGAGACCATTTCAGACTCCAATCCACATTGTCTTCACATGATTTGACCAAGATTATGTCTGGACTTTAAAAGAGACAGTGACCACTGAGTTTGTTTCGGCCTTTCTTCTCAGAGTAGTCAGATAGGAAACGCCGCCCTCATCTAGTTTAAAAAAATATGATTGACTTGTAAAAGTGTTTGTACAAACCTACTTACAATTTATAAATATATAAATATTCTACATTTTCAGGTGCCATGGTCGTGACTGGTTTGGGTGGTAACCCAGTAACAACACTATCAGTACAGATGAATATGGAATTGCATAAAATCAAGCAGAAGTGTCCTCTTTATGAAGCAACTGGTAACCAAGTGCCTAAGCATAAGGATGAAATGGTATGTAAAGAGTAAATTTTAACAGGCAGAACTCATTTCTTGTCTCTGCAAGCAAAGCACTTTAATAGGGTGTGTGAACAGTATAGCTTCGATCCTTTTACAACAGATGTGTTCATGGAAAATGCTTGAACCTTACCTGATTCCTGTATCGCTCAAATTAGGTTATCCTGTGTAGTCTAGTTTACCACCGTATGTTGTATGTAAATAATAATAATTTGTACGGTTTTGGCTTTGGCGGTTTATTGTTTTTATTGGCAGTACTGTGTATACACAGTTTTCTTCTATTATTATTCTTCAAACTACATATATGTATATGAAGACTTGTAATTGGCTGTCAGTCACATTTTCGATTTCTTAGTCTATTGTTGAGCTGTTTGTAATCCTTACTAATATTATAAACGCGAAAGTTTGTATGTATGGATGTAAGTATGGATGTTTGTTACTATTTCACGCAAAAACTACTGAATGGATTTGGATGAAATTTGGCACACAGATAGATTATAACCTAGATTAACACATAAGATACTTTTTTATCTCGGTAGTACGTTCCCGCGGGATAATTTCCGACTTCCAAGCGGGCGAAGCCGCGGGCGGAATCTAGTGTTATAAATGTGAAAGTTTGTATGTTTGTTACTCAGTCACGCAAAAACGGCTTAACGGATTTGGAGTAACACATAGGATACTTTTTATCCCGATAGTACGTTCCCGTGGGATAATTCACGCGGGCGAAGCCGCTGGCAAAAGCTAGTAGGTAAATACATAAAGCGGCTAGAGTTACAGTGTCGACTGGCGAATTTGTGTAAGAATGGTATATTTACCTTAGTTTGAGAAGTTAACAGGAATACTATGACCAACTAAACTAGTAATATTGAAATATCTATGCAATTGGTTACTTGAATAACCTACAAAGTTTAATGTTTTCGGAGGTTCAGGGGAGAACTGCTGGACTGAGTTGATTGATACAAAATATTTTTCGTAAAAACATACCAATCCAATAAGTACGTGTTTTTTGTTCAGGTGGAGCGTGAATTTAACAGACTTCTGGATGCTACGTCTTATCTGTCACACCAAGTGGACTTTAATTACTTCAACGACACGCCCGTCTCTCTCGGCCAAGCGTTGGAATGGGTCATCAAACTGCAGCAGAAGAATGTGAAACATAAGCAGGTACTAATAAATAATAGCGAATTTATTAAAATAAAACATAGCCTGAAGGTAATCACTGTATGAGCCAACGTCGGATGGTGCTGAAAAATACACAGACAATGGTGCCGATTCTGTTGTACACCGAACTAAACTAACTAAACTATCACTAAAATTCCTTACTTTTGGCTATGAGAATCTTAAAGCTATTCTGCAAAATAAAATCTCTAAACTTAAAAATAATTTTGACACAACTAAAATCGAATTTGACAATCGCGACTCTTGCAGGCTTAGCATGACGCTTTCTATTTCTACTCTTCTGTAGAATAGAAATCGCTTGTCTACATTTCTCGGTGAAAAACTGCCAACTGTCTACACGGAAACGTCATTTTTGTCTAGTCTTCCGTCGACAAAACGCTTCTCACACAATGATTTTTTCACAATTGTATAGAAAAAAAAAAAAAAAATTACCTATAATTATGTTGAGATTATGGGGCTTACGGGTTTATTAAAGGGGGTCCAAATTATCATCATTTTTGCGATAGGACACACCATTTTCGAGATATAAGCAAACGAAAAAAAAAAAAAGAAACAGTACTATTTTGCATCTGAAGTCGAAGTGTTGGTGTGAATTTTAGTTCATGACCACTAGTTTTATTCCAAAATTTTTGGTGAAAAACGGCAAACTCAGAATAGCAAAATTACCATCTTCACTAAATTAATAATGCAGTGCAATCTTAGTGCTGTTAAACTAAAATATAGTTAAGTTGTGTCACTTTAGTCAATTTCAGAATGAGAAATCGTCGTTTGACAGGACTAAACAAAATTTTGGTGATTTTTAGTTTAGTTTAGAGAATTTTGTGTCAACAGAATCGGCACCATTGTCCTGCACAATTTTGAAAATAATCGTACAAATCTGTTTCTAGCTAGCACCTAGTTGCTTGGTTTTAACTGCACAGACCTTTGGTGGACCTATTACATGGGACTTAAACATAACTGTGGGTGTATTAGATGTACATCTCTGCCTAATCCTTTGGGAATAAAAGGCGTGATGTGATGTTATGTGTCATTAATAAATTAATATTATTAGCCACTAAAGGAGTTTCATGGAAACTTTGAAAAGAAAACCAGTTTATTTTTGCGTTTCATACCAGTTTTTACGTTCTTATTGTTTTTTTTTCTAGGTGCAACATCTAAAAGCACTCATAACGCTGCAAGAGAGACTTAAAACCAACATAAACAAGTAAGTAGTAAAGTCATACAATGGCATTAAATGAACGTAGAGGACTTTTTTTTGAGGGTGGGAAATCGTCAAATAACTTCTCCCGCTCTGGGTGGAGCAGGAGGGCGTGTCAGACTTTTACTGACTAAAATCCACCCGCTTTCCTTCAGTTGCCCGTGTGCCAGGGGCCGCAGCATCTCTTTCGAACAACCCGCACCCCTGGCAGGAACTTAGAGGGGGTGAATTGATGATTTTAACTATAATAAATTCCGTAAAGCCATATTTTTTACTGTCACGAATCATATTTTAATTATCATACAATCTAACACTGTATATTGCAATAAACGTAAGAAAAATTTAATTTCGTGCGTTACTTTAGCGCATCCACGTAAGTGATTATTATGTGTGAGTAGTTATAAGTCGGTCGGAAGAGCTTGTGATAAAGTTGGTCGGTGGATGGGTAATGACCATCTTGACATATCAAGACCCTTCCGTGCCTCGGAAAACACGTTAAGCCGTTGGTCCCGGCCATCATTCGTGGAGTCTTTGACACTCGTTACGGGTCGTCAGAAGCCCGAAAGTCTGACAACTAGTCTCGCAAAGGGCTTCGTAATTCCCCTTTTGTGGGTTGTGAGGTCAGATAGACAGTCGTTCCATGTAAAGTATTGGTACTCAGCTGCATTCGGTTAGACTAAAAGCCGTCTCCAACAGTTGGGAAAACGCTAAGCAAATGATGAGTAGCTTATAGTTCGTGCCAATACGAGGGTGAAATAGATTTGAAATCGAAATCTTTTTCCAGGATGTCCGATATGAAAGAGCTCTTGCAGTCTATGAAAGCCGAGAAGGACGCTTTGCTCGTAGAGAGAGATAAGGGTGTGGAAGGAGACGCGAGTGTCTTGCAAGAGTTCAATTTTCGCCGCCTGAATAGAGAGATGAATCTGCTATGTAACGAATATGAGGGACTGGTCAGCACTAACGCTACGATTGAAGAAAAACTGGCGCAGCTTGAAACTAATCCGCCTAGGTATGTAAACAATTTGGATTCGACTTTCAATTTTCATTTTCGAACTCTTTAATTCACTGTCAGCATATGTTTTAATAGTGATCAAACTATGCGCTCCGTATCACAAGGACAATCTAGTAAAATGCCCTTGTGGGATAAATGACATTAAAGTAAAACGACCTATTAGTAAAACGTCTGAAATTTAAAATCGTCATACTAGTAGAACGTCTGAAATGTATAAACGGTATGTTGGGCAAAAGGACTGATACACTGACGCAGAAAATAAACCAAAGATAATAAGTAAATTATTTTAATTTTAAGTATTATTTCAAAAATCAGCTGTTCCATACATTTTGACCGCGTAGGTATTGCACATTTCTATGAAACAGCTGATTTTTTTTGTATAACCGACGAAACATTTCTGCGGTGGGGGGTCTAGAATGATATGCTGAATTCATGGCTACAGTTTGCGCACTGAATAAAAACTTTTTCTGTAAAATGATTTTTTTTATTTTGTGCACTTGAATGTACTTACATTATAGCATAGGCAAGTCCTTTTGCCCAACATGTCATTTATACATTTCAGACGTTCTACTAGTATGACGATTTGAAATTTCAGACGTTTTACTAATAGGTCGTTTTTCTTTAACGTCATTTATCCCACAAGGGCATTTTACTAGATTGTCCTTCTGATACGGAGCGGATGTTTTCTACCATCAGTGTTCAGAAAAGTAGCAATGTGTTGATAATGTTATTTTGATCAATATCAAAAGTCATTTATTCAAACTAGGCTGAGAGTCAACTCTTTTTGAACGTCAAAATTACCTAAGACAGTCCCCCCAAAACGCCCGCCCTTCACCACTTTCTAGTGCTTTAGCTGGGTATGAGAAGTGACGCAAGAAACTCCCGATCAAAATTCAACAAATTTGATCTCAAATAAAAGCTTTTTTTTAGTTCTGTGTATTTGTCGGTACGCGATAGACAAATACTCGACTGGCACTTTGCTAATTTGGAGTTCGCGAACGCAACACCGCTGGGCAATCTGTCACTCAAGCACTGGGATCAAGATGACGACTTCGAGTTCACTGGGAACCATTTAACAGGTATGTTTATAATATCACTTAAGGTCAACCACGTCAGTAGTAATAATTGAACTACGAAAACCGCCCTAATTGCTACGAAATAAAGGTGCTGCCATTATCAAATTCTATCGACAATGTGTAACAGAATAAACGCAAGACCTGACAGTAGTTGGTTCGTAATGGACTACTGAATCGATTTCAGTAACTTTTAATATGGTTTTTTTTTTAAATTATTTATTTTGCCATACCTACCGCGGATTGAGCCAAAGAAAATACAATCTTATTCTAAGGCAATAAGAGTCAATAAAAAAAAAATTGAATCTTAAAAAACGGTTTGACCCTGGTCAACCCATTTTTTAAATAAGAACAGTACCTAAGATTTAAAAAAAAGTTTTGGTCATTGTATTATGCGTTTTTATAACTCAGTACTCTGATTGCGGTCTATGAGGTTTTGCATTAATTATGTTACACTTGGTATAGACGGTTAGACTACTAATGTCAGTTACCTCTGTATACTGCACGCCCGCGCATCCACGTATTGCGGTTGTTCTGGCATTTTGATTATATCTCTTTGATTATTTCGTGTAATGAGCTGAAATCTTACGCGTGAATAGTTGCATTATTACATTAAATATCTGCATACTTTTTATTCTTCTTTTCCATTAAAAATTCCTACAATCGGATGTCATACAATATAGTGGTCCAGTCGTAGTAAATTATGCCATTGCTCATTAATTACAAAGAGCACATAAATGAAACTTGGCAAGGCATTGTAGACCCTTACAAGATACAAATAAACGTTATAAGTTAGGCTCTAGACTTCCTATTTTAAGTACTTGGACCTAATAACCTTATTTTACTTTTACGTGTATAATATCTTCTGAACGGTAATTTTTTTTCAAATTCTGTTTTCACACACTTTATACACAAATTCAAAGCAACGTGCGTAAAAAATTACAACTCTGTCCTAAACGGTTTTATATGGTTTTCATCAAATAGCCAAACGTCAGCGCAGCGGCAACTTGATTATCTCCGCACTGTATTGACACACAAATTTCATTTAAACATACACATTAACCTCTCGTTACACACTAATTATTGAATGATTTTTTTTCTTGTACGTGCATTTAAAAAAAAAGTGCCGCTGGGATGACGTAGTCCCAGCGGAAACAGTTTTTGTTGAATAGCTCCTCAATGGTTGGATGCACAATTTTTTATTTACCATACACAATTATACGATGTCATACACTAAATATCTGCTAAACTGAAATTACGAAATTCGACACTTTTCCGCTGGGACTACGCACACTATTATTTTGGTAAATTTTCTGAGAGAAATCTAAGCATCTTAAATAGAAACGAGATTGCTCCAACTCAATATCGTTTGCCTATCATTAAAATTAACGTATTTGTTGATTCTAACCTCAAAAGTGTTTTTAATGATAACGACATTGAAATATCTTGGTTATTCAGATATTATTTTCAAACAGGAAGCTGTTTACTACGTAAAAACGAACCAATCTCACTATAATTTGTTTCTGTACATGGGAAACAAAAGTCAGGTCCATGTTCAATAATTTGGCCATTGTTCTAATCATCAATAGTAAAACCATTTCCCAAAAATCTGCAAACAAGATATGAACAAATATGCTTAGGCAGACCACGTTATTCCCGAACTTATACAACATTTTTAAATAATCATTGTCTTTCAAATAGTGATTTTAAATTAATAAAATAATAATTTGGAATAAACATCATCATAATTCAGCAGACAAACGTCCCCTGCTGGACATAGGCTTGCCCCAAGCACTATTATAATGAATTAATTTAAGGTCAATGCGCAGTGGTAGAGCGCGAAATTCAAATTTTGTTACGTTTTTTGCAATTTTCAGGTGAGTGTCAGCTTGTTACTTGGTCAAAATATGATTTGCGACTATAACATGTACGTATTTACAGATTTATAATCATTAGAATCAATAATACATCTTTCTAAGTTAGATTTCTTCCACAAGCACTTTTCCATAAGAAATTTGTTCTTATGGAAGAAATCTAACTTAGAAAGATGTATTATTGATTCTAATGATTATAAATCTGTAAATACGTACATGTTATAGTCGCAAATCATATTTTGACCAAGTAACAAGCTGACACTCACCTGAAATTTGCAAAAAAACGTAACAAAATTTGAATTTCGCGCTCTACCACTGCGCATTCACCTTAATATAAAAGTGGGCAATCAAAAATGGTTTTCATAAGATTTAAGATTTAAGATCTTGCATGCTGGATTTGTATGTAAACGCATGTTTGACAAATAAATTATCTTTTATCTTTTATAAACATAAATCTACAACCCTTGCTGAGTTCTCACGAATACAAAAAGTAACAGAAAGCATCAAATACATAATAAAATATGTTACTCAAAACATAAAAATTGGTAAAATACGGTATAAATCTTAGAAATAATATAGGTACTACAAAGTACGATGCCTGTGCTAGGATAAACTTGTTTCACAGGCGGCATCAGTTCTTACAATTAATATTAGGACAACTGATTTCTTAACAATGTTTAATTATTATAATATTATTTATTTATGAATAGTGATATATAGGGATACTGCCATTATCTTTGACATTAGCAAAGATTCGATTTCGTAGATCACAAAATCTTACATAATAAATGCGAGCTCTATGGAATCCTAGGCAAAGCACTCGATTGGATTAAAACCTACCTAAACAACAGAAAACGAATGTGTTGAAATAAATCAATTAAATGATCAACTTGTTAACATTCTCATTAGTCACTTTTACTATAGACCATACTGTGTAATTTTTCTCCTTTGTTGACTATACTACTCGACAGTACAGTCAACAACGAAGAAAAAGGAGAAAACCTTCTCGTTCCCTCGAGAAGATTAATCAAAGGTGCATGAAACTGAAACTGTTATTTTGATTTATGTAATTGTTTTTACCGCCATAGCAACATAGGTATTCAAAATGGGTTGCGCGTGTTTAGTCCAACATCTCATTAGGCTACGTACAGACCATAAAGCTCGGCCAAAAAAGGTTCCTTATTTTCTTTTCTTCTTCTCTACCATTTGGGGATCTTTGTAGGTTCCTAGCGCAGTTTATGATAAACAAGATGAAATTCGTGTGGATTAGCAACGCCTTGCACTACGACTACTACTGCATTTGCCAGCAGAAAGCAAGTCAAATTGTTTTCCGTCTCTGTTATTATCAGTGTGTCAATTCGCGACATTACCGTAATGTGTATTAATTGTCACCGTATGCGACATACATGGCTTAATTAATTTAGAGCCTCCATTTGGTTCCGTACTACATACGGATATCTAATCAGTATAAATGATTCAGGACTATTATCTAAAAGTCGAATTATGGTTCTACTGTTTAATGTGATAATGACAAATATCTAAAACTCAGACATATTTCGCGTGAATCAACTACTTTAAACCATGAAGCTCATCAATCAACCAAAGGTACGAGATTAGCTGATCGATGAAGTGACAAACGGCATTGATAAAGAAACACTCCATTAGAATGGTTTCCGTCGCTAATCACCTGGGCATTAGGGCGTCGGGCCTACGATGGCAATAACTTCAATTAGCCGATGCCACGGCACTCGTTAGCGTTTTACTGAACGTTTCCGTGCAATCCAGCACGATCGATGCGCCATTGTATCACACACAAAAGATGCTACCGAATAGCAATAGTTGTCCCTATAAGGGTTGTTTTACCTCGGTGTGTTATTTGTTTCCACTTAGGCCATCCTATCCAAGCAACGGTGAATCTGCTGGGCTTATAAGGCTTTTGTGTATAGCTACATATTTTATTCGCCTAGCTATTTACTAAATACATTTAGTGTCGTTGATAGCATATAGCGCAGGCATACTAGTGATGTTATTGTTTTGTAAATTATACAAACTGCATCGTAAAAAGCCTTAAATAAAATACACCGTTTTGTCCATTAAATGCTTTCGCAGTGAACATCGATTCTTCGCGAGTATGATTCGACAGTGGCTCCGTTCGTGCCCAAGGGCTTGCTCCGTTATGAATGTGGAATTTTCGAGTTAGTGGCCGGTTGTGATCTTTAGCAGCGGATGGCGGATTTTAGCCCCGAGCGTCGGTTCGTGTCAATAATTACTATCATTTCTGACCGCAAGTTTCCATCTTCTACAGCCGATAAATTACCAACTGACTTCTGTGAATTGTCATAATGACCGTTGCAGAAAACTCGAGCCCAGTACTTAGCTACTTTACACATGTGTAGGACTGACAACTAAGACATACTCGTTTAGCTTGTTCATATTTAATTATAGCATAAGCAAAAGTTAGACGTAAGTAGTGTAAGTTACATAAATAATGTTGCTTGTCTACTATTCGTTAGCCAGATTTACATAATGTATTCTTCTGAGTTAGCGTCAGGTTGTCGCTGTCAGTTGCTGAATAAAATTGCATTTGTTTAGATTTCATTTATGTTGGTCGATTACGCGTAAGATATAAAAAGGGAAGGAGTGAACAGTTGCGTCCGTTGTTCAGTCAAAAGATATGTATCGCGACATCCCCGAGACGCCTCTTTTGTACGTCGGCTGTGCGTGTGTTGTCGGCCATATTTCTTGGTGTTCGCTTGCACCGTGGTGTGTTCGCGGCGTGGGTAGTTGAAAAATGACATCTTGATTGTTGTGCGTTATTCTACTCATGAGAATGTCGAGTCGCAGTGGTCGCGTGCACCGCCATTGTCGGGGTTCTCAGCCCCAGGCTCTACAAATTGAACGATTGTTAACCGTTCCTTGAAAACTTTGTTATCGTGACTTGTCACGGAATTATGTGTAGGTACTTACGGAGACAACATATTTTGTTAGGATATTATAGTAAATATATGCCTTGTTCGTACTGCAGCACAAGTCGCGCAGTCGCGCTACATGTTTTGCGACTTATGCCACGCGTATTAGTAACCTTTTTGTTCCGTTGCTGATACATATCGGCACGTTTATTTTCGGAACGGATTTTGGGACCTTCGACCAAGATCATACACCAATACAAAATGTGCAGTCAAGGGTTTAGGATATATGATAAGACAGAAAAGTACATCTTAGGGTCAATTCTCACCGAGACGCAACGCGACGCGCACTTTTTAAGATAGCAACAGAATATCTAACTTATTTACAACACGAAAAGGTATAATTTCACTACGAGCGCGAAAGCGTTTCGAATAACGCTGAGATGCACCGTGTTGTGCAGCCCGTATACCTTATTGTGAAGTAAATAAGATTTATTTTGTATCGTGATCTTAAAATGTGCGCGCATCGTCGCGTCGCGTCGCATCTCGGTGTGAACTGACCCTTATTGATGCCCGCTACCTCCAGACTGTAACGCAACAAAAACGAATGAATTGTGTCTAAAACTGGAAAACTAAATTAAAGATTTTAAAACACTGGTAGTAGGTAACGTTATCTACTATTTAGTTGGCATAATATCGACAAACACAGACATTCTGTATTACGGTACTTTGAGTTATTTGTGGGTTTAGCTAATGCTTATTTTTAAATAGGTTGGCGCTACTGCAACCAGAATAAATTTTACATTCCAATGATAATTACACCTTGCAATAATTTACCGACTTGGTTTAACGACTGAGGCATTCGCAAATCATAAATAAAACTAACAAAGCCACGATCAGAATGAATTATAAGCTGTTTAGCTGTTAACCAACGACAAATGGCGTTTGAAACAAGTCCCCGAGGTGGCGGCGAGGGCCAAATGATCGGACTATAGAAGAGCTCACGGCGGCAACAAGTTTTGATAAGAGTGTGCGTGGCAAGATGCGAGGCGGTAATGAATGTGATACAAGCGCGACCTTCCTCATTTATCACTTGCTCTATGAATAAAATATCTTGACGTTCCTTTCGGATAGTGTCTGGTCGTGCCGGGACGCTTACGGCTCACAGCCGGGCGATCACAATCTTCAGCCTAGTACCTAATAATGCCGGGCTCTCAGGAGAAATTCACACTATTCGCTCTTGTTACATCTCTTTGTTTGGTGCAAAACAGCCACTAGGGAGTATTTCGTTCAGATTTCTGAGTACCTACAGTCTCTTCTTATTTCTTCGATCCATTATCGAAGAGAGCTAATTGTGTTGTAGTTGGATGAGTTAATACTTTTTGATTACTATTGATTTTTGGATTGTTTTTCTTTTTAATAGTTAACATTTTTACATTTATGATCGCATGTGATGAAAATATGCGGCCTATGTAAGCTGCGTCCGCCTTACTGGTATAAATAGTCAAGACTCTTGTAGACCATACCCGTACAGAATTCAGTCTTCCTTAAAATCATACCTATGAGCTAACTGTTCTAACGACGAAGAGGATGCAGAGTCATCGACGTGGTGAATGCTTAGTAATCGAATGTATCCGGGACAATCCTGGAGTTTATGACTGTGGAAATAAATGGCGCGACTCGTGACATGGCCCGTATGGGGTGTTATAACTTTTGGAGTCGTAGGTTATTCTTAAGAAATTGCTGTTTTACTTGATGTAAAAACTAAATTTAGCAACATATAAATAAGTCTGTATCGTGTTAGCATGTCTTTCAAAAAACAGATGTGTTTTAGAAAAGATAAATCTCAAAAAGTGGAAGGTGGTATGAGAGTTCCCGATGAGTCATGAAGTTATGACGAAATAAAGGGATAGGATAGACTGACAAAAACTCCATCTTCGACGCGGTTTCCTAAGAAAGTACTTACAGTAGTTATTGCACACCAGTATGGTGTAAAGACATAAAGGTCTTTTGACTCACGAGGATGTCAATCGCGACGGTGGCGCAGCCTGCGGAGGCGTCAGGGGCGTGGATGAATAAGCAATGAAACGACGAATGGCTCTATTAGACCGCCATTGTTGCCTTGCGATCGCTCGACTTGCGCAAGCGACATGTATTGTTCGCGACTCGTGGCTTTCACTACGAGCGATGACGTCACAACGCTTGCGACCTAAATGTTTGCAGTGTTAGATGTAGTGCAATTTCCATTTATTGAGCCTTATATAGCTAGGAATGCACCCAATACGGCGGTAAGTCGTTGTCGCGACTACAATGCCTCGAATGTTACTTGTCTAATGTCTGAAGAAAAGGATTGATCGTAGTAAAGTTTATGGCTGAACTTTTTAGCTTTTATTTCAGTGTAACTGACTTTAAATCTATGGCGTAACATGCCACTCAGTCAATTGCTATCAACTGTTGCAAGTGGACCTGTCTAAAAAGGAATCTTGGCCTCAGACAGTAAATTATTATTGTTAGAGACTAGCAGGAAAATCGTTGAAAAAGTAGTTTATCAAGATGGGTCCGTTTGACACGGATTTTCTGTGGTGCACGTCAACGTGGAGGATTTATGTGGTACATTGTGCTACCACGGGTCGGCACTTTGTGCGTCTAATTGACAAGTGTCTGGAAGCGAACGCGTCACACCTGTCTAACGAGCATCGTGCACATGATTGCACCCACTCGGCCCGACTAACAAGCTGCTCATTTTCGCCTATATCAAATTCATGCATCTGACAGTTTTATTGACAATTTGAACTATCGGAAGCTTGATTTTATGTTAAGTTCCTAAATTTTACTTTGTGAGTCAAAGCTGTAAGCTCTCTATTGAATCTTTTTGGTATTTTATGCACCTCGCATAAAATGCTACGACCGGTACGAATATTAAGCGTAATAAGTGCAGCACCGAGAGATAACTTGTTTTTGATAATTGTGCTAATCTGGCTGAATGCAGTGGAGCAGGACCCTCTGGGCGACTCCGGCCAGTAATATAATTTGCATCGTGTACGGTAGTAGTTTTATTGCCAACAATTGGCCATTATCTGAGAACATTTGCACGCCCGCCCGTCATACTGTATAATATATTGTTTCTCGTCGACTATTTCTATTGGTCTAAATTTTACCATAAACATGGCCGTGTCTAGAACGTCTGTTTCATGACTAGTGCCTATATTTACTACTGATTGTCATCCCTACTTTTTCCCACAACATTATAGTCAAAGCTCTCTATTAAGGCTTCACGAAATATATTTTGGGAGTGACAAAGGTTCAATTTAATTTGAACTTACTACGTACTCATTCAAATTTTGATTATTCCACGTTAGTTTAAATCGGGTCTCCGCTCAACTTTCCTTTCATTGTAAAAGTTGTAATCCTCTTTGTGGACCCTAATTGAATTCACTGTTATGCTAATACTCTGATTTCCCATCTTATTTCGTTAATAGAGGTCTGTGGTAAACCAATTAAAGGGTACGTCTGTGGATTACTCAACTTTTGGCTAGTAGTTTGTGGGTTCTGCATGCACGAGAAATTAAATATTTGTTTGGTCCTTTCATGTAAATAGCGAGATCGTTTGCTTCTTAGAATTTTATGTTACCCGCACCCTAATTGCGTAACTCACGATTCACCATAATTGGTTTCGTTTTGAAACAAAAGGCTAAACCATTGCTTCATATGTTCGAAAAATGTATCTGCTCAACAACGTAAATAACGCAATGAATATTGTATAACTGTCAAACAGGTTTTGGAACTGTATAGCATAAAAACTTTTTCCAAAAAAAAACAACCGACTTCCAAAAAAACACTACAAAGTGAAAAATAACTTCAATTTCGGAAGTCGGTGTCTTTGGAGCTGTATTTGAATTTTTTGTCACCGCCTTCCGAAATTGAAGTTATTTTTCACTTTGTAGTGTTTTTTTGGAAGTCGGTTGTTTTTTTTTGGAAAAAGTTTTTATTTTTCACTTTTTAGTGGTTCACATGTGCTTACCCCTTCACAGCATACCGGCGTGATGTTATGTTATGAACTGGTGTAAGCAATAGACAGACATGAGATTTCAGCAATCCCAGTCCATTTGCTATCATTTATTGAGGAGTTCCGTTGCCTATCTCCAAAGTTCTTCATCAGATCTTCACCAAATTGAAATGAGACCACTCCGAGAAAGTACTCTTCCGAAAAATAGCTAAATCGCTTCGTGTGCCTATAAAATTTGAAGAGTTCTCTCTATTTCTCCAGGTTCCCATCATCAGATCCTGACTTGATGATCATGGGACCACCTGGGAAGTATACCCTTTCAAACAAAAAAAACAAAATCCAAATCGGTCCAGCCATCTTCGAGTAATCGGGGAACATACATAAAAAAAAAAAAATCCGACGAATTGATAACCTCCTCCTTTTTGAAGTCGGTTAAAAAGCCTGATATTATCTAAAATGTTGCTGTACTGCTGCAGCTGACTCTGCAATAGCTCAGTTCGAAGCGGTACCATCAAATCGGGTAGTAAGTTGGAAGAACTGACAACAATTTATTGTATTCAATAATAGCCATGTATGTGCTTTCGCATAGTGTGTGTCTGATATGTGCAGATGTTTATGTGCGGCGGTGCATATGTCGCTTTATTGCGCGTTTCGGAAGGCTTAGCATTCCGCCCGTGGACTCGGTCGTCTCTAATTCTGGCGTATTGCGGTTTTATTAACGTTGTTTCCTTTCGTATTACATTCCGCAGCATCTTGTTCACATGTGAATGTATTATCTATTTTCCGGTGTACGAGGATTTTCTTTAAATCTTTCTGTCTTGTCGTGGTAGTGCAATTCAGGTTATTTAAAATGCCTTTTGTAACTCGTTCAAATTTTTAAATTGTTAGTGCCTTTACAAAGACAAAAATACATTCTTGAAATATATAAGTAGGTACTATGTTGGATTACTTGCAGTTGTAAATGACGCTGTAGTATAAAAATATGTATGTATTACGTATGTGTTCATAGGAGCGTTGTGCAGGGTTGTGTCACTCCGTTCGGTCGAGTGCCCCAGCAGTCAGCGCAGCGTGAATTGCGGACGCCCGTTCCAGTGCCACTAGCGCTGCGCCGCGCGCCGGCTGGCTACACAAAAAACGAATAGTTTTGTTTAACTTAAATCCGCTTAAACCATTCCAAAAGTCACAAAGGATGAATGGTTTGACCAGAAAAATAAACTTTTCACTGTAATGGAAGCACTGGAACATATTTAAATCCTGTTGAGATATTACGTTCTATGTAGTTCGGATCAGGCTAGTGTCGGTACCAGTTGGTCATGAAAACGGCCCAGATGTCGACTGAAAGCGCAAAATGAAACACGTTAGCGCCTTCGGGTGACGTCAGTTCCCTTTTTTGTCGCGCCGCCTGCGGAAGACCATTTATCAACTTTTTATGGAAACGCTTGTTTTAATTTATGCTTACACTAACTTCCGAGCTCGTAGCTATCTGCGACCTCATTTGCAAACACAGCTTTGTTGCTGTTTACGCGGACTTCTAGAGCTGTTCTGCATTTTAAAACGACCGACGACACCATAGCGCCTCTCTAAATGAATGTTTACGACCATGCTTTATTTTAAAGGAGGCACGGAGTGGCGTTGGAACGTTTCTCGAGACGGTGCAGTCAAGCAATAACAATATAATAAGTAGTTTAAGCTAACATGTTTTAAATACTTACTAAATAATATTTATGCAGCACCGTGATATGTTGAGACGCACATACATACGTAGGTCACACTGAAAGGTTTTAGAAAAAAAAAAAAAAGCGGAATGATGTAGAAGCCTATTTATATTTCAAATTCAAATTCAAATGTTTATTGTTCGACACAGTACATAATCATACATTTCTAGATGTCAAGTGAGTGCGTAGTCCACAGTGTTGCACCAATTCAGGCACGCAAAATTATTATAAAAATTATACCATTTCAAAAATTAAAATTAATACTTTATACATTTTCATTAAATTTAAATAACACCATAAACAATTTCATAAATTCAAATCAATAAATATGTAATGTCAGAATATATAATGTCATAATAAGTAATGTATAATAGAGTCAACACATAATTGGCAATACAAATATGATTCAAGTAGTCACCCTAATTCCATGTACTATTATTATACGAGTACACACAAATTTCTATCAGACAGGTATTCAATAATTGTGTAGTATGCCTTACTTATCAGTAGATTATTGAGTTGCTTCTTAAATATATTTCTTTTCGAAGTAATCTGTTCCTTTCTCGGTGCTTAGAAAGGACCGGATACTCGCATGCGATGGAACCATTGACTGAAGCAGTGGGCCCACTCTTCTTTAGGGACGTCTTCCATGCCTTTTACAAACGCAGCGAATTGCCTGATACTTATTTGACCGTTTACTCGTACGTAGTCCCCTATGCAAAATATTATTTTATTTTATTCGGGAAACTTACAGCTAACATAAACAGTGTTATTAAACAACATGAAACTGAGGCCATTTACAAGTTGGCACTGATAAACACATAAAAAAAGGTCGGTACAAAATACCTATAACATAACTTAGGAAATAAATAATGGTAAAAAAACACAGGCGTGTCTTTTTAATGCCAAAAGGAGCTAGTTCCGGTTATCCCCAACTTTCCGAGGTGCATCTGTACCCGTTACCGTCTAACGCGTTTGGGCTTGGAGTTGACGTCCGATCTCAACTTCGGCTCAACCATCGAGTCAAAAGCAACTGCAGCCAACAAGCTGGGCATCCTAAATAAGGTGAGGCGATACTTCACACCTGGACAGCTTTTAAGCCTGTATAAAGCTCAAGTGCGTTCTTGTATGGAGTATTGCAGCCACTTATGGGATGGCTCAGCAAAATACCAGCTTGCTGCTCTTGACTCGGTGGAACGCAGAGCAAAAAGGCGCATAGGCGACTAAACGTTGGTGGCTAAGCTTCACAGCTTGGATCATCGGCGTAATGTTGCTTGCCTATTGGTCTTCTACAGACTGTACTACGGAGAGTGTGCGCAGGAGCTCCACGACCTGATCCCTCCATCGCCCTTTTACTACCGGACTACCAGACGCACTGCAGGGTACCATCCGCACTTGTTTGATATCCCGACTATCCGTACTCAGCGCTACTCCTCTACATTTATTATGCGCACAGCCAAAGTGTGGAACTCTCTGCCTGCGTCTTTGTTTCCACATTAAACAAGAGTGAACAGGCATTTTCTGGGCATGCTCGATCCATCATAGACCTCATCAGTCGCTTTCCATCAGGCATGATCGAGGTCAAGAGCAGGCCCAATTAGTAATAAAAAAAAATACACGGTCAACTAATATAAATAAAAAATCATTAAGAGCAAATAATTACTTTTACTTATATAACATATTTAAATGTGAAGACTCGCCCGATTCGGGCGAGTTAATTCGTGTGAGACGACTAAGAAGCCGTACAATATGTAGAACGACTACGAATAATATGTATAATTGGATATAGATTGTAGTGGTCAACTTATACATATGTCCGTCCGTCGGCATATTTAAAGCTTTGCCTGATGCAATTACATCTGATGCTTGTCTGAACGCACATCTGATAAGGCAGCTAAAACGCCTTGTGAAGTTACTTTAATTAAATACCGACTTTTTGCTCTAGAGGTACGTGTGATGTTATGATAAGATCTCACATTAAACGCAACAAAAATATATAAACATTTTTCAAACGGTAATTATGAGTCATTTAAATAAAGTGAACGAATTTATACAAATGCATATTGGGTCTTAAGTATTTCTGCTTGTGACAAAAATAAAGGTGGCAAAACAACATCAGGTGTTAGATTAAAGCCAGGAGCTTGTTTTCAGGAAAGGTCTAACTTGCTGGAGCGCCCCGCAAAACGTCCGCCGCAAGACAAATTTCGCTTATATTAACTTTTGCTTCGAGTAAATTTCTCTTGAACTGCGCGACCACTGCACTTCCAAGTGGCAAAGTTTTAATCTCGTCGCCGGGTTGTGGCTATACTTTCTGTGTCTCTCATTGAGACACTCCTCTCTTTAACGTTATTTGTTCTTTTTAATGAAGGCTCTGTTTAATTTAACCTGATTGGTATTTATTTGTTTGTTTATTAATCACTTTTTCCTACAGTATTTATGCTCGAGCCTTAAATAACCTGAAACATAGTCATTGCATATATAAGTAAGCGCAATAAGCAATCTTTAAGTATAACCAAACAGTTCATAAATGATGAAAATTGAGTTGCATTGAATCTGTGTTGGTTAAATTTCCTGAAAAATTGTGGATAAGTTAGTTTAGACTTATACTTGTTCCTGGTTGTGCATATTATCTATACCTACTTGTATTAAAAAGGGGTAAAATTTGTTTGTTTGTATGTCGTGGGTAGGTAATCTCTGCAACTACCAGTCGGATTCGAAAAACTCTTTTTGCGTTTGATAGCCTTTAGATATAATTCTTGAGAAAAGTTATAGGCTATTTAACATCACACTACGACCTCTAGGTAGCCGAACAAAAAGAGAAAAAAAAAACTCAGAAAGAACGCAAAGAGGAAACTTAAGCAATATCACAGGCGGGCGATGTGCTATAGGATATATTTTATGTTACAATAAGAAATTTCACACGGACAAAGTTGGGGGCAGAAGTTAGTGAAGAATAATCTTGACCACGTATTGATATGGATCTATCAGAACTCACCGAATTCCAATGTATGCATCGTAATTCCGATGTGGTTTCCTAAAAGCGAGCACTTAACCACAGCGTAATTCCAGTAAAAGGTTCGGCGGGCACACCATCCATTCTCTTCTTAATGTTTATTTAAGCGAAAAAGTTCGACGCTCATTAACCGGATTGGTGGTTAATGAAACGCGTGCGACTTAGAATATTATACGTCCAACATCGCTACCACCAGATAATATCACACATTATTTTCACATCTCATTGAAGGCAACTCTCTTATTAACCTGTTTTTCGAGTTGAGGTGTTAAAGTCTTGATGTGTCATGGCGATAAACTCAAAGTTTTAGTGGCTCGAGCATGGGACTTCGACTGCGACAATTACTGGGGCTTAGTGTCAATGTACTTAATGAGCTAATGATGGATTTTTTGCACTTGATAATCTTTATGTGCTGGTCCCAAAAAGCAATATAAAATTATTTTATTTTCATAAAAATGTCAGAATGAGCGGTGGTGACCAAGTGGTATCGGCCACGACTTACGAGTTATATAAAGGTCATAGGTTTGAATTCGAACCCTGACAGGCACTTTACTTTATGTTAATTATTTCATCACCACTGCTCTCAAAACGAGGAATGAAAACGTCGAGAAAACTGGCATGTCCTTGAACAAAAAATAGAAGACATGTGACGTCTACCAACCCGCACTGGGCCCGCGTGGTGGATTATGGCTCACTCGCTCCCACAGATAGGAGGTCGCAGCAGTGGGAACATTATAGGCTGCTTATGTTTGTATGTGTATCTAACAAAGTCATGGATTTTTACTCCTGACAGGATGCAAGGAGTCAACCTAATCCTATTTCCAAATAGCTAAATTTGGGCAGATAAGGCGATATAACGTCACAATAAAATTTTCAAAATTTTCTCAACCGTCACCATATGAGCACTAAATAAACTCATGAATCTAACGAGAGCATTCATTAAGGGCCTTTTTCATTCCGCACCATCGCTCGGTGCGGTTTTCCTGCGCCATTGAATTGTGCTGCAGCCGCTAACTTCCGCGGCGAACTGTTCCACCCTCAGGGCTCTGCCGTTTTTGCATTTTAACACCTCGGATAATGAGGTCTAGAGGCACGTAGTAGATGCAAAGTGCCGTAAATATGTACTAGAAACCAAGTTGAATCTATCATGAATTAATAACAGCTATCTGAAAGTAAATTAGACTTGCTAACTGGATGTATTTGTTAATAAAATTGATGTATTTGCATAGGTCTGCTGTAAAACGGAACATCTGTATGTTTTTTGCAAGCAATTCGCTTAAAACTGCGGTACCGTTATTTATTCCCATTGTCGTGTTGATACTTCCAAATTCGATTGGTCCATTGTTGTAATAGGCTTTACAGTGTAATTTGGTTTAGGTTTTTTTCCACGTCCAGCTGTGGACTATTTATGAAGGACTCAAATTCCCGTGTAGCTTTTGGTATTTATAAAAAACAAATACAAAGGAGAAGAATGATGCGTTATGTGTCCTCGAACCATTCTTAGTCAGTTCAACAAGGTTAACTGCTTGGAGCCTTGGGCACAATACATTCTGTAAAAAAATGCACCCTGAAAATCTTGTTTATAATTATATCTCTTCAAACATTCTGAATTTGTTGTGCTCTCTACTGTAACTGTTGGTTGGCAACCTTTTCCCGCGTCTATCTAAAATATGTAGCAATAAAAGCGCTTTGGACAATGTCCGGACGTGTTAGAATCCATTTATTGTTCGGAGCCCACGTGTTGTGGCTGCCCGGTTATACACCGCCTCTGTGGTGTTGTGACATTTACAAATATTTTGGTTTGTTGGCTCTACGGTACAATTAAGTCCTTTAGTATTTTGTTTTTCCTCGAGTCCTCCATTTATTTTTCCTACAGTTTCATATCCTAATATACAAGGTGATTGGAAGATGGGTGCAAAGCTTTAAGGCGAAGATAGTACAGACAATTTAGAACCATTTAAGCCATGGTTGTCTGAGACGAAGTCTTACCAAATATTTTTGACCAAATTTTTAAGTTTTTTTTCGGAAATTCTCAAAATTTAATGTAAACTGCATAATTATGGCCAAATTGAATGATAAATGAATTCATTTTTTATTTATTTAATTAAAGTAATGTGTAAGCAATCAAGCAAAACATGTTTTAGGCTTCTGTGTCATTAGAAATTTTTTTTACAGACATTTAAAGCTCAGAAAAAATAAAAAATTTGTACAATACGTCTTTTAAACCTTATTAAAAAAAAATATTTTTGGTAAGACTTCGTCTAAGACAACCATGGCTTAAATGGTTCTAAATTGTCTATACTATCTTCACCTTAAAGCTTTGCACCCATCTTCCAATCACCCTGTATAACTTAGAGGAGAATACATGTCATGTATATTTTTCACACATTAAGTAAATCACTTTGCAGACAACTCTTTGTCCAGCTGATAAAGGTTGTGTCGTCTCACTTAAGACGTTAAAGGAGAAATAGAGCTGTAGGGGTTGGAAGCAACGTGTAACCTATTTGTACTTGTTTATCAAGGAGATAAGTGTCTGGAGTGTGCGGCGAGGTCCGCTGGCCGTCTTAACCCATTAGTTCAGAGGAAAGATAGCGGACCGGTCGGATTCCTCCTTTAATTGCTAAACTATCCGTGCTGGCAACTGATTTACTAATGTTTTTATCCCCGAACACAGACGCCCTAACTAATATTTGTTCTTTGTAATTCAGCCAATGTTTCAAGAAATACAACTCAATTTGTTATGTTTCCGATATATTTTTTTCGAAAAGCCGTAGTCCCTTTGTACCGCGCCGTAGAAAAAACGTGTCCGGGCAAAAGCTTCCTTGCATAGTGATTCATACTACACTGACGACCGTGCATGTACACGGCGAATAAACCGTAATTTTTGATGGCAAGAAAAACTTGTGTGTGGGTTACAAAGGTCCTTAGAGTGATACCAATTTCTACTAATTAAGTAACTATGCCAGTGGTTTATCCATTTTTAATCGTGTGCTTGGAAACTAACTTAATGAATAAATTGATGTCTTTTCGGGTACTGCCTACTACTAGGGCTACTGTATGTTTGTACACTCACCGAAACTGTGTTTGTTTAGTCTTCCGCTTTGAATAGTAGGTACATATATCAAGGTGATGCAAACGTGAAGGAATATATCACTTTTTAGTTTTACTTCTTACATAAACTTACACTAAAATGAAGTCCTAGTTTTATGTCAGTGTTCCCAGAAAGGAAATTTATTTTCTTTTCAAAAGAAAATATGTCCCGCTTTTAAAGCTTTTCTTACCTTCCTATTTCTATTATGAGAGGATAAGAAAACATTGTTCCTTACCTATTGTACCTACATAATAAGTTTGTTGATGGTAACATGAGTTTCGACTTAGGATACAAGTCGGAGTATACAAAGAATGGTATTATGAGTATCTAACCATGGAGCGCCGTAAGCGCATTATTGCAAAGCGCGGGTGGCGGTGGCGGGTGGCTCGTGGTGAGATGCGACGCCTCTCGAATGTACAATGCGCCCTAAGCTCCGGGTGGACGTATTCACAGAATAAGTGCTTTGGTAGTCAAAATGAACATCGCTTTTTGAGCCTTATTTGGAAATGCGACACACTTTCCCTGTAGTGGAATTACCATACGAGAGGATAAGCTCTGGCTGGCTGCATGTGACTTCGCAGCTTTTTAATAAAACATACCTTTTAAGATTTTTTAGGATTTGGAAGGTTTTTCTTCTAACCTACATTTATTTGTTTCATTTAAACATTAGTGAAGGACTATAACAGCCGCATAGGTCGATCGATCAGGTTAAGCTACGCTTGCCGCGTTTGGTCCGTGAATTGGTGACTATCTTTACATACCAAGACCTCTCCACGTCTCGGAAAGCACTTTAAGGCGTTGGTTGTGGCAGTCGCTCCATGTGGCATACTGGTACTCAGCTGCATCGGGTTAGACTGGAAACCGACCCCAATATAATTTGGAAAAGGCTAGGCAGATGATTAGGAAAGGACTATTTTTTATAGATTTTTATTTGTAATCATCGCTTTGGCAAAAATTAGACATTGAAATCTTATTGGAACAGGCTACATATACTTTTATCGTTCAATGACAGCAATACCTGTTCAGTGACTGACTACAAAGCTTATATCTGTAGCATCGGTGTCATTACATTTATTCAGCGAATTAATTGAACGAACGACGAGCGTATAATGAAACTATTTCGCATTCATTATCTTTCTTCGGATTAGTTAATGTGAATGTTCTGGTTGACAGTTAGGAACGCCCAGCTATGCAAATGTCATTGTCTCTAATGCGTGCCCGACCGCGCCCTGGCGTATGGGGCTGCCTACGCAGTGTACGAACTACGACAATCTCAGCCAATGAATATTAACAAACCGACTTAATATGATGCCTACTGCGACAGCCGATGTATATCATACTAGCACGTGGCTTTGCCTCTTGTGGAAATATATACGACGGCCTGTTTTGTTGAAGGATTAAGACATTAGCATTAGACAATGTGGCTGAGTAAGCTATCTATCTGATCTGAACTGTACATATAGTCAGAGACGACGTTCAAACGGACGTCAAAATATCGCAGCGTTTGATCCCGCATTGGATTTTACAAGTCTCGGTGTTAAACCGAACATTGAGAACTGTTGGATTCTAAATGTTCGGTTAACATCGTGTGCAACTCGGCGCGGTGAAAAAATAAACACACTGTTCGATTTTCAACTCTAGGCGTCATGCAGTGCGTTGAAAATCTAGTGTGCGAAAAATCGACTGGCTGCTGTGCAAAAGTCTCCATCTGCCTCTTCCACACACTTCTGTTTTAGGCATATTTTTTTTTTTTTGGGTGGGAAATCATCAAATAACTTCTCCCGCTCTGGGTGGAGGGGGAGGGTGTGTCAGGCTTTTACTGACTAAAACCCACCCGTGTTAGGTACTGTATAGCCTTAATTAGATTTACTTATTAATTTAGCAAAGCTTCGGAATTCAGAGCTTCCAGATTCAGTCTTAAGAAAATGGCTTAAAAAATGTAGAAAAACATCCTAGTCATTGGCATAAAAACAAACGCAAAGCGCGTACATTGATGACCTAAACCCATTACGATAAATGTAGGCATTGTCACAACAGCCACTATAGCTAGACGTGACATTCAGATCGCACGCGTAGCTTTCTCTATTATGCAAGTGGTGATTGACACGTTCTGCGCGCGCGCAACGTGCCCTATCGACCAATTGTACGGAGCTTTTCCGTGTTAAAAGATCGCGAGATTGAGACGTCACGATTGATGCTTGTGTCACATTCTCACATTAAACTCTTACGTCGTTTAATAACTGATTACGAAATGACTGTACCTACCATGAGTACATTTTCAAAATCTGCCAGATCTATAATACCTACTTACTTATTTTGTAATACCTACTTACCTACAGCATGTATCAGAAAAGTGTGATAGGATTTAAGGGTGTGGTACATACCATCAAACTGAACTACTTTCTCCATTGGACCAACATCGTCATCGCGAAATAACTATGTCATGGTGGAAAACTTAAATACCTACTCGACACAAAATTTATGGGCTGGCAGATTAAATTTTAGATTTTGGTGTTGTTCGCATCGAAAAAGTTGTTCACTTTGATGGTCTTTACCCACACCCTTAAATGTTCATACATGCTGGATATTGCATTAGACATAATCTTACGATCCTTGTAAGAAGTACCTAACATCTATTTCCGTAGAGTATGAAACTACAGGAATGATTCGGCGATTTATAATGAGTGTAAAATTAGTAGCATTTTGTTTACTAATAGCAAAATCTGTTTGAATTGTAGTTTTAAAGTTATTTGAGAAAAACCGATTTTGCTGGAGTAACGGTTTCAAACGTTACCCTGGCAAAATCATTTTCAAAAATTCGTTTCAGCCCGGAACCAAATACATGAATAGGTATTTTTTACAGCTATTTATTTGGTTATAAGTGTATTGGCGTTTTTTCTGATTTTTGCAACCAATTAATTACATTGGTTTACGTCAGCCAAATCAAAAATTTATGTTTAAACAAATTAAGGTCTCTTATGGGTATTTTTACTTCTGCGTAGACCCGTTTTCGAGATCTGGGAAATCTCAAAACGTTACCGCAACAAAATCTTAAATAACTGAAGAACCATAACACACAAAAAATTTCCTATTTACAAACATTTACTACGCAATAAAAGCTATCTATTCATGTATTTGTTTCCGGGCTGAAACGAATATTTGAAAATGATGTTTTCAGGGTAATGTTTGAAACCGTCTCTAGCAAAATCGGTTTTTCTCAAATAACTTTAAAACTACAATTCAAACATAATATAGAGGTATGAGGAACAGGGTGTAAAGTTCACTCATACCCTATTGAAAAGGGAGGATCCTCCGACCAGTCGGGTGTTGGTTGATGTGATGGTTGATGTCAGGATGTTGTACCTATGCAAATCGCGCGGTAAATTTTAACTGCGCGATCTAGGATTTCTTATGTCGTGCGTCTTGCGTAGTACGCCTGTGGCATTGTAGATGGCGCCACTTCTCTTTTTGTATCTTTAGATATTGTTGCGAACTATTTTTCTGTAGTGCCGCTACAAACAAATTTTGCTATAAGTAAACAAATTGCTCCTCATTATACATGAATTATTTTTTTATAGATCACCTCTCGGAAAGTACAACATTTTGCCAGGGTAACGCACACTTATATTCATCGTATAATTATTACGTCATAGTTATATAAAAATAAAAAGTATATTTGAATAGCTAATTGAGATACACATGGGTAGAGCAACACTTCAATCAATTAATCAATCGGCCAATTGACAGAATAGAGTCTATCTAAGCTGTTAATTTAGACGAGAGTGATGGATATCCGTTTCGATCCCTAAATGAAGAAAAAACCTGTTCTAAATTAAGTTGTAAATTGTCCTGCCCTTGTATAAAGGGGACGATCATAAATCGACGCTGTAGTGGGGTCATAAGCGTCGTCCGCCGTTGTCGCCGGCCGGACAGACATCTCGCTGGCATGTATATGATTATTAGCGGTCCAACTTGTAAATTTCTTTTTAAAACTACATCTGAGATCTTTATCTCAATGGATGCGAGCGATAAGGCTCTTGGCGAGAACTGGCTCGCGTTAGCTCATATTATTGTCACCGCGCTCAATTTTATTGTCACCTATTTGCCATTTGGGGCTGATTTAAAATACCTTTTAGCATAAAATAAGGCTAGGCCATTCGATTAGATCACCTTATTTAATCAATTGAATGTTAATCGAGTTTTCGCGTTCGCTATAATAACATGACAGTTAACAAGATCATAGATCGTAGATTGTTAGATTAATATCTCTCGGTATGACAAATTCGAATATCGAATGACTTTCTGGTAATGATCCGGTTTGGTTTTGGGTATTTTTTTTTAAATGTATTCTGATATATCCTGACTGTGTGGCCATTTTATTAGTTAATAGGCTTTATCTGAATAATATTAACATAATATTTTGCAATATAAAATGATTTTCATGTTTCTAAAGCGAGTTTTCAATTATTTCTATTTGTGGCAAACGCCCACAGACCGCCTAATAGAAGCTAAAACTGTAAATGTAATCTCATTACCACATTGCAAAATTCTATTTCCATTACAACATAACGAGAATTTATTTGTTCTCCATTTTCATAAAGCTGCGCTTGAGAACTCGATACTGGGGCCTATTCGGCTTGTCGTGTCCTTGTTGGAGAAATGTAATTGTGAAGTATTTGCGTAGGTACTGATCAGGCGCACTGGAAAGGTACAAGAAAATTACTTTGTGTCAGTCTGACGATATGTAACGAGATGAGACTTATTATGTACTTAATAAGTTGGTTGTGTATCCGGTGTGTGTTTTGCATAATGGCGGAGAGCACGCATGCGTATTTGTTGAGGATATGCCGCGGGCGCGCGAGTCCCGTCTGACGCCGTGGTTGCAGTGCCGCTTCTAGTGTTCATGGATTAACAGCCCCGGGACATAAATATCGTGCACGTTCTTTATTCAAACTTGAAATCGATGCATGATAGTTTTTTTTTTGTGGCGGCAGATTGCGTGTATTAAACTTCTGCATGCAGAGTTACAAATTGACTAAAGAAAGTTCTTAATGCTAATCAGTCGCTTAAAGCCAAACCTATTTGAATGATATTCTTCTTATTAATGAGTACACTTTAATTAGCTTCAAATTATCCAGGCCAAGCATCATGCATGGTTCATTTATCTCGTACTTTATTAGCATTAAGAAACTTCATCATTCGTTTTAAGCTTGAGTTGTGCCACAAAGGATCCCTACAAAGACAAAGATACAACAAAAATTAAAAGACCTTAAAATGAGAAACTATCAGTAAATAGGTTCAAAGTTTCCTTTTATAATAATAAAAGGAAACTTTGAACCTATTTACTGATAGTTAACACTAACACACTAGTTAACACTTTTCTTTGGAAAACTTTGTGTCTAGCAATAGCTAGACACAAAGTTTTCCAAAGAAAAGTGTTTTAAGTGCACTTTGCTCTTATTTATTCGTTTAGCCAGGAAACGATTCCCTGAAACCCGAAAGTTCCATGAAATCGTTTTATAAATAGTTTTTTTCCTTGAACCTGGCAATGGATACTCAGGTATACAGCTGCATAGCCATGCTTTACGGCCATCTTAATCCTGGGTAGTTTTGAGCTATCTCGTGTGTGCAACCCCCGAATATTAATAACTGTAATATTTCACTCACTGCGCCGAGCCGACGACACGGAACTTGCTTTGACATTTGGATTAATAACTCCATGAATGTTTAAAAAGGTCTGTGGTTATAACTATAACACGGCAATTTTAACGATTATGTAGTCATATATGGCCTGGTCTCATTAGAATAAAAATATGCATCGGGTCTAGTTGTTCTTAGCTCCATAAAATTGCAGAAATACGTATTTGTGACAAGGAATGATACGTACTAAATAAATATTAAGTAGTTTAAAAATTTCAAAATATTTTTTTTTTTTTTTATTTTTTTTATTTTTTTTTTATTGCAAAATTTCAAGTATAAGTTTACCGGCCTTCCTCTCCTCGGTCCACAGTACAGATAAATTAACCAGGAATATTTTATCTTCCTCACTGGTTGATTTTGAAGTACCGTGTTTGACCGATGCTTTGAACGCTTGGAAAATGGCTTGTCCCAATACGGTTTTACCTGACAACCCATCCTCCCAGAGACGGTGGGACGTGCCGCTCTGCAGTATTATACGGAATACCCTGGTAAATACGTCACCTAATACTGTTGAGCGTGCCCGTCTGCTGGCTGTGGGAGAATGGGAGTCAGGCTTGTGGCTTCAGGCGCTCCCGTCATCCACCATAGGCACTATGATGGATGACTCATCGTTTCGGCTCGCTACGTGTCTCCGCTTGGGCGCACCTTGTGTTGCTCCGCATCGGTGTCACTGCGGTGAAGCTGTCGACAGTCTCGGGCACCATGGCCTGTCCTGCTGCAGGAGCGCAGGTCGCATAGCACGCCACGCCAGCATCAACGATATTATTCGTCGAGCCCTTGTCACCGCCGGCGTACCAGCGGTATTAGAACCAAACGGCTTGGTACGTGACGATGGGAAGAGACCAGACGGCATGACGTTATTGCCTTGGAAGGTGGGAAGACCTCTGGTGTGGGACGCAACATGTGTCGACACCCTTGCGCCATCCCATGTTCCTAGCACGGCGGGCTGTGCTGGCGCCGCTGCTGCTGTTGCTGAGACCCTCAAGCGGCGTAAATACTGTAACCTTATGGGTAACTACAGTTTTGAGCCGTTTGGGGTCGAAACGCTCGGGTCATGGGGCCCGAGTGCACGTCTCCTTTTTAAGGAAATTTCTCGCCGGCTGATCGACACTTCACGTGACCAGAGGGCTGGGTCGTTCTTTGGCCAAAGAATTAGCATTGCCATTCAACGTGGCAATGCTGCCAGTCTTCTGGGCACGTTTCCTGATGACAGCGATGCGGAGGAATACTTCGACGCCTAAGTGTCCTTTTGTTTTTATTTTGTATATCGTTGTTTTAATTATTAAATACAGTAGTTTAAATGCTTAAATCGAATGCTTAACAATAGTAAATGGAGATTAGTTTTCCGCTTCAGTTTAAAACATGGCTGAATCATTTGATCTGTCACTAAGCTGAAAAGTTCATTAACGGGCCATTCATCATCATCATTTCAGCCGAAAAACGTCCACTGCTGGACATGGCCTCCCCCAAGCTCCGCCACTTCGACCGGTTCTGTGCTTCCCGCATCCAGCGGACTCCTGCGGCCCTCACAAGGTCATCGGTACACTTTGTGGGAGGCCTTCCAACTTTACGTCTTCCGGTGCGCGGTCGCCACTCCAGAACTTTTCGACCCCATCGGCCATCTGTTCTGCGAGCAATGTGCCCTTCCCACTGCCACTTAAGTTTGGCAATTCATCAGGCTATGTCGGTTACCTTGGTTCTCCTACGGATCTCTCATTCCTGATTCGATCACGCAGGGAAACTCCAAGCATAGCCCTCATTGATCATCACTATGTTATATTTAACCAACACGTGACATATAGACTTTTCAATATTTTTTTAAATAAGCTTTTATTAGCTTCTCCTGTATCTATCTAAGTATGTATCTTTAAACGTGATCCTCAACCACTTCAAAACGTCAGATAAAATGGAAATTAAGCACACTCATCAAGGACCGATGACAAAACAATAATTCAATAACTTTGTCCCATTATCCTAAACAGGATATCTTCAGGATGATCGAAAGAACGGATACCACATCCAAGGAAGGCAGCAGGCACGCATATTACCCACTCCCGGCTATTCTAACAAAAAACCCACTTTTACGGTCAATTTAATTAAAAAGTCAAAAATTAAAATAATTTCAGCCAACGTGGGGTGCTTGATGTTAATTGTTATAAATATTTTTCTACTAAAGCGTGTTTTGAAAACGATTATTTTTATCATGCTAAGTTGTCCTTATAGCCGGTATTGCAATGAAATATGGGTCACACCAATTGAATCGGAAGCTCATTCAGTTGTCATTTCTTAGAATGTTAATTGAAGTTAATAATGTAGATGGAATTATAGTAAGTCGTGTAGTGGTGGTCCCATGTTTCCGCATGTGACGGCACCTGCAGCAGCCGCTCGGGCTTGCGCACGCGCCTATGCGCCGTGTTCCGCCGATAATGAATACCAGTTAATTAAGCAACATTAGCTCGAACATCGGCGCCTCCACACGATGAGAGATCCGACCTGCGATTGCCACGTGAACCAACATCGTTAATATAATGTATTCCACATAATTGTGATGCCATATCTAAGTATTTCTATGATCTGCCTGTAAAATGCGGTCTTATATGACGGATGAACTTGAATAATCGGATGAAAGTCTACTTTATGATCTAAAAGCCTAAAAGCATTGTTTTTCCATTTTAGTTTACCCGAAAACTGTAAAATACTTCTACAGTCATTTTATTTCACAAAGCGACACGCGCTTTACTAGTGTTTCTGTGAATGTAGGAGCTCTCTGAGATGTGAGATTTAAAAAAAACATACAATAACAGATAGCTGTAGCAAGAAAATCCGAATGAAACAAACGATAAAGAATTGAAAACCAATTATAAGACAAACTGAAATATGAACGGAACCAGCTGATATAGAGGTACTAGAGATACCCACAGTCATGTACGGGGTTCCGTAAGTACGAAGCTTTGAGGGGAAATTCGCAGGCCATTCACATACAATTGCGAGAAGAGGCTTCGATAAGCCGCTGCGAATGCTAATGTTTTCTAAATAAAATTTTATCGCATGGCGTGTGCACTATCTGAGCGCAGCGTCATGTATAGCTAGTTAGCAGAAATTATAAGCTTTTATAGGAACTAAATGACTATGTGGCTGCAATTTTGCAGTTGTCAAATTCAATGGAAGCGTTTTAATGGACGGTATTTTGTTTTATTAGGATAGTTTTGTCAACTTGAATGTTGTCTTAATATGCTGAGCGTGATAATTTAAGTTTTGGGAGGACGTTACCATTAGTACCTACTACAGAGGTATGAGGAATAGGGTGTAAAGTTCACTCATACTCTATGGAAAATGGAGGATCCTCCGACCAGACGGGTGTTTTGTTTGGTAGGCAACTGCCCAACCGTTGATGTCGGGATGTTGTATCTATGCGAGTTGCGCGGTAAATTCTGATTGCGCGATGCAGGATTTGTGTGACGTGAAGTCTTGCGTAGTTCGCATACATGTGGCATTGTAGATAGCGCCACATAACTTGTTGTGTTTTTCAAGTCCCTGATTTTTGTAGTACGCATGTGGCGTTATAGATGGGCGCCAAGGTACATTTGGGCGGATTATCATTTAATTTTAAAGACATCAGTTTGATTCTGTGCCTAAACCAAAGACGTGAAACCGGAAAAATCATTGATGTATTGATCAGCACAGTCTATACCTAGTTATATAATTTACGGCAAACTCTAGTAAATACTATAGTAAATTATAAAAAGCTGCGCCCATCTTTCTGTGTGGTGCACGGGAGACGTGTTGTAGGTGTTAAATATTTAAAAATATGCGTTACCTCTCAGTTAGTGATTTTGTAATGATGTATTGTTTCAGGTAAGTGGGCGGAGTGCTGCTTGGCAAGCGAGAGATGAGACGACTGATACACTTTCAAGATGAGGCAATACCTTGTCATCATCTGCACGTGGGAATGTGCTCATTTGCCCTTTGAAACAATACTTATGTATTGTTTTGAACTTGCTAACTCTATAAAGGTTAGTAAAATGTAATTTAAACGTATCGATAAAATTCCTTTTTATAGGCCGCTAACTTCGTCCAAGATTTTCGGAATCGCGTGTTTACACAGGCGCTAAATTTTCATCAGCAACAAGGGATCACTCGAGAGAATATCCTCCCTAGTTGAATTATGTAAGCTCGTGCTTTGATATGATAAGGCGAGGGAGCGATCGGAGCCAGTGCTCTCATTGTGTTGGCCATAATCTTGCGTATCGCGTAGGACTCGTGTCGGAATGCGAGTTTATTTTAATATTTAATAACTCCCGGGCGGGCGAAGATACCGTCTGCTCAGAGGCGATTCTCTGCTCGTTTTTCCTCTGTTATCGCATTGCTTTTGTGTCACGCTTTCGCTCTTATTCGTTTTACTTAATCACGCCGCTGATCAGCTCGAGTGGCTGGCCGGGTTCGCAAATCAGATCGATACTACTCCTTTACTTTGTCTTAACTTTTTTAATACATCTAAATATAATAATTGGTCCACCATAAGTTTGAAATGAAATGTAAGAATTTACGCATTACAAACAAGGCACCCATTGTTCGCTTACAAATAAATTGTAAACATAATTACAGGGCATCACGAGTGCGCGCCAAAGCCTAGGAGAGCGCCATCAGTTTCTTTGAGCTGTTAAATTTGACGCCTCCCTACATAAATTGTTGGAAAGAGCGCCGAGCGCACGTGACGCGCAAATAAAAATACTAATTCAAGTAGGAATTTATCGTCTAATTGTTTTGTATTTATGAGCTTGCCGGCACATTGTTGTGAGGCGATAGCTGCAACCGCTCGACACCCGGCATAAAACAGAGTAACGAACGCAGGTACTTTACAAGGCTTCGCTTAAAGTCGCGTCGTGACTCGCAATATTAACCCGATGCAAATATATTTAGGCTCAGATTACGTTTTACTTTTCAGCTTGTCACAGTATAGCGTCGCTGGGGCGTAACCTAAGGTGCGCATTAATTTATCAAGCAAGCTTTTATCGTAATGATGGTCGCGGCTGAAAGTAGGTCAGGCAAGGCAAGTCATCCGAAACCGACGAGTACTTTTTTAATACTGCACGGTTGCACGCATCCCTCTGTTTCTTCGGCCTGATTATTTATTCCGGACTATTTTTTGTTTTTGTTATTTACCTAGAACAGGGGGAAGCCAAGACTGATAGACGTAACAGATAAAAGGCGTGTCCACGATACCAACTCCGTCGATTTCGGCGGTTTTTGAAACTGCGCCAACGATTTATTTGTTGTCTGCTATACTCTTCTGGCGCCGTCGATACGGAAGGAAACACTTCACTTTGATATTTTTTTACTACCGACCTCCGGAATTGATTAAACGTGAAGAATTTAATGTGGCGCAACGTCGATCGCCGATCCCGAAGTCGATTGCGAAACGGGCGTGGGAACGGGGCTTTATTGAGTATTTATGGAAGTAAAACATTTTGGGAATCTCGTTTATTAGCCCCCTGTTCAATCGTTTGTTAATTTTGAACTTCGTTAATTTACAATATCTAATTGAAATAGATTCTTTCATTGTAATGTCGTGCGTCTTTGTCGTCTAGGTTTACGTTCCCTAATGACAAAGATAAGTGGATGCACTTACTACAAGTTTGGATATACCTTACTTCCTACATATTAAACACAAATGATTCTATTACGACTGTTGATAGACATGGTGGTCGCGTGTAGTAAAAACAGCACGGTTGTTAGGCACAGGGCTCGCGTACATGAAGATAACGAATGAATGAGTGACAAACAAATTGTCCGTCAGTCAAACGGTTGCTGCGGGCATTGTCTGGACGCATGCAAGTTCTATTATTATAATTTCTGAATTACACGGTTACAACTCAATATCCAAAGAATTGTTATGCAGTTCAAGTAAAACTGACATTTCTCGGAAATTACTATAGGAAAAGGTGCGAGAAATTTGCGAAGAAATTTCATCAAAACGTGAAAATTTTATCTAACTGGTACCTATAGCTAGTGCCGTGAAGTTCATTTAGTATAAGCATACTTAGCCTATAATACGGTCCGCTTCCTCTCACGGAGAGGAGGCCTGTGTCTCAGCAGTGGGAACGTTATAGGCTGAGTATGTAAGTATGTATGTAAAACCGCCTATCTGTTTTCATACCTACGACCTACAACTTGTATTTAAGTCGCGGATGTTACCACTGGGCCAGCGCACTGTTCGAAATTCATTTGATAGATGGCATTTTGTTTTATTTTCTTCACAATCTTTTTACCACTCCTATATCGCACTGCAAAAGTGTAAGACATAATTGCTCATTACTCGACACTCTGTAGAATTAGTGTAGATGACGCCTGATTGAAGTTCCGCCTCGTGATTCGTAAAGTCAACGGCACAGTAAGCTCAACTGCGCTTCAATTTACTTAGCAAGCAATTCAAGCGATTCCGTAAACTTCACTTGTACTAGGATTCTAGTTTACATGACAATGCTTTGAGCACGTTTTACCAACATAAAGTATGTCATTCCCAATTGTCATTAATGTATTAGCCTGCAAATTGCGGAAACTTATCAAAATACATACTCATAATTGAATCTGTGTCGTAAACAACGTATGAAGTTTACGATTTTTTGCTCTGAGTACCGCATAGTTGTAAATATAACTGTGAGTTGCAATTTATTGCATTAAATTTCCTTTCTTGATTTCATTGATACGTAAATTAAATACGGTAGTCGTTTTTCAGCGAGTGTCACTTGCTATTAGCACGATGAGCTTTTCAAGTAAAACTTGTACTGTCCCGGACACCTGATTCGAGCCAACCCGTATATTTTTGTTTAAGGGGTGTATCTTTTTAAATAATGGTAGTACAAAAACATGTACACAAAACAAAAGTCATTTATTCAAACTAGGCTAAGAGTCAGCTCTTTTTGAACGTCAAAACTACATAAGACAGTCCCCCCAAAACGCCCGCCCTTCACCACTTCCTAATGCTTTAGCTGGGAAGAAGAAGTAGCGCAACAAACTTCCCAGCAGCACAGCTCTCTGTTAAGTTAGAAGAACTTGATTCTATACAATAGTAGGTAATTAACATTACGAACACAAAAAAAAACATTAAAATATGCCCTAAGTTTGCTAGCACACGCCAATATACCATTATAACATTGAAAACTATAGGTACTTAAGTAGAAATAAATAATAAAAAATTAATATAAACATGGTTTTGAAGCCGGTCAGTCACTATCATTTTCGTTTGTCTATGTTCAAAATTTGAAATCTGAATACTGAAAAAATAAAACAGTTTAAAATAAAACACCTTCATGAAATTAATTAAAGCTAATAAAACGTGCTGTGAAATGTTCTCCCTTGCTTCCACGATGGCAGTTTTCTGCTCCTGCAAAGTTTCAAGAGCTGGTTGGTTAGTTCGTACACGCCTCTTCAGCTCATCTCATAAGTGCTCTATTGGATGCATATCAGGGCTTCTTGCTGGCCATTCCATTACTGCGATACTAACGTCATGCAGGTATTCTCGAGCAATTCTTGCAGTGAGCGCTCTTGCATTATCATGCATTTATATAACATGTATAAATGTAATATAATTATCATGCATACTTTGTTTTGTATTTAGTGGTGGTAACCGTCGTCATGTCACAACTTCAAGGCTAGTTTTCCCATCTGTGAAACGGTGGTGTCTATGATACACCGCCATAACTCACCTTCTCTTCAATGCAGCATGGCTGAATGCGCTATCCCCGTTTTCGGTAGACTTTCCAACGTCCATCATTGCCATACAGCATAATCTTGGTGTCATCCGTAAAAAGAACCTGGCTGCATTGACTTTGAGTATAATGCAAACGTTCACGTGCAAGCTGTAGGCGCGCCATTCTGTGAGCTCGTGTCAGTTTGGGATCATTGGCTGGCTACTGAGGTTTTAGACCACTCCTCGTCTAGCAGTTCGAACGCAAACAATAAAACCATGTAAGTTGCAGCTGTTCTTGGACCTGTACAGTAAAGATAAACCGATGTTGTTCTGCTGTAGTGACCCGGTTTTTTGGTCAATCTGTGCACACGAAGCCAGCTCCAGCTATCGATGGTAATTTTTTTGTACGGCCGAACGACTTGCATGTCAAAGTCAAAGTCAAAGCATTTATTTCAAATAGGCACTTAAAAGGCACTTTTGAACGTCAACATTTACATTAAAATAGAATTGATTCTAGTCGCCCCTTCCAAAATGTAGTTTCGTATGGAGAAGAATGGGCAAGAAACTCCACCGTTACTCTTTTAAAATGTTTCAAGTACAATATTTACATTCATTATATGATTATGTGTGAAAACGATGCACCCAGAATAAAATTACCATACCAAAATGGGTAAAAAGAATCAAATTGAAACAATACAGATAAATTAATTCTGTGATAGATACATGGTGTTCACACATTTACAAACATTGTAAAATTAAGTATAGGTATGATTTTCCTACAATATTAACAAGTAATGAGTCAGTGTGTGAGTTAAAATAATTACTGAGTGTAAATCAATGTCATAAATATAATTAATTATATGTACAATTCAATTAGCAACCAGTTTGATTTTGTCTAGACTCTAGATTGTCCTATGGAGCAGGACCAGCATGTTTCCAAGCATTCTTATCTTGGATATAATCCTCTAATTTGTAATACGCTAGTTTACAAAGTTTACTTTTAATGTGAGCTTTAAATTTCCTTTCATTTAATTGCAATATATCACAAGGTATTTTGTTGTAACATTTAACACAGTACCCCATAAAAGATGTATGTACTTTAGCTAATCTGAAAAATGGTTGATCTATTTTGTCTTTGTTTCTAGTATTAAAATTATGTCTATCACTTATTTTATTAAAAAGATGTAGATTTTTTCTTACATACATAATATTTTCATAAATGAATTGGCAAGGTACCGTCATAATATTAATCCTTTTAAACAGTTCCCTGAGGGATTCGCGGCGACGTAGATTATAAATGGCTCTGACAGCTCTCTTTTGCAAAATAAAGATGGATTCAATGTCAGCGGCCCGACCCCACAGTAAAATGCCATACGACATAATGCTGTGGAAGTAGCTAAAATAGACCAATCGTGCGGTTTCTACATCTGTTAACTGTCTGATCTTTCTAACAGCATAAGCGGCCGAGCTTAGCCGCCCCGCAAGAGATGTTATATGAGCTCCCCATTGTAATTTCTCGTCTAGCGTGATTCCCAGGAACACCGTTTGATTAACAAATTCCAGTTTTTCTCCATTCAATATGATGTCACATTCGCTACTTCTAACATTTGGTAATTTAAATCTAATGCATTTGGTTTTTGTGCCATTTAGTACCAAATTATTTACCGTAAACCAATCTTGGACCTGAAGAATAGAGTTATTCACGTCGTCAAGATTTTGTGAACGTCGGTCTATTTTAAATATCAATGATGTGTCATCTGCAAATAACACCATCTTCGGTTGATTTAGAAGTAAATAGGGTAGATCATTAATGTAAACTAAAAAGAGGAATGGACCCAATATTGAACCTTGAGGAACGCCCATTGCCATTTCAGACCCTAATGAGTTTACGCCGTTTACTTGAACTTTAACTTTTCTGTCTTTCAGGTATGATCTTAGTAAATTAAGAGCTGTATTTCTAACCCCATAGTGCTCCAGTTTCAGCAGAAGTGTCTCATGATTTACGCAATCGAACGCCTTGGAGAGGTCGCAAAAGATTCCAATGGCATCTTTTGCTTCTTCCCAGGCGTTAAAAATGTTCTTTATTAGGGTGACACCAGCGTCGGTGGTACAACGCCCTTTGGTGAAACCGTACTGCTGTTCATGAAAGATGGCATTTTTATTAAAGTGACGTAACATTTGATTGAGAATCAACTTTTCAAACACCTTACTGAGAACTGGCAGAATTGACACAGGCCTATAATTGTTAGGTTCTTTACTATCACCGGATTTGAATAACGGAACTACTTTACTATGTTTCATGAGATCCGGGAAGACTCCTTGGTCTACACTGGTGTTAAATATGAAAGCTAAATAGGGCGCAATGGTTTCGATAATGGCACTACAGACTTTTACAGACATTCCCCAAAGATCTTCTGTTGATTTAATTTTAAGATCTTTGAAAGCTTTTATAACAGCTTGGGGGTTGGTATGCTGAAACCTGAACTCCAAGGAGCATGCCCTTACATTCTTTCTGAGTAAGTCAGCAGAACGCGCGGGTGAGGAATTTAAAGCTTCAGTAGTTTTAACAGGAATATTAGCGAAAAAGTTTTCAAATTCCTGAGCTATTTCTACATCTGAGTTGATGGAGCCATTTGCAGTATCTAAATTAAATTCAGTATTACGCTGTTTTTTTCTACCTGTTTCATTATTTATTATTTGCCAGGTCGTTTTTATTTTATCATCAGCTGATTTTATTTTATTGCTAATATATAGCGCTTTAGCTAATTTGCAAACAATTTTAAAAGTTTTTGAATATTTTGAAACATACTGATCAAAGCTTGTATTATTCATTTGTTGCTTTAGGCCATAAAGTTCAAAAAGTTTTTCCCTGCTTTTACGAATACCTGGAGTAGCCCAATCACTAAATAAGAACGTTGTGCAAATAGTTTTAGTCTTTATTTATTTATTTATTTATTTTTATAACAATTGCTTGCTGCACTTACAGTCAGGACCAAAGCGCGCAACAAGCCAACAAAACAATACATTTAAATAAAAAACTTCACACAAACATTTAACATAGATCACAGACATAGATTTTTAGTGGGAAAGTGTTATTAAATTGCCTGTTTAATAGTGAGAAGAACTCGGCGTAGAACTCATTTGGGTCACATACATTATTGAAACTCTGAACACATAATGTACTGGCTAAAGAATTATTAAATTTCTCTAGATTTTTACTTGTCATTGGCCTGAACCTAATTTGAATTTTTTGTAAAGGCATGTAGGAGCAAAAAGTTATTGTTTGTCCACTGTGATCAGATGGCAACTTATTTACAATTTGTTTGTGTAAATAATCACAGTTACAAAAAATATTATCAATACAAGTGGCAGAAGAAGCTGTCACTCGGGTTGGTTCATTGAAAACATTTGACAGATCAAATGACCTAAATAGACTTAATAATCTGACAGTATTTGAGTTATTTTCTAGTAAATTAATATTAAAATCACCACATATAACTATTGACTTACTACTAGTAATAAGTTTCTTTAACACATCTTCCATTACAGAATCAAACACAGATAGATTCTGGTAACTTGGAGGTCTGTAAACGCATACTATAACATGCTTATCAAGCTCAACACAGGACAATTCAATGGTGTGTTCAACAGACAGCCCGATGATGTCTTTTCGTTCTTTTGATTTAATAGAATTTTTAACTAATATTAAAGACCCGCCATGTATCATATGTTTACGGCTGAAATAGCTAACTACACAATAATTTTCATAGTTAATTGACATTAATTGATGATCTTTTAACCAATGTTCTGTTAAACAAATTACATCAAACTTGGTATTTTGCAAAAACAATTCTATTTCAAGTAATTTAGAAGAGCAACCTTGGATATTTTGGTTAAACAATTTTAAAGTATGTTGCACTCCTTTTGGTTTTTTATTATTATGAGTAAAATTGCCGGAAGATACTTTTTTATTATTCTCTAACAATAATTGGTTATTTGAAGGGGTAACTTCCGTTGTCTTACAAACTAGTTTAAACAGTTATCTGAAGCAACATCCACCACTACAACTGAAGTGTCTAAAATGTCCATATGAGTTCCAGCAGAAAGAGAATACTCTCTCTGATTGGTACTGGCCTCCATAGATGTTGGTATAATAGGTGGATCCTCCTTCGTACAACTGAACGATTCATAATTCGTATCTATGTTGTTAGTATAACTAGACAACACAGACTTGTCACTAATACTAGTATTTGTTATATTAGCTATAACCTCGTTAATATTATATGCTATCAACATAGCAATCATTTGTCGACATTCCCTAGACAGAGATAAAGTTCTCTGAGTTAACTTAAAACCACTAACATATTTATTAGTGTCAAAATACAATAATTTGTCACTATGACAACATGTCAGCCTGTGAATAGTACTATTCAACTTATAAATATAATAATTTTCATGATCTGATAAAGTATCAGAGTAAGGTAAAGCACACAACATTAGCTTTCCTATATTTAATTTTAATAAGGTGTCTACACCATCCACTATGTCCTTTCTGGTAATACCAGTACTATTACCTAATAGCAAAACCATTGTAGAATAATTATCTAGGTTGGTGTTTGCAATTCTTTTTATCATATGTTTAAAACTTATGTTATGATAACTATGATTGGTGAAACTGTGGCTAAGGTAATTATGTAAAATTTTGCCAAAGCCTGAACCTAACTCGTCACAAAAAAATATAGATTTATTATTATTCTGTGTATTAACACAGGGTTCTGCTGGAAGAACCAACAACGGGGGAGACAAGTCAAGCTGAGGCTGAGGAGGTTGTGGTTGGTTGGCACAGCTGCATGAGAGGTTATTAGTCAGAGACTCATACCTCTCAGCATTGCATTTCACCAATTCAAGTAGTTCCCCAGCCTCAATCAATCGCTCACTTAGATCTTGTTGTGAAGTCTCATATTTCTCAAATATATGCTTCAGCAAGTGCTCTTTTTGTAGAATATCATTATAAAGGAGCTTAGTATCAATGTCATACTTTTCCCTACATTTATCTAATTCAACAGTACAAGTACTTAAACTTTTTGAAAGGATAAGACGTTCCTTTCTAAGGGAAAGATTTAATTTTAAGAGATTTTGTTTTTTAATTGCTCTCTGTGACCGTTTAATTAATTTCTTAATTTTAATATATTTCTTTAATTTATTATGACTCATAACAATAGGACACAATGGCATGGTATCGTCACCAGTCAAATCTATTGTTACAGCTGGCTCACACACTGATTTTGATTTACTGCCAACCAATTCTTTAAATAGGTTATTGGTGTTAGCAACCTGTTCACTGACCTTGACAGACTCTGAGAGAGATAGGGCCTTAAGGGCCTCACATAATTTCTGTTTAAGTTCTGAAATTTGGTTCAAAGCCAGTTCGTGGGTGTCACTGCACACTTGAAATGTTGACACTTGATGTTGTAGTTGACTGTGCTGCTTGGTTAAGTCCATATGTACTGTGTGAAGCTCAGCCAGCTCACTTTTGAGGAAGGTGTTCTTAGCATTAATATTTACTATTTCCACTTCGCTGTCGTCCCTTTCCTGGAGCAATTGATTGCTTTCAGTTTGAGATGCTTTAAGCTCTTTCAAGGTAGCGCTCAGCTTCGCTTCCATCTCCTTGATAGTAGCTCTGCGGGTCATCATTTTGAATGATCGTCAGTCACCTGGAATGTATGAGGTTATGCAGCTAAATAACAGTGCAAAAAAAAGTTGTTCTGGTATGTGGATAAGTGGGAGGTAGTTGGGGAAAAAGTAAATAGAGTATTTTATTAGGAAATAGCTATTACAGTTAGATAAAGTTAATTAGAATTAGATGGGAAAGATAAATAGAAAATAAATACTATAAGAAAACACTGCTTTTCTTGTTATTATCTTAATTAAAACTAGTTATTTAACTTTTATATAAGTGGCAGGTACAGTGAAACTTGATTGCAAGTAAAGAGTTTGTAACACATTACAGAATTGAATTATTGGAAGTAAAAACCCGTAGTTACTATGTTTATTTAGTACAGTATGTTATGTAGTGTTTATTGTCTGGGCGAATGTTTTCGTCATCGATTTTACTTCCACTAATTGTCAAGCAAAAGGAGACATAAACCGTGCCAGTGTGTGATGGACGTAGCTCAGAGGCCTGAGCAGTATTTTGAGGTGTTCAGTAGTCTGTAAATACTAACTACAATCACATAAATAAAACAAAATACTCCCCGGGACTGATGATAGTTTGAAATCCGTCACCGTTGAGGCGTTGAGTTGACAGCTGGTTACATATCCTTTTTGTACGAAGTTTTCGCGACAAAAAACACTGTTTATTTACTGTATATAATACTTAATACCTAGGTTCGACTATATTACACTAATTTAACACATTTAGAATAGTTTTAATAATAACTAAAATAATTAGCAAAGAGACCGTTTTTTTGACGACCGGCTACCAGTATTGCCAGCCCAAAAAAAGTTGTGCACTTATGTTTCGCTGACTAAGCCCAGACTGAAGAAGTGAAGCTTGCGCGGCTTCTTCAGGTGCTGTATCCATAATTTGTACGTCAGAATGGATTAAAAATAAAAAGAAAGAAAAACAATTGTGGTACTCTTTTTATGCAATACAAAACAAATAACGAAATTACGAATTACTCTCAGATGCCCAGATGATAAAACCATCTTCTTTAAGAGCGACCAATACCGATTTTCTTCTCTTTTTCAAATATGGAACAATATTGTGATACCGAAATGATGGCCAGTAAATCAGCTTCAAAACTGCATATTAAATTTTTCTCTGACTTATCATTATTTCAAAAATGCATGGTGGCTCGATTTAGGAGTCCGGGAGTATATTTCGAGTATAATTTAATTTTTGGCTTACTGTAAGTTATTTCATGAAAATAAAAAGAAAAACTAAGTTATTTCTAATCTAAAGCCAACAAAAGTCGGTGTTACAGAAGGTTTCAAATAAAAATCAACAACCATGGATAAAAGGAATCAGTCGGTGCAAAATGCAAATGAATGTTTCTTCATTCAAGGACAATACCATTAAAAGAAACGTTTCCTTTTCAATTTTCTCACGCACCGGTCGTCAGACGTCCGCGATCTTGGATCCGTTCGATCATGAAAATATATAGCTTCATTCGAACGATCGGTATCGGAAAAGCTCCTTAATCGGTTTTCTTTTATATGAAAATGGACTTTCAGATTTATTATACCATTTTGGTTGCGAAAAACGTGATATACGTCTGCTCGGGTTCAAAATTGCATATTAAACAAAAATTCAACAACGTGCCGCTACATATTTTAGAGAGTGCCTCTTTGCGAAGCTGCTAAAAATATTGGCTATGAAAGAAAATTGCTCAGGGAAAGTGTGGTTGCGTTGATTTCTTATTTCGTATTCATTGTGCGTTGAAATGGATCATACCCCTTGAGTCGAGATGTCTCTGCAAAGAAAATGTAGTAATAGGGATTTATATCGCGATGTTTTTCATTTCGTGTATTCCACTTCCATTTGCAATACTTTTAAATCAAAGTCGAAGTACTTAATGTAATGGTTCTTAGAGCGCATAAATCGCACATCGAATATATTTCAGCATGTTGCTTGCATTCATAAGGAGAGTTAATTTGGGCGACTCGGTGCGGCGATAAGGCGACACGCACGCGAGCCATCTCTTGTGTCGCACTGCGTGTTCAATGCGCGCGCGCATCGTAAATCTCTGCGTACGAACACCGACGACCGATTTCAGGAGTGCAGACCGCTGCATGCGTCCTTTAGCTGTTGTCACTGTCGACAGGATTGCGGCTTCAATACGACGAAAGGTATTCTCATAGAATATGTTTTCCATAATCACCTGTAAAAATTTTTTTCCATGAAAACTCAAAACAAACTTGACTTTTTGCATACTTAGTTAGTTTTGTGTGCACATAATGTCCGAGTTTGATTAAAACAATTGTTATTTAAAGATCTTATTGCTTAGTCATTCAATAGTTCAACAACTTAATAAATGCAAAACGAAGTGTGAACATTTAATATAACAGCTTTAACAATTCACTACATACCTATCAGCACGTATGTTAATACAACTACGATAACAATTTGACGTTACGAGGCGGCACCGAAGAGGTGCATCAATATTCGTACTCGCCCACGTATTATTGCGTGGGACGATCGCAGGGGCGCACACGTTTCTCAAAATTTTTACTTGCCCCTCTCATGTAATCCTTGCCTTACACCCGCCTTATCTTTTTGAACACGTCCGTATTAAGTTTCGAGAAATCGTGTTTCATGCGTACCCACATTCAGGTACAAAACTCGGCTTTAATTTTATGCTAGGTAGGTGAGAGTTCGCGGCTTAAATTATTAGGGTATTTATGTAATCAGGGCTTCAGTAATATTTTTAATTTGTAAATTACACTCGACATGTTTTGGGGTATATTTTAAATCCTTGGGTTTTTGTTTAGGTAATGTAATGGAGGGAACAGGCGGCGCCCGCTGTAAAAAGCCTTACTCGGCAGTTAATTCGTGCACTGGGCTCATATATTTTTTTGTAAAATGTCTCGACTTTATTAAAGCAAATATTAACGTGTGCGACCCATCATTTTATGTGCGGGGTGTTAGCAGCGTGTTGATATTTTATTTACTTTATCGCCGGCTGAGGCAAAGGCTATTGTATTCATAATGAAACTCAACTCTTTCCGAGATTTTGTTGGGTCAGTAATTAAACACATCTGCTACACGTGCAATTGTATCTCCCTGTGCGTGTTTTCATATTTTCAGTTAAACATTTCAGAGGGATTTTTGTAATACTTATGGGACCTTTTACTTTGTTATGTCGGTAGTTTGTTTTAATGTTAACGCTTATGTGGCAACATGTGTCGATTATGTAAATAAGTTTCAGCTTACTTTTTTATTGCTGTGCAGCATGTTCTCAGAGATATACATAAACCGCTTTATACCTACGCCTTTGTGCTCTATGACCAAAGAATAAAGGACAAAAAAATACTCTTGTGGAACTCTTATTAACATATGTTTAACTCTAAACATTTTACGAACACGCTTTGCTTAGCTCAGACAGAAAGCCATACTGATGCTAAATAAAGCTAATGAAAATTTATCTCGCCCCATGCATGGTTGATTAACAGCCATTACCAGTCGTATTTCTATTGTACGAATAAATGTTCTCGCCTTGACTCATATTTAATGCGTGAATTTACTCGTTCTACTTTTAATACAAACAAGGGTATCGTATTGTAAAGGGAAGAGCATTTTGAATACAGCCTCCTTTGCTCTCCGGTTTGCTGTGTAGGCGCTATTATACATATTCCGCGTCCATTGTGAATTGTTTCTGAACAATTCGTTTCGATTCCCACTACACGGAAGACCGTTTTAATAAAATAAAATTCGTTCCAAGTTTATTTGCGCATCAAATTAATTGCAACCGTAGGTAATATGAATAAATATTATCATCGTGGTTAATTGGTCATGTAGTGCGTATATTCAGTCATACGTTTCCGTTGGTACTCGTATGTATAAATAACTGCGGAATGAGTGTTGTACTCGGTGGTCCCCGGATCGGTGACCATGGTCCCGCGGGCCTAGCAACTTCTCTAATAACTGTAATTAAGTACAAGCCATCCCGTTTGTCGCTGCGATTAGCCACGTACGACAATTGTAAAATGTCGATATCGACTTTTGTTTCGTAGACACCTGCAATTTTTTTAATTATCCTGAACTGATTCTGGCAAGTCTTTCTTTTAACTAATATAAAAATCGAAAGCACTATTTAATTTACAAAAAATAAGTTAATTAATGAAGAGACAGACACACTGCTTATCTTGAAAGTAAATTCAATTGATTATTTACTAAACTATTTAAATTTTGGTTTTTGACGATAACATAACATCACGATTTTTTTTCCCGACGGATTGGGCGGAAGTGTACTTATAGTACACTCACATTTCCCCAGGTACTTATGTTTTTAAGTCCCAAGTAATAGGGGGCGAGCCTATAGCCAACAACCCGGCACAAATCCAAACTTTCCGGGCTGCTAATGAGAAATCACAGATAGATTAACCCAATAACATTTTGCCCGACCTAGGAATTGAACCCAAGACCTGCACACTAATTGCGTAACTTACGATTCATCATAATTTCTTTCGTTTTGAAACAAATGGCTTAACCATTGCTTCATATGTTAGAAAAATGTGTCTGCTCAGCAACGTAATTATCGCAATGAATATTGTTGAACTCTCAAAATGTAACCGATTATGATTAATTGCGTGTTACGCAATTAGGGTGCTGATGCTCAGCGGTAGCGCTTGCGACCACATGACCAACGAGGTTGATGATATTTCAGCGTAAAACAAGAATTCAAGATAAGTAGGCAAGTATCTTGGATTCTTGGGTAATTTTCAGAATCATACTTAAAAACTTATTCATTTACTTTTTATTGGGTTAGGTACCTACTAAGAAATACTTAACCTTTGAAATGATTCTTGCTATTAAACTTGCAAAAGCTCACCTGTATCGATAAGCAAGTGTTGACATCACTAAAAATGAGGGGTGGTTGCGATCTGTTAGTATCAACTTGTCGTTGCGGCGCGAACTAGCCGATCGCAATCTGCGCTTGTTAGCCACCATTATGAATGCAAATTTAACAATTATAATAGGTCTTTACCTATGAAATTGCCGTTTTGTATGATAAAAATTTAAACGAATTTTTTTCATGTATTTTTTATTTGTATTAATCGAAGTAATCACCCATGCAATCAATGCATCTTTGCCATCGCAGTGGCAGTTTATTGATGCCCTTCTTAAAGAAATCAGCTGGACGGGAGGCAACAAATTCTTCAAAGGCATTTTGTACTGCCTCTCGGGTATTGAATTTTTTTCCCGCCAAGAAGTTATCCAAATTCTGGAAAAAGTAGTAGTCTGTAGGCGCAAGGTCTGGTGAGTAGGGCGGATGACGGAGAGCTTCCAACCCCAGTTCTTGCAACTTGGAGACCGTCTGCTGTGCAGTATGAGGTCGCGCGTTGTCGTGCAGGAGCAGCGGAGACGAGCGATTGACCAATGCTGGTTGGAGATGTGCCAGCTTCTCCATCATTGTGTTCAGTTCTTCACAGTACACATCTGCAGTAATGCTCACCCCGTTTGGTAAAAAGCTGTGATGAATCACACCGGCGCTAGACCACCAAACAGTGACCATCACTTTTCTAGGGGTAAGTTTTCGTTTAGGGCATTGTTTAGGTGCTGAACCAGGATCCAACCAACTTGCTGAGCGCTTGCGGTTATCAAACAGAATCCATTTTTCATCGCAGGTAACAATGCGGTTCAAAATTCCTTCATTTGTGTGTCTGTTGAGCAGTGCAAGGCACGTCTCGACGCGTACTTCGCGCTGACGATCATTGAGTTCGTGGGGCACCCATTTGTCAAGCTTTTTTACCTTGCCAATTTGACGCAAATGGACCAATATTGTTTTGACGCTAACGTCGAAAGCTGCTGCTAATTCAGCCGTAGATTGTGTATCATCAGCTTCCACAATCGCCTTTAATTCGTCATTGTCGACCAAAGTCTTCGGACGACCGCGAGGTTCATTTTTCAGGTCGAAATTTCCAGAACGGAAGCGAGTAAACCAATAACAGGTGGTGCGTTGGTTTGTAGTGTTAGCTCCGTAAACGTCGTTGATGTTGCGTGCCGCTTGTGCCGCGTTGCTGCCACGACGGTACTCATATTCCATAATTACTCGAATTTTTAACGTATCCATGATGACGAAAAAGATTGAAATGCGATGAAAATGTAACACTAATCAATAAACAAATGACTACTTTTGGAAAAAAAAAACCATGTTTTTAAAATAAAATTAATTTGAAATTAGAATTCTTACCCAAACAAAAATTATTTTGATTTGAAATGGCCAGTACTGCAAAACGGCAATTTCATAGGTAAAGACCTAATATATGTACTCTTCGGTCAGGTATTTGAGTACATCTGCCTCGTTCATCGCGTGACTCTCACTCGTCAGTAACTACGAGAAAATTGTTTGTTAAACGAAAGATACCCAACGTTTTCGACGACATTGAGTGTCATAATTATGAAAAGAAGGTAATTGAGTAGGTACTTTCGCGATGCTTGCTTTTTAACTGCCTTAAAAAGGTGGTTCTTTGTTCAACACCTTTGTGCGTGTCATGCACCGAAAGGCGATAGGACTGATAGGTAAGCATTTAGTAAGGGAGTTCCTTTAGCTCTTGTTAGCTTTTCAACCAACCTGCTTATTAACTAGCAGTTAGTATGTTAAATGGTCCGAATTTTCTTGTAAAAATGTTCATTCTTCTTACAGGGTGACAGGGTGGGGACACGCAAACTGAAACCATAAATTCTTCACATGATTTTGTTATTCCATACATTTTGACCGCGTAGGTATGGCACCGTTTAGGAGCTCTGAACTAAATACACACCGCCCGCAACAGCCGCACAGGTCGATCGAAAGTTAAGCTACGCTTGCCGCGGTCGGTTCGTGGATGGGTGACCATCCATAACATATCGAGACTCCCTCGGAAAGCACGTTAAGCCGTTGGTCCCGGCTGTTATTTGTACATCTTTGACAGTTGTAACAGGTAGTCAGAAGGCCGAAAGTCTGAAAACCAGTCTTACCAGAGGGTATCGTATTACTGGGTTGTGGATTTCTGATAGGCAGTCGCTCCATCTTAAAGACTGGTATTCAGATACACCGGTTAGACTGGAAGTCGACCCCACACATTGTTGGGAAAAGGTCGGGCAGATTGGTTGAGGTATTGCACTATCTTCGAAACAGCACATTTGTTTTTTTTATTGTCGAAGAATTTCTACGAATTCATGGTTTCAGTTTGCGCGTACATGTCCCTGCATATTTATTTATTGTTTTGTTCCGCCAAGTATAATAATAATAACATCATGAAAACAGTAATTTGCAATAGCTGCATGCTTCGCCGCATAGTTAATACAAAGTAGCCGCGTGACGTTGCGGTCCGTTGCGGTTCGTTTATGGAATGTCATCGCAACACCAACTCGACTCTAATAGAGCTTAATCAAGCTCCCGCTTTTCATCCAATCTCGTTAACGAACTAAATTGACTTTCTTATTGCGCGCAGTTTCTCTCACACTACACGATCTAAGTTTATAAACCTCTTAATCCAATGTTATAGTTGCAGGCAGCGGCACTAAAAGCCGTAACAACTGCATTTGCCTCTAAACAAACATCGTTTACTAAGTGTATTATCTGCCGTGCGCTACACATTGGAATGAGTCGAACTACTTAGCAAGTAGGCGATGTGCTTCTACTAAAGTGGATTCGCGCCGCGGAGATGGCTCTCTGATGGCTTCGTACGGAGCTAGTTTGTCTTGTATCCTTCATTAAATGGGTAATAGCTTCGGCTCAAATTGACTACGTAGCTTTATCCTTTAATGCCCTATACTACACAATGTTCACGTTTAAATTAATTATAGAGACGCAGTATAAAATTAATGTTGTTTACTTCAGATACCGCGGAATGTTCTAATAAAAATATTTGTTTAGGACTATGAAAAAGGTATCCCGCAAGCTTTCAATATCCGCTTCCGCTGATGGTAATACAAAACTATAAAAACTGTTTATGGCCATATAAAATTATAATTTTGTTCAGCAAACTTAGGTTTTAATATTTAAGGTTGTGTACAGTCCAGGGACCTTTGATGGTTGAGCAGATTGACCCACTGCCGAGACTAATAGTTGTGCAATTTGATTATCAATCAAGTGAATATACAATGGAAATGCAAGGATTGCCTCTATATAACGTTGTTATATGTGGCCACATCTACATTGAACAGTGTTTATTTATCGACCCGTGCTCATGACATGACTCAATAGAACTGACTGGTACAGTCAGTTTAGCTAATATGTTATGTCAATCTAGAACCATGTTATGTCGGTGGCCACATTTCTTGGAACATTATACATATTCCCTATAGGGAATTGCCAAACTTAAGTGACAGTGGGCAGGGCACATTGCACGCGGAACGGATGGCCGATGGGGTCGAAAAGTTCTGGAGTGGCGACCGCGCACCGGAAGACGTAAAGGTGGACCGATGACCTTGTGAGGGCCGCAGGAGTCCGCTGGATGCAAGAAGCACAGAACCGGTCGAAGGTGCGGAGCTTGGGGGAGGCCTATGTCCAGCAGTGGACGTCTTTCGGCTGAAATGATGATGATGATGATGATTCCCTATAGGTAACATAACATCACGCCTTGTTTACCCGAAAGGTTGGGCAGAGATGCATATAATACACCCACATTTCGACACTTATTTTAGCCCCATGTAATATGGCAGAGCCTAACTTTGCCCGACCCGGGAATCGAACCCAGAAGCTTGTGCTCAACAGTAGCGCTTGCGACTACTAGACTAATGAAGCAGGCAACATTATACCTAACTATAAAGTTATTTGTCATGACTAAATTGAAACTTCTGAATACAAGTTCAATATTATCTCGTCCATTTATGCCGTAAAACTTTTACGACTTACGAATTTGAAGTTAATTGAATCGCATTAACGACCATCATTATCAAGTTTCGGATTTCGCCAATTCAATTAAGAATATTAGTTACTGTGTAGTAATATAATATATTTTTATGTCATTTTACAATCGCTCGGTTATAAACACTTTTATAGCAGCTTCCTAACAAGCAACGGTCGCAAATTGAAACTGACCGCAGTCATTTAATTCGTCGTCACGTCATCTCTTTAAATGTGTCTCATTTTTATTATAAAATCTTTTTGTACTTATGTTTCATATTAAGGGGGATGCGCTAAGGAAGCTCGCGAAATCCAAATTTGCTTGCGTTTTTTGGGTTCCTTATCCAAAGGGTAAAACGGGACCCTATTACTAAGACTCCGCTGTCCGTCCGTCTGTCTATCGGTCCGTCTGTTACTAGGCTGTATCTCATTAACCGTGATAGTTAGTCAGTTGAAATTTTCACAGATGATGTATTTCTGTTGCCGCTATAACAACAAATACTAAAAACACACTATAATAAATATTTAAGGGGCTCCCATACAGCAAACGTGTTTTTTTTGCCGTTTTCATAGATAATGGTACGGAACCCTTCTTGCGCGAGTCCGACTCGCACTAGGCCGGTTTTTGGCTATTTGCATGCTGGTCAGTGTTCCTACGGGTGTGTGTTGATTGAAATTTGATTCGCGACTGAAACATATATGGCTTTAGAGAATTATACCTAACCATTAAAATCGTCAATCTATCCCTCTAAGTTCATTTAATCACATTTAATGATTATTTCACGAAAAAGTAATTCAATGGGATTAAATGAACTTAGCCGTCTTATTACAAAACTCGAACTAAATTTAGTACTAGGATTGTTACTAGGTTTAAACCATGACTAAATAAAACGTCATAATAAAACGACGTTTATCACTAGCTCATGAACTATCTGTGGTACTAAAGTAGACCCCTAGTTTATCTTTGGTTTTGACATAAGTACTAATTAGTTTGGGGTTAGCGTTGATAATTTTTGTGTAATTTTATTTAAAATTCGATAGAAATGGATATTAATATAATTGACTTGATGGATTTGGAAGATTTGTATATTCTGGAGACGTCTCGGCGATCTTACAGACATCGTCATAATTGTGTGTCGAAGATATTAGTTATAAGTATAGGTTCACAAAACGTTTTGATGGAAAAATAGTTTATATCTTAACTGAAGACTTATCCCACGACCCTCAAGGATGCCTAGTCCTGAAGTGCAAGTGGTTTGCGCGTCACGCAACTGGGCTCGGCATGAAGTAAGTACCCCTGGTCGATGCTACTCTGAGTTGTATTGATGATTTTGAAGTCTGTTTTATACATAAGTGTTAGGGTCGTGAATCGTACTATTTTCAAAATACAGACATACACTGACCTGCTAATTGCATAAAAACATAAGCAAATTTGAATTTCGCGCTATCTTAACGCGTACCCCTTAAATGGTAGTGATTCGCTTATTATCATAATTATTGTGATCTGATAAGACTTAATATTTCCTGCCACATCAAACGGTGGCAGATTATGTGGTAATAATTAGTGGTTGAATGGACAAAGTTTGTTTTAGTGCTTCCTGTGACGGTACTGGATGTCGCGTCAGATAAGCGTTGGTGGTTAGTATTCGCGCGAATCACTGAATTATGGGCATTGTACATGTACATAAGCCGGGACTCCCGCTGGGACCACCCGCGTCTGTCCTCCGTGGAAGCGGCAGCCGCTGCGGACACGCCGCGGGTTTGCTGCGCACAAACACCAGTCTATTGTCAAGTTCTTTATGCTTAATTCACAACACAGGTTTTTATTGGGAACAACAAAAACGAAACAATCGAACGAACGAACGACCGACGACCTTTTACGAGCGATTTGTTTTTTTTTACGAACGATCTTTTGAACCCGTACGTACATAGGCAGTGCTTGCTAATTACAATAAATCAACATTTACCTTGCATCAGAATGCATTTGCCATGGTCTGGTGGTGTCTCCTAACACAGTGTCAACATAGGTCTGTGCCTGCATCACATAATTTTGACTTAATCTCGATAATGTGGGGCGTGCTCCAGCTTGTATCGGCGTATGAGCTTTTACGTTATTATGCAAATTGATATTTGATACGCTTTCCGAGTTTGTGAGTTTGTTACCACTTAAGAAAGTGGATGCTGTAAGAAAACGGAGTAATGTGAGTTTAAATATACGCCTAATTTAGAGGCAACGAACATTAAACAATTTTGGGTCACATAACGAACCCCCTATACTCCCTTCATCTTCAATAGGCATGCGGAAGGCATTATCGTCATCTAAAGTTTAGTGATAACGAAATCATTCTCATGGGCTAGATGATAAAATCAGCTCTATAATTTATAGAATCAAAAATCCGCTATGTTGCAGTAAACGATCGTTTGGGACAGCTTCTACATCATTGTTGATCTACATTGGGCAGTTTGCACTGAAAAAAAGGCAATCACAGTTAACGACGGCAACTATTTGTCACACACAACTCGTAGTACGTGAAAAAGCAGGTGCGCCGGCGCGTATTTATTACGTCACTGAAAAATGTTCGGCGCACACGGCGACAGGACAAACGAGAGCCACCGATGCAACACGCCGCCATTGACATATCCCCACTTAATGAGAACCACCGACCACGGTAATGAGAAAGAATATCCTCTATTCGCTTGTCGTAGCGTAATTAACTAACTGGATTCCTTGGGCAGTCTAACTAAACAGACTTCTGTGCCTGTGGGTTAACATTTCGGAGTCACAGTTCTATTTGGTTTGTAGTTCTTGTAATGTTTACTTTTCGGTTTCGTGCTAAAGTTGAATAATGAGCGCTTAAAAATCTATAAAGTGCTTATGTATGTATTGGCGGAAAGTATTGCATGTCAAAGGAAGAGTTAAGGATTCAGAAGCTGATGTCACTCTGTGAGCTCAGCTAGAAAACAAATTGAAAGAAATTTGTTGATTTTACCGAAAAAAAAAAAAAATTGCTTGAGGTATATTATTGTTCGAATGTAACAGCATTTTTTCGATTAGTATATAAAAACTAACCGTAGTAAAAGCACGTCATGGTCAGGGGTATTCGAAGCACCGTTAAATAAACTGCAAATACAAAAAACTCAACTTTTCGAGAGGGTGAACCTTTTCCAAAAAGGTATTATCGATAAAAAGTGGAGTTTGTTATAGATAGAAACCGATATAATTTAATTTCCCTTACAAAACCGAAAGCTCCATTCACACCGAAATAATAAGGCGTGGATGAAGGCATATGGCGTTTTCAATAGGCCTGTCGATCGATATAATTATTTTTGAAGTGGAATTGAATTCACATAATGCCATGTCATGTGTACGATTTGACTAACAAAATTTTGTTTCTTGGTAAACGTAACAACGACAGGTTGCCGTTTTAATGGTTGCCCCAATTCGTTGCCAGTTAATTTTTCTGGTTTATCGAATTACTATGGATATCAATAATTATATTTCGTCAATTTTATATAGAATTGATTGTTTTGTTCATTCGTACACTGTAAACATAACAATTCTATCGTTAAAAAGTGCAAATGAAAGTCTCGAGTGAGACCACCATTCGGATTTTCAAAGTTCTTTTACATGGTCTAAGCTAAAATATTACCATCTCTGTGTTAAGCTGAATGGACGAAAACTAATTAACGAATAAATTACATTTATTGGTCAATACACCTTACAATGTCGAATAGCTCGAGATGCCTAAAAAGGCACTAACTTGGCCTATATCCTATATATTTTCTGTTTCTGTGGGCAGTTACTCCTCATTACTATTTCCTTTTTACGCCCTAGCATTACGGCTTTGTCCATATTGAGAGAGGTTCTACGCTTCTGTAAAGTGCATTTGATAATCACAAGCTACTCAAGTGTTTATGGTAACCAGGTATTAAAAAAAAAATCGACACACTGAATTGATTTTTTGATAGACATGTCAAAAAATGCAAACAAAATCTTCTTATTCTTTTCTGAAACATTGTATTGCCATTCACTGAAATCCACTTTGCGAGTCTCATTAAATCTGAGCCTCAGATGGTAAGTAGCTAAGTTGTGTTTTAAACCACAAATGCAAAATTTCTTTGTATCTTCTGCTTGCAAAGGTAGACCATACGGAATTTATTATGTTTATTGTGGGAGTAAATTATTAGTCAGCCTTCATTAAAGTGCACCACAATGCAACAATGTTGTGACGTTGTTTTAAGTCGTAAATTAGAGGCTGGTTTCGTTATTTCATCAGCATCATCGCATATTATTGGAGTTGGTCTGGGCAGTGATTGTAAATGGCCGCGGCATCTGAGCTCGTTAGTGTTTTTGATAGATGACGGCCGGTCGTTTGTTGAATTTGTTGTAACACTCGCTGCCCGTGTAAAAACACATGGTTCGACAACGAGATATAAATGGACACTCCCCTCGGCGATCTAAGTTAACGAGCCACCATATAAATAAGGAGAGGTTAATATTTTATAATTCTGACGCACGCTACACTAGTTAGCGCTCGAGACCATTGAATATATTGAGCAAAAATTATTACCTTATTACGTGTCATGCCGGGAAGTGCTATACCTTGAATTCATTAAATCTCAACTCTACCAGTTTCTCAGTTATGCAAAAAATAAAAGTCAACATAATAATTTCGAAACATGACAGTGTGGTGTGATAATAAATAATTGAATACGCGTTGACGCTGATAATTTGTAAAGTCATTATTCAATATTCGTGACGTGAAGCTTATAAATTTCTCTGCAGCGTTTTACACTTTAGCACTTGGGCTGATGTAAAGCGCCGCCCAATAAGACAACGGCCGACTATTTTGACGAAGGCCGGTCACGTTTCGTCGATACTCACCATGAGAATATTTGTTTTTTATTGTGCGCCCGACGTCGAGTAAAAATTGAAGTGTAATTTTACGTTTTAACCAGTGCCTGCCCCCTTTCGTTCCGCTCGCCTTGAGTGATGGTTATCATAATTGGAGAGAGGGTAGGTGAACAGTGCGCGCCGCCTGGATGATGACGGTGGGCGGGCACGCGACGAATATCCTAACTACACACTTGTGCTCGCTTCCACCCTTCTCTTAAACTAGGTCAACACCAACGAACTGTCCCGAAGGTAGCTAAACATACAAGTTTTAATAAATCGAATAGTGACCGTTAGTAAGTAAGGTAAGAGGTGTCAGTTAACTGTAATCGAAGTTATGATTGCATTAAACAAGCGGTTTTACCATTAGTGTTATCAATGCGCATATGTTGTGAGATGTTGTTGGCTAATACAATGGTAAGATTAATAATGCGGACGTATCGGGTAGACCGTTATGCCGGCGACACGAGTGATCGCGGACCAACAAGGGCGGAAGAGATGGACCGGATAATAAAGCATCAGCTCGCTGCATCGTAACTCAATACCGTCGACATAGAAATTGTTGGTTGCATCGCTGCGCTAAACTCTCCACAATACCTTATGGATGGTAATTGGCCAGTCTTTCTAATCGACGTGTTTCAATAATAATACACGTATGTTCGAGGTTTATGCTGACAGTCCTGTAGATTGAGTCCCATTCTAATAATTTAACGACTGTTTTAACATATCTGACTCATGAGACGGCTGTAGCATTTATTTTTTACTAGCTTTTTCCAGCGGCTTCGCCCGCGTGGACTTCGGAAATAATTCTACAGGAACGTACTACCGGGATAAAAAGTCCTAATTATGTTAATCCAGGTTATAAACTATATGTGTGCCAAATTTCATCCAAATCCGTTAAGCAGTTTTTGCGTGATTGAGTAACAAGCATCCAAACTTTCACAGTTATAATATTAGTAGGGTTATCAAATAATTTTGCGTCAGCGCATGTAATGCAATATTTATAGCCAGTTTTAATCTGAAATGGTCAGTTCTGCAGCTGTAAAACATGTAAATTCAGTAAAATATCTCAAAAAGGAATTGTTTCTGGTATTTTCATTTCAGTAGTTGGTAGCATCATAAATTGATGCAATGCTATACATAGCATTGCATCAATTTATGTTACAACATTGCAATCGTACTTAAAAAACTTACCTATTTAACCGACTTCAAAAAGGAGGAGGTTCTCAATTCGTCGGAACCTTTTTTTAATTTTTTTTATGTATGTTCCCCGATTACTCGAAGATGGCTGGACAGATTTGAATTTTTTTTTTGTTTGAAAGGGTATACTTCCCAGGTGGTCCTATGATCATCAAGCCAGGATCTCAGGAAAGAGAACTCTTCAAATTTTATAGGCACACGAAGCGATTTCGTATTTTTCGGAAGAGTACTTTCTCGGAGTGGTCCCATTTCAATTTGGTGAAGATCTGCTGAAGAACTTTGAAGATAGGCAACGGAACTTCTCAATAAATTATAGCAAATGGACTGGGATTGCTGAAATCTCATGTCTGTCTATTGCTTACACCAGTTCATAACATAATATCACGCCGGTATGCTGTGAAAGTGAAAAAAAAAACTTTTTCCAAAAAAAAAAAACAACCGACTTCCAAAAAAACACTACAAAGTGAAAAATAACTTCAATTTCGGAAGGCGATGACAAAAAATTCAAATACAGCTCCAAAGATACTGACTTCCGAAATTAAAGTAATTTTTCACTTTGTAGTGTTTTTTTGGAAGTCGGTTTTTTTATTTTTTACCGTAAATAGAGTACAGTTTGTCGCAATTTGCATGACACATCCAGTACTTGCTATTGTTTTAGATTGTTTAACAAAGGTGTCCAGTGTCGACATATTATAAAGTACAAGATGTAACAGGTCCGCCGTGACCGGTATGCACGAAGAATCGTTTTCGTACCGTGACGGAAGTAAATATACATTGACACATCCTTCAATGGGTTTTTCATGAACATAATTACCTTCTTATTCGGTATAGACGTTAGAAATGGTTACTGTCTTATGATTGTCGTTTGTCGTGATGAATTTTTAATAAGCTGTAAAATAAGATACGATTTTTTTTTTTTTTTTTTTTTATTTGCCTCGTTGGTGTGCTGCGCATGAGGCCCTGAGTTGATTCCGGGTTGGGCAAAGTGATATTCGATTTTACTCGCTGGTTTTTTTTTTTAACACGTTGCCCATTAGGAATTTCTCCTGTATTATGGGTGCGTTTACAAACATTTAAACTCACATACACAGACAGCCAGACCCGGAACAACTATTTGTAGGTCATATAAATATTTGTTCCGTGCGGGAATCGAACCCGCGACACGCAGCGCAGCAGTCAATCGCTTAACCACTGCACCGTCATTGTCGTTTGTCGTGGTGAATTTTTAATAAGCTGTAAAATAAGATAAGATTTGTTTTGAATTTTTTTATTTGCCTCGTTGGTCTAGTGGTCTGCTGAGCATGAGGCCCTGAGTACGATTTCCTGGTTGGGCAAAGTGATATTCGGTTTTTCTATCTGTAATTTCACAGTAGCAGCCCGGTTGATGGCGATAGGCTCGCCCCTATTACATGGGACTTAACGATAACTGGTGAAATGTGGCTGACGTGGGTGTACTATAAACCAAATGGATATAGGTCTAATTCACCAAAGTGCACGGTGGTGAATCACCACCGTGCACTTTAATTGTAATGAAATTCATGCCCCTCTAACTTATCTATTTACATGCATTTATACAAATCTGTAGTAACTTCCTAGTGTATTGTTTCATGCAATGTGTTCGCGTCTTGTTTATAAACAATAGCAATTTGCCTTTTGGCGTTAGGTCACGCCTGCCCATTGATTCTCTGCTACGTAGTCTAAGGTTCAATTATATTAGCTATTCAATATAAAACAGTTAGCAGTCCTGTAAGCTGGTGATTTCTGTTATACGGTACCTGCCAAAATACATAATATACTGGTTTGTATACTAACCACTTGTAACTATATTGTTATACGTTTCATAACTTAGTCATATGATACGGTAGGTAATCATACTTGTCTAATTATAGGTAATCTTTAAATATTGATTAACCTGGTTTGGTTATTTATTTATTTATTTATTTATTTAATACTTCACGCACAGAAATGTACAGAGGCGGACTTAATGCCAAAGGCATTTTCTACCAGTCGACCTTTGGGTGACCTTTGGGTTTTGGTGGGTTAGTCGCTTAATGAAAGACAAATACAGTTTTTGAGAAGTCCAGAAATCCAAAGATGTATCGTTTAATTTATAGAACCTCATAAATATCGATTAAAGAGTCAAATAGTCGCTTGTAAAGCTTTAATAGTTGTGTAATACATTGATCAGAATTCACGCAGTTGAGCGGGTGTAACTGTTTACAGCTTGGAGGCACGGCAATTAGCTGTGCAGGTGGTGAATGCGACCCCCTGGCCCCTGCGCGCCGGGGCCCGGGACCCACGGGAGGAACCCGTGTAACGCCACGACTATTTGCATGTTTGTTGCCGATACGCTTCCGTAACTAGGACGATTTAGTCGCTGCATTTATGACTAATGTTACTCAGATTAGTATTATATTTTGTTTTAAGGCGTTTTTGGGACGTTGCTGTTAATTAATACCCATGGGCATGGCATCCTACTTCCTACTACGAGTAATATCTATTATAAATGTGAAAGTTTGTATGTTTAGATGTTTGTTACTCAATCACGCAAAAACGGCTGAACGGATTTGGATGAAATTTGGCACACGAATAGTTTATAGCCTGGATTACCACATAGGACAATTTTTATCCCGGTAATATGTTTCCGTAGGATAAGTCCCGACCTCCACACGGGCGAAGTCGCAGGCAAACGCTGGTTATCCATAACTACCACAATTAACTAACTTGTCATTTTATATGTACTTGTTTATGTGACAAAAAAAAATATTCTTTCTTTGACCTGATCTTATCAAGATCAAGATTGTTTAAATCTAATCGAGTCTACTCGTTGATACTTACAAATTAAATTTAGTGTAGGCCAATAAAAATGGCAGATGAAAGCTTCATAAAGGTTTTTATAACGCGACACGTGGCTCCGTATCATTTTCCCAGCATATTGAACGCGCACATACTGTTATTCGTTTTTTAATGAAACTTTTTAGATTACCTTTTTTATGGTAATCATAAGGACAAGGTGTGTGCATGTGGCGACCGAGTCGCGACATACGCGTGGCGGTTTTTTAATTATCAGCTGTCAATACTTGACACGAGCTTGATCAAATATGGCACCCGTAATGATTTTGTAGGTAAGCGTGAAATCGATTATGACCACTCGTTAATCAGACTGGTAATAATCGATCATAATATCAAAGTATTTTAATCACATTAAATCAAGGACCTAGGTTGGGATGTTGTTACTTGGGTAGGTTACAATACAGCTATGTCAATAATATGCTGGTCCCTCACGATATTTTTCTATTATTTAATACATACATTCTAACTTCTTCTGGTAATCTCAGAGCTGAGTGAATATTTTTTGCTAAGATAATACCCGCGCCTGGTATTCAGATAAAAAAGGTTTACATTTCCTGTTTTGGTCCTCATTTCTTATACAAATATATACAAACAATTCGCAGGAAACTTTGTTTCGCGAAGTTCTCACATAGTCGCCGAGGAATCCTGAAACTGCGAGTGAGTAGAGAGGATGGTTTTGCTACTTACATTTACATAGGTCACTGCACTATAATATATTAGGTATAGATGGCCCACTACGTAGTTATGTACAGAATAATTTCAACATGATCATTAGAGATACCTACTCTACAAATATTCAGTCTATTAAAACTCTCGTGTAGCACTAACACAGTTGAATTGACTTCCTTTCATTGAGTAGGTACTGTTTCAGCGATCCGGATATGAAATATTTTCGCAGCAAAAACTTTGGCTAAGGTTTCCCATGCACGCAACGTTTGATTCGAAACTAAGATTTATGTATTTTCATTTTAAAACTAGTATGATTTGAGTAGTACTTGTAGATTAGAAACTACTAACAATTCTATATTAAAACGACTTAGTTATACCATTTTAACTTTTAAAGCGGTCACATAAAGAACCTTTTGTAACGATGTTTCAGTACCTACTTTTTAGCATCACGTACCCGGAGCTGAGACAGTTATAACATTATTTCAGAACACGTATCGCGTTCAGATAATCTAATGCAGAAGCGTTATGACGCATTTATTGGTTCAAATGTGCTGCGCTATGTAAGCTCACGTAGCCGTTATTAATCGGAGACATTTGAATTACCACCTAAACAAACCGTTTTTAGGCACCGTATTTACACAATAGTTTGTTAGATAATTATTTCTAGAAAATGGGCGCTATCTGAACAATACCCAATTTATTGTTCGGTTCATTGCAGAAATCGTAGTAAGTATACCTTTATCTTTTTAATAAAACCTGTGCAGATACCGAATTGACAGTTTTATAGATCTTTTGCTCGGAAACGAAAGCATTACATAATTGTAGAAATATGTGGCAACTAACTGGGGTTGAAATATTTAAAGAAAGGCGAACTTTTGCCAACCAGAAACGTTGAAAAAATGTTTATTGCGAACTAAGTGTAGTTTTGGTGTTGGTCTTATCTGAAGGCCAATTCTCGTAATTAAAAACGTTCAAAATCTAGTTGCAGTGTCATCTCGGCGACAAACAAATGTCAAAAACTAGTCAAAATGTATGGAAATCCGAGATATTTTTGACAGATTGAGACTGAGATCAGACTGTGAACGTTCTTAAAGTTACGAGAATTGCCCCTCTGATGTTAGTACTTCTGACTTAGCAACCTTTTACAAGCGTTGCAATTTTATAATTCGCCTGCCCTTATCATCCTAAATTAGCATGCAATAAAGATTACTCTTATTAATATATAATTATTTTCTTTTATATTATTACAATTAAATTGAGAAATTATGGTTAAGTCTTAATTAATGTCTATAATAATGAATTTAGTACAGTACAATAATTTAGCAATATTAAAGTCATCCTTTTCAGGTAGTATAAATTATAAATAAAGAATCATATGAAGTTAAATAGGATAGACTAAATTGTATTGTTTGTATAGGACAGGTCGCCACTTTTCTATATGAGAGAAAATCGTTATTTTAAGCTAAACTCTAGATATTCTTTCACTGAGTAAAAACATTTTTGAATTAGGTATAGTTTTAGCCGTTTTTGGAATATTGCTACTGATTTTTCAGTTTTAAACATGTTGGGCAATTTATTATATATTTTTATTGCCATGTAAAATGGGCTATCACTTAACATTATTATTCTTGAGGATGGAGCGCATAACCTCTTTTTATGGCGAGTGTTGACGTTGTGCGTATCTTCTACTTTTGTGAACTTGTCGATATTTTTCAAGACATATACGCAAATGTCAAGTATGTATATTGGCGGCCAAGTTAGAATCTGATATTTTATAAACAATGGTTTGCAGCTCTCCGTATTATCTATTTGGGCATAAAATTCCTACTTACTTTTGAATTATGAATAGTTCATCTACGTTAACACTATTTCCCCATAGCATGACGCCATAATATCGCAGCCATGAGTATGCGTATGCGTAGTAAGCAGCCATAGCTGTTTGTGTAAGGCCCACTATTGTCAACCGTTGAATAAAAGTAAATTTTCTTTTCAATGGGAATGTTGTTCTGTGTTCGTTGAACACTGTCGCCTTTCGTTGGCCGTCGGTGGGTGCCGGTACATGCCGAGACAGACCTATTCAAATGTCAGTGTGAAGACCGCTCCCCTACCCGCGCACACCTCACGCTCGCCTCTTCACAGATACTGAAATGTCACTCGCCACACGAAGCAATCAATTTCGTATTTGTATACTCTGCCTAGATAGTGGTAGCAGTAGATTTATCGAATCGATGAGCTTGTATTATCTTGTTATACTTGTTTTGTATTGAATTTTACATTTTCTGCTTGCGAAATTATTTGCACTGTCTTTACTTTTATATGAGATATAATAAACTTATCATTGATAGAGTCATCCTAAACCCAGTGCTCGCCGAACACTGACAATATTGATTAAGTTTCCTAAACCGAAAACATATTTCACAAATATTATTAGTATTCTGCTATGAAATAAAGGTTGAAATCTCTAGTCAATGCTTAACACACAGTAACATTTAATTCGATCCCAGTCATTGTAAATCGGCGCCAAATGTCGCACTAATTGCTTTGCGCAACTGAAAGATATTCACGACATAGAGCCGTCTGTTTGTTAAAGTTTATTAGCAGGAAATTAACGTAACAGACAAACGAACTATCTAGCTTCACCTATTTGTAATCTCTTTACTTCATTAAACAATGAAACAATTGCGCTGCTTGATTCTGATACACCTATTTTTGTTATTTAGGCCAACATTTACATTTTCAATTTAAATTCACTACACAGTAGCACAATTTCTTAACCTTGTTTGAAGTTAGAAAGCGATTAATCAACGTCTAAAAACATTCTTATTCCCGTCTACGTAGGAGCGCAAGAAATACAGCCTTTAAATGTCTTAAAGATAGCTTCACAGTTGCTGGCAAGCAATTGTCCCTTTTAACCGGTCGGTCTCATTAGCATGGTCTGATCGCTCTGGCCTATCAACCTCCTCAGATTGATACATTGACGGTAAAGGTCTTTTTAGTAGCTGCTCTAACTTCAATCGTAATTAGGACTGCTACATTGACGTATCTAGTTTCGTTTACGTTTGATCGATTCTCTGTGCTTTGATCTAAGTTTATACAAAACGTTGTGTATCTAGACACTATAATGTGAATAGGCTGTCTTTTATACTTCACGGTGTACAGAATTCAATAGATAGGAGTATAAGGTAAGGAACTCGATGCGGACAATCGCGTACTCGCTATCGCAATTTAACGAGCCACGATTGTTTTTCTCAGTTCTGAATAATATTGAACTTGAACGTCCCTCGGTATCTGATGGCGATACTTTCGTTGGGCCGCGCTGTACTGTTAGCTAGCTTACAAATGAACGGTGTGATTATGGGCGCGCGGATCTAACTCCACGATAATTTAAATGTTCCCGCAACCAGCACCACAACTGCCCGTGAGATGGCAACGATTACACCCGTGACTTCCTCTTATGGTTACAGTATATCTGCGAATTTTGAATAAAGTTACGGCCACCGCCGCTTCTTGATTAGGAATACAACTTTGATCATAATTTCGTATTCATTAAAACTCGATTAAAAATTACTTTTCAGTAATGAAAGATTTACTTACTTTTAACTTTTTCGATGCGGTATAGAGGTTGCGGGGAACACAAATTCCGGAATCTGTAAGAAATCATGGCATTTGTTTTGCGATTAAAACACTAACAGGTGCGTAAACAAGCAATTACATTCAGCTATGTGTAATTGAAACAAATCTCTTGGTTTAAACGAAATCTTTAGGGCTTTACGAGCACTCCACGTAGAATGCATAATATGGCATCACGAAACGGCTTGTTATATTAGCAGCAGTTAAATCCTGCAGCTTTATCTACTCATGTGGCTTTTATGGCCCACGTTGCCGAATTTAAACGGACGTTCCTTTTGACACGGAGCAGGGTGGTTGTAATAAAAATGATCCTATCTCCTAAGTTACATAATTAAGGTAGTAGGTAAATCCGAGTGGCCCGCCTGCCGCGAATTCGATGCGCGCCTCTCGAGCTTAAACTTCAGAATACGCGATATGGATCTCACGTTTACCGCCGACTAAATAGCGGATAAATTAGCTAACCGACTTAAATTAGTTTAGCCAGCCAGCGGGGCTTAGATCTGGCTTTTACTGTGAATATTTTTGTAGGTGTGGATTAAAAATATAGACTACTTATACCTACCTAACTGCTGACTGTGACAATTTCCCTTCTCTAACTCAGCTCAGAAAAGTATACAAAATACATATTATTGATGATAATAATTTCCCTTTCGCTTCAGTTGCTTTAAGAAAAGAAGCACGCTATATGAAAAGTACCAAGATTAAAAAAAAAAAAACTTGAGTGAATGTCGAAACAAAACAGAACCCTCCGGTGTTAACGTTCCACGACTTTTCCTTCGCAGCTAAGTTTCGCTGCATAAGTGAATCGCAGATTCAGCGAGTGCCGACCTCCGCTCCGTCCCGTAGGTATCGGCACTACGAGCCGAAGAGGAAGTTGTGCCTACTTAAAGCCACTTTACAATGCCACGTCCCGACGCCCTTTGTGCACTTGTCGTGCGTTGACTGGTTTGGAATAGCTGCCGCTCTTCGCGGAAGCGAGATCGAATTGGCCGATTCGTGAAGACACGCTGCCTGAGAGCTCAATCTCTTGTGAGATCGCTTATTGCTACTGTGCCGCACCTGCGCACAATTATTTTAGAATCATTATCTTCACTTAGTGCTGGTAATTGAATACTGTTTTACCTTAATTTTATAAAACATGCATTTCAAGGAGTAATTTAGATACCGAAAAGATTTTTGTGCATCTTAAAAATAACATCTTAATCATCATCATCATCTTTATCATCTTAATCTTTTGAATGAATTATACACATGTCAAAGTCCTCTCCAACCTTCCCTACGTATTGAAATAGAAAACATGGTTATTTTTTTCAATGAAATTTTATGATGGATCGTCGCAAAATCTATGATTGATTCGTGCTGTATTATTCGTTGCTTTCATAAGAGTGCCTTCACTAGGTGCTCGCGTCTGCGGCTTTCCGCGCCCCTTCAGTCGCTATGATTGATTACTTGCCGGCAAACTTCATATGTTTGGGAGATAATTTTGTATTTCAGCCGTAAACAGATTACGTGTGAAAAGAATCATCACTTTCTTCCGAGTTTCCCCGTACAGTTTGTCCTTCATTGTGACGCCGCATTTTTCTTGCTCGATTACACATCCATGTCTTTTTAAGTAGGCTTCTTGGGCCCGCTTCAGCTACTGCGCAATTCGAATCTGGGCTGTGTCACCAAGGAGAATGTTTCGTTATGTTCTTTTGATTTATTTAGTACTCAAGCGTTACTTAATCACTCATTCTAGCTGAAAACAGTGTCAACTCTATGAATTATAGTAATTTGAATATTATTTAGATATTTCCAGATTGGCAAACCTCTGGTTTCTGAAATTGTGTAAGTCATAACGATTAAGGCGCTAGCGCAGACAGAACTGATTCTATTCACGCGAGAAATGAAAGTGACTGGCAGCTGTACCCCTATACGTTGTGCAGTTCTGCTTCTTGTTGCTAATTTATTCCCTATGACATTTTAAGATAATTGAATTCAAGAATTATGTCATGCCCTAACGCCTAAAGGTAAAATAGTTTTACATAAAATGTAATGGGCGGTAGAATATTTTAAATGCAAAAATTGTGTAACGAATGATAAACATGTGAAGTTAATGTGAAGCTTAGTGAATTTAGTTAGCGGGAACTTTGCTCGTTCAAATATACCTAATCCTGAAATTTAGATTTGACATAAACGTCACAATTTTTTTACAATATCGTAGTCTCCAACCGATTGCGAAAAAGTCTTCAAGAGAAAAGACAGGAATAACATTTAATGGTTAAAATGGGTAGACTTAAAGTAAGTGGTGAGTAGATAGTCGGTGGTCGGTAGCTCGTTAGAGATTGACTATCTCACGCTATCGAGATCGCGAGCAAATTGATTTGCGCACGCGCACCTCCAGGTATCGGTTGACAAAGCCGACGCTGATTGAATATCTAGACCGCACACTGAAACACTGAGTAATTTTACTAGTTCAACTATTTAAATTGCTTGAACTGCAAATGATGATAAATTATACTCTACCCTGACATTTGCTGTACAGATACTGAAATTTACTAAAACAATTTTATGATTGTAGTTTATAACGACATCGATTTAAGCTAAGTCCAACAATTTCGCGGACGTTTTTGATTTCATATTCTGACACACGATTTTCTTAGAATTAAATTAGCTTCACGATACATTATTTCAGTTAACCTCAATGTGAGCGGCAGTAAATTACTTCAAGCTTGTCGCAAAGTTAAGGCGATATCTTAATTCAAAATAATTTGATGACATAGAGTACAATTACTGTCCGCAACCACTTCCCACGGCAATACTGGCGTGTCCACAGAACTGGAGCACGCTGTGACACATAGAGCGCTCTTGGGGAACGTAATGCCGGTAATATAACAATACTCTTACGGTACCATCCTACGATGACCTCCACCGCGTCTGCGACTAACGCCCAGAAAAGGAGAAAGAGTACAACTGTATAGGTCTCAGAGTAATGGTGTTTGGGCATAGTGCTTCAACCTCGTAGCGGTTTCATAACGCTGGCATTTGCGTGAGAGCGCCGACGTCGCGCGTTGTCGTACAGCCTACGGGCTTGTTCAACACACGAATAATTGTACCGAGATATAACCATATTGTTGCTTAATTTATTCCATGTCTTCTTATAAAATAAATGCAAGCTAGGACGAGATATATTTTAATAACAGCCTTGAAAGTGGGATTTATTCTTCGTGTCGACGTCGTGTGTTGATGTTGATCCTGAAAACATAATAAAATGTACAACCTTTTCAATATAAACTAATTAGTTACCATAACTTGCTTACCTATATTTTACCAGTTTACCAGGGCAGTAAGCTTGAAAAGTTTTTTTTGCTACAAACAGTCCGGCCCACAAATTACACTTTTCTAAGTACTATTTACTTCAAGGTATGAGTTGAGATGTAGTCATTCCTAAAACTGCTGGCTACCCTCCTCCACGATTGCGGCGGTAAGTCCCCTCTTTGAGGAGTGGATTTAGAGTCGCCATGGCGTCCTCACCTTCCGCCTGACGCAGATCCTCGCCGGACACGGCTGTTTCGGGAGGTTCCTGTTTCGCATAAGGCGGGAGGAACGCCCGGGTGTTTCCACTGTGTAGATCGCCCTGAGGACACGGTGGAGGTCTGTCCAGCTTGAGCGTGAGAAGTTATTTGAAGATTTCCCACCCTCAAAAAAACCCCTCCTAATGTAATTAATTTATTGAATTACCTACTGGCTTTTATGACTTCCTTGGTATGTGTCGGGGTAATATTTACAAAAACAAATGTTCAGTATTACAAATTGATCAAAGGTTTAAAAACATTTTCTAATGCATAAACATCAAAGCATTCAGAAAATTAACTTCGAGCTACCAGGATGTGAACAAAATTTTCTTGAAAATGTAATTTAGTATTTGATTACTCACAGTATTACTGGGAAACGGTTTCGTGTAATTACGTGAGCTGTTTTGTTTAAACAACGCTTATGGTGATATTATACGGGTTCATCGTCGCTAAATCTCTTTATAATAGAGTTGTTCTTCTCAAAAACTTAGATTTGGCATCATTTGCTACATAATTACGGTGGTGTCGTTGTCTGATGGACATAATTTGGCTCATTACTCGGTTCCACTGAGTCAGTCACAGTTAGAAGTACTCGAGTAGCAATTTAGGTCGAACCGTGACTTGATTTGCATGTAGGGCGCTTTGCTAAGGTTCATAGTGAAGTATTTTATGTGTCTATTCATAGGTTTTACGTAAACTTTCCAATCGTTAACCGACGTAAATGTTGCAGACATTGCTTATGATTGTGGAAATATCTGTTTGGATTCTTCTTGCAAAGCTTGACTTTAAATGTATGTGAATTTACTAAAGGAAAGTGTACTACATAGATTTGAAAGGATACCAGAAGTAATTTAAATTGCAAAAGTGACGGTCGGGTGACGCTTCTATTACTGGTGATGACTAAGCAAAGGTTGCGCGACCAGAGGCTGTGCCGGCTCTCAGATAACAAGGAGTGATTCCGCACGTCAAAACATGCGATTGACAGCGATACATTAGGAACTATCGAGCGATCGTATTGCTTACGCCGGACCTGGGAGTCGTAATTTTTCACTGTCAGCGGTGAAACTAAACGTCCTCGTCATCGTTTCGACTAGTGACTGTCAAAAAAATGTTAATGCAATTTTCGCTTGCACGACGAGGGTGCCGTGAAATATTGCCGTTAGTAAAACCTTCCCGGTACTAAGTTCCGAAGGGTACCTACCTTGTTTACTTAAATATAATTTGTGTGGTAACGGTTAGTCCTCTATCAATCCTAGTCACTATTTTGTTTATACTATTGTGGTAGCCTGTCATGTTTTACAAGAATTATGATTACAGAATGGTGTGCAACAATACCAGTTGCAGGAACGTGCTTTGATAAGCAAATAGGTACCTTTCGCAAGTGTCCGGAGTCCGGTTGGAAATGGTCGAAAAGGCGTTGTTTAGTCGTGAAGTTTGTTGATCTGGTTGGTTCTGCGTGTCGGTCATGGCGTAGGAATCTGTTCACGTGTATTGTTGGGACTGCCGCACGCTGGCGATTCCGCGATAAAGCTGGATATAATCGGTTTAGGCACGCTGTCGCTCACCGGTCTATGTACTAATTGCCATGGTTATGTGTTACGTGGCCCGGTTAATGCCCGCTAAAATATCGCGTGCATTTGCGCAACACTTTAGGTAATTGCGTGATCGATAGATTGACATAGAGATAACATTGTCTGCTTTGTCGTTCTACTACCCTTTTAGTAGTTGCGTTATGAAATGATGATTTCATATTGTTGGCTAGCTCTAGGCTAGCTTTAGGAAATGAGGTAATATTTGTTATATTTATCGTCAAGACTGCTGCTACCTAAGAGGGCTTTCTAAGATCTTCATCGTTATAATTGAAAAGATTTTTAACGGTCATTTACTAGTATTCAGTCTTCAGAAGAAATATTCACTGGCTGCAGTGATGAAACCATGGTCTTTAATCTGTAAGTCAAATTCATTTATTCACTCGAATATGAAATTAACCAACCAGGTATGACTAAGGTTTATTAAGATAACCTTAAAAGGGAATGTTGGTATAGGAGTTTTAAAATTACAAAAATAACGTAACTTTCATTATTACTCTATCCCCTAAGAGTTTGTCCTTCGAACATGATCTACATAGGTCTCTCTATCTATGTAGGCACATAACGTACTCAATTATCTTGAAGTTAGATCTAAAGTCAGTGCCAAAGCTTGATCAAAGCCTTGGAGCACTATAAAATTTACATTTACATTACGTTTGCTCCAGATTCTGTTTAAGTTGCGACACTAGCTTATAGGTTTTATTGACAATTTATATCTCCATTCTACTTACATAAACGCTATGGTTTATGTTGAGGTGGGAAGTTCTATTAAAGCAAATACGTGAGTTATTTGATACTTTTCTTGAACAGCAACGTTTTGCAGCTACGATATGTTTTAAGGTATGAGTTGCAACAAGCACGAGCATTGTAACTCACGCGCATAACCAATGTTTGAAAACGAAATTGGATTTTGTTCTGCATGACATTTTACTCATGTGCTTGAACCGCAACATCGATTTCCTTTGCTCTTTCTCTTCTCATATCGCTAAAAGCACCGGCACGTTGAAAAGAGACGTCGCGAATTTTGTGAATTTCTGTCGAGTGCCTCAGTGCGGGTCACTCGTGCTATGTAAATTTGAGACCTTTTATTTTCTCGTGCGGTAGAATGTTATAATGGAATTGTGGGGCGATGTTTGTGTTGCCAATGCTTCTGCCGCACGCGTGCATGCTTTGTAAATGCTATCGATACCGTGGCTTTAATATCGATTAATTTTCGAAACAATGTTTTCGATTTTAAAGTTCACTGGTGCACAAGTCACGAGCCACGAGCTTGCATCCGCTGTGTTTACATTTTCAATAAGTATGTTTCGCTACGTTAGCGCTTGTAGGTATTTATGATTTATGAACAATAGTAACACAATGCTGTTTATATGTTAGGTATTATGTTAAAGGTCCCTTTTGTAATGCGTGAGCGCAATATCCGAGAGATCCAATAACAATATTCGCTGTTCCAGTTGGCAAGAGTAATTTTATTTTCTTGAATAAAAAATAAACATTCAATCTGATACATTAATGCAGTCTCCATTAAACGATTAAACGTTGTTCGCTCATCTGCATGCATGCAACGCAGTAGCCGTCTTCAAAGCGCAGCCGCTCGAATAAATTCGGATTTGTAGTCGTACTGTGGATCCGTTTTCAAACATTCGTATTTGGAACAAAACAGCACGGAATGTGCTTATGTAATACGCTATATATTTAATACAACTATGTCTATAAATGTTAATGAGAACATGAGATTTGGTGAAAGTATTACAACCGAATATTTTCAAACAATAATTTACAATTATGATTATAATAATGTAGTGGGTAGATTTTCCGGTTTCTAATTACTTTATTTAGTAAGTTGTGGACAATGATGTGTTTAACATATATAATCATGGCATAAGCGCTTTAGTTATGAGCAACTGTAGCTCTACGATAAAAATAAAGCTCTTTATTTATGAGGCGCTAACTAGTTTAGTAGTGATAAATTGTGTTCCAAGCCAAAGATACAATAATAAACAATTTGTTACCAAACATTTATTGGTGTTTTTTGTTTATTGAGCCATGATAAATATTTCTTGAAGAAACTGGTATGTGGTATGAAGACAGAGGGGCCGTTGGCAGAGCCTGCTAGTAGGCACACAACTGATTAAAGCTCACAATCAGGTCTGTAGTTCGGCAGGGCCTGCTCTTTGAATTTACGATGTGCCTGACCGACGCTTATCGCATGCGAATGATCTGCCCACGGCGCACGGACCGCTCCGCACACATATTTTATTTTATTCGCGCTACTGTGATGTAATGAGCTGATAAATGGGAGAAAACCACCAATTAGTGTCGATGAATTTATTGTTTCTACTTAAAACGTTGGAGGGCTACGTACTTAATCTTAAATTGCGTTTTAAAATTTGTTGCTTTTGAATTTAAATCATTATTTAGATTGTTGCCAATTACATATAAATACGTTTATAAATTAATATTAAATTAATCTGATTTATTCAGTTCGTTATCGTTGCTTGTCATGCACCGTACTTTTAAAGGTTGAGAAATAAATTGAAACGGAAATAATTTAATAAGTTATTATGTACTCCTAAATCCTAATTTACGCTCCAGATAGTTGCTCTAAATTATTAATGAAGTTATGTATGTACGGGGGGGTATTTGAAAACAATACTCTATCGTGGCCTTGAATGTCTGATTCGATTGTTTTGTCTGGCGAATAAAAAGCGTGGCATAATTTGTACACCGCTACGAGAATCTTTTGGAGCTCAAACGACGTTGACAGGGGGCGCTGTTCGGTAACCTTATAGGAATGTGATTTTGTTAAATGTATTGAAAAAGTAGTTTGTGTATTAGTTTATAGTTATTGTTATTATACTTATATATGTACTTTGTTTTATGGGGCATAGATACCTGAAATAAAAGACAAATAATAAATAACAATAAAAAACAAAAATAAAACTAAAACCAGACTACTAAAAATTATGCTCTAAAAAAAAGAAACAAGAAAATATTCTCATCTGAAAGCCGTGGTTGTATGCCACTTTGCCCTAAAGTTTATGATCGCTTACTACTGTTAGAACGTATTGTTGAGGTTGGCATACGCCCACCGGCTTTCATATGAGAATATTTTCTTACTTTGTAGAGCGTGATTTTTCAGTAGTTTGGTTTTAGAATTTGAACTTACTTTTTTTTAAATTATATAAGGGTTCGCTCCGTCCTTTTTGTTCGTCACTTTATATCGTCTAGAGGGCGCCATATTCAATTTAATTTAATGTGACGTCACATAGCGTATAACCAGCGGACGAAACCTCATTTGTCAAATAAGTAGTTAAGAAGTTATGAGGGAACAGATGAACATACATACCCACATACATTCCACTTTTCATTCCATTCCTACTTTTTGCTACGCTGTAGTCGGTTGAAAACAAGATGGCGGCGTTAGTTCCGAGTACGGCCACGCGCCTAAATAACTTCACTAAATTGACTCCTCCTCTGATCCTTTGTGGACTTCTAAAGCTAACCTACCTTATTCTAGCGACTAGAACATCTACTCTCTCTATGTAAGCCGTAATGGACTAGACTCTTGTCCAGTTGATATTTATTCTCGGTTCTGATCTTTAGCCTAGCACGAACTCTTAGCTAGACAGTTTGATTAGTGACGATGCCTTTAGTGTGAACATCGCTGAGGGAACTCTCACTTTTAGCAAAAGCAAGCTGTAGCAACATTAAAACTTGTTTAGTGTTTTCATAAAATAACTAAAAATCTGATGAATTATTATAGAAAATGGTAACCATGAATTATAATTTTCCGCTTTTTATTAAGTAACATAATTATACAGGGTGTTACAGAAACCCTATTGCTATCCTTAAGCACTAAAGATAACAGCTGGTATAGAATTACTATACATAGTTTCAGCTCAAAATAAAATACTCTAAGAATTGATACCAAATTTTCGGTTTCATATGTTTCTTCAATTCAAATCATAACAAACGTGTCACCGCACTACGTAGGTCAATAACTTTCCACGTTACTTGCCAATATCACGATAAATCTGTCCGAGTGATGTGTTTATTTCAATTTGATAAGTTGGTTCCGTGTAGTGCCGGACGTAAAGAATAGCACCATCCTATTTCTTCTCGTGGATGTCGTAGGATGCGACTAAAGGACTTACTAGAGAATGGGCAGCAGCGTTCTCTATACATTTTACCACCATACTGCGATCGCCAACCCGCCTGCCAAGCGTGGCGATTATGGCAAACCCCCCTAATTGGGGGAGGCCTTTGTCCAACAGTGGACATCTTTCGGCTGAAATGATGAAGTTCGGTTTCTGGTATCAATGTATTAAAAATTCTCATAACTTCCCAACATGTAGAGATCGGATTAAAAAACCCTTCCAATAGCTTTGATATCGTCCAAAGAAGCCGTGCCGTTGGTATGTACGAGTATTTACCCTTTCCGTTACACGTTGTATACAGTTGCTCACCATCCAATATTAGACGTAAATTGTAATATGTAATTCATTTCATTTCAGACTAAGTCCATTACATTAAAACTTAAAATTGATTTATAAATGACACCAATAAAATAATATTCAAAACATTCAATTCAAATCCAATTAAAATACACACACGTCATTTAAATCAAATCAAATTATGAAAGTAGTCAATAATTAAATGAAATCTTCGCAATGCTACCAGTTGGTTTATTCTGTAAAAGTCTCACCGTGAAAACTTAAATGATATGAGCTCAAATTGAGCTGTAATTCTACCTTGCGTTAAGTTTTGATACAATTGACGATTCACATTTAAGTTTTTGACGGTGAGATTTTTACCCAATCAAACCGTATCTAGTAGCAGAGTCCTAAAGTGCGTGTACACTGGAACACAAAATGACTTCATCCAATTGTAACGAGTGCAAATGAAATGACAAACTGCACGAGTGAGGTCATGAGTCACGGGAGCCGGTGCGTGTGACGCCGTTGATTAATCTCGCTTCATTACACAAACCGCTCGAGCATTTAATCGGACCGCGGGAGGCGCCCGCGCATAAGTGTTGACCGCGATCGTACTGGTGTATGCTTAAGTGTTAGGACTTTGAGGATATTAGAGTGAAGGAAGATGTGAGGCAAGGAAAAGTGATTTTTATGTTGAACATCTCTTGTATGCTGACGATTGTGCTGTATGTGTTATACTCATGTTTGAACAAATAAATGATCCCCTTATCTTGTCTTCTGTAAAAACAAATTAAAAACAGAGAGAGTATTGGTAAAATTAGGGACATAGCCATTAGTTACGTTTTCGCTGAAAGAAGAATCTTGGGCGTTAAAAAAAATCATATCATTTAAAATTTCTGCCATGTAAAGCCACAAATTTTCACTAATGTTAAGGCAAACTTACTTTGGAAAATATGCCATTTCAATTATCTAATCTGATTATTACTTCTGTAATGTCTTTAGAAGTTTACGCCTACTCTTTACTAACATACTAGAGGTTGAAAAAAAAAATGTTAACAATGGCAGTAATATTTAAACAAAATTAAGAAAACACTTTTGCACCCGATAATGTTCAGAAGTCAACTTCTTTTAAGATTGTCCCTTTTGTCCATGTCACGCAAGGAGGCTGCGTTGATCGAAATCGACAATAATTAAATATCTCATGCGCCTTTTAATACATAAATTTATTCACTCTCTGTCTTCACTGCGTATTAATTAAGATTGATACGAAATGTTCCCTCTTTAACTGTCGAGTTATTTATTTAGTTACAAGTATAAATTATTGCCATTTTACGTGAGTGAACGACCAGCCATGTTAAAAAATACAGCGGCGAATTCGTTCCCAACAGTTAATTTTGACGCGCATACAAAAGACTTAAACGGGCGGCTTACGACGGTGCTATGTATTTTCTTTTTTTTTACTTAAGCTTTTTTGAGTTCGTTTTTAGTTCAAAACACTAACTTGTTTGTTTCCATATAGGAGTAAATTTAATGATTTTTTTTATTCCCATGAAATTACATTTTCTAAAAAAGGGTTATTTATTGTGTTCAATTTTTTTTATTTCATATAAAATCCTTTTGTTATTTATTTCCCTCTAATTAGTAGTCATTTGAACATTGGTTCTCACTATTTGAATGTAGGATTTAATGAGCTCATTTTGTAAAAAAATCTATAACTTTTTAAATCCTGCTTATTAAATGTTCTTTTGCCCAATTTTTTAAATTTCCTTACCCCTTATTTCCGCTTTATTTCACAAACATGAGTAGTTGCTGACGTCATTATTGTGGTCAATACGTGGCATCGCATCTGCATCAAGGTAAACGGTAGACAGCGTCAGTGGCACATTTGCAATGCTTTGTGATTATCCACGCCAACTTAGGATGGGACTCGAGCTTACGAGTATCAAACACACCGTTGATCACATACCTAACTTTTACACCTTATGGTGTGGGAAATAGAGTTTATAATCATTTATTTTGGTTGTAAAACTAGTCGGGTCCACATGAAGTTTTAATAAGAGCGTGTCACACGTCCTCGCCGAAGCTTTGTAAATTTATGATGCGCTTATTAATCCAATTGTAACGGTTGTTTCGTTCGCTTTCTGTATTTGATTGAAGCCATAATGGTATGTCTGCCTACTGTGAATCAAAGGAATGCACTCGTGGGTAACGTAGATTTTTATTCTAGTACTTATTCATAAATTAAATTTGTAAAGCAGCATGTGTAAGTAATTGAATTGTCAGCAGTTTCCGCAGTTTAAAAAAAATAGTAAAGAAACTGCAGCTCCTTTAATTTGATAACTGCAACTTGTGTAAATATTAAAGTGGCGACTTCCGCGGGTAGATAAAGGAATGTAATTGTAACGTCGGCGGCCATTTTGTTTGCGGGTGGGGTCAACGCGACCCCGCCTCGCGTTTCCGCCATGGGATAATTAAATATTGCCCCACCACAAGACTTCCTCTGAAGAAATGTGATTCGCTATAAATCTGTTTACCTTTTTTCTTATATTCTCTTTACACGCTCTTTCACAAAGGGTTTAAAGGTTTTTTTTAAGAAACATAATTATCTCATTTCAATTGCAGTTTTTTTATTTGGTTAACAATGCACGTTGCACATACACTCGTAAATATGTTATATCTTAAGCAGAAGTTATTCTGTAAAAATAAAATTAATTTACAATGTTAGTAAGTACCTATTTGAAAGCACTGGGTAACTTAAACCAATCATGTTTTACTACTCAAGTTAGTCATAAATATACCTAGTTACTAGAGAAAAGTTATTTTACTTTTATACAAACGACTACTTATGTTTATAAAAACAAAATATCTATGAGTTTCAAGTCTAATTGTACTGGATTGTTAAAATGTACCTTACATGAAGTCTTGAATGTAAGTAGTAATTGAAAACAAAGGTAAAACTAGACCTGAAAAATAAAACAAGTTTTATTTTCTACCTATAATGACCAGACAAAGTTTACTCTTTGCTTCACTTTAAGTTATTTGCAGTTGTTAAGAAATACAAAACTTATTCCAAACAATTTCTGATTTTCTTTGCGTTCTAGATTCGCTGGAGCACGCAACACTTGATGGCCCGAATTAACTTTTACGTTAATATTTGTAAAGATTTTCTCCTACCCATTTAACACAACGGTTTTACGACTCATTGTCAGTGGAAGGTATTATTCTGACCACAATTCGAACATTTTCTCGTTGCAGTTTCTATTCTAAGCGTCTTGCTGGGTTAATAAACGCTTTTAGAATGTCTCTTTTACGTTCAAATCAAGCATGAAAACTAGTGTCCAGTTAGTACGTGCTGCAGGTGATGAATTCCTAACAGTTAAAAAATATGATTGGAATCGTTGCCAAAATATGGCGGCCAGATTTTTGAAAATAAATTACAATCGAATGATACATTCCAAAAACATTACACACAACAACACACACATTAACAGTACCAATTCCAAAAACATTAATTCAATTAAATTCTTAAAACACAATACGCTTAATCCTCTAATTGAATCACAAAGCTAACCGCGATATAGGATTAATTAACCCCTGGGATAAATACTGTGTATCGTTCACGTTGTCATCTGATAGCGTTTATAATTATGCGTGCAAAATTACGAGTAATATAATTGCATGCTAGAGGAGCTTCATAGTCCTCGTACCGCGGTACGCCGCGCGTGTCTTTGATTTAGAGCAAATTGAACTGGGAGATTGGCTGTTGAGAACATCTCATTTGACGCTGCAATGCTTCCAATTGTCTTCAGACTTCGACTCTATCTATTGTGTCTGCAGTTATCACCTCGGCGTTGTTAATGCGAACTAGCTTCCATATTGGAAATCGTGTTTTCTGTGTCACGTTGTTTACTGTTCTACGGTTTGATTGGTAGGAATAATTTTAAAGTAAATACATTTCTAAAGATTACTCTTTATCTAACTCCCTGTACTATAACGAAACGAAGGAGAATTTGTATAATCAAAAAGGTTTCGCGTGCTTACCTACCTACCTACCTCTTTCAGACATCTATTTGTAAAGTTGACACGCGCTCACTTGATTTTACGAGCTGATAAATGTGATAACTATTAGTTTAGGAAACTGGTGGCGAAATTGCTAACTGAATGTAAATTCAAATAAAGTAATTAAAGGTTGGTTTCATAGCGACCCGTTAATTTGGGCGTTGCTCGTTACCAGTTTCGTTTTATGAACGCGTAGAATAATATTTTGAAATTGGACGGTCATTGGGAGTGTTGACGCAGATTATATCCTGCAGCCTTGTGTTCGACTGGTTTTTAATTGCGGTCCCAGCGTGTGTTCTCCGCGCTGATTTAGAGCAAATTGAATGCTTCGAGCCCTCGCGTCCCGTAACCGACATCACATTCGTCCGCAGTCGCGGCACCTATCAATTAACTAGCACTCCAATTGAGTAGCCACCTCATAGCTTTAAAACTATGCGTTTTCCGCTGAGCAGCTTGTTGTTATGCCGAGAATTCGTTCACAAACTCATTTTATCTACATTTAAATGAGAATATGGCAGAGTGGCAGAGTATTCGTAGCATTCCGACGCTCAAAGCGCGTCGGTATACCACTCGTGTGGTTTGTGAAATGTTAGCAATCGAATTAAGTGAAAATAGCCATTATGTCTCATCTAATGTGTATGCCTTGAGGTTGGAGTGTGAATTAAATTAATTGTGCTCAACGTCGAGTTTTGAGATGATGGTATTGTCATAACGGCAGCTTTTCGCAAGTAATTGTATGTATGAAGATTAAATGAATAGCAGATTATTTTGTGTACTGTCAGTTAATATGATGACAGCACAATGAGGAATATTCGGTTGGTTGGCGGCTGACGTCTTCGGAGGCCCTCCGTATAAAAGCTGCTGTCAAAAGATTTACGATACATCTAGTAATAACAGATGGTCGTAACCTCAATAGCTAAGTAAATATTTTTGGAATATTTTATATTAAAAGCGTTAGGAAGAAGGTACCTAATAGGCTATTGCGTTCACCATTTGGCACTAACATGCACCATGCTATTGTAAGCTAGTTTTTCTTTCAGAAATAGTCTATTTCAAAAGTATTTGATGAAAAGGTAAACAAAAGGATCAGAAAACGTACATGTGCATAACAATTTTAAGTGCTATTTACATATTCAGTGATTTGATTTGATTATTTGCATACTTATACCCGAAATTTTTAATTTAAATCACCTTTAAGATTTTTTAACCGACTTCAAAAAGGAGGAGGTTCTCAATTCGTCTGTACCTTTTTTTATTTTAATTATTTTTATGATGTTCCCCGATTACTCGAAAATGGCTGGACAGTTTGGATTATTATTTTTTCGTTTGAAAGGGTATACTTCCCAGGTGGTCCCATGATCATCAAGTCAGGATCTGATGGTGGGATCCTGGAGAAATAGAGATAACTCTTCAAATTTTATAGGCACACTTGAAGCGATTTGGGTATTTATGGCAATAGTACTTTTTTGGAGTGGTCCCATTTCAATTTGGTGAAGATTTGATGAAGAACTTCGAAGATAGGCAACGGAACTCCTCAATAAATGATAGCAAATGGACTGGGATTGCTGAAATCTCATGTCTGTTTATTGTTTACACCAGTTCACAACATAACATCATACCGGTACGCTGTGAAAGGGTAAGCACATGTGAACCACTAAAAAGTGAAAAATATTTTTTTTATACATAAAACAGCTGACTTCCAAAAAAAGGCGGTGACAATAAATTAAAATACAGCTCCAAAGACACCGAGTTCTGAAATGAAAGTTATTTTTCACTTTGTAGTGTTTTTTTTGGAAGTCGGTTGGTTTTTTGTTTTCAAGTTTTTTTTTCATTTGATGATTAGGGCAAAAATCTCAAGTTTCCTTGATGTTTACTCAATTACAATATAATAACGTTATTCAAACAAAAATTGTTGAGATAGAAAGTTCGAACCTTCTCAATACAGTTGAATGTATTACTAATTCCCTTTAGTGAGTGATTGCACAAGAATTTAACCTGCACCCTAATTGTGTAACACAATACTAATCAGAATCTGAATAATTTTGAACCTAATCAATTCATTCATATGATCGAAAACATTGTCTGCTTAGCAACGTAAACAACGACATGAATGTTGTGGAACTGTCAAAATAAAAGCTATTCCTACTTATAGTGTATTATGCAATTACCCCTCTGTATAGGTTTTGTTTACACTTTTATTAGATAGTCTTGAAACTGACCATAGTAAAGCAGATCTGCTGGGGAAACCATAATCAGACTGGAATGTACATTTCTTATACTAATCCTACGATCTCGGCTTATTGAGTTTAGTCACTAGGTATAAAGCTTCTCAAATTTATTCAATCAGTTGTTTCCAAAAAACAGTTACGTGCTTGCAAAAAAAAAAAACAGAAAACAATTATGATTTCTGCATAACAATCAAGGATATAATTTGTTTATCACATCACTGTCAATTTTGACTTTTCGGTTTCCAATTTAAATAATCATACGTTCCGAAATGTTTTGTATTTTTTATGGTTGCAAGAGTCAGCGACATTAAATTATTTTGCTAATAAACTGATTGTAATTTGACATTAATGTAAGGTTACGATCAGATGACAAAAGCTTGATAGGCGTTTACATACGAAAGCTCAGTTTAATTGGGACATTGTAAGCCTTCGTAGCAAAACGCTTGTCAAGCGCTTGCCATCTGAACTTAGCGCTTTGAGTTCGCCATTTGTAAACGTAATAGATCGGCATACAATTCCTACATTTCACGGAGAGCTGAAAGGGTCGCACGGGGTTACTGACATCTCAATAGACCGTTCAGAATTTTATCGAAAAATAAAAACTCACAGTAGTTAACAAGGACACGTAATATCGACATCTCGTCACGGTTGCTTTTTTATGCTTACAAATTGCAGTTGGCTCGTTAATTGGTCAGAATGGGACGGATGACTGGTGTTTTTGGTAGTGCGAAGTGCGCGCGCGACGCGGCGTAATGATAAGTTGCGCGGTAATGGCGGCTGCGCGGGAGTGCGGGCCTGCTGAGTCAGCGCAGTTGAACGGTGCCGGCGCCTTCAGGTACCAGCTCTTCCTGATTCTTCGCGCCTAATGTATAGTTTGGCGTTAAAATACTCACACGCTAGTCGCTACCGACTCTATTTCTTCCTAATGGTCGTGCCTTTTTATTATTTTTATTTTACTGAGCATAAACTTGACTTTCTGTTGTTTTAGTTGTCTGTGTTTTATAAAAGTGGCAAGTTAGAGTAAAGAAACTATCGAAACTTTCCAATAGTTTAGACAAAACTGCTAGTATATAGGAATATTCATGATAGTGCCATAAAGAACTTAGAAATCTCCAATTAAGGAACACTAAATAAATCTAACTTGCAAATGGCGATGTACAAAAATGGAGACAAACAAATTTCCCGTACACTTAGTCGCCAAATCGGGAATTTCTCTTTATCTATTTTAAATTCCTGGCACGTACGCCTCCTTGTTTGATTGTATTTCACTTAATCCGTCCGTTCCGCTCATTCTCTATGGTAATTCATCGACGGCATTGTTTTATTTTGTTACAGTCGCCAATTAAGTTAACATTAGGTGTCACATTTATTCATGCCACTATAGTCTCTACTTGAAGGATGCACTGACCACAATCGCGTATAATATTAACTTTTTGACGTGAGCAACTAGTTCGGGTGCCGACCCTACGCATCCGGTCGAACCACTCTCGTTTGCACCTTGTCAGCGCTACTGATTCTATCTGTGGCCCTAATTGCTGATATTCCATTAAAGTAATAAATACGCTTCGCCTTCTCACCTTCTTATTAGAGTTGATTACTGCACTCGTCTGTTTCTATTATGTCAGGAGTAGTTAATGTTTGACGAGCGATTGTTCGGGTCTTTTCGTTGTATTAACAATATTCGTGAGATTCAATGTTTACTTTCAGAGGCGTATAGGTAGGGTATCATCAGAATTGAATGAATAATTACGTAGACGGTTGTTAAAGTACGTTTTATTCGAGCACTTAATGGATGTCGGTGTTTTATATGTGGCATGTTTCCGAGTGATAAAAGCGTTGCGTTCATAACTCTGCTCTATGCTTGGCACGTTTTGTTAAGTGTTATAATAAGATAGGATTTTCTTCAGAACAAGGAAGTTCACACCGTGGTGAGTAACACATATTTTGGTATGAGTACATGTAAGTTCTCACACACACACATCAGATTGTCGCGAGAGTGGGCCGACGGGAATGTACCGAAATACGTTGTACGTTGTCAAACAAGAAGAGTTCGCGGCGAGCGGGCTCGAGACACTTTAATAACTGACTGCCTTGTTTAAAACATTCTTGACTGTACCTATGTTTCAAAATAACATACCTACCTTTATTGTACAGATTTAGAGAGCGTGTTAAATATTCATTGACTAGTATAATTAATTAACTATTCCAAATATTACACTGTCGAGTAGAATTTAATAAAAATATTAGTAAATGTAAACCAAAAGCAGGTTATATCTTTGTTTTCTTATCAGATTAGGATCAGCAACACGTCAATCGGCACTAAGACCGGTAAATTAATACCTACTATCAAAACAAGTTTTTTTATAAGTCAGCTAGTAATACAAAGATTTTGACGTTGTATAGTTATAACGGCAATAGATTTACACACACATACATAAAGTCATACTTTGGGAGTCACATGGGGGTAGGCTACACTACGGAACGCCACCTGCTAAGATCTAAAAAAAAAACAAAAAAAAAACAATAATTTAACTAAATAATAATTGTAATTATTTATATTTTGCAAAATAGATTTCTATTCTTATATTTGAATAAATATAAATTACACGAATAATGTAATTGCACCTACCACTGTTTGTCTCTGCATCACCCAAAGGTCGACTGATAGAAAATGCTTATGGCATTCTCTCTCGGCCTCTGTACATTTCTGTGCGTGAAGTATTAAATAAATAAATATTCTAATAACTATGAGGATGGGAATAGGTCAACTAAACCGCTGGAAGCTTTCGTTTTAAAGCTCCATGAGTATGTTACAGCATCTCTGTCATCAACCGCACGGCCGTGGGCAGGGTACGTGTGTAATGACACGATCGCTTCATACTGATAACAATAGATAAACATTAAACTCATGCGTTGAATAATACATCGGTTACTTAAGCGTCAACTTACTACCTACCTGTTTGCACATTCCTAACATCCGGTATTGGCTGATTTAAGCCACAATTTACATAGTTTTGTCATTAAGAAATCTAAATGTTCACATTATAGTGGCAATTGCCTAACATTGGAGATAAGACGCGACTGTAAAGCAAAATCTGTCAGAAAATTTAGATAAGGTTGTGCAAAAATAGAATTTGTTGCCTATAATTATATTCTAGTCTGTTCCCAGACTCCGTATTGTTAGAAGTAAGTTAAATATAATGGGATGCCTATACGTGACTTTAATATGAAAATGTTGAGTGTGAACTTGTTGTGATATTCATAGATTTTTAAAGTATATCGATAGAAACGCGTTGAAGTCTTTTGATAACGTGATTTGAATAAACATTTTGTGTTAATGTAATGCATATTATATATGCATGGAAACACAAGTTAAAGTAGAATCCAATCTCTTAAAAAAGAAAAAAAGAAAGAAAGAAAAAATCTCTACTCTGAATGTAAATATTGTTCTATAAGACTACTGTTATTGTAGGACTTAATAAGCAGATATTTATTATGTTTCTGGAAGAGAAGGTGTGACCGCGGCACTTGCATTGCAGGGACCACGCAGAAAACTGTCAGATTTCTTAAATGTAACGTTATCTATGTAATCCAGCATGTTTTTAGGGTTCCGTAGTCAACAAGGAACCCTTATAGTTTCGCTTTATGCGTCCGTCCGTCTGTCCGCAGCTTAGCTCAGAGAGTGTTAAAAAGCTGTAATTTGGCATGGATATGCGTATTAGTCACACCGACAAAGTAGTCAAATAAGATATTGAAACAAACATAAAGAACATATTTTCCAACCACAATGTTAAGTTTGTTCTTGGGATAAATTCATCCCAACTATGGAACCCTTCATTGTGCGTGGTCGGACTCGCACTTGGCCGGTTTTATTAACTCAATATTGATTTTATTTAAGTTGTGTAAGAAGATACCATATCTTTCATTTAATTGTATGTATACGAATGTCCATATGTACATGGGTTACATAGTACGAGAAAAGTGTAAGAATCTTTAAAATATAAATGTAGGCGATTCAAATGCATCGTAGCGCACCACCGGCACCACAGCGAACCGGAGATGTGCAGAATCGACTCCGGAGGCACTTAATGTGGGCCTCGTTTAAGTAAACAAGGTGCACGTCTGCGAGTAGGCTCCATGTCTTGTTTTTATCCGTCTTAGTCCGCCGCTCCACGCTTGTTATCTTGTTATCCTATCTTAGCGAGATTGTACCTTTTTGTGCAGCTGATGCACTCAATGTATGCACATATTTCTCTCATTTTGAAATGGACAGACTCTACACGTTTTACGATAGTTGCAGTAAGATCAATCTAATTCCAAGTCACCCTTACTTATAACAGGTTCTTAACCTGTTATAAGGAAAATTAATAGACTGGATCCAAACCGCTACTACATTCGCTCTCCGGCTCAGTATTGTGAGTAACTATAAACAGTAAGCCGGCTAAAGAAAGTCACGTTTTTCCTGAACACCATTCGTGGTTACAATACTGTCAACGTATATGGCGTTAACGAAGTTAAAGGTCTCTTTGGTTGCGACCTCCTATGTACCGCTTATTATGTCTAAATTAAGATTAACACGAGCGTGTTATCTACGAATTTCATCTAAAGTCGTAGAATAAAATGTTTATGTGTCTAGTTAGTACTCAAATAATTTGTCCATGTTTCCATATTTTAGCCCCTAAAATAAGGGCCATCATTATTTGCATAATTAATTTTACCTTTTAGTTTTATGTTAATTAGGGAGGGACGTTAACTATAATTTTCTTTGATCCCGCGACCCGTGGTGGGTATAAAGTTGCATTAAAGCCGTTTCTATTCGGCGTTAAGCTTATAATAGAGAGGCAGGCGGGAGCGACGACGGCACGGCGCTGCAGCCTTTGTGAGGGTGCTCTGTGCGCTGACTATCGCGGCGACGACGTTCAACCTCGCGAATAACTAACTAAGCGACTAACTAAAAATAAAAATATTTTCTCTCCGTCGCTGCTCACGAAACGCTAGCCCCGACGACCGTTTTCCGCTGAGTTAAATTCTCATTACTTTTCTTTGAAAAAGAAGTTAGCTTTTATAACCGCGTAGCGGTCGAGAAAGAAAACTCTATTACAGCGATGGCTTTTGAAAGAGACGCTCCATATGCCGTGTCGAACTCTTTCAGGCGCTGACTTTTATTCACAAACAATTACAGAACATTAGGGGACATTATGAAATCGGAGCGCGGGCGAAGTATCGTGAACGTTTAATGATAAAGCGGACGGCGGCGGTGGCTTTGGATCGCAAATCTCGCTTTAAGTCGACGTGCGAGCAATGGCTTCGATAATAAAATTAATTATGAAATTTATAGCACCGGCCTCTGCCGCGGCGGTCGTTTCTGACGCGAGGGCTTTTGTCGTTCAAATGTGTACCGTCTTAATCGGCAATTTATGAGGGCCGTTTAGCGAGACAGGAACGATTCCAATGTCCTATCCGGTCATAAAAGCAGGCTTGAATCAAATTATAATCGCAAGATCCATTATTATTTAAAGATTGCAAGGTTAAGCCTTTTGTCGCCTTTACCTTACAATATTTAACTGGCAATTTAAAGAGAACTCGATAGTCCCAATCGGTACTTATTGAATTTGTATTTGTAAGCTTTTATGCTTTTTACAAAAGCTCTATATGTTTGAAGAAATACGAATGTTTTGTTAGATATTTATGAAGCGCCTAGAGTTGAAATATTAAAACCACACCAAGAGCAAAACCGCTTTAGACCCAAAATATGGTATTGCACGAAATCCTCCAACCTCATTTACCAGTTGGGCTGACCAGTGTCTTGTTTTACCCACATACGCAAAAACACCCTAAAGAAACCTAACCGCGTATTCGTTTTGTACGTTTGTTAGAACAAATGTTGCGGCCTGTGGCTGGTCGTGAGCGTCGCCGGCCGCAGGGTCATCCATACGTCGCGAACTCGCGACATTCGCATAATGAGCGCAACATTGTACTGACCCTCAACTATATGTTAAGGCTAACTAATAACTAGAACTTGTTAGTTTGTTACTGCGTTGTACAACTGTGCCACGCGAAATTCTACATACAAAGGCAGAGGTATGTTACGTTATGGTTTCTGTTAGCCGATAGAAGTAAAGTATCTCTCTCTCTCTCTTTCTGTTTTGAATCTATTAGATGTTTCCAATCTAATACTTAAATTGTCTTTAACGTTGTAGCAAACCTTGCTTAGCCAGAGGACCTAAGTCCCCTACCCCTGCTTGGCATGTAAGTCTTGATTTAGTGATTAGAAGCAGAGATGACCCTAAACGGCCCAACAGGTGATTCCGATTTTGTTATTATTTTCACGAAGCCCACATCAGATTGAAAATTAGAACACAATGTCATATAACACTCCATTGACAACCACTTGACTCATCCATCTTGCTTGGACAAATGATGTACATGAAGATTTTATAATCTTCATTTAAATGACAAAGAAGAAAAGATTCTGAATTATGTTTAACGATAAAGTCAATGAAATGGATAATTTTTACGCTTTGATAACAATAAATCAAGGCAATAAGGTTTTAAATCGACTCCGCCAGTAGTCCCACTTGAAGCAATCATCGTATTAACATGAGTAGTTGTCGAGAATTGACTGATTGCCTGTTCAGTATACCCGTTCGTATTTAATCACCCTCAGATTGCCGCAATTAATAGCTCTTAAACGGTAGTGCTAGTATAATTGTTTATGTGAATTGTTTCTCTACGTATAGACAAACTAGTTAACGATAATTTGAAGTGATGTTTCGAAGTTAAAAGAAACTTCTCAATTACGATGTTGCAATTAAATTATTAACATTTTACGGAGGGAAGTTATAAACTTGGCATGTGGTTCTGTTCGCAGGAAAACGTTGGATGAACGAAATCTCAAGTACATAGTGTCTGTCAAACTAGAGGTGATGTTAGTGGCTTCTCAGCATTAGCATAACGCATTCAGTAACAAGACACGTTCGAGTACAATTGCGTTCGCGAAAGAACCCTACTCAAACAACCCATTTCTATTTTAGGTCGCAACCGCTTGTTTAATGTTCGGCCCGTACAACCGCGTCGGCTAACACTTAACGCTTTTTGCATACGAAAGCGTCCAACGTTTACCGCCCAGTGTCTCTTGTTATTACGCTACTCTGTATTCAGGTCGAGCTAAGTTGAAGGTCGCCCTTCTGCTCGAGATAACGAACAACTAGTTTCTTTTATTCCTTTATCTACTTCTAGGGCTCTACATATAACATTGTATACACACTGAAATCTCATTTGTATAGGTTCTAGTGACAGTGTTATAGAATTTGCCCTGAATCATTCAATCTTCCAGTTTAATTTCAAAGGATTTATATAGTTACAAATTCATTTAGTGTGTCGCTGCCTGAACTGACCTGAGTAGCCCAAATAAAACGTTACGCGCCGCCACAAAATAGCCCATAAAAGAGCAACTATGTAGGACGTAAATGCTTAGATAAACGACTGCACTTAATCCGGGAGTTAGAATGTTGACAAGGAATGAACGCAATCAAATATAAAAAAGGCTGGGCATTTTATTCCATTAATCCCCGTCATGTTGAATGTATTCGTAACAAAGCTAGCACTTAATAACTCAAGTCGTTCCTTGATCGAGCAGCGCTTCTACTGAAACGTCTAATCATTGTGTGGGTTGCCGTAATTGAAGTGGAGGATCGTCCCTTTGCTTTATCTTAATTTTATTCATTTCGAGCGCACTGATGGTTAATATTGCTGTGACCGCTTGTCACTTTCAATAACAAGCTGCTCGTTAATGAGATTGTGCACCTGTTAGTATATTATAATGACAAATTATGAACTGGATAGTTGGTAGATATGCAGTACAAATCTCGATTCGTCCAGTATGATAAATGATTACATGTTGATTTTTACTGTAATTGACATGTTGTATAGTTGAAAATAATTAGTGAGGTTGCTGGTTGCGTGACTAGCTGGGGCTGTATGATGGATAGCGTGCCTATGATACGATCGGCGGCTGCCGCCGAATTTCATGAGAATCTTATTTACAGCCGAAGGCGCCCGCGCTGTGTTCAATGTTGTAAATTATCGAATTATACTGAACCCGCCAGAGCGTGCCTGTGCGTGTTTATTTAATTTTGGAAATGTTTTGTTCCTATTAACGTTGCGTTTTATATTATCTAGTGAATTGCAGGAGAGTGTGGGAACATCGACGATCGTTCTGTTAATTCGTGTGTACATTTGAAATTGTTTGTGGTCACGAATTTAATTTGTAGGTGTCAAGTTGTTAATGCTCAAATTACCCAGTTGTTTTATCGTATACTCGCATCGTAAAAGTTAATTTACAAATTCATTGGTGTTGGTGTTAGATTAGATTTAAATACAGATAATGTTGTTGTTAAAGGTATGACAAAAGGAATTAAATCGTCGCATACTATCCGGTAGTAAAATAGAAATAAGTAATACAAAGTTCTTTTTTAGCAATTCCACTTGCGAAATGTGTATGTGGTCTAGTACTCACTCGATGTCTTAAAAATAGTAAGTACGCGAAGTCGTGTCCGGATTAACAAACATCCTCTTTGGTGGGGATCGCGCCTTTCAGCGGGGTTGCTCAATAGCTCCACGTAGCGTGCCAGTTCCCCGAGACCAAAGTGCATCTGATTGCCGGTTACATTCCGAATTATGTATCGCTGTAAACTGGATCGCTACTCGATCTTCGATGGTCGTACAAAATAGACGAGTTTGTATGCATGATGTCCAAGTCCAACTTAAATGTGCATTTGGTACACGGACTACAGATTCCAGTGCAGCATTTGAATGTATACCGGTTTCGTAACAAAGCTCGCGGATTACGCGACATCGGGGTCGCTGTCTTGCCCCGTCTTCTGACATCACTTGTCGATTCGGATCTACTTTTACTCACAACTGTTAATAAAATAGCGAGGTAATCACTCACTGCTATGACTTTTTTTGGTTATGTCAAACACGCAAGAAGAAAAGCTTTCAAGATATGATATACTCGTGGTTTTTGCAGGCGTGTGCGATCTAGACATAAATTAAGTAAGTGTAAGATTCAAAATAATCTTTGCTTCAATATTTTAGGGTTATTGTTTCCAATAAATCAAACACAATAGACAGAAACAATAGTGGCACAAGGTCCTTTATATGTCAAAGATGCCGAATTATATATTGACCTCAAGTTAGTCACGATTTCCACCATATCAGATAATTGCAACGATATTTTCTCTTAACAATAAATTCTCGTTGGCCTTGTCTCGTTAATTCAGTTTGAAATTTAAAGGTCCTATGTTAGCCATCTACGATACTGACCAAAACCGATAGCAGTAAATTTTGAAAAAGAATTTATACTTTCTCATTATTCTTTACCATTTTAGTTGTAACAACAGATGTGGGTCAGAAGTATGACAATAAAGTTTCTTTATAGGGGTGTTATCTCGTTGAGCCATCGCCGCAAACTGTGAACAGTTTTTGCCGTTTGTACACAACACTAAATTGTGGTACGTCATGTACCTAGCGACTCGATGGGCCCCGAAAGAATTATTGCAAGTCGCTGGGTGCATCTCCCGTTTCGCACGCCCGCTTCACATTGTTATTAAGTTCAGAGGTCGCTTTGTTTATGAGTCAACGCTTTCGAAAGGTAACACGGCGGGCGCGCGAGTGAAAACATTGCTACGAAGACGCCGATGACATACAATTGATAATGTAAATATTGCGCTTAACCTGCGCCCGGGAACACACTTTTCAACGAGATTTAGGTCTCAAATAACGTGCTTCATAATTTGATATCTGTCTTCATCTTATATTAGTTAAATCACACGGGCGAAGAATAATTTTCACACGAAGTAGGTCCTGCGAAATTTTGCCCGTTGCAAAGCTTGGCTGTTGGCGCAACTACGTTTGCTTATTACGATAACCATTAAAGGAAGTTAGTATGAAATGGCAGCATTTAATGTCGAAGCCATCGATCGGAAACGCTAAGGTAATTTTTGATAGTATTCTTAATGTCCGATTGCGCGAAAGTCTAGTCACGGCGCACAACAAGCAAATGTTGGGCGACATGTTTGTTGCGGGCACGACAATTCACTTTCGATAGTGGTCGTGCGCCTCTCGGCCTACGACACAAATAGTTGCCATAGTTGGTGCAGTATCTGGATTATGATCAACGGCTACAACTGTGGGGCGGGTTACCTATTGCACATCGAGCCAGCTGTTTACTTATTGTCTTGCGTAACCCGGTGAAGCCAACTGGATGATAATTTGCTCGCTCGCTTCGGCTTTCATTATCGTTGGGGCTACTTCGTGCGTGTTTAATTTAATTTTCTTGCCAGAGTCACTCGTTATTAAGTAACTGAAATTACTAATTTACTAAAAAGGTCTTGCTTGTTGAGTTTCTGCTTGGCAATAAATAAATCAAGTTTCACTTCATTTGAGTCATGAGAAAATCCCCAAATAACCTCTCATAAAAGCCAGAGAAAAATGTTTTGAAATCCAACACGTTTTTAACTTATAATTACTTAAGTTTGTGCACTTCAGGAATTCCATAAAACCCTGAAGATAACCTCGTAGCAAGCTTTACCTGCAAACATTCTCACAGAAACACTTTTACCGGAAAATACCTCCTTCGACAGTGAGAGTGGCGCAAGGGCGTGTGATCCGTTGACTCAACGGTCTAATAAAGCTTCGTTCTGCCTCCGAGGAATGCCGAAGTAAGCCGATCCTGTAAATGAGTGAGGAGGAATCCCGCTCGGTCGTGGTCACGCGAACAACCTGACACTGACACTACCCTTTGTGATGTGTAGGTGCCTCTCGTAGGTACCACGATCGTGAGTTATTCAGATTCCAGATTCATTCCGTGTTTGATATATTTTATTAAGGTAGCGTAGTGTGGCTCGAAACTCGCAATTTTGTGTTTATGATTTTTAAATCCGCTATTAGTTGTACCCAATCATTCGACAATGTAACATCTGATTTTTGGTTCTACTCACATAAATTGCTGATCATTCTTAGGGCTTTTTTTTTTTTTTTTTTTTTTGGGTGGGAAATCATCAAATAACTTCTCCCGCACTGGGTGGAGCGGGAGGGCGTGTCAGACTTTTACTGACTAAAACCCACCCGTGTTCCCTCAGTTGCCTGTGTGCTAGGGGCCGCGGTATCTCTTTCGAACAACCCGCACCCCTAGCAGGCATCGGCCCTTGCGGACCCCCCCATTTGGTGCTGACATCTCTTTGAGGCGCGCGTGGAACACAACGCGCCGTCGACCCGGGCTTGGTCCTTACCGGACAGCGAGCTACCCATTACTCGCCGTCCGCAAGCCCGCGCCTACGGTGGCCGGGAATCAGCCTGGGATTCCCGACGCCCAGGGCGTCTCCCGCAGCGACTACGGCCGTGAGGGCGCATATACTGCCTCTCCCTCACGTGCGCCGCCTCCCTCTTCGCGAGCATTATTGCTTCGCAGAAGGAGGTGACGGCTAACCATTCACTCTCGCTCCGTACCATGGCCTGAACCAGGGCCGGACGCGAGAGATCGCCGCCGCCGATCGCCTCCTCGAGGACACGGCGGTGCTCCGCCCAAGCCGGGCAGACCGCCACCGTATGCTCCACCGTGTCCTCAGGGCGATCTTCGCAATGGAAACACCCGGGCGTTTCCTCCCGCCTTATGCGAAACAGGAACCTCCCGAAACAACCGTGTCCGGTGAGGACCTGCGTCAGGCGGAAGGTGAGGACGCCATGCCGCCTCTCAAGCCACTCCTCAAAGAGGGGACTTACCGCCGCTATCGTGGCGTGCCCAATCATTCTTAGGGCTTAGGTGGCTAAGTTTAATTTAGCTTTTCTAAAACATGTTTTCTACATTTTCTGATCTCGATAGGTACTTAAAAATACTGTAAAAAATAGTTTTATTTTCTGCATAAAACGTAATCGTTTTTCAGCGGTCAGAATTTATGAGTGTACACTTAAACTGAAACCTATTCCGATTGCTGTGTACGTTGGTTACTTTTCCCCGGGGCAGGATTAACGCGCGATATAAAGGTGAGTGCTCACCGACAGCGATGGTTTTATTGGCTGTAAGCTGTAGTGCAAGGGTTTGGTGTAAAACGAATTGCGACAGTATGCCCTCTTTAACTTGTACCATGTCAACAGCTTGAGATGGTTGCCTTTATTTATAGCCGAAGAACATTACATTATGATTCCAAAACGATTTCTCACAATAAACGCAAATGGCATTTGCAAAATTCGGTCTCAGTCGAACAGTTAATCAAATTGTTTCTTTGATTTCATAAAAGAATTTATGACAGAAAAGCTTCTTCACACTATCATCATCTTATTTGCCTAGCCTTTTACCAACTATGTTGGGGTCGGCTTCCAGTCTTACCGGATGCAGCTGTATACCAATATTTTAAATGGACCGACTGCCTACGTGATCTCCACAACCCAGCTACTGGGTAATACGATACCCTTTGGTAAGACTGGTTTTCAGACTTTCGGGCATCTTTCTGATGACCCGTAACACTGTCAAAACCATACAATTTTTCATCCCCCCCCCCTTTCAAACCTTTACAACCCTTTTTTCGCATTAAAAAGTAGCCTGTGTCCTTTCTCAGGCTCTAGATTATCTGTGTACCAAATTTCATTCAAATCTGTTCAGTAGTTTTGGCGTGAAAGCGCGACAGACACACATACAGACAGACAGACAGATTTACTTTCGCATTTATAATATTAGTAAGGAAGTAAGGATTATAATGGTGTCTACACCTTCTATATTCATACATACTATAAAAAATTAAGTCAATTTTCGTGCCTGGTTGTGTCACCCCGTTGTTCTTTTAAACTACGCAACGGATTTACGGAATTTGTTGCGGTTTTCACTTACATTTAGAAGATTTATTTGATTAGGCGTTTTGTTTAGGTGTATGTACTAAATACATTACAACTTACATATAATAAAGAAATCTCGATGTTTTGTCAATTCCTTAAACCCTGCGTGGCTAGTTTAATTATAAAATTATCTTACACTAGCTTTTGCCAGCGGCTTCTCCCACGCGGAACTTTCATCCCCTATTTAACTCCCTTAGGGTTTGCATTTCGAAAAAACCTTCCTTATTCCTTGTCTACATTATAAAGGGAACCTCTGTGCAAAATGTCAGCTTTTTAGGTCTAAGGGTTTGGGCTGGGCGTTGATGAGTCAGTCAGTCAGTTAGGACTTTTCTTTTTATTTATATATATATATAGATTATTAACTTTCACGTGGTAAAATAAATCACATGATCAATGTAACAGCCCAGTATAGCACGGCCGCGTCTATTGTACCTAGTAACTCTACAGTACCATATGAGGTTAGAAACACAAAAGAAACGCGCTGGACTGGTAGGAAACACTTGGCTACGTGAGAACACGACCTGCACATTACACCGCACTCCGAATAGAACGCCACCGCAATTGAAGCGCGGTGGCTGCTGTGGTACATGGAAATACCTTTAAGAATGTGGGACGGAAGCTTTGAAAGGAATACTAGGTGATCAATAAGCTATTTTTCGTGGAACAATATTATGCATAACGTCTTCCTGAAAAGCGTTTTATTGGCAGTCTACAATAAGTTTGTCTGAAAAGTTTTGTATGCCGTTAGAAGGAACAACTCAAATGTACCTACCTATAGTCATATTTGCAGTAGTGGCCCATTGGCATTGGCCCCAACTTACAAGTCGGGTCATATGTTCGAACCCAGGCGCCAATTTGAGTATTTAATTTCATCGCCGTCGTGAGATAACCGGCATATCCTAGAACTCAAAATTCGAATACGTGTGTCATCTACCAATATTATTTATTTCAAAAACTCAAACTCAAAGCATTTATTTCAATTAAACCATTTACAGGCACTTTTGAATTGTCAATAAGTCGATCAGTTGGAAAGTTGAAGCCAGTTGCCCATTCCAAAACGTAGATCTCTATAGAGAAGAACGGGCAAGAAACTCCAAGGACACTCTTTTAAATCATGTTCGGTATTACAAAATCTTGGGAACATTATTCTTGTTGCTTCTATATGTGAGAACAATGTAAAAAATAATAATAAACAATTCTAAATTTAAGATTTAAAATAAGCCATGGAAGTTAGGAGATGACCAGTCTCAACCGATGACGCCCGTTTACGAACTTGACGCGTGGATCAGCACCATCCAGCTCAACCATTTTGTAGGGCCACCCAAAAATATTATTGACCATACATTACATAATCAGCCTATATCTAATGTTCCCACAGCTGGGACACAGGCCACCTCTGGGAATGAAAATTAAAATCAGTCACATGTCTTCAGATTGTTGGTTCTAGGACATACCGGTTTCCTCACAATTTTTCCTTCATCGTTTTGGGAGCAGTGGTGATGAAATAATTTACACAAAGTAAAGCGTCTGTCAGGGTTCGAATCCATGATCTACAACTCGTAAGTCGCGGCCTTTACCACTGGGCCACCACACTACTGCTCTGCACACACACCACAATATCACGACCATAATACCTATAACTTAATTTTGTGTAACCTAATTAAAAAACCTTTGATCTTTCAAGTAAAAAGTTATTATTTAATAGCTTTATTGCATCAATTTAGCCGTAATATAAGTTACTGCGTTCATCCCACGAACCGCGACGCACTGCGCTGATGTTCACAGGTACAATAGTTAACTGTAATTACCGCTTTTGTCTTTGCTGCCGAAAATGAGATGCGCTTTGTGCTCACCTCTCAACTACTGACACAGGCTTCATTATCAGCGCTCTTACGATATTATACATTGTACGTTCAACGTTATGCCGCGCTGGATATGATACGGGTCAAAGATTTCTCTTTGCGTTGTAATTATAATAACATTGAGAGCTTTTATGTCAATGGAGGCTGTTATTTTTATGTTTAACTTGTATATCCAGGTTTTATATGCTATACTCGTACTTTCGATATTATATTCGAATATTATACTTTCGAATTCTTTACTGTTTACTGTAAATACGAAGATTTTTGTTAGGAGGGCCTTAAAAATCATATGGGTTTTAAAGCATATTATTATGCGGTTTCATGAGCCTTTTGAAGGTAATGGCATAGTCTTTCCAGAAAAATCCGCTTGCGTAGGCTGTTGTAAGGCCTTGATTTCTAATTCTTTATCGATGCTGATCAGGGAAATAAAGAAAGAAAAAACATTTTTTTTCCAGGGTATCAGCTGCTTAACTTCTCACGTTAGTCGAGGCACGTTGTGAATGAAAGAATGATAACTTATCTACACTCGCGAGCAATAAACTGGAATCATTTCATCGTCCGTTGCCCGAAACAAATTTTTATAACTTCTTTGCAATGAACTATGGATTGTGGTAAATCATTTGAAAGGCAATTTTGTTAGCTTTCAACGTCTTTCAATATCATAACCAAAGATTATTCACCTTATGTCATGGAACGTAAAACAAAAAACATAATTTTTTTAAACAAAATAAATACCATATTGTTTGGTAGTCCTGAAACCCTATAATAAGGGGGCGTTTATGAAAATTGAACGTCAGTCCAATATTTCACGTCACTGGGAATACTGAAGCTAAAAGAAAATGGAAACCACACCTATGGAAGCCGCTCAAGTCGTCATCCTAATCCAGCAAGGATTGTCTCAGCGTACTATCGCTCGACAGCTTCATTTGAGCCAGTCTTGTGTCTCGCAGGTATACAAGAGGTTCAGGGAGACTGGAAACTTAGTCCGGAGACCAGGATCTGGACGACAGCGATGCACTTCGGTGAGAGATGACCGATTTATTCAAATCAAATCAAATCAAATCAAATCATTTATTTGCTTGAAATATGGGTAGTTACATGAGGTGATACATACAATAATAAAAGTTCTTATGACCATATCCTACCTTAATAGGTGTGCAAATATCTATTGTACTAAAATATACACATTATCATAGGTTAATTAAATTAAAATGCACGCCTTCCTCCTATGGATGTAGGCAGAAAACTACAGAGCGCCACCAGTTCCGATCCTTACATACCACTTTTGCCTCGTTTACTACAACTATTATGATTTGACAAATATATACTTATAGCATTTATTGACAGTTATTGTCACCTCTTTTCCCCGAAATCAACAACTGACCGGCATGGACGTCCAGCAGCAGCTCAGGGAAGTTTGAGGGAGGGCTGTCAGCTAGTGGACAGTGAGGCGAAAACTCAAAGAAGCAAACTTGACCCCGAAAAGGCCAGCCACGGGACCTAAAATGATACCAGCATACCAACAAGCCCGGCTTCAGTTTGTTCGCGATCACTTAGAGATTGGGATATCGAGCAATGGAGGCGAGTCCTGTTCTCGGACGAATCCAGGATGTGCCTGCATGGTAGCGACCGTCGGCAGGGAGTCTATAGGAGACCGGGGGAGCGATTCGCACAATGCTGTTTTGCGGAAACAGTGGCATACAGGGGTTGATCCTGTATGGTGTTGGCGGGGATATCTATTGAAGCAAAAACGGAGTTGATATTCGTACCTGGTGGAGGTCGGGGAGGGGGGCTAACCGCAGAAAAATACATCAACGATATTCTGCTAGGCCAGCGTTTATTGGCGAAGATTTCCTGCTAATGCACGATAATGCCCGCTGCCACACCGCTGCAGTGACTAGACAATACCTTGTAGAAGTCGGGATTCCCACACTAGACTGGCCGTCAGCCCTGACTTAAATTCGATTGAACATATATGGGACGAGCTGAAAAGGCGGGTACGAGGATGATGTCCAGCTCCGGCGTCAATAGAAGACCTGAAAACTGCTTTAGTCGAAGAGTGGCAGGAAATTCCACAGGATTCCATTAGGAAACTCATTCGATCAGTAGGGCCAGGGGGGGTAACACAAAATATTAAGGGGTAAATAACATAAATTGTAAAAAAAAATATTATTTATTCATATTACTTCCTAATCATTTAGACGTCCACAACTTCGACCTATTGCAATAATTCTCTAAATTTAGGTAGACAATTTGATTAATTTTAAATCTTTTTGATATCATTTGAAAGCTAACAAAATTGCCCTTCAGGTGATATACCACATTCCACAGCACATTGCATAGAAATTGTAAAAAATTGTCTTGAGCAACGCGCGATGAAGTGATTCCAGTTTATTGCTCGCGAGTGTAGTTGAGTCAGTCGATATGCAATGGAGTCGCAACCGTCTCTCCATAGTTAAGTCGTATCTGCCAGATGCTGATATTGCTGGTCCACAATTGAAATTAATAGCGAACGTGATTACTTTTTCTGCGGTACCTACTGATCGGATGCATTAATGTGATGCAGCTCGTTATATATGATTTTAAATCGATCCCCAGTTTAGATTGCGAACGCAGAATTGGAACTGAAAAAAGAACAAATCCGAGTAAAGGCCAAGTAAAACTCAGCGCGCTATTTATCTTAAACTTATCAGAATACCACAGCGTGTTCGTTTTTCTCTCCCGTCCCGTGTATACTTTGAAATGGGTGTCGTTTTATTCTCGTTTCAAAAACAATGATTACCGCGTTGTCTGGAGCGCGCGTCGTGCGAAAGAGACGCTGTGATCGTTTTGCATGGAACGAGGTGAAACCATCAATTTGTGCCGAGCCGCGCCAGAGGTAAACGCGTTGATCTCGCTTAAAAGAGGCGAAACTGAACTCACTTGTGAGGCTGCCATACTTTTGTACTTAGGAGTGCGGGTACCCGCCGCCTTGTAAGGTCTTGTTGCGTTCGCGGTACTAGTGGCCCCACTTCGACATTGCCGCTTTTATTGACTACCATGCAAATTATGTAAGAAACCCTCAGGCACAAGCAAGCTAACAATTATATATTCTCTTGAAGTGAATAATAAAATGTTTCAGTAGTTTTGATACGAACATTCCTTAGAACAATGTCGTTAAGCTGTAGTTATACGCGACATACGTGCACACAGACGCTATTGCAAGCATTGTGCTCAGACGGTAGATGCGGCAAGGATCGCGCTGAGGTGCGAGTTACCCAGCGGGCGGTAAAACACTTCAGCTCCTTTTTTCCTAGCAAGCTTGTGTTTTTGCATGAGAAGCGATCGAGCCAGTTTCGAATAAGGGGGCGTAGTGGCAAGAAAATTGCTATTTTTACAAACAAGCTCTTTATGGCGTAAAAAATGTGTGCAGCGGCGCCGCAACTCGGTAATCGATTCAAACGAGCTTCATTGTTTCGAGAAAGAGGAAGGGCTCGAATATGTCGATATCGGGCGCAACTGCGAGCTGCCCCAACCTCCGATGTGGGACTTTATCGGATCGAACGACTGTTACTAGCAGTTTATGTTCACCCGCAATGGGCATTCCTGTTCCTGCTAATGTTCACCTTATGTTCACTTCCTTGCTTGTGCAGGCAGTTATATTGTAGAATTACAACACCAGTGATCTTTTCAATGTATGTTCTGCTCAGTAGGACCTCCTATCTAGGTGTTATGAAGCGAACCGTAGGAATTTTATTGGAGCACGATAAGTACGCGGTCGGAACGTCGACAATTCATAATAATTTGCTGAGTTAACAGGTTTAGGTAGTCGCGCCACGGCAGGACGAGCGTGTCGGGCTGCCGCATCGCCTCGTAATGAGCAACATCTGCGAATCAATGAGGTCGGTGCGCGTTTTATTAAGCGTCGCGATAAATTTGCATCGTCAAACAGCGACCGCGCTGGAGAGGCACGTTCGGCAAATAGAATAAATACGTAGCGGCTCCTCGTTTCCTCGCCAGCCTGCCGACATCCCCCGCCCCTACTACAAACACAATTTGGACCTATTTATGTGCTTCTATTGCCTCAGCGCCGGCGCCGCTTTCCAATTACCTTAAATAGAAGAATTGTGAGCGCGCGATATGCGTGCCTCTCTACCTGTTTCAGTTTTCACTTTAGCGTTATCGCGTGCACAAACCGGTACAACCTCTACTCTCAGCTTCATTAATCTTTCAACAGTGATTTGATAATGATCTTTATTAATGAAGTATCAACTGTGATCGCAGTGAATACTACTACAGGAACTAACCTAACTTCTTGCTACTGTTGAAGTTTATTCAAAAGGAGCAAGTTGGTCGTTTTCATATCTATATATAAAGTTAGCAGAATAGGGTCTTACTAGAGTACCTACTAATTTAATTCTGAGGATCTTTTTCGCTGACAAAAATTTGCTTAGATAAACTTTTACTCCTTGTTAACTTATGTTGAGATTAGAAAAGGAAGAGCAATCTCATTTGTTCTCGGCTCATCATAAAGTATAATGACGTCGTTGGTTAGGTAATTTGCAGTAAAAAGAATTCCTGAAAAGGGCTTGACAAAGTCTTCGGTCGGTCGTCGGCGGCGTTTACAGGAGGCAGTCTCGATTACACGCGTCAATTATACCATAATTGCGGACAGCTTCTAAAGCTAGTGTTACGCGCGGGTCAGTAGTCGTCGTAAAGTTTCACGACCACTCGCATCCAGACGAGACGCTGAAGGAATCTCATGGTAGCATGAATAAATGTACCGACACTTACAAGACGACAGCCTTGCAAGATTTGCTAGATTGTTCGACCAGGTCTCTCGTCTAATGGAAACACACAGTTTCTCTATATAGATAGTTTGATCTACAATATGAAACGAGCGAGATAAGAGACGATATTATCGAGCGGTCCATGTGTCGAAACATTATAGATAATAATACTTCCAATAATGCTAGCGCCGTAACGACTTACATTACGGCACTTGCATACGTGAATGTCCAGTGACCCGAATGCTGTCAGATTTAGAAAAGATAACTGGTTCGATAGTGTAGGCTGGGAGTAAGACGAACGATGAACTCAGAACGTGTTGGGCTGATCCGAATCCGCTGAAGAGTTCAATAAGCCAGGCTTAGCATCGATCTTCGATCCGGCGATTACAGCCGACGGCGTTGACGGATGTCAGCTTAACTTGTCTGTCACCCGGCCGGCACGGACACCTACCATATTAATCTCTATTCTCGCCGAGCAACACGTGGATTTACGCATCGACGAAAGTAATTTATATGCAAATCATTTCAACCTTGACGATTTCGTGACTCTAATACGGCTGTCATAGACTAAAGCTACAAAGCCTCCGGATTTATGTAACGGTACTTCATAGATGAAAAGGTGTGAATTCATTATCAACTGATTTGTAAAAGGCGTTAATATACTTTTTGTAGAAATAATTTTGCTGTCCATTTCGAAGATAATCAAATACCTACTGTTGTAAAACCGTGAACTTGAAAGTGTAACAGGTTGTTTCACAAGTAGACAACTTTTTATTCAAAGTTTCGATTAATATTTCACTAATACCGATGTTGCTTGTCATGAAACAAAGAGCTTGGCGTTGTACCGGCGTCGCGTCGCGATCGCTGGCTCTTTGTGTGAGCCACAACAATATTACTGGCGTCATGATAAATAGGAACAACTGTTGGCCCAACAATGCGGCTCGTAAGGCGATACGCGCGCTATCGACCGCTCGATTAATGACCGTCTCGCCTAAAAGAATGGACCATAATATTTATTATCAGATAAGCGCCCGCTACTGGGTAATTCGTGTGTCTCCGACTATTATACAACTCTCCGTGAATCGCCTATGCATTAGTCACGTTGCGTCTTACGATATCATTTTATGGATTTATGCCTTTATATTATAGATCGCGTCGGTTTTATGTTTCTCGGAACCATTCCTCGCTTATGGCGCGTGGTAGGTGTTCTTGATTCTTGAGGTGTATTTGTGATACTTATGCTACTCTTATTTAATAAAACATATTAAAAAAAAACATGGCCGTAACGTTGAGGAACTCTGACACGCCTTACAAGATTTTTGTATAAATATCGATTATAGTTTAAAAAGCGTTAGACGTTCAAGGAACTAATCAGCTTGGACTGCTTTTATATTATAATAGTTAATGAAACGGTCCGCCCACGGCTCGAAAGCCAATTGATCTCCGGCGCGTTAATGGGCGCGTCGAAAGATGTGTGCATGCGCACCCAGACATGTGAAGAGAGTCCCCGCCGTCCACCATTATACATTTAAATACGGATATTTATAGATTTTTATGATTGGATACACGTAATCAGTATTTGATAATCGTTGATGCGATGACGGTAATCATTGCAGTTATGAGAATATGTACGCATAAATTAACACTTCATTAAGCAATATTTAAAAGTAGGTAGGTACTGTCGAGATTATAGGCTATTTGCTGCTTAAATTATTGGCAAGAAATACGAGACAAAAATTGATGTAGATTAAGAATGGAATATTAAAAACAACGAGTAGGTATGCGGCAGATTTGGATGAGCGGCCAAGGGTAAAAAAAACATGCGGTGCTCCGCATGTTTTTTTTTACCTGACTGCCGTCTTTGGGGACTGACGATAGAAGTGAAAACTAACGAGTTCCAAGATTTTTGTTCACCCAAGAAGGTTTCACTTTAAAAAATAAAATGGATTGAATAGTAGAAGCATTTTAGGAATAATTGTTTAAGCTTTAATGCAAACCTTGTTTGATTCATATCTGAAAATCCTGATTTTTAGTGAGGATTTAGTTACATACTTATGGAAATTTAAAATCGTGGTAGTAGGAGGCAGAAACCTGTGCTCTTGTAAAACTATTCTTACCCGAGGTAGGAATGGTTAATAACGCTTAAGTATTCAAAGTTGAAAATTATTTATAAACTTAAAAATTACACACTAAGCAGATAAGTATAATGCAGTTGTCTGTTCTTCTTTCTATACTAAAGACGTTAAACATGTACAAAACAACAACAACAAAAAAACACTGCCGTGCACACCATTCAAAACGTTAAATAAAATAGTATTGTGTTGCAACAAAGTCTTCCGAAATAACCGCAACGGCAACTTGTACCAGTTGTAACGGCACTAAAAGCACCAAGTTGTAAAATAATACATCCTATCCGCGGGTTGTTATGAAACATAATCATAAGAGAGGCCTCGACGGGTCTCAGTTACAAGGGAATATCTTTCCCCGCTGAAATTTATAATCCGATGTTGAGATAAACGGCTCCTCACTCACAGTAAATTAGTCAGAATAAATAGGTAACGCACATAAATTGTTTCACTTACACGTCACTGGGATATTCAGATATGCGTTATGAAGACATTGATCAGCAAGAACGGGTTAAGCGACACGGGTATGTCGGTTTTTGTGTTGATAAAACATGTGTTATTCTTGTCGCTATTTCTTTTAGCGTACTGTTGTAATGAAGAGATTTGCATATAACTTTATGACGTTGCGTGTCATGTAAAATGTTGCATGAAATAAGATCTTAGACTTTTTGCTCTCGAAGGATAATTTCGTTGAGTCTATGTAAATCTTGTCACGATGTACACATAGGTATTGCTTGTTGTTTTTGCAGCTATGATAGTATTTACTATAATGTTCTTCTTATACCTATTAGGTATAAATGATTCATTGTTAATTGAATTGTACAAGTATGTCGCTTCTGTAAAAATCGCACCGTGAAAACTTCATGGACTGAACTGTCATTGTCATTCCACTGATGCTAGGGATTGATCAAGCAATACGTTTACAATCATAGTCCTAATTTAAACAGGTTTTTGATGTGAAATATCTATAGCCGCACGTAAAACCGATTGCTGGCGTGGCGACGCATGCCGTCGCGATGCGTCGCCACGCTATATGATAGTATTGTAGGTGAAAAAAAGTGCAAGGACTCTCGTTGATGTCTTTTATGTTTGCGTTCCTTTCTTCTGAATGTAATTTTTTAGCTATCTCTTTTCTTCTATTATTTGGTAAACATAACTAGTGATCTACCAAATCCTATGACACAAATAAAATTGTTCGATAAAGCAAAAACCTATAGGTACCTACTATTTATACGAAGATCTTTTGAATCACTAATTGCAATAGATATTAAATTAATTGTGAAACGGTGATTGATTTTAGGTGTCCACGAGATACTGATATAATCATTTTCTGGAAAAAAAAATCGTAATATTTTATTTTTACCTTATGCCATATTAGTTCCTGTCGTAATCTGTTCTTTTATGCGTATTACTTGTAGAAAATAATTTCGAAGTTTCGCATTTGCCAGGCCTCCCGTGACGGCTCACAATTTTTTATACTAATTCTATTGATCATCATTTCAGCCGGAAGACGTCCACTGCTGGACATAGGCCTCTCCCAATTTGGGAGGGGGCTTGCCATAATCGCCACGCTTGGCAGGCGGGTTAGCGATCGCAGTATGGTGGTAAAATGCATAGAGAACGCTGCTGCCCATTCTCTAGTAAGTCCCTTAGTCGCCTCCTAGGACACCCACGGGAAGAGATAGGATGGTGCTATTCTTTACGTCTGGGACCACTCGGAACTACTGATCGTTTTACATTATTTAGGTGTTTTTTAGATTACATTACTATTTAAGGCTGTTTTTGAATAAAATAGCAAAACGAAAATTCAGTCAGAAACTCAATTTGGGTTTTATTTTTTCGTTTATGATTGTAATTAATGAAATGCCTGGTCAATCCTTAGCATCAGGTGGGATGACACTGACAGCACACTTCAATTTTACTTCACCTAAGTTTTCACGGTAACCATCTCGGTTACAGAATAGCACTACAGTAAGTACACCACAGGAGTCCGCATCCAGCATCGCATCGCAGAACCGTTCGAAGGGAAGGGGCGGAGCTTGGGGGAGGCGTATGTCCAGCAGTCGACGTCTTTCGGCTGAAGTGATGATGATGATGATGATGAAGTAGGTTCACATCTAGTGTCATCTACATAATCTTAAGATTAATTAGGTAGGCGGTAGTTCTTGCACGTTCTCGCTCAAATAACCAGGAATAAAAGTATACTTAGGTATACAAAGAACAGACTTTTGTTAAAATATCCTTGCCACTGGCTTTGTACGAACGCGGTCTGTATTGTTGCTTTGATATCGATCATTTTAATATGCAGCTTTCATGATAAACAACATACGGCTGTGGAATGTAGTCTGGTCTTGATCCTTTAAACTTATGAATACCTAACGCGTTTCCAACGAACTTTATTTAGAATTGAATAATACAGAATCCATTGATGTACGATTAGGTACGCTACACAGGGCTATTTCTGAATAAAAATATTTTAGATAGGTATAGGTATTGTAGAGATTGTAGCCTATTTCGTGTTTAAATACAACCTTTATGAATACGTTGAAACGTAGGTGGCTGAATTACGAGACAGGAGAGGAATAGCAGAAACGCTTGAGCTGAGAAGCGCGGACAAAAATATAGAACATACTAGGTTTTTCCAGCGGCTTAGCCCGCGTGTAGGTCGGAAATTATCCCCCGGGAACGTACTACCAGGATAAAAGGTATCCTATGTGTTAATCCAGGTTAGAAACTATCAGTGTGCTAAATTTCATTCAAATTCGTTAAGCCGTTTTTGCGTGATTGAGTAACAACCATCCAAACATCTAAACATACGAACTTTCAGATTTTTATAATATTAGTGGGATAGAACGATTTCTAGGAATAATTTATTATTGAACTTATGCGACAAACTTTGTTTCAATTTACACGTACCCGTCCTGTGAGGGTGTAAACTGCTTACAGTATTTTCTACATGCGTATCTGAGATATTGACTCAGCTACGCACACAAAGACATTATAAGTACTTTTAATATTTCTAAAACACAATTTTTCGTTCATTGCGCGGTGTTGACGATCAATTTCGGTTGAAAGTGTCAATAGAAGCAGTGTCGGTGGTTCGTTGGCATCGTTACAATTAGCCCCGATTGGTCGCGGTGCGGGCCCGACGCGCACGGCCGCGCTTCCCATAGCCACCTGCGGCTCTTCGCACTGTCACCGTCAACAGCTTTAATTAACTTTTTGTCTTCTCCACCTCGCACAATCGACAGACATTCCGGACTCCGGACGCTTCTACTAGTGAATCACCGTCAACTTGTTTAGACGACGTTTTTCTCTTCATTCACTATAGTTTATGGGAAGTGAAGATCCACTCGACTGGAGCGGTCTCGAATTAAGGTGACTTGGTTTAAATCGATTAAGCCTTAAGCGTTCAGTTATATCGAACATAGCTTTTATGAATGAAGCTTTCGTTACTATCGACAAGAATTTAAGACTTCGCTTGTCCATACCATTAGGAATAAGAAATGGCGTTTTATATGGAAAAAAGCAAAACTATTTAAAAAAATATATTTGATCAATCAAAGTATGTAGGTACCATTGTGATCTACGCACGTTCGCCATTTTATAGGTAGTTTGATTCCTTTGATGAAAAAATTGTGGGAGCGAGAATCTATAAAATCATTACGCTTTGTGGAGCATGAAAGTACATATATCTGGGTTAGTAAACTGTCATAGCTTTTTAATGTCTCTTATAATAATAAATTAAAACTGAATACAAGAGAGTACTTCAGCAGTCCACTGGTCATCGAATTATTTAATATCGGTCTGCGGCTCCGCCCATATTTTTAAAGTAATTACAGGTTGCCGTAGCACTCTAGATTTATGGCGACGACGACGACGTCGAGGATTTCCTCTTTAAATTATGTCAATCGTTAATTGAAGCATGTTCTGCTTTATCATTCTAATGTAGCTGTACAAGTTTAAGTATGTAACAGCTCTTTTACTTTATAAAGGTAAAGCATTAAAGATTAAACACATCAAACGTTCATACGCAGATTTATAAATCATAATAGAGAAGTCAGCTATGAATGGTAACATTGCGCTTGACCGTCCGCAAGTTCAAGTTCGCACGGACAGACGGCGCGCGCGCAAGTTGCGCAAACGCGCCGGTTCTCCTCCGCACCGCAGACGCATGACTTGCGTCATGACTCATCAACAGTGTCAGCGCGTCAATGCCTCGTTTATATAAATACTTTGCATTCTTCAACATGTTTATTTATAGTCGAGGGTTTCGATGAAAACCCTCGGTTATTGATTAAGTACCTATTTATTTTCTCTTGTCTATTGATAGGCTTTCAAACACATTTGATATTTTCGATATGTTGGCGATTTATATTTATGTTTTTTTTACATGTATTCGGTATGGTTCTGCTGTGCCTGTATGTAATATCAGCCTACCCATCACATCAATACACCAACAACACAAACATTCTTATGCAAATGTAAAAGATTGGAGTCGAACAAAAAGAACGATTAATCGAAGTCAAAAGTAAATCGAGCGTGCTGGCGCGGCGGCTCTCGGTTCGCGCTGTCTCTTTAATTGCTCTTTGATAACCAGAAATAGTAGTACAAATGCACCCATTATAGTTTCTTCCATTTATATTGATCGCATTAATGCTGATCGCGTTTAAAATTTAAACGCCCTTTGTGCGGCCATCGCATGGTCTCCGTCTCGGTGAGCAATACGAATAAACTTTACTACGAATGGTTTCACACGAAACTCTCGCACTCTGTTGGACTTGTAATGCGAGATATGCGTGGGTTTCATTTTAATCCCGGACGTATGTTGCGTCATTCCACGATAGCTTCACGATACTATTACACTTTTCTGGATGTTATAATTGTTTACGTATCGGTTGCTTGATCAAATGACGGATGTTTGTTTGTTTTTCGTCCTTTATGTACCTAATTGATGTTTGGTGAAAGCTTTTAAAAAGAAGCATTTTATACCTTTTCCAAATGTTTATTAGAATTACTTGTAAAACTTCAGTATCTAAGCATGTTCTGCATATCCATAAGGAAAAGAGCGTGTGTCTGTGTTGTTATAAACTATTTTTTTTTGACTTTTTGAAATATTTCTAACAAATAAAGACTGTCATTTGGAGCGTAAAAATCGATTGACAGCGACAATATGTAAGCAAAACTTTTTTCATTTCAAATAGGTTGGTTAGGTTGTCTTCTCAAACAAAATATAAAATCATACTTGGTTGAGAGCGAGTGTAGCTCTTATTTAAAAATATCTTATAAGTAATATTGTTGCTTTAGTAGTACATACTTACTTTTGTTTCTCGGGTTTAATTTTACTTGACATGGCCCGGGCGTTTACGACGGCAACTTGTGCGTCTCCATGTTTTATGGAACACTGTTAAATAATGCGTACTGTTTGCGTATTGTCAGGATAGGGAACCAAGTCGTTTTGTACTCTTTTTATGAGTTGCAGGGACGTGTCTCATTTTATCCGATTGCCGCGAAGGGTGAAGCTTTTATGATTTTGATTTTGACTCGTACACTGTAATTTTCCTGCTGAAGTTTAATGTGAGCATTGGTTTCACGAGACGGATGAGCTACTTACCTACCTGACTAAAGAATTTGTGTGTTTGGAATTTGGAATGGTTTATTTTATTTAATGGCTTTAGAAAATTTATTTAGTTAGGATTGCTATTTTAAATTTGTTTTTGGACATCCGATCCAATCAGACCTTTATTTTGTCGTTTTTATCGTATGGGTTTACGAGAAGATTAATAGAAGAAGTAACTACCTTACCTACTAATGTTAGTTTTGTTAAGACGGCTTTATTGTCATGCTTAAACATACATAATGCGCCATTGCTTCGTACATACTTTTTTATTTTCATATTTTAACACAAAGGAACTATTCCCATCGTCCTTGCATCAGAACTCATACATTGTGATTGCTTTCTTCATACCCGTTGCCTGCGACTTCTGCGAGACATTCCAATCAGTCGGAACGCCTCAGAGGACGAACTAAGACTGGGAAAACCGTTAACTAGATCCGATACCGTATTCGGGTCGCACTTCATATTCGAGGCGGCGAGCGTCTTCCAACTGCAGCAGAAATGCGTCTTCCAGCTGCGAAATAAGGGTTCATGTTAATTATGAAGGTACAGATCTGTGTTACGGGTTTAACAGTACTATCTTAGTGTAAGAGACAAATAAATGATGAAAGAGGAACTTATTGGCATTTTAATTTTCCCACAATCAAGATATACTGGATTTTATATGAAAGGATGGCTAGGACATGGCAAACTACGTTAAATTTTCAACCAATTTAAAACTGGTAGATTGAATCGGCTTTAGTCGCAATAAATCGAGTGTACGCAACAGCATTGTACGGCTGTACCCCTCGCATCAGCAGGTATCGACATGTGGGATGTCACTCGAGCCCGACGCAGCGCGCGGGGTTATACCGATAAGATTTTTCCAACCAATTTGCCACCGAGCACTGTTCGCAACACCTGTCCGGTTTTTTACGGTAAATCTGCTCCAAGTACGCACTTAGTAGGTATGGCGCGAGCCCTTATGATCTGTTTCTTTAAAAAATATGCTGCTCAGATAAGTTACACTCAGAAACACTCGGGGCTTCCTAACGCTACTGTGCCACTCAACGTGCCATTTTTGTGGCATACGGGTATTCGAAGAAGTTAGTGCGCGTTTTAATATTAGATTCTGGGGAGTCTGTCGCCCCGTTATGTCAAACACGAGGATAGATTCCGCCACATTGCTGCAACATTTCCTCGACTCGCGTGCCCGCCGAGTTTTGAACTCGGTTAAGCTTAGCGAAATAGCTATTCTGAAATTTCAGCAACGCATATGCAAATGTCAGCTCTCGACACTGATTGTACGAGTGGCACGGGGAAAATTCATGCATTTACATTAAATTTCACCGAAATTGGATCCCGACTTCGTAGTTTATATACGAGCTAGTGTGACACGTGCGCCCCGCTCCCGATATTTACGATTTTCAATCCCATCTGTCGCAACAACCGTATGATTGTTTAGCGAGCGGATCCTTCTTCGAGCTCGTTTATTGTGATGCATATTTGCTGACATATATACTGGCACTTTATGTTGTGTTTATTATATTACTACTAGCTGCTGCCCGCGGCTTCGCCCGCGTTTATTTATCCCACGGGAACGTGCTACCGGGTCATGTTACTCCTTCATCATCGTCATTTTAGCAGACCGTCCACTGTTGGGCATAGGCCTCCCCCAATTTGAGGGGGGGCCTTGCCATAATCGCCACGCTTGGTAGGCGGGTTGGCGATCGCAGTATGGTGGTAAAATGCATAGAGAATATCCATTCTCTAGTATGTTACTCCTTATGATAATAATAATCATCATCTACATCAGATATCTGTCAATCAAAGTCCTGTCAAAATCGGTCCAGCCCTTAATTTTTTTTATCTCAGTGCATATTTTATTTCCGTAGATTGTACCGTAAAGAGCCAGATATAATCAACCCACACAGTCTACTTATCTGACAGAAAAGTTCAAGGTGACAAGCTTGGAAAGACTACAAAAGTATTAACTTAGTCATTATGAAGGGAATTCACATACTTATCCTTCATATACGGTATGTTGTTATAAGGTTCTATTTAATGAACCCATCCAAGCACCCTCGCCCTAACTCTATCAGATTTCAACTAGGTAATAAATTGTGGCATGATTATCAGTAATTTTAAAGGTGCAATTAAATCTAAAACTATCATGCGGGTCAATTTAGATGCAATATGAACGCCGACTTTTTACTTGAAAGTGTTTCAAAGTTATGTTCTGTATTGCTCGGAAATGACTCCTTCAATTGTTTCACTTCCTTTTCATTAACTTTTAATCAAAGCTAGGCTATCGGCTCTACTATTAAAACGGTAATGCGTCGCTTACCGGAATAACTAATCGAATGATTGTTTACATTCGTTCGGTTCGCAAACACAGCAGCTTGCGTATAATGAATGTTGGTTACATTAATTACTACTTTAGTGCCAGGTTTATAGCTTTGCCGTTATCGGCTCTTGCAAGATTACGTGCTCAACCTTATTTACTTTTCTCTTTTTATTTTAGATGACTCAATTCAACTTTATTGTTGCTTCTTACCAGGTATAAAACAACCATGATTTTGTTGTTAACCTCATTTAAGTTTTTGACGAGGTTAGGTTAGAATGTGACGGGTGGAACTGGTTTGATTTATTTTCCCCTTTTTTCTTAAATTAATGAGGCTTTTCACATATTTTGGTAAAGTCTATCAAACTTTTTATTCATGCGATCAGATTGAACTTACAGTTCAACCGTAACGAAAACTTGAACGTGGCTAACTTTCGTTCAACAGTTACAAAACCCATCCGCTGAGATTTCCTCAAAGTGTGGCGAAGAAAATATCTTACTATCTCCCACAGTGAACTAATTGTATCACTTGTGGAACAAGTGGAACGACCGTTCTCTCTAATTTGCGGGTAATGCCGTCCAGCGCATGAGCCTAGGAAAGGTAATAAATTGGCGCAGGCGATCGATCGCGGCGCTCGCGCACAAATCAACCGGCACGTCAAAACAATGGCGGCTACGGCTGCGGGGGCGATCGTGCAACCACCCGCCGCTTATCGTCAAAACCAACTTATTTATACCACAATACCTCGGGACCTACATACGCTTGCTGGAAATCATTTAACTAATAGCTATGGGCTTGATCCGATCTTACGTTGCTTGCAATTTCTTGAATGGGAAATGCGCTTGATCAGATTGCTAGTCAAATTAAAGACTACGCACACGGCTTAGCTGTAATCTGCCGATAGTTTAGATAGATTGTTAATGGGTTATGGAAGTGGCGAATAAATTAATCTCAACTCTTGAATATTAAAAAATCTCGGCCGAACGGTTTTGATGAATGAATTTGATAATAATTGGTAGTTTCTTTCGGTTATAGGATTTCATACAATTTCAAATCTAATCAGGTGATGTTCGTATTAGGTATCGTGAACCTGTTCCTCAGAGTGTGCTGGGAAAAAACCATGAATGAATGTTCCTGAGTTTTTGTTAACTTGTCACTGCGTTTCCGGCGCGCGGTCGGTCGGTCGCACGACGGCGCGCGCGCGTGGAGAATCGCCGTACGCGTCGGACCGTCGCGCACTTGATCGCCCTTAGGGCCACCATCAGCCCTTTTCCTTGAGATTTTTTCATCAAGGATGCAATATACCTGATGTCGTTGCTTGCTCAAAAAATATAAAACTGTAACTAGACCGTCTAAGTGCTTATTAGCGCATTAGTCTAAAAAATAAAACCGGAAAAGAATGATTCGGACTCGCCCACCCAGGGTTCCGTGCCAATTTGTAGGCACACATTATAAAAAAATTGGACTGCCGCCCGTTCCTTGCATAAAGACCCTGTTTTTTATGATTTAATTACAAATGTATAGTTTTCAGATTTTTCCCTATACCTAATTGTAGTATAAGACGGTATTACTTGCCAAATTTCATAGTTCTAGGTCAACGGAAAATACCCTAAAAATTTTGATTCCCTTGAGAGTGTCAAAATATACGTTTTTTGCGGCATAAACGGCCGTATCTTTTTTTTACGTTAACTTAGAAGTTTGATTTTTTCACAGCTTCAAGAGACTGTAGACCTGCACCCTAATTGCGTAACTCACAATCAATAAAAATCTGTTTCATTTTGACAGTTCAACAATATTCATTGCGTTATTTACGATGTTGAGTAGACACATTTTTCGAACTTATGAAGCAATGGATTAGTAATTTGTTTCAAAATGATTCAAATTATGAATGATCGTGCGTTACGCAATTACGATGCAGAGTATATCATTTTAATTTCAACTCGATACCTCCTCAATGCGTTCCCGAGATAAAGGGTCTTGATAGACAGACAGACGGACGTACGGATGGACGGACAGCAAAGTGATCCTATAAGGGTTCCGATTTTTACGGAACCCTAAAAATTTACCCAGAAAAAATATCCGAAACTTCTGTCGTCTCTGTTGTATGACAGCCCTATCGTCATCACGCGGTGGACATGCTCCACCAGTTATTAGTGATTGAAAAACAACCTAAAATAACCGATCATCATGGGACGGTACTGTAACGTGCCGGTGCCGTTGTTTGGGAGAATGTAGCTGGTGACTTTTTATATTCCTTTTTTTGGCACCTTTGTGCTTCTTCTTCCTACCGCCTCAAACCTGCGAGCAAGTGTCGTCAATTAAAGTGTAAACAGACATACTGCATTCCTTCTGCAAACTCAATGTTAAATTCTGTTTGGATGTAATTTAAGGCAGGTAAACTGCACCGTGTCAGACGATTCGTTTGCAGTTATGCTTTTGTGCTGTGCAAACTGCAGTCACGTCTTGCATAGCTGATCGTCCTTTGCCGTTCGGGAGCCCTTCTTTCTACGGAAGACAAGTGGCTAGGTAAAATATGAAATAACTTGTTTACTAACCTCAAAACCTTCGTGAACTCCAGTTTGAAATTATGATAAACACGGTTTTCACAAAGTATTAAAATTCTCAACTTCATCTGACGTTCTTGAGACATAAGAGGTGGAAAAAAAGTGCAAAGACATCAAGAAGAATTGTCTAGTGGTGTATTACGAAACTGTTCACGTGGAGTGCTCATCTCTGAGTGTATTCGCTTGGGAACTGCAAAAAAAAAACAGTAAGGCGAAGCAACAGGTAGACGTCCAATTAGAGGGGGCCGCACTTGAGTGGCCGACGCGTCGCGCGACACCGGGCTTTGATGGCCTCCACAAAAACTGCGCCCCGTTTCGCCTGCCGCCATTACACTAGCACTTTTTGCACCACAAACTTGTCGCGCTTCACTTTGACTTTCTCGACCTCCGTGTTGCATACATATGTACGCATTATTCAGCACCAGTCAACGAAAAAATTATTCGCTCTTTCTTTACGCCATGCCGATTTAGAGCTTCGATACTGACTACAGAGCAATTTATTATAACTTTAATTTGCACTGATAAGCGGTAACATTGAAAGACATCGCCATAATTTACGACGAATCCACTTGCACAGTTTATCGATTAATCTGCTGCGAATTCTTATTTACATTTTCAATTTAACTGGAAATATTATTCGGTGACCATAAATCAGGAGTCTCCTCCGGCTTCTTGCGACAATTTCGGAAAGAGCTTTAATTCTTAATTATGGCTTTGGTCGCCCTGTCGTATTTATTTTGCTTTGTGAAATTATCTTTCGGGCAGCCCTGCTATAAATTTGCTCACGCGATCAATAATTAAGATGTTAATATGTAGTAAGTATGTAGTCAAGTTCAAATTTTTTGATCTCATACAATCGTTTGATGTTGCCGATTGTAACTGCTAATAAAACTTTGTCACTTATCTTGACAAGTGAGTTTTGGGTTTTTAGCACCTATAGTTTGACTTTTAATTATATTCAGTAACTTGACAGTTGAAGGGTTACCAGATTTTGACAAAAAAAAATATAGTGAGAGTAAGAATGAACGAAATTGAATGAACTTGAAATAATGTACTTACATGCATTTTTTATTTATTTATCTGTACTTAATTGTAGAATTTATTATATATTTTGTTTTTCAGTAGTTAAGTAATTTATTAATAGTTTGTTTCTATTAAAAGAAAATAAAAGAAGGCATTACTTTTATTAATAAATTATTCTTATATTCCACATCTTACAAAAGAAATTTTAAAGTTTTTAAACGAATAATAAAAATGGTTTAACATTCGTTCTTTACGCAAAATCATTCACTACCCCAACACTATTAGTTTTAGTATGGTAACATTATTTTTCTTCGAGCTGTCAAGTTACTAAATACAATTAAAAGTCGAACTATAGCTTTATTGTATCTGTTATGGCTCAAATTTTTGCATACTTTCGGCTTTAAAATATCAGAAGTGGGTACCTACTGCAAGGACGATCCAAATGTAAAAATACAGTTCTAGTCAAATTCAAACTAATTATAAACTCTTAGTAACATATTGTTCAGTTGTTAACAAGATGTAGGCTATTCGTTAAATTCCACCAATGGAATTTTAATTCACAATTTGTCTCCCAATTTTTGGGTTTGCTCGGAACGCGCTCGGTAATGGGAAGGCATGCCACGCGGCAGTCGCACGCTGTCTTCGAATACGCTACCATAAAAATTATCTGGATTAAGTGCGATCGACGACTTTGTGGCACAATTACTTTGAACTAAATATAAGATTGTTTAGTTTGCTGCGAATCTTCGAAATCCAGTTAGGCGAGCGGACGAGCGTGTGATGCAGTTTTAATGACATAATCCAGTTACCGCTGACTCGATTAACCCTCGCTACTGCCAGCTTTGCTAAACACCTATCTTCACGTGTTGCCGTTCAGACACTGAGTCTATCTAGTGCCGTATTAGTTATTATCTGGTAGATCGAAAGCAAGCACGGCTGCGCCAGCCCCAACTGACGTTTCATCGATTTACCGCGCTGCCTCGTTATTGATCATTCACTTTGATTACGCGTACTTACCTTGCTTTAATATGTAACACCGAACGCCATTTATGAAATGTTGCATAATTGAAGCAATTATTCTTAGCCAACGGCGATATCGATATTTTAATTGGGCATTAGTAAAAGTGTTTATTAGTGGGTTAGTAAGTGTGAGGTAGCGAGTTACATGAACATTGGGAGCACTGATATAGGTACGTCGCGGGCGGCGCGGTCGCAGTCACTCTCTTGAAGTAGAAGCTCATCAGATAAGCACGCGTGACTTCACACGGTGACGGCGCGCACGCAGCACGCAATGAACATTCACTGCTAAAGTTTTTATTACAAAGCAACTCACTCCTGATAATAAAAAGAACATGATGCTGTTAACTTTTGTACCTTCCAAGATTTCACATCATTCTTTTTACAACTAAGAATGCACTTATTTAATAGAGCTTGATCTTATGTGGGCTGACCGATGTTAAAAAAGTCATCGTATATGTCACATACACGTTGTTTGATGTTTAAGTATCACTAAAATTAGTACATACCTTCTTCAGTAGCCGAATAAAGAAATAGAGGCTATTAAACGTGTAAGACACATTTATACCGATATATTTCAAGATTTTATTTTATACTTACTAGATTTACTGTCTCCGGTGGTTAATTTATTTGTATTTTTATTGAAAAATTTGCATATTATATGGGACGAATAAACATAGGTTGGGAAGTTTTATTAATTATTAACGTACCACATGACGGCTTTACGTTACCGGATATCTCAATCAATAGCATAATCAGCCTATAATGTTCCCACTGCTGGGACACAGACCTCATCTCTTTGAGGGGGGAGTGGGCTGTAATCTACCATGTGGGCCCAGTGCGGGTAGGTAGATGCCATATATCTTCGCATTTTTGATTTTCGGACATGCCGTTCAATGAATTTATACACAAAGTAAAGCGCCTGTCTGGGTTCGAACCTGCTTTCAATTGATAGCGATGAGTTAAATCTTTTAGCTTCTTAAAAACACCAAGAAATTACTCTAAAGTGAAGTACTATTAAAACTAACGTACGGGAGCTTATAAATATTCGCATTTCATAGTTTGTCCTATTGCGTTCAAGTAATAGTACGAGGGGAGCGATTACCATCGATATTATGCGGTATCTTACTGTACATTACAAGGTGGATTGAAATGAGCGTGTTAACGAGGCAGAAACGACTGAGACGAGGGCATGCATGACCTCGGGATCAAGCGCGTGCCTCGCGCTAGCAATGACAAATGTAGGCGACAAATACAAACTAGAGCAGGCTCCAGACACCTACTGAGAACCGTACACTCTAAAAACAGCCGTTCGGTTAGTTTTTGCATACGTAACGTTTCGTTCAAGAACACAAAGTTACCGCAATCACAACCGGTACCCCTCAATATACAAATGGTTTTTGCATGTGATTGGAAACGGGATCTGGCAAACAAGCCGTTTAAAAAATTAAGCTTGATTTACCAACTATTTAAAAATCCGCTAATAAGTGTATGGAGCAAATTCTGAAGTGTTAATGGTCTATGGATTTCACGGCGTACACGTAATGGTTGTGGCTATTGCTTTAGTTTTAATACTGCCTGTCGTAATTGCTCCGTTGAACGAATCGTTTATCATATTAGAAGATTGAAATTGCTCCGAGCTAGAATTTGTAGCATTCTAATTTGAGCTTTGTTGCAGGGTTGTGTTATGCAGATTTTGTGTCCAATTAAGACTGCAAATTATATCATCATGAAAATCTTATCCTTAAACAGGGTGATATTGCAGGTGAAGGAGTCAAAACACATGTCCACGAAATGTTATTGTACGGTCAAAGTTTACAAAGCTAACGGGCTTTTTTTTTAAATAAAGACTTCCTAAATTCATCGGAATCATGAAATTAAATTTTCGCGCACTAACGAACACATAGATGGTTTTTTTTATTGCTGTTATAAAAGGCTATCGGAAGAATTCATTTGTAATTAAGATTTAATTTATAAATCAACCGTCGCTTGTATAGAATAACTCAATAATGTTATCGAATAAGGCGTCTGTAAAAAGTTTATTCGGAGAGGCCATTATTGGATTTGCTTGTTATTTTTATGAACAACAATAATTCAACTTTGTATTTTCACTGTTACATAGTCAAAAAGACAAATGTTAAGAATTTCTTTTCATTAACTGGGCATTAAGTACATGGTGGTACGATGTTAGTGAGGTAAGGCGATGAAGCTCGGCGCGGAGCACTATAAATCAACGCGGTAAGACTGTATTTCTTTCTTAATCAGCTCATATCGGTTCTCGCGGTTGTGGCCGCCTAATTATTGTCGACTTTTACGATCGACCTAACGAGTTTTCACTTGGAGCCAATCACGATTTTACGGTGCACATATTTTGAGTTTTAATTATTATAAAAATATCCCTTGCAATGGCATAAAATGAGCAGTTTGGTCATTGTGCTTATGGCCTAGTTGAAATGTTTACTTAAAGATAATAAAAATAAGTGATTTAATAAAGGTTTGCAGAAGTTTAGGTGAAAGAGCCACAGCATCCCACGAAATTCAAATGATCTTACGTTTATTGCAATTTTCAGGACAGTATATTATGTAAGGTTGTATGTTGATCAAAATATTAATGACGACCGTAAAGGTAGCAAATTACCCTATTAAATGACTATTTCATGATATCACATTTGAATGACATCCACCAAACCTCACGGGGTCCGCTTGGTGGATAATGGCCAATTTCCTCTCACTGAGATGAGGCCATCATTATATGCTTATTGTGATGATCACATTGAGGCCAATTCTAGAGAGTTGTTTTGATGATTCTTGCTGACCATGGTTATGTTATTGTTAATTGTATAAACTTTTTATTAATTTTATTCCAAAGGTCCTAGTAAAACTTTTGTCATTTCAATTTATAGCTATATTTACATAATGCAGAATTGCAAATGTAAGCGGGCACGCCCCTTATGCCTGGAGGCTTTTATTTAGATGGTAAGTTCTGTTTACGATTTTTTTTTTAATTATTATGTATTTCTACTTTAGTACCTATAGTTTTCAATGTTTTGATGGTAAATTGGCGTGTGCTAGCTGACATATGGCAAATTTAATATTTTTCGTGTTTCGTAATGTTAATTACCTACTATTGTATGGAATGAAGTTCTTCTAACTTAACAGACAGCTGTGTTGCTGGGGAGTTTGTTGCGCCACTTCTTCCCAGCTAAAGCACTAGGAAGTGGTGAAGGGCGGGCGTTTTGGGGGACTGTCTTAGGTAATTTTGACGTTAAAAAAGAGCTGACTCTCAGCCTAGTTTGAATAAATGACTATTGATTTTGATTTTAAATCTGTAATTACGGTCCACTCTCTCTCACAGAGAGGATGCCTGTGTCCCAGCAGTGGGAACATTATAGGCTGATTGTAATGATGAAAGTTGAGGCCAATTCTAGAGAGTTGTATTGATGATTATAATTTCGTGAAATGATGTATAAATTACCTTCGGGAATCATATTTTGACCAACATACAATCTGACACTGACGTCCAAATTAAAAAATAATAATAATGAAATGTATAATTTCACGAGCTGCCTTAGCTCATCCCCCTTAAGAATGTAATCTTTCTAGGTAGGTATATGCCCACCAGTTATAGCTTTTTAAGAAATACAGATATTTATGTTAAGTCAGGGAAATACATCAAATTGACTACCCACTTAAACTGTCTGTATATTCAAGTCACAACTGTCATTCTCTGACAGTTATATGTAATGCGTATTACACAGCAGATTGACGTAGTGTGTCAATTTGATAAACAGCTAATTTCCCTACCTGCCTATTTTTAGCTAACACTTAAAGCTTTTTATTAAGAATTAATACATTTTATCGGTGTGATGTATAACTTATGTAAGATCTCATATCTGAGATCATAATCTGGAAATTCTTTAATAGTATTCATTTATGAATTCAACTTCATTGGTACCGGTTTTCGCACGTAATAAAACAAGCGCACTATTAAAATAATTTTGTATATAAGAAATTATATGCCAGATTATTAGTTTTCATAGAGCATATTTACATTTTACTGTGATAACAACTAGAAAAACTGATCAGATTGTGTCTACAGCGGTGAAATGATTGCCTTATTTGTGATCGTATCTCGTAAGAATGTGGGTTACTCTTGTTCCACGTCGGTGACTATATGTTTTATGTTTAGGAATCTGACTGCCTTATCTCAGATATTAACATATTGATTGTGCTCACCGTATTGATGTGCGACAGTCGACTCACTGTGAGCTGCTGCGTTCGACACTGTGAACTAGTTTGTTCAGAATAGTGCTGCGCCTTAATGCGTTCAATAAAAATAAGTTACAACACCGTAAATACACCTTTACGATACCTCGTATCCATTAGACACAGCCTGTATATGGCAACATACTCGGTTCCTTGACTTTATTATAAATTATTAGATCGTGAAACACCATGTCGTGTAATATACCCGTTTATGGCTCTCGAAAATTAATAAAGAAATTCGTTTAATGATGGTGAGTCAGTGTCACATAATACAAATATAAAATAATGTAGCAGTTTATCGCTAGTAAGTGGCAACACTAGCGTTCGATGCGCGCCGGTCCCTGCATCAACTCGATCAAGTTATCTCGAAATCTAAACATAGTGTAGATGTAAGTGTTGATAAAGACCCCTATCTTCTCAGAGGCTGAGGTGTCTAGATATTAGGAGCGTAAGCAATTTGTCAAGTTCGATGTACGCTTTGTTAACGGTATTTTATATAAAATACATCCACATCTAACCAATACACCGATTTCCGTGAGCGGGGATCGCCTCCGGCGCGCCGATCATTACATTATCTGATAAAAATATTTTAAAGAAACTTTGGAGGAAAGTTTATGATGTGTTAGTTTTTTTATTTCAGTATTAACATTTCATAAATCATCTGTTTGTTGCTAACATGGCGACTTGTGCTTGAACACAAGTTACCGTTGGTTTAAGAATTAAATACTTTATTGAATTTAACAGTATTGCTTTTCTCTTGGTCGGTGATGTTTATAAATATAGCTGTTTTACACACTTTTGTTTTTTAACCATACTTTTAAATAAAACCTGTCAAAATTGTATATTATTATGTTCTCTCAGCCGAAAGTTTGCGAGAGCAGTTCACCTGCTTTTAAAATAAACAAAAAATGATTTAGGTAGCAGTGGTAGCACATATATCTCAATTACCTACTTTCGCAAACCCAATAATACCTGGAACGTATTAAAAAAGGAACACTTATATTTATTTGCCAATTTGCCTCATGTTATTCATTATTCCAATCGAAGAAGATTGGCAAAACTCATTGGCACATGGCAACATTTGACAATTTATGAAGCAATCAGTGATTCTTTTCCCGTGTTTATTTGGAGAGAATTATTTATTTTTATCTCGAGATGGTGTTGGAAATTGTTTCGGAGGTTGCTTAATATTCATTGATCTCGTCTCACGATTTGTTTACGTCGATGCGCGTAGGCGCCGAGGTAGAGAGTGGTCAAATTAAAAGGTATCTTAAGCTGGCCTCGGTGGCGAGTCGACAAGCCGTCGAGCCGGCCAGCCGGTTTTACTCCCTGCGGCTTCATGAGGTGTGAATATGCGGACCAATGCACTTGTAACGATTCACGCACTGTGACAATTTTAACCGAGTGATTTAATAATTACTGTTGCGTGTACCTGTTATGCAATCAGCTAATACGTTATGATCAAATTATCTGAGACCAATGTGCGAATGAACATAGTTACTTCTGTTCGTATTACTACCGAAATATTTAAGCCACCGTAACGTCTTAGATACGTTCCATGATTACTTTCCTAGCTTCTGTACTCATCGATAATTTTATATTTAGACATGCATGATTCGATAAAACTCAATAGTGGTAGCTGTCAAATATTGTCATGGATCTGTACACGAAGGCTTCCGCCGTGAAATTTATAATTTTAAACTTATCAACTTGGTTTGGAGGTGCACAGGCAATTTAAGGTTCTTTCTCTCTTTGGTGTGAATAACAATTTTGATTGAAGCTGTGGCAGTTAATGTAGAATAGATAATGTTTGGATGTTTTTCTTTTCTTAATATCTCGTTGTATTTGTATGAAAGCTCAATGATTTATACATGTGGAACAAAATTAAGTATAAGATAATTCGTCTTGTCATTAAATTGGAAATAAGCGGTACCTACTAGCCGGTAGAAAGAATTCAAATTAATTTAAATTACTTTAGACAAGTAAATGCACAAAAGTATTGCTGGAAGAAGGAGAACTAATTAAAAGTTAGCGTCTGTACTAATAATTCGTTTGACTGTCAAAGTTTTGCGTCGTTAATTTTAATTAAAGAAACGCGGGAGCTGAGTTTGTAACAATATTAAAGCATTGAAATTGGTGATCCGCTAAACTTCGACATTCTGTTCGCGGATGACCATCCATTCGTTTATGACCATCCATTCGTTTTAATTAACCCTTCTGTGGCTCTCATCTGCCTTGCTACGAGTATTAGAAAAGTTTCAACTTTTTTTGCGAAACTGTGGCGACCACGCGGTAATTCAATTATAAGTTGGACTTGCTTGCAACCTACTGCTTTCATTACTCGACCCTCTTCAAAGGTACTATAAAAGAGTTATTTAAGGAGGATCTCTCAATGTTCAGACCATACTACCATACGCGTCATAGTCAAAACATGCGATTTCTTGTGAGACATACACAGCTATCAGTTTTTCCCAGCTGCCTTGTTCTTTTGTATGTCCGGCTTGTATGTATCCAATTCCCAATTCTGCGCGTTCCTCCCCGCTGTCCACGTATTAATCTTGGTCGGTTTCTTCGCGTCTTTGATTAAGGCTCGCTGTGATGTATTTCTTGCGCGCTAACCTAATGGAAAGACATACGTCAAGTGTGTCCACTTTATTGGCTAGCGGATTGGCTTAATAGTGCCAATGCCTGACTTACAGTAAATTTCGTCACTCTCACATTGATATGGTCACGCGTGTGAGATGCAGTAGATAGAAGTAGACCGTAAGATAACTGTTAAGATAATAGTATTGGCTTGTACATTTTTTTGAACGAGATTAGAATTAAATGACTGCGATACTAATCTATTTATTCAGCTCATTGTGTGTTTTATCTCAGTGATGGTAGGTTATTTGCATGCGAATAAAATAACAGTCTCGGTATATCTTAAATTTCCAATTTATTTAAAGTAGAGGTCAAAAACTAGTGATAACCCATGCGGCCGTTTCGGATAATCTTTGAAATAACGATACTGGCCTAATGTTCCGGTTTTACATATTTGTAGAGGTTCACTTCGCATCAGACTATGTTTTTCATGGCAATCTAGATTTGAATTAACATTTTACGTTTAAAAACATGTTCTTCTTAATTTGGTCCCCGCCCGTCTAAAGTTAAACTTTTGTAGATGAAAATATTATGCACCCTCCATGCGACTTTTTATTATATGTAATAGAAAGATAGAGAGAGTGAGATAGTTTTCATGGTTTTCGAAGGTCAAAATTAAAATCCAATAGGATGCGAAATTGTTCTTAGTTTTCATCATGGGTGTCGTTTTCATGGTTTTCGAGGGTGCTTAGTGAGATCAGAATAAATTTTGAGTATTTTAAAGATAGAAAAACGACGTTACATTCGGGGTTGAAGAAAAAGCGTAAAGAATTCGTTCCTGACGGGATTCTCTCCGACCCCATACTTTTTAGATATAAAATAAGGATACATTTTATATCGGTAGAAACTAACGTAGGTACGTGTTATGGTATCAACTTTCCCCCTTGCATGTTAAGATAAAGTCATTGTAGCGTGATTAATAGTCATATCGTTTTGTTAACTAGCTAACGGTCTAGAAGCCTTCTTTTCAGTCAATACATCAATGAGACGTCACTTTTTATACCCACGACTGGTGCGATACGTACTTGAACAGGCACGGATCGGTATGTCGTGCTTCTCGTGTCTGTACGAACCTAACATATGTCATAGTTCACTATTCTAACAACAATTTATCACGTGTCTACATCGACTGTTAATTTTTTTCTTGTCGGTCATATAATGTTACTGTAAAATCCCGTTAGAACTGTCAAATATCTATTCTCAATCTGTATTAATATTTTTTCTGGCTTGTAAATTAAATCCTATAAGCGTCTTAATCATATGTGTTAAATTATTTTATGGTGATATGAACACAGTTTTCTTCAGTTTAAGTTGACTATATGCGAATTGGCTATTATTGCACGTAAGCATGACATTGTTGTCTTATTTCAAAATCCTTTGAAATATTAATACATATTTCTTAATCGATATTTATGATATGTCCGCAAGATCAATAAAAATCGTCAGCGTTAATTTATTCTAAAAGCTTTAAAAATATGTCACTCATTCCATCTTGAATCTTGATTGGTCGACGCCTGCTCATTTCGATCGATTCTAATATATATGTGTAATTAAATTTTATCTACGTATTTAACCGGTTGTTAAAAGTTTTGAGAATGTTTAGTATCATATTGTTTGTTACGTGATCCCTTCGTTATGAGAGATGGCGTGCTAGAGTCGATTATGGCCATACCATAACTCTCGTTTGCGCCGGCCTTTATATGTGTCTGGTTTAAAATTAGTATTTTATGGCCTTTGGAATTCTGTGGTGTCAGTCAAATTCCTGAATCGAATGTAATCTTTGTTTATGATTTCCAGATACTTGGATTGCTTCATTGAGTGCTCGTTCTGTTAAAATATTTCGCATTTTGTCTTTTTGTTGTGTTTGATCAAATATAAATTAGCGGATTCTAATTTTATCTTACGAAAATGTGATGTAACCATGGAATTTTTAAGATAGATTAAAGAAGCAAAAGCCTTTTCAATTCCGTGTATCAATTTATTTTCAATACATCATCATGCAATATGAGTAAGCACAATTAGTTTTATATTTGCTCATAAAATCCAGACCTTGTTTCTGCGTCTTTTTTACACTTATGTATGTGCCTATCTATTCATATGAATGACTTAAGTGATTAATGTTTCGAGATAAACTCCATACAATACACAATATGCAAACCAACTGAACGCCGATCAACCGTTTTGATATCTACACTAATTTGCATTGTTAGATATCTAGATGTGCTAATGCAGTACACCGCGTGGGCAATTATAGGAAGGTACATTTATTAATGTACCTTGTTATTCATACCTCTTCTCTTTAGGTGGTAAATTTTCAAGCTCCTCTCATTATTAGCTTGAGCCACAGTACGAGAAAAGCTCATGCCGTTGTAAGAAGAGTATTTATTTATTTACTAGCTTACACACGCGGTGTCGCCCGCGTGGTATGTCGGTGAAAATATACTTTTACATACCACTTTATTAAGCCCTTTCATTTCATTTTTAAGTCTATCACTTTATGGCTGCTAGAGGGCGACATATTCGATTTAATGTGACGTCACATAGTCTTTAACCAGCTGACGATCAAGACGCTTCCAACGATACCTTACTTGTCAAATTGTGTAATATTATGTAGTTTAGAAGTTATGAGGGAACAGACGAATATACCCACATACATACATACAAACTTTTTGCTTCGCCGTAGTCGAAAAAGAAGTATGAAAATAATAAAATATAATTAGAATATAAAATAAAGTGGATATTTGCAACATCGGGGTAGATTGTGATGACGGCTGCGCAGAGTGTGATGGTAATCTTGGATGTTTCTGCTTAATTAAGGTCATGCCGCGGTGAATAAGCTCATCAACATCAGGGTTGGTTGCGGTGAAAGTGTAGGGTGTGATAGTAAAGCAATCATGGGTCTCCTGCAGTGATGTGTTACCCATTTATGAAGCTATTTACCTATGTTGTATGTAGCATTATTCTCGAAGACCTTTTGCGCCTTAAGCTGTGGTAGCGGCCCCGACTTACGAGTTTTTAGGTCGTGGGTTCGAACCCAGCTTTTACTTTGTGTAAATAATTTCATCACCACTGCTCTCAAAACGGTGAAGGAAAACATCGTGAGGTAACCGGCATGCCCTAGAGCCAAAAATTCGAAAACATCTGACATCTACCAACCCGCACTATACCCACGTGTTAGTTTATGACCAATTACCTCTCACAGACAGGACGCCCGTGTCCCAGCAGTGGGAACGTTATGGGCTAATTATGCTTTTAATAAGTTTGGTTTCATAGAATGGTTGGGGCAAATGTAGCGTAGTAGTACAACTACCCACGATGCCAATGCTAACTCTCCGCACTTTACTTGTTAAGGTGAATGCGCAGTGGTAGACCGCGAAATTCAAATTTTCTTACGTTTTTGCAATTTTCAGGTCAGTATCAGGTTGTATCCTGATCAAAATGTGATTTGCGAATATAACAGGTAAGTTAGATTTCTTCCACAAGCACTTTTCCATAAGAAATTTGTTCTTATGGAACAAATCTAACCTAGAAAGATGTATTATTGATTCTAATGATTATAAATTTGTAAATACGTACATGTTATAGTCGCAAATCATATTTTGATCAAGTAACAAGCTGACGCTCACCTGAAAATTGCAAAAAACGTAACAAAATTTGAATTTCGCGCTCTACCACTGCGCATTCACCTTAAAACAACCACATCGTGTTTTTCTAAGTAAATAAACCCCTAACAACTCTAGTTTAATAACAGTAGCTCTAACAACTTACGTTTTCTTTCATTTTCCATTCAGAATGTGCCTCATGCCTTTTGCGACCCGCATCCATTTTCCATTTAACTGGCGCCGCCGTTAGGCACGGACAATTTTTTTTTTTTTACTAACATGCAACACAAGAAAGAAGTGCCTACTACCTACAGCTGCTAATTAGTAAACGCAACGTAAATTTATATTTTCTGAACGGAAATTTTACAAGTTTAGTTAGCTCCTCCAAGCTTAAGTTCATCAATGTATTTTTTTTTCTATTCCACTAACTGTCCGACTTCTGTGCGGCCTTTGCACACCAAGCTTTATCGGAATATTTGTCGACTCGCACGAATAAACTAGTCCGAGCGATACTGTATGAATTTTTAATCGACTTCCAAAAAAGAGGAGGGTATTTTTATGTATGTTCACTGATTTCTCCGTCATCATCATCATCATCATCATTTCAGCCGAAAGACGTCCACTGCTGGACATAGGCCTCCCCCAAGCTCCGCCACTTCGACCGGTTCTGTGGGTGGATTTCAAAATTTATTTTTTTAATGGATGGGTATGCTTCAGAAATGGTCCCATATAAATTTTTATTAACTTTGCTTCGGTAGTTTTTGCGTTTGCCTCGAAAATACGTTTTTAATCCACTGTTTGTACCTCGATGATACCTATGCTGCTGCTTACTGTCACTGTCGATTACATAGCAAGTAGTGGTTTACGAATTGGTGTGGGGTATGTACCTACTATAACTAAAAAGAGAAAACTAAAAAACTGATTTAAAAATAAAGACACCGACTTCCAAAATTAAAGTTATTTTTCACTTTGTAGTGTTTTTTCGTTTTTTTTTTTTAGTTTTTTAGGTAATAAAGTTAGTGTACTTTTTCCTTAAATTTTTATTATTCCCTTTTTATTCAAAACGTGTTAATTGCCTAATGTATGTTTGGAATTGTCGATCCGCCCACAAACAAATTAACTTCGTGTGAGTCGCCTATAGGAAATATAAGATTATTTAAAAGTGACGAGTAAATTCCTGCGAATCTTCCACAAACTTCCTTTTGGTGAGTAGGTAATAATTTTATTCTAAATCATTCTTATGTAGAAAGTGATATTTTTACTTACGTTAATTCAAAGCCCACCTGCATGAGCGAGTGCCTCTGTACAAAATTGGGAACTAAAAGTGTACCTATTGATAATACTCGTTTCCCATTGCGTTCACGCAGCGTCGGTGTTTCGGTAATTCGGTGTGGAAAAATGGTCGAATGCCCGAATGGCCGGTAGCGAGTGCGGCTCTCATTATATCGAATGAATCGGCGAAGAGCATAATGGTGGGCCGCGTGCATGGCAAATTATATGCCCGCCGATGTCATTGTGATAAATAATTCACTCGCTCGTATCCTCGTCTGAACCCGGTTCACTGCGAGGGTAAAGCTGTTGAGTCGTAATTATGGAATGTTGTCTATTCTTTTAATTGACGTCTTTTTCTTTCAATATTTATTAGAAGAAGGTATTTAGTTTATTACTCCGTGATTCTCTCCCCAACATCTTTTCTACAAAAGTTAGCTGATTCTGGTGGACACTGTAGAGATTCGTGTACCTATACCCTTCAACAGAGACTTCCACGTGCAACCTGTTGCCATGTATTCAGTACATGATTCTGAACCCCTGAGTTGAAATATTTCGTCGGTAATTAAAATAAAATAGCTGTTCCATACATTTTGGCTGTCTAGGTTTATTGCACTTTTGTATAAAATTGCAGATTTATTTCCGCTTTAACCATGTTCATTATAAACGTTGATTGTTAACACACACACACACACACACACGCACGCACGCACGCACGCACACGCACACGCACACGAACAAACGCACACACACGCACACACACACACTCACTCACACACGCACACACACACGCACAAACGCACACATACGCACACACACGCGCATACACGCATATCATCATCTCATGATGAGATGATGATATGCGTGTGTATGATGATGATGATATGATGATGATATAGCTGAATCGAAAATAAAATGGTAATACGTAGGTACTATTACCATTTTATTTTCGATTCAGCTATTAAGGTGAATCTAGTCGACATTTTTTCCATACAAACTTCGGGAGTGTATTACTGCACTGCTCGACAATGTACAGATGCCAGCTGGTCAAGCTATCCAAAACTGTCAAATTTTCCCAATTGAACATGAACCTTATCTTATTGTATTAAAGTTCAAAATCTATAAAAAAAAATTGACAGATTGGGGTAGCTTGATGTGCTGGCGTCTGTACATTAAAAATTAAACATGTTATGGTTTTGTCTCATTATTAATATTGTCTGCGCGGAAACAATACTAAAATGAATAGGCGTTAAAAAGTTAGAAGCCAGCAAAGATTGGTTTTTCTTGCTAATTTAACCTAACTTTGGGCGTGTTTAAGTAATAAAAGAAGTGTAAAATCTCGAAAACCAAGTCGGTACCGACAAAACTCAAATATCGAAAAGTTCAATACACTTTATTGGTCATTGATTTATGCAGTGGTTTTATCATGAAACCCGATCTTCCGAAGGATTTTTCTAAAAATGTTACACGCCTGTTTTACTATAAATGATCCTGCATCTCACTCAATACCGTTGTGCGTGTAGGCTAGCGCCTAACTGCTCATCACTGATACTCCCTTTGTCGGACACGATTCCTGGTGAGACAGCGTGCTTTTTAGCCGGACTCACCACTGAGTTCGAGCGCGCGACTAGATTCCCCAAGTGCTCTAAGTAGTGAAAAGAGAGTTAACCTCGCACAGTTGCTTGCGACGCACGACAAAACTAACCAATTTGAACAGCGTTTGCAAAATAAATCCATTTCAATTAAAAAATATTATTTAAAATATATTATTTAAAAGTGTCCATTCGCCCGTTTTGGGCGGTAATATCGTGCGAATCGACTCATAAACCGTTGATTTGAATGAGTTCATATAACTGACGAACTGTGTTAGACAAGTAAAGAATTGACTCAAAACACTGACTCCTTACAATATTTGTTGATAAATGGAAAGATAAGTGGTATATTTTACACCGGCGCGCGGCGATGCTACAAATTGATACCAGTGGTTCACCCGAGTATTTTATTGTTGATCTCGCCAATGTGTGCGTGTATTAAAACCTCTATCTAACACGTTTATATAGATGCAGTATCACGGCGCGCACCGATCGTAAATGTCATCTGAAAATTTATATTCATTACGATTAGATAGCAGTCCACAATGGCCAGCCCATTGTTGGCCCTGTGTACCACCTGATCGATGTATGATATTGCATTTTTATAGGTGACGCCCGGACCGGCTATCTCCTATACGTTTTTATAGATTTTCAGACTACCGAACGGAGGGATCAGGACGCTGTGTAGTTTCTCTATGACCGCACATTAAAGCTTTTATGACTAGCTAATTTATACATCGCCCACCTAACTACAACCTTTTTCATACCAAGTATAATGTTACGTAAAATCTAACATTATAGGTATAAATTGCGTTATTAATTCATAGTACCTAACGGAACAGCTTTATATTAACACAATAAAAGACAAAGGCGTACCTATTAATTATTTAATGATAACTTACCTTAAAGAGAATTCATAGAATTAAACATAAATTTTAATGTATACGTCTTCAAAAGAATATTTATTTAATAAGTAAACGCATCGTTATTAGAATTAACTAATAAACCGATTGTTTTTAGCCAGCAATGGCGGCTGTTATAGAGAATTACATTCTTTAACAATATTATTTTATTGTTACATTGAATCAAAGTTTATGAGCTTTCCTAAGAAAAGCGCATATAACTGCTGTGAACCTCAGTCTGATCAAGAACCCGAATGCGCGGCCGCGTACGCGCAGCAATTTGCGACTCGGCTCAATATTGCCGATTTACGAGGATCCATTTCCAATTTTACGAGCTGACTGACGCGCCCATTTATACGAGAACTCCGATCCTTGGCTGCAACACTCTAGCTAGAAAGTTGTTGTGCTCAGAAACGGTAGGTCATGTTACATCGGCGGCACTCAGTCCACACGTTTAGTTCCTATTCGTTGTTACACTACTACTAAGCTGCTCTGGCGTTCAGTTAAATTTATATGACTACGAGCAGGTCTGGGGCTCGAGGGTTCTTCTTACGCCAACACAACTTACGCACAACTTTACACTTAAAATTAATTCCTGTCTCTCGTTTAAGAAAATTACTGCAACTATTAACAATTACATTAAGAAAATAATATTCCAGTGTGGTTGGATTCGCTACGCGGACTGTGTGTGTTTTAACGTTGCGCAGTGTTTGTGGAACCGGTATTTAGAGCTTTATGTGGCACCACACGTGGGGGTACATTTCATGCCGCACTTAGTCTAACACATGCAATGCGCTTTCGCGGAAAGCTAGCTGCGTTGTGGTTTTGCGATGAATAATCGCATACAAAACCGTCTCACAATGGCCAATGCGAGTGTTTAAATGCCCTATTAAATCTTACGGCCTGCGTAGGATTCTGTGGGATTCAATTACGCTTTGTGCGCGATGAAAGGCGCCGGAGTTGTACGTGTAAAGTGAGCCGCGAGCCGCGGGAACACATCCCGACACCTCGCCCTCAATGAGCCCTGTCACAAAAGGTGCAAACGAAATAAGAACACGGCACACAACACGTATCGCGCCGGGGGCAGATTGAATAAATGCTAAATTAAATAAGAGCAAATAAAACCGTCCATTAATGAGTAAAAGCGTCTCGGATAATTCGAGTGGCGTGACATTCACGACAAAAGGTTGGCTCGGTCGCCACCGCCGTGTCTCGCCCGCTCCCCCGGGTGAAATGCTGACGACATAGATTTGAGCCGGATTATTTGATTGTGTAAGAAATGAGTTTGCTCTCTAATGTATTGTTAGGGATTTACGCATAGTTGCAGCACGTGGAGACGTATGAAGAGCTTAACATTTGATTTGGGTTTTATTTTACGTCTATTGTAATTGTATTAAATAAGTGCCTCGTGTGGTAAACATTGATTTTCTTTGTGTTTGTATTGCGTACTATTATAAAGTAACTTTTTCCACATTACTTTGTATGGGTCACAATCCCATGAACTCGTATTAGCAGTGTAGTTGACTTTTATTGCGACACAACTGTCGTGCATTGATATACTTTAAAATACATCTGTTTTGATACTTTGTAACGTGTTGACATTATGGTGCCTTAAACAAATAAAAATATTAACATAATCTTATCACATAATTACAGCCGGAGTGTACGGTATGGGCGTATTAAAATTATTATCGACACTTGCTCCCCGAACGTTCGGAGCAACATAAACAGAACGTTTTCTATTCGGGAACCAATTATCATTTACATATCATAGACGAGGCACCGACACTCGCGGCACGCAGCCGGGGTCAATACATTTACACTACCACCAGTTTATGATGGCACCTGACTCCGCTTGCTATCCGTCAATGGTTGGACGGCTTAGGAGAAATGTGTTCAAGAATTTAGAGGTCTCATTTAGCTGGACGCACCAAGCTAGATTGGTATATAGATGCATATGTGTGGTATGTGAGTACCAAAACAAGACGGCTAACCAAATCGCTTTTGTTAAGATTTTATCTCACCGTTAAATACTTCTAACCATTATAGTATATCGAGCGACTCGTTTAAACCTGCGGCAACCAATTATGCTTGTTACCATTGGGATAGTGTGATTTGGGAAGGTGTGGAAGTATCTGGGAAGATTGGACCCGGCTTGTTGTTTTATCGAAATTGCTTTTAGTTTTATGGTAAGGGTTGGGGATTTCAGATAAAGACAATGTAGAGCATAAACAAGATCGTTTAAATAAAGTGTAGTGCTGCAATTGCAACAATGTTTGTCAATTGTCATGTAGTTCGCAAACTTTTACATGGCTGTGTTTTAGCATCTGAACTTTTTTAGTTATATTTTCTCGTATAAATGTCATTTAAGGTGGAAGCGCCAAAGTTTCCCGTGAAATACAAATGTCCTTTCTTTTTTTTGCAATTTGCAGGCCAGTGTCACTGTGACAGTTTGTATGTTGAACATAGTATGATTGACAACCGTAACACGTACATAGAAAAATAAAGAAAGAAAAAGTATTTATTGTGACTCACACAGGAAGATCACATAGGTACTAAACTAAACACACAATCGTACAAAAAATATAAAAAGCAAACTTGAAAGTCAAAAAATCAAAATAAAACAGAAAGTCCTGCACGAGGCCAAAAGGCTCCTACCTCAGCATGATGCTGCGACATTTAAAAAGTTTCGCAGCGCTGGTATTCTGATAGGGCCCGAGCGATGTGATGTCACGGGCAGTTACAGTATAAATAAATAATCAGTATTAAAGATAGATATAATGTAATATGTTAGCGAATAAAACAAAAAACCGTCAGCGCCAAACGTGAACTCATTATTTGTCAATGCCTTAAGTGTCTGAAGCACTCTGTGGCATCCCTGTGACAAGCAAAGGGTTGCAGGCGCCGACATCAGGTATAGAAAATCAATAAAAAAACATACATTAATACAACGCTCATTTAATCCTAGTTCATGGAATTAAATGAACTTAGACGGTTGGTTTGATGATCTTAGGGCCGATTTTTCAATCCTCAGATAAAAGTACCAATAGCTAACTAGAGAGTAAAGTTATTAGACTCTTTATTCGTCGGTTAAGTGGTTGTCAATTTTTCAAATGATATTTAACCAAGCAATAACTAACCGACCGAATATCTCATCTGTGAAAACGCTAACTTCAGGGAGGTGAAACAAATATACAGAATAAGCGAATGTTAGAACGGGACGGACTAAACGTGATTCAAACAGATGGCAGCGTCGTCATTTCACTTTTCAAAACGTTACGAGGTTGTAAGTTTGACTGTGTGGTGTTTTTATTTGTGATTTCTGAATTGATAATAATGGAAAACAAAAAGAGGGAGCGTTCAGCAAACTTTAATAATGCTGAGGTTCAATTATTTGTGAGTTTAGTAGAGAGGTTTAAGAAAATAATATAAAATTAAAAGACAACACAAATACACTGGTTTCTGAAACAAAATGTATTTTTTTAGTAGGTAAGGTACCGTGCTTATTTAATTACGTTGTTCAAGTCAATACCAATAAACATATGTGTTCAAGCTTATAAAAACTGATCTTTGTGTCTTGCTCTTGATTTTATCTTTTACCAACAACAGCAAATATTGCACTGATACTTTGGTAAGTCTGAATCGACGATGGAATTCTGTTGAATCCCACGCGTTAAACTGTTCGACCCTCGGTCTTACAATTCTTTCTTTTCTTTCACTTGGATTAACATATTCATTTATTATGGCTTCTTCCTCAATTGCCATGTCGTTAATACTATCTAAAATATCCATTTCTTAATATTTATTATAAACCACGAAGACTAGCCTCAAATTTAGTAACGTCAAAGTCATTTAACAATGGAATAAGCGGTTAACTGGCCGTCAAAGAGGCAAATAGATTTATTCCTCAGTTAAGTGAATTATTCGACCAATAAAGCCTATCTGACGATTGAACAACAGACTTTTTTGCTATCTATCGAATAAACCCTATCTGTCTGTTTAACTGAGGATTGAAAAATCGGCCCTTAATGATTATAATTCTGTAAACCAATATTTGTTAAGAGGGACAGGGCGTCCGATTAACCATACAAATATATTCCCCTTTTTTCTTCCTGAATAATGCCTCTAGAGCAATTTTTTTTATAAATTCAAGGTTTGCTGTAAACACGTCCATGTCATTTTCTTTTTTTCAGCAACTAATTAGTAAAGAAAATTTGACCCTCTAAAAATTACCAAAAATGCCCTACTTTTACCGCCGTGATTAAAGGACTATCAGATAAATTAGAAAAGTTTTTATCATAAAAAAAGGAACCTAAACATATTCTTTCTTAAAATGTTAATGTAAAAAATAATTGAATCGGCTCAGTTTTCGAGGAGAAAAAAGGGAAATAAGAAACGTCAATCTCGTCAAAAAATTTGTGATAATTTCGGTCTGAGCTGCAGCTGTCCTTATCACACACTACGTGGGCAGACTTACTAACAGCGACGGCAATAGTTTCTTCAACCTATTTTTCAAATTCCTCGCAGGCCCCGTCCCCTCTTAAGATCGCGAATGATATTTAAATCAATATGTTACCTGACAATACGGTCGCTCCCAACCCCGCTTACAAGTCGACGGTGAGCCAACCAGGCTTCCGTATACTAGGCGCTTTGTGGAGAAAGTTTTTTTTATATTTTGAATCATACTATATCTTGGTTTTGGCGCCCCCTGAAACTACCACCCAGGGCGAGAACCCCGGATTGCCCCCAGATCCGGGACTGCATCCACCTTAAAGGGAAACTTTTTATATTATTAACTATGTTATAAACTTATAAGTTCATAACAGTACCAGGTGTATTAGACTTGTTTGTTCGTTGATAGCCTCTTTACACACTTACCGACTCGAGTGGGTATCAATAAGTAATTAAAGAAACCTCTCGGACCACTTAAGACCAAACAAAGCGATTCTATTGGTCGTTTTACGCCTCGTCCACTACATTTGTTTAGGCGAGAAATGTACGGGCTATTATAACAAGGCGTGACGAATTCATGTATTAAACCGTTCATGTTTCAATTGAATGAGTTTTTACTAGGAATTATAAATAGTTTTTTTGTGTGTGACCTTGAAACGATTCGTGTTATTCGCGATTTATGTCGAACGTCTGTCGCCTATGACTAATTCTTAAAATGATTATTTATTTGACCATTTATGCACACACATATAAACAGATAAAAAGAAAGGATCGGAAAAATATAAACAAAAGTGATGCTTATTTCTAAAGAAATCTCTTTCAGCATACAAATCGCAGAACGATTCACTAATTGAAATATAAACATACGATATAAGAATATACTTACATTAATAAATACTTCTAAAATAAGTATCACTAAAATATGTATTCATAATCTAGCCTATATGGTTCCCACTGCTGGGACACAGGCTTCCTCTCGGTGTGAGGGAATGGTCCATAATCCACTACGCGGGCCCAGTGCGGGTTGGTAGATGTTACATGTCTTCAAATTTTTCGGTTCTAGGACATGCTGGTTTCCTCACTTTTTTTTCCTTCACCGTTTTGGGAGCAGTGGTGGTGAAATAATTTCACAAAGTAAAGCGCCTGACTGCGTTCGAATATATGAAGTACCTACTCGCAAATCACGGCCGTTACCACTGGGCTAAGTCAAAGTCAAAGTCAAAGCATTTATTTCAAATAGGCACTTAAAAGGCACTTTTGAACGTCAACATTTACATTAAAATAGAATTGATTCTAGTCGCCCCTTCCAAAATGTAGTTTCGTATGGAGAAGAATGGGCAAGAAACTCCACCGTTACTCTTTTAAAATGTTTCAAGTACAATATTTACATTCATTATATGATTATGTGTGAAAACGATGCACCCAGAATAAAATTACCATACCAAAATGGGTAAAAAGAATCAAATTGAAACAATACAGATAAATTAATTCTGTGATAGATACATGGTGTTCACACATTTACAAACATTGTAAAATTAAGTATAGGTATGATTTTCCTACAATATTAACAAGTAATGAGTCAGTGTGTGAGTTAAAATAATTACTGAGTGTAAATCAATGTCATAAATATAATTAATTATATGTACAATTCAATTAGCAACCAGTTTGATTTTGTCTAGACTCTAGATTGTCCTATGGAGCAGGACCAGCATGTTTCCAAGCATTCTTATCTTGGATATAATCCTCTAATTTGTAATACGCTAGTTTACAAAGTTTACTTTTAATGTGAGCTTTAAATTTCCTTTCATTTAATTGCAATATATCACAAGGTATTTTGTTGTAACATTTAACACAGTACCCCATAAAAGATGTATGTACTTTAGCTAATCTGAAAAATGGTTGATCTATTTTGTCTTTGTTTCTAGTATTAAAATTATGTCTATCACTTATTTTATTAAAAAGATGTAGATTTTTTCTTACATACATAATATTTTCATAAATGAATTGGCAAGGTACCGTCATAATATTAATCCTTTTAAACAGTTCCCTGAGGGATTCGCGGCGACGTAGATTATAAATGGCTCTGACAGCTCTCTTTTGCAAAATAAAGATGGATTCAATGTCAGCGGCCCGACCCCACAGTAAAATGCCATACGACATAATGCTGTGGAAGTAGCTAAAATAGACCAATCGTGCGGTTTCTACATCTGTTAACTGTCTGATCTTTCTAACAGCATAAGCGGCCGAGCTTAGCCGCCCCGCAAGAGATGTTATATGAGCTCCCCATTGTAATTTCTCGTCTAGCGTGATTCCCAGGAACACCGTTTGATTAACAAATTCCAGTTTTTCTCCATTCAATATGATGTCACATTCGCTACTTCTAACATTTGGTAATTTAAATCTAATGCATTTGGTTTTTGTGCCATTTAGTACCAAATTATTTACCGTAAACCAATCTTGGACCTGAAGAATAGAGTTATTCACGTCGTCAAGATTTTGTGAACGTCGGTCTATTTTAAATATCAATGATGTGTCATCTGCAAATAACACCATCTTCGGTTGATTTAGAAGTAAATAGGGTAGATCATTAATGTAAACTAAAAAGAGGAATGGACCCAATATTGAACCTTGAGGAACGCCCATTGCCATTTCAGACCCTAATGAGTTTACGCCGTTTACTTGAACTTTAACTTTTCTGTCTTTCAGGTATGATCTTAGTAAATTAAGAGCTGTATTTCTAACCCTATAGTGCTCCAGTTTCAGCAGAAGTGTCTCATGATTTACGCAATCGAACGCCTTGGAGAGGTCGCAAAAGATTCCAATGGCATCTTTTGCTTCTTCCCAGGCGTTAAAAATGTTCTTTATTAGGGTGACACCAGCGTCGGTGGTACAACGAATACGCTACCATTGCCAGGAGCCTTACCAGGAGCGGGAGAAGTTATTTGATGATTTCCCACCCAAAAAAAAAAAAAAACCATTGCTCTGCCAAAATATATACATAATTAGCTGTTGCCCGCGGCTTCGCCCGCGTGGAGTTTGAAAAGTATCCCACGGGAACGTACTACCGGAATGAAAACTATCCTGTGTTAATCCAGCTTATAAACTATCTGTGTGCCAAATTTTATCCAAATCCGTTCAGCCGTTTTTTCGTGATTGAGTTACAAACATCCAAACATCTTCACAAACTTTTATGTTTATAATATTATTAAATATATAAGTAGGAAGTAGGATTAAATTGTAATATTAAATACATAATAAGCAACTATGACAAAGTGGAATTATAGTGTTCTTTCACTCTTCTTTTAAAAACTGGCAATTTGGCAGTCCGTAATGTCAGGTGGAAGTGAATTTCACAACCGAACTGCGTGCACAGTGGAGGAGTAGGAGTAGAAGTCGGTTGAGTGGAGAGGGGATTTAAGGAGATTTCAAAGATGCGACCTGCTAAGTGCATCAGAAGGATTATATTTACCCATGTATGTATGTATTATTTATAGACCTGCTGTCTTGTATGCATCAGAATGTTGGGGCCACAAAAGGGTTGAATGAAAGGCAATTGCTTGCAGCTGAGATGAGATTGTTACGAGGGATGTGTGGTGTTACAACAATGGATAGAATAAGAAATGAGTACATAAGAAGAAGCCTGAAAGAGGCACCGATATCTGAAAAGTTATGTAGAAATCGGTTGTCACGGTATGGACATGTGATACGGAGGAATGAGGAAAATGTCGTGAGGAAAGTTTTGAGTATGAATGTCGATGGCTATAAGAGTAGGGAGAGACCAATGAAACGATGCATGGACTGAGTGAATGATGATATAGTTAGAAAGGGTGTGACTACGGAGATGACGACTAATAGAGATGTGTGGTAGAAAAAACATGTTGCGCCGACCCCAAATAAATTGGGATATGAGCAAGGAAATGACGATGTATGTATTATTTATATGTCTGTATGTATTAGTATAAATATAGTGGATACTTAATAGACGTCTATCTCATCTAAGATTTGCTGACGATATAGCTATCTTTGGTGAAACTGCAACAGAATTAGAAAAAATGCTTCAAAGTCTCGCCAAAGAAAGTAAAAAGGTGGGATTAGAAATTAATACAAACAAAATTAAAATAATGACTAATAATATCCAGAAACAAATAAATATAGAAAGGAAGGAAGATAGAATATGTCAGTGAATATATCTACCTCGGATAACTAATAACATTCGACAACGACAGAAACGGAAAAGAAGTAGACAGAAGAATAAATACAACATGGAAAAAATATTGGGCACAGAAGGAAATCTTGAAAGGGAAATACAGTATACAGAAGCTAAAAAAGATTATAATGGATGCATGTATTCTGTCGTGCTTAACATATGCAAATCAAACTTGGACATTCAATAACAGGATTAAAAACAAAATCCTGTCATGCCAGCATGCGCATGCCATGGAAAGAAGTATCCTAAAACTGAAGAGAATTGACAAAACACGAAATGCTGACATACGCAATAGAACTAAATTCACAGTTTCACTGCAACATGCTCTGGCCCTAAAGTGGAAGTGGGCAGGTCACTTAGCTAGATATCAAGACAAAAGATGGACGATACAAATAACGAAATGGCTTGGTCCCGCTGGAAAAAGACAAATAGGACGGCAAAAGAAAATATGGGCAGATGATATTATAAAAATAGCTGGGAAAACTGGATGAGGAACGCTCGAGATAAAGAGAAATGGAAAATGATGGCCGAGGCTTTTACCTTATAGGGGGCCATACATTGAACAATTTAACTATTGTAAGGATAAATAAAGCTATATTATTATATGTATTAGTATTTATCTTTGTATTTTATAGTTTGTTCCGAGAAACCTATCCCGTATGTTGCACCTTCCATGTTTTGTCTCTGCATCACACTAAGGTTGACTGGTAGAAAATGCGTCAGGCATTATTTCCTCCTTAGTACCTACAGTATTTTTTTACTTGTGAATAAAATTTCAAGGATTTGGGGGAGGGCTCACACAGACAGGAGGCCTGTTTCCCAGCAGTGGAAACATTAATTATGCTATGCTATGGGCAGTGGGACAGAGCAGGCTAATATTTTTTGTAAATAAATAAGTAATATTATTTTATAATACCCAAATATTCCAAACTAAATCTAATCTTGTTACTTACATCATCTGTACCCATAAATTAGCTATAAGCACAAGTTACCCAACATGTTCAATTTATTAAGAATTACGGTCCAGTTACAACACAACACGTGATAGGTCCGTAGTCATTTTCATAATTGTAGTAGCTTTTATGTCGAAAAGAGGTTAATGCAAAGTACATTCGTCTCACGACGTGACTAGATTATTATCCGTTAATTTCAAGATACGTAGTTAAAACAAATAGCTTCGTTGAAATAATAACTGCCTGTGAACATAATTGAAATAAGAATTTGATAATCAAATTAATCTCATGCAGGCAACTTAATTATCGTTGTTGCTTATAACAGCGTATAATTTGCGTCAAAATTGTTTCGCGTCCAATGAAGATCGTTAGTTTGGTGAGTCACAACGGAACACATTATAATCCAGCACGTGATATTGTTTGGTTTCGTAATAGCAGTACAAAATAACAGGTTGGCTCATAACGTTAACGAGAGAGATTAACACTCGTATTTATAGTGAAGCTTAACCGCTCCGTCAACATCGCCGGAGCTGATTTTGCGAACATCTTTCGTGCACCGTTATGTTTTAACAGTACCGCCTTTTAACAACCAGTCGAAAAAAAGTTAATTTGATACCAAAATTGCGTGGGGAATGTGTCTGTTGGGACCATTATTTTGATTGTTTTTAACACGATTGTTTTAATTAAGATTTTCCTTTTAAACATTTTAGTTAAAAGAGTTTCATTGGTTTTTACAACAATGGAATAAATGTTTCCCAGCATTATTTTTACTAACATAAAAAAAATACTAATATAATTAATTTTATTTAGTTAATAATGTTACTAGTGTATTTATACTTTTTTTATTGCATACATAATGTTAACATATTAGACAAAGTGCTGTATGTAGAGCAAGCTCCACTTATACTATGGATACGGGCGAGGCGGGCACCTCGTTGAACTCTTTCGTATGGCGGGCGCGGGCTCCGTGCCCGGTTTTTTCCCCTCGCGCCTCTAATGAGATTTAAGTCCAAACATCGAGAACGGTTATAGAGGAACATTACACGCTCTAGGATATTAAAATGAGACAAATTTATTGCCGCTCTCCGATTATACTTTCGATAAACGCGCAGACCGGTGATTATGATATCTAGTGGTTTAATCGTACGATCGATACGGAGTCGCGTTCCGTTCTACACTAAACCAGTACTAATAAAAAAGAAACTAGTTACGGGCGGGTCGTATCCGACAGTTTACGTTGGAAAATCAACAAGGTGCTATAGTGTGCCTATAAGTCGGAACCGCGGTGCGTTATCGACTCAATCGGGCTCGAACAATGCATCGAATGTTTCAATATAGCTCCGACAGCATTTTTAACGTTTCATCGGTGCTGTAACAATCGTAAAATAAATTCTCTACGCCTTCTCAGAGCCCTGATTAATGTTGTACACAGCGCGGCGTCTCGTTTTTTTTTCTTCACCTGTGTGTTATTCTCTAGCTTAATTTATGGAGGCTGGTGACTGAGCGCGCGACTTGTGTTTGAAGCTGCGATTTTTCATTGTTTCTATACCTAGAAGATGTTTGCTGACATCCGTAACGGTCCGTTAAGTATATACGACACGAAAAAATTTAAGTGTATAATTACATATTTTGACGAGTAACCAATTACCATGACATTGCGAATTTAAAAATTAGAGGCTTGTTATACTACTGACATGTAAATTAATTTTCTGTCACGCATTTTGACATGCGTGTGTTGTAGAAATTATTTGCTGTTGTCTATGGTGTCTTATTAGATTTGTTTGAAGTGCGTTGGTCTTTGCTGACCGCAGCATGCGTTTGCTCGGGGTCTGCGGCCGCGCAGAGCATTACCCTCGTCGGGACGGCTGGATGCATCGAGCTAAGAAACTACAGACGGATATTTTTTGCCTTTAGCATCAATTCATGTACGAATTGTTTCAAGAAATTGAAATAAGAGACTCTTTTGAGACGTTTTGCATGTCATTTATAAATTAATTGCTTTCTAGACAGTAATGGCATGGTAAATGATTTTATTTCTGCAAGAAGGTTTATACAAACACTTCAATCACACGTCAAAAATAGATGAGGTCGGCGTTTTCTATCTGACTTATCTGAGAAGAAAGGCCGAAACAAACTCAGAGGTCATTACAATGGATATTTCAAAATAAGTAAAACAGATTTTGATACCTATAAAAGGAATAATCACATAGTAGGCTATCGCTTCATATTTTTCTTTGCAAGCGAGAATCGATTTAATAATCGATTTACTATGGCTACTCGTGAGCGATCATTATTCAACGCAGTTGCGATACTCAAATAAGCAATGAATCCTATACATTATTACCGTATACCGCCTTTATGGGGGCATTGATATTCCTTGAACTAAGAAATATACTATAAGCTACAAACGCAAAAGGTTTGAGGAGTTAGAGGTGTGTTTGTGACCCAATCAGCTTATCCCATTCAGAACTACAGGGGTACCTAAAAATATATTATTTTAGGCCATATGTTTAATATAGTCTTAATTAAAAATTAATTTAGCCTGTATTTGTGAAACCTCTTAACAGAAAAAAATTTACTAACTCAGAGCTATTCGATTTTTCTAATTAAATCCAGATTGAGAGAGACAGAATGGTAAAATTTTATGACCATAGCAATGGAAGGCAAAATATTGTCTCTACAGGCGGCACGTAAGTGTCAGAGCCTTCCTATCCTGGTAGAGATTTGACGCAAACCTACTCATCACACAAATGAAACGAAGCGGCGACGATCAAAGTTATTGAATTATCTAATAAATCGAATTCTTTATCACCGGCATTAACTTCACGTATGCATTGAAATTCGCTGAAACTTGCTCAACGAAGAATAAAAATATAGCTGGATCTTTATAAGCAAGATCCAGTTGTGAACAGACTTTTCCGCAAAAGACGAACAGTTTAATGCAATATTTACTGTACAAAAATATTTTAGTCTGATCCTATACAAAGGAAACTAAAATGTTTTAGTAATGTGTGTCAATCAATATAATCCAAGCTCAGCATCCAAGCCAAATGCAATGTTTTCATCAGACTTTCGTTTCCTAATAATATCCCCGTTAGAATGTAGACTAATTGGGAAAATTCGGAGATGGTTACCTATTAGAATTTTCCTGACATTTTTGTTACTTGGATATTTAATAAATATGACATGTTGTTGCCCATGCCCGGTGAAATTAACAATACGAAAAACTAAATGCAAGTATCCTCAAACGTTCTGTTAGTACATCTAATTGGAAAAAGATCCATATCCAAAAGTGAACGTCGTTAACTGTACCAGTAAGTACTTAATAACTTCATAAAAGAATTTCAGCAGCTCCATCGATAATGATTCCCAACAATAAAATCAAGTCTTGTGGCTGTAAAACGCTTGTAAATCCAATTGGCGTACGAGGTGTTAACGCGCTATCCTTTTGTTCGAGCAAGGCTTGAAGCGTCGGGCGTCCAGTTGCTTCGTACGCGCCTGCTTAGGTGTGAGCCGAGGGCTCGTTACCTCAGATTGAAGGGCCGCGGTCGTCGGCCGGATCCCCACTGATCCTGTGGCAAAAAACTTCTCATGCCCACGCCTACCCACTTAGCCACGTACCTATAGCTATGAGTTCTCATTTCTATGGAATGTTGAACAGTGTGCAGTATACGTGTATGCAGTTATTGATAGCAGAGTTATAGGGTAAATGGGGTTGGTGGTAAATGGAAATGTGTTTATTTTCTAGTATATTTTATGCTGGTTTGTAACACAAAGTTAAAATGTATTCTGTTGTATACATTTTTGTTATTTTCTATCACATCGTCATTCTCCTGCCCCTATCCCAAATGAAGACCTTATTTCAAAAACCACCTTTGTCAATTTCATGTTATGAGTTAGTTACGCCACGCAATTTGCTTTTATTCGTTGTACCGATTCTTCTTATGAAGAATCGGTACAACGAATAAAAGCAAATTTCTCGTGACTTAAACTTGTTTTTGAAGAAATATAATCAGAAAGCTTACAAATTCCTCTACCAGATGGTGTAACTAACTCATTATATGGAATTGATAAAGGTGGTTTTTGAAATAAAGTCTTCAATTCATTTCGGGTTTGGCGACATTTATTTTTCTTCCTTACTTCTCTATTAGTTGTCATCTCGGTAGTCACCGCCTTTCTAACCATATCATTATTCACACAATCTATCGATCGTTTCATTGGTCTTCCCCTACCCTTATAGCCATGGACATTAATACTTAAAACTTTCCTCACAATAAATTCCTCATTCCTCCATATCATATGCCCATTATTTTCAATCAAAAACCAACTTGAAATTGTCAGACACAGCTTCTTTATTTCTATAATAACTGGTTGATAAATCAAGAAGTTGGACAAAGTGAGGACCAATAATTTATTCTTAATCGGTTATAGTTGTTGTAATTCTGGCTTTAATTACTTCACAGCGCCAAGCAGTTGTTATTACAAAAATAAATAATATTAAATAAACCTTCCATACCTTTTAAGTCATTTTCAAAGTGTTAACAAGCTATTAAGTTTTATTTATTTTGTGTTATATGGTAATTATTATTGTCATAATCACACAATAGGACGAATTTATGTGTAAAATATGCCTAGATTCATATTTGTACAAAGTATCACTTACGGAGTATTTGGTTTCATGCGTAGGCTTCACTTAATTTTGCACATTCTTGGTAATTGCTGAGTTTGTCCTATGTAAATATCGGCCTTTTTTACTAGCATGTATCTAAGTAATTACTTCATGTATGTAGAACATTAGAATCTGTAGTAATACGTTCTTGCACGTAATGTACGTGGGAAATTATTAAGAATTCTTCACTTTTATTTGGTTTTAATGACTATCCTTTTAGGTTATTCTATTTCATTTGAGATGCAATTAAAGTTTCATTTGATTGCATTAACATTTACTCATTATACTTAAGTTTTGCTCTAAGTAAGAGGTATAAAAATATTTAATCATTACAAAAAGTGTTTTCATAAAAACCACCACGTTTGCTATTTTTAGCTGATGTTCAATTATTTACTGCAACTTCTCGATATGGTCACATTGGACATTCTAATTAAAATAAATTAATCTGGATTTCAAAAAGGAATTGTATCCATTTATATGCAAATTTTAAGTATGGGGTGAGGCCGCATAAGGTGCAAATGAAATGAGGTGGAACAATAATCTGTTGTCATCAACAATAGCACCTGGATATTGTTTTAATAATATATTTTTTTGTTTTATATAATGAAGTTGAAAATAATAGTGTTATGTAAAAGTTAGCACATGGATTAAGATTTACTTTAATCGGGTGCAATCATTATTACACACTAACCCCCATATTCATAAACGATGATTAAAGTTAAATGATGTTTAAACGTCAAAAATGTATGGTTAAACAGACGCTAATCATTACTTAACTTTAATCATCGTTTATGAATAAGGGGGTAAATGATCTAGCTAGCTTCACATAAGCAAATATTTCTGTATAGTATGAATACTGCAATGTTTTATGTTATATCTTATTTCTGATTCAAAATTAATTAAAACAATAATTGTCTTGTAAGATAAAAATATATTCTGTTTAAATGGTGGTTTTAAAATTTTCCATCTAATTTTGCTTTGAGAAATGGCTTATTGCAGAATAATATAATGTACCATGTACGTAACTAATGTTTGAATGTGTATGTTATTAATGTGATAAGGACGTGGGTTATTTTCTTCTAATGAAAGTAAAAAGAATCTTGTTATGATTGAATTGTATTTTATTTTTCATTTATATTTTTTTCCAATTTTACGCTTTTGATTATGTGTTTTCCACAATAAATATTCTTTTAGTTCAGACTAAAATACAAAATATACATTAATGTGATATAAAATGAACGCTAACTATATCTAATTTTATCACAGATTGCGGCAGTATTGCCATTTTATTTAATAGTAGTCGGCAAAATTTGCCCAACAAACACAGCCTAAATAGGCCTAACTCATACAACTATTTATTTATACATCGATTTAGTTAAGCTCAGATCACATAATATGACATTGTGATTACAACAAAGTTGTTACAACAGACCTTTTAATACCTAACGTTCTTATGAGATTATTTCTTGTAAGCTTATTCTTTAAACATCTACAAATTCAGGCGTATTTACACTACTATGACTACAAGTATTTTTAATTATGTACAGTTCATAAACGCTAACCGACTAGCCATCACAAATTTAAAACAAAACGGTCAATCCAATTTAATGTCTTTGATCACTCCATTCGCATATTTATGAAATCACTTTGTTCACTGAGAGTCACAATGGAATAGTTCACTTACACTTTACACATGGACGGACATGGTGCGAGGAGACGCACGCGGTGGCACTTGGTGAGACGTATGGGAGGGGTGTGGAGGGAGCACCGGGTGCGCGCCGTGCACGGGCGGTTGCGGCAGCATGCCCAGGTGGTTCCTGGCGTGGTGGTGCCGGTGCATGGGCAGGCCGCCGCTCACCACCGGGCTCGGCACTCCGCGACATCGCTGATTATTGCGCACATCAGGCAACGCAAACTTTAACTTTTCCCAAAACAGCCGATCGTCCGCGTGGAGACACTTATTAGTTTTCAAATACAGTCTTATGTCAGGATCTAAATCCTTTTGAGGTACTTGACCTAATAACACTACAATCAGTCTTTTTCGCCGGTCTCTAAGCACTTGATGGAGAGCCGATTTTAGCTCGTACCGCACCCACTCACATCGTAGAAAGTTTTCACTGAGCACCATGATTGTACGACGCGAAGATTCAACAGCTTGTCTTATCTTCTCTGTCACGTGGGCGGATAAGTCGCGGTAATGTAGGCAAAGTTTGTAAGATGGGTCACCGCGCTCCAACATGGATGCAAGTTCCTCCGTAACCCATACTTCATCTTTGGAACTGTAGCACAAAAATGCATCGTACATCTTCTCCGAGTCTTCTCTATCACTGGCTCGATAAAATAGTCTTACACCGAATTTAGAATGGAACCATACTCTCATTTCTTGTCTGAATATGAAAATAATCATGCTCACTAGCGACACAAATAAGAAGCACCCTAAAGTGGCAACCAGGAGTGGTATGTAGTCTTGTACTTCTTCGTTGGTGATTATTGTCCTTGTGGCAGTCAAATTTCCGTTGATACTGTTGTTAATGCTTGGCAATCCGGTGCACATAGTTCCATTTTCACTTGTAATTTTAAATCCCGTGTCTGGATCACTGTACATACTTTCGTTATAAACCGTTAATTCAGTCGTATTTCCTTTCGAGTAGATGCACTTGATGTCAGTCAGATCTGTTATTGAGGTCACTCTCTTCGTCCACTCGCGAAACATTTCAGTGTATTCGCAATCACACGACCACGGATTAAATGAAAGTGTAATTTCCGTTATCGCAGGATTGATTTGCCACACTGTCAACGTAACAAGTCTATTATGATGCAGGTGTAACACTTTCAGCCGTGCCATATGATTGAACATTTCTTTCCCAATGCGCTTGATCTTGTTATTATTGATGTGTAGTTCTCTTAAGTTGTCCAACCCATCAAATTCCTGTCCTTCGAGGACTGAAATGCTGTTAGAATCCAAATGAAGTATTTCCAATTCCTTTAATCCATTAAATGTTCTGTTGTGAACGGTCTCAATATTCGATGCATTTAAAAACAGAATCTTCAACTTCTTACGGCCTATAAAAGCGTGGCTAGGTAAAACTTTGATATCATTACCATCAAGATATAGTTCTGTGGCCTCCATAGGTATTTTTTCCGGCAACATATTCACATAAGCAGAGTTCGCACAATCGACAACATTTGCAGACCAAGACGGGTCATGGTAACAAGTGCAGTTGTTAGGGCAAGTCATTTCACAGTCGCAGGCATCGAAGTCACAGCAATGACATAGTGCGTGACAGTGAGATTCATATTTGCACAAAAACTGGTGAGGCGCTGCTTCAATCAATGCCACTTGAGCATTTCCACGACTATACAACAGTTTGCAGTTAATGCTGTCTAAATCCATCAACTTCGGCTGTGTTCTAGCTCTGTTTCCAGTGTTTATTTTTTGTAGCCAATCCATTGTGCAATCACACTCCAACGGGTTACCGCCAATGAAAAATTCTGGCACGGTTTTATCCTGTGGCACGGCAGATATTCTCAAAGAATTCGGGTCCAAACTTGTTATTTTATTCCCATACAAATCAACTCGTGTCAAATTAGGTTTTTTGAAAAACGTGTAAGATTGTACTTTCGATATAAGATTGTCATTCAAATACAACATTTCCACAGAATTTGGTATTGCACTCCCTGTTATTTCTGTTAACTTATTAGAACTGGCGTCGAAAGTACTGAGCGATAGTTGCGATTCAATCTCAAAGTAATTTCCAAGTTCAGCTATTCTGTTAGCGTGAATATCCAGCCACTGCAATCCAGTTGGGATCATTGCATAGTCGAACCATTCCAATCGGTTGTCAGAAATGTTCAACCACACCAAATTAGGCAATTTCGCGAAAAGTCCACCGATATCTGTCAAGTAATTTCCATCTAGTCGTATAGCTTGCAAATTGACGTTTGCATCGAATGCACCGGCCTCAATTTTGTGAATTTTATTTCTTGATAAATTCAGAATTTTCAGGGAAGTCATTTTGTCAAACACGCCTTTGCTGATATTGCCAATATTATTTTCAGTTAATCGGAGACCGTACATTTGTTCCATTGTCATGAATGACGCATTTTCGATGCTCACAATAAGATTTTCTCCCAAATCAAGGGTTTTCAACTGGGGTATCTCTTTCAATGCGATTGGAACTTCATCGAGCCGGTTTCCATTGATGTGCAAGTCTTGCAACGAAGAACAATTCTTTAATGCATGTGGATGTATTTTGGATATGCGATTACTGTCTATAGACAAAACAGATAGCACTTGCAAACCCATAAAAGCATAGCTCTCTATATTGGTAAGTCTATTGTTTGATAATGTTAATGTGTGCAGATTGCTTAGCGAGCTGAATACATTTTCTGGAATGTGTTCAATAAAATTGTCCTGCATTTTTAATATTTGCAAGTTATGTAAATCTCTGAATAGTGCTATTTCCATCTTTGACATCCGATTGTGTGAGAAATCCAAGTACACCAGTCTTTTTAGCCCAGAGAAAGTTGATGTATTGATCCAGTCTGATGTTAATTCGTTGAATGATAAATCTAACACTAGAAGTTGAGTTAGATCGCTAAATAATCCAGGAGCAAGTACTGTGATAGTGTTATTGTTTAGGTATATTTCTTTCAATTCTTTTGTGTCGCTGAATAGTTCAGGAGGCAAACTGGTAAGCTGATTGTCCGAGAATCTTACTGTAGTCAATGAGATAAGACCTTCTAAAGCTCTGTCAGCGATTGAATTCAGTCCATTGCCTTGGAAATATAATTTTTGCAATCTTCTCAATCCTGATAGAAGATTTGGTGGCATGGTGTCGATAACATTCCGGGAAAGATCCAAAACTAGTAGGTTGTCTCCGCATTTCTCCGTCGGGTGTCGATGTGCTGAAGAGAATTGAAAATGACTAATGTCTCTCATTCTATTACCAGTCATATTCAAATATTCTAGGTTCCTCAATGTGCACAATGCACCCTCTGGAAACACTAACATGTTGTTCTCACTCAAATCCAATCGTTCCAAGTTTTGTACGTCTCTTGAAAAGGCACTGGGAGTTATTTCAAGTGACATTGTGGACCAGTCTGTATTGTGTGTTCTTATCGTCAGGTTTCTTAATTCGCGCAGGCCTGTGAATGCGCTGTCAGAAAGGTTTCCAATCTTGCAATACTCAATAGTCAGCTCGCGTAGTTCAATCAACTGGCGGAAACTACCAGGAGCGAGACTGCTTTGGAAGAAAAGCGCGTCGCTGCATTCGAGCCGCAGTCTGACGGTTGGATGCGGTTGAATTGCACTGAAGTTTGTATTCTCCAACTCGCTGTTGATAGTTCTTAACCTACACTGTAACGCAACTCCTGAGCCATCATAATCCGTCATCCATCCGCATTCATCGGGAGCCTGGTAACGTGTTCCTGCCGATAGAGATGCACCCCTAACAGTTACAGCGGTGCTTAGCACCAATAAGGCGCACGTAAACCGTGTGAGGAACATTGTTTGGTTTTCACTGTTATCACTTAGTATTACATAGTTTTATTTATCATCGTTTCGCACTATTATTCCACTTCAACATCGCATAATCAGCGCACTAGTTCATTTTATTTCGCCTCGCAGTCGAATACTTCACTAGTCGAACCGGCCACTTAACTCGTTTCTCGCGAGAACACTAATTGGATGGGATCGTGCGTCCGCAACCTACTGAGTCGTGGTGCACGTGACGCGACCGACCACGCAGAGGTCTGGGGTGGAACTGAGTCGCAGTCGAACCTGCGGTGCGCTCGCGCACAAGGCCGCGCCGGTTCACGCGTTCCAACAGGTAAATTCACGCCTAGAGCTAGAACGTATTAAGCGCCTTCAAGATTGTTTCGCGGTTGGCTCTATCGGTTTTGCCACAAAGCTTGTCAGAAAAATACACTGAACACACACAGATACGTGTGGGGCACACCACCATAGATCGAAACCGCTTTTTTGTGGTGCTGGAGCAAGCTTTCATACGGTGTGTGTGAGCAAGACAGAGGGATGGTAGCGGGGTAAGGCGCGCATAGTTTGGTGGGGGCTCGAGGCAGCTGGCCAGGTAGTGCGCGGGCGCACTGCCACAGTCGCTGCTTGTTAACACTCCCGTTGATAGAATTGTATTGCAGACATTTGATGACTGTTGACATTTTGTTTACTCACTATCGCTAATGAAATTAATGGTAGGTATTAATTATCGTGCTAACATCAGACTCCTTTTATGGATCCTTACAATGTTTCGTGTTAAAATAACATGTTGCTGGGAATTACTTTAGCGAATTTGGGTTTGTTAAATTGGATTAAAATACTAAAACATTAAAAATGGTTTTACCTCTGTGGAAGCTTTTATTACACATCTTATTGGAATGCTTACAGTGTAAGCCTCTTCATTATTGCATTACATTGTTTAGCACCAAAAGGCATAAAGTATAAGTAAAGCCACATTTTACTAAGATTTTTTTTACTAACATTTAAAATGGTTTCAATTATATATTGATAATAATTAATTATTTTCAAACCAGCGATTCTGTTCAGAAATTCTTCTTTAAACTCTAACGTTCATTTTGTCCCAAGCTTTTTCACTATTGCATTGTTTAGCACCAAAAACATTAAGTTTAGTTACGCTACATTTTATTTAGACGTTTTTGACTAACATTTAATTTAAAAGGGGTATAAATTATATATTGATAATGATGAATAAGTCTGAAAGCATTTATTCTGTTCAGAAATTCTTTGAACTCTTACGTAATTTAGTTCCTATGTCGCCTGAGGGACTAAAATGTTTTGCAAAAGCTTCTGAACCGTGTAATATTATTGAAATGCGCTTAAACGGTAGGAAATAACATTGATTTAATTTCATATTAAATGTTTCCTGCGTTCAGCACGCGAGAACTTTGATTCCTTTGTATATTAGTTGTCGAGCGAAATTGCCCTTTCCAGGTAACCTCAATCTAATCACGCTTTAATTCAGTTAAACGATTTTGATATAATTCCCGCCGTTGAGTTCCAAACCTCTCATCAAATTAAACATCTGCACATTATGCATTTTGTGTAGCCGCCAATTTGTCCGACGCCATTTGATTTAACAAACTGTGTTGGGCCTAATATTACAATACTTTCATGATTTATATATATACCAATTACCTAAACGTTTTTATTCCTTACGTATTATTATGAGTTCTCTTTCTTATTTTTCTCGTATTCGAATATCTGTGCCATTAAGTAACGATAAAATGCCACTCGAAATTGTATGGTGTGGCCATATAAGTAGGCACGACGCATCTGTTTCTATTGTGTCCGCTCTGTTGCTAATTGTCTGGCTCATTCACACCTGCCGTTGTGCAAAAAATTTAACGAACGTGCCCTGAATTTTCTTATTCATCTATCAAGTAAATCACTGGAACAACAATAGCGCATCATCTGGTTACCGAAAGCTTCTGAAATTTACAATGTGATTGCTTTCACACATCCAAATCGTATTGAAGTAATTATAAAGTACTTGCTGACCAGACAAACGTTGTCATAGGTATATCTTAGAATTCAATCGCAGCGCCACCTATCGGGTCCAATTGTGAATCTAAACCACCCAGGGACCCACTCCAACTCACACAAATAATGTCGTCAAAATAATTATCCAGCCTTTTAGGAACAATTCAGTTTCACATACACGTCATGTACCAATAGAAAAATTATATGCAAAGATAACTCTACCAACTGAAAATTCTATTCAAAATAACTGAAAATATATTCGTGGTCTAGTTCACGATAAATATTCTACTTAATCTCGTGTAATAAATGGTCATGATCATAATTTTATTTGGTGTCGGGTTGATAGGAAGACGTGGCGCGTCCGTCGCGCGGTACTATTTATGCGAGGTGTTGTGGCCCGATCCCGAGGCGCCTGCTATATCTCAATTGCAATAAATTATCTCCTTTGACACGCGAGAAGCGGAAAATTTGCAATCGCACCAGTCGGGACCATAGAATTCGCGTCTCACCTCCTTTATGTAAACAGCGTAAATGGCTTTGTAATAGGAATCGCGTCCGTCCCACTATGACACCGCCTCGATAATTCACACCGAGTCCCACGGGTAGTTTGTCCAGATCGCGCCTAGAGACATTTACCACAAAAGGCCAGCGGGAGACCTCGCCTTCGACTTTTTGTCATAAGTGGTGAGGCGTTTCTTGTCCTATGTTTATAAAAGAACAGATTGGCGGTAAATCGTTGGTTATTGTGGCGCTATTTAATGCATATTCGAGGGTCGCCATCGGCTGCTATAACAAAATTTCTGTATTCAATTTAACGTGCTTCACGTCGACACGTAACTGCCCGGGAGTTGGATTGTTCGCGTGGGCACACCATGATTTTGATGTGGGTTACGAGCTTATGATTCACCTGGAATTACTTTAGCAAATTCTAATATAATAGAGCATCACGAACGGTTTATTTAAACTGATTGATATCTTTTGAGTAATCAAAATAAGACTAACACATTTTAAAACAATACATACGCTAGTTATTCGTAACCCTTTACAAAATATGTATGTAAGTGTACCTAATACATAAAAGTGACTTCCAAGAATAAGGCCGAACATCCTCGGCAACATTTACTGCGTCGTCGACTTTATTTCGTTTTATCGTCCAAGTTCATCGGTGTGTAAAATCATTCCGTAGTCGATTTCCATTATGTTATTAATTTTTGTAATTTCGGTGCCTAATCTCCGGCGACAGGTCAGATACCGGCGCGACACTTATCTTGGTGTCGGCGGACACATATAATCCATTAAGTCGTCATTTCCACGCGGTTGATCATTCCTCAACCACGCGTCTAACCCGCCCCCAGACCGACGGCGACGCACAACGTATTGTTCGCTACCGCTTTATCTCACCTCCGATGCACCAAGGCCCTTTATGAATTTGCCCCATCAAATACATTATAGACCTTAAAACAATAGCCACAGACTTTATAACCCTTCGATTCCGGGGTCATGGAGACTTTATCCTTGTCGACTAATGGACTAGTTTGTTATCTAATCGGGTACACGGCGGACCTATTAATAATTTCCCACATAATTTTCTAATTAACGTCCTGTCTGGCGTACGGTCGGAGCCTCTGGATACACGAAAACGGAAATGACGTAGAATTAGGGTTAAGTATTCACAGTATTTATCAAAGTAATTTATTTGTGTACACTCTGAGGAGTTAGTATTCCTATTAACATTAATGACTAATGACATTTGTTTTTGTTTCAGGTAATCAACATTAGCGATTTCAAATTCTGAGTTGCGAGGTAAGCAAAAACAAATAGTGTCCACAAAATAACTTCACAACGATACAAACGATCGCAATATAGATAGTATATTAACTGCAGGTGATTTGTGAAACGATTCGCGGCGTTACTTAATCCTATTTACGAATAATGTAGAAAATAAAACTTAATGCGCACATTAAACATTAGGAGTGTTATGTTACCTGGTGTTAACCCCTGACGGGTTAAATTGTAGCGTGTAAATTGAAGAGATTTTACACGTGAACGGAACCCTTAGTAGTGCGTCAGATCGCGACACGGGCAATTTGGCGCGCGAGAGAGCCAACGCGGGTTTATTTGTTCACTACGGCACCTGGCGATTCAGGACCCACGGGGTGCAGAACATAAGTGTCGTGGAGTCGCATCCGATTTATTACACTACATATTTTACAAATCAGAATTGACTATCTGCATCCAATACTTTATGTTAGCGATACTTCAGTTTCATCTTTATACTTCGTTGAATTTATCATCGTATTTATCGTGATATAGGTATAACTTCTTGCACTTATTCCTATGCAAGTTTTGCTTAGTGGTGGGGTCTGAAAACACAGACGGTATAGACAACTACAACACAAGTTGCAGGATTTTGACGGGGATAAAGTCCTTTTTTGTCAATCCTAATATCCTACTAATATTATAAATGTGAAAGTTTGATACTTAATCACGCAAAAATTTCCAAACGGATTTGAATAAAATTTGGCACACAGATAGTTCCCAACCTGGATTAACACATAGGGTATGATTTGCTTCGGTAGTACGTTCCAGTAGGATCATTTCCGTCCTCCACGCGGGCGCAGCGCAGCCACTGGCAAAAGCTAATGTAAACTAAATGCAACAATTCAAATTCATTCAACACATTCCATTACTATACCGCGTATAAAAATATGGCATCACAAGAATAATAAATAATAGTTTAAAAAACACACTTTAAAAACCAAACTAAAAAAGGAGAAAATAATTTAATTCAATTAAAAAGCGTGGGGTGCTTTTTGAGGTATTTTTATAATCAATTAATGTCAAGCACCCCACGCTTTTTAATTGAATTAAATTATTTTCTCCTTTTTTAGTTTGGTTTTTAAAGTGTGTTTTTTAGTTTTTTAAACTATTATTTATTTTCTATTTTTTAGTTCTGCTAACTACAAAAACGTGTTTTTTTTTCTCATTTTTTTTTTATTATTAAATTGTCATCGGTCCTCGACAAGTTTACAAAGTTTCAATGAAATCTGACCGTTTAAAGTGGGTCAAAATCGCGCTCAAAGGAGTCGGTTACATACAAACATACAAACAAACTAACAAACAAACATACAAGTGAAGCTAATATAAAGCGTGTAAAAACAAGAAGAATGCGCTCACGCCAGTCCACTCAGCATCCTTATTGTGCTGTTCCAGAGACGCACGACGTGCCATCGAATGGGACCGGTTAGATTACGCATTGTCGTGGCACAATTAGAAACTGTTGCGGAACCATTCGCTCACTTTGTTATTTGCAAACAATCGCCGGCGACATCTGCGCCCCTCTCTATCGTCTCTCTATGCCGTGTCACCGCTGAGTAATGGTGAACGCCGAGCATCTGCTAATTGCGACCCATTCAATTAGGCCGGCTTCGAAGCAGATATATTATACATTAGAGAAATGTTTGTTACAATTAAGTGAAATCTATCTACAACACTGTTTAAGAAATACAAAATTTGTTGACGCGGCCTGTATTTTGAAAGATGCACTGTTGGTTTTGGCAACTTATCATCACAACCGCAACAAAGAGAGCCGTGTGGCCCAACGGTACCGGCTGTGACTTGTAGGTCGAGGGTTCGAACCTCATAGGCGTTTGACTTGTTCATTATTTCATCACCACTGCTCTCAAAACGGTAAAGGAAAACGTAGGGAAGGAACCGGCATATCCTAGAACCCAACATTCGCAGACATGTGACATCTACCAACCAGCACTGGGCCCGCGCCAGTGTAGTATATTACGGCCAACTCCTTCTCACAGAGAGGAGGTGTAAGGCTGATTATGCTTATCCTATTACAATCACAACCATAGATATCCGTGATCACAACCAATAACTTACTAAACTAACTGTAACTGTTAAATTACCGACATAAACGGATGCTACAAATCTTTACATTCTTGTACACCATGATCGGTAAGAAAGTTCCGATATATTACCATTGTCTACAATGAAAGGTTATAGACGCTGACTAATGATTGATGAATGATTGAATGACTCATTGATAAAGTGACATTCATCGGTTATCGGCATGTGATACGGACTTCACCATTCTTTTGTCTAAAAGAAAGCTTTGACAAAAGCTTTGAATGTCGTTTCGTATCGTATGGCAATCTTTTATCTGCTTACATTTAGAATTTATTTTTTATATATAAATTGTCTTGAGTAGGTCGTTACAGTTATTTGTAGATGTTCATTTCTTATGCAAATTGATTTAGATACCCAGTATAGTGAAATTTGGTAAATGTGTGTCATGTTCGACGCCAATATAGCACCGTTTTGGTGATACAATTAAAAGGTGTGACAAACGTTTTTACGTCGCATTCGTAATAAAGACTGGGCCTGCGTGACATCCCCCGCTGAGTAATACGTGCTTCTACTAAGAAAAATGTTAGTAGGCATCTTAGAAATTTCAATTGTAACATTTGTTGTGTTCGCACAACCTTTTCAATTTGTTAGGCTCGTGTGCCGCCAATGAACGTCTCTAGATATCATCGGCATACCGGTCGCTATGTTGACTCATGTGATTAAATTCTTCGCTCGGATATACGGCGAGCTTATTGTACACCTGAGTTTTTTTGCCAGGTTCGCTAAAACATCTATTTATTATTATAAATTTACGTTTTATTGAATTTATGCTTTATTTTATCTTTCTGTGCATCTAAATTTGATGTTTAAAGAATATTTTTTGAAGCACCAGATAGGCAGATAATTATAGCAAAATTTAAGAGTAAATTATACGAAATTCATTAATATGGAAGCAGTGAATAATAATCTGATTGTAAAAAACTCATTTCACTATCAATTTAATGTGCCATTTATTCTAAAAACACGCAAATGACATTATTATTCAAATTAAATGAATGCAAACGAGGTAATGGCGTTTGATATTGTTATTTATAGCGTATAAACAGAACGGTGACAAATTCTGCAGCGTTGTGCAGGAAGGGACTGTCGCGCCTACTCCTTCCACAAACACAATAAATATCAACTGTACAAGGGACACAATGATGCAAACGCCGTAACTTGGGAGATTAATATAATATTTTTGCGCCCGTACACAAGCGGACCGTTGCCGTTGGACTAATGAAATATGGCAACATGTTCCTTCATTCCTGATAAAACCTCCGGTGTCGGAGTTTTATTGCGACTCGAGTACGATAATTCAAGTTGGCCAGGCAGTGAAATAATTTACATGGTGGTCCCTTTACGTTTTTTTGGTCGGGCTACCGCATTTTTACCATACGCCTGCGAAATGGACTGGGCTTTCGGCATGCCCACTGAATCCTTATCTTAGCACACATGCGATTTAGTTAGCGTCACAAAAATATCTTATCGATTTAAATAAACAGCTGTAGGTATTATTATTTTATTCCACCTTTACATATTTATCTTTTACGTTGCAGTATTTTTATCTACGGCCTTAAAGTATCATTGGACTTGTAGTCAATCTTTACCTATAAGATATTGATAGGAGCTCATGCAGCAAAAGAATAAGATATGTTTGGAATTCGTTTTGGGCAAAGTATAACTGTCACAAACTTTAAATCAACACAGAAGGATTTCAAAATTCACTGTGTGAGCATCAAGTTTATTTATAAAGCCTTTTTATAAAAAAGTAACAATAGCTTAATCACTTTTATTAACTTGGGTGTTCGTGTAAAAAGTGCACAATTTGGACGCCAAACGCAAAACTATTGTGATATTAACTCTCTATTAAATATTTTCCGCGTTGCTGCAGACTAATCTTTATCCCACAATGGGGTAATAAACATACCTGAATAAAAAACTCGGTGAAGCGTAATACATCGCCGGCAGCGGGGTTCCGTCGATGTAGATTGAACTTATTTATTGTTGCTGAATATTGACTTTATGGTAATCATATACTCGCAAAACTTTGCATGCTAAGTGATGCTAGGATAAGCTTTATAGCGCTATCCCAGCATGTTGTCGGCGCTTTTCTCAAACAAACAGGTACTTCTGATAGCTAGTTAACCTACATCCTTTATTCTAAAACTTTCTGACTTAAACAGAGTGTGATAATCAGGAAACTCAGCAATTTCGGTCAAACCTTGTTTTTATGTAAAGTTTTCTGCTGAATTCTGAAATCCACAAAAACGACAAAAGATATAACGATATATTTAAGTATGCATGTAAAGGCCACGACGTCACGTTGTCTTCATTATACTTTAAACAATGTGGGGCCCCCTTTAGGGCTCAGTTTCAAAATCCTTTCTTACCTAGCCAAGAGTTAACACATATATCTGTGATTTAAAATGCGTTCCAATATTTCAGCTTAATCTGCAAAAGCTGACGAATTGAATAGAAGTTAGGTTTGTTTTTTCACGGAACCCTAAAAAGTCACCAAATTGAATGAGCTATTCAATCCACGGTGCTCGGATCGCGTGTCAATCATTGCTTGCACAAGCCGCAATGGATCGTGTTATTCTATTTAAACGTTTTGTTATTCATTGCCTCTATCGAAACTCCCCGCTTTTGGGTGATTCACAATGGCCCGGCCCCATATTGTACATGATCCCAACTAATAATAAATGCTTATTAAGTGCGCGCTTTGCATAGATTAATAAAAAAAATATATAAAATGAAAAGGAAGCGTTTAAACTTTTTTTTTTTTTTTCAGACCTAACAATAATATTCGGGCATGGTTTTTTTATAAAGTTTGAACGGTTTGTCCATAGTCTACTGCATTTTATCATGCCATCATGTTACGAAATGCGTGCATTAAAGCTCCTACAGACCGGTGCGACGCGACTCTAGTAGATCAATTTCCATGAAGTTTTCATAGATTTTTTTTCGAGTAGAGTAGAATAGAGTCTGTCTGCGGGAGCCTTTATGTAATTGATATTGCTACAGTGACCAAAGTAAATTGGTAGAAGATTGTCAATCTAGTTTTAATCCATAGGCATATTAAAATACCTATTAAATCAAATCATTTACGAAAACTGCCGTAGAGACGTGTAACTTTAGCTAACTTGTAAAATCATACATACAATACGGGAATCAAACTTATATTTATAAATTACCAACAAAAAATATTTCGTACATAGAAATGATTGTCTAACCCTTTAGCAAAAAGGGTAACCGGGTTGTAATACAAGCGGGAATGGGGTAAAAAAACTAGTGTATTGTTACATCAATTTACTTACATACAGAGGTTCCCTAGCTCCCGGCCCATACGCGTTGGGCGCGTATTGTGTTACCCATGGAACACGCATTCTTTGAAACCTGAGCTACGAGATTGTATTCTTTTGTTGTGACTCGATTTGAATATTACTTTAATATGATGGGTTCTTGCTGTTAATAATAACTGGGTAGGGAGACCGAGTAATGGGTGGTTATGGAGCGCGCCGTTTCATATGTTTTACGCGGATAATAAATTAGTAAATGTTCACTCGGACGTAATAATTTGGTGACGGGACTTACGCGCATTGTATCTTCAACGCACTTCTTAGCACCGAAAGTTGAAAATTGAACAATGTGTTTTTTTGACACGCTGAGACTCACTCGCGCTGCTGCTGCTGCTGTTGGATTTTAAATACTCGGTTCAACACCGAGAGTTGAAAATCCAGCGCGCGATAAAATCCCGTCGCGATATTTTCACGTCATTTTTTTTTTTTTTTTCGGAAGGCTTACAGACTAATTACATTCTAAAAAACAATAATGTAAAACTACATTGCTGATTTTATTTTGAGTGATTTGTGAGTGTAAACTGGTATAACTGATGGAATTTTGATAGAACTTTGAAATAAGTTTTCTATCTAAGTGTGGGTCGTAATTGTAAAGGTGTTCAATAGTGCCCTGAAATTCATAAACAGTATTACCCAGTTCTGTTTAAGTGTTTATAATCGAGCAAGGGCATTACTGTTATAAAATGCAACTGCATGCAATGAGGTAACCCATACACCCATTGTTTAAAACCGTTTAAATCAAGAACGAGTACAATTGAAAGCTCAGAAAGTTGGCTCGTGGATAAAGAATAGCTAAATAGGCTTAGAAGGAAAAAAAAACAGCGATCCTTTTGTTTTAATACAAGGAATCGTCTATTTACTTTTGTAATACAGATTTGAAAAGCGTTCGCGAAATAATAGCAGCTGTGCAAACCGAGCGCGTGCCAATATCTCAGTATATTGTCAGTTTCGTGTAAATCCCTTGTAAGACGATTGTAAAACAATGCTTATAAAGTATCCCAGCTACGGGCGGCGACTGCAGGCGTGATACGAAAGCGTTAACAGAATTCATAAATTTTGGACAACAAAGGAATCGAGAAACCGTTTAAGGTCCATACGCAGATTCGACCGCATTATATTAGTGATATGGTAATGTGATTGTTCGCGATAAATTAAACTGGCGAGTCCCGAGGCCGGGTCGCTCTCAGCGGGACTTCGCGACGCCTGCGCATCGGTTGCGTATATTCGCCAATTTGAGGTGAAGAACCTCACAATTTTTGACAATAATGCTCACACTTTTATACCGAGGGACAATGCTAAATGCCACGCCCTGGCCTGCCACCCAAATGCGTCGTATTTATTTTTGAGTAACCGAGTTTTATATGTTTGAATTATGGGAGTTATCAAAGGGAGCTGCGGATATTCCAATTAATCACCTTTCAATAAGCTCACTCTTCAATATACCTATTTGCCTTGGGAGAGTTCCAGGAGGCCTTATGCTGGATCATATGGACTCCTAGATCTCTCCCACGACTAATTAAGCTACATAAGGAATTGCAGAACAAATTAGGATCTAGTTACTTACGTATTCGAATGTAGACTAAGAAGTAATAGATAAGCGCAACGTAGGCTGCCATTCTTGGTTACATGACGATCTGTATTTGTCAGCACAGCAGTGTATCTGCGATAGACACCAAGCGGAAAACTAAGAAAAATAATAATTGAAAATGAAAACGGAAGAAAATATCTTATTTGTCTGTGCAAATAACACCTACCAACATTAACATCTTATCAGGTAACTCATAATACATAACTATGCCTATATATTTACCATACGACATGGTTCATAAAACCACCACGCTTATAAAGAAGAAACGCAAGAATACAGAAAAAAAAATGTTATAAAAAGCGCAATAAAAATATTGATGCCAGACAAAACCCAACATTTTCTGGCGTGGGATGATGACATTTCTGCTTACAATCGAGAATACCGGAACCTCGCCAGTATGTTTTGAAATATAATTGAAAATTATAGCGTTCATGAAATAAACTGTCAACTTCGGCGAACTGTCGACACGAAGTTCGTGTGCTGTCGCCTCCTTTAATTGGCCACGTTCATTGTTCTAACCTATCCCTTTTAGAGAACGAGTGATTGTGGCCATTCCCAGAATTCCTTATTTTCAACGAACGTCTATCTCGTTACTCACAGTTTGTAATTCTGTCTCTAGTGTGTCCAACAAATTACTTACTTTAGGTCACTCGCCAGTGAGCTAGGCGATGTCGACAGACTTTTTATAGGTTAGTTCGCTGTGTGGACCTTTACTGCTCCCGAACTCCTCTAAATTGGGTGAGAAATGCTCAGTTTGACGGCCGCTTTGCATATCTCAGCGATAAATTTCTAGGAGTTGCACCTACGCGGTACGGACATCGCGCTGGTCCCTCGAGCATTTTACATAGTTAGCCACTTAGCTAAATAATACCGTCTTCTGTCAACTTGGGAATTTATTTTGCCCCTCATTTCATTACTTGGCTAGTTTTTTATAAGCACTTGTATCAGTTGTATCCTTCTAACTAAAAGATCTCCTATCACAAATTTTGGTGCCCGAATTGCGACTGAGCCCATTTATATAAATTACGGGTTAATTAACTGCTTTGTTGTTGGTCGAGCGCGTGAATTCGTTGAAACGACGCAGTTTGAGGGAATAAAGTCAGATGTTAACAATAAAATATTATCCTCTTTTATTCGGAACTATTACTAAAGTCGTGTTCAATTTATTTCCCTCATTCACGGACTATATTTTTAGCTAGATTGTAGTAATACTTTGTAAGAATTACTGCTGGTTTTATATCCTCATGTCTCTGTTTAGGTAATAGTGAATACCTCGTGTCCTCCTAAAGAATTCAGTGTAAGTACGGATCGAGTGCAAGTTCGTTTAAACTTTAGCGAAGAATTGCATCTCGCGCTTGGGCACTTAACTTTATTGTTTTATGGCGCGATAATAATATTGGCGTGGCAAAGCCCTACTCAGGACGGCGCGCGTCCGATTGTTTTCTCACACAGATCGATTTACTGTTACCTATCGATCGAAAGTTTTCAGCCTATCGTTCTTACGTATTTCCAAGAAGTTAACTACATCTCCAATCTCCAGGGGACAAAGCTGATAAAACACCGATCGAATACTACTTACAAAAGTCTTATTTGTAGAGATACAAATAATAAATGAAAAGGGAAACAAAAATTTTATGACAAGCTCGCTTTGGTTATCGCCAATTTGTGTCAACTGAAGCGTTCGTTTAATATTAATAAAACTGCTAGCCCTTCAACCCTCGGCGTGCTTTTACGGTCGGCTTCATGGCGACTTATTTGAATAAATATTTTCGAGTGTGGCCGAGTCGGAGACTTCTTTAAATTTATTTATTTTGTAATTTTTTTCAATAGTACCCAGTTTAAACAGGATAGTGCGTTTGACGCTGTTGTGTGACGCGACGCCCCGCGACGCGGCGCATTACTAATGTGGATGACGCGACACTATTACAACCCATCCTTTATCTAACACAATATGTCCTTTATTATAAAACTAAAATTAAATGTCCGACCTCTTTCGAAGTTATTTGATCGCCGCGGGAGTCCATCACATTTGTTATGTGCAACAGCAAGTAAGTGTTTATTGGTTTATGGATTCTTTTTTGCTTTCTCTGTGGGTTTGAAAAGGATTGATTTGTTATATATGGAAATGTGGTATTAGGTACTACTCGTTTGCAAGGAATATTTTAATAAATTGATTCTCAAGCCAATTTGTGATTTATTATTATTATGTCCATAAATATTCCTGAATACCTTGTCATACTTGGTCACGAGAACGTGGTTTTCGAATTACTTCTTACTTACAAACATAAATCGATCTATGATTACCTTATTACAGTTCATTCGTGATTAATGTTAAATGGCTCTGTTGAACTAATAGATGGAATTTAAATGTCGGAGTGGCTTGTAGTCGGGGTCGTTAAGGCGATGTTCACCGAAGCCCAATTCGTAATTACACACGGTCTGACCGACACCCGTGTCAGCGCGCGCAAGTTAATCGCAGCCGACGGCCGGCAAATGATGCGTGCCTCCGCCGCGAGCCTACTTATGTCACCCGCGATTATCGTGCACCCAACACAATGACGGATCGCTTAACATCATGTTTAATTCCAATGATAACAAAGAGCATCTACGATTAAATCGACGTAATACATCATACGCCACTAAAATGGGTCATTGTGTCAGGTCTGCCATGTTCTATTCTATCAGATAACCAACGCCAACATGAAAAAAATAATGTTAAATTAAATTAAGGTTATTTGGTTGTGGAGTCAGCAAAGAAAGTAATGTGATCTCACATGGCCATCCGTGATTTCGCGTCGTGCATAAATGAAACATGACTGAAGTAGTCTACAGACCATATTAACGTAACTTAAGTTTTCATTTAAAGAAGCCAGGAGAACAATGCTACTTTATAATTTCGAGCACATGTTATTCTTGTTTTCGACAATGTATTCGTTTTCGTGTATTACACGATCGAATTCATATTCCACGCGAACTAAGAGAGTCGTCATACGGTAAATCGTTTATGGTAATACAGGCTGGTCGTACACGTATTTCGATCATGGTGTTCGATCGTGAGGCTGAGTTCGTGAGCGGAGGAGTCGCGAAAGTCCTGCGGTCCGTGGACATGAGTTACTCGCATGATGTGACGTTATCGCACTGTGTACCTCGCGCATTGTGACACATCCCAATGGAACTGCAACTCCAAATTTTATCAACAGTAAATAATGCTTCGATTGTGTGTGTATAAGCTTCTGCTCTTTGAGTTTTTGAGGATACAAAATGAGCATCGCCAACGGATTGCATTAGCAATCCTTGCAAACTACCTATACTTAGCTTTATGGACTTATGCTTTATTATTGGACTCGTAAAATAGAAAGGTGGCTTTAAATTTCCATTACAATGATAACTTACAATAGAAGCTGTAATAGAATATGATCGCTACGGGGTTGATTTTGATTTAGCTGTACATAGAAATCCCGGAACAGATTGAAAAGGGGTAATAATAGACTCGACCAGATTTATCTCGCGCAGCCCATCTCTTGTTTGATAAATAGATTTTTTCTCAATGGTTTCGAATCAAGCGCCCCACAGAAGACGGTCTGTTTCCATTGTAATATAAAATAGCTCTTATTTATTTGTGAAACATGACAGATAATTCAGGACGGCTACCGATAGAGATGTCTTTGTTGGGAAGAATGCTTGTTTGGTTTTGTGAAACACAAACACAGTCGCTCATTGTTGTGCCGTGTTTTGGTTATGAAATTTATTATTGTGACAAATTGTTAGGTCGAAGTTAAGCCTTTCATTTGTATAGCATCTGCCAGGCTTAAGATATCGTCGACGTCATAATTCTTTGAATGTTGAATTATTTTGATGAATTTGCAGCTGAGCAGAAGTTACTTGTCGCAGGTGTTTATTTATTCATCATGATTCTGTTTATATTTATTTGTTCATATTTAAAGTTTGTGGCCTGGGAATTTTGGTATGTTCTTAGTAATAAAATAAATAATAAATCCACCCTGCATATTTTTGTTTTAAGGTATGTTCCTTTTTTAATTATTGTAGTAAGTAGGTACAAAGAAAAAAAAAGTGGTTTTGAAGTTACAACAATAAAAAAACAGCTTAAGTAATTGCAATAAGTCGTGTTTTTGCTTTTATCAGGAGGAAAATTAGCGTGGATTTTTTAAAGAAAACAATAGTTTACCTACATATAGAAAATGTTTATTTAGTAACTTGTGATACCTCCGCGAGCATTAGTTGGCATAATTTCGGTACTCAGCTTCAAAACTGCATAAAAATTTAAAAACTGTTTGTCTGATTTATAATTATTTCGATGTTTGAGGTCTATAAACATGAAAATGCACGCTGGGTCGATTTAGAAATCCAGGACTGTATTTGTGTCTACATAATGTTTGTTGAAACAATCATTGAATTATGATAATTTTGTGGTTATACCATGAATTCTTAATAGGAATTCGGTTTGATAAGTGTCTATTACCTACTTAGACAGAAGTGACGATTTGTTAAGTTACTTATGCAACAATAATCAACCGCTAAGTATGTTTTAAGTATAGTCTGTTCCAATAGTGTCTGATGAAAATGTAAACGAATGGATCATAAAAATGTACCCGTGGTTGCCAATTTGTAGTGCCACTTACGAATTGGTGTTTATATTGGTGACAGTATGCCCGTTATGACATAGGGTGGCGAAACGTCAACACTGAGAGTCACACAAATTTAAGGTCGCTCAGTCCATTATGGAGCGGGCTAAGCTCACAGTTTCTTTGGAGGATAAAATCAGGAATTAAATTATTCGGAAAACAACCGGAGTTACCGACACAGTCTTCAGGGTACGCAAGCTGAAGTAGCAGTGGGCCATGTTTGTCGAAGGACCGATCGCCGGTGGAGCAGACGAGTCCTGGTGTGGAGACCACATATCGTTAAGCGTAGTGTAGCTAGATGGCCCGAAGACCTTAAAAACGTGGCTGGCATAGACTGGATGTGGAAGGCGAAGGATAGAGTATTGTGGCGCAGCCTGGGAGAAACATATATCCAGAAGTGAACTGCGATAGGCTGAGTTTGAGTTGATGGAATGATTTATATATTTTTTTCAGCTTACAAAAAATGTCATCCAGCTAAAATATTAGGAGACAAAGCTATGACTCTTTTGACTTCTGAAACAAGTCAACTCCCTTATTTCTCCTGAACATCAATTAAAATCCAACACCATACACGTAGTATCTACGATGTTTACAAGAATATAAATCGCGACTGGGTACATAAACGCCATGAAAGTTTCATTGATCTCAAGCGCTTTTCCTTATTTGAAAATATACTTTGAAATTCGCAATAGAATGTCAGTCGCAGGGGACCGACGCCGCGGCCGAGTAAAGAGCATTTTATAAATGTGTTTTGAGAATAGCGAGCGAGACGTGGGTAGTCGGGCCGCGCAACGCACAGCGATGCACCAAGTTTAATGGAAAAGAATTGAAAAGTAGCGCGTCTATATGGTAATAGAAATTGCCCGGAAGAAAGGAACACAGACGACAGAGTGCAGAGCTCTAAGTTATGGTTGTTTTCTTGAAAATTGAGGGTTATTGCGTACGTTTTCCCCGAAGTATTGGCGCGTTCGCCGTCTCAGTTCGCGGGGCGTGCCCGCAGCGTGCATTGTGAGTTTTATTGGGACCGGAAAAATTTACAAATGTTAACTCAGACCATTCGCAGTTACTTTCGTCTATAAAATCAAATCAAATATTTCAAATAAAGTTATACCCCATTTCGTAACTTAGGGACATCTACAAAATGTCAGACTATAATAGTACCTACAAATATACACCGTTTCATTTTCAAGTATATGTTAAATCGTGTTTATAAACTTAAATGTTAAAGTAAACTTCAACAAGTACCTAACGGGTTATTTATTTACAATGTTTGTTTGCAGTTTCTGCGGAAACTTTTCTGAATGAAATAAGTATTTGTCACGTTGGCTGGTGGTGTGGGTGTTATAGTACGGCGTCGTTCGGCTCGTTCCCATTGATTATTTGTAAACAAAGCTCTCTGGCCCGTATTTTGTACAAATATTTGTAGGAAGAGCATAAGAGGGCACTTAGCGGTATGTCATTGTTGTGTTCGGCAAGCGCTAAGAAATTTAAACTAGGTATCAAGTAACTCTACCAGCCAACGTCATTCATATAATTTGTTTCCGTGAACCGGTTTATATTTTACTTGTTGTACTTAACATTTGAAGTTTCTCTAACGCATATCAATTTCAACAATTTTCTAGTTTATCGTCTTACATAGAAACTAACTTGTTGATTAGAAATCCAATCGGCATAAATATGAGTTCTGGCGCCATCACTCCATGCCACTTATAGCAATAATGTGGGCTTAAGAATTTAAATAAGAAAAGTATTATTAGTGACCTATTGACAGTCTATCACCTGCGTTACTCAGAATTATTCATTACTGTTATAAGAAATTGTGGAGAAAAACCAGATATATTGCTCGTTCACCTGACAATTTTGATCTTTAACCCATCATTTTCTGTTGAATGTAGTTATGGAGTGGTGACAATACAAACTTGTGGTTTTGTTAAATTTATTCAGTTAACTCCGTAAGGGAAAATGATTTCAAATGGCAAAGTAACACAGCTCACAATGAAATGTTTTCATTCAACATATATTGCAACTTGGCAAGTCTCTGATTAACGCGAGGCTATCGGCTGCTGTGTCTGTACCACAAGTCCACAACCTTTTGGAGATCTAGATTTCTATAGCGTGATGCTATCAATGTCTAATTGGAGGCTGTTGCCACCTAGATATAATCATTAAGCCAATTCAACTACATTTAAGACATTGGATTGTATTGGAATTGCTTGGAACAAAACGAGGATTTTAAAGTCTGAATTTTCCTATATTGTTTATTGAACAGTCTTCTCTAAGGCTTTTGTAAAGACTGATTTCTAACATTTTAAAGAATTTCTGTTTGGTAGTTTTGTATTCTACAAATCTAGTTATTTTCCGCTATTGGATGTCATCATGACACATCACTAGCGGCATTTTCGGCCATCTGTTATGTTCTCACAATCTCTATACTTAAATTTGTAAATTAATCAGGTTTATTACATTTAACTATCCTTAATGAAAAGTAATGTAGTTGTTTGCCCAGGCCATATGTACGTTTTATATGTGTATACCGTTACTATCGATTGCTAATTGCGAGCTGTTTATAAATGTCGTCACTCCGATCAATATTCATGTCCAGATTATACTCTTCTAATTGCCACTTATAAATCTGAACGCGTCGATGACATCTTAATTGCCAAAGTAACAAATCACCTATAGTATATATGAAAATATTTGGCAGCATAAACATATGTTGATATATTAGGAAGTGATAGTCAAGATTGTGCGTTTGGAAAGAGTTAGATTTTTTTTCTTCCCATAGCATAGAATTGTGTTTATTACCGTGACGCGATGATATTTCTTATTTCACATTCATCTTTTTTATTTACCGTGTACCAAATTAATTTAGCTGGGAGCTCAGTGACATTATTAAAATATGATTTTGAACTAAACTCAGTTCTATGTTTAGTATGGTTATAATAAAAACGTCAGTGTTAAAGCGACGTATTTTATGTAACAGTTGTGACCCCCCACGACTTTGTCTTCTCCTTGTTACAATTCCTATGATAATTTGGTTACTATGAATTGTGTATTAGTATAATTTTCAAGCCCTGTTTGCCTGTTCATTCTCTAACACATGGTTTTTATTTACTATTTGCTTTGTATCCTACTATTTGTATGTTTGGTTGTTTAGTTGTTTGTTACTCAATCACGCAAAAACGGCTGGACGGATTTGGATGAAATTTTCCACACAGATAGTTTATAACCTGGATTAACACATATAATAATTTTTATCCCGGTAGTACGTTCCCGTGGGATAAAATCCGGGAGCGAAGCCGCTGGCTAAAGCTAGTATTTAATAAACATTCCTTCGTGTCATACGTATGTTTCTCTGTTATTCAACATACGGAACCCAAAGCACATCTTTAACATAATCTGCATAAAATTCTACTGCTACACTTGGTTATACGAATTCCTGCTGGGATTTTCTAAACATTTGCTTTTAGTTAATTAATGTGGTTGCATTTGTTTACGTCGGACGGTTAAATATTTCGTGGTTCATAACAAATTGAGTTAGCTTGTTATTATCTAGCGACAGTCACGAGTAATTGGCAAACGAGAGGTTCCGTAACGTTTCACTAATGGATCTGTTCCCATATAAAAGTGGAGTAGTGTTGGTACGTATTTTTTTGTTGAATAAGCCTCTGCTTTTTTGCTAACTTGATGAGCTTCGCCTTCCATTTAAATTAATTAAAATATTCTTACTTCCGTGAGATACGATACAGGTTAAGCTACGCCGCGGTTGCTCTGTTGATGGGTGACATCATAATACATCTTTACAGCACCAACTGGTGGGGTCCGCAAGGGCCGATGCCTGCTAGAGGCGCGGGTTTTTCGAAAGAGATACCGCGGTCCCTGGCACACAGGCAACTGAGGGAACACGGGTGGGTTTTAGTCAGTGAAAGTCTGACACGCCCTCTTGCTCCAGAGCGGGAGAAGTTAATTGATGATTTCCCAACCAAAAAATAAAAATCCCCTCCGGGCCTCGGAAAGCACGTTAAGCCGTTGGTCCCGGCTCTTATTCGTGGATCTTTGACAGTCGTTACGGGTCGTCAGAAGACCGAAAGTCTGACAACCAGTCTTATTAAGGGGTATCGTATTCCCCAGTAGCAGGGTTGTGGAGGTCAGATAGGCTGCAGCTGAATACAAGTATTTTAGATGAAGCAACTGCCATGTAAAATACTAGTATTCAGCTACATCCGGTTAGGGGCCATCCATAAATTACGTCACACGAATTTTATGGTTTTTTGTCACAGGTGGTCAAACTTGTGAAACCCCCTGCCCCTTGTGTGACGTCATATATTTTTCAATTTTATATTAGAAGTTTTTAAATTAAAATAGCAGTATATGACGCATAAAAAAAATCAACAAGCGTGCACTCTTCGACGACTTAAACCTACATAAGCCTTATAAATATAGATCGAATTAGAAATATTTTAAAGTTTTTGGTTTTCATATAAATTTCGAGTTTTAGTATTTTAAATTTTAACATGTGACGTCACAAAGCTTTTGACCCCTCTGTCCCTTGTCACACAATGTCCCATTTCGTTGACCCCTCCCCCCTCTTAAGGTGTGACGTAATTTATGGATGGCCCCCTTACACTGGAAGCCGACCCAAACACAGCTGGAAAAGGGCTAGGCAGTTGATGATGAACCCTACTTCGTAATCTAGACAAAGAAACGTTGCCTCTTAGTTACTTTGAAAAGGTGGTAGGCAGCTTTTGTGAGAACTCATAAATCCATCGCTTCTAATTCATTAACTAACCCACTTAATAACAAGTGGCGTCAACATAAAACCAACATGGTTTCCGACATAATTTAGCCATTTCCTGTGATAGACATTGTTTAACTAATCACTGATATTGTTTACGTCATGAGCTACTAAACTACGGTCTGTTCTCAGCCCGCCACCGTTCATTAGCAGCTATAAATCTGAGGCTGTTTGTCGTGGACGCTCGTAATTATGAATAATTATTTTATTTTATGGTTGTCGACAACCGCATCGTGTCTCAATATTTAAACATTGGGACAGCAGACATTAATGTAGCGGTTTTAGAACAACGCTTATGTAGAGTTGAGTACACTTTTGGCAATAAGAATTAAAGGCTGGATTTTCCCAGCAGCTTCGTCCGCGTGGAGATCGGAAGTTATCTCACGGGAACGTATCATATGTGTTAATCCAGGTTATAAAACATATGTGTGCCAAATTTCATCCAAATCCGTTCGGCCTTTTTTTCGCGACTGACTAACAAACATCCTAACCTTTAATATTAATAATACTAGTAGTAGGATACACTGGACAAGAACGGGAAGGCTTTAATAAATGTATAAATGGCATACTAAAACCAAGTATCTACTGGCTGAAAGACGAACTGATCCATGAAAACAATAAGAATGTACACGATAAATAGATTGGCTAAGAACACGAAATATACTGCATTTTAAATAAAAACATAAGTGACGTAAGCCTTGATAAGTCTGATATTTATACCAGCCACACTATCTTTATTTATATTGCTGGAAACTTTATTTAAAATAAACTATACAATTAGTGTTGTCTGAAATTCTTGATGGATCAATTTTATCTGTTGCATTCGATAACGGTAATCTGCAGGCGACAACGTCGGCCTTATATCATAGTTTATTTTGCACTCCTTATGCAAATCCGGATTTAAGTCATGCATATTTTAACCGTGCACTTTATTAGTACTACTTATATCGGTATTCACCATCTTATCACTTTTTAAACAAAGATATGTACTTAGCAGTACTATAAAGGGCTTGGATTGGCTTCTAGTGGTTTATGCTTAGTTTAGATGACTTCATGGGAATCCATTGCTATGAACTTATCATAACAATTTCCAAATTGTTCCTAGTTGTTATGTGTGTCAAGCTGTCGTCTGAACTCAGCGTTGATAAAACTCTCACTGAAGACTTGTAACAGGTTATAATAATTTATACAATCTTTTATGTCTAGGAAGTTCCATCTTTTTGATTTTTATTCTCACATCGTAGTTATAGATCATTTACGAGTCCACACACGATCAACGGGCGGGTAGCCGTGTGGGGTTCGCTTACCTTCGCTATATTATTTTATGACTCATTATATATTTATTGAAACATTTTATGGCGTTAAATTAACGCCTGATATCAACCGAGGCGACCTACGGGTTCATAAAACTGTGTGCCAATTGATCTTATCTAGCTGAGTAGGTAATTTTATCATTTTTAAATGGGCTTCATTCTTGAAAGATTCGTATAGCTCCGCATCTTGCATAATATAACTTAAATGTTGCATTGTAAAAACTTGTAATGTCAATGCAAAATCTAAGATTTCCGACGGGTAAGTTGTTTCCGCTCATCAAAATATGACGGTTGTTTACAATTTAGTTGAGCACCCAACCAGCTGATATTCTCAAAATTTAATTAATTACCTGATTGGCATGGAAACATTAAAATTTATTCAAAGCCTCTTGAAGTTTATTTGGGTCAAATCAAAAGTTCCCACAGCAATTACACAGTATGCTCCAATCACATGAATAAATGTTTAATGTTTCACAAATAACTAATTTTCTGTGAATATTTGTTTCTTTTCATTCAACATAATTTCGAATTTGATGCATTTCTTTCTCGTTTATCTTTATTTATTGAATGTCAATGTTTGAAATATCGTCGTGGCCACAAATCATTGACTAAACAAAACTGGCTATTCCATATTGATTTCGATTATAATTTCTGTTATATATTTCTCGGATGTCATGGAAGTAATTATGTAAATTGATGGAAGAAAGGTCGATAGCCTGTTGTGTCTACAACGGTATTGGATTTTTCCCAAGTGTTGAGTTTGACCGTTAACGAAATGATTCATTACTGGCACTAGAATAAACTAAGGAGATGTTTGTTCAAATATTCTCACGCGTGGCTGACGCAACGTGTCAATTGCCTGGCCGGGTCTGGTCGGGCCTGGCCCACATTTTGACACCTCTCAGAGGTCAACACAGATAGTTTTGCGAGCTCCACCAATATTTGTCCAATACCATCTTCAAACCTCACTATGATTGCACTCGAGTTGAACGGTATTGTTCCGCTTGTCACAAAATACTTTTTTTATTTGCGTTGCTCTTTGTAAATAACAGTTATAGGTACGTTTAGATAACGTAGCAAAAAGAACTTTAACCTGTCATATTGATAGAGGATATTGTGTCTCCTTAATACATGATATGGTGTCATGAAATTCAACACAATCAATGTTACTTTTTAGTTGTACGTTACTGTAAAAAGCCTCTCTCAAAGGAACATGAAACAACCCTTTGATTTTAAGATAGATAGGAACTTGTCATCTGGGAAGATTCTCACATTGGGATCCGGCCCATCTCATTAAAAGGTGTCTTTATATTTTCAAGTCAGCTGCCGCCTTATCGCTACCATAAAGCTGACCCGATCTAAGGCTTGATATGATAATTGTAATCTAATACATCACTATCAGTTTCATCTGTTTCTACCTGTTGCTTTACAACAAAATGGGTTAAAAGATTCGGGGTCGAATGCCACATTTTGGTAATACTGTTAATATTGGTGACTGCCTCGTTGGTCTAGTAGTCGCAAGCGCTACTGCTGAGTACGAAGCCCTGGCTTCGATTCCCAAGTCGTGCATTGTGTTATTGGGGTTTTCCATCTGGAATTTCTTAGTAGCAGCCCGGAGTCTGGATTTGTGCCCAGTTGGGGGCAATAGGCGCCCCCCCTATTACATAGGACTTAAACATAACTGACGAAATCTGGGTGTACTATAAGTAGGTACACCTCTGCCATTCCCTTTGGTCAAATAAAGCGTGGTGTTATATTATTGGTAATAAATGGAGTAAACATACACCATTAAGACAAGATATACGAAAATTAATAGAAGTAACCTACGCAAGTTCACAATAACGTATTGTTCAACCTACACATGATGGTTAGGATTGCCCTACGCCCACTTTTCAATAGCGGTGTTGTCACGACGAGTGAAAATTTTCCACAATAAGGAAGTTACCAGTCGTTAGGAGTGATGGATCTGCTTGAACCTACTCGGACATCTCCTCGGGCGCTGGGTTTGACGCGTAAATCGATTAAGTTTGACAGTTGACTCTTTGATTGTGGCGCGTAAGGTTCACGCCAGTAATTACTGCAGCCTCTGCGGATACTGAGTCGATGCGAACGATTTCACATGACACACCGCTAATGAATTCTGTCCATGTTGACGCGACACAAACATGTGAGGAATTAGTGTTATTTTAATTACTCCCGTCTGTCTACCAGCACTAATTCGTCTTGTCCGACAATAATATGGACGCTTTCAATTTCGATAATTAATGGATTTGATAATAAATCTTCTTACGGAACGATAAGTTATTTTTGGATTCCAAAAAAACAAATATACCATCAAAGAACAATAGCAGTCTGTCAAAAAGATAGCTGCTTAATGAACTGGTCATTGCAAAATAACTCCGTATCTTTAACACGAATATATCGGCATAACTTGCTAATTTGATGATCCACGTTATAAAATCAGCATGATGAATATATTTAAAGCTATTAAAATGTATATTTATTATTTACGAAGCCATTGCATTTTAGGATGTCGTAAAATGAAGAAAAAATATTTCGATTTTGACGATTGAAATTTGAGGACGAATTAAAACGAAACGACACTTAATATGGAACCCAAATGAGGTGGTGGCGGCACTGTTTAAGTGTATTTGCGTGTCAACTCATCTACACAACGGCCTGCGAAAGGAAAGGATCATTTATTCTAAATTTTATTACTGTGAGTCCCATTTTGTCGAGAGCGTGGCATGTTATTTTCAATTACACGAGGAAATTAATACAAATGACTTGCACCAACACCGCGACCTTTCGTTAGAAGTATAAATCAAACTTCAGCTAGTTCTTCCCCATTACGAAATCCGTCGTACATGTATCGTTTATTCATTGGTGCTCATTTACTATAACAATTATCTTAACAAGCTGAATCGCAAGGTGTTTTGTATCATAATCGGCGAGTGGCCGTTCCAATCTAGGCCCGATGGTGTAGTATCGATTGTTGCACAGCGGGGCGTACGACAAAAGAATTTCATTTTAAATAAATCGCGCGAGACCGCGTCGCGCCGAGAAATTAGGCGCGGTATCCCCCGCCGCGAAAACTCATCGTAAATAAGTGTCGCGGCTGGCTCCGAACAGCGCTTCGCTGCGTCGACGCTTAAAAACACATTCTTGTTATACACTCGTTTAAGGATTTAATTACTTGCATCGCTGATGGGACCTCATCGCAGCGTCCCCCGTCGTCCGCAACTACCTCGCACGTGATCGTAAATCCTCAGTTCGTTAATGATCCGAACGTTGTTCCGCGATGAATTACCGCTTAGTCTTGTTGACTTTTTGCGCGAAATATTTTTTTCCGATTTTAGTGAGCGTGGGTTTCGTATAATGGACTGTAACTCTTTAAGTGGTTTTTCAAGTTCATCACGATTTATGTTTCAATAAGTATGCAAGATTGTATTTATATCGCTCTTTTATCTCCATGCACATCATATAAAATGCAGCGGTAGAGGCGCTGTCAAAGCTTGTGCGATAAATGTTTTCCATAAGCGTAAGAGCTAAAAGAAAACATAAAATGTATTTCCATTCTCAATTTGCCAAATTTGCAACTAATTAAAAGATAAATATCACCATCATCACGGGTCAAAGATGCCGATTGGGGGTTGCTATCTCTCAGTTAATCATATGGGCGGGTGTTGCCACACCTTTGCACCTTTACTTCTGACACTTTTGCTGGGTAAGTTCTTTACGATATAAGGTGTAACCTCACCCACCTATCACCTAGTTGAATGATATTGTGTTCGGCGGCCGCCGTCTTTACTCCTGAAAGGTATCAATGTCGTCGTTTTCAATTTACTTTGGTGTGGTGTCGAGTGTCGCAAACAAGTGAGCATCGAGGTCCCGGCATCCGGCTTCGATTGCCTTCAACTAGGAGTCTTCTCCGTTCGGCGGCTGCTTCTCGGTCACAATGCAGGCGGTGCGCCATTTGTAAACGCGATACTTCCTCAGTCGCAAAACCTCTTCGCATGTGATTGCGGCCCCTTTACTTTAATCAAATGGCTGCGACAAAGGATTGAAAGGAACGCTCCTCGATTTCGTACAAGCGATCGGTATTGGCTGAGAAATTCCTTTTACGGATTGCCGGCATTTTTTACCGATGCCTCGGCGAAATAGGTTTTTTTTTAATATTGTTGAGTTTTCGTACTTGTGATTCAAGGGTTCTTGGCGTTCAGACTTCCCATGAACTGTACAAAAGTTAAGTTTGCTTTGTGATTAAATACTTTCAACTTCAACTTAATATGGGCAAAAATTTATATGTAGAAAGTTACATGTTTATTTTGTATAAGTAGTTGCTCTAGCAAGTGTGTCAATGTCTTAGTTTGAGTAGTAACATCATCCGTTTTACTAACTAAAAAATCTTAGCTAAATAATTGGTTTAAATTTAGACAAAATCATTTACAAATTAATTTTCTAAATTCAAGGTTCTGTAATTGCTCCTATTCTTTGATTTTAATCATCTTTATCCTGGTTACCCTTCGGGCAAATTATGACGTTTAAACTGTTTGTATTTCTCTCATGACGTTAGATGATTAACATTAAATTTGATTTTGATTACGTAATAAGAGGTCTCACGAACAAAACGATACCGTTTTATTATCTACCTTAAATAGTTAATAGTTCACTCTAACTGTAGCATGTTTCGAATGCCAGATGTTGGTTATACTTACATGGGCATCCTTAGGCCAAAATAGCATTATTTCTATAATAACATGATTAGTACGATCACTCCATTGGCTTTTCTTTGGGTTTTTGGTGGTTGCGTTCCCGAGCGTTCAATCGTAACAAAATCCTTTGGAGTTCCTACTGAAAGATGTGTTTAGGAATGGTTACGGTCGTTCAATGTATCTACATGAAAAGTACCTACAAGTATAGAAGACGATTTAGCAGTTGTTTAAACTCTCAAGACGATTAAACAGTACCTACTTAGTTACTTACCCACTGTACTAGTTATAATCGAATCTGATCTACTTTGATAAACTGCTATTTGATAGTAAATTATGCCCAATAATGGTTATAAAACATGAATATAATCCGCATATCTGTAGGTACATGTTTCTACGTAATTTGATATACATACTATCAATCTAAAAGCGATAATGATATCGATTATGATGGTTATGGAAGTATCGAGCCTACTCAGTTAGAAAACGATCGGAAAGCTTGTAACACTTGTGTTGCGTTAACAAAAATGAGTTTTTTAAACAAAGTAGTATTAGTGACTGGTGCGAGCTCTGGTATCGGGCAAGCTATAAGTTATCATTTTGCCAAACATGCAGCAAGATTATCACTAGTTGACAAAGACGAAGCCAATTTAAAGAAAACTGCTGAAGAGTGTGAAAGATTGAGTAGAGCTAAAGTACTTACTACAGTTGCCGATTTACGTAATGATCAGCATGTTCTTAAAGTTATAACAAATACAAAAAATCAATTTGGAAGAATCGACGTTGTTATTAACTGTGCTGGTGTTTACAAACCTGCTAGTATATTGGATCCTAATGTAATTGAAGTATTTGATGACGTAATGACAACTAATTTAAGATCTATAGTGTACCTCACTAACTGTGTTTTCCGTGAACTAGCAGAAACTCAAGGAAACATCATTAATATTTCAAGTGCAGCATGTTCTTTGGGTGCCTCTAAAAGTGTTCCATATCAGACGTCAATTGCGGCCTTGGATCATTTTACTTCCTGTGTAGCTGTGGAGCTGGCTGATAAAGGAATTCGTGTTAACTCGATTTCACCCGGTGTAGTTAAAACAAACATATTGAATAATGCTGGTGTCGATCAAGAAACAAGTGAAGCGTTCTGGAATGAGGCCTCTTCTGCTCCTCTGAGTAGGCTGGTGAAAACTGAAGATGTAGCTGAGTTTACTGTCTTTTTGGCCAGTGACAAGGCAAGAGCCATGACCGGTTGTAGTTATTCTATCGACGCTGGACTGGCTTTATCAGTAGGATTGTAGAATTGATTTGCGCATTATCGCTGAAATTTGTGACGCACAAATGAATAGACTTGATCAAGATTAAGGTTTTATCCTTGAAATTCACAAGCAATTCGTTTTTAATGAGTCTACGTTATTGTAATCACAATCAGCTATCAGCTACAAGATAAAGTACTATAATTACTTCGGATAAATTTTGATGTATATAGTTTTCATAAAATTGCATTAGGAAAAGAAATTAAAATGTTAACACTTATAGCATACAGCTTCACTCAATTTGAGAACAACAAAGGTATAAGAAACACGAGACCTCCATTTAAATGGTGCGGTTATTGAATAAAAACACAATGTAAAAACGAATCGTTGGGCTCAACCTTGCTGCTTATGAGAATTTTTATGAAGCGTGAAATGCAGGTATAGAAATTATGGAATTGAAATACATATACGGGTTTGTAATAGCTTGTGTTTTATTTACTGATTCCTTATTTAATATGCCTTTATTACAATTTATATATGCAAACAATTCTTAAGTATTAAAATACTTCAGCAAAATCTCAGTCTCATTGTAATTATTCAAGATTTTATTTGCATCCATGGGAGCAAAAACGAATATATTTATTCCGACAGCATCATTCTATTACATGTCGCCATCGTTCCGATAAACTGGCTCCTGTATAACACATGTATGTCGTCTTTAAATAATACGAGTAGCTGGAACTTGGTGCCATAAACTAATGTATGCAGAATGGACGCCGCCCGGTTCTGCACAGACAATTTCACGCGCGCTTAGCTAATGTTTGCCGAGCGATTTGCCGGCGGCATCGCGATGGACGGTCGTTTTTTCCCTGCCGACGGCCTGTCCAAGCATGTTAGAGAGATGTTCTCAATCTAGACGCCGCTGTATGCACGAGGAATTGATGTATGAACACAGCTACCCCGATGGTTTATGTTCCAAGCGATATTCGTTGTCCTGAGTTGAATAGATTATTTTTTGTTCAATTTTTTTTTTCATGTAATGAAACTAAAGTAAAATAATAAAGAACTAGTTTATTCGAGAACGGTGACAACAAAAGATTATCGCAGCAGAGAGGATAACCGCTGACAAATAAAACTTCGTTAAGAAACGCTTTTATAGGGAGCTTGCTAATCATTCAGAAACAACGAGCTTAGGTTTATGTTCATATTCCAATATCCTCCCTTGGACATAAACCCATTTTTGCTGAGCAGTAGACCAGCTTCAGTTGCGGAGTCCCTTTAGTCAACGAGTCTGCCACCATGTCACTTGACTGAATGTACTTGATAACAATCTTCTTTAATTGGACCTTACCGCGTACAAAGTGGTGTCGTATATCTATGTGCTTGGATTTGGAATGATAGTTTTTAGTACCGGTGAATACACTTCATTGTAATCCAATCCTTTCTTTAGAGCGCATCCTTTTATTACTAATCTTGCCTTATATTTTGCTATGTTTTCTTTCTCATCCCTTTTAGTCTTAAAAACCCATTTACTGGATATAGCTTTCTTGCCAGTGGGTAATTTACATAACACCCAAGTATTATTTTTCATTAAAGAGTTATACTCTTCCTCTATGGCTTTCTTCTAATAGCTGGATTCAGAGCAAGACATGGCTTCGTCTACAGTTACGGGATCCTGACTTAGTGCCCAACATGCATGATTTAATTCTGCATTATCATTAAGTTGCCTTCTGCAAGGTCTCAAATTTATAAATTGGTTTGGAGTATCAAATGAGCAATCGGTGCTGGGTTCGTAAGTTGTATCCCGATCAATTACATCCACTGTGGAGTTGAAAATCTCGTCTGAGTTAGATGTAGACCCAATCTCAACAATCGAGTCATTGTGAGCAGCGGTGGAGTTTTCTTCACTAATGGGAATCTGTTTGGTTTCCGTTAAAGGTACAGTTGAGCTTAAACTTTCATTCTTATCACAAGCGCAGTCTTCAATAAATGTGACATTTCTGCTTATAGTAGTACTAGCTTCCGCCCGCGTGGAAGTCCGAAATCATCCCGCGGGAACGTAGTAAAGGGATAAAAATTCCTGTGTTAATCTAGGTTATAATCTATCTGTGTGCCAAATTTCATCCAAATCCATTCAGTAGTTTTTGCGTGAAAGAGTAACAAACATCCATATATACAAACTTTCGCGTTTATAATATTAGTAAGGATATGTAATAAAACTAAAGTAAAATAGTAAAGAACTAGTTTATTCGAGAACGGTTACAACAAAAGAATATCGCAGCAGAGAGGATAACCGCTGACAGAGAAAAGTTCGTTAAGAAACGCTCTTATAGGGAGCTTGCTAATCGTTCAGAAACAACGGGGTTAGGTTTATGTTCATATTCCAATATTTTTGTTGTATTTTAATATGTGATTTATTAAATACTACATTTTTACATTCATACAAATAAATAAAATTTAAGTGTCTGTTTGTAATGGAAAAATAACTGCTTTTTACTAAATGCATATGAACGTATAACTATATTTTAATTTTATTTGTATCTTGTCTGTTTGTTCCGGCTAATACCCGAAACGGCTGGACCGAGTTTTAAGGGATTTCACTGGCAGATAGATAGCTGATGTTATAAGGAGTACCTAACATAGGCTTTTTGTCCCGGCATCGGCAGCACGTTTCTGTGGGATAATTTCCAACTTGCGGGCACAGCTAGTCATTAATGAAGTGTATATTTTATATTGATTTTTGAACAGCGTCTTCTATACCGTACTCCTTAGTTTATAAATAATTTTATATCGAATACTTATCTTTCATCCAAGATTGTTGCCGTGGCCCGCTTACTATAGTTACTCTTCTCCACTTCAGTTGGAGTGTTTTAGTTACCAGTATTATTCCTACTTGTTCAAGAACAACTGACGATTACACTTGATCGAGATTCCTTTGAGTGGCACTTGCTTTATTTTATTTGACCTTAAATTGTTGAGTGATACTTACACCTACTTAATAGTAATTAGTTTTATTTCATACCTACACAAACTAAGTTATATTTATTTATTTATTTAAAATGCAGGGTCACTTACAGCTAAAGCAAACAGATCAAGGTCATTTTCACGTATAAGGTAGTATTATAAGGTATATATTTATTATATAAATAACTTATGCCTAATGGCATGCAGGTTATGCTTAAATAATTAAGTATAAAGTACAAAAAAACGTTGTTTAGTAAAATGGCTACCAACTTAAATTGACCGAATATTCAAATCAAAACAGTCATTCTTTGGCAGCTCTATGAAATGCCTAAAACATGGCAAACTGACGTAGTGTGTCAATGTCAAATTTTTCTGCCTGTACCCTCATTTTCGTCATTCCAGTACAATTGTCAATAGTTATAATTACACACTTAAACGTACGATATAACTGAACAAATATAATATATGTGTTTAACTATGATAACATCAGTAACAAGTTTCGATTGTTTACATTAAGACAAGCTTGTAACAATTATAAGCGCTAACCTATTTCATGTCTAATTTAAATAGGAAATAGATTAATCAAACGATACTAACTTTCCCAGCCGACAGTAAAATATTTAACAATAGCCTCATCCTGTGTTTTACAACGTTGTCCTCTTTTTGGGTTGGGCGTTCGAAATTAAACTAGTTTGTATTTCACTAGCGTTGGGACCTTATCGCTCGATCGATTTCTCAACCCTTTAATGTAGGTATGCGTCAGCGGGCCAAGTTTAACGAATATTTTTATGTAACGAGCGATGTGTCGTAGGAGTAAAGTTGAACACAACACTGTGCGGCCAACTAAAGCGAAGTTCGTATTTCCAGAGCGCTGGAGCAATAAAGTAAGCAGTTTTACAAGTGAGTGCTCCCAGAACGAATGCGCGGGTTAGCATACGCCCGATATTCTTATTTTATGAGTGAAAAATCTTACAAAGAATATTTTCCGAGACACAGCAGTGGAGGCAGCCCCATCTTACCTTAACAGAACTGTCTTGTAACCTTTTCAATCTCTCATTCAATTGCTCTCGTCCGAATACATTGTGGTCGAGGCGCATTGATTTTGTCAGGACTGGTTGTCAAAAGTTCCCATCGTCATTAGCTCAGTTGATTCGTGTATTCAGTCCGGCAAGGCGAAGAATGCACGCTCGGCAACAAAGCGTCCACATTATGTTGTCGCACGGCGCGGCGCGTTCCAATTAAGAGAGATTTATTCATCCCCTCGCCGTCATACGACTTATCCAAAGACATTATCAGAGATTTAACTCGGCAGGACGACTGTTCCCCAATTTTCTAAACACCTCGACAATGCTGTCTTAATTTGTTCCATCCTCTTGGCTGTTTGATTGTTTGCTCTGGGAAAACACGAAGCGTCATCGCGCAGCTTCAGGGTTGTTGCTTTGTACTTGAAGCTGTTCGCATTCGATATTCATTTTGCTCGAACGCTTTGTAATCATTCGTAATTTGAGTACGTCGAGGGAATTTGAACGATGTTGTCATTATTTTGTTAATGTTTACCTAAATGTTGATGGTGAGTGTTTCATTAGGACGGAAATAATGGTTCCCATTTCCGAACACAAACTTACCTTGTTTCCATTCGGAGAGTAAACCTAACTATTGTTTGATTTTGTATAGCAAAGGTACACATACGATACGATTTATGTTAACAATAGACAAAGTTTCTCAATACTGGATAGTAATTTACTTGAATTTCTGTTCATATAGTTTCCAAGCCTCATTCATTAATAACTGGTTAGTTAATTGGGCTACCGAGGACCCCGTCTTTTGTTATACATGAACCACGCCCTGGGTTTATCTAAGCAGTAGCTTATTTAAAATGATAAACGAGCTCCCAATCGATTTGAATAACAAGCAGGCAGATGCTCTTAATCCTTTTGATTTCATTAAATGCATGCGCCCCTCGGCCCTTGTCGGAAATATCACTCGAGTGTGGGCCTCCAACTTACTTCGGGTTGTTCATAATAAGATTCGTCGGATCTTAAAACATAAATTGTAAAAAAAAAATGTGATTAGTGTTCCGTACATACTAAATTAATTTCCGAGATTATATGAGTTGGCGATGATTATTATAGTATGGTTAGTCCTTAATTCCGTAAAATATGAAACATAGTCAATAAGTACCTACTGAAAAGGTGTCTTAGGGAACTTGAAAAAAAATCTAGGATTCGTAGAATAATCCTCCATTTACCTACATAGACCATGCTATTTTCTAGAGCGATGAAATCTTTCAAAAAGTTCAAATGAGGTGATTTTATTTTGAAACTGAACCCTAAAAGAATCTTTCCATTGGAATTTATATGTCTTAAAAAATTGCAATTTATTTTGTTTTATTACGTGACTGAACAATATTTTGCCGGATTTGTCATTGTTCCAACTTCCAATCCTATTTGGCATTTTTATCCCTTTAAAAAAAAATATGTGACAAATATTTCTATCATGATGACATTCTGTTTATCAGTTCACAAAGAATTCAAGTTATCCTCTTTCGTTCCAAAGAAAAATCTAATGAACTTAAACGTCTTTGGGGAATATGTGACGTAACTTTGAGTCTACCGGTCGAAGCTTCATTTGTTTGATCGTTTCGTTAAGGAGAGGCCAAGTGAAAAATCCGTCAACATTAATCACGACGATGCTGAAATATAATTTCGAACGGTCGAAAAAATTTACATAAATAATTTATACTCCAGGGACGGTACCAACGTTCGGAGCTTTCTAATCCGTCGTCTTGTAGCGAGGACGGCTTGCTTCCGATCTTACGATACGGTCCTCGGAGGCTTGCTTTGTTTTATTGATAAGATGCGCTAGTATTTTGTTATTGATAAAGCTCTGAGCATATTTCTGTCTACGATTTTCTTTACAGCATCGATAAAAACGGACTCTTGGATGTTCATGGTATTGCTTCTACATCAATGTAAACTATATTTTCCTGTTTATTGTGTTTTTACAATTTTATACTAGGCAGACGCTTAAAGAAGTCTTCTCGACGTATGTGTTCTTCGTATTAAAGAATTTATTTTAAAATTATTACAAGTTATGCCTCACACGGAATTTAAATAAAAAAAGCTTTAAACCAAATGAAATTACTTTTCGCAAGCACACGTCACACAAGTATTTTACAATCGCGAAAGAATTAAATATTTGATTATGTATCGTCAGTTAGGTCGTACTCAGCGGGATGCCGTAAGGGTGTTGGTTGGCGGTCCTCTCATCTCCATAAGAAGTGGCTGTGCCCTGCCGGGGCATACTGCGCACCGGTTGATGGAGCATTATTTTAGGCATGTGACTGTGATCGATTCGATCGAATCTTTCTTCGGACAGCGCGAGTTTTTACCAATGTCTGACACCACGCTCGGAAATACACAAATAAAGATGATGTAGTGTCCGCGGTTTACAAGTGTTGTTATGATGAATGGTCGGCGTTATGACCTCCGTTTTAGTGTAATTTATTGAATGTTACTCATATTGGTTGTGTGAATATTCTTAATAAATTTTATGCGAGTCCACTCTGAAGGTGGATAGCGGTGCTTTTTATCAATTAATCATTTCGTTTTTACCATACAGAAGCACGAATTAAAAAGTTATTTTAAAAGCAATGTGCGCAAAAAAATAAATTATAATCATTATTGATTAAGAATTTTATTTTGATATGTAGGTCTAATTACTCTGTATGTATTTAAATATAGAAAGTTTTTCATTAATATGTTTATATTACCTGCCATAACGGCATAACCTGTACCTTACGAATAAAGGTTAGATAGTCTTACTTTATATCCAGCACAACATCTTTCTAAGACATAAACAATATTTTTGATCTTATCAAGTGCAAGGTGTGCCTCCGTCCTTAATACAAAATAAAATGTGTGAGACATCAAATTCCCCACACTTTCTTAATAATTATTATAATAATAACTTTTAATATAATTTAAAAATACAATATGAAATGTTCCAGCGGTGTCGTTAACAGCATCGGCTCGAACAATTAACCTTCGTTAGCCGCCAATAAATAGTGAGCTCGCTAAACAGCTTTACGACTAGATAATAATTAACTCGCCCTTGGTCCGTTACGGTAGCAAGTGCTTCATCCAGTCTGTACGCCATTTAGTACGCTCGACACCCGATAAATCATTACCAAGATGATCTTATAAGGCTAAGGGAAATGTAAATAGAGCCACTTTATCGCTGCAAAAATGCTATAAGATTTTATGTGGTGTATTCATTTAGCTTTATTATTATAGGTTAAGAATATATATTATATATGGCTTTGTTTGTGGCTTCATTTAATTTTGTTTGTGTATTTATTTTTATTAGTCGTTAGTCGTTCTACTTTTTGCGTATAAAGGTAGGTGATGCAGTTAAGAGGCAATAAGGTGCTAACAATGGAGTCGAGGATATAAGTTTTTTTTTGTTAGGTAGGTATTTATTCCTCAATTTTTCGTAATTGCATCTATCACTGTTTGTCTCTACATCACACTTGTAGAAAATGCCTATGGTATTAAAACCGCCTCTGTACATTTTTGTGCTTCAAGTTTTAAATAAAAAAATAACGTTGTTTTTTTAATGTACAATTTTAGTATCTACAGACGAGGGTTATTTTTATCCACGTAGTTGATTTTATTTTAGTGTTTTAGAAGAACCCAACAACTGTAAACTGAAAGTTTTCTGACGGATTTAGAGATTTATGGAAAACTCTACTCAAAATAATAATCATCTGCCTAACCTCTTCCCAACTATGTTGGGGTCGGTTAAATACCAGTATTTTATATGGAGCGACTGCCTATCTGACCTCCATAAACCAGAAAGAATTATAGACCATTGGAAAAGAAAATAGTCGGTGAAAGACTATTTCAATAAGAAAAATTACACTGGTCAACAAAAAAATAAAAATATTGTTTGCTTCCTGTGATTTTTATTTGTTTCTATCTCAAATTGACGCGTATTTTTTAAATATGGCAATAATTTTTCTATAACAGCTTTTGTTTTTGAATTACAGGGAACTACCCTTATTTACTATGTTTACATAGATTTGCGTTTTTTATTGGACACTGAAATATATTTTGTTTTTTGTTGTTTTCGATATGGCTTTGTCAAGAAGATGTTGTGTGCTTAATCCCGATTGTTTTTGCATCAAATACATTTTCACCACAAATATATTGTGGTGAAAATGTATTTGCAAAATATCTAAAACCGCCTTTGTAAAAACTACGTATCATCAATACTTTAAAATAAAATTGTGTAATCAGGACAAACCATGGGTTCCTCAAATTGTATGCTAGAAATGTGTGGTATGTCTACGGTTATGGTCCAGTGGGAAAAGAGATGCAGTAATGTTCGTAACACCCATGATTTGGCGAAAATAAACGGAATTAACCCTGGAAATCGAAATAAGTGGTAATTCCTAAATTATCTTCTGCTCAATGACCTCAATTAAAATCACGAGAGGTACAACCCATCTAAATCCCTGTGAACCCGAACGAAATACATCAAGTGAAGACTCTGATTCAGACTACAAATTTATCCAAGAACCTCAACCATTTAATCAGAAAGAACTAAATGACTTAGTAAGAGATCTGAACTTACCGAAAGAAGCTTCTGAAATTTTGAAAATGCAACAAGAGCATAAAAATCCAGTTCCTGCACTCGCATTTAGACCGATTTCTGGAAAATCTGGGTGATTTTAGTGAGGAGCAGGGTGAAAGATTCCATCAGGATCTTCGGACAATAGAAGATCGTTATCAGGGGCGGTGGGACTCACATATGCTGGCAGACTACTGCTGGAGTTTGCAACGAGATCTACCTAAAGTCGTCATTCAAGGAAATCTTATAAAAGATCATATTTTGATAGTGTTCAATAGAAATTTTGTTAACATAGCGTATTAATTTTCTGTATTTTTTGTCATAATAATAAAACTGTACCAATATTTCAAAAAGTAAAGCTGTTAGCAATCTCTCAGTATTTTTTTTATAGTCAGGGCCATAGAAATACCCAATAACAGAAAAAAAAATTAAAGGAAACAAGACTTGTGTTGACCAGTGTTATCAATCTAGGAAACGTTTTTAAACGTCCAACCCACTATTCAAGCTTTTACAGTAACAAACATCACACACACTTCTAAGCAACTGATTAAATCATATTTCAATCCAATAAAAACCCGAACTGTATAATTGCAATGACACAAATCTATTGTCGACACCAAACCGCCAATGTCCTTCGGCATCGAATTTAATAACTCCACATGAATTAATAAGCTGTGGCCACGCCCCGTAGGCGTCAACTCTATGATTAATATAGCCATTGCAAACGACTCGACTACCGGAACGTGAAGAGCCGCGTCTTTCGCCCCACTCAGACTACTCCACGCCTTACTTATAAGTTATAACAAAGCTAAATTCACACGTCTGTATTATTTATATCGATTACGTTAACCGATAAACCGTATATCAATCCGAGTGTTAATATTTAAATAATAATGTCAGATTATAAATCGTTGGAGCAATCTCTTATGCTAGACACTTTAACGCTCGTTTATAACGCATGATCTTAGCAATTTCGATGTTACTTCTACGATTCGTACGGTCGTTCAACTTCTATGCTTTGGATTGGATTATAGGTGATTGTGTGTTTGCAAAATCGGTTTTGAATGGATTCCGTTTCGATTCAACTCCTAGGATTTCACGTGCTAAGATTTTTATCGAGTCTTCTAGCGGTATTAGAATAAGCATACCCAACGGTAATGAAAGTCTAGCACTGAGTGCGTAGAAAAAATCTAAATGCCAAGGTAGTAGAAGTTTACTTCGAAACTGTTTTTGTCTAATTCTTCTGAACATTATCTCTTTTTTTACTCCGCTATTCTCCATTGTACTGGCATTTGTTAGCCAGTAAGGCGTGCACCTGTCTTTGTTACAACTTAAAATTATCAGGAGAATAACGTTTACGTCCACAATTAGTATCTTTGCGTCTACTATAAGACGCCGCAACAATCCGAAATGTACAAGCAAAATAATTATATCTCATTGTGCTTTTGTTTGTTATTATCTCGCAACAATTGCAAAGAACCACCACCATTCTTACATCTCAAAAGATGTTGGTGGCGTAATCTTTTATTCGCAAAGAAAAGGATTAAAAGTCAGGAATTTAGCAAAAGATCTTTTTTAACCGTTTAGTATAGCAAAATGAAAATTTAAGAAGTTTAAAAAAACCAGTCTAATCTTACATTTTCTTAATCTGCTTCAGAACTTTTGTTTGTAATCGTTTATGTCTAAGATATTAACTTTCCCGTAAACGTAAGATTTCCCGTTTCGTATTATCTGTGGTTTCTTTACTAAATCTCGCAGTACCTTTATTTGGTAATCACGAAAATCCCCATTACCGTCCATTTTGTGATAAAAGATTCAGCATCAGAAGTTTGGTCCGTGCGTTTAGCCTTAGTGGTCAAAATGCCAAGCGGCGCAGTGGATGCTAAATTATTCCGCAAACATCAATAATGAAAGTAGTTTGAAGAGAATTTCCATCGGTAACAAGGCTGGTTTTGTGGCTGATAGTTCGGTGGGTTAGTTCCAAAAATGTTGTGTCATTAAGTCGCGACCGCACGTGACTGAGGGCACCTGCCACAGGCCGGTCGTGCCGACATGCCTCAACAACCAGACGCTTCTATCTCACAGTCCTTCGTTACGGTAAATACTTCGTGAATTTACAATTAGTGCCATTTTGGGAGGGTTTGATAACTTTTTTTTACGCTTTTGCCCTTTAGTTTGTTCAATTTAAGACTGAATACTTAATTTATTTACCTTACGCGGTAGCTGGAATTCTGGAATGTTCTAGTTTCTATTAAATGTCTAATCATAAAAATTATATTGTCACTAAAATAGTGCACTAATTAATCAGTTTAATAAAAGTTCAGCTTATTTTTAAAACGTCCGTCACTCACAGTAGATAAACTATTGGGCGACTTAAAAATAGCCGTCTTCATCGACCCCTTTCTCTAAGCATTCTTCGACTTATTTGCCTCGTTATAGCCTATTGAGGAGGCTTGTACTGAATTACTTGGAGCTTAAGGAAACATGGAATAACGACACGATCGTTTTGTTTTGCCCTCATAACACTACATTGTGTGGCGCAAAATTATTTTTTTTATTCAAAAATTGCGTCCGTCGATATCGCCTTCGCCTTAACGTCGATATTTTATTTGACGTACAAATAAAAACGAAAACGAATTGATTTGGTTTTTGAACTGGATTTTATGGAGCAATTTCAAAGTGAATTTCGATGTTAGGGTCCCTAAAAACTTTTAAAAGTGCGGATAACTTGGTTTAACAGTTCTTTCCCCTTAGGGAGAAAAATGTTAACTGGTTCACTAACAAGATATTTTATTAATCTGTAGGCATTTAACCCTCGGCTACAGAATATTTTCATAAAGGAATTATTGCTTCTCCCGTTGCGGTTGAAATCATTTCGTCCCCACCGGGGCGGTTGAGACATACGCGACAGGAATCCTGTCAATCGGGAATATGAAAATAGTAAGAATAAATCAAAGTTTATTGAAAAGTATTCCACTTGTAGTATTATTGCGGCGTCACCGTCGCGGTGTGGGCGGCCACTACACGTCGTGGGACGAACCGATATGGTTCCTTATTATTGTTAACAAATTCGAATCTCAGCAATCCACGTTTTTCTGAATGTTTCGTTCTTTTATTATTTTTTTAATAAAAAAGTCATGTTTAAAATTCAATTTATTGATTTTGTAACACTTAAACGATCGCACATACGGACACGCTGTTTTCGTGTTTTATATTTGTTTGAGCATATTTCATGAGACGTGAGAATTTTCCTTTAAAATGGCAAAAACACCCACTATTATATTCGTTACAGCTGATCGATACCTTCCTACATGAACGTATTAAAACATTGCTCATTATATAATACCCAAAATGATTCCAGCCTCCTTTCAAGTACCTACCTAAGAAATAGTTCTTTGAAATTTATTTTTCAATAAAATAGTCATTTTTACACGCTTTTTATTAGCTTCGCTTGTATGTTTGTTTGTATGTTTGTAACCGGCGCGATTTAGGGCGCGATTTTGACCCACTTTAAACGGTCAGATTTCATCTAAACTTTGTAAACTTATCGAGGACCGATGACAATTCAATAATAAAAAAAAGAGAAAAAAATAAAGGAAAAACAAAAAAATAAATAAAAAAATCACGCTTTTGTAGTTAGCAGAACTAAAATATTGTAAATGAATAATAGTGTAAAAAACTAAAAAACACGCTGTAAAAACCAAACTAAAAAAGTAGAAAATAATTTAATTCAATTAAAAAGCGTGGGGTGCTTGACATTAATTGATCATAAAAATATCTTAAAAATCACCACACGCTTTTTAATTCAATTAAATTATTTTATATTTTTTTAGTTTGGTTTTTAAAGCGTATTTTTTAGTTTTTTTTTTAAATCTTTTTATGGATTTTGTAACACTTAAATGATCGCACATACGGACACTATTTTTTTGTGTTTTATATTTGTTTGAGCATATTTCATGAGACGTGGGAATTTTCTTTTAAGATGGCAAAAAAAACCCGCTATTATATTCGCTACAGCTGATCGGTTCTTTCCTACATGAACGTATTAAATCATCGATCATTATAATACCCAAAATGATTCCAGCCTCCTTTCAAGTAGTCCTAAGTAAACTTCAACGTTGCATAATGCATTATTCGCAAAGAAATATGATCTTTGACGTAGAGCTTTTCTAAATATTGACTTTAAGTCTTGACACCTGAGCTAACAACGGATCGAATGATTCTAAAGGTGTCTATGGTGAAATTATATTGATATAGGAAATAAGTAATCGTCTGTCTATATAATAGCCGTTTTGTGTAGATTGCTAGTAATATAATATTTCGCTTACCTAATTCTTCATTTTTGGGTCTGCACACAACGGTAGAGCTAAGTTGCAATTGCCTAATGTGTGGTCTATGCAACATCAAAGGACTACCGGATTCTTATGGAAGGCTGCCGAATTTTTACGCAGAATTCTTCATTATATTCCTTTGCTCGCCCCTAAAGCCGAGAATAGATCATGTTTGAAGGTCCGAATGGCATTCTCGATCGTACTTAGTAGGTGTTTTCATAGCGCGTCACTTCTTTTTCGAAACTTGGTTGCACGGTCACTGTTTATCTTTGTAAGACTTACCATTGTGCTCCCGGGGCCGATAATTGTACTCAGACATATTTTTTTAATGTATTTTTTGTAGTATTATCGTGGCTGATGATATTTTAAATGTTTGTGTTTCTGCTCAATGTGACGGTCAGTGACGTGTAGGGCCGGACCCTATTGTGCCTGAAATCGGTCGGTCTGCAAGGGCCGTTTGCTTTACTGCCTTCTCCGCTATGCCTTTTGTGTGTCCACTGTACAATTTTATTATATGCTAACGATTTTGATACTTTTAACAATCAGATTAATCATTTAATATTAAAGCCACCAACTGCTATGCCACACCTGGAAATCTCTTAATCGACTAACAAGCCAGGTGGGCACTGCCGTCACAACTTGGTCAGGTGGGAGTACTCCGATGAGCCGTGGTGCGATTGTGGAGCCACATCGCAAACTATGCCCCATCTCTCGTCGTGCTTTCTGTGCACTAACACCTGCACTATGGAAGACCTTTGCGAGGCCAACGATAACGCTGTCGAAGTGGCTGAATTTTGGTCGAAGGTTATTTAAAACCAACAAATGAAATCACCGATACGACAAAAAGAAGAAGAATGCGATACCTATTTGATAATATTTTATCTGTATTTTAAATCTGTCACCGAAGTAATCAATTCTGATCGTCATATTATTATGGTAGTGACAAAAAGTTAATAGGATAATCGAAGAATATTGATCTGTTCATCGATTATATCGTATCAAATTAAAACATTTTGTTAATGGTTTTTCAAGACATATTTATCATTAATAAAATTTAATAATTATTTTTGCATACATTGGACGACTGTTTTACTGTCCAAATAGATTATCTAATTAAATATTCTACGTTTCTTAAATACGAACCTAGTTCATATGGCTCGTTTTCTTTTAGTTCCTAATAAATTTTGATGTGGATCTATGTAAAATATTTTAAAATATAAATGGTCACATACATATAGCAGAAAATATGAAATAAGCATACAAATAATACAATCATATTCTATGCCAATATTTACCGATTAAAAATATATATTTTATTATTCGACTATTTATTTATTATTTATTTATTTATTTTTATAACAATTGCTTGCTGCACTTACAGTCAGGACCAAAGCGCGCAACAAGCCAACAAAACAATACATTTAACTAAAAAACTTCACACAAACATTTAACATTTTTTTTTTCTATGTATGTATAATCAATGAAGCATAATTATTTATTTTGTAAATTGTTAAAATACCTCATTAATAACGTGATAATTAATGTAGATTATGTAAAACATATCATTCTGAAATTATTAATTAGTCTGTTAATATACAAGTATAATATTTTTTTTATATTAACGTTATTAAAGGATGCCTGTCTTACCTAATGATCTGTTTAAAATATGAGGTAGGTATTACCTACATTGAAAGAGGTGAATTAATTTAAAATAACCAGTAAATTACTAGTAGTAATGACAAAGTTAAAAAATATATTGAGTCGTGCACATACTCCCATATCTACTAAATTATAATCAAAGTATCAAGATAGTTTGGCCTTCTATTAATTCGTTCGTAGCTCCTACGCACATTGTTCAAAGGTAAACATGTAAGAAATTCGTTCTTTTTGTTCGATACCAACAATTGAGCTTACATCTCTGTGATGCTGAGACGTGCGTACACCGTACTACAACTAATACAACCATGAATTTTTGGTACAAATACTCTTTGTATTGTCGGCCGTCGGCCATCTATTGTGATGCGTTTAATATCTATAGGAAGTGTGGGGCATTCAAACGAGAGGCAGACAACACGGTCTTGGTGTTGTCAGCCTTTCAAAAGAGGCGGTCTGCTTACAATTAAATAATCCAAAATTATGAAAGACTCCGTTGAGGTGAGCTATTCTGTTAGAAACGTATATTAATTTGATCCGGACTTTTATATGCGATAACTGATAACATTATTTACATCAGCCTTCAAGTCATCTTTGCTCATTAACGCTTTAATACCCGTACATAACCGTTGTTCAGGCGTTTAAACACTGATTACAGGACGTATAAAATTCACTATAAATTCTTTATTTATGTGACAAAAAAAGGAAACAGTGGGGACGCTCTTAGAATTAAATATATGCTCGCGATCATAAAATAAAGAATTTATAGGCGTCCTTTGGAATTACCGTGGCTCGGTTTTATGACTTCACGGGGCGTTTATTCAGCGTTGCGTTGCGTGGTCGGATCACAGGCATTCGTGATAGTCTCTCGCTCCCGTTGTCATTGTACTGAACAATTGCGTCTTCACATATTGCTTGTTATTTGCTCCATGTTACGCTGTGACTTTTATGAATCTCAGACAAATGTTATTGCTTAGCGCAAATGATTGTCGTTTATATGGGGCTAGTAAGTAATTCCGCTAGGCTTTTCCTTTTTGTTACGATTAGGTACTGCACAAAAATAATGAAAGTGGTGTTACGTTCGTTCCCTGTTGCACGAAAGTCTCTCTGAAATGGCATCCCTTCATATAGGGGAATTAGCTATGAAGTGTTCCGCTACAGGCTGGATGTGAACACCAAGTCAGGCACCGACAACTTCTTTGGATTACTGTCTGGAAACCCCAAATAAAATTAATTAAATTTTATCCTCGCTTAATAACACACAAGAAGACGCAATCATTTTCCCATAAGAATATTAATATTTTATAGCCAAGCGCACACCTTACCTATAACGGTACTATCAATGAGCAAATCTCTAATTTCAAGACACTTTTTATTTATGTCATATTTTATTACTACAGGAAAATAATCATAATAATATATCATCGAAGCCAAAATTAATCACAGTTTTATTATTTTATTGCTCCAACTCGCTATTAAAAATCGAATAATATGAAAAAGAAGTAATAAAGAAGCTGTGTGAAACGGATCTCTGTGTGTGGACCTTATTATGCGTTAAAACACTTTTGAACGGGTACCTGAATGTACACAAAAAACAGGCGTGACCAACAGTTTAACATGTTTGTACTGTCTATAAGTACGCGTGAAATTGTGATTATGAGAACAAACGACTCTTTCAATCCACTCGTCGTGATGTGGGCACAGGTGAGGAATTCAATTTTTCTGTTTGTGGGTACGATAGCCATTGCGTAACATTTCATTAATAAATGTAATGACTGCGCTAAAGGTTGACCACACAGGCGCTACTTATTCTTAGGTAAACTCTTGATACCTACCAGTTCACAGGTTACTGGTGTTTAAATTCCTAATACTTGGTTATTTTATGTCAACAGTTTCATCTTTATGCTAATTGACAAGCTCATTAAACTATCATGTTTATTAAATCAATGCTCACATCCAGTTCTTTTTTTTGCCGACAGATAACGAGCATTTTGGCATATTTATTTGACAATTAAATGCACGAAAGTCAAAGTTCACGATCGTTACTTTTAAACTTTATTATCGAAAAATTTAACACTTTTGCCAAATTGGTGGTTTTAAACTAAATTAACTCGTTAAAATCAACGCCCGTACTGGACCAAAGCTCAATACGAAGACACCCTTAGTTTGGTCACAGATTATGATGTGACTTTGTTGATAGGTCATTGTGTCTGACAGTATTCCAAAGAAAGACTTATAAATTGAATAGCACCTACCTGTCCATTGTAAGCACTAAACCATCTATTGACCAGAACTAATATTGCTAAAGGTTCAGTTAGTCGACTGTTTTCGATATGTGCATCGCAGGCGCCCCGGTGACGTGAGTCTACATTGTGACCGATTCGATACGGTTTTTGTGCGCCGGCGCACAAACCGCTGCCGCGTCATTGTGACGCTGCTCCGCGGGTTAGGTTAGGTCATGTTAGCAAACGGCCAACGTAACTGTTACAGCATTGTTAACCGTAGTTTGTCAGTCATTGCCAACGCATCATGGTCAACTTGGAAATCACAAACATTCATATTTGCCCGAAAGAAAAGGGGGGAGGACGTATTGTATTTGCCTGCAGTCCAGAATTTTGCCCGGTTGATGGCAATAGGTAGGCTCACCCCCTATTACATAGATACTATTTTATATACTATTTATTTATTTGTTAAATGCACAATGTACACAACCATATTTGACCCTGACCATACATGACCCTCCGCGGGAGACGCCCTGGGCGTCGGGAATCCCAGGCTGATTCCCGGCCACCGTAGGCGCGGGCTTGCGGACGGCGAGTAATGGGTAGCTCGCTGTCCGGTAAGGACCAAGCCCGGGTCGACGCCGCGTTGTGTTCCACGCGCACCTCAAAGAGATGTCAGCACCAAATGGGGGGGTCCGCAAGGGCCGATGCCTGCCAGGGTTGCGGGTTGTTCGAAAGAGATACCGCGGCCCCTGGCACACAGGCTTCTGAGGGAACACGGGTGGGTTTTAGTCAGTAAAAGTCTGACACGCCCTCCCGCTCCATCCAGAGCGGGAGAAGTTATTTGATGATTTCCCACCCAAAAAAAAAACCATACATGACCCTGTTACCAAGATACCTTAAAACTAATATACATATTACTGTGAGATCTAATATGACGTTGATTAGGGACTTCCACACTTAAAATATTATATTAACTAAACTTATATCTATCTTTATACATAAAAAAGAATATATATTATAATTAACACACGGATATAATACCTACCTATTTAAACTCTATTTTAACATTTTATCTTCCATAAATTCTAGGATGCTATAATAACATAGGTATTTCTAAGAGCAATGCCTTTAATCTCGCTTTAAATATACATAGTGTCCTCATAGGACTTAAACATGACTGACGAAATGTGGGAGTAGGTCACCTCGGCCCAATTCTTCGGGGAAATAAGGCGTAATGTAATGTGTGGTGTGGTGTATATACCGTCATGGTATCATGGCAACAGGTGTTCAAAATGTTAATTTAGTTAAATACCTTCATTATTGCATCGCTAAAACATATAAAACGTTCATTTTAAATTATAACTTAATAGTCGTCGTAGGCGTTGCTGTTAAATGCCAATCCGTTTTGCAACGTGCCAATCTTGTTATGATAGACTAGGTATAATGTCTATGGGGCATTAACCTGTTACGAAGAAACCGTCCATGTAATATTGACGCAATCATACTCAGTACACCGCACCGTTACAATGCAGCAGCATTCAGAGCCAGCACCCCGGGCACGCCTCCAACCAAATGGGATCCATCGACATGACTTACATACTTACCCCATGTGTTGTGCTGTCCGTCGAACGTGAGTCGCAGCCTTATTATAATCACAGATCAGACGATTGTTGTCCACATAAAATGTATAATTTATAAAAGCAGAACGAAGAATAATCCAAGAGTCGAATGTTTGCTTTTTTTCTGCTGCGAGTTAGCAACGTGTTACACTTTAGTTTTTACGGAATCAAATCGAATCGATTCAATGTAACGGGCGATAGATACTTTTTGTGCTATACAAACGTCGTTTGTAACATGACGAATGGTAACGTCGGCCGGGTAATAAATTGTTATATTATTTTAATTAAATCTATATTATAGACTGTTATGACATTCCGGAGCGATGCAATTATGAGACAATAAAATAAATTCTTTCCGTATTCAATTTAATAAGACAATTTGAACATAGCTTTGCAAATTTCCGTAATAGGATTTTATAACTAATTTTTAACGGCTGTCGTAAATATAATGGAGGAGGAGCGAAGATTAATCTTGATTGTTAGTATAACCATAGACGAATATCTCTCGTGTGACGGTGAGACATTGCTTGTTGTGATTTTATGGCCCCCATAAACCGGCCATTACTATTCACACTGATCTAATACGATTTTTATATCCAGTGTCTATTAATTGTGGTAGTTGTTCGACTAGGTAGTAAAATTGAAAGGTTTATCACTAATAAATTAGATATACCTAGTTCTGGATTTACAACGAATAAAATTACCATACGTAGCTGGTTTTGTTTCCAATTATGTGTGTCGTTGTTGATATAAATTATTTTTATCCTTTTTGACTTCAGCGGGCTGTAGATAATATTTATCTGTTGAAAAATTGTCCCAGATTTACCTTGAAATTAGAATACGGAAAAACTGATCATAGCTCTATATTCCGCCACATAAAAAAGCTTACCTGCGCACGCCGCCCATTCTTCGATATGAGAAATTCGAGTTGCAATTTAGCGTCTATTGTGTTGGAACAAAGCGTGCGATGCGTTAATAACAGGTGCATCGTTTTCAAAGTTTGGTGGACGGCCGCGGGACCCTAATGCTACGTGACCAGTTTTATTTTATGCCATTCTCGCCATGATAAGCGTCCATTCTGTGCAATTTGCCGTTAAACTCGAAAACTATTTTTCAGTGTTTGGCCCTTTTTGTGCCATTGTCCCGGTGATGTTAGATTAGTCGTCCGTCCGCCCACGTTTCATTAATGCGAATCTAATTTGTGTTGCGGCCCGGCTGTTGGCCGTTCGTGTTTTTAGCGTAGCTTTTGTTGGCGAACAGTTGAATTATCAGCGAATATTTTGGGCAGATGTCGGTTTAATTAGGAAATTACATTTTGTGTGATAGAATCAGTATTGCAAGCTTTGGGAGGGTCTGGTGCATTATTTGAATGAAATGTTGTCAGTTTAGTGATTCTATTTAGCAGTGTCGTTTCACCAATTACTGATCTCAGTTGTCAGCTGAAATCTATACTATTCATAAAATAGATATACTATTTTATAGTACCTATATCTATTTTATGAAGCTGAAGAGTTTGTTTGGTTGAACGCGCTAATCTCAGGAAATACTGGTTCGAATTAAAAAAAATATTTTAGTGTTGGATAGCCCATTTATCGAGGAAGGTCTATAAATATAACATTACACTAGGACCCTTGCAAAAAGAATACGAAGTAGGTACTCGCACGGGCTGGCGATTCGATGCGACGCGCGACGGGGTGGGTCGGGGGAGCGAGAAATTTGACGCAGATGAAGTCGCGAGCTGGAGCTAGTAATTAATAATTGATGGCTGAACTCGATCCTATTTCCAACACTGCACTGCCATAAGCGGAAGTGGCTTGATAAGACTTAAGTCCAAACATCTAACTAACATGTAATTAGAACATTGAAAGCAAACCTGAATTTTTTACCAGTGCGCAAACTGTAACAATGAATCCAGCATAGGTAGGTATCATTCTAGACCCCTAGCGTAGAAATGTTTCATAGAAAAGCGCAATACCTACGCGGTCAAAATGAATGGAACAACTGATTTTTTTTTTGTATAACCGACGAATTTTTTTTACGCTAGGGGTCTAGAATGATACTTATGCTGAATTCATTGTTACAGTTTGCGCACTGGTTAAGAATTTATCCTGTGTAGGTAAATGTGGTATGTCCGGCTATTTTGGTCATAGCATTTCCCTTCCACCTCAATAAATCTTGAACCTTGCATATCTTGACCGATAAATTCTGCAAGTATTTCATGCACGGAACTGCATGGAAGATGAAGCAACTTTCGGTGGTTTTAAAAGGACTGCCAAGCATTTCTTGATCGCATCTATCTATTAAATGTCAAATGAATTGAATACCTGACATTTAAACGTTGTTTTCTCAACGTCCAATTACTGCTGTGTACACGATGATTAATATCGAGAGAATTTCTTAGTAATTGCCATACTAAGCAGACCAGGCGCCAAGGCCGCAAAGTATACAATATCCGTTACTGAGCTCAATAGAGATGTAGATACCATATCTTGCACTCCGTTGAAGCGGAGAGTTTGGTCCAAAGATAAGGAACTTCACAAAAGATAAACTAAAATGTTTTTGTTCCAGATTTCGGAATTCCAGAAAAAAACATTCGGAACTATTGCGTTTCGATGTAGCAGGTTGTTTTTCTGATAATTTATGACTGTTATATTAAAGTAACGTTACTTAAACGTTTTTTTGTTTGACAGACACCATAATAAAATCATTATACTATTAAAACTGGTCCAATTACAGGTGTAACAACTTAATAAATGCAAAACATGCGTACTTACAGAAGTTAGACATAGCAGAATACTGCTATTATTTCTAAGAATTGTTGCTGTAGTAAATTCCACACGAATTGTTTATCTGATTAACGGATCAGTACTTTAAGAATTTAATTAACACAGTACTCCCCCAATAAAGCCATGTTATAAAGTATATCACGATCATCAACCTTGTTTTATGAGAAAACTTAATAACATAATTGCGCGTTTATTACTGCAATGCTATTAAAGTCATACGTTTATAATTAGCCGCAGTTTAAATTATGCTGTTTAAGTGTTCATATGATGGTAGATCAGAACTTTTTACTATGTTCGATCAATAGAAGTGGCCAAGGTAGGTTAGCATTCCAGCGGTAGTAGTGAGACGTGTAACGCAAACAAAAGTGGTGCGAACCAAGGATAATAAAGAGAGGCTAGGGTGAGTCATCCCCGGGCACGTACGGCAATTCGTTCTAATAGTCGCGCAGCCGACAATGGCTCGCTATTCTGACATTGTTTTGTTAGGACGAAACGTTGGCCGATGCAAAACCAGCCACCGAATGTAAAGGCGCCTACCGTTTTTTATTTCCCTACACGTGGGGGGCGAACTGAAGTGGTCCCAGTTCAGTAATTAATGACGGATTGACGTGGGCGGTTGTTTCGTGTCACACTGTTTTGGTAACAAATTGTAATGAATCGCCCAGCGGGACCCCACACTTGGAATGTCAACTGAATTACGTCATCATCTTAGCTGTTTGTCGCAATAGCGTTTACTGATTATGTAAGATTATGCTTAGCCCTTTCCCATCTATGTTGAGGTCGTCTTCCAGTACAACTAGATGCAGCTAAAAACCAGTATTTTACATGGAGCGACTGCCTATCTGACCTACACAGCCCAGTTACTGGATAGTACGATACTTCTTGGTAAGACTGGTTGTCAAACTTACGGGCTTCTGACGACCCATAATGACTGTCAAAGATCCACGAATGATAGCCGGGACCAACTTCTTAACGTGCTTTCCGAGGCATAGAGGGTCTTGGTATGTAAAGATGGTCACCCATCCACGGACCAACTGCGGCAAGCGAACTTAACCTGATCGATCGAACCGTGCGGCTAATATTCCTTAGCCACAAACCCCTCTGAGTAAATAATAAATTGTCTATCAACAACATTCACAGCTAAGTAATTAAACCTGTGCTGTATATTTTGAAACATGTCCTGCTAAAGTAACTGCGTAACTGAATACCAGTTGTAGAAGGTAATCTAATCTAACATTGCCGTTAGCGACACGTCCTGAGTCGGTGAGAACAACCTACATTAATGCAGTAATTGTTTGCGGCGTTTCACTGGTCCAAACCAAAAAAAGCTCAAATTAGACCACAAACTTTCACCTATAAATTCGTAGCCCAAGTGAAAAATACCATTTTCAAATTATAAAATTCAATACCTAGCTGTTAAATAGAAAACTACCACAAACAAATAAATTCTACAATCACGTATCAAAGAAGACATAAAATCTGAACTAGTTCTGAACACATTGATTTAAATTTCGATAAGCAGCTGCGGTATGAAGACATTTCCTGCCTAAATGTAGTATCTATTAAACTAAAAGTACCAACTAACACTGACCCACGAAACAATTTGTTACTATCACTTTTTAATGGAGCCATTAAAATAGTTTTGCGGTTGAGACCGAGTCATAACATTTTGGCGCCTGTTACTGTCTCTTATAACAAATATCTTGCGGTTGATAAGATTGTGCGCTCCCTTTAGAACATGGGATTGAGAAATCCTGTTTAATTATTTTCGATCACTCAGTATCCCCTTTATTGAATCACGAAGTTGAATTTTCATAAGTAAGTGACTAAACCAGCATTACAAATTCATCCATACGGGGGACTTTCCTAAAAACACGCGTTACGTCACCTTTCATTTGAATCAGACCGAGGTTATTTGCCTATGTTCAGGCGGCATCGGGAATTTGTTAAAGTATCATTTTTCTATTGTCTTCATAAAAGCTTGCGTCCTTTCACTCTCCGCCGCTTTTTGTTTGTCTTTTGTGTTTTTGTCTCCGGTACCATAAGATTTTATGGATATGACTCAATTTTTGAAACAATGTAAATAGCATCTTTGCTTTCAATTTTTGTAAGAATATAATACGCAAAATTGGGCCTATAGAATGTTTATGACAGTAGTTTATTGGATCATCCATTACGTGCAATCTAATAAATGTAAATATAGCAATAATATCTCTTATTTTCTTTCTATTGTCGCCTAAAAGCTTTGCTATGATATAAGTATCATATTCCAGCAGTCACGTGTGGCCCTTTTTTGTGGCAAATGGGTCGAGTGTGTCATCTGTCTTAATTGTTTAACAGATTATTGTTTACACAAAAAAAGTTTTGTCTCAAAAAGATATATTGCCTTTATTTTTACAGTTTTACTCTAATAAATATGTTCTGTTTAGAATTATGTTTTGGGTAGTTACTGACAGTTGACTGCACATGCAATTTGTCTTTTGTTGTATGTTTCAGAAGTTGACATTGGTATTTGGAGCGCACTATTGTCTTTGTCATTTCTGTATTGTAAATATCTTTTAGTTTACAATGACTCACAACTGAACAACTTGTAATTTGTGTTCGAGAAACTAATAATATAAATATCACTGATTTTAATTACTTGTTCCATTTTAGTTACAATGAACATGAACTAACTAAGGCATGTTTATTACGGGCTGCGCTAATTCTTCATTAACATTGCTATTGGTACAGACCAATCAGGTCATTATTAATTGTTTGGTATTGTGGCTGACACGATTTGGCTGTGATTTGCATCGGTAATCATTCTTGGAAGCTTAAATACATATTTTGTATATATGCCTGAGTATATTTTTTACTACGTTTTGTCTTTTTAATTTTTTACCAGCACAATAGAAAAGATTATTATTGTTTAGAAAAATGAAAAAGTAAAAAGAAAGCGAAACCACTGCTGAGCTCATTTGTGCGGTTTGGACTTACCAATCTAGGTTGGGTGTTATTCAGAATTTTTCATTTATTTTATTACTTAATACGCTTGTGCCCATTGTCTAGTTGCTTTTTAAAATGTTTTTTTTTTCCAGCATCCGTAAACCCTTTTCGTTTTGGGTGTTCGCTCGTTTATTGTTTCTTTATTGCAGACCCTTGCCGACAACCAGTTTGCATAACATTTACCTAATACGATTTAACGCTGGTTCCTAAAGTATATTTCATTTTGTTTTGTAAAGGGTTATCCGTGTCTGTTTTGTACGTAGCAATTATTTGACGTATTTAAGAGGGATCATGTCAGCGGTGTTACTGTTTACACAGGATTCTCATCATTTACTTCCCAACTTTGAAACAAAAAAGCGAGTATTGGTTTTTTCTCATGTCGATATGGCAGCTAGGATATGTAGCCCTTGGGCCACGTTTGCTCTAATAACAGGTTTCCAGAAACAATTAGTCGGGTCTCTTTGTAAAATAAAGAATTTTATCGCCTAGATTTATTATATTTGTAGAGAATTTTATCGCTGCTTCGATAGCTCGCATCGGACCGTTCTATAGAATATTGGCTTACGGACCAGGTAGAGCCGAACATTTATCAGCCGTTTTAGTTTTTTGTTGTTACTTTTGTTATTATTCGAATCCCTCCGATGTATTAATCTCGCGTGGGTCCGTCTGAACCGGTCATTACCTAAAACTTGGGGGCGTATTGCGTCCGGGTGCCTAGTTATTACGGGTTTTCTAATAAAATAACCCTGTATCATTTACGAAATTAGATACATCGCTAAATATTTTATAATGAGGGATTGGAAATGAGTTGGGTTGGCATCGTTTATATGTGAATGTTTGTGGAGCAGGCCGCGTGCGACGGGTTCGGGAATATAATGACACCGTTTTTAAATGTTTTCGCATTAAGTAGGAGGATCAGTTTTATTCTTTTTGTTAGTCACCTGTTCCTGACATGTCATACCCGTTATTATCAGGTTAGCAGGAGGATAAACTTGTAATTTGCCATCTTTTGCTTTCCTTTCAACCGTCTATGGACAGTATACCAATCATACAATTTAACACATGACTGAGACTGCGAAAGACTCCAATTACATAACACTCGTCATTTAAATATTATTATACAGGGTGATTGGAAGATGGGTGCAAAGCTTTAAGGCGAAGATAGTACAGACAATTTAGAACCATTTAAGCCATGGTTGTCTTAGACGAAGTCTTACCAAATATTTTTAACCAAATTTTTAAGTTTTTTTTCGGAAATTCTCAAAATTTTATGTAAACTGCATAATTATGGCCAAATTGAATGATAAATGAATTCATTTTTTATTTATTTAATTAAAGTAATGTGTAAGCAATCAAGCAAAACATGTTTTAGGCTTCTGTGTCATTAGACATTTTTTTTACAGACATTTAAAGCTCAGAAAAAATAAAAAAATTGTACAATACGTCTTTTAAACCTTATTAAAAAAAAAAAAATTGGTAAGACTTCGTCTAAGACAACCATGGCTTAAATGGTTCTAAATTGTCTATACTATCTTCACCTTAAAGCTTTGCACCCATCTTCCAATCACCCTGTATGTTTTAAGAATTGTGGCGGAGGAAGCAAGTTTAAAAGGCCTTTTTCCTGGAGTAATTTGAATTCACGCAAAGGCAAACATTTTCGCAGCGAATTCGTCGTTGTGACCGCACATTATGTTCCCGACATATTGTCATAACACTCATAACATCCCATTTCATTTCACTTTGGAGAGTTGTCGCGAAAACCGTGTCGGTGTGTGAAGTTTCGTTTAGAGACGGAAATGAGGAGGAATTTCCCAAAGAGACCTTCTCTAGCAGAATAAGAATATTTTGTGAGCAGAGGTCCCACAATAGACACGGCCGGCCGCCACGCCTCCGGAAAGAATCAATTATACGAACCCCCTGTTCGAAGACATGTTGCCGAATGGGCGAATTGTTTGTTTAATAACATTACGGCGCTTCTACAAACGTCACGGTAAAATATTTGTCGCTTTTGTCCAGTAACGCTTTGTACGTAAATTAAGCGATAGACAGTTTTTTCAACATTACATTCCGTCGTGTCATGTCTCTATTCAAAGCGGATGCGCTCCTAGTTTTTGTTTGGGAATGCTTCCTGTCTCTGCTTAGCTTGCTTTTTTAATAGTTTTTTGGTTTTCTTTCTAAAAAACGCCATAAATTTAGCTTATAAGTAATAAAATACGTGAGAATCGTGATCTTTGTAAGATATAGGGAAAATATAGTAATAATTCCACGTTTATCAATTTAATTCAAACGTTTATTGCATTGGTAGTCTTCTAGCAACCGGAAGTTATGACCAAAGATAAATTTATCATTTAGTATAATTCATTTATTTGTATTCCGGTACAATATAAGGACACCAATGATCTATTTGAATTATAAGAAATAAATGTGTAAAGCTTTTGTAATGTCATACGTGACAGTTTTCAATAATCCCGCCGTACGGTAGCACCTGTCAACGTGATCACATTATTTTTATGCAGCCCATAAAGGACTTAATGTTATTTGATTATGTATTTCCAAAACAGTCTTTTAATGTACTTTCAGGTCACGTTGTGCATATCATGCAGTAGTTAAGTTAATAACAAAAGTACATAATTGAAAATCTATACATTTATACTGTATACTGAATCTAACGAGATGCTTGCAATGATATAAATGTCTCAGGTTAAGTATGAAAGGTCCACGGGCGTAGCCAGGTATTAGTATTAGTATCAAGAAAATAAAACGACCAAAAGTACAGACGCCAGCACATCAAGCTACCCCAATCTGTCAAATTTCTTTGATAGATTTTCAACTTTATTACAATACGATAAGGTTCATGTTCAATTGGGAAAATTTGACAGTTTGGGATAGCTTGACCTGCTGGCGTACAGACGCCGATGCACAGACATTACCGAATGAGATCCGATAATAATCGGCGGTGGCGGAGGAACCCAAACCACCGTATATTTTAATGTAGGTAATAGTTAGTAAACAATGAGATATGCCGCACGCCTGTTCTTATTTTAATTCTATGAATGTTAACATCTGAACTTTTCGGGGAATTTGAACCCCCAAAACCCTCCCCCTGGCTACTCCCGTGGAAAGGTCTCCTTTTATAGTATAGGTACTAGCTGTTGCCCGAGGCTTCGCCTGCGTGGACTTCGGAACTTAACCCACTATCGGATAAAAAGTATCCCATATCCTAACCCAGGCTATGTGCCAAATTTCATCCAAGTCTATTTAGCCATTTTACCGTGCAATCTTAACAAATAAACCAACAAACTTATTTTCGCATTTATAATAGGTATTAGTTTCACTGAAAAAAATTAAAAAAAAACTGACCATTCAGTCCTGAAAATTTTCGAACCTAGATGAGGTACTAATTCATGTCTCGCATTTTATCTTTTTTGCTGACTTTATCTACGTCAAAAGATAAAAGCCTAAGCTAAACTTTACCTAATAGAATAAAATCCTTAAAACCTGGTTCTTGTTATGAGTTTCACACATGCATCAGCACATTAATACAAGATTTATTTATGCAATAGCAGGCACGAGTCGTTTCGCTAACTTACGTACTTACTAATTTACCTTCGTATTGTCTCCATTGGTGGTCTGCTGATCAGAAATGCTTAATAAATAAGCACTTACGTAATATAGAATCCAATTCCCTACGTCTTTGTTTAAGCCATAGCAGCGCTTTAGGTATTGGAATTAAAATGATTCAGTGACCGATTTTTTGATGCAAGAAACATTCGCCATATCACCAAAATTCGATTAGATTCTTTCCAAATATACTAAACGATTAATCCTGCTACTATCCTACTTCCTACTAATATTATAATGTTAGTTTGGATGTTTGTTACTCAATGACGCAAAAATGTTCGAACGGATTTGGATGGGCACTTAGAAAGTTTATAAGCTGGATATTTTTTATCCCGGTATTAGGTTAGGTACCCGTAGGATTATTCGAACTCCACGTGGGCGAATAATTGAGAAACCGTCATTAGTTTCATAAATATTTTCTGGGTATTTTATAACATATCGCTGGAAAGTTGTTAATGTTTCAGTAGGTCATATTTTATTATGTACCGCCCACGTGCTGATTTTCTGGGAAAGCGAGCTGTTTTGCCGAAAACAGCCGTTGTGGCCGGGGACCACACAAATGTTGCTGCAGCCGGGTGGCGCTTATCTTGTCATTTGTTTTAAACATGTTGCATAACCATTAGGAGGTACTTACTTACTTGTAATATTATTATCTTTTGTTTACAATGGGATTAAAGCGGAAGTATTTTGTTAAAGTTAAAAGAATAGGCCCTTTGTAAGAGCAAATAAGTTGTTATTTTCGTTTGTTTATAAAGCACTGAAAATCTATACGCTTTTCGGCTTATTCTGTTGTCCTTATTGCGCCTTCATCGAAAAAGACATAATCGTACTTTATGGGTTTTGTAAGTTATAACTTTTATAGCAATCTGGCTTGTTTATAGGCGAATAGACACTGGTTAAAGGCTTTCCATGGAGCTTTCAAACTGCCATTAACCCGAAAATAAATTTAAAAATATTACTCGTTTAATATAAAATTTATTACTCACGCCAGTAGCCAATTTGCAACTTTTATGGGGTGGTATAACAGGCCTTACACCAAATAAATTAAGGAGGTAATAACGCGAAACCACTCGATAATCATAGGTAACGTCTTCTAACGACGCACTAACTTTAAACGACTTGCCAGAATCGATATATATGTAATAATAACCGTTGAAAGTCAATGAAGTAATATGCAACTAATTACTATGCCTTCGGTGTATCTCGCTCCTTCTAGTTACACCGATGAATGAGCCCACAATAAAACCCTATTTTATTGCTGTTTCCTCTCTCGCTTCGTTGGCATTCATCCCGAGAACTACCAAATCATTAAAGCTTGTGTTTGTTGATTTTTTCTTACCTCTTTGTTTGCTTTATGATAATAGGTGTTCGTTTCGTCGCGCTTGGAGCGCGGGAGCGATGCGGTGTGAAACTTAACGCCTTCATTCACGTTCCTTTTTATAGAGGCACTTGATTTAGCGAGCCAATGTCGTTTTTAATAGACTCCGTTGAATTTGGCTTTTTACAGTCACGTAACTCCGTCTGCTCATCGAATTTCGCTCTTGAGTATCATGTTAATAGGTACAAGATGTTTTCTGGTTTCAGGTGTCAAATATTTAGAATCCTTTATATTGGTGCGAGACTGCGACCGACAAATTAGAGCACCTGTAGGTACATCTAGGGGTTTTTTTTTTTTTTGAGGGTGGGAAATCATCAAATTACTTCTCCCGCTCTGGGTGGAGCAGGAGGGCGTGTCAGACTTTGACTCACTAAAACCCACCCGTGTTCCCTCAGTTGCCTGTGTGCCAGGGGCCGCGGTATCTCTTTCGAACAACCCGCACCCCTGGCAGGCATCGGTCCTTGCGGACCCCACCAGTTCGGCGCACCAGGACACATGGCACGCCGTGACCACCCCAGAAACCAAGTAACAAAAGGGCCCCAGACGAACCCGTGTCTGGCACCCTTGGTCCCCCTGCGACGGGTCAGCGCAGTGGCCCCGCCGCCTATCACTTTTCGGCCGCAGGGGATAGGGAGAGCGGCCAACGCTATACCGACACTCCTCTTCCCCTGCGGCCCCACCGCGTCCGCCATCAAACGGTGGCGGCCCCGTCCAGGCCACGGAAGGGAAGAGCGCTACTCAGAAGTACCGGCACTCCTCCTCTTCCGCAGCCTGTAATCCTCAGCCGCGATGCCTCCCATTCGACATCGCGGCCCGCCTCAGTTGCGGTGCACCTCACCGCAACCTACATTTTGGCCGCTACGTCGTCGGCTTGGAGACAAAAGCCCTGACGAGCGGCCCCACCTTGGGGTTCCTCTTCTCTTCACCGTGGGAGCGGACCATGGCTACTGAGCCCCCCCGCAACGACAATGCGGGAACCCACTGGGGGGGACATCTAGGGGTCGAATGACTTCTGTCGGTTTATTGAGAGGAGATCGTATAAATTTGACAACTTAGCTTGGCAGCTTAGCAAGTGTTAATACCAGTAACTACCTACTCCGTGTCAGTAATCAAAGTGTTGTGGTTTATTTTAAGTTTGACCCGTCGCCCGGTCACAAGTGTCACTCGACGCCTGCTCGTTTTACACCAACTATTATAGGGCGTTCTTTGAAACCGAACTAACTGCACTCATTAAAAGTTATACGTGACCGCGAGAACCCTCGAAACTCAGCCGAGGACCGTGGAATTTATCAGCTAACTCAAAAGTGCTTGAAGGGAAGTCTGTTCGGGCCATTATTCGCCATTGTCCCTTACAATAAGATTAAACTAGTGCCCGCCAACTATATAGATAACGCTCTGACCAATTCGCGAGCGAACTGCTCACGTAATAGTTTTGTTGTTATCGGCCGTAACCACTCTTCAGTTGCTTCTGGGACGATATTAAAAAGATTTTGGCAACGAGCCACTCTGATATTGATCTTTATGCTTGGCCAGACGGCTATAGGAGTTCTATAAGTGCCACGCCAGTTGCTTTAATGACTTCCCATGTTTGTAAGTTTGGTTAATATTTTACGTATTTGGCTGTTTCTGGTGACATTTACTACTACACTGTTTGTCGTGTGAACAAGTCATATGCTTTATGATCGCGAAATGTTATTTTGTCAAGTAATTTAATTCTGTCTGCTTTATATCTTGCAGCAGTAGGTACTCAAATGTGAAAATCTTTGTGGCTGTTAGAAAGTTTTTATCTTTCCATTAAAAGGAATGACGGTGGTCCTAAATATGATATTATCAAACTTTGGCTAATACCCCGCAGCTGCGTGCTTATCGCTTGCGCGAATTGGAATATATTGTTAAAAACGTCTGTAATTAAGTTGGTATGTGTGAAGGGTAACACCTGCGTCTGCTATCAGAGATCGGGCCGTTACGGTTTATGGGGTTCCTACCAAAAACAATGGAAATGGCAAAAAGTCGAAATGCGGGCCAGGTACTAGGGGTGCAGGGAAGGGTAGGCGTGCGGGTCGCGACGGGGCACCACAATTTATGATTGCGCCGTGTCAGAGTGCTAATGAACGCACTCTGTTGCTCTTTATTGAGATAACGCTCGCAATCGATGGCCGCGCCGGTATCGAGTCATTACTTATTGCGTCGCCCGATCTCGCGTGTCCCTTTACACATATTTTTGCTCACCACATTCGTGCAAAGAAACTATTATTAACCATCCTCTCCATAGGTATGAGATAAGCTAATCCATAAACTCTACCTGTGTCGTGTAATGAGAATATTCTCATAGTTGCGCATATCTGCATTAATAACGATATAAAATAACACACTATTATAAATATAAAGAAGCTCATTTCATTATGCTCATTGCGAGTTATTAACTTTGTCATCTCGCCTTTGAATATTTGGCTTTGGGAGATCGGGCATGCTTTACGCGTTTAATTGTCTCGCTAGAATTGATTAGGAATAATTTCTTTAATTCATGCAGAGTTCCTAAGTAAATTTATTGTCTTTAATCTACATAAATGCTGTTCTCTAAAAAAAATCTAAATCTGATCAATTTAAAGTATGCATTATCACAATCTCTAATCTGAAAAATTGACACATGACATATCGAATATATTTTTATATGAATGGTGTATTAAGATCTCGTTTCGTCCGCATCCCGAAGACTGGTACGTATCGACGATCGAATCGCGCGATACAGAGTGAGAATGATATCATCATTGGAGCCTGCGTGTACGCGGCCACTAGCCACTGTGTACACAGTGGGTACTAGTTGTCGGCATTGTGAACTTACTTTATCGTACGCGCCGCCACGTGAGAAGTTACGAGACAGGCTCATTGTCGCCAGATATACACGCACCCACTCTAGGTAGGTACTAGTAAACCAGTAGAGTAGAAGTAGATACTATTTAAGTACTGCCTCAAACGCGAGCATCTAAATATGTAAATGCAAATGTACTCACTAGCACCTAAGGCAAATCGTTAGCAGAAAATTATACAGGGTGATTGGAAGATGGGTGCAAAGCTTTAAGGCGAAGATAGTACAGACAATTTAGAACCATTTAAGCCATGGCTGTCTTAGACGAAGTCTTACCAAATATTTTTAACCAAATTTTTAAGTTTTTTTTCGGAAATTCTCAAAATTTAATGTAAACTGCATAATTATGGCCAAATTGAATGATAAATGAATTCATTTTTTATTTATTTAATTAAAGTAATGTGTAAACAATCAAGCAAAACATGTTTTAGGCTTCTGTGTCATTAGATATTTTTTTTACAGACATTTAAAGCTCAGAAAAAATTTAAAAATTGTACAATACGTCTTTTAAACCTTATTAAAAAAAAAAAAATTGGTAAGACTTCGTCTAAGACAACCATGGCTTAAATGGTTCTAAATTGTCTATACTATCTTCACCTTAAAGCTTTGCACCCATCTTCCAATCACCCTGTATATCACACAAAGTACATAAATATGTTCTACTCGAGTTTTCTGCTACAGATACCATTAAATAAAATTCTGACATAGGTATTTATTTGGTGTATAAACAAATTCTCTGACTATTTTCCAGGACTGAAAAACACCTTTGTTCTAACTGCACTAGTTGCTTCTAATAAGAATACTCTTTTAGTAACAGTCCGGTCCATCAGTTGCAACAATGATGCCGTAAGAAACGACCTGGGGCCTTAGTCTGCTATTTTTATAAATTCGTCATTCCAACACGATCCCATTGTCATTCATTTGTCATTTTGCTAAAAGTTCGTAATCTGCTAAATTCATAATGGTCGATCATTGGTCAGTCAATGGTCTCGTAATAGAATTGAGTCATTATGGCATTTTCGTATTGCCATTATTATAAAACTCGTTAGTAGAAATATTTTTCGAAAAACTACTACTAAATTTGAACATTTATTCATGCCAGATTTCATTTATATATATTTTTACATATTATTTATTAGTGTTTTATGCAATCTAAAGTAGTAGGAAGTTCGTAAATTAAGTCAGTCATTCATATGTCATGATGTACGAGATTACCAATAAATGCCATTTCTTTCAATGGAGTGTCAGTGGCTGACCATTGGAAAGTCATAATGACGCCATTTTATTAGTAGATTACCAAACTTGTCAAAATCAACAATTATGAAATCAATGATAGACCATTCTGACACTATTGTAATAGCAGACTTGAGGCCCTGTTTTGATGACCGACTCACAGTTCTTTCGTGTTGCCAAATTACAAAACAGTTCTTTTTGCAACGGAGTTACACATATTATATTTAAGGTAAGCTTGGAATGGAAGTCAATCGTGCCAAAAAACGTGCAAATGGATACAAAAATCTTCATATCAATGATCTGTTAGTGTTTCGGGCAACTTTATGACAGTGGTCGATTACCGGCAGCTTCCAAACAGAACGCTATCACCGATCCTATCGATCGATAGCCATTGTTCACAGTCATCGGCCCGCCATTTAACTGTTGTTAAACTTAACGTACAAAGTGATGAATAGCGCGCTGATCCCGGGATATGTTTATCTGCGGACTGTCTTATAAGATATGTCATTTACAACTGGTTATCTTATTTGATATCTTTTTGTTGCTTGTCGAGTTATTAGTAGTAGGGTCGGTTTCATCACTTTCTGATTAGTTTGTGATAAGTGGAATATTTGTTGAATGTTGCTGCGATGATTGGGTTTTGTTTCTTGCTTTAGACACAGACAGGTAGCTTTGTTAGCTCGTGGCTAAGTAATAATAGCCGCACGGGTTGATCCATCAGGTTAAGCTACGCTTGCTGGGATTGGTCCTATTATAGGTGACCACACCGTTACATACTGAGACTCCTCGGTGCCTTGTAAAGGATCCCGGCTGTCATTCGTGGTTCTTTGACAGTCATTGCGGCTCGTCAGAAGCCCGAAAGTCTAACAACCAGTCTTACCAAGGATATCGTAAGACCCAGTTCCTGGGTTGTGGAGGTCAGATAGGCAGTCGCTTCTTATAAAATACTGGTATTCAGCTGCATCCGGTTAGACTAAATGCTGACCCCCAACATAGTTTGGAAAAGGCTAGTCAGATTGATTTTTTATCAGGTACAGCTTTACAATAGAGCCTTGAGGTTTACTGCAATTACTGGTAGCCGTCATCATGACTATTTGCTATGGTACAAACGAACGAATCATGTTGGTTTGTCACTTGTTGCCCAAGACCCTAGCCATAAAAGCCAAACTAATTCAAATAATAGGGTATTTTACTCTATTACGAGAATTCGTTGCCAATTCTAAAAAAAAAAAAAAAAAAATGCTACTGCCTATTATTATAATATTAGTAAAATCTAAATAGCTATTAAGATAATTGTATTTAAGTGTTTAGATATTAGTTTCTCAATTATTATTTTTTATCCTTTTGTTAATTAAGTACTTTAGGTAGGAGTCAACATTTGCATGTTAATGTGTTACTGGAAATATAAGGCTTTTTTATTTTTATTTTTATTTACTCTATTATGAGAAAAATCTAAAAATATATTATTGAGATATCTTACGCAAAATGCAGTCAGAAAATGTTAGTTTTAGTTCATGAAATAACCAAATAAATTTTAAAATTAAATTCAAAGATTTCAGTTTTTTAATCTGTTTTTGTACACCATGAAGTAGTAGCGTCATGTTATTACATCATACGGCATGTCAATTGAACAACTTTGTACTTTTATTATTTTCGTTACCAAAGTAATTTTTATTTAAATAATATTTTGCAATCAGGAACAGAAAACCAACGATAAGTAGAATAATAACTATCTTTTTATTTTATTACATACAATTAAGTATCATACAAAATATCAGTGGATTTGTTTACTTAGCAAACTGACTTCATATCCACAGAGCAATATGGCGTCCACTGCGTCCAGCATTTTCGTCAAATTACGCGCGAAATTTGAAAATGTAAAATTTTAATGCAATTTTACGGCACTAATCGATTTAATAAAATGTTGTTTTTTTTAGTGGTTTATTAGCACTTTAGAATCTAATTAGGTCACTTTTCAAAAATGAGTGTAATACCCTATTCGTCTAAGGACGTATTCGTAATTTAGTTTTCCCTTGAATAAGTTTTAACCATTTTCTCCTTGTTACAGGTAATTGTCGAAGTCTTTCACGAGTATCAGACACAAGAAGAATCAAAGATGCCGAAAATAATGACGAAAGTTATTGTATAAGCATTCTACTCGTAGTAAGTGTCGAAGTCAAGTTAGTACTTATCCGGAAAAAAACAAACTTGAATCTCCTTAGCACCTATAAGACATTCTCAGGTAGAAACTTATGAGATCAAGTTATCTGTCGTCCTCAATAATATTCAAATAAGATATCTCCTTGGTAATTCGCCGTAACGAAAGCGCCCACAACGGATCTCTTAGCGAAGTGTAACGGACTCGCATAATATAAGGATGGTCATCCAGGCATCGGACGGCGCTGCATCTTAAATGCAAATATGTAACGAGCTATTAGCATGATACCTGGTTTTATAGCTGGTTAACCCTAGAATGGGCACGGTATGAACATTTGTCGCCCTTGGCAAAAAAATACAATAAATCTCCCAAGCATTTGCCCAACTATGTTAGGGTTGGCTTCCAGTCTAACCGGAAGCAGCTGAATACCAGTATTTTACATGGAGCAACTGCCTATCTTGACCTCCACAACCCAGTTACTGGGTAACACGATACCCCAAATAACATGCTTTGTAAAATATTTATGTGAAGAGCCATTTCAGGAATGATCGCATTGCTCCAAAATAGGAAAAACGTTTTCTCATCGCGCGAGCGGTTTCTTCGCACGATGAAATCACATCGCATCATCGCATGAGCGGCCCCTATTCGACATAGGGGCCGTCCTATTGCCATCTCTCAAACGGAACTTTCACGACATTTTCGTCGTCAACTCGTGCTGAAAGGTTGAACTCGTTCAGTGAACGAAGGGCTGCAGAAGCCGTAAGTTTTCACCATTAGGTGTCGCGTGGCGGCATTTTTCTCAGCGCGCGCCTACTCCAATAAGATAAGTAAACATTCTGTAATCTTTATGGTATTTTGATTTTTTTTTATAAGTAAGTACTTATTTGATAGTATTCAACCTAAATACGTAGGTGTTTTTGTTTGCTAAATTATAGATGTAAAAAAAAAAATCGATGGACTAACAGCCCTGTCTAAGCAACGATGGGAACCGCTCACTTACACTGAATGGCTGTATTCTCAGCCATTACAATCTTTACATTCAATGGGATATCACGTTACAAATAATAGCTATGCTCGATTGCCTTATCTCAAATTGCTGCTGGGTGCTCCATATTAGAAAATGAGTAAGATATGGTGCGTATGTTTTATGTTCCGATGTTCTATGGAAGGTAGTCCTTAGATGCGCGCGCATTACGGTCTCATAAATCGGGTAGGAGACAGGACCAAATGAGACGTCTCGACAGACTGTGTAGTGATGCCGACAAACATAGCTCGGAGACTTGGATCAAGGATTAGAAACTTATATCTGGGCAAGTTTTAACTCGTCCTGACTTAGGACTGTGTCAATTTATCGATAGTTCTTTTGAGTTCATACCAGTAAAGTTTGATTTGAAATACCTCAGGATTCAAATAAAAAATGCTAGCTATTCCAGCAAAACGACACCAATTTAATTTTACCAAGTTGCTAAAAGATCTCATACTAATCAAATCAAATATTTACATTATGGCCGTTGTATTCGCAATACAATTTACCTATCAAAATATAGAAGTTTCCAAAATCACAATTTTCCGAATTCCATTGAAGAGAAGCCGCGGGCGGTCGCCAAGTTCTTCCATAAAATAACAGTCTCTATAGGACGCCGATACGAACTAACGAGTAAATTACACGGCTCGGAAGTGTTTGCGGACCGCCCATCGCCCCGTCTGGCCCGATTCGAAATTCTGCACTGAGAAAATAGAGTACCTAACTATTTACGTAGTCAACATACAAACGTTGTCCCTCGAAGCTTGTAGGAAAGTTAAATTTATCACAAGCTATTCGTACGGAACTTGTTCTGTGTCAATAATTTACAGCTAACGGCTAATGATAATAACTTGGTCGCAATCGGAATCTATTTATAGGCTCTTAACGTTTACGTCATTACATAAACAGTAGCAGTGATAACAGAACGACTATTTCGCCAATAGTTATTAAGCCCGGCTAGCTCAGTCGGTAGAGCATGAGACTCTTAATCTCAGGGTCGTGGGTTCGAGCCCCACGTTGGGCGCAACTTTTTAGATATTTTTTTGCTTTTGTAAGTTTTTCAAATAGACTTTTCTTGATTTTTCAGTGTATTTCTTCAATAATTGTTGTATTTAACTTTTAAATACATTTTAACAATCAACTTATGCAATCAGTCAGTCGCGTAGTACCGTTAAAGGGTCAACGGATGGACAGACAACGCTATATAAATGTTTCCCACGTTTCGTAGTCACATGTACACACTCGATGTTGATTGTGGTGACGTTTAATATCGTTGGATTTATTTTGACTGGTAACTGTTCGCCACTTATTAGCTGTCAACGTTCAAATCTATAATACATTTATTTATTGTCTACATACTTGTAACTGTTGTAAGTGTATTTATAAACGAGCTTGAGATTTCTCTTATAGATTTTTCAATTTGACTTATTAGTTACGAAACTTTTCACACTCGTAATCGAAGAAACGTGCGTCAATGGTTAGGAAAATGTTAAACATGTACCGTTCTCACGAGGCATAAAGAAAAAGCATGATTGTATAACTAACATTTTACCTATCCATTGTGTCATGTCATCAGCTGAACACAGTCAGTCTTAGACCCCTGACTCCTTCAACAGTACACAATTTATTTAATCGTGAAAGGTTAGTCTAGTTATTCTTCGGTACTACGTTCGTACTTTTCCGCCTTTTATATAGGTTTCGTCATTCTCTACTCTGGTGTTCTTTCAACGTGTTTGAAGTTTGCCTTTATAACCGACTTCAAAAAGAAGGAGGTTATCAACGGAGCCGAACCCCTTTTTTATGAACATTGCTTTAAACTTAAGTAGGTACTGATTAGCGACGTTTTAACCATACATTTTGGACGTTTAAATTGAACATCTCTTAAGATGCCTCTCGCCAGATGTGAGTGGAAGGGTCGCCCTAGGAGGACATATTTGACATAGCGACCTTATTGGTGATGTTCTTCAGAAAGGCCAGGTGCGTAGTACCTACTAGCGAACGGCGCGTCCGGCACCGCGCCGGCGCCGGCGCGGCGTGCGTATGACCAGATGTATGAACGTAAACGAGGCAAAAGGTGGTAAGGATCGTACCAGGTGGCGTTCTGTAGTTTCTGCCTAGCCCCATGGAAAAAAAGCGTGAATTTATGTACATATGTTCGTAAAAAAAAAAAACTCGTTGCTTAACTTGCGTGGTTTACTACCAAAACAAGTGGATCAAGCTTAACTGTAACAGCAATAAGTAGATTATTAAGAAAGATTAAAAGAATATACGAGTCTTACATTTTGGTCTTAATAGTTTTTACCGAGAAATACTTGCCTTAATTAAGTAGTAGGTAGGTACTTATGCAAACAGTTTAACTGACATGTCTTGAGCATGTCGTTTTTTTATGGAGAAATGTTTGGACCATTTTTAATTACCGTTTATTCTTGATCCAATAAATTGTGTACCCGAATCACCCAATAAAGTAGTACACTTTACATTGCACTTGCATATTGAGTAGGTATCGGCATTAATAGGGTATTTTACTCTATATGAGAAAAAATCTAAAAATATATCATTGAGATAGATAGCTTAGGCAAAAAGCTGTAGAAAAATGTTACCTAGTTTTAGTTCATGAAATACCAAAAAATTTTAAAATTAAATTTAAAAAATATCAGTTTGTTTAATCTGTTTTTGAAAACCATGAAAATAATAGTAGCTGCCATGTTATTACGTCATACCGCTGCATTAACTAATCAACTGAACAGCTTTGTAATTTTATTATTTTAGTAGCCAAAGTAATTTTAATTGAAATAATATCTTACTTTCAGGAACAGTAAACCAGCGTTGTGTAGAATAATAACTATTTAAAAAAAAAAATAAACAGTTTACTGACGTCATACCTACAGACCAATATGGCGTCCACTGCGTCCAGCGTATTCGTCAAATTACGCGCGCAATATGAAAATGTAAAATTTCAATGCGTTTTTATGGCACTAATCGATTTAATAAAAATGTTGTGTTTTTTAGTGGTTTATTAGCATTTTAGAATCTAAATAAGACACTTTTTAAAAATGGGTGTTTTATCTTCATTTGACAAACTCGTTGGTCTAGTGGTCGAAGGGCTACTGTTGAGCTTCAGGTCCTGGGTTCGATTCCCAGGTCGGGCAAAGTGTTATTAAGTTTTTCTATCTGGAATTTTTCGGTAGCAGCCCGGATAGGCTCTTTAACATGGGACTTACCTAAACATACTGGTGAAATGTTAAGCAACTAATCTAATCTTTTAATATTCAATCATTGTTTTTAGTTTTCCAATCATATTTTTTTCTTTGTTTCTCTTTAAAATTTAAACTCCAAAATTGAACCTCTTGTATTCAAATATTTCTTAGTCTGTAGTCCGTTCGCATGTTTTGTACTTATCCTAGTTATACAGGCAAACCCATTATTAGCCATACAACTCTGTAATACACATATTCTGTAACATACTATGGTTGCCGAAAAAAAAAGAAAAAAAGAAATATGTGGGTGTACAGCACATCAAGCTATCTGTCAAATTTCTTTGATGGATTTTCAACTGTATTACAAAAGTGTAAGGTTCATGTTCAATTGGGAAAATTTGACAGTTTGGGGTAGCTTGATGTGCTGGCGTCTGTACATGTGTAAATGTGCGTTAGGTGCACCCCTGCTCAACCCTTCGGGGAACCAAGCTGTGATGTTATGTTATGTTTAACTACATTATAGGTTTAAAAGTAGATACAAACAAGGCTATCCTTTTCTTTTCCCATGGGTCTAGAAATGGAATTGTCAAGTGAAGAAGTTAACGAGATTGATCAAAATCCATCATTACCGTATTACCATATCCTTTATTACTGTTAATTGTAGTGGTTGATCAGATAGCCTACGTTCAGTAGTACGAACCCGTCTGTGTCCGACATACCTACATTATAATAACGTGCTAACTTGCCTTGCAATCCTTACAAGGAAACCAGTCAACTCGTGATATTTTCACACCTCAACATAGCTCATGCAATGTTTTATTATAAACTTTGAGTATAATAAATGTATTTTTCGCGCATATCCTTATCTAGAAACGCAATCTTGAACATATTAACAATTCGTATTTAACATTTCATTTTAATATAGTCTGCGTTGATTCAGAAACTGGAACTATTTGAATGCAAAATTTTATCCCGATCCAATCAGACTGTAACCAGCCACGCTTTTAAGTATATACTGAAACATTAAGAAGGTAATGCCTCTTGTATGTACAGTGCAAAAAGCTTATCTTGATCCTTAATGACATTGTCGTCTTTAAATTCGCTCAATATGGAACACGGACTAAAGGTAAGACCTAATCTAGATGCAGACTTTATAATAGTATGCATTTTGTAATTATGACGCAGGAGTGTGCTATCTATTTAGGTTGATATATAATACCATACTTAGTTGTTCTGTCATTGAGAACTCATCGTATCATCATAATCAGCGTATTATGTTCTCACTGGCTGGGACACAGGCCTGTGCAAGGGGGTAATGCAACCACGCGGGCCTGGTGCGGATTGGTAAATGTCACATGTTTTCGAATTTGTGGTTCTTGGACATGCCGGTTTTCTCACGATGTTTCCTTCTTGTCCTTCACCGTTTTGAGAACAGTGGTGATGACATTAAAGAAAAATAAGTAAAGTACCTGCATGGGTTCGAACTTACGGCCTACAACTAAGTCAGGGCCGATACCACTGAGCCACCACTGCACTTCATTGTGAACTATGTTGCCTATTTTGGGCATCAGGTACCTGTGGTCCATCAATGTTTGAGGCCTTCTTATTTTTCTATTCTTTATTATTCATTCTTCTTCACGTTGCTCGCTAAAGTGAATTTTCAACATTAGGTAGGTACTCATCTAAGTTGTTTGTGTTTTCTATAATACCTCTTTTTTTTAGTTTTCTTTCAACCTTGGTTGGTCATCGACGCACTGGTTGCATGTAAAGAACTACTTAATAAAATGCAGAAAGTGAGTTTTGCAAAAGAAAACTGTGTGTCACTTTTACTTAAAAGCATAGAGCACTAAGCACGCAAGAACGTTTATTTTGTAAATGTATCCAATTCACTTTAGAACATTCCGTACTTAAGTGTCTATTTGCTTTTGAGTTGTTATTAAGATTTCGCGCTGGATATGATCTTAAACGAAGAAAATTACACAAAAGCTTTGTCCCCTGGTAAGTTTGTTACATTCTCAGTTAAACGTACAGTCGTTGGCTGTCTCAGTAGGTAGCACGAACATTCCCCAGGTCACCCACGCGTTGTATTGTATTGTGTATTATAATGTACCCTATTTGTGTCAACTTATTGTCTTTGAATGTCAATATATCATTGTTAAGGATGTTGGACTATTGTGCTGTTGTTCCAGGATACGTAGTAGTCTGCTGAGATAAATATATTGAGAATATGAATAATTATATTTCGGTTTGAGTAAGGACCTGATTTGTCGATTGATAAATCCCTTCATTGCCTTATTGTTTGACTAAGTTCTTGTTATATTCGTCTTGATTTCAAATGACTCACTGTCGTAATATCATAAACAAAAGTACTGTAAGAAATGTGTTCAAGGCAGGTTCTTATTTAACGCCAGCCTTTTCAAGATTTAGGACACGATAGTATCTTTTAATATCAGGTGGGCCGTTCAAACCATTTACTTTTTATAACATTGTTGAACTTTTGGTTGATAAATAAAAAAGGTCCATATAAATATAAATTTATAAGCACGTAGTCACGTCCACGTAATTATCTGTATTTAATTCTATATGTAAAACGCTTCACGGGTTGAACATAATTTATTACGATAGATAATCAGTTAAGTAAGGTTGAGTGGATGTAAATGTTTAGCACTGCCGTAGGTCAGAGTGCTGGTTTCCACATAAAATTACATTTCAATCTCAACAACGATGATTGCTTTAAGTTTAAACCGTTATGTTAAAAGGCAGTAGTTCGCAGAAACGTTTGCACTGTGCTACTTGAAAACCTTTGAAACTGGCTCCACTTAAATTAATTTTACTGTGTAATAATAACTTTCAGTGTTCAATGTAGCACTTCTTTATAGTGATGTGCCGACTAGTCGGTAAAGCCGACTAGTCGGCCATATTTGTAGCCGGCGACTAGTCGGCTAAAACCGCCGACTTGTCGGCCCATTATTTACTCGTATTAATATGCTTAAAAATTTAAAAGACGGTGATTGAAATGAAATTGAAATCTTTACTGTTATATCTTTTATTATAGAATCAGTATTACAGTTTACTTTCAGTGATCAGGAAATTAGGATAATAAGATTGGAACCTTTCGTTTGGTCCATTAATTAATTGGACTTAGATTCAGAAATTAAATACCGAAAGTAAAAATAATTAATACTTCTAGCGAAAAAGAAGAAACTCTATAGCAAACAAATGGCAATCAAATCAGATTTTTTTTTTCACATAAACTTGCATGGGCACAAGTATGAAACCTCAGAAGCTAGGTGCACGGTTCCAATTTGTCGCTTCCTATGTAGAAGAGCCGGCAAGAAACTCCATGGTTACTCTTTTAAATTAATTGGTTTTTATAATGTTTTCAAATTACAGTGATAGTAGGTATGTGAGGACAGTGCAGGCCTGTCAATAAGTACCAGGTACCTACTTAGAGGAATAAAAATAAAGAATAGAAAATCGTCTACAAATATACAGTCTGTAAGGCCTAGAACATTCTCTCATTCACAATATGTAAAAGAATGTACATAAATAAAGTGGACCTATTTAAACCAAGTGACAGATTTCCCTGAAAAACACTAGTAAAAAGTCGAAATTAGAGTTGATGTATAATGTCAATTATTGACGAGAATATATCAGACATTGTAAAAAATAAAAAGAATAAAAATTAACATTGTAATTTGGGAGCAGTTAATAGACTTTCACATAGTTATGCTGTTAATGTGGTACCAGGGAAGCCACATGTGCAGAAGGAATTAATGCCAAACTTCCGTCTTCAACGTAGTCTTTTATCTTATAATATGCTTTTTTGATAAGGACACGTTTGATGTGAGTTTTAAACTTTCCATCGCTAAGTTCTGTTACCGACTTTGGCAACTTGTTATAAAAGCGGATACTGTTTATTAGAAATGACTTGCTAGTTTTAGTTAATCTAAATTTTGGAATCACAATTTCATCTTTACTACGTGTGTTTAGATTATGGAAATCACATCATTTTTGAAAAGACCTAAGTTTTTGCGAACATACAAGATAGTTTATAGGATATACAGAGAAGGCAGAGTTAGTATATCAATTTCGTTGAATTTGTTTCTAAGAGACTCGCGAGGCCCCATTTTATAGATTGTGCGGATTGCCCTCTTTTGTAAAATGAAAATTGAATCTACGTCAGCTGCAAGACATATGCCATAAGACATAATACTGTGAAAATAAGCAAAGTATACTGACCTAGTAGGTACCCCAATAAGTAGGTTTGCCATTTTGAACATAGCCGATGTCACCCAAACTCAACCGAAATCAATGATCGGCTTTGCCCACTAGTCGTGTCATTATACAAGGTGTAACAGAATAGACGCAAGACCTGAAAGTAGTTTGTTCCTAATTGACTACTGTATCGATTTCAGTAACTTTTATTAAAAAAAATAGTTTTGGTCATCGTATTATGCTTTTAACCCAATACTCTAATTGGGGTGTATGAGGTCTTGCGTTAATTATGTTACTCGTTGTGTATTTTTCTACTTAATAGTACTTATGAAGCTGCCAAAAAATTCTGAATAAAACCGGAATTAACAAAAAAAAGACAATCAAAACAATTTGTCTCTCAAATATAAAGTTACTCAGTTCTGCCCGCGAGCTCGTCTGCGTGAAATATAATCGGCCTCCAACCAACTGCGTCGCATTGCATTCCCGTTGGGGCTTTCAGTTAGTTGGCGCTTAGCATTCCTTCTGACTTCTTTTCGTTTTGCTCGGCTCTTTAAGGGTCGTCCTGTGGTGTTAACTAACCTATAACTTCGCTCAGCAATTGAGCTATCACATGCAAGAATATTTTTGGAACTATCTGTTTGATTTGCAAACAGATAGTTCCAAAAATTAGCGCGTTCAAATAAACAAATAAAAAACAAAAGCTTCAGCTTTAGAACATTATAAAGTAAATAGACTGTGTTACTAAACACTACATAAAAGAAAATTATTTGTTAAAATAAATACCTACAGATACAAGAACAATGAAGAACTGTTTTCAATTGCTTAGTCTGTGGTGCCGCGAAAGCCGTAAAAATTTATACTAATATTTATAAACCTGAATGCTAGAACATTGTGCATTGTTTAACATTTCGCTATTAAAAATGTTGCCATGATAAAACAAAATATGAAAAGAGTTATAGTAAGGTTTTTGCGTTCTTCTATCTTGAGCTCGGAAAAAACACCTCGAAAAAAAGCCAATTCATAACACGTTAACAAAAGCAATATTGTAAGACATCGCAAAACTGTATCAAAGTTGTATCTTCATTTAAATATAAATAAGAAACGATGAGGGGAAAAAGGTAAAAGAATGGAATCTCTGACAGCGTAAAAACATCAAGCGGTTCAATCACTCTCCACAAGTGAAGTGAGCGACTCATAACAAGCGAAAGATTGAAATGAGATGATAAGGGGGAAATCAGAAATCTTGCCGAAAATACGTACCTACCTATTATGAGGCGGCGGTAATTTTACAAGGGATTCCTCGGTTCGATATGGGGCCAATCATTAACCAGAGCCAAGCATGCTCTCAGTACATCACCGCGGCTTTTTGCAAGATCTACGAGAGATATCCCTGAGCTTAAATATGCGGAGAATTCTGTAAGCGGATCAATGTGCGCACAGGCATTTTGAAATCCAATCCCTAGCACTTTGATTGAATCTCTTCTGTTATTATAAAATTCTTAGAATTTAACCCTGTCTTAATATATCACTTCGAAAACTCTTCAACGTTTGCCAAATTAAATGTTGTTTATCCTCATGTGTTTTACATTCACGAGTCTTCAGTAAAATCGTACTTTATTGTTCCGTGCGTCTCGCGTCGGGGCGGCTCGTTAACGCGACCTTTGGGATATTTATTGTATCCTCTCCAGAAAATACAATTTCCAAGTCGAATACCAATAAATTTTAAGCTGTGCACGCTCATGTATTTAACATCTGTGAAAATTAGATCTTATTTTTTAGGATTCATGTAAATCAACAAGCAGTGGAAGTTTTCTATTTCACTCTTCTCTTATTTGTTGTGATTTCAACTCCTTGTGAAATTTTCAAGAATATAATCTACTTTTTATCTGTCAACATTCATTTGCAGCTCTTAATGCGATCGCACAGAACTTCACGCGCATAATTCACTCGTGAGTCAAGTATAAACACAACGACTCGCGATTGTTACGGAAAGAACAATCCAGCTGATACAAGATAAAAGCGAAGGCGTGAAATAAATTTATTTACAACTGGCGACCAAATGGTATTTAATTGGAGTGTCACCACAAAGTTGTCATTGCCTTGTGGACTGTATAATATGAGCAGGAAAACAAGCGCCGTATATTAGTGCGCTTTGATTTATACTTGAAATTTTTCTGCAAATCATGGGCGCTGAAAAAGCACAGTGGACACGATTTATGGTGTCCATACTCCAGAAAAAAATGCAACTGCAAGCGATAAATCGGTCACTTGCAAGTTAGAAATAAAAAGGTGGTAGAGCTCGCTCTGCGCTCAACAAATAGGCATCCACGAGATTCGTGTCTGCTAGTCGTTCATTTTGTACCGTTGCTTTACATATTGTTTCGTCCATAAGCGTTGAGTATGAGATGTGTAAACGTAGAATTGAATTTGCATCGTCACTTTGGTCCCTCTATAGCAAAGCACCATACAGTGATAAAGTATTATATGAAAATGTCTGTCGTGCGTTGCATACTTGACATCAAGGCTCGTTAGTGTTGAGTGACTTTACGGTCAGCTCGTGTATATCCCATATATGCTCGAAAGTGAAAGGGCTACCCTTTGGGCGAGAATAAGCTAACGATTGGAAATGATTGTGTATTGCGCAACTGCAACGTAGGGTTTAGTACCTATTGAATTGAAAACCTATGTAAAATAACATGTATAATTTCGAATGTAAATATGGAACAAAATACAGACATGTCGGTCGACATTAAATCTATAACTTTCTTTAGAATAACTCACAGCACACCAATAACTCCCGAGCACCCGTATTGATAAGATCTCGTATGATCTTCTTGTACGTCTTTTGTCAACACGCATAAATTAGGCTTAAGCAGTCCCCGAGTTTATTACCTTTATCAACACGCGACTGTAGGTCTCGTAAACGAATAGGGTACTTTTTCTTGAATAGGATTACCGGTGCCTCTGTTATATTTCTCGTTCAATATCGATATGGACTATAGGTTGCCCGCGACTAGGTAGGGGCATCGCGTGTGGTGAGCCGCTAACGCTTGATATACGATCGTCTTAATCACCACCTCGTTTGTATAAGATTTATATCACACCTGTTGCGCCAATTATTTACATTCGGAAGTCATTCTATTCGGATTCGGTGTGTTTCTTTGACGAGTTGAGGTTTAAACGTCTTGATAAGATTTGGAAGCGTAGAGAGCTCGGTATAATATAAAGATAAGACATTTTAAACAGCATTTATATTTAAAACGAACACCTTGGATTTGCTTAAGTTATGACAAACATAGATATCATAATTCCTAAATGCTTTGTTTATGTTGTATCATAACATAATCTGGACGTTGAACACGATGTTGGCATTATGAGGCTAAAATTGCTTTCTTGACATTTACAAGATGCACAAATTATCTAGAAGCCTCATGAATATGACATCAATAATCGGCTTATATTCTTATTTAGATTGAGAGCTGTTGAAAGAAAATGTAAATGAACCATGTCATATCAGTTTATGTGATAAAAAATAACACCTACAAATATTTTCTCGACCGTTCATAAATTATACACATCTTCTATATGATTTAATACCGGTTCTGCCACGTTGTATTTACACTACTTTTGCAAGCTTAAATAATAAAAAGCGTGGGTATTTTTAAAGCCGAGCGTAAAGCTCGAAACCCTCCATTAAGTCGAGTATCAAGTTGCCAATGAAGATAATTTGATAATTGAGAGTGTCATAGTCTCCTGCGCCGTGATGCTGGCACCTGCCGTATTGGAGTATTTTATTTTTACTTGGCGTTGGTGCTCCTCGAGTAATTTGGAGTAATTTTTCACAGCTTTATCTCTAATATAAAAGTGTCAGAATATATTTCACAGATACGCTAAGCATTTTCGTTTAAAGTTTTTCTATCAAGATTTAACGATAATTGAAAACGAAATCTACGACACTTTGGTATGTTTACCGTGTGATTTATTTCTCCACAAAATGCCGTGAAGATATCGCACCATGACGCGAAATTAATGTAGGAAGTAACCGTTTGTTGCGTTTGTTGTGTTTTATGTAGATATCGGTTGGGTGATAATTGGTACGTGTTGAAAATCACTCGACACAACACAAGTTTAACACCTTCTCCGCTCGTGTTTGCCTCGCATATTTGCAATAACGCCGTTTTGTTAAAGTGTAAATGTTGAGTTTATTTTACAAAGACAGGTGCATGAAAAACCCATTAGTGGTTTCCCTTTGTTTGCCATCAAATTAAGACTTCATAATCTTACTATTTATTTAAACGACTAAACACATGGACGAGCAATAGTAGGTAGTGGAAACTACGTATTAATGACTAAACTAATGAGTTGACACTGATACTGCTATGCTATCAGAATTAAACATGAATCCTCAAGTACAAGAACTAATCTTATGTGAATATTAAATGTTAATTACACGACATGCTACAAAAATTAACCACACGATACCAACTAAAATAAACTAAATAATAATTGTTGCCAACAGCTAAATCAACGTGTATTTAGTACTATTGAATATGTAGATGGTAACATCATCACATTTCTCATTCGTAACACTTACAATATTACACACAGACGGTCCGACCGCCAGTCCCGCCGTGATTTATCTGCCTGCATCTCCGACCTGCGAACAGCTCGTTTATTGCCCGCTTGTTATTTATAATTTATTTTTAACGGTCACCGATTTGTATCCGTATGTATACTATACACAAGAATTCATCGCCCCACGGCTCGAAAGCACCATATAGTCCGCAGTTACGTGTTAATTATGGATCAAAATCGTGTAAATTTCCTGCTTATAAGCTGCTATTGAGAGCGAGTGCCAAGTGGTTAATTATGCTATAATTTGTTCATAACGGAGTGGCCTACTTTATTAAAAAATGTATCAAAAATTCAAAACATGTTTGCCCTTATTTTACTTTAATCTACTTTTTTCATGAAAAGGTTATCCAGTAATTCGCAACTGGTTATTTTTACACCTGACAATAAAAAAAAATCTGACGAATATTATTCTAAAAAGACTGACAAAATCAATTGACTCCAGAAACACTTGATAACAAACAGTTACATACAGCAGTAGGTACTCTACAATCTACATCGATACCCCGACATTGATATAAAAGTACTATTATCAGATATTTCTAGACTGTTCTAAACTCATCAACTTACGATACACTTTGGCTAGTGATTTGACCATCGATACTCGCGGCAGATTTACAATACGGACAGATAATTTATAGCGTTGTTCGATCTAGATGTAATTTAATGTCGTCGGTACACATAAATCACAGTCATCTACCGCGTGGAGATCAGGCACAGGTCTGCTTCACCAGATAATACGAGCCGTATTATCTTTTGGACCGTTGACCTTTGTAATTAGGCTAATGTGTGGTTGATTCGGTTATTTTTTCTATAGAAATTCTTCAGAATTAGCTATTTTAATACTGACCTAGTTCTGTGTCTGTTTTGACGTTATTTTTGTAAGATCTAGTTCGGCGTCGTTGAACTCTTCATCATGTCAATTGGGTTAGTTAGCTCCATAACATTCTTAGATTATACGTAGTTAGTTACTCTAAGTGGGATACCTTTATTTCTTTTTATTTTTCTTTCAATATAATTATTTACCTACTAGCTTTTACCAGCGGCTTCGCCCGCGTCGAAATTATCTCTCGGGGACGTACTACCGGAAGAGTATCCTATGTGATAATCCTGGTTATAAACTATCGGTGTGCCAAATTTCATCCAAATCCGTTTGGCCGTTTTTGCGTGATTGAGTAACAAACATCCAAACATTCACATTTATAATATTGTGGATAAATATCTATATAGTGGGATATTCCTTTGTTCTCATACATTCATCATCTTAAGACATCCTTGAACTATCTTCACACGGTCCATCGGTGATTACAGGTAAGGTCCGCCAGCCTATCTCATTACACTGGACTTCTTAGGCTGAGTTATTTAAATGCTGCCTTTTTATTTAGGTATTTCGAATAGTTTTAGTAAGAATAGCATTTACTGTACGGTAAGTACTCGGGCAATTATTTTTCCAAGTACAGGCCTCTGGTGCATTCAGGTTCTCAGTGGTTGACTTGGACATCGAACGGGAGGAAATAGCGTCAATAAACAGGATTTATAAAATGAGTAGATGCGGCATGGCGTCTATTTAAATGTAGGTACGTGTTTTTCTCGGCCTTATTCTTTAAGTGTTAATTAGTTTTGCGTGCAGAAAAATAGAGCTGGTAATATTTTGACGTACTTATAAACTGGAAATAAGTTTTAAAATGTTTGATTTCCGTGGTTGCCAGGTAACTTCTACTTTGGAACAAAACCAGGTGCAGTAATTTGCATTAGGTGCGACTATCTCGAAAAATTGGCATGCCCAAAAGTGATAAGTAATCACTGGGTAACTTACTAACTGATTATAATCAGACTAGCCCTCTGATTATCATTTCTGTTTAATTTTACCGGTCTGTCACGAATTATTTATTATTTTATCATGGTTTAGGATAATTTATCAGTATCTATTAGTTTTTTGGAAACTAGCAATCGCCCACGGCTTAGCACGCATAGAGATTCCCCTAGGAGCCGTGATTTTTTCTGGCTCAAAAAAAGCATCTTATACTTGGGAATCTATCGGTGAAATAATGTTTGTGATCGGAACGATATTTCCAGACTTTACCGTTTACAAAGGTACGTATCCTTACCGCCCTTTATTTTTAGTCAAAAGTATCTTATAATTAACTTATTTGTGGGATTTTAGGCATCTCATTATTATCAGTTCCGTGGCAGCTTAGCGACTAATCGAGCGGCAGCGTGTCGGAGAGCTAAGAATAGTCGAGCGGACACTTTTTGTCCTCTCATTCCATTCGTTACCAGGGAACACCGCACCGCCAACTCGGAGGGAATTTTTGCCATATTTGCCTAGAAAGGATAGACAATGAATGATGCCTTTTATTTTGATTTATTGGTTTGATAGGTAAGCTAAGAGAATTTATTTGTTGTAGCCAACTTTGGCAATTTGCATTAATTAAATTAACAGGTGCACAAGTTACCTATCTGGTCAGATGATAACTATTCTTATGGACTTAGTGGGTTTTTTAAGGTTTAACAGGCATCCAGACCCCTTCAACACTTTAGTCTCAAATTTCCCAATCCACAAACTGTTCATGTAGGTACCGTAATCGAACATAAATATTAAATCCATGAGATATTTAGGAATTACTTTAGACGAAAACTTATCTTTTAAAGAACATATACGCTCACTCTCCGGCCAAGTCAGAAAACTTTTTCATATAATGAAAAAACGTGACTGTACACCTATCCCTGTACTTCGCACTGTTTATCTTGGTCTTTGCCAGTCTGTCCTTCAATATGGAATCTCTGTCTGGGGTGGTGCTGGTAAATCTGCATTTATCGAAGTCCAAAGAGCACAAAGAGCCGTCATTAAAGTACCAGTAACCAACCAACTCTACAATGAATTCCCGGTCCTCCGTGTTCGTCAGCTGTTTATCCTCAACGCAATCCTTCACATGCATAGAAAATTTAAATTCAGGCCTGATTTACCAAGAAATAATGTCAAAGCGCACAATCAGGATCCCCATTCCCCAAGTAAATTCCCTTTGGCTAGACGCTCCCCAGACTACTTATTCCCATACATTACAACAAAGACATAAAATGCTGCAATATGACCTAAAAATATCCTTGCGCAAAAAGCTAATAAAGAAATGGCTTTGTACTCTCTCCTACGACGAAACGGAAATATTTTATATGTAGATTAATATTATATCACGTTCAAAATACACACACAAACCCAATCTCACTCACACTCTCTAACACATACTCACACTTACACTTCAAATAGATTTTAAGATAGTACTTTTGATTAGATTTTTGTTTCGAAATTATTGATATTTTTATTTTTACTTAATCGATCTCACACTAATAGCAAAGTATACTTTTGGGGGTATATTCATAAACGATGATTAAAGTTACATGATTAAACGTCAAAAATGTATTGTTAAACAGACGCTAATCATTACTTATCTTTAGGCAACATTTATAAATAAGGGGGTAAGTGTTTTATTTTAATAGATTTAAGTTTAGTTTTTTTTAGTTTATGTTTTCCTGTTATGTAATAATAATAAATAAAAATGCTAATTGCATCAACTTAAATAACTTATTCTAGTTACAATGCTGCAATGCAATGGGGAGAATCCTGTTAACACTTTCGATGCCATATACGAAAAATAATTCGTTCGTGTGCCCACAACTCGCATCCGAGTCGTCGCTATAAGTAGTCTCGCTAGTCGGGTCCTGGGCATGAACAGAAGTCATCAATAGCTAATTAAAGCGACGATTCGGATGCGAGTTGTTGCACACGAACGAATGATTTTTCGACCCATACCCTGGGTGCTGGCATCGAAAGTGTTAAGTAAATAGTTTGCTTGTTTTAGGATACTCTGCACTTTCCTAAGTTATTTAATTTCTATTAAGGCGGATATTTCTTGAAAACGCTCAAAAAGGTGGTTTTTTATACCTGTGTATCTCTTTAACCGTAAATAATTTTGAAAGCAAAAAAATATGTGATATTTTTAAGTCATTTTTGTATACAGTGATGGAACTAAAACATAGTTAAACATACTTTAATGCATCAAAAAAATCATCAAAGTCACCTCTTAATTATCTTTAAAACCAGTTTATCCCTTCAATAACAATTATTATTATAATTAAAAATATACCATAAAATTCCAAATGCCAAACTGCATCCAGTGATTGATTATTTATTATATCTAATTTTATACGATTTTATTTGCATTTTTACGACAATGCTTGCTCATTTATTATTCGAATTTATTACAACAGATTTTAACTATTATCGCTCATAACTACAATATTTAAAATTACCAGGGCCTTAAGTTATTGAGCCTGTAGAAAATAATAGTATGAACTTAAACAAATAAAAACAAAAAAATGAAAAGAAAACATCAAAAAGCGCGCTGGACACTATATCAGTGTCATATGGGTATGAAAAAATGTGTCCGTCGACGGTTTTCATGCTACATAGGGTGTTTATGTATATAAGAAACAATATCGGTCCGTGCACACTGCTTCGGCAAGCCTATCCCTTGGGAGAAGCGAGCCAAATAAATACCTTGGTGTGACCATGGATCAGCACCTCTCCTTCGCAGAGCACATAAAGAAGGCGCGCTCACGCGCCGCCTTCGCTCTCGGCAGGTTACATTCTGTTCTGAACGCACGTAGCAAGTAGTCACTAAAGTGCAAATTGCGGATTTACACGGCGTGCATAAGGCCCATCATGACGTATGCGGGTGCAATCTTTGCACACGCGAACCCCCGATTCATCCATAGGATGCAGACCCTACAGAACCGATTTCTCCGGCAAGCCACAGGCGCCCCTTGGTTCGTTCGGAACGAGATCCTCCATCTCGATCTGAAAATCCCCACGGTCAGTCAGTTCTTGAAACGCAACTCGAAGCGTTTCTTCGATAAAGCCGTAATTCACCGCAATCCCTTGATTGTGAAGGCCACCACTTATGTCCCCAGTAGGATTAGCTCTGTCCGACGGCCGAGACATTTCCTCTCCGACCCAGACGACTCCATTACTATCCTTCAGGAAAGCAATAGGGCCACTAGTACAGTTCGCACACACCGCACAAAATCGTCATTCCGACTTCGTCGCCGAGGTCCTCGCGCCCCGCGAAGACCCCGAGTAACGGCGCCTAACGTCAAGACACCCGACCGACCCTTGCTCGTTGAAGCGCCAGCCCGCGCCGCAGCTGAGCCAGTAGCTTTAAATTCCCCGATCAATAATAATAATGCCAATATTTTGATCCAGCCTGTCCCCAATGATAGCTGTCCCCCTATCAGTGACGCCCTGAGCCGAGGCCCGTACCCCACAGGGGGTGCTCTCAGCGTGCAGTCGCTTAGTTTATAAATTTTAGTTTGTAAGCCCTGGCTGGAGGCGTTAAGATTAACTTCTTAATGGCAGCCCCAGGAAAGCCCGGTTGAGCAGTCACGGCCTCTCAAGGCCAACTGCGAGATGCCCAACAAAAAAAAAACCGTGCACACTGCCTTGGCCAACTCCGAACTAGACGGTCTCTTCAGAGCTAATGGTATTGCCTATTTTAATCTTTTGTTTGCGTTTACTTAGATAGTCTTTGAGCAAGGCATGGGGAATACCTCTTACTCCAATTGATTCCAACCTATTCAGCAGAGTGGAGACAGACTGCGTTGAAAGCCTTTTAAAGATCCAGGAAGACAGCGAGGCTCTTACCGCCGCTGTCCACTTGACTGGTTACAGCGGAGGCAAGCGCTAGAACTGCGTCTTCTGTAGATTTTTTTTTGTCTGAAAACGTACTGCGAGTGCGATAAAAGGTTGTTTTTTATTAAGGTAAAATAAGAGACGTGACTTTATTAATCTTTCAATTATTTTAGATATCGATGGCAGTCCACTCTTGTGCACTGGTGTTATAAAAGCTAGTTTAAGGCATTCGGGAAGGTAGCGCGCTCAAAGCACTGGTTCGCTAAGTGGGTTTTAATTGGGACGATAAGAGCATGAGCGATTTTTAGAAAGTTGACAATAATACCGACCCAGCCCAGGGCACTATCTGATTTCAGAGACATTAAAATGCGGTGAACTTCATCCTGGTCTGTGTTTAAAAGTACAAAAGATGATAGAGGGACATTAGGTGAGTCACTATAGTTTTGGCCATAGCCTGTGGTGGTGCTGGCAGTTATCTCATTCGCAAGAATTTTTGTCTATGTTGGAAAAGTATTTATTTACAGTATCAGCTGACTCTTTTGGAGTAGTCTTAAGCTCTAATAGATCCGTACTAAGGGTTTTGCTTGGCTTTCGATGAGTAATGTTATTTATAGTTTCCCATATTTTTTTGGGATTTTTATGCGCCTTATATAATTGATCGCGATCGTGTCTCCGCTTTAGCTTTTTAATAAAACACAGTTGCAGTAGTTTCTGTATCTTTTGAAGGTGATCTTTAATATTTCGTTATGGGTCTTAAATTTAAACTTAAGTTGCATGTCGTTGCGGTTACGTATGCAGCGCAGTAATCCGACTGTCATCCATGGTTTTATTAATCCACATTATTGTGGTATTAATGTCGTAATGGTGTTATTTTTAAGACAAATTTGTATTATATGTATTAATCGGTCACAATAGTATTTGGATCGGTAAAGTTTAACAAATGATGTAAATAATAAGTAATTAATACTACTATGTACCTCGCTATGAAATTGTCGCAATTATGACCCCCAGGCAAATACCTAGTTCGGGAGTCACCGCCCACTCTTTTTTAACAATATTATTACTTATCAATAAATAAATAAAATAAAAATTATAAAAAATGTACAGATTCCAATAATAACCCTTTGAATTCATATTGTACACAGTTAGGTAATTAGCGCACCTAATGGCACTTGGAGAGACGTGACCGTTTAGCCTTTTTCAAAAACTAAAATAAGTTCATATAATTTGTCAACTTTTTTAAATAATCTCTCGTAGCTACTTCATTATCCAAACAATAATAAACATGAGTAAACTCAAGCAAACCATTTATGTGACGAGAATAACTTAACGGTGGTTATTAATGAAGCAGACGTTTAGCACAAAAAGTTCTAGTTTCTATCAATGGCATGGAGACAGCTACTTGCTACATACTTCACGCTCTATATGGAGGGTTCATAATTTGTTTGCGCACCAGCCATTTTCTTCAAGAGTACGACCAAGTGGGCAGACTCAATTCATATCGAGATAAACAGGTTGTACACGTACAATGCAGATTAAGCGTTTCTTACTTACGAGAGAAATTATTATTGAGTGCGCCTCGACGAATATTATTTTTCTCGGAAAAAGATAGATCGCTTAAGCGATTTTACGGGAAATTAATTTTGGCAGTGAGCGACAGGGCGCGGCGGGCGCACCGCTGCGTGCCTCGTCGCGATGATTTGTTGCGATCCGACCGCGCTCGTTACACTTCCCGATAATGACGCATACCATTTACTCAAAGGCGAGAGCTAAGGTTGTAATTCAAGTATCTTATCGATACTTCCCGGTAACCATCTCAGCTCATGTTGTAACTAAAATTAAAACCGAAAATCCAAAGGAAATCATTCCACAGTCATTCTTAGGACAAGATCGTGTAGTATGCGCGGGCGCAGGCCCCGCCCCAGTTGTCGCCACAGCCGGCTCAGCCGCAATTAATCCACTGTAATGCGATACGAGCCTCCTGTCGTCGGCGACGTAATGCATCGTGATTTACGCGCAACGAACAAGCCGTTAATCTTATTACCACTTTCAATAACTTTATTATCGAGTGTTCGATACAAATGCCCTACGAACTAATATACACCTTGAACGTACCACGCAGAGATCATTTGCATTTACAATAGCTTAGTCGGTAGGAGTTAGGAAGCTTCCCACGAAATTTATTTTAGTCGACTTAACGACTGTGTCCGCTTTACCAAAAATGAAGAGTTAACGCGCCCGTTGCTTAACTTCGATTAAACGGTTATATACTCGTAGGTAGGCTTAGTAATCTCATCCTGGTTAAGGTTCCCAACTTCAAAGTTAACATTTCGACTTCGTGTTACGTTCACGTGCATTGATTTAAAACTAAGAATATTTTTTGAAACCTTTGCCTTTTGAATAATAAATAGAATCACCTTCAGAGACCAGTAGCATGTTCGTGTGAAATCACTTCTTATTCAGCCCGCAGAGGCTCGCGGCGGCGGTAAACACGATTCAAATTCGACATGTTATCCCCTAAAACATACCAATAATAAGATGCAAATGATGAGTCCAGCGGCACGGAGAACAAAAAACCGCTACTCTGAAAAAGGGATATTTCCAGTGAGCTGGTAATTTGCATATATTTTCGTAATAACAACTTCCGTTTGGTGCGCCGGCGGACGTGTCACGAGTTCGAGCATGTAACTACGGTAGCATCCGATCATGCTTTGTTATTTCGCCCCCGGCTCTTTGACACTTCCATATTGTTTTAATGATTTTCCACTGCGAGACACTCAAATAAGGCAAGTCTCCGGAGAGACATGTCGTTTGGTTCTCGTTCTGAGCGCTTCTTCAATATTCGGCGATAATGGGATATTGCCTGCTCGTTTCCATAATGCGTTGTAATGAGCCGACGAATTTAACGCTTCATCAATTATTCATTCGTGATTATTATTAGTAAGAACTTCTGAACGTTTTTGAGATATTATTACTTAGCTTTTAAGTTTAAACCGTTTTTCTTTTTGACTATTTAAAGTGCTTTTAGAACTTGTAACACTGTGATGGCTGTTTATAATTCTCATATATTCTCTTCAGCATTATATTCGATTAATAAAGTAGTCACAATCACAACCTCGTTCCGCAGTATCATATAACATTTTTATTATAATATTTACATGAGGACCATATATTATTATATTCTGCGAGATCGGTGGCGCCACGCTGTCCCACGGCAGTTTCACGTCGAGTCACGTGTGTCAAATACATTTGTATTCAGTCTCTGTGTCTCCCAGTGCCCTACTCATTGAATAAAAATAATACAACTTGCGTAGGTTATGAATGATTTATTTAATATTTAATTGAGTGTTAAGAGTCATTGATGTCGTCTGTCATGTGTAATTGCTTATTCATTGCTGTGTTTTCAAGTGTCTCACTGTGAATGCTATGAATAGTAACGGCTGTAACGCCACTCATTCCTTCCTCATTCCTTTTCTGTGATGGTATTACGAAATAGATAACGTTGACTTTTTACTTTTGCCTTTGTGTCTCACCACAATTTTGAAACAAATTAAACTTGTAGGTGGCATGGCGGTTACATTGGCCTCGCTGCTTCCACAAAATTTCACACTTCCTGATGAAAGTTTTAACACAATTACCCGGTCCACGACCATTTCCCCCGGCCCTCGACGACTGGACAGGAAAAAACTTGGCAAAGAACAAACTAACCAACAGTCCAATTTAGCGACATCCGTATAAAGTTTAATGTACCCAATCTGAAATGTTGCCGTATTTTCGCATTTTAACTAGGCACACGGGGAGCGTATTTTGTTTTCTTTTATTTTTTTTAATGTTATTTGAAGCAGGTGGGTTTATTCCAAGCGGTATCAAAACACACGGGTACTTACACAGTGTAGGTACACGAATTTATCTGCACTAAAATACTTGACAATCCTCGCTGTTTACCAAAGTTCGATGCTGATGCCAATTGTCTAGGGAGAGAAGATACATATTGATTGGTAGATTCAGGCAGGTCGTTGGCAAACGTCCGAATTAGCTCAAAGTTACTCCTTTGATCGCAGTTCCGGTGTTTGTCGGTCGGTGTCAGTTGTCCTGACCAATTCGAAAACGTTATCGTGTCCCAATTGCAATTGGTGACGTGACGTTTCCGTTCTATATATTTACGGAATTGAATCTATTGACTTGTACAATTTTAGTTCTACACAAATTGCTTATATTGTAACATTGCTTGTTTGGAGTTAAGTATAAACAGTGTCGTGTCATGAATTTTTAATTCCATTAAAATTTCCGTAAACAAGAGTTTCACTTCAACGCCGTTGCCAGAGGCAGGCGACAAACTCCTCTTTTATTCCCGTCGCGTACGCCGTTCTAGATCTAATCAAAATTTAGCAAATTTGTTTACATACATCATGCGGCGAAGCGTGGTGTATCACGATATTCACCACACGTAAACAGTGCCGCGCCAGCGATGACACCTCCTTTTGATGTCCCTATACTCCCCATATACGAACCCCGAGCTAATAAAATGTCACCGGCTATGTACGAGACATGTTTGTCATATAAACGAAATTTGATTTTGGCGTCATTCCGTATTCCAAACCCAATTTCGTCTCATTTTTGTTTGTAACACATCTGAAACTATTTCCTTCATCCTTCCGGGTGTTTGGGATCACTGTGGGCTTTCTCTTGATAGCTTTTTATGTCGTCTATACGATGTTCATATGGTTTCTTTTCTAGGCATGTTAAATACCGATATGTCTAAAACTTTCTGCTAAATTGACCTTCATAGGTTCGTGATAAGTGGCTGCTACGCTGTTTAGTCGTTCAAAGATGAACGATGTCAAACAAATCCGCATATACGAGTATGACCGTTGCTGCAAGGTTCACAGATTATGTTAATCCGCCGGGTCTCGGTTATTCATGAATATCTATGACAGTCCTCATAGGCAGCCAAATGCAACGTTCTGGCGCTAAGGTGACAATTGACTCGTGCCAAACTCGGATATTGAGCAACATCTGGAAATGTTAGAATCAAAGGCATTTTAAATAGCGTAAAAGTCAAGACTGCATCATTAAAACCGAGTTTGTTCAGCTAATGTTGATGCTTCAACAATAACAGAAATAGTAAATCGATTCTATCGGGAAATAAAAATAAAATTCTGTCTCAAGTAGAGATGGTCCGACTATGACTTTGGCTGACTAGCCGACTAGTCGGCTGCAAAATGTCTGACTAATCGGCCACGAAGATCATTGCTTTCGATTGAGTTCGGGTGGCATCGGTAATGTTTGTGACTACGCTTTCGGCTCCGAGGTGCCGAGTTTGCGGCGCCTGGCGACCAGGCGGAATTGGCAGGACATGTTTTTATTTGCTTTGCATTTATTCTATCATTGTTTAAGTGCGAGCCGGCGTTTCTTCCTATCCTATTCTAGATTGCACTGAAAGTAAACTGTAAAACTGATTCTATAATAAAAATAATGACAGTAAAGATTTAAATTCCTTAAGGAAGCTCTTCAAACTATGTCCTATGAAGACACAGAGAAGTTATTACTTGTGCTAAAGTAAATATTGTTCGTATTATTGTTATTTTTTTTTCTTTATTTAATTAGTTAGATATTTTTAAGATACTATAATTTTTATATACCTTTTTACATAGGCACCAAGACTAATATGCTATGTGATTATTTAATCAATTAAGGTTACCTCCAATCGCCTGAGACACAGGATTACCTAGTTCAGGCACAAATCATGAGTGAACTTGACGTAGATTAAAGAAAAACTGTAAACATTGTACCTTATGTTTTTGAATAAAATTTAATTTAATTTAATTTTAAATTACATTACACTCATCGTCTTTAAAAAATGTAAGCATATTAAGACGAGTAAAAAATGGGCCGACTAGTCGGCGGTTTTAGCCGACTAGTCGCCGAATAATCGCCGACTAATCGCCGACTACAAATATGGCCGATTAGTCGGCTTTCGTGACTAGTGAGCAACTAGTCGGTACATCACCAGTCTCAAGTTTTATTTTTAAGTAGGTCTGGCAAGATCGAGTTGGACAAGATGCCGCTATCGGTATAAATTAGCTTCGATGTCGTATCGCCGCGGAACAATACCGCTGTCACGGTGGCCGCCGTATCGACTGTCCCTGCCGTGCCTGGCCGTCCACTTCTCACACGAATAGGGTTGTTTAGGCAGTTCGGTCCCAAGTTCAAATAACAGTAAAGTTTCTAAACCAAACCAAAACGGAACGAAATTGTTCCAAACGAAAAAATCTGGTGAACGCCTGGTGCAGCTTTCAACTAAATAAAATAGATGTAGATGAGATCATACCTTTACAAATTAAAAATGAAAATAGTACCGACTTCTAAACAACTGAAACTGAAAATTAAACTATTCGATACCTAAGTCATTCATTCAAAAGTTTGTACCAAATTCTATTCCAGTAACATGGCAACCTTATAATCGACTTCTACTTCAGATATTATTATAAACTTTGCACAGATGCAGTAGGGTTCAAATTCAGTTGTGTTATTTGGTATTGTTTACGGGACAGGCTTAGTGTTGCGGTTGGCAGGTGACACGAGGCTCTATAAATCTGTGCCGCACGGCCTACGTCGTAAACACAGCGAGAGCACAATCCCTCGATCTGAACTGCGACTGTTTCAATAACTCGCTATTATTTCAATAATTGAAAAGGTGCACTATTATTTCGCTTGCACTTGTACAATGGAGCTTGAATGTGGGAATGGCAGTGTTATACAGCTGGTTACGGGCTCAAAATGCCCGTTTTGTTTTCAACATAAAGAAAACTATGAAGTGTTTGCCGTTGGATATTCTCCTGAATGGAAAATGCTAGATAAACACTTTAAAAACTTCGTGGAACTAAGTTGTGGCTACGAATAAAAAAAAAATCGAAACAAGAAAATTTTAACATGGCTCGCGGCCGTAAGCGGTTTCAGATATTTATCGACTCCAGTTTTTCTTGAAGAAACAAACTCTCTTAACCACAAACGAGCGATTAGTGTACAACAAGTTCCGTACACGTTATACGGCCGAGTATAATAACTTTCACCTATAGAGAATTTATTGGGTACTGTCTCTAGTTGCTAAGTAGCTTCGCACCACGATGTACTCGGAGGCAGGTCCGTGCCTCGGGCTGTTCAGATTTACGAGGTGGCGCGCTCGTGCTGTGCCCCACCCCGCCCTCAGCATCCAGCCTCCCTCCCCGCTCTCGCCCGCACAGAATGCGGCTCCCTCGGTCACTCATTGTAACGGCTCTCAGTTAGTTATGAACTAGAAGCAAGTGCCGGACCTCTTACCGTTTCAATTGTAGAAACCTTTGAAGATAGCTGTTAATTGTTTAAGTTTGCAATAAATTCCAAAGCTTTCGCGGTTACGCCTTCTGGATTATCTTAAAGTATATCTGGAATCTGAAAGCTAGTAAAATAAACTTTAACGCTGATCGTAAAAGAAGAAGAAGATTTTACTCAGATTTAGTAGGAGTGATAATCTCCCGAATTTATTTCCCAACTTACAACTGTACTCGGAATAGGTTGAGTGAATAGCTGAATGTTATAACTTACTGGAATTCTTGTTGCGTTTATCTACTGTGAATCTTTGCAGTGTCTTTACTGTTATACGTTTATCCATGAAGATTGCAACTAGACAAAGTGATATATAGTCAAGACAAGTTTGCACCCGGGAGGTTTTATGCTCTGTCTGCTTTGCTTAAAAAAACTGGTATTATTCTTAATTCGATACGTGAAACAGCATTCGACTGTCACAAATGGCTTCCAATTTCTTCACAGTCGTCTGGTGCATCGCGCCATTTGCCAGGTTCCACCTTTCAGCTAGGCTCCCTGTACTATTGTTGGCATTAAATACTCGCCTTGTTCAAATATTGTTTCAGCCTTCCATTTTATCAAGCGAAAACCATCAAGCCTCACAGTCAGAGCTTTATCTGTAATGAACAACACTTTTATTTATTTTGGAATGTATCCGCTCCCCGTGTTGCTACAAGAAACACGAGTTTGCATTGTACATACATATGTATGCAACAAACTCTTACATGTGCTCCAAGCAGACTTGCGCTAAAAAGTGGCAAGACTAGTCTGTCCGCCTGTACTGGTCCTTGTGTGACGTCACACGTCATAACTACCGACCAACATGCTACATCATTACTACAGTTCAATATATAACGAGTTACAAATAGTTTCGAGATTTTGAAGCTTCGGTTGTTTCTTTTATTATAGATGATTATAGAAGACTGGTTAGTAGGTCAGGATCTGCTTCATTGCATTATTATCATGTTCATCGGCATTTCAACGCCCACTTGTATGGATCTCCTAGTTTTCTACTGGTCGTGATTTTTTTTTGACAAAATTAGTTTCGTGTAACCTTTGCATGACGGAAATGTTGAGATCATCACGGTCGGCAAAGATTTTTAGTTTACTTTCTTATTTTTTCTCATTATTTCATCGTTTATAACATATTAATTCATAACGGACAAAGCGCAAACAAAAAGTAACTTTAAAAGGAAATCTATCTTAAGAATTACTGAGATATAATAGTAATTTTCGGTAAATATAGATGTGTGTATTTATACCTAATGTCTTGGACGGTTCATAAAAAAAAAAAACATATTTCAGTGAGCTTGATAACGGTCTTAGGTACAAACAGTTTTTCGAAAAAATGAATTCTCGCAACATCATATTATTTTTGGTAGAAAAATCCCACAGTGATTGATAGTCCGGGAAACGTGCCTAGAAAATATAAAGCATGAGCAGCTAAGAAAGGATTTCTCATAATTCCCATCGGTTTCAGTACAGAATATAGTTACTTATGCAATGTTTTCGTATTTAGTCACACGAGAAAAGGGGAAGATAGAAGAAACATCAGGAAATGCTGTAATTATTACCTGCATTTTAGTATTTTACGAGACTTAAAATTATTTCTAGGGCCCAATTTTTACTGCGAAGCATAGGAGGCGTTTTTTTTAGTGTGGGAAATCATCAAATACCTTCTCCCGCTCTGGGTGGAGCAGGAGGGCGTGTCAGACTTTTACTGACTAAAACCCACCCATGTTCCCTCAGTTTCCTGTGTGCCAGGGGCCGCGGTATTTCTTTCGAACAACCCGCACCCCTGGCAGGCGTCGGCCCTTGCGGGCCTCACCAGTTGGTGCTGACATCTCTTTGAGGCGCGCGTGGAACACGACGCGCCGTCGACCCGGGCTTGGTCCTTACCGGACAGCGAGCTAGCATTGGAGGCGTCAGATTATTAAAATTTATTATTGTACCTAAACGGTACTGGTGTTTTATGTCTCCCATGACGGTTGGAATCAGACATGTCCGTTCACAGGTCGTTAACACGCTTTTAATATGTAGGTACTAAAAGCTCAGGGGTCCACATAATTTTTCACTCGTTTAAACCGTATAATATCTTTAAATATCATAACAATTATTATGCTAATTTTGCAGCAAGTAAATCGAACGATGTTAAACGGATTTTATTTAATGTCCCACACTTATAGCCAAGTGTTATGAAAAGCAGTCTTGATTCCTTGGCGATTTAAGTAGTCATTAAAATGCGCCTAGAGGGTTTATGGCGATAGAATATAAGAACTTTGTTAAGGTCTTAGAGTATATCCCCATTAACAGTTAGCACATTGCACATTGTAACGGGCAGGTAAATGACTTGAAACACATAAGGCTCTAAAATTATCACTCACACCTTACTTGTCGTCCACCAGTAAATTGTACGAGTTTTTGCAAGATGTTAGGAATAAACCCGTTAATTGGATAATAGTGGAAGTGATAATATAGTGACTGGATAAGTGCTATGCGGCCTGTAAGATAGACACAAACTGTTAGCAAATATGATAGCTTTTATGACCAAACATTTATCAAATACCTATTTAACGGTATTGACATTAAATATTTTGAAAGGTTTTTCTATGAACACGTCTGTCTTGGTATTGAAGAGGTTTGTAAGCAACACCAGGTAGCTATCCCGGAATATCACCAGGGACTTTAGTGGAATGTGTTCGATCGATGCAAGCAATAATGAGCGTTATGACAATAGGTGGACAGGTGATTTAACTGTGCACTAATTACGGTGAAGTTGAAAGAAAATGTTTCTTCGAATTAATTTAAGGAGGATGTGCTACGGCAGCCGGAAAAATTCATTTATTTAATTAATCCCATTGAATGACTATTTTATGAAAAAGTAGTTCATTGGGATGAAATAAACTTAGAGGGCTGTATTGATTTCACCCTACTATCCTACTAATCTATATAAATAAAAAGAAAAGTTCGAACTCTCTGACTGACTGACTCATCAACGCCCAGCCCAAACCCTTGGACCTAGAAAGCTGAAAATTTTGCACAGAGGTTCCATTTATAATGTAGACAAGGAATAAGGAAGGATTTTTCGAAATTCAACCCCTAAGGGAGTTAAATAGGGGATGAAAGTTCCGCGCGGGCGAAGCCGCTGGCAAAAACTAGTAATATTATAAATGTGAAAGTTTGTAAAGATTTTTGGATGTTTGTTACTCAATTACGCATAAACGCCTGAGCGGGTTTGGATGAAATTTGGCACACAGATAGATTATAACCTAGATTAACACATAGGATACTTTTTATCCCGGTAATATGTTCCCGTGGGATAAAAAAAACAATCGACATCCACGCGGGCGAAGCCGCTGACAAAAAGCTAGTTGATTATAATTCTGTAAAAACATACGAATCATATTTTGTGCAACATTCAGCCTGCCTGACACTGACCAGCGTATTGCAAATGATGGGTACCTTACTGCTTCCCCCATAAACTAACTTGCACTTTCAGAAGTGTAACTTTGGACTATATCGACTTACCTACCTTCTTTTTCGAGAGGCCATATCTAGCTTTGTTTTCGGAAACTATAAATTTGTCATGTCCGATATTTTAAATACAGCTAAAGCAATTATTATCACAAAGATTAAAATTGTCACGGTGCGAACGGCCGATACAAGTTACGGATAAGTCTTTGTTGGTAGGTACTTATAACGAAACGTTCGCTAGAAAAGACAAAGACTATTGGCAATTAAGTAAATGCTAGATAGTAATATTTCAGTTTCCAAACAGTTAACTCTCGAGGTAACACGAGAAACACTGGTAGTGTAAATGTATAGAATTATTTAGACAGAGCCTTAAAATAAAATCAAGACGGTGTGTGTGTGTGTGACAGGGACGAAACACAAAAATCGAGTCGAGTACCGGACATCTCCTTTTATCGTCGCGAGGTATATGAGATAATTATCCGTCACAGGGGGTAGTCTCGCCACTAAATTCTGAAGTTTTATTGTAAAGACTTAAAATCTTCGCATAAAATTGTCGCGAATGAAATGAGAACGTCCCATTTAATTAGGTACGACCGCGACACCATCAGATGCTTCACGAATGTCGCTTCCTCCCCCTTTCCTGCCTGTCCCCCTTCTCACTCGTTTGTTTCGAAACTACCCGCAAAGGATTTTAACGAGATTACTTTCAGCACATTTTATAGGTCATCTCGCGAGATTTATTTAACTGTGATTTGTAAGGCATTTCTCATCTGCGCAGATTAAAAGAAATTCTGTCATTAAAAGTAATGGTCGGTTTATATTCCAAGAGATTTATATCAGTTTATCAAGTGTAAATGCTTAGCCCGACTTTAACAGAACAATTAAATTTTGTTATACTGAGTTCAACCTAAAAGCTGGGAAATAAAAGTTATTTTGGCCAATAATAAAACCTACTTCCTTTTTCTTTCTACGTTTGTCAAAAAATATAACTTCTGGTATGAGACTTTGATCCTTATGTCAGACACTGTTCTTAGCTCGAATTGAATCTATTCATAATAATGGTTTGGCTCTCTGTAAGTCGGGAATGAACTTTAGTTAACTGTTAAAATATGATACCTACTGCTGCACAACTCCTTAGAGATCATAGAAGTGGTGGGTGTGTAGTATGGTACGACTTACGTTACGAGTATTTTAAGAAAAAACAACAAAAACTTTTGATGCCGTCAAGAGGCGTCGCGTAAAAGGGAAGGAAGCTGCATCCCCGCCCAGGAGGGCGGGGATGCTGATATCAAATGCAGCCTAAAATGTTTCCAGTACTGGGACACAGGCCTTCGCTCTCCGAGAGGGAGCACTGGCCTAGCGGGTTATGGCGTGGGCCATAATCCACAACGCTAGGCCATAGCGGGTTGCTGGATGTCATGTTTTCGATTTTTTAGTTCTAGGATTTGCCAGTTTCGTCACGATGTTTTCTTTCTTTCACCATTTTGAAAGCAATGGTGATACAATTGAATACACAAAGTAAAGACCCTGCCTGGATTCGAACTCACGACCTACAACTCGTAAGTCGGGGCTGAATCCACTCGGCCACCATTGTTTTGATCCAAGAGTAGTTTCACGGTTTTACATCTCTGCCACTTCCTTGTAATGATGATTAAGAGGTTATTGTTTTGTCCTGGAAAATGCGTTGTTATGCATTTTTTTTTTAAATAAATTTACTTACTCAATACTATTAAAACGGACGTTTTCCACAAGGCAGCATACTAGGTCCGTTGTTGTTGCTCATCAATTTTCCCGAGTATTACTGAAATTCATGCAGACTCACTCTATGTGTAGTTATTTGGAATGATATTAATATGAGTTAGGCTTTCTGTATTTAAATATGTTGTAGGTATTGTCACGCCCATTTGCATAGTTCGCTTCGCTTAAAGAAACACGTCGTTTTCATCCCGACAAGTGCAGGGCCATTATATAACGAACGTTCAATTAAGGTGTGATAGCTGCAATACTTAGTAGAAGTAATAATACCATATCCAAAAACACATTTACATGCGTGCGCCGTTAAGCGTACGTTACGACCGCGCGCACTTTCCTCGATGTTGTTATTGCTCGCCCCTCGGGAGCCACTACACGCTAAGAGCGCGAAACCGAACATCAAAGACCGTATAAAACGCACTTCATTCCATAAAGTTCCATAACAGAGGCGTTGGCAGTGAAGCGACCAACGCAACGAGAACCCTTGACACCCTTTCATATTCCTCGACCTACCTACTTGATGTTCCTTGTAATACAGGATAGGGAGTTCAAACGAAGGTGGTAGTTCACATGACCGCCGCAGCCGCACGCGGTATCGACGCGCTTCCTATCTAAATGGAGAGCGGCTCACGAACTACCCGCAGCTATTGTAAACAAGCAGCGTTCTCTATTCAAACTATCGTTACGCCTTCTATTCGCCGTTTCGTGCCATATTGACGATCCGGAAAAAGGTCTTACCGTTTGCCTGCTCCTTGGTGAGGAAACTTTTATCGATAGGCACAGATTTTCATACAACTTGAAAGCCCTACGGTTTTATGACTTCATCCGGTTTCTTTTTCGTACATCCTTACTCGTAATCGTTTCAAGTACACAGGAAATTTAATTGAAATTATCATAGATGATAGTGTATGCACAGTTACATTTTCCATCTCTAATGTGAACAAAGATACTTTAACGCTAAACACTGAAAATGCAAAACGAAATGTTTGCCACAATGAATTGTGACAGAGTAAAAGCTTTGTTTGTTGCGAAAATTAAATTCTAGTAAAGCCAGTATCCGGTATCCGGTAGAAACGCTTAAAAGGGTGGCACTTTGATAACACTATATTTATCTGATTTAAAGATAATATATGAGATATTACATATATATTACACCTATACCTACCACCTACATTTGAGACTCTAAAAGTATTCAAAAAAAAATTTATTTTGAAATGTTACGAAAAGAGCGAAGCTGTGTCTGACAGAACTTACCCCTTTCTGTGACAATAATGAGACAGGCAACGAGAAACTACGAGGCACACCGTCCGCTTTGCTTTTTAGACTAGAGAGAATGCATTACCGAAATGTCATTGTGATATACTGATCTTGCTCCTAAGAAAACTCAAGCATATGTTTTCCTCTTCTTCGGCGTAATTTTATTTGAATTAAGGCGCGAAGGAAGACCTGGATATTCTTTTCGAAATTTGCCGTCTGGAGTCGTCAGATTTATATGCGGTAACGCTGCGCTCACGAAGTGGCTATCGACGCGTGGATCCACGTGCGACCGAGGCGTGCCCTCGCGGTAAGAATTCGCGCATTTTTACGGCATAATAAAAATCGTAAATAATGCCAAGTGAGGCAGACGAAGTCGGGTCACGATGTGCCCCGGGCCCCAGGCCGTCATCGCGACTTGTGAATTTACGAGTGGCCCGCGAGTATCGCCCCATCCCACCATGCGAACGCTCATTTGAAATTAGCGTTCATTTGTTTAAAACTTTCAAAAATAAACATTACAGTTGCGTCAATAGTGCTCACAGGCATCTCGACGGCCGTATCATTATAAGAAAAGGTCAACAGTTAAAGCTCCAATTTTACAAGGCGGCAATTTTAGTCGTAATCAGACACACGTCCGAGCAATTTGAGAGAGGGTCCTGAATATTATTATCACCGTCTCGCGGCCTCGTTGCCTCTTTGAGAGGTGCGGAAGCGGCGAGGAAAAATCACCTCTGAATTACTGTTACGAGTACAAGACACGACGACGCGACCGCCCGCCACTCTGATAGTCGTGAGTTGAAATGCCTTTCACACGGAAGGCAATAAATACACACTGAAAATTTGTATTATTGGAACTAAGTTCTTTAACGCAGCTTGAGTTAACTCATCGTAACACGCGTTTCGCTGAGCATGCGGCTGCCATCAGCATGAGTCGTTTTGCAACTATGCATTTATCGGAAACTCAATAGAATTATTTTACTTTGCATTGTAGTCAGTCTTGCCTCAGCCAGCACCGGCTTAATATCCTGTATTTTTATAAATACTTTTTTTTTACTAAAATCCCGACCGCCGAAACATAACTCTTGCGGTAGGAGTAAATTTTTAGGGTTCCGTACCCAAAAGGTAAAATGGGACCCCATTACTAAGACTCCGCTGTCCGTCCGTCTATCTGTTTGTCCGTCTGTCACCAGGCTGTATCTCATGAACCGTGATAGTTAGACAGTTGAAATTTTCATAGATCATATATTTCTGTTGCCACTATAACAACAAATGCTAAAAAAAACGCAATAAAATAAATATTTAAGGGGGCTCCCATACAACAAACGTGATTTTTTTGCTCGTTTTTGCTCGATATTGATAACGATAACAGGTAGACGCTTGAAATATTCACAGAATATTTAGTTATGTAGTCACTTAAAAAAAAAAAAAAGGGGGCTCCCATATACAACAGATATGATTTTTTCCGTTTTTATAGATTGTACGGAACCCTTCGAGTGCGAGTCCGACTCGCAGTTGGCCGGTTTTTAGAAATCGTCACGTAACGTAAATAGTGTTAAGTAACGGAAAACTGTTAGGTATGCCTCCTCTATGCAACTTTTTATTATATTTCTTTTGCAGAAAGAGTGTGAGATAGTTTTAAAGCTTCTCCAAATAGGCGAGACGCGACAGCGACACTTGTAGAACAATTTCCATGAAGTTTTCATAGAAATTGTTCTACGAGTGTCGCTACGCGACCGTCGCGTCGCGCTAGTCTGCACGAGCCTTTAATGTTTTTTCGAGGGGGCTGAAGCTAATAATGAGGAACTGAGGACAAAATAAAAATTCTAGTTGGCGGCTGCGAAAATTTTCTTTTCATCATGGGTGTCGTTTTCAAGGTTTTCGAGTGTGCTGTAGCCGATAGTGAGGTCAAAATTAAAGTCCAAAGTGGCGGTTGCGAAAATTTTCAAAGTTTTCATCATCATCAGTAAACGAATTCACATTCGGAGTTGAAGAAAAGCGTAAGGATCTTCATACCTGACGGGGCCGCGGGGGTCTCCCCGACCCGAGGGACTTCTAGTTAGATTGTAAATTAAAATTATCAGCACCTTATTAACACGGTAAGACCTTGTGAACGTTAACGCTGCTCTGTACGGCAATGGACGATGAAGTTATGTTTGTGTATCAACCTGCATAGTGAGAGCCAAACAACACACTTCCGAGAAAGCAATTTGTGTTAGCTATGTGCAAATTGCTGATCTGTTTACTATAAGCATTTCTAGTAACTAATAGACACAGATATACCTTGGTATAAATATGGAAAAATTTCAAATATTAAAATAAACACGCAAAATAGAAATTCTATAGAACAAATTATGAAAAGCGCCACGACTCTTGTGTTGTGGCCTGAAAATAGTGAAGAATGCCCAAACATAAAACGATCAAATATTTCACGTCCGATGAAGTGGAATGAAACACATTCACCATAAATCTCTCAAAAAGTTCAAAGGTAAAACCTCGAACGTCTGTTGTAATAGGTACAGTTTCAGTAGAGCCGTGGTTTAATTTAAAGGCAATAGAGCGAGCCAACTTAATTTTCAGGCTCACCGCAGTTTCCTTTGTATGTAACCTCGACGGATTAACGAACTTCTGGTTCAGTTAAACTGAAGAGGCCATATACGAGATGAACACGTTAATAATATTCATGTTTGGTTATCACTATGAGTCTTACATAAAGAGGTAACTGTGCGTGAAATGGACAGCCTTCGAGTACGTTTTATTTTATATATGTACCTACTTTTGAAAGAAGATCGAATATTGAATGGGAAATCTTGAAAAAAATGTCTTGAAACGCCAAATGTTACAACTTCCAAATTAATAACTGTAGCTCCATTTTATAGAGACTCCATTTTTCACCAAAGCGATTTTATTATTATATTTCAAAATAATATAATTAAACGAAAAAACCGGTTATGCAGAATTTATCCTGTGATATTCTCCCATGCAAATATGCAGTTGAATTATTTTACGAAGCATTAATAAATATTGACTGCATCAATATTCTATGCATCGAATGTTGTAAAATTATGCAAGAGGTTGGGCTTTCGCCTACGTTTGTTACAGTAGCGTATTATTCTCTCTTGACTTGAGACTTGTTTGAAATATTTTTATATATTTTTCGCGATAATTTCGCAAAATAGGGAGAGAATACTATCTTTTGAATTGTTCATACAATTAAATTCAGTTTCGGTTTTATGTTGTCGATTAAGATTAAAACAACTGCATTGTGGTTTTACCTTCTTGGTAGAGGATATTCTGCTGTATTGTTAGTGTTATCTTTATTCGTATATTAAGATATCGGTGTACGGCGAAGCCACCGGTCGGCGTCCAAACGTCTCGGCGCCACGGCATTGTACGGAAACGCTCGTGACCCCTTTAAGCCTGATTAATGGGGGAGGCCTCAACCGTCGATCCCTGTGTGTTTTTTCCCTAAACGACAATCCCAGTTTTTGAATTTTTGAAAACACGATAGGCCACTTAGCGCCCCGTGTCGCGCCCGATCGTAACTTAGCACCGTTCGATACGGCTGCCATATTGGCTCGTTCTTTTTCGGTGCAATTTACTGCTCGGCGCCGCCGGGGGCCTACCGACATCGACCGACTGAAAAGATGTGCACCGATTTATTTACCGTCGATTGCATTCGGGAGCGTGCCCACTGTGTCCGATATTTATGTTACGCACCGCATGCCCGCGCGAATTGCCAACAATGCGAAAATACATTTAAAGTAACGCCTACAATACCGCGGGTGTCTCGTATTTTTTTCAAAGTCCCATTTTAATCCGGCAGTCCGTATTCTTTGCGCTCGGTGTGTCAGATTTATTTTTGACATTTACTGACTCCTCTGCGCTGTCTGGTTAGTTTATTTAAATGATTACCACAAGGAAGTTGAACAAGGTTAATGCGGTTCAACATCCCTCGGGTACCAGTGACCGCTCATACCCATTAACATATCTTAATTTGTCACCTTGCGGCCGGCCATAACTTGCCGTTAAGTACCTCCTCCTAATAAATAGCGGTCAAATGATCTCCTGTTATAATTTAAATTAATTTAAAAGAAACAACTGATAACCCGTACATTCGATACAATTTAATGTCTTGCCGGCCGGTGTATTCTTCGGTTGCGCCATTACGGTGTATGCTTAAATTATTTGAAGTAATTGAGTAGATAAGGGCTCTATCTCGTAACGATAATGTACAATAAATCGTATTTTGGAACGTTTTAGTTATTTGTAACGTTAATTTAAAAATCTTGTCCTGCACTGTAACGAAGTGAATTTATTAAACCTCTGAATGAGTGCAGTCTTCCTTTCGATTTGGGAATGTTCGTCATTCGAAATAACTTTAGTTGCATTTTTCTTGTTTGCTATATAATACTTTTGTGGATAATTGCAGTCTTATCTGAATCCCAAGGTTTTTCAAAAGTTTTTATTTTGCCCAGCTATCTTGAATGAAACTAAAATTAGTTTTGCATTGGCCTTTGAGTCGACAGAAAACTAACAATTGGGTTGGATGGCTACGTCTGATTTTATCGTCGATCTTGCGTCTTGTTTCAATTTGGAGGGACCTTTGTGTCCAGGCTTATGTAGCGTCACACGTACACTAAAGTGAATAGACTGAAAGTGCTGCAAGCAGTTTGTTTTACAGTTTAACATTGTTTCCTTTTCGATCAGCAGGTAGAGAGAAACATCTGCTTTGGGCCGCGTTCTCCCAGGCCGCTCAAGTTATTTGCCTTTGTGATAGTAAACTAAAGAGGAAAAGCTGAGTAAAACTTGAAAGGAACCTGCAGATATTCCTAGATATTCGTTGCCCTGTATGCTGGTACCTACATACTGACTGAAAAGTTAATTAATACCAACGAAGCTTCGTTTGGACACAAATAAAACAGATCTACATTCTAATAGCTCCTAGCTAATGGATATCTTCTAAATCTAATCATGTGTTTTAGTTCCGGAGTGGCAGTCCGTATATAAAGTCACATGGGTTAAATAGTAATTGCCGACAGATTTCCTTCCTGGCGCGTTCCCGTCCATGTATTTCGCCGGCTCCCGTATAGTCTCAGTTCCAATTACTCTTTGGAATCGGTGTCCACTGTAATTGGATTGGGCTGGCAACCGGACTTGTTGGCATTTTAATTGTGCTATTGTGACGCCGGACACCGTTCGCCGCCCGCTACGACAGTCTGCGCTAGACAAACCGCTTTTTCGATCACATTCGAACATCCAGATTTGCTAATACGTAAATAAATGCTAGTCAACGACGAATCCTTGCGATTATATTATCAGTGTATGACAAGCGGTACAATCAAAATAAACATGAAATCTCAACCTTTTTTTATTCCCACGATTAGATCAAAATAAGAATCAAAAACAAAACACGTGAGAAAACATCTTTGTCGTCGAAGCGTCAAATATTTCTTCAAAGGCCGCGAGTTGCCTTGTTTTAGGAAATCGAGACATTAATGGAATGACTGACACGTATTGTCGATCGCTGGTCGAAGAAACTTGGTGTGTCTTAAAATGTAAGGAATTAAAGATTAATGCGGTTCCTAGTAGAACGTTGGATTTCTGGCTATGTGTTGTATTTGGCGCTTCAGAAAAGTTGTTTCCATTTAAAAGGCGGGATTGGATTTTGAACATAATTAAAATGATGTGTTTAATTTTAAATCAATATGTTTCAAATTAAACATACTAGTAAAACATTAAGCATCATGTACTCATAGCTCTATTAACATCTAGTTAATACTTATTATCTTTAATGCCTAAAGACAATCCATGCGTATCCTACTTTTATATGTGTCGCAGCCATCTGGTTAAATTAGCCAGTTAATTCTAGGCCGTTCATTAAACGCCATTAATTGGATGCCTAGGCCGATAGTCAATTGAACTAGAATCATTCAATGTTTAACTACTTGGCGTATTAAAAGTCAGCCCTTTGAAGATGACGGACCAAGACCCAGCCAAGTGATTCAAATTTAGTTTAGTATTTTTTCCACTGCGGCGCTAGTAGTTACCAAAACAAACTCGGATGGCGTCAATAGCGCAAACCGTGAATGTTATTTTTCGTTCTTGTGTAAAATTTTAAGTTAAATTAAAGTGTGATAGAGTCCAAATAGTATGAAAACATGGAGGTGCCAAATAATACTACGTCTTCTGCAAGTTTTCGCGAAATTTTTGAGTCTAAACTAACTGAATTTAATGACTGACTTAATTATTATTCAGTAATTTTCGTGTAATGTACTTTGTTGTGAACACACACACACTATTACTATTTATTTAGTGGTAGGTATTAGTAAAAAGTAATCGTACATAATTTGTGAACTTATACTTAGTCACCCAAACCAAACATCGCAAAATCTTCAATAAACTAATTAACTAAATGACTATACGACAAACAGCCATCTGGTTAAACGTTGCGCTCAATGACTTTGCTAGTTGTCCTTCAGCTATTTAATTGGATGCCGGCATTTAATGAACCGCCTAGGCGTCCAACTAGCTGGCTAATGTAGCCAGATGGCTGCGACATATGCATATGTTTGGATGTTTGTTACTCAATAAAAGGCTGAACGGGTGTAGATGAAATTTGGCAAAAGATAATTTATAACCTGGATTAACACAGGATACTGTTATCCCGGTAGTACGTGGTACCATGGGATAACTTCCGACTTCTACGCTGGCGAAGTCACGTGCAAAAACTTATACCTAGGCGTATAAATATTTAAAAAAAATGTGGCTATGCGTATAGATTACATATTTTACGCCCAAGAAAACTACAAAGAACCTAATTGTGATACAAAATTCGCTTGTTTGTTATTAGTTCAGGTTTGAATTGAAATTCAAATATCATTTTCTTTGGGGCCGTTTCGTGATATTTATTCTGTGTTAGTCTTATTATTCGCCACAGAAACCATTGTCGGCGACGCTGCCACTTCGGAATATTTTATACAAATTTTAGAAACAAGAACAAGGGCGGAGTGACAGGTACACTTATTCGTGTTGCTTATTTTTGCTTAGTGAAGTTTTATCGGATACCAATCGTGGAGGCGCGGCATGTTGTAGAGATGAATAAAATATACATTTCTGCGTTGAGCGCGCTTGCTCGCGCCCAAATAGGAACTTTGGATGCCGGTTTAATGGAGTTCTGAAGTTTGGCATTCGTTTCTATTATGGCCACGGAATTGTTTGTTGTCGTTGATTTAAATTTCACGCTCCAGTAAGTGAGTATCAAATCTTATTTGTCAATTATCTGCATTTTGAATGAAGACCGTGCTTGTCTTTATGGACCGTCGCTTTTGTTTTTGCTCGATGGTTATTACTGTAATTGGCTTTGTTGCTTTGTACTCGTCTTGTTCTTCTATTTGATTGTTTTTTAACTATTTACCTACACAACATAAATTGATTTAAATCTCACGAGTCTTCTCCAAATAACACGGTTAAAATAGCTTGGTCGTCGGTCATCTTTGTTTTAATTCTACATATTTTATTTTGTTGAATTTTTCGCGTCCCAAAGTCACTTTTGAATTTGAATTCTTTCCTCGTCTTCTACGAAAAGGTATCGAATGCTTCGCCTTTGTATCACTTTTTGTGCTATCTCATACTGTGTTGCGATTCCGACATTATTTATGATCCGCGGGCTTTCTTACAAATAAACAATCATGTAGATAACTAATACAATATAAGGATACTGTTTTCGTCTGACACAGTTAGATAATATTAGTGTTTTCAAAATATAAGTATCTAATGGATGTGTTACAGCCAACTTTTCTGCACGTATTTGAGCATGCATTTCATGCATGTATTTGAGAGAAGGATTTCTTCATTGAAAACACACTGAATCATAATTTCATCCATAGTAGCGAAATATAATTACGGAAAAACAACGTTAGAAAAGTTGTGTTCTAATCTTGAAATATTACAGATAGACGCTCCTTCTTACTTTACGATGCCACTTTTCATTACGTCAGGGCTTTTGTCTCCAAGCCGACGACGTAGTGGCCAAAAAATAGGTTGCGGTGAGGTGCACCGCAACTGAGGCAGGCCGCGATGTCGAATGGGAGGCATCGCGGCTGAGGGTTACAGGCTGCGGCGGAGGAGGAGTGCCGGTACTTCTGAGTAGCGCTCTTCCCTTCCGTGGCCTGGACGGGGCCGCCACCGTTTGATGTGTGGGGACGCGGTGGGGCCGCAGGGGAAGAGGAGTGTCGGTATAGCGTTGGCCGCACTCCCTATCCCCTGCGGCCGAAAAGTGGTAGGCGGCGGGGCCACTGCGCTGACCCGTCGCAGGGGGACCAAGGGTGCCAGACACGGGTTCGTCTGGGGCCCTTATATTACTTGGTTCCTGGGGTAGTCACGGCGTGCCATGTGTCCTGGTGCGCCGAACTGGTGGGGTCCGCAAGGGCCGATGCCTGCCAGGGGTGCGGGTTGTTCGAAAGAGATACCGTTGCCCCTGGCACACAGGCAACTGAGGGAACACGGGTGGGTTTTAGTCAGTAAAAGTCTGACACGCCCTCCTGCTCCACCCAGAGCGGGAGAAGTTATTTGATGATTTCCCATCCTCAAAAAAAGAAAAAGGAATATTGTGAAAATTATTTTCCAGCCTACATCTAATAAAAATCTATTGTTGACTTCTCAGTTACCTACAATGACATGATATTTCGAAGCGTCCATTAGATGAATCATTTGAAATACTTGAAGATAATCTTTCTGTAAATGAAACTGACATACTTCGTTACCCACTCAATTTTATTTGAGAGCTTCGCGGAACCTTTTTCGTGATTTTGAAGTAGATAATGATAATTGACAATACCCAAATGTAGGTAACGAAAAACCAAATCTAAATTAGTTTTATATTTATTTCGTTGTTCATTACAACTAACTAAAGAAAACACAAACTTCACTCTGCATTAGAAGTACCGTATAAAGTCCGTTTAATCAACTTGTAATGAAATAATCTCTTGACACCAGTTTGTACTATCTAATGGCGTATTAAGATCTGCAGATTTCTAAATAATAGAGGTAAAAGACGTTTATCATTCTATGCTTCCGGTGTTAGTCAGTGTCCGTCTGTCGAGGTCCATTTATCAGGGAGGCTAGGCTCCAATACAGGTATCCAGTGAACACGGAGCGCTGAACCATTCACTTTCTGGTTTTAATACTAATCTGTCGACATGAATCATAGAATTACATTATTCACAATTTAAACATCTCTAGTTAACTGTCCTAATCAATATATACTCCCTGCCGGATCTGAGTTTTCACTCACGTACGTACCTAATTTAATTTATCGAATATGCTTTCGTGTTTATTGATCCGTGAAATGGCTTTTTGACGCAAAAAAAGTATACATTCGCACGGAAAAGTTTCTAAATTGCACCGTCGGGAGATAATAGGTACCGTTACCGTTATTGTTTATGCTACAGCGATACATTTTTGAACAATAACAAACAAAAAATAAAGACAGTCGCACTTATGCACTGATAGTTTTAGAAAGTGAACGCTGCGTTAACTCTGAAGATTACTCTCACGGCCACTTTTTGTGGCTAGCTAATTTAAGTACGCAGCGAAATTACCCAGCATTATTACGTACATCGGATCAAATTATAGCACGCGATGTATTTCGTATACATGTTGTGTTGCAATTGTAGTGACACTAATCGTCTCATTCTCTAATATACCTACGTAACTGACGATTCATTTTTTGTCCATCCACTGTACGAATTAAGTGGCAGTTTTTTCGAAAAATTTTGGAGTTGCAAGTGGGACGAGAAAAGTTTTTAGAATAATATAGAAGCTGCTGTAAGTACTAATATTATCTATATAATATTTCTGACTATTACATCAGAGTAGCTACCCATTCGATATAACCTTAATATAACCCTAACCAATCGCAGTGAGCAGATAGAGGTGTAATCAAATTGACAGTCTTGCCTCGATATTTATCGGATACGAACGTAACTAAAAAGGGCAAGAACCCCGAGCCGCCAAAGCGAGTAACTACGGTATTCCATAAAAGTACATCGGTTTGTATCGTTCAATTAATTTAATCAAGCGTATTGATTAAATGTCAGGTACCCAATTAAATTATCGACAGCAGATCGGGGATGCAACGCGAGCGCATTCTCAAGTCGTAGCAAGTGTGCCCGCGGGCGATACAATTCGCGCGTTGCTTTCGTATCTCGTTCCAATTCGATTGCTGTGCCAACATTTGATGCCGCTATATATGGTGGTAAATATTGCCGCAGATTACAACGCCCGACTACACATTGTTGGTACTCGTTATAACAACTTGTAATTTCAAACGAACTAACCCTTAAATAGAAAACAGTGGTATTTTCAAGTAGTTTCGTATAAATGAAATTCAATAAGGAATTGGTGCAATTTAATGATCCAAGTGGGAATATTTCCATGAATCCTATTTATAATTAATTTCTTGAACTGTTCACACATGGAACGCCGTTTGCAGTCGGCAGCCATCTCCAATTTCGATTAGACCAGATCCCAACTCCATCGTTCTTTTGTGTAGTTAATAAGCATATAAATAGACATTGCCTTTTATATGTTCCCTGTTATTATCTTTATTATAGCTGGCATTTTCAATAGCACCATATACAGACCATCATTGAGGTATTCCACCTTTTTACAACTGTTTCTTATTGACTGCAAAACTCAACAGTGTTTCGTTCTTAATGAAAGCTATAATTTTCATGTCTTTAAAGAGTAGAACTTATTTTCAATTGTTAAGAAATTATGGGTTAGCGTAGGTATATAATGTAGCTATCGGGGAAGGAAATAAGTGCATTGAGACTTGAGGCAGGATGGATCACTCACGCGGTAACATAGTATTTGTTTACTTTTGACAGTAAAATTGCGCCTCTGATAGCGTAGACCGCACCTAGGTCTAACCCATGTTTGATATGAGTAAGAAATAACCTTTTAAGACCCTTCTGATGATTTCAAGAACTAACGGAATACAATACGAAACAAGTTGACATTGACATAAAACAAATTGTACACTAAGTTATAGATTTCTCTGACTCCTGCTCTAGTTATAACTGTGTCCTCCTGTAATACCATGACACAAATTTTGCTGTTTTATAACAACACAAAAAAATTAAGGAAACAAAAGAGCCTTTACAGTTGAAAAAATAAATAAAAAATGTATATGTAACAAAAGAATAAACCCACAACAATATGCATTGATATAAATATGTCCTGGCGGAAAATACATGATTATAAAATATGTAACAAAACTATATCCAGTGGAAGATATAGTACAACATTTCTGGAATTTTATTATGATAGAGGTATCGAATTGGATGAATCACCTGATAGTTTTTTATAATCACGTCATTGAACGAAAAGCAATTTAGTTATTTTAAAAGCCGTGGATCAAGCTAGTTATTCACTTTATTTATAATCCCATAAACGTAGCCACAATAAAATATTTACCACATTTAAAAATACCGTAAAACCGTTATGTCTTTGTTATAAGTATGGGAATAGTCAGTATTAAATCGGTACAATATTTTATTGAAAATTTATTTCCGGCTTTGTAATTGCATTAAAAAAAACTGTTGTTGAATTAGTTTTTATTGAAATCACGCCCGATACTCGTTTGTGTACGTTTCGCTATTTCTTACATTTTAAATCGGTAGGTAGATAGTTTTAGAAATTAGTCATCCACTACTTAGATCCACGCATACTTGGAAAATTTCCTATAAATAATACATCAATTTAAATATAATTTATATTTATATAAATAGGGAAATTAAAGTGATACATATTTGTTATAATCAACATTTGCAATGTGATTGATTTAAATACGTTGCATTTTTTTTTATGCATAGCTTCATTCAAATCTTTGTTACAGTTAATTGAAGCGAATATTTGCTTTCAGGAAAAATACATTATGATTTTTCACAGTGAGATTTAACATGGCTGCAAAGTAGCTTCCGTCCGCCTGAGGCTTTGTCCAGCATTTTTTTGGCGAAATGGATATCGACGCACATCCTGGGCATCTACGCTAGGAAGTCTAAAATCGTTTGCTCTCCCTCTGTTAATGTCTCTGCTATATAATAATATTTTTCTTGTAAGTATTCTGTTTCTATGATTTTTTAGCTGACACCAAGTGAAATCAATTTGGAGCTAATACTTATGTCGAGATGATTCCAGTCAACTTTTTTAGACAAAGTAAATTAAACGGACAGGAAACCTTCAATTAAAATGCAACTAGAATTAAAACAGAACTTTTTCACAATAGAGTGATTGTCTTCACCACCATAAAATGATCTTCAAGGGACTACCCGCTACAGCTTTCAATTTCAAACACTCGAAGCGAAATATTTTTGAACCTTTGCGTCCGCTCCGAGCCCGCAGATTGCTTTTGAGCGAACCTTCATCCCGAATGCTTTCGGAAAGCATCTCGTTACCTCAATTTAACTGTCTTGACACATACAAATTTTATTTGCCTTTTTTGTGTTGTAGCTTTTGTGAGCAAATTTTATTTTCGCGAAATTAGTCGGCGGGGGCTTATTGTGAGCGAAATCCAATTACGTCTGAGCGCTCTTAGGATATTTTGTGTTAGGCGACGGACTCTTTTCAATGTGTGTCAAGTAAAGTTACCTTTAGATTCATTTATATATCATTTTAAGTAATTTACTTTCCTATTTATATATGCCTTATTATTCAAAATACCAGCCATACTCAGCATGTGAATAAAAGGTAAACAAAATGAAAGAGCACTTAATACGCACATAATGGTGATGTGATTAGCACATCGCAAATTAGTCATGTTATCTCAGATGCGCAGGCGATGGATCCAGCATACAATTACTGGTTTCAACGTCACTTGTCCTGGAACCGGCTCCAGTCGCCGAGATAAAGTGGTAGTAGATGTGCCATTACGTATTAAGATTGTTTTGTAAAGGGAATAATTCAAATGACGTCGTTTATATTTTCTGCTACCTACTTCGCCATCTGTGTAGACGGACTTTGGTATTGGCATTTCTTTATTTTGTATTCAAGTTATCGTTGTGGCAATGCGATTGTGTGAGATTTCCGTACCGTCATTCAAATATATAATATATATTTGAATGACCGTAAATATGACCATAAATTACAAAAACACACTGGAACCGAATATTGATATAAACATGTTTATATCAATATTCGGTTCCAGTGTGTTTTTGTAATTTATGTAGGCACTTGCTTAAAAGTTATTTAACCTGCTGTAATTAAACTCACATCTTATTTTATCACGTAGCCATATTTAATCTTTTATTTGTCGTTTTATTATAATTACAAGGTGTATAATAACGGACTCGGTTTCTTAATAAAATATTAATTATATCCACACTAGCTGGTCCCTTGTATGTGCAAGCTCTATAAAAGGCGGCTTGTAGAGGACTTGTTTTTCACATCACGAGGCGTGAAGGTTCTTATTCTGTTCTTGTCAATCAATTGCAACCATCGTTAAGGTCTAGAACTTCGCTATTTCGCCCCGTTTTGAATTTGCATTAACTTTTTATTTTATTAAAGCTAGAGAGGCGATCAAATTTAGACATGCTTTTTGTTCAGCCAACACTATTATTTATGACACTATTCAACATTAGTAAAAATTAAGATTAGGTGCATTGTTTTTTTCATAGGTAATATGCATTTCTACACATGCTTTCTAAACCAAAGTAGCCGTTCATTAAATGTAATATACTAATAGTAGTCGCCGCCTACTTGTTATTTACGAGATGAAAAAGTAAATAAACTTCAGAACATTGCCACTGAAAGACCGCTTAAGCTAGCGGAGCGGGCTCTCATTGGGTAATAATTACATTCATAATTGTAAATATATGTGTGAGCAGTAAGCAAGGTATGAAGCGCGTCCGCAGCAGTTCGTAGAGCAATTTTCACGTCACTGTGCACTTTGTCATTATGCATCAGGATCGTGACGCCCCGAGACAACTCGCAATTATTATGTATGTAAAAGAAATTCTTTCTGGCGTCGAACAGCGAATGACGTCCAGTCATCGCATTGTAATTCTTTTTTAAATTGTTAATTTTTTTAAGATATTTTTTTATAATTTTGCCGAAAATGTTCAGTGTTTCAATAAAAAAATAAATTTATACGAAAACAAATTTTAGTTTTCTACAAAATTTTTAGCGCAGTTATTTAGATTTATTGACTTAATTTAGTTTAATAGCTCGATTTTATTAGGGTATTCCCCAAAAATGTAAAAATATTTTATCGGCTCTACTCCTAAGAAGTCGCAATTCCCGAAGTTCACATTATTATAACGAGGTAGCGGCACTAGCGGCTCGGCGGCGAGTGCAAAGCAAACTGTGCCCACGGCCGCTCGAATAACCGATACTTTGGCGTAATAGCCACGATCGAGGCATGCGATAACAAGCCGCCGATAGCTGAACCCGTATTTTATTTATATATCAGCTCGCCTCTTTTTCAATAACGCCTTTTCCCTCTCGCAGCGGAAATTTTGCTCTTTTATGGCATGGGGGCTATGCTCGTTATTTACTAAGGTAATTATCCGACTATAATACTGAATATTCAAGGGACAAATTGCCAATCTAGGTGACAGTTCCCACCGGTAGGCTGAATGGCGACTTTACCTGGCAAGCGCCTCGCTATTATTACATTATAGTAATTGTTTAGTGCAACTTATACGTGTATATTTAAAAATAATTTTAGTTTATCCCATACCTGTTTGATTATTTGCAAATATTACTATGATTCTATGAAATTAAGGGCATTCTTCTCAACCTCAGACGAATGCTGCCAAAACTCCAAAACCGTGAAACTTTTGTAATCTAGACAGAGACCATACAAAACTTTAGGAAGGTATGACCTCCTCGACTTATGAGGTATAAAGTTTGCAGTTCCAACTAGGACAACGAGTCGTCCATAGTATCAAAAACGTAAATTATCATTGAAATTGTTTAGGACAATATTGATAGTATACTTTCGAGATAGCTAGGCGATGAGCACATGAAATATGATGGGGTTTTCTACAGACGTCTGGCGATGCGACGCAGCGGTGTGGCGACGACGGCGACGCCGGGGGCGCGAGTTCATTAAGGAGCCAGTCGCGATGCCATTGTTAACGTTTTTAATTCACGTGTCCAGTGCACGCGCCGCCTTCCCCCCTGCCTGGAGACTGCTGGGAAATCTCGCCGGAAAATTAACGCCACAATTTTTATACCTTTTTTCTCGTTTGCGAGGCGCTTCCATTTTATTTATTTCACGCTTCGATCGCACCGCGGCGTTTAGTTAGCGCTTTTATTTTTATTTTGTTAGAAACTTTTGTAATTTCCGCTCGTTCTTTTAACTTGAATTTCGTGTGTTTTGAATTATGTCTAATAATAAATTTCTTTTCATTCAATCACTTACTGTATTTTAGTATTTTAAATTTATGTTCGCTATTAATAAACAGATAGACTAATCCCCAAATCTCACGAGTAGGTCAACGAACGGATAAAAAACTTAACTTACATCCGTTTTGTTTAGATAGAGGTGAACACGGCAAAAAGTTAATTGTTTTGATGGCCAATACACAAACACGTCCGGCCGTCTGTCTGTTGCAAGTTATCGCCTTAGAAAAGCGTCCGATCTTAATTAGTTTTCACGTCTTTAAAGGCGCCTAGCATGATACAATCTCTCCCTTGCTACAATTTGTTTTCCTTTGGCACTCTGTTCATGACACAAAAACACATACCTTTTTGTTTCACTGAGTTTTATTTGGATGTTTCCCGGTGATGTATGGTGATTGGCTCCCTTGTCCCAGCGCTCGTGTATCTTATTTATCATCGTGATAATTCCCCCGGCGTTGGCTCGAGAAACAATATTTGAATGGCCGACGCGTTTTCATGCTTGACGTTTTGAATGTTTATTGATTAGATTTGTTTTAAAACAAATTAAAACAGTGCGCCGCAGGCGAATTTAATTAAAGCTGTCAGTACATCGACCCATAGTGCGAGGCGCGATATCTATGCATTATCTATTTTTTGTCGTGAGTACTTCACACAATGCATTGAAGAATATTCTATTGTTGAAACATTGAGATAACACGTCCTTACCTTGTAAGTTTAACAGAGTTACGATGAGTCGCCGTTTCGTCCGTGGATTCGTTCAGTTATGACAGTCAGCCGACATACCATTGGGTTTTTTGTTGCAACCGAGATCCTTTCGTCCAATTTAATATTTACTGCTTGTCAAATATTATTCAGTCCGCTACGCCTTCTCCGGAAGATACTTGTAATTTTTATTTACATACCGCTTGTCGAAATTAATTTTTTATGACTGCAATTTGCCAATGGTGGCTTCGTTGTAGCAATTATAGAATAATGGCTGCCCAGGCGTCGGTTAATCATTTCTTATTTCAGTCATTCGGTGTATTATATTATTAATAATTATGGCGTTGCCTCAGAACTTTCTTTGAAAATTGTTTTTTTATGCTAGTTTTCCGGTTCTCACCTGTCGCGGAAGGCAGCGTAAACGGGAGAAGATACGGATGCCTGTAACCAGTAGTTATCAACACGGGATACAATCTGTAAACGAGCTTTAACATTTAACTATCATATCCGGATTAAACACTTTATGTTGCAGCATGTACAGTCACCAAAACAGATAAGTAACTAGGGTCGTCGGATATATACACCGTTTCCCGCGGCAGAACAACTTGCTATAAGGAGTACTTTCGAAGCATAGAGTAAAAGTAAAAAAATAAAGATATTTTTGTTTTAAAATAGTTAAAAAAATATTCATAAAATCGATAACGTGAGAATCAATAGTAACACTAGAGGTAACTTTTAGGTACTACTCGAATCGCACGCGCTACTGACAAAGGTAACAGCGATGCATAAATGATATCAAAGCAAAATAAACTCTCTCACGTGGTGATTTTTCACAATGGTAAATCTGTAATTTTTTGTTTCTAGTATTTTTTTTTTAAATAAAACGATTGTATTACCAAGACAAAACCATTTCGATGCGGGAAAACAACCATTAAAATTTCTCGGTGTATGTTTTCGAATGAGATTTAGGTAATTTAATAAATTAACTGTTTGTTTTCTATTAATTCAATTTAATTTTTATTAGAAAACATCCATCGGTATCTTACTAAGCTTCAACTATATCCGACGACCCTGGTAAGTTATCTCTTTCGGTGAACATGTGGGAATCTAGTACCTCGTTATAACAAGTATGATCAAGAACTAAAACCTGACGGTTAAAAAATCTCGCACTAAAAAGTATGCAACATGAAAATATTCACATCTGAAAGTCAGAGACGATCAAGATGCTTCTCTAACGATACCAGATTTGTCAAATTATGATAAGTTGTTTCGAAGTTATGAGGGAACAGATGAATATACATACATACAAACATACCGGTCGAAATCATAACCCTCCTTTTTGCTTCGCCGTAGTCGGGATATAGAAAAAAGGTATATTTTCAGATGGCTGACTGTCTCACAATCCCGGCATTGTGTCAAAAGTCCGCGGGCCATCGATAAACAGAGGCAGCGGTCGTGGCAAATTGAAACCCGACCGAGTGTGAAATGACCCCGGTCCGACTTCCTGCCGGTATACCGACATGTCTAATACTTCTCTTCATTGGATTTTGACCGACTATGTGACGATGCCAAGTCACAAAGGATTATGATCTGTAAAGGCAACTGTATATTATATGCATCTGCTAGCTTACATTCGCGTGTCCAAACTTTGGTCCCAATACCTAACATAAGAAGAAAGAAAAACGTTTATTTGCGGTAAACATGACGCAGATAAATAACACAAAAAAAGTACAATTTGCGGAATAATATGCGTCACATCCACGCAAAACGGCCATCGCTCAGCATAATGCTAAGACTCTATGCAATACAGAGCCCCTGCGCTGGGTTTCAGCAACAGCTGGCGTTGACATGATTATGTAAACCGGTGTTTTATTTATATGGCATCGTATACTGATACGATGACATATAAATAAAACAATCAGAAATAAAAATAAAAGAAATACACAAAAACATGTTGAACTTCTTGAAACGTGTGTCCAAAATTCAAGAGTTTCAGGCATTTTGTCGGTCGACTTCACATATCCTTTCTGAATATTTAAATTATGTTGACGCACAGCTTTTAAAGTAAGTAATTTATGATTAAGTCTCACGATCAAATACTAATTGCACGTCCTTAGATACTATTCTCGCCTGAAATGCCTCCATACTAGAGTCATTGGTAGGTAAGGTATTCACGCAATCAAGGCGAACGATTCCGAGTATTTCCGAGCCACTCCGAACAAATGAAGCTCTAATCACACCATCAAAATTGAATGAACTGTGAAATCACAGTGAACTTTTCCGAATGTCGTAATGAGAGTAGCAATTTGTTTTTCCTTACAAATGGGAGCTGTTTTCACCTGACTGACGCAACAGATGAAGTTTGGCCAAAGTTACAAGCGAAAAAGTTGTGTTACAAATAAAGTTACAAGCTAGGTGACAGTTTTCTTGCTTCTTAGTAAAGAATTGGGGTAATGATTTCACAAAATCTTAGTTGAATAAGATACATTCGGTTTTTATACCATTTTCTTTGGATAACTGAGATTTAATGAGCGTCAGTGCCCATCTCTTATCATTTGCACCACACACCAGATCCTTATTCAGAAGCGGGCCTTACCAGTAGGGTACTTCAACTCAACGATCATTGTCGCCGCGCCGAGGTGCAGCCCCACGCGGCATTGGGCCCCACCGCTTAATTATGTCAACGACTGACGCTTACTGTCACGTTCACCCTACAGACATTCACTTGCCTCTTCATTGTCGACATCAAACGCTCATTTTACAACACTTGTCAACCGTAAAGGGTTACTGTCCTAATTGTTTCCATAAAAAAATATTGCCGTCAGTTAGATAAAGATGTAGGCCATTCGATATAATAGTACCTCGTCTTAATTTCGGGTCGTTTGATGGATCACATTTTCCATTAGCGCTGGGAATGTCTTAATTTCCACGTAGTTGTTGGCTAAGTGGTATGCAGGTTTATTCTATCAATCAACGGCGAGCGGCGGCCGGCGACAAGGCGAGTTATCGCTACAAAGTGGCATCGATTGATCGCGTCACGACCGCCACCTCTTATCGTACTAATTACTGTATATTAGGGAACTATTTTGTGGGAACCATAATAAAAATGTCAATTTAAAGACTATATAGCAGGTCATTTAACGTTACTTTAACGTAGCGCCGATATTACGAAATTATCTGTTTTGATTTGATGTGGAATGATTCAAAAGAATTTGTCTTACGACTCCAGTAACGGACTTGAAAGATGGCAATAAAAAAAGTTAATCAGACGACAGCTTTTTAAAATGAACCCGTATGTAGTTAAAAATGTAATTAAACTGAGTTAAAGCGACTTCAATCGACTACGTCCGTAATGTTACTTTGTTTGCATCTTGTCGTAAAACCTTATTTTTCTCGAATGAACCCAAAGCATCCAATGTGATGTCTACCTTAATCACTCATATTTATGTATATTTTTATGATATACTTTAATGAAAGTATCCTTCCATTTTTTTATTTGACCTCTATATAAACTTTATAAGAAATGCTTCGCATTAAAAGTGTAATAAAGTATCTGAAACGGCAGGCAAAGTTTATTATTCGAAGAATATTATAATACGTTAATTTTATCCCCTCGGTTTTCGGTTGGTTATTCACGAAGTATGAAACATATTGCACTTAAAGTCAAGCATTCAATAAATATTATTTCAATTTTAAGTACTTACTTATCTCGGTCGATTAATCGCTTAAACATTTTACTTTGATTTCGGCATTTCTAATTTAAACCGAAGAAGATGGAATACTGAGGCGTAAAATTGTAGGGCAAGACAGGATGATTTTCGCGTCATCCAGACATAAAGGGCGTAATTGTTGCGCATCGACTGGAACTAATACGGGAGAAATGGAACGAGATAGGAGCTAAGAAGGATCGTAGAAAATAATTTATCCGCGACGGTAGAACAAAGGGCGGGCCACAATGGAACAAAGAAGCGCCGGAACGGCCCGGTTTGTTTTCTGACGGAAGCCTAATATAGGGAATCGATTGGTCGTAGAACCAACCAAGGGTACGCTCGTTTCCGTTATACGATGAAAAAAGTAAGATGATCTCTATGAAATTGGGTCTTAATTGATTTTTTTTAGGGTTCGTCGCTTATATTCTTGCAAGTGTTGTGGTTGGGCAGACTTAAAAGGTTACATCATCTTCAGTGCTAATGCGCATACAATGCCTTGTTTCCTTATGGATATCATCATGCATTCTCTCTTCAGTTCGCTGTGGAATCCAGGATTTTTTTTTTTTGGGTGGGAAATCATCAAATAATTACTCCCGCTCTGGGTAGAGCAGGAGGGCGTGTCAGACTTTTACTGACTAAACCCCACCCATGTCCCCTCAGTTGCCTGTGTACCAGGGGCCGCGGTATCTCTTTCGAACAACCCACTTGCGGACCCCACCAGTTGGTGCTGACATCTCTTTGAGGCGTGCGTGGAACACAACGCGCCGTCGACCCGAATTCAGAAGGTTACGTTGAAGTCCTACCGACGAAAAGTAGAAGTGTAGTCCAGAATTAGGAGCTACGACATCTTTAGCTTGTTGTAAGCATCAATGCTTATTTACATAAACCCTTTTCAGCTTTTTATCGTAGTTGGCAACATTCTCGAAATTTATTTTTGTACACAAAACTGTGCGACCCCCTAACCTATCGATCATGGTTTCTAAATTTCTCAGCACCGAGTCTGACATACGAAACTAGCACCCAAAACTAAACTTAACTTTGTATCACGATAAATTGCTTTCGTCACTATAGACTACCAAACTAAAAAAAAAGTCTAGTGCTCAGCAATTTGGTCTATTTAAATGACATTGACAGGGCAGGCTACTATTTTTGCTGACCAGCCAAGTTTACTTTTTGTCAACCACTGATCAGAGGGCATGGTAGTGCCTCCGCCAAGACGTGCCAAGCGGAGCGCAAGGGCACCCATCTACCTTTTCTCGAAGCGCTTCGTCGTTTTTTTAACCCTTATAACTTGGGTTTGGATTATGTTGTCAATAGCGAGCTAATTTAACATTTGCCCCCTTATTACAAAACAAGGTTTTTCTTTAGGTATGGTTTAAACCATCGAGCCTGTTTTTGAAATAAGAACCGTCGACCCGGGTTTGGTCTTTACCAGACAGCGAGCTACCCATTACTCGCCGTCCGCAAGCCTGTGCCTACGGTGGCCGGGAATCAGCTTGGGATTCCCGACGCCCAGGGCGTCTCCTGCGGCGACTAGGGCCGTGAGGGCGCATATACTCACCCTCACGTGCGCCGCTTCCCTCTTCGTGAGCATTACTGCTTCGCAGAAGGAGGTGACGGCTACCCATGCACTGTCGCTCCGTGCCATGGCCTGGACCAGGGCCGGCCGCGAGAGATTGCCGCCGCCGATCGCCTCCACGAGGACACGGCGGTGCTCCGCCCAAGCCGGGCAGACCTCCACCGTATGCTCCACCGTGTCCTCAGGCCATCTACGCAGTGAAAACACCCGGGCGTTTTCTCCCGCCTTATACAGGACAAGAACCTCCCGAAACAACCGTGTGCGGTGAGGACCTGCGGCAGAAGGTGAGGACGCCGTGGCGCCTCTCAATCTTAAAGAGGGGACTCACGGATGATCAACAAAATTCTTAGGCTGTTTCATTACTACAAGAACTATTGTATAACAAAAGTAATGAACAGTGGATACATTTTTCACCTGACGCCCATTAATGTAGCGAAATGGCCAAGCCACATATTTTGACTAAGGTGTAGAGTTTGTGAAGTTAGGCCTTGTAGAGTTAGAAGCTTGGCTCTACATGAGATCTGATAAGTTTTTGACAGTGCGAGTCATTTGGTCTCGTCTTGGAAACATTTTAAATTAATAGTTGAGAAAACGTTTTGCTAAAATCGTATAAAAAATAAGAAGCATGTAGAACGCAGCAATATTTTTGCAAAGTCCCAGAACACATTTCAAAAACAGCACCGGTAGCTGATTGTCTTTAGTCAGATAAAGTTTCCTCTCTAAAGTGTCGAGGTCTCCTTCGACGGTGTTCGACGTCAATTTTCAGTAAATCGTTGGATAGGTGACAGCGAAAAGCGACGTGCGCGCCTCTATGCCCCTTCCAAGGAGTAGTGGTTCCCGCGCCCCTTCAATTTTTACATTCAGACGCTGATTTTACGCTTTCGAATTTCAAACTTAGAAATGTGATGCGAGTGCAAAGTTTGTATCGTGCGGGCACATCGTCTAATATTAAAATTGTATGGAAAGAGAGTTTTTATTCAGACTCGCACGTGTGGAAAACTTTAAATGGGTGCAGTTCTAACTTTTATACTACTTTCATGAATACAAGTCTGCTTGTTTTCCTTATAAAAATATTCAGCATAAACAAAAAAAGGTTGTGCGGCCATAAACTTGATAAACAAACAACAAAATATTCCAAATTAGCCGTATATTCAACCTCTATCATTTGAGCACAGTCGTAACACGAAAATGTATTCCTTCAGTTGATAGTCTATAATTTTACAGCACGGGATTATTGTTTAGTAATAAGAGCTTTATTTCAGCTTCACTAAACTGAATTGTTTATTAATTGCGTCGTAAAAGATCCAGGTAGTTAATTCGCCAGTTTCTTATGTGTTATTTCTGAGAAAATTATACACAACCGGTTACAATTAAAAATAACGTTTAAATTTTAATTAATTGACTCTGGAACGTGCAGCTGATTGCCCTACACTGAGGTTAGGATAAACTGGATAAATATTGTTATGGCAAATCATTTTGTTTCCAAGTCTTTGTGTATTAAAGTTTCTTCCATGGTTGTTGGTTTGGATTTGATTTGTTTCTAGTTTAGCCAAGTTGTTTCTCCTCGATACCCTAGGGAACCATCGGGTTTCGCGATAAAGTCGGGCGGACGGCGCGTGACGCCGAGGCCGAATTATGTCCCGCGATAAAACTCCTCGTGCCTCCAGTTACGGGCAAGTTTCAACTGGGCCACGATGCCCGTACTATTTTCTATTCATTATTATCGGATTACAGGCGTACCGATACGCCGGGCCGTCGTGGCGTGCACGAACTCCCGATACGTGCGCAAACCATTCGGACCAGCACAGACCTCTATCTATCAAGATTATCCTCCCTACACTCTCAGGATACTAAAATCTTTTCAGATTCAGGAGGTTGCATGACTAAAAATTATCTGTCTGATGTTTCACTGTCACAAGATGTAAGAATTGTATTTTGTATATTTCTTCGTTGTAGATTTCATATTGGCATAATAAAGTTATTTTCAATTTGAATATTGATGTTTTTGAGAATTTATTTCAATGCAGCGCAGACTATTGAATCATACCGTTAAACTTTTCCAGCTTTGATTTTTTTTTGGCTTATTGTGCTGTTTCGCTAAAGAGCTTTCGAAAAAAAAAAAGTGATTCGAGTGAACGCCATCCTGTCAATGACAAACTCCCTCGTGTAGCCTCTCCATACTTTTCCTTCTTCTCCAGATCACCATAGAAAGATTTCCCATTTATGACCTTTATTTTACTCCAGAGATTTTAATTATAAAAGTCACAGTACCATAAGGCACTGTGGATACTGTATCTTGCCAATCTGGTTGTCGTAAATAACGCATCGGGGCGCACGATGTCGTCCGGACGTCTCCTTTCTGTTCATAAATCTTGTTAATGAGCGACACTGATCGTATACTGGATTAGATCGCGGATTAAGACGATAGTGGTTCCTGTTTTCCGAAGTTCGCGCGGGAAATAGAAATGTTCCCCTTGTTTTTCGGAAGAATTACGTAACTACACTAATGTATTTTACCGCGTTGGCAGTTTATTAGCTGCAGTTGTTAGTGCTAATTTTGTTGTTAACACTTTGTCTTTCCTTACCTTATCACGTTACGGTGGATCCAATATGGTAGCCCGCAGAATTCAAATGGTCTAACATTTTTGCAATTTGCAGGGTAGTGTCAGAATGTACATAATATATGTTGAAGAAAATATGATTCACAACTGTTCCATGTTACGTAATTATAATCATTAAAATCATAATACATTCCTCTTAACCCATTGAATGACCTGCAAATTATAAAGAAATGTTAGGAAAATTTGAATTTCGCGGGGTGCCATAGCACATCGTCATAAACACAATGATGGATAAATGGTGGTTTGCATTAATATTATCGGCATTTCAGTTTAACAAATCTTATTTGTACCGGAAAAAGCTCTCTAAAGTGAGTCAAATTGAATTAAACTCGATTATTCCGCGAAATTCGCGCCCGCGGCTAGGTTTGTTAAAAATGTATCGTTTTGTAAAATAACGAGCACATCTGTTCTCGTTCAAGCACACGCGTTACACAGGAAAGCGTTCGCTTTAATGTTAAATAATTGTAGTGCTTTTATTGAATTGCAATAATTCAATTAATGTAGTCGTAAAAATGTGAATTATATGAAATGCATTTTCATAATTTTCCCGAGAGTACGCGAATTAGTTGCCGGCTGTTAATGCGTTATGATTTACTTTCAACGACTTCAATTCTCATGAAATAATTAGGTCACATTTGGTATTTTATAATACCTAATAATTATTACTAATTTTAATTATTAATTTCAAGCAACAAGAATCATTGTGTTAGTAACAAAAACTTACAAAATATGTTAGTAAAACATTGACACAGAATATAACAATCTGTGATATCACTGCTGCAAGGTGACTGGCCCAGCCGATACCTTGCAGCAGTGGCTCACAAATGCACAATCTAACCTGCTTGCTACCATAGGCAGGATGCTGTTGGTGCTGCCCCTCACCCTTCTAACCAGGGATGCGCACCGTTCCCGCATCACAGTGTAGAAGCAGTCAACGCGCGCTTCAGAAAATATCCCAGACGCGCTGCACTATCGAGGCAACCCCCATCAGCATCCTAAATGCGTTATTATACTGAACGCGAAGGGCGCCGTATAATTTCTGAGTATAATGACAGACTGCAAGAGTAAAAAAAAAAGCTTAACGTATAAAGCTTGAAATTACAGAAAGCTTTTAAATATTGTTTAGCTATCAATTGGACTAATTCAAATTAGGGTTGCACGAATTCCTAGTTGCAAAATGTTCCCATTCAATTAATGATTATTTAAATAAAAGATGACTGATTGTATCTGAAATGGCACTACAATGTATAATGATTATTTAAATTTTGGTTTGACTTGTGTATTTTGTATTTTGACATTTTTTTTTTTTAAGTAACTCAATCTAAATGTATTCTAGCTGTATTTTAATGTTACGATTAGTACCACATAATATATTAATTTGCACACTTCATTAGGTTATAATACAATGAACCTTTTATACAGGTGCACCTTTTTAACATGTATTAAGCAAATAAATTATTTGATTTGATTTGATTTGAAACCTAAAGTTTCATAAAATTGTAGTAAGAACTATACGAGGCAAAAGGAGGTGTAAGGATCGTAGCAGTGGTTGTAGTGTCTGCCTGCCCTCTCGGGAACAAGGCGTGAGTTTATTATGTAGGTATCTATACAATGTGTGTGTTTACTTTTTATATCCCATAACTTTAGGGTTATATTCTATAAGTAAAAATTATACAAATAGTCCTAGAATATGTGGTCCAAAAATGCATAGTTTCGAAGATATCATCAATAATAATTAATTTAGGTCAACAATTGTCACCCGTATGACGAATCTTTACTTGTGCTACATTTTCAAATTACCGTACAAAATATTAACAGTAGACTCTCCTTACGTGTAGGACTGTAGGTATCTAAGTTTCATTGATAAATATGAGTAATATAATTAGTATAATTCATCAATCAGTCATTCATATAGTAGTAGCTAAAAAAATGCGACGTTGACATATTTCACATAATTGTGTTTTACATTAATAATGGTGACTTTTTCGAATTATTTTGCACGAAAATTTAAAACAAAAAAACAAATATAATTGGTAAATAATTCATATGCCAGTTGGTTCTTTGATATGGTAAAAAAAAAAAACACCGTGTATATTCTAACCTAAACCTAGGCATATACATCGAGGGTCTAAAGTATTAACAATTCGATCCTCAATTTATATTAGGTGTACTAGATCCCACCCACGGCAGCTCAACTAAGCTTTCAGGTGGATGTATAAATTCTAACTAACATGCGGTGAATATCAGGGACAAAGACGATGTCAGCCGAACTGAAGGAGCTTAATACAAGGGAATAGGTAGGCCAGGTAATCCAGCTTAGGGGGGAGGGATTACATGTAAAAGCCTAATGCTCTGTACACCGCGAACACCACAGTTATTTGATCCTTTGGCGTCTTAGTAAAGGTTCGGTTGCAAATTATTGTTCACGCCACAATAGGCGACGTTGTACAACGCAACAATGCGTAGTCGGCTCTCGTGCCGTAAAAGACGAAGTGCCATTATTAATGGGCGAGCCGATAAGAACATCGGCATGCGGCAACGTTAACTACCAAACGAAGATATTTTGTTTCTCAATGTGGGAATCACTATCAATTTGCATCTTAGATGGGTTCCGTGTGTTAAATTAGAAAATTATCAACAACGTTTCATTTAGGGTTTCTCACCTTTGCTGCGTACTGCGGGCAAATAAATCGACGGTCAATATTTGGTTTATAGTTGGGGTCGTACTTAGACTATAAATAAATACTCGTAGCTAGGTACACGGTTAGTAAGCGAATCGGTGATCAAGTGCGGAATTTATTATTGCCGCTAGAAGTATTTTGCTGTCCGTCAATGCATATCCAGACATTTACGTCTTGGTCAATTTTATAACATCCATGAGAGAAAAATAAGGTTTGTTATAAAATCACGTTTTATGTAACATAAGTAAACTACGTAATCTGCCGCCAATACAAAGTCTTTTAAATAACCATAGACAGCTAAAACGTTAAGCTCTTTAAATGGAGAACAGAGTTTATTTTCAAACATTCCTCTCGTATACCTGTGTAAAAGCCGTTCGTGTTAATTTAAAAAACAGCAGATTATGCAAATCCTAACATGTAGGTAAAGCTTATTGTCTGAATGTTAGCCGTGCGTGTAACACATACTCGTGCAAAATGTTAAGGGCTTGTTTTATCCATGAATAACAATGCTCTTTAATCTGATATGTTAAGGAGAATTTCTTACTACATGCTAAATTATTACTGAAAAATTTCTAGGTAATTTAAGTCACCATAAACGATAATTCCTCAAACCATGCCCAAAACACACTACACCATGACATGAATTCCAAATGTCATCTTTGCACAGCTCTTGGTATGATGACATTCTAAATACCAATGGCACTAAAGATACCAAGATTGCATAACTTCCAAGTAGCTAAGTGAAATAACGTGCCATGCGGTACCAGTGTTTAATTTGACGCCGATGTCTTCGGCACCTTAGATGTGGCTGGACAGGGACACGGCGGCTAACACGCCATTGTTTGCAAATATCAACAACAAACGTGCACTTATCCCGTTGCCACCATCGACAGAGATGGAAAATACCAAAACAGGCAAGAGAGAAAAAGCAAGGAAGTGAAACTCATTTCACATCACGAAAACAACCATATTCGTGTAGATAGCGCAGATAGATGGCAAATTTTATCACCCAATTTAATAATACTTCGGAATTAAACGGAAACTGGTGTTGGTGTCACTTTTTCTCGTGTTGCCACGCTTATTGGGACGACGGAAAAAGTGGACTTTAGCTGAATATAAAGAGGCTCGATGCGAGAAGCGAGCGCGTGAGATGTTATAGTTTTTGCTATGAAACTCGCCGCTAGCGGTGCGAGCGAGACGTGTCCGTGTTTTGTGCTCGTTTGTGAGAAAGACATGCCGCCTGATATTGCTAAATGAATATAATAAGCTACAACAAGGTTTTGCACGAAATAGTTTCAAAATATCGAATTACAACACACGTTTCTGTAGTTAGTTTGACATAGTGCGTAACTGGATCAGGTACCTACATACCGTACCTACTCATAGTGTTCTAAACATTCACACTAACTGACTGCATCTCAGATCGATCTCAACTTGTAAGTTGTACAGCAGCGCGAAACATTTTCCATATGAAAATAAAACTTGGTTTTATTCTAAAACTGTCAGTATATCGTGCGGGATAAACGCACAGATCTCTACCGTCTATTGTCCCAGGAAATCAGCGCCGACAATCTGTCCGGGATCGGGATCTTATCCCGGAGTCCCGGATCGGATCCCGTCGCGCTGCCGTCCCCGGATGTCCCGCGACGTCTGCCAGGATTATCAACACGTACCACTACTCTATACACGTTTTTCCTTCTTTGTTATTAAGCTGCGTCTGCAAACAAACGGTACTTTGTAGTTTTTTGTTTCCACTTTGAAACTATACGGTCTTAATAAGAAATGAAGAAGTTTGTGAACAAATAAGAGATTCTTCGGTTATCCTTTCTAAATTGTGTAACTTTTAATTTTGTTTCGTGAATTGCTACAAAACAAGAGTCTGTTAAATAAAATACAGTATCTAGTCCTTTGTTGGCATAGCAGTTCAAGTTTCTCTATTTTATAATAAAACAGTATCTCGAAATCATATTACCTATTTATTGATTTTTAGGGCAGGTACGAATACTGCAAAAACCAGGAATCCACTGATTTCCTTGTCTGCCTTGTTGTGTAGCGAAGTTGCTAAAAGAGTCCGAGTATTTTTTTAATGTTTAAATTATTGCCTATAAATCCCCTATTTCACGGTAATCTTCTTAGTCACTTAGCTCTATACTTAAGCTTTCGTTGGACTATTGATTTTATTTCCAATGAATCGGCTTAGAACGCGATAATTACTAAAAGCCTAGTTAACATAGGTTTTTATATAAATGTTTCTGAGCTATTTAATCCTACTTGTTACTCAATCACGCAAAAACGACTGAACGGATTTGGATGAGATTTGGCAAACAGATAGATTATAACCTAGATTAACACATATGATACTTTTTATCTCGGTAGTACGTTCCCGTGGAATAATTACCGACCTCCATGCGGGTGAAGCAGCGGGCGGAAGCTAGTCTTTCATCATCATCATTTTAGCCGAAAGACATCCACTGCTGGACATAGGCCTCCCCCAAGCTCCGCCACTGCGACCGGTTCTGTGCTTCCCGCATCCAGCGGACTCCTGCGGCCCTCACAAGGCCATCAGTCCACCTTGTGGGAGGCCTTCCAACTTTACGTCTTCCGGTACGCGGTCTCCAGAACCTTCCGGCGCCATCGGCCATCTGTTCTGCGAGCAATGAGCCCTGACCACTGCCACTTAAGAATGGCAATTCTTCGGGCTATGTCGGTTACCTTGGTTCTACGGATCTCTTCATTCCTGATTCGATCACGTAGGGAAACTCCAAGCATAGCCTTCTCCATTGCCCTTTGGGTGACTTTAAGCCTGCTTATGAGGCCCATTGTGAGCGACCACGTTTCTGTTCCATATGTCATCACTGGCAACACGCACTGGTCAAAGACTTTCGTCTTGAGACACGGCGGTATGTAGGACGAGAAGATATTGTGAAGCTTCCCGAACGCTGCCCAAACGAGTCTCATTCGACGATTGACGTCTTTCTCGAAGTTGGAACTACCTATCTGGACAGTTTGTCCTAGGTAAACGTACTCGTCCACAACTTCGAGTGCAGCGTGCGTGTGCCAGGGGCCGCGGTATCTCTTTCGAACAACCCGCACCCCTGGCAGGCATCGGCCCTTGCGGACCGTTGGTGCTGACATCTCGTTGAGGCGCGCGTTTAACACGACGCGCCGTCGACCCGGGCTTGGTCCTTACAGCGTGCTACCCATTACTCGCCGTCCGCAAGCCCGCGCCTGCAGTGGCCAGCCTGAATCAGCCTGGGTTTCCCAACGCCCAGGGTTTCTCCCGCGGCGGCTATGGTCGTGAGGGCGCATATACTGCCTCTCCCTCACGTGCGCCGCCTCCCTTTTCGCGAGCATTACTGCTTCGCAGAAGGAGGTGACGGCTACCCATGCACTCTCGCTCCGTACCAGAGCCTGGACCAGAGCCGGACGCGAGAGATCGCCGCCGCCGATCGCCTCCACGAGGACATGGCGGTGCTCCGCCCAAGCCGGGCAGACCTCCACCGTATGCTCCACCGGGTCCTCAGGGCGATCTTCGCAGTGGAAACACCTGGGCGTTTCCTCCCGCCTTATCCGAAACAGGAGCCTCCCGAAACAACCGTGTCCGGTGAGGTCCTGCGTCAGGCGGAAGGTGAGGACGCCGTGCCGCCTCTCAAGCCACTCCACAAAGAGGGGACTTACTGCCGCTATCGTGGCGTGTCCAGCACTGGATTGCGACAATCGCACTCTCCATGTCGCCATGAGATCCCGCCGGCGCTACATACATACGAGTAGGTGATGTACCTATAATATAATATAATATTTTCCAAATTGGGAAAGTTGTAAGTTTTATTAGTCTTAGCTCTTAAATCCTAAGTTTACCGTTGTGGGTGAGCAATGGGTATGTTTCCTTTCCGGGATATTACGAAAAAATGAATGATGGTTAAAAGTCCTTAACAATATTGACAAATAAGACTGTACATAAAAACAAGTATCTAATAAGGAACTGAACAGGGATACAAAGTAGTAATGCTTACCCATGATTCTCGAGTTATTGGCGGAATTTATCCCACGGGAATTTACTACCGGCATAAAAAAGTATCCTATGTAAGGGTATAGGATACTTTTTCCCAGGTCATTGCCTATCCGTATTCGTTTCATCCAATTTCTTTCAGCCGTTAAGGCATGCAAATGTAACAAGGCAGACTTATATTTCTAATCTTTTAAATCGCTTAAAAAGAAGAACACAAAAATTTCAGTATTTTATACATGAGAATTTTAAAGTCATATTTTAGCCCCTTGGGTTATTTTATAAAAACACTGAAACACATAATTCTTTGTCTTACCAAAAGCATACATCTATCTGAATGATCATATTTCTAACTTAAGAAATCCTGAAGAATCCTAAAGAGAATAATCCTAAAGAGGTATCCACCTCTTTAGGATTATTTTGCGACAAAAAGTAGCATATCACCAAAATTTTATCGAAATCCGTTCCCTGAAAAAGTAACATACAAACAGCCAGACAGAATTACTTTCGAATTTATCATAATATTTGTGTATGGATAATTATTTACTATATATACGTAGTATATAAATACTTTACAAGTAAATTATGTATTCATATTTTATTTTGTTTGCAATCGATTAAACAGTAAAGGAAAACTTTCTGAGTAAACCAGCATGATGTAGAACAAGAAATTCGAAGACATGTGACATCCACCAACACCATGTGTTATCCACCCCGCAGTGGAACCGTGTGGTGGATTACGGCCCACTACCTTTCACAGAGACGAGGTCTGTGTCTCAGCAGCGGGACCATTAAAGGCTGATTATGGAATCGACGTGATGTCGATTTTCTGTGGAAAGTATCTTTATGTTGTTGACATAGTTTCTTGTTTCAACTTATTAAAGCTAGAGCTTTGGCCGAAACCATTAAAGTAACTTGAAGTAATTTCAGTCTTGTACATATTCAATTCGCATGATATAGGCAGGAAGTTACAGCTAATTAGTCATGCTATTTCTTCCCCCGGCACTTATACTTATAACGTTGCTTTAATCCGTTTCAGGCATAATAATTATTTCCCTCGTTAATGATAACTTGTTTTATAGTTTAATTGCTAGATTGCGTTCTCACTGCTATGCCTAGGAAAATAAGGACCTATAAATGGTTTCATGTATACAATTATATACCCACATGCCGTTAGATAATTAGCTCATAACCCAACGGAATTGTGATTGAAAAAAAAAAAAAAAGATCCACATACAATAATACTAGCTACCTATCCCGGCTTCGCATGGTTTTTAAGACTTGTCAAAACATCGAGATTTCCTTTTACACGCTTTATATTAGCTTCACTTGTATGTTTGTTTGTTTGTATGTAACCGACTCCTTTGAGCGCGATTTTGACCCTTTTTAAACGGTCAGATTTCATTGAAACTTTGTAAACTTGTCGAGGACCGATGACAACTCAATAATTTAAAAAAAAATGAGAAAAAAAACACGTTTTTGTAGTTAGCAGAACTAAAAAAAAGAAAATAAATAATAGTTAAAAAACTAAAAAACACGCTTTAAAAACCAAACTAAAAAAGGAGAAAATAATTTAATTCAATTAAAAAGCGTGGGGTGCTTGACATTAATTGATTATAAAAATACCTCAAAAAGCACCCCACGCTTTTTAATTGAATTAAATTATTTTCTCCTTTTTTAGTTTGGTTTTTAAAGCGTGTTTTTTAAACTATTATTTATTTTCTATTTTTTAGTTCTTTTTAGTTTTTATTTTAAACATTTATTTTAATGTCATGATCATCATCATCTGCCTAGCCTTATTACAACTATGTTGGGGTGTTTCCAGTCAAACAGGATGCTGCTGAATACCGGTATTTTACATGAAGCGACCACCTATCTGACCTCCACAACCCAATTACTAGGTAATACGATACCCCTTGGTAAGACAGGTTGTAAGACTTTCGGGCTTCTGACGACCCGTAACGAAACTTCACGAACGACAGCCCCAACGGCTTTCCTAACGTGCTTTCCAAAGGCACGGACTTAGTGTTTAAGATGGTCATCCATTCACGGACCAACCGCAGCAAGCGTGGTTTAACCAGATCAATCAACCCGTGTGCTGATACTACTTAGCCGCAAGTCCCCCCATGCCGTGCATTCATGCTTAGCCATGTGTTAATGTATAATATACATAAACCTTTAGGAATATTTTTTTTAAATGGTAGTGAAATCAAAATCCGTTATGTAAGTTAAAAATCAAAAGTCATTTATTCAAATTCGGCTGAGAATCAGCACTTTTCGAACGTCAAAGTTACATCAGACAGTCCTCACCGCCTTAGTTTAGAAGGACAAGGCGATCACACAAACAGACACAGAAAGGGAATTTATAATATGTAAGTATATAATAAATACATATTATAACATAATATATTATATAGATATATAGAAGTTATAAATCGTTCATGTGTTGAGTACGAGTTTGAAATAGGGATAGTTTGCATGGGGTCAATTCTGTGGAGTGTAGGTAGGCATGTATAAGTGATCCCTAACATGCGGGTCAAATGGTAATGCGTCCTAAATAAACGATGAAACTTTAATACGGGCATCAGATTTTGATTTATCATGCAAACTGTTTCATGTTTAGTATTACGGAATAATAATCACTCAGCTTAACATTGTCGACAGTTTGAATAACTCTGTATTTGGTACTTATTAAGCTGTTTTTGGTGCTTTTTTTTTGTTTTGTGTTTCATCTCTTTCTCAGTTAGTTATAATGTTAATCTGCCAGTTTGAGTAATTTATGCGGCCTACCCAAATGTCCTTTCTTTGGTATTGTTCGTCAAATCTTTGAGCTCCTCAAGTTCTGAGTTGAGCTGCATGATTACTGATAAATGCGTGCACTGATTGGACAGGTCCACTCAATCTGTGTGGTTCTTTCCTCAAAAGACCATTTCAGACACCAATCCACATGGTCTTCACATGATCTGACCAAGATTATGTCTGGACTTTAAAAAAGACTGTGACCTCTGAGTTTGTTTCGGCCTTTCTTCTCAGAGTAGTCAGATAGGAAACGCCGACCTCATCTAGTTAAAAAAAAATATGATTGACGTGTAAAAGTGTTTGTACAAACCTACTTACAGAAATAAAATCATTTATCATTTATCATTTGGTCTGTTGGTCGCAAACGCTTCTGTCGAGCTTGAGGTTCCTGTATGCGATTCCAAAGTTAGGCAGTATTATTAGGGTTTTTCATCCGGAATTTGTTAGTAGCAGCCCGGGGTCTAGATTTGTGTCCATCATCATCATTATTTCAGCCGAAAGACGTCCACCGCTGGACATAGGCCTCCCCCAAGCTCCGCCACTTTGACCGGTTCTGTGCTTCCCGCATCCAGCGGACTCTTGCGGCCCTCACAAGGTCATCGGTCCACCTTGTGGGATTTTTGGTGCTTGTCATCTAGGGGTTGGGGGGGGGGGGGGTTGCCATAATCGCCACGCTTGGCAGGCGGGTTGGCGATCGCAGTATGGTTTTAAAAAAATGTATAGAGAACGCTGCTGTCCATTCTCAAGTAGTTCCCCAAGTCACCTACTACGACAGCCACGGGAAGAGAGGGGGTGGTGCTATTGTTTTAGTCCGACACTACACGGTACTGTGTGGTATTTGTGTCCGGTTGGTGGCAATTGACTCGCCTCATATTACATGGAACTTTAACATAACTGGCGAAATGTGTTCCCACTGTTGGGACATAGGTCTCTTCTCTGTGAGAAAGAGTGGGCTTTAATCCACCAGGCGGGCCAGCGCTGGTTGGTAGATGTCACATGTCTTCAATTTTTTAATTTTAAGACGTGTCGGATTCCTCACGATGTTTTCTTTCACTGTTTTGAGAGCACTGGTGATGAAATAAATTATATACACAAAGTATAGTGCCAGCCTGGATTCGACCTCACGACTGCAGGTACAATTCTACCTAAGCGTCCGTGGATTACAGGCATGACGTCATGTTATGTGTAAGAAAATACATAATAATTCTCGTTTTTAATGAGGATGCAAACAAGGCACAGCCTTTTAGTCTTTCTTTCTTATTTATTACATCCAATCAGAACGTATTGAACCGACATAGCCCTTAAGATTTTTATTACTAATAAAAATGCCCTGAGGGACGCGTACATCTGGTAGTTGCGCCATTAATTCCACAGTTATCTACCCCATTTTAATTAACCTCACTTATTTACCTTTAATGTATCACGGAATGACTTCTGTCATTCGATCGCCATCATCCAATTACTTAACTAATAAACTTAAACACTTTAAAAAAGTTAATGGCTGTACGTGGAAACTACTGTAAGTCTTGTGAACTTAATGAGCTTAAGTGCGTGAAATAACAGACATATGTCTACCCGTTGTCCCGAATGTTATCCTTAATTGATTTGACATGTCCGGGGCCCTGTGGGCCACGGTCCGAGCCAACAAAAACAAGGCTTTCGTTCAGTCTCGTGGTCTCGATGGTATTCAGTATGATTGCTACTGATCCATTGTTTGTTCTGCTAAGTAGCGTGGCCGTTGATACGGTTTGTACGTGCTTTTACCGCGGTACCTTTGTCACTTAGTGGAGCGGGCTCGAGTGCTGCGCTTGTTTTTGTAGCGTACTGTACATAGATGAGCAACGGATGTCGGGAATTAAACATTTGTTGGAGTGTTTTGTTAAATTAATCTTTTAGAAGAAAAAGAATTATCATTAAATTGAATTAAGTCATGATAATTACCTTATGTCATGCCTCAAAAATCACATTAAGCCACGACTTTAATTCGTGGATCTTTGACAGCGTAACGGGTTGCCAGAAACCCGAAAGTCTGACAACCAGTCTTACTAAGGGGTATTGTATTACCTGGTTACTGGGTTCTGGAGGTCAAATAGGCAGTCGCTTCAGGTGCATTCGGTTTGACTGGAGGCCGATATGTTGTGAAAAGGATTAACAGCTGATGGTGATGATTAATTACTTTATGGCAGATCAAAATTATTAATATTATCAGATAATATTTGCGAAACGCTCGATTAGAGAAAAAAATGTTGACGGTTCGAGCATCTTCATGCTTGAGATTGTATCTACTTAGCGAGATTTTCTTTCCCAGTCTATTTTGCTCAGCTCCTTTTTCTGTCAACTTAATTTTTATTTTATTCAAACGTCTTGGCAGATGTGTGCAATTATGGAGGTATCTCATTATTTCTGTCCAGTTCCTATATTATTGAATGCAGTCAGATGTAGAAACAGTCGCAAATAAATCATCATTCAGTAAAGACGTAATATTATTAGCACAAACACCTTCAAATACAGTTGCAATGTCTCAACCACTTTTTTCTATAAGTTTTTATAAGTAGTCTTCACATACACTAATTACTTGTAAACAACTTCAATCCTTATCTAAGGAATGCGGTTCCCTATTGTATTCGCACCGAGTCCGCAAGCCGTTCCATTCACTAATTAATCCGGTTCGATTTCGACCATATGTTTATGTACTTAAGGTTATTGAAGAGGACACAGTACATATCACAATAATCGCATCCCGAACCAAGGTTGCACCGTTGAAGCAAATTTCAGTTCCTAAATTGGAATTGTGCGCCGCCGCATTACTAACAGACTTAGTTAATGATCTGGTAGACCTGTTAAAAATACCTAAAAACAAAATCTTTGCGTGGACCGATTCTATGGTCGTGATGTCATGGCTGCAATCTCAACCTCATCGTTGGCGTACATTTGTTGCGAACCGAGTGGCAGACATAATACGAATACTAGACAAAGATCGATGGAGACACGTTCAGTCTACAGATAACCCAGCCGACATCGCTACAAGAGGCGTAAAAGCAGGCGACCTGCCTTGTTTAGACTTATGGTGGAATGGACCTGTGTGGTTAAAACATAAAAATCTCGATTTACAAACAAATGAAATTCCTCAAACGGAATTAGAATTGAAAGGTGCATCATTTCACACAAATTTAGAAGTCAAACCAATCTGGGAACATTTTTCTTCAATTTCAAGAATGAAAAGAATTTTAGCATACTGCAGAAGATTTATAAAAAGAGAAAAAGAAACAAAGGAAATATATTTAACAGTTAATGAGCTAGACAAAGTATTAGAATTATGCATAAAGTATTATCAAGACTTAGTTTATCAGAAGGATATTAAAGATTTACAGAAAGATGGAAGCGTAAAGAAAAGAAGTTCTCTTATCACACTCGCCCCTTTTTTAGATAAAAACGGGATCATAAGAGTGGGAGGAAGGTTAGAAAATGCCTCCATAGCTGAAATTACAAAACACCCAATTGTAATACCATGTAATCAGCATATAACTAAGTTATTAGTTCATGAAGCTCATCTTAGAACACTACATGGTGGGATACAAGCGATGATGGCTTTTGTGAGAACTAGATACTGGGTCATAGGTTTGAAGACTGCCATAAGAAAATGCATTCACAACTGCAAGACCTGCATTTTGGATAAAGCGAAGTTAAGAACCCAGTTCATGGGTCAGTTGCCTACCGTGCGAGTCAATCAACATCGGCCATTTATGAATAGTGGGGTTGATTACGCTGGACCGGTATTCATAAGGACATCAAAAGGCCGCGGACACCATGCAACGAAGGGCTACATCTGCTTATTTATATGCATGGCCACTCGCGCGATCCATCTAGAAGCGGTCACAGACCTCACAACACAAGCTTTTATCGCCGCATTTCGGAGGTTTGTGGCGCGCCGAGGCCACTGTTCGAACTTATGGAGCGACAATGGCACCAATTTTGTTGGCGCTGCCAAAGAATTGAAGGACATGTTCCAGCAGGGAAAGAATAATATCGCGAAGGAAGCGGCTGAACTTCTGGCTAATGATAACACAATATGGCACTTCATACCGCCAAGAATGCCCACATGTGGAGGCCTATGGGAGGCTGGAGTTCAGTCTGCTAAAAGACACCTTTATAGGATAAATAAGGACACAAAGCTGACCTACGAGGAGATGTCTACGCTTTTAGCACAAATCGAGGCATGTCTCAACTCTCGCCCGCTTTATCAAATTGACAATACTATAATGCCGCTGACTCCAGGGCATTTTTTGGTTGGCGAGCCATTGGTTTCGGTTCCTGATTCGTGCTACGAGTACCAGTCTGTCAGTCTTTTAACTAGGTGGCAGGTTATTCAAAAAATGACTCAAGATTTCTGGCATAGATGGCATACAGAGTATCTTAACACGCTACAACAAAGATACAAATGGCAAGTGAAGGTTCCACAGCCTGCTATTGGAGATGTGGTTATTATTAAGGAAGATAATCTGCCCTCTACGAAATGGTTATTGGGACGGGTGAAACATATACATCCTGGAAAGGACAATCTTGTAAGAGTCGTAACAGTCCAGACTATGGGGAACAAAGAGTTAAAAAGGCCCCTATACAAGCTAATACCGCTTCCCAAAGAACAAATAAGTCAGTGAGCAATGGTGGGCGGTTTATAGAATGATTAGATATGTGTTGAAGTGAAGTGATAAAATCAAATGTATAATTATAGCAAATTAAGGTTACAAATATTTACAGTCCATTGTTCGATTTGCATGATATTGTATTATATGTATACATTTAAGTATTGATTGAAAACTAATGTTTTGGTGGGCGGTATGTCCAGTTCCTATATTATTGAATGCAGTCAGATGTAGAAACAGTCGCAAATAAATCATCATTCAGTAAAGACGTTTGTTATTTTTTAATAAAACACCGTTCCACTATTAAGAAGAAAGCGAACCTTAAGTACATAAACAATTTCCAAAGCTTGTGTGATCAAATAGAGACGTTCCACTTGAAATATGCAGTATATCCATAACTGATAAACTGTAATTAAATACCTGTTGCACTATCATAAACCTCTACTTATAACATTTAGGCCTCATCAAGTTTATCTTCATCCACTATTCTATTAAGAACAAATTCACACGCACGCATAAATTCCCTTCCATGCAAAAGTCAGATAAAAACGCAAACGAACACTAACCACTCACAATGAGCTAGATGAAGTGGCATTTACATTGGTAATTTTAATTAACCGAATGATAAGTTAAGCGATAGGACTTATTATTCGCTATCTTATGAACTACTTATACTTAACGTGGGCTATAAATAAATCATCCTGACTGGGTAATCGCGTCTGGACTTCAGAACTTGTTGGATGGTTGTCGAGTGGTTGGCGCAAATTAGCGAGTGCGCGTTGCGATAGCGCTGTTTGTAAACAGGCTCGGCCCAAGTGACGAGGCGATAGCGGTGACAGGGCAATAGCACACTGGGCCCATGGAAGCTAGGTAAATGCACTATCAGCGTATTTATGTAGCTTTAAAAACAGATACTGGTAAAACATCGTGATAAAAGGCGATTACTAAATGTTGTTTTCTTATTTTCAGGTAACGTTTCTTCTTTGTGTGCTGTCGAATTTATGGTTCAAGTAAGTGATACGAAATATATACGATTCCGAACTGTTATATTATTTGAACCTTGCATATCACACTAACAGTAGGGATGGCTTTTATTTCGAAAGTTCGACAACATTCATTGCGTTACTTACGTTGTCGAGCAGTCAAATTTTTGGAACATATGAAGCAATGGATTAGCAATATCCTTCAAATAAATTCAGATTCTGATTGATAGTGTATTACTTAATTAGGGTGCTGGTACATAACTCGGGCTGTCATCTTCCCAATTTCAAATGACTGATTGTCATTGCGATTTAAAAAAACATGTCATGAATTATTTCATCAGAATCAAAACGTTAATCTAGGTAGATGCTAATGACATCGTACATCCTTCCCTAATTTATTGATTCTATCAAGAACTGACATAATTATATTTTATAAAACCTGTCAAATGGTGAGCTATCTTATATATGACTACATTGAACAACTGTACCTATTTATTATGCGTATTATTATAATGTAAGCCCCCATATTGGATATTTTCTGCTCCCAAAATTATTTTACTAAAGTTCTCATAGTTTAAACCACTGATTACGGTTCGAGTCGCGTGGCTGCGCATCTTTCGTTCTGATTATCACCACCGGCCCCATAAAGCCCGAGGATGTAATATAAACTCCTCTAGTCGTGCAGCTTAAGACTAAAGAGAGAGACAACCCTATACAAATCCATGTTCCTTCTCCCTTACTCTGATGCGCGCCACCCGTTGCAATGTTTGATAGTAATTATCCACCCCGGATAGCTGTAATTGCCCTTTCAACCCTTCTTTGCACATTTAATATTCAGGGTAACAACTTCAAATTGTTTACCTACACGATTTTGATATAGATTATTTGCGTTTTAGATAAGTTATATGCGGTTATGAATTACAACTGTAAAGCACTCGGCAAAGAGGTAAGACGTGACTGATAAGAGTACGGAGCGAGGTACAATACTCGGTGGTAATCAACTGTTGGTACAAATGTACCAGTTCTCGTAGCGTTTCTCGGGCCCTATCACTTCCTACCATTATCGGGTCGGTACGCAGCGAAACCTGGCCCCTTAACTAATGTCTCCTTTTGTGACCGCAGGGCCGGTCTAATCAGTTGTTTATATTATTGCCAGCAACTGCGCGATTTAATCGTTCGTTTACCGTTTCTCATTGTATCTCGTTGAATGGTAGCGGCTTTTCCACGGCCCTGCGCCATACGGCAGATAGAAAATTTATAGGGGAAATGTACAACCAACCGGCGATATTTGTTTAGGATTAAGAGATTCAGCTGTGCGTCGAGTTAAACGATAAACAAAAGCTGTGTCACCGCAAACTGCTGTTTGTTTAATTGTACATGCATGATAACGCGCCGACGGGCCCCCGACTTCGGGGTTTTAGAGTTCCAAGAGAAGGCTTAAAATATTGTGTCAGTTTACGCGTACGCCGCAAGAAAGTTACGTGTAAGCCCAGGGGATTCCAACCTAAACAACAATTAGGACAGCCTTTAAATTTAATTAGTTGTGGCTTAGTTCGTGGGTGTACCTTAGGATTTAATAAGCGCATTCCGTTTTCTGCAAATCTTAGTTGCAGATAGCATGCTTACAAGGAATAACAGAATTTCGAATCCATCTTACTAAAGATCTACAGTGCTCTTTGAAAACATGGCCTTTTTGTACATTAAAGCGCAATGAATGTTGCAGCTTTCTCACAAATTAAAAGGTGTAATAAAACCGGTGCAAACAGTAATACGTCAATTGAAACACAAAGCGTTCGTTTTCCAACTACGTCTGTTTCAAAATTGCCTGAGCTTTATTGGGTAAAAACTGAACGCGTCGCAAACACAGTGTGTCGTGTACGTGACAGGGGAAGCAGTGGCCGTCGCGCCGATGTCCGGTGTGTGCACGGGGAGGATCGTCCGCGGCGCGCCCGACGCATCCACATTAAGATAATCGAATGTCCTTCCATTTGTTAGTTAATTAAACACGATACGCCCGTCGTCGCGATCCTACCGATTAATGACCTCAATTAAGCTAATCAACTCTTCGCAGATTTACGTTCGTTTACGAATAACGATACGTACGACAACTGTGTCGTCTATCCCCGAGGGAGCTGACCCGATGAAAGACGATTAAGAGGCTATTTATAGCGGCTGATAGGTGATATTTTAGGCGGCACAACACAAATAGTGGAATTAACAAAATTACAAACACCTGTTTCCCTAATGCTATTGGTCATTTATCAGCCAGCATAGCATTAGACCAGCAAATGAAGTCGTCTTATATGCTAATCATTAGATTGATGGGATGCTCGTACATACAATATCCATATTCTAATAATAATCTCATTTAAAACTACAGTTATTTTACATGCATAAATATCGGACAGTGACATACAAACGGCAAAATAAACGTCTACATAAATTAATTATCTGAAGCCTCGGTCATACTGATTAAATGCGTTAAAAATTTTGGGTCTCATCAACATAATAAATTGGTTTCCGACCTCTGGTTCACGCCTTTAGTCACTAAAAATAAAGTTAAAAATTACTAATTTGACGTCGACATTACTCCACATCAAGGTAGGGAAAAATTTCGCTCACGGGAACAGCGGTAACAAATTATATAAGCGCCAAGTGGTTCCAAGATCTAGAAAACCAGAAAGGCCCATGCCACATAACATTACCAGACCGAAAAATTGCACAACGCGTCCCCACACGTTCTCTAATTCCGTCTATTGAATTCAAATTGAAGAGTAAAATGTCCGGACATTGGACTGGCTACCGTGTATTGGAACCGAGCGTTTTAGCTAATAACTTAATTCCTCTGGGATTGCGCATGTGTGTCGGGCGATGTGACCTGTGTTTTGAGCGGCGAAAAACATTATCCTATTATTCGCGCCATGTTTTGTTTGGACGCATACATTGATTTCGGTAAAACGGTAACATAAATAAGTAAAAGCTTATCCATAGATAAGCTTTTACTTATTTATGTTACCGTTTTCGCAAGTGTTGTGTAATATCCTTATTGCTGAAAACAAGATATCTATTTGAGATTTGACTTCAGTTTTGATTTCTACCGGCTTTTATTTATTGCTGTTACAGGTGCAGCATAAAGCTAGTTAATATATATATCATTTAGTGCTTTGTAAAGTCGTTGATACAACATCGCGCCACGGTACAAGATGCAGACCCAAAAACGGGTTCATTATTGATAGGATACATACGAACGAAATAAGCGCATCACACACATGTTGCAAGAAACCACGAAGTGCCCTGGTGAAGAAAACCTTACAAGTACTTGTAAAGATATATTTTACGATGGGTTGTCAATATATATCTGCGTGCAGCCACTTGCGACTTAGAAATCCACGTTATTACAGAAAATATCAGCATAGATTATGGAACAAGGTCTTGAAAGGTTCAACCTGAGGCCGCTTAAGCCACAGAAAATATGGCGCGAAAGTTAACACGCAATTAATAAATCTAGCTAACATTAATAGGAAACAGTATTTTACGTTCCAGTTTTATTATGCAGCAAAATATTAACGACTCTCAAAATGTTTCTCCTTATAATATACAAAGTTTCTACTTAGCTGAAATGGGCCTCAAGTTGCACGGTATTGAATTGACCCGGCTACTCCATTTACCGGCCGAGTCATGAATATTCCTCATGTGCAACATACTCGTACGCGAACGCTCGTGAGTTTCGTTTTACGCCATTTAGCTGTTTAGAGCAACGGCAATTCTCTGCGAACTGAAACGCGGTAATGACCATTGTAGGCGCCTAGCGTAAACGCTCTTATTTGCATCGAAACGTGTTCTAGTGCATTGCTTTCCTCGTCCCGTATTGCAAGTACTAGGAATGCGACCAGTTTACTACCTAGTTGATTGCTTATGTTTTAGTGGGGAAGGAAACCGGGCTTAATATGTAAAAAGCAATTTAGAGCTTCGACGAATCCGATTAGAATCCGTTGCGAATCGTAGTTCAAAGCCAAATTGCTCCTTTATCTCCGCAATTGCCAATTAGACTATCAAACGCTTGACTTTTCGCATTTGAATGATTAGTGGCTACGTAATCACGTTTATCGCTTCCGTCACGCCTTTCCGATTATATTTTTTTTTAGTAGAGCCCACCTTAATCAATATTATGTTGCGACTTTTGCTCCTTATATTGGTAGCCTTATCTTTACACGTTCGAGTGCACTCATAATTTCTGCTAGCTTGGTGTAACGGTTGGATCATCTCCGCGCTCCGTGCTCAAAGGGATCCATCATGTTTTTCAGCCAGCGTAAATTGGACTGCCTTTCCCCTCCCGCGTTCCACTTAAGAGGAAGCTAATGATGGTTGTATCTGAAGTGTCGGAGTTCCCGTTCCATTGGTTGCTTATATCGTGCAGTCGGAGCCCATCGCGGTCGACAGAGATTAATCGACCGCCGCCTCAGAAGGTCGTATTAGCTATAACGGCATCCGGAAAATTGCTCGATTTTTCCACTCACGCCCCTTGTTGCCACTCCTGCGTCTACATATTGACAATGAACCGTGTTCGAGACAATATAAACCTCAGCAGTTAATTCACAGCTACACGAGTCACAAGTGTCTAAGTCAGCGTTGTTTAAGTTCTTAACTAGGTTAGGTTTTGTATCTCTAACGTTTTATCACTATTGTTTGTTTATGCTTAAACGTAGTTCCAGGAAATGGATTACTGGTTGGAGAATTTGGTTAGGCGTTTCATGAGTTGTGGCATACATATTCGTACAATACCTGACGGATTATGCTAATTATAATTTAATGCTGAATCCTGATATTATCAGCTTGAAACGACATTTGGTATAAATAGGTAAAGATACATTACATATTGGGTGTTTTGTCATTAAAAAGTAACTAACTAAACTGTTGAAGTACCAGTTCTAACTTGGTTCAACAAAACACGTTCCTTAATATAATTTTATGGCTTTCGCGGAACCTCGCACAAGTCGCTGATCCATTCAGCTTTTCTTTTAGTGCTTGATCAGCGAGAATCCATCCGGTATTAACACTGCTTTAAAGCTATAAAAGGCGTAAAGATAAATACAATTATAGTGGCCGTAATTTGCCGCGGTCGTATAATGTCGTTCCGTTTGTCACCAAATTGGCGGTTAACAACAGCCCACTCCCGCCAGTTTCTTAAATTTTCATCGAACGACAGTAACATCATCTTGAGAATTTGCAACGCTCATTTTTGAATATCTTTTTACTACTTGGGTACTTACTGTGGGGCAAATTGTAAAATATGGACGATTAAACGCGTGATTTACTCCCTCCGTTTGGTTGCACACTGTGCGGATTCAACTAGGAAATTACCTTACACCGAGAAATGGTACTGAATGGATCCTAAGCTTATTATAATTCGCGCAGTGTGTCCGCGTTTTATAAGTTGTTTATGACAGCTGTAACCGCGAGTTATAACAGCACTAAAGTAATAAGTAAAGATTGTTTGAATTGGAGTTTTAATTTGAGTTTACTACTGGTCGTTAAAATCTTACTCGTTTACGGGACTTCGTAAATCTACCATCGAGATACCTTTTTTCTACGATATGAACGAGAGGCATTTTTTTTTTCATTTACTCGACAAACTAAATTAAGTTAATCCATTTTTTTTTCATGTATTCTTTTTACTGTCTAGAAGTAGAATTCTCAGACAAGATTTTCCTATTTTGATACGATGCAATAAAATCTATCGAAAAATAATCGAAAGATGCCAATGTGAATTCATTTTATGCAGTTATTCGAAGCTCTTAGCTGTAATCGTAGCTTCAAAGTGAATATCTTTAGACGATACATTTACGGCAGATCATTTCACTTCTCGTGAAACCCTAAAGTGCAGCTCTTAAATAGGCGGATGCTTTGGGCGGCCTGTCTTTGACACGATAATGATTCTTGTTATCCATATAATACGTAGGTGTTGGCGACATGTACCTAATAATAAATAACAGGATTACTAGACAGTAAAACTACGCCATCGGGTATAGGCGCAAAGGCTAACGACTTTGTCCAATTATCGTGCCTATAGATGGGTGTTTTTTTTTCCGACTTCTTGGTGGGCATCATTGTAGCTAACTTTATGTTTTCGTAATCAGCCTATAATGCTCGCACTACTGGGACATGAACCTCCTCTCTATGAGAGGAAATAGGCTGTAATCCACCTCGCAAGCCCAGTGCGGCTTGGTAAATGTCACATGTCCTCGAATTATTGGTTCTAGGTCATACCGGTTTCCTCCTTCACCGTTTTGAGAGTAGTGGTAATTAAATAATTTATACAAAGTATGTATAGCGCGTGTCCAGCACCCAAATTGCGTAACTCACGATTAATCATAATCTGTTTCGTTTTGAAACAGATGGCTAAACCATTGCTTCATAAGTTCGAAGAATGTGTCTGCTCAACAACGTAAATAACGCAATGAATATTGTGTTTTTTTTTTGTTTGTGGAATCATCAAATAACTTCTCCCGCTCTGGGTGGAGCAGGAGGGCGTGTCAGACTTTTACTGACTAAAACCCACCCGTATTCCCTCAGTTGCCTGTGTGACCGACACCTCTGTGTATAAGTATGTTGTGTATGTACGTACATAGACACATGAATGTTGGCAAAAAAAAACATTGAACTCCTCGCGAGTCCAACTGTTAAAAAAATACACCCGTAATTGTTCAAGTTTTCACTGCTGGAGTGCCACTATTATTTTTTTTTGAGGTTGGGAAATCATCAAATAACTTCTCCCGTTCTGGGCGGAGCGGGAGCCTGTCGCAGACTTTAACTGACTAAAACCCACCCGTGTTCCTTCATTTGCCTGTGTGCTAAGGGCCGCGGTATCTCTTTCGAACAACCCGCAACCCTGGCAGGCATCGGCCCTTGCGGACCCCACCAGTTGGTGCTGACATCTCTTTGAGGCGCGCGTGGAACACAACGCGCCGTCGATCCGGGCTTGGTCCTTACCGGACAGCGAGCTACCCATTACTCGCCGTTAATATTGTTGAACTGTCACAATTAAACCTATTATGATTAATCGCATGTTACGCAATTAGGGTGCTGGTTTCGAATCTACGGCTGGTACGTTACCACTGGGCCACCACTGCTCTATGTTAACTTTATGTTCTACGAATCCTTAAAGGATGTTGTTTCACCATTTCGCTGCTCTCGTGGCCCAGGTCTTATTATTCACCGAACGTTTCTTCTTTTGTGTCCGGAGCGATATCAATCTGCGATCGTCGGCGCGTAGTGACGCCTAGGGCTTCGTCTTCACCTATCTACGTGTAATTGCAATGCCCTATAGGGCGAGACTGGTTTTACTGCTACACATACCTAATGCCCATACTAAGAACGTGTCAGTCCGTCCGTCTGCCAATTAATTGCCAGCCACAGTGACCAATACAAACCCCGAAACTATAAATTTTGCTTCGTGATGACTGCGCGATATATCTTTATTGAGTAGAACATGTTATCAACATCTTTATTCCTTTTTCAACATACTGGACGTTTTTATTCGAGTTTTACAATACGCATTGGATTCGCCAACGTGTTTAACGGGCCAATATTTCTTGCATTTTATTTAACAACGGTCAGTGTTCACATAAATTTTTATCTAATAGACTCAGATCGAAAATATTTAATTCAACTTTAAAATAAAATGAATTAGAATTAAAGATTTTAATCTTTGTCTCCCACGAGATAAATCTAACCACAATTTCATTTAATCAAAATTTATTTCCGTAAATCGCGTTCTGGAGATCTTTTAATGGCACTATAAAACTAAGAATTCTCCTTGTTTTATGGTTCAATGTGTATAACAGCGCTTTATGCATTCACTAGTCGATACATAGCGTGAATTGCAAAAGAGTATCACGTTTTCCATATATTTATTCGCTTGCAAGCCTGATGATTTTGAGGAGCAGTTTGCTAGTGAAAAATCCCGCGAGTCTGGCATGTGACGTGTGCATTTACATACAAAACCGCGGCCATGACCGGTCCAAAGATAGCGTGGCATATCTAATCGGTGGAAGGCTGTCAATCAGTGTCTTGACAAGCCTTCGCGAAAGTAACATGTTCTGGATCACTGGTCACTTGATCCAGATTAATGTTTAGTTGTAATTTGGGCAACGGTTGCCCATTGCGTGGATGGAGTGTTTGACTATCTGACCGCTTTATGCTACTGAAATTATACCTACTCGTTGATTAATCTTGGAAACATCAGAGTTTATCAGATTCAGTTTCTAATCAGATATGCTAGACAGATTGAGCATAGTGATTACATTACTATTCAAAGTCATCACACACATATCTGATAAGTACCTATTTATCATGTAAGAAAAGCATCGACAATTTTAGAAAGTAAAAAAAGTAAATGGTAGGACCACCTCCTCCTGGGATGAACTAGTGAAATATTCACCATTTTCAATGTAGGTACCTACTTAGTTAAAACAAAGTTCACAAACTTGAAATCTACAGGTTGATGTCTGAGACACGCCGCTAACTGCCGGACACAACTCACACAACTTGGACATTGTTTGACTAATAGCGAACCGTAAACTACGAGAGTACGATTCCATGACACATCATCAGTACCAACAGAAGGTTCGTTCAGCTCAGCTCAAAGATCGAATACGGTCGTAAATGTGGACACTTGTACTACTTAGATGTTTTATCTTATGAAGACGTGTTGGTCTTATTGTGGGTATGAGCAAAATTCCTGTACTGGTAGCCCAGTGTTAACGGCAGCGACTTACGTGTTGTCAGTCGTAGGCTTAAACTCAGACAGACGCTTTTTTTAATTTATTTAAAACGTTACTTTGGTTTGTGTAAATTATTTAATCTCGAAACGGTGAAGAAAAACAACGTGAGGAAACCGGTGTGTCCTAGAATCAAAAATTTTAAGGTATGTGACATATACCAAACCGCACTGGTAGATTACGGCCCACTGTCTCTCACCGAGAGGAGGCCTTTTTCCCAGCAGTATAGGCTGATTACAAACCCGCACTGGGCCCGCGTGGTGGATTACGGCCCACTCCCTCTCACGGAGAGGAGGCCTGTGTCCCAGCAGTGGGAACGTTATAGGCTGCGTATGTATGTATGTATAGGCTGATTATGTCGATAATGTTGATGAACTATGTAGATTTGCAAATGCATGTGCTAAATTTTTCTGTATTTGAGAAGGCAACTCAGTCGATACTGTGCGCTGCCTCTTCATGAGATATAACATCTTTATTCTAACGCGAATGAAGGCGCATCTGCGACTGGTGTTAGTTTGATATGGCTTAGGATCGCTCTACGTAGTAGGTAGGTCCACCTATCATGTAGGGTTGTGCACCTGTTTTTGCTCGTCCTGTAGAGTTGATCTTCTGTACCTATCTACATATCGTGATACGAACCCATGAGTCCACTTTCCCATATTGAAGTTTTGACGGGCCCCGGGCTCAATTGTTTGATTTGAGATATGCTATGGGTAATAAAGGAGTATTGAGAAAGTTGGTTTATCGTACAATCGTAACGTGTTTACATCGCCCGCATTTTATCTTAGATCGAACAAATTACTATATCGGTTTGATGGGAATTTATTTTTGAAGTTCAAGTACCTACTAGTGAGATAGTTAAGTCATCACAGGTACATTGGTCTCTTTGATCACTAAGATGTATTTGAGAGATAATCGCAGCTCTAGGTGTAATACGATTCCAGAACAAGCTTCTAAGAACAATTTTAAACGCCCCATGATTTGTACCAAATTAGGCTATGCACCATGATCTGAAAATATCGGCAGACAAACATGAAATAAAAAGCTAAATCAAGTCATACAAAGAAAGATTAACTCGCTACCCAAATAACATGGCAAACCACCTATAGGATAAGAAAAAAAATCGCAGGCTTGAACACTAAATTCCACAGGATTTCATCGGAATCGGACAAACTTAGCTGCATGCTTTAAAAGTACTAAAATGTGTCATAGGACGCATACCAAGCAAGACATCTAACACGTCATAAATATTACTAAATTTCCCAACACATAGTGACAGAATATAAGAAAAAGGAGTAAGAAAGGTATAAAAATTAGCAGTCTGGAGGATTTTGTCGCCCTTACTAACCTTTTTCAATACTTTGAGGAAAGAAAAGCATTGTTTTCTTCTTTGACGTAAACCGAAGGCTCCTTTTTAGTACAATTACTTAAATATGTCCTTTGGTTAAACTACAAAATGTGAAATACTGGAGCTACAAATTCACAACGGTCAGACAATTTGTCGTGCTGACGTTACCGGGACATAACTCTCTGGGGGCTATTTTGCAAGCCGTTAAAATGGTGCATAAATGTACGTTTGTTAAATTATGACTCGTTCCGATCGTTAAGAAGTATTTTTCCTGTACACATATTGTTAAAGCCCAAAACGATTTATAATTCTCCACAGCTGCAAAATATGCAGTGCTGAATATATTTTGAAATTTGCTACTATTAGAAATTGATCAATGACATGCAGTGTCAGTAGAAAACAGGCTTAGAAAAGCAGCACAATGGAATGCATGCCATAATCTATCGACGCTTCACAAATAAGCGCTCGGCGAATATTTCGCGGACAGCGCCACAGCACTAGGACGGGCCGCTAGTACAGTTGCGTAAAACGATAAGCTCTGTGATTTATGACTTATAAACGTAACACTTCCGCAGGCTTAGCACGCTAGATTTACACAACAATGCCTGACTATTCTGAAGTACGCTACAAAAGGTCGCGCACAAACTAGTCATTCTTCGTTCCGCAGAAGCATTCATTCATTCATTGCGTTAATTCTATTTATGAATGTCATAAAGCCCGGTCCAGCACTACCGTACAATCTGTGGCCAATACAGACGTGCACCGTGACATGTTTATGTGTAATTGTGATACATAATGGTATACCAACGTCGTATAGAGATTTATCGCGTCTTCTAAAAGTGATCTACTGTTATGGAATCTTCTTAGTACATAAAACGTTTAATGAGTGTAAACATGCGTTTGACAAACACAGCCGGGAGGTTTGCTTACTCGTTAATTAACTTATACGTGAGTCAACAATAAATCTACAGAATAAATAGCATATCATAATAAAACAAATAAAGCTATTGTGTTATGCGTATAGAGAAGTAATGAGCGAAAAGTTATTTTATTGTTGGTTTAGACAGTTTATGGTATTAAAATAGTTATGGCTGGCTGTAAATCATAGTAAGATATTTTACACTAGATTAATAGGAATACAACAACTGAGTAGGACTTAATAAAACACTAGGAAGATCTCTAGTACTTAAGTGAAAGACAATTAGACTAACTATGGGAAAATATTAAGTTTGCTGATTAGCTTTTAAGCTGGCAAACAGACGTTGTCGAATAATACTCGTATTGATCTAAATTGAAATGATTTAAAGCAAGCGGTGGACTAAATTAAAACAAAAAAGTGTCGTACTAAAAACACCAAGCCTGTTTTTGAAATGAGAACCCAATAGCTTTAGAAATGCAGTTCTTTATACAAAACGAACAATTTAGTCCGGTGCTTTTATTGCTTATTGTCACCTAAATCGAAATAATGTTGCATATGCAAAAACTGGCATTGGTTTTGGCTTGAACTAAAGTTAGATCGTGTTTTGTAATAAGAAGGACTGAGTCCAGAGTAGTGTCTAAGCGAAGTTAAGTAAGAAAAATGTTCGTCAATTTATGCTGATTTGCAAGCAGATTGAGCACAGAGTTTTTTTTTTTAAGTGAAAACTACTTAAGGCACGTTAGACATTTTTTGAGATGGGAAAAAACAATTGAACTCGCGACACTGTTACCGTTACCGACACCTCTGTGTATAAGTATGTTGTGTATGTACGTACATAGACACATGAATGTTGGCATTTTTTGCGATGGCAAAAAAAAACATTGAACTCGCGAGACTGTTCAAAAAATACACACGTAATTGTTCAAGTTTTTACTTCTGTTGGCACTCCTGGAGTGCCACTGTTTTTTTTTTGAGGTTGGGAAATCATCAAATAACTTCTCACGTTCTGGGCGGAGCGGGAGCGCGTGTCAGACTTTAATTGACTAAAACCCACCCGTGTCCCTTCGGTTGCCTGTGTGCCAGGGGCCACGGTATCTCTTTCGAACAACCCGCACCCCTGGCAGGCATCGGTCCTTGCAGACCCCACCAGTTGGTGCTGACATCTCTTTGAGGCGCGCGTGGAGCACAACGCGCCGTCGACCCGGGCTTGGTCCTTACCGGACAGCAAGGTACCTATTACTCCCTGTCCGCAATCCCGCGCAGCACGGAGCAATCCATAGAGACTGTATGTTGTTGGTGATGAAAAAGAAATATATGCTACTACTGTTCTATCGCAGCAACAATAAATGTTTATAATACCAACCTACTGTTGTCCCAACTTCAGGGAATAGGTCTCTAATACCAGCCTATTAATGGCCCACTAAAGACCTCTTCTGATACAGAGAAGGCATAAACATTGATCATCACGCTCGCTCAAAATGGATGGGCGATTGCAGTCTAATTAAAAGTCTAAGTTTCCTAACGATGTTTTCCTTCACCGATGTCAGTGATGTCCAAGATACACTGAGAAAGTACTTAAAGGTACTAATGTCAGCCTATTAATGGACCACTGTAGAGTAAGTAAAGGCCTCTTCTTAAACGGAGAAGTCACGAACATTGATCATCACGCTTGCTCAAAGCGGATTGTCAGTTTCAGACTACTACTAGCTTTTGCCAGCACGCCCGCGTGGAGGTCGGAAATTATCCCACAGGAACGTTTATTTTATTTTATTTATTTATTTATTTAACCATTTATGCACACACATATAAACAGACAAGAAGAAAGGAACAGAAAAATACGTACAAAGGTAATGCTTATTTGTACAGAAATCTCTTCCAGCACACCTGCGAACGTTCTATCGGCATAAAAAGTATATTATGTGTTAATCCAAGTTATAAACTATCTGTGTGCTAAATTACATCCAATACCGTTCGGCCGTTTTTGCGTGATTGAGTTACAAACAAATATGTAAAAGTAAAAACATTCACATTTATAATGGTTTACTAGCTTCCGCCCGCGGCTTCGCCCGCGTGGAGGTCGGAATTTATTCCACGGGAACGTACTACCGGGGTAAAAAGTATCCGATGTGTTAATCTAGGTTATAATATATCTGTGTGCCAAATTTTATTCAAATCCGTTCAGCCGTTTTTGCTTGATTGAGTAACAAACATCCAAACATCTTCACAAACTTTCACATTTATAATATTAAGTAGGATTCCCATCTCGGCACCCATGAATTTTCCATCCATTTTTTGACGACTGTGTACCTAACAAAGCTTAAGACAGTTTGCCGAGATGGGAATGTTTCGTAGGCATAATTAATATTTTTTTTTTTTTTTTCAAACATACTTTCACATGTATAACATTGGTAGGTTAACTCCAGGTTTTCTGACGATGTTTTCCTTGACCGATGTCAGTGATCATCATCATCATATCGGCCAAAAGACGTCCACTGCTGGACATAAGCCTCCTCCACAAGGGGGGGATTTGCCATAATCGCCACGCTTGGCAGGCGGGTTGGCGATCGCAGTATGGTGGTAAAATGCATAGAGAACGCTGCTGCCCGTTATCTAGTAAGTCCCTTAATCGCCTTCTACGACACCCACGGGAAGAAATGATGGTGCTATTCTTCTACGTCCGGCACCACACGGAACCACATGTCAGCGATGTCTAACATAAACTAAGAAAGTACATAAAGGTAATTTAGTAAAAATTAAAACGTAAATAAAATTGTGGCCTATGATTGTTTCGTTAACAACATGCTAACCACCGCCGGTGATAGCATCAGCGGTTTCAATAAATTTCTTTTATAAATTAATCCGTAGACTTCCGTCTGTGTGGTGGTAAGCCGCAAATTCGAAACCTACCTAAACCTATAGAAACTTTATTGAAACTGCGAGTACTGCCAGGTGGGTTCTATTTGAAATAAGTTGAAATGTTTACCCTCTTTCAGATGAGTTACGTCTACAATAGAGTTGAGAATTGACGTAATAGTGGAGTGATATATGTATGGTCTGTACCAAAAGAGTTTGAAAAAAAGGTAAATCAACCTCTTCTTCAAGTCACATCGTTACACAAACCCTAAAAAAAGAAAAGTACTAACACATTTATCTGTAGGTATTAAGAAAGTTTCAACTTTAAATCTCTTCGCTTTTTCCAACAATTACTGTTTGAATAACATTATTAAATTCTAATTGAAATATCATCGACGAAAATTGAGGTTATAAAATAACCTGAATTACCAAATGAAAATATATTTCAGGCTATTTAAAATTAGAATTTTGGGTTTAAAAATTTAAGTTAAGCATTTTCAGTTTAGTGGCGCTACAAATTGGCAATCACATGTACGTTTTATCCTTTATTTGTTTATATTTTCGTCAGATACTTTTAGGAACAGACCATAATTATGCAGATGCTTCATATACAGAGTATACCTACTGTCTAAAGAGAGTGACTTTACGTGATCATAATCCTGTCCCGGCGGAGTCAGCTATAACTTCAATCGTGTTTTGTTTGAAACATTATATATGATTATGATAAAACTATTATCATAATCATTGTCATCGTCTTCTCTTCTACGTAACATCAACCTGTATAACAATTTAATTTTAATTAAATTTATTTATTTTAAATTGTGTGGTACAGTCTGTTACAGTCAAAAATTATTTTACAATTTAGGGTTAAATCGAATAGAAAGAAAGTACCTAACATAATTGAATCTGGCGTCCTAGCTAGGTTACATGGTAACCTGTAGTAAGGGTTGCCAGCCCAGGTTCCCACAGGAGTACAAACATTATAATAGAGACTGCTTAGGACTATAAGTGTTACAATACGTGTGTGTGTTTTGTGATGTAGCTGTGTATGTATGTGTTCTGTGATGTAGATCACTTATCATCTTGGCTTTAACCACTATAAATGAATATGTACGAAAGAGGTATAATACCTAATCACGCCTGATAGCCACGAAGTGTTCCCAAAGTCCCCGTGGCATAATCAAATACTTGTATCGTTTTTAACTCTTAGCTGCATTCACTGCAACTCATCTTTTACTGGACGATACCCCCCCTGGGTTTCCACAACGTTATTTGCTTGCTATTAGCTTCGTATGATAACTTCTCTTATTGTCTATACATTAGAGTCTATTGTACTTAGCTGTAATCCTAACACCTTATTAGCCGGTTATTATCACTGTTGACTAAAACAACATGATCTTATCTTACAAAGATAGCCTTAAACCGACATAAGCAGTATTTAACGTTAAGATTACACTAAGTTACATCATTATAAACATAATTTTCTAAGAGCCTTAAAACTATATAGGGTCAAATTAAATAATGTAGCAAAACTCCGCAGATCTGACGGGTATCGATATTTAAACATGATGAAACAAAAAACTTGTGGGGTCATCGACCGAATTAACTAGGGCACTTGAAAAACCAGCATATTTTTTTTAAATAATCCTCACAAAATCAAAATCAAAAGTCATTTGTTCAAATTAAGCTGAGAATCAGCACTTTTCGAACGTCACAGACTTGATAAGTATCAATATCTAACACACGATGAAACAAAAGGAAACAGATTTTCTCAACTCATACTTACTTCAGGTAATAAAACTAACAAAGGTCGTTGATCCCCCAAAAACCATCATATCTTTTTAGTTTTTATTTCATCGTGCTTAGATATTGATACTTTTTGATAAGCCAGTCGCCGAAAATGGCCGCCCTTCACTACTGCCTATAGTGCTTTATCTGAATCATATACCTACTTATAATTTCCTAAGTACCAACCAAAAGAAATCTATGCTACTTGGAAATGTGCGTAATCGAATTTTATAAAACTTTTCGAACCTAAATATTGGCTTTGGTCGAGTAAGCCGACTGAAAACCTGCTTAGTAAGATTGGCTAGTTACCTAATCTAATGGAAAACACTTCTAAAGACGCCGCCAACATTATAACTTGGAAGTAATATAGGGACAAACACTAAGGCTATTTAGCTCGCCCAGATTCACCTAAACACTAAGACCTAGAAGGTACAGTTATCGGAAAACGTTTTGCCTTTATTTTAGTTCCAAGAAGGTAACTAAGTTTGTATTTATAGAAGTGAAACCTTTTTGTCTGAAATCGGTGTACCTACCTAACTAATGCCTATTCATTCTTTATTTAAGGCTACAGTACTTCAATGGAACAAAGGAGGTCTTGGACTTTGGTTTTCCAGTCGGTGCCGAGAATAATAAATGTAATATTTATTTATTTACTAGTTTTTTCCAGCGGCTTCGCCCGCGTTGTGGTCCGAAATTATCCCACGGTAACGTACTACCGGGATAAAAAGTATCTTATGTGTTAATCCCGGTTATAAACTATCTGTGTGCTAAATTTCATCAAAATCCGCTCAGCCGTTTTTACTTGAAAGAGTAACAAACATCCATCCATCCATACTTACAAACTTTCGCGTTTATAATATTAGTAAGGAAGTAGGATAGATAGGATTAAAAAGTGCACAAGTAAAAAAAAACCGTACAAAGACGGACTTAATTCCTGAGACCAATATCTTTAAGAAAAAGAGGTTCCTATCTAAGACAGAAAAATTGGTTGCTAAGCAAAACGAAACACCATCATCATCATCACAATCAGCCTATAATAATCCCACTGCTCAGATAGAGGCCTCCTCTCTGTGAGTGGGCTATAATCCACCACGCGGACCCAGTACAGGTTGGTGTATGTCACATGACTTCTAATGTTGATGGTTCTAGGACATGCCGGTTTCCTCACGATGTTTTCCTTTACCGTTTTGAGAGCAGGGGTGATGAAATAATTTACACAAAGTAAAACGCCTATCTGGGTCCGAATCTACGACCTACAACTCGGGTAAGTCGCGGTCGTTAGCACTGGACCACCAGTGCTCGACACTCCTGCTCTTACAAAACAAACACATGACAAAATTTTATATTTTAAATTACTTATAAGGTTTACAAAATTAGCACCATTCGATTTATTTAAATTGCATTTAAGATCGATTTCCTGAGGGAGGCGGCGCACGTGAGTGAGAGGCAGTATATGCGCCCTCACGGCCGTAGTCGCCGCGGGAGAAGCCCTGGGCGTCGGGAATCCCAGGCTGATTCCCGGCCACCGTAGGCGCGGGCTTGCGGACGGCGAGTTATGGGTAGCTCGCTGTCCAGTAAGGACCAAGCCCGGGTCGACGGCGCGTTGTGTTCCACGCGCGCCTCAAAGAGATGTCAGCACCAATAGGTGGGGTCCGCAAGGACCGATGCCTGCCAGGGGTGCGGGTTGTTTGAAAGAGATACCGCGGCCCCTAGCACACAGGCAACTGAGGGAACACGGGTGGGTTTTAGTCAGTAAAAGTCTGACACGCCCTCCCGCTCCACCCAGAGCGGGAGAAGTTATTTGATGATTTCCCATCCAAAAAAAAGAAAAAAAGATCGATTTCCTTAAAGGATATTTTAAAGACTTTACAGGGAAATTATTACTGAACTAATTAACTGCTTCTCCGACACAATGTTTACTCCGCTTAATAACACTGAAATTTGCTATCCCCTTTGCACAATGTGTCGCGATGCAAGATATTATATTTGTTCTCAAAGTATTCAACTAATAATCGCGTCTTCTCTGTTCGCTTTTGTTCGTTTGCGTCCCTTACCCTCGGTACAGCAAATATTTGCTGAGATACTGTATATTGAGATGCGTTGTCTGCTACGTTTAATAACGTGGGAGTTCCCTTAATCAAACACGCTATATATTAATCTACATATTAATGACCTCCCGTATTGTTTAATTAGTACTGCGCTGGAACAACTACTGCTATAATATGTTGATAGTATGGACGATGCTTACGAAATAAATATACTATTTTATACAAGGTGCGATTCTTCCCATGTCATCTTAGCATATTACTTCGACATAGTCACCTTACACATAGTCATAGTCTCCTCTATACATATAGTAAACGGTCTCCCCTGCATTATTTTTATGAATACTGTAACTACATTTTCGTGACCAAAGATGGCCGAGATTAAGCTTACGTTCTGCTAAAAATCGTTGATTACTCTTGTCAAAATCTATATGAAAACATAGTACTCGTAAGGATGTTGCTTAAAATTTTATTTAAGGACGCACCAAGCTTCTGGCTAGAATGTCCGGTTCGCGCGCAAATTTTTGTATTGTCTTCGTATTCATCATCATCGTCATCATTTCAGCCGAAAGACGTCCACTGCTGGACATAGGCCTTCCCCAGGGTCCTCCACTTCGACCGGTCTTGTGCTTCCCACGTCCAGCGGATTCCCGCGGCTTTCACAAGGTCATCGGTCCACCTTATGGGAGGCCTTCCCGCTCTACGTCTTCCGGTACGCGGTCGCCACTTCAGAACTTTTCGGCCCCATCGGCCATCGGTTCTTCGTATTATTCAAACAAATACTTACACATTTCGAAAATGTAAAATCTATAAATTATAGAAAACGTGTAGTTTTGTTAATATGTATTAAAAAACTGATGACGTTCCGTGAAGTATTTACGGCGTACTAAGGGTTTATTTGGTTTCTTAGAAATTACTTTGTTTTTTTTTCTATCGTGGAAACTACAAGCAGGTAATCGTGTTTCTAAAGTGTATGATGTATATAGAGTGAATCCTTTAATATCTTACATTTTAATTGCAAGACTAAAGGTTAAATATTAACGGTGTAGCATGGGATCAAACGAACGCAATTATTTCGCAAATTCCTCGGTGCGCCCTTAAGCCACTGTGCACTACCTACTGTGCAGTTTTATTCCATTCTCTATAAATATCCATAAGCAGGTGCGTATACAAAACTATACAAACAGTATTCATAACAGACACAATACTCACTCGTAAAGTATAAAATTACAGACACAAACACGACCTAACGCTTTATCGCCACAGCTTTATTGGTGCAGTCGTGAGATCTTCGATTTGCGTGCGAGCCGCGGCCGGTCCGGTCTCCCTGACATCCGACTGACGCGCTGATTTACAAGGCAAAAACCTTTTTTGTCTTTCATGACATACGTCACACGATGGAGACGTCCGAACCGATGCGACGATCTGATTTCGGCATCTTTTTAAACCCTTCGTCCGTCCTTTCGCACGTCATGAATCCGCACGTAAGCGGCAGGACATAAGAATGGTAGCTATGTAGAAATAGAATCTATTTTCAATAAATCATTTCAATTCTATTATAGCCTTTGAGTCAACATGAACAAGGTTGAAAGCTTTTCGTTTCACACCAGATTTCTCACCTTGATTGTTTGAAATAGAAGTTAAACTTCACTACAAATCAACTACTACAAGTTCACAAATCTACTTAGTACTATTGTTCAAGTGGAGTGAGATTGAACAATAGGCTGTTTAAATTGCTAGAACATACATTGAAGTGCTTTTCACTTTATACGATTTTTCGCGAAGTTTATAATATTACTGTATATCGGTTGAGGTAGAATTCTAGAACATTAATATTTAAACAAGCTCTCTATGTCTGTTGTTACCATGTGCCACTCGGAATTTGCACTAGTAGTTAATTAATTTATAGTCAAGTGGAGGATGAACTGATTAAGTAAACAATGTCGACGATGCAGTGTTAATTGTGTAGGGTTCGATTATCGGATTGAGATACAATGGTAATTGCCTAGTTGGTACCCATTTACCTACGTGAAGTCCATTCGTGCCTTTAATTAGGTACTGTTTCAATTTTTCTTTTGTTTTATTCTATTCTGCTTAGATATTTGAGTTGATTTTATTTTGTGATCTTATTGGAAGCTTATTGGTTGAAATTATTGGAAATACTTATTAACAAGTTAGGAAAATACTTACTAAAAATAATCGAAGTAATAAGGAAGCATTTCCCGAATAAAGTGTGCACGAATAAACTTTCTTATTTGATCAAGGATGACACAGAGTAAATATTTCATAATAAAGTTGTTCGACAAATGAACATCCAGTTTACATAGTAGTCTAATTTAAAAAGTCCACATAATATTTTTTTCTGTTACGACTACTACTACGGTTAGTAAATGATACTATCAGCAAGAAAAAATATTGTCTCAACATTTTTACTCGGTAAACCAATTAAATAGGAACGTTACGAGACTGCGGTCACTTTGAACTGAATGGCATCGAGATGTGTGTCCGCGGTGCGTTTATTATCTGATATCTCTTAAGTAGTGTCACGTTGAATAAAATCTTTGGCGTGTAGCCGTCGCGGTCGCGGATGAGTGATCTACTTATAAATGGCCACTTATGGCGAGTACAAACAAATTACTAAAAGAACAAGCATTGGCTCCTACTCGATGTTCAACTAAGTAACTAGGGGCCGTGTTCGGACGTTCAAAGGATGTTGCACAATGGTTCCAAACTTTCTGCTTGCAATATCAGGGGGCCGATTCTACTAATTTGCAACGTTACACGTTAAACTGTGTTTCCACAACAGTTCGATTTCGATCGCCGTTCGATAGTTACATAAAAAGTCATTCTACTATTTTATAAGCAAAATGGAAACTAAACTTAAAACGAATTGCAACTGAACTGTAGCGGGAACACAGCGGGTAACCCGCGTTACCAACATGCCAAAATAATATGTTTTATTAATACCAAAAAGAAAAAAGTTGAATCTAAAAATGTTACTAAACACGAATATGTGGCACTAAAAGTATTTTCTATAATTAAAAGACATAATGATCATAATTTTATCATTAACTTTGTCCTATAGTAAACGTCACGCTCATGTTCGATTTTGTTAGTAGAATAGGTTTTGACGTTGTTTCAATCGATCGTTGGCGTAACTAAAACGTAACCGCAGCTGTGTCGCAGCTGGACCGTTGTTCATTTTAGTAGAATGCGAAAACGCTTAAAAGTGGTGATTCGGTTGCGGTTCTATTGCGTTTTTTTAACAAATTTGTTAGTAGAATCGGCCCCCAGAAGGTTAATTATTCTTGTAATTAAAAACGTTCCTATTCTATTCTATTTTTAAAGGTTCTGGCTCCATCAGTAACGTTCGATGATTTTGCCAATGTCAAGGTATGAGAAAGTAATGATTGTAAAATGTTACACAACTATTGATCACTGTTTGTAGCGGTGGCATCCATGGATCCCCATGCTAAAAAGGACAAAACATTTTTGGTTAGTAAATGTTAAACATCACAAAATAAGTTTTAGAACATTCAGTAAATATATAAATAGAAATATCGACTCACAATCTGGTCGCAGTCTCATCTCAGCGACAATCAAACGTCAAGAAGTTGTTGAAAATGTATGGAAACTCGAGGTACTTTTGACAGACTGAGACTGACATCAGACTGTGAACGTTCTTAAAATTACGAGAATTACCCCTCAGATTTGTGAATTTGACAGCATTTCATTTTATTCTATTTTCAAATGATGTGATTTTTTTTTGTTGACAACTGGTTTTTTTTTCCGGGCATTATTCATAATTTTATTCTTTGAATTCTTCCTCATTTTGGGCTCTGCACGGGCTTTTTAATTAGGTTAATAAAACGTCGTTTCGTCACAGAAAGTAATTTTTGTTTATTGATGGTATTTTCCTTATTATTATACTTTCGAGTTTCACTTTTCCAATTAGGTTAATTAAAACCATTTTAAAATGTTTTTGAAGAAGAATTCTGGAGTATGACTCAGCAAAAACCAGCTTCTGCACTTGACTCGGTGGAATGCAGAGCAAAAAGGCTTATAGGTGATAAGACGTCGGTGGCTAGGCTTCACGCAGTCTGTTGCTTGCCTGTTGGTCTTCTACAGACTGTACTTCGTCGAGTGTGCGCAGGAGCTCCACGACCTGATCCTACCATCGCCTTTTTGCTACTGGACCACCAGACGTACTACAGGGTACCATCCCGCCCTTAGTTCATATCCCGACCCGTCGTCATCAGCGCTTTTCCTCCACAGTTATTATGCCCACAGCCAAAGTGCGGAACTCTCTGCCAGCGCCTGTGTTCCTTTCCACATTTAAACTGTCTTCCTTCAAAGCATAGGTTCCTAAGACGTCTATGTAAATACCTTTTTGTTAAATCTAGAAAGTTTTTTTGCGGACATTGTTGAACGGCGCAAAGGGCCATCGGAGTGGAATCCCCAGTCAAGTTTTTGCCTGGTAGCGATTACAGTACGCCGCTCTGGTCTTAGAAGTGGGTTGGGTTACGATTAGCTTTTGTAGCGTTTTTGAAAATACCACTTGCAATTGCCCCTTTGACGTATAAGGGAAAAGTTAAATAAATGTCCATATATGAACACGTTGCAATTGGCTACAATCAACAATAATTGATTCTGATTAATCTTTAACCTACCGACTTGATTGATTTTAAAATAAATACAGCACTTATTAACAAAATACCTATATTAAAAATGTTATTGATTCAGAACTCATCGATCCAACTGAGTAACGACGTCCTTACCCTTGGAGAACTTGTCTTTTATCTGAACATCACATGCAATCGCAATAAAACTGTCAAATGGTATATTCTTGATATAACAGATACGATATCTCCATTAGCTCGCACACCGTCGTCACGACACAAATAAAAAGTTACAATAAAAATACGTATCACGAATTTGAAATAAGTACTACGAGGTTCGTATACGGGTATACTGCAGGCTGTAACGTCGGGAGCTTGGCGTACACGATCATAAATTAAAAGCCATCATATTTGTTTTTCGAACGAGCAAGTAAATAAAATTCCGATCGACAGAGCGTAACTTTGCGCGGTGCGTAATCAACAGTTTTATTCGTCGATTCCGCTGCCTTGATTTCGGCTCCATCCTTGTCGCGGATCGAGCCCGTTCTTCATTTGAATATCTTTCGCTTCGGATTCACTGTTGATGCTGATTAAAACCAACACGTTCAAGATATTTCGTTGGTGCTTTTATTGATTTTATTTCGAACCCTTTCTTTTTATCTCTTGTTTCGTCTGGTTTGTCAATCGTCACTCGCAGACAGGCTAGTTAAAAGTTAAAGTGGAGGTCAGTAATTAACAGGCGAGATCAACAAGCCGCTCAATGCTAATAGGGCCTTTCCACGTCAAAGGGCTAAAAGGCGTTGGAGCGCGTCTGTCCGAATAATGACCCAAGCTGTAGTCCCTCCCTGCCCGGCTGCCGGAGTGCACGCCGCGACCTCGTCCGACCCTCGTCAAACGCTCGATTAGCCTAACGTATATACACTAATTATATTTTTTTACGATTTATTCGTTTCTCAATCTTCAGTCGTTTACATTGACGACGCGTGTATCTCTGGCATCTCACCCACGCGCATCACTATCCAAATTGAGTTTCCATACGTTGCGTGTCAACTTATTTATTGTATGCGACAAAAAGGGATGGTCGTTAATTTTATGGTCTTTGGGTATTTGAGTATCCGTGTCGTCGTTTCGGGTTATGGGGCCTGTGTCTCTAGAGACCGCCGATAATCTTTGGCACGGGCCTAACTCAAGCCGTATATGACAGAGGAACATGACATTTGGGTCCCTAAGTGTTATGAAACGCTAATTAATACGTTATGATGTGAATGATATGGGGAATTGCTGCTGAATCGAATTGTTCAGTGGTAATGGACTGCATTAATATGAAAACTGACAGCACACTTTATTTTAATAATCTTTTAGGGTCTCATTTTATTACAATAAAGGTCCCAGTCATTAACAAAACCTTTTATGGGTTTTATTTTCAGGTTTTGATGTGGTGCCATCATTAATCTCAGTTTCATTCAGATCTTGGTTTACGTTTATTGCTATACAGATAATACTGCCGCGGCGCACTACGATTGTTATGTAATGGAATAGCTAACGAACGACCTACGGTAACACTAATAGTCGAGTCTATTAGTGTGCATTAACTGTAATAGTCATTATTAAACCGACAATAGGAAAATATGACGACATAAATTAAAATGAACAATACTGGATGCTGTTAAAAATCCAACTGTTGTATAAGTAGAGTTTACGATGTCATCCTGTTGGTATTACAATGTAATCCCGTTTGATAAAGTTGACTATAAAGTCTAATAATAAAATTTTAGACCTAATTCGTTTTTTGTGAAAACAAAATTTATTACGCACGGTATGCGAAAAACTCGTAAAACAGACCGCCTGTTATTAAGTGACAAATCGCTGGATTTTGTCGCAGTCGACAGTCATAAAGTCACAATAACGGACAAATTATACGCTGAAAAAGAAATGTTTACTCGACATTAAATTTTAAGCTGCTGGCTCTATTACTTACAAGTAGCATTTGTGCAAAAAATGCACTATATTAAGCCTACCAAACACGCATAATATTCATATAACGCTAAAAACCCTTGAACTCTGACCAAATTGATTATCTTCTTATCAAAATTATTTTCATGTTTAAGGAATAATTGTATTGAGCCTCCTTGGAGATCATCTAATCGTAGGTAACAATATATATTAAAAATAATAGAATTTTAATACCTACCTTAAGTCAATAAACAGGTAACATTCAACTAGTATTTCCTGTGTATTAGGAGGCATTATACGCATAAATCATACACACAACAGTCCATGGCTGAACAAATATCTGTAGGCCATACAAACGTTTGTCTCGATGCGGAATTCGAACCCGCGACCCCGACGCACAAGCTGCATACTGCGCCGCTTTTGTAATTATTATTATCCATTCAATTAATATAAACAAAACAAACATTTATTGTAAAAAAAACTTCTTATGCCTGGTGCTCGCATTCCACAATTCATAATGCTGTATTATGTATTTTCTTGGCTATCAGATACTTGGAACAAAAAGATGCCAAAGTTATTATGACCGAACAAAATCATCCAATGAATTTGTTCTACAATTATATTATCAGAAAACTTGTCTTTGTGTGTTTATAATGGCAATTCGAAGCATGATCGCAACTTAAATAGAATCACGTCGAATTTCATACGGAAATCCCTTTCGAATCAACATAATTAAGTAAAAACTCAAAAAGATCACAAACTGATCAGACACGAACGTCGCTCCACACGAAAAACACTACCCGAAAAATGACTGATTAAAATTTTAATATTTAAATAGTGAATTTACTCCCTGTTTGAATAATTAGCAATCGAATGGACGTCGGAATTCAATTGTTTTGTTTGACAATTCAATTGTTAATTTATCATTCGTATGTCATGTCATCAATTGTTTTCAGTGTACCTGTTTAAAGTTCGAATAATTTTCATTAAGCTTGATTACATATTTTATGTCATGCCTTTTAAGTTTTATTATGTACATTTGACACGACATAACTTTCCGTTCAAAAATATATTATGACTGCAGCTCTCTTCTTTAAATTTATAGACACCATTATTCTTTTTTGCCATATTCATATGAATAAAACACCATATTATAATCATTTTACTCCATGTCTGCGTATTTAAATGCAGCTTGTTCACATTGATCGTGCTCACTAAGCGTTTCGGCCGTCCTTTGTTTTCAGTTTGGCACAATTCGCGAAATATACCTACTTGTACTTTAATTACAGCTATTTGTGTTCACCGCCACGTAAAATTATTCAAATTACGCTTAATTTAATGTTCTTTAAGCAACGAATTGCCGCGTATTTTTTCCCGTCGTCGTGTTAATGGGCCGATTCCCGAATTAAAATCGACAATCGTAAATTTTGCAGTACACAATGTTACATAAACAAAACTTATCTTCAACAGTTACGGCCCGCGTTGAATTATAATTTCATTTCGCGCAAATACTACGTCACACATTTATTTCTTATCTCCCTTGAATTTCATCCGTAAAATGAAATATTTTACCTATCTTTACGATGGCTAAAACAATGCACGATTTTGTTTCATTGGATAGGATACTTTTTTCCTAAATGCTGTGGTGTTCAAAACCCAAAAAAAAGTATTTAAAACTTAGACCATAAAGCAAAAATTCCACACAAGACCACAAAGCCAAATTGCTAAAGCGGTTCTAAAACTGTCGACAATGAGAAGTTCCATAGGGGCGCATGTATGGTACCTATGTACTAACATAACATGCATAACGTGGTTCCGTACGCAGATCCATTGTCATTCCTTTTACTGGATGAGCTTTTTTATTGCAGCAATATTTTTAAGGTAAGGACAGTATCGTGTCTGCCTCGTTAATTTGGAAAAGGATCCGAGAAAAGTAAATAGAAGTTTTGTACATACAAACGCGCAACATGTCAAGGGACTCAATATTCACTGGTGAAATACTATACCACCTTTTTGTCAAACATAGCGAAGTATTTACTCTAATTCAATAAGGCCCACAGCGTGTTCATGGTTTATCCTAAATTACTCGGAGTTAACAGCTAACTCAGGTTTAATCAAATAATTCGTCTGGTGCCACCAAGAGATAGAGGTAAATCTATAGTAATTTTTTTAAATATTTAACCCCCCTCTGTGGCACAGGTAACTCGATAAACTCTAGGTTAGTGTTAGTAATGTCAAAATAAATTGACGTTATGAGGTACAGCTGATAACTTACTTTGTATTTTATTTTGGTCGACGTTGTAGTCAGTGAAAATTTGGTACTGTATAAGCAGAAAGCAGCGTGAAAATACCAAATTATAAAAAAAAACTTTCATATTTTCCCTCATCTGACGATTTCGTCAATACATAAACTAAATCTCCATAGAAACCACATACAATATGAATTCAATTAAATGTTATGTTGTAAAATGCAAAGACTAGAAATTATTATACAGGGTGATTGGAAGATGGGTGCAAAGCTTTAAGGCGAAGATAGTACAGACAATTTAGAACCATTTAAGCCATGGTTGTCTTAGACGAAGTCTTACCAAATATTTTTAACCAAATTTTTAAGTTTTTTTTCGGAAATTCTCAAAATTTAATGTAAACTGCATAATTATGGCCATATTGAATGATAAATGAATTCATTTTTTATTTATTTAATTAAAGTAATGTGTAAGCAATCAAGCAAAACATGTTTTAGGCTTCTGTGTCATTAGACATTTTTTTTACAGACATTTAAAGCTCAGAAAAAATTGTACAATACGTCTTTTAAACCTTATTAAAAAAAAAAAATTGGTAAGACTTCGTCTGAGACAACCATGGCTTAAATGGTTCTAAATTGTCTATACTATCTACACCTTAAAGCTTTGCACCCATCTTCCAATCACCCTGTATATCGTAATGCTGTGTAAAAGAGATGGGTATACAATTTCCGTTCCTTGTTCGTTCATTCATTTTTGGTCGGATAACATATCAGGGCATAGACATTTAAATTCTATTTAATATTTTGACGATTGTACTGCAATGTTCGTAACTTAAAAAAAAACACTAATGTCTGGTTTACTTAACCAGTGTTACTTTTTAGCAGTGCAATGCGTAATAAGAGTTAAAATATTAATTACTTAACTCAGAGTTTACAAACTCTATATTTATGTATTTAACCTGACTACGTGCAAGTGAGCCTAAGATAAATTTCATTTTTCTTTCTGCCATCTAATAAAGCATTTTCATATACAACCTACATAGCTTCAACGACTAAGAACTATAAAAAAAAAACCATTTCAAAAAGCGAAAATTCAAAAAGACCGCTGATAAAACAAACCACATAATAATGGCAGTACACGCAAGTCACATCCAGAGGGTATACGGCACGTACCCACAGCGGTCGCCAGTCGGTTGCCCGAGGCCACCGATTTTCAGAGTATTTTCCATGTGGTAGGGACGCTGCGTCGCGTCGCTATCGCCAATTTTAATTCTACACCCACCCCGATGGCCGCCGGTATCCTAGATTCCACCATACAATTTTACACAAGCAATGAGCTGCAACGCTGAACTTTTGCCATTTAACTCGGATACCGTACGCTTTTGATATTTCACAAAGTTACTCAATCCCTAATGCGATACTCGCGAACTTGTGTGGGATGTATTTAGAATTGTTCAATTGTAACTTCTTCGTTTGTGTGTGTAACCAATGCAAATATGTACCTCATTCGGGGCTATCCATAAATTACGTCACACGTTAAGGTGCGGAGGGGGTCAACGAAATGTGACATTGTGTGACAAGGGACATGGGGAGTCTAAAACTTTGTGACGTCAAATGTTAAAATCTAAATTACTAAAACTCGAAACTTACATTTAAACCAAAAACTTAAATATATTACTAACTCGATCTACATTTATAAGGCCTAAGTAGGTTTAAGTCATCGGCTAGTGCACGTTTGTACACACAGCTACACATCAAGCTATTTCCAGTATAAGCCGCCCTCGCAATGTCTAGAATTTCCGTACAGTGCGAGATCAGCGTGAACTGAAAATGTATAGCTTGATGTGTAGCCGTGTGTACGCTGTGCTACCGCTCCGCGCGTCGTACCTATGTTTGTAAGACTGCTTTTTTCATTTAATTACGTCTAAATATAAAATTTAAATATATGTGACATCACACAGGGGGGGCAGGGGGTTTCATAAGTGTGACCACAAGGACGGGGGGGGGGGTAAAAAACCATAAAATTTGTGTGACTTAATTTATGGATGGTCCCTTCTGAATACTCGCGATCGACAGTTAACATTCGAGATAGAATTCCACGGTACGGTGAACATTATTATCTGTTTTGTAAGGAAGATTACTTTGTACACAAGTACATTGAGTATCTTACATTATTATATAAGTTGAACATATTGAAATACTTGCTTAGCAACATAAATAATTGAAAAAAACATTGTGATATTAAAAATAAAAGGCAACAATATTTCTTTTTGGAAGTCTTCAAGACAATATTTGAATTATTTCCTTGTTCATGAGAAACATCTTAAAAGAAATATAGCCATCTATTTCTCAAGTGTTTCTGCCTAGGGGTAAGCTTTATGTTTGATGAATCGTTCACTCAGTACATTACTCTTTATTCTCTTCATTACTTTGATAAATTACCTCTTTGTATCGTGTGAATTCTCCTCAGTAGATACAAAATCTTGATCGAAATATTTAGCAAGTTTGTCTATGTTTCTGCCGTCAAACGCTATCGTAACATTGTTTAGAGGTGGATTCTCGTTGCCGTCCCTGTTGAACCAACAAATCACGTTGACTGCCAACGTTCCGTGATCGAGATTCACGCTGCTGACATAGATCAACTTGATGTGACAAATACTAGCATGGTACAGCCGAGATTGCCTCTATGGATATTTATGAGAGGGGAAAATAATGTAATGAACACTGGGCTAATAGAGCTCGATGTTTTGGTGAAAACTAAGGTGTTAATAAATTTTTGTGAAAGTCGCAGGTTGTTTTAATCATGCAACTTCTTTTTTCTCTTTCATTTAGCATATACACGATTTGGTGTTCATGTATTGTAGGTAAGCTTATTTTGTGTTTAAATAAATAAATACCTACCTACATCATAATCTGCCTAGCCTTTTCCTGACTGTGTTGGGGTCAGCTTTCAGTCTAACCGCATGCAGCTTAATACCTGTATTACCTATCTACATATGACCATGAAGGAGAGGATTGTCCTGATGTCAGAAGAAAGGTATTTAACTTATACTTTTTCAGATACATAATTCTAAAATCCATAGCAAAAAGTAAAATGTTTTTAGAAAACTTTACTATTTCTCTTTTCAAAACCGACTGACCGTATTAGACATACCTTTATGGTTCTAAAAACACAGCAAAATTTCTCTATCCACCTTCAGATCCCGTAGGAAACTTTATTATTTTTGTCCTTTCAAAACCTATTAGGTAAGCGTATTACCCGTATGTATCTTCCTGGTTCTGACAACACATTACCATTTCCATCCAGTTCAATATCCCGTGCAATCCTTCTCGCGGGCCGTGCGGTGTCACATGCTCCATACGCGCATCAAACCGTGGTAACGACATTAAACGCTACAATGTCAGGGATGCACTCCAGGTGGACGGTAAATTGGGAGCTCTTTCGACCTAACCGACTGCGGTCTCCTTGTTAATTCCGTTTGAAAGCCGATTTTAGGGTTCAGGCTTGAAGGAAACTGTATTAACTGTGTTTAGGAAGGGTATTTGTGTACCTATAGGACGGTGCGGTGTAGGAATTTGATGAACTAGAAAGTGGTGTATTAGGTTAACATAAATAGAAGGTTGGTTGGAGTATAGTATATTGCTAAGTTTCGAGTGATGAAAATGGTGAATAATTTGCAATAGACCTGTGTGTTACCCGTGAATCTGCCAGGGGTGCAGGTTGTGCGAAAAAGATATCGTTGCCCCTGGCACACAGGCAACTGAGGGAACAGGGGTGGGTTTTAGTCAGTAAAAGTCTGACACGCCCTCCTGCTCCACCCAGAGCGGGAGAAGTTATTTGATGATTTACCAACCTCAAAAAAAAAAGCGGTTGATCACGCGTTGCATTCTTAGCAAAGATTTTGATCACTTACGACTAAAAGCAAACACGAGTGACACGACATAAAACATGGTCTGAAACCAGGCATTAGGTATTTGGTTACAGCGTTTTTCATCTTACGAAGCGATGCGCGTTTTACTTGTGGTTACCAATTGTACAAATACCCTGTGAATGCATGAGTAAAAGCAGGAGCTCTCGGTACTGTCCGGACAATGGTGAAGTCGGAAGTGTGTGTGTATGTGTGTGTTACGTGCTGACGGTATCTACGAATCTTCACGCACACATTCACAGCTTGTAGTAGACTTGTTTACCACATGTAAAGCTCGCGTCGCTTTTTGAGATAAAAAAATACTGTATTCAACACCTGTTGGTAAGCCGATTGGGTATAATATAGTGCTAAAAATTTTATTTAGCATCTTAAGAACTATTCCTATAGATTTTACAGAACCCAAAGACTCCAAGCTCCGAAGTGAACTTGGTAATTTTTTTTAAGAAACCGTTCAATATTGTGTTGGGGTAAATTGCCGAGGTAATAACCTGGCGGTTAGTCCAGTTAACGGCTAACAATGTTATTGAAATATTTTTTGTTGCCTTCAGAGCTTTAGATCTTTTCAACCGACATTAACACATAATAAAATCAGTAATAACCTCGGAAACCAAGGCGGTTTTTCGCGGAGAATAAAAAGCTTCTTACAATTATTTCGCTTTGAAGATGACGGCGTGTTCCATATGTGGCTTATTTGTAACAGGTGGAGCTATAAAATTGTGATGATTTTGAAGAGTGTGTGCGTGAAGGTATTTAAAGTTTTACATGTCTCTGTATTTCTTTATTATTTATAATTTTTTGTATAATTTACTTTTTTTGTTAGTTTTAATTTTGCTATCAGATTTGTCGTTCATGTCTTTTCAAGCGTCGTTTTCCTGCATAATTATTTAGTAATGTTGCAATAAATTACAAGTTTAGTTATTACTATTAGGTATAGACTGGTGTTTGATTCATATAATCGTGACAGTAACTTTAGAACAATCAGAGAACATTAAATGGAATTCGATGTTAATATTTAGTACTTAACTCAAACAACTGAAATGTCAATAATTCTAATACGCCGTTATCTAAATAACCTAACAAATTAAACTGTATACCATCGACCGTAATGGCATTCAGGAATAAACATTTAATTTAAACTACATTTAACATCTATTCCCAGCAATGACACCATTGTTGGTGTTGTTGGCTCTGTCTGGCGCACATTTCGCGGTCTCCTTTTATGGTACTTTAGTTTCGGGCAGTTTATTCGTGCTACACGGCTGGCTGTGACAACGAACTAGGCTAATATCGTTAAATGGTACAATGTTGCAAGTGGATGCTGAAAGTAGCCTCCAGTGCATAGAATGATACCTTTGTTAGAATGGACATCTCTTAAACCATGGCTTATCCATGTCTAGCCTGCAGTGTTATGGGTTTGGAATTGGAATTTTGAATATACGTGCTTTAAATTTTCTGGTCATGCAATTCTGTATTTTCCTAGATCTAGCCAAAAACCAAATCATGTCGTAAAAGGCAACATGTATACTCTGTATGTTTTGGTTTATCTAGAAGCCAGAAGCCTGCCAAGTGTTTACTTACTCAGATACGGTGTAAACTTTTACGACGAATTGGAATTTCAGCGTCAGAAGTTTTTGAAAATTTTATGAAAATGACTTATGTGTGAACTTTATTCCACATTTTAAAAGTCCTGAATTTGTGTCCGGTTGATGACAATAAGCTCGCCCCCTATTACATTGAACTTAAACGTAACAGCATGCCCTATTAGCTGTACACGTGAGGACCTAATGACTGCATCAGCTAACGCTATTCGCGTTGCAGAATTTTGGGCCATGCAAATTTAAATAACTATACATGTACTACCAGGGGTGCGGGTTGTTCGAAAAAGATACCGCGGCCCCTGGCACACAGGCAACTGGTTGAACACGGGTGGGCTTTAGTCAGTAAAAGTCTGACACGCCCTCCTGCTCTATCCAGAGCGAGCGGGAGAAGTTATTTGATGATCTCCAACACAAAAAAAAAACAAAAACACATAATTATGTACATGTGCGCCGCCTCCCTCTGAGCATTAGTGCTTTGCAGAAGGAGGTGACATTTATTAGTACAGACGGTATTATAAGGCGATGAAAACATTACAGATGCAAGCCTCAATAAAACATATTGAAACAATTACAACCTCTATACGCAATTTAACTCTACGTTACGGTCTAACATAATGGAGTAAGAAATCCACTTAAAGTTATTAAAACACAATAGTCCGCCGCACTATCAGGCTAATTGAAAACTGCATTGTGAGATCATCGTGTGTGCCCGTTTAATCGGCTAGATACAACTGGACCAACTAGCTCTCGAGACAAAGCGAAGAAAGTTGCTTCAAAGACTTTGTTTACGTATAAGATGCTAGATCTCTTTGAAATACGTTTTAAAGCTAATTCAATTTATAAAAAGTGATTTAGCTTGATTAGTACTTACTGCGCAGGACAAACAGAAAATGAAAAGAAAATGTTTGAAGTTTTCATTACAAAAGAAAAGCTAGCTCTTTACTTATTTATATATATTTTATTGTACAACAGAAAATACATAACAAAAAATACATTTAACACTAAAAATATACATTGGGCTGCCTTATCGCTTTCTGCAATACCTTCAAAGCAACTTTGGAATGGACAGTGATTGCGTGAGCATAAAAACGGGGGTGCAATTGGTGCAAAATATACACCGAGAAATTTTAATGGTTGTTTTTCCGCGGCAGAACAACTTGCCATAAGGAGTACTTTCGAAGCATAGAGTAAAAGTAAAAAAATAAAGTTTTTTTTGTTGTAAACTAATTAAAAAAATATTCATCAACTCGATAAAACACTACTCAATAGTAACACTACAGGTAACTTGTAGGTACTACTCGAATCGCACGCGCCGCCGACAAAGGGAACAGCGATACATAAATGTTCAAAGCAAAATAAACTCTCGCACGTAGTGATTTTCCTCATTTTTTGTTTCTAATATTTTATTTGTTTATGAAACGATTGTATTTCCAAGACAAAACCATTTCGCTGCGGGAAAAATACCATTTAAATTTGACGGTGTAGATACAACCCGTCAATTGTTTTCTTCTTCTTTTTAAATTTTATTGAAATCATTGCCATTATTAATTTCCAGCAGGTGAAAGGAAGACCATATCCTACTTCTACTAATATTATAAGTGTGAAAGTTTGTATTTTTAGATGTTTGGATGTTTGTTACTCAATCACGCAACAACGGCTGAACGGATTTGGATTAAATTTGGCACACAGATAGGTTACAACCTGGATTAATACATGCAAAACTTTTTATTCCGGGAATTACGTTCCCGTGGAATAATTTTCGACCTTCGACCACGCGGGCGAAGCCGCTGTCGAAAGCTAGTCAAGAATAATGGTCAACTTTGACTATAGGACCCAATATGAAACAGCTATAACATAGCGTATATTTTTTAACTTGCGTTCAACATTTAAGACTGAGTCGTTCTTCACTAGATGGTTTTCATATTGCGTCTATGTATGTGTGCTACAGTCAGGTTAATAAACTGCAAGAGTACAAATTGTACAAACTACTATCACGTTGGTATCCTTCGTTTATCACAACTAGAGTAGCTCGTTTGCCCTGTAACTTTTTACACCCTGCGAGAAATCATTACCAATTAGTTCGAGACGTGTATTTACTTCATTCCATATTTAGGTTTATGGATGTGGATATTTTTATAATGGCCGTAAAACTAACCGTCAGTTCTGTGATCAAAAGCCCCTCGTTATGTTGTTCACGGTGTACTTCTGAAGATATTGGTATTATTGGATCTGCTCGTGTCGTGTTGGCCAATGTTGGCCATTATTGTGTCTAGAGCGATGATGCGATAGATGAACGCCACAAGAGCTGATTTACAGCCCTAAAATAGAGCAAGCCTTTGTTTTTGGGATATAACAAATATTGATTAGAAAAGTCATCAAAGGCATTGCTACTAAACTAAGTAATACTTCAGGTTTCCTCAAAGAAGATTATCGAGTTATCGCAACATTTTGTTTTGTTACAGTTCGTAATGGCTACTCGTGTGTGCCTGTGGCTTTGGCTGATAGCCTGGACATCAGGCTGGGTACAGCTGTCACTGACATCCAGTATGGTGGACCTGGAGTCACTGTGAAGGCTGTCAGCACCAGGAATCCAAGTCAGCCGCAAACGTTCAAAGGTAAGAGATCAAAGTTTTTGTGATTTTTTGGAGTCCTTTTTATGTATTTTTGGTAAGACAGGTAAACTTAATAGGTACAGCGAATTTCTATAAAACAGTTAGGTAAATTTTATCTGATACCTTTATTAAAAAGTTCCTGTGTTGTACACGTACTGCAAAATTGTGTGCCGTAACAAGCGAACAATGGGAAAAAAGCATTCTCTATCGATTGTAGCCGGCGGCACACATCCATATTGCGTTAGCGTCCGCATTTTCTGTTCCAAATAGAAAAATCAAATTCATGTGGCCTTAATATTAAGAAAGTACCGTTTGCGAAAAAAAAAAAACAAAGCGGGAGATAATGGGCGTTATAAGAAAAATCCACAACGCCGTCGGCCTGGCTCCTTGTCATTTCTTTGTCGTGGAATGATTTGCAATTCTAACGCGTTAATTTTACTTTGACGAGGCGCAAAAATACGGTCGGGCCCGTGTTGACCCGGCGGTCTGTGTTCTCTCCCCCCTCTTCACCACAACACCCCCGGTCGCCCAGCCGGAGGCTCTTCCGCCACATTTGCATACAGGCGGAGTCTATCGTAGACGAGGCAGTTAGATGTTTAAGAGGCGGTGCTATGCTGTATCTATTTCTGGCTTGTATTAACACTTCGCCAAACTCCTAAGTTATAACAATAGAATTGCTACACAAAAGATATTGACACCTATGTCATTGTCAATTTTTCACACGGATGTGATAAGTGCTGCTTTGTTGAAATGAAACGTTATTTATACGCTTTGTATTATTTTCTAGACAAAGCAATAAAATATTCGCAATGATAGACTATAATGTTAAAGATCTACAAATAATCCGCTTTGAAAAGGTACAAATTAATATTGTGAGAAATATCAAACTTAAAAGCTAAAAATCAACAAATAAAAAATAATCCGATCACTTCACATTTGACCGACTTTGGTCTCATTATCCTTTTCCGGTCATGGTCGTCCCTTAAGCTCAAACAGATAACATAGATATCAAACACTGGTTTTGATATATTTTCCCTTATCCTTGGTTATCGTTTACAGAGTAGGTATTGTGAACGAGATGTTCGTCCGTCTCTTTGTTAGTCCCTGAGGCCTCAGTACCGAACTTGCTCTTAAAAGCTTTAGCGCCGAGTACATATTGAGGAAAACTATAAGGTTTGATGTTAACATCACTACGTAATATAAAACAAAGCCCTTTGTCGCGTTTGTCTTCCTTGTCTCTAATCTCGACCTTTCAAAATAATAAATATTTTCCGGTTGGCATCAATTTTACCTAGTTATTTATTTATGATTTTTACCTTTTCAGTCCCAATATTCGACAAAAGCTTCTCAATATAGACCAATTCTGTCTGTCTGTACCTCATCCCACCAGCCCAGCCCAGGTCCATTACATTCACGATGACGTAAGATTTTTTAACTAGATGGTAATTTTTCCAATGAGGTCTTAAAAGAAATGCCGTCAGGATGAAAAATCGTGCCAAAAAGAATACGCATTATTACACATTTTTTCCCTCGGCAAAACTATCGAAAAAAAAAATCATCCCCGTAAAAAGGAAACGTATTAGGTTGTTCCATGCTTTTCATTAACGGGCCACGGAAAGTCGGTTCTGAACTCCAGTTTGTCATGTTGTGACATCTCCACATCAAAGATTTTCACGTAAAACTTACGTCACGACTAACACAATAAATAAGGAAGTTCGTATGTATGTCCGTTTATTGCAGGAATTCCTAAACTTTGTACAGTGGATGTTTATGTCTCGGAAAAGGACATTGGCTACTGTTATCTTGTTCTGCTAAACTTTATCGGCATTTTCTTTGCCGAAACGTGACTGAGTAACAAACAAATGCTTTCCGAACTCGCGTATATTTCTAGGATTGTTGTTACATAGCCAATGAAGCCACAAAAATAAATGTATTAGTATGTATGTTTGCAAACTCTTGGTAAAACTTTTCTATTTTTTTTGTGGAAAATGCGTCGGTATCTGCTTAGCCTTTTGCAACTATGTTTATTTATACATATATAGCGCCATATGGAGCGCCTGCCTTTCTGACTTCCTTAACCCAGTCAATGCGTAACACGTTAGGTACCCCTTGGCAAAACTGGTTGTCAAACTTTCAGACTTCTGACTACCCGTAACGACTGTCAAATATCTACAAATGATAGCCGGACCTTAACGTGCTTTCCGAGGCACGGTGGGGTCTGTATGTAATAGATGGTCACCCATCCACGGTCCGACCTCGGAAAGTGTTGCTTAACCTTGAAGATCGACTTGTGTAGCCGTTATAATATAGCCACAAACTTTTAAAAAGAAAACGCATACCCATATCCCAAAAAAGTATGAAGAAAAATGTATTAAACACCACCGAAGACGGTTTGAGTCCAATGCAGGTGCAATAAAATCTCGCAGATATGTAATTATCTTATCGGCGAGATTTTGTTAAACCTATTTTAAGAACTGCAACAGAAAACGAAGTATTTTTCCATTAAACTTTCATCGATTTGCAATCTAAATCGCAACACAATCCTTTTACAGGAAGAATCAATTGAAGAAACCTTTTCTAGTCAGGTCAAACAGATACTACGTGTGTTCGATATAAGGAAATCTTTATTTAGCATTTTACAGGCTTTGTTGGGGTTAAACCTTACCTTTCACAGTGATTGGTTCCACCCTACAACCCCTTTCATTTGACTGGAATGTAATATGGTATACCTTTGAGAATTGCTGGTATTTTGTATTCGTATTTATAGGTGTTTTGGTTCGAAATAGGTATAAAAGTCAAATATGAAGAAATAAAATCCTTTATAGAAATTACAGTGTGGAACGAACAAACTAATACACACAAAATTTCAAGAACCTTACGTAACGTTTAGGTACCTAATACTTTGAAATTAAAGTTTGTTTTTAAACGACTCAAAAAAGAGGTTTTTCATTCCCAACTATGTTGAGGTTGGCTTCCAGTCTACCCGGATGCAGCTGGAAATCTGATTCTCGATTCGGTTGTATTTTTTTAAATCTTCATACGTAGGTACTAATTTGATAGGTGTAATGTGCAACTCCTCCTTTCGTCTGTTAAGCAAGCTCATTGAGTTTGATAACAATAGAAAAGTTATTGTGTTAATTACTTGACAGTTGAGATTTTATGTACTAAAAAACAAAGACAAAATACTTGAAATGTCAGATTAGTCTCTGGAATTTGAAAAAACGAACCATAGTTTGCCTTTAATGGTATAAAATATCTCATCAATTGAATTTGAATAATATTTTGCATTACTTACAACCGGACCATTATTTCTATTGGACGGTTGCAAGTTTCGAACATCTCAATAGAGTTTATAATTGAAGCTGTCACTTTATGTACATTTTCATGTTCAACAGTTATGTATTAACGTGCTGTTAAAATAAAACATAACAATGCAATAATATTCATCAAACGATAGGTACTTATTATGAGGACAATTATAAAATAAAACAAATTGGCAAGCTCGTAAACTACACGACGCAACTGCCTCTTATATTGTAGGCAAGGAAAATTAGTGCTTGCTCTGGTAGTCCTAGATTGAGTAAACCAGCCATACTCAAAGTGTGCTCCACGGAGCCCTAGGCTTCGTAAAGCCTACTGAGGTTTTACAAAGCCCTAGGCTCCGGAAAAATAAAATTGTTGTGGTCCTTAGTTACTCTGTGACCTAAGTATGTATTAAGGTTGAAGCGTAAAATCCATCTAAATATCCAAAACAAATAAAGTCAAACTATCAAAATCAGTTAACTAATGGGATACATTAGACGACAAAACTGTGAACATTCCACTTTGTCCCACTAGTGGGACAGATTAGTGAGTGTACGACTAACCACCGACAGACACTACGCCGACAGACTGAACACCGACAAGACTTTACTTCGACGGGACTCTTCGCCGACAGGATTCTTCGCCGAGAGTCCTGTCGGCGAAGAGTCCCGTCGTAGTAAAGTCTTGTCGGCGTTTAGTCGTACACTGCAGATTAGTGGGGCAAGGGGAATAATCCATAAAACCAGTTTTTGATCCTCTTAGGGCTCGGTCAAATATTTCATTTACCGTCGCCAAAAAAGTTCGGGTACCACTGGAGTAAACTAATTATAAATATTTGCACCAATTAAATCTTTGAACCGCTAACTTCATAACTAGACAAGTTATGTCCATAATTACGTTTTCAAACATCCGTATTCCAAAAGGTTAGTGCTTAACCGTGTGAGTACAAAACGAAAACCAGTGTCTACAATTAGATTGATGTTGTTGGCCTTCAGTGAAGAGAAACACTAAAATTGTAAAAGCGTGGTAACAAGCAAATTTTTAGGTATTTGACAGCGATGCGTTGAATCAAAGATAAAAGCAATTTTGCAGTTTTAATTATATTTAAAAATTAATGCACGGCTAGGGCAAAATATTTTTTGATATTTCTTTAATTGATTGGATTCCCTTTATTATCATTACATAAAATATAATAGTTTACGCTAAAAAAAAATGAGAATTATGTGGCTAAAAATATTTATTTGAGCTCCGTTTTACATCAATATTTTATTTTATTGAAAGATTTTTAATGAGTCTTTTCTTTGAATATTTAACAATATAGGTACAAAAAATGTATCTAGCTTGTAATATGTACCAATACGCCTAACGTCGTGACAAAAAACTGAGTGTTTTAGACTTAATTAAGTATATAAAATAGTAGCGAAGATTTTTTGTCCGTTTGCTTGTTTGTCTGGATTGACGTTCCCCGGTTTGGCGCAAAGACGGCTGAATGGATTTGGCTGAAATTTGGCACACAGATAATTTATAGCCTGAATTAAAAACAGGACGTTAACGTAGAATATTTTCTGACATCCACCCGACGATGTCGCGGGAAGAAGCTTGTTGTTAATTCGCAGCGAGCAAGGGTGGTGAAGTGGTGATCAATGCTCGTTCTTTCTAAGTATGAAATGAGGTCTTAGACCTGCAGTGTGACCTACAATCACAGATTTATAAGCGTACCCATTCTCTTTACTATACCATAATACATTTACAGGTGACGTGGTACTTTGTACATTGCCTCTGGGCGTGCTGAAGGTGGCTGTGGCGAACAGTGGACAAAGCCAACAGAACTTCGTCAAGTTCGATCCGCCGCTACCGGATTGGAAGGTATGGAATTCTCCTCATTGTTATTTCAACATATAAAATATTACACATATTGAAACCTAGATTTTCCCCAAGGGTTATTGGAGAATTGAGGCCAGCGCTAGATTTAATATTTTATAACTTTAGGGTTGTATTATTGTACTAAGACGGCAGCAATATCCAAAATCGGCTTGGTAATACCGGGTGATGTGAAATAAAAAAAGAGTCAACCATTTTCTACCAGTGAATACCAAAAGGGCGGATACGAGGATTACAAAAGCATCATCGTATATTCTAGCAACAAACTGGGACCACCAATCCGCCTGCCAAACGACTACGCTTGGCAAGCGGACCACGCACAAATAGGTCACAGGTCATACCAGAAACGTATTTCGATCATTGACAATAAACATATCAATGGCTTTGTTTGTTGTGCATCTACAGTCTACACACATTCGACACAACGTGAATGTAACTGCCCCGTTGGTCTCGTGGTCACAAGCGCGACTGCTGAGTGTGAGGTCTTGGGTTCGATTCCTAGGTCGGGCAAAGTGTTATTAGATTTTTCTATTATGATTTTTTTAGTAACAACCCGAAGTTTGGGAGTTGGCGGTGTGATACTGCCGTGTCCGTGCCGTGCCCCGTAAACGGTAAGCCGTTGGTCCTGCGCCAGATCTCTCTTCGGTCGTGACGGATTGCGTGCTGTCTCATCGGAGTATGAGAGTGAGAGAAAAGAGAGTGAACCTGTGTCTACACACACAGTTGTGCACTATAATACCTCCTGCACCTAAAGCTTCTGTTCAGTTTTGCCACCATGGCTGAAATACGGTTATGAGGACTATTACAACGTAAATAACATACAATGTAGCGCTAAAATATTAGCTAAGGATGTCCTACTTCATGAGTATATTTTGTTTCAGATAGCAGCTATCAAACGACTCGGCTACGGGAACCTTAACAAAGTAGTTCTATGCTTCGAACGAACGTTCTGGGACCCCAGTGCAAATCTCTTCGGCCATGTTGGAACGACCACCGCAAGCAGAGGTTTGATATTAACAAGTTAATTCAATTCTACCACCATGTTATGGACGGAATTATGTCTTAGGGACCTGGTCCACTGACGATTTCGCCCGTAGCTAATACAGCAGCAATTCTTTGTAATATGGACATGACTGAAGGCTGAAACAAATGCAGGCAGTTCAAGGTTCTAAAATGTGTAACTCAAATAAAGCCCATTATGACAGTAGTTGGTTCAAAATCGTTTACTGAGTTGATTTCAGTTATTTAGAAAATAGGTTATTTTTATCCCAAATGTAATTCAAATAACGTTAATGACAGTCAAACTTCCACTGTACAGTCAAAACAAACCAAAATAACGAAGTATCTACTACGATTGCCCCTAATATGAGTGCGATTGTGTGTGTGTGCATAGATTTGTAATGTGACCAAAAAATTCTTCCACAATCAGTATAACTAATTGAATAAATGAACAATTATTTATAAATTGGTAGTTAAAATTCAGACGATTATAACATAATATTATAATAGAGGTGTTTTGTGATGTGCGTTAATTTCGGGACATGACATGGTAAGGCACGACAACAATCAAAAACGCAGTTAATGCCAACACAGTTACTGTTGTGCCAGGAGCCTTCGAAGATACGCCATTTTACGACTGCCATTCGTTATCTTTGTATCACTCTGCACAGATTAGTTTGCAGAGCAGCTAATTGAATTTACTATCACGACCACTACTATCCTCATGTCCGAGTTGCGATAGTCCGTTTCATCGAGATGGTCCTTTAAGGGGTGCCCACACTTATCGATGCGGCATCGGCTTGAGCTGGTCTGAATGTGCTTTACGACCATGCAATAAAAGCGAATAGTCCGACGCGGTATCGAGTCGGGTTGTCCGAACTGAAATGAGATGAATAACGTCTTTTAACCCGACTACGGCGATGCAAAGAGGGTTATGATTTTGATCTGTAAGCATGTATGTATGTGCGAATGTATTTTTGTATGTGAGTAGGTACATATGAATTTATTTTCATCTGTTCCCCTCATAACTTCTATACTATTCATCATAGTATGACAAATGAGGTATCGTTGGAAGCGCCTTGAGTGTCCGCTGGTCATGTGACGTCAAATTAATGAATATGGCGCCCTCTATAGGACATACATATAGTGATGACTCAAACAACAAACAAAACTTTCTAACAGTAGTAAGCGATCATAAGTTTTAAGGCAAAGTGGCATACGGCAACGGCTTTAGATGAGAATATTTTCTGTTCCATACTTTTTAGAGCGTTATTTTGCAGTAATCAGGTTTTATATAAATATCCGCATAAATATCTTTCTGACCGGCTCAAGCCGATCCCGCGTCGATAAGTGTAGTCACTCTCTTAAAAAACCATCTCGATCGAACAGACTATCGCAATTAGATGAGTGTGTCCACTCCCTTAGTTAGTGTGCGTTGCGCAGACGTGATACTTCATGATAGTGTTCGATTTACATGAATATCCAACGTTGGTTCATATTTCAGGACGGGCTGCAAGTTTATTCCATCAATATTAATACACGGCCGCTCTGAATCACCGCCAATCAATTGGCTGATGCTTGCGTTAGAGGGGGCTTATAAAGTTATGTACATTTTATATGTGATGGTGTTTTAAGTGCCCTTATGTTTCTGTCTGATATAATTAGCAGAATGATTGGTTGTCTGCGATTGGGTATTAAGAACTTGAACCTGTGCTATCAATTAAATCACCGAGAGAACAACAATACCCAGTATTTTCTGGTTTATAAAGGTACTTCGGTACTTATTTTCAGAAACCCTTTTGCTAACAACGACCTTTCATGTATTATCACAATTTATTGGGTACTGGCTTCCGCCCGCAGCTTTGCCCGCGTGGTATGTCGATAAAAGTACCTCAGGGTTCAAATTATCCCCATACCAAATTTAATCAAAATGTGCCCAGCCGTTCCGGAGATTCCCCCTACTATCTCTTTATAATAATTATTAGTAGAAATATATGAAACTTGTTTTTGTTTTCTGTAATATCTTTATAAATTTTCTATTTCTGAACATTGATTATACTTAATCCATGTTTCGCAAATCAGAATCCAATATTTTCTTTTTAAATGTCTTCTTACTTTAGGTCTTTTCTTTAAAACATTTTTAACGTTCGCTCAAATTATTACAGCTCCCACAACACCGCAATATATAATAGTAAAACCTTTTTTTACCCGGAGCGCGGTAACGAAATCATGAATTATATTCAGGTGTAAATAGTGTAGAGCGTAGTAACGTCGGTGGCGGCGATAACGAATTAAAAACTGAATAATTTAACGCTACTGAGGAACCCTGAGGGCGCCGCTTGCAATAAATCACAGCAACGAGCCAAGACACGGTTTTTCACGTTATGCTTTAGTACACCTCCTTAGCTCTTTGTTGTATACTCTACTAACTTCATTAAGCGCGTTTGCTCTGGGAATGCCGGAACAATGTATCGCGAGTGATTTTTTTTTAAATCGTGGCCAATTTAACGTTTTCGGTTCGTGTAGCGTTTAAGGATAGCTATCTGATGTGCTTGTATCTTTAAAGAGTTATGTGAGAATCCTCACCCACCGTATTTTTTCTTATATATCAGACGATCTGAATTCGTTCCAATAATTCGGAGTACTTTAGATTACGATCTACGTTGTTTCTACAAATGTTAAACATACATTGGGAATAACAAATGTATGTATTGTACTGTTAATATTTACTGAACTGAAATCAATTCATTGCACGTTTGACGTTCTCTTTAACAATACCGTGACTTTACCTATACTATTGTGGGCTGGCGGTCCCCACAAGAATGTTTTGTTCATAATAATTATGAACTATACTGGAGACTGGCTTTGAACCTCGATTCAAACTCGCATTAATTAATCGTGTGTCCTCAAGGCTAGAACTTGTGAACGATTGTTGTAATGAAGGTATAACAAATTTGATTAGTCCGTAACATATTGAATTGAACGTAAAATAAAGGACCAACAGTATTAATTATCGCTTTAGTACAAACAGACTTAGTAACAAGCCAATTTGTAAGAACAAAATGGAGAATTCGCTACAGCCCGAATGCATAATTGAATTCTAATTCTGGAACTTTTTTTGTCGTAGGGGAGTTGTTCCTTTTCTGGAACCTGTACAGCGCTCCAGTACTTTTAGCCTTAGTGGCAGGAGAAGCAGCTGCTGTCATGGAAAATGTCACCGATGACGTCATAGTCGGCAGATGCATCGCTGTGCTGAAGAGCATATTTGGCCATGCCGCTGTACCCCAGCCCAAGGAATGCGTGGTGACCAGGTAAGGAATATAAAGGTGTAGTAAGCACTAATTTTAGACACGATCTGCAATACGATAAGTTGACCAAAGGGTCTGATTCAATCTACTGATGCATGGAGTCCTCGACCCAATTTACCCAGAGATGGACACACCGATTTGCTGGAAACCTATCAGATCGGGTGTGTAGGTTGATTTATAGCTGTTTCTGTATTAATAATGAACTTTCGTCACACCTTGCTTTGCAATAATTATCTTGCGCAAAACTGGCCAGTTTGGAAATTAAGGATATTTTTCCAGCAATCCAATGTTTTAGGCTGGCAATAGTTTTTTTTTTGGGTGGAAATCATAAAACAACTTCTCCCGCTCTAGGTGGAGCAGGAGGGCGTGTCAGACTTTCACTGACTAAAACCTACCCGTGTTCCCTCAGTTGCCTGTGTGCCTGGGTTTACACCACTTTTAATACATATTATGTTGTTCTTAGGGACTTCTCATGTTGTGTTTACAAAACGAATAGATTTTAAATTAACATATTTTTATATATTTCTGTAATAGATGGCGTGCGGACCCATTCGCTCGAGGCTCATACAGTTTCGTGGCTGTTGGTTCTTCTGGAACTGACTATGATCTGTTGGCTGCCCCCGTTCCAGGCGCTCCAGGAGAGAATAGACTGTTCTTCGCTGGTAAGGACTTATGTAAAACATATCCTGTTAAACATTGATCTACTATCTCAACCGCTCATCGCTGAAATTCAATAACACTAGATCGACATTTGACCAATGTTAACACTTTTTAACCGACTTCAAAAAGAAGGAGGTTATCAATTCGACATGTTATTTATTTATTTTTTTATGTATGTTCGGGGTGTATAACTCTGTCATATATAGACGGATTTGCAAAATATTTCTTTTTGTTCCAAATGGGTTTAATCCGAAAAGGTCCCATTTAAATTTCATATAGATCTTATGATGAGTTGCGGAGACAGACGACGAAACTCTTCAAAAAATGACAGCAAATCAACTGCGATTGCTGCTATCGCATAAATAGGTATGCATTGTTTTGACCCCAAGGATGATGAAATTTCGAATTGGTGTGGGGTAGGTAGGTACTATAACTAAAAAGTGAAAACTAAAAACTTTTTCCAAAAAAAAAACAATCGACTTCCGAAAAAACACTACAAAGTGAAAAATTACTTTAATTTCGCAAGGCGGTGACAAAAAATTTAAATAGGTACATATCCAAAGTCACCGACCTCTGAAATTAAAGTATTTTTATAAATTAAAGAATTAAAGTCGGTTGTATTGTGTTAAAAAAAACCGGTGTCCAGCGCTTGATACGAATAAAGCAGCTGTGAATTTGTCTATCGAATCATCACTGAATTCTAAGCTGACTGAGATACTCAACAAGTATAAATCAGGCTTTACTGCTGGACATAGGTATATAGGTACCTCTTCTACATAGAGGTATACCTACCTCTCGCCGTAGTCATCTAAGACCTGATCCTTTCCCCGCCATGTATCTTGACTTGACCGAGGTTTATGGTTTGCCATATCGTTGTTTCGGTGTTAATGGCTAATTAGAACCTCATCTCAGAAACGCCACTGATGCAGTTATTAACGCCGACAGTTATGACCTAACTGTACAAATTGCAAAATCCAAATAAAACTAAGGAAGACCATGGACGCTATATAGTAACGTAGTGCACTGTGCTTTTCAGCCATTTAGATTGACATATTGGGAGCCTGGATATTGCACGCTGCCCCTTGACACGTCAATAAATCCTGAATCCTCCTGTTTCTACCTTTCCCTTCCATCCGGAAACACGGGACGAAAAAAAATTGAGTCGCCCCTCTCACATGGGACCTAATAACGACTTCGGTGGAACGTTACACCTCTAACCCTACGGTAGTCACAAGCGTGACGGTTATGTACGCTTTATGTTATGTGAAACACCTCACATAGATTTGTGTGTGATTCTTGTGTGTTGGCTTGGGAATATAAAACAAACGTGAATCTCGAAGTCTCGTCTCGTATTTATGGCATTTCGAAAAGGTATCACAAGTCGACCGTTTTTATTTGGATTGTTTTCTGTCTGCTTTTTGATGGTGTAGCTAAATTGTAGTTTTTTTTTATACGTTTAGTAAGGAAGGTAGCCTGTTTCGTTAAGGAATCATTTATTTCCTAGGACGTGTACAAAATAGGTAAAAATCATTGTCTACACCAATCAGATAGTGACCTTTTCTATTTAATGATAATGTTTCTCTCTTAAAACTTTTTCGAGACAGATCTGTGTCGGGATCCTACCGTTTTACCAAAATTATTTTGACAAAATTTAATTATCCAAACAAATTTTAGCAACTTTTTTTGTACCAATGCAATATTTGGAATGATTTTAGTACGCACATTTTCATTTGGTCAAATTTTTACTCGGCAGAATATTACCAAGGATGATTTATCCCGCCAAAAACATTTTCATGAAAAATGTTGCCAAGACGAGACCAGACTCGCACTGTCAAAACTTATCAGATCTCATGTAGAGCCAAGCTTCTAACTCTACAAGGCCTAACTTCACAAATTCTACACCTTAGTCAAAATATGTGACTTGGCCATTTCGCTACATTCACATGGGCGTAAGGTGAAAAATTTATCCACTATTCATTTCTTTTTCTGTTATGAATTTCTTGTAGTATAAGAGCTATGCAATTAAAACTTGATTAGTTCGCTATTGACAATATATCCCGAGAATTTTGTTTTATCTGGTATAATCCAAACCCAAGTTATAAGGGTTCAAAAAAACGACGAAGCGCTTCGAGAAACGGTTGGTAGTGCCCTTGCACTCCGGTTGGCTCGTCTTGGCGGAGGCACTGCCGCCGTGCCCCCAGATTATAGCAAACAATCTTTATACAATAAACATTCAGTCAAATGATTTGTTAAGAAACAGCAAGGTTAGGTTACCACTGTGACCACACAACAACATATTTTTGAATGTAAAACCAGAAACTACTACCAGAATCTTAATATTAATATTCATTATTATCTGTTTAGAATTTGTCCCAAGTGGAAAAAACAGCCTTGAAATAATACGTCGTTGTTGACTGAATAGAAATGGTAAATTGAAAACTGACGATACTAAATATTTGGCTTATTTTATTTTGCGTAAAATATGATAAACCAACTGAAATATTTGACTACATTCAAATTGGTAAAAGTACTAGTTGGTAAACAAGTTATTGTTTAATCGTTCACTTGCCAAACATTAGGTTTGCGTTACAATTGTTTGGGAATAATTTATTTGCTAAGTAATAATTTGGCAAATGAAATTATGCGGAAAATTGTTTGGGAAGTGATAATTTGTCAATATTTTTTTTGATGAAATAAGGCTAACACATCCGTCTCATTTCGACGAGACTTGTATCTAAGTCATAGCAGCCGCACAGGTCAATCGATCTGGTTAAGCTACGCTTGCCGCGGTTGGTCTACCATCTTTACATACCAAGAACCCTCCTGCCATTGGTCCTGACTGTCATTCGTGGTTACCAAGGGGTATCGTATTACCCAGTGACTAGGTTGTGGAGGTCAGATAGGCAGTCGATCCATGTAAAATACTGGTATTTAACTGCAACCGTTAAGACTGGAAGCCGACCCCAACAAAGTTAGGAAAAGGCTAGGCAGATGATGAGATCTGCGTCATTTCGTACGCATTAACAATTTTTTTTCTGTCTGCTTAGGTGAACACACAATGCGGAACTATCCAGCGACGGTTCACGGCGCGTTCCTGTCAGGGCTTCGTGAAGCTGGTCGACTGGCGGACCTCCTCATGCCGCAGCCACCAATCACGAATGCCAGCGTTGCTGCAGCAACCGCAGCAGCAAATGCTGCAGCCAATCAAACGTCTTAGCCTAAGCGTAATTTTTTGTTCACTTCAGCGAAGATGCTGATAGAGAATTTTGTTCCTTAGGTAGTTGACTTTTGCTATACCTATGTATTGTTTTATTTCTTCAAAATTAGACACATAAGTAGTGTTTAGAAGAAGTTCTTGACTTATATTTACCTACTTATATCTAAAATAATAGTAGGTACAGTTTTAGAATTTAAATTAAATGGCTGCCAAGATGAAGTCGAAGAAACATAATTTTTTTGTATCTCACTATTCGCAATAAGTTTTTCCTTTTTGCCTTTAAAAAATACCTCATTTTTAAAATTAAATATCTAAGGAAGGAACGTTAAATAATTCAATTTAGATAGCAATATTATTGTTATTTTTTCATCGTTGTATAGAGATCTTGATAAAGACCCGGTACACGATTTGTGAGTTGTGACTAATTCAGTTTCAATACTTTGAAACTTAGGATAAGTTTTTTCGTTACTATATAGATATTAGAGCAAGGTACAAATATTGAACTAAACTACCGGCTTAGAATGTATTATTGTTCGATTGACGGATTTAATAATTTACATTTTTGGGAAAATCATCAAATATTTTAATGGCTGTGTCCTATTCGAGGGAAAACACATAAGTTTAATTTACTATAGAAATCAAAACCTACTTATAAAAGAGAGCCTTTATAGCCTAGTTTCGTAATACATTCTAAACTAAACACCAATTTTGACACATTTTACTTCTGGCATTTTACTTCTCAAGTATAAAAATAGGTAGTAAGGTTTGATATCTGCGCTATTAAATCTTAAGTTTGCATAAGACAATGACCGCTAGATAAAATAAAAACATTGTGTGTTCAATTTGTAACGAAAGCAAAAATAAATATTTATATTCCATAGAACTAATTAAATAGACTGAAAATATTTTTGCAATACAACGTTATCAATTTATAGTAATCCCTAGGTACTGCATTTATAAAGTAACTGAAAAGCCGTTACAAAAAAAGCCGACGACCAAATATGGAATAACACAACCGGCTTTTTAAATAAAATGGCTTTATGTGATGTTGCTGGATTAAAATTGAATTTGTGCAGGGTGAAATTCTATTATTCTACCTTTTTGATTCACTATTTATGAAACAGAATTCATTTCTATAATAAATACTTTGACAATGCATTCTAAAAGGTGAATACTTCAATTTCACCCCTTTTAATATTCATGAGAATTAACTCAAGTGTCTTATTTTAATAGCGTTTGAATAGTTTTGTAACAATAAAACGTTTCAAAAAGTTTTTGCTGTCGTTTCGGTCCCAGTTTAATAGCCCATTGATTGCTCAAATTATATAACAAAAAGTTACACAATATACCCCGAAATTATCGGGATCGATACAAAAGGTCTTCTTTATAAAGGCATTAATTGGACGATTTGATACTTTAAACAAATACACCTGCCTCCATAAAAGACGGGAGGCACCTGTTTGACTTTGTTCCTAGTAAAGATAGTCATCTCTTTCACACCTCCAAGTTAGAAAGAGATAAGATGCAGCCGTGAGAGAAAATTTTGATTGCTGTTGCGATATTTTATAATCCTCATTCGCGAAGTGACTGCACTATTACACCGAACGTGTTTCACGAAACAATTAATTCTGTGTTAATTAACTAAGATATTCTCAACATATAGCCTATAAATTATTTTCATGTTTTAATAATCTTTAGAACGGAAATGCATCGTATTTATTGCTTACATTAAAGTATTTATTGTTTTTATAATGCATGCAAATGAATTTTAGAATGCTTTTTAGGTACTCTTGCGGTGTCTGACTGGTCATTAAACTGTTGAAAGCTTATCAGGAAATAGATAAGTCGTCATCGTCCAGGGGTGCGGGTTGTTCGAAAGAGATACCGTGACCCCTGCCACACAGGCAACTGAGGGAACACGGGTGGGTTTTAGTCAGTAAAAGTCTGACATGCCCTCCGGCTGCACCCAGAGCGGGAGAAGTTATTTGATGAGTTACCAACCAAAAAAAAAAATGGTTTGGGGTCGGCGCAAGCGCAACATGTCTTTTTCTTCCATACTTCTCTATTAGTCGTCATTCCCATTCTAGCCATCATCTTTCACACAGTCTATTCGTCTTTTCTTTTTTACATTCATTAGGAAATAGATAGGAGTGCAAAGCATTGCACATTGACATTATTTCTTCGTAAAAATCAAACTACATATAAAAATATAGTGAGATATAGTAGCAAGAACATCCATACAAATAAATATAATTGAAGTGTCTGTTTGTAATGTAAATAACAACATTTTACGAAATGCATAAGGAAGTAACTACGGTACCTACTTAAGTAATAACAAAAAGTTTTTTTTTAAATATATTTTCTGTCTGTCTGTTTGCTCCGGCTAATCTCTCAAATGGCTGGACCGATTTTGACGGAATTTTCACCGGCAGGTAGGAAACGACGCGGGGGAAGCCGCGGGCACAGCAAGTTTGGTACTAGATCAAATCACAAATTTATACTTTACGTAGATTCTTTAACAGTAAATATCTGTTCATTGATAGAAGTAACGAATACTGATTATCGTGGGGTCGGTCGCCAGCAGATTCCATTAGACTTTCAATATAGTGTGATTGGGTGTCACTGTACAAAAAACCATAAAAATGTATTTAATTCATAAATGGTAATAGATAGCAGTGAACGCTGAAGACATCATTTAATCGTAAAAATCGAGTGGCATAAAAATATCGTAAGAAAAACTAATGAGAACTAATAATAAATAAAAAAAAACACAAATTGATATTATAGATACTTACTTGAACGGTATCTGTTAATTGTGAAAACTAACAAATAGTGATTTGCTATCGAGGGGTCGCCGGCAGATTCCATTAGACATTCAATACGGTGTGATTGGGTGTCACCGTGTCACCGAACCAAAACCATTAAAATCCAGGAGCGTCGATATACGATTACACTAAAACAACATAACGACGCATTTATTTATAGTTTGGTTTTAATTTGAGTTTGTTTACACACCAGGCGGGGCGGCTGACGGATTTATGGTGAATTTTAATTGCATTTTTAATTATTTTTCAACAACTATGCTGCCGGCAAATTGAATACGAACTCACTTGTGTTGCGATCTTATCTTTCTGCCTAGATACAACTAAAAAACAATCCCGAATTGTTTTTCGGATACCATGGAAATTATTTATGAGACTATTAAAATTAATCATTAATAACTACTGTTACGGCTCGTCGATTTAGCGAATATCCTGCCGTGTTTAAAGCTTTTAAAGGCTCCCCTTTAATTTTTACGCAGAAACGAATTAATATGGATGTATCACCATGATGCTCAGATTACTCAGAAACATCAAACTCTACTGATTATTATCAATAAAAAGACAATAAAAAATATTAACATAGTTTTTAGTGTTTTTACGGTCGTACAAGCACTTTTTTATCTAATTTCTGGCAGCAATACTGCCAGTCAAGCAGATTTCAAATGGGCTCTAAATCAGCTGGACTCCAAATATATTTTATTAATTTTAGACAAGACTATCAAAATTTTATTGCCTGCCTATTAAGCTTGCTCATGCTAATATTAAATAGGCAATAATTCTTTATACCTATATTATAGTGGTATTCGGTAGCCATGCTCTACGTGAATGCAGATATTTAGATCCAATGACTTAATCCCAAATAAATAGTGTTAGAATGTTCCAATAAATCCACTGTCGTTATTATAAAACTCCAGTTTGCTTAGACCGCTGTTTTTCTTGTAACAATCGAAGTGGTCCACCTTCCTTGTCATGCTAATATAAGCTCTGATGTCTTTACAATTGGGTGCAGTTTTCGATCATGTGTCCACGATATATAGCACTTTTCAATCCCACTATCAGATTTTACTAGCCCACGCCCATTGATTAACACGGTAGATAAAAGTTAGTTTAATGAAGTATTTTTATACTTAGCATTTTTTCACATTGTTAGCTGACAGCGAGTTTTTGGAACAGAATTTTGTGGAGTAGCCCCAGATAGGCGTAGAGAAGAAAAAAACAAGTAACTTTATAAAATACCATTTATTGCTAATGTGTGTTCTATGAGCCAAAGAGGTGCAAGCTTGGACATAATATTAAGATTTAAAAACAACTCGAAATTTAGAATTCCTCCATTTTCTAATGACCAAATAGGAACATTTATTAGCAACGACACGCATTTGATTACAAACCTATTAACACTTAACTATATAATAACATCATTTTAGTAAGCAGGGCTTTAGTTAATGTCGCTTAGCGATCTACAAATCCCAAAATCGTACCCATCGTCGAAGATTTGAATTTAAGTACAAATTCGAAAAAAAAAGACAAATCTCCGAAATGCCGTCTTCAAACTTCTTACTGCAACGCCGCTCCAAATATTTCACTGTCCGAATACCGCTTCGTTACAATTAACCCTACGGTGCCTTTAAAAAAATAGCCGCGTAGCGACTCCGACAAACGAGGAATTAATATCGTAGTCCGTGGCCATTTATTTTGAGTTCCCACTTACCACTTTGTACTTACACCGGGCCTTTATCTTTCTGTAATTATGCATCAGCACTGTATTGTTTGCTTAAGATTTGTTCGGGTGATGAATAATTACTTTGCTTTGAACAGGCTACCGCGCTTGCTTTATTACTTTGTATGTAGCGTAATGCGGTTGCAGGTACAAGCAATACAATTCTTTGTTTTGTTACAAGATCTGATTGTTCTGAAAATTCTCATCTTGCTCCTTTTTGCTAAGCCGTATCTATTTGTACCTCAGTTTTATCTTACTCAAGAAGTACATGACTTGTTTCCTCACTTTTACTTGCAACGTAAACAATTAGAAATCAAAACAAATACTTTTTGCAGCTGGAATTGTGGCCCCTAAAAAGACTAATATTTTGAATTCGATACAACAAAGAAAGTTTAAATATGCAATAATAGGTAAGTACCAATTTCTCTCATGAATGGTTCCAGAATAGACAATAAATACCTAAAAACAGTTACTACATAAATAAACATTTTCTAAATAAATCCACATCTCAAAACTGACGAAACAATAAAACTGCAAACCGAACGCTGTTTCGTAGTATAATAATCTATGGCTGCTTCTCTGACCTTTTTGTTTAAGTTCTCCTCTGTGGCGCTATCTCTGTAAATTAAAAGAAAGCTTTTAAAAGCTCACCCACCAGTTTCACTAAGTTGAAAGCTTCCAAAGGATGTCAACAAACTGCGTGCGCGCACAAATACAACGCCATCTATAAGTTCAACGCATAAGCTCTTAAGTTCTTGTCAAGTTGGGCTTCCAAGTTATCCGATGGGAGAGCCCGTTGCACAGCTTTTCGTAAAGGTTCTGAGTTCGGGTAGCAGATGGCGCTGTGAACAATTTTAATGTTGCGTACGCGCGGTTCATGCCTGCCCCCTGTTAATCTAAAGTTGAACTTTTACGTCGAGACCCCCGTTCCATTTTTCCAAGTGCGCTTATGACGGAATGCACTCTGGGGATTTTTTAGTTTCCTGGTTTTGTCGCTTGCCGTTGGAGCACTTGTTGATGTATGAAAGAGCAAAATAAGAATAATTAAGTACCTAATATAAATCATATAATTTGACTGCATTTAGAGATGACGTAAATTCTACTAAGTCGAAAATGTACCCACACACCCATATTTTATTTTTAAAAGGAACTTACACTTTTACCAGTAGATGCTAAAATGTAAAAGTTATTTAATTTCATATAAAATTGAGGTATGTACTGAAATAACTATGCAGAATTACCTTAACTTTCTTTGTTCCACGCGACATCCTACAAATTAACCTTTGTTACAATTGCCATAACAATGTGAAATGGCCTATGATCAGCTAGGTCATGTGTCAAGGTAACGTAGGTATTCGAATCCAAGTGCCTGTGACACATTATTATTTAACGTAGCAGACCTTAAACCACCCATATATAAAAAGTAACACGAATTAGGTGTTTCATTTCACCTTCCTACCCGAAGCAGAGTTAATGTCTTTGAAAAATATTAATTGTAAAACAGTGACTGTGACAATGTCGCTACTATCACTGGCATTTTTCATAATAATATTAATGTTAACTACAGTTAAAGCTGATTTACAAAGTAATAATCCGCCCTCGTCTTCAGTTCAGAACTTCAAAGTATTTGTTGCAAACATGATAAAGGAACAAAGTTCTAAAATCCAGACGCTGCTCAAGAAAATACAGACAAACGCTCAATCTGTTTTGGAGAAAATAGACAGTATGAAACAAGATACTAAACTGAATAAGAGAAAGCTTGATATCAAAACCAATAGTGGTAAAGAAGGACATCAAATCGAATCACCAGTGCTGAAAAATAATGAAATGATCGACACATCGGTAGATCCGATTCCAGAATCGAGAAACTTCAACAATCACTACTCGTCTTCGGGATATGGAGTAAGCGGCAATGCAAACTATGGGGCCCCAACGTATCATCATCATTCGATTGGATTTGATCCGATTAACATAGTGGTGTCGATGTCTCTACTTTCATTCTTGCTCCAAGCATTACAAGGGTTGTTGGGAAGAGCAAGATTACCGACACCGGTTGTAGAAGCAAGGACATTGAATCCTATACAAGACTGGACCAAGAAATTTGAAGATAACCTAGCTGTTAAAAATAAGGACCAATATTATTTGAAGAAGAAATACTTCAAAAAGTATTTTCGTAAGTAGTTTCTACTTAGATATCTAAATCCTTTATGTCCAAGTTTGTATCGCGTTCAGTTTTATTATTAATACCTAAGTTAAACAAATTTTTTCACTATTTATCTCGCACAATAACTGAATATAGCTATTTAATAATACACATCCTGCTTTTATTAAGAGTTCACCTAATGTACTCTACATTAAGTAACATAAATGAGAAAATATGTAAATCAACTAAATGTTTTGTGAATAAAAATTACATTCATAATTCTGTTTGCTCCAATTCTTCTCACTTAACCTAATTGCAGTTCACACAGCGCGACATAATTTCCATTTCATTTAGTATTTTTAACGACTCATAAAACCGAATTAAAACAAAAGTAAATTGCTCTTAAATTGTGTGTAGGAGCCGCTACTTTGTCTAGTTTAAGAGACTTTCCTTCGGCAACTGTGGATACTTTTAAAGTAGTACTGACTCGGCTGGTCATGATCCTGTATTCAAGTTACGAGAAAGTCTTGATAGACAGCACAAAAGAGCCAACTGGCATAATTAAACGTGGTTCAGGGCCTAACTAATCAATGTCGCTCCACAAAATTAAGGTATCTCTATATATTGTATACTTTTATATGTGTTACTGTAGATTTTGTTGCTCTGGTTTTCTAGTCAAATAAGGTTTTTCGTGCTGATGTAATTTTCATTAAATAAATAGTTTTACAGTAGAAAATAATAAGGTTTATTCAGGGTGTGTTCAACTGAGCCTCTCGTGTCTGTGCTTACATTACGCTCAATTAAATACATTGTGCTCTCCGTGAGACATGAAATTAAATTTATTAATGTAAGCGTGGTCTTCCTCGCTGTATTTTTTTCTAAAACGTTTATTTGCGTCACTTAAACATCATGCTTAGCGGTGACGATTTAAATAACAAGAAGGCTTTTAAGCGGTCTATATAAAGAAAGCTCTTTAATAAAAGTTTTGTTAGAGATGTTATACATTACATTGAAGATATATACCTAAACATATACTTAGGTAGGTAGATACGTATAGGTACTTGTAACTTTTATGTAATTATTATGATAGGTAGGTGGTTTCTTGGTTGGTTGATCGTTGGTCTAGTGGTTGCAAGCGCAACTGCTGAGCATGAGATCCTGGGTTCGATTCCCAGGTCGTTCAAAGTGTTAGTGCCCAGAGTCTAAATACAAATCCGGTTCATGGCGATAGGCTCGCCCCCTATTACATGGGACTTAAACATAACTGGCGAAATGTGGGTGTACTATACACCCCAATCCAACCCTTCGGGGAAACAAGGCGTCATGTTATGTTATGATATTGTGGCGGCATCTACAACGCCACATGCGAACTACGCATCATAGACTTGACGTCACACAAATCCTGCATCGCGCAAGCAGAGTTTACCGCGCGACTCGTATATACAGGAAAAGTTTTTATTCAGTGCGCAAACTTTAACCATGAATTCAGTATACCATTCTAGAACCCCCAGCAAAGAAATTTTTCGTCTGTTTTACAAAAAAAAAACAGCTGTTTCATAGAAAAGTGCAATACCTACGTGGTCAAAATGTATGGAACAGCTGTTTTTTTTTTGTATAACCGACTGTATACAACATCCCGACATCAACCGTCGGGCAGTTGCCCACCAGACACAACACCCGTCTGGTCGGAGAATCCTCCCTTTTCCATAGAGTATGAGTGAACTTTAAACCCTGTTCCTCATACCTCTATAATAGTGAATCTTGTTGAATTTTTTTCCATACAAACTTGCGGAGTATATTTACTCCACTGTTCGACAATGTATATCAAAAATTAAACATGGTATGGTTTTGTCTCATTATTAATATTGACTGTGCGGAAACAGAATACTAAAATAAGAAGCCATTAAAAAGTTAGGAGCCAACAAAGATTCGTTTTTCTTGCTAATTTTACCTAACTTTGGGCGTGTAAGAAGTGTAAAATCTCCAAGACCAACTCGGTACCGACAAAACTCAAATGTCGAAAAGTTCAATCAACTTTATTGGTCATTGATTTATGCAGTGATTTTTTCATAAAACGCGATCTTCCGAAGGACTTTTCTTAATTTTTACGCGCCCTTTTTACTATAACTGATCCTGCAACTCACTGAATAATGTTGTGCATGTAGACTAACGTTTATCTGCTCATCACTGATACTACCTCTGTTAGACACGAACTCTGGTGAGACAGCGTGATTTTTAGCCAGGCCCACCAGTGAGTTCGAGCCTGCGACTAGATTCCCCTTAAGCTAAATACCTGACCAGTTAAACCACGATCGCAGGAACGTAAAAATATCGTGGCGGGATTTTATCGTGCAGTGGATTTCGATCCCAGTAATAGGCTATCACGTCTTTACCTGATGTATGTATTTTGCTAGAAAGTGTATCACAAGAATTAAGTTACGCAATGCAGCAGTGTCTTCCTTCTGCTGAGCGTGGTGAACTGGTTAGTACCCATTGCCTGCGATACGGGTAATGTTCGTCTTGAACTCTGCTATGATTTTCCAAAGGGATGGAGAAACATCTACGAGTAGTAAGTATATACGACTGTGTTTTAATGACCGTAAGATTAAGGATTAGGATCAAAAACATCGCTCAAGTGGCCACGATTGCATATAGTTTGATTATAAAACCTTCTTTAAGTCCTCGCGCACATTTGGGAGTGGCGCGAGGAGGCCAAACTGGCCAAACTCGAGAAATTGTGGCACAGCGGACAGAGCTCCGGCGGGATCTCATGGCGACATGGCGAGTGCGTTTGTTGGACACGCCACGATAGCGGCGGTAACTCCCCTCTTTGAGAAATGGCTTGAGAGGCGGCATGGCATCCTCATCTACCGCCTGACGCAGGTCCTCACCAGACACGGTTGTTTCGGGAGGTTCCTGTTTCGGATAAGGCGGGAAGAAACGCCCGGGTGTTTCCACTGCGAAGATCGCCCAGAGGACACGATGGAGGTCTGCCCGGCTTGGGCGGAGCACCGCTGTGTCCTCGTGGAGGCGATCGGCGGCGGCGATCTTTCGCGTTCGGCCCTGCTCCAGACTATGGTACGGAGCGTGAGTGCATGGGTAGCCGTCACCTCCTTCTGCGAAGCAGTAATGCTCACGAAGAGGGAGAGACAGTAAATGCGCCCTCACGGCCTTAGTCGCCGCGGGAGACGCCCTGGGCGTCGGAAAACCCAGGCTGGTTCCCAGCCACCATAGGCGCGGGCTTGCGGACGGCGAGTAATGGATAGCTCGCAGTCCGGTAAGAACCAGGCCCGGATCGACGGCGCGTTGTGTTCTACACGCGCCTCAAAGAGATGTCAGCATCAACTGATAGGGCCCGCAAGGGCCGATGCCTGCTAGGAGTGCGGGTTGTTCGAAAGAGATACCGCGGCCCCTGGCACACGGGCAACTGAGGGAACACGGATGGGTTTTAGTCAGTAAAAGTCCGACACGCCCTCCTGCTCCACCCAGAGCGGGAGAAGTTATTTGATGATTTCCCACCCAAAAAAAAAAAACCTTCAAACTTAGTTTATCATAGTTAACTAATTTACTACTTCGATTGAAAAGTGAATGTATTTTAATTATTTCTGAATTTCACTTAAGTAGTATTTTCCAGCCACACTTTATTTCAAAACCCGGAGGATCGGGAAGGATCGTGCGTATTCGTACGTGTTCGTACGAAAACGGTGCTATTATAATGAGTGATGACCTTTAGTATCCCTTAGCTTTACACCAGAGAAGGTCAGTGCGGCGAACCTCTCGGTACATTCTCACGATATCGAGTAGCGACTCTGAGTGGGTATCGTTTACCAGCTACTCAATCTATTTGAACTACCTACACAAGATTATTTCATCGGTGTTTTATCAAGAAACAAAATTGATTGTTAGTTGCCTTTGTAAATATCTAGGGATAGGTTATTCGGTCGTATGTGATCTGTGCAGAGATGTTTTGTAGATGCTTTGTGGGGGCTGGACACGATTTCTCGAAAGCAAAAAGTAGGCCTACTAGAACCGAATGGCAACAAAAATTACAACAATATGGCAAGGTTGGATTGCAACTTTCTTATTTAATTTAGTTTAAGCTACGCCCCCAGTATGATAACCAGTTTACGGGGGCATATTGTGCCGGCTGGTCCATAACTCCAAGGTTGCTCAGCGAGCTACGGAACGAGCCATGGTCGGAGTCTCTCTGAGGGATTTAATCCGGAATGAGGTGATCTACCAGAGAACCAAGGTCACAGAATAAGCAAGCTGAAGTGGCAGTGGGCTGGCCATATTAGCCATAGAACCGATGCCCATTGGGGTAGACGTGTTCTTGAGTGGTGTTCGCGAATAGGCAAACGTAGGTGCAGCGACCATCATCCCAGGGTGACTCAGGTGGCTGGTAGCAGCCGGATAAGGGTAACCGAGAATCGATCAGAATGGCGTGCCACTGGAGAAGCCAACCCAAAGTTTCATCACAATTGGTCGTGGCATTTTCAAATTTTTGCGAGACAACAACGTCAGAAATACATTAATGACGGACAATGACATTATCATGTTCTGTTTTTGGTTATTTGCACTTAATTGATTTTGTTTTCCATTAGTGTTGCCGAGCAATAATAATTGTTAAAAAAATTGCCCGTGTAAGAGCCCCTTTACAACGGCAGCCCACTTCATGTTTCGAACTACTACAATACATTTAAATAAAAAAAAATATTAACCTATCGATAATTAAAAAAAATCAATATCATTCACTAAGATGCATGACATAGTTTGAAATACCCTGATATGGCGATGGAATGAATGGTGGAATGTAATGGTATAGGCTCAGTTATTCTGCGGTAGGTATAGGTATCCTCTACCCTTTGATACGGAAACATCATTAACAGGCTGTTTCATAATTCTAAAGCATTATTTATTATTCTTTGTACGTATTATCTTATTAATGGTAACAATTTATTAATCGCGCTTCTATAGATGTATTTTATGTCGGACAGATTGAGTGAACCATCTTTGTAAGACGGCTTAAATGTCACGGTGTATAAAGACAAGTAAAAACTCTAGCATTAAAACACACAAGCATCTAAAACTGAGCTTAATTTCCAACTACTTTTTATTTCAATTTTAATTTAAAATTTAAGCATTTTAGTGTTGGCTTAGGGTGGTTTCAGTAAAAATCCCATATTATCCTCTGTCGGATGGTAGACAAGCGCCAAGCTGTACGGTGACCAAATAAATCTGCTGTGAGGAATATTATCCAGTTTTATGAACGTTCTGAGTCTTTGAGAGATGTTCTAAAGCTTTTTATTATCCTTCTTCCCGTACCATAACCGTAAGAGCTTGTTTGGGTGTTTGTTACTCAATCACGTCAACATGACTGAACGAATTTGGATGAAATTTTGCAAACGGTTAGGTTATGGCTGTCATTTGTGGAATTTTGACAGTTGTTACAGGTCGTTAGCAGCCCGACAGTCTTACAACCAGTCTTACCGTATCATATTCAGTAACTGGGTTGTAGAGGTCAGGTAGGCAGTCGCTTCATGTAAAATAATGGATTCCAGCTGCATCCAGTCAGACTGAAAGCCGACCCCAACATAGCTGGAGAAGGCTAGGAAGATGATGATAGGTTATAGCTTAGATTAAACACATAGGATAGGTACTTTTATTCCGATAGGACGTTTCCGCCCTCTAGGCGGGCGAAACCGCGGGCAAGAACTAGCTATAAATAAGTTTAATGCATTCTTTAACCGTATTTCTGGATGTTACCAGGTTGTCGCTGGTCGTCATTGAAAAGATTTAACAACTTAGTCCCAGGTAACATGGCAAATAAAATGTGTTGGTATCTTTTGCTTAACCGATTAAATGCCGTCTTTACGGAAATAATTAGACAATCCATTGTGTCTCTTGTGGATCCACGTTCAACTCTCATTGGCATTATATGAACATTTTTAATGCTAATGAGAGTTGTAGCTAAGACATCATGGCAATTTAATAACTGCCAATGAAATTCATCAATATTATCTAGGTACCTAATTTGTATCTCTTTTTTCGGTGATTGGTAGGTAGATAATGTTTGACTACTAACAAAAAACATTATTCGTAAGAGTTGAAAGATAAGGTTGAGTAACAGACTCCTTTTATTGTCACGTCTTGGCGATTAGCAAACCGTTCATAATCAACATTTTAATAGAATAACAATCAAAATAGCGAAAAATGCTAGCTAAATTACTATCTGTTCGATTCGTATCCAACCAATGCTTAAGAGCGTTTATTCTGAAAATGGGCAACGTCGCAAATAGCTGTCAAATATTTCACTGTTTTTATTAATTTGGCGATATTACTATATGGAAATATGAAATATCGCTAACTAGTGACCTAAAATATTGATGATGAAATGCAATAATTAATATCTTAACACCGAATACTTAGTTTTAGATGTAAAAAAAGAACTAGGAAACTTTCGAAATGCCCTTTTTACACTTAAAACGGTTACAACATCAAATTTAGTACTATTATTGAAAACCATTATTCATATTTTAGGTCACTAGTTAGCGATATTTCACACTTCCATACAGTAATATCGCCAAATTAATCAAAACAGTGAAATATTTGACAGCTATTTGCGACGTTGCCCATTTTCAGAATAAACGCTCTAAGTCTCGATCTCGATTGCACGTCATTTTTATCGGAACGAAATTCCTTTCATTATCCTAATATAAGTCGAAGCCATAGCTTCTCTACTCGTGTTCGACTAAGCTGTGTGACGTAGGTTAATGCATCATGCCGCACGGGCTCGGATTTTAGATCCTGCATAAACTATTCAAAGATGAGGGTCACGACAGTGTTAGAGCAATTTGGCTTTTATTTTATTTATTTTCAGACGAATCCCGAATTATATTTGAATAACAGATTTTAAATGAAGAATTAGATTTCAAATTAAGGCTGAGCAGCGGACTGGTAAGCGAGAGATCGGTCACTAGTTCGAACTGAATATAATAGATAGGTAACTATCAAACTCCATCTACAAATATAAAACCGACACGCACAGTGATGGGTGAATGGTGGGCGTGGTGGCCCAGTGGTAACAGCCACGACTTACGAGTTGTGGGTCGTGAGTTCGAACCCAAGCAGGCACATTACTTTGTGTAAATTATTTAATCACCACTGCTCTCAAAACGGTGAAGGAAAATATCGTGAGGAAACCGGCATGTCCTAGAACCAAAAAATCGAAGACATGTGACATCCACCAACCGCACTGGGCCCGCGTGGTGGATTATCGCCCACTCCCTCTCACAGAGAGGAGGCCTGTGTTCCAGCAGTGGGAACATTATAGGCTGATTAGATAGACCTAGTGTACAAGCACGCTGTGAATGTTTGTAATGTTTGTATAAGCGCAGGAGCTCTCGTCTCGCAAACACCTAGTCGCGGGCTCGAACTAACTAGCTAAAAATCACGCTATCTTACCAGGCTTCGTGTCCGACAGAGATAGTATCAGTCATGAGCAGTTACAAGCTAGTCTACACGCACAACGTTATTGAGAGTGATGCAGGATCAATTATATTAAAAAAATCGCGAAAAAATTAGGAAGTGCTTTGGAAGATCGGGTTTTATGAAAAAGCCAATGCATAAATCAATGACCAATATTGTTTATAGAACTTTTAGATAATTGAACTTTGTTGGTACCGACTTTGTTTTGGAGATTTTACACTTCTTTTATTACCTAAATACGCCCAAAGTTTAGTAAAATAAGCAAGACAAACGAATCTTTGTTGGCTCCTAACTTTTTAATGCGTTTTTATTTTAGTATTCTGTTTCCGTACCGACAATATTAATATAGAGACAAAACGATATCATATTTTACTTTGGATGTGCCATGTTAGACAGTGGAGTAAAACACTCCCGAAGTTTGTATACAAAAAATGTGGACTAGGTTCACCTTAAGATTATGGAATTATCTATGTAGAGACTCTTAAAACACAATATTTTTTTTTTTTTTTACAAAATACTAAAACCTAGGACTGACTGTCTCCTTGGTCTAGTGGTCGCAGCGCTTCTGCTGAGTATGAAGGCCTGAGTTCAATTCCCGGGTCGGGCGAAAATTAATTAGGTTGTCCATCTGCTATTTCTCAGTACCAGCCTGGTATCTGGATTCGTGCTCGGTTGATGGCAATCGAAACGAAAACGAATCGCGAAACGAAATGTGGGTGATCTCTGGGTGCACCTCTGCCTAACCCTTCAATACAGGGAAATACAGGCGTGATGTTATTCCTAAGAGAAAACTACGTAGGTACTATTAGCTATTAGAGACTCTTCGCAATACTCCATCGGTAATGAGACGTTCTTTATTTTCCGACTAATTTGATAAATGTTCTGTTAGGTAGATACACACATTAGGTACTGCCGTATTTAGGTAGGCTAGACAATTTTTTCATTAACTAAAGGATCAGTCGGGAAAATCTTGGTAAAAAAACTGAATTACAGTTTATTCCAATTATATTTCGGACTTTACTCAGATCTTAGATAAAGCTGAGCTAATCCGGGTAAACCTGGGTTGACTCACTCTTTTAACATTATCCCGGCATAGGTATACGTACTTATTTTCTTCGTAAATGAGATGGCCCTGCGAGAGCTTCCCTTATTCCTTAGATAACGAAATTACTTACATTTTCTTCAAGCTTACATTTCTAGTCTAAATAAGCTTATATTATGTTGAAAGGTAATTATGCTGATCTTTCATTTTGACTCCTAAATTAGATTTCTTCCAGTTTGTTATGTTTGAAAGCAAAGTCGGTAAGTAGAAAATTAAATTTTAAGAATTTTTGTCACCCATATCTCACTTATAAGTGTATTTTTATCTCTGAAAATCCTATCATGAAACTGAGTATTCTAGCGGTAAACTAAAAATCACAGAAAAGCCTACTAGCTCGTAGGCGCCTGCCAGTTTTGAATAGCTATCAGATGCTGTTGCGTCGTCGCGAACTATATTTACAGTAGGCGTACCCGCGAGAAAATTTTAAATACTTAAGTAAATCAGTAAGTCTCTTTCAGTTCCCGCTTGCTAGTTTTTGAAGAACTATTTCCCTAACAAATATTTATTTAACGCTCGGTCTGTTTTCTGTAAAATAACATAGGTAACCCTTTTCTATACACGGCCGTTACAATACCATAACTGTCAGGAAAGACCCATTGTCATCGTATCTAACTAAACTGTCACACAAAAATCAGTTCACTTTAAATTTTAAATCCACATACAATGTCTGTCAAAAAAATCAACACCCCGACAAAATGGAACCCTTTATCGCAACACCTCGGCGATATTTCTTAATTTAATAATTCAGCTGCACTTTCTTTGAGCAAATCGGTTTTGTACTAATTTGACGTTTCGTTGACAGATGCAGAAAAAGTTACGATGCTCCCTAACTCAATCCCGTTTCTGTGTAAGTGAATTACCGAAAATGGATTAAAGGGTTAGGCGACAGGTAAAAAAGACTCCCAGCGAAGTTGTCAGAAAATCAGTAGAGAATTCCAGAAGAGTATTTATTTAGGTAACATTGTCATTGTGAAAGGACAATAATAATATTTTCTCTCATAATCACAAACAAAGTCAAGGTAACTGATTAGAGACTGGTATCTGATGTAGGTAAAACCTGTATTACATATCACCAGGCTTACCCTTCATCAGGAACTCACATAATTATGACCTATGACTGTTTTAAATGAATGTACAGGTTGCACATCATAAAATACTATTACAAATTAATAAAAACTTAATGCTAATCCCATCCATTTATAATTATGTTAATGCATAGAAAAAATATTCCACTAACCACTCCAATATTTGTGTTCTTTGATCTTGCTACACATATTATTTCAATCCATTTTCAATATTTGCAAGTACCTTTTGAGACATTTGATTACTAGTTCTGTCATCAAAGAACTTTAAACATAACTCTCAAAGGACGTACATTATTGACGCAGTCAAAGTCCCATTATTCGGACACATGTCACCAGTATCAAAGCTTCAACCCTTGCATTGAATCCATTCAATCTAAATTCAAATACGTCATACGAAAGTATGGTCCAATCTAAACATTCATTAAGGGAATTTAAAAAAATTCTATTCTGAGGCCCCTCGTTAAACCGCTTAAGCTAATTATATAAAACATTGCTAGGGGTACAAAGCTTATATTTCGACGTTATTACATGCCCTCTATATGCACATAATAAGAGCTCATTCTGGGATGTTCCCCTTTGTGTAGAATATTTGTTTGATCTTTCGAGCTTGTAAGGGCAGGTTGTGCAGCGGAGGTAGAATGTATTTTTATTGACTGTTAGCTTTCTCTTGGCATTGTTTGCGTTCAAGACAAATATTGTCTACACGTACTGGAATAAAATAATGTGAGGGTAAACTGAACTTGAGGCTTTTTTATTCTTCATTTTTTATTGACCGGAGACGTATGATGCATTTATAGGGTAATGGATTTTGATTCTGTTAGTTTGTATTTATTTTGTTAGTCAGCTAGGAGCTTCGTGTGTTACTGTAGGTGGTTCCCATACAATTAAGGAGTAACGAATCCAATTAAAATTTAATCATTTTTGTCGAGGTAGGTATCCTAGTAGGCTACTTAAATTATATATACAGTATAACCTGGTTAAGTGGTCCCTGGATATGTGAGAAACTTGGCACACAGATAATTTAAAACCTGGGTTAATACATAGGATACGTTTTATCCCCATCATACGTTACCGAAGGATACTTTTCGCACTCCACGCGGGTGAAGCTGCTAGCAAAAGCTAGTTCTAAATATATTTACACAAATAGTCCAAAAAACAAGGAACAAAAAAATTATTGAAAAACCAGATAAAGAAAACCAGTCTGTTAGAAAAACATTTCAAAATAAGCAAAACGTGCTCTTTTTACAAAACAGAAAAATGTCGAACAACGTTCCACAGACAGACAAAAAACATTTTAAAATGTAAACAATACAACCTTGCATCTTTGATAGCTATTCGCGAGTACGAGTCTTCAAATAAACATGAAGAGTACTACCCCCCTACTCTTAGTTTTAAGTATTCTAGTAGATACAAAGTAGCTACTCAAACATTCATCAGACGGTAGTATAAAAGTTATAGAGGCACAAGACTAATAATAGTTAAGTTAATTAACTTTAATTAAGTGTAGCGAGCTATAACATAAAAGTCGTTTCAACAAGTTATATTACTTATTCATAACTTAAAAACACAGTTTCGAACAAGTCAGATTTTATATCGACCCTACGAAAACCAATGTTTTTATCAAATTAATTAATTAACTTTATGAACGTATAATTATGAAATTACTAAGAATATTCTGGTTTTAGCTTACAAAAATTGTATGAGCCGAATACTTAGTCGTTTGTATATTTTTTATTCACGCATTTAACCCTAATTGAAATTAAGGCGTAGGAAAGTACCTACCTTGTAAAAGGCATTCGAGGAAACAACGTTGTTTCAGTAACTTGTTGTAAGCAGTAATACTGGCCTATAACTTTGCAGTTCTATCAGGTCAGGGGGCCGATTCTACTAATTTGCAACGTTACACGTTAAACTGTGTTTCCACAACAGTTCGATTTCGATCGCCGTTCGATAGTTACATAAAAAGTCATTCTACTATTTTATAAGCAAAATGGAAACTAAACTTAAAACGAATTGCAACTGAACTGTAGCGGGAACACAGCGGGTAACCCGCGTTACCAACATGCCAAAATAATATGTTTTATTAATACCAAAAAGAAAAAAGTTGAATCTAAAAATGTTACTAAACACGAATATGTGGCACTAAAAGTATTTTCTATAATTAAAAGACATAATGATCATAATTTTATCATTAACTTTGTCCTATAGTAAACGTCACGCTCATGTTCGATTTTGTTAGTAGAATAGGTTTTCACATTGTTTCAATCGATCGTTGGCGTAACTAAAACGTAACCGCAGCTGTGTCGCAGCTGGACCGTTGTTCATTTTAGTAGAATGCGAAAACGCTTAAAAGTGGTGATTCGGTTGCGGTTCTATTGCGTTTTTTTAACAAATTTGTTAGTAGAATCGGCCCCCAGGTCTAAAAGGCCTCTTCTTGTGTAGAGAAGGAGCGAAATTCAAATTCATTTATTGCCAGAATGTAGGTTACGTACGTCCTTAAACTGGACCCTTTATAATTCTACCATTAAATTATGGTGTGCTAATGTTTACTTTTATACAATGTCATTCAATCTGCAATTTCCCTAGCCTTTTCCCAACTACATTGGGGTCGGCTTCCAATCTAACCGGATGCAGCTGAGTACTAGTATTTTACAAGGAGAGACTGCCTATCTGACCTCCACAACCCAGTTACTGGGTAACACGATACTACTTGGTAAAACTAACTGTCACACTTTCGGGCTCATGACGACCCGTAACGACTGTCAAGGATCCGCGAATGGTAGCCGGGTGCCGGAGGGGGCTATTATTTTAATTGTAAAAAACAGCAACAACAAATAACAGCTCACGCATAAGATTTTTATGGAACAAATTATCAAATTCGCATGTATTTACCAATATTAATATTTATTCATATCAGTTCCTTCTCCGCAATCTGACATGTGTATTCATTGAAATTCTAAAAGCATTTTTCTTCTGACATTTACGATAACTTTTTTAAACATGGTCAAATAATAAATCATTTGAGGCGTCCGATAACCTTTAAATCATTTATGTACGAGTCTCGACGATTACTACACTTACTCTCCAGTATAGCTAATCAATCCTATATCAAATTAGGCCATCAAAGCTCCAAAGAAGACTCACACGGTAAACATACTTAATGCAGATTGCATTAGGAGGATATAATATTTCAAGAGCAACGTCAATCAAAGGCTAACGAAAGATCTAAAGGTCTTCTCAAAAGAGCACGTGCAAATATAAAATTCATTACTGGCGCCTCTTCTGCTAATTCGTCCCCCTCGGATAAGGGGATAAGGGGGACTAATATCCTTTAAACCGTGAAGACGTCAAAGGCGATACTTGAGACGCCACTTGTCTATTTGTAATTGAATATGAAAATCTTTAGCGCCGTGCGAGGGATTTTTCAGTCGTTGATATAAAGTTTATTAACGTTTCTGAAGTATATTTTTCTATTATTTTTGATATGTCTCATTTTGGATGGTATTTTTTTTATTGTAGAATCACATAAATGATAGCTCAATAAAAAAAAATGAAAAATAAAAGTGTTTTTTGCACGAGCGAACAGATTTTCATAAAATTCAGAGTAGTATTATAAAATAGACAAACTAAAGCTGCTCTCGAATACTCCGTATTTTATGCAAACATAAGAAACACTGTGCAAAAATATAGTTCGACAAAAAATCTTAAAAGAGAAAATATTATACAATTCAACCTCTAGTTACTATCCATATTCGTTGGTTTGCGGTTTAAAAAGCTCGGTTTACTTTTGCTTTGAAAATCGTGGAATTTTCATAACGTATCTAGTAATATTTTATGCCCATAACCTCTTACGTCAGAGAAAAACCTGCAGTGAACATCGGCTCTCGTTCATGTCTCGAGAGCCCGAGCTACGGTGAATAAAATTTAAGGTGCCCCTTAAAAGAAATATTCTTCATAGAGATTTTATTAAGGAGAATTTCACGTAAACTGATTCTATTTTTGTTGATGTTGTTGGGTAGAAAATATCATCATCATCATCATAATTGCAGCCGAAATACGTCCACTGCTGGACATAGGCTTCAAAATCAAATCAAAATCAAAAGTCATTTATTCAAACTAGGCTGAGAGTCAGTTCTTTTTGAACGTCAAAATAAAATTACATAAGACAGTCCCCCAAAAACGCCCGCCCTTCACCACTTCCTAGTGCTTTAGCTGGGAAGAAGAAGTAGCGGAACAAACTCCCCAGCAGCACAGCTGTCTATTAAGTTAGAAGAACTTGATTCTATACAATAATAGGTAATAAAAATTACGAAACACAAAAAAAAAAAAAAACATAAAATTTGCCATATGTCAGCTAGCACACGCCAATATACCATCCAAAGTTGAAAACTAAAAATAATAGAAAATTAAAATAAAACGTAAACAGAACTTCCAATCTAAATAAAAGCCTCTAGGCATAAAGGGCATGCCCGCTTACATATGCAATTCTGCATTATGCAAATATAGCTATAAGTAACTTAAAGTAACAAAAGTTAAGCTAGGATCTCTGGACTAAAATTAATAAAAACTTAATACAATTAACAATAACAAAACCATGGTCAGCAAGACGACCAGTCACCACGAGCAGCACCCGTTCACGAGCATAACGCAAAGATCAGCCATTACCCCCTCGCCATATTTGAGGGAAGGAGGCAACCCGACCCCCGATGCTACCGCAAGCAGTGACATCTAAGGGAGCATGACGAACTTGCTGCCGGTTGCACTGGCAAGAATAATCATGGATTGTCGAGGTCGCTAGCTAACTACATATTGCAATACTAGCAAACTACTTCCCCAAAGTACCGCCACTTCAACCGGTTCTTTGCTTCTCACATCTAGCGGATTCCTGCGGCCTTCACCAGGTCATCGGGCCACCTTGTGGGAGGCCTTGAAAGATAATGTAGTAGTGAAGAAAGTGTAGTATTGATCAATATACAAAACAAAAAATAAACTCCCCTGTTAGTTTTTTAGCTACCTACACAAAAGAAAGCCGAAGCTGTTTTTAAGTTAATTTTCTATTGGCTCTGTAGCTACCTCCGCAATATTTCAATGTGCCGATTATGCTTCGAGTATCTTCATTAAAAGTTTTTTTTTTCGCTGAAATTAATTTGATTCAATTATGCCCTTTTTACTTTTCAAGACTTTGCTCTCAGCTCTGCTTACATTGCACCTTTGATGTTTTGCCTTAACTTTACACGATTTTCGAGTTGACTTGCTCAACGGCCATGTTTTCATTAAAGGCAAAATAAAAAAGGAAAATTGGATTTAAACATGAAAGATCGAAAGGTCTTCGTACAGATAGCGTACTTTGAGCTCAATTAAATTACGCAAAAACTTGAGGAAAATGATGTGAAGTGATTTTTTAGTATAGGGAAGTGTAAAGAAATTGATGGCTCAAGTAATCTCATCAATTAGATTTTTTTGATTTATGTAGACAGTACATGGGTTCTTATGAAAAATCTTTTCATTACTGTTGGCTTCGTAGAGCATGAATTATAGATGTCGGAAATGATTTAAAAGACATTTGCTTTAAAAAATTAGGCGTACCCAATTACTACCTATTTATGCTTATTTTTTTAAAGCAAATGTCTTTTAATAATGTTCTTCCTATTTAGATAATTATTTTCAGGTCTTTATAAAATACAAACCGCGTAAAAAGCAGTATGGCACAAGGATTGATTGTAAAATCGCGAATTAATTTTTTGTAAATTCTTGGTAACACGATGATATTGACTTTTTATCAGCCATAAAAACGATGTCATTAGGAATTTCTAGTTCGGCACAGCGGGTATTAATTGGCTATTAAAATACATAACACATAACATCTTTTTGTGTGAGTAGTGTAGAAAAATTTAGTTTTTGCCATTTATCTACTTGGCTTCAAGATACTAAGTGAGCCTTGGTTATGAGCATTCACCTTTTGAGTTTTAGGTACAAAATAATCTTAAGAGGCTCTGGCATGAACCTAAAAATAACATAACTTTCAAAGCAACGCTTCCTACTCTGAACATAACAGTCAGGAGATCATTCCACTGATCTCCAGACAGAATAATAGGTATTCGTTTTCACAACTCTGTTCCTCCTCACCCCAACGTAATCTAATACAGTTAACGCATTTGAATAAAAATACTGTAAGGATTTACTTTTACTACCGTTCGTTTTGTTACCGAATATCAACATTTTATTTCTCTAACCGCACGCTTATTGGTCGATTTGTAACCGTGGCATAAAGTACCAATAATTGTTATCTCAGCGATCCACCCGTCCACAAAGGCTGGGTATCCCACAGTCCCACTGACTTTATTTACTCTCAACCGATTCCCAGGTTTATATCTATTTCGGAGCTTCGTATAAATGCGGCACAATAACAGTAAAGTAGGATTTCGCTACAGATTGCTGACATTTTCCTCAAGATGTAGGTACGACATAAAACGGGTATATTATATTATTAAAAACTTTTGCATACAGAACGGTCAGGACGGATAAGGGAATAACAAAAGATAAATGAATACGGGCGATAGTAAACACGGAAATACGGTTATTTCTCTTGTAAATTAAACGCAAGTATCCTAGTAAACGTAAACAAAAGAAACTCGTCTGGAATTTGCTAAAGTAGTTTAAGATTTAACATAAGTCTAGCTACAAATTGCTTTATAGTTACCGTCCTAGAAGTCTGGAGTAGAATCTGGTTTGTTGCTTCGTAGAAGCGTTTAAATCCCTAGTAGGACCTTGGTAATTTTATATAAGCGTTTGAAAAATTTGACTGTGGCTATACTGTCTCGTCATTACGGTGAAGCACCGATCTAATTGAAAAGAACATATTGTTCAGAAGCATTTAAATATAAGAAGTCACTTTGAAACTTTATTATGGTTGTGCAACCAAACGTTAGCATTTCCCAGACGGACATGAAGGAAAAGGAAATGCTAATAGATGTCGTCACGACGCGACGCTGCGTTTTACAAATTCGCCCATTCCTCGAATTTTTCGCATTATGTTACCATTGAAAAGATTTTATAGCCCTACGGTAAGTTAGCAGTACTTTCGAATTTAGTTTTAAATTCTTCTTAAGAAGAGAGTTGGAAGTAGCTAAAACTTCTCCGAAATAACGTAGCCGGAAAAAGTATGCATGCTTTTTAACTGAAAAGGGGAAGAATAAATTTCAATTGATATTGACGTAAAATAGCTATACGTTCACCAATAACGCATCAACTTTAAAAAAAGTTCCTACGTTTTCTTTGATTTATGTTTTTTTTTTATTTTCTTTTGGTTTAATAAAAATACAATTTGAGACTTTTTACTTCTCTTTTATTCATTGAGCTATTACTTTTATTTCTGCGTGCTGACAGATTCCAGATGTTCATAAAGTTCGATTGGAACTGCTGTGGATGTCAACCTCTTCAGTTTTGATTGTACTTTTACCGAAAAATACTTTGTATTGTCTGTCATATATGGTAAATGACTTACATATTATTATGACATATACGTATGGGCATTGCCAGAAAAGTGACACAATAATGATTTATGACAGATTTTTCATAAGACGGATTTTTAGGATATTTTGTTTCGGGATCAAAACATTCTACTGGATATATACAGGTTGAAATTGAAAACATGCGACAAACCGAAATGGGAGATTGTACTCATCATTATGAACAACTTTTACTAATGGACCAAAGATGCAATCGCGAAAAAAAAAACATCTGTTCCCTACATTTATGTTCGCATGACTCGTTAAAATGTAGGGAACAACTGTTTTTTTTTTTTGCGATTGCATCTTTGGTCCCTTAGTAAAAGTTGTTCATAATGATGAGTACAATCTCCCATTTCGGTTTGTCGCATGTTTTCAATTTCACCCTGTACACGAGGAGATTTTAGACACTTGGATTTTGCTGTTGTTATCATTTCACGTTCTATTGAATTTATATTCAAGTGGTAGGTATATTCTTGGTAGGCACGTGGCTCTTATCATAAACTATCAGGATCTTTTTGGAATGCCTCCGTGGTCCTTGGAAGATAACGACAACAATTTAACTTGGAACCGCTTCAAAGGACGATAAACTCCTATGAGAAATTTCACGAAATAGTTTCAAATATAATTTCCTATATCACGTCTGTGTTTTCCAAAGGGTAGTTAGAGGTGTACTATAGGCATTCGTGGCTAAGTAATAACAGCCGCACGCGTCGATCGATCAGGTTAAGCTACACTTATTTCGTGGATGGGTGACTGCTTTTACATACCGATACCAGTCCGTGCCTTGGAGAGCACGTTAACGCAATGGTCCCGGTTATAATGGGTGGATCTTTGACAGTCGTTACCCCGACCGACCCTTGCTCGTTGAAGCGCCAGCCCGCGCCGCAGCTGAGCCAGTAGCTTTAAATTCCCCGATCAATAATAATACCAATATCCAGCCTGTCCCCAATGATAGCTGTCCCCCTATCAGTGACGCCCTGAGCCGAGGCCCGTACCCCACAGGGGGTGCCCTCAGCGTGCAGTCGCTTAGTTAGTAATTTATTTTAGTTTGTAAGCCCTGGCTGGAGGCGTTAAGATTAACTTCTTAATGGCAGCCCCAGGAAAGCCCGGTTGAGCAGTCACGGCCTCTCAAGGCCAACTGCGAGATGCCTAACAAAAAAAAAACAGTCGTTACGGGTCGCCAGAAGCCCGAAAGTTAGACAACCAGCCTTACCTTGGTAAGGCTGAAGGGGTATCGTGTTACCCAGTAACTGGGTTGAGGAGGGCAGATAGGCAGTCGCAGTCAGCGGCATCCAGTTAGACTGGAAACCGACACCAGACTAGTAGGAAAAAGGCTAGGCAGATGAAGACAATTTCAAAAATAATAGTTTAAAAAACTAAAAAACACGCTTTAAAAATCAAACTAAAAAAGGAGAAAATAATTTAATTCAATTAAAAGGCGTGGGGTGCTTTTTGAGGTATTTTATAATCAATTAATGTCAAGCACCCACGCTTTTTAATTGAATTAAATTATTTTCTCCTTTTTTAGTTGGATTTTTAAAGCGTGTTTTTTAAACTATTATTTATTTTCTATTTTTTAGTTCTGCTAACTACAAAAACGTGTTTTTTTTTCTCAATTTTTTTTAAAATGATTGAATTGTCATCGGTCCTCGACAAGTTTACAAAGTTTCAATGAAATCTGACCGTTTAAAGTGGGTCAAAATCGCGCTCTAAGGAGTCGGTTACATACAAACATCCAAACGCACTAACAAACAAACATACAAGTGAAGCTAATATAAAGCGTGTAAAAATCCGGTAGTGTAAGTGAAAACGGGCATGAGATTGATATTATAACTACGTTCACTTAAGAGCCAGCTATCATAGGTAAGTTATCAGAATTAAGTACATATTTAGGTACTGTCTTCACTGTTCAAGCCAGTTATGTTGTTAGTTCGCAAAACTTTCCAGACGCCTGGATAGAAATTACAAGTTTTGTTATTATTTGTCTGTCGAATGTTGTAAGCATTTAATAAGCATCAATCTTTATTACTCTGAACACAGTAAACCCATTTACTTGCCTATTGAGTTTTCCTTTCAGAAAAAAACACATAATATCACGCCTTTTTTCGCCGAAGTATTGAGCAGAGGTGTATATAAAGTACACCCACATTTCGCCAGTGTCCGTCCCGTAGCATAGGGGCGAGCATATTGCCGTCAACCGGGCAGAAATCTAGACTCCGGGCTTCTACTGAGAATTTCCATATTGACACACCCAATAACTGTTTGGACGACCCGTGAATCGAACCCAGGATCTCATGCTCAGCAGTTGCGCTTGCGACCACTAAACCAACGAGGCAGTACTGATATATTACACTCTAGGTAATATTGTGTATTTATAATCTATATGGTCATTTACCTGCCGACATACATGGAATTTTTATAGAAATAATTATCCAATGCAAGTTCAGCGTTAGTTATAGCTGTGAACTCAATAAAAAAACTGCTAATCACATGCGAATTAGATATCGCTTGCTAATGGGTGGTCTTTTCGGCTTGTTAGTCGATTCGGACTCATTTAATCACCGGCAACGAGCTAATAATAAAATAATTTTATTTTATTTTATTTTCGGAAGGCTTACGGACTAATAACATTCTAAAAAAATATATATAAAACTAAATTGCTAATTACAAGACCCCACAGATAAATACAAAGTTATTCCTCCTTCGTAGTAAAAAATACATAATTACATCGTAACTGTATACTTATTAGCAAATAAATAATTTCTATTATTTTGTATATATACTATTATCTGTCGGCGATTTGTACGATGTTAATTTATGTATAGGCAAATCGAAAACTTAGTGAAATAATAACATTAGTTCGATTTTCTCATATCATCTAGTAGGTAGGTACCTAAGAAAAATAAAAGATTTTCTTAAACATATCGCATAAAATTCAAAACTTGCCAATGGCCTAATACGTATTTCTTGAGTCGTTAGATTCGCCCACAAATAAATTACCTTCATTCGAATCGCCTTCAGAAAATGTTAAAAGGTCAAATAGTGTCGATTCGCCCGTCAGTAAGTAACCTACTATATTAAGTACGACAGTATAATGAGTTGAAGCACATTATTATCTACTGAATTGTTCACGAGTTATGGCCACAGGCGACTAAGTTTAGTGTTAGTTTTGTCTAAAACCTCTATTTAAAGGTTAGCTGGCGGGACTTAGATAACTCAAATATTACGAGCTGAGTCTATTTCAGTCTTATAAAATCAACGATATTATTACTTTGAGAATTTGTTAATGTATTTTGTTTTAAAAGTCTATTTAGAGTTACATTATTCATTGAAACAGCATTAGTCGGTACACCTACACAGCTGAAAATATCTTGTCGTTCAAGAAACTTCACCTACTGATGGAGGACGCTTGATATCTAAATGCTCTGTGCATTTTTATTTTATGACCACTTCTTTGGACTTTTGTAACAAGGACTTTGAGAAGGTGGCTGAGACAGACTGGATGTGGAAAGCGGAGGATTTGGTGTTGTGGTGCAGTTTGGGAGAGGTCTACGCCAAACAGCTCCCACGGCTTATTTAAATTTCTGAATTGTTATTTTATTTTTGTTTTAATTACTGAGACTTTTAATGAGCACGTCTTTTTACATTATTCTCACATTGATCATTTCAACATACCTAATGATGTAACCAACTTTTTGTAACAATATTATTTTAAAAGAGTGTCCATGGAATTTCTTACCCGTTATTCTCCGTATGTACCTCTACGCTTTAGAATGGGTAACTAGCTTCATCTTTCTAACTCACCGACCTTGACAAAAAATCTAAAGTGCCTATATTTGGTTTATTTGAAATAAATGCTTTGAGTTTGAGTTTGAGTGAACTGCGATAGGCTGAGTTGGTGGATTAAGTTTTTTTTAACCGACTTGTAAAAAAGGAGGATGGGTCTCAATTTGGTTTGTATTTTTTTAATTTGTTACAACAGAACTCCGTTAATTATAAACCGTATAAGTAGGTATTTTTTTGTTTGATATGATATACATAATGAGTGGTGCCATATAAATTTGGTCAAGTTCTGATTAGTGGTTTTTGAGTTAGCTTCGGAGCAGTGGTGGTCCAGTGGTAACGGCCGCGACTTACAAGTTGTAGGTCGTAAGTTTGAACCCAGACTGGTGTTTTATTTTGTGTAGGTAAATTATTTCAACACCACTGCTCTTAAAACGGTGAACGAAAACATCGTGAGGAAACCGGCATGTCCTAGAACCAAAGTTTCGAAGACATGTGACATCTACCAAACCGCTTTGGGCTCGCGTGGTAGATTATGGCCCACTCCCTCTCACAGAGAGAAGGCCTGTGTCCCAGCAGTGGGAGCATTATGGGCTGATTATGCTTAGGTATGCTTAGGTATGCTATGATTATGAGTTAGCTTCTATAATTGGTATTTTTTCCACATCTGTTATTTATTTAGTACCTCAGTGAATGATAACTAATTTGTCTGGGAGGTATCACTACAAAAAGCGAAAAAAAATAACACATCAAAAAAAAAACTTCAATTTCGGAAGTCGGTGGCAAAAAAAAACGAAAATACAAAACTAAAGACACCGACTCTGGAAATTCAAATTATTTTCCACTTACTGTTTTTTGAAGCCAATTGTTATTTTTTTTTACTTTTTCTGCTCAATTTTATGCTAGCTATAGCACAAGATAAAATATCTCAACATTTACGAGTATTAGTCTTTTCCATAACCCTCCTAAGCTGTTTAAAAACAGACAAAAATAAAACACAGTCTTCCATGTTTCGTGTGAAGTATGTTTACAAAATACTGTACGATTGATTGACAGGAGGCGTTATTAAATAACAGTAATTAAATGTCCGCTAACGATCGGTCAGCGCGCCGTCACGAACGGTCGACGTTTTAAGTGAGCGTCGGTTTAAGCCGGCTTCACACTGCAAGTTCATGCTATAGTGTAGGATTGCATGCTACACTAACGAACGATGTCATAAAAAAATGTGCGGTGTGTTGCAACCTGTTACACCTTGCAACTTGCACCTGAATGCTAAAGAATCATGGCGTATTGTTTGCGTCAAAAACAAGTTGCGTTCTAGTAGAGCTCTGATATTGGTGCACGCGTGCCGTCTGACAGGTCTGTAGATACAAAACGGCTTTCAGACGTTTTAAACCGTTTGCTTTTAAACCGACTGTTCGGTTTAAGATTAAATTAAAATGTTTTTTTTTTTTTTTAAAGAATGCACTGAGGCCTCACATGAAGTGACCTACACCAAACCTACTCCCTGATTTACGATAAAGCAAGGACAATTCTTGTAAAAAAAATACGTTCTAAAAGTATGTATTGGCTGAGTAAAACCCTAACGGCTGAGTAAAAATAGATACGCATATCAAGATTTTTTTCAGTCTGTCTTAAGACAGGGGGGGGGGGGTCTGTCTTAGGTTAACCTAAAAACGTAGTATAAGTATGATTATGACTTCACATAAATTAATAAAAATAGCGAATGTTTTCAATGACCTTTATTAACTTAATTTCTAATGTTTGCACTTTGAAAGAGACTAAGGCCTCTGAGATGGATTCGGTATTTCTTCTTAGAGATCAGTTAGCTAGAAAACACCATTTTCAGACTTCACTTCTAGCACCTTCTAGGTTTTAAATATTGACTCAAACGTTGTCATTTTAAAAGTGCCTTGGAGTACTTCTTATAGAAATAAATATGATTAAAGAACTAGCTTTTGCCAGCGGATCCGGCCGCGTGGTTGTCGGAAATTCCCTCGGGAACGTGTTACCGGGATAAAAAGTATCCTATATGTTAATCCAAGCTATAAACTATCTGTGTGCCATATTTCATTCAAATACGTACGACCGTATTGGCGTGATTAGGTAACAAACATCAAAATATCCAACTTTCACATACAAACTTTTACATTTATAATATTAGGATTTCATCATTTCATTTAATTGCAAATGTCGATGTCTGCGACTTATCACAAGGCGAGTTGCAAGCTTGTTTATCACATATGTAAAATCGTAATGAAAATATGTCTTGTTTTTTTAAAGTGATGTACCTAAATGAATCATAGGTCCTAGGTTTTGTATTTTTTTCCAATTACCATGAGACAAGATTGCGCCCCATAATATTATAGCATCCTATACTGTATAGCACGTTACGCTAGTGTAAAGCCGGCTTTAATCTACTGCACGTCACGTTACTCAAACATTTACTTTGTGACCTAAATTCTTGGGCGATTTTTAATGCTTTAATTACTCTTCTGCTTAGGATAATCTGATGTTTTGACGAGCCATTACGGGTAGTGTTAAAAGCCTGTTATTAGACGGGTCTCGTGCCATTTTAGGTACATAAAGTGTCTCGAGTAATTATCTTGGATGTATGACCAATGCCTACAGCAATAACAGTATTGTTATAATGGCTCAATTATTGATAGAACACTTACTATTGATCTACTGCTGGCTTCGAATAACCTAAAATAAACCTTAAATACTCTAGAATACCCACTGTTTCCTTATCTGGACAATAGGCTGGTACGCCCTGAAGAGTCGTCAATTTTGTACCCAGTAGAATTTTGAACTTTGCTTGGTACCCAGTCATTATTGGAATGCCACTTTTAATGAATGGTCCATAAAAAAAACATAATGACATTTATGTATTCCTACATTTTCTTTGTACTTGTTTTATACTTAAAAGTTGAGAATAATACTGAAAATTGATAAGTTAAGTAACTACTCTACTCTAATTTACTTTTCTTCAGAAGGCCCTTCCAATAATGGCCCTGCTTTGTTAGACTCACATACATTCCTAATAATATAATGTTTGATGGACTTTAAAAGAGACCATGACCTGTGAGTTTGTTTCGGCATTTCTTCTCAGGGATCAGTCAGCTAGGAAATGCCGGCGCCATCTACTTTTAAAATTTGACGTCTAAAAGTGTCTTAAAAGATCTACTTACATAAATAAATAAACATTTCATTTCAGATTCCTCCTTTTTCCAGTCGGTAAACAATTTAACAATGTTTTCAATTTAACCTTATGTCTGGTACAGTTACGTGTTTTAAGATCTATACAACTGAGAGATAAGCTACATCCTAACGGTCGCGTTCTTTACCCTTTACGGGATAAGGATGTTCCGATGTTTTTGTGTGTCAATATGACAATGCAGACATTTGTACAGGATGTTGCACGTCTCTACATCCACAAAGACGTCATTCTTTCACCATTTAAGCTTTAAATGCATTATGTCGACTTGTTTTACAAAAACTTGCACTAAGTTAAGCTTTGTATTACGATTGTATTGGCTGTGTTATATCACTGAATGTGGATGGTTATAGGAGTTGGGGAAGACTTAAGAAACGATGGATGGACCTGTGTGAAAGATGATGTCGATATGGCAAAAAAGAGGTGACTACCGAGATGACGACTAAATAGAGTGTGGAAAAAGGCACGTTGAGCCGAGAGCAAAAGTTGGAAGGAAAGGCAAGACTGCAGGAGCAGTGTACGACTAAACGCCGAAAGACACTACGCCGACAGACTTTACTTCGACGGGACTCTTCGCACACAGGACACTTCGCCGACAGGGCTCATCAGGTAGGTTAGGTTAGGTTAGAATTGCGACCAACGAGCGAACCGAACGAGCATAGCGAACGGTGCCGCGGCAGCGGCTGGCGAGCGCTACTTCCATGTTAGTGGCAGTTACTTGACTATTTAGCAATAGCGCAAGGATGAGCCTTGTAGGCAAAGATTCCTGTCGGCGAAGTGTCCTGTCAGCGAAGAGTCCCGTCGAAGTAATGACTTCTCGGTGTTCAGTCTGTCGGCATTTAGTCGTGCACTAACACGAGAACCGTAGACAAGCGTTTTATCGTCGGAAGAGCAGACAAAAATAACGTTTCCGTATAGACAGTTGACAATTTTTCAATGAGAAATGTATACAAGCGATTTCTATTCTACGGTAGAGTAGAAATAGAAAGCGTCATGACGAATTAAATATTATGCAAACACTCTAAATTTTATGTAATATTAATCCAATAAATACTCATGATCAATTGTCAATTGCGTTTCAAAATTATAGTAAAAATTATCACGTAAAAATGATAATATTGCATGCAAAAAAAAACAGTTACACCTATTTATATGTGATTTACTGTGCAACTGTTTTTGTATGCGGAAATCAATCTGTGTCCTTTATTATCAATAAATAAAAACATCCTCATCATCCATCACCATTCGTGCAGATCATACAGCACTTTTTCATCGTCGCTCGATCCCATATTAAAATGCTCCATGTTAATTTGTTAATTACAAGTCCACGGTCGGGATTTACGGCTTACCTGCGTTCGCTACATAAAACTGCAGTTAGTATAAATCAATATGTATTCACGTACATATTTCTGGTAGATATCCATAATTCAGGAGCGATGAAACCCTTTAGGTAGGTTCGTACGCATCGTGTATGGGATCGGCGAAAAACTCCGTATCTGTTCTGTACGTATTAAAATCATTTATTCATTTTTTTCTGTCCCTGGAGTGAGATTTTGCGGCACGCTCGAAGTTTGACGATGTGTGCCTGTAGACTAATAATGTTTAAAAACGTATATAATAGCCCTGTTTTGTGTGCTCTTCGTGATATCTTTGTTTATTGCTAATGAATATGTTAGGAAGTGGTGGAATCGACATAAGAGTTGAAGCGGTTTTTAGTTCCATGGAAAATGTAGCAGCAACCATAGACAAGGTTAAAAGGGCGGTTCTTTTACTAGGTATAGGCTGACTGTAATATTAGTCTAGTCTACTTTTGTATATTTATTTTATAATTCTGATTAATAATAAATTACTGCAATTATAATAACTGCTTTCTTTTAAATTGTACTTGTAACATACGAGCAGATACAACGTATGTCTCAAAGCAGGTAATTAAATATACCGTAATTGAATAAAACCTTAACTATGTATTCCCGACAAAGAACTAAAACAAATAGAACTTTTACATGGAACAGCCGACCGTTAAATAATCACTAAAGGCAATAAAATAAATTGCCACAATCACTAATTAACGCAAACCCATTCCACATGCTTAGCAGTTAGTAGCATTCGCTCATCACTTAAGCACTAGGGAGCTGCACAATCGTACCTACTCCATACAGTGGGCAAACGAAAGGAACATGGACACTTTATCACCTGCAACTGCGCACATATAAATCAAAGTAAAATCGCGTATCTACATTGCAATTAAGAAGGGGCCAATCTTCCTAGTGTACGCAATAAGTTCTGTACGGGAATAATAACATTTTATCTGGGATCAGAGAACATTTATAATAATTACATCATTGTATTGACAGGCCCATTAATATCTGGTCCATACAGCGATGAGTGTGGACAGAGAGTCTATGGAGATGCTTACGTATAATTAATTTGGTTTTTGGTAATTGAATTTGGTACTTATAAACGGCTCGGAGTTTACTTACGTGATCGAATCAGGAATGAAGAGATCCGCAGGAGAACCAAGGCAACATAGTCCGCAAGGCGACATAGCTCGAAGAATTGCCAAATTTAAGTGGCAGTGGGCAGTGGTTTTTAGGGCACATTGCTCGCAGAACAGATGGCCGACGGGGCTGAAAATTCTGGAGTGGAGACCGCGTATCGGAAGGCGTACAGTGGGAAGGCTTCCCACAAGGTAGACCGATGACCTTGTCAAGGCCGGGGGATTCGGCTGGATGTGGTAAGCACAAGAGCGGTCGAACTGGAAGAGCCTGGAGGAGGCCTATGTCCAGCAGTGGACGTCTTTCGGCTGAAATGATGATGATGATGATGATTCCACCATTAGGACAAAGTGGAATATTCACACAATTACAATTAAGAATACAATTTTAACATCCACGTAGACCACTGATGGGATTTAGTGTGGTTACACTCGCATATAATATGAGTTTACTTTTTCTCAATAGGGCATTTTATTATAATATGTGATGGGACTTTTCCTTATAAAAGAAAATTTTCAGGAAATTAAATCCAACAGTGCTAGGATTTAATAAAATATAATGGTAAAAATTTTAAAAAAAGTATAGGTAACTTACATAAAAAAGGGCAAGGAGAAACTATGTTCATATCCGTAATATTGAGTTGGTCACATAGCCTTTGCGTGATAGCTAAGTTTAGTGTACTCAACATTGTTTTAAATAGAGTTTCGACTGTCAAATATTGTGAGTGAGTTTTTACAAAGTAGACTGGAACCAAACTTTTTATGTGATGTTAGTTTTTGTTTGGAACACATTTTACGTATAGTCCAAAGAATAAAGCAGAGGTACCTATATCACACCCACTTGTAGACACGACGACATCAAGCTATACATTTAGAGTTTTAGTTGCTTTTCATACAATGGGAAGTCAGCACAAATACAGCTGGGTAATGGCGTAACACAAGAACAGTAAGAAAGGCTTTTATTTTGACAGTTCAACAACTTTCATTGCGTTATTTACATTGTTGAGCATACAAATCTTTCGAACATGTGAAGCCAATGGATTAGCTATTTCCTTCAAAATTATTCAGATACTGGAAATTGTATAGTTTGATGTGTCGTCGTGCCTTCTTACTTCAACAATAATAAATCAACTTGAAAATTAAAATTAAAGTGCAGTTGGAGACAAAGAATCTTCGTAATAAAAATTCCCCGCCTTTTTTATTTAGCACCAATAATTACTTCAGTCAGTTCCTGTTCTCTGATTGTAACTAATATAGCAGTAATCGCGATGGTCTTTTAATTAAAGCTTAAGAAGTTTCTTTGCGGCTTTACGCTCTCCGTACAGTACCTCATTTTGTCTCTTGTTACTAACTTTGCCCTTTGAAAACGAACCTTACTCACCGGTTTTAGAGTCTCCAATGAGTGTATGTTAATTTGAGTATTTTTAGAACAACTATTTTCGTACATTCCTTTAATTAACATCGCCTAATTTGATGCCTTTGAAATGTTACTACGAATCAGACAGTGTTTTTATTTGAGACAGAAAATACACGAGAACCTGTGTTTTTCGCGTTTATTTATTAAAACTTACATTACGCCGACTTCATTATGTGTTTATTTACGACTTCAAAAGCGATTTTTAATTCTAAAATGTTCCAAAATGATGAATGTTTTAGACGTAACTAATTAAAAGAATATTCTAGCTTCTTTTGAATTTATATTACAGATTTTTAATTTATCAAATCCTCCTTAATCACCCTAGCTTAAAAAAAAACGTCTAAGACAGAGTTTTATAGTCAGAAAAGCTGTTAAAACCTACGTAAACGAGACTCATCTTATAGAGTCCATACAAGTTATAACAATAATAAATTTTCCCAAGAAATTTGATCTCGCAGTGGACCATTTGTTGATCCTATATTTACGACTGCAAAACAAATACTTGAGACATATTAAACGATGTTACGCGTTTATAATCGGTATAGTTTCGCGTAACAGAACACCGATTTGCAATAAAAAGTAAAAGCTTATGGTCGTGTTAGGTTTTATCTCGTTCACATAAATAGCGCGGGAGCCTGGAGGCTTGTGGTAAACAATTTAGCTTTGTTAACATTGCCGGGACATTATTAAACAACGATAATAAGTAGTTAATTATCGACTGTCACACACTTGCGTTCGATGCGCTTCGCTGTGTTGTGTGCAGAGGTTGACAACATTTTTAGGGTTATTTTTGTTGTTTTGTTTTTAAACGATGTTGTTGGAGATAACATTAAGATGTTAGTTAAACCTTTGATTTGTTGCAAATATATTTCTCCAGTTTATAGTACTGGTTCATGAGGATCTCTATTAATTGTATTCACAGTTTCTACATATATTTAAGGTGAATGCGCAGTGGTAGACCGCGAAATTCAAATTTTCTTACGTTTTTGCAATTTTCAGGTCAGTATCAGGTTGTATCCTGTTCAAAATGTGATTTGCGAATATAACAGGTACGTGTTTACAGAATTATAGTCATTAGAATGTCTAATATATCTCTTATATGTTAGATTTCTTCCACAAGCACTTTTCCATAAGAAATTTGTTCTTATGGAACAAATCTAACTTAGAAAGATGTATTATTTATTGATTCTAATGATTATAAATCTGTAAATACGTACATGTTATAGTCGCAAATCATATTTTGATCAAGTAACAAGCTGACACTCACCTGAAAATTGCAAAAAACGTAACAAAATTTGAATTTCGCGCTCTACTACTGCGCATTCACCTTAAGATCTACAACAGTCATGTTGTTTCTCTTCCTCATTGATCTTTGACTATAACTACCAATACTATTTGTTTTAGATTAAAATCACGCCTGTAATACACGAAGGGTTAGGCGGAGGTGAACCTATAGTTTTTTTTTTGGGTGGAAAATCATCAAATAACTTCTCTCCCGCTCTGGGTGGAGCAGGAGGGCGTGTCTTTTACTGACTAAAACCCACCCGTGCCCACATTTTGTTACTAACTACTTGTTTTATGAATTAAATTAAATTAAATGCTGGATAACGGCCTCTCTTAAAAGAGAAATATGTAGTCCAGTGGAAATAGGTTACCTGTAAGCAAATACTCTAGTTCTTACATAAAAAAGGAATATTTATGAGATACACATCTATAAATGTCTGTAAATAAAATAATGAGATATCCGAGAGGGATCTTAAAACCGTTAGGTGCTTATAAACTTGGAAAGTATTAAAGTTTTATGAAGATCTAGTATAATGGACATTACGAGCTGAAAGTTGTGAACTATCGGAAACCTATTTTATGAGAAAGCGTATCTACCCGTTGTCTTCTTTATCATGCTAATCATAACTTGAATTTTACTGTTAACAGTATTCTATATATTAAATTTATAGTGATGTAATTTGAGATGATCGTAAAAGCTGCCTTGGGTTAATTTTAGGTTGGCAGGACGAGAGTGTTTCTATAAACGCTAACAATATTATATGGCTATAACCTGGATTTCCGTATTAGGTAATAATCTGAATAGATTATAATATTCACTTATTGTTTGATATACATATTTAACTTCGCACAAACAGCCCTATTTGTTATTTAGGAGTAAAGCTTGCGCAGAGAGCTAGACGCGGGCTACCCATCTCATTAATCTTTTTATTCCTTTTTATCTCCTCGTTATACGCAAACACCAACTTATAGACCAGACTCAGACATACTCGTAATAGGTACTTATGCGTACTTAAATTGATTTGTTGTCTAGAGGTAGCCTATTCTCTGGTGAGTTTACAAAATAATACACCAATAACAACCTAACTTTAACTTTTATTTAAATGAACAACAAAACAACACATTGTTGTGTTGTTTTTGTTCACCCTAGCAAAAATGTTTGCGATTCCCTCCAAGATTTGTGCGTAAGTATGAGCGTACACCGCGCGTGAAATATATGGCTGCGGGCGTACCGCGGCGTCGTTGCACTAACTCCCCTTGATTGGAATCTACCGCAGGGCACACCGATAAATGAGTGCTGGTAGGTACTACGGCTCTGAAGTAAACCATAGAAGTGCTAGAAGTGTCGGCTTTTGTTTTATGCCATTATTTCGTGGGCATTCAGATGTAAGGTGAGTGTGTTTTTGGGTGCTAACTTTTTTACGTGGTATAAGAACACTCATTTTAGTTCATTTTGTAATAGAATTATTGAATTCGGGTTTCTTAGTTTGTATACTTTCTAGCTCCCTCAGTAGTTTGTGTAAGTATGTTGATTAGATAAGTAACAAAAAAAATCGATAGACTTACAAGATCCCTAAAAGAAGAAAGAAATGATAAAGATTTGAAATCAATATGAAATGTGGGTGTTCCTTATTATTATGTTCACTTGTGCCTAATCCTACGAGGAAAAGAGCCGTGATTTTTTAAATTCATTGAAATATGATACTACTATTACTCTTGGATGTTTGTCAGTTATGCCCCTGCCCAGTTTCATACACTATCCAGGTTGTTCGAAATTCTTTGTAGAAACTAGAGGCCACAATTAAAGTCGTAGCCAACAAGGGCTAGATGTCGTCGCCTATACGCGTAGTCGCGAAACTTCGCAATATGTGATTATTCACTTGCGTAAATTACGACTATCGCCGGTACCGTCTTTTAAGTTAATCTCTATTATTTTAGACCAGAATTCTCCCCGCAGTTTTGCTTTGAAATTAAATTGCAAAAGGAAAAATTCTTTGATATATCGCATGTATATCGTTTTTGTTTTGTTCTGAGATTATCGGAGACTGATCGTTCGTGGGATAAGAGTGGGAATATGAAGGCGTTTACACGTGTTATAAATCGTTATTTAAGGTGCTTGATGTCAGAAAGTAAAAATGTATTGAACATGTACTTAACAGATAGACTATCTGACTCTTAAAAGTACTATGAAAACCAGGAATGGTCAATATCTACTTATTATTATTGTTCGCATACTGGATTATTATCGGGACGATCCAAGTTGTTTGAACAAACTGGTTGTGTGGCCACTATCAACCGCATGACCAGTTCCTACATCCTTGTCAGCTTCTGGTTTCATGTAGTATCATCAGTAACTAAGGTTGCCACAAGACCTCCGGGATTTATTTCTGAAACAGGGACTTTAGAATATCTTCTAACTTTCTGAGCATTTCGATCGACATCATGACCTGTCGGTCAATGCATCTATTCATCGTATTAAATCTATTAATCAGCCATTAAATTTAATAATAAAAGAAATTGAAAGAAGATTGGGATTTAATATTAAATTTAGCGAAGGCCAAAAATATAAAGCATGTAGGCGAAAATTAATTTCAGATATACACAGTATCGTGTATTAATTACGTTACATTGGCACTGTAATACAATGTTTTTGAAAGAAGATCACGCCATGATAGCGAAAGAGGTCTTTAATCACCTAAAGAAGTCTAGACATGAATACAAGGGTGAATTTCACCTATGAAACTGAACGTGATCAGCATATCTTAACCACGTTCCAGAGCTGTCAGTGTCATCATTACATAAGATCACACCACACCTTGCTTCCCCGAAGGGTTAGTGCAAAGGTGTACCTATAATAATAATATACCCACATTTTGCTAGCTAATTCCATGCTCGGAAGTACCAACATGAAAAATAGATTTCGGGTTTAGGGAAGCCATTGCATAGAGGTTTTGTTGGAAATTGTTTTTTTTTACGATGTTGTTTCACGGGACACCTTGTATATTATTTTTAGGGGAAAACGCAGTCAATCACAAACTAAGTTACAGTACAAAAATAATGAAACTACGGCTAACGGTTGTTCCATGTGGTGCCGGACGTAAAAGAATAGCACGATCCCATATCTTCCCGTGGGTGTCGTAGAAAGCGACTAAGGGACTTACTAGAGAATGGGCAGCAGCATTCTCTATGCATTTTACCACCATACTGCGATTGCCAATCCGCCTGCCAAGCGTGGCGATTATGGCAAAACCCCTTTTGGAAGAGGCCTATGTCCAGCAGTGGACGTCTTTCGGCTGAAATGATGATGATGATGACGGCTAACGGTAACTAAGGCTAAAGCTAACTTTAAAAAAAAACAGTTACATGCACGAATAAAGTATTTGATTGCTTACTTTTATCGTCATCATTGGCAGCTGTTATATTGTTCTACTCACTGCTGAGTATACTCGGCAACTACTACAACATTATAGGCCTCCTCGCTATTCTGCCTTTTTTGTTTCCCTTCATCATCATTATTATCCACAGCCCGACTTCCCCCGTGCTGGGCACAGGCGCCTCTTTTGTTGTGCCTCCACGGTTGTATGTCAGCCTCATCCAGGTTGACCACGCGATACCAACAATGTCGTCCGCCCATCTCTCCGCTAGACGTTCGACACCTAGTCTTTCAGTCTTTGAACGCCACTCTATCACAGTCTTACTCCACCTGTCATCACTGCGCCTGACCAGAGGGGCAATTCTCGTAATTTTAAGAACGTTCACAGTCTGATCTCAGTGTCAATCTGTCAAAAATGCCTCGATTTTTCATACATTTTTGACATTTGCTTGTCGCTGAGATGAGACTGCGACTAGATTTTGAACGTTTTAAATTACGAGAATTGGCCTTCTGGTGTCCTGCCCATTTGAGTTCCATAATACGATTTTTGATATCGAATACCTTCGTACGTCTTCGTATCTTGATGTTTGGAACTCTGTCTATTAGCCTGATGCCAAGCATGCTTCATGGTTGTCTGTGCTACTCTCAGCCTGTACATAGCTTCTTGCATAAGCGTCCATGTCTTAGCACCGTACGTCATGGTGGGTAGACTGGTTATAGAGGCGGGACTATTTGTTTCCTTTGCTACTCGATAGCTTAAATATTAGTAGCATTGTTAGGGAAGTGAAATAAGTACGGTTCATCGCTTCTTATTATTATTCCAATTAACGTTTATCCGTTTCCGTGCATTGACCATAGTAAGAAATAGTTAACTTAGCGTGTTGAACTTTAGTTAAATTGTTTGTTTATATTTCGAGCCTAGTGATTTGTAAAATCGTTTCCCGGTAACGTATCATGACCACCCATGGCTTTCAAAAAATGACTTGCTTTACCTACTTAACTCTTGCGTGTTTTGAATTTGTATTCAAACTGTACATGTAACCGATTTATTTTATTTAAAAAAGTGTTTTAATAAACAGATTTTTATTTTTTTTTGATAAATCTTGTGTACCGTTTCTAATTTGTATGCATCTTGCATGTGCAGCGCACGTAACGTATTTATATGAAATGTATTTATTAGAATGACTATATTTTAATTTTGATTATTACGTAAACGCTTCTATGAGACTTTCTCGTAGTTACCTACTTACCTATCCCCTTGCTATTAATCTTCCATTCATTTAGAATAAATATATATTTCCACAAACCAATATCTTTTTGTTTTTTAATAAATTGATTTCCAAATATTTTGTAGTTGAATCAATGCTATAATTTTATTTTCAACTCCGTTACAAATGTTTTGGTTAAAAATAATTGGGGTGATCGTGGGAAATGTCACTCGGATTGCCATATACATTTTAAATTGGGAAATGTAAGGTTTTAAAAATATTTATCTCACATAGTTGACTTTATTTTATTTTATAATTGAAAATGTTAAAATTGAGTCTTATTTTATTTTAATACTGCTACCATGGAATATTTTGTTGTAAAGTATTTTTAAAATAATGTTCAGTTTCAGCATATTATTTTCACTACAGTTCATTCATGCCTCAAGGCATTCATTTTGTGCTTCCAAGTAAATAATCTGATAACTGTAATATAACAAACACAGAGTATTCATTAATGCAGGTAGTCAAAGTAACGAAACAACGAAACATCATCAAGCTTTTCTTGTGAAGAAAAGTTAGTCATTTGAGTACTCAGGACGAAAAATAAGTTCTAAGAATGTATTGTAGGGAATCCAATTGATAACAATGATTCAATAATTTTTCATACCATTAACGATTAAAAGAAAATAAAATGAAGAAATGAAACTACGAGGTACTAAGTCAGAACCTCACTTAACTCAAGTACCAGGAACTATAACGCCTCACAACAATTTTCTGCTTTACAACCACGGCTTGCGTTAGCTCCTTTAAAATTTTAAAGCCCTGTGGTAGAACTAAAAACCGGGAGAAAAAGAAAACCTGAACGTAGGGGCTGTAAGAAATCCGACATGTTACTCTTTGCTGCTAAATACTTTATTTCTACTCGAGCGGTAAATATTTTATGTTCCCACCTGACTTACTGGCGCAGTTAAAGCGTTTACTTTCAACAAAACAAGATTTATATCTTCTTAGGGCTGCGTTGATTTTCTTCGTAAATTATTGCTACGGCAATTTATGGATTTTCGAAACATTTAGGTGCAAATTACGTGATTTATCCCAGAGAAACAGATGATTAGTAATAAAGTACAACTAGATAATTAGACACTGTTCAATGAACAACAGATTCAAACGCCTTTGTGAGATCTACGCGAAGTCTAATTTTTTGTTGCACGAAAAAGAATACAAGTACATTTTATTGTTCGCTACGCTTTGACAAAAGAACTTTTGAACGCTGCCTGACGCTAATTAAACGACAGAGTTGATTAATAAGTCGCTCTTAACTATTTAACAAGCGAGGACCATTGTCTTCTCATAAAAAGAGCTCTCGCAAAAAAAGGACAATAAGTAGCGAAGAATTGCCGGATTAAAAGTACCGAGTCATTCATTCCAAGGTTTAATTATCCTCTGTTTAAACAAATCGCAATAAAGAGCCAGTGTCAGAGCTTCCAAGGATCCTGTAAAAAGACATCGTAAAAAATACCGGAAGCCCGATGGTAACGTCAAACAAATTCCTGGAATAGTCCACCGCTTTCTGCTTGTGTTAGTTGGAGAATCCTATTCACGGATGTCCGTTAAAACGTTTTAGGTTCGACTTTGTTCAATCGATTTTGGACTTTGTATACACGTTTATATAATTCTATATTGAATGGTTTTCTTTAAGATATAAAAACGTTTAGACCTGTACGTGAAGTCCGTCGTATACGTGTGTGGTAGATAGTGTAGGGATATTTGAGTGAACATTTGCAAAGACGCGAACGATGCGACGATATAGCCGGTACCACTTCCGAATGGAAATGCGTTTTCAATGGACTAGTAGCGTCGTTTGTACGATCTAAAGTTACATTTACGTTCAGAGCACTTTTCGCCGTTTTTATGTTTTTCGGCTTTAGCAGTTTGCTTTCAAGGTGGTTTTAAATTAGGAATTGTGTTCATTGTATGACCACTGTCGTTTTCTTCGCATTTCTTGGTATTTTCTTCGTCTGAAACAAGAAAAGAAATAATTAAGTTTATTATTTCGAATAACGGAAAGAACATATACCGGTAGGTATGTTTTTAGCATCACCAGGTTATTTCTTTAACTAAAGATAATTTTATAAGTAAAATTATTAAAGGGAAACATTGATGGGTCCTGTATTAGATTCTACGACATGGAAAAGGACAAGTAAAAGATTCATTATTTCTTGTTACATACCTACACGTAAAAAAATAAGAATTAAAACTTCTCACAGTAGTACAACATTAAACCAACACAATTAAAATAAATTGAATCGCAAATAAACTTTAAATTGCTTTAACAAACTAGCAATACAAGTACTTATTTATTTAAGCACAGGCAAATTACGACACATTTAAACCGTCTGCCAATAATAGGCTCACGTCTGACCTAATGAAGGGCAACTATCCTTAAAAGTAGTGCCGCCGGCAAAAACAGGCAAGCAAGCACGTTAAGTTGCCTGGCCGGGTATCAAGTAGCAGCTAGACAAATAATTGCTCATCAATTGACCAAAGCAGATATAGAAAAACTAGAAAGAGGAATAGATATACAAAACTATAAATTTCAAAAAGTGATAGATGGAAAATCAGTAGTGAATTAAACGTGGATAAAGAAATCAGTAATTTATTACTGATTTCTGAAAATTGTTTGTGTGAAATCTTTACACTGCTTTCTTTAGAAAGCAGTGTAAAGATTTCACACAAACAATTTTTAAACAATTCTTCTACCAATAATAAACCTGGTTTATTTGAATCGCGTTAATCTCTGGAACTACTAGTCAGAATTGTTATTTTTTTCTTTGCAATCGATAACTCAAATCCCATTTCATGTCATGGGTATCATAGAAGGCGACTAAGGGACGTACCAGAGAATGGGCAGCAGCGTTCTCTATTTATTTTACCACCATACTGCAATCGCCAACCCGCCTGCCAAGCGTGGCAATTATGGCAAAACCCCCCTTTTGGGGGAGGCCTAGGTCCAGCAGTGGACGTCTCTTGGTTGAAATGAATGAACCTAAATCTTGATGAAGATTGTAGACTATTTAACATCACGCTACGATCCTTAAAAGCCGAGCAAAAATAATTAAAAGCCAGAAAAAACGTTATGCTAAAACGAAGTAATGGGGTACAGCATAGGACGTATTTTATGTTAAAACAAGACATTTCACGCGCACAAAGTCGCGAGCAGAAGCTAGTAGAAATATAACGGTATAAGTAATGGCACTGGTGCTAATTTTAGAAAACACGGATTGAATTCACCACATTGTTGCTCGGAAGTTGTGCCTGTTTCACACGGTCCAATTTTGTTCATGTCAGTATACTTGTCTCAGTCTCTGCATTTCCAAAGGCGAGGAACTGACAAGTGAGAAATTTCAAGAATTTTTTGGTACCAAAACTTGCACCAAACAGAGCAACTTCTTGAAATTTTTTCGTGTTTTTGGATTTATCAAGAATTGAAGGAGTTAATTCAAAATACAAAATTGGTTTCGCCGTTATCTTGGGCAAATACCGTAATCTATATATATTGAGATGATGACGAAGATTTCATTGTTAGACTAACTATTTTTCTCAACGAAATCAACTGTCATTTTTCCGTTGAGATACCATCGTCGTACCGTTTCTTTAGTTCCTTGTAAAGATAGAGGAAATGCGTTAATTGTTTGCAGCCAACTGTACGATTATTACGAGCGAGGTGTATCGGCATGTTAGTTACTCGGAGCTTCTCTTTGTGTTTGCCGCTCATTCAACAGCGTGTCGTTTAATGCCTATTCATTAGATGCTTCAGTAATTGTCTCTTGTTTATGTATCCAATGTTTATCTTAGAAGCTCCCATCTTTTTGTAGGTACTGAGTTACGTGCCTTGCGTTGAAATTGTTATGCTAATAATTATTGTACGGATATTTAAATGGATACTGTTGAGAATTATGTTTGTTTTTGTTACAGTTGTTGTTAGATAGAAGATTATCTACTGCGTAATATTTATTACTAGGAGATTAATTGTCATGTTTAAATGGATTTTTATTTAATTTACAATGGTAATGTGAAGGCAAATGAAATAGAAAGAACATATTTTAAATTTTTACCCAGGTGCCTATACTAAAACATATCAACCCAAATGACATTTTCAGATAATCGAAGTGAACAATAAAGTCTTTGGTCTAACTTCATATTTCATGCACTACAACTTTATATTACGTAACTTAAAGGACACGTCCATTAATAATTTTCCAGAAAAAGAGATTCTTTTTTGCAAATCTGTTTGCATATTCCTTTCAGCGTTGGAGGACAAGTGACGTGGATCGTCCACCGCGACCACCCCATGGGAAATCTTCACAAAAAGGTTCCACTGACAAACAATGGAGACGACCAGTCTGTTTGAATTTAAGAGTACCGTCAGATAGACGCGAAAATATGGCGGTTCATGAGCTTGTTTGATTTTAATCTCATTAGTGCTCAGGTTGGGATTGTCTTGGCAAATATTTCAAGTTAGGGTTGTATGTGAGAATTTTGTTTGTAATGTAGGCATTGTATAATTCAACATCATTTCAAGCGATAGACGTACACTGCTAGACATAAGCCTCCCTCAAGCAGTCCGCTACTTCACCCGGTTCTGTGCTTCGCGCATCCAGCGAATTCCTGCGGCCTTCACCAGGTCATCGGTGCATCTTCCAACGCTACGGGTTGCGGTACGCGGTCGCAACTCCAGAACTTTTAAGCGCCATCCGCCATCTAATCTACGAGCAATGTCCAATTTTTCGGGCTATGTCGATTAGAGAGACTTGGTTCTGCTACGGATCCATATATACTTCGGCTAGTCTTCGAAAATCAAAAAGCAAAGAATAAAATAAAAACAACGTGTTATTCATTACCTACGTGAATATTTTACGGACAAAAAAATGCTGGTCAGTTAAATCATAGTCATTGGAAACTTTTGCTTGTTATATTCTGCTTTTTAACCGACTTCAAAAAGGAGGAGGTTATCAATTCGTCGGAACCTTTTTTTTTTCTTTTTTTTTTATGTATGTTCCCCGATTACTCGAAGATGGCTGGACCGATTTGGATTTTGTTTTTTTTGTTTGAAAGGGTATACTTCCCAGGTGGTCCCATGATCATCAAGTCAGGATCTGATGATGGGATCCTGGAGAAATAGAGAGAACTCTTCAAATTTTATAGGCACACAAAGCGATTTAGGTATTTTTTGGAAAAGTACTTTCTCGTAGTGGTCTCATTTCAATTTGGTGAATGTTTGATGAAGAACTTTGGAGATAGGCAACGGAACTCCTCAATAAATGATAGCAAATGGACTGGGATTGCTGAAATCTCATGTCTGTCTATTGCTTACACCAGTTCATAACATAACATCACGCCGGTATGCTGTGAAGGGGTAAGCACATGTGAGCCACTAAAAAGTAAAAAAGAAAAACTTTTTCCAAAAAAAAACAACCGACTTCCAAAAAAACACTACAAAGTGAAAAATAACTTTGATTTCGGAAGGCGGTGGCAAAAAATTCAAATACAGCACCAAAGACACCGACTTCCGAAATCAAAGTAATTTTTCACTTTGTAGTGTTTTTTTGGAAGTCGGTTGTTTTTTTTTTCGAAAAAGGTTTTTTAACAATTCGTGTCAATGCGGCATTAATTGTTGAAAGCAGAATACAACGATGATTAAAATCATTGTTGGTTTTATTTTATTCAATTAACCTTCGAAAAGAGTATTAATTGCGTGTGACTTTCCGGAGACCATTAAAGGAATATTTTCGCGTGCTCACACTGGCAGTAATGTACAATTATTTTGCTGTCCAATTTCATGTCAATTAGTCTGACCAATTTCGCTTTGTATAGCTCAATGAAAACAAAAAACGTCAAGGAGATCACGCACGATCTCGTCTGAAACATCTTTAACATTTGAATTTGCTGAATTTTCGCCACTGACTACGTCGTCTGGATAGATAAAAAATTCCAAATTATACGAAGATAATACTATTTAGAATTTAAGTAAGCCGAGATATAATTTATTTTAGAATACATATTGAGCTTTACGGGAAAGTGTATGTAATCCTTAATGCTCTGCTTTGTGGTAACTGATTTTCAGGGAAACCAGTATTTAAAATACTAGGTAGAAACGTGTTTAATAATGTTCATGGAAGGTACTAACGTAAATTTTAAAAGAGAGTGATAGATCAGACCAATTTAAGTACAAGGCGAACTGTTGTTAAAAGATTATGACAAAAAATACAGAAAAAAGAATGAAACTTGATTAACAATCTGCGTGGAAACTGTATGATTAGATAAAACTTTATCCCGTCAAGCGTACTCAAAATCTGTCCGAGACGAAGAAATTGTTCCACTGAACAAAATGAAGGCCAAAACAACTCGATTCAAATAGAAAAAGAGTTGATATAACTTGTTATAAGATGATCATTGAATCTCGTTGATTCAAATTAAGAGTTTCAATTTAATCACGACAAAACATTAACAACTGAAAGGAAAAGTAAACAAGCTGACTTAAAAAGTCCGTAACTCAGATTTGTCGCAGGTAGGGACTCGAGAGCTGTTAAGTTTGGATAAGAAAGTTCTCAACTAGGCGGATTTTATAAGACTTCAAAATACAACTTATTCGTGAGTTTGTGAAAATATCAGTTGAAATTATTTGAGTGTGGAATCGGGTTACGAAAACATAAGAATCCATTACGAAGTTTCTTTGACGATTTTGACATAATGTTTCAAGACAGGGAATTAATAAATTACCCTTTAGTTTTTGAAAAGGGTTGCTAGAGTTTTTATAGGTACCTATGTAGGCAAGGTATAAAGTGTAATTAAAGCAATGAGAAGATACCTAATTAATTAATATTAAAGATGATGGTGGATGGATGTAAGCCGCATGCAGTAGGATAAAACCAGGATAGTTGCCCCGATTGCAATTACTTTAGTTTCGCGGATGAATTGCATGCTATTTTATTAACCTATCGAAAGACTCATTCAAAATCTATCACTAAATGGACCGTTTTGCATGTCTCTGTGCGATTTCATGGGAAGACAAAATGCGATCAAAATTTTTGTGCGATAGATTTCTTGTTTCTCGGCAGGGCATCTATCCTAAACGTAATTTATATGGGTTAGGCAACTATCCCCTATGCGGGATAGTTGTCCCAAAATATAGAGGTACGCAAAAATCGCTAATACTCTGGAAATATTAAAGATAATGTTTGTTGCTTTTTATAAATTTGTTGTTAACAAACCAAAGTATCGGCCCGTTTTACAAATAAAGTATTTTGCTTTTTATATTGAGAGATATAGAATGATTTGCAAAAGTGTGGCAACTATCCGGCCTTTACCCTAGTGTGGAGCAGTGGTGGAAAAGTGGTAACCGCCGCCGCCGCGACTTACGAGTTGTGGGTCGTAGGTTCCCAGACAGGTGCTTTAATTTGTGTAAATTATTTCATCACCACTGCTCTCAAAACGGTGAAGGAAAACATCGTGAGGAAACCGGCATGAACCAAAAATTTCAAGTCATAATTATGGTGAATGCTCATTCCTCTCACCGAGAGAAGGCCTGTATCCCAGCAGTGGGAACAATATATTGTTATTGTTTGCAATTTATATATATAATCTTTATTTGTTTTTAAATATTTTGAAATTTTTATAACATTTTACAATTTTATATTATACATTTTATTTTTATACGATTCTGACTTTTTTATAAGTTTCTGACAATTTTTATTATAATTTTTCGAGTTGGTGAATATTTTAAAATTAGTTGGTCACAATTTTTATTTTTATCTGTTTTGTATTTTAAAATAGTTTATAAGGATTTTATTTTATTTTTAATTTTATTTTATTTATATAATGGTTTTCTTACCTAAATTAAGTTTTAGTTTATTTTATATCTTTAATTTTTATATTTTTGTAATTTTGGCTCTGCAGTCTCGAGAGGCTAACTACTAGTTTAAACTGTCGCCCACTTCAACTTTTATTTAATAAACAATCAAAATGTTTTATATGTATAATGGTGCCCAAGATACAGGCTGCGCCTAGTTTGGGACCAATGATATCTCAATACTGTAATTTTTAATGCTTAAATAAACGATTTTTACTTTTTACTTTTTTTAAATAAATAAATAAATAAAATTTTAGGCTGATTATAGCTATAGACAGATATACAAAACCGGATGCAGCCGCATGCACAGTGACCGCTGGGCAATAGTCTCCACACAGTGTGTGCCTGAGGATGGACCGGCACCGACGAGGTCCGCCCAAGAAGAGGTGACGAGACGACCTAGATGCGTATTCCAAGGGTTGGATCGAGGTGGCCCTGGAAAAGGATGCCTGGAAGAATTTTTCCTCAGCAGTGGGCTAGTGTAAGCTAAATAAAAAACAACCGACATCCAGAAAAAACACTACAAAGTGAAAAATTACTTTAATTTTGGAAGTTGGTGACTTTGGATAGGTATATATTAAAAAAAATTGTTACCGCCTTCCGAAATTACAGTAATTTTTCACTTTGTAGTGTTTTTTCCGGAAGTCGGTTGTTTTTTTTTTTGTAAAAAGTTTTTATTTTTTACTTTTTAGTTATAGTAGGTACCTACTCCACTAATTCGAAATTTCATCATCCTTGGCGTCAAAACGATGCATATTTATGCGATAGCAGCAATCGCAGTTGATTTGCGGTAATTTTTTGAAGAGTTCTGTCGTCTGTCTCCGAACCGCATCATCAGATCTATATGAAATTTAAATAGGAGCTTTGCGAAATAAACCCCTTTCGAACAAAACCCGAACATACAAAAAATAAAACATAAAAAAAAACATGTCGAATTGATAACCTCCTTTTTAAAGTCGGTTAAAAAAAGTGCCTGCGTTACCAGGCAACGTCCTGCGGGTACCTACAAAATATTTCTCTAAGATCAAAATTACCTCAGCTTATAAGCGTGAATGCCGTATATTTCTACCGTAATGTCAAAATCAATTTGATTAATTTAGATACTTTGATAATCACATCGCATCGCAGTGACGGACGGCCCGCTGGAAAATTTACGTTCATTTTCCCTATCAAAAATACTTTTAAACATTTACCAAAAGCGCCTAATGAAGCAATCACAATTAGTTAGTATTAAATTTCGAATTTACATCGATTGTAGACTAGAATATTGAAATTTGCATTGAATATACTCTGTGATTTATCATTTGTATGCCAACATTGTGTAATTGAGGAACAATCCATTTGTTCCATTCCAAACGAATGCGTCTAATTTGTTGTTTTATTGATTAGTTTTTAATATTATAATAATACATAAGACTAACTATGAGGGTATTATAAAATATACAGTGAGTGTGATAAACTGCATTAAATAGTTGATGAAGTCATATGATTATTAAAACTAGTTGTGCCCGCGACAACGCCCGCGTGGCTGTCAAAAAAAATACAAATGTGTGTGAAAAAAACAAAAAAATATTCCACGAGAATGTGCTACCGGGACAAAAAGTATGTTGCATATCTATCTTACTCCTTGTAGCATCAGCTATCTGCCAGTGCAAGTCCCGTCAAAATCAGTCCAGCCGTTTCGGAGATTAGTCCGCACAAGCAGCCAGTCAGACAAAATTGTGTTATCGCCATAAGTCAACGTCCACACCGACGTAATAAAATCGCGGCGGGATTTTATCGCGCACTGGATTTTAAACTCTCGGTGTTGAACCGAGCATTGAGAATCCAACAGAGTGCAGCGCGAGGGTGTCACAGCGCGCCAAAAAGAACACAGTGTACGGTTTTGTGTGAGAGTTCGATTTTTAAATCTCCGCACTAAGTAGTGCGGTGAAGATTGAGTGCGCGAAAAAGCTCCGCCGCGATTCTTTTACGCCCGTGGGGACGGGCTTAGTAGTAAAAAAAAGAAGTTTATTTCAGACTATTCAATTGTTCATATTTTGTTAGTAAAACATTATCTTAAAAACTATGTCAGTCGTGAGGAGATCTATGGTAGTTGTGAGGAAATCAAAGTTTTCTGCGGTGGTAGGGCTAACGCCCACCTGGGTCGCGACCACCCTCCCACCGGAGTCCGGCGTCAAGCAGCTTGCTGTGTTTCATCGATGCCTGGGAATACCAGTGCCTTGAACAAGAGTGAACAGGCATTTTCTGGGCACGCTCGATCCATCGTAGACTTCATCAATCGCTTTTCATCAGGCGTGATCGAGGTCAAGAGCGGGCTCATTGAGTAATTAAAAAAAAATGTATTTAAATTAAATTAAAATATGTTAATTAAAATTAAATTAGAATTAAATTAAAATAAATTAAGATAAAACTAGTAATTATTTCAAATGCATTTATTAAAAAACTTTTATTTTAACATTACAAAAAGACACTTCTATTTTATTTATTTGTGTAGATATAGACAGAAAGACAAAACCATAGTGACGTAAAGGCCATTCCATTTGAAAAAAAAAAAGAAACAATAACCTATCGTTGAACTTTTAAAAATCAAACACAAATGTACAACTTGCAACAGAATGTGCAAAACATAGACGGAACTAGTGTAGTAAATAACACAGCTCACCGATTCGACGAGCAAGAATGGTGATTAAGGCAATTTCACCGAACGACTGCTCGTTGTACAGATTGTGAAGAACGTGATTTCAAGCAGTGCATTGGCAGTTGGCATTAATTGTAACTACTGACTCCGTTAGGTATCTGTGTGTTATATGTTTTTATGCTAGAAACCAAGGTAAGATACCTTTACATATCGTTCTACATGAACAATACTGTTGGCAACTTCTTATTACAACAAGTTGCCAAAATAAAGCACTGTTTGTTTATGAAATATTAATTTTGTATTTTATTATTTCTGTACACATGCAATAAATAGGGTTACGATATAATTATAATTTTATTTGAGTACAAAGCTCCCCACTGCTTACATTAAATGTTTGCTTTGTTAACATCTATTGGAAACCCCTTAAAAAAAATGAAAGAAAAAAACCAGTCATGCGAATACCTACTACTAAGAGAGTAAATGTAGACACAGTGCGTCTTTACGCACTGTGTCTACATTTACTGACTCTACCCCCCAACCCCCCCCCGCCTCTCTCTCAACTCCTTTGAGTTGATAAATAAACCAAATTAAAACTATTTACACAAATCGTAGTTTTACAAAGAACTCTTAATGAACCTTACATTTTTAATGTAACTTTTATTTCCTACTTTTTAAACTTAATATAATAATAGTACACACGCTACTATCGACACTGGGAAACATTCGTAAATCTGCTCAGCTTTACTTATGTTTCCCACAGTCAAGCTTTTTACAAATTTGTTCTCACTCCTTGTTGCATTTCATTATCAGACCCTGATCACCATTTATCTATAACCTATTCATTGAGACCTTTCCAATGACCCCAAACATGATACTTCAGCTGTTGGTGAGGTAGTTGGGTATCCTAGAAATTCCAGGTGATGCTGCAGCATCAGTTCAAGGTTACTTGGTTCGTCTTGCATCATTTGTCTCGATCAGAACCGTGGGAGATTCTCAAATCCTTCATCAACCAGAAAAGAGCTGATAGTCATCAAATGACTGAATCAATTTTCTTCAATCATAGCTAAGAATGCTCTCGATTAAGTCACCTTTCAGACCAAACAAAACAAATACTCATCAAAAAGAATCCAAACACGCCATATCTGATATAATTTTTTCAAGAGTGTACTAGTGTGCTGGATATTCTGGCTGCAGCATCAGGCTAAGAATTCCATAATCTTGCATAGTTACATAACATACATGGGTGTTCATCTCTCATAAACAGCTCACTGCTCCTTTAAATTCCCCTCATCAAAAATTCAATTAGCCAGCACAAAGTTTAATATAAATTGATTACAGTGAATATAGAACAATGCGAGTTAATTTGCCCCTGTAAATCCAGTTTCTAAATAAATGGCAATCAGTGTGTTTGTTGAACATTTCGTTATAAATAGATTCACGAGTATCTACGTTTAAATAAAATCACAAAAGGTTTCGTAGACCGGAAAATTCGGATGTGTAGTTTTACATGCGGGCGGGACAAACATACCTACATGTTGTACTTGTATAACGGTAATTGTAGACTTAGGAAACTCAATCGGAGTTGTCGATAAACACAGTTTCAAGTCATGTTGGGTGCTGGTTGTAGGAGGCGCTAGTAGTTTGGAAATAAATGTTTTATTCGCTTGTAGGTTGTAGTATGGTTAGAAGTATTATTTTAGGTATCGGTTGTAACAAGCTTGTGTTGGACATCGGACAAGCTACTTTTTCTTTTGTTTCTATTTGCCGTGATAAAATCTTTAAAATAGGTCTATTTTTCCTTTCACATTATAATCATTATCGAACTATTACAAAATAACTAGCTTTGCCAGCGGTTTCACCGGCGTTTTTTATACCCCTAACCTTCCTCATGAATCAGTCTGTCTATTAGTGGAAAACTGCATGAAAATCCGTTCAGTAGTTTTTGACAGACGCGGCGGGGGACTTTGTTTTATAATATGTATTGATACATATTATGTAGTAATAGTGAAGAGAAAAGACTTAATTTTTGTATGTTTGTTTGTTACGCTTTTACGCTGAAACGGCTGAACGAATTTGAATGGAATGCCGCGAAATGGTGGACCATGACTATGGATTAGGACATGGGATACTTTTTTTCTCGATATTCCCACTGGATCGAGACTTATGCGGGTGTAACTGCGGGGCGCAGATAGTAATTAATAATTAGAAAGTAGGTTTGCTTGTTTTGATACGTGTTTACCGATAAACCACTTGACAGCTTTTGATAGTTATTGGCCTCATAAATCGGTAGGGATTAATGGCCTTGTCACACTGGCGATTTGCGAGCTTGATTCCAGCTACGCGATTGTGTACCGCGCTAGCTGCCGTGTGCGTAGCAAACACGCCACGTGTGCGCAACGTGTTCGCCACGTTTGTGTAGAGAGAGTTCAGAGAGTGATTGACGTGAGTGTACAAGAGAGAGTAAGTCCAGTGAGTGTGCAATATTGTGAAGCCGCGGAGAAAACGTGGCGTAGTCGCAGCTGGCTCCTTTTGGAGCACGTTCACAAATCAATTCCTAGGAAACACGCCGGCAAATTGTCAGTGTGATAGCGGTCTGAGGTTTTTTTCATCTTTGTTCATTTGTAAGTAATATTTTTCCTAAAATCTCCAAGGTCCAGACGTAATTAAAAAAAAAAAAATTACCAAATAAAAAAATGCTAGTTAAGTTTGACATTAAACTTCCCTTGATATAAAATAAGTCATTAAACATTTTCTTCCCAAAAACATTAAAATCTAAAATTAAACAATTCCCATCAAGGAAGTCGTAACGCGAAATAGAAAATTCGTTGCCGTCTACTACAGTTATTTCTAAAGGCTATAAAACCAGTCCATCGTTCGTAGGGGGCATAATAAACAAACACGGATAGATACGGGTGGTCGGATACAAAACATTGTGCGTGCGATTTGTTGACATATCCCCGTACCGCAACCCCGCCAAGCGCCTATACATGTGGTGTGCAACTTGGTACACGTGAATGGACAAATATTGGACAGATATGAGTGGAAGACGGAGTAAGTGCATCACCTACGAACTGTCGTCGACAAAGGACTGCCCTTGTCTGAGTAGCAGATGTGACGGATTATTGAAGTGGAGGACTTGACGCAATAATTATTATTTCATCATAATCCTAACCTAAACTGTTCCCACTGCTGGGACACAGGCCTCTTCTCTGTTAGAGGGAGCGGGCCGTATTTTAACACGTGGTTCTAGAACCTCACGATGTTTTCTTTCACCGTGTTTAGAGCAGTAATTATGAAATTCGAAGGTTTCGAATTTCATAATCACTGCGGATTTGAAGGCCTAGGTTCGAACTCACAACCTACCACCCGTATGTCTGGGCCGTTGTCACTGCGCCACCACTTTTCTGGTACAGGTGAAAGGACAAATATTGGACAGTTAAGAGTGGAAGAAGGAAAAAATGGATTACCTACGACTGTCCCTTGTTTGACTAGAAGACGTGACGGATCATTGGAGTGGGGACTTGACGCAATGATTGTCCCTGCTCATGGATCTCAAAGGAGGTAGAGAAAGTAGTTTAATACAAGCTTTTGGCCATCGGCTTCGCCCGCGCGGAGGTTGAAACTTATCCCACAGGAAGTCAGTACCGGGATTAAAAGTATCTTATATGTTAATCTTAACAACTGTAAATCGGAAGGCGGTGACAAAAAATTAAAATATATACCTATCCAAAGACACCGACTTCCGAAATTAAAGTTATGTTTCACTATGTAGTATTTTTTCGAAAGTCGGTTGTTTTTTTTACAGATTAAATACAAATATTAAATGTTTTTTTTTTGAATGGTCATTAGTTCTACCATGCACCATTTCAAGGTTATCCATTAACTACCAGCCACCCTGTAGATATAGACGAAGAGACCGCTATGAAATAGTATTATTGAACTCTGCTTTACATTTAAGTCATACACACATAATTATCTACTTAAAGGACATTACATAAATCGCTCATTAAGTTAAACGGCGTATGATTGATTTATAACGTGCCAAGCATCGGCTTGCATTCAACATGACAACTGGCGTCACATGTCACTATCAAACAATTCATTACCCGTTTCTGTTCTCACTTGCAAATGAATGTAAACAACGTATACGCGTAAATAGCGTGTCGTGCGTAAGTCGTAAAAGGCGTTTGCGTAAAATAGGTTACCCAATGCCTGCGATGAGTTTGCAACTTGTCATTACACGCTCTTCGCTTTAAAGTGCCGCTCTCCCTGACATCCAAGTAATTATTAACCCTTGTAAGGAAAGCTTTAGCGGTACAAGTTATTGATAATTAGGGTCACATGAGAATAAGGCTTGGGTGTTTATTACGCGTAAAAGGTCGTTTCGGTACAGAAACAAGGATGAGAGAACTTAAGGAAAAATTCTCCACATGTTTCGCATGATGGCGGCCCTGAAATTGTGTTTATTATGATCAGAGATCGGATATTCGGATGCATATTTACCTAAAGATAATTTTTAACTATAAAAGTATGGAAGCGGCTTTATAAATTGTTTGTAATATTTATTAAAAACCCCGGGATTCTTGGATTGCATAACTATTCAGATGTGTTTTATTTTAAAATTAATGTTTAACCCGATACAAATATGTATATGTACTGGAGGAGGGGTGGTTTGTTATAACAAAAAATAAACAAATTACTTACCTAAATTAAGACTCTTTCGATATAAAAGCGCATTCCATGTTAGCCAACATCTCAACTTAGGTGAATATGCATCCGAATATGATATGATTATGATACTAGCTTTTGCCAGCGGCTTTGCAAGCGTGGGTATCGGAAATTATCCCACGGGGACGTACTACCGGGAAACGAAGTATTATATATCCAGGATATAAACTGTCGGTGTGCCAAATTTCATCCAAATCCGTTCAGCCGATTTCGTGTGATTGAGCAACAAAACAAACATCCAAACTTTCACATTCATAATATTATGAGGATAGTAGGATTACGTTTGTGAGGAAAAAGTTCGAGGTGAAATTACTATAGCTGATAATATTTTAAATAATTAATTATGTGAGCAAATTTTCTCTCGCTGCTCAAAAATTATAATTACCTCGTGATACAAAGGGGAGCGGTAGAAAATATAAAAATGTTTTTTTAATGAACTGCGCTGCGGTGCTTTAAAATTTCCATTTTGATCAAGAAATTAAAGGAAAACACAACACGGAGTATTGTCATATTTGTACATATATTTTTTGCGCCCGTACGTGGTGTGAAGTTTCGAAGGTAAAAGGGTTTTTCGGATGCGTGCAAACGACAAGCTCGCTGACTTTTGTGATTGTGGGGAAACGTGGTGCATTTCAAACAGCGAAAATGTAGTCGAGGATCAGATTGCATGCGGTTAACGCTACTGTGTAGTCCAGTATAACTGGCTGCTTGCAAACGAAGCTTTTGTATCTACAGCACAGTGTGCGATGAGAGATTATCATGCAATACAACAGGGAATCGGTGTGTAAGCTTCCAGTTGTAACAAACACTACTGAATGCTTTGCTAAGCTCTTGTTAATGGCCGAAGACCAGTTTGTTACGTAACGTTTAATTAACATTTTTTTTTGTGCTCTCCATTTGTAAGCCCCGTGATACCTTCAAATCAATAGAAAAAAAGGAAACGATTCAGGAGCTGTATTGCTGTATAGTAAAAATTGAACCCTCCGGAGTCCCTCAGGAAAAAGTCCATTAGTGAATACTCCGATTCATTTTGATCCTGTGCCTAATTGCTGCTTTCTTTTATAAAACACATTATTTTTTGTAAAAATATAGGAAACGCAGTCCATTAAAAATGGGCTGGTACGGGAAATTATAAAATATACATTTTAATTTTTATGTGTAATAATATTATGATGCTCTGTACTCTGGGGTATTAACGAGGGTCGTAATTTACAATTTTATAAATGTTATACTAACAAACGTTTTAATGCGCTATTAATTTTTAAACGTACTGTTTTGGAGCTACATATTACGTGCGTAAATTAAATTGGGCTTACAGGGAGGTTCTTTTTAAATAAATAACTGATTAAAACCGGTCAGCAAAATATGTATTGCGAGGATTTAAGACTACCCAAATGGCTTTAGCGAATTGTTAGAATAACAATTTTTCAAAACTTTATTTAGAAGGTAATTTCTCTTTAGGTATCTTTATACGCAAAAATGATAAAATTCTTTAAAAGAACTGACTACAAAAGCCTTTTTTAAAGGGCACTGACCTACTGGCTACGAACTTAAGCAAAGTCATTTGCAATTAGTCTGATTGGCTGCAAGACTAAAAGATTAATTAAAACCTGAAGATTTGATTAATATTATTTGAATATTTTATTTTATAATCCCTAATTCAAGACATTATAGTATAGATGTACGCAAGAATCGAGATAAATTCCAAAAATACAAATTTAAATACTAAGCCATGCGAGCATTATACGCACCTCACTTACTTTAATAATTTATTCCATTAATTTCATGTAACCTTTTTACTTTTCATCCCCCAAATTGGATGAAAGTTAACATAATATTGTTGCCCAGTAATATCGCGTGAGCAAACATTGTTAATAGGCTGGTGATGTAAAAATATTTACTTTGTACCCATGATACGGAAATTAGGCCCAATATAATTTTTACCCCATGGTTTAAAGCAAGATAAAGTAATCACGCAATGCTTTAGGAGCTAGCTTAATAATAAATCTGAAAGCTTTTAAATGGAGTTAGTATTTTATAAATATAGTAAGAGAAATATTTGCACGAAAAAATCGCTGCTTAGAATTTAATTTCAGCTGAAATCGAATAGGTACACGCACTTGTTAAGAATTTAGCAGTTCCCGACACGACAAGAAGAAGAAGAATTTTAATAATTATTTTGAACAAATGAAATAAATTGTTTAGATTTTGATGATATCTTTTACCGATCTCATGCATAAAACTTCGATCTATTACAATGCTCCCCGTTGCACCGCTGGTATAATCAGTGAAATCGATAAATCAGGGATTAACCACGCAAGAGAGCGAAATTTCTAAATTTCCCACCAGCCAATAAATACTTAGATAAAGTCACATTTACACCAAGTTAAAGCTCCATGATTGGTCCATGACAATGATTACTGCTCAGTAATCTGAAGCGAACGCATCGGATTTCGTATCACGTCGTGTTGATTGTCTGACGACAAACCAGGGCCCGCCGGCGTTCCAATTACTAGCGACATAGAACCCTGCCACAAATACGCTATACATAGATTAAATTAAATTGATTGCAGATAGTTGCAGTGATTGCATATTAATTGGGACAGTCGGTGATGTAAACTGACCAGATTTAGAGATACGGTACCTAATGTATTAAGACAGTAAATAAGTGTGTTTAATAGACAAGTTTTTTTACGTTTGGATGGACGTGAAAATATCGTTGCGGGATTTTATCGCGCTCTGTATTTTAAACTCTTGAGTGTTGAATCGAGCACTGAGAAACCAACAGAGTGGATCCTAGCGTGTCGAAAAAACACACTGTTCGATTTTAAACTCTACGCGAGCAGCAGTGCGTTGCAAATCTAGTGCGCGAAAAATCTCGCCACGATATTTTTACGCTCGTGCCACGTGAACTCAAATGTAGTTTACTTCCCAACATAAACATCTCAGCATTGACAATCCTTTAGTTGAATACCCGCTTGTTTATGTAGCCACATTCAAGGTTGTTTACCTAATCTCGCCAAAACAAAACAACCCGGGAAGCCCGCACGTCCCGACGCTATAAAATTACAAGGGTCGATTCTTTTCCCGTCATTGATCTATGACATTTCCCGCAAAACCCCCGTCTCTCACTTATCAGGACTCACGAGCTAATACCAAGCGAAGGGCGCCGCCCAATCTGCCTTGCCGCTTATCTCAATTTAATGGCTTCCGTATTAATACCGCCTTTGTCTAATTTGAGGATGCTTCGCCTTGGCCATTGTTTAATCGTCCGGTAAAAATTTATGCCTTTTGGTATCAACATTATCTTTCCATACTGGGTTTTGTTCTGTCAAATGTTTTGTGTTTACGAGGCCATATATGTGAAACATGCTCGTATATTTCTGTTGAAGAGCTTTGTTGAAAATGTTTCGTGTACTCGATAATAATATTTTGTTTTGAAGATAAAACACTTGTTTCGAGGGATTTGTTAAATTGAGAGGGATCTGATAGCGATATTACAAATATATTTAATAATGACTACTAATAGAGGTAAAATTTGTCGGTTTGTGTAGGGGTTTGTCATTTATGGATCTTTGAGCGTCGTTACGGGTCGTCAGAAGCCCGAAAGTCTGACAACCAGTCTTACCAAGGGGTATCGTATAACCCAGTAACTGGGTTGTGGAGGTCAGATAGGCAGTCGTTCCATGTAAAATACTGGTATTCAACTGCATCTGGTTAGACTGGAAGCCGACCCCAACATAGTTGGGAAAAGGATAGGCAGATGATGATGATGTGTAGGGGCTAATCTCGGTAACTATCTACCAGTCAGATTTAAAAAAAATATTTTTGCATTTGATAAACCAATTCTTGTGGAAGGAAATAGGCTAGTCAAGACCACCTTAGGACCCTTAGCAGCCGAATAAATAGAAAAAAAAGTCGGAAGAACTCTAAGTAAAAACGAAGTATAAACACGAGCGGGCGATGAAATGCCACATTTCTGTTTAGTCCACTCTCGGACCCTCAACCCCCAATAAATAATGTGTCTACTGGACCCCTGACTATGGTTTATTCTCCCTTGGAGGTCGAGATTGGATTTTATTTCCATCCAAGTCTTTAGTTTCCTCTCGATCCCCAAAGTAATCTGTACCTTACTGTACCAAAATATTAATTTTAGGTGCTTACCGAACTAGGGGTCGAAAATGGACGAGGTATACCTGTCCCTTGTATGAAAGTTCAGTCTCTCAGGGGGTCGAGTGTGAACTATGTTTAGGGGTTGAGAGGAAACAAATAAATTAATTAATTTTTAGGGGTCGATGGGCTGAGAGTGGACTGAACGGAAATTTCACGCGGGCCAAGTCGCGGGTAAAGTGCTAGTTACAAATATTCGAAGAAGACAGCTCTTAAAATGTAGAATAGACCTGTCAAGTTGTAAGGAAAATAAAAGTATTTTTTTAAGATCGACTGGCTGGGTCGAGTGACCAAGTACACAACAATTTCTCATACAAAAACTTAACAAATAATCAGAAGCACTCGAGTCGATGGCTCATTTGAAACGATATCACGTTTACCCTCAAATCAAAAGAACGATATAATCCCAACCGTTTCCGGCGCTGCCTCGGCTGCGACAGAAAAATTGTGAGTCAAAGGCATTGTTTCCAATATCGACGAAGGGAGGAAAACTTTTATTGGGCACAAAGTGGGTATTATTCACGGGTCGAACGCAATCAACCACGGACGGTGAAAGGAAGGACGCCGGACGCGACGCCTCTGAATGCAAAGATATTTTTTGCCAAATGCGGGTCATTTTCAAAGGGTTCGTCTTATGAGGGAAAAATCGACAGACCCTTTTCGATTACCGGAGTCATGGATCAAAAACCGAGCCGCAATTAAGAGCGATTATTTCTTTTTCAATACACAACGGCCTCCTTTGTGTCTCGTCCTTTTTGTGAACATCATTTAAAGGCTCGCAATTTTGTGGAAACTATTTTATGAACGTTACTTGATACTTTTCTCGGGCCGTAATAAAAAAGGGAAATAATTCGCCTCAAAGAAAAGAAAATGTTGGACTTGTCTAATACTTAAATATAATTTGTAAATTCTCTGGAACTCGCGTTGGGTTTGAAACGGGGCTTTAAAACGGAGGACTCTGGGAATTTTTCTCTCAAATAATGGCTTCAACGAAATCTATGAAGAGGTATTCAGTTAAATAAGTGTTCAAACAAAATGTTTAGTAATGTTAAGTGGTCTGTATTTACGTAGAATTTTTTTCAAAATCATTAGGTAATACCACTGTAAGCGGTTTGAAACAATTTATATGCAGTGCGAGCAACGTTTGCAAGCAGGACACAACAAGAGAAATTCCCATAATGTTTCCAAAGACCACATGGACAAAGGCGTCTATCCAAACGGTCGCATAACTCCTTATAACGATCGCCTACTATTCTGCAGCCATACCGCTTATTGCTTGCAGAGCCAATATTTTCAAGCCTCGGGACCGCAACGCGTTTAGAATCTAAATGATTTTCCGAGTTAGCCAATTTCGAAATAGCCCAAAATATTGAATTTTTTCGATAACTTTGTCTATTGGTTGTGAAGATTTTTAATGAATTTGGTATTAATGTTACTTGGATCACCTTTCATTAATAATATAATCTTTAGTATAAACGAATGTGATATTCAAGTATAGCATTATGGGAGGGAATTTCAGTAAATCACCGGTCATCATAAACCAAGTCAAAAAGATTGTTCGCAAATGGCTTCTAGCCCAATCATACACTAAATCTGAATCTCTTGTAAAGGTAATTTCGTAACACAACAACACACACACACACACAGGCACACACTCCTCTCACACACATACACACTTACACATAGTGAACAATGGCGCTCAAAATATTCCTTCATCCTATTGTATTGTTTTAAGCCTAGACAATGTTTAATTAATTACCTAATTTTATTACTTACTTTAAAATATATTTTTTTTATGTGCCTCTCGACAATAGCAATCCATGAGTATTAATTAAATACGCTTTTCACCATCTGGTGATACCACCCATAGACTTCACGAGACAGGCTTGACCTAGTGTGGAGTTTATAAGCAAAATGTTTCCTTTGCGTCTTATTCCTGTTTCTTTTTTTTTCCTTGTTAACGTAGGTACTAATGTAGACTTTAAGGAATTGTTAAGCACTGTTTTTTGGTAAAATAAACATTATATTATGATAGTTTAATTAATTATGTTCAAAATAGTGACTGAAGTATTATATCAGATCTTCATCTGCCCAGCTTTTTCCAATTCTGTTAGGGTTGGATTCCAGTCAAACCGGATGCAGCTGAATACCAGTATATTACATGCAGTGACTGCCTGTCTGTCCTCCACAACCCGGTTACTGGGTAATACTTTTCAAGTACCCCTTGGTAAGACTGGTTATTAAACGTTCGGGCTTCTGTCGATTCGTGCCAACTGACAAAGATCCACGAATGACAGCCGGGAACAACACCTTAACGTGCTTTCTGAGGGGTCTTAGTATGTAAATATGGTCACCCATCCTCGGAGCAACCGGGGCAAGGGTAGCTTAACCTGATCGACCGACCCGTGCGGCTGTTATTACTTAGCCATAAGCCCTTCTCCAGTATTATTATCAGACATGCTAAGTAATCTAAGTACCGCGAAGAAAAACGAAACAACCGTAAGCCAAAGACATTCAACGCCATACCCACATTTGTAAGTTCTGTCACAGTAACAAGTAAACACGACGAAGTTGTTCCGAATCGACAAATAATACCATTTTATGTCTTAACATATCTGCACGTGTACAAGGTGTATCTGTCGGGTCCATTGCATTTTATTGGTTTGCTTTCAAAACATTACCTATGTGTTCTAAACAAACATTGGCAGTAGGTGCAACGAACTGACCAAGAGCAGGTCTAGTTTATTTTTCTTGTACCAAATGGTTTTAGGATATATGCCGTAAAATGAGTAATGGTTTACGGATATTTTCTCATTACTTACATCAAATATTGGGAATGTACCTACTCATGTTATATTTTTATGAGGATCATAAGAATTATATCGAGATCGAAAAGTTTGTTAGAGACTTTGATATAATGTAGTACTTTTTTTGTGAAAATCTAAGTTAACATTTAAATATCGCGTTGTGTATTCAAGCCAAGAAAAAGAACACGAAGTCTATTTTCGTTTTAAAGATTACTGAAAAAAGGAAAATCTCTCTTGGATCTCACGAAATCAGTTTGACAATGTAAGCCCAGAACTCCAGTCCCTGAGTCTAGCTCAGTTTGCCTAATACCAATAGGATTAGGAAGGTAGGTACTGATATTACGAAAAATTTAGGTTCCTTTACTGTACCTTTTTACTAACTGATATTCAGTTTGCACGAATGTTGCCGAGCTATGCCGAATGAAATATGACGAATAAATTACATGATTTATTTCGTCGGACCACTTAGTTTGGGTTTACTGAAAATATTCTGTACTTACATTCACGCCCGCCTTTGACTTGACTCTGTCTCGGATTCTACATTTTGCTTTCTGATCTCCTCGAGCCAACATTTTCATGCTGAAACCCACAAACCAATTCAAATCTTACCACATGAATCACAAGATCTATTTTAGTATCGCGGTCATCCACTTTAGTTACTTTTTGCAACACTAATTCGTGGTATCTTCTGAATTTTTATGCAGTTTTAACTTTAACTTCTTCGTATTGTAAAACATGTTTTGTGCTATAAAGAATAGGGTTTAGTTTGATGTACGTTTTTTTGGATGTTGCTAGGTTTCTTTCCGTACAGCCGCTTTCAGCCAAAGGGGGTCCCCAGAGGCATGATCCCGAACTCCTCATTTATCATGCTTGTCACGTGTTGACCATTCCTCGTGTATACGATACCGTATAAGCACATAAGTATGTACATAAATCTATACTACTCTTGAGCCACGATGTTTTGACGCCTCTTGGTTTGTTATTATCAATTTTTGGTCCATTTCAGGCCCACACCTTCAGACTTACTTGATGAATGAACTGCTGAACTGTTTAGTACATATTGAAATTCGACGAATTTATAAATGTTTTGATTAAAAACCAATTTCTAAAGCTAGTTTATTGACTTGATGAAAAGGGTGGATATTGAATTTCCATTTTCCGTAGCTTTGAGATCGCGCTAGTGTTACAAATTAGTTTTAAATTCTCGTCGAAATAGAGTACCTACCTACTGATTTCGATCAAGTTCTTTCTAACTAATATTTCACTGAAGTTAATGTTTATATTCTCTTTCAATACATTTTAATGTTCACTGGACCGCCTTCGTTGAGAGGCTTGTGGCTACGTAATATCAGCTACAGGGGTCATTGGATCAGTTACGATTACCGCGGTAGGTTCGTGGATGAGTAGGTAACCATCTTTACATATGAAGACCCCTCCATGCCTCAGAAAGCACGTTAAGCAGTTGATCCCGCCTGTCCTTCATAGATTAAAGGGCGTCTCTTGCGGTGACTAGGGCCGTGAGGGGTCCCTCACGTGCGCCGCCTCCCTCTTCGCGATCATTACTGCTTCGCAGAAGGAGGTGACGGCTACCCATGCACTCTCGCTCCGTACCATGGCCTGGACCAGGGCCGGACGCGAGAGATCGCCGCCGCCGATCGCCTCCACGAGAAATTGAGAGGGATCTGATAGCAATATTACAAATATATATAATAATGACTAGGTACTAATAGAGGTATTTGTTAGTTTATGTAGAGGTTTGTCATTTGTGGATCTTTGACAGTCGTTACGGGTCGTGAGAAGCCCGACAACTAGTCTTACCAAGGGGGTATCGTATTATCCAGTAACTGGGTCGTTGAGGTCAGATAGGCAGTCGCTTCATGTAAACCGACCCCAAAATATGTAGTTGGGAAAAGGTTATGCTGATAACTGGACCGTTTTCCATTGATTGGTTTTACTTTTCAACAAAAAGTCCGACATTTTTGGGTCTCTTTTTTCCATATCACATACTCGCTTTCAATCGCAATTTCAAATCTGAATGCAGACGCGTAATCACTTAATAACAGCCTATTCAGGAAAACGTAAACACTGATCGCGGAACCAATAGCTGATGGGTACAGTCTAACATGGAGTTCCGTAGTTGGCAAGTTAAAACAAACATTGTCGGTAATGGAGAACCCGAATGATTAATGCATCTCTCAAGGACTCCAGTAGATGGCGCTGATATTTATGTATCTGTTGCCGGGCAAATTTGATTTTCGGATAAGCTAGTTTATTCTAGCTACTCGTAGTTCGTCCAAATAGGATAAACTAGTTTTCCCTTTGTTAATGTGATTTGGTCTGATATGTAAACTTTTCCTGTCCGTTACGGATTTGTCACGTAGCTTGGATTATTTAATCACGCCTACTATTTCGGATTTTTGCCAAGGTTGACTGAATGTTTCCTTTTTTTATCCGGGATAGTAACGACTATAATAATGTTATTCCTTGTTAGTTAATTTTAGTTTTATAATGTGGTACCTCTTTTAACCGATTTCATTGAAATCAAATTTACTATCATAGGTACCGTACCTAAATCTTATAATATTATAGGTAGCCAACCATCCACTTAGGCTCCATAGCAATATTTAGCTCTAGCAAATTAAGCAAATAAAAACACTTTATTTTATTGAGATACCGACGCTAGTAAAGAGAGAACAAGCATTAAAATACATTTGATCTAGAACACACCTATGTTATAGAGTATGTGTATTATAGTGTTGTATGGCTAATAATAGGTTTCCCTGTATAACTAGTATAAATACAAAACATGCGAACGGACTACAGACTAATTTAAATACAAAACGTTAAATTTTACAGTTTAATACCGTGTAACAATATACGAATGTACCATATGCAATGTAATGTACCACGTTCTGTGCAACGTACCATGTGGCCATGGTTTAGAACCTTTATAAACCATGTGCCACCTGAAAAAACGCGTTAAAATTAGTTTCATCCAAGATTAACTGGAATCATAGTTTGCCAGTAACATACAGATATCGATTGCGCTAGCGCTCAAACTTCGACGGATGTCGCTGGCACACTCATACGTTAAGATTATGATTTATAACTGTAGCCATGAACTTGCATAAATTAGCGTTTCTAGCTTGTCATCAAATGAAATAGTGGGGCTTAGGGTGGTATGACTTTTAGGTTCTTGCCAAAGATTTGTGATAAATATTTATGGTGAAAGGCGTAACGGATGTAAATTTAATTCTACTTATTATTCTACTTATTATCTTTGATTCATCGGAGTTTTTGCAATTTGATCTAGTGATTTAAAAACATTTACATTATTACAAAAAGATAGCAGTCTTCAAATAATAATAATAGTAAGTACAAGTACCAACTGAAACAAAAACATCCGCATCGCTGTCAACAGGAAAATTCGTTTTTTTTCTTCTTAATTCCCTTATTATCACTACTTTTCAAAGGCCTCAACTCTCCTTCCACTTCTCTCAGTCCAAAGCTGTCAAGGACCAATCTTTGTTATTAAACCAATTTAAATTTCCGAATTCCGATTGGTGACCTTTGACCTTTGAGAAATGTGACAGTTCTCCATCTTGTATAACTATAATGTTGGTTAGTAAAAAGAACTATCCCAAAACAATTGTGTTTTACTTAGACTTGACAAAGAAAGGAAGGGTTTCCGAGGTTCCAGAAAGTACAGCTACGAACAAAAGTTTTATAACAATAACTCGGCATTATTAAAGGTTCCCTAATTTTTTACTTTTGATCTTCAAAGTATTTAACATTCATTAAAGATTTTTCAGGTCGTTTTCTGATAAAAAAATACAAGACACAAAGCGAGAAATGACAGCCAAAGGAACCACAATAGCGAAACGAAACCGAATTAGGGATTCCACAACGAATATCTTCTTGTGAAAAAGGAGTCTGAAATTACGGTGAGCTGTGATTTGAATTTATTACCCGAAGGCTAATTTTATTTCGGCGGGATCCGGAATATGGCTGGGAAAGCATCTTGCCTATTACCAAGACAATATTGAGAACGATGCCCGAGATCTACTGAATCTTTGTACAATCAAAAACAGAATAATTTGTTTGTGTAACTAGGGGAACAAGGAAATATCTTTTACTCTTTTTGGTGTTCGCGTCGAAGGAATGTTAACATTATTGCGTTTTTTTGACTAAGAATTTGTTTAAGCTCTCTTTGAGTAATGATAAATTGTCTTGGATAAAAATGTAGAGGAATTGAGACAGTTGTTTCTTTTATTCTTTTTAATCAGAAACTGTTTTTCTGTAGTTTTAAACAGTAATGCTAATGTAAATACTGTAATATATTTAACGGCACATAGCCATCATCAGTCAGTTCTGGGTTCATTGCAGCTGCCGAGCTATGGTGGGTAGGCGGGCGAGGAGAATTAAAACCACGTGTTGAGGATGATTAACAATGCACGATTATTATTTTAACAAAATATTAACAGAATCACAATCAGCACTCTCTAATTAATCGAAATACAACGACGCTCCACCGAACACGTATTGCTTGAGCGCCATGCCAACGGGTATCCTTCCGTCTGACAGCCGCGCGCAAAAGAGTCCGGAGTTGCGTCAGAGTGAAGAAACGTCAACCCGCGCTTGTCTAAATGTCCGCTGTCATTCTTGACGTTTCTTGACACTCTCAAGCGCCGCGGCGCTTCGACGTTTTGAGAGTGTCAAGAAACGCCGTCATATTAATACTTGAAGCAAAAACTTTCTACGCCTTTTTATAAAAATTAAGCTAATAAGCTAATATTTTTATATATTACTGTATTTCTATTTAAATGAACTATGACCGAATTTCGACGAGACACTGGGCGATTACTAGTCTTAATTAATACCTTTGAAGAATGAAATGTTCCCTCGTTATTAATTAAACAATCAAAATAAACGGAACAGAAAACGTATCAAAGATATGTTCGTCCTTTCATTGAACTTGAACATAAAATTACATAAAGGAACAGGTTCTATAAGCGGAACTGCTACCTTTTGTGGTTCCGACTGTACAGCAGGAACTTACATCCGCAGGTAAATGCGGCCTCTTAATAATAAAAAAGCGGGAGAAGGGAAAACTCGGGGAAAACGACCACTGTTTATCGAGAAACAAAGCCAAGTGGGGCATACAATATGCATAATGATTGTACTAAATTAGGACAACAATGGTCCCTTTTACGCCGACTCAAATTGCTTATTGTACCCCGTTTTCTTATAACGTTGTTCCAAATGGTACCTGTTGTGTCATATTTTATGATTTACCGCTTACATTTATAAGAAACCAATTTGAAATATCAAATTTTATCGCTTTTAAAGTGTTCATAAATATCTCGAGTTTGCAAAAACATCGATATTCATGTCTTTTCGGATCAGCCGTTTCGTTTTGGTAATTCTAGACGTCTAGGTTGGTGGATACGATATTTTTTACTGCCATATTATTTTGACTTGTCATCGTAACTGATTCAAACGTTAAGCACCTGAATATTTCAAGCTACTTCTTTATTCTATTGCTTTTTTATTGAGTAGGTAAGTTTTAAATTCATATTTTGCTAACAATAAAATTATTGAAGAATAGTAGGTATTTATTTACTTTATATATACGACGGTAGCTTCTTTTCTTACTACTACTAACTGATGTCATTGTTTTATTTTCCACCAGAGACACCTATTTTTAGCCAGAGACCATGAGGGAAAACGTTATTTTTTTATAACCTGTCGTAATTTACTTTTTTTTTGTACCACATAAAATCTGATAGGCTATATATACTAAGCACTAAATATGAGTCACTGAATGTATATCGGAGCACTCCACAGGAGTAAGGCTCACACTACACTATGTTTTGACAGCCGAAGTAAAATTTACGATCGCTCACCGTCCGTGATAAAACCGCCTTTGTCACAAGCCAACCCGGTAACACTCCCGTTTTACGAGCAAATAAATTTCAAACACTATTATGATTCAAATCGAGACCGGACCCACAAAATACAAACACCCCTTTTTATCGGCCGCTCATTGAACATATTCACAAAATATTTTTACAAAAACATTTCTCAGATTAAAAAGGAAAAAAACTAATATACAAACGATAACGTTGTCCGACTATTTATGTGTTTTATTTTGTCACGTTTATTCCTAACACTCGTGATTAATAAATTATATCAAACTGTTATGATTTTCCTTTCACACCGGATTACTAAGATTCATAGTTATAAGCTTTTATTTTTATGACGTTCTATTAAAGTATTTTAATATTTTATGTAACATCTGTTGCAATTATTCATTATGGTGACGTGTCGGCGTGAAAAAGCATTTATATTTGAATGCGTCCCTACACTATTTTATGTAACCCATTTTATTTATTACACGAACAACGTTTCCAATCTAGCATCATGGGCAATTTTGGCGAAAATGTTAGATTTATTTTTACAAAGTAATGTAGCACACACTAAATCTTGTTTCCGAACGGTATAAAAAATAACCACAATATAGTTATACTAGATTACCGATCTAGGCCATAGCACGTCAACGAGGCCTAGGCTTACGTAAGACGTTTCCATTCTACCTACGCCTCCTCTGTATATTGTGTGTTGCATAGCGAGATAAAGTAAACATCGCCCGTATGGTATAGGCTGGCTTGAGTAGAGGCTAAAGTGTCTAGTCTGCGAAAGACCAGGGCACTCAAGGAAGACAGGTGAGAGCTTGGATCAAAGGGCTCCATTGACCCGTTTGCGGTCGGGCTGTTAGCATTCATGGCGCCTACCATTGGTAGCGGATTTGCGGGTTTCTGTTTACGGAATATATTTAAAACCAGAAAGGGCGATGATGCATACTGAATTGTGTAGGTCAGAATGCATTATCCCGTCGTTTGTAGGTCGTACATTATTTTCAAATTCGCTTTTAAGCTTTACCCGCCACACAATATCCTTGAAGATTCAATTAAGGACACCATAAGTGCCACATATGCAATTCTCGAAAGGAAGACTATAATGTTTTTATAGCACTGTGTGACCTAAACCTGTACTTAAGTTACGCTTTTCTGTGACTTAAGTAGTCAATTTTTACACAGAAAAGCGTGACTTAAGTGACTTGATAGTAAACGATACGTGTGACTTAGTAGTCCAACTCCTGCTCCATTATTGCACGGACTTAAGTCACACGTATCGTACTTTACTAATTCCGATAAGATGTAACAAATAATTAATAAATAACTTTACTCTTTATCACAAGTCTTATGGTAGGGGATGCGAATAGAAGTTTTAACACAACAAACTGGGTTAGCTAAAGATGTTTGATGCTAACACCGACCTCCCGTAAAGGGACATCGGTAAACGCTGATACGGGGCTTTACTTTATAATGCTTGCTAATGCCTGCCATGATTTAGTATGTTTCACGGTAATGGGGTTGGATGAATATGGATGAAATTAAGTAAGTATATGCTCTCAAATATTTAGGTGAATTAATTGTATCCTTCTAAGGTTGAAAGACTTAGGAAAATTAATGAGTTTTGATGACAGACTTTAAAAAGACTTCGCGACAGGTCCAGACGGCGATGGCGGGATGAGCTGGACTCATTTAATAAAGATTGATCCTTGACAGCTCTGGACAGAGAGAGCTGAACAGAGAGTCGGCTTTTGCCCAGCAAATAAACTTAAATCAAAGAAGTCGAATTAAATTCTAGTAAATAATCCAACTTCGATGACTGGCAAGAAAAACGTTTAGAAGAAAACATCGATCTGCAAAAACTAACCGAATCAATGGAATTAATATATAAACTACGAATGATGATAACAATGTTGTAAAAGCACAAGTCAGCGTTGATCAGTTTTTAAAAGATTTAGAAATTGACAAAAATGATTCGAATTTGATCGCTCGACTTTATGGGGTCTTAAACCCAGATCAAAATTGCAACAATAAACATAAACTGGTAAAACCACCAGTAGATGCAGTTAAACTTGTAATAGTTTAAAGGCCTACTAAACTAAAGCAAATCGAACTCCAATTCAAACATAAGGCACAGTTCCACAAATAATATAAGGACTCGCTTAAATTCTATCTAAAGCGGTATCACCAGTAAGTATTGGACAGACCTCTATAAATTCAAGTCCAAGTGGGCACGGGAATATCGTCACCGAAATAGTTATACGCAATTTGGTATTGGAGAAGCAGTAAAGGGAATAATAATAAAGCAAGTAAGGAAGTACAATTGGTGAATGTTTGGGTCTCGACTTAATTTGATCGTAGACTTATCGCAAAAGCGCTGTAAATCACGAATCCTATTAAAATTTCCTTAGCAGGTTTGCTTATGTTAGTAGAAGTTGGCAGTACGTTCGGAAAAAGATTGTTTTTTTAGTTACTTTATAGGGCAAACAGCAAACACTCCTTGAATTGAATTAGTCACCTATGTATTTAATAGCGTAGCTTTGATATTTTTTTTTTTTAACGTTGCCCCACACTAGGAATTTCTCCTGTATTGTGGGTGCGTTTACAAACATTTAAAATCACATACACAAACAGCCAGACCCGGAACAAGTACTTGTAGGTCATACAAATATTTGTTCCGTGCGGGAATCGGACCCGCGACAAGCAGCGCAGCAGTCAATCGCTTAACTACTGCGCCAAACGTGCCGTCAAATTATAGGAGTATCGTTTCTCCTCTATTTAGCTCTAGTGTTTAGATGAGGCAGTGATGACAGGTGGAATACCGTTGTGACAGAGTAATGTCCAAGGACTGGAAGACGAGATATCGGTCATCCGGCGGCGAGATAGGCGGACGACGTTGTTGCCATTGCATCGTGGGCAAAATCTGGATAAGGCTAGCGCAGGGATTGGCACAAGAAAACGCCTTATATAGTCATATTATCTTTAAACCAACTACTTAAAAAACCGATTGGTGTGTTGGTAAAGAAATGCTTTAATTAAATTCCCCAGTGTCCATTTAAAGTTCCATGCTGGTGTTTAATAAATAAAATTACAATATTCTCACCGTCAGACAAATTATTATTTGATTCTACTATTTAAAAATTCGACTAAATGCAAGTGGTGCTGTGCACTGTAGGTAGACTAGTATATGCAAAGCTTGTAGAACAAAAATGTGTTAATGTTTTTTTATTTCTTTAACATAAAATGAAATGCTTGTTCTGGGAACTAGACCCTCCAAACCATGTTATCTTAACCAATTATTGGATAATATCTACAATGTGTTACATGTGTCAAAGTGATTAAAGCATACGATTTATCAGTGGCGAGGTGTAAATTTTTCTAAGAGAGAAGTCGAAGCGAGGTCAGCTTTAATTTACTGACTTATCAATAAAGAATACTTACTATCATTCTAAAATTAATATAGGAATGTAAAGAATTTAATACAATCAAATTGAAAAGCTGAAAACTAATTCAAATATGCAATTTTCCTCCATCTCGTTCTCACTGACGCATTTTTCTATATCTGCCTCTGTCATAACCCGTTGCACCGCGGCGGCTTGCAAGCACGAGACCTAAAGTGACATCATTACGGGATCGCAGTTGTATGAATTTTTAGTTCCCGATTATGAAGTTTTGGCGCCGAGTAAATTTATTTTTTTGTTTAATACAAAGCTAAAAATAACCGTTTTTGTTGTTTGAATGTTATGATGTATAAATACCCGTAGTGAAACTATATTTTTTGACAATAGTAGCCACTATTGACGCGCCACTCTTAAATCCCCGAAGGGAAGCCGGTAGGAATCGTGTTATATGGTGCTTTCGCCACTGCGATTTATGTATTTTTTCAGACTGTGCTAACTGGTCCTAAGTATTAAAAATTCGTATCAATAATCCTACTATCCTACTATATTTTATAATTTTATAAATGTGAAAGTTTGGATGTTTGTTATTCAATCGCGTAACAACGGCTAAACTGATTTAGATGAAATTTGGCACACAAATAGATTATAACCTGGAGTAATACATATGATACTTTTCATCCCGGTTATATGTTCTCGTGGGATAGTAAAATTTTCGAACTCCACGCGGGCGAAACCGCTGGCAAAAGCTAGTAATTTATAGTTTTTATTAAGCAGCTAACCATGTGGTGCCGGATGTAAAGAATAGCACCATCCCATTTCATCCCGTGGGTGGGACTAACCAGAGAATGGGCAGCAGCGTTCTCTATGTATTTTAACACCATACTGCGATCGCCAACCCGCCTGCCAAGCGTGGCGATTATGGCAAACTCCCCCTTTTGGGGGAGACCTGTGTCCAGCAGTGGACGTCTTTCGGTTGAAATGATTAAGCAGCTACCTTGTGTATGTATGTGAAGTTTTGTGACATTTTCACAAAACATCACAATAAGAACGTGCAACAAAACACTACGCCACGCACACGTTTTAAACACAACTTAATTGCTACTGAAATGATTTAAAACGAATACATATACTACACACATTATCTACACATCTTATGGGACATTGTCAATAATGTTAAATTTTTATTATCTGATTTAGGAATTTTATTGCTCAAACGGACGCGGTGCGCGCGCGTCGACCGGTGGGCGTCCATGTTGTCCTAACATTTGACGCATGAAACATGTCACTGCTTGTACCTAGCCGCCATCTTGACAAAAACACCGCGTATACGATTTAAAGGGTCAATTAATCAAGCTCTTTACTGTTCAAGTTCTAAAAGTTGTAAGAAAACATGATAGTTTTGGTTTGTGACGAAAGTCGATACGAAGACATTGTTGGGATTTGCTTTATGTTTGATAATAGTTGCGTAAGAGCAAGTTTGGGGCTTTCTAAACATTGTCTTACGTTATGTAACACTACCAATATGTGTAAAGTGAACTTCAAAACTTTGGTTACATAATAGTTTTATCAGTATGAACGTAGTCTTGACATATCATATTTGATACCAAATTATTTCATGTTTCAAAATCAAAATCAAAATATTTTATTTCACATAAGCCTGCATGGGCACTTATGAAACGTCAGAAGCTAGGTGCACGGTTCCAATTTGTCGTTTCCTATGGAGAAGAGCCGGCAAGAAACTCCACGGTTAGGTACTCTTTTAAAAATAATTGGCTTTTACAATGTTTTCAAATTACAGTGATAATAGGTATGGGAGGACAGTGCAGGCCAGTCAATAAGTACCAGGTACTTAGAGGAATGAAAATATAGAATAGAAAAACGTCTACAAATCTAGTCTCTAAGGCCTACAACGTTCTCTCATTCACAATATGTAAAAGAATCTACCTATATAAAATGAATCTATTTGAACCAAGTGACATAATTTCGATGACAATCACTAATAATAAATAGTAGTACACTAATAATAAATAGTAGTAAAATTGATGTATAATGTCAAGTAATGACGAGAATATGTCAGATATTGTAAAAACTAAAAAGAATAAAAATTAACATTGCAATTTGGGAGCAATTAATAGACTTTCACACAGTTTTGCTGTTAACGAGGTACCAGGGAAGCCACATGTGCAGAAGGAATTAATGCCAACCTTCCAGAGATGTACAAAATAGTTTTAAAAAAGTATTTAAATACAAAATGCAAATAGTTTTCTAATTTACCATTTCAAATGCAAAATACAAAATACTTTTGCTTTTTGTATTTTAAATACTAAATGCAAAATACGTATTTTCAAAATACTTTTTTCAAATAAAATAGTTTTAGATGAAATTAGTGTTATTTATTTATTAAAGATTTTAACATTACTCGTTTTAAAAGAGCATCAGCATGTTGCGTCTGTGTGGACGCATGATCATACCACCATGTAAAAATACTCTTTCCACTGGTGCAGAACTTGGTAAACAGGTGTTGTATTTTAGGAATACCCTTTTAATTTTATTGTTGGGTATGTGTTTAGTATATGGTTCAAGAAGTTTATAGTCGCAGTCACGCTTCCTTTTAATGTTTTTGAACATTTTAACACACAGCAGAAATATTAACTTCGTGTCCAGCATCCTACCTAACGTCTTTGAAACACTGCCTCAATATAAATGGATAATTGAGGTTATGGCTAGCCCTGAAATAGAGAATAAAATAAAAATTGAACACCATAAAAGCCAGCACCATTAAACATTAATTAACTTATAAAAAACAAAAGAAATAAACTGTAGACGCGTACGCAAATAGGCGCGAGCCTACCTAGATATTAAAACAACCAACATTGTTACTCAATTTTAGTTACTGTTGGCACACCAATAGGTAGGTATATGTTACTGATTGAGTAATAGGTATTCAAAAACGGTAGAAACCTTTACTTAGCTTCAGAGGCCTTAGTGTGTGAGCTTCATTTAACCATCTCGATCAAACGCATCGAGCGCTTTTGGCGCTCCGTTTTGCCCTGGATTGGGGACGGACCAATCGGAGCGCCAAACGCGCTCGATGCGTTTGGTCGAGATGGTTAAATGAAACTCACACTGGGGCCACCTATTTCATACGAACTTTTGAGTTTATGTTTATGTACCTACTTACATTTTGATTCACATCACCATCGATCAAGTAATCTCTGTTTACTATATTTCAACAGTAGAAAACCAAATCCAATACTTAATTTTTTATAATAAACACTATTAACGGCGACGAAACAGAAAGACCGGTAATCGAAGTAAAACCAATCAACAAGGCGTAGCGCGTATTGTCATGTTCCACAGATAACAAACGATATTTATATTTTGTCACTTCACTTTGCACACAAACCCGCAATCGCAAGGTTGCAGCACTTGCAGCGCCGCTAGTGGCTATTTGTCGAATCGCTTAGGTACCCATTTACATGATTTGAGTGGTAAAGTGGCGAAAATTAGCAGTAAAGTATTTTCCATTTTACAAATACAAAATACATCTCGAAAAGTATACCCATTTACATGATTTGAGTGGTAAAGTGGCGAAAATTAGCAGTAAAGTATTTTCCATTTTACAAATACAAAATACATCTCGAAAAGTATTTCAAATAAAATGCAAAATGCTTTTTTGTTAAAGGTATTTAAATACAAAATATAAAATACGTATTTTGCATTTTGTATTTGCATTTTAAATACAAGTATTTCAAATAAGTCGCAACTCTGCAACCTTCCCTGTCTTCAACGTAGTCTTTTATCTTATAATATGCTTTTTTTGCATTATTTCTCAATAATAGGAGTTGTGGGTGAGTAATAACAGTCGCACGGTTCGATCGATCAGTTTAAGCTACGCTTGCTGCAGTTGGTCCGTATATGGGTGACCATATTTACATACCAAAGACCTCTCTGTATCTCGGAAGTCACTTTAAGCACGCAGAAGCACGAAAGTCTGACAACCAGTCTTACCAAGGGGTATCGTTTTACCCAAGAACTGGGTTGTGGAGGTCAGATAGGCAGACGCTCCATGTAAAATACTACTAGATATATACAGTTGGGAGAAGGCTAAGCAGATAATGATAATTTTTCTAATAAAAATATTTTAAACGACGTATGACTTCTAGAGAAACAAAAATTTGATGGTGAATTTAACTCTAATTACGTGACACGTCTAAAAAGTAAGTTCTGCAGTGGACATGCAAGCAAATAATGACAAAAAAAAGTTAATTATACTTTTCAAAGCAATTTTAAACAAACGAGGCCAGTAATTGAATAAAAATAAATAAATCTAAAACTTTAAAAACTGGAAACTGTGGCCTGTGGCCCGATAACTATGTAAGTTAGCCAGTCGGCGTCGCTTCCAAAGAAAATACTAAAAAAGACTAAATGACGCCAATGCGCTGTCAATCTTTACACCAGATAGGTTTTTGCTCGTCCGTATAAATTGTCAGCGTCCAAATATAATTACACAATATTTCAGTGAGTTTTTCCTTCAATTATTGCATTTCGTTGCTCAGACAGCTGAGGCGTTTTGGACATTCTTTTGTAACGAGCCCACTGCATACCGAGGTGAGCTTTTTGCAAACTTAATCTGGTATTCACTGTGGACCTTAAACTAAAACGTTACGGGTTATTTTAGCTTGAGGCAGGGGTAAAGATAATTTGTCAAGCTAATAATACTGTGCAACCTTTAAATAAAAGATGATAAGTTATGTTTTTTCGACATATCAGCTTTAGATTGGGCTTGCCACGATTTAAAAGAGATAGTGAAAACTTACGTTCTGATAAATATAAAGTTAGTATTCGGTAGGATATTGACCGACATAAATAGGAAGATGGCACCTTGCACAATTTTTGTAGTAGTGTCGTTCCAAATTAATGTCTTAAATGTTTCTCAGTCCTTTTCAGGGTTCCGTACCTCAAAAGATAAAAAAGGAACCCCTATAAGATCACTTTCTTGTCCGCCTGTCTGTCCGTGTGTCACTACCGATTTTCTCAGGAACGGATGGACCTATCAAGTTAAAATTTATACCAGATACTGAGGTATATAGTCCCAATTAGGTGTATAAAAATCAAGGTCCTGAGTCAACACAATAAAAAGATATAGGCAAATTTAGATTTTCGCGAAAACTTGTAAGTACCAAAATGGAATGGCCCGCCCGCCGTTAGAAATTTAATCTTATTTCAAGGCAGTAAGATTCAATTTTAAATGTACAAAGTAATGCTTGGGTCAACACGATTTTCATAATAATAATAACAGTTAGCTTTTAAAAAATATGTTTTGGTCATTGTATTATGCTTTTGACTTACCTAATACTCAATTTGGGGTCTAGCGTTAATTTTGTTAAATTATGTATTTTATAATTTAATGCACTCTTTAAAAACCTCAAAGCCTAGATTTCCCACACTCTTTTAAATTCACAGCCGAAATTATTTAAAAAAATACATTGGTTCACCGCATCACTGAAAAATAAATTATACTTTTTTTATGGCCGTACTTGTCGTGAGCAGGCCGGAGGCACATCAAAGCAGCCGAACGTCACGCCACGTCACAGACTGACACATTCGACATCGGACGAACTGTCGCGAAAATTAAGGCCGGTTTAAAAAAGCCGTCGGCAGTCCAATGCATGCGCAGATAATTAGTGCAAACTCTGAATTTAATAGAGTTGGGCTTGAGGCTCGTAATTTAGTTGTGTGTCGGTTATATGGGTATTTGGAGTTGATTTTTGTTATGTTATACTTAGAAGTACATAGTTCTATTCTTAAGGCGGATGCGCTAAAGTAGCCCGGGAAATTCATTTTTGTTTACGGTTTTTGCTATTTGCAGGACAGTGTTCATTTAATGATTTTCATGAAATAAATAATTTATAAAATTTTTCTTTAAAGGGTTGTATTGATATTTTTTTGCATATTTTGTTCAACATACCTACACCCTAACACTGTACTGCGAAATGCAAAAAACCCTGGCGCTTCCGCTCTCGCGTTATCTAAGTGAAGAAGTGGATATATGAATTCACATTTTCGCTTAGATAATCTGAATTCTGTAAAGCCACATCTTTTCATATTTTGTTCAACATACCTACACCCTAACACTGACCTGCAAAATGCAAAATACCCTGGCGGTTCCGCTCTCGCGTTATCTAAGCGAAGAAGTGGATATAAGAATCCACTTTTTCGCTTAGATAATCTACACATCAATCGAATTGTCAAATAGAATAAATCAAAAGCTTATAGAAGGAAGAAGAAGGAAATTCGTATACTCGTATGTGACCTTATTATTTCTAGTGATGTTATTCAGAAAGTACAAGTGCGTGTTATGACCAAATGTATCAATGTAAACGAAGCAAAATAAGTATGTTAGTATCGTTGCTACGATACTAACATACTTATTTTGCTTCGTGGCGGTAGACAGAAACTACAGTTTCTGCCTACTTCCATGCGAAGGAAGCGTGAACTTATAGTAGGTATGTTATTTATCTATAGTGCTAAATAATATTATTTGTTTTACTGGATGTTAAACAAATCCTAGGTATTAATCTAAACATAGCTCAAATAAAAAATAAATCTCTACTAAAAATCAAACAACCTAAAAACTGAATAGGAAATCCTCAAATACTACCCAGGTTATCGGAGAAATCATAAAATTGTAGTCTAGTACCGAAATGTTAGTCGAACCGTAAAACTCCCGTATTGATAACCGATGTGGATCGGGAAGCTTCGTCATATTTGCGCTCCCGTTATTCCGGATCCACCTCCGGATTCGTGTAGCTATCGCACCGGGGCGCGGCGCGCGGCGGACAATTAGTAAACAAAGTTACCATGGCAACGGTAATGTAAACACGAAGCAACTGGGAAGTGATGTGAATCAGCCACCAGCCAGTCTTAATAATTGCGAAGTGTTAGTTAGGGTGAGGGCATGGTGTTTTTGGTCAGCGGATTGATGTAATTTTCTGACAGTAGTTATTTATAATATTACTGGCGAAATGTGGGCGTAATCTGCCTTACCCTTTGGGGATTACGTGATGATACTTATTTATTTTGCAAAAGGTTTAGTAAAGCGTTAAGTAAACTAATATTTAGATGTCCTATCCAGTTATCTTTGATTCTAGCCATAACGATTACTACCTACCTATGTATTTCATAAGTTATATTTTTTTTGTAAGTTTATTCAGAACTTGATAATTCTTAAAATTATAATTTAATATCACATAAATTTTAATCAAATAAATGAATAAATATATTGACATACGGAGTAGTTTTGTAAAAAAATAAAAAAAGTAACATCTAATATTGGCTAGCATAACTTGTCTTTTTTGTAACAATATTTGTATTAATAGTTATGAATTTGTTCATAACGACCTCAGTTATATAAAGTATATAACTTCATGATCCGCTTGTTGATTTAACGATTTATGTATCTAAACCATGTAGCTTTTGGCTATTACATATGTTTAAAATGGCTTTAACATACTTAAGGGGAACCTAGTCACGGGCTCGAACTCACTAGTGGGCCTGGCTAAAAATCACGCTGTCTCACCAGGCTTCGTGTCGGACAGAGATAGTATCAGTGATGAGCAGTTAGAGGCTAGTCTACACGCACAATATTATTAAGTGAGATGCCGGATAATTTATAATAAAAAAATCGCGAAAAAATTAAGAAAAGTCCTTTGGAAGATCGGGTTTTTATGAAAAAGCCAATGCATAAATCAAGGACCAATAAATTTTATTGAACTTTTCGATAATTGAACTGTGTCGGTACCGACTTGGTTTTGGAAATTTTACACTTCTATTATTACTTAAACACGCCGAAAGTTAAATAAATTAGCAAGAAAAATTAATCTTTGTTGGCTCCTAACTTTTTAATGCGTTGTATTCTGTTTCCGTACAGACAGTGTTAATAATAAGACAAAACGATATCATATTTTACTTTAGATGTGCCATGTCAGACAGTGGAGTAAAACACTCCCGAAGTTTGTATGCAATAAATGTGGACTAGGTTCACCTTAACTGGCGATATGTGGATATTCATAGGTCCTCCACCTCTGTCTGAACCCTGCGGGGAATCAGATGTGATGTTTTGTAGGTGTGTTTAAATGATAAAAAGTATTATCTTATATTCTTTGTTTTATACGTAGACGTTTGGGACACCTACATTTTTACAACTACGATAAATATATGCTATGTAGGTAAGTACCTACTGAACTCTTTTAATTGTAAGGTTATATTACCTTACATTAGCGATATCGAGATATCTATATTAATGGTGGAAACTACAGCAAAATCTCGTGAAAAGTTTAGAATAACAACTCAGTCACACAGCTACACGAAAAGCCACTTCCATATAATATGTATGGACTACATATCCCCCGAGTGCCAGGGATTGTATGTTATATTAATTTGCATGCATTTATTTACGAGCTTAATTATACCTAAAAATATTAATCGAGCATCTTAGGTACCATTGTTCATCACCGAAATCCGCTGTTCCACCGTTAACACAACCGCATTCTAAAATTTGATCCGCATCTACATAATGTACTTTATATCCGTATTCGCACAAACACTCAGAGGGGATAATAAACACTCTAAATTGTGCAATCATTGACTCGTACCCACAGAAAGAGACCCAAGTCCCCAACAAAGGACTGTTCCTTAAAAAATATCGATACCTTTCGGCACAAAAGGCGTAAGGGACATTAGGGCTACCGTCCCTTACGTCCTTTCGACCCAAAGCCATCAATATGCTGTGAACTACATAAACAAATATTCAGCTCAAAGGAGTATGAACATCAAAAAGTTTTACATTAACATCCCCCTGGTTATGTTTACGTTCGTCGACAGTGTTTTCTAATAATACAAAATATGCTCTTTTTATGTATCGAGTATAGGCAAACATTGGCGGGATTTGTGTGTCTTGGAATTTTATGATTAACAAAATATCTGCGACTTTTTTTAGAAAGGGATTAATATTGCAAAGTTATCTTATTCTATCCAGGGACTTTTACTGAGTCAGCACCATTTTTGTAAACTACAAAAAATATATAACAAAAAATTGTGTCCCTCAGGTAATACAGTGTAAAATTCCATTTTGAGAAACTACACCTGAAGGTATTATTAATTTCAATTTTAATTAACTTTTCCTACGCTGTTTTATTTCTAATTTTCTAATCAAAAATTTTAATCTGGCATATAGCAGTAATACGTTTCCCAGGAGTAATCACTTGTCTATGGTTCAGCCTAAAATCAGCGCAAAACCATTAATTCCAGAGCATTTAGGTATAAATTTAACCCTTGGCAATTTCACAGTTAAGTTTATTTAACCCCCAGTTCTTGTCAAATCTGATGTGGTGGGTGGTAGGGTTAATACCAAAGTTGCGTGCCTACACAAGTTTGAGTTTAGCATGATTCTCTTTATTTATACAAATTAGTTTGGGGACTACGTGACTAATTATAATTTAGGCTTTGAAACTTTGTTTGCCTAACGCGAAACGCTGAATAGGAAACGTCTAAACCAAAATAGAACCTTCCACGGGGCCTATTTTGCCACATTTCAGACATTTCTCCATGATGTCATTATGACACTTCAAACTATGATACTAAATCATAGTATAGTGGAATTATGGTATTCAATCATAGTTTAGTGTAATTATGATATTAAAACATAGTTTGAACTGTAGAAACGTACCTATAAATCTTTTTACACGCTTTATATTAGCTTCACAAACAAACATCCAAATGTTTGTTTGTTGTATGTTTGTATGTAACCGACTCCTTAGAGCGCGATTTTGACCCACTTTAAACGGTCAGATTTCATTGAAACTTTGTAAACTTATCGAGGACCGATGACAATTCATTTTTTTTTTGTTTTAAGAAAAACACGATTTTGTAGTTAGCAGAACTAAAAAATAGAAAATAAATATTGGTTTAAAAAACTAAAAAACAGGCTTTAAAAACCAAACTAAAAAAAGGAGAAAATTATTTAATTCAATTAAAAAGCGTGGGGTGCTTGACATTTAATTGATTATAAAAATACCTCAAAAAGCACCCCACGCTTTTTAATTGAATTATTTATTTTAGAAACGGAGAAACACACTTATGTATTTATTATTAATTGTTTCATTAGGAACTAGCTGTGCCCGCGGCTTCGCGTGGATTCTGGACATTATCCGACGAGATCGTGCTATTTACAGAGACACAAAGTAGTCCACGTTACTCTTTATAAGTTATAACATCAGCTATCTGGCAGTGATTGTCCCGTCATAATTGGTCCAGTCGGATGGACAGGTCGTTTTTTTATTTCAGTCAAAGCTGATGTTTTGACATTACTGCCGCAGCTCTTAAGCTAGTTATTAGAGGGGTTTGTGGCTAAGTATTAACAGCCAAACGGGTCGGACGATCGCCCAGGTTAAGCTACGCTAGCCGCGGTTGATCCGGGGTTTGGGTACCATTTTTAACCGACTTCAAAAAGGAGGAGGTTATCAATTCGTCGGAACCTTTTTTTTATGTATGTTCCCCGATTACTCGAAGATGGCTGGACCGATTTGGATTTTGTTTTTTTTTGTTTGATAAGGTATACTTCCCAGGTGGTCCCATGATCATCAAGTCAGGATCTGATGATGGGATCCTGGAGAAATAGAGAGAACTCTTCAAATTTTATAGGCACACGAAGCGATTTAGATATTCTTTGGAAGAGTACTTTCTCGTAGTGGTCTCATTTCAATTTGGTAAGATCTGATGAAGAACTTTGGAGATAGGCAACGGAACTCCTCAATAAATGATAGCAAATGGACTGGGGTTGCTGAAATCTCATGTCTGTCTATTGCTTACACCACTTCATAACATCACGCCGGTATGCTGTGAAGGGGTAAGCACATGTGAACAACTAAAAAGTGAAAAATAAAAACTTTTTCCAAAAAAAACAACCGACTTCCAAAAAAACACTACAAAGTGAAAAATAACTTTGATTTCGGAAGTCGGTGACAAAAAATTCAAATACAGCTCCAAAGACACCGACTTTCGAAATCAAAGTTATTTTTCACTTTGTAGTGTTTTTTTGGAAGTCGGTTGTTTTTTTTTGGAAAAAGTTTTTTCGAGTGTACAATCTCCATCGTATCGTACGTAAACCTGAGAAATCCCTAATTAATTAAAACTTTGCTATTCCAAAAAATACATCATGTGTACAAAAAAGAGCAAAATATTAATCTTTCCTTAATTTACTGCTGTTATTTTGAACGTTTATCCTTGTTCCGTCGCTTGGTAAACACAATATTTGTTTTTTGTTGTACATTTCTTTTCAAAAGTAATTTCGTTATAAATACGTTTCTAAATACTTCTACCATGCTATGAAAAACATTAAACAAAACGTTTTGTAATTTGAATACCGAACTTAAGCAGTATAAATACATGACTAAGTAGAGTATAAACGGAATTCTTTCACTAAATTGGGTAAAAAACTTCCAATTTCTTGAATAAACCGTTGTTACTCAACAATCATGAGGAGCAGACCCTCATATATCTTGTGCTTTATTATATCGGTGTGGGTCTCTTACTATGCAAGTCTGAAGGTGCCGTAAATATACAACAACAAACGCCTCATTGGTAACGTTTAGGGGCAATTCCGACCAATAAAGCAGCGTGCGTGGGTTGGATAACACGACCACTAACACTTGACCTCAACGACTCTTCTATTCATCTCTATATACCTCAGTTATGCAGGTCATCTTCAACTGGTTACGTGATATCGGAGGCGATTGAGCCGCGAATATCCGAATACGTGGGAGTTATTATTTTAATAATATAAGTCCGTTTCTGGAGCAGTTGTCGTTCCATTGTGGTGTGAAACACTTGAAATACCTTAAACAGGATTGTGGAACTGTCTTAAAAGGAATGCGAATACATGTGTGCGTTTTAACCGTAACAAGGAGGACGTAAGTTTTGGATAGTCCTTTGTTTTTAATGGCTTAAGGGAAAGCACTAGGGCAGCCTGCAAAATTCAATTTTTTTTACGTTGTCTGCAATTTGCAGGACAGACTATTTCGTGATAAAGTGATCAAATGGAATTAACCGAACTTAGATGATTTAAATGATTATAATTCTGTTAATTTATATTTGTTACGATCTCGAATCACATTTTAATCAACATACAACCTGACACTGCCCTACGAATTGCAAAAAAACGTTAACAAAATGAAAATTTGAATTTTGCGGCAACCTTTGCGCATTCTCCATAACTGATTTTAAGTACACTAGTTTGTCCCTTTTACAGAAACAGAAAACTACATATTTTACGAATTGATTTTATCTTGCAAATTACGGTCCATTACAAACTGGTTCCCACATAGCAAGCAATGAAAATTGGCTCGTTACAATAAGTTATATAGTCCTGGGGATGTGTTATTTAAATTTCTCATTTGGAAATTCTCAGTTTCCGGCGGCCAATAATGGCAATTAAGCTCACCCCAAGCACTTAAAACATAGCTGTCAAAAGTGGGAACTATTCACCTCTGCCTAACCTTCGAAGAATAAGCGTTATGATAGAAGCCATGTTGCAATACAAGGAAAAATAGTGTGACCGAAGCCAATGTGTCAATAGCTAACATATCCTTGACTCATTGTTCGAGAAATACCAATACAAATGTATTATCTACCGAGTGAATAGTTGGAACGTGAAACAGACGTACACAATGCTTGTGTTCAACGTATTCGTATTGAATACCATCTGCATAAATCTGGAGCATTCGATCATCTTGAAATGCATTTCTAAGTTATCCTGTCTTTTAGCCTGTTAACTTGACTCTATTGAACACGGTTTCCAATACCATGAACGATAGAATGAATGATTGAATGAATAAAATGCACCGACCCCAGCGTGTACATACCAGAATTAACTCCAACATTTGTGCCTCAGCCCTTGAAGCCACATGTTTCATGGTGGCACAGCGGATACTGGTGGTAAACGTGCCAGTAGCCTAATACGTATTTACGACATTGTCTATTCGCCCACAAAAGCGGGTCGCCTATAAAAAATATTATATTAATTAAAAAAAAACAATTCGCCCGATACTGGTAAGTTGATTCCTGCGAGTCGATAATCGATAAGCTGCCGGAACTCTTCTTCTAGGTGTTTGTCTTCAGGTCTTGAATGTTTCAATTTATGCCAAAGAATATTCCTTCTGTTTATAGATGTAATCAGCCTTTTTTTATCCAATCTTTTTTTTTTTTTTTTTTTTTTTGGGTGGGAAATCATCAAATAACTTCTCCCGCACTGGGTGGAGCGGGAGGGCGTGTCAGACTTTTACTGACTAAAACCCACCTGTGTTCCCTCAGTTGCCTGTGTGCTAGGGGCCGCGGTATCTCTTTCGAACAACCCGCACCCCTAGCAGGCATCTGCCTTCTGTTTATAGATGTAATCAGCCTTTTTTTATCCAATCTTGTCTTGGCGAATTTAATATTTTAGTCTCTTTTATTGTATTTTTAGAAATTGCATCCGGCGTCCAGTGTCAGATAAAGAATTATCTTTTATAGTTCCATATAGGTTTTCGTAATTAATAGCTTCGTTTGTAATTTTTTTAGGTCTTTTCGGTGTGATTCTTTTTACCTCAAAGTAGATTTGTTTGTGATCGGACATGGCGGTTTCTAATAAAGCATTTAAAAAGTACTTTCCTTCAGGGTTGTAGATACAAGATCTAATATTGTCTTTGAAGTTTTGGTAATAAAAAAAAAAAAAAAATAAAAAAAAAAAAAAAATATTTATTTCAGACGATACAGTCCATAGATTGTTAGTAATTGATTAATAACAATGTGTGCCTATTAGCTATGTTAGTAATGTTAGTAGATAACTCTGCGTTTCATTACTGTACTAAACCTAAAGCCACCTCCACCAGGTGCCTCTGGATGAGGCAGTCTGGTCTCGCAACAATCATTTTCAGGATGCCATTCCGACTGTTACGTAGACGTTGTAGTAAGGATGCTGCTTTTTTTCGCATAATGGCATGAAAGCCATCAGTATGTGCTTCCGCAAACATGCCCGACGCACTACAACGCCACGGCAGCCGTAATAGCATCCTGAAGGCGTTGTTATATTGCACACGCAGGACGTTATAGGCTCGGCTCGTATATGACACCCACAGACCGCAGACCGTAATGCGGGTGCAGTACATTTTATCAACTTTGTAAAATATATGCTAGAAACAACATCACAGGTCATACGCCTAGGGGTGCTTGGACAGGAAACCTCCCCGTGTGCCCGTGGGCTGGAGTTTTCTTTGGATACGTCTGGGGGAAAGTCCAGTCTCCGGGTCGGTGCACCCTGGGGTGCGGGCAATGTCTCCCCATTGGGTACTCTGTGCCTAAGGGGTGCTGTTGCCCGTATGCCAATATCCTGTCGGCGGTGCGCTCCAACGCGTGTCCCTCTGGGCTTTCAGCAGAGGCGCACAGCGGCGGAGTTAGAGCGGGCCCGGTGTGCACTAACCCTGCCACCGGACAGGCAAGAAGGAGTTCTCTCCTTCTGCCACCGTTAATCTCGTAGCCCCGAAGATTGTCACGGTCATGTCTCTGACTTTTGACGGGGGTCGAGGGTCTTGGCTTAACCGCCCGGGCCGCGAGGAAGAATACCTCTATAAAAAATTACCCCAAACCTCCAAGCGGCGGCGCACCGTGAGGGAGGTTGATAGCTTGACTAATGGGTAGCTAAATTAGTCTCTAGTGCGAACCACTAGTTTTGGGAAATAAAAAGTTAAGTACTCGTGGGAACAAAAATGGAACGTAATAAAAAACAAAACCAAGAAGAGGAGGGAAGTGATGCGGGGTCGGAGTCCGACGCCGCATCGAGCGTGAAAGGCTCTTTTAAGAGCCCGGAGGGCGTAGTGGTGGGCGCTTCGAAAAGGAACAAAGAGTTCCTCAAGAAGCGCCCCAAACCCGGGGAGGGCTCGTCCTCGGATGGCGGAATAGCCTCGGCCCGCAAGGTTAAGCTGGGGAAGGTAGTTCGGCGGGGTGGGATCCGGTTAGGCAAAGGCCTAACCACCCAGAAGGTCGGCGAACCGAGCCAAGCCGGCCCAGCCGAGGTGGCCCAGCTATCCGAGGCGTCGGCCATGGAGGGGCAGCTATCTGGGGGGACCAGCAGCAGGGCCCTCTCAGAGTCATCAGGCGGTGAGCTGGACGTCACCGGCGGCTCCAAATCGGAGCGAATGGCGGGGTTCGCGGAGGCCGTGGCTGCTGCGGTTAAGGGTGTGGCCTTGAAGAGGATTCAATCCTCTAAAGACAAGGCCGTGCCCGCAGCCATAGCCTCCATTTTGGCGGCAGTGGAGGACATCTCCACTGGACCTCCGTCGGACAGCATGTCCGATATGCGGACAGAGGTCGCCCGCTTGACTGTCGCCATGGAGCTTCTCCGAAAGGAGAACGAGGAGCTCCGAGCGGACCTGGCCGAGCTCCGAGGAGCTGGCCCCAGGGTGGAGCCTCAGAAGGGGGCGCGGCATGGGCAGGGTAGACCCGTTCCGGAGGAGGACCGGGTGCTGACTCTGGTGCGGCAGGAGCTGGCTACCTTCCAGAGCCGGTTCTCCACCCTGGAGGCCATTGTCCTGCGCCCCCCGCTAACGGCGAGTCGGTCGGCCTCGGGCCAGCAGAAAGGGGCCACTTATGCCGTCGCCACGGCTGCTACGTCCAAATCGGCATCGCAGCCGGGACGTACCCCAGCGAAACCGGTGCCGACCAAGCCCAAGAAGGGCGGGGTGGCGGCGCAGGCGGCGACGGCCCCAGCCGAAGTACCAGGACGGTCAGCCCCGCCTCCCGAATCTCCTCCGGCCGACGCCGAATGGCAAGTCGCCGGGGAGAAGAGGAAGGCGGGAAAGGCTGCAAGGGCGGCCAAAAAGAAGAAGAGGCGGCAGCGGGCCAAAAAGCGAAGCGCCGCGGCTAGGTTACGCGCCCCGAAGTCCGCAGCTGTAGTGATCACACTACAGCCGGAAGCGGAGAAAAAGGGCGTGTCCTACCGCGACGTGATCGCGAAGGCGAAGGCGGCGGTGAACCTGGCGGAGCTGGGAGTCACCAATGGCATCCGGATGAGGGTCACTGCGACCGGAGCCCGGATGCTGGAGGTCCCCGGTGCGGCCAGTGGCCCGACCGCTGACGCTCTGGCCGAAAGGCTTAGGGCGTCCCTCGATGCGGACGAGGCCCGGGTGTCCAGGCCCACCAAGTGCGCTGACATGCGCATCTTGGGCCTGGACGACTCGGTGACGGAGGGCGAGGTGGTGGCCGCCATCGTCAGGACTGGGGAGTGCTCCGCCGAGCAGGTGAAGGCGGGCACCATTCGTCCTGACAACACGGGGATGCGAACCATCACGGTGAGCTGCCCCGTGTCGGCGGCCCGGAAGATCACCGAGGAGGGCCGAAGGCTCCTGGTGGGCTGGGTGTCCGCGCAGGTGAAGTTGCTGGAGCCCAGACCTCTGAGGTGCTTCCGCTGTCAGGTGGGGCACCACGTGGGTGTGCAATGCACCTCGGAGGTGGACCGCAGCAGTCACTGCTTCCGCTGCGGTCAGCCCGGTCACAAGGCCGGCTCGTGCAATGCCACGCCGCACTGCTATCTATGTGCGGCAGCTGGCAAGCCGGCCGAACACCGGGCTGGGAGCAAGGCCTGCGCTCCACCCGCCGAAGCCAGGGGCCGAGGCAGGGGCAAGCCCTCCGCCACCGCCGTCACCGCCGCAGTTGCCGCCACCGCCGCCGCCACTGCCACCTCCACCGTCGTCGCCGCCGCCGTTCCCAGCGCGGCAGGGCCCACACAGGGGGCCCCGGAGGGGGTTGAAATGGACTGCCATTAATGGCCCCATTTCACCTCCTCCAGGCGAACATCAACCACTGCGCCGCCGCTCAGGACCTGCTGCTCCAGAGCATGGCGCAGTGGTCGATTAACATCGCCGTGGTCGCTGAGCCGTACTTTGTCCCGCCCAGGGATGACTGGGTGGAGGACCTGAGCGGCTCAGTGACCCTCATTTCGTCGGCCGCCGCCGGTACCCCGACCCTCGAGGGTGTCAAGAGGGGAAGGGGTTGCGTAGCAGCCCGGTTCGGGGAGATTGTCGTGGTAGGTGTGTACTTCTCCCCGAGCCGAACTCTCGCCGAGTTCCACAACTCCCTAGCGGAGTTGAGAGACGTCGTCGTCGGGTTCCGTTCCCTCCCCGTGCTCGTCCTCGGGGACTTCAATGCCAAGAACTTGGCTTGGGGTTCCCGTCTGACGGACGTGCGGGGCAGGATGGTGGAGGACTGGGCTCTGGAGACAGGCCTGGTCGTCCTGAACCGGGGTTCTGTCGCCACGTGTGTGCGGATGCGGGGTGAGTCGGTGGTGGACATTTCGTTCGCCAGCCCCGCTCTGTCGCCGCGTGTCGACGACTGGCGCGTCATGGAGGGGGTGGAGACGTATTCCGACCACCGGTACATCCGGTTTGACGTCTCCGCCCAGACCTCGAGCGCGCCGGTCCAACGGGCCCCGTGTGGTCCGCGGTGGGCGCTGAAGCGGCTGGACCGGGAGCTACTCCTGGAAGCTTCGATCGTGCAGGCCTGGGTGTCACCACCGGACAGGCCTGCCGACATCAACGACGAGGCGGAGTGGTTCCAGGAGGCCATGTCCGAGGTTTGTGACGTGGCAATGCCTCGGGTCCAGCCAGGACGTGCTTCACGCCAGGTGTACTGGTGGTCGCCGGAGCTCACAGCTCTGCGCGAGGCGTGCGTTGTTGCGCGGCACCGGTACACCAGGCACCGCAGGCTCCGTGTCCGGCCTCCGGATACGGAAGCCATTCAGGCGGAGCTGTACGAGGGGTACAGAGCGGCGAAGGTCGCCCTCCGAGCGGAGATCCTGCGGGCCAGAATGCTGGCCCGCGAGGAGTCGCTGGAGACTCTGAACAGAGACCCGTGGGGACGCCCCTACAAAACGGTGCGGAATAAAATCCGCCCGTGGGCTCCCCCGCTGACGCAGAGTCTCCGGCCTCAGCTCGTGCAGGACGTGGTGAGCGCTCTGTTCCCTTCGCGAGAGGAGCACGCTCCCCCGCCCATGGCTCCGCCTGCTGCAGTGCCCGATGCGGACCACACCGACGACGACGACGATGCTCCAGAGGTGACCGAGGTAGAGTTGAGAGTGGCGGTACGTAGGCTGAATGCCAAGAGTACCGCCCCAGGACCCGACGGCTTGCCTGGAAAAGCCTGGGTCCTGGCCTTGGAGGCTCTCGGGCCTCGACTAAGAGGGCTCCTAAGCGCATGCTTGGAGGAGGGCCGGTTCCCACTTCGTTGGAAGACGGGGAAACTGGTCCTCATTAAGAAGCCGGGGCGCCCCGCGGACTCTCCGTCCGCTTACCGGCCCATCGTGCTGCTCGACGAGGTGGGCAAGCTCTTTGAAAGAGTAATTGCAGACCGCCTCGTCGGGCGGCTGGTGCGGGTGGGGCCGGATTTGGCGGAGAGCCAGTTCGGTTTCCGCAGGGGGCGCTCCACGGTGGATGCCATCATGCGCGTGCGAGCCCTCACGACGGGGGATGCTGTTGCCCGGGGTGGGGTAGTCTTGGCGGTGTCTCTAGACATCGCCAATGCCTTCAACACCCTGCCCTGGAGTTGCATAAGGGAGGCACTCCTGTATCACCGGATGCCGACCTACCTCTGTCGTGTGGTCGAGGCCTATCTGACGGACAGGGCCGTCATCTACCCCGGTCACCAAGAAGAGTGGAACCGGCGAGAGATGTCGTGCGGTGTCCCACAGGGATCGGTTCTGGGGCCGCATCTGTGGGACATCGGTTACGACTGGGTGCTGCGCGCCGACCTCCCTAGCGGCGTCAGAGTAGTCTGCTACGCTGACGACACGCTGGTCCTGGCGCAAGGGAGGTCGTACCAGGCGGCGGCCGACTTAGCGGCACACGGGGTTGCGACAATCGTCGATAGGATCCGGCAACTGGGACTCGAGGTGGCCTTGCACAAGTCCGAGGCCATGTGTTTTCATGGTCCTCGGAATGCGCCACCCACGGGTTCCCAGATAACGGCAGGAGGGGTTCACATCGGCGTCGAGTCGACGATGAAGTACCTGGGACTCGTCCTCGACAGCCGGTGGAACTTCGCGGAGCATTTCCGACGTTTGGCTCCCAGACTGGAGCGGGCCGGGGCTGCCTTGAAGCGGCTCCTGCCCAATCTAGGGGGGCCAAACGCCTCCTGCCGGAGGCTCTACGCGGGGGTCGTGCGGTCCATGGCCCTATACGGGGCGCCGGTGTGGGCGCCTACATTGAGGCGCCAACCAGCCCGAAAGCTGAAGGCGTCTCATAGGGTCATGGCGATCAGGATGATCCGGGGATACCGCACGATCTCAGGTGAGGCGGCGGGCCTCCTTGCCGGATTACCGCCATGGGATCTGGAGGCAAAGGTCCTCGCGCACATCTGGGAGTGGCGCGAGGAGGCCAAACGCCGGGGCGTTACTCCGCTGCCGCGAGAAATCGAGGTGCAGCGGACAGAGCTCCGGCGGGATCTCATGGCGACATGGAGAGTGCGATTGTCGCAACCCAGTGCTGGGCACGCCACGATAGCGGCGGTAAGTCCCCTCTTTGAGGAGTGGCTTGAGAGGCGGCATGGCGTCCTCACCTTCCGCCTGACGCAGGTCCTCACCGGACACGGTTGTTTCGGGAGGTTCCTGTTTCGTATAAGGCGGGAGGAAACGCCCGGGTGCTTCCATTGCGAAGATCGCCCAGAGGACACGGTGGAGCATACGGTGGCGGTCTGCCCAGCTTGGGCGGAGCACCGCCGTGTCCTCGTGGAGGCGATCGGCGGCGGCGATCTCTCGCGTCCGGCCCTGGTGCAGGCCATGGTACGGAGCGAGAGTGAATGGCTAGCCGTCACCTCCTTCTGCGAAGCAGTAATGCTCGCGAAGAGGGAGGCGGCGCACGTGAGGGAGAGGCAGTATATGCGCCCTCACGGCCGTAGTCGCCGCGGGAGAAGCCCTGGGCGTCGGGAATCCCAGGCTGATTCCCGGCCACCGTAGGCGCGGGCTTGCGGACGGCGAGTAATGGGTAGCTCGCTGTCCGGTAAGGACCAAGCCCGGGTCGACGGCGCGTTGTGTTCCACGCGCGCCTCAAAGAGATGTCAGCACCAAATGGGGGGTCCACAAGGGCCGATGCCTGCCAGGGGTGCGGGTTGTTCGAAAGAGATACCGCGGCCCCTGGCACACAGGCAACTGAGGGAACACGGGTGGGTTTTAGTCAGTAAAAGTCTGACACGCCCTCTCGCTCCACCCAGAGCGGGAGAAGTTATTTGATGATTTCCCACCCAAAAAAAAAAAAAAAAAAAGGTCATACGCCTATCATTATTGGCAGTGTGTTTTTACAACAAACATACCCACACAGTGTCCAGCCATTAACCAAATTGCTGTACCGAACCAAACCAACATATCCAATGAAGCATCAATCATAACAATTAAGCATAACATACCGCCCACACTTCACTAATAATAACAAATCATACAACTAAAATGTAGTGACACGATTCACCGCAAAAAAGCGTCCGTTTGTTGATTGAAAACGGGCGTTTTCAATAATCCATTAAACCGTAACGTTAGAGTTTTGACAGATGACGTACGAGGCTGCCATCGTGTGACTGATGCGTGACCTGGGGCTCGTACCGGTTTACTATTTGTTCCGATAACTCATACGTGACTCGATTCGAATTCGGAGGATACGGAATACGGATGTTGATGATTCTTACATTGAAATATTATGGACTAGCTGCATGCGCCCTGTGATGTCATCCGCATAAGTCTCGATCTCGTGACAATTTCGGGATAAAAAGTGTTACAAGTCCTTACTCAGGTCACGGTCCAGCATGTGCCAAATATTATCCAAATCGAAAGGATATTTTTTCATATTCCGTCCAAATCCGTCCAGCAGTCGTTTAAAAATATCAAATCTTTTTCACAGGTCAACCTAGAAGGTTGTCGGCTGCTTGACCAGGCTATCCTGTGTACATAGGGCTGAAAAATACGATTTAATTTATCTTCGAAATGATTACAGAAATCAAAGTAATCATTAATTACCGCCGACATTCATTTCCATATTTCCGAAGAGCAAATAATTCTTAACATTTTGCGAGGGCCCAAATATTCTTTTTTTAGAGAAAGACCTTAAGATGTCAATTGAATTTCATCAATCAATTGAGCTCAGATTTTTAATCATAGTCTTTTGTCAAAGTTTTTCGACGATAGATTTCCATTTCATACCGACTGCTTCTACGGATTGAGTCTATTTTTCAGAAATACGTTTTTGAAGAAAATCTTGATTATTGCTACAAGGTCAGCAATTTAACATTTTTATTACGGCTCGTTAGCACTCCGAATAAAATAATAAAAATCTTGAATGACCTTGGAAGATATAAAGCAGTATAATAAATTATTCCATTAAATGAATGTAGTGAAAGGTAGATATTGATTTGATATAATTATTTGCCTCCATAGCAAATTATAGGTATGTGTATGTCGCGAACTACACTCGTGCAATTATTTCACTAAACTTGATCAAGTAATATAATTATATCACTAAACTTGAACCATATTATAACTATATTCCTAGTAAGATAGTCATGAATTGCTTTCGTACAACTATGTTACGGTATATAATTATATCCCTTGGGATATAACTATTTATTGGCTTTATCTATCATACTGCGACATTTAGATTGTATAGAAGAAAACCGACCCGAAAAAAAAACCCAAAACAAAATATTTTTGAGCAATCAGGTGCAAACCTGCTTACCTACAGACATAAATATGATTTAAACTCCGTTACTACAAAACAAGGTTTTTATTTAGACTGGATTTAAACCACTAACTCAGTTTTTTAATCAACATATTGAATATGTATAGAAATACAGTTCTTTTTTACAAAACTGAGAAATTAGTCCGATGCTAAGTTGTATTTGGTTTGTTTTCAAATTTAAAATGAAATTAATCTGGCTTATTATGTATTAAGAACTTTATCCAAATCGAAATAAAGTTGGAAATACAAAAAGTGACTTCGAGTTTTAGGTTGGAACTTAAGTTCACGTTTTGTATGAGGGCAAAAGAAAAAAGGTGAGTTCGTTTTTTGAAATTGAGAATAAAAGTATTTGCAAAATGTACCTTGTTCCTGCAGTGAAGAGCAAAAGCATAAACAATAGTTCGAATGCTTTGTTCTCAAACACCGTTAGTAAGGGAATCAACATAGATGTGACCGAAATCTGTCACTCGCGCACTTGTATGCAAATCTCACACCAGCTCTGCACCACGATATGCAAATGTATGCATTACTCGCATCAATGAATATCACTCTTCCTGTCTAACATATAGCTTTAGAGCGAGATAGAAGAGGTAATGCTTATTTTACGTTTAGAATGTATTTGATATGGTAATGACGTTTAGTTTGAGAACTGTTTACCTATACACGATCTTCACCTATGACACTGTTAAGAGCTGCCTTTGTCATGTCGCTATCTTCTTTGATACGATGTTATCAGAACACGATAATGTTAGAGCAGATGTCGAAAGGCAGTTGTATAGTTTTCCTTATCTATTTACATGAAACACACGGGAAACCTTTTCTCATTTAAGGTACTAAAAAGTTTATAGTTTTTATGTGGTGAAGGGTTACGTAGAAGACCTTCGGGCCAGAATTTTATTACTGCTTTTACTTTTTTCTTCTAACATAAATAAATGTTGATGTTGATTTTCTATAAATATTAGATTGTATTTTTCATGTGTGTTTCAAACACCATGTCATAAATACTTTGCCAGCCTTGACTTGAGCACCTATTGAGGGGCTTGTGGTTAAGTAATAAAAGCCACACGGGTCGATCGATCAGGTTAACCTACCCCTTTATTGTTCGAAAGAGGTTTATCCGAAATGGTTCCATTTAAGTTTCATGTAGATCTGTTGATGCGTTTCGGAGACAGACAACGGCAATCTTCAAAAAAATTACAGCAAATCAACCGCAATTGCTGCTATCGCATAAATATGCATTGTTTTGACCCCAAGGATGATGAAATTTCGAATTGCTGTAGGATAGGTACTACAACTAAAAAGTGAAAAATTCAAAACTTTTTCCAAAAAAAACCGACTTCCGGAAAAACACTCCAAAGCGAAAAATAACTTAAATTTCGGAAAGCGCTGACAAAAAATTAAAATACATAATAATATCCAAAGTCACCGACGAAATTAAAGTTATTTTTCACTTTGTAGTGTTTTTCCCAAAGTAGTTTTTTTTTTAAAGTCACACTATTAAAGGACAATTTCAGACTATGCACCTACTTACCAAACAACGAAACAACACGAAAACACGCATACAACACAGCAAACTATCAAAACTAATTCCACACAACTAACATAAGTGATGTTTTCAAAAGTTTCCCATATTTGTATCGGGGAGCAACAATACACAATATGAAATATGCGACTATCAGTATAAAGTACCGCAGCGCACACGGTACAAACCAAAGAAGTACACTATTTCATACTTTCCTTACTTGGTAAGTGCAACGATACTTCTAAAGTTTGCCGTTGGACGGTTCCGGGCGTTAAAGATTTAAACACCATCCACCAGCGTATGTAACGTGATAAGGCAGTAATGTCTATTGCTTTTAAAAGTAAGTGTAAGTGGAAAACCGAAGTTGGAGATAAGCTTTTATCATTTGGCTTACATTACGGCTTTTTGATAGGTTCTGCTTGTGTATTAGTTTCCCTGCTAATCTGTGTGGGAGAAAAAATATAATATCAGTCGCTAATCTGTTGATAACGATCGTAAAAAGTGTCAAGCAGCATACAGGAAAAGTTTTTATTCAGTGCGCAAACTGTAACCATGAATTCAGCAGACCATTCCAGCCCCCCAGTGCAGAAATTTTTCGTCGGTTATACAAAAAAAAAATCAGCTGTTCCTTACATTTTGACCGCGTAGGTATTGCACTTTTCTATGAAACAGCTGATTTTTTTTTTGTATAACCTACGAATTTTTTTTTGCGTTTGGGGGTCTAGAATGATATGTCAGAATTCATGGTTACAGTTTGCGCACTGTATAAAAACTGTTCCTGTATACAATGTAGGAGAGCTAAACAAAATGGCAGTTTTGTATTTATTTGTGCTGATAGCCATTATTGGTTTTTCGAAATTAAAGTCTTGAAGAAAAGGATTAGATTTTTTGCATATTTGTTCGTTACGTTCTCACGCTAAAACGGTTGAACGAATTTGAATGAAATTTGGCACGTGGGTAGACCACGACCTGGATTAGGATATCGAGAAGATATTCTTACGGGATCGAGAATTATGCAGGTGAAACCGCGGAGCGCAGCTAGTACTTTATATTTTTGCATATACCTATTAGAATATCTTTTTAGTACTTATTTTTTAGACTCAAACATGCATTACATGGGATATGGTAGAATTTTAAGAATCAGTGGTATCAAACTTCCTACAATTAGGTATTACTAGTATACACCGTGACATTTTAGCAGCCCACTTCATGTATCCAATGACTAATAATCAGTTATTTAAAAAAGAAATGTACATAATAATTATATGCATAATTAAAAAAATTAAAATATCATTCACTAAGATGCATGACGTAGTTTAAAACACCCTTTTAAGGAGGGAATTAATGATGGAATGTAATGGTAGGTAGGTAGACATCTTCTACCGTTTGATACGTAAACATTATTAACAGGGAGGCTGTATCATAATAATTCTAAAGCGTTATTTATTTTTCTTTGTACCTATTATCTTAATTTTTGGTAACAATATTTTAATCGCGCCTAGAGGTATTTTATGATGGATACATTGAGTGAACCACCTTTGTAAGTCGACTTAAATGTCACGGTGTATATGTATACAGGTTGGAATTGAAAACATGCGACAAACCGAAATGGGAGATTGTACTCATCATTATGAACAACTTTTACTAAGGGACCAATGATGCAATCCCGAAAAAAAAAACATCTGTTCCCTACATTTATGTTCGCATAACTCGTCAAAATGTAGGGAACAGCTGTTTTTTTTTTGCGATTGCATCTTTGGTCCCTCAGTAAAAGTTGTTCATAATGATGAGTACAATCTCCCATTTCAGCTTTGTCGCATGTTTTCAATTTCAACCTGTATAATTATATAATTATAAATTTGAAAGTTTGTATGTTTGGATGTTTGTTACTCAATCACGAAAAAACGGCTAAACGGATTTGGATATGGCACACAGTTGGTTTATATCCTGGATTAACACATGGGATACTTTTTATCCCGGTAGTACGCTCCCACGGGATAATTTACGACCTCTACGCGGGCGAAGCTGCTGGCAAAAGCTAGTGGGTAAATAAATAAAGATCAACTTTGGATAAACTAAATCCAGTTTTGGTAATCATCAGTAAAACACTATCATTTGTAAACTAAAAGTGATAAAACAAAAGAGCATTTTTATAGCTCGATTAAACCTAAAATAAACAAACAAAAATATCGATTAACAGCTATCAAAGTGTAGTTTAGATTTTTCTCATGTAAAACGTATTTTTATCTAAAATTGTCTCTACTAATAGTAAATAAAACAGCCTCCAACATTTCATTTGATCTGAATAAGTTAAACTAACGTACTTTTTTACGTTTACGACACTTAATATTTTTTATCGGAATCGATATCGATATTTTATTGTTATCGATATTGATGACGTTTACGATCAAATGAATTTAAATGGAAAAACCAAGGATGACGTCAGAATGCAACTGATCTTTATGAGATGTTCCAAGACCATTGAACGCAGAGGGTTACTAATTGGAAAATGAGTATTTCGCAGAGAAATTAACCCCCTTGTTTCATAAACGTAGCTTAAAGTTAAGTAGTGATTAGCGACTGTTTAACCATACAGTTTTGACGTTTAAACATCTCTTAACTTTAAGCAACCTTTATAATATAAATAAGAGTTATTTTTTGGGTGGGTAATCATCAAATAACTTCTCCCGCTCTGGGTGGAGCAGGAGGGCGTGTCAGACTTATACTGACTAAAACCCACCCGTGTTCCCTCAGTTGCCTGTGTGCCAGGGGCCGCGGTATCTCTTTCGAACAACCCGCACCCTGGCAGGATAAGAGATTAGTAGAGCTAGATTTTGTATCAAGTTGATTGAACAGACTTAAGAACCGGGTTATTTGGTTTTGGTTTGATCTATGATCATCATCATCTGATTAGCCTTTTTTCAACTATGTTAGGGTCGGCTCCGGTCTAACAGGAAGCAGCTGAGTACCAGTATTTTACATGGAGCGACTGCCTATCTGTCCTCTACAACCCAGTTACTGGGTAATATTTGGTAAGGCTGGTTGTCAGACTTTCGAGCTTTTGACAACCAGTTACGACTGTCAAAGATCTGTCGACTGACACCCGGGACCCCCAATGCTTGACGCGCTTTCCGAGGCACGAAGGGGTCTTGGTTTGATCTAGAATACATTTTCCAAATATTCATTTTCAGATCATCTTTGTCCTTATCTGAAAACGGGAATTGTGTAATAAAAGACGGACAAACATTAATCTTTACACCAACTGCCTTGTCAAGGAAACGAAAGACAATGAGTTGTTGTCATACAAACAGTTATAGCACAAAAGACATGAAATCAATGAACTGGCCTAACCAAAAACGGTACGTCCCAGGCCATGTAAGTGCGATCGAGTTACAACGAGGCTCGACGAACATGTGCACACAATTTTACATACAATGCGGTGTGGGCGGAACGTATACGGAGCGTTTAGACGAGACTAGTCCGTGTCGGGGGTAGTGCTTGACGGCAGTTTTGAGAAGAGTGATTCGCAATTTTTATTGGTTCGTGTTTTTTGATGAATGAATTGACCCTTGACATCGTTTTTCTGGTTCAAAAACTTTGTGTTATAATTCCGACGTGTGTCACGCTTTGAGTTGGAACTGACAGGTTCCACTCAACCCATTGTAGAGTGTTTCGAATAAGGCGCGAGGACACGCCCGGGTGTTTCCACTGTGAAGATGGCCCTGAAGACACGGTGGAGCATACGGTGGAGGTCTGCCCAGCTTGGGCAGAGCACCGCCGTATCCTTGTGGAGGCGATCGGTGGCGGCGATCTCTCACGTCCGGCCCTTTTCCAGGCCATGGTACGGAGCGAGAGAGCATGGGTAGCCGTCATCTCCTTCTGCGAAGCAGTAATGCTCGCGAAGAGGGAGGCGGCGCACGTGACGGAGAGGCAATATATGCGCCCTCATGGCCGTAGTCGCCGCGGGAGACGCCCTGGGCGTCGGGAATCCCAGGCTGATTCCCGGCCACCGTAAGCGCGGGCTTGCGGACGGCGAGTAGTGGGTAGCTCGCTGTCCGGTAAGGACCAAGCCCGGGTTGATGGCGCGTTGTGTTCCACGCGCGCCTCATAGAGATGTCAGCACCAACTGGTGGGGTCCGCAAGGGCCGATGCCTGTCAGGGGTGTGGGTTGTTCGAAAGAGATACCGCGGCCCCTGGCACACAGGCAACTGAGGGAACACGGGTAGGTTATAGTCAGTAAAAGTCTGACACGCCCTCCTGCTCCACCCAGAGCGGGAGAAGTTACTTGATGAATTCCCACCCAAAAAAAAACCCATTGTAGAGTGATATTTTTGTTTGAATTCAATTGTTAGTGGATTATAGGTAGAATATTATCTGAAATGTACGGAGCAGATAGATATGTAGTTATTGTTTCGCCCACAAATAAATGTAATCGTGCAATTGTCTACAGAAAATACTACAATATTTAAAAGTGTCGATTCGCCCGTTTCGGGAGAGTATATTCGTGTGAAACGACTAATTAGTCCGTTTTTTGAGCTATTATTCACCAGTCCACCCATTTTTCTGGCGTAATACTTCCAAACATAATATCCAGTGTTTTCTTGAAAAATACAAGAGAATCACAATCAATCTTTAGACAATATTCCAGAAAATGCAACAAACAAACGGCCTCCACCATTAAATATTTATCAATATCTCCTGCGCAGTGATTTATCTTTTGATTATTCGCAGTGAATGCGCGGGCGCCTGCAATGGCACGCATTTAACGACTATCACTATCAGGTGGCAATGGGCGCTGTGACGTCACCAAGGGTTGTTAGTAGTGCTTGTTACTAAGTGGACCTTTATGTACCTTTTAAAGTAGGATCTCAAATGCGTTCGTTAAGTTAAGGTTTAATAAATTGTGAATATGATGTGTTTGGGTTTCTTTGGCGGTGGTATGTTAATACTATGAATAAAGAGTTGGAAGTCCATTACATTAGTGTTCGTAAGAAACTGTTTGTTTTAAATGCCGACTTTTAGTAAAACATTTATATTTAACCAGCTTTTCTTTTTTCTTCTCGAAAACTATCCCAAGTGCACGTACTACCGGGATAAAAAATATTCTATGTGTTAATCCAGGTTATAAACTATCTGTGTGCCAAATTTCATCCAGACCTGTTAAGTCGATTTTGCGTGGTTGAGGAACAAACGTCCAAACTTTTACATTTATGATATTAGCAGCATAAACTCTCTTTACAGGCGGCAATAATAAGTTTATTTAATTAAACTTATTAGATGAGATGTTTGAAATATGATAAACTTACGCAAAGGTGCAGTTTAATTTATTGCTACGGAAAATACATTTAAGTTATAGCACTTATAGCGCACCTACTTGCTTAACCAATACCTTGGTTTTAAACTAAATTTTACGCAACTGGTTTGTTGGGGTTTTAGTCAATTCGCACGAAAAAAGACACCCGAAAAGGTAATAACAATTAGTTCATATTATCGATTATCTCATAGAAGAAATTTTTTTTTTTCACTATAGTGGTTAAAATTCAAAACGTGCCAAATGCCTAGTAAGAATTTTAAAAGTGTTCGTTTCACAAATAAATTAACTTTGTGCGAATCGGTTAAAGACAATTTTTTTTTAGGTGTCGGTTTGCCAGTTTCGGGCGAGTAAATTCGTGCGAATTGACTAAGCAGCCGTTTATTTTTATTCTGTTGTGCTTTATCAAAAAATTTACGTGTATAAACCAAGAAACAGGACCATTTATTAGTGGTCGTCTTAGAAAAAAGACGCCTTGCTTTCGGTGTGGCCTGATCTGAATCGTTTTGTCACTACCAAGACGAGACTTAGATTTACGAAATCACGCAGATATTTGAATTTAAAATGACATTACCACTATTACTTTCGAGCTAAAATTCTATGAGAAGTGTCTCTGTGAATCTAAGTATTCAATGTAACGAGGTAGATTGCACAACGTATTGATAAGAATTCATACGTTAAATCCGAGAGAATATTTCTCTGAGATAAGACGTTTGAAATGCTTAGTGTTGCAGGAAATGTTCTTGTTAAATAAACATGACTTGTAAATTGTTTATTTACTGCCTTCCTTATGCAAAATGCCTTTTCAAAGGCACTCTCTTAAAATTCCATAAAATCCACGTGGGCGTATGTATGTCTTGAGGATAAAAACTGGATTATCAGCTTATGTGCTTATAATCCGAATGTATATCAGAGATTTGCGAAATATATGTCTCCGTTTATCGTATTATGGAGGTACTTGGGTTTATTTTGAATCAAAATCCGCAACAGGAATTCTGCGTTCAATTTCCATAGAGTTTTTATTACTTCCATGTTTCATTAATGACTCAATATTTTTCCATATGCAAATAGAACGAGCAGGTCAACATTATCAGACGAGGATGTAGGAGAATTAAAAATTCCACTCTCCAGACATTCTACTAACAAAATTAACATATTCACTGTTTCATCTCAACTGGTTCCCACTTTTGAATTTCCTATTAGTGTTTACAAAGGCAAAGTCAATACGATGTGGTAGCCAGAAATTTTAATGTGACGCTTGTTATTACTGCCGACCATATGTCGGGAGATGAAGGTTTCAAATCGCTTGCACCTAAATCGATTATGAAATGAAGATCCACACGCTACTCTATTGTTGGGATTTGTTTACAAAATTTTCGAGTTATTGACTTTGGCGTGAGAATTGGTTTCTAACGTTCGTAACCCTGGTAGGTCTGATCGATCAAATATCTAACATACTACTGTTAAGCATTTTTGAAGCGCATAAGTATGTAAATAAGTTCAGTAGTCCACTTTTACTGTGTGACATTATAGATAGTTTCCTCTCATAAGTACCAAAATGCTATTAACTAAAATATCTCACGTTCTTTTAATATTCGAATGTACCTGACTACTGTTTGGTATTTTATCTTTCGTTATCTAACTCTCTGGTAGCAGAGAAACCTTTAATGTATTACAAATTACTGATTCACAGATATTTTCTGTAAATTCTTGTGTAATTAATTGATGTTTTAGTCAGTAGCATACATTCTGTGTGATTAGAATGTCGCCGCTCTCCATATTGCAAGATAAACAGTTATAACGACACTGTAAACAGTTGAATAAAAGTTTTCTAAATAAAATGAACAGTGATCACATTAAGCATGTTCAATGTATGTCCAAATCCATTTAATTTGGATTCTTAAGCTGACGATTTCAGCCTTTCAGTAAGCTTACTTTACTTATAGCCTATAAAACGGATACACAAAAATATTATTCAGCGTTTTTTAAACGTAGGCAACGTTTAAAAACCCTGGCAAAAGCCTCCATACAATGGTTACCTGAAGATGAACAGCGCCGCCGCGGTCGGCCCAGAGTGTGGTGGCGAGATGACCAGCACCCTAATTGCGTAACACGCGATTAATCATAATCGGTTTCATTTTGACAGTTCAACAATATTCATTGCATTATTTACGTTGCTGAGCAGACACATTTTTCGAACATTATGAAGCAATGGTTTAGCCATCTGTTTCAAAACGAAACAGATTATGATTAATCGTGAGTTACGCAATTAGGGTGCTGGACGCGTACCGCGAGGGTTGGTTCGAGGTGGTGCCGGAAAAGAGTTTCTGGTAGGACCCAGCAGTTAGACAGTCTAAACAAAAAAGAATCGCCCTTAACCTACTACGATTTTCATACGAGCACCCAGAGTCATATCAATATTTGCTTTGTCCCGGCTACGAAACTGCCACCCGTAGCGCAGAAACCTCTGCAGCTACCACAACTTTTTTTCTCTTTTTTTTTGACGGTGAGAAATCATCAAATAACTTACCTTTACGATCGCGCAGACGTAAAAATGTTGCGGCAGGATTTTTTCGCTCACTGTTTCTTTGACGGACTGCTGCGTTGAAAATCGGAAAGTGTGTTTTTTTTGCCGCACAGAGATTCACTCTGATAGATTCTCAATACACAGTTCAACACCGGTACTTGAAAATCTAGTTCGCGATTAATTACCGTCGCGATATTTTAACGTGGTCTAACACTTCCCAAACCCTTATTATACACGCATTCTTTAGCATGACATTTATTTCGAGGAAGACTACCCAATTTTTATGTTCACTCCAAGGTTGCCTGCAGGCTTAGCACGAGAACCGTAGAGAAGAGTTTTGTCGACGGAAGAATAGACAAAAATAACGTTTCCGCGTAGGCAATTGACAGTTTTGTACCGAGAAATGTAGACAAGCGATTTTTATTCTACGGTAGAGTAGAAATAGAAAGCGTCATGCGATATAGCGATATAGCGATATATATATAAGCGATAAGGTCGCCCATTGTATATTTATAGTGTTAAATGTTTTATTTTTGCTATGTATTTTCTGGTGTACAATAATAGCATAAATAAATCAATAAGACTGCCTCGTAAAAGTTTTCTCATATTGCTATCAAACCTCCGGGAAGTACAAGAAGACTCCTCATGTAAAAAAATCACAGGAAATTGATAATTAATAGGTACATTCAGTTTCCCAAACTTTCGAGTCATTTCCGGAGTAACCCTAATAATGTTCGTAGTGTCATCGACACTAAAAAGTTTACCAAACTCATTAGTTGCTACTGTATTAAACAGTCTCATTACGTTCTCTGTGTATTTAGTATGTTGAGAGGAAGTATAGTCGATAATAAACATGTCAATGGTAATTGTATGGAAATTGTTGATGAACTGTCTATGTTGTATATTAATTACTTCGTATTTTGCTAGTCTGTGATCATTTTAATGATGTGCCTATCACCATTATTACTACTTGATTTCTTAGATATAGACAACCTATTTTTCAATTACTTTCAGTATTGCAATGTACCTATGAGACTTTCGATAAAGCTCATTTATCATATTTGTAGTCATTTCCATGTTGGCTCTGTCTTAGTACCTATCAAATAGTTTATTTGATTCAAAGATAAGTTTAATCGCTATAAATGTATGCTTTTAAATTTACACTAAGTAATCCTTACTAACCAATTCATCGCCAAAAATTCAACCATAACTTACTTCACGCCTTGTTTATCCAGAGGGTCGGGCATAGGTGTACCGGTAGTACTTCCACATTTCGTCAGTTATGTTTAAGTCCCATATAATAGGGGAAGAGCCTATTGCCATCAACCGGGCTGCTACAGAGAAATTGTAAAAAAAAAAAAAAGTCATTTATTCAAATTAGGCTGAGAATCAGCACTTTTCGAACGTCAAAATACATAAGACAGTCCCCACAAAACGCCCACCTGTCACCACTTCCTAGTGTTTTCGCTGGGAAGAAGAAGTAGCGGAATAAACTCCCCAGCAGTACAGCTGTCTGTTTAGTCGGATAGACTTGATTCTATACATTCATAGACAAAGTAATATAAACATTACGAGACACAGAACATTAATTAAATAATTAGTCATACATATGTCAGCACAATGTAACAATTGGCCCGACCTAGGAATCGAACCCAGGACCATGCTTAGCTGTAGCGCTTGCAACCACTAGACCAACGACGCAGTCAACGAAAAACACTTTATTTTAAAACAGAAACTATACTTACATCAACTTACCATTCCACATAATTACGATCACCGGTGTCCAAACAAAATCCTCAGAACATGAATGCCGCCTCCAGACTTCCTGAGTTGGACTTAGTAATCGAATAACTCAAATATACTCAGGTGGAAGTTTTCAATACGGTTCGTGACCATGACGCTTACGATTGAAACGTTTTATGCTGTATGTTGACAAGCTTTGAAAAGGCAGAAGTTTAGAACTAGTTAAGAGTCGTATTTACGTGTGTACGAGTGTACTACTTTGGTATGAAGCGAGACAGGCGCTTTATTTTTTACACGCTTTATATTAGCTTCACTTGTATGTTTGTTGGTTTGTTTGTATGTAACCGACTCCTTTGAGCGCGATTTTGACCTACTTTAAGCGGTCAGATTTCATTGAAACTTTGTAAACTTGTCGAGGACCGATGACAATTCAATAATTTAAAAAAAAATTGAGAGAAAAAAAAAACTCGTTTTTGTAGTTAGCAGAACTAAAAAATAGAAAATAAATAATAGTTTAAAAAACTAAAAACACGCTTTAAAAACCAAACTAAAAAAGGAGAAAATAATTTAATTCAATTAAAAAGCGTGGGGTGCTTGACATTAATTGACTACAAAAATACCTCAAAAAGCATCCCACGCTTTTTAATTGAATTAAATTATTTTCTCCTTTTTTAGTTTGGTTTTTAAAGCGTGTTTTTAGTTTTTTAAACTATTATTTTTGTAAATTAATTTCATCACCACTGCTCTCAAAATGGTGAGGAAAAATTCACACATGACAATCTACCACAGCGCACTGGGCCCGCGTGGTGGATCACGGCCCTCTCACCATAAGGAGGCTTGTGTCCCAGTAGTGGGAACATTAGGTACAGGCGGGTTTTGCTTACGCTAAGAGTCCGTGTTTTGTGATTTTGAATGGATTAGTAAGAATTAATTAGTCCGAGGAAGTTTTGTCATGGAGCATCCAAACATGGCATCATGCCTGATTACCATGAATGATTACTAGGGATCGGATAATCGGATGCATATTTACCTAAAGTTAATATTTAATTATAAAAGTATGGAAGTGGCTTCTTAAAATACCTATATATTTTGGAAAAAAGTCCCGGGATGCCAGGAACAGCAGGAATGCATAACTAATCAGGTGTATAATATGGAAGCGATTTTTATATTATTAGGATTGTATAACTATTCAGATGCATATTAATTTAAAATTAACCCCAGTGCAATTGTGAGTATGGAGGGTGTAAGAGCTGTAAGAGAAGGGGTGGTACAATTTTTTTTTTTACATTAAGTAAATCAAGATTTTTCCTTACAAATTCGCGCGATCCATATTAGCCAACATCTCAACTTTAGTTGAATATGCATCCGAATATCCGATCTCTGATGATTACCGGTAGTACACCAACATTTCGCTACTTATGTGTAAGTCCCATGTAATAGGGGGTCAGCATATGCCATTAACCAGGCACAACTTCAGTCTCCGGGCTACTACTGAGAAATTCCGGGACGAAAATCCAATAAACCTTAGCCTGACTTGGGAATCGAACCCAGGATCTCATGCTCAGCGGTGGCACTTGCGACCACTTGACAAACGAGGCAGTCCAAGTGGGTAAAGTTGCATTTCCAGTAAGTATGTAAACCATATCAGGGCCTGAATTCACTATGACCATTTAACGATTCCTTACTTGTAACTACGTCAATCACATACAAAATCTACTATAATATCGACAAATTGTCTTGGAACATACAGAATATGACATTTCGATTCCTTACCATTACACTGGTTAAAAAAAACACGATATTGACGTAATTTGAACGTAGTAAGATTCCGCGGGGAATCATTGTAACGATACAGAATTGGGGCCCAGAATTGGAGCCCTGTGCAGTTCTGGGGCTTATTCTTCTAACTAATGCTAAGTGGAAAAACCAATAATTATTTTCTGCAAATTTTGCCAATGTTAATTTGCAGAGCCGACATAGCTTGTAGTGTAAGCTAGCTGAAGGGGCAGTGGGCTGGCCATGGTTGCCGAAGGACCTATGGCCGGTGTGGGACGCGCCCAGCTTGATGGATCGACGACCTTACAAAGGTGACTGGGACAGACTGGAGACGGAAGGTGGAGGACAGTGTTATGGGGCAGCCTGAGAGAGGCCTATGTCCAGCAGTGGGCCGAAATAGGCTAAGTTTGTTGCTTGATTGAATTTGCAGAGCTGATTAGTATAATTTTATTGTTGGTTTTTTTGTTGACCTTGAGGATTTTCTATTTCAGTAATTATAATTTCTTTCTAATACTTACTTATTTGTGTAGGTTTATACCTAGATTTACTTACACGAAAAATCTTCACTGGATCATTACAGTATAAACCCATCCAATCCACCGAATCAAAGCTTCTGTAATACGAAACACGTAGATTGATTCGTTCCGAACTTGCGCCTTGTATGGCACATCACAAAAACTTCCCCAATTCCGATTTAAGACGCCGATAGCTCTGTGTTTAACACAATAAAACTTCTTCGAAAAAAGTCCAAAATAACGACACGGTGTTTAATTGTGTGGCTTAGTTGGAAAACGGGGCCTGCCTTTGCGCATCTAGTTAAGCACGGGAAAGATTAACGAGGCCTGCGTTTCTAATGAAGTAGAATTGCGAAGGAAGTCACGGTAATTAGTGCTGTAATCCTATGCTCTGTGGTTGGTCATGAATTTGTACCACACTTGATTAATTTATTTCCTTTGGGAATTATAGTTTTTTTTACACTTTCGTAGGCTAAGGCTAGGAGTTTCTTTGAAGGATAAATCAGAAATTAAATTATCCGGAAAAGAACTGGAGTTACAGATAATGCTTGCAGAGTAGTAAGGTGAAGGGGCAGTGGGCTGTCCATGTTTACTGCAAAGGCTTTGACCGGTGGAGCAGATGAGTCCTGGTTTAGTGGTGACCTCGTATTAACAAGCGTAGTGTGGAACGCCCCCTAGCTAGATGGATCAACGCGTCGACCGGCGGACTTAAAACGGTCCTAGAAGCCTATGTCCAGTAGTGGATTAAAATAGGCTGAATTAATTTAAATTTATTTGACTCTTGCAACAGTAAGAAGCAAGCCTAATTACAATGACTATAAAGTTGGATTTTCAGTTTTACAGGCGGAAATGGGTATCTTAATTAACCATTCTCAGGCAATGATACTCATTTATTTCAGGATATAATTAACAGGTTTTATTTAAAATGATACGACCCGTTCAATAAATACAGCGTTTCATTACGAAAATCATTGGATACAAATTAACAGATCAGTATTAAGAGGAAAATATAAATCATTATAATAGATTACAGTTAAATTTGTGCTTCACGTATATACAAAAGATAGATTTCCGCGACAATATCAAAAGTTTCTATGTTTACCTTTGAGTATATCTAAAAGATTGCATCATTATATTAGAGTTTTATGTGCATTTATGAATATATTTTTCCGTTTGAGTGATAATGTGGCAATAATATTGTCCTAGAGTTGTTTATGTAACAGTATATGAAATTAGGACTTAACACTTCCTCTCTTAATGATATGAGAGCTGCAAACGATATCAACGCCAGAATCACCGCAGTTTGGAGTTTGGCCAGGGCACGATGCCGTATAGCCCCATTCAACCTTACTGCACACAGGACTTATTCACAAAACATTCAAACTTAGAACTCTTCATTATGACTGCTATTTTAACGTGCGATTTGAACAAAGAACATTATTTTCAAATATTTAACGTATTTTATTTCGTGTCATCTTTTGTTTCTTTTTTGGGTAAATTCTTACATCTATCTTTAAGCCGTTTGATTTTGTCGCGTATTAACTAAATCGATGAGTATGTAGTTCTTATAGTAGATAACAATAATGAGTTAAGACAGATTTAAGAGCTAATATTGTTTGAGAAGATAAAGTACAGCTATCGATATAAAAATATAACAATGATGTTATGGTATAGACTCAAGGATGTATACAGAAGAGATTAAAGATCCAAGCGAATAGGAAAATCCCAGGTTTTGGAATTTTATGAATGGAGTTATAAGAAGGAATAGAATAAGAACTAAGGCTGTACACATCCTTGCTGAAATACAAAGAAATAGGTATCTAGAGATACCTATTTCTTTGATTTAGAAATCAAATAAATTTTACATAACCAACAGTTTCATACTCTATTCACCAATCCATATTTTTCCACGCCTTTTATATCATTCCATGATAAAATACAACTTACGTATTATCAAAAACAAAATTCTTAAAAGCCAAAATTTATGACTAATTTAGAATATTTACATAATAAAGAATAGTTTGTACAATTATTCATACGTTGGATCGTGTGTTTATGAAACCTGGGAATTCTACATTATAAAAATAAATCTTATGACTAACTTTTTATACCTAAGCTAATGTAGCGAAAATAAATACTAATTTAACTCAAATACTTAGAAAAATAAATAAATAAATCACAGCGAATCTCAATTACCTATCTACTCTTACATAATTACTATCTATAGTAACAATCGATGGTGTCATATCTTACAACAAAGTTTTACATGAAATTATCTTAAACGACATAGTTACATTTATGAAAATTCGTATTTTGTAGATATAGGAATATTTAATAGTAATTAATATGACTTTAATAATTAGAAACTTGTCGACGAAGTTGAATTTAGGTATAGCTTAACATTATATTAAATCAATGACTTCGGAATAATGATACTTTTTACATCATGTCTCATGTATTGTTATATAAACTTGTAACCAAAGCTTAAAAATAAACTCCGAAATAATAAAAGACATAAGAACATAACTTCTAGATTCAATTCCGCTCGTACTCAAATTAACATTACATTTACATATATGTATGTAACAGATACCAAATCTAGTACCTAAGTATTTGTAATTTCGCGATTCAGTTACGTTCGATAAGTAGACGAACATTCCAACTTTGTCCATAAATGGCGCATTACTCGTTGCCTGTCATAAATATTCATTTTCGGCAAGCAAGAGGAAGTTTTCACGGTTTCTCATCGAGCCCCAGTTGAAGTAGACGCGTTATATTAGCAAATTTATGAGCAAAAATATTCCATACTCCGCAAAGATTTCTCCGAGAACTTTGTAAAACTCTTATCTGCCGTTGAATCAATCGTATGGATATCCATTTGCAATATTGCTGTTACCACTTAACGTGTAACTAATGTTATAGCACTTGAAGTAGAAGATACGTTCATTCAAAGATTAGATTATTTTATCTACATAGTGTTTCATTGTTTATTTACTTTCTTGAGGATAGTTCACATTATTCATAAATGCAATTTAGAATGCAACAAAAGGAGCGCTTTGTTACTTAAACATTAACATCACTGATCTGAATCTAATTACATAATGGATGGCATAAAAATTGTTATCAAGATATACAAAAAAGAATAACTATATACAATGACTAGATCTATTTATGACGATAATAGTAACACAAAAAGTATTTTATAGGAAAAACGGTGTACAGCGTCAAATTCTAGAGAAGGTTTTTCTCGACGTCACTCAAAAGTTTCATAGTACAGGGTTTCGCACTTTAAGTGTTTGCGATCAAAGCAAAGCCTCTTCGAGTTGCTCGAAGCCCTCGTACCATCAGTCGCTCTCGTAGACCGTTGAGTTGGAGCTCTTTCGCCGACTGTACGGCGAACAGAACTCGATCCTGGTGTCTGGCAGCCAGGTGTACGCAGTGCGCTCCGAAGATGCACTGGAAAATAGAAAAAAAAAGAATTAGAATTACAAAACCACATAACATCACGCCTGTTTCCCCGAAGGGTTTTCTAGAGGTCGACCTTATGTACACCTATATTTCGCCAGTTATAATTAAGTTCCATGTAAAAGGGGGCGATTGTATAGCCGTCAACCGGGTAAATAGAATGATTATTGATTACCCAATAAAATTGCTGAAGAAACAACTTCTGATGAATTAGTAAAATAATAATTAAGATCTTCTCAATTGTATAATTGAGAAGATCTTAAATATTAGCTAATACTTGTTGCGCTTATTCATCATCATCTATTTAACCTTTTCCCAACCATGTTGGGGTCATCTTCCAGTGAAACCGGATACTGCTGAATACCTTATACCAGTATTTTACATGAAATGACTGCCTATCTAACCTCCACAACCCAGTTACTGGGTTATACATACGATACCCTTTGGTAGGACTGGTTGGTTTTCGGGCTTCTGACGACCCGTAACGACATGCTGCGCTCATTGTTTGTTTATCATATATTCATTTTATTTTATTATGTACAGATACATCATGGTTGCAGAGTTTTGCTAGTTTATTTAATTTGACCCTATATATGGTCCCTGATGGGTTGCTGTCATATGTAAAATAACTGTGTAAGGAATATAGTTCTGAAACAATATTGTTAAAAACTTAAATCTATTTTTACACTGCTTTGATTCTGCCAAATATAGTAATTTTAGCACGGAATATTCAAGCGTTAACGAGTACATTGTTTGAAATTGGCGATTTAAAATTGTCTGTTCTGTAATTAACAAAATGACAAAGCAAAATGGGTTTCATTTTATTTTTATGTGAAATGTAAGTAATTGTGAGTTTTGTGACTTTGAAATGATAAACGACATTACCGTTTTGGAACATTACGGAAATATTAACAAGCTGCCACTTAACTACAGGGAAAATTTCGAAATATCCGTTGGTCCTCTAGTATGACATTTTAATGAGTCACTTTAGTTGTGTCTTGTTCCACGTCCAATTAACGTTTACAGTATTCGAAGCTGACTTTCAACATTGCTGTTGAAACTGTGCCTGCTCTTAATGGTAATCGAGAATAACATTTACATGCAGTAACAATTGAAACATGTTTGGACAAAACAAAGGCGTAGCCAGACTTAGTAACGCATTGTAACCATCCACTTGTGTATCCTGCAGCAGTCAATTTACCTGGCCAGTGAAACAAACGCTAAAGAGTCAACCGACTCGAAGCAGTCGAATTATTTATGTTGAAATGCAATGAAAAGTTAATGTATTCGCTCCTTCAAGTGCCACCTACGAGCACTTGAATAAACAGAAGCACTATTTATCTTTACCTTAGGTAAAGCATGTTGTTTTAAAGAGGACTCATATAGGACTGAGGTCAACGTTCTTGACATACTTTATGAGATGAGCCTACTAGCAACATAGTGTTTACTTTTAGAGCATAACGTGGTTGTATCGTATGAAGACGGGGGAAAATATATTAACATTTTTGTAATCGCACAGCTTTTACTACATTTATAATGTTTGTGGTGTACATTTTTTGTGCTTTGTACTATCCGTTGTGTATTATGTGATGCGAATAAAGTAGGGTAGATACATTATTGGAGTGTGATAGATTGAGATAGAACCGTATCTTTTGACCGATTACCCTTCACGCCCTTGGCTATAGTCGGCCATCGCGGTCCAGTGGCCACAGACATAAGATTAACCGATGTCCGTATCACTCAACAATTTAGTGTTACTCCGATGGACAGATTCGATATTATCAGTATAACACATCAATCGTTACTGAAGGATTCATCACATTATGTGAACGATTGTTCACTCAATTTGAAATTTACAGGCGTCAATATAGAGCGACTCCTATGATAGATCTGTTTGTTTGTCAATATTTAGCCTGTGAATGGACCTACCAAATATTATGTCATCAAATGGCCATTTGTGTCAATCAATTGGTACATAACTGACACGAAAGAAGACCAATAGAGAGAACAAGTCGGACACTATTAAAAGGAAATGAAGGCGACGCGAGGCAGACGCCAAAGTCGCGGGCTCGAACGAAATCCAATTTGAAATAAGTGCCTTCTGAATTAATCCGGCCACTTTGAGCGGACCGGATGAAATTTCTGGTATTTTTCACGTCTAGCAATAAAAACGAGCCCTCGACGCGGGAAAAAGATGAGTAATAGCTTCACCCTAAGTTCTGAGGAACTGTGAGGAATAATAATATTATGCTCGTATGATGAAAACCTTTTTTAATCCGTCTACATAAATATCAAGGTATGAAAGTGATATCAGTTATACGAGAGACGGTGGAGCTGCTTTTTATGATGTGAATATTGTAAGAGCAATTAATCTATTGTTAGAGTTGCATCAGGCATACAATGTTCAATTTTTTAAACTCTTTTTTAAACGATTGTCTAGACACACTTCATTTGTATGTTATTGTCAATTAAATAATCCAATTGCTGCTCATCCCATCCAAATATTAATTGTGTAAGCCTATGTCTGAATATGCCAATAGTACCATATTATAACTACTGGAGTACTGCGTTTATGGGCATGCAACTAATTTCTCCTTTTAATTGCTTATTATAACAAATTTTGGTAATAATCGCGTCGAATAGCTAATTTTATATTCAAAAAGTTGTGCAATTATATTATAAATCCGGATGAATATTTTGCCTAAAGTTGTCGCGAGTGGTTTAATAGTCATTATTGTTGTTATTGTTTCCAAACTTGGAAAGTGTTCATTAATAAATGAATCGGACCGAGAATAGTCCCTTGTGGCAATCCCGTAATATTTAATGTTAGACTTTCGATTCCCAAATATTACGTCAGAGTTCCATTTGTAAGCGCGCTGATTACAAATAGACTACTGATTCATGCTTGAATTGTCATAATAAAATAAGTAATTCTATGATTAGAATACCTTTAAGATCCTCTAAACTCAACTTACGATTTAATTCAGGCAATATTAAATTTCATAAATTGGGATCCTACTGTTATTAAATGTCATAACTTGGAATGTCAACTTCAAGTGTCTTCAAGCTAAGGTCTGGTAAGTAATGACAAACTTCCTGTGACAATTTCCAAGTGTCAGAAAATAACAAATGCATGACCATCTAATAGAAATATTAAGTAAAGTAGAGATGGTGCTAACACGAAAACTAGTATAAAAATAATTGCTTTTCTTTCAACGCCGAGGGCGTTAACAAATTGGGAAGTTTTAATATTAATAAATTATCAACCAATTAGAATGCAGCTAAGCGTGATGGCACTGGCACAGCAGTTTGATTACTTGTACCAACAACTCCGTACTTTGCAGCACCTGCTTTAGTTAAACTTCTAACTAGATCAGTTAACACCTCATCTTAACGCTCGCGTGAACATTTATGACTTCAGATTATTGAGTTACAGTTTGTGCTCTTAGTTAGTAAATATATTTTATTTTATTATTAGTAGGTAAGTAGTTTATGGTTGCATTTGATGTTGTTATTATGGTTGGTAGAGTTGACTCTGGTGATATTTTTATGTTTAACGTTTATACGTTTGTCGGTTTTGAACAGTTAATTTTTATTTTATTCTGTTTGATACTTAGAAGTATTATAGAAGAAGAAGAACTATTCTACTTGTAGTATGTTTTCTACATGAGATTCCTAATACATCTTTTTTGATCACCAAATCAAGTAATTCTTTTTAAACTTATTTTGTATGAGTTATTTGGTCATTCAATATTATACCAAAATCTCCAATGTTTAACTGAACAGGTTAGTAGCTTATTCGTGTCAGTGCGGTTAAGTTACAATTTAATGGCCAGACCGCCAGTTGGATAGACCATGATTTATGACAGCAGACTCGGCCGGGGTCGGTCCGAGCATATTACTATACAGTATTATGCTCGGACCCCGGTCGAGTCTAACAGTTCCAACAGAAATCACTAGATGGCGTTCGTTAAGAATAAACATAAGTCTTGCCAAGGAAAATGTGTTAAGAATAATTGTGTACAAAACACACACTTAAAGAGGATACAGTTAAGTAAACGTACAGTCATAACTAATAAAGAGCTTTCCTAAATAACTTCCGATAGTACCAGGCTAGCATAAAATAAAGAAACCACCACAACATTAATACTTCGGTGGTATAAGCCGGTGAAGCGAGAATTGTCTGTGCAAACATAAACGCAGCGGTCAAAATGGAAGCCCCATTGTGTCAGAATGTATTCATTTGTATGGCAAGCCTAATATTGACTGTACGGAACTCGTTTCGTGCATGTAAATATTGAACCGTAGCGAGACTTGGAGCTATCTCGTGATTAAAATTACCGACTTTATTTATATTTTGAAAGTTATTTCAGACATGTATAATTAATTTATGTTGTTTAATTAATTGGCAAATTGCAAACACGCTAAAGAGATATTGATTAAGAGCTATATAACCCCAGTTGGTATCGGCCTAGGTATCTATATCTTGGAAGAAGTTCGCGTTTTTACTAAAATCTTTTTTTTTAAGACCCTAAATTTAGGAACCCGACCTCATCAAGATAGTTAATTATATTTGTCGTAGATATCATTCCCGCTCATCAGAAAACTGTCCTTTATGCTAATCTAAGACCTAAGTAAACTAGCCTAAGCTAAAAAGCCCGCTTTTAGTCTAAACGCTGAGTTTCTTTAAGACCACTTCGTAATCTTTAGAGCCTTGAGATATTATAGTGATCCTCCTTTTTGTATAATTAATTAGGTATGAAACTGTTATGCGTAGGTATATAGTCCAAGTCCGCAATGATACTTATGAAAACTGTAGCATCCATGTGTACCAATTTTACTCAAATTAGTTACTACATCTTCTTTATATATATAATTATTCTGTACGTGTGTATGTCACTGAACTCCCTATATAAGGCTGGACCAATTTTATATTTTTTTTGGAAATGTCATCTCGCAACCTAGGAGGTTGTCAGCTGTTTAACCGGACTTGCCTGTGGCTACCTTATCAAATTCAGGCCTCCAGCTAGAACTTAACCAATTTTCATAAAAATTGTGAGTATAAGTGGGTCCCTGGATGGTTTAGATTCACAGAATTCACAGATTGGGCGGAATAACGTGTCAGGTCCGGTGGTACAATTATAAAGTTTGAACTTGTCAACATTTGCAACGCACGAAATGGTGTATATTAGCATTAATATTTCTACGGAATGATTTAATACCCATTATAGAATATTAATTTTCTAAACGACCATCATAATTTGTCATCAACTAGAGGCCACAAATCCAAACGTTTAAAAGATATAAAAAGTTAATCCAAGTTGTAATAAAAACTGCACCTTTGATTCTTTTGACATTAAATATAATTTATTTAGATTTTTTGTTGTTGTCACATAATTCGGTCAAAGAACTTCCGGAGGATTTGCTGCGCCATGACCATTGTAACGGTTCGTATGATTTACTTCATTACACGCTTTATATTAGCTTCACTTGTATGTTTGTTTGTGTGTTTGTTTGTGTAACCGACTCCTTTGAGCGCGATTTTGACCCACTTTAAACGGTCAGATTTCATTGAAACTTTGTAAACTTGTCGAGGACCGATGACAATTCAATAATAAAAAAAAAATTGAGAAAAAAATAATAATAAAAAAAACACGTTTTTGTAGTTAGCAGAACTAAAAAATAGAAAATAAATAATAGTTTGAAAAACTAAAAAACACGCTTTAAAAACCAAACTAAAAAAGAACAAAATAATTTAAATCAATTAAAAAGCGTGGGGTGCTTTTTGAGGTATTTTTATAATCAATTATTGTCAAGCACCCCACGCTTTTTAATTGAATTAAATTATTTTCTCCTTTTTTAGTTTGGTTTTTAAAGCGTGTTTTTTAGTTTTTTAAACTATTATTTATTTTATTGAATAATTCCGAATTACAATAGAAAACCTGCTAAGTTTTCCATTATAACAAATTATATTTTGGAAAGTTAGACGTATATACGTCATAGAAAACTTTTGGCCCTAAAACACCTACTTGAAAACCTACAACTTTTTTATATATGTGCCTTTATGTAGCTAGATAAATAACGATAACAATCTTATCTAAAGCTTATGTCACATGAATTAACATGAACTAAATTTTGAATTAAGACGAATCTCCTTTGGTGGTCTCCGTCGTTCCAATTAGCACCGACGCCTCATACATTTCTCAAATCATGAAGATATAAAACCAGTCTCAACATTTTTACGATCCATCCGAATCCACCTTTCTATGATTTCTACATCCTACATTGTTACAGATACGTTATAAACTTTATTAATTATCAAAGCGTATTTTATAGACCTATAAACTGGGATTTAAGGCAATTCAAACATCTGAATTAATTCCCTATTATCGTACAAATGTTACATCTTATTAAGGAACGAGTTATTGGCTTAAGTAATAGCTTTGGCCATATTATTATAATTTAAATATGTTTTTAAAAGGTTGAGGATGATAGGTTACGATTTAATGTACTGTTTATGGAGACATTTATATTTGAGAGGATTATAAAGAAAACGTGGCTTTGGTTGACTTTCGGATCGGATTTCGTTCTTAACTCGGCATTGATTTATAACTCGTGGAGTAAAAAGTGGCTGCATTATATAGAGATATTTTTTTAATTAAAAAAAGATTGCTTTTTTGCGTAGTGTTGATTTGTTCACAAATTGCTAAACAATTTTCTTGCTCCTAGTTCCCTACACGGAGTGCTATGAATTACCAGCAGACGGACACCCCTGCCATTTTTCAAGACTGTGAATAATGCACCCTGACCGTGAAAATGATGACTCGAGAGTAATAATTTACACACTAAGTAGCACATTCAATTCAGCTGTTTTAAAACTGTGAGAGCAATAAATTTGTCTCAGAATTTAGAAAAAGAATATCGTTATTCAAATCAGCGATTTGCTGATGAACGTCTATAGAAGAGATAATTTGACTTTAACAGTAGGAACTAAAAGGAATTAATTGACACTAAGAACTAAGAAGCACTAAGAGATAGCATACAAGACAAACAAACAACCTGATAGTGCTAAAGTTTATTAATTACTTCTTTTACTATCCACAAATCGACCACTGAATCCAATTAAATTCCCGGAGCCCAACGATCTAGCTGAAACGAATAACCGACCCACGAAAAATCATTAAACGAAATTGTAATTACATATTAAACGCGTCGAACAGTGCGTAATCCTCACACGGTCGAAACAGGGTTGTCGAAACGGGGGAGTGAATTGCTAACCCATACTAATCAAAAGGCCTGGGAACACAATTTTAAACAATTCCCGAAATCTGTATGGTAACCAATTTAGTGAATAGATAAACGCATTGTAAAGTCCCGTTGTGGTACGGTCTACGGACAACCCCCGATAGTGTTATACGCAAGAACGGTTACTGATATAGGGATGATAATGTTGTTTGGGCGTGTATAATCACTATGGTAACCGAGATCGGTGACGAAATGTACGTATTGTTTGAAGTTTGGACCCTAATTTTAAAACTTTATTTATATCGGACCCGGGGATTAAAGGAAACTTTAAACATGGACGGACGCAGCTTTTAGTTTTAGATATGTTTGATTGTGCGATTCTGCCATTGTATTAGATAGATAGGTATCACAAAGGAGAATGCCAGGAACTCTATAGAGCTTTGACCCTTATAAATTATAATATAATATTATAATAATATAATATTATACCATGCGGTGACAACTGGCAATACTAATGCATAGGAATATTTTAAACCTATAAAAAAATCCTAACATCAAACTTAAAAAGTGATTTTGTCAAACATACTAAACGGTAGTGATGGGCGTAGATACTATGGGTTTTGTCGATCAGCCGACTAGATAATTATAGTGATTAAAGTATTGGATATATTTGATTGACTTTTTGTATGTAGACTGGGAACGTTAATAGATATATATATATACGCAGTTTAACTTTATGTCGTATAGTCGTGTCCACCTCGTATATCGGATAAGTATTTATCGAATCTCACATGCAGACGAGACTAGATATTTTCAAAGAAACCTACTTTATCAAATCAAACTTGCATGAAATTTCCCGGCAATTGAAGTAACTAAAGCAAACATCAACGGTCGCGATGCATGATGGAGAAGTATGCCCACAAATCTGATCATAATCCACTGCTTGTCGTAACTTATAGGGCATAACGACCGCCGAATAGCACTTGTTTACACTGTCGCGGATGATCGGGATGGGGATTAGGGACCTGTTTGAAAACCTTAAAGTAATGGACTTAAGAGCTGTGTTTGTAGTAGAGATTTGTGCATTTTTAGTCCACTTTGAGGTAGCGGTCATTGTAGAAGTATCTGCGTCGGTCGAGCAGGTATTCAAAAACCCGTGTTCAATAGTGGAGAAGTCAAACTTTATGATGACTATGTAAAGAAAATAAATAGATTTTAAGTAAGCAAATGAAGTAACAAAAATGATAGGATGATTAGATATTGATGAGGATAGCATATGATTTAAAACCGAATCGATATATCTAGTTATTACAAAACCGTGCAGTTCGGAAATCAAAGATAAATAACATTGTCCAATATATCGTGATGATATTTCATAGGCCAGATAAATAGAACAGGATCACTATAGAGCTTAGTAATGGCACAGAAATGTATGGATTCTAATGCCAATTCGCAGTTTTGCAATTTAGTTGCAGAGACCACTAAGTGATGCATCATCATTATCATTTCAGCCAAAAGACGTCCAGTGCTGCCATATACATATACACATAGGCCTCCCTCAAGCATTTTGGGGTTTACCATAATCGCCACGCTTGGCAAGCGGATTGGCGATCGCAGTATGGTGGTAAAATGCATAGTGAACGCTGCTGTCCATTTTGTAAGTCCCTTAGTCAAGTTTTACGACACCCACGGGAAGAAATGGGATGGTGCTATTCTTTACGTCCGGCACCACATGGAAAGAGATGATCACACTGAGAGATGCATATTAAGTTTAATTCTGACTCCTGCCCTACTTTGAATTTGGACATCTCTTTTACACTAGTCAATGCTGTTATACTCATTTGTTTGCTGCTTTTTTTGTGGGCAACCACTGTCCGAGACGGTTGATTGCGCTAATAAACCTGACAATGAAATTTCTCTGTAGTCTTTGGCGTAATTAAGCTTTGTGTTCGAATTTTCGTAGAACCGGAATTATAGTGAAAACGGATTTACCGTTTGTTGAGTCGATTGTTATTTTACCGAGCAAACCAAAATTTGTTCGATTTTCAAGTAAAAGAGAATTTATTGTTAACTGGAAACCTACTTTCCTTTTTTTAATAATAGATAGGTACCTATATTATGGTGGCTTCAGCACATAGTCAGTTGTTGGATTCAATATTTCTAAAAAAACAACAAAATTGGTTTAGCTGTTTGGTAGTTACGATGCCATAAACAGATAGACACACATATACACACATTAAACTCACAATACTCCTCTTTTTGTGAGGGGCAAAAGTTTTCATGGTATGCGTTAAACACGACTGTTTTGTCGGTACGTTTTTGTTTAGTTTTTTTTTTCAAAAGTGTTTTTCCATAAATTCTACTTCTTAGGTATTAGGTTTTATCAGAAAAGTATTCATAATATTACTTGGAGTAGGTACAACTTATGGGAAAACGTAAACGCGTGTTTTATGTTCAATACTCATAAATCAATGTAAAGTTTTAATGAATGGGGTTGGCACGATTGCTTTTCATACTGCTTGCTACCGGGGAATAAAACCGTCGGTAGAATGTTCTCACATGTTTCCGTAACCGAACTTTGACGTTTGATTTTCATTAACAAAGTTGGTCGAAACGAATTAAATCCGACGGCAAATGAATGTTTCGAGCCAATAATATTACCATTCTGTGGATTTGATTGAATCCGCAAATAGCTTCCCATGGTTACGTGTGAGGGTCGGGTTGAAAGTTTAATCGATTTTAATTTTGTCGATAGTTACACATACGGTACCGATTTGAATGTAACTATTCTAATTTCATGCAATTTTAATGTATTTGGTAGTTAGGTGACATAGGAAAACAATATCGACGTAAAAAACTGCTACTTGAAGTTAAATGAGCCAATAGCTTTAATTGTTGGCTCCGTGCCTGCAAAACTGTAGCTGTTATTTTTCCGCTAGAAAAAGACATTTAAACAAGCTTTGATAGTACGCAAAATACGCGGTTTGACGTGGAGTTGCGGACAACAGCCCGTGTTACCTAACAAGCTTCGATGTAAAACACTAAGAAACTTAGGAAATCTTAAAAAAAACTAGCTTATGAAGCATTTTGCACTTTATTTCAAACAATGTTGAAACAGTTCAGGTAAAACATTATTTCTAGGTAAGAAAATGCTGGCTTGACGTGTCTGCGCGTTATTTTCAGATATATGTGCGTTAAAATAATCGATTTCTATGTTATTGCTTGTTTCTAGGACGCAATAACGCACAAATTGATTATTTTAAAGCACGTATTGTTTTAAATAGAACTCATAAATAACGCTTTTATTACTTCAAATATAATTTCGTAATAATGTTATGATTATTTTTAACTAGCTTTTGACAGTGGCTTCGCACGCGTATAGGGCGAAAAATATCCCGCAGAAATGGACTACGTGGATAAAAAGGATTCTATGTGTTATCAGCTTATAACTGTGTGCCAAATTTCAATCAAATTTTTACAGAAATTTCTGCGAGATTAAGTAACAAACATCCAATAGGGTATTTTTCCAATTAATTAAAAACTGTTTTAATTTGAAGATTGGGACGAAACATGTAACAGAAAAATAAAAATTAATTGATTCATATCTATTGTCTTAATTTTCTTAAGTTAGTTGTGTAAACAAATGAATGTCGAGTTTATTTAACAAGATTTTTAATGGATAGCAAGTGGTATTACTGGTGTGCGGTGCCTCTGTTTATAAATACTTCTAAAACTGCGCCACACAAAGTATTTGCACCGATGCCATTTACACAAAGCTGACGTCACGTGTGATCACGTGATAAAAAAGTCGTTGTAAGGAGCGTTTTGGCGGTAAATTTAAAACAACGAAACATAATTTTGATTGTAATCGTTTTTAATTGAGAAAATGGATTTAAATTAATTTATTTTTATTTTTCTGTTAAATATTTCGTCCCAATCTTCAAATTAAAATAGTTTTTAATAAATTGGAAAATACCCTATTATACAAACTTTCACATTTAGAATATTAAGCAGGATTCGTCGTTTATCGATATCGATAGTGCGGTACGCACGGGCCTATAAAAGGAAATGACATAGTGCGTGATATGCGGAAACGTATTTAATGAAACGCGAGGGGTGCCCGTTGTGCGTGGGGCCTCACTCACACACACACACACACACAGCATTACTACAATCACGACATCAAATGTAGTGTGCGTAACTGCAAAACTGAGGTTTAATGAAATGCTCCAATTGAGATATTTGGAGGAAGTAAGACATTAGAGCCTTGGCGTGGAGATAATAGACTGTAAGCACATGTCTGCATGTATTCCTTGCCCGAGTTTTCGTTTATAGTAAATTGCCGACTTGATTGTTTTGTTCGTAGATAGAGAAGCGAGAGTACAGATTCAACTACTTTAAGGTTCATTATTGCATGCAATTTGTTTTATTAGCATTAGAACATTTAGTTTTAGTTACGTTTCCTTCGTAAATAAGTTACACGGATAACATTGATGATACCAATTTATAGCTGGTAACATTGCGTGTATCAGAAATGATTGAGTAGCTATACAAGTAGCTCAATTTAGTACATTTCTCTCTCCAAACTTTCTCAATTTATAATTACCATCAGTTTATAAAGGAAGTTGTTACAAAACTCGATTTCATCATGTACAAAGTTGTTACAATCGATATTAAATAAATAATCGTTTAACTAAAGTTCTTTGAATAAAAATGTATTGAACAAATCTCCCTCAGGGTCCTATTCTCAGCATATGGCGGTATTGTGAGAATTCAATTCGACAATTGACACGACTTATTAGCGAATACAGTTACATTGAGTGCTAAATAGCTCCGGGCCAAACCTATAATTTCGGGCTCGGACCCCGGGAGACGTTTCTGCTATTCGAAATATTCGATACAATCGATTTACATGCTGTGATATTCCCCCTACTATAGAACTGTGGTAATTTTAGACTAGTAATTTGCTTCGTGAGGTTGTTCAGCCAATTTACTGTTACATTATTAAGTGCGATTAGAGAGTCGGGGGTTTGTGATCGTCGGTTAATTATGTACTGTAGATGGTTATGTGTTTTGTTTGGCGTTATAATTATAGGAGCTGCTACATTTCGTGTGTGAACGTGAAATAACAGCTGCTACCAAATCTCATTTTGATATTTGGTTTGGTAGAACTTTCAATTTAAGCCCGCAAAGTTTCAAACTGTCATTAACCGCTACTAAATTGGGCAGCTAAACGGACGATATTTCTATTGAGTTTGTGTTAATGTGGAGTTAGTCTCGTCTGAAGTGTCTATTTGCAAAATTAATTATTGAGTAGGTACAAAATAATATGAGATTTTTATCCAATGTAAAACATTGTTGCTTAACAATACGAGAAAAAATAAAAGAACATTAAATGGCGAGACTCTTCCATTGTTCTCATAAAATAAACATGACCGTGAGAATAACAAACAGTGGTAATGAATTACTTACAACCCCATCATTTCAATGCAATATAATGACCCGTTATGGCCGTTAATAAAAAATAATTCATAAAAAATAACGTCCTATAAACGGTGGACTGCAGCAAAATATTATACTGTAATAAATAATAATGGTATGGTACACCCCGAATTTTAGTCATCGTTGCGCACACGACACACGCTTAACTGAGTCTGGGACAACCCTACGTTTAAACTTGACATTCAATTCATTGTGAGGCATGAATGGCTGAATGTGCGCGTTGCAGCACCGCACTTATTATATATTATGACCCCGCATGTGTCTCTGCTCGGTTAAAAAACACAATGACACAGTCGAGATTATTACATCTTTCCACGTTTAATTGTACACAATGGGTAAACAACAAAAGCCGAATCGTACATTTGTAACAGTTGCACTTGAATTCATTGTAATAGGAACGACATGCAGAAGAGAATTGACGCATTTGTTGCGGCTTCGATATTCTATGAAACGAGTTCAGTGAAATTTGAATGATAAAAGTTTGATAACTTCAACTCGCTGCGCTCGAGCATGTGAATAAATGAAGATATATTAATCTAGTTGGGGTTAAATTGTTATTAAAACTATGATTAATGGTTCATGTTAATGGAGCACAGATTAAGGAGCGGGCTACACGCAATAACGTTCAAAATTAACTTCGGTTAGTCCGTGACATACGTGTAAATTAATCTTCATCATTACCACCTTAGTTTCGATACAACTGAGCTTCGGTCAGTTTTAAATATACGTTGCTATGATTAGTTAATAAAGATATAATCTCTTTAAAAACTCCATTTAAAATAACTCCAGTTAAAAACAAAAAGTTGTAATGACCACGAGGAATTTGAGAGACTAAATGGTAGCAGACAAATTCCTGATGATTAAGAGATAGGGAATGATGATTATTCCTTGAAACAACAACTGCATTGCATCTATAAACTCCCACTAAAGCTACACGTAAAGATGTTGTTTCATGGTAAATGTGTATGGATAGCAAACAATGCCGCAGAAGACGTATGTTTTATTAATTTATTACTAAATAAAATTTTATTTCACGTTCAAGTTTTATCGGCTGTTGGTATACAAACAGAATTACCCGCTTTCATTGCCTGGGGATGCACGATTCCCTTCGATTTTCTATGATAAACAAACTTACATCCGAGTAAGGTAAACATGATCGTAAATTTTACTACAGCTTTCGCGGTAACGGAAATTCTACATCAAATCAAATTTTTCTCAGCATTCGCCACAAAATATTCTCACATCGTGTTTTACTTTCATAAAAACATTATCTGGGATATCTTCAGATAATGTTACCATTTGTGTAAACTTGACTTGCAAAATAAGTGACCCGTAAGCAAAATGTACCGCAGCGCGCGACTGAATGAGTTTTATTGGCATCCAGTATGTTAATATTGGCGTAGTCTACGATTAAATTGATCGAAAAAAGCGTTCGAAGCAAGCATGACGAATGAATTTCGATAATAAAATTAGCATAATCAATACAAGGGAGTCATCGATGCACCCCCCTGGTAATGCACGCAGTCGACGGGACCGTAACGATCAGTATCGAAGTTTATTGGCAGTGCTCCATACAAGTTTACATGTACTTAATGCATACGGAATTGAAATTAAGCATTATTTCATGCAAATGATCGCGCATAACGACAATTACGGTGATACAATCTATGTACTCGTAGTAGCGTGAGTTGGTTTCCGAGTTGATTATTGAAACCGACTCGTTTGTTTTACTCGGAGTAATTACTTTTTTTATTTACTTAATTTAAATTTTTCATAACATTGTTGCTTTTATTGGGATCGATTGGGGAAGTATAATTTTGATATTAGGTCTTTACCTATGAAATTGCCGTTTTGCAGTACTGGCCATTTCAAATCAAAATAATTTTTGTTTGGGTAAGAATTCTAATTTCAAATTAATTTTATTTTAAAAACATGGATTTTTTTTTCCAAAGTAGTCATTTGTTTATTGATTAGTGTTACATTTTCATCGCATTTCAATCTTTTTCGTCATCATGGATACGTTAAATATTCGAGTAATTATGGAATATGAGTACCGTCGTGGCAGCAACGCGGCACAAGCGGCACGCAACATCAACGACGTTTACGGAGCTAACACTACAAACCAACGCACCACCTGTTATTGGTTTGCTCGCTTCCGTTCTGGAAATTTCGACCTGAAAAATGAACCTCGCGGTCGTCCGAAGACTGGTCGACAATGACGAATTAAAGGCGATTGTGGAAGCTGATGATACACAATCTACGGCTGTGTTAGCAGCAGCTTTCGACGTTAGCGTCAAAACAATATTGGTCCATTTGCGTCAAATTGGCAAGGTAAAAAAGCTTGACAAATGGGTGCCCCACGAACTCAATGATCGTCAGCGCGAAGTACGCGTCGAGACGTGCCTTGCACTGCTCAACAGACACACAAATGAAGGAATTTTGAACCGAATTGTTACCTGCGATGAAAAATGGATTCTGTTTGATAACCGCAAGCGCTCAGCAAGTTGGTTGGATCCTGGTTCAGCACCTAAACAATGCCCTAAACGAAAACTTACCCCTAGAAAAGTGATGGTCACTGTTTGGTGGTCTAGCGCCGGTGTGATTCATCACAGCTTCTTACCAAACGGGGTGAACATTACTGCAGATGTGTACTGTGAAGAACTGAACACAATGATGGAGAAGCTGGCACATCTCCAACCAGCATTGGTCAATCGCTCGTCTCCGCTGCTCCTGCACGACAACGCGCGACCTCATACTGCACAGCAGACGGTCTCCAAGTTGCAAGAACTGGGGTTGGAAGCTCTCCGTCATCCGCCCTACTCACCAGACCTTGCGCCTACAGACTACTACTTTTTCCAGAATTTGGATAACTTCTTGGCGGGAAAAAAATTCAATACCCGAGAGGCAGTACAAAATGCCTTTGAAGAATTTGTTGCCTCCCGTCCAGCTGATTTCTTTAAGAAGGGCATCAATAAACTGCCACTGCGATGGCAAAGATGCATTGATTGCATGGGTGATTACTTCGATTAATACAAATAAAAAATACATGAAAAAAAATCGTTTAAATTTTTTCATACAAAACGGCAATTTCATAGGTAAAGACCTATTATTTACTTGTATTGCCATTCTTTCGATTTACAACCCTTATTTGCTTGAAGATATTACACTTATATATGCTTAGCAAAGATCATCATCATCACTTTCAAGTTCTACAATTTAGAACTCTTTATGGCCATTACCAACTTCGTATTCAAATCTAACTTCATCTATATGATCACCAATTACATGTAGTCATCCATCTACAATAGTATTAACTCTAGCTGTCGGCAGCATATTGTGATTCAATTACGCTGTACTGAGCACGCTGAGTACTGGCTGACGGCTTGGCGGAAATTCATGGTGTTCCCAACGTAGGTATATCATTATATTGTATAGTTAAGAGATCCAATAGTTATGGGTCTCTAGTTTATGGGGTTTTGGAAAGTTGTGAGGGTATAGAATTTAATTTTAAAGATAGAGGTCTGTATTTCATTAGGTCAGAACACATGACAACCATAACAACGTCGTTGTAATCGGTTTGTAGATTAAAATTATAATTCGGTTAAATTACTCCATACTATACCAACATCATCTGCGTACCTATATCCCAATATACATGGTGGCAATGACATCGACGCGCAAACTACAACCATTCAGCACATGATTCTATCGTCGGTTATCAAATAAAGAAATCTGCACTTTCTTAAGAAAGTGCAACAGCTGCGCTGTCAAAACTAATGGAACAGCCTAAAAATTTAGCTATAGAATCATGTACTGAATCCATAGTAACAGCGTCGATATACTATGACCCTGCATTGCTGGTCTGCGCAGCACATCTTCTTAAATCTATTTCTAACAGTCGTTCTTTCAGTATACTGTCGTCTTATTAAACATGACTATCATCTTTCAAACCCAACACAAATCCATCAATAACAATTATGTCTCCTTGGTTTATTATGTCTCTTATTGCTATAATGTATGTGCACGCTTAATCAGAACTTTTCTTACGACACTGTTCCTCATTGGACTGTGGCTCATTACTTTAACTTTGCCAATTATGTTGTTTATAATACAACAAGCTAGTTTAATTGAAATGATCTCTAATAGTTCAGTATAAGCACAATATCATTTGCTGACAATATTCAGAGATCCGAGCTAGCTTAATTCCAGTCCATCGATGCGGGCTTGTCATTGTAACCGAACATGCTAACACAACAGCGTGCTCTCGTTGTAGATTATTATCAACAATTATTTTGGCTCGTTTAATTTAGAAAATTGTAATATAATGTTAGTCTGCATACACATTATGAACTTTATTATGTCTAATTAAAATTTTAGCAGTACCTCATGGTCCTTTAAAAAAACCGGCCAAGTGCAAGTCGGACTTGTGCACGTACGGAAAACAAAAAACGCCGATCGTGGCACGATTCTTGTATGGGGATCCCCCTAATTTTTATTAACTTTGTTTTATTTCTATTATTTGTTGTTATAGCCGCAATAGAAACACATGCCTTCTCTGTGAAAATTTCAATTGTACTCATTACGGTTCATGAAATACAGCCCGCTGATAGACAGACGGACGAACTGCTTAAGATGATTGATGCCAAAATTGACATTAATTACCTACTAGTATAACAAAAGCTTCGCCAGTTTCCACGTGATTCGTATTATATACTCCAGAATAATTCACTTAATAAGGTCAAGAGAGCTGATCAATTTCCTCGAATTTTAGATTGCAATTTCCTTCATCGAGAAAGGAAAGCTTCCTTCTAGGAAGTCGTACAATAAATAAGATTTTATAGATAATTTCATAAGAACAATTGGAAAATTGTGAGTAAAGAAAAAGTAGAGAGAGAGAGAGAGAATATAATTCTGAGTAGGTACTTAGCAAGAGGGAACTCAGTTCCAAAAATAACGCTTATAGAAATTGAAAAATATTAAACTGAAATGAACTATCACAATAAAGGATTTTGATGAAAATATAGGCTTTTGTCCTCACAGATTAAGGCTATGAAGAAACAACGTTGATAATACTGCTGTGGCTTTGTATGAGCGTAATCCGGGATTGTGTGCTTAAACACCTACATACATACGGGAATCAAATATGTATAGACGTTGCTGGTGGGAATCGATAGCTGGAACAATGCTGAGTGGTCGGCCTATTATAAATAATTTATTTATAGTATTAATTGATGACCTGGATTACACTGATCGGGTGTCTGTTATGTATTTAGGTTATGGCTACAGATTGGTTCATCCGTGAGAATTTGCTTTAATCCCGTGTTTGAAAGATATATTGGTTTATGTGGTATCTTGGTGAATGTTCATCAGAAAGAAGCTGCTGATGTTCTTTCTTACGTCATCTGATTCTCGTTTGCTTCTGGTTTCATAATCATCATCATTTCAACGACGGCCACTGCTGGATATAGGCCTCTGCCAAGCATCGCCACTTTGACCGGTTCTGTGCTTTTCGTATCGGTTCCTGTGGTCTTCAAATGCCGTCAGTTCACCTTGTGGGAGGCCTTCCAACGCTATATATTCCAGTATGCGGTCACCATTCCAGAAACATCCAGCCACATCGGCCATATTGATTTGCCTTTTACTCAATTTTTGAAAGACCGAGAAAATGGCGTATTCTTTATCACGAACATTTCGCCCTCAAATTATGTAACTTTCGTTTTAATTGCGCTGTTGGTGCACAACGAAGATAACTCTATTAATTGTAGTGGTTTGTACACGAAAGATTGAACAGGATACATTTTAAACCAGTGCCCTAACTGTAACCAGGTATTCAGCGTATGATTCCAAACCCACTAGTGCAGGAATTTTTCATCAGTTACTTATTAAAAAATAATCAGCTGTTCCATACATTTTGAAAGCATAGGTATTGCACTCTTCTATGACACAGCACATTTTTATTGATAACTGACAAAACAATTCTACGCCACGCGCCACGGGTCCAGAATCATATGTACTGAATGCATGGTTACAATTTGCGCACTGGATAAAAAATTTGTCATGTATTCTATTTTTATTAAATGGTGAAAACGACTTCTGCCAATATCTAAAAGTGACTTGGAAGAACAAGTGTACATTACAAAAAACAAGCTTAAAAGAAGACACAATAACTCGAGACACAAGGAAAATTCTTCGATTGAGACTGTTGAACACAATGTAGATCTTATTGAGTTAGCATAATAAGCCTATAATGTTCCTACTGCTGGGACACAGGCCTCCTCTGTTCGAGAGGCTGTAATCTACCACGCGGGCACAGTACAGGTTGGTAGATGTCACATGTATTCGAAGTTTTGGTTCCAAGACATGCCGGTTTCGTCACGATGATTTCCTTCATCGTTTTGAGAGCAGTGGTGATGAAAGTTATTAGCACAAAGTTGGGTTAGTACCCATGATCTACAACTTCTAGTCATTATACAGGGTGATTGGAAGATGGGTGCAAAGCTTTAAGGCGAAGATAGTACAGACAATTTAGAACCATTTAAGCCATGGTTGTCTTAGACGAAGTCTTATCAAATATATTTAACCAAATTTTTAAGTTTTTTTTCGGAAATTCTCAAAATTTAATGTAAACTGCATAATTATGGCCAAATTGAATGATAAATGAATTCATTTTTTATTTATTTAATTAAAGTATTGTGTAAGCAATCAAGCAAAACATGTTTTAAGCTTCTGTGTCATTAGACATTTTTTTTACAGACATTTAAAGCTCAGAAAAAATAAAAAAATTGTACAATACGTCTTTTAAACCTTATTAAAAATAAAAATAAATTGGTAAGACTTCGTCTAAGACAACCATGGCTTAAATGGTTCTAAATTGTCTATACTATCTTCACCTTAAAGCTTTGCACCCATCTTCCAATCACCCTGTATATTTATTATATACTCTTATTGGGTTACTACGGGAATTTTTAAACTAAACTCAGAGGGCGCACCTCTGAGTCCTACAATCACTAAAGCCTAAAGATTTCTCATCGATTATGTTTGTTCGTTTACCTTTTCAGTCGAATGCTAGCCAATGTTTCTGAGTGACTTTATCAGATTGTGCATAAATATTGTGCATAAATATTGTGACAGCCCAAGCTCTTACTTTGTTGCTTACAGACCTAGAAGGAGTAACCCATTTCTCACAGGTTTTTTTTTGGTTGGGAAATCATCAAATAACTACTGACTAAAACCCACCCGTGTTCCCTCAGTTGCCTGTGTGCCAAGGGCCGCGGTATCTCTTTCGAACAACCCGCACCCCCGGCAGGCATTGGCCCTTACGGACCCCACCAGTTGATTTCTCACCGGTTCATTTAAAATTAGTAGGTCTATATAATTTGGAACAAAGTATGTCAATAACTGGCTGTAAAACAGGTTTTCGAACACATGGCAGTGTTCTCTATAGTATTATTGTTAGCAGCTAAAACATGAAATACTACAGAAACAAAACTGTACCCTAAATTGCGTAACACACTATCACGATCTGAATAATTTTGAAGGAAATATCCTTTTAAAATGATTCTTGACTTCAAATTCGTTGCTTCGTACGTTTGAAAAGTTTGTCTGCTTTGCAACGTTGGTAAATAACGCAATGAATGTTGGTGAACTGTCAAAACTAAAGCCATTTCTTTTCTATTTATTTTAGCTTTAATTTAGGAAAACAGTTCGAGTACTACGGTGACCTAGTTTTCTTCGGTTTTTCATAAGAAACGGAAGGAATAAAGGCAATAGGTATTAGGTAGGTGTATCAAAGTACCTACGTGCGATAACAAATCTAAGTTAACTGACCAAATGAATTTATTGTGCCATAACTAGCTGTATTGGTGAGTTATGTCTTGCTCCGTATCATTGCGCAACGTGCCCATTGTTGTACGGTACGAGAAAAATAAGCTCCTATCTCATCATGTGCCTAGCCTTGTCCCAAATATGTTAATGTCGGCTTCCAGTCTAACTGGATGTAGCTGAGTACCAGTATTTTACATGGAGCGACTGCCTATCTGACCTGCACAACGCAGTTACCGATACCCCTTGGTAAGACTGGTTTTCAGACTTTTGGGCTTCTGATGACCCGTAACGACTGTCAAAGATCTAAGAATGACAGCCGGGATCAACGGCATAACGTGCTTTTCGAGGCACGGACTATAAGAACCAATCTAATTAAAGTTATCTTACTTCCTACTAAAATATAAATATAATATTATTTCCGACCTATACAAGGGGGAAGTCACTGACAAAAGCTAGATTCATTTTAATATGTTCGTATAGGGAAAAAACGGCTCAACGGATTTTGACGAAATTTTGCTCACTTATAGATTGACACATAAGATACTTTTATCCCGATAGTAAGTTCGTGCGGGATAATTTCTGACTGCCACGCGGGCGAAACCGCGGGCGGAAGCTAGTAATATTATAAATGTCAAAGTTTGTGAAGACGTTCGGATATTTGTTACTCAATCACGCAAAAACCGCTGGACAGATTTGAATGAAATTTGGCACACAGGTAGATTATAACCTAAATGAACACATAAGATACTTTTTATCACGGTAGTACGTTACCGTGGGTTAATTTTTGAACTTCAACGCGGGCGAAGCCGCGGTCGGAAGCTAGTTATTTATATTAAAGGCCTGTGGTGTCCAACTGCAGAGTATAAACCTCTCCTACTCTCGTTCCACTTCTCTCTGTTTTAAGCTGATAAAGACCAGTTCTTGTTGAAGGAGCCCAGCTCATTCCGCCATACTGCGGGCCTACCGCGATATCGCTTGGGATTAAGAGGGACCCATTGTGTCGTAAGTTTGACCCATTAGTCTGGCATACGGCAGATGTGTCCAGCTCAATTCGATTTTAGCGTGGCAGCCTCATCAGTTATCTTTGTGATGGAACAGATGATCGTATTCTTAACTGCACCCTAATTGCGTAACGTACGAATAATCATAATCTAAATCATTTTGAAACAGATTGCTAATCCATTGCTTCATATGTTCGAAAAATGTGTCTGCTCAGCAACGTAAATAACGCAATGAATATTGTTGAACTATCAAAATGAAACAGATTGTGATTGATCGTGAGTTACGCAATTAGGGTGCCGGTCTGTAAAGTCTGTCGACGCCCAAGCGACCAATTGGAACCGTGCACCTAGCTTCAGACGTTTCATAAGCGCCCATGTAAGTATATGTGAAATAAAATATTTTGATTTGATTTCATAATTTGTTAATATTATTCTCATTTACTGTTATAATAAAGCATGTAATTGTTGCCACTACGGCATTTTTGACACTTGGAATAACTATCGATAAAACTTATGAAAACTTTAGCTTAGAGCCTTAGTGCATAGTTTTTTTAGATAAGTTTAACGGTGTAAGATTGTTTATAACTTAGTGGTGCATGAATCCCTCTATAAAACACACGAATACTTATCTGAAAACAAAAAATAAAATAAACTGAAATAAAAAACCAACTGTCAAAATCGTACCGTATGAAAACGAAAACAAACACAACAGGAACTGTTCTCCGACTCCAGACATGATTTGATGAAGATTTATGTCACCAATGCTAAATCACACACAACGTATCATCCTAAGCAACTGCCAGTGGGAACTTTAAACTATTTTCGTTCGAAATAAATTGGTTCGTGAAACGTTTCTGCTATTTTTCAGTGTAAAGTTTCCAAATACTGTCGACAGCACCATATTTTCGTAACTCACTAACTAGTCGAAAGAATAACATTTCTGTCAGTCAAAAAGTAATTTCGTAAAAACATTTCGAGTTTTGAGTTGCTTGCGTGATTTGTTTGTACGAAAATAGAAGGAAAGTTTTGAGTTTAATATTAGTTTAGTTCGTCATATTAATTTTAATGACTGTCTGAGTTGCATTTTCGTAATATGGAAGAGTGATGGACTTTGACTTATGGATGGCACACAAGCGCGACACGAAACTAGAAGAACAATTTCAATGAAAACTTCGTGGATTTTATTCTACCAGAATCGCGTCGCATCGTCGCATCGCACCTGTCTGTCGGAGCCCTAAGTATGGTTATAGCGGCAGTCGGTATTAATTTATTTCAAAGTAATGGAACATCTTTTGTTTGGATGACAGAAAATCTAGTGGCATCAAATAAGTTTTTGTAAAATGTTTTGAAAACTTTGAAATACAAATATCACAAACACGTATTTGAAACAAGTAGGTACAAAAAAACACGTTGGTATTCCATACAAACCTACATACTTTATGAACATTCAACTATCCTCCAGTAACTCACAATAAAAAAAAAACAAACAAAAGAAAAACACACATACATCACACAAAAAAACAATAATAGGCCTCCGTGTCGTTTTAATACGTCGGAATCAAAGCGCCCCCAATCATTAAAGAGCACATAAATAAATAAATAGCACCAAACAGTGAGCAAATACATGGGGATGTGCCGCCAAGTTAGGACACGAGCAAAAACTGACGGCGACACGACCCTAAAGCTGCTGGAAAGGTCACAGAAAAAAGAGACCGTGTGCGTCGGATGTTTATCCTTAACGAAGTTGTCGAACCATTATAAATGTAAAAGTTTAGATGTTTCGGATATTTTATTCCTCATTCACGCAAAAACGGCTGAACGAATTTGATTGGAATTTGTCAAACAGATAGTTGATAGCCTGGATTATTATTATTAATTTATTGGTTCCCGTGGGATGGTTTTTTTTTACCTCCATGCGAGCAAAGCCGCTGGTAAAAGTTAGTTCGGAATGAAATAAATTTCAGCTGTATTTTTTTTCAAATGGTTGGTTTTTTTTTATTGTGCTTGTGTTGTTAAACAACCTTTTGTGGGATGTGTGAAAATGTGATTATGACTATGGGATTATTAACTAGTTTATTTCATTATTTTTGACCCAATTTTGCTGCCATTGATCCTCAAATTTCGTACGGATAGGATGTAATATAAACTTACGCCTCTGCTTGGCAGTGATATCCACTTGGGCGCCTTCCAGTAATATTATAAATCGCATTGGCAAGCACGTACTACATTGCACCGTACGTACTGTCGCGCACAACACTTCATGACATCGTAAATCGCGTCTCGTAAACCTCCCGCCGTCACCCGCCTATCACTAAAATTAAACATTTAATGAGAAAATGAATTACCAACAGTCACGAAACGAACGAAACGTTATTACCACTACATAAGTAACATATATTTTATTATCTCAACCGTGAATGTTACTAGCGTAGTGGCATGTTTCAACGGCTATTTATTTATTAGAACTGACAACGAATTGTTCATAAATAGCGAAATATTTCCGAAACAAAATTTGCAAACGAGCGTACCTCGTGAACGCGTTGCGCGCACACATACACGCTTATAAAAGACTCCGCGCTATAGTGTGCGGGTTGGAAACTTTTGATCCCCTGACATAAATCTCCATCAGAAAATAGGGAGGGCCGTAACCGGCTTAAGCTTAACAGTGACTAGTGGCCCCGAACCTTAGTTTAAATATATTGTAATAATGATAAAATATACTAGTTAATTTGGGCCTTTATTTATTTTGCAGTAAAGAGCTTTTTGTCATAACAACCCACTGTTTGTGATGGGAACGTGCGGGTCCCTCAAATATTGTTTCATATTTCGCCTCTCGTTTGGTCGTTGTTTGGTAAATAGATTTGTATTGTTAGAGCTGGTAATCCTATTCCGTTACTTAGCTAATCAGTTTGTCATCGTGTATTTGTACAGATTTATGTAGTACACCTACATGTGTTGGTCACGCTCGTTGCTTTGATTTACAGCTTGTTATAAATTAATTGGAACAACAAATAATAATACATAGTTATTGCCTGCTGCCGATGAGCGATAGTAAATACTACGTGGGTGGAGAAAAAAGCTACTATTTGTTTTTCTATTGCTACCTTTTCCTCACACTTTTCTATAAAACGTAAAAGTCACAGTTGTCATAATTATTGACATCTGGACACGAATGCCATGTTGCTTCTTTTTTAAGAAATAAATAATTAAAAAATCAAAAGTCATTCATTCAAACTAGTGACTGTCAAAGTCAGAACTTTTTGAGCGTTAAAATTACATAAGACAGTCCCGCAAAACGCCCGCCCTTCACCATTTACTAGTGCTTTAGCTGGGAAGAAGAAGAAATAGTAATAAAAGTTACTTCACTAAGTACTCTATTCTATAACTTATGAAACTTTCAGTTTTGCAAACATCCAATATTTAGAGAAAGCCAACATAGCTTCAGTCATAGTTCAGGCAAGTTATAAATATCTGGTTTTTTACTTTTACTATGAATTTTACTTGAACTTATGAATCCAAGACATACCGTCACATTTATAGTTCAAAAGAGAAATAAATCAAACGATGTCAAAGTGATTTAGAGACGAATCCGTAAAAACTTTCGTTTACTCTTTACGATCGGCTCAAGGTTTCGATATTGGTCCTTGCTATTATTAGGTCCAGATTTCTTTCAGTCGAATGAGCCACAGTAAAAGTCTACATTGAATGCCCACTCAAGAAGCCTTACGTAGGTTTTCTGATGTGAAGAATTGTTCTATCTTCCCTTGCGAAGTTTTCTGACAACATGGAAAAAACTTACTATCCAATTTATCTGTGCTTCTTCAAACGACTATGCTCTGATTCAGGTAGGTTTTATTTTACACACTTCAGCATTTTTATACGAAATCTACATCCATAATTTTCATTTTCCAGCTTTTTCCAGTGGCTTCACCGGCGGTTGCGTGGAGGTCGAAAATTATTCCTCGGGAACGTACTTTAGCTATATAAAACCGACTTCCGGAAAAACACTACAAAGTGAAAGATAACTCTAATTTCGGAAGTCGGTGACTTTGGTTATGTATTTTAATTTTTGTCACCGCCCTCCGAAATTAAAGTTATTTTTCACTTTGTAGTGTTTTTTCGGAAGTCGGTTTTTTAACTTTTTAGTAAAATTATAGTATCTACCCCACACTAATTTGAAATTGCATCATCCTTGGGGTCAAAACAATGCATATTTATGCGATAGCAGCAATCGCAGTTGATTTGCTGTCATTTTTTGAAGAGTTCCGTTGTCTGTCTCCGAAACGCATCATCAGATCTATATGAAATTTAATTGGGACCATTTCGGAATATACCCCTTTCGAACAAAAAAATAATTTTGCAAATCCGTCTATATATGACGGAGTTATGCCCGGACATACATTAAAAAAAATATATACATATAAACATGTCGAATTGATAACCTCCTTCTTTTTGAAGTCAGTTAAAAAGTATCCTATGTGTTAATCTAGGTTATAAACTATCTGTATGCCAAATTTCTCCCAAATCTGTTTGGCCGTTATTGCGTGATTGAGTAACAAACATCCAAACATACAAACTTTCACATTTATTATAATAGTAGAATCTACGTACATAATTTTAATTTACAATCGTATAAAGATTTAGCTACATAAATATTCAATATTCATATTATACCTATACGTCTTCACTTTTAGTGGTAACTGTACTCATTGACTACAATTGTAATTAATATCTGCTATTAAATACGGAATAAATAATAAATAAATAAATAAATAAAAATAAAAATGTTTATTTCATCGACTTATGTAAATTACATTGTTTTTGGAGTCACCTTTTAAGCAAATATTTGCTTGTATTAGGTGGTTCCGCTCTTCCAGTTAAAAAGACAATCCAGTACAGGACATTAAAAAGGGATTATTACGAGTCCACAATGTGAAAACGAAGTTAACGAAACAGTGTATGAGTATTATTTTGCGGTTAATTTCGCTGAAGTTACCAGCTGTAAATAATTGAGAGTCTATGAGGAATCAGGATATATTTAAATCCGGGATATTGCGCAGGATACAAACGGATAATAAATCAACTGCTTAACTGAACCGAATGGGAAATAAAATCACGTTTTCAATTCTTGATTCTGGGTTATGAACAGTGAATCTGTTAACACATCCATTGGTTCAAAAAATGTACAGGCCAACAATTTCAAATGATTAAATATGCTACTGAAACAATTATAATATTTATTTCTATATATATCGTTTGTTTAGCTCGAATCATGTCGGATTAACACTTTGACACTTTATGAACTCATTGTATAATTATATTATTACAGGATTCATTTTTAACCATTACGCAAACTGTAACCATGAATTCAGCATTTCATTCTAGACCCCCCAGCGCAGAAATTTTTCGTCGGTTATAAAAAAATATATGTATTTACAAATCATTTTACCCGACTGCCTGAAAAGTGAACTTTAATTTAAAAAGATGGAAACAAGAAACTTGTTTTAAAGGATGACTATTAGACTGAATACTATAAGCAATATCATGCAGTCGGAGGCATCTTCTTAAATTTAACAATAAAGACCTTTATTGCTAAATTAATATATTCCTAACTATAATATTTTAAATGCGAACTTGAGTTTGTTTGTTACGCTTTGACGCTAAAATGTCAAAACAGATTTGGTCAAAATTTTGCATATGGCTAGACCATGACTTGCAGAAGGACAGAGAATACTTTTATCCCGATATCCTCCGCAAATCGAGACTTATGCAGGTGAAACCACGGGGCTCAGTAATAACTCATAAAACACACAGCTACTGTTAAACTAGACTAATGTAATGGAAACTTTACGAAGTAAATTAAATGACAAATGTTGTGTACCTAAATGTTCAAATAAAATTTCTAAAAAAAAAACGTCAGAATTAAACAATTTCTTTTTGTTGCATCTGTTTCAACATTTAGTATTGGATTTTGTTTTTAAATGGGACCAACTTCGAAGTATACCCTTTAGAATAAAAAAGGAAGGTTTTCAAAATCGAACTCAATAAAAAGTTATACCTACGTGGTCATAAATAATAAAAACAATATATAAATACGAGTCGACTTGAGAAAGTCCTGTTTTTTTTCGTCGTTTAAAAAATAAAGAATGCCTGGACCACTCAATACACAGTATTAGATAATTAAATAAAAAAATAAAAACCGAACAGCAATATAAAAATACACGTTATCCCTACACATGTATAGTATGAGTAAACAACAAACAGCGGCGGCTCCCCACAAATCTTTCGTATCTACCATCATTGTCATTCCCTCGCGGTATATTATTGAACTTAATGGCATCATTTACCGTATTCCGATCCTCAATAGCAACATCGTCGTAACGTACTCCTCGCCTGTTATTAGGGTTCCGTCGAAAAATGAAATAAAAAAACCTATCAATATGAGCAAAAGTAATGAGTTCTCCAAAAGATAAGAAATTGATGCCGAAAATATTTTTTTATAACTGTTTAAATACTTTTAGATTTTGTTTGTTATTAAATATTGGCTGGAATTTTATAGTAAAAGTGAATACTTTCGTTATTATAATAAATTCACTATATGTTTTAGACTTAATTTGATCTGTGTTATGGAAGCTAGCAAAACCCTTGGTAAAACATATTTGTTTACTTGTATTTCTTTAATAGAAATTGCATGTTTATTTTGCAGAACACAATATCGAAGTGAGATAAACTGTTCTGAGAATTCTTTTTTTTACTTACTTTTTTTTTATTATTTCAGCGTTACTTGATACAAGTGATAGTAAATAAGGTCTTTAGCGTTCGCTTTTTTGTGAACGTATTTCTGAGAAATGTACCTTTATTTGAAACACTCAAGCGTCTCACTTACTGTGAAAATATAAATTGGTTTCGAAATGCGTGTTATGTTAAACTATATTGTGTTTTCATGTTTCAAGGCGAAATAATTCTAAAAAACATGCTATTAATGGACGTAACAAGGTTTTTGTTATGCAAATTGATATTACCTACATACATAAATACACGCCTTCTACTCATAATGGTAAGCAGAAACTACAGAATGCCATTTGCTACGAACATTACCAACTCTTTTGTTTCGTTTATATTCATTTTATCTGCAGCCGATGAGCTGTCAATCCATCTGACGCTAGGGATTGACACTATTCACAGCTCACTTTAAGCTCACTTCACCTAAGTTTTTTTAGGTTGCGATTCTAACAGAATAGATCTGCTGGTCATACACGGTGGTTGTGAGGACTAGGCACCGAACCTTACTGAAAAACATCATGTATATGCTCCAATAAGCTCACATAATTAAATCTTTCTGGACTCTTAAAGCGTACCGGCGTTTCCACTCACATCAGTCTTATATACATTATGCCTTTCATTCATTCTTTCAACATGACCAAACCAACTAGGCATAGGTACTCTTTAAAATTTTTGCCACTTATCTTTTTAAACCGCAACGTTTTTATATTACCACATTCAGTAGCCTATCATTCATAGTGGTGTTCCATACATGCCTCGCAAGGAACGCATTTAAAATACTGAAATTGATTGAAATAATCTTGGTCTCATGGAGAGAGAGTCACAGGAGTTCATATTTAATCATTGTATTTTTTTATAACACTGTACGGAACCCTTCCTTTTTATTGAACTCCTGCTTACGATTTTTATTATATTTTTTTATCATTCCCGTCCATTTGACATATATTGATGCGGTTGTAATGGTCGGAGCATTACTTGCAACTCTTAGTGGCAGGTTCGTACTAAATGGTCACCGTAAAATGCTTTCTATGTTTCAATTATCGGCAAAGTGTGATATATCGTTATTTGTTATGGATGGGCCGCACTGGTATCGGCTTTGTCTAGGAATACTATTTATTTTATGATCGATTTGCACAACTGTGCCTTTTAGTCGTCTCATTATTCTTTTCAGAATCAAAAATTCATGACAAGGAGAAAATTTACATTTTTAAACATTCGCGAAAATTGTATTGTCGAGAAATAATGAATATTCCTTTGTTTGTGCTCATTAATATGTATATAATTTTAACGAAAATTTCCTGTTGGACTGTCGGAATTTCAGTCACTTTATGGCCCATAAGTAAGTAGTGCAAAAGTTGTTAAGGATGTCAATAATGAGGTTTTGTAACTCACACAGATATAAAGCCCTATAAATCCATACAAATTGTTGCGCGTTTCACGTTATTCATATTTAATTTTCAATTGTACTCGTAATTTAAACATGCTTCGTCGAATTCTGACGGGCGATTTAAATTAATATAAAATGTAGATTGGTGAGCTTGGTGTATTGTACCTTAATTGTATCCGATATAACACTCCGATGGGAACTGTCCCATAGGGAAAAAGAGAAAACTTACCCATTTAGGGATCTTATTTCAATGCTTTGACACCGAAATACATTTCTTATTCGGGAAGGCATTATATTTGGCACACAATTTCATGTCATGCAATAACTACAAACCATTAAGATGCTGAAATTCATACTCCGAACCAATTTAACCCAAAAATGCCAACGCGAAACAAATAGACACAAATGGCACTTAAAAATCGAAACATCAAAAGTTAACTTAATAACATTTGTTTTATTGTACAAGCTTTGCAAGATAAATGGAACAGTGCCTATAAATAATACGCGCCTAAACTCACATAAACTACTACGGGTATGACAGTCGATGGAAATTAAATGTTTTATAGCCATAACAGGAACGAGCTGGTCGTTCTTAGAATATTCCTCTCAACTTGCAGTTAAAGTTTTAATGTCTCGTCATTTTTGGAAGGAATTTGGTGGGATTTTTGCATGTTGTAGAAAATTATACTAGTACATGAGTGGTTTCTCTCGACTCTGTGCGCATGAAATGATTTGGGAGTAGTTAAAATCCGTGGGTTGGTAACATTCTTCTTAATTATAATTATATTTAAAAAAAAACACATAAACCTGCACGGGCACTTATTAAACATCAGAAGCTAGGTGCACGGTGCCAATTTGTCGCTTCCTATGGCGAAGAGCCGGCAAGAAACTCCACGGTTACTCTTAAAAAAATAATTGGCTTTAATTTTTGTAATTATTATTATATGTATATATGAATATCCTACTAATATTATTAATATGAAATAAAAATATTTCATCAACAATAGCAGAAGTGATCAGTGGTGTCCCACTGGTAACCGCTGCAACCCGTAGGTTCGAATTCGAAGCCTAACAGATGCATTACTTTGTTTAAATTTTATTTTATCACCAGTGCTCTGAAAATGGTGAAGGAAAATATCGTGAGGGGTGTCCTGGAACCAAAAACTCTAAGATATGTGACATCTATCAACCGGCACTATAGGCCCGCGTGGTCGATTATGGATGGTCTACTCTCTCTCACAAAGAGGAGGCCTGTGTCCTAGCAGTGGCTAAAATGAAAATTATTTCGTCAATAGTAGATAGGTAGGTACTAAAAAGGATGTATTTCCGGTAGGCTCGCAATCCTTTCCTATCCTAAGGGCACGTCTACCTGACCATAACCGCGGCCCCCGGTCTACTTCTTGATATGCAATGGCCTCTGTAACACCATGAAGCATGAGGCTACAGGGGCTACTGCTAATCTTGGGGTTCATTCGATTAATCGAGTCTGGTCAAGCCACGCTGGGATCGGTGCATTACATTACATTACATTACAATAGTAGATAGGTACTAAAAGGTTTTATATATCGTTCTACGACAAAGATTAGGTAAATAAGAATTGTTCGAGGAATGATTGAGCAATTAAGGCAAACAATTACACGTAGTAGTATATCGTGTCACTTCAGTTAAAAGGGCCCAGAAAATAATTAAGTATGAAAGGACTCTTCATCAATACAAAGTCATGTCATGCCCAAATATCGTTCATACGGGCGATAATTGAATAATAACAAGCAAACGATTCAATTTTTCAATGGGTTCATTAAATTTTTATTACATGCAACAATTAACGTTAAAAGTTGACACAGTACTGTGCTTTTAAAATTAATAACGGGTCATGATAATGACCCGGTATGAAAATTGTACCTACGCATTGCCGCATTGCATATTTATATGTACAATTATTGGACCGTAACGGTTTTGGATTTTTAGGTTAACTGGTGGTAATATTAGTCTTGGAAATTGCCATCTGGATTGATTGATTGCTAAATGACATCATTGATTGCTAAATGACATCATTGATCCATCATCATCTGCCTAGGTTTTTCCCAACTATACTCCACTTACAATAGCATTAGACAGAAGTTAAAAAAGGTTCTTTTTAAGGTATTAAACGTGTTGCAGTTACGATTAATGCCAAAAAATAAATAAATTGTCAATGCTAAAAAACTAAAAGAAGCAGGAGTGAAAACACCGAGTAACTAAATTACCTGATGACGACGAAGTTTTATCAACGTATTGTGGGTCGTAAGTTGTTATGTAAAATAACATAAGTATTGTAAAAAAAAATCCTTATAATCTTAATTAGATTTAAAAAAATATTCATCAACTCGAAAACGTGAGAATCAATAGTAATACTAGAGGTAACTTTTAGGTACTATTCGAGTTGCGCGCGCCGCCGCAAAGGGAACAGCGATGCATAAATGTTCAAAGCAAAATAAACTCGCACACGTGGTGATTCTTCACAATGGTTAATCTGCCATTTTTTGTTTCAAATATTTTATTTGTTTATAAAACGAGTGTATTACCAAACACCAAAACACACCAAAAACAGACAAAACCATTTGGCTGCGGGAAAACAACCATTAAAATTTCTCGGTGTATAAACTAATATTGCTATAGGCAATATTAGTTTATACACCGAGAAATAAAAACTGCTGAAATAATAGCTGCTAAAACAGCTGAACGGATATGGATGATCTTGGCACATGAGTAAACCATGACCTTCATTAGGACATAGTTAGGATACTTTTTATCACGACATTCTCTCGGTATCAAGACTTATGCGGGTGAAACCGTGGGGTGCAGCTAGTATGGGTTATATTTGTCTTGACGTTGCGTAAGCGTGCGTGATCCATCGTCGCCCGTTCGATGTCCACCGCGCACGAATGCAAGTTGCATTGCATTATGCAACACATGAAGTATCTTTATTCTCCGTTGGTGTTATTGCTGTATGGTGTTCCAGTGTGAGGATTAATAAAATTAAATTTAGTTGTTGGTGCTGTTCGTTCTCTTGACGTAGGTAACTATTTCTTTTATACGAAATCTGGTTTAAAAAAAAACCTTTTTCGAATATATACATATTCAGCCTATAACGTTCCCACTGCTGGAACAGAGGCCTCCTCTTCGTGAGAGGGAGCAGGCCGTAATCCACCACGCGAGCCCAGTGCGGGTTGGTAGAAGTCACATGTATTAGATTTATGGTTCTAGGATATGCCGGTTTCCTCACGATCTTTTCCTTCACCGTTTGAGAGCAGTGGTGATGAAATTATTTACACAAAGTAATGCGCCTGGCTGGGTTCGAACGCACGACCTACAACTCGTGAGTCGCGGCCGTTACCAGTGGGCCACCACTGCTCTTCGAATATATACATGATGTGAATCCCAAAAAATCCACCATTGTCAATATAATAAATGATGATTAATTTTGTATAAATTAAATAATCATTTATTTCAGGAATTTATCCCATATAAATTACAATACACATTAACAAATAAATAATAAATCAAATTTAATACAAAATAATAAATTAAAATTAAAATTAATAAAATAAAAAAAAATAAGAAATTCAAGTTAATAAAAAATAATAAATTAAAGTTAATAAAAAATAAAGTTACATCACATTCACAATTATGGTCTAAGGTTAAAATTAATTCGATCAAAACAATAATCACTTAATAAATGAAGGAATGAATGAATGAATGTATAGGTGAAGTGCATGAAGATCGTCACTCCAACTAACCTGAGGGCGTCCTACCTCTATTTGCCGATTCGCAATCTCCACTGAAGAACACGTCTCCCCCAACGGTCATTGCAGAGTGGCTGTTAGCAGCTGGATGAGAGTTGCCGAGAATCGAGCTGCGTGGCGTGCAATTGGAGAGGCCTATGTCCAGCAGTGGACTGCTGTAGGCTGATGATAATGATGATAAAAGTGCATGAAGTGCACACATAGTTTTTTTTTTTTTTGGGTGGGAAATCATCAAATAACTTCTCCCGCTCTGGGTGGAGCAAGAGGACGTCTCAGACTTTTACTGACTAAAACCCACCCGTATTCCCTCAGTTGCCTATGTGCCAGGGGTTGCGGTATCTCTTTCGAACAACCCGCACCCCTGGCAGGCATCGGCCCTTGCGGACCCCACCAGTTGGAAGTGCACACATGGTTTAGGAAAGCTTTGGTTTCCTCGGAAAGCGGTTCCATCATATTATAACGGTCTATAATGTTCCCAGTGCTTGGACACAGGCCTCATCTCTTCGAGCGGGAGGGGGTGTAATTTACCATGCAGGCCCAGTGCGGGTTGATAGAAGTCACATGTATTAGATTTATGGTTCTAGGATATGCCGGTTTCCTCACGATGCTTTCCTTCGCCGTTTTGAGAGCAGTGGTGATGAAATTATTTACATAAAGTAAAGATGAAACTTTATTCTATTACCCATCTGTACACAGAAACAATAGTATCCAATTCAGTTTATATACAGGAAAAGTTTTTATTCAGTGCGCAAACTGTAACCATGAATTCCAGCATATCATTGGTCTACAATGATATGCTGGAATTCATGGTTACAGTTTGCGCACTGAATAAAAACTTTTCCATTCATACAGTTTCCATTCGTGGTAGCAGCCCCAGCGCAGAAATTCATATATTTCATAGAAATTGCAATACCAAAATGTCAAAATGTATGGAACAGCTGATTTTTTTTTTGTATTAACCGACGAAAAATTTCTGCGCTGGGGGGTCTAGAATGATATACTGAATTTATGGTTACAGTTTGCGCACTGAATAAAAACTTTTCATGTAATATATATTGGGCGAACAAATTGTAACACTCCATTCTCATACGTCAGCGTGAACTATAGCCCAATATGCATATCAGGGTCTAAAGTTAAAGTTAACAATACTATAAGTTGGCTCGCTTTCGCATACAGCCATTAAATAGCCCATTTTCTTGAGCTGATTCTCACAGCTTGGACGGCAATAAACAGCTGATGCATTTTATGTTCGCTTTCATATTCAAACCTGCTTTGATCATAACATGAATGCATAGAAGGATTTACCAATAAAAGTTTGAGTACTTTATATTACGTTTTATATTTTATAAGCCCTCTAGCTATTGTCAGCGGCTTCGCCCGCGTAGAGGTCAAAATTATCCTACTAGAACGTAATACCAGGAAAATAAGTATCTCATGTGTTAATCCTGGTTATATTTTATGTCTGTGTCAAATTTCATCTGAATCGGTTCAGCCGTTTTTGCGTGATTGAGTAACAAACTTTTACATTTATAATATTTGTATGAATAACTTTTGCCAGCGACTGCAGCATGGAGGTTGAAAATTATCCCACGAGATCATACTACTGGGATAAAAAGTATTTCATTGGTTATTCCAGGTTATAAACTACTAGCAGAGCTCCGCGGTTTCACCCACGTAGTTCCCGTTCCCGTGGGAATACGTGGATAAAATATAGCCTATGTCACCCGGGGATAGTTTAGCTTCCCAACAGTGAAAGAATTTTTAAAATCGGTTTAGTAGTTTCGGAGCCTATTCAATGCAAACAAACAATCAAATCTTTCCTCTTTATAATATTAGTAAATATGTGTGTGCCAAGTTTTATCCAAATCAAAATGTTAGTGGGATACAGACGAAAAGCAGTCACTTCTCGGGTTTTGAGTTCCTTTGAGAGTAACTTTAATATTCTACTCCGTATTTTTCGAAGAATAATCTTCCCTTATAATCTACCCTATGAGTTTGAAACTTAGACTCTATGACGTAACAAGCTCAGCATTAAAACCTTACCCGTAACTCCCTTTTATTTTTGTATTATAAGCGCAAAGAAAAGAAATCCATCCCTATCTGGATAAAATCTCTTTGAAAGAAACTCAAACAATTCGAAACACCTCAAGACATTACCGTGGGGCCCCTAAATTTGCGTGTACAAGCAAAACGCGTAATGTCGGGGTGAGCCCGCCAAAATCGTATTTAAATTCACCGATCCCGACACAAGATAAGCGAAATCATGAGTTAGGTTGGAAGGGTTATAGAATCCTGCTGCGTGAGGCCGCATAATTCCGTTTCCAGTGGGGTGTCCACGCCTTTGGTGTTGACGGAGATATCTCGATCTTGAATAGGAAGCCTCTTTAGAGTGTTTAGCTGAGAAAATTTTCTTTAAAACGTTTGCAAACGCAGAGGTCTTATCGCCAGATCTGAGAATTTGTTTGCTTGCTACGGATGTATTGGGTTTGAACAAAGATATTTTGCTATTGTTAGAAGTTGTATGAAGGAGGAAATAAAAATGTTGCTCCACGTCATTCCAGTAAGACTGTCTCTAACGCAGTGTTTGTCGGAATATGTTTCAGTTTGCGAGAGCCGTGGATCAAATCTCCACTTATGGCTGGCAGGATTCTTAAGAGGACGTGCAAGTAAATGAAAAAAATAAACAAATAATTTCAATAAAAAGAAATATAATTTTAGGCTCTCGAAATAAATTAAAAGAAAGAATTAAAGATAATCGTAATGGCTATGACTGTCACCCCTAATTTCACATCTAATTATTTACAATTCCAAAAACGAGCGTTTTAAAGCTTTATTACAGCTGAAATAGGGTTTTCAGATAAGGGTAACCTCGGTTATACTTAGCGCCAACAATTAAGTATCCCCTGATTTAATTAAACAACCAACAATTTATTTTTACTTGTCAGATTTTATTTTCCTTTTTTATCCGGCGGCTCGACCGTAATTTAGGTACCCTAATCCCAGCGCTACAGGGTTCCAGAAAGGGGTGAAAGGGAAAAGTAAGGGTGATTAAAGATAAACAACGGCTCGGTGCCAACGTGAGGCTCAGTACGGTTAGGATAATTTGCAATTGTATAATTATCCATGACGGTAAATTAAACGAGAGTTTTATGCATTTCCGAGACGGCGGCTGAGATTTATGTCAGTAAGATTACGACTTAATTATCGATTTGTTAGCATGTTCTTCGTGATTGTACCCGTACCTATCTGCACCGTAGGTACTTACTGCAAAATAATTTAAAAGGTAATTCTTTCACTTAATTTTCTGAAAACAATTTGTTTGCTAAATAATTTTTATCTTTAAACAAATGATTTATATAAAATATAACAATGTTCTGCGAAATAAAATTCAGCTTGACCCGAATATTTTTTTACCTGACCTGCCATAAACTACGCGTTCCATAAAAGATATCAAAGATAATTCAGGGCAACATAAAAAAAAATCCTTTCAATATTTACAACATCGGAAGCGTCGTGAATTATGTATTCGTTTAGTTCGATCCGGTCTTCGGGACCTGTGACCTCTGCTTAGCTATAAGACAACGCGTTTTTTATGGCCACAGTTTTTCTTTTTAAAATTACGTAATTTTTCTGCCAGAGTATATAATATTACGCCTGTATTCCCCGAAGGAACTGGCAGAGGTGCAACTATAGTAAAACCACATTTCGCCAGTTTAAAGTCCCATGTAATAGAGCGTGAGCCTAATGCCATTAACTGGGCACCAATCCAGACTCCAGCTCATCATCATCATCACTTCAGCCGAAAGACGTCCACTGCTGGAGATAGGCCTACCCCAAAAGGGGGTTTTGCCATAATCGCCACGCTTGGCAGGCGGGTTGGCGATCGCAGTATGGTGGTAAAATGCATAGAGAATGCTGCTGCCCATTCTCTAGTAAGTCCCTTAGTTGCCTTCTACGACACCCATGGGAAGAAATGGGACTGAGAATGGGAATGAGACTGAAAAATTCTAGATAGGAAAACCCGCAAACACTTTGTTCGAACCGGGAATCGAACCGTACCTCATGCTTAGCAGTAGCGCTTGTGACCACTAGACCGACGATGCACAAAATGGGGTTATTACTGAATTGTTCGTGCGTTCTCGTCATCTTCCCTAGAATCGTTCTTTGTTCGAGTCTCATAGAATAATTTCATGAATTCACTCACTGACTTACAATTCAGTGCATTGTTTCCCGTTTTGATTGTTCCTCGGTAATGCTTGGCCTCGGTATTTTTTACTGCAGTTCCTAGTGTAGGCTTATTTGTCGATTCACACGAATACTTACCCGAAACGAGCGAATCAATGCTTTTAAAAATATATTGTTTTCCGTAGGTACGCGATTCGCACGAAGTTCATTTAACCATTTGTGGGCGAATTGGCACCTCCAAAAATACATATGAGGCAATCGGCATAATTATTTTGAATTTTATGCAATAAAGTAATAGCATTAGTTCGATTTTCTCCTATTATGTATGTAGTAAAAAAAAACAATTGTGTTCTTAATTATGTTCCTTAAAATTTAAAATGTGCCAATTACCTAATACGTATTCTCGAAAAATAACTATAATTTCGGACGTCGGTGGAAATAAAACGAAAATAGTAAATCAAAGAAGAAAGAATGAAGAAGAAGTCGGTTTGTATTAACTACTGATTTCATCCATAAATTTCATATCAACCTAACAAATCAAAAGAAGACGTATCTATCTACCTAAGAATATCATAAAATTGTGCCAGTCATTACTCTAGGGACAACACAAAAATATGGGACAAAAACACAAACATTTTCATAAATATCTCTTTGTGAACATTTCATCAAGGCGCACCGATTCCTCGAGAGAATAACCTCTATGAATATTTTGAGGTACACGAATTTGGGCTGTAACCACTGAAGATATTTCATATTCTACCATTCTATATTTGTAAAACCGTAGTTACATATAACCTAGCTAAATAATACTGTGGTTGCATTATTTTTGTAAAGACAGAGGATTACTTGGGTGTTTCCCTCTCTGAGGTTTGTCTTTTGTTCTTATTAGATGGGATTTATTCGAGTATTAGACTCTGACGTTCTATTTTTAAATAGAGATTTTGTTTTCTGTGTTTCTATATTTTATGGCTGCTTGTTGTGTTCTTTTTTCAAAAGCTTTTATAATAAAAATCGTTCAGACCGCGACTGTGAATTACACGAATATTTTTTAAGGGAATACAAACAGTAGTATATTCAAAATAAATGTAATAAGTGAACCTTGCAGTGGTGGCATAGTGCAAACCACCACGACTTACGAGTAGTAGGCCGTAAGTTCGAACCTTAAGAGGCGCTTTACTTTGTGTAGATCATCACCGAAGGAAGGAAACCGTAAAGGCAAACAGCGTGAGGAAATCGGCATATCCTAGAACCAAAAATTGGACATGTGACATGTGACACATGTCCAATTTGACATCTTCCTTCTCGCACTGGGCCCGCGTGGTGGATTACGGCCCACTCCCTCTCACAGAGAGGAGGCCTGTTTCGCAGCAGTGGTCACATCATAGACTGATTATACAAACCGATTATACTGATCAAAATTACATTTAGCCTTTGCTTTAACCAAGTCTATTGCAATTAAATCCTCTTCCTCATTTCAGAAAAAAACATGCTAAATACCTTAATTACATAGTTTGTAGTCAAATTAAACAGTTTGGCTCTAATTGCTAAATCAATATACCTACAATGAACAGTGAAGGGGAAACCAAAATAGATAGGTATCTTTCAAAGAAAGTATGACACAGGCCTAAAGACATATACTAGGATGAGACATTGTGTAGGAAAGTTAAAAAGAGTAATAACATTGCATAAAAAAGGTAAAGAAAATGCTACACTGACATGTGAAAACCTGTAACAAACATTCCAGTTTCATGAAAATTTCATCCAATCAATTGACGTTAGAAAAACAAACTAAAATTCACTTTAAATGCACAACAAACAAACCGCGAACACAAATCTATCTGCCAGCTGCAGAGATTATGGAAATATTTCGATCGACCGTCCATCATAGACCTTACTTCATTGGAAGATCTTATTCAGCAATGGCCCTTTAAGGCGGTTCGATAGGGCCCGCGAAATTAATTTTGTAGGTTTTATTGGAAAGCCAATTCTCATAAATAAAACGATCAATCTAGTCGCAGTCTTGTCTCAGCAACAATCAAAGATCAAAAACTGGTCAAAAAAGGAAGGAAACTCGAGTTATTTTGGTCAGATTGAGGGTTTGAGGCTGAGATCAGACTGTGAACGTTCCTGAAAAAACGAGAATGGCCCCTCTAGTATCAGAATTTACAGTCACGAGCATTAATATGTATACACGCATAACCTAATTCAAAAGCGATTTTCTCATAAATAACGATTGCAAAGTTGAGATAACCTAGGTATTTCATTAAGGGTGGGTTTCAAAATATTATTTTCATAATAACATAAAATTATAATCAGTACCAGAGGAGATAATCACTTTTATGAGTTGATAAGCGTATACATATTAGAGCTCGTTACTGTACAGTAAATTATTTTATATTTTTGTCAAGTTTTCACATTCTTTCCTCGGTCGATTCGGGACACATAACACGTTTTGAAGCTATGGCACTGAGCAGACTATTGCATAGAAAACTATATTTGATTATTCGATGACAAAGATCATACCTAGTCAATTTCTGATTTCCACTCGAATAAAATAGCTAATTAAATCACATACGAACATAGGTACTCATTAAGGGATTTCGTAAACATTTTGAAACTAATAACGTTTGAAACAAACACATTAATTACCAATCAAATCCTAACTATTTCATACGAATTAAGGTAAATTAATGCTAAATGACGCTGTGGCCGAATTAACAAATGTTAGCCTTCGATTTGACTGAATAATTAATCAGTGCCTGTAGTATTTATTTGAATTGTTTTGTGATGCGTGAGTGTTTGTTTGACCGCATGATTTGTGATCACTAAAGGACACTATTTTGTGATCACTAAAGGACACTATTTGTGATCACTAAAGGACACTATTTTGTTGTGCAGTGGTGGCCCAGCCCTAGTGCTTCTGTAAAGTAAGCCCGGGTCGACGGCGCGTTGTGTTCCACGCGCACCTCAAAGAGATGTCAGCACCAAATGGTGGGGTCCGCAAGGGCCGATGCCTGCCAGGGGTGCGGGTTGTTCGAAAGAGATACCGCGGCCCCTAGCACACAGGCAACTGAGGAAACACAGGTGGGTTTTAGTCAGTAAAAGTCTGACACGCCCTCCTGCTCCACTCAGAGCGGGAGAAGTTATTTGATGATTTCCCACCCAAAAAAAAAAACCCCAACATAGTTTGGAAAAAGGCTAGGCAGATGATAATTATTTTGAGAAGTATCGAAAACTGTGTGTGAACTAAAAGATTTGATCACAAAACGATAATTGCTATAAGTACTATAAGTAATATTGTTTTTGTTCTTCAATCACCGCGGACAGGATGGCAACGGTACTTTGGACGGAGGAAACTTACATCACGGAAAAGGACATAAGCAATTTGATCTCGATTGAATCTAGGGTCCCCTGGTATCCTTGTGATGTGAAATTACTTTAGGAAACGCTGTTTTTCTTTGCAACTATTCAACCGATTCTCAAGTGCAGGTTTGCGATTTTAATACGTACGTCAAGCGTGGGGTCTTAGGTTCGATTCCCAGGTCGGGCAAAATTAGGTTATTCCATTAAGAATTTCTTAGTAACAGCCCGAAGCGTGGAAGTTGGCGGTGCAATACCCTCGTGCCTCGGAAAGCACGTTAAGCGGTTGGTCCTCCACCGTTAATCTCTCTTCGGTCGTGTCGATTTGCCGTCCCATCGGGCTATGAAACTGAGGGCAAAGATAATGCACCTGTGTCTGCGCACACACTTGTGCACTATAATGTCTCTCGGGCAGAAGGCTAGTCTCCGTTGAGTCTGGCCGCCATGGCTGAAATACAGTCTGGAGGACTCGGTTAACTTGACATCATAAGGCCAATTCTCGTAATTTAAAATTCATCTCGGCGACAAACAAATGTCAAAAATGTATGGAAACTCGAGGTATTTTTGACAGATTGAGACTGAGAAACTGTGAACGTTCTTAAAATTACGAGAATTGCCCTCCAGTACTTTTTAATTTTTACATAAAGTTTAATGTTGTGTATATTTTCCTATATTTGTAATGAAAATTGAATCTAGCTCTAAATAATTATTAAAAGTCCTCAGAATATATACTGTAAAACTACATACTACCAAACATCATTACGGTTCTAATGTGACGAAACCCTGAGCCAAAGTCGGTTTGTAATAAACAATGCTTATAATATCCTATATAGATGATCATCTATTATTATAACAACTTTGTAAGTCATTTAAATTCGAGTATGAGCCGTGTCCGGTCGAATTTATATCGTAAAAAATGATTTTTTGATTGGACCTGCTGTAATGGAGTTTATAAGGAGGGAGGAAATGTAAAGAGATGATAATACCATACACGTTGTAATAAATTACAACGGTCATCAAAGCAATGTATTTTTCCGATTTGTATTATTTATTTATTGCTCAAAGTAAAATAAGTAGGTAACTAAAACTAAACTAAATTGAAATTTTCCCTTACTATGATCGAGTAGATGGTAAATTACTAGAATAGGTTGAAGAGAGCATTACATACCAACTTAACAACTAAACATCTTTAACAGTCGTTACGGATAATCAAAAGGCCAAAAGTCTGACAACCAAAATTACCAAGGTATATCGTTTTACCCCGTAAATGTGGACGTCAGATAGGCAGTCACTCTTTGTAAAATATAAGTATTCAGCTGTATCCCGTTAGGTTGGAAGCCAGGAGAGGCTTATTGGAAGAAGCTACGCAGATTGATTTTATTATAACATTACATCTATTTTCCCCAAAGGTTTAGGCAGAGGTGTGGCTATATTTGGCCAGTTATATTCAAGTCACATGTAATAGGGGACGAGACTTTTACCACTTACCGAGCACAGATACAAACTCCGGGTTGTTACTCAGAAATCTCTGGTATAAAAAACCAATCGGACCCAGGACCTGCAATAACGCTTGCGATAATTGTAAACAATATAAATAAAATGTATTTTTATAATTGCTCGCGTGAAGCAGACGTGAAATTTCATTATTACCCTGAATTTTGATAAAAGGCAATCATATATTTTTACAAAGACAGGGCTCGGAACATGATACACAAATGAAACTGTTCATCAATGCTGAATGTTTAATACATCACTTTTTTTTTTTTTTGGGTGGGAAATCATCAAATAACTTCTCCCGCTCTGGGTGGAGCGGGAGGGCGTGTCAGACTTTTACTGACTAAAACCCACCCGTGTTCCCTCAGTTGACTGTGTGCCAGGGGCCGCGGTATCTCTTTCGAACAACCCGCACAATACATCACTTTAATTCTCACAGTCACAGTTTTACCTAATCACACTCAGTAGCTACATCTCTATACAATTCTAACAAACGATCGTTAGGTCATCGCGCGCAAGTGGGACGTCCCACTGACGGATGCTTACACATGTTATTGACCCTGCCCTATTGTTAACACCATATGGCCGCCGAAATTACCTCGTGCCCTCACAAAATTTAGCGAAAACCCTCCTTAAAAATCGAAACCTCCTTATAACATACCTTCCTGGTGTTGAAAAATATGCGAAGTACAATTTTCGAGTTAACGACTTCTTGTTTTTGTTTTTCCTTGTTATTTGGAGGGAGTATTAATTTATGATTTCGCATATGGTTGGTGGACGTATTACAAGTATTTTTTGGTGTTTTTATTGCAATATTTAAATTGGATTAGGTATCAAAGTTAGGATAGGTTTGCAAAGTTACAGACTTGTGTTTTTCTACAATGTGTGTTCCAAAAATGTAGCCAGATTAAAAGTCGTGATAATGAACGTTAAATATGAACGTAATCAGATTTTGTTTTCTCTTAGGAATGGAATATTTGGCAAAGTAATTTTCTTATAAATATTTTATTTAACATAAGCAAAAATAAGAAAAACATTTTTTTTCACGATGTTTACATGTTTACGCGTACGCATGCTCCCGGGAATCAAATAGGGAATAAATCACGTGCGACGTCTACAAAGGGGCTGAGCAATAAAAACTGTTGTCCAATTTCGAAATTCCTGCAGGAAACGAGCAAGAAGGCTTGTATGTTTATTAAAATGTTACTAATAAAATATACATACATATATGTTTCCTAGAATCAACTTTCTATTTCGTTTTAAAATGTCAACATTAAAAAAAAATCATTCATTTATTGAATTAGTTACAAAATAGCTCCTAAAACATAAAATACTACTTCCTACTATAATATCACTAGCTACTGCCCGCGGCTTCGCCCGCGTGGAAGTCGGAAATTATCCCGCAGGAACGTACTACCGGCATAAAAAGTATCCTATGTGTTAATCTAGGTCATAATCTATCTGAGTGCCAAATTTCATCCAAATCCATTCAGTAGTTTTTACGTGAAAGAGTAACATCCATCCATCCATCCATCCATACTTACAAACTTTCGCGTTTATAATATTAGTAGGATAAGTGTGAATGTTTGTATGGTTGTTACTCAATCACGCAAAAACGGCTGAACGGATTTGGATGAAATTTGGCACAGAGTAAGTGAATAACCTGGATTAATACATATAATACTTTTTATCCCGGTAATACATCATTTTTGAACACCATGCGAGCGAAGCCGCTGGCGTGTTACAATAGACGAATGGTAATGTTATTAATTAAAAAAGGATTTTACTGTTTGCATACGGACAATTTACTAAACACCTTTAACACGGCTTCTTCGGTAACTACACCTATACCTTAAGACTGCCAACGTGTGAAAACACAAATCCAACCAATTCAAAAAACTCATTCAAAAAAATCATTCTAAAACCTAGGCCTACACCATATGGGTGAAAAGACTTTTTTCAAACAACTTTAGTGTAATGGCTCGGAATTACGTTCAAAACAAGAGGTCAATTATCATTCGATAGACAAGGGTGGACGTGATAAAAACAGATCTCCTAACACATAATTACATAATTGTGCGCCCTAGCGCCGACGGGTAACGACGCCACACGAATATGGGTTAGCCAGAGACCAAAAAATAAAATTACATAGTGTGGCGATAGTATGGATGTGACTTTAGTTTTTATTTATTTATTTTAGTGATGGCCGCGGTTCCGCCTGCGTGGATGTCGGCTATTACGTAAAAAAGTAGCCTGTGTCCTTTTCCATATCCCAGGCTATATCTTTGCCAAATTTCATGACGATCAGTTCAGCGGTTTAGGCGTGAAAGCGTAACAGACAGACAGAGTTACTTTCGCATTTATAATATTACTAGGGATTAGTAGGGATACTGACTCATTGGTGTAGTGGTCGTAAGCGCTACTGCTGAGTATGTTGTTCTGGGTTAGAGTCCTAGGTCGGGCAAAGTGTTATAGGGTTATTCTACCTAGAATTCTCAGTAGCAGCCCGGATTCTGGATTTGTTCTCGGTTGTTGGAATAGGCTCGTTCCCTATTACATGGGACTTAGTCAATAAGAGTCTGATAGACCCCTCCACCGTCCCCAGGGCGGAGGACATCCAGGATTTCCCACCGTCAAAAAAAAAGGTTAGGTTGGGCTTTTTTTTTGTTTGGGCAGAAGTGGGCAAACGTCATGGACGCCCAGACTGTCTCACGAGTGACGCAGTCTGCGCAGTGCCGGACTCTTACCTCTCATAATTGGCGAAATGTGACTGTACCATAGGCACATACAGCTCTGTCCAATCCTTCGTGGAAAATAGACGTGATGTTATTTAAGTATTTTATTTATTATATTATTTCAATAGGATGCTAAAGGTACGTGAGGTTACGCAAAAAATAAAACAGAAAAACAGAGGTCTAAATAAATCGAATAAATTACTACGACTAAGAAACCAGACAACCCGAAAAGGTAGTCAAATCAAAGCCACATTGAGCCAAAAACTGTAAAACAATGTTCCTTTCCAAAGAATTAATCCACCAAGTAATTTCCTTTTTAGCCTTGTAGGTATTTATTCCGGACAAATAAAATTAGGCTCGAGCAACCGTTGCTATAGATTAATGTGACAGTAAAATATTAATGAGCTATTATAATTCCTTAAATTTAATATTATAAGATAAATAAAACAGTCAAGTGTCAAAAGTAGAATTAATAGCTTTACGAAATCACTTTGCCACACCTGAGTCGCACTTTTTTCTTAAAGTCACGGACAAAAGTATTGACAAATAGGCGAATAAATCATTTTTATTGCTTGGATTGTGTAAAGATTACACTATATTATTAGAGTAATAGAGTCAATGTTTGTTTAATAGACTCAAAAGCATTTTAAACAGTTTTTTTTTTTCAAAAACCATATTACCACTTTTTATATCTTAAGTTAACCTTATCACCATATACATATTGATACCTATGCTTGTTACCTACGTATAATAACATAAATCAATGACTAAAATAGAATAAAATAATATTTGACGATTTTTTAAATAAATAAATTTAATAATAGTAACAGTCGTATCCACACTATTCCCGCAACGATCCGTGAAGATAGAACAGAAAGGGCCGAATACAAGTTTTAATAAGAACGTGGAAGTAAAATATTTTCTGTACCGGAATCGTTAATAACTGTAAGTTGCGGTCGAAGTCAGCCGGGCCGAACTGACAATTTCCTTTTAATTTGAAAGCCTGAGCAGGATTGGGGCTAACAAGACGCCGCCTAATTATAGCTTAGCCAAAGAACAAACAAGATCCAAAGCCGATTTAGGATTGTTATAACGCCATATGTTATAAGATAATTCGCGTGATTATTGACGTGCAACAACCTTTGTGATTAAATAACGTGAATTTATAAGTTTTACAATGAAACTTGACAACATAATACGTAATTTATCGATCAAATTCGTTAAGATTGAAAGTCTGGGTGAATGCAAAGATTAAATTGAAAATTCACAAGACTCGAATCAAATAGCTATTGCTCCTAAAACAAATTTCTTGCTAATCAAGAACCGTATTGAATTTAGATTGAGGAACGCCGTAATAACGTGTATTAGATACAGCAAAAGTTTGTTATCAAACCACTCGTCTGAAACTAATGATTTGCTGAACTAATAATCTCTTCGACAAACAAGTCAACATGAACAGACATTGTTAGCAGTAGCCTCCGGTTAATAGGGCAGTCAATGTTGCTAGCCTTGTTTTACGGCTGACAAACTTCCTAGATACTTTTCAGAAAACACGCTGAGGGATTCCAATTAGAATTATATTGATGCCATGTTATTTTTTTACCATAAAAACTAAAAAAAGACTCCACAAAAAGACTTATTTCCAAATTTCGGAGTTGTAGTTCACTGATTGGGGACACGGAAAATATGGTCCTCAGAATGGGAAGTAAAATTTTTTAGTTTGTTAAAATTCAGATTAGATAGATACAAAATAATCAATTGTCCTTCAAGTGTTATATCTAAGGTTGGTAAAGCAAGAATAATAACTAACTTAGATATTGTAAATTCCCAAAGGAGCAATATACAGCAAACGGTACATGCCAACACACAAACCGATAGGTACTGAACTAAACACAGAATAAATTAAACCAACAGCCACACCACAATAAACTGTGTACTAAGATTTTGAATTCATTACTAAGTTTCTAACTAAAATTACCCTCGTCTCTATTGGTGATAGTTAGTTCACGATCTATCCTTGTGTTATGCATATTAATAAGCTTCGATGTTATTAAGGAGATGTGTTACAGTATCCTTGGTTGGTCTTCGACGTCGGCCCTTCTTAGAACGAGGCAAGCATCATGAATTAGTCTGTTTGATATAGGTAATGACAGGGAGAGCTTCTAAGGTCCTGTATACTAATCATAGCTTTCGTGAATTTGAAATTGATGTGTGGAATTGTTGCTATGGTTTCGCTTAGATGTGGTATGGTGTGTATGCTGTAGCTAACATTATTTTAATCTTAACTATGTTTATCTTCAGCTATAATACGATTCAGTATTTGAACAATATTATGAAAATATTTCCTATGAACTAGTCATAATTAGACTGTCTTCATATTCTACATTTCAATGGCTAACCCATCTCTTAGAAGTCACTCAGTAACGTTCCATGTTTTCTTAGATTCAGAGCTTATCTTGTGAATCGTGAATTAGATTGTCTGGCAACATTTCAAAGCTAGATCTCGCAATTATGTTAAGCCTGATTTACTAGATAACTCTATCTTCCGCAGCATAATCAACTTTGACTTCTAAATAAGATTATAATTTGATTTAGTTATGTATTAGCAAGTTTTCGCAAACATTAAATAATTAGTTACACTTAAGTTCGTAAAGGTCTGCAGCAGATCGTCTAAAATGTTTGTTAACAGACTGTTTTAATTATCTTTTCACGTAACATTTTGCCGAGAAATTGCCGACGAGGCTCGAGTAACAAATTACAACAAACGGCTAGAACTAATATTTGTCTTATTTTAATGTTGAAGATACATCGCCGCCACCAAGACGACAGTTCACATAAATTCTGCCGTCTTCTAGGAAATGAATAACAATTATGATAATTATCACGCCTTCACAAGGTTGGTCTTCAACACGGTCATAATAATAATTAAGACCGTAAAAAGCGTTATCTTTAAAACCAGTAATGTTCTAACAAAAACACTGTCGCTGTCGAGCTCTTGATTTCGATTTACGACGTCTAACCACTGGACAAAGGCCAAATTACATTTGCCGCTTACGAACCTCAATATGGACACAATTTCTTTATAGCTGGAGTATAATTTGGGGCTTCACTCGTAAAAGTAACATCATTTTAACTTTTTTGTCACAGTGAATCTCATCTGTCGGAGTCAAACTATCAAATTCTCACAGCGATTACCGTATCTGAAGGAAAAAGCAGCAACGGGATACTTCCAAATTTTAATGCATTATAATTATAAACAATTACTGGCTGATTTAATGAATGGATGAAATACAGTAGAATACTTTAGAGAGAGACACTTGATTAAAATTTTGGGACGTAAGAAAAGGAAGCCAGATAGACAACGCCTACGTGGTTTCTTTGAATGTATGATTCGGCGAGCGATAAAAATCGCCGGTCTTATTCGTCAGACTTTTTTTAATTAGTGAGGGGTCCGACATGTGAACCGAGGTGGCGGCCATTGTATGCTGAGTAAGTACGACATTTACAAATGACTGGACTAGTAAGACATGGACATTGAGAAGGACATGGGATAAAAGAAATGACGGAAGTCCAACTCACTGCTTTGTTTTTATTTTAAAATCAATGTGTACTGGGCAATGTGCATATTCCAATTTAATATGCAGAACATCTGATAAGACATTTTGAGATGAAGCTAGATATTGGTATTTTATAAGTGAACGGACAGGCAATCATTCCAGGGTATTATTAAACTAGCTTATGCCCGCGGCTTCGCTCGCGTGGATGTCCGAAAATATCCTACGGGAACGTACTACCGGGATTAAAAGTACCATTTGTTAATGTAGGTAAATCCTGTCTGCTGTTTTTCGCAAATCCGGAACGGACATACCTACAGAGGAACGGAGAAAAAATCTAAAAACTATATTTTAGGCATCAGAATCGTTCCCATACCTCATAGTAATTACTTTTGTTTTTTCAAAAATATTAAATGTAAAGTTTTGACTTCGTTACTATTTTATTTATGTAGAGATGATGTGTGTATGCATGTTCACAAAGAGCCATAATAGAATGTTAAAAGTCACCCAAAGGACAATGAAGACGACTGACTATGCTTGGAGTTTCACTACGTGATCGAATCAGAAATAAAGAGACCCGTAGGAGAACCAATGTAACCGATTTAGCCCAAAGAATTGCCAAACTGAACCGCGAGTAGGTAGGACACATTGCTCGCAGAACAGATAGCCAATGGGGCCGAAATGTTCTAGAGTGCCGACCGCGTACCGGAGGACAGAGCTGGAAGGCCTCCTACAAGGTGGACCGAAGACCTTGTGAAGACCGCAGGAATCCGCTGGATACGGCAAGCACAGAAATGATCGAAAATGAAGAGCTTGGGGGAGACCTATGTCCACCAGTGAACGTGTTTCAGCTGAAATGATGATGATGACACATGTAAAGATATCCACTTCGTTAAAGATTGTTGCATCAAAACATTAAAATTATGCATATATGCATCTATAAATAGAATATTGTTACTGGCTAACTTACACCTGTACTTACCCCAGAAACGAATAAACACAACGATACATTCATTCCAGAAGAAAAAAAACTCACACTTTCCTCACCATATAATCTTATAGCATGGTTATTAAACTTGAAAGTTATTAAGTAGCAAGCGATTACACCTTCATGCTAAACCCGTTTTATGTTTTACACTGTTATTTTTCTTGGTTCTTATTCATTTCATTTCGCGTTTAGCTCGTGTGAATTATGTCAGTTAACTTTCAACATTAGATGAAAAAGGTCTTATTAAGATTTTATTTGATAATATCTATGAATGTATAATCCCACGGGATACCACCGGTACATTCCACTTACCTATCCAAGAATCTCACTGTATCTATGAAGATACAGTGAGACTTTTCGATAAGTAAATTTCTGGAACTACAATGACGTATTTGATCACTTACTATCTGGAATTGGTCTAGTGGTAGCCTAGGTACCACAAGACCAATTCCGAGGACCTCATTCTCATTCTGAGCATGAGGTCCTCGGTTCAATTTCCAGTGTTGTAGGGTTTTTTGTTAGGAATTTCTCATTAGCAGCCCGAGTCTGAATTTGTGCCCGGTTGTCAGTAATAGGATTGCCCCTTATTACATGGGACTTCAAAATTACTGGCGAAATGTGGGTGTAGGTACCTACGATGAGTACACTTCTGCATAACCCTTCAGGAAACAAGGCTTGATGTGGTTTACTTTTACAAAAAACAGAAATCTTTACGTCGGATATAAAAAAACAAATCAGCTGTTCCGTGTATGGAACAGGTTGAACATGTAGGTCAAAATGTATTTTGACCGCGTAGGTATTGCAATTTTCTATGAAACAGCTGTTTTTTTTTGTATAACTGACGAAAAATTTCTGTGCCGGAGGGTCTAGAATGATATGCTGAATTCATGGTGACAGTTTGCGCACTGAATAAAAACTTATCCTGTATAACTATCCTAAACCTATTTAAAATACCAACATTTCGAAAGGCTATAGTCTATTATACCTACTTTTCTACATTATTTCTATTTCATTCAAGATCAAAATCAAAATCAAAATCAAAATATTTTATTTCACATAAGCCTGCATGGGCACTTATGAAACGTCAGAAGCTACGGCACGGTTCCAATTTGTCGTTTCCTATGGAGAAGAGCCGGCAAGAAACTCCACGGTTACTCTTTTAAAAATAATTGGCTTTTACAATGTTTTCAAATTACAGTGAATTATCACTGTCCTCCCATACCTATTAAGGTATGGGAGGACAGTGCAGGCCAGTCAATAAGTACCAGGTACTTAGAGGAATTAAAATACAGAATAGAAAAACGTCTACAAATCTAGTCTCTAAGGCCTACAACGTTCTCTCATTCACAATATGTAAAAGAAAATATCCAACTAAGTTATCTAACATTCGCGATAGAGAAATGCCTAATTATAAAAAAATACATGAATATATTTTTTAACAGACATGAAATCTGTTTTAAATGCTAAATTACATTGGCTTGTTAACCCACTCAACCATTTTTGCGAAAGTACTTTCGATACATCGTCACAAAGATAGCAATTTTCACTATGCAATGAAATATGATTAGTATGTAGGTAACTAACAGTTTGCATAAATTAAATAAAGGTTAATACCGTATAATTCTTTCATCGGGCGAATCAGCGAACTGTAGTTACAAAGCAAACAAACTAATTAGCCATGCTAATCGGGACGTAATTGTAGAGTATTTAGATAATTTTCTCCATTGAAAATTGTATGTTACTTGCCTCGGTTTGTAAGTTTTCTTCGAAACAGCAAGGCTGTGCAAATGACCAGAGGGGACGGACGATCAATTGTCTAATTATTGTTCCTTTGTTGTAAGTAAATTATGAAACAAATTATTTTGTTGTTATAGTATCAAAGAGAATTTGAGGTTTCTGTGATAGGCCCCAATTCCCAAGCATAGTTAGCCTTTATCTAAAAAATTTCATCACCACTGCTCTCAAAACGGTGAAGGCAAACATTGAAAGAAAAATCGCTGCCATGTCCTAGAAGCAAAATTCGAAGACATGTGACACTTACCAACCCGTACTAGGCACGCGTGGTACATTACAGGGCGGAGGCCTGTGTCTCTGCTGTTGGAACTTTATAGTCTGATTATACAACTATGTAATAGTAGTATATACAAAGGAGGAAAGAATCAAAGAGCATTTAAAAATTCGTCCTCATCACTGTCTGCATGATTAGTGCCTAAAAGGCTCATAATTGTAGTGTGGCAATGCTGATTCTTTGGCAAAAAATACTTCAAATTTGGTTGACGGACCGTTACGTTTGTTGGAAAAATAAACTGTGAAAATGTGTGTGAATGTGAGAAAAATAAAAAATAAATTATATAGTTTGGGCCGGATTGCATTTCACAATAGGTATGTTACCCAAAATATTACACCTTCCACCGTACGCAGGTCCTCACCGGATACGGTTGTTTCGGGAGGTTCCAGATTCGGATAAGGCGGGAGGAAACGCCCGAGTGTTTCCACTGCGAAGATCGCCCTGAGGACACGGTGGAGCATGGTATGAAGCGAGAGTGCATGGGTAGCCATCACCTCATTCTGCAAAGCAGTAATGCTCGCGAAGAGGGAGGCGGCGCACGTGAGGGAGAGGCAGTATATGCGCCCTCACGGCCTTAGTCGCCGCGGTAGTCGCCCTGGGCGTCGGGAATCCCAGGCTGATTCCCGGCCACTGTAGGCGCGAGCTTGCGGACGGCGAGTAATGGGTAGATCACTGTCCGGTAAGAACCAAGCCCGGGTCGACGGCGCGTTGTATTCCACGTGCGCCTCAAAGAGGTGTCAGCACCAACTGGTGGGGTCCGCAAGGGCCGATGCCTGCCAGGGGTGCGGGTTGTTCGAAAGAGATACCGCGGGCCCTGGCACACGGGCAACTGAGGTAACACGGGTGGGTTTTAGTCAGTAAAAGTCTGACAAGCCCTCCCGCTCCGCCCAGAGCGGGAGAAGTTATTTGATGATTTCCCACCCAAAAAAAAAACCCAAAATAATAATGTTATCGATTTTACTCACCTTCAAACAAATATTATTAGATCATAATATTACACAGGAATATATTTCATTGATGATTTTCTATTACTAATTAGCTTATAAACATAACTGAGTGTCCTTGGAGTTTCTTGCCCGTTCTTCTCCATAGAGATCTACGTTTTGGAATGGGCAACTAGCTTCAACTTTCCAACTGGTCGACTTTTTGACAATTCAAAAGTGCCTGTAAATGGTTTAATTGAAATAAATGCTTTGAGTTTGAGTTTGACTGAACTTTGTCTAGAACTCACAAAATTGTTAGGTTAGATATCTAATTACAAATTGTTACTAGCAATTATCAACCAATCTCTCAAAATCTCAATACGTGTTTATGAAAGCGTAGTTAATCTCGTAGCTATAAATTAACTTGTTTTAATCAACAGGCTTTTATCAATATTAGATAGATAACAAAGAGTAACCTTGATAATAAAGCCTAACAAAGCTCTGAATTTTATCCAAGACAAAGGAAATGGTTCGATTGCGGGCGAGTAAACTACAAGCGTACTATCATCATCTGCTTTGCCTTTTCTCAACTATCTGGCGTCAGCTAGTAGTCTACCTGAATGCAGCTGAATAAGTAATATACATAGATCGACTGCCTATCTGACCTCCACGACCAAGTTACTGGGTAATATTCTCTTGGTAAGACTCGGGCTTCTGACAACCCGTAACGACTGTCAAAGATCCACGAATGGGAACAAAGACCACGGAGTAGTCTTGGTACGTAATTAATAGTAATAGTAATTATTTCCAAACTTCAGTACACATTACATCAATTAGGTCTCGACCCCTGAACTAGGACATTCTGTATGACAGGGGTCGAGGTTTCTCCTGTTACAAGGATCAATATGAGAAGGCTTAGACTATATAAAATGCACTCATAGTTTAAACAATTATTAAAAGATAAATAAAAATTGGATTAAAATAAAAATTAAAACATGCAAATATTTTGAAAATGAAATAAAACAAATATTAAATTTTTAATCATTCTAAAATACATTCAGTTTCTATAGGGGTAGCATGTGTGTGGTGAGATGTGTGATGGGTGTGTGGATGTATATGTGTGAATGTGTGTGTTGCCTGAGTCTGTAGCGGCATCAACTCCACCACATGCAAACTACGCACCACACTGACGTCACGCAAAATCCTGCATCGCGCAAGCAGAGTTTACCGCGCAACTAACTTATATACATTCACAGTCGTACAGTTGCCCACTAAACACAAAACTCGTCTGGTCGGAGGATCCTTACTTTCCCCTTTGAAATTAGGTTAGTAAAAATGTAGACTAATTTACTGACTTACTTAGGCTATTTGAATATACTGTAAATTACTGCCTTACACTATCAACCAAGCTTGTCACTCTTGCAAGAAACGGCTTGCCGGGTAACAGTAACTTGTTAAGAGCGATAGATTCAAACACGACGGATTCATAAAAAAAAACATCACGACTGTTTTCTCCTGAGAGTTAGGCAGAGGTGTAGGTACTTAAAGTTCACCTACATTTCGCCAGTTATGTATAAGTCCAATGTAATAGACGCTGAGCTCATTGCCATGAACTAGCCACAAATCTAGACTACCGGCTGCTACGGAGTAATTAATGATAGAAAAACCCAATATCACTCTGCAAACCTGGGCATCGAACCCTGTACCTCATGCTTAGCAGTAGAGCTTGCTACCACTAGAGCAGCAATACGGATTCGTAGGAGCTAAAGGACCTCAGGGCTACTAATTCGCTACTCGTCTCAAGTGTGAACCGATCTTTTGCCTAAACGAGCCTAGGCGTGGAATCCATACGCTACGTAAAGTTCAAATATTATCTTCAATATTGGGAGCGTAAATAACAAAATATTGGCAGATTTTGTATCGTCTTGTGTTTTTCTTCGTTGTAGGAACGGTAGATTTTTTTTTAAAGATTAAGTGGGAGTGAATAACAAGTGGATAATTTGCGGTAAAATGCGACAAAACTACTAACTTGTTTTGTAAGCAATTCGATTAAAAAAATGATCACTCTAACATATTTATACCATTCTCCTTTTACAAAGGTTGAAAAGCCGTAATAGTTTTATAAAGTGTGTCGACCCAATCACTGGCGAACGGTCAGAAGAAGACTGAACCTGTGGCAAGACAGTGCTTCCTTGTCCAAACCATTCGTTCCACTCGGAAGAGATCTCCCACCTGGACATGAGTTGACCTGGAAGTCTTTGAACAGACTCCGGATCCAAGTTGGCCGAAGGATGAAAAACCTGTTCCGGTACAGATTCAGACGTATTCTTGGCGTGTAAATGTGGTGCTTTTCCACAAACGATGGGACACCTTATATCATATTCTGCGTGTCTAGTCAGCTGCACGTTACAGGAGCTGATGGGCGCAGTGATGGCGTCAAACACGTGGCCGAATTCTGGGCTGAGACCATTTAGATTACCATCGATACACTAAGTAGAAGAATACCTTTTACAGGTTGATTGAAAGTTGACTTGATTGAAGCAATAATATAATCGATACATATTGCTTATGGTAATACTAAGATGTATCGATTATGGTAATGGTTCCAGGTATTAGTACCCAAAACCATTGCTTTGAAACTATTAGTACGAGAATATTACTTACGATAGTAAGCTAGAACATGAATATTAGCTTCGTGTAATACACAAGTAATTACTTAAATACAATGCTCATCATGCACTGTAGAATTAACTAGGTCAGGATTTGCAGTTAATTGAATACTACATTATAAAGTATGCACTCAGTAAATTATTCAACTGAACATTATGAAATCAAAATTCAATAAAACCACATACATGGTCATAACAACCTACTAAGCTACTAATAAACTTCTTAAAATATATTTGTTGGTCCCGGTTATCATTCGTGAATCTTTGACAGTCGTTATGGGTCGTTTGAAGCCCGAAAGTCTGACAACCAGTATTACCAAAGGGTAGCGTATTACCCAGTAACTGGGTTATGGAAGTCAGATAGGCAGTCGCTGCATGTAAAATACTGCTATTCAGCTGCATCCGGTTTGACCGAAAGTTGACCCCAACATAGTTGGAAAAAGGCAAGGCAGATAATGATATGATCGGAAGGTAAATTTACAAAAACCGACTCGGAAGATTCTACGATCTTCGCGAAATTAACTTTCTAAAGCATACTCTCCAATATATATTAATAAAACATAATATAACATCACGCCTTGTTTAAATAACTTCTCCCGCTCTGGGTGGAGCAGGAGGGCGTGTCAGACTTTTACTGACTAAAACCCACCCGTGTTCCCTCAGTTGCCTGTGTGCCAAGGGCCGCGGTATCTCTTTCGAACAACCCGCACAACTGGCAGGCATCCGCCCTTGCGGACCCCACCAGTTGGAACTGACATCTCTTTGAGGCGCGCGTGGAACACAACGGGCCGTCGACCCGGGCTTGGTCCTTACCGGACAGCCAGCTACCCATTACTCGCCATCCGCAAGCCCGCGCCTACGGTGGCCGGGAACCAGCCTGGGTTCCGCGTAGGGTTGGCCAGAGGTCTACCTATGTACACTCATATTTTGCCAATTAAATATTTAAGTCTCATGTAAAAGGGGGCGAGCCTATCGCCATCAACCGGCCACAAATCCAGACTCTGTGCAGCTACTGAGCAATTTCAGATATAAAAACCTAATATTACTTAGCCAGACCTGGGAATCGAACAGGTCCTCATGCTCGGCAGTAGCGCTTGCGATCACTAGCCCAACGAGGCACACACGACGGTGACGCGGCAACATATGATTAGGGGCCATCCATAAATTACGTCACACAAATTTTATGGTGTTTTGACCCCCCTCCCCCGTCCTTGTCACAGGTGGTCACACTTGTGCAACCCCCCGCCCCCTTGTGTGACGTCACATATTTTTCAATTTTATATTAGAAGTATTTAAATTAAAACAGCAGTTTTCCCATTTTTTTATTATTTAAATTAAAAGTACCTAATCAACAAGCGTGCGCTCTCCGATGACTTAAACCTACATAAGCCTTATAAATATAGATCGAACTAGAAACATTTTTATGTTTTTGGTTAACATATAAATTTCGAGTTTTAGTAGCTTAGATTTTGGCATGTGACGTCACAAAGCTTTTGACCCCCCTGTCACATACAATGTCACATTTCGTTAACCCCCTTCCCCCCCCTTAACGTGTGATGTAATTTATAGATGGCCCCTTAAACACCATCGAAACGCTAGTATTCCGCTAGTCAACACTATAAATATGTCATCAAGTCCTCATAATATCCTCAATGTCAATGGTTAATTATAACTCCAAAGTCACTGACAGATTCTGCCACAATTTTCTTAATTACAAACCTACGCACTGCTTGGTTATATGTTCAGATTAATTAAAGTCTCTTAAGTAGTTTCAAAGTTGTTACTATGAAACGGTAAGTCGCGAGCACCCACAGCCACAGTCTATTATAAGCTTTCATCTTAGACTTGATTCAATATAAAGGAAGGTATAGTCCTAAGTAAACACTACTGAATAAAGCAGGTGTATACAGAACTCTTTGATATGGATTTAAAAAAAAGTCTATGGATTCAAAGCTATTGAACTAAATATCACAATAGGAAGGATATGTGACAGCCTAGAGGACCAACGCACAAAAGTTTTTGAGTGTTACGACAAATATTATTTTGCTGTCAACCTGTATCGTTCTCCCTCTTAATACAACAACCATAAGAGTGTAAATCGAATGGTAGAGGGTTTCATACCAGTAATACACTTCGCAGTCATGTGAATGACATGTTCAAAAATGTCTCCGAGATTTTTTTTGACAATACCCGGTAATTGGTGGGTTGGGTACCTGGGCAATGGTTTTGTTAAACTACAATACAGCTGGTCCACAAAGGGATATACGGAACAAGAATATCAAAGTAATTTGCTCATTGAACTTCTGCTGTAATGAATATAGTGGTTTTAAATGGATTTGATTGCGTACCTATTATGTTTTTTTATCGTTATTTATTATATGACTTGTATTTTATAAGGATTTTTAGTTCCTAGAGTAAATAGGGGACGTAATTGGGCATGTACGGTTAATGTAATCGGTTGTTCGGCTATTTGGTGCAGCCGTGAGGTACACCTACTATATTTTTTCTGTTTTTTGTTTTTGTATGAATATTATATGCCTTATAACCTGCATCAGTATTGCGTAACACACTATCAATCAGAATCTGATTCTTTGTTGAACATAATTGCTAATCCATTGCTTCTTATGTTCAAAAATGTATCTGCTCAAAAAGGTAAATAACGCAATGAATGTTATTGAACTGTCAAAATGAAACTCATTCCTACTGTTAGTGTATTACACGATCACCCCGCTGGATTATATAAATTTATTATCTTTCCTTCTTTATTTAAATCTTGGTGAACATGGGTCTAAAACAGGATGTGCAATTCTGAGTTTTGTCTGTTTGAAATTATGATGAAGATAGCATCTAAAAACTTTCAAATATGAATGAAACTGAATCTATAAAGTCTATAATATGATATGAAAATAATTAAATTAATAGTACCTATGCAAAGCAGAGATAAGTAGAAAACAATTCAGACATCAGAATTAAGCATTGAATGATGAATGCACAGTGACCAAAATCACAAAAGAAGTTAAGCTGGATATCCCCAAACCTTAAAAGTACCGTCTGAAAAAACGAACAGGAAAAATGTTGCACTGACCTGTTTTCATTTTCGGACCGGTGCGTCAGCGTCAGCGTGAACATGGAAAAAAAAAGAACCAAGTGTTAGGCAGCAATAGAAAAAGGCACAAAAATAAGAAGGTAGGAAAATTATAAAATATTTAGGGGGCCAAAGCAAGGATGCTTAAACTGTTACCATGAATTAAGCACATAATTTTGGATTGCTTAGCGTAGAAATTTTTCGTCGTTTATAAAAATCAAATCTGCCGTTTCATAGAGCAGCGCGATACCTACGCGATCGAACTGTATGTAACAGCACTTTTTTTCTAATAACCGACGAATAACTTCAAAGCACGGTGGTTCAGAATTATGAACTGAGTCCATGCTGTGCGACGATGGTATCACCCTGTATAATAACTACAGCGTTTTCACAGTTATTTTACCTCTGACAGCAGCGACCCAATAGCAACTTTATTGTTACGATTGTAAAGATCACTGTGATTTTGTCAGTGACGCAAAATCAGAGATGAAATAACTACGATATTATGACAGGACTAAGAACCATTGAGATTTTCTGTGAAATTACTGGCATTTTAACAAAAGGAATTATCTACCTATACCAATAAAAATATTATATAAACCTGTCTGAAAGGCATTAAAGACAATTTTACTATTACTACAAATTACTGTTGAATCGACAGTAGTAAAAGTAAAATTTTCTCCTATCGTGATTAACGGTAAAGAAGCAGTGATAAAGTTTTATTAACGTCAATTATTTTAGGTCTTAAAAGATGTTTTACCTCGGAATATTATGAAAAGGTTGGACGTTCTTATCTATTTTATAACGTTTTATGCTACAAAAATTTGTATTGCCCAGAAATGCAGGCCAAAAATCCCAACGTTACTGCTGATTTAGTTCATGATGTCAATTTGATCACAGCTTGTAATTGGAGAAAATAACGAAAATAAAAACAGCACTATACAGGGTGTCCCAGAAATCAACGTCAAGCCGAAATCGAGCATTAGGCCAAGTCGTAACAGTTATCAGAAAAATATGAAAAAAAATATTGGTCATGTACTTTTCAAATTATATGTATTCAAAAATAAATCTTAAAAACTGACACCCTGTGATGATCTTTCAAGTCCTGTGACTGCAAATATTAACTTTTGCACCTAAAACTAACAAATTACTTTTTTTAAGTAGTGGTACCCTTTGATCAAGGTACCGTCACTATCTATCTCGCTCACTCTTATTAAAGCAGTAAGTCACGTCACATTCATAAAAAAATTTTTTTCCTTAATTATGAAGAAGCAATTAGTAAGTGTCATACCATTTTGGAATCCAGACTAAACGCGCCATCTTTTAATGTTACTTGCCAAAATAGTGTAGTACATTTTTTTTACAGTACAGTCGGTTAAAGTTGAGTAATGTAATTATTTTGCATTCAATGTTGGGCAAAAATCTAACTTTTTATTTGAAACTGAGGCAGTTATATTCTAACTTTTAACTGTGTTTGACAGAAGGGTTATTCATAGTTATACGGTAGAAAAAAAAATGACGAAAAGTTAATATTTGCAGTCACAGGACTTGAAAGATCATCACAGGGTGTCAGTTTTTAAGATTTATTTTTGAATACATATAATTTGAAAAGTACATGACCAAGATTTTTTTTCATATTTTTCTGATAACTGTTACGACTTGGCCTAATGCTCGATTTCGGCTTGACGTTGATTTCTGGGACACCCTGTATACAAAGAACACTGGTTGGGTATTGACGTATCTTTACATCAACAATAATCTAAATGCGAATTTATATGAACGTATAAGAGACCCCTTAACTCGGAGCGAAGCTTTTAGTTACGTCGAAATTCGCAGACCGCAACATCTGGCGTGTACCTCGTACCAGAATACTCGTAGATTGCATTTTGTCTACTTTCGCTAACGAATGTGCAAATCTCACCCTAAAAGCAACCCTCCTCAGAAAACATAAGGCCGCATTTTCTTAAATAATGAATCCTGAAATTTCCGGGCGCTTGCGACGTTTTTGCGACGGAAACACGTTTCAATCTGTTGTCTCCTGTTTCGGTACTATCGAGCTATTCTGTGCAGATGCGGATTGCGGGTAGAAGAGACACAAACTCGATTTCCTTGGGACCAATTTCGTGAAAATGAAAACGCAAAAATGACTATGAGATATAACATAATGGATACCTACAAATGTTCCGGACTCGCGTTTGGGGACCGGTTTTTTCCAAAGATATTACAGTTAGATCAAATTGTGTCTAGGTACTGTCTCATAATCTTTTGTGGGATACAAGATGGGACAGTGATGTTATTAACATTTTCTCCTCGGTGTTCGGTTCATTTTGTGTACAAATGTTGTTTTTGTGTTGATTTTTTTTGGAATATACGCAAATATTGAAACGTCGATGTGAAGGAAATATTTTTAAGACGTTACACTGTAATAGATACAGTCTGTGTGACGTCGTACAAATTAAATTGTCAAGATCATAAATGTGTAAAAATAAAAGTTATAACTGGGTGATGGAGATGAATCACAACAGCTAAACGGTATTTTTCTAAAGATACATATTGTCCTACAGTAATGTACCAAACCTTGGTGCATATACAAGTTATAACTATAGAAACGGAGCAAACGATAAAAATAAGAAATACAATGTTAATATTCCAACTTACACTGCCTAAGAAGAATAAACACAGGTTTTCATATTACTTCACTATAATAGTATTCTTTGTGTTCCTTATAATGTTCGAAGAAGGTAGTTATATTAAACAAAGTTAGCGTAAAAGGATTGTGCGGTAGCGCTAAGAGATCGAATAAAGAAAGTTTTAATATTTTTCCCTTTGTTTCCTCCTTTTCTTTCTCCTCATTTGCAGCACTTTCTGTTTGCATTAAAGTGGATAATTATACCTTTTAGAGCAGTTAGAGTTTATATAATGCTGATAAACGGGTACCTAATATTATCAGTTGTCTTTGGAGCAATGGCAAATTACGGATTGATACAAATCTTTGTGAAATGTTTAATAAAAATGGACTGATTAGACGACAATTTGGATTTCAAGACAAAAGAACGGTGAAGACAGATAAAAACCATCAACAAAAGTTCTGAGTACTGTAGTAGACTCGCACTTAGCAGCAAATCTTGTTCCAATATAATCTCAAGTCATACAATCCGTGCAAAAGCTGCACAACATCTACCTGTCCACCAGAAAGATTATAATAGGAAGGGAGGTACAATTAATAAAAAAGAAACAATCGCCCCTGCATATGATCATACATTTTGAAACAATAACAATGATATCACGCCCATCAATTCGAACGGGACTATGTGATATGTATCTATAGAGCCTCGAGCATCGTATAATAAACCAAACACATTATATCCTATGATTGTTCCGATACGTTATTGTCTCACATCAATAACTACCTCTGTTTACACAGACCCTCTATAGGCAGTTGGTAGAATAGTAAAATCGTATATAGATACGTCAAACTCTAGAGATCATATCGGACGAATTTTATTTTCAAACCAAGTGTTGTAAAGTGAGTTTGAAAGGGATATATGTCAAAACCAATTAAGGCGTCAACCTTTGAAACAACGAATGTTTTCTAACAAAGAACAGTTCCTAAAATCTAGGTTTCAGTTGCTAAGATTCCATTCCGGCCGCAAATGAACTTTGCATTTGAATACTCTACTTCTACACCCATTTGTCGCGCAAACACATGACTGTCGCCCACAGTCTAAACCCTTATCAAAATCTCGGCCGAATGTCTACAATGTGCAGTGGTTCTTATATGCGTAGATACTTCAAATACATCCGCACGCTTGAAGACACTCCAATTTCTTAGTCCTAAGCAAACATGTTCGGCGGTAGTAATTGCTCACAATGTTTACTATCTTTTATTGTGTATCGAAGATCAAATATTGTCTTTGAATGCATCAGCTGTCTTACCTACAGCCGCGATTGTTATTTGAGACGAATTTTCAGAAGTTAATTTAGCGTTGATTTGATTTTTATTTTGTTTGCGTCAAAATTGCGAAGGGATATTTTCCTTTAGATTGCACAAGAATGAAGTTTGGATAGAGAATTGGTGGTGTTGGTTCTTTTTTCATTCATTTAAAATTAATTGATGTTCATAGATGTATCACTAGATTAAATTCCGACAAAATGTTAAAAAAAAATATGGGCAACAACGAATGACCTCGTAAGAAAATAAATTATCTTCACTGTTTCAAATAACAATTCGTTACAAAATACTTGAGAAGTTTAATGCAAAAACATCAGGAATTCATGGACTAGTAAAGTTACAGGCCAGTTTACGGAATTTATAGCGTTTTAACTTAAGACACCATAAACTTGACTTGTACCCACCCAGGACTACGCCCATCAACAATTTGCTTAGTAGCCTTTACGGAATCTGAATAAAAAAATGGCGGTAAGCCGATATGAATGAACGGCACCTACTGTCGGCTCTCTAAAGTTACAACACTACAAAGACATTACCATGTAATTCGAGACACTAAAGGAAACTAAGGCGACAGTCGACTGGGACACTAATAAAAAAACACTTTCAATCGAGCGCAAAAGAAATTCAATATGGCACTGCAACGTGGATTAAATTTTGCACAATCTAAGATGCGATCGGCAGCTGTTGCCAGAAATTTGGCTAACCATTGATGTGATGAGATTCAACGAAAGGGAAGATAAACTTCAACAATTCCCTTGAAGTAATCGAGATAAAGTATCAACGTTGGAGTCAGAAACTTTGATGGATATTACGAGAACAATGAAGAAATCTAAACAATAGATTTAATAGTTCATCAGGATGCCATAGGATAAGCTTCTTTTCAAATATTTAACGAGTCCCTGTTTAATTTTATAGTCTACCAGACTTTGAACATTCTTAAAATAACTACCAAATTATCAAGAGAAAATTGTCCTATAAAATTTCCATTACCGACATCCAACAATGTATGGTGGTGTTCCATGTTTGTCTTAGAAGCCATGGTTTTACGATACCCATAACATCAGTAATTTTCAATAAAATCTCGGTGTCAAAATCGTGCTTATGAAAAAATCTCAGGAGTCCAATCTTACCAAATGACCATAAAAATATAACGATTTTATGCACGCCATGTAAATGGTTTCTAATGTGAGATTGCTGGACATTTTTATTGTTATGATAGCTTGTAAGTTCAAATTACATTTTAGTTTAATGTTTTCTTTTGTTTGTCTTATATTTACTCGTTACAAAATTGATTTTGAAGTGCGAATGCAAGAATCTACTCGAACGTACTCCTCAGACTATGTAAACAACACATAGTATTGACGTAATATAGTTTACTTGCCAACATTGAAGCTTTACCTATATTTGGGGCAGTTACTGTACAAATTCAGTAGACAAATTTTAGTTTGCTTAGCTTCTGTATTTAGTAATTCGAGATTCTCAAGCCACTAAAGGGAAAACATCACAGTGTGTAAATAAAGCGAGTGGCGCGGTTCGACAAACAATCACCCAGCCTTGCGGACGTGTAATCGGATACAAAATGCTCCTTGGTACCACTCAAGAGCTCGCAGACTCAACACACAGTAGCCGCTATCCAAAGGAAATTACATCGAATTACAACATTTCCCCGGTGGGACGATAAAAGTGGACATGCAATCGGAAAGTCAGGACTTTCCTTCGGTCGTTGAAATACAAGAGAAACAAGGTAATCCTTGAATTTTGTATGAGCTTCGGCGAATGATGCGATAGGGTTTAGAAGGAAATAACTTGCTCTATCTACAAAACGTCCTTGCCGCCTTTCTTGTTAATGTTGGCAATGAAATGAACATTAAATTGGTTTTCTTAATAAAGATAAAAATGAAAATACTTATTGTTGATCGTAAAATAATGATTAAAGACGCAGAGCCTACTTTCATTTTTATGAAGCTATAAGATAAAACTATAATAACGTTGCTCGAACCGAATGTAACGTGAGTGGAATTGAATAAAATTTACGATAATGTTATCATTACAAACCATTGGTTGGCAAATCCTTCAAATAAAATCCAAGCTTGGACGGAACGAGCAAATAGTATTAGCCTGGTCCATTGTTCTGACAACTCAGCGATTTTTGATACCTTTCAAATAAGATATCTCAGAAATACCGTAGTCACAAAACGTTCGTTCAGTTGCCTTTTATTATTTCTTTCTGTAAAATTCGCTCTTTACTGCAAAAGCTCTCGCGGTAAGGACATTGAGTAGGTACCTATCTTTTGTCTTGAATATAAGTGTGATTTTTATTCCACCGATGAAAAATTTTCAAGTGACTGTACCGTAAATGATTCAACAGTGTTGCGAATGTTTCTGCACTACTTACTCCGAATCTATCTTTTCTCGGTGCTGAATATGCAATTTTATGGTTATTCGTGTGGATGGCTCGATTCGTGACGTAATCTGAAATGATTGATGGTCGATGTGACTCTTGCAATATCGAGTGAATGACTCTTCAAAGGGATGCCAATTTGCTGAGATAAGACATTTGTCTTTTTCGTAAAATCGGCGCTTGGATTTCTTGGATCAAACAAACTGATTTTTCTGATAAATTGCGTGAGCTTTTATTAACCTCGCGATGTTTTAATGCTGCAAATGTTTCTCACGATATGTTTTTGTAATCTACTAAAAAGGTTACTCCTTTTGATAAATAATAAAAAATCAGTTCAGACTTCGGTGACATATCAGATCTTATCCGAACTAAACCTTCGCACAATGCTCGGTAATAATGGACGCACAAAAAATGATCGGTATCAAAAAGCAAAGGGGACAAAAATATCCACAAAACACACACATGGCAGATCTGGTGACAAAAACTTTACTTGTTTGTGTGCGTTGCTCCACCAAAGGGTTTGGACTTCTAGTTCTTTAGTGAATAGGACCAGCAAAAAACGGTCGCAACATAAAAAGTATTTATTTAAAATGTTTAATAACAGAGCGGCTCGTAAAACTAGCTCTATTTTTCTTGACTATTGTCAATCTGATCTTTAGATGTGATATGGTCCTCGCCTTTCGGGCACTCTCGTTAATGGGGTACCTATGAGGCCGAACCCGCATTGTATGTACACAGGAGATTTCTATACCGGCGACCCTACGTGACAAAACTTTGTCCCTCCCTACATTCAAATTTCTGAAGGAGCAATTGAAATTGGAGATGGTAAAGAGAATTAGAGCGGGGTCTTTTTCGTGCGCCCGTTTTGTTTCATACGCGTTCAAAGCGGGGTTTCTTTTGAATCTCGATCAACCATCGAACTGGAAGTGGGGGAAAGCGTTTATTAGGATTCCCTACGGCCTACCAATCGGCCGGTGCGACATCGCGTAATCTAATAGCTTATTAATGAAGGGGAAGCCTTCGATCGACCCCTATTTTTCTATCCTAGTGAAGTTTAAAATAATGGATGGCATCTCTCTCATTCGTTTTATTTATTGTCGGTTTATTACGCGTATCGCCGTCTTGTTCCTGCAGCCGTACGCATCGCGAAGTGGGAAGGTCGGTGGCGCGGGCGATGGCTCCTCCCACTAAATTTATAATACAATAAATGAGTGAAGCCGCGGCGTGGAACCGGCCGCGGAGATAACACGTAATGTGAGGTTATTGCGTAAAAACAAACGGCAAAAAACTCGTTCGTAAGAGAGATATACGGTTTCGCGTAGTACCTTTATGATCCGAGCTCGAGCTAATATATGAGCGGTAGATTCGCGCTCCATGGATTATATGAGCAATAAAGAGGATAATTTAAAATTACGTTTGCCACAATGTTGCTATTAACCATGATTGTTGAAACGTTGAGCTTAGCGCGTACGCTTTACACAATGTTACATAATATCGCTATACATAGCTTTTCTGTCCTCACTACCTACCCCGAGGTTTTCAGGTTACAAATGATTCAATTTACTTTTATCGCTCGAGAGAAAAAAGACGATAGATGAAAGAAGTTGGGTACATGAGGTGGCTTTTGAATATTACTAACTATAGAATAAAACTTAATTTAGGGATAGTAAATTGAATTTTCAAGCGTCCATAAAATGCGGACCGTTTTAGATTTTAGGGTTAATCTGTTCAATTTGGATGTTATTTTTTTGTGGGTTGTAAGAAAAAGCAGATAATCTTAACACGATTTAGATACGGTAGTGTTCGCTCAAAAGAAGGAAATGACTTTTGCTTTGTATCGGATGGCGTGTAATTACGGATGAGTTTCTTGTTGTTTTGAGTTTTAAACTGATTTCAATTAAATATATAAAAAGGACCACCCCTTTTCAGATTGTCTTTCATTAAATTAATTGCTTACCGCAGGCACATCCATTATTCATTTTCCAACATAAAAAACAATATGAAGATGAATTCTATATTATCGTGATAGAAACTTATCTACCTATCTTATAATTTTGTTTAAGGCCCTGGTAACTTTAAATATTGTCGTTATGAGCGATAGTAGTTCTTATTGCAATCCGATACGGGTTAAAATCTGTTGTAATAAATTCGAATAATAAATGACCAAGCATTGTCGTAAAAATGCAAATAAAATCGTATAAAATTAGATATTAACTATTTAATAATAAATAATAATCCATCACTGGATGCAGTTTGGCATTTGGAATTTTATGGTATATTTTTAATTATAATTATAATTGTTATTGAAGGGATAAACTGGTTATAAGGATAATTAAGAGGTGACTTTGATGATTTTTTTGATGCATTAAAGTATGTTTAATTACGTTTTGAGTTCCATCACTCTATCCAAAAAAGATTTTTTTTTTTTTATTTCAATATTATTTACGGATAAAGAGATACACTGGTTTAAAAAACCATCTTTTTGAGCGTTTTCAAGAAATCACCGTCTTAAGTATGTGGAATTTTCAAAATATTGATTCAAAGTGATTTAATCAGACAGTTCAAACTTACTAAAAATAAACATCCACGCCTTATTAACTGGAAAATCGCTATGTACCACAGCGGACACTTGCGGTTGATTACTTTGCAATCTTATTGCTTAAGGCATAAGGGTGAAAGTGATCTACCGCTATTCTGTATTATAAGGCATTCGTCAGTACCAGTTCTTATACGTAGGTACATAAATTGCTATACCTAAGTACCTATATGATCTACGAAATGTGCAAGCCTCTATAGTCTGATTCAAAAGTATCTAATAAAAGTGTAAACAAACCCTATTCAGGTTAAATTCTTTATTTATTCAGTCACTAAAAAGAATTAGTAACACATTATCTATATTAACAAGGTTTCAAATTAATATCTCACGACTTTTTCGAATATTTATAGCTTGAATATTATTAGGTTAATAATAAATTGTAGTTGTAAAATCATAGACGAAAATTGAGGCTGTAAAATTAACCTCAATTGTCAAATGAAAACATATTTATGGTAATTTAATCATTTTATTAATTAATCAAATCATTCTCAATTTGTAAGTGGCACTTCAATTTCTGACTCAGTAGCTTCAGCCCTGAATTACGAGTAGTAGGTCGTGAGTTCAAACCTAGGCAGGCGCTTTACTTTGTGTATTTAATTTCATCACCATTGATCTCAAAACGGTGAAGGAAAACTTCGTAAGGAAACCGGCATGTCCTAGAACCAAAAATTCGAAGACATGTGACATCCAACAAACCGCACTTGGCCCGCATGGTAGATGACGGACAAACACAGATGCGAGGCCCCTGCCAACAGTGGGCTGATTGTGTGACTACAAATTCATAGGTACGTTTGTTTATATTTTCATCAGACACGATTGAAACAGACTATACACTTCGTTCTCTAATACCGCTACGAAGAATGCTAGAGCCCAATTACCTTAGACACCAGGTGAATCGCCCCGCTTAGTCACGTAGTAGAACCGTGCCAGGTCTAAAGGCAACTATTGTATACAAATTGATGACAGGTTGCTCCCGTATCAGTTACGAGGATTGTACATCTTATTCTGAGTACTTAGTTGATGGTGCTGTTGCTGGGAAACCAGGCTTTTCGTACCAAAATTGTGCTCCAAATATGGAAAAATAATCAATATCCATTATTGACAGGTCCTTTTAGATCATTATTAATTGCTACTTTGCAAACGAATTAATAGACAAAAGTACTCCAAACTTGGTCGTATTTGCACGTGCAATAAAATACTAATAAATATTGAATATCATTAACACTTTTATCTTTTCCACATTAATCTTATCAAGGAAAACGCCCAGATATTTGCATTGACATATTGGTCATTAACTCCTATTAATAACGAAGAGATAAGCTAATGTCACACATTATTATTTATTTTGAGAACAACGCCTAAAAATCTCAAGATGACATCATACATGCAAATCAATTTCACGCAAAAAATTATTTCGTTGACGCTTTTGGTTCATAATTTTGATAAGAACTGAATTTTATGGATATTTTATGTCCTGTATTAATTATTTCGCTATTGAATAAAAAAAGGTTGTTAATCATGGTTAACGAATTATAATATCTTTTATAATCTTAACTACTTGATATTACAAAGAGAAAAGATTACATTTTTTGTACCTTTCCATGGCCTAAATGGCCACTTTTTATTCCGATGCTCCCACGAGATCGCGACCTATGCAGGGAAAACCGCGGAGCGCAGCTAGTTCATCATCTCTTAGTCATACTATACTGCTAATTATGTTGAGGTTGGCCTCCAGTCTAACCGGATACAGCCGAGTACTAGTATTTTACATGGAGCGACCGCCTTTTTCACCTCCACTACACAGTACACTATTTGGTGGAACAGTACCGTTCCAGCCGGACGTTACCGGTAATGAGTAATACGATACGCCTTGGTAGGACTGGTTGTTAGACTTTCTGCCTTCTGATGACCCTTAACGACTGTCAAAGATCTACGAATGACAACTCGGACCATCGGCTTAGTGATTTCCGAGGCACGTTGAGATATGTAGATTTTATCCACCGACCAACCGTCGTGGCAAGTGTCGGGTGTTTGCACTGCGTAGATCGCCCTGAGGACACGGTGGAGCATAGGGTGGAGGTCATCTTGGGCGTCAGAAATCCCGGGCTGGCCACCGTAGGTGCAGGCTTGCAGGTGGCGAGTAATGGGTAGCTCGCTGTCCGGTAAGGACCAAGCCCGGGTCGACGGCACGTTGTGTTCCACGCGCGCCTCAAGGAGATATCAGCACCAACTGTTGGGGTCCGCAAAGGCCGATGCCTACCAGGGGTGCGGGTTGTTCGACAACTGAGGGAAGACGGGTGGGTTATAGTCAGTAAAAGTCTGACACGCCCTCCTGCTCCACCCAGAGCGGGAGAAGTTATTTGATGATTTCCCACCCACAAAAAAAACCATGGCATGTGTGGCGAATAAGTAGTAAATACTTGACTGATCGATCGACCCATGCGGTTGTTATTACTAAGTTACAAGCCACAGCTAGTAAATAATAGGTACATCCCATGCCGGTTTTGGCTACAATTACTGTTTTTGTTTCTGACGACTATAGTTTACTACTACTAGAGTGTGCTCATAAAGAATTGGTATATGCAATAGAGAGTTGTTGAATGTGTAGTTTGAATAGATCATCAGCATCGACTTGTTCTTATCCCAATTTATTTTTGACTATCCTTTGCCTGCGGCTTCGCCCGCGTGGATATCAGAATTTACTCCACGGGAACGAACTACCGGGATAAAAAGCATCCTATGTGTTAATCCAGGTTTTAAACTATCTGCGTACCAAATTTCATCCAAATCCCTTCCGCCGTTTTTGCGTGAATGAGCGACAAACATGACATAGAAACATACAAACTTTCACATTTTTAATATTAAGTAGGATATAATAGGTATAGCGCAGCGTGTCTTCTTCTTCCATACCTACTTACATCTCTATCAACAGCCATCTCAGAACAAAAACGTCTTTGATGACTGCTGCATGGGTTTTATTACAATTAAAACTTGTACGACATCTGCCTATCAAAAACAAGGTTGTAAAATACGACATGTACTTAAATACGTAACTAATTACAAAAGCCCCTTATCTCGAAGATCGAAATTCGTTGAAGCGCGTCAAGTATAACAAATTTCGAGGCGATGACTCGACGATTACAAGTTCCTAACACTGAGTGACGTCATGAATAATATTACATAGAAATACGTTTTACCCAGCAATACCTCATACATGTGTCCACCACGCCGTAATGGACTTGTCATGTTATGGTAATAACTAACAACCTGATAACGTCGTATATCATTTTATTAGTGTATCTCAGAACCACCAAGAATGTAGGTAGGTATCTTATCCGAAATTTTTGATTAATGTACGGGTGAGCCTGTATTGGAGCAGGCATATCCGTGATGTTTGAGATTACAATGAAATATATTGTGACCGTAACGAGTATGGTGATGTATATTCTTATATTTCTTGTATTTTTATCAATGTGGGACCGGTTCGATATCTGAGTTCTCGGCTACCGTGCTACAACTGTCTTGATTTCGAATGGAGAATCGAAGTAAAAATCCATGTATCGGCTACTAATAGGTTCTTTGCACCATTATGGGAATGGGTGCAAGAACATTAATCATGAACGTAATGGTAAAGTAAAACCGTATGGTCAGCTAAGAAATACGCCACCGTGTTTTATTTGAGAATATCCTGAAGGCGATAGAGTTATATAAGTTGAATAGAAAACATGATCATCACGTCTTACTGCTTCAATGTCCGTTATCAAAAAATAATCAGCTGTACCATAGAAAAGTGAAATACCTGAACCGTCAAAATGTATAGTAAGGATATTTTTTTTTAATAACCGAAGCAGGTTATTCAGAATCATCTACTGGATCCATAGCATCAGGTTGTGTGTCATTGTCCTTGCATAGTCAGCTCAGAATTTGGCCACGAGCATGGCACTTTCTGTAGCGTCCATCAACTCCTGTAGGGTACAGACAACAGGACACACTGGATTAAGTGCTCCATTTTTGAGGATCAGCATCACATTTACATTCTAAGACGAAGTAATTTTTGAATCTCCACATGAGCAGGATTTCTTTGCTTAATCCTACCTGAGTCCGAAGTTTATTTAAAGTCTTTCAGGTAAACCAAGGCAACTCATGTGCGAGATTTTCAGCAGGCGGAATGAATGGGTTTGATAAGGAAGCACTATCTTGCCAAAGCTTCAGCCTTTCATATGAAACTAGGACAAAAATGCTTCTTAAGTATGTTATAGACGCTATTCGCCTGGTGGAAGGCGCTGTTTCAGAAATAAATGCTTGATTGTGCCAAATGTATTATTTAGCGATGCTATTTCTAACAGATTCTATCTGGCTTTAGTAACCTAAGCTTTAGAATCTACTTCGTTGTGCACTTAGTGGCTTTTAATTACTCTTAGACTTGACTTGCCTGTGGAGTTTAACGGATATATGTCTAAAGGTCAGCAAGTCTTCAGAGTCTAAACCAGATGTATGTTTATGTGTAGAAATCCTATAATCTTTCACAACAATTCTTTACTAATACCCTATCCTTATCTCCCGGTGTTAATGACCTGAAATTGTTGTGTTATCACAAAGAACTGGCAATAAATAGGTCAATTTATTGTTTTGACGACTAAAAATGATGTGTCGGTTTTATCGTAATTCGTGCTATGAACTATGTGATGATTCTGATAAAAGTATTTGGTCCCACTACTGATAAAGGTGCTAGATCAAAATAATGTATGTGGTAGTTAGAACAGTACCTACTTTAGTTTTATTATGAGATAAGCTTCGCTGTAATTAATATGTGTCTTGGGACGTGGGCCGTCTAAATGTATGAGATATGTGGAAGATTTAAGGTCTGGGTTTATCTAGTCAAGAAAGTTTATTAGCTTTTGTGTAGTTAGGTAGGTAGAGTATGTACTGTAAAGGTTGGTTGTAGGCCTTACAAACTAGATTTGTAGACGTTTTTCTATTCTGTATTTTCATTCCTCTAAGTACCTGGTACTTTTTGACAGGACTGCACTGTCCTCCCATACCTATTATCACTGTAATTTGAAAACATTGTAAAAACCCAATTATTTTTAAAAGAGTACCTAACCGTGGAGTGTCTTGCCGGTTCTTCTCCATAGGAAACGACAAATTGGAACCGTGCACCTAGCTTCTGACGTTTCATAAGTGCCCATGCAGGCTTATGTGAAATAAAATATTTTGATTTTGTTTTTTTGTTTTTTTTTTTTTGGTTGCTTGCCGAATGCAACCTTTATATAAATGCCGGCAGGCAAGGAAATGGCTTTGTCACATTGGAACTGTCAAGAAGATCTAGAATAAACCCTTCAAAAATAATTGAGAAAAATTTATGGTAGAAAAAACTTTTTAAAAACAAGCTTTTATTTAATTGCCCTAAACAAAATAAAATAAACTTTAAATTAAATCAAACCAATCAATTTAGTAAATGTATTACACAATTTATTTAATGATATATAAAAGCTTGTCGCGAGATTTGCATATTTTATAGAAAACATTTTTTTTCAGAGAATGACTTATAATAAGTATGTCAAGCAAGACTAGTTAGTACACAGGTAAATCTTTGTCCACCCTGACAAACATACATACTTTGTTAGTTAAGTAAAAGCTTGTAATAATAAGATTTGTTTTGGAGATATAAAGTTGTTAACAGGCGCGGAGCTGTAAAGATCCTTACGTGGAATAAACGATATTAGTCATATTTACACTTAAACAAGCGTTTTATTTACTGATACCCGATACCTAAGACCCTTTTGGGTCTTACAGTACCTACTTCTAAAATTAACTTAAGTTCTGTATTTAAATAAAAGACATTAGAATTCCCTGAAAAGATAGGTAGAAACTAGACATGTACTATACCAACATCACACCGCTGACCGCAAGTCCCATATAGGGGAAGTGGCTGTTGCTTTCGGAGTAGATATTAGGGACTGAGAATTAGGTACTAAACGCAAAATCACAATACTTAGCCTATCCTAGAAATAGAACTAAGAACGATAGCTTTGGTCATTGTGCATCCGGCACCGGACTGGACTCTCGCTGCTTCAGTCCTCAATGTAGATAAACTTTACTAAGCATAAATAATGATTCAACTACTTCCCCAGTTTATCCTCCACACGTTTCAAAAAATTCTAGTTTCACTCAATGCCTATACAAAAGCAGCTATTTCAAACCAAAGAGTAACGGTTAAAGAATAAAAAATGACCAACAACCATAAACCTTTCTGATGCAAATATTCGGAAAAAAAAAAATTATTACATGTCCATAAAGTAAAGAGGAACGCACCGAAACCGTTTTGTATTCCGTTTTCGAATATCTGAACGCATAATTTTAGAATATGGAATGAAACTCTACTGAATATAAAGAGTGGGGTACCTGTTTCAATGTTTTCTAAGTGCCTACGCGTTCTGCCTTTGACAAATATGTATTGTAGACATTGTTGAATTACTGAGGAAACACAAAAGACAAAGGAGACACGTAATATGAAAGCCTTAGCTTCTTGGGCTTTTATTATACTGGTATATGAAAGAGTAAAAATTTGTGATCCGGTTGGAATATTAAATCTGGGTGAGCTTGTACTACATTGGCTGTATACAACGTGACTGTGACCAAGAAGCTGTAATATTTTATTTACTTACTGCAATTGAAGAGATTTACGGTTCTACTACAAAAATGTAGATGTTTTTAAACCGATTCTAACGTCATTTGCCGTACAACATTATTCAGTAAAAAAAATTGTAGAGACATCAATAATTTTTCTAAACCTTTTCTTAGACAACTATAATTTACAGTATGAGTGTCAATACTCAAAAAGTCGTTAATCAAAATTATTTTATCATGCAAATGAGCACGATCACCCTCTCGTTAGTGAGTTACTCATGTATGCATGCCTATATTTGAATATATCCATAATAACGTTTGTCGAGCTATATTTTCTCAATATTTTCGCTTTTGTAACATGTCTAAATCGTGATATTTACTGCTCAATAAATCACAAATATAACCAAAACTCGTTTATTGGCAAATTTTGTATATCGAACAAATAATGTGCCAATACAAAGACGTAAACCGATATTACTATTCAATAATTAACGAATTTTACATTTTGTATTGAACATGAAAAATGTATCAATATTTTTAGTTTTTTTCTCGTTCATCGAGGTACAATATGTGCGATAAATTCTTGAAAGCGTCCAATTTAATATTCAGAAAATTGTATTTAGATGATTTATATGAATATCTTCAAATAATTAATATCCATTTTTGCCATTTCAAGCCTATTCAAATTCATAGAGACAAACTAGCTACTTATAGCATAAATCACAGGGACTGATCCGTCACTCACAAACAAAATAAGAAGCTTACCTACGCAAAGTATCAGAAACTAGGTTATATTACAGGTCTATTTTGGAAACTTCGCTTTTACCAAAGATGCTCAACACACGCACGATCAGAATTTTATAAGCGTGGAAGGGAAGATATGGCACAGAATAGACAATTGACAAGGGTAGAGGAGACATAAAGAAACTTTGATGTGAGCTATTGAAGTACAAGAAAATTCGCGACTCGTGATCGGAATTTTGCTTAGTTTGATTTGCGACTGATATCTTTTGAAGATACTCCTCGGAGAATTTATTCAGGCCAGTTGAATTTTGTATCGAAAATTAGTTTTCATGAACTGGACGGTGAGGACAAAGAAATTTTATACGTAATGTAAAAGTTTTGAAAGCAATTTCTGAGTTGGTAAAGATAATAATATTTTTTTTTAATTTCTATCTTACTTCGATGATCACTTAAATTAACATAGTGATTGAAGATCTGTTTTCCATTTCATTCAGATAAATTTTAGTACAAAAGATAAGGCGCATTTTATATGCCAGCAAAAAACTTTATTGTCGCTTTGTATATGGCACACTCAATGAAAGCGGATTTTCGAAGTACTAGTAGGTACTAAATAAAAAATACGTACGCACTCTAGTAACAATTCATACGTTTCGATAACCATAAGCTTACTCATTCATACGCTGCTCGTATCGCAAGATAAATTGCTCTGGCACACAAATAAACGCGTTCCACGAGAGAAAAAGGAACAAAAACCCCACGTAGATATATATACGTAGACATACTATCTACGCATCTTGAAGCATAGACGCTGTAATTTATTATATTCAGTTCGCTCCGATCCATTGACTTTTGTGGCCGACCAGCGACCATCTTTTGTCACCCCGTCAAGAGTTCTAAACGGCCGTGTAATATGAATTAATAAGCACAAAGAATCATTATATTGCGTTTATTTGTCGCCACAAGAGAATTCCTTGAGAGGTTTTAGTTTTATTGTGAGATGTTCGCCGGTCGCCGCTTTTGTATGTGCCCGGAACAAATTTTGGTGTATCGCGTGCGCAAGATCACGCTTGTTGAGGCGTTTGATAGCAAAGAGTATTGGGCAGAGAGTATAGACAAAATCTTTAACAAAGAAATATTTCATCGTCTACGAAAGTTATTGAAGAAAAAAAACTCTTCAAAGAATTGGTATATCATTACGAATTTCATTAAGGTGCTGTACTTCGTGTTATTTAGGTAACTACCATGACATCACATCAATCCAACATTGGGCTTTGTTTCCCCGAAGGGTTGGGCAGACGAGTACCTTTAGTACCTACACCCACATTTCACCAGTTATGTGTAAGTCCCAGTTTATTTAGGTTATTACCATTATTTAAAATTATAATATCCTCTTGAAAAATCATTCAACCGTAACAGGTACCGACCCAATTGCCAAAACTAATATAAACTCGTTTCCAGTCTAAAATCTATTCGGGAAGTTTTGCTTACAGTTTTCCAGTTTCAAACTCAATTAACGTGTTTTGCCTCTCTGAGGACTTAGGCAGAAAATTGGCACCTGCTAGACACGTAGAGTTGTCGAATCTAACGATAATGACTTGGACAGGGAGATGAAAGGGTCGCCGAAGATCGGCAGTGTCCGAACAGATGTAAGTAATGGGCGGAGGTTATCGAACTAGCCCGAATGAGCCCGAAGTTGGGGAAGCACGGGTGTTTGTTTTAAGCTATTTTATTTATAGAAATGAGTTTTGTCAATACACATGATCATTTCTGCCAATATATTTCAGTTCCATATCGCAGTCGATATCGAACTGAAATTTATTAGCGATAGCCAAAAATCTGCTATATCATAGAAAACTGCAATGTCTATGCGGTCAAAATGTACAGAACAGCATATTTTTTTTACCGACGAAATATTTCTACCCAGGTTTGTTCAGAATTACTTAGATACTGAATTCATTGCAAAAGGCTGCGCGTCGATGTCTCCTGCCACCTTGTATGAAATCGTTTTAAAAATTTACTCAGTTCTCTTTAGGTAGCTATAAAAATGATGCAGTTAACGAAGATTTGGATTCAATTTACTTTTTTTTTCTGCCATAACTGGAAGGATTGTGTGGAAATTTGTCAATCTTTGCAATATATGGCTATTCTAAATTGAGGAGTGTTTAACAAAAGTATCGCTTTCATCATCGATGACACAAGAGGCTAATAAACTAACATTTTATGGTGCTATAAATGGAAACCGATAATTTACTAATATACAAGAATTATGCGCATCAACGTGGGCGTTTATTATCTTTGAAATTTTCACAATGTGATGATAGTTCTTATAAAAGTTGCCATTTATAATAATAAATACAAATCTATTGTCTGATAGTTAAAAAGTTATACTCGGTAACGTGAGAAAACCTTTGTCAGAGAGCGTCTTTGCCAGTTATATAACATGTAACGGAAAGGGTATATACATACCAAGGGCACGGCTTCTTTGGATGATATCAAACGATATTGGAAGGGTTTTTTAATCCTATCTGTACATGTTCGGAAGTTATGAGAATTTTTAATACATTGATACCAGAAACCGAACTTATTTAATTGAAATAACACATCACTCGGAAGAGGTTTATCGTGATATTGGCAAGTAACGTGGAAAGTTATTGACCTACGTAGTGCGGTGACACGATTGTTATGATTTGAATTTAAGAAACATATGAAACCGAAAATTTGGTATCAATTCTTAGAGTATGTTATTTTGAGCTGAAACTATGTATTCTATACCAGCTGTTATCTTTAGTGCTTAAGGATGGCAATAGGGTTTCTGTTACACCTTGTATAAATAAAACTAAAGCCACACTCGTGTAGGTACAAACGGTCATAATTACTCTATGAAACTGTGAAACAATATAATTATGCAAACTAGCTTAATTATTATTATCAGCCTATAATGTTCCCACTGCTGGGACACAGGTCTCCTCTCTTTTTGAGAGGCCCAGGGCAGGTTGCTAGATGTCACGTGTCTTTGATTTTTTGGTTCTAGGACATGCCGGTTTCCTCACGATGTTTTCCTTCAACGTTTTAAGAGGAATGATGATGTAATTATTTACACAAAGTGAACGACCACACGACCTACAAGTCGGGGTCGCAACCACGGGGAAAATGATTAATTAACTAGTTTCCGCCCGCGGCTTCGCTCGCGTGGGATTCGGAAATTATCCCGCGGAAACGTACTACCGGGATAAAAAGTATTCTATATGATAGTCTAGGTAATAATCTATCTGTGTGCCAAATTTCATCCAAATCCGTTCAGCCGTTTTTACGTGAAAGAGTAACAAATATCCATCCAACCATCCATACTTACAAACTTTCGCGTTTATAATATTAATAGGATTTTGAAAAGCATTGATACGTATGTATGCATTCAAATAATTTATTGGGACACCCTATCTTAACGATTAAAACGACTCTGTTCCTTTAGCAGTCCAGTACAAGCACAGGTCAGGTTACTAGTTATACGAATCACCACCTTATGTTCAAGCAATGACAAGATTTTTCGCCTAGCACGTTAACTTTGACGGCACAGTCGTAACTGATTTCAGTGCTAAAATAATAACAATTTATAAATAGGAACAGAGTTTAACCTCACCACTTTAATGGCTAGTTAATTCTTCTTGGCTGTAACGTCTTCATTAGAAAAGCGTCGTTATGACGTCATTCTACTAACTGCTCTATACGAAGACTGTTTCGAAGGCTTCAAATAGTGTAATTGTATTTTTGCACTATTACAGGAAACATACAATAATTTCGAATTAGACTGAAATAGAAGCAGCATCACGTATATTTATACCGACACCAAAAAGATTGTATTACGTTATCATTGTGCTATACTGTATTTTATTTTTTGGTACCGACTTCCGAAATTGTAGTGTGACCTTGTAGTGTTTGTTTGGAAGTCGGTTTTATTTTTCACTTTTTCTTTAAAGTAATCTACCCCACACTAATTCGTATACCACTCCTTGCTTTATAAACAACTGTGACAGAAAGTAGGTATTAGAATATCATCAAGATACACGAAGTGGATTAAATACGTGTTATTGAAGCTAACGCAAAAACTACCCAAGCAAAGTTAATGAAATGTGGGATAATATGGGACCTCTCTTAAGGCATACTTTATGCGTTAAAAAAATAGTTTGAAATCAAACCACAATTGCCAAAAATATCGCGGAACATGCATGAGAGGCTTGTGGCTGAGTAATAACTGCCGCACAGGTCGATCGATCAGTTTAAGCTATGCTTGCCGCGGTTGGTCCATGGATGGGTGACCATCTTTACATACCAAGACTCCTCCGTGCCTCGGAAAGTACGTTAAGCCGTTGGCTGTCATTCGTGGATATTTGACAGTCGTTACGGGTCGTCAGAAGCCCGAAAGTCTGACAGCCAGTCTTACCTAGGGGTATCGTGTTACCCAGTAACTGGGTTGTGGAGGTCAAATACTGGTATTCAGCTGCATGCGGTTAGACTGGAAGCCGACCCCAACATAGTTGGGAAGAGGCTAGGCAGATGATGATGATGATTGTGGAACATGCATACAAAAAAAGTCCAGAAGATTTGAGAACCTCAGAGAAAAACTAAACGAAGAGAATAGAATAACTTAATGATGACAGCAGAACAAATAGTAACCACATTGTTGAAAAAAGTATCGGTACTAAAAAAATCTTGTAAAGCGTCTGCTTGGATTTATTAGGAGATTAGGACGGACAATAAAAAGCTAATTTGACAGTAGCACCAGTCACATGTGTGAGGGATAAAAATAAAGTGTTGAAGGGGGATACTTAAAACCACATGTTAGAAGGTTATTTACCGTACTTTATTGTCATGTATGTACGTCACGTCATCGCTTCAGGCGGCTTTTGCCTGAAGATATAATATATGGAAGAAATTAAGGAAAGTTTTAGTGAAGAAAGAAGATTACATTGGTGATTAATGTATATCAAATGAAAGCTTAATAGACATGCCAAGCCATCATGAAGCTGCAATTGAAATTAATCCGAAAATAATACAACAAAAGACAATGATTAATGATGGCATACACTTAAAAAAAACTGGTGATGGAGGTAGTTTTAGAGAAAATAATTTCACATATTATTCAACTTTCCACAAAACTGAAAACTCTGGTAGCTATTTTTATTCCACCTTTCATTATTCTACGCGTACTGAATAACAAAACTGCAAATATAGAACGACGTGAACTTCTACCAAAAAACAATTTTGTAGATGTTGCAACTTTCGACTTGACCCCTGACAATACGAAACTATAACAGTTGTAGTGTGCGTATGTATACCACCTACGTGACAAGGCGTTTATATGGTTCTATATTTGGAACACCTTACTTCGATCGCCGGAGGTCAAGTCGTGCTAATCTTCGCTTACGTAAGCCTCGCATTCATTCCCGTTAAGGAAATTACGATAAAATTGTTTTAATTTTGCCTTCACAAAAATAAAAGAAATGCTTCGTCACAATTTGTGACACGCAACGTATGGCTAAGGCTGACGTTAGTTTCTTTTCCATTTTATAATTTTTTGAAACTAAATTTAGTCCAGCGTTAAAGAAGATGTATTTGGAACAGACTTAAAAATGCTTTGTTACGAAATGTTGCCTTTTTGTACAAATTTAGATAATGGTGATTGATAACATTACTTATTTGTTATACCTACTCAGCGTGCAATAATAAAAAAAAATGTTAAAATAAAAAGTTTACTGCTGTTTGCATTATAAATTGGTGAGAGCTTGAATAAACCAAAAACCAGTTAGTAAGTAAATAATAATGCTGCAGTAGAAACTACAATAATAAATACCACGTATCTAATTTTGCACGAATACTAAGTTATTTTAAGAAATGTTTCTATTAACACGTGGGTGGTTCAATGAAATGTCCACGATCTTCGCTTGAAGAGCATAAGTTATTTTAGACTCATTTTAACTACTCATTAATCACTTGTAAGTCGCTATAGAGCGAGGAATTAGAAAGAACGGGTACATTTTATGAAAGCTTAGTAAACAAAGATTCTATTTCTACCGTAACATTATGGTTTAGTCCAATATCCTGCTATAAATAGAAAGACCACAGTTTTTTTATTGTTGACATATGTTTGGTGTAGACAGAACGAGGTGAATTCAAAGAAACGAACATTCCATGACCTCTTTACAAGGCTTCTATTTCCAAATTCAACCAAACAACTTTGGAATAAGTTGAAGAATTACGGAGGCATTGCAATGAAGAGTGACCCTACTTATAAGTAATAGTAATAAAGTTTTAAAGACATAAAAAGGTGTGACAGTCAATTGAAGCCCTGATTCCTGAGCTAGGTGGTACCGATGTTACAGGAGTCAGTGTCTTCACCCGTTTGTGGAACATTAACAATTTAGGTGATAAAAAAAGAAACAAAAAATTACATTAATAGAATTTAGTGCATGCCTGCTCTTGTGTGGGTTTGTGTATGTGTGCGTTTTTGGTGTTTATGCATGAGTGTGTTGTATTATGTATGTGTGTTAGTATATGTGTGTTTGTGTGTTTCTGAGTGACTGTGATTGGTGGTTGTACTTTGTGCTATATGAAAGACTTCGTTTGCGTACATTACTATTTAGTTGTTACGAGTATTGTTCTTTAACTATGTTTTCCGTCTGTGAGTAATCCAGTGTTTTAAGTTCCTTTTTTTGTAAGTGGGTTGAATTTGGTAGTTTAATTTAATTTATTATAAATATAAGTAGCTAGGTGCAGGCGTTGCCGTGGAGCGGATGCGGTCTTACATTTGACTGTGTGACATACATAAGTAACAAGATTACACAGTAATCAACCACGAAACGCTTTTAGACGTAGTTAGTATTGATAAGAATAAATTTTGGAACAGTATCGATCTGCCAATTAACTGAGGTAGTAGGCTTGTTAGACCCCCAACTAGTCTCGCTAAGCTGTCCCTACGGTTTTTGTGGAACCGACCGTCAAGATAAACTCACAAATTATAAGTACCTTCATAAATATTCTTAAGTAGCCAAAATATAAGCTGATTGCTGTTGTGCCTAATTAAAAGTTATGGTCTTCGTGTTTTTGTATGGTCTAGAAATTAAAAATTAGCATTTAAATGAGATTATGCTTGGAACAGTGGCTCGTTTTATCTCTGTTCTGATGGGCTCCAAGGTTTCGTCTCATGTGATTACCAGATTCTGTCGTTTAAATAGTTTAAAAAACACGCTTTAACAAACTAAGCTAAAAAAGTAGAAAATAATTTTATTCAATTAAAAAGCGTGGGGTGTTTTTTGAGGTATTTTTATAATCAATTAATGACAAGCACCCACGCTTTTTAATTCAATTAAATTGTTTTCTACTTTTTTAGTTTAGTTTTTAAAGCATGTTTTTTAGTTTTTTAAACTATTATTTATTTTATATTTTTTAGTTCTGCTAACTACAAAAGCGTGTTATTTTCCTTTATTTTTTTTTATTTTTCTCTATTATTTTTTTTAAATTATTGAATTGTCATCGGTCCTCGATAAGTTTACAAAGTTTAAATGAAATCTGACCGTTTAAAGTGGGTCAAAATCGCGCCCTAAGGAGTCGGTTACAAACATACAAACCTACAAGTGAAGCTAATATAAAGCGTGTAAAAATACAATTTATTATCCTTAAAATCCACTCGACAATATTGTAGAGTTCCCATTAGTTAAAGAATTTTCGAAATAGGATTTATTGTTCCGTAGATTACCCTCTACATATAAACGCACAAATTTGACCTCTTTTTGTCATTAGACATAGACTACGGATACAAAACTCGGAGGTTACAAAAAGGAGGATGATCATGGTCGCTAGGTAACTGAAAATTTCTCACACTTTGTATTTATTACTGTTGGTACTACCAAAAACCCCTTTTCCATCAAGCAATACAATTTATAATATAATTTTTCTCATCGCGTTACGAATTTGTTTTATTACGGGCAGTGTATCCGCGAGAATTGCCGGTAGGTAGGTACTTATTATTTTATGGACCCTTGATTTTCATTAGCAGTACAAAAACAAGTTTTTAATGTACATGCTCGGTAATATTCTACTAAAACGAACATATCTAACGTATTAACATTTATATGGAAATATAATTTCGGAATCGTGATAGTATAATTGAATGCTGATTAAGTCTATTGCTTGTTTTACGATATCAGCTTCCGTACGACGAGAAAAACAATTTACATCATTATCGTGTCCACTAGTAATGTGAAAACACCAATCAAAGCATGGAGATTTACGAACGCATTCCAATCAAACTAACGAACCGAGATTTAATTTAAAAAACGTATGGTCCAAACATGACGTTAACCAAATGAAATTTACGACACCGCTAAAACAGAGAACCCGGTAAAAATTTAACTCATTTCTAATAAGAAAATTATGTAAAACGATCCTATTATAATTAATAATTCAGTTCGAAACGAGGAATACATTAACGATATCTAAACGAGTGATGATGTTTCGTTTTTTCAACAAACTAATATATTCAAGTTGGGAACTTAAAAAGTAATGTTGATTGGAACAACAATTAATGTATGTCCTAACTAATTTCGGGTATAATAATGAAGTTGAATGTTTAATCGTAAAGGTTTGAGTACAGCAACAAATGAGCTATATTTTTTTTAATAAATCGTGATAGAACGTGGATGTGACAGCAAATTTATAAAATTGGTCACAAGATTAATGGACTGAGAGTGACATAATAAAATGTTGGTTTTACTTGATCTCGATGAATTATGTATGGAGGTACTACGGAATACTGAAACCGAAATCCAACGTAGACGATAGATTTATGTCGGATGTATTGTATCACTTGTATTTTCATTCATATCTCCTTGGAGAACACTTCGTATTTTGTTCTCTTATTCACTGGTGTGGCATAGCGGTGTGTGTTTTTTTCAAATGGACCTTTTTGCAATTAAATCATTTGTAGCTGCGATTACCGTATCGTTGAAATGACGTTTCTAAGTAATTACTTTAAATCCGGGAGTGAAATGAAACAATCAAAATTAACTGTTAACGTTTCGCACACATTCAGATTTTGTATCACAAAGTTAATTCTAAGGGTGATAAACATCTGATTTACGACTTAATTACGGGACTCCTTTTAATGAAAACGTAAATTCAAAATTTTATGTTGAACAATATTATGTACGATTCCTTTTGTTTAGGGCTAAAAGGGTTCATCACATTGTTTGTGAAAAATATTGCTTCAACACATTGACTTATTTTCGCTGAGCATTAACATTGTAAAAAAAGGCAGTGAAAAATTTAAAAATATAACTTCTTTTTTACTCGCTAACAAAGTCGAGAAGGAAAGTGGTTTATTACAAAAAATCCCGTCAAAAGCTCCCTGGCGGTCGCCATCTTGGATCACCGACCGTTATGCGCGCGCGCATTTGTTTGCGTCCAGGTGTAGCGCTGACAAAACAATCGGCTCTCGAGCGAGAAAGGGGCGGAGGGGCCATTCATACATTTTTATAAAATTCACCAAAGTAAAAAGCGAAACTTATAAAAAAAAGTCGAATGCTCAACCAGAGGTGGCGTCGAATCGATAGCTGGGTAATATTTCATAATATTAACTACTTAGGGATGTGAAGAATGGGTGGGGTTACAAAAATTATAATTGATTGGGCCTATTGAATTGGCTTCTTTATTTTGATCCTCCCTCTTATAAAATTTTACAACAATATCTTTAGGTTCATATTATTAGAAAACGTATGGTCTGCCAAGTGCTTAAAATAAATCACACGCAAGATTTTTTACATCGCTATCTCATAATTTACTAAGCCATAGTCATTTATGGAGATCATTAACATATTAAGTGTTTTGAAGGCGTTCGATAGAGCTCTAACTTTTACGTAAAATATTAAAAAGAATATAAATTAAGTTCCTTGTATCGTCCAAGTAAGTGTGTACCAGTCAACCAGTGATGTAGGGTCCATAATTTTAAAGAGAAAACCGACGATATGATAGTACGCAAAAAAATTGCAGCCACCTATCATAATACCGCGCCACTGGATACTTATTGTTATATGTTTTCATAAGTCTTGAGCACCGCCTTGTCGGGTCGAAGATCTTAACGCATCGTCACACTTGAAAGCAAATAATTAGGTGTATATTCTACAATTTGCCAAAGATCTCCATTGTGTTCTTTGTCCTATAAGTGGATTCTGTTAGCTACAAAGGGCCAGCCGCATGACACCGCTACCTCGAAACTTTGTACGTGTGTGTATAATGTTATTATTTGGAGCCGCATCTGTCATACAAAGGCCGTTGCGTCCGTAATTTTACAGTTTAATCAGCGTTAAATGCTCACAGAGTTACCGCATTTCGAAAGAAGAAAAAAATATATGAAAGACTCCGCAGTCGCGGGGACCGTGCGTTAAAGAATTTCGAGTCCATAAATCATTGGGGATGTCGATGACGTTGGCAATAAAATAAAACGTCTGCAATAACTATTCATGAAGCTTAGGGGTAGCCACAAAATATAAGAAAGAGTAACATAAAACTGTGAGTGGAAGATAGATGAAAACTTTGAAATAATGAACCGCCAATAAAAATTGTAACACAGAATCACGCTTCGGTTAGTTTATTACTTACAAAATATTTGAAATATAAATGCAGCACGCTTTTCTATGACAGTTCTCTAATTACAGCAGTCACGAAAGATTTTATTGACTTCCAAAGTAAATTCAAACAATTCGCAACATATTAAATAGTTTTTGTGGGAAAATTGACAAATCACTATACCTATTATACAACATTGAGTAACTAGTCTCACAGTATAGTAACACGAATATCATTATACATTTCCGTATATCAAATAAACTGGATTATGGAAGCCAACGGCAATTATAATGATGAATCCAAACACTGAACTTCAAAGGATGTGGAAGATATCACGTAGCTCTTTATAGAAATAATATAATACGACAAAATGAACGTTCATTCAGTAAAATATATGTCATCCATTATGTCTCATTGTGCAGTGACCACTTAGCGTGGAGAGGAACTAATTTATTCAAAGCATACTACGTTCTATCTACTTATTGGACCCCTAGAGGCACTTGTGTCTTTGAGGAAGTGAAGCTATATTGTACGGTGGTTGAAAATAAAAGGATGCACCTAAAATAAAGGTCCAATGGGATTAATTTATGTTATATCCCGATTTGTTTGTGAATGAAAATTTTAATGAATCGGTTCGCACACAAGTTCATAAATTTCAATTGAGGAAAATGAATTACTATAGCTGTTGCTTCCGTAATTCATTATTTATGAGGGAATACCTTTAACATGTTTTTGATTACCTGAATGTAAAAAAACTGTGAAGGACAAGTAACTTTGCGTAGCGTAGCGAACTGATTTCTTTTCATAATTCCTCATTTCCTAACACTAATAGATTTATTATAACTTCTTTATTAGTAAGACGAATCAATTAACGGCTCACTGTGTGGTGGCCAAAACTAATTAGCCAACTTCCCTGGTACGGCTCACAAAAACAGCAGATGCGAGATCGGCGAGTATACAAGCTGCATTATTAGTTGTTCAGTAATGTTTTAGTTTTTTTGTTATTTTGCTAACCACCCGCACCAAAACACCATCTGTGTTCGGCCACGGTTCACTGTAATGAATGATACATACGGACAAAATGATGATACAATATGTTGATGGATAGTATTGTATTGATGATTTGGTGGGTAGTGAGAATATTCTTTAGGGCTCTCTAATCATGAGAGAATCTTCAAAATTTGGATTTTTAGTAGTAACAATGTCGAAGGTGAACAGTAATAGTAGTTATTCATGTTACCGGATAGTTAAGTGAATATATATTAAGGATATGAATACATCTCCAAAACATACTTTTCTAAAATCAAGAAAGAATAAAAACAAAAGCTCAAACGTAACAAAAAGGAACGTTAAACGTGAAAGCAATATGTAAGTACGCTGAGTTTAACTTAATTATAACACTCTTGTCTATAGAACCCGACGTGATTGTATGACTGTATGGGAAGGGAAAGATTTATTGCGATCTTGCCGACTCGGTTAGTAAGTGTTGCCTGACTTTTTGTTTCATTCCCTCCACGCTTAATCACTGGATGATCTCGAGCTAATGTGTTTTCGGTATCGACTGTAGTCGGCTTAATAATTGCATCAAATTTATTTTCTTCTTATTTGTGGCCGGCAAAAACTTAAACATCGACAAAACTGAAGTTTAGTATTCTGTATAAAATTGTAGATGGTTTTTTTACAGCATTTTTTAAAGTAAGTTCTTTAATAATTTATCATTGAAGCACCGCACCTATTACTTACAAAATGAATGGTACTAATTAAAACTAAGATAGCCAGAACTGGTTTTCAAAACATAATATTTATCATGGAAACTATAACAAGACGGTACAAGTTTTTATTTAGAATCTGAACTTGTATTAACTAAGAGCAATAAATTTGTTTTAATTGATTACCGTTAATTCACAAAGAAACAGACCGCCTCCAGTCTTTAATTACATTTATGATGATTACAATCCGTTTAAAACTGTTTTGCTTCGCGTGGCTATCTGAGATAGTAACTTATTTATCTGCTTTCGATATACGGCAACACATTTAATAACATTAAAGAAACATTTATTTGTCCTTTGAAAGCTTAAACAATTTTTCAGGGAATATAAATTAAAACTTCAACAATGCGTCGATTTATGTAAATGTTGTAAATTGGGTTACTTTCGTGTAGCAATATGAGTTTATTGGAAATGAAACATAACACTTAGAGCCTTTTCAAATCCACTAGTTTCGAACGATGTATCGATCTGTACATACAATTACTTGCAATGACTTGTGCAATAGCAAATGATAATGATACACGTAGCGTAAAAGAACGCCCCCAACTAGGTGTTACAAAATTAGTATTAAAACGTTAACAAACCAACTATTTATAACCACAGGAAGCATAAACAATAACACGACACTTTCTAATGAGTAATAAAAATTTGTAAATAGCTGCCATAGTTCATACTAATAAAAACCCTATTCCATAAATTATAAAGCTTGACAAAATGATATTTAATGTCCCTTCATTCTATCACGTGTGAGAGTTACGTCATTACCGAAAAACTCATTTAGGGACAAAACCCCTTAAGGAATCCATCCATAATTTTAAGGGCACGTTTTTTCAACGCTGCTCTATCATCAATCTGTTGGTCTTGAGCACTACTTATTTCCTTGTTATTTCTTTCGTCCTGCTCTTTAGAATCACGCAGAGGGTAACAAATAGAGAATGTATTATCTATTTTGTCTTACCCGTGACAATAATTAATGACTGGATTTAAACGCTTCCTCACGCCCGTGACATTAACATAAATAGAATGATCTTCGTTTGCTCGTTCAGCCCCTTTGATTCCAGTATTTTTAGCTTTGCAGCATCAGGTTTTGTATATTAATTTGTTGGCTGTAGATAGATTGGTGATTTCAGGACTTTGATGTTTTGCGTTATAAGGTGGCTGGTGATTGTCGGCTTATGGGCTTTACAGCGTATTGGACAGTGTTTAATTCGTTAAGTGAGGGCTCTGTTCAGTTTAATAGCTTAAGCTTGGTTATTATCACATAATTACGTCTAGAGTCGGGACTTCTACAGTTTGTTTGATCTCGATCGATCCCTGTATTTTATGGAATGGATCTACAAGTACGTGAGTGCTTAAAATATCTAATCAGAGGAAATGTGCAGTTTCTTTTAGTAAACATTTCTCTGTTTCTCAATTTCTTACAACAGAAAGAAAGAAAAATAGATTTATTTGTCACAAAAACACTTGCATACAAAAAGACGGCAAATTTTACTGTGAAACTCTTAACAAAGGGTTTTCTATTATGAAAATGTATAGTTCTTTGTATTTCATCATTTGAAACTGCTAACTCTGTATAACAAAGACATTCAGATTTATTAACTGTGTCAGATATGATCGTAAAGTTAACGATTAATGGAAATAGCATTGGAAAGGAGGTTGCCAAAGAAACAATAGTGTTTACGAGTTATGAACGACAGGCTGTCTCTGAGTGTAAGTGAATTATAACAATCAGCTGCTCTTTTGTTAGAAGACATCTCTGTTGTACTTATTGTGTATTTTATTGGCTTTTGAAACTTTTGGTTTAATGGAAACTTCATAATTTTCTCCTATATTTTTACGACAGGTAGGTACACTTTCTTTCAGTAAAGATACATAGTCTTAACTACAATCATTTTACGGTATTCGGAGACCATCATAGAGCCTTTTAATTCAGCTTGTGGTGTATTGCAAATTAATGTTTAAATAGGCTAATTGGTGAACATTATATTGGTTATCGCGCTGAGGTTCAATATAGTAATACCTAGTAATGCATGAATTTTCAGAACAATTAGTTCCAAATTAGCTTCCATGAGAGATACAAAACATGCAAGCTACATAACGTTATACGACAAATCAGATTACTAATTCGTAGACAAAACAAACACTGGACTCACCAATAAATTGTATTGTAACAAAACTATTTAGTGTTCGAGAAATTGGCTTCTAATTTCTCGTGCAGAGTCCGTCGCATTGGATTTATTTAAATGAATTTATGGTGCAGCGGTCGCCATTATTGTTAAGTCAGTAATAAGCTCACTCATTTTATTAGTTCGTATCCGATAATTAGTTTTAAATGTATTGGATTGATATTTCCCATGATATTTAAAGCTTTAGTTAAGATAAGTGGATGAAATGCTGAATATCATTTCAGAATTAAATATGGCAATTAACTTATTGTGATTTTTTGGTGATATTTACTTGATCGAAGCAAATTCTAGAATGTAGGTATAATCAGTATTAAGTAACATGATTAACATTAAAAAAATCAGTATTACCTACTGAAAACGTTTTGAGCATTAACAAACTCCTTATATCTTTAAACAAATTAAATTTTAGTTGTCATTTTCGAACGAAACAGATTATTAGTCAATTAATTAAAGGGATTTGCTAATTCATTATTATGATTAACTAAAGTTAGACGTGCTGTTTACGTGAAACAATGTTACAGAGTTAATAAAGGTACGTAACAGTAACATCACATGTAAAACATGCTGCCGACATTCACAGAAACACTAATTAGGGAAACTAGACATCACGGTACACAGATCTTCATCTAGGAGTTCACAATATAACTAACAGGTCTCTCATATTTCACGAGAGACGAGATTGCTCAACGATTGCCCTAACCGTTATTTTAGCATCTGTATACAGGGCTGCTAGCATAAAACACAGGGTATCTAATTAGGATGTAAAGGAACAGTAAATTATTCTAGGAATCGATGGAGTTCGCTGAAAGAAGGAGTCTGTATTAAATTGCTCAACAATTAAAAGCATTGATCTAATTAATGAGGGTGTTCATAAATATTTAAGCCACCAGTTGGCGCCACTTTGACGAGAGGTCTTCCAGTTCGACAATGAACTTAAAATATTTGATATCATTCGTTTCATTCTTTCGTTCACCATTCAGTCAGTAGGCGCATTGAGAGTTTTGACTGGTGCCCGGACCTGACATCTCAGTGCTGCCACCTAGTGAACGTTATTTCAGAACACCCTCATTGGGATGTGTCAGGATTTTTGGACGATGAAACTGATAAAGCTTCTTAGTCGACGCCGACGTCCACACAGACGTAATAATATCGCATCGAGATTTTTCACGCTCTGAATCTTTAACGCAATGCTTAGCGCCGAGAGTTCAAAATACAACAGTGTGTTTTTACAATGCGCTGAGATGCATTCTGTTGGATTCTCAGTGCTCGGTTTAACACCGAGAGTTTTGAGGACACGGTGGAGCATACGGTGGAGGTCTGCCCGGTTTGGGCGGAGCACCACCGTGTCCTTGTGGAGGTGATCGGCAGCGGCGATCTCTCGCGTCGGGCCCTGGTCCAGGCCATGGTTCGGAACGAGAGAGCATGGGTAGCCGTCACCTCCTTTTGCGAAGCAGTAATGCTCGAAAAGAGGGAGGCGGCGCACGTGAGGGAGAGGCAGTATATTTGCTCTCACGGCCCTAGTCGCCGCAGAAGACGCCCTGGGCGTCGGGAATCCCAGGCTGATTCCCGGCCACCGTAGGTGCGGGCTTGCGAGTGGCGAGTAATGGGTAGCTCGCTGTCTGGTAAGGACCAAGCCCAGGTCGACAGCGCGTTGCGTTCCACGCGCGCTTCAAAGACATGTCAGCACAAACTGGTGGGGTCCGCAAGGGCCGATGCCTGCCAGGGGTGCGGGTTATTCGGGAAAGATACCGTGAGCACACAGGCAACTAAAGGAACACGGGTGGGTTTTAGTCAGTAAAAGTCTGATACGACCTCTTGCTCCACTCAGAGCGGGAGAAGTTATCTGATGATTTTACACCAAAAAAATAAACACCGAGAGCTGAAAATCCAGTGCTTCATAAAATTCCGCAGCGATATTTTCACGTCCGTGTGAATGTCGTTTTGACACAATACTTGCTCGCATTTGGAAAACAGAAGAAATATTCCTAATAAATTACTGCAGGATAAACAACCCTATATCAACATGTATGGCTTGGCTAACAGCTTGGATTTACATCGTGGGTCTACGTGATTCTTGTTGATTGTGTAGATAATTTGACTGGTAACATATACATGCGTGGTTTTAAAGTAACGCCCTGGCGCCAAGTGATTGCAGTGATTTTAAAAAAGCTTTCGTTCGTTCGAGAACTGAAGCGCCTATCGAAATGTGCTTGTATTTAATAAAATATTACAATTTTGAACTTGCCATCACAAATACACTATAATATACAATGATTTTGTGATGGCCAGTTCATTGCCATCACAAAAGCATTAGTAAAAAAACCTAGAATTTATCAAAGCAATTGAGGCTATGAAAGAACGAGAAATGCGTTTATTAGCATACATTACAGCATAAACAAACTTAAAACTATAAAAAAATCTGAAAATATCAGTGATAATGTCAGTTGATAATAGAAGGTGTACCACCTGACTCGGATTTTCAGCTGCAATCCACATGTGTAATCTGTCCCGATATATAAAGATAACCAATATCCAAAATCGTGTATTGTTAAAAGCCTATGATAATAATAATCACCAAACGTTCAACATATGTACCTACTGGAGTAGTCATACACTAGCTAGAATCAAAATAAAGCTAAATAAAGAAACGAAAGAAGAATAAAGCTAAAACGATAAATGAAGATATCGTGAAGAAACTATCTGTCTGTTACGCTTTCACGCCTAAGCCGTTCTGCCAGGGGTGCAGGTTGTTCGAAAGAGATACCGTAGCCCCTGGCACACAGGCAACTGAAGGAACACGGGTACCTTAATCAGTAAAAGTCTGACACGCCCTGGAGCTCCACCCAGAGCAGGAGAAGGAGGAAAAAAAAACCGGAATGTCTATTTGAAGACATGTGACATCCAGCAAAGCGCACTGGGCCCACGTGGTGCATAACGGCCCACGCCCCTCACAGAAAAGAGTCTTGTGCCTCAGCAGTGGGAATATTATAAGTTAATTATGCTTGACAGGTTTCGGGTTTGAGGTAGGTATTATACAGGGTGATTGGAAGATGGGTGCAAAGCTTTAAGGTGAAGATAGTATAGACAATTTAGAACCATTTAAGCCATGGTTGTCTTAGACGAAGTCTTACCAATTTTTTTTTTTTAATAAGGTTTAAACGACGTATTGTACAATTTTTTTATTTTTTCTGAGCTTTAAATGTCTGTAAAAAAATGTCTAATGACACAGAAGCCTAAAACATATTTTGCTTGATTGCTTACACATTACTTTAATTAAATAAATAAAAAATGAATTCATTTATCATTCAATTTGGCCATAATTATGCAGTTTACATTAAATTTTGAGAATTTCCGAAAAAAAACTTAAAAATTTGGTTAAAAATATTTGGTAAGACTTCGTCTAAGACAACCATGGCTTAAATGGTTCTAAATTGTCTGTACTATCTTCGCCTTAAAGCTTTGCACCCATCTTCCAATCAACCTGTATAACGATAAAAAAAACAACCGACTTAAAAAAAAAACACTACAAAGTGAAAAATAACTTTAATTTCGGAAGTCGGTGTCTTTGGAGCTGTATTTTGATTTTTTGTCACCGCCTTCCGAAATTAAAGTTATTTTTCACTTTGTAGTGTTTTTTTGGAAGTCGGTTGTTTTTTTTGGAAAAAGTTTTTATTTTTTACTTTTTAGTGGTTCACATGTGCTTACCCCTTCACAGCATACCGGCGTGATGTTATGTTAAGAACTGGTGTAAACAATAGACAGACATGAGATTTCAGCAATCCCAGTCCATTTGCTATCATTTATTGAGGAGTTCCGTTGCCTATCTCAGAAGTTCTTCATCAGATCTTCACCAAATTGAAATGGAACCACTCCAATAAAGTACTCTTCCAAAAAATACCAAAATCCCTCCAAGTGTGCTCATAAAATTTGAAGAGTTCTCTCTATTTCTCCAGGATCCCATCATCAGATCCTGACTTGATGATCATGGGACTACCTGGGAAGTATACCCTTTCAAACAAAAAAAATAAAAAACCACATCGGTCCAGCCATCTTCGAGTAATCGGGGAACATACATAAAAAAAAATAAAAAAAAGGTTCCGACGAATTGAGAACCTCCTCCTTTTTGAAGTCGGTTAAAAAGTACTTAATTATGCAATCACCTTTATCGTCCTGTATCTTACTTATATTTGAATAAATGTTAATTACACGATTTACGCACCTAATTGCACCTACCACTGTGTATCTCTGCATCACCCAAAGGTCGACTGGTAGAAAATGCATGTGGCAAGTAAGCCTGTACATTTCAGTGCGTGAAGTATTTAATAAATAAATAAACCTACTTTAAACTTAAGCATAAACATACTTGAATTTCATGATTAACTCATCTCAAACAAAAAAATCGTGAGTGGTAGGTCCCTACCTACATATAATTTGTAACATTTTTGCATTCAACTTCGTCGTGATTATCTCACGTTCTCGTGTTGTTCACACGTCAGGTCCGAGTAACAGCTACATGTTTTTGTTTTTTTTAACTAAAATACGTGAACTGTGTAAGGCTGTTTACATGCTTCTGAGTTTATTTATGTCTGTTGTTATTATTTATTTTGGTGCAAAAAATTATGTTTCGTGTTTCAGCAAAAGCGTATAAGATAAATAGCTTGTGATTTCAGTAAGAAAGCTAATGATTTCAGTGAAAAAATTGGACATATTTTTTCTATACAACTTTACTAACTTTTAATTGCAATAACTAGCTACCGAGCATGGCTTCGCCCGCGTGGTATGTTTAGAAATAAGTAGCGCAGTTCCTTTCCTAGGTTTCAAAGTATCCCTATACCAAATTTCATCAAAATCGGTCTAGCCGTTTCGGACATTAGCCGAAACAAACAGACGAACAATCAAAAATTTTAAGATTTTTTTTTCGTTTTAAGTAGGTACTGTATATTATTTTATATGCGTTTAGAAAAAAGCTGTTATTTTGGGGCATTCCAAACACACACTTCAATTTTATTTATCTGTATAGATGTATAGACAATGATTGCCTCGTTGTTCTGGTGGCCGCAAGCACTTCTGCTGAACATCAGATCCTGGGTTCAATTCCTAGGTCAGGCAAAGTGTTATTGGGATTTTCTCAGTTGCAACCCAGAGTCCGGATTTATGTCCAGTTGATGGCAATAGGGTCGCCCTTATCACAAGGAAGTTAAACAAAACTGGTGAAGTGGAGGTACACCTTTGCCCAACGCTTCGGGGAACAAGGCGTGATGTTATGTATATGTTACCAGCCAAACCCGATTTCAGGCCAAACTAATGTAACCTAGGCCAAACTGGTTTATTAAGCCGGGGCACGCCGATTAAATGGGTTAGGTTAGGTTAGGTTAGAACTGTGACCAAAAGCGCGCGAGCCGAGCGAGCGAAGCGAGTGGCGCCGCGGTAGCGGCCGGCGAGCATTACTTCCAAAGGCTGTTAACGAAATGGCTAATTAAGCTAGTTGGCTGCGACATATCACGCGTAGGATAAGTCTGTTTGGCCTAGGACAAACTAGTTTGGCCTGAAATTGGGTTTGGCCGGTCACATATACATAATACTAGCCAATTATTGACCCATTGTAAGGCAAAGGCCTATTCGCATCCAGAGAACACACGAGTATTGATCTATGTATATACATACATCTATCGTTGTACTTATTAAAATAACATAAAACAATCACCAATGGCAGCTGCTGTTACTAAAAACAATAATTAATATACATTCTTAAATTAATTACGAAGTCGTTATGCTTATCAATAGTTTTAAACCAATACCAATGAATGACCGGACCTATTTTAAAATGTTAACGATGTTTTACATCCTCTTTCGATTTAATAATCATCTGTAAGTTTTTGGCATGATTAAACCTAATGGCCTAAAGATATGTCGACAAGTAGTAATTAATGCATATTAATGATTAATAAAAATACATAAATATTCTTAGGAAATGGTCTTGTTTTGGCATGATTAAATGGAGCGTGTTTTTATTAAGGTGTTAGGATTTTTTTTATAATTTTGTCAGCTAACTGGTTCGCATAATAGTCAACTCGAACGAAAAAACATCGAGTCGTTACTTTTATATAATATTATAATAAAGTACATTTTGTACGGGATTCAATTTCGAATTTATTTGTGTGCGAATTTAAAATTCCACAAAGTAAAACGTTAAGGAAAAAATCACACTAACTTTATTACATAAAATATAAAACGTGCCAGTTGCCTAACGTATACGTACTTAACGTATAACGTATTTTTGGAATTGTCGATTCGCCCATAAAAAAATTAACTTCGTGCAAGTCGCCAATACACAATATTATATTATTTAAAAGTGTCGATTCCGGGCGAGTTTTTTCGTGCGAGTTTACTAATTAGCCAACTGGTTTGGGTCTATTTTAGTACTAAAACTAGCCTATTTTTTTAGTTCCATCTATTATCTTTAGCAAAAATCCAAGTTTACGTACATGTCAACGCAGAGTAGTGATGTAAGCTTCAGATAGCCTTGCATGTATGTGACATTCAACTTAAAGATGCTTAATCTGTACCATTTTCTATTTAAGATCGGACGGTTGGACTAAGTTTTTTTTAACAAAAAGCTTTCATTAATTATTGTAAAAACTTTGATTTCTTAGACGACAGTTTAAATTATTTTATATACAGACTGTGACTTTTAACAGAGAGCTTGAATTTTTGTAAAAACTGTGATTTGTGATGACTAAATAAAAATAAGTACAAACCATACAAGCACTTTTCTTACCATCAGAACTTTTTTTTTACCGTTGCCCCACACTAAAAATATCTCCTGTATTGTGGGTGCGTTAGCAAAAATTTAAACTTACATACACAAACAGCCTTTTTGCGCTTTCTACAGTCTACACATGTAGGTAAATATATACGGACCGGGCGAGTTAGGACTAGGGATCAGTATGGACGAAGCCGATGTCAATAGACTAGGCTAGGTAACATGGAACTTAAAAACTACACTGTATAATCAGCCTACAAAGGTCTCACTGCTGTGACCAGGCGTCCTAGAACGAAAATTTCGAAGAAATGTGACATTTATCAACCCGCACTGAGTCTGCGTGGTAGATTAGGAACCTATAGGCCACTCCGTCTCGAATATTTATAGGTTGATAATGCGAATCATTTGACAACTACTGTCATTAAATCTTTAATTTCACCATGAGTCTCGCCTACCTATAAACCGTTTGTGCTCATAAAGCTTAGGACTCAAAGTTTAATCATGAATAGACTCGAATTTCAACGTGTGATGGCCTAGTTAGTGAGCTCGCAGCTTTGTATGCTACTCTACACTTCAGAAATCCAATTACTAATTTATGTTAGTTACAAAATGTAGCATCATCATCTGCCTAGCCTTTTTCCATGTTGGGGTAAGCTTCCAGTCTTACCGGATGCAGCAGAATACCAGTATTTTACATGGAGCGACTATCTGACCTCCACAATCAAGTTATTTGGTAATACGATTCCCTTTGGTAAGACTGGTTGTCAGATTTACCTAGGGGTAAGTAACATATTGTACTGACTTATAGTAAGACAAACCATTGCATCCATATACCTGAAATCACTGATGATATCTGTAAAGAGAGAGAAAGAAATCTGGACTTATAAAATACTTAGTTTGGCCAACGGCTCTCCCACGTGGAGGTCAGAAATGATCTCACAGGAACGTATTACCGGGATATCAAGTATCCTATGAGTTAATTCATGTTATAAACTATCTGTGTGCCAAATTTGATCCAAGTCGGTTTTGCCGTTATTGCGTGATTGAGTAACAAACCTCCAATCTATCACATTTATTTATAGTTATCGCATAAAAATTTAGATTATGCCCTTCTCCATATCCCAGGCAATATCTCTGCCAAATTTCATGACGATCAGTGTAGTGGTTTAGGGATGAAAGTGTAACAGACGGACAGATAGAGAGTTACTTTCGCATCTATTTATTACAGATAAATAAAAACTGACTGACTGACTGACTCATCAACGCCCAGCCCAAACCCTTGGACCTAGAAGGCTGAAATTTTGCACAGAGGTCCCTTTATAGTGTAGACAAGGAAACAGGAAGGATTTTTTTGAAAATCAACCAACCAACAACCAATCAACAACAAATCGATAGTAACGATTAAACGAGGAGAAAAATTGTAGGATTAATATTAGGTACTGCCGCGCCATCCACAAGCTATAATGTCGTTATCCAACAAAATCATATTTCGAGTTATGGACAAAAAAGCGCAGAAAAATATGAAATGCATGCTATTTAGTTATGCAACGGATGGTAAAAATTCTAGTAAAATGTAAATTATAAGCTCTTAGTCAGTTTTTAGTTAAGTAATGTTGTTTACCTGCGTTTTAGCGTAGTAAACATATCAAACAAGGCTAGTTACCGGCGTTTGTATTGTTTTTATCTCGGCTTCCATAATTATAGTAGAAAAATACTGCTTAGACAGAAAGATAGATAAATTTTTTCTGATTATGGTGGCATCAAAAAACGAAAATCGACCATATTATTATGCGAGTTAACGGCATTATTGCTTGTGGACGGCAGAATTAGTCTAAAATTGCATGACGGGTGGGGATCAATGCTTATACCTTCTTTGCATGAGAAGAAGCCTGTGCCGTTTAGTGGGACACTAATAGGCTGATATTATTATTATTATCCATTTAAATCAACTCCTTTCTCGTGGTGACTGGTCGTCTTGCTGTCCATGGTTTTGTTATTGTTAATTGTATTAAGTTTTTATTAATTTTAGTCCAGAGGTCCTAGTTTAACTTTTGTTACTTTAAGTTACTTATAGCTATATTTGCATAATGCAGAATTGCATATGTAAGCGGGCATGCCCTTTATGCCTAGAGGCTTTTATTTAGATTGGAAGTTCTGTTTACGTTTTATTTTAATTTTCTATTATTTTTAGTTTTCAATCTTTGATGGTATATTGGCGTGTGCTAGCTGACATATGGCAAATTTTACGTTTTTTTTTTTTGTGTTTCGTAATTTTTATTGCCTATTATTGTATAGAAAAAAGTTCTTCTAACTTAACAGACAGCTGTGCTGCTGGGGAGTTTGTTCCGCTACTTCTTCTTCCCAGCTAAAGCACTAGGAAGTGGTGAAGGGCGGGCGTTTTTGGGGGGACTGTCTTATGTAATTTTATTTTGACGTTCAAAAAGAGCTGACTCTCAGCCTAGTTTGAATAAATGACTTTTGATTTTGATTTTGATTTCATCAATAATGATTCAATCACCACCCAACATACCTAAGCCAGTATCAGATGATCAGAATAAGGGGTCAATTGAGATTCTTTCCATAACTTTCACGTACGACTTCGCTCGTATCTATACGTTGTTTCTGCGAATCAGCAAATGGTCCGAACGATACGTGAGTCTGATTATATCGGGACGATTGGACCGTGAACTGATCTAGATCTTGACCTGGCGATGCTTGGCTTTGTTCGTAAATATTTTTTTTAATGATACTTGCTGATGTAGATTCAATTTGTGTTTCAAAATATCACTTTGCATGTACCTATAAGGTCTTATTAAAATCTTTGGTTTCTACTTGTCACCAAAACCTCGATATTATCGTTTTTATATACATAATATATACTATTCGTTTTATGATTAGTTATACTTCATTTGAAGTAAGATTAGACATTTAACTAAACCTTTTTAACAGTCCGATCAACCGATTTTGACTTCTATTGCTATGGTGGCATGACAAATGGCAGCTGCAGTAAACAGTTGGTATTGTAACTACTTTTTTGCGTTTAATGCCATCCGTATGCCTACGGTATAGAAGTCAGAATCGGTTGAACTGACTGTAAAAAAGGTTTGTTTAAATGTCTTATCATATTTCAAATGGAGTATAGTTTTGACTGTTCCTTTAAACTACATAATAACACATAATAATACACCTGTTTTTCCCGAAATGTTAAGCAGAGAGTGTACTCTAATACACCCACAATATAGGAGTTATGTTTTATGCTCTTTAATTTCCCAGAACTCCACAGTAGAGTATGTAGGGCAGACTGATAAAGATTGTTCGATATTTGCATACTTATCTTAAACCAGTTGAAATATCCGAAAACAGATGTTTACACATGAATATTTACAAACATACAACCATATAAAAGATAAATAACAACCACAACAGTACCTATTGCGTAAAAAAGAAACTTAAAAACCTCTTTTTAGAGTTGGCAATATTATGTATAAACACGAAGACGATTCTTTTATTTATAAGTTTAGATATTTCTTGTTTTCTAGTCTTATAGGCAGTGTTGAAGTAAATTATTAGTTTTATCTCACGAAACTAGGCTAATAAAATATTAACGTGACAAAATGTGGAAGCGTAGCCGATCAGAAGTCTTGTTTCCAGTTAGATACTTTCCATGTTTGCTGTGATTGTAGAAGAAAATTGAAATGGTGGAGATAGTATACCTACATAGTTTTTATTTTGTACTAGCTTCCACCCGCAATTACGTAGGATATTTACGGGGATAAAATTATCCTATAATATGTTAATCCAGGTTATAAATAAACTATTTTTGTGCTAAATTTCATTTACACATTTTCAAATTTATTATATTATTCAAAATCAAAAGTCAAACTAGGCTGAGAGTCAGCACTTTTTGAACGTCAAATTTACATAAGACAGGCCCCCAAAACGCACGCCTTTCACCAATTCCTAGTGCTTTAGCTAAGAATAAGAAGTGGCGCAACAAACTCCGCACGCAACACAGCTGTCTGTTAGGTTAGAAGAACTTGGTGTTATATAATAGTAGGTAAGTAATTAACATTACTAAATACAAAACATAAATTAAAGTATTTTCCAATATGTCAGCTAACACACGTCAATACATATATCAACAAAACAGAAGAAATAAATAATAAAAACAAAACAATACATAATATGCAGGAAAAGTTTTTATCTAGTGCGCAAACAGTAACCATGAATTCAGCATACCATTCTAGAACCCCAGCGTAGAGATTTTTCGTCGGTTATACAACAAAAAATCAGCTGTTCCATACATTTTGACCGCGTAGGTATTGCACTTTTCTATGAAACAGCTGATTTTTTTTGTAAAACCGACGACAAATTTCTTCGCTGGGGGGTCTAGAATGGTATGCTGAATTCATGGTTAAAGTTTACGCACTGAATAAAAACTTTCCTTTATTAGTAGGATAGTTGGATTGCCTACTCAAAGATTAGTTTGTCAATTCAGCCATCAACGGAATTGGCACAGGTTAGTAACTTTATAGAACAAAAATAATTTTACATCACACTCATCAACATAACTTATATTACCTTTTTAAAGAAACTGAATTTTGCGTGCATTAATTTTTTGAATACTTGGATATCCTGGTATGACGTAGTTTAACCCAGGAATTCCTTTTACAATATTATGTACCAACATGATTACTTCACAAGAGCGGTGATGCTCAAAGCAGTGTGTTGATGAATAGGTAACACCGACATAGAAAAATAAGGAAAGGATACATGTTAAGCAAGTTTGCGGTAACTTACCTGGTAATCACGTAGGCAATGAACATAATATTCTCGGTTCGTATGAATATGTTTTACCTCCAAGTTATTAAGATAACACTGTGGTGTAGTGGGTTATATCTTATAAACAAAAATGAATTAAAGCTCTGTTATTCAGTTCCAAAATATTCGAATTGGATAAAAATCACATGAAGCAAGCTTCCTAGAATTGTTTTGTATAATTTATACGATTTTATTAAGCTTGCTTTTAATATAGATGCTACTTGTTTTATCTGGAATCATAATTTTGTTTGAGATATAATTGTTTTATTACAAAAACATCTCAAACAAATTTTTTTCGGGCAATTTTGTTATTACCCCTTAGACAACTAAGGGATAATATCGAAATAGCCTGAAATCAGGACCAACGCGCTCAATATTAAGCGCAGCCCCAAGGGAGGATACACGAAATATACCAATTTGTTTTTCTCATAGCCGCAGGACAAACGCTCCAAAGTCCAATTATTAAATTCTTAGTCGAATATCATGCATCAGAGAATGTCCACCAAACAATAGCGACGTAAGAAATATGAATCATAAGAATTGAGTTGTATACCATACTTATATCAAAAGGCTTTTTCTCGTACATAATTCAGGCGGGCACTTCATTATTAATTAATAAAAACATATTTATGAATTATTTATTACACAGACCGATCTCGGAGAGAATTCTACGCATTGTTGTAATTTAATTTATTGATCTCTTTCGACGTCATAAATACTTTTAATTTTAGAACAAGCTTTAAAATTAAATTATAGACCTATTTTAAAGTAACGATGCAAAAATATAGATTTTGATCAGATTCATGTTAATTTATTTCATAATGTGGCGAAATTAGATTAAGAACATGACTGTAATAATAACAATTAATAATCATAGTGTTATCTCGACCTCTGATGCTCATATTTTATTAAAGACTCGTTATTATAATAATGCTAATCACATCGCATGTAATAACTTGACAACCAAATTCGATACAATAATGAATGTAAATCGGCTCAAATGTCGAATTTAAGCCAATTTACATAATAGGAGGTGAAACATTTGAATTATTTAAATAATTAAATATTCGTTTTATTATAATCCAATTTGAATATTTCGTCCTGGAGCAAATATTATGAATAAAATATCTATGGTATTTTGTGAATGATTTTTTTAAGACTTTTGCATTCCAATTGACTGATTCCGTTCATGGAACTTTATGAAAAAGAGCCGATATATTGCAAAATTCTCTAGGTGCTCGTAATAATACCCACACGAGTCTATCGATCTGGTTATGCTTCGCTTGCCGCGGTCGGTCCGTAGATGGGTGACCATCTTTTGAACACCGATACCCTTTAATGCCTCGGACAGCACGTTAAGCTTTCGGTCTCGGCTGTCATTCGTGGATCTTTGACAGTCGTTACGGGTAGTCAGAAGTCAGAAAGGCTGAGAACCAGTTTAACCAAGGAGCTAGTACGGAAGTAATGACATTTTTTGAACGCAATAAAATTATTGTTCAAGGTATTTGACCACTCCTGTGTAGTGCCGGGCGTAAAAGAATAGCACTATCCCATTTCTTCCAGTGGGTGTCGTAGAAGGCAACTAAAGCATTACTAGAGAATGGCCAGCAGCGTTCTCTATGCATTTTACCACCATACTGCGATCGCCAACCTGCCTGCCAAGCGTGGAGATTATGGCAAAACCCCCCAAAAAATGGAGCCTGGGGGAGGCCTATGTCCAGCAGTGGATGTCTCTCGGCTGAAATGATGATGATGCTGTATTTGACTATAAACAATAATTTTATAATCTTATACACACACGCTCAGCAAAATAAATAGATAAAGGTAGTAACCACAAAGTTCTTATCTCCGACTCTACGCCACACACTCGAACTTTTTCTTATCCGCAACATTGAGTGGAGTAAAGAAGTAGACCACACATGCACTTGCAGTTCCTTGAAAGAAAACAAGCAAAAGTGAAGCAGTTCTTGAATCGAACTGAAAACTTAATTCCATACACTCAGCTGACGCACTATTATAAAGTCGAAGTGACAAACTATCACTCTATACAGATATTCCACAACATTTTTTGCTGGCGTGTGATGGATGATAAATTACACCGCGACTCAGCTTGAATGCAAATCTCTCGAAGTGGGTCACCCTGTAGATATTATTTTTCACATCCAACCACAACTGGAGGACCTTGTCTCAAATGATTGATCTCTTATTGTACCGTGACATTTTTACGATTCAACGTTGTAATAGAAAATTTTTACAACTCTTGGAGTGGTTCTTTGTAGTTTTGAATACTTTGTGCTCGGGCTTACTTATTTCTATTGAATGTTGAACAGTTCCGGTCAATGATGGATGGAATTGTCTGTTTAACTAGTGACAGATCAGTATTCTGAATTGATGCAACATTCTTAGGACAATTTATTGTGATCTTTCTCATTCCATTCAACTACCACAAGTAGATATTTTTTAAGACTGCATATATAACAACTCTCACACAGTTGTTACAACTCTGTGAGAGTTGTTGCAAATGCACGTGTTTTACCACCTACTGATCAAAATATAAAATTCATGTGGATATAAGATTATGGATTCATTTTATTAATAGGGTGTGCCGTTATTTTCCAGATGACGTTCATGTAAGCTGATGACGGCAGTAACCTGTATGTGTTTATCACTATTTACCTTTAATGTAACATCAACGCACCCAGTAATTTAGCTAAAAGGCACTTTACTCGGAAACAACGTATTATTATATTATTTAGAGAATGCAGAAAATCTGAAGGGAAGCCTGAAAAAAGTAAAGAGCGAACTAATAAAGCTCTCAGCGCAATTATTAAAGTTTAACCGCACGGGATCCTGCTTCCCTTGTACCAATCACGCCATTAGTTTACTAAATTGTACGCTATAAAATGCAAAAAACGTCAGATTCCAAGTTTTAAGCTAAAGTTCTGTAATCATCACTGCAGATTCCAAAGTTGTTTTTAATACGTAGCGCCTCAGGCATGCAGTTTCGAAGGTTCGTATTGAAATGTGAAAGAAAGAACCTCAAATAAAAAATTAGCGGCTCTGAATACGTAATTTGACTTTTTGTCTTTGTTAAAGACGTTTTATCATAATGTGGTGTTTTCAAAGCGGTGCAATTTGAAAATTTGAATTACTAATTGCTATTTGGGAGACTATAAAAGAAGACATGTGGACATCTGCATTTTCTGTAAGCAGGTTTACAATTTAAATGATGGGTTAATTTTGTATTTCAAGTGCTTTCATGTTCAATTTAAGGTATAATGTTTAGTGACCGTGTTATTTATTAACATTGAATGCCAAAAAAAAATGGTTTAAATACCTAATTGACCTCATAATAAAGTCATGAATTAAGGACGCACTTCACCAATGAATTCAAGAACGATCAGTGTTAATATTTCATAACAATAATGTCACTTTTGTCTTAAACAGTGGTGGCCCAGTGGTAACGGTTGCGACTTACGAGTTGTAGATAGTAGACTCGAACTTAATTATTTCATCACTTCTTCTCAAAACGGTGAAAAAAAGTATGTGAGGAAACCGGCATGTCCTAGAAACAGAAATTAGAAGATAAGCGAAAACCTACCAACCCACAGAGCTTACTCTCTCTCGAAGAGAGGAGCACTATGTCCCAGCAATGGAACATTACAAGCTTAGTTATGATAGCACTCTAAAACGCAGCTGATTCGAGCTGCTGGAGCGATCTGCTGACAGATCACGTTCAGTTTCATTGGTGAAATTCGGCCTTACTCATTTAAACGATCAGTCAACACAACTGCTAAAATTCTAGTCATGTGCTTTTCAGAATAGTTTATATCCTTAGTGGCCTGTATATGTTTTTTTTTTTTATCTGGCTTTAATGAAATTATTCTAGCATATTGTTAGCTAGTTCACCATCAGTATCAAGTGGGTAACTTGATACTGATGGTGAACTTTTGGAAATGGAAATTTTTAAAGCAACAAAACTGATGAATATCAAACAACTTTATATGTATAACACCTGCATCTTAATTAGAAAAGTAATGGATGGAACTATTCACACCAATGTAACATTTACCAAAAAATGTCAAATCAGTAAACGCAGTCTTCGACGACCCAGCTTACTTGTCCTGCCAAGGACACGTACGAACTATGCTAAAAAGAATATCACCTATGAAGGAGCACAATTTTATAATAATTTACCATCCTACGTAAAAAATGTAAGCTCTTTCAGTGGTTTTAAATCAAAACTATCACATTACATATTGGAAACCAGTCACTAATAATGTTATAGTTAAGTTGAGAATGAAACCGCTGAAGGTGTAACCCAACCAAAATAAACCCAAAATAAATGTTATTACTATTGTATTGTATCAGTGACCGTTACCTAATAAGCTTATTACAATATGTTATCTTGTGTTCTCATGTAAGTGGCTCTTTTGTCTTTTTTGAGAATAAAGTATTTAAACCTAAACCTAACTAGCTTAACCGCATGGGATCCTGCTTCCCTTGTACCAATTACGTCATTAGTTTGCTAAATTGTACGCTATAAAATGCAAAAACTTCGGATTCCAAGTTTCAAGTTAAAGTTCTGTAATCATCACTGCAGCTGCCAAAGTTGTTTATGCTTTTCAGTATAGTTTATATCCTTAGTGGCCTGTATTTGTTTTTATTTTTTTATCTGGTACATATTAAACTATTCTAGCATATTGTTAGCTAGTTCACCATCAGTATCAAGTTACCCATGGGGAATTTTCGAGGCCGCTTGTCTCTATACTTTGAAACTCATCAGTCGAGAACTGTAACTAACTAAACGAACTTCTAATTTTAGTAGCATTATGCTCTGCCGTGTGTCGTCGGCAGAACATCAATCATGATTCACTTGGAATAGATCGAAACTTCTTCAACAAGAAAAAGGTTCTGCCATAGTTTTTATATTGCGTGGAGAGCGATTATTGGGTTTATCTTTTGTTTGATGTAATATCGGCTGATATTCGATTTTGTTTTTTCGACGGCAACTTATTTAATATAAGTTGCCTCCAAGTCTTCTCGTAAAAAGACATGAGGAGGTTCGTTAATAGCAACACAATATGTGCACACTTTTTTATTGGGCATTCATTTTAATAAATGCCCTGTATTTTCGTCCTAATGTTCTTTAGCCCTTCGGCAGTCTGTATAAAATTAAAAATACTTAAGTACGGTAATACTTTGACCTTCGCTTATTTCGACTTCCTATTTAAAACGATACCAACAAAATTTCGCGGGACATTGTTACGGTTACCGGTAAATATTTTGACATCATTAAGGAATTCTACGAGGGTTCCCGACGTTTTCTGTCACAATTACGGAACCCTAATAACGGCTCCGTCCCCTCCTTATGACAGATTCTCAAAATTTGATGATGATGATGACTTATGTAACGCAATCAAGTATAACTTTTGACGGACGTTGCTCGCAGTAGCGTCAGCGTTACAAGAAGGAATTTAGTTCAAAAGATTTATGATAGGAGAAGATTTAAGAATAGTAAACGATATAGGGTATAACTAACGATTAACAGTGAAGCTTTTGGTGTAAATACATGATACCGAATCAAATTCAAGTAAATGATCTCATTTACTTGAATTTGATTAGGCATCATCTACATTATCTAGTCTAGGTGACGAGGCTAAATTAGACAAAGCTATTTCATTTCCGCATATGTTCAGAATACAATTAATCTAGCAGGATATTGGAGTCGGATAGAATTTCGGAAAGAATAATAAAACTTTGTGAATCCACCAAGACAGCCAATGGTGGAGGACATGGAACTTACACGTATCAAACCAGGAATTTAATATGCTGTTATAAACAACATAAAATCAACCTTTTTTTTTTTTTTTTTTTTTTTAACGTGGAGAAATGCTCATGCATACTGCGCTACCACGGGGAGATAGCGCAGTTATGTGGGACTCTAACCCACTAAAACTCCACGGTGTCCTACAGTGCCGCCTATGGCGGGAACACGGGAACGCGAAAGCCATCCGCGAACCCGCCGCGGCTGTCCGTCACCGGACCCTCCTCTCAGGGGAATGACCCCCATCACCGGCGCACCAGAACACACGGCACGCCGGACCACCCCGGGCACCAGACAGCGCATGGGTGCCAAACGACCCCGTGTATGGCACCCTTGGTCCCCCTGCGGCGGGTCAGGATAGTGGCCCCGCCGCCTACCACTTTTCGGCCGCAGGGGATAGGGAGAGCGGCCTACGCAATACCGACACTCCTCCTCCCCTGCGGCCCCACCGCGTCCGCCATCTAACGATGGCAGCTCCGTCCAGACCGCGGAAGGTGAGGAAAGTGGCGATCTCCATACACCACTCCTCTCCCGCCGCGGCCCACTACCCCCAGCACCAGTTGCTATGCCGCCCCGCGGCACCGCAACTGGTTGGCCGCTACGTCGTCGGCTTAGCGGACAAAGCCCTGACGAGCGGCCCCTCCTCGGGTTCCTCTTCGCTTCACCGTGGGTGGGGAAAACCACGGCTACTGAGCCCCCCCGCAACGACAATGCGGGAACCCACCGGGGGGGACATAAAATCAACCTAACCCAACTTAATTCTCCAACGCTACGTGTGTTGATGACGATTAAAGTAATACAGCGTAACATCCAACCCGCCATTACTACGGCACTAATCTGTATGCGTACGCGCAGGTAGCCGGTTCCACATGCAGTCGACGTATGATCGCTGGATATTTATACGATTGATTGTGCAAATACATGTATCAAAGAATGGTGGCGTATTGGGTCTTGACCACAAAAAAAAAGTGAATGGTTGGACATAAAATCTGTCCTAAGTTTTATAGTAATGTCACTGTTTGAAGTATGAATGGAATCCACAACAATTTTGTGGAAAAAAAATGTGTAGTATATTATGAATAAAAATCTACATTTATTAATGTTGGTATAAACGAATTAGTAACTTTTACTGTATCATTCCATCTTTTTATAAAATGGCATAGTCGATACTATAAATAAACCATTAAGTATAAAGATTGAAAAATTAAAAGTTCAATTGAAAAAAGATGATGATTAAACTCTCACTTGTCACATCAGTAGACAATAGAGCCGCCAAAACGTAGTCGTAGATACGAAAGATTGAAAACACCATTGTACTCTCGAAAATTACAGACGCAACTAGCCAGAAGCACCCGGATCAACAACCGTAAGCAATAATCATTACTCTCGACTCATCAGCCTTGAAAGATGCTTTATTGTCTCGATTCGGCTTGTTGTCGACTTGTTACGACTACAAAATAAAAATAAAAAGATATCATCAAACTTGTATTATAAAACCTCACGCAATCGCCGCGCGCGCACTGGAAAAAAGTTGAAATAATTTCTGTTTGAAATTTGAATCGAATCACATTGGTAGGAAAGAGTATGACGGTTTTGTATGAAACAAAATATAGACAAATTTTGAATTCCATCGCAGTGATTAAGTAAAATCTAAAATTAGTAGTGTTTAATTCAATTAAACGCATCGTAAAAAGAAATTAAGCTCCAATGTTAACAGCAACCGACAGACGATACTGGAAAGCTCGCTGGCAATGTTAATGTATCCTGTAGTGTCTCTAACTAAGTAAGCCAGTGAAGAAACGATATACGCAAGTTTGTATTTTACCTCTACATTATGTGCGAGTATACTCCAACCTTTGTTCACATATCTGATTACATTACATGGATTCTTGCAAGTTCCTCGTTCCTGCGGCCTATAGATTTATATATCTACGCAGACCCGCTTGCTACTATCATCTAAGAATGTTTTTGAACAAATCGCGAGAGTTCTAACAGAATAAACTTTATCCACACGAAACTGTTATTTCTTTATTGTTATGGCAATCTAAATCCCTGTTTGTAGACAAAGCGAATACAAGATAAAGTCCATAGAAAGTATATTTGCCAGTAAAGCGGCAATAACTTTTTAGGACTATACCATGAAAGTAACTTTTACGATTGTTAAGAATTAATATCTGAAAAATGGTTTTGGACCCTCATATCTTACCGATAAAGTTCGAGTATCGCGGGAAATTGCTGCCGATATTCTTTGTAACATGGTATTCCAATTTTGCACTTCAGCTAAAAAAAACTCCAATGTATTTTTCTTTATTACGCTGCCGGATCTTTTTCACTCGGATATCTTTAAGGCTCAGCCGGTAATTAGATATTTTCTTACAAAGCCGGCTGGTTAAAGGGTGTTTTGAAGATAAACGGTTTAGGGAGATATTTTTACGCTGCCGTGAAATCTTATCGTTTCTTGGTTTCGAATACAATCTCTACTTTAGCATCTACGTTTAGTAAAGGTAACCTTTATATTTCCTCCGAGCCAAAATCAAATCAAGTTGCGTATTCTGGGAAAATTACATCACATAAGAAATGCAATGACAACTCCTTTCATATCAGCAGCGCGTGTAATATCTCATAACATATTCGGGGCGGTTGCGATATATAAAAACATCTATTTCTCTCGCCCCAAATAGGGATATCCAATTGGACCTAATGTTTTTATCACATAAATATGAAAAGTGGATACCTTACGTAAGCAGTATTTTTATATTTAGGTCTACGTGTTCACGTACCGAGTGGCGTAGATATAAAAAAGAGATTGTTTTTTATACACGTGGTATATACTTTAGGGTCGGATATGTAACATTTTTATGAACTTTTGGATACGTGTATCAGTTATTATTACAGAAAATCATATTTTTTGTTGGTACCTATGAACGTTTACTGGGAGTGCGAATGATGAGGGCTTCCAAAAAGGATACGCTGATTTTTTTTCAGTGTCTGAAGTAGGTAACTTAAAATATTTATATGATAAACGGATACAATCCGCTTCGCGATCATCATCCGCTTGGCCTTTTCTCAACTATGTTGGGGTTGGCTTCCAGTCTAACCAGATGCAGCTGAATACCAGTATTTTAAATGGAGCGACTACCCATCTGACCCCCACAACCCAGTAATTGGGTAATAAGATACCCCGTGGTAAGACTGGTTGTCACTTTCGGGATTCTGACGACCCGTAACGACTGTCGAAGATCCACGAATGACAGTGGATAAAACCTTTTTTTTTTTTTGGGTGGAAATTCATCAAATAACTTCTCCCGCTCTGGGTGGAGCGGGAGGACCTGTCAGACTTTTACTGACTAAAACCCACCCGTGTTCCCTCAGTTGCCTGTGTGCCAGGGGCCGCGGTATCTCTTTCGAACAACCCGCACCCCTGGCAGGCATCGGCCCTTGCGGACCCCCCCATTTGGTGCTGACATCTCTTTGAGGCGCGCGTGGAACACAACGCGCCGTCGTCGACCCGGGCTTGGTCCTTACCGGACAGCGAGCTACCCATTACTCGCCGTCCGCAAGCCCGCGCCTACGGTGGCCGGGAATCAGCCTGGGATTCCCGACGCCCAGGGCGTCTCCCGCGGCGACTACGGCCGTGAGGGCGCATATACTGCCTCTCCCTCACGTGCGCCGCCTCAAAACCTTACCTTTGCTATTATAAAAAATATTAGAGTCAATTATTCTGCGATGGTCCTTCTCTAGTGTAACAGGAAACATACGACAGGCTTTCCAAATACTAGCAACTTTAGAGGATAAAAGAAATGGCCGTGTGCTTGCTGTGAGCGTACTTACAGCCTTTAACAAAGCTACCCTTGGCAAGACGCCAAAACGCTAGAAACTAGTAAATAAAACTCAAAAGAGTTTGGAAAAATTATAAAAAAGTTTTGATTAAACGTATATATTTTCTTCTTTTATTTTTTAATTCAATAACTATGAACCTGTTGAATATAAAATTAATGTTTGCATAAATGTTGGGATTTTCGTCAGAAAATATATTTTACATAATGTGAATGTTAAAAAATAAGTCAATGTTTCGTGTACATACTTACGAAATTTTGCAATGTTCCAAAAAAAAATCGATGCAATTTTTCAATTTCAAACAATGAACGCAATAAATATTTTAAATCTCCGCTCGTTATAAAATCATCTGAATTAACAACCGATACAATGATTGCCCGGAGTTACATAATAGTACTGTAAACAAATTATTATTATTAAAAGAAGTTATTATTGTGAGAACTTTTTTTATGAAACAATCTCAAAGTTCTATACTTAAAACAGAAACAGGTGCCATACCTTACACTTAACCACATTCATAACGAGTTACTCAAAACGAATTCGACTTTTCTCATCATAGCCACAACCGAAATTGTACTCGGCTGAACTCGGCAGCAGAAATAACATCCGAATAAAAGTTCTTTTTGTTATTTTAAGCACCCACCACTGCCGTCTAAAAAGGTCGCCTAATTTGTCGGACGGAATTCGACATTATTTCACTCCACCATTGTTTGTGTTCCGATTACCGCGAGGGTTAAATAGCGCGTTTAAACGTCGACTTTTTCGTAAAACTTCCACGTTGTTTAAGGGGAGTGAAGTCGGGAAGGGTTAAGCTGCTGGCCTTAATCGTAAACTGCTTGCGAGGCTCTTTTGTTTTAGATTTGGAGCATTTTAGAATTCTGTCGGAGATTCCGTAATGGAAAATTTCTTTGGGGTCGTAAAAATAATTGTGCTGATTTGAGAATTAAGGGAATTACCTACTGTTGCGAATGGCTGAGGTTCTTAAGTTTACTTACAAAATGGAGAACTGTATTGCATATATTCTTAGAATCATCTGTAGCATAACGTTACACCACGCCTGTAATAAAACCCACGAAGAGTTAGGCAGAAGTGTAGAATCCTATCGTATACTTGTCCCAAGTAAGTCCAATATAATAGGAGAAGAGCCTATTGGCATCAACCGGACACTACTCCAGATGGCTGCTACAAAGAATTTCCTAATGGCAAAACCCAGTGACACTGACCCCTGACCTGGGAATCGAACCCAGGACCTCCATACTAAATAACAAAAATGTAACGAAAAAATTAAAAAAGGAAAATATATCCTTAAGCACTAAAGATAACAGCTTTTATAGAATAACTATACATAGTTTCAGCTCAAAATAAAATACTCTAACAATCGAGACGAAATTTTCGGTTTCATTATAGCTTAATTTTAAATACTAACATAGTTTTAAGTCGTTCTACTAACAATATGTATGGGTCAAATATGCCTGAAATAAAAAGATTTTATTTTATTTTTTATTTATTATGTTTCTTGAATTCAAATCATAACAAACGTGTCACCGCACTACCTAGGTCAATAACTTACCACGTTACTTGCCAATATCACGATAAATCTCTTCCGAGTGATGTGTTTATTTCAATTTGTAAAGTTCGGTTTCTGGTATCAATGTTTAAAAAAATCTTATAACTTGTGAACATGTAGAGATAGGATTAAAAAACCGTTCCAATATCGTTAGATATCATCCAAAGAAGCCGTGTCCTTGGTATGTATATAGGTACCCTTCCTTTCCGTTACACGTTGTAAAATATAATTAGGTATGTAAGTTGTACAGATAGCCAAAGCCATGGAAGTACGGAGTCTCAACTAAAGAGTCTAAACTAGCTGGTACAGAAATAAACATTTTTCATTTGTATTTGTATTTTGTATGCTGACGAGATAGTCAACTATTTACCTTCCATAAAATTACCAATATCGAATCTCCACATGACTAACGCTTCAGAAATAAATTGAGCAAGAACTAACTGAAAAACATGACTGAGCAAAGGAAAATGCTTCAGCGACTTTCCTTAAGTAAAAACACTCGAAGAATGCTTCATTATACTTGGAGAACAAGTCTCAAGAAATCGTTTTTACTAAACAAGATAATATTTCTTTTGACACTCAATCTATACTTTTACACTCAACTAATAATAGCTTAGTTATATACCTATAAGATCGGGATGACGTGTGATGTAATAAATCTTCTAGCCGACTTGGAAATAAATTCAAGACCAATGATGATAGAAAACTGTTTTTTTTTCTGTTTATGGTAAGTTAAGAAGCCGATGACGGATACATCTTGTATTAATTAGCCACTGGTCCCCACCGCCACCCATATATACATCAGCAATAATAGTCCCCCAGACCGTATATCAGCCATGGCGGGCAATCTCAATGGGGACTAGTTACCGGCGCGGCATATATTACGGGGCACAAGTTTAGTGCGTGTGTAGACAAATTCCAAACTCCGCGCTATTACTAAGAAATTTCTAATGAACCAACCCAATATATATAAGAATATTTTGGCCGAGCTGGGAATCGAACCCAGAACGCTCAGCTGTCGAGCTGGCAACCATAAGACCAGAGTGCTCACAGGTGATCCCAAATAAAAAGCAATATGAAGAAAACGTGGTATGTGCACGTATATTCAGCGGTCAAGATAGAGGACATATTCATGCGAGACTAAGACAATTTATTTGTAGGCGAAACGACTAGTCCAGAAATACATATTAGGCAATTGATACGGACGGACGGTTTGAATTTTACGCACTTAATCGCATGTACTTGCGGTCACCTTTTGTCATAACTTTATCGCATAAAATTCAAAACTGCCACTTGCCTAGTACGTATTTTTGGTATTGTCGATTCACCCACATATAAATTAACTACATGCGAGTCGGATTTAGAAAATAAAATAATATTTTACTTAAAAGTGTTTAGCCGGGAAATTTCGTGCGAATCGACTAATAACCCGAATTATCTACAGCCAATCGCATATCTTGAGTTGTTTAATTTTTACACCTAAATAATTTTTGGTCGAGAAACCAGACCTATATATCTACCTCTAATATACAGGGTGATTGGAAGATGGGTGCAAAGCTTTAAGGTGAAGATAGTATAGACAATTTAGAACCATTTAAGCCATGGTTGTCTTAGACGAAGTCTTACCAATTTTTTTTTTAATAAGGTTTAAAAGACGTATTGTACAAATTTTTTATTTTTTCTGAGCTTTAAATGTCTGTAAAAAAATGTCTAATGACACAGAAGCCTAAAACATGTTTTGCTTGATTGCTTACACATTACTTTAATTAAATAAATAAAAAATGAATTCATTTATCATTCAATTTGGCCATAATTATGCAGTTTACATTTTGAGAATTTCCGAAAAAAAACTTAAAAATTTGGTTAAAAATATTTGGTAAGACTTCGTCTAAGACAACCATGGCTTAAATGGTTCTAAATTGTCTGTACTATCTTCGCCTTAAAGCTTTGCACCCATCTTCCAATCACCCTGTATATCTACCTATACTTCTTTGCCAGCATTAATTTAGAAAAAAAAGTTAAAAATAATGAGCAACTTAACATCACAATACAATAAACCAGTATTAAGTAGCCAACATTATGTCTAAAATACCGTCGACTACATATTTAGAACAATGAACTGCTATTAATTTTACCCTAAGTTTCCACTATCAGCGGTTGGACGAGCTCCGGTATATCAACTGCGGTTCCTGAAGCACTACACCGATAAGCACAGAAGCACCACTTTATTAAAAGCTCACGCTCATATAAAACACCAAGTGACATTGTGTCTTAAGTCTTTAAGAACAGGATTGAAATTTGATTGCAGCAGTCTAAAAAGGTCTAGTTCTATACATTGGCTCCCCGCTGCACTGAATGACTTGGTAAACTCAGTGTGTTGGTCTAGTGACTACGACCATCGCTTTACGATATTAAGCAAATTCATGAACGATGTTGAAGTTCATTTTATACATAATCTTAGAGATTTACTACAGTGAATACGTAATATTGTATACGAATACGAAGAAGTTACTCCTTCTGTAGACGGCTGTGCAATTTAAATAAAAATGTATGGATTCATGAGCAGAAAGTAGTAAGGTTTCTTAAATCAAAAAATCAAATGAATTGCAGCCTTTCCAACCAATCTTGTGGCTGCACCAAAATTTTCTTGGCGTGATTCATAGACCAGCACCCTAATTGCGTAACACACGACCAATCATAATCTGTTTCATTTTGACAGTTCAACAATATTCATTGCGTTATTAACGTTGCTGAGCAGACACATTTTTCGAACATTTGAAGGTTTAGCGATTTGTTTCAACATGATACAGATTATGATTGATCATGCGTTACGCAATTAGGCTGCAGGTATTAAAAAAAAAGATATTACCTCAGTGAGATACACACAAACACAGAATTTTTCAGACTTGGTCCACTGATATTTTTTACTGTGGTATACTTCCCGCTCCGCGATTTAATTAACTATCTCATCCTTATAATTAGTGATGACGAAATCTGGGGGCCGATTCTACTAATTTGCAACGTTACACGTTAAATTGTGTTTCCACAACAGTTCGATTTCGATCGCCGTTCGATAGTTACATAAAAAGTCATTCTACTATTTTATAAGCAAAATGGAAACTAAACTTAAAACGAATTGCAACTGAACTGTAGCGGGAACACAGCGGGTAACCCGCGTTACCAACATGCCAAAATAATATGTTTTATTAATACCACAAAGAAAAAAGTTGAATCTAAAAATGTTACTAAACACGAATATGTGGCACTAAAAGTATTTTCTATAATTAAAAGACATAATGATCATAATTTTATCATTAACTTTGTCCTATAGTAAACGTCACGCTCATGTTCGATTTTGTTAGTAGAATAGGTTTTGACATTGTTTCAATCGATCGTTGGCGTAAATAAAACGTAACAGCAGCTGTGTCGCAGCTGGACCGTTGTTCATTTTAGTAGAATGGGAAAACGCTTAAAAGTGGTGATTCGGTTGCGGTTCTATTGCGTTTTTTTAACAAATTTGTTAGTAGAATCGGCCCCCTGAAAGTTTCATACTAGTTTCAGTAAATTGTTTTCTATGTTATAATGGACAAAACGTGTTCAAATGTTATATCCTTTTAAGATAAGAAGATTGAATGTAAATAGAGATAGCTGAAAAATAGGTTTTGTTTGTGTTTGTTTAGCTTAGAAATCTAGTTTGTGATAGTCTGGATTTTTTAGAAGGGGATTATATCATGAGATTTTTTTTGTTGTGTATCTGTCGCCTCATTGGGGTCATTGCCCTGCTGTGGGACAGTGTAGGCTAATAAAAAACAACTTATCAGTGCGTTAATAATAGTTGCATTATTTATACACCACCTCCACTCCACTAAGCAGGCATATGGGTAACGGCCGCGACTATCCTAATCATCATTATCATTTCAGCCGAAAGACGTCCACTGCTGGACATAGGCCTCCCCCAAGCTCCTCCACTTCGACTGGTTTTGTGCTTCCCACATACAGCGGATTCCCGCGGCCTTCACAAGGTCATCGGTCTTGGCCATCGGAGGTCTTCCCACTCTACGTCTCCCGGTACGCGGCCGCCACTCCAGAACCTTTCGGCCCCATCGGCCATCTGTTCTGCGAGCAATGTGCCCTGCCCGCGCGCTGCCACTTAAGTTTGGCAATTCTTCGGGCTATGACGTTTGCCTTGGTTCTCCTGCGGATCTCTTCATTCCTGATTCGATCGCGTAGCGAAACTCCAAGCATATCCCTCTCCATTGGCATTGACTTTAAGCCTTGTGATAAGGCCCATTATGAGCGATCACGTTTCTGTGCCATAGGTCATCACTGGCACCACACACTGGTCAAAGACCTTCGTCTTGAGACACTGCGGTATTTGGGACGAGAAGATATTGCGAAGCCTCCCGAACGCTGCCCAGTTGAGTCGGATTCGAAGATTGACCTCTTTCTCGAAGAGCAGGCAAAATAATTTACACAAAGTATAGACTTTGTGTAAATTATTTTATGACCATTGCTCTCAAAACAGTGAAGGAAAACACCGTGAGGATACCACCACCGTGGGGCGTGTGGTGGATTACGGTTATCACCCAGAGAAGTTCTGTGTCCCAGCTTGCAGCGGTGGAAACATTACAGGCTGAAACACTTCACATACATTCCAGGAAATTGTATTGGTTCTTAAAAAAACATGAAAACAGCCATGCCTGAGCGCACGGTTACGCCTGTCGACGTAACGAATCTACGTCGAATATTTTGTAACAGTGCGGTTAGTGGAATCGCTCAGGTGTGGTTCGGTCAAGTGCCGTTAAAATCAGTGCTCTGAGTGGAATATCTCAAAAATTCGTAACTACAAAAAACAAGAGTTACCTACTACCAAAATTCGCTTTAAAAACTGATACCAATTTACATCACACACAAATAACATTCTCGTACAAACATCGCCAATAACAAAGCCTTTATAAGGTGTGAAGCTTCCTACAGTTTAACAAAGTGCTATCTCGATTCAATGGCTGACTATCAACTCGATTCGAGCTTATCAACAATCGGTCCTCTTAATTGTTGCTCGGCGCATGTTGGGCCTTAATTAATGAAAATACCCACAGACTATCTGAGCGAACATCTTTGATTTTGAATGCAATTATTGTTCTCTTGATAAAGGGACGGTGTTCAACGAGAGGGTGCCAGTAAATTTTAAAGTCGAGTGGGATAGTGTTTATGTTGTAAGACGCAAGTTTTTTAACGTAATTATTTTAACAAAGTGTATAAAAATACTTAAATCTTACGCCCTAAGAGCCATGGTGGTAGTGGCCCAACTTAGAGCTTGTAGGTAGTCAGGTGCATTACTTTGTGTAAAGCATTTCGTCACCACTGCTCTCAAAACGGTGAAGGAAAACATTGCATTGGCCGATCAGCTACACCCTGACATGTTCTGAACACCGTGGTCAGTCTGTCCTGCCTGAATGACCTGACCTTTCTGACTTGGCAATGTTTTTATCACAGCATAATCTCTTCTCGTAATTCGTGCTGATATATACCTAGAGGAAAAGAAAATTTTGTATTTTAACCATTTTAAAATTAATAACATCAATAAAGATATTCAAACGATATGTCTGCAACGAAACTGCCATTACAAGTGTTTCAAAAATATTTTCTTGATCCAACGCCAACGCGTTCCATTCAATTTTCTCTGAAAAATGCACCACTGGGGGTTACTCCTTGCCTTACATGCTGGAGGTAATTTAATATCTTCTCAGGTATAGTTATTTCTTCAGAGATGTTTTCTTACGTCATAACTGTAATGGATAGAATTAGTTTTGTGTTACTGATGCTTTTTGATATAAAATATTGTTCATTTTTTATATTTCGTTCGTGAATTTCATTTGTCATGAAATAATAGTTTAGTTTTCAACAAAAATAAGGTTTTAATTTCAATTCGTTGAGCTGAAATGAAAGTCGCACGTAACTCGACACGAAAACGTCTGACAGATAAAAAAAAGTTTATCAAAATCGGGTATCTACGTCATCTTTTCATACAAATGCGGTGGAGTGAATCCTATCACATATCGAATACACCTGAACAAAAATTAAATTTAAATCCGCTCATACCGCATAAGCCCATTCAAATTATCTAACACGGTTGATCTTTAGTTGCTCACTGAAATGTGTGCTTGCAGCCCTTTATTCTGCGACTGACGCGTAGGGAGAGAACTGAAAAGCTTAAATTTTAATTAATTTTTCACTCCACGGACTTCTTTAATAATACCAGAGGCTTAATTGCCAAAAATATTCTACAGTCCCTTTTAAAATTTGGTGCAGGGAGCCAAAATTAAGACGTGTTTAATTAGGAACGTTGGATCCATTTATTAGTTGTAGACGTTTCGTAATAAGGCGAAGCACATTTGTTTACGATAAAAAATTACATCCATCTACTTTATTGTGTGTTGTTTTGTTAACAATAAATGCGAAGGGTGTGTTGGGGCTTGGAATCATAAGTGTCGCATTGTATAATGCGACACTAGAATATACCTACTTCAAGTGATTTCAAACACGCTTGAAAAGTAGGTAAGACTAAATATTTACCGTTATTTATAACCCTATACAATGTTCATTTAAAAGCTCTTTATTTTTTATCCTCTCACCTACCATGACAGTACACATTACTCAAGCTCTATCAAAATTCAGCCAGGCCCAAACACTCGAACATTATGTTAAAATTATACGAGCTCAAAACATTTTACTTTTTATATCACAACGTTAAATACGTTTATACCCTACACAAAGGTCTTCCAATTCATTTGCTTATCTATTTAAAAGAGCGGGTTGGTCGGGGTACGACACATTCAAAATCAATGGAGCCTAATGTCACAAAATGTCGGCGGGGCTCATCCATCCACCAAACATGTCGGGCAATGAATTGATAAAAAAAAAATGTAAATATGCCTCTCACGTCGCTCGACCAAGCGAGAGTTTTGTAGAGCTACCTCCACAATATATCGTTAATACGAATTCGTCTACCATTTACGTAAAATATTGTTTATCGATGAAGACAGACAGTGGTATTTTATGCGTACTCTGAGCTTGTTTGTATCTCCTATTCACGTATTTGGTGAATATTGACAGTTACTTACACCAATATCGCACAAACGTTGTAGAAAAAGGGACTTTTTCAGCGGTATTTATCTCACTTATCCCGACTTTGTGCTTCAGTATGTAAGTAGCACTTCATTATTGGCTCTTATCCCGGCCTTCGCGACGTTGAGTGGTGAATAATTATCGATACTGTGCTTTAATCTATTGTATCCACAAACAATTCTTTCTTTCTTTTTAGGAATGGAAACTTTCAGTGTTGTTCTGCGTTTGGATAATTAGCCTATAGTGTTTCCACTGCTGGCACACCGGCCTCCTCATTGTGACAGGGAGTGAGCCGTAATCCACCACGCGGACCCAGTAGGCGTTGGTGGATGTCACATGTCTTCGCATTTTTCGGTTCTAGGTCATGCGGTTTCGTCACGATGTTTTCCTTCGTGAGGTCAATAGTCGTCAATAGTGATGAAATAATTTACCAAAAGTTATCCGCCTGTCTGGGTTCGAACCTACGGACTTGTAAGTCGCGGCTGTTATCACTGGGCCACCACTGCTGTTTTACGGTTAGGTAATAACTATTTCTTTGTTTCCTATTGTATTACACATTTTGAAAAACAATTTCGCCATCGTAATTTTTAACCGACTTCAAAAAGGAACTCGTCGGAACCTTTTTTATTTTTTTTATGTATGTTCCCCGATTACTCGAAGATGGCTGGACCGATTTGGATTTTTTTTTTTGTTTGAAAGGGTATACTACCCAGGTGGTCCCATGATCATCAAGTCAGGATCTGATGATGGGATCCTGGAGAAATAGAGAGAACTCTTCAAATTATATAGGCACATGAAGCGATTTTGGTATTTTTTGGAAGAGTACTTTCTCGGTGTGGTCTCATTTCAATTTGGTGAAGATCTGATGGAGAACTTTGGAGATAGGCAACGGAACTCCTCAATAAATGATAGCAAATGGACTAGGGATTGCTGAAATCTCATGTATGTCTATTGCTTACATCAGTTCATAACATAACATCACGCCGGTATGCTGTGAAGGAGTGCACATGAGAACCACTAAAAAGTGAAAAAATAACTTTTTCCAAAAAAACAACAACCGACTTCCAAAAAAACACTACAAAGTGAAAAATTACTTTAATTCCGGAAGGCGGTGACAAAAAATTCAAATACAGCTCCAAAGACACAGACTTCCGAAATTAAAGTAATTTTTCACTTTGTAGTGTTTTTTTGGACATCGGTTGTTTTTTTTTTTGGAAAAAGTTTTATCACAACAAAAACTATTAAAACTAACTGATGAACTCAAATAACTAACGAAAACAATTCGAAAGAACTAACTTTACCCCTAACGGAAAGAAACCCCATACCTTAAATTCAATTCGGAACTCTGAGGCCTTTTCGTAAACAAAATATTATTGGAATTCAAAATCGTATTCCCTTGCCAAATCCGGTAGTAACACTAGTGTTGACAAAATGGCAAACTTTATATTCGGTTACATATCTCTCTATATTTTGGGCATATATAGCTTGCCAAATGGTGTACTTTAATACCGGTCGAGTTGGGTAAAATGGCAACGGTAATTTTGAAGCCTTCATGTCTATAGCGGAAACATAAAGTTGTATCTATATCCAGCATACCACTATTCTGGGCGAAACTCTTTCACCTCGAAAATAACTGTGAGTACATTGAATATGTGAGTATTATTCACCATTTATTTGGTAGTAGCGCCCGTCGAATAGCTTTTTCTTGTTATCTAAATTATCTATTATCTTCTTATGCGAAGGTATTTGGGACTCGAACGGTATTGATAGCCGGGATATGTAGAGGAATCTTCCACATAGGTGTTTTATGTTTGTTTTGATATGATAGGATTTCTCTTTGTGTCGGAGGTTTTCGGATGTATTAGGTTTAATGTTTTCTTTTATTCCGAGTGAGAGGACGTGTTACGTAGTGACATAATATTGGTTACTTGTTATTTCATTGCCTGGCTGGGTTTTAACATCTAACGTTAAATAAAATTTTAGGAGGTACAAGTCTTTGCGTATGAAGACTATTCAAGACTTTTTTGCCTGACACTTATTGTGACATAAACAGAGGTCAATGGCAAGAAAACTACGTGTATCGTTACAGTCGTAAGCAAAAGATGGATCATCGTTTTTATTCATCCATTCCATCCAGCGATGGATGATCTGTGCGCCCACGCATAGAAAACCTGCATGCGGCTGAATGTTTTTATCAAGATGATAAATAATATATACTTATATGTATGTTATATAGGGATCATAGAAAGGTCGTCCAGTTGAATAAAAATCTAGTTAACACCAACATTCAACGATACAAAAGAATCAATGTTTTACGAACTTCTGCAAGCACCCGACAAGGAGCGTGCAATAAACGTTTTATTGTGCATAAAATATACAATGAACGCAATAAACAATGAAAGTAACTTCATAAAAATACTCGATAAGACAATGTGGAAATATAAAACAATGAAAATCTAGGCGCGCCATCCCGTAGCCGAAATAGGTGTTAAACGGACAGCGGTCCATCTTATCAGTATAATGTCAAGCATCCCGACAGAGGACGTGTCGCTACCAGCATAAGCGGACCTCCTATTATCCATTGATAAACCCACAACTGGAAAGGGTTTATAAAGGCATGGGGGGACGGGGCAGGTCTTTTGTGAATGGCGACATCACTCACGCGTGTACGTGGGAGGTACATTTGGAAGAATCAAGATCGTTGCACAACGGAAGCCAGGTGATGCATTGCCAAGTCCGCTCCCTCAATCGCCAGATCTGAGATAAGATCGCGTTCGTTTTCTAGCGCAAACTGCTTTAACGTACTTGGATTTAATTTTGTTTGCTCTTGTGATTCATCTTGTACGTAGTGGATACTTTATTTTCTCTTCAGATTGGAAAAAAGTAAATTAAGATTTAGTTCCTTTCTGTTGCCTCTACCATTGTTTACGCAGTCGTTTGTCAATACAATTGTATTTTATTTGCTCTGTCGGATGGTCAAGGTGTGAAATTTTTGAGAAATGTCTTTGTAAAAACCGTTAAGTTGTATGGACTGTCAAATTGTATGTGGACTTTCTATTTGAGATTAAAACAGCGGAAATTGTGATAACCTTATTAATGACACATTTAGTCAGATAGACGAATCATCTTAAATCATGTGTATCGAATAATAACGACTTAATCCATTTATCCATTCTTTCGTATTCGATTAGTTTGTAAGCTAATCGAATTTCGAACATGTTTTTTCGATTGCTGAGCAGGAAGTATCTAAGATAAAATCTCGGTACTCTCATATCGTTTGTTAATATCGATAAGGCAGCGCCAAGCGGTATTCCGGCTCTCACCACACAAATTCCAATTAAAATAATGGACGTAGGCATATTTTGAGTAATTGTAATTCAGATCTTTAGTACTCAATTACTTAGCTTTATTCGATCGTTGGAGGAATTAGGGCAAGTCTGCAAGGTCAGACGGTGTTCTGTCAAACTGACAGGGGACTTATCTAGTCGTATCACCGGTTACAATTCCGGCTAGGGTTAGGGCTCATGCGGACGGTTGACTAATCTTGATCTAAGTTTGTGTCCTTCGACTTTGTGGGAACGGGACAATGGCGGGAGTTGAAGGGCAACACTGAAGCTATGTTCAAGACTTCAGCCGCTCTGACTTTTGAGTTGAATAACTCCACCAAGTATTTTAACCTAATAGTTGAAGTTAAAATAATTTAATGAAATGGAGGAGAGCTGAGAAAGTGGTTGAGCCCTGCCAAAAGAAGCATCGGCGGAGCTGAATCATCCTGGATGCGACGCCATTAAAAGATGCCCATAGATAAATATCACCAGTCTCTCCATTAGCCCAATTGTCTAGGATGCATATCCGGTAAGGCTCGCAAACCGACCCTATTCTAAGAGTACGTGTTTGCTACCATTACGGCGCCCTCTGATCTAATCCTTAATATGCAATGGTATCTGCAGCATCGTGGAACAAGAGGCTTCAAGGGCTAATACACATCAAACCACGCTGAAATCTCTTTCATTCATTCATAAATCTATTTATAACGAATATTAGGTAGGTATACATGGGACTCTATTTTGACTTTGTGAAGAAAGACATAAGGTAGGTATTCAAATGTTTTCATCTCTAATTTGATTGACAAACTATACGTAACTTTTGTATTACCTGCCCCAATAGTAGCAAAGCAAAACAAACTTTAGCTCACTGGCACAACGTGTAACACCGATGGGCCAATCACATGAATGATTAAGTTTATTTACTTGTCCGCCAACGCGTTTCATACACGCATGAATGGTATACGTAATATTTGTGTGTATGTATGACCTAACGTGGGTGTTCACATTTCATCAAGACAACAAGTATGCGTCGATCATTATGCTTTAATTGAAAACGTTTTACAACGCGTAAAACTGGCATTGATGGATTGCGATTTTTGTAATTTGTCAAATGTCGATATTGTTTTTATTTATATGCTAATTGGGTTGGGTTTCCGTTGTTTGTGAATTGTAATTGACTCAATGAATTGAATTAACTGAGTGACTACCTCATTGGTCTAATGGTCGCAAGCTCTACTGCTGAGGTCTTGGGCTCACTGGCCAGAGCTGGAGGCTGGTGCTGCTGGCCAGTGCTGGAGGCTAGTCCTGCTGGCCAGTGCTGAAGGCTAGTGCTGTTGGCCAGTGCTGGAGGCTGGTGTTGCTGGTCAGTGCTGGCGGCCAGTGCTCCTGACCTGTGCTGCTGGCTGGCGCTGCTGGCCAGTGCTGAGTGCTGGCAGCTAGTGCTGGCGGCTAGTGCTGCTGACCAGTGTCGGAGGCTAGTGCTTCTGGCCAATGCTGTTGGCCAGTGCGGGCGGCTAGTGCTGCTGACCAGTGTCGGAGGTTAGTGCTTCTGGCCAATTCTGTTGGCCAGTGCGGGCGGCTAGTGCTGGTGGCCAGTGCTGGCGGCTAGTGCTGCTGGCCAGTGCTGGCGACTAGTGCTGCTGGCTAGTGCTGGCGGCATGTGCTGGCGGCTATTGCACGACTCCCAAATCGGCCAAATATTATTGCAATTTTTTTATCTGGACTTTCTCAGTAGCAGCATGGCGCGCTTTTGGATTTGTGCTCGGATGATGGCAATAGGCTCGCTCTCTATTATTTGGGACTTAAAGATAACTGGAGAAATGTGGGTATAGGTTCACCTCTGCTCTTTGGGGAAACAAGGCGTGATGTTTTGTAAAAACTGCTTCAATGCTTATGGTACACAGTGCAAGTTACTTATAGTCACCTTTAATTGAAAGCGCAAACTGTATTTGTCCCTGCTCTATGTATATTATAATATAATTTGTGTAGCCTTTGTTGGAGATCCACTAAAAAATATGTTAAAACAAAAGAAAATTTAATAATGATTTTTACCAAAACAAAATATCAGTAGGTACCCAATCCCTCAAAGTTCCCACAATACTTTAAATATCAGCAATTTGTCGTGATTACCTGAAAGCAACGAAAAGCAGCAGGTAATCAAGGGCCTTATACAAACTTCCGAAACTCAATCTCGATTCGAGTACTTTATAATCCAATCCGTATTTGACCTTTAACAACTCCAAGCCGTTATCTACTGAAGTAACAGAAGATAAATCTTTGGTTTTAAACTTTGTCCCGTGCGGATATAAATTACGAATCCTTACGTCCTTCCTAGGTGCGTTAAAATATACGAGACTTAGCTATTCTATGAGATAAGAAAATAATGTCTCCTTACAAAGGCGTACGCAACATCTTTCTTATACACTGTATCCGAACTCATTATCTTTTAACACGCCGCAAAACTTATGCTCCTCCGAGGTTGTTCCCTATCGCGCCTTTAAACACCATTTTCCCCGTCTTTTGCTGCGTCCCGTTCTCATCAGATAGCAGCTCGGCCCAAGCTTACACACTTATTTTATTTACCGAGCCAAGACGATTATTTACGATGTAAAGCGTGTAATAGCTTGCAGTATCTTGTTTTTCTATAAGAGATCCGGCTTCCACGACATGCATCATTTGAGGCAAAGATTCGACGATCGCGCCTACATACCGTTTCTTTTTTCTTTTCGAATATATTCGCAACACGGCGCAGATTAGCATAGGAAAGTAATTTAAACAAATTGCCTAAACGATTTTTGTGAGAAACGCGACGCCATTTGTTTAGATAAAGTAGGTAGGCCTATATTTTTACGAGATATAGGTTTGTTTGACTAACTTTTTACTTCGTATGCCGCTCGTGTTAGTATGTTTACAGGAAATTTTTAGATCGCGAAAGTTTTGTCATCCAAGCGTCGTCACAAATTCCTCTGTTGAGATTACATAACTCGTAAACTTCGTCGAAATAATGCCGCAATAAATCTAGTAATGTGTACGGTATTCTCGTCAAACTTTTTTGTTTATTTTTCTTTCCTAAAACCGACGACCGCGAACGCTTTCATAATTCTTCGAAATTACTTTATATACTTTTGGCGATAACGCAGAAAAAGACCGTCACATTAAAGGCCTCAGTTAACTGTTGGCCGATAACATTTTGTTGAAAAATACATAAAAATGTACATAAAGATAAGTCCCTGTGCGCTTTCCTAAAATTTCCCCAGTAAATTTCACTCGTATTCGCACAAAAACGGTTTTCGGATAATGTCCTCCCATTAGTGGTTCAGAAAAATGATTTTTGTAAGCATTTGGTGCTCTAAATTGCTTTTAACTTTACAAAAAGTAATATTTATTATAATTTGAGGCATAGTGAAATATTCAGCCAATACAAGGGCGTAAATGGTAATGGAAATTACATGAACGCCTTACGCCCACCCCGCGTTATGAAGATTGTAACCTTTTTTAAATGGCCATAAAATTATGTAGTAGCGACACAGCTGTTATTAATTAGGAAATTAATATTTACAGCGGAGCCTTTTAACGTGCGCAGGGGCAAACAAACTTTGGTTACTACCAATAACGTTCTCCGTAAACGGTCGAATGTGGCGCCTGACCAGACTAGCAGTGATCGTAAAACTCCCGTCTTTTTTAGTTATATTGTTTGACGGGTGGCCACATAAAATAAAGACTATTTATAACCTGACAAAGAAAGTGTTTCGTATAAACATTGAAGGTAATAAATATTAATATCGGGCATCCAAACTTTCGTTTATAACCGCCGATCCTACGGCAGAATAAAATACGACATTGAGAGTTTGGTTGCCTTGAAAACTAATTTACCCAAGGATGAGAGCGAAAGCGGATCGGTCTTTTGTTATTTTAGCAACTACATATTTTGTAAGTTTAGTTAATGGTCTTGATGGTTTCATGATTTTTTCCAAAAGAAAATAGGTATTTATTTAATAATACGTGAAGCTAAAACATTGTACCCCTTTTTACGAAAACTACGCGGACGGAATTGTATGAAATTTAGCACAGTTAAAGTTTACATAGAGGAGTTCAAAAAGCTGATATAATAATGCATTAGAAATCCATTAAGTTTTCAGCATCTACAGACCTGCTTGAAAGAGGACTTTTGGCCGAAAGGTGTCGTATATCGACGTTTCCGAGGACGGTTACGCAACATCTTACAGTGATACACGACGCCGACCACTTTACGAGTATAGTTATAGTTTTAATAAGTTTTATAATATGTATTAGTTTATTATTATTTTTAAGATTATTTTGTGTATTTTATCTATGGGCCTCAGCTGCCTGATAATAAAATGGTTGTTGTTGTTGTTGTTAAATGAATTGTGGTAGAATTTTGACCACTAGGCGACCACTTGTGCATATATAAATAACATAAACAAAAGCAATTACTTTAAACTTCATGTACCTAATAATCCAATGTCCTGAACATTAGATTATTCTACTGAACTTAGATTCAATCAAATTAATTTGCAGGATAGTGAGAGATTGCCGAAAAAAAATCATTTTGACTCGATGAAAAGATATCTAAATTGCTTACAACAGAGAAATTCAGTCCAAAGTTTTTGCTGTGATTTACTTTTAAAGCTTTTTTTATATAGATTCTTTCTTACTCACCAAATTAATGACATCACAGTATCGTAAAAATCTACGACTCAGCCAGAACACATCCTCCGATTCAATTCTAAACTCCCGCCATTAAAGTTACGAAGAGTGGAGAAAAAAATCACTTTGAATTGAATTGTTTCGTATGGCCTTCGGTTCTTAGGGATTTCCTGTATGCAGATTGTTTTCACTTTCGACTTTTGTTTGTTTATTATTGACAATATCATAAAATAAAGGTTCGTTTTCATAAAGTTGTTGTAAACGTAATAAAAATGAAAGTTGTTTCTGTTTCATTGTTTACAATATTGTCGTTTTGCTGAGAAAGGGATCTTAGGAGTGCGTCATGTTTGTTTTTAATTACTATTATGATCAGACATTTTTTTTGGGCATATTTTCTCGCCGGTCGACCTAAGAGATAGTCGGGTGCTTAACTGGACTTGCCTGTGGGTAACCTTAATAAATTAAGGCTTCCAGCCAGGGATTTAGTGACTGCTTGCTAAGGGCTGGAGTGCTTAGGCCATTGGCCTCGGCTTAGGGCATTGCTGGTAAAGGGCAGCAAGGGATAGACTGGATCGGACTGATATGATCAGACATATTCTGGTTTACGTTTATTTTAGCCTCACTGTGATGCAACGTCTACTATAAGAACAAGGTTTTTTTTTTTTTTTTTGGGTGGGAAATCATCAAATAACTTCTCCCGCTCTGGGTGGAGCGGGAGGGCGTGTCAGACTTTTACTGACTAAAACCCACCCGTGTTCCCTCAGTTGCCTGTGTGCCAGGGGCCGCGGTATCTCTTTCGAACAACCCGCATCCCTGGCAGGCATCGGCCCTTGCGGACCCCACCATTTGGTGCTGACATCTCTTTGAGGCGCGCGTGGAACACAACGCGCCGTCGACCCGGGCTTGGTCCTTACCGGACAGCGAGCTACCCATTACTCGCCGTCCGCAAGCCCGCGCCTACGGTGGCCGGGAATCAGCCTGGGATTCCCGACGCCCAGGGCTTCTCCCGCGGCGACTACGGCCGTGAGGGCGCATATACTGCCTCTCCCTCACGTGCGCCGCCTCCCTCTTTGCGAGCATTACTGCTTCGCAGAAGGAGGTGACGGCTAACCATTCACTCTCGCTCCGTACCATGGCCTGCACCAGGGCCGGACGCGAGAGATCGCCGCCGCCGATCGCCTCCACGAGGACACGGCGGTGCTCCGCCCAAGCCGGGCAGACCGCCACCGTATGCTCCACCGTGTCCTCAGGGCGATGTTCGCAATGGAAGCACCCGGGCGTTTCCTCCCGCCTTATACGAAACAGGAACCTCCCGAAACAACCGTGTCCGGTGAGGACCTGCGTCAGGCGGAAGGTGAGGACACCATGCCGCCTCTCAAGCCACTCCTCAAAGAGGGGACTTACCGCCGCTATCGTGGCGTGCCCAGCACTGGGTTGCGACAATCGCGCTCTCCATGTCGCCATGAGATCCCGCCGGAGCTCTGTCCGCTGCACCTCGATTTCTCGCGGCAGCGGAGTAACGCCCCGGCGTTTGGCCTCCTCGCGCCACTCCCAGACATGCGCGAGGACCTTTGCCTCCAGATCCCATGGCGGTAATCCGGCAAGGAGGCCCGCCGCCTCACCTGAGATCGTGCGGTATCCCCGGATCATCCTGATCGCCATGACCCTATGGGACGCCTTCAGCTTTCGCGCTGGTTGGCGCCTCAATGTAGGCGCCCACACCGGCGCCCCGTATAGGGCCATGGACCGCACGACCCCCGCGTAGAGCCTCCGGCAGGAGGCGTTTGGCCCCCCTAGATTGGGCAAGAGCCGCTTCAAAGCAGCCCCGGCCCGCTCCAGTCTGGGAGCCAAACGTCGGAAGTGTTCCGCGAAGTTCCACCGGCTGTCGAGGACGAGTCCCAGGTACTTCATCGTCGACTCGACGCCGATTTGAACCCCTCCCGCCGTTATCTGGGAACCCGCCGGTGGCGCATTCCGAGGACCATGAAAACACATGGCCTCGGACTTGTGCAAGGCCACCTCGAGTCCCAGTTGCCGGATCCTATCGACGATTGTCGCAACCCCGTGTGCCGCTAAGTCGGCCGCCGCCTGGTACGACCTCCCTTGCGCCAGGACCAGCGTGTCGTCAGCGTAGCAGACTACGCTGACGCCGCTAGGGAGGTCGGCGCGCAGCACCCAGTCGTATCCGATGTCCCACAGATGCGGCCCCAGAACCGATCCCTGTGGGACACCGCACGACATCTCTCGCCGGTTCCACTCTCCTTGGTGACCGGGGTAGATGACGGCCCTGTCCGTCAAATAGGCCTCGACCACACGACAGAGGTAGGTCGGCATCCGGTGATACCGGAGTGCCTCCCTTATGCAACTCCAGGGCAGGGTGTTAAAGGCATTGGCGATGTCTAGAGACACCGCCAAGACGACCCCACCCCGGGCCACAGCATCCCCCGTCGTGAGGGCTCGCACGCGCATGATGGCGTCCACCGTGGAGCGCCCCCTGCGGAAACCGAACTGGCTCTCCGCCAAATCCGGCCCCACCCGCACCAGCCGCCCGACGAGGCGGTCTGCAATTACTCTTTCAAAGAGCTTGCCCACCTCGTCGAGCAGCACGATGGGCCGGTAAGCGGACGGAGAGTCCGCGGGGCGCCCCGGCTTCTTAATGAGGACCAGTTTCCCCGTCTTCCAACGAAGTGGGAACCGGCCCTCCTCCAAGCATGCGCTTAGGAGCCCTCTTAGTCGAGGCCCGAGAGCCTCCAAGGCCAGGACCCAGGCTTTTCCAGGCAAGCCATCGGGTCCTGGGGCGGTACTCTTGGCATTCAGCCTACGTACCGCCACTCTCAACTCTACCTCGGTCACCTCTGGAGCATCGTCGTCGTCGTCGGTGTGGTCCGCATCGGGCACCGCAGCAGGCGGAGCCATGGGCGGGGGAGCGTGCTCCCCTCGCGAAGGGAACAGAGCGCTCACCACGTCCTGCACGATAAGAACAAGGTGGGTAGTTAGTTTCTTGAGAAAAATGTGGTTAGTATCTATAGAAGAGAGGCTTGTGGCTCAGTGATAACAGCCGCACAGATGATCGATCAGCAGGCTTAGCACGACGCTTTCTATTTCTACGAAGAATAGACACTGCTTTTTCATTACAAAGTGATATTTCGTTTCTCCATTTTTGACATCGCACCGTAGCTATCCTTCTACAGCCTGTCATTTTGTCTTTAGTTTCTAACGATCTTTGTCTAGGTCCTTATAAATGTAGACTATTTCAGAAGAATATTTCTTCTCAAACTGTCAAAATTACTCTGACAACAAACATTCTACTCGACGGCCACAAAGTATATCTGTACGATTATCTACAAAATCATGATTCGTTTAGAACGCATAACTATGATAATTAACAGAATAACATAGCTATCTTCTCCTATTGTACCTACATCATTTAGTTAATAGTCGTGTCTATTCTTCCGTCGACAAATCGGTGCTTGTGCTAAGCCTGCAGGTTAAGCTACGCTTGCTGCTGTTGGATGGATGACCATTCTTTACATACCAAGACCCCTTTGTGCATCGGAAAGTACTCTAAGCCCAACGGCTTAGAACGGCCCAACAGCCGGAACCAACGCTGTCATTCGTGGATCTTTGACAGTCGATACGGATCGTCAGAAGCCCGAAAGTTTGATAACCCGTCTTACCAAGGGGTAGCGTAATACCCAGCAACTGGGTTGTGGAAGTCACGTAGGCAGTCACTTCAAGTAAAATACTGGTATTCAGCTGCAACCGGTTACACTGGAAGCCGGTTTCATTGGAAACCAACCCCAAAATTGGTGAGCAGAGGCTAAGCAGATGATGAACTATAGAAAACAGTGTGTGCTAATCATAGAGCAAACAGGACAAGTATCACGCATCATTCTAACTGCGCCATATGGTTCCGACGCGGAATTATGTTTTCATTGTGTTATGAAGAAAAGGGATTTTTTGCGCAATGTATTTTCAACGGGATCCCTTCTTTTCGCATAATGTTCTTTGTCCTAATATACTTCAGCATAACGATTTTGGCATAATTTGTTTTGGCATAATAATACTTCGGCATAATTTTTTTAGGCATACATTTTATGTTGGCATAATCATCTTAAAGACTAATTTGTTTTGGCATAAATTTGATTCGCATAACGTTAGTAGGCCTAAGAACCGAATTGCTGCAAAACCGACTCCACGTAGTCTTGTTTGTCCTACCCCTAGAGTGTAATTTAAAATCGCGTAGGCGCGTGGGGCCGCCGGAGGCCCGCAGCGCCGGAGCCGTGACAGAAAGAACTTTATGCTTAATTAATTTATGCTTTAGAATATTATGCTTAATCATTATTATGGTTACAGAAATTATGCTTAATAAAGTTATGCGTAAGCTGTTATGCGTAATTATATTATGCGAAAAAATAATTATGCCAAACAAAATTATGCTAAGTTATATTAGGTCTTAAAATTTTATGCAAATGGATAGGGAACCATTTTCAACGCACTGCTTTGGAGCTGAAAGTTAAAAATCCAGCGCGTACAAAATTTTCCCGCCATTTTATAACGTCCGTGTGAATATCGACTTACAGACGACACTAACCAATATATACCTGGTTTCCATCCAAAGGTAAACCTAGCCCCAATAAATCGTAGAACGTAAGCTACAAATATACGCCATTACTCGCGCTACTGATCCGAACTGTTGAAATAAAAGGAAACTAATTAGATGTGGCATGTTGCTCCTGTAACTTGACAGCGGTGAGATTAGTTGCAGATTTTGTACGATAAGTGGCATGCTATTTTGAAGATGAATACCGGGTGCAATAATAAACTGAATTTAGAACCGTATTGAGACACACACGGTCTACTCTTTCGTGATTAAAGATTTGATCAAAAATATACAGGAAAAGTTTTTATCCAGTGCGCAAACTGTAACCATGAATTCAGTATATCATTCTAGAACCCCCAGCGCAGAAATTTTTCATCGGATATATATAAAAAAAATCAGCTGTTTCATAGAAAAGTGCAATACCTACGCGGTCAAAATGTATGGAACAGTGGTTTTTTTTTTGTGCGCTGGGGGTCTAGAATGATATGCTGAATTCATGGTTACAGTTTACGGCGATTAAAGATTTTATCAAAAATATACAGGAAAAGTTTTTATCCAATGCGCAAACTGTAACCATGAATTCAATATATCATTCTAGACCCCCAGGCAGCGCAGATTTTTTTTGTCGGTTATACAAAAAAAAATCAGCTGTTTCATAGAAAAGTGCAATACAAACGCGGTCAAAATGTATGGAACAGTGTATTTTTTTTGTGCACTGGGGATCTATAATGATATGCTGAATTCATGGTTACAGTTTACGCACTGAATAAAAACTTTTCCTGTATTGTGCGGACAACTACCTACGGCTTATAAGTCGATTTGCACGGGGAAATCGATACTTTTCAATAATATATTATTTTTAAGTTACTCGTACGAAGTTAATTTATTTGTGGGCAAAACGACAACTCCAAAACTATGTATTAGGCAACTTGCACGTTTTGAATTTTATGCAATAAAGTAAGAACATCTAACTATGTTGCATAAAATTGGCAAGGACTAATCACTCGGAAAGTTGCCACGCTCAAATGGAATTGGGCTGGACACATCTGCCGTATGTCAGACGATCAATGGCCCAAACTTACGACCCAGTGGGTCCCGCTTAGTGGCAAACGACATCGCGGCAGGCCCAGACGGAGATGGCGGGATGAGCTGGACTCTTTTAATAAAGATTGGTCCTTGTCAGCTTTGGATAGAGAGAGGTGGAAAAAGAGAGTAGGGAGGCCTTTGCCCAGCAGTGGGACGCTATAAGAAAAAAAAAAAAAAAAAATAGGCCACAAACACGCATTGTTGCCAAAAGATTATACCTAACTAGTAATACCTGTATATACAGTGATTTTGAAGCCAATATTTATCATCTTTGATAGGTACCTATACTCCATTTACAATAGCATTAGACAGAAGTAAAAAAAGGTTATTTTGAATGTATACTTCGTAACAAAATTACATTAAACGTGTTGCAGTTACGATTATTGCCAAAAAAGTTCAAGTGTCTATGCTAAAAACCTAAAAGAAGCAGGAGTGAACAACACCGAGTAACTAAATTAGCTGATGACGACGAAGTTTTACCAAAGTATTGTGTGGGTCGTAAGTTGTTATTTAAAATAAAGTATGGTAAAAAAAAATCCTTAAAATCTTAATCAGATTTAAATCATCATGTGATTGTTTGTTTCATCCAAACGAAAGTTGGAAAGTTTAAAACTCACATCAAACGTGTCCTTATCAAAAAAGCATATTATAAGATAAAAGACTATGTTGAAGACAGGGAAGTTTTTTTTCTAAAGCTATAGTAAATGGGGTATACTTGTATAGTGTAACAGACTCTAATTAGTTTAAGTCCAGTTTAATAAGTGGTGTAGTTTCATAACTATTGAACTTTCAGAGTAATTTCAGCAGTTTTTGAGGCCGAAAATTAATTCTTTAGTATAGTTTAATGGATGAAAATGAGTGTACAAGTTTACTAAGTTTTTTAGTTTTCATAACTATTGATCTTTCATGATGTTTAAGCAAGTTTAAGATATTGTAATCAAAGCATCTACAATTATGGTGCAACTGTTTGCGACTTTGCTCATTTGAATGATCAAAAGTATCATCAAAGAATCAAATAATCATTTATTTGACTGCGAAAGATTGATCTTTGACAGCTCTGGGCAGAGAGATTTGGAAAGAGAGTAAGGATGTCTTTGCCCAGCTGTGAGACGTTAATGGCTAATAAAAAAATGCATGACGATGTATCATGTAGGTTCTAGTTTCACTCATATATTGAAGATGAACTACTTAAGTTATTAGAAGTACTTGAGGGACACTTATGCCGCAGTGCAGGTGTCAATTACTCGTGAACTACTTTTTATGGGTGCTTGAATATCGAATTAACAAGTTAACAGCTCATACACTTGTGACGGAGCTGTTAATCTCGAGTAGCCCTTCTAAATAGATCTTCATTTATTTTTTAGATTCGTCATGTTGGCATAAGAATGCTGACATAGAGATGGCCAGATATTATTTTTTACAAGCGTCGCCGTCGCGCGGAAATTATCCCTCGAGAATGCACTACCGCGATAAAAAGTTTTCGAAGTTTAGGTTATAAACAGAGATCGGATATTCGGATGCATATTCACCTAAAGTTGAGATGTTGGCTAGCATGGAATGCGCTTTTGTATCGAAAAGTCTTAATTTAGGTAAGTAATTTGTTTAATTTTTGTTTTAACTAATACAATCCACCCCTCGTCCAGTATATACACATATTTGTATCGGATTAAACAGTAATTTTAAATTAATACACATCTGAATAGTTATGCAATCCAAGAATCCCGGGGTTTTGAATAAATATTACAAAAATAATTTATAAAGCCGCTTCCATACTTTCATAGCTAAAAATTATCTTTAGGTAAATATGCATCCGAATATCCGATCTCTGGTTATAAACTATCTGTGTGACAAATTTCATCCACATCTGTTCAGCAGTTTTTGCGTGATTGAGTGACAAACATCCAAACATCTTCACAAACTTTTACATAAATAGTAGTAAGATAGTAGGAAGTAGGATATTGGTAGGTGGGTTTTTAGGTTATTAGTAGGATATTAGAAAGAGTATATATATGTAGTAGGAACTCCTAGAGAAGTTTACGTACTTTACGTTGCCTTTCAACATAATATAAGCCGTGGATTAAGATCCTTAAAATGAAATTATTTCTAGATACATACGATTTATCCGTTCATCTATTTGACAGCTGTAAGTAATTCAAAGTCAACGTTCTATGAAAAGGTATACAATACATTTAATGTTTCTTGTGGCTTGTTGATCAATCTTATTCCCATTTAACGTTCCTTTTATGGCTACAAGAGCTAATTAAGGAACCATTTCCCTAACACCAACAGATCACGCGCCATTCTTCCGAACAGATCCTTTTTACGAGCTAAGGTTACATTTCAGGGCGTATGTAATGCCCCAATAAAATGTTTGTTATTATAGTAAATCACATTAAGGCCGAGTATGGTTGCTGCACGCACTAAATATATGGGAACAGAAAGCCAGCTTTATGCGAAAAGCGAAAACGGGCGCTTGCATACATAGACGCAACATGCAGCGATCTCAAACGATCATATGGGGCTCATCCACTAATGGCTTAGTAATATAGATGCACGGGTCGATCAATCAGTTTAAGTTACACTTTCCACGGTCGATCTGTAAATGAGTGACCATCTTCATATTCTTCTTCTTCAAGAACCGTTGCGGCAAGGCTCCTACGGAGCCCAACGAAAAACTGCGTGCTGCGAAGCCGAATACCCCGGTGTATATTTCCCGTCTCCACTACACCACCGACACGGAAGACATCGTGAAGTACGTGCGCCAAAGGCTGAATTACGCGCCGAGAGTGCAGCTGCTGGAGTCGCATCGCAACGTCAACTTTAAGGCATTTGTGGTGCGCGTACCAACATGCTACCTGCATCTGGTGATGGAAGAAAGCTTTTGGCCACAGGATGTGGTATTCCGCCGCTTTCGCGGATAAGTGCCACCGGACCGCACAAAGACTTAGTGCAAATAAGTGATACTAACATAATTTTAAGTTTTATTTACTAATACAAATTGTTATTATAATATGTATATTTAGGCTAAGGTATTTATCTATGGGTCATTGTAACCTGACAATAACTGGTTTATTATTATTATTTATTTATATACCAAGTCCCTTCCCTGCTTCGGAAAGCACGTTTGTCATTCGTCCCGGCTGTCATTCGTTGAACTTTGGCAGTCGTTACAGGTCGTCAGAATCCCGAAAGTCCGACAACCAGTCTTACCGAGGGTTATTATTTTATCTAGTAACTGGGTGGGTTTTTTTTTTTTTTTGGGTGCGAAATCATCGAATAACTTCTCCCGCTCTGGGTGGAGCTAGGGCGTGTCAGACTTTTACTGACTAAAACCCACCCGTGTTCCCTCAGTTGCCTGTGTGCCAGGGGCCGCGGTATCTCTTTCGAACAACCCGCACCCCTGGCAGGCATCGGCCCTTGCGGACCCCACCAGTTGGTGCTGACATCTCTTTGAGGCGCGCGTGGAACAAAACGCATTCTGCTGCATCCGGAAATACAATAGCAGACTCCAACAAATAACATAAGACATTTTATTTTATCAATAGATTTAAATAGACATTTTATCTAATTTCAATAGCTAAGATAACTTTTTTTTAAACCTTGTTTCCTAGACACTTTTGATGTGTGTAATTAGGAAAAGGCTAAGTAGATATAATATACGGCGATCTCAAACAAATGCCAATCGTAAGACCAAGAGCGCTTACACTCACTATACAACGACGTGTTTAAGATGTGCGTGCGGTTTTGTTTGTTATATGGAAGCTGACCTTCTGTCCCTATCTATTCTTTGGTCCACGTATCACGTAATAAAGTCGGAAAACCAGGCCTAATTAACGCTAAAATACGACACGCTTGTTAAAAATGAGAGACAATTTGCAGCGAGGATCTAAATTCCCCTTAATTATCAGTTGGTGAAATAAACAAATTTGGAAATGGGCTATAAGGATTGGATGCTCGTATGATGAAAGGTTTTTACAATTTCAAATGGACTGTTGAATGAGGTTTTTTAGAGTACCTACCTACGTAGATTTAATGCTGTTGTTGGTCGTTTTTTTGTTGTTGATGATATTAACCAATGCTAAAGTTTTTATGTTGTTTAAAAATATGTTTTGTGTGTGAAAGTTTTATTCACTGTTTTTTATGAATAAAAATGATTTTATTTGGACATGGAGCAATTGCGGTATACACTGTTTAGTCTCCCGCCGCGTCTGTTTGTCTGTCCACTGAATGGATTTTCAAGCGGTTTTCACCAATAGATAGAGCGATTCATGAGGAAAGTTTAGGTGTATAATTTGTTAAGGTTTCGTGTAAATTGGTTAACGTGGGCGAAGCCGATGGTAAAAGCTAGAATCATAATTATACATTATTAAGAAAAAAAAAGAAAATAAGTGCATGACTACGAGTAATATCATAGATAAATAATACATACACGAATATAATTAATGAAACCCTCACAAAGTACCAAAACAAAACACGCAGTATTTATATTTAATGTCCCTTTACAAGGACATAATGCACAAAAGGGTAGATTAAACTAAAGAGTACCATAATTACACTAAATGTTCGCGCGTCTAACATTTCGGTCTCGCAGTCTCGAGCTTTGCTCACTGTGTGGTAGAGAAAACAATTCTCAATTTTCCCCGCCTTCCCCTTTAAGCAAATCCGCACGAATTCCTAATCCTTATACGGTTGGAGTCCCGGAGGATAAAACCGTTGATGCAACGTTACTGGATACGATCTACGATTAAGCCCACTTTGGTGTAAGATTTTCCAATGGATATAAATAAAAGTTTTCTCTTCTGTTATCATGGTTTTTATCTAGTCAAGTTTCACTTGGATTCTTTAGGTTCAGTTTTATTTAAGTAATTAAGTATTCGGATAATTCAATTAATCAATCTACCCAGCCTTTTCAAACTATATTAGGGTCACCTTCCAGTCAAAGTCAAAGTCAAAGCATTTATTTCAAATAGGCACTTAAAAAGCACTTTTGAACGTCAACATTTACATTAAAATAGAATTGATTCTAGTTGCCCCTTCCAAAATGTAGTTTCGTATGGAGAAGAATGGGCAAGAAACTCCACCGGTTGCAGCTTCATCTAACTGGTTGCAGCTGAATACCAGTATTTTACATGGAGCGACTGCCTATCTGACCTCCACAACCCAGTAACTGGGTAACAGTATATCCCTTGGTAAGACTGGTTGTCAGACTTTCGGAACGACTGTCAAAGATCCACGAATGACAGCTGGAACCAATGGCTTAACGTGCTTTCCGAGGCACGGAGGCGTCTTGGTATGTAAAGATGGTAAGCCATCTACAGACCAACCCCGGCAAGCGTAGCTTAACCTGATGGATCAACCAGTTAATTGTATTCAGGCAATTAACAACTGAAAATGCTTTTGGTCTAATCTAACCTAACGTTTATAATCTTATATAGATTTTAGTGCTTTTTAAGGCATATTTAGTAGAAGGGAAATTAAGTTCTTCTTTTGTTTTGTTTCGAAAGTGATTGGTGCAATTATAGCTTCTTCATTATAGACTGGTACTAAGGTGTAACGCTCATTAACCGCCGGTAAAAGTAAAGCGGCAGAATACTCTAACATCAAATTGCTTATAATGGATATTTAATTGTTGTTCCGTTTTACAACGTTCGTGTTAATCTAAACATCTCAATCACTGCATACAAGCGTTCTAACAAGGCGTTACAAAAACTTACCTACTTATTACGCAAAATTATATACTGGCAACATAAACACGTGCAAAGCAATCGTTCCAAATATAAAAACATTACACGCTATGTGCCCTCAAGTTCGTTAACCCTAACAGACACTCCAAGACACTTCTAGAAGAACCCTATATCTGTGAAACACAGCACCATTCCCTCTGCTTTAATGTCAGTCGGGACTACATTTAGGAGCTACTACGTTGAAACTAGCAGACCTCCTCTTAATTACCCTGCCTTGCTGGAGGAATAAAAAAGTAAAGGCCGTCTCTAGCTCTTTTTGTGGGTCTCTTAAAACAAAACTTCGGTAATTTTATTTTTTATTGGATGCTACACTCAATGAATTAAAGAGGCATCCCTTTGAGCGTTTTAGAAGAATTCTTCGCTTTGTCTAGCCGTTATTTATGATGATAGGTGGGTGTTTACTTCTAACTGTTTTACGAGTTACTCGCAGTTGAAGTGTTCCACCGCATCTCATGACAGCTAACCACATTTATAAAACAAAATTCTCTAAAATAAAAGCAAAAGAGTATCTATCACATCTCTAATACTATGATATAAAAACCATTATTGTACTCGAATGTTATTACTGGTACTTAGCTCAAGAAAAAAAGGCCTGAATTAATCTCGAGAGCAATAATAATCCTTAGTTTTATTACTGCTAATATGTAATAGAATCACGTATAAATAAAAAGAGTCGTAAAATATTCCAGAGTCGATAGCTAAGCGCTAGTATCCAGTGAGGCGTGATCGGGTGACTCGTAAATGGTTGGTTCTGATCGCCCCAATTCAGTTAGTGAATAACCTGGTAAGTTCTATTTAAAGACATACATTGGTATAATCGATATTAGCTTGAAATTTATCTTTGTCAATTTTTTTTCCTTTGCTGCTAAGATTTTCTAGACATTCGAAGACGTATGACATCTACCAACCCGCACTGGCACTGACCTGCGTGGTCGATTACAGCCCACTCCGGAGGCCTGTTTCCCAGCAGTGGGAACATTATAGTCTGATTATGGTTCTATTTTTAAAAGTATGTTGTAACAAAAAGATGGGCTGAGCTGCTGAGGCGCTCGGGGCTAAGATATAACAGCCGTACAAGTCGATCAATCAGGTTAAACTACGCTTGCTGCGGTCCGACTGTCATTCGTGGATCTTTGACAGTCGTTTAATATTATAGGCTGATCATCCTAAGCTATGCTGCTAAAGATTTTCTAGACCATACCTTTGTCGCAGATATACTAACGTATGCTAAAGCCATATCGTTTCTTCTATAGTCAGATTAAGCAAAAAGTGTTCAGGTTTTGGTTAGGGCAGTTTCAGTGGAAGCTTGAGGTAGGCTATGTATGACTTTAAGCCCACGTTCTGCAATAAAATCGCGGCAGGATTTTTTGGCGCTGGATTGGATCTTCAACGCAATGCTGAGCGCCGAGAGTTGAAAATCGAACATTGTGTTTTTTCGACGAGCTGAGACTGATCCGCGCTGCACGCTGTTGGATTAACAATGTTCGGTTTACCACAAAGAGTTGAAAATCCAGCGAGGGCAAAACTCCCGCCGCGATTTTATTACGGACGTGTCCGTTTGAATTTCGACTAACTTGCCTGTTTCAAAAACAGATGAAATATTCGACATGTTGGGATTTGTATGCAGATGTACAAATATAAATTGGGGTACATTTCTGCAATAATAGCTCTGCTAGAAACTATGTATGAATAATTTGAACATTCCCACTTCTATTAAATATTCACATCAATAATTGTAGTAGATAGGTACCCACGCTTTCAAATATCATTCGGCGCACTTCAGTACGAATAGCTCTTCAATTGAATTTTCATTCAATTTAGGAGAAAATAGCATTACAATGATAACATATTGAAAGCAGGTTTGTGATTTTAGGATAAGCCCTTCAGCATGTAAAGCTTCTTAGTTTAGTGGGTCATGAATTTACCTACTATGGAGCAAATGCGGTAATATTTCGAGGAGGAAATCTTATCTTATAAACAACTAGCTACTACCTGTGGCTTCGCCTGCGTGGTGTGTTGTTAAAGAGTAGCATAATAATTCCTTCCACAAGCTTTAGAGTATCCACAGGAAAAAAATTTATCCAGTGCGCAAACTGTAACCATGAATTCAGCATAACATTCTAGACCCCCCAGCGCAGAAATTATTCGTCGGTTATACAAAAAAAAAATCAGCTGTTTCATAGAAAAGTGCAATACCTACGCGGTCAAAATGTAAGGAACAGCTGATTTTTTTTGTATAACCGACGAAAATTTTCTGCGCTGGGGGTCTAGAATGATATGCTGAATTCATGGTTACAGTTAGCACACTGAATAAAAACTTTTCCTGGATATCAATGCCCCAATCAGGTCATACAGAGTTTATCTAAATTAAAGAGTAATTGCTATAAAAAGTAGGTACTGTTTTTTATAAGAATAAACTAAATACTCTGAAATATGCATTGTAAATAAAGTATCTTATGTACTCTTATGCCTCAGTATTTTGGCTATAATGATTCCATCATAAATGATAAATATATGCTGTCGTGGATTTTTATTTAGAAATGTTTAAGATAAACAATCTCACGATACATTATCTTCGTGTAACGGTTTTGGCAGCGCACGTCAAGATAAATCTCAAAGGGCAGGTATTTTTCCGAATTGATACTTTTTGTTATATTATGGCCAAATCACACAACATCTTCATAAATTGTAGCCTATGTGTTATTCTGTTGTTTAAGCTATATTACTCTAAAGTTTCATGTAAATCCGTTTAGTAGTTTTTGTGTGAAAGAGTACCTAACAGACATTCGTCCATACTCACAAACTTTCACGTTTATGATATTAAATAGTATAGTGGGATATTCAGGTAGTCTATTAGGATCAACACAACTGATCGATCAATGTTGATATAAAAATATTGAAAATAGTGCATTTCCTTAACCAAAAACGGACTCTGGGCAGTTTTTTTTTTGATCGAATATTATTAATCTCCTCGAAAACGAAAAGCTCTAAACGCAATTTGTACGTAACAGATGAGCTGTCATCTAAATCAAGCATAATAGCAGCCTCTAATTTATTCATTGATTTATTTAAAATGTTCCTAAATAATTATTCTTGAGCATCGACACTATTATTTTAACTATTGTTTAAGTTGCTCGTTGAAATATGGCAGCAGCACCGCGTTGATTTATATGTATCTGTAGGCGTCATATACAAATGTATGAGAATATTCATCGTGCACATGATAATTAAATTTGACCTCGGGCGATAGAAAATACAACTTTTGCTTTGTATTTATGACCACGGAGAACTTTACTTGACACATTGGGTAGACCAGGTGCTAACATGTATCCAGCTTTAGCTGTAAATATTTTTAACGCTGCATAATGAGGTAGGAAATTATTCAGTAATAATTTGGTTGGGAACACCTAAGAGAAAGTTTGGTACTTTATGTAAAATACTAGTTTTTGCCCGCGGCTTAGTTTGGAAGTGTTGACTGGCTTCATAATGGCGTTCTGACAAATTGGTATTAGGTGTTTCCTCGTTCCAGACCTGCCTACGCGTGGCATTAAAGAGCGATAAATAAGTTAATATTTAATAGATTTATGTGAGCAGTGGTGGCTCAAAGGTAACGGCCACAACTTACGAGTTGTCGGTCGAAGGTTCGAACCCAGTCAAGCGCTTTGTTTCGTGTAAATTATTTCATCACTCAGGCTCTCAAAACGGTGAAGGAGGCATGTCCTAGAACTAAAAATTCGAAGACATGTGGCATCTACAAACCCGCACTAGGTCCGCGGAACACACTGATCTCACCAAGAAAAGGCCTGAGTCACAGCAGTGGGAACATTATAGGCTGAGTTACTATTACGGACTGTTGATGTGCTGGATCATTAAAAATGTAGATCCGCAGATACGGATCCGGATACGGATAATTGGCGTCAAGACCTACGGATACGGATACGGATCTTAACTTTCTTACTCAATCGGTGTCGGTGCGCGTGACCTTGAAACGATAGTTGATGCCACTTGACGCTTTGCGTGACAGAACATGTTTCGACTTGCGTTTCGCGGGTCTTTTTTTTGTTTTGTCTATAGTTTAGTGTGACACTGGGCAGCAAAGACAACGTTTGTGTTTGTTGTACGAGTTAAAAAAATATCTACAAAGAAGTTTAGTAGTGCAATTTGGAATTATTAATAAGGTAAAAGATCCGTCAAAAATATAATGGATAGGGATGCAGATACGGATATGCGGATTATCACTATTATGGACACACACTTCTGTTTTTTTTTTAGTTTAAAGGTTTTTTTAAATGCCTATGAACAATTGATGAATAATGCCAATAAACGCATTTTTCTTTCTTTCCTGGTTTGGCTATGTTATGCTAGATTTATGTCAAAGAAGTTCTAGTAAGTATAATAACATAGAGTAGCTTCACCATTTCTAAGAAAGGACTACCAGCAAAACAAAACACATACGCGTATTTCACTGATATCAAAAAAGGATTCTCGTTTCCTTTTTATCTTCGTTGACAATCTCAGGTATTAGAGGAACTTTCTTCTTTTTAGTGTTTACCAAACAGTATCTTATTTCTACGTCGGCTTATGTGACTTTAGGGGGGTAGATCTACCGATATCATCGAATGGAGTAAGCCACCTATAGTGTTTGAATATGGTTCGCTTAGAAATGATTGAATTTGTGAGTAATGCTGGCTGTGTTGCCTGAGTTTCACTGTGTCATTCAGATCACAATATTAGCCTATTTTTTCTATCAGTGAGTTTTGTTAAATTCTGACGGTTGATACCTATTCTTAAAATGAGGATGAGCAGCAGCGTCCTCTGGCTGGTAATTTTATCTTATTTCAATCCCCATTCCGTCTGCCAATCACCATAAGCGGCAATAATGGCGATCGGTTTGGATCCCTCAGTAAGAGATTAATGAGGATTGCTTCGTTAGTTTAATTATCGCATGCGCTACTTAAGAGTAAGAAGTCCTAAGTCCGATTCCGGGGTCGGCAATTTAAGAAAAAAAGATTCTAAGATTTCTCTGTAGCATTCCGGAGTTTAGATTCCCAGGTTGCCAGGTTTTTGGAAATAGGCACTATTACATGAGACTTGTGGCTAAGTAATATAAGCCGCACGGGTCGATCGTTCAGGTTAAGCTGCGCTTGCCGCGGTTGGTGAACATCTTTACATACCAAGACTCCTTCGTACCTCGGAAAGCACGTTAAGCCGTTGGTCCCGGCTGTCATATGTGGATCTTTGACAGTCGTTACGGGTCATCAGAAGCCCGAAAGTCTGACGGTTGTCAGACTTTCGGGCTTCTGATGACCCGTAACGACTGTCAAAGATCTGGGTATACGGTAATTACTGGGTAATACGATACCCCTTGGTAAGACTGGTTAGTCTTACCAAGGGGTATCGTATTACCCAGTAATTGGGTTGTGGAAGTCAGATAGGCAGTCGCTCCATGTGAAATGCTTGTATTCAGCTGCAACCGGATAGACTGGAAGTTGACCCCAACATAGTTGGGAAAAGGCTAGGCAGATGATGACATGAGACGTCAAAGATAATTGGTGAAATGAGGATGTATAGGTAGACCTCTGCCGAACCCTTTTTGGAATACAGGCATGGCTTTTAGCTGCTGACAAATGTTATGAAATACTGCCTACAGGAGCCCTAGTTCACACTCAATGTACAGATAATTTAATTGGGTAACGTATCGGACCCTCTCGTTAGATGGAATCGACCTCCAAACCAATCTATTCGTCCTGATTTGCAGTAACCCTAGTTCAAATAGGTACCTACGAGTCGCACTTGTCACTGCGATAGACTGTTAAAATAGAACAACTAGGGCCTAAGGCTGTTTTCAAGCGTTGGTCTTTCTATTGTGATTTTTTATTTATTCTTCGTTCGTCCTAAAATTTTGTCCCACATTCCAAAAAATTATTAGTTTGTCCCAAATTACAAGTACTTTAAAGGTTCAGTCAACAAAAAATATAATGTATTTATTTGATTTTTTTAAACAATAATTCAATAAAAAAACAAATCTAATAATACTAAACATGTAGGTATAAATAATCTTAACATTACTACAGTTTAAATATACAGAACAGTGAGATCTGTAATTTACATATAAATCTAATAAAATAAAACAAAGTTACACCATTTATAACTCAAGACTGGCTGCACCGATTTTTATGATCTTAGATTTGTTTGATTTGTTGCCACCCCGAATAGCAGAATAACTATGAAAACATTGGAGAGACAAAAAAGAGGATATTTCATTTTCTCACACATTTTCTGTGTCAGCTAGAGTTCGCTTTATGCCTGCGAATTCGAAGTAACAGGTAGTCACAACTCGGTAGGAGCTCACCTAACAACATAGGTTAGCTGAGCTGTATGCCTTCGAAGTACCAGGTTCTCATAACTTGATAAGAGTACACCTAACATATGTTTGTCAGCTAGAAAATGCTTTATGACTTCGAAGTACCAGGTTGTCATAACTCGGTAAGAGCACATCTAATATAGGTGTGTCAGTTAGACAACGCTTTATATCTTCGAAGTACCAAGTTGTCATAACTTGGTAAGAGTACACCTAACATATTATTATATTTAGAAGAGAAGACAGAGAGAGGAGCGGTTGTTTTAAATACTTGATTGATGTTAAATATTCAATAATACGTAATCCTTTTTTGCCTATTGTACAAAAAAGTAAGTTGGTGATATATAAAAAAATATGGGCCGTAGAAGGAATACAAAATAGGACTAAGCGGGAGTAAAATAATTAAAAAAGGGAAAGCATATTGTTTGGAAAGACCCAGGAAATTTGTATGTAGGACAAAACTCAGTGGGACGAACGACGAATAAATCAGATTTTTGACTGATTTTGAACTGTCAAAAACTCACAAAAATAATAATAATAATTTTAATAAGTGGACTTGGCCCCTATAAATTAAAAAAAAATCGAATTATTTTCATGATAGCTTTTATAAACTACCAGCTGCTAGTTTTACCGTTTGTTAGTACCGTATAATTATACTTTCATAATATGCATTTATTAAAAACTCTGTTATTTTGCCATTACAAACAGACACTTCAATTTTATTTATTTATACCTAAAGATGTAAAGATAAAACTAGAACCGATTGAATTCTAAACAGGCTTCTGTAGAATTCATATTACTTGCGAATTAATGAATACTTAAGTAATTGAATAAGAAGGTTTTATATAATTACATAAAGTAAGATAAGGTTTCATTAAAGTGCAAATAACATTTCTAAAGTCATTTTAGTATGAAATCGTTTCACATTGAAGCCATCATAAAATTCTAGATTCTACTTCGGTTTTTGAAAGGTTTACCTTGTGCTTACAGATATCTGGATATTTTTTTACTCCAAAACCTTTACAGATCTTTTTACCCTCACAATCTCTTTATTTGCAGAAACAGATGAGAACGTGAGTGTAAAGTTGATCGGTAGCAATCAAACTTGTGCCTAAAATGGAGGTACCTTAAATGCTAAACGTGTCTAGACTAATCTTCTTGAACGTTTATATTGAAATTTTGTAATCAACGTTACACTTGTAATCTGGAGAGGTTTTGAAGAGGACTATAAAGACTTTGTCAGCCTTTGTCAGCAGATTATTCCTTCACTAGTACGTATAGTTTACCACGTCTATGTCTACTCTATGTAGAATAGTATTGGCAAAATGGCATTAAACTAAATAGTAAAAGTAATAAAAGAAGGAGTTTTAAAGGAAAAGTTCCTCTTGCTTTGCCTTGGTTTTTTGTAGTATTGATCTCCGTAATTATTAATTAAAGCTATAATAATTTGAAATCTTATCTTAATAATATTTTTATGGCCATATTTTATTGTTAAATTATTTAATACCTACCTCGATTTTTTAAATTGTTTTAGTTTTTATTTGGTTTATTGTTTCTTGTGTCTTTTTGCTTTGCCCTTGCAAGAACCATTTTTAGGTTAATTTTTGTCTGAGCTTTAAGCCTTTTGTAACATCTGTTTTACAATATGGATGAAATAAATTAATGTGATTAGGCATAGGTACAGTATGCTGCACGCCAAGTATAAGCTAGCCTCGCGTTCTATTGATAATACGTGTATTCTGGGCCAGCTCAAGGTCAAAATGTTAGCATCAATGTGTTGGCGATTGTACCTTTATTTTTCTATACAAAAGAAATATTTCTACAATTTGCCATTTTGTCTTTGATTTCTACCGTTTCTACTGTGTTCGGTGGTGGTGCTGGTCAGATACTTTTTATCTTAAGAAATTAAATATGGAAACACATAGGTATCTACAGCGTAGAATCGTACCAGTCAAAAATCCATTTATTTTTCTTTAGGTTTATGAAACCAAAATATTTCTAGGTACCTTTATAAAGTTATATGAAGCCTTATTTAAACCAACATAAAATAATGGGATGTAACTACATATGTGGACATACTGCACAACAAAAATAAATGACAAGTATGCTTTTGATAGCGTATCGTTAACCGGGGAACCCCAGAACTGCAGATTTTTTACGTGAATCATTTTCAATTACGCTATGTAATTTTTGAAAAAGGCAGGAATCTATATACGAGTATTTATGCAATTTGGTACAGTTAAAGTATAATATATTTTGATAAGGAGTTCAGAAAGCTCATATTTTTATATAATAATGCAATAGAAATACATTTAAATGAATTAGGTATGGACAAAATTCGACCACTGGGTGACTAGTATAGATAAAGTAACAATAGGGTATTTTACTCTATACGAGAAGAAATCTAAAAATATATATATGTCGGAGGAGGCACTTCCCTTTCGTTATCATCAGCCATATTTTAACTAATGTGGGCGTACTATGGGAAGTGTTGGTTATTGCGCTATAGAAAAACCGTTTACAGTTCAAATCAAATTATAATTTACGAACCAATTAATTGCACTGGCTAATCATACACTGTAGGTATACATCAGAACTATACGAAACGCGCGACAGTTTCTATACGTGTTCACTGCTTGACCGCCACTGTAAGACTGAACTTAACTGTGGACACTGTGGTCGAGCGCTATGTCGTAGACTCTGTCGAGCGCCGCTTGGTGGCGCTGGCGTCTCGATTAGTCAATTGATTGACTGAAGTATTTCCGACACGGTCATCCTGCTAGCACACGTCCTCGTGTGTTATCCTGCAACCAAACATCAACAACAGTGCATGTTCGACTCGGCCAATTCTGACCATTTATTGCTTTCGACTTTTAAAATCAGAAAACTTAATCGTCAATCATTTTATTGTTTTAACAAAACAATGCTTCTTAATTAACTAAACAAACTTTGAATTATCATAACAAAAATCATCAACCAGAGCCATGTACCATCATTATCCACATCAACATCTGTTTTTACCAACAGCCTTAGACATTTAGAAACCCACACACGAGTAAACCGCTCTAACGCCACGGCACCCATAGCCGAACAGCAATCACAGTTGCTCACTCATACGTGCATCCACCACTCATGTGGATCACCGTGGGCATCACTCATTGACTACCCACTACGGTCACTGCAGACCACGACCTCCGCCAGAGCCAAACGCGCATCGCGCACCCACGGACTACTTGAGTTACCTCAAGAGACACCGATTTCTACCGGGCTACGACTACGTAATGGCTACTGGTACGGTCGACTTTACGACGGCCGATAGAGAACCCTACTCGCGTGCTTCCCATAACTTAGGCTTGCTCATCACCACCGTGATCACTATCTACTTCGACTGGTACATGACCTACTGGCATCTTTCTTAACCTATCGTGAGCGTATTTGTAAGTACGTTTAGAATTTAAAGCTTTTAACGTATAGCGATCACCATCCAAAACTTTCACTACCTTAAACGGACCTCTGAACTTCCGATCTAACTTAGTCTGATTTCGCTCTTCGTTTTCTAACAACACGAAATCGCCAACCAAAAATTCAGTTACTGCTGCCTTTGTCCTATCAAATCGAGCCTTGTCATATTCCGCACTATGTTTAATATTCTCTGACGCAATCTCACGGACTTCATCAATGTCGACTTCAGTATTTACATCACTACACATCAATGATAAAGGTCTCGCAATTTTTCCAATTAAAAGCTCTAGAGGTGAAGCTTTTGTAACGCGGTTTATGGTACAATTTATCGCTAGCTGTACTTCTCCTATTGCATCTTGCCATGATTTACTATCGCTAATCTCTACAGCAGTTAACATTGCTTTTAAGACACTCATAACACGCTCTACTTGCCCATTCGCACGAGATGAACCGGTCGCTATGAGGTGCAAATTGACGTTTTTACTATCACAAAAATCGCGAAAATCCTTACTTGCAAAACATCTACCTTGGTCGGCTATAATACGAGTTGGAGCTCCGAAAAGCGCTACACTCTGATTGACTGCCCGAATGCTGTTCTTAGAATCAATGTTGGTCGTATGGAATAACAGGACAAATTTAGTAAAGGCGTCAATCAAAACAAAAATGTACTCCTTATTATCATTTTTCCCGCTTAGTTTACCGGTCGCGTCAATGTGAACTGTGTGCCATGGAATTGTCACTTTCGGTATAGGGTGGAGCTCAGCTTGGACCTTCCCTGAGTGAGACTTCGCGACTTTGCATGTCACACAATTTTCTACAAACTTTTTAACATATCGAGTCATTCCCGGGAACCAATAAAAGTCAAAGAGTTTTTCACGCGTCTTATCGGCACCAAGATGAACCAGAGAGTCATGAAAGTTATTGATAACAGACCATCTTAAAAGGCGGGGTAAATAAGGCAAACATTTTGACCTGCCATTGCGCTGGATCTTACGGTTAAGAATACCAGAACGCAGCACATAGGTCTTAGCTACTTGCTCATCTACTTGACCATTTTCTAAGGAACTGATTATTTTAGAAATTTCCTCATCGCGTTGTTGCTCAGCTTGGAGCCAGTTGGTCGAGAGTTCTGTGACATCAACGCGCATTTGCTCTACATGAGAGGGAACTAATTTCTTGGGGTTTAACGTTAGTGGGTTTCGGGAAAAGAAATCCACATGAGACATTCGCTTACCCTCTCTGTATACCACATTAAAATCAAAGGACTGTAGAAAAGCCCACCATCTGTGCGCTCGAGGAGTCAAGTCGTGTTTATTTTGCGACGACTTCAATGAGTTACAATCCGTAACAACAGTGAACTTCCTACCATGCAGGTACTGTCTGAAATGCTTGATAGAGTTCACAACTGCCAGTGTCTCCAACTCATAAGAGTGATATTTATTTTCTGCTGGGGACGTTCGCTTGCTAAAGTAAGCTATGACATGGCGCCGGCTATCTACGACTTGAAATAGGATCGCTCCATAGCCTAAGCTACTAGCGTCCGTGTGTAGCTCTACTGGGTATTTAGAGTCAAAAATCATTAAAACAGGGTTTTTGGTCAAAATAGAGATGACTTTTTGGCGAATCTTCTCATACTCGGGTTTCCAAGTCAAATTACCTTTAAGAGAAGTCAACCGATACAAAGGAGCCAACATACTAGAGAAGCCTTGTACAAATTGCCGAAAGTATGAAGAGAGTCCGATAAATTGCCTTAACTGTGAAACGGTCTGTGGAGGTGGAAGAGCCGTTAGTGCCTCTACCTTTCGCTGATTGGGTCTTATCTGGCCAGAAATAAGGGGAAGCGGATACCGGTCAGGGACTGTATTACTGTTGAGTTCACGATAATCGATACACATACGGTCGGAACCATCGCGTTTCTTTACAAGGAGAGCGGGGCTTGCGAACGGAGAACAACTGGGCCTTATAATATTTGCATCTAATAGCTCCTTCACACGTTCACGAATCACTCGTCGTTCATCCGCGGACATCCTATACGGTCGACGCTGCACTGTACGGTTCGGATCAATTAATCTTATTTTAAGCTCACCAGTTTTAACTCGCGTAGTAGGCATACCGGAAGTAAAAAAACGTGAAAATCGATTTAAAATTTGCAATAGCTCAGATTTCTCATCTCCTATAATTTTTGTATTAATCACGTTAAAATCAGCTTGTTGTTGATTACCGTTTAAAACCGAATTTACTACTAGTATTTTATGTAACGAAATCTCTGTGGCAGACATGTTAATAGAAAAGCCTAGGTTCAATATTTCACGTCCTATCATAATGTTACTTTGCAAGTAACTGTCGGGAAGTACATGTAACAAAATCTCAAGTTGGTGTTCGCTAATCGTTACGCTACATAAGATTTGTTCTGTGCTGAATACACGAGTTTGACCAATACCAGTCAACGCAACAACGTTTTTAACTCGTTTGCCACTTAATTTGGCTGCGCAACTCTCCTTTACTAACGAGCATTCAGCACCAGAATCGTAAACAAAACAATACTGCTCACCTTTATGTTCTAACATGCCTGAGGGTGGTTGTAAAACACAAACATCCACTCGCCGTTCGCTGTTTGCAGCACGTGCTCCACCATCCGCTTGGCTGCCACTGTTCGTGCACCGGGCCGCCATATGTCCCGGTTGTCCACACTTAAAGCAGATGTAGGGCTTCGCTGACGGCTGCGGGGCTACTTTGCTCGATTCTGAAGACGCTGTAGCTCTTCCTCTGCTATCAATCGGCTTGTTCCTGCACTCAGCTCGCTTGTGGCCGGGTTTCCCGCAGTTGTAGCATTTCAGCGAGGTTATCTTCGCTCGTTTGACATTAGGAGCAATTGACAAATCACCATGGCTGCTAGACTTGCGTTTCAAGTGCGAAAAAGCATGAAGTTCACGCTGTAATCTGTCCCTCGAGACGATATCGGTCGTAAATGCCAGCCGTTGCAGTTTAGTATCAAATTGTGAAATGTGGGCAAGAACGGTAGCCACTGCAATTTGTTCCTTATCAACGTCCTTCAAGCGGTTAGTGACTGACGTCATCAGGCGATTCGCATAAGCAACAAGGGTCTCCTTGTCACCTGGCTTGTCACTATGTAAATTGATGAGGGTACCCGCCAAGGTCTCCGTTGAAACAAATCTTGCAATGAACAGTACCTTAAAGTCACTCCACGTCATTCCTTGGTATGCTATCTGCGATAGCCACGTAGATGCTGATCCTTTGAGCGCCTTACTGATGGCCACAACAAGTTGACCACCTTGCAGTGAATTTTCAGCAAAACATAAATCAGCTGTCGCGCACCACGATCGCGCATCCGTATCTGCCTTGCCTGGGTCGAACTCGGGCAGATCCACACGATTATTAGTTTTAGGCGCTTGCAGGGCTTCAATAAGCGCTCGCATGTTTGCATTTTGTTGTTCAAACATTGCACGCCAACGGTCACTTTCAGCATTTTCATTTTGCGCCCGAACCAACACTGATCCCAATTCTGATGTCGGAGGAGGCACTTCCCTTTCGTTATCATCAGCCATATTTTAACTAATGTGGGCGTACTATGGGAAGTGTTGGTTATTGCGCTATAGAAAAACCGTTTACAGTTCAAATCAAATTATAATTTACGAACCAATTAATTGCACTGGCTAATCATACACTGTAGGTATACATCAGAACTATACGAAACGCGCGACAGTTTCTATACGTGTTCACTGCTTGACCGCCACTGTAAGACTGAACTTAACTGTGGACACTGTGGTCGAGCGCTATGTCGTAGACTCTGTCGAGCGCCGCTTGGTGGCGCTGGCGTCTCGATTAGTCAATTGATTGACTGAAGTATTTCCGACATATAATTGATGCAAAATGGGGTCGGAAAATGTTAGTTTTAGTTCATGAAACAACAAAATAAATTTTTAAATACAATTTAACGATTTCAGTTTTTTTTTTTTATCTGTTTTTGAACACCATGAAATAGTAGCCGCCATGTTATTTCGTCATACGGCATGTCAACTGAGAAACTTTTTACTTTTATTAGTTTTGTAACCAAAGTAATTTATATTTAAATAATATTTTACATTCAGGAACAGCAAACCAACGATAAGTAGAAAAATAACTCATTTTTTAAATGATAGGTAAACAATTGTCATACAAAATACCAACGCATTTATTTTTAGCAAACTGACGTCATACCCATAGAGCAATATGGCGTCTACTGCGTCCAGCGTTTTCGTCAAATTACGCGCGAAATTTGAAAATTTAAAATTTAAATGCATTTTTATGACACTAATCGATAAAAAAAAACTGGTTTTTTAGTGGTTTGTTAGCACTCTAGAATCTAATTAATAAACTTTTCAAAAATGAGTGTAATACCCTATTGCGGTTTGAGAAAAACATTTAGTCATAATACCTACAGCTCTTTAATTACCTAAGTGACTAACAATTTATTACCTATTAATAACACTACTGTTATACGTACCTATATACTCGTTCAATGTGAAGGATTATTAAGCACAAAGGTTAGTAAGAAACACCTATTTTTAGCCGAGTGAGTACAATTTAAGTCGACTCATAGATCTCTTAAAGCCAATTGCAGCTATAACGGCTTTTATACGGTTGAAATATTGCAATGGTGCATTACGAAGAAAAACTAAAAGTCATTCGACTGGCAATTCTGTTGCAGAGCTGAATTTTTTAGAGCTTTGTGGGTTTTTTTTTTCAGCCATCGCCAGGAGCTTTGTGTATGGCGACAGTTAAACCTTTCCTGATATTATTCTTTATTTCCATAAGTTTTCTTTTATTCATAAATATAGTTACGCTGCTACTAGGCTTGAAGTCCTGGATTACTTTACCTGGTCGGACAAAATTTTCTCAGTAGCAGCTCGGAGTCTGGATTTCTGCCCGGCTGATGGCTATAGGATCGCCCCTATTAGATGGGACTTAAACTTAACTGGTGAAATGTGAGTAGGCTTTGGGAAAACAAGGCGTGGTGTAATGTTTTTAGTTTTAGAAGTATCTTTTGTTTTCTGTGCAGTTACTACATACTATGCGCTTTTAATAGTATGGTATGTGCGGGTTGTTTGAAAGCGATACCGCGGCCCCTGGCACACAGGCAACTGAGGGAACACGTGTGGGTTTTAGTCAGTTTTTTTTTGGTTGGGAAATCATCAAATAACTTCTCTCGCTCTGGGTCCACCCAGAGCGAGAGAAGTGATTTCACGCCTTCTTGCTCCAGCAAGAAGGCGTGTCAGACTTTTACTGACTAAAACCCACCCCTGTTCCCTCAGTTGCTTATGTGCCAGGGGCCGCAGTATCTCTTTCGAACAACGGGACCCCTGGCAGACTACAATATGCTCACATAAAAAAATTATAAAAGCGCGCAATCAATGTCTCCTAAATATTTTTTTTTGTAACTTTAAACCATTTTTCCATGTAAGTTAACAAATGAATTTCGAAACTTCACGTTAACTTTAATATAACATTTATTTATGTATTATTAGACCGTTAAATTAATACAAATTTAGAATTTCTCAAATTAGTTGGACCACACCCGACGTTTTACGCGACAAGTTTGTCACATAAATTATAATGAAATGTTTTGACTTTACACTGATGATATTCCAGCTGTTATTGGTGTTAAATGACACATAAATACGTTTGCGGAGTCCATATATGAAGAAAGTCCAAAGAGTTTTAATATTTCATTGATGTGTTCCCGGATACAAAGCTATTAGTAGCCGGCAGTATATCTTACAAATTAGTAGTCTATGACAAACTAAAATTAATTATTGTTTCAGCCATTTTTTAGGTTGTCTCTTTACTCTAATGATGGAGCAGATGTCAGTGGAGACTGAATGTGAGACGCGAGGTTTTTGTTTTTTCTCCTTTTGGGAATGTTTGGGTCATTGTACTTTTGATGACCTTATAGACTGATCTATTTGATCTGATCCAATAAGTGTATGAAAAAACTTACATATTTCCATTTTGTATCGTTGAGTTTTCTACGAATAGTGAATTTAAATGAAAGAAAAATGGAAAGCATTACCAAAATGATAGACGTCTGGGAAAAAAGATGAAAATCTTTTCTCAAGTCAAATCATGTCTGTAAGATATCAATAACGCTACGTTTTGTGTTCAAAAATGAATCTACAATCCACGCTCAGGTATTTTATAAACAGTAAATTTCATTATAATACGCACAAATATTTTATAGCAACTAGAATTCAAAACCCAGCTTAGTTACAATTTGTTTTGGAAAAAAAATGGTTCCACGGCGCGGCGCTGTATTTTCAAATCAAATAGCAATATAACAAAACTTTTGTGATCAAAACAAGTCGGCGATGCAAATAACTGGCGCTGAAACGCTATGGAACCCATTAAACTGTATCCGTACCGATACACTTGGGGCTGCGAACTTTGATTAAATTTTCATAACATGAAGCTTAAGCAATGCGGACTCATTGTAAATTATAGCGTCATCCTCAATATTTAATGAACGGGACCCGTGTTAACATGTGTTACGTACCGATCGCGCTTTACAAATGTACATTTGTTATGCAACTGAATAATTTATGTTAAGTCTAATGAGTGTTGTGATTTAGGAGCCTTCCTTTGTGGGATTATGAATTTTGAAGCGAATGAAGTACCATGAGGTCCTGGGTTGGATTCCCAGGTCGGGCAGAATTTCTCAGTAACAGCCCGTAGTCTGTGCCTGGTTAATGGCATTAGGCTCCTTATTACATTGGACAAAACATAACCATCTGCGCCCAACCCTGCGGGGAAACAAGGCTTGATGTTATCTATGAACAGAGATCGTATATTCGGATGCATATTCACCTAAAGTTGAGATGTAGGCTAACATGGAATGCGCTTTTGAATCGAAATAGTCTTAATTTAGGTAAGTAATTTGTTTATTTATTGTTTTTATTAATACAAACCACCCCTCCTCCAGTACATACACATATTTGTATCGGGTTAAACATTAATTTGAAATTAATACACATCTGAATAGTTATGCAATCCAAGAATCCCGGGGTTTTTAATAAATATTACAAATAATTTATAAAGCCGCTTCCATACTTTCATAGCAAAAAATTATCTTTAGGTAAATATGCATCCGAATATCTGATCTTTGCTTATGAAGTAACATTTTATCACAAAAATAGTCCAACAACTTAGGTACTTCAAATTCCAATTCCAATGAGAACATCACTAGTCACGTCAATAGTAATGCTGCCACAAACATGAAACATGCGGATCGAAAAGTTACGACGGGAAAAGACGTTAAGCTCATACATAAACCTAACTGAAATGTTATGATTAGTCCAGCGCAGCTAAAGAACTACTTTTGCGACTTAACAAAATGTCTCGCATTCCCCCAGGACCAAGACCCGGCTATAACTCATCCAACTATCGCCGTCAAGCCACCGAGAAAGCTATATATCAAGTTTGATAGTCAATTATTGGCACTCGGTTCTGGTAACCGCCGTCTCTGGGTTATCTAAACCATATACCCCGCTTGGGATAGGCTTTCAGTAATATGCTATTCATAAGCCGACTACTACGCAAATAAAGGTCGGAACATACACTTGGGGCGTTTTGATTCATAGTCTAATTTGATAATACCCGTGTGGTGTAAATTTAATACGGCTTCAGTTCAGTTGGTAGTCGACTCAATTAATATTTGGAAGGTTTTGAATTGTAATTTTGTTTATATTATAATTTGTGTAAAATGTTTGATTAATATTTCGCTTTGTTTTAGAAGGGTTGTAATTTATATTGACACTCCAATTCAGAAGAGATATACACTCGAGAATTGAAGAAGATAATGAACAATTTGTTCGAAATAGTCGACATTTTATAGTTACTGAGCAATTAAACAATATTTACTACATTAAACTGACGAATTTTAACGATCGGTGCTAAATTTTGTAGGATATTTTGCGAACACTTTTATTTTAATGGCGTTGATAAAGCGCTCACGGGATTTACTATCGGAAGGATGGTAAAGTGTCATCCAAATTTTATGTTGGAAAACTCGAAATGAACTCACTATAATGCCGGTCTCTCTGTGGAGCTATTTACTGCGCTCCGAAATTTCTCATGGCAGACACTCTATTCAAATTCTTCACCAACTTCCAGATTGAATTAACGACACTAAAAAGTGCACGAAATCACGGCATTCTTAGTGAAATTAACAGTACTAGAGATGTATTGTATTACTGAACGCGCCCCAAACATTCTTTGAAACGATACAAATTTAGAACACGACACCCGACCGTTTACAATCCGAGGCGAAGTTTTAACATTTTGACAACAAATTCTACTCGAGAGTATGTTGTAAGCCGGTTGTAAATGCACAAATAGATGTTCCTAAATAGATTTGTTAACGAATAAATACGAATGCTTCGAACTACCAAATATTTTTTCGGGGGCAACAGTGCATGTGATTAAGGGATGGCATATTATCTGATGCTTTTTGTCCTCGATTGTCCTCGTTCTGCGGTCTGTGGTTGACGTTTCATCAACAACCAATAATAGATCTTATTACGTTCTCATTAAGATTTATGTTTGTGATGGAATGCCGTCTGTTATAAATGTATTGAGTTACGCAAACCCACCGTTGGACGAAAGCTGATCTGTGCCGGTGACATCTCTAGTGCGTAAAGGATTATCGAATGACAACGTAATTTTTTTTCCATACTTGTGTATTTAGACGATATTCAAAGGGATCCGTTGCTTATACTAGGATGCTATTAAATTGCGCATGCTCCTTTTGTCATACCATATGGTATTTTCCAGCAGATGGCTCCTTTGTTAGGCCTACATGTTTAAGTAAGCTAATATCTTTACATATTAAGAAATTCAAAGTTATTTCAAATGGGTTATTGTAAACTCACCACAACGAAAATTTGCCACATTTAAAAATATTGGTTAACTTGCCACAGTGACAAAATAATTCACAACAGGTATAGTAAACTCGTCACAGGTACGTCAAACTTGTTTTAAATGTAACGACAGTAAAACGATATTCGTTCTACATTAGTGTTTAGTAAAAGTAATGTAGTTTCAGAATAAAGAAAAAGAAGAACGATTTTATGTAATAATCAGTTTAATTGAAAGTAAAAGGCGTGATTATATAGATAGATAGATCAGTTTAATTGGATAAATCATAGATTTAAAAAGGTTTAACTATGTTTTAAAATAGGAATTACTAACGAAAATAACTAACTTTGGCTTAATTACAAATCACAGCATTTTGTACTACACAATCAAACTTACAACTACATTGGTACGTAATATAAAATGTAGAGACGTTTATCTTTAAACACAGTTAAAATATAAGGTAAAATCATTATATAGTAAAAAAAATCACAGTTTTATTTAACAGGTCCGACATATAAGTTTAAAATATCTAACTTTGGCTTAATTAAAAATCACAGTCAAACTTACTATTACTATATGAAGAAAACACACTATTTAGTTTAAGATCACAGTATTGATAAAATTGTACATCAGTATTATGTAATCAATTGGCATATTATTACAATTGTTGCAATGCAGCTATTTTTGCTATTACTTCGGTTGGAGTGTAGCCTTAGGGGCACTATGGAACGAGGACTTAGAAAAATTTGGTTTATTGGCCAGAGTGTCGTTGTACCTTACTTGAGGGAGCGCTTGCTTCGCAGTCACTAATTATATGAATTGGTTTTTTGTTTTTATTAATTAAAGCGTCTTCTTTAATTTTATTTATAGCGGTGTGTACCTGCAAAGATATCCATAGGTTAGGTTAGGTTAGAACTGTGACCAACTACGCGCGAGCCGAGCGAGCGAAGCGAGCGGTGCCGCGGCAGCGGCCGGCGAGCGCTACCTCGAAATTGGTTTGGTCGCGAAAGTGACAACACTCTGACCATTACTTCTGCTAGAGGGATATTATCATAATTGTCAGCGATGGCTTTTAATTTTTTAAGCAATTGACCGACACGTTCTCATATTAAGCGGTATTTTAAAACTTATTCTTTTTAATTTCCAATCCATATACTCGGCTTCTTTTTTTAGGACGTCAAGAAAATTAAGTAAATTAGGTTTCTTTTTTCCCATGTTATTATTAAGGCGTTTATGCCATGCTTCTGCAGAATTAATGGTTTTGTGGCGAACTCCGTGGGCATTCCAAATATTTTCTAAACTACTGTTTTCTAGCCACTGCGTTACAAAATAATCATTAAATTTGTTGGTAGCTTCATTAGGTGGTGATTCTTCCATTATATGTAACCAGGCATCATCAATATCCCGCTTTCTTACATGAGCCAATGCAGCACACATAGTTACATGTTTTTTCTCTTCGCTGGTGTTCAGTTTCAGTGTCAGGCATGTGCTTTTTTTGCCAGTGCCTGTTTGAAATGAAAGTTACAACCTTGCAGCTGTATCTCTGGAAATGCTATTTTTATCGCATTTATAACGGCGACTTCAAAATCTGCGACCATTGTTTGTGGTTTCCAATTTGGTAAATTCTGCTTTATTAATGAAAATAAACGTAAATAAGACCTTTCTTCTTTATTAGGCATAAGAACATAGATTACTGGTACATATATGTATATAAACACTATTACTCACTACACTAGTATGTATTATTAAACACTACTACTTCGTTTGCTATCGGTACTTTTAAAGCTGTGGCAAGTTTTCGTGAGACAGATAAGACTGTGGCGAGTTTACTATAATTTTTACTTGTGGCAAATTTTCATTATGGCAAGTTTACAATAACCCTTTCAAATGACATTGGACGTACTTCAAAGGAATGTGCTCGTATTAGGTTTGTTGCTGGGATCTTCTTTGTGATTAATGTTTGATTCCAGTTTTTATTTTTGCTTTATTACATTCGAAGCTGAGTATGTAGATTTGCTGTTTATTCTCATATCGAATCAATTGTTTTTTTTACTATGACGTAGGAATGAAAATGACAGACGACTGCCTGGTAACAAATTAGGTGATGGAATACCATATAATTTATTACAAAACTATTCCCTTTAGATGCAGATGATGTTAAGATTTTGACAAGTTTTTCCTGAAGTGCGCCTTAAATAGAGGACGATGATGAATTTAATTGAAAAGAACATTCAAAGCAAATAAATCCACGCAATCGTTTTGATCAATTTTTAAAGGTTCTCGAATTTGATTTCAATGGCATTTAAGGCGGTGATTTCTTGAAAACGCTCAAAATGGTGTTTTTTTTAAATCAGTGTATCTCTTTAACCGTACCTAAATAATTTTGAAAGCAAAAAATATATGATATATATTCAAGTCTTTTTTGCATACAGTGATTGAACTGAAAACATAATTAAGCATACTTTAATGCATCAAAAAAATCATCAAAGCTACCTCTTAATTTTTTTTTAAACCAGCTTATCCCTTTAAATAACAATTATAATTAAAAATATACCATAAAATTCCAAATGCCAAACTGCATCCAGTGATGTATTATTTTTTATTAAATAGTTAATATGTAATTTTATACGATTTTATTTGCATTTTTACGACAATGCTTGCTCATTTATAATTCGAATTTATTAGAACAGATTTTAACCCTTATCGGATTGCAGTAAGAACTATTATCGCTCATAACGACAATACGACGAGTACATTTAAAATTACCAGGGCCTTAAAAGAAACGAACCCACCACTACTACACATTAATCTTCCATTGAGAATTGTTTTACATTCGTCCCTTTCTAATGTTCTATTTTAATAGTATTTTGTCTTGTTCTATTCCATGGTCGTGTTTCATGAACCAGTTAAAATCTTTTCATAGAATTGTAAAAAATAATGTTTAGACGACTGATTTACTATTGGTTATTTATTAGTATGAGGTAAGTACTTCAATCTCAAACAGTATTATTGTATATAGGGCAAGTTTATTTTAAACAAATAATGACTGTTTGAAATATTATTGCTTTTAGAAATCGGTGTCAATGTCATAGTTAACAGAAATACACTTATTTTATTACACAACCACATATTTTGATCCATTCTAAAATTAACTAAAACTCGTTAGTTAAATTAGCATTGGAGCCATTGTGCCTCAAAGTGAACTAAACTCATGGCAATTTGAAAATTCCGGTATTCAATTAAAACAAACGCCTGAACTCTCTACCCTACATAACGACATTTAAAATTACATTTCCAACACAAAATCTAACACGAATTTATATAACGAACTATTTACATAGCCCCCATTTGAGTGGTGGCAGAACCATCCCTTAATACATATAATGTTCGGTCGTATTTATGTCTAATAGTACCACAAACAGATTAAACCTTCGTCCCTCTTAACTTTAGTAAATACTAGTGGTTCTGTAATTTCCATTTCAACATACAAACGTATGGGACTAGAGTTTTCAGCGCAGATAGTACTGAATATCCCCTTTTAGCGATAAAGTAAGTTAATTACTAAACTATTTCCATTATGGTGGCTGTGTCCGGTGCTGGTCCCGAAATATTGGATTAAATTATTATAATACACACGTTTATTGTTTAGTTTAAAGTTTCAGACGTGCATTGACGCCCTAGTCCGTTGGACAGGACTCTCCCTAAAATATTATTAGTGAGAGAATCTGATAACGTCATTTGTTTTGCGTATCTTTCGAAGTTATATTAATTTTGTTCTAAATATATCCGTGTTATGGTTGGTTGTTGTTTTGTTATGTAAGCAAGTAGGGAATGTTATATAAACTTTAATATAACGTTTTGTATTTATTTGTGTAAGTATACCTACGTATCATACTAAGGACTGGTTTTCGAAGCTCATCTAAACACAAAACGATGCATTAAAAAATTATTTATCGACAGTAAGTTACCGATAGAAAAAATCTAAAATTTCCATATAATATGTAAAACACAGATCCAATCTAATTATGCCAAACAAGATCTGAATGTGTTTCCAAACCCATTAAAATGAACACTAGATTTTAAATCACCTCCTTTTTCGATTTAAACTGAAACATAAAATCAAGCAAATATCAACAATTGTGACCCTCCACAAAAGGTTAGTCCACATAAACTTGTCATAAAGACTTCTACGTATCATAAATTTGCTCGGCACATTGGCCACAGTAGCAAACAAGTTTTCCCATTACTTCTACAGTGAGTAGCGACACCAGATTTCGTTGACGCAAGGAGACAGATATTGGTTCGGAAAAGGGAATTTTACTTGTACCTACAACCAATAAAGTATCCCTAAATAAGTGACAAGTAGCGGAAGAAATAAGTTTCGGATCAGTAACCTACGTATGTTTTAGTTACTGTAAAAAAATATGAGCTGAATTTCTGGAAGTAAAGATGTTTGTCGGGTCCTACCAAAGTTATGATAAAGAACTATACGAAATAGAAAATGACAAGGAAAAAATTTGCCTAGTTTTTTCTTTTCATACTCACCAAAATGGAAATTAAAAAAAAAACTATTTACAGATACAAAAAAGCGGATAAAAAAGCGACAGATGTCTAAAGAGACATTCGGATACACAAAACACTATCCTCATAAATCCAGAACGTCTGGCATTCCCTAAACTGACCCATCTACGGCCTTTGATAAGGGTGCGAACGACAAAAATAACTGATGTTGATTTCGTTTTGATTCGTCCGCAAACAGATAATAGGAGTTTCATGAGTTGACGACTAGATGCCGTTAGTAGTAGCAGGGGAAATATAAGTTGGCTTGGTGGGGTGGAAAATATGAGTATTTATCGTAGCGTGTATGTTCATAATGGGAAGAAAATGGTCTGAAAAGTCAAAGGGCGAATTGCTACTTATAGTGTGTTATGGCGATGTCGGGTAATGTATGAAGATTGTGTGGAAAATGGAGACGTGGTTGTGACACGCCTCTACAAGTTAACATTAAGCGTCTTTGTATGAATTTTCGATACGTAAGTGTTTTATGATGGAAAGTGTGAATGAGCTTTCTGAAGCTTTTAATAGAATGCATTCATAGAAATGAGTTCTGAAGAGAGAGATGTTCATAATTTTACGATCGGTAGGTTATCCATAACTACAAGTGCAAGTCTAGAAAGTTATAAAGTGATTTAGCAACCATTCCAAGTGGACTTACTCAGCCTATTAAATTATATTAAGTGTGCTGTTCATTGTTTATAAATACTATATGAATCATGAAGTAATTCTAATACCTAAGTGTTAAAAGTACGATCACAGTGCCTTTAGTATACTGATGATGACCTGCTTTGAAATTGTGTGTACAGTTAACGGTGGGTCAGCTAAATCAGATAAACGGTTTTCTATTATACCCTCAGGCAAACAATTTGTCACTCTTAATGCAGTATTGCTATACTTCGGCTCAATAGCAGGTTGATATCGCTATATGTCTGTCTGTGGTTAGGCATTATCGGATTATAATATGTCATCACTTCAACATGTCATAGCTTGTTATACAAGGTGTAACAGAATAGACGCAAGACCTGAAAGTAGTTTGTTCCTAATTGACTACTGAATCAGTTTTAGTAACTTTTAACATGTGTAATTTTTTCAAAAATTATGTATTTTGCAACACCTACCGCCGATTAAATCAAAGAAAATACAATCTTATGTCAACGCAATATGACTCAATTCTAAATGCATAAAGTAGTGCTAGGGTCAAGTCGTTTTTCTTAATAAAAACAGTTAGCTTTAAAATACATTAGTTTTGGTCATTGTATTATACTTTTAATTCAATACTCTAATAATAGGGTGTATGAGGTCTTGCGTTAATTATGTTACTCGTTGTATAGTACGTTTGTGATTCAGCTAGAAGATAATTTTAGCGTGAATCTACAAAAAATAAATGTCCGTTTAACTACAAATAAAAAAACCTTTATTACATTCGAGTAAGTGCTCCTCTATCAGAGTTGTTTGTACTGAACAAAATGCAGATGGTAAATTGTAATGTAAGTGATGTATCCACATTTCACGATGCGTTATTGTTTCTCAAATAAACATCACGTCATTTTAGTCTGCGGTTACTTACTAACGCAATAAATATAGCAAAATTAATGTCTATCATTAGTCACGTAGTTTCTTTATTACCCATATACATGATTTCTTTCTTTCTACATTACTTATTAGGTCCGATAAATTCGACATCCCCAACTTTCTTATTCCCTTTTTTGCTCAACTTGAGAGTCGAATTGAATTAGTTAAGGTAGGAAGTTCTAAAATAATTCCTATCTACTTTTAAGACAAGTTCTTTCGTCGTTTTTCTTTAAGTGGACTTTTTGCCTTGCAAACAAGACATTTCTTTATTGAATAACTTCGAGGGACTTAAAAGGTGTAATTTATGTAATGTCTTCATTTTTTTCCAGATGAGATAAAATCATACAGATTCTTTCTATTTATCAGTATTGTCTTTAGTTCTTCTTTGTTAGCTTTATCTTTTCTTTTTTCTTCTTTGTATGTTGTGTGTATAAAAATGAATGTATCAATTTTTTTTTAACAATTCAACTCAGAATCATACTTACAAGCAAATTCTGCTACGTTTCATATCAATTATATCTGCCTTGGATATGTGTAATTTAAGTTACAAGATTAAGAACCTAAACATCAATTATTGAGTGAATTATTCAGTGTTAATTTTACTAGTTGAGTAAGTACTTGAACCTATTCATGAATGTACTGAAGTTTAGCGGCGAAGTAATGTGGAGCGTAGAACTCGAGGTACCATTTACCCGCACTAAAGTTTGGTAGAGTGACTTTCAATTTTCAATACCTACGTTTGCATATTGCTTGAGTTAGTGTTCGAATCTACTTCCATTCCATTTTAACATGCTGATGAGTACTTTTGACTTGGCAAGTGTATGCAACTGTGTTAGAACTTCGTCGGAACTTGAAGGTTCTTGATATTTAGTTTTTCGTATACTGTCTAGTATGCCTTGTACCTAACCAATAAAAACCAAAATGAAATGTTATGAACAGAAAAGGTAACACAATAAATGAAACAAAAGGAAATAAAATTTTAAAAATGTGTATTTCTTGTTTTCGTTTTTTTCATATCATAATTGTTTTGCGTATTTACAGTTTTATATACAAAATCATAATATTTACAGACTCTTTACTGACAATGATTGCTCTAAAAAAACTATAATAATAAATGCATCTGTACATAGCTATAAGTTTTAAACTTTGGCATTATATAATATTTAAGCGATCCGAATATTATTTATAGTCACTGAAATATTTTAAACACATAGGTTTCAATATTTACATCGGATTCACCGTAATCTATAAATTACTATCGCAGAAATCAGGAAATTATTCCGTAACAACTTAAAACAAAACTAGCGGCCTACTCTATACAAATAAATGCAAGTGGTGTCAGGCTTCGTAATTCTTATGCTATACAATAAATATAATGTGGAACAACCTAAGATTAATTATCACCATTTTATTGGACTAATACGCTTAAGCGTTGCAAGTAAAGTCAGTGTCTGTTTACCTGCGTTGGAGCATACGCTACGCCCAGAGCTGCGCTTGCGGCGGCATGCGGTGGGGGTGCACGTCGCGCATGTGCACGCTGGTCGGCAGGGCCAGCCCGTCGCCGAGCAGGGGGGGGAGCTTCCCCGGCGGCGGCGGAGGGGGCGGCGCCGGCGCCCGCCCGGCCCCCACCGGAGACACCGAAGCGTAAATATTCACTGTCGACCGGTGATACTGACACTTCCGCAAGTCCGGCATCGCAAACCTCAACTTTTGCCAAAATTGTCTATCACCCCACTCTATACAGGTGTTCGCTTTCAAACACAACCTGAGCTCTGGATCGATGTCCCTATTCGGTAGCTCACCTAGCAATATTATTATCAGTCTTCTTCGTCTCTCTTTCAGTACTTCGTGGAGCGCTGTCTTAAATTCGAAACGACACCATTCGTTGTTGATGAAATTTTTTGACAGGACTATTATCGTCCTTTTAGATGACTCTACGGCCTCTATTATTGTATCCGCCACGTACGCTGATGCGTTAAAGTCCCGGTAATGCAGACAGAGCCGGAAACTTGGATCGGTGGATTCTAGGCCGGGCGCTAACATCTGAGCGACGAATGCCTCGTCTTTCACGCTATAACTTATGTAGGCGTCAAAGAGGCGATCTTTGTCGGCTTCATCGTCAAAAGCTGTACTTTTGTAGCACATTCTGAATCCACAGTGGTAGTAAATCCAGACTCTAAGCTCACGCCGCCAATAAAATACGCCGCATATTAATGCCGAGCTAGTAATGAACACGCACAGAGATATTAGCAGCAGAGGCAGATAATCATTAATTACTTGGTTCTCGATTATGGATGAGCTTCCTCCCACATGACTTGTGCATATTGTTGAATTAAAATCGGCCATCAGTGGACCCACAGCATTCGTCACGTTATCGAATACACACGTGATCTTAAGAGCATCTTCCACTTTTCCTAGGTTATTTTTGAACCAAGTGCGAAATTTATGCATGTACTGACAATCGCACGACCAAAGGTTCCGCGAGAGACTTATCTCTACCAAATATGGATTCATCGTGAACTGCCACACCGCAAAGCCGTAAATGTTATTTCCTTCCAAGCGCAACACTTCTAAATGTCTCAACTCCATGAAGGTTCGATTATCGATGTAGTGTATTTTATTGTCTTGTAGATGCAACTCGCGCAAATTCTCCAGAGGTGACAATTCAAAACCTAGCAACTCTTTTATATTGTTCTTTTCTAAATGCAATGTAGTTAAGCGTTTTAGTCCACTAAATGTATTATTATAAAGTGCGTCAATGTTAGAATTATTAGCGTACAATATTTTTAAGTTCTTACGTCCAATAAAAGCATGACTCGTTAAACCACCAAAGTTATTACCGTCTAAATATAGTTCAGTAGCGTCCATAGGAATACTACTAGGTATTTCGGCATACCCGGCAGCAGAACAGTCCACAATATTCGCCGACCACGGTTGGTCATGATAACACGTACAGTTCGATGGGCACGTCATTTCACAATCACAGGCGTCAAAATCACAACAATGACACAGCGTAAAACAGTGCGTTTTATATGTACACAAAAACTGAGATGATTCGGCTTCAATGAGCGGAATATAGGTCCTTTCACGATTGTATAATAATTTACAATATATGCTCTCCAAGTCCATGACACGTGGATGTTGTCTAAGATGGTCCAGTTTGTTTATGCGTTGTAGCCACTCCATAGTACAGTCGCACTGAAACGGGTTTCCACCGATATAAAATTCGGGTAGCGGCCGTCCCGGATCGACCGGAGTTAGACGAAGCGCATTGAGATCCATACTAGTTATCTGATTTGCATACAAATCGACTCTCGTTAAATTGGTTTTTCCAACAAAAGTTTGAGCTTCAACTTGTGTAATTTGATTATCATTCAGGAACAGCAACTCTACACTGCTGGGAATTGAGAAAGCCGAGATTTTTGTCATTTTGTTAAAACTTGCGTCTAGTGTTTGCAAGCGCAATTCTTTATCCATACGGTAGTTGTTTCCCAGTTCTTTGATATTATTACTATGTAGATCCAACCACTGAAGTCCCGAAGGAATAACAGTGTAATCAAACCATTCTATTTGGTTATCTGATACATTTAGCCACAATAGGGATGGAATATTTACAAACAGGCCTTGGATTTCTGTGAGTTGGTTGGCGTCCAACCTTATAGCTTGTAGAGTTGATAAGGTTTCGAATGCGTTCATATCGATGTGCTTCAATTTATTACGTGCCAGATTTAAAATTTGTAGGGACGGTAAATCTGTAAACACATCTTTACTTATGTTTTCTATCTTATTTCCGATAAGACGAAGGCCATATACGTTATGCAAACCGACGAAGCCGGGTTCCTCCAGTGATGTTATCTGATTCTCTCCCAGATCAAGAGTCCTTAGTAAACGCATATTTCTTAGCGCTATGGGTACTTTCTTCAAACGATTCCCATTTAAATTCAAATCCTGCAGGGAGGATGTATTCCTGAATGCTTCTGGATGGAGTTCTTCGAGATGATTATTGTCTATAGATAGTAGAGACAACACATACAGACCATTCAGTGCGTAGGCATCGATATGGGATATCTTGTTGTATGATAGGATCAACGTGTGTAGATTATTCATTGGTGAAAATGTGTCAGCAGCAATGCTCTCCAACATGTTATGCTGAACGTTAAGTATTTGTAAAGTGTATAAATCTTTGAAAATCTTCGGATCCAGCTTCGTTAATCTATTGTTAGATAAGTTTAACAGAACCATTCTTATAAGACCGGTGAAAGTATTTTCATTAATCCAAGTACTTGTTAAATGATTATTAGATAAATCCAACGCCAACAGCTGATCTAGGTTAGCGAACAGGCTTGGTGAAAGCACACTTATAGAATTGTTTTGTAAGTATATTTCTTTGATGACCGGTCTGCTATCTTTGAACAGATCTTGTGGAAGAGCAACTATTTTGTTGTTTGAAAGATCAATTATCTGCAGCTGTTTCAATCCAGATAAGGCTTTGTCAGCAACCATAGATATTTCGTTATCGTGAATGTGCAGTTCTTTGAGTCTACGTAGAGCCATAAATCCGTTTTCTGGCATTAGCACAAAGTGGTTGCTGGAAGCGTCTAGTACCTCAATATCTAATGAGCAGGTTGCATGTGACATAGAAGGCGCCGAGGGAGCTGGCCCATCTTGTTCACTAATCAGTGCTTGATGCATTGCTCGCTCTCTGAATCCCAAATCACTCACATCTTGAAGACGATTCGAAGACACATTTAAATAAACCAAATTCGTTAACGGACAGAACAAGTTTTCGGGAAACGACCAGATGTTATTAAAACTGAGATCCAACTTTTCCAACTGTCGAACAGCCGTAAAGCTTTCTGATGCTATCTCTAAACTCATAGCGGCCCACTCTGTGTTTTTCGTTCGAATCGTTAAATTTCGGAGGTCTCTTAAGCCAGAGAGTACGCCAGGCGGCCATCTTCCAATTTTACAGTTATCTAAAACAAGTTCACGTAGTTTCACTAGATGTGCGAAACTCCGATCATCAAGGGAGCTTTTATACATCATTTCTTCATTACACTCTATTCTTAAGGACGTGGTATGTTCTGAAGGAATAACACTGAAGTTAGTTGTGTCGAATTCACTGTTTATTGTGCGTAGTTTACACGTGAGGGAAACTTCGTGTGCATCATTGGGGCCTCTCAGCCACCACTGGCAGTCATCGGGTGCTTCATATTTCAGTGGCAGAGAGCTCTGGTCAGCCACATTCAGGCCGATGACGAACCAAAACAGGATTTGGCAAAGACGATTTCTTGAGAATGTTTTCTTTTGAGCCATCATGGGGAAAATCAAATATCAAGGAAGAAAGAAAACAAGACACGATAGGCTCAGTGTCATGTTTTTTCCGTCGGCGTTCGCGTATTGCGTCCCCTTGCCGGATGTGTAGTATCCATCAATTTATGAACACTATTTCGGCTTCAATTTAACAAGTAGTCTTTGTTGAGATAATGCTCATGATGCGTCAATATCAATTCACAATCCGGTGATTTAGCGTCCTTCGAAAGGTAAACAAAATTTTCACATAAACTGTCCACATCAGCTTTAACGAAACGTCCAATATTCACTGTAGTTATATTCGAATTGTTTTCTGAATACAATTTAACTGGTTGTATTCAGTAAAGTCCGTAACTCAATTTCGTATCGCGTAAGTGATAAGCGTGTTTTCACCGTAACGTAAGTCCGTTCAGAGCGTCGTGTGGCGCGACCGTGCCCAGACGCTGCTACCAGTCGACTGAATTTTGGTGGAGACTAGAGCCATTGCAGTCGAGTCGAGTTTACGCTCGGGAGAGGGGTGCGGAGCGGGCGAGATGAGCCGAGCGGTGGCGAGTGTTCACGACGACTTATTACAATAAATTATTTTTTTCGGAGCTTTAAGCGATCGACTGTGCGTCTCCAAAACCGCAAACTTTGAATGAATACAGGCATCAGCTGCTTTGAGAAATTGAACTGGATTTTATATTTATCATACCTACTGCGACTTGTTACTGGGCCTGAGATTGTAAATATGAAAATAGATAAGATTTTGAAGTTAGTTGTAAGTCTTAATTAATTTAATAAAATGAATATTGCTGTTAATATCTTCTGCGGCCTTAAAAATGCTCAATAATTTTGCACCACAACTTTTTGCTAAAAATTCCGGTCACTGTGAGAAATTTGGTGCGTTAACAGCCGAAACCTTCTAAGTTATGGAATAATTCGCGTGCCTTAACGCGATCGATTTAATACCCTATTAAGAGTTCCCAGAAATTATGAGATGCCTGAGGAAGCCTAGTTTTAGGATGTTGTGGTTTATAGTGTGCCATTTCTGATTAATTTACCTGGCTTAAGAATCTTAAGGCTATGACTCACAAAACACTTTAGGTATAATAAGTTTTTATTTTTAGCCCCGCAACGGAAGTAGCAATGTAAGCTCTCCCTTTTAAGTTTCAATATTCTACTTTAGTGTCAGCCCATCTACGACACAAACCAGAAATTTAATAGGATTTCAAAGATGCACATAACCTTTTTTAATTCCATAATAAATATAAAACTCCATTCAATTTCTCAAAGAAATATAAATTAACTTACCGCAATAAGAATAGAAACTAAAAATCTAACAAAAGACATCGAAAACGTTTTCAAAGTACACGTAATCGGGATTAAAACCAACCCTTTTATGAAATGCTAAAATTAAAAAGCAATGGCATAAAGGTATTAAGAGCTTAAGGTAACAAAATTCTTTAACAAAAGAGGTTTTCTGTTAACGCTTGGCAGACCACACTGGCTGTCAGACGACGGAAGATATCATTTTAATCCTTTTAGTTAAGTTGACTATGAAAAGACAGATGCCTTGCCGGCATCCGTGTTTTTCTTTTGTCACTTAGCTGACTCTTAATGGATGACGTGAGATAAATTAATAGTTTGTGATTAATTTTGATAGCGGAGGGCGGGCTTATTCTTTATGAGATGGAACTTTTAGGAGATATGGTTCTTGGTGTTGACGATGTTGTGTTTAGGTGTTATATGAACTGCACCCTAATTGTGTAACACGGTATTAATCAGAATTTGAATTATTTTGAAGTTTATTGAGATAAGCAACTTCAGCAAGCAGCGTAGCTTCATATTTTCGAAAAAATTGTCTGCTCAACAACGTAAATTATGCAATGAATATTGTTGAACTGTCAAAATTAAAGCCATTTCTACAGATAGTTTGTTCCGTAACTACCCCGTTAATATGAATTGTGGGTGTAGGTACTTTTAGATGTCCTCTGCCTCTGCCTAAGACCATTTCAGACACCAATCCACATGGTCTTCACATGATCTGACCAAGATTATGTCTGGACTTTAAAAGAGACTGTGACCTCTGAGTTTGTTTCGGCCTTTCTTCTCAGAGTAGTCAGATAGGAAACGCCGGCCTCATCTAGTTTAAAAAAATATGTTTGACATGTAAAAGTGTTTGTACAAACCTACTTGCAGAAATAAAATCATTTATCATTTATGCCTAACCTTTTAGGGAATGCATTAATAACGTGGAATAGTTATGTGTTTTTTTTTGCACATTGCATATTATTGCCACTTCAAACCTGATTGCCCAACGTCTTCAGCCACAACCAGAGATGATGATGTATAGTTTAATTAAAATACACAAAAAACATGAGTCACTATTGGCTATGCAATGGGGTTAGGGACAAACAGTATCCCACATGGTTCTCGACTTAGAATAACCGACCCCGTTCCCTCCGTTGAGACCTAAGGGGGTGATATCATGTGTACTGATAACATCATAATGCGGTTAGGGTTGGTATTGCAGGGACATCAGGCCCGTTGCCTGCTTTGTTAGAAATTCTTCCCTATTCGTTGAGGTTGTATCAGTTCTCTTGCTTGTCAGTGTATAATATTCCCACTGCCTTCTCACACAGGGACACAGGCCTTCACCGTTTTGAGAACACTTTTCAAAATCAAAATCAAATGAGATTTATTCACTAGACAATTTAAATCTGTTTACCTACTTCTTACACAAAAGATTATACGGCCTCCTCCATTAGGACTTGTGTAGTTCGCAACTATCTTATGTTTACATTTAGCTTATATTTTATTATTAAAGACTTTGTACAGAAAGGTCACCTACTTGAAAAGTGCGCATCAAAGACTCTTTGTGTATAATTTTCTGTCTCACAAGTGTTTTGTCAACAAACGTTTTACAAGTCCTATTTAATATTAAATCACTTTCAGCCTCTACGAGAGCCGTACGTTCAAATTTACGATTGCTTTTAAAAACAATACCTCCATGAACCAACACTTTACGATGCCTGCGTATATTCATAAAAATGTTCGTGTGTTTGTCCGTGGCTGTCACAACACGAATATCATTCATCACGATCTGAGACAAAAGCTCATACGTAGCGATGACGTAATTACCGCGTGTATCTAAAAAAACACATGTTAACGTTTCGTTATTTCAAAAAACATCTATCAAGGAGACGCCGAAGCGTGTTAAAGTTATTACTCCGAAGTGTTTCACATCACAATCTGTCAGCTGAAGGAATGAATAATGATGAATCGTTTTCGCTTATATTCGCCGTAGGGGTATCTCCTTACCCACGGTAGGTATTTATGTTTTTTGATGAATGCGCACGTCGGTATACGATGAAAATTGTTTGTGCCGATCAATTTTACGATCGGCCGGACGGTCGAGTGTGTCTATTTTTCTTATAAATGGGCAAGCGATTTTTTGTTTACCTGTATCCCATCCTTATCCCATGGTCGAGAACTGTTGTTTAGGTGGAGAGGCTATCAGTTTTATTGTGAGGTCATTGTTGTTTCTTTAGATACCTATTATTTTTCCCCACAAAGGAAATTATAAACAAAAATTCTAAACCTTAATATAATTTATGTGAAAGTTTGGATGTTTGTTACTAAATCACGCAAAAATAGGCGAACGGATTTGAATGAAATTTGACACAGATATTGTTTATAATCCGGACTATCATGGGTTGGGTACTTTTTATCCCGGTAGTGCGTTCCCATGGGATAATTTCAGATCTACACGTGGGTCAAGCCGCTAGCAAAAGCTAGTACTACTAATATACCATGGTACTCAAAGAAACCGATAACCTGGCACACAGGCAACTGAGGGAATACGGGTGGGTTTTAGTCAGTAAAAGTCTGACACGCCTTCCTACGCCACTCAGAGCGGGAGAAGTTATTTGATGATTTCCCACCCAAAAAAAAAAAACCTCTGTGTAAAGGGAAAAAGACTATGTCTGTCTAGCTTCCAGCTCGATATAGTCTTCTCTGATTTTCCTTTTATTATGACAGCAAAAGCTGAGAAACATAAACTTTTGCCATCATAAACACAACTGCAAGACATGGATAGGTATTTAATTATTAAAAAAAAAACATGCAAGCGGATAAATCTTCTAAAAAGTCGAAAGTGTTAAACTTACGAAGAACGCAATCACTTTCTCCATTTACTTCTAAAACCCTTAAGTATGAAAACTTCTGAAATCCTGAAGTGTAATTTCTCAAATCCTCACATAATAAGTTTCAACAAAGTATAATTTCCGTAAAGACACGTTATAGCAGCTCCAACAGAAAATAAAATACGAGATCAAGAGCAGAATTTGAAAACATAAAGATACGCTACATTTCTGTGTTCCAGATTGTGTACGATTTGTTGGAAACTTTACATAATTTAAATGCTTTATATTATAAATCCGATAACATTTGGAACATAAATTTTGTTATCAGAAGACTCTGGGAGGATAAGATAAAGGGACGAGTTATATAGACTGTAGGTACTTAGGATACGCAAGGCAAGAAATAATCTGTCGGCTTTGAACTGAAAACATTTGTGGTTACATGACAGAAAATGTTAGTGGTCCCTATATTTGGATACGAATATTTTCTTGTTGGAATATCTATAGTTTCTAAGACAAATGCTAACAAAAACCTTAATTAACAATGTTTAAGTACCTACTACATGAAAAATACGTAGGTAAAAGCAGCCATGATTCAACTGAAATTACCTTTATTTTCAGTGAAGGTAACAGACATCATTCTAGATGATTAAATAGGAAATTCGAGATCTCTTTATTTAGATTTCCTTACGACATGACATCGATAAACTAACGTAGACAATTTTCGAATGAGAATTGATTATGGATCTAAATAACTTCAGAATAAACCACGTCATATATTTTTCCATACTGGTGCTACTGCTGATCATGAAGTCCCAGGTCCAATTCGTCGGGAAAAGTGATATTGGGTTTCAACATCAGAAATTTCTAAGAAGCAGTCCAGTCAATGGGCTCGCTGCTATTATTACATGGAGCTTAAACTTAACTGACATAATGTGGTTGGACTAGGTTCACCGCTGCCTAACCCTTCGGGGATTACAGGCGTGATGTTATGTATGTTTGTGGGTACATCGTTCCACTCCTTCAGAAAAAAAAAATATTCCCAAAAAATACCCTGACGTTATCACGATCCCTTATCGAAAACTATGAAGCAAAACTCAAGTGCCTTGTTAGAGCACTCGAAACATTTCAAGAGCGTGTTTCGTCACTCCGCGAAAAAAAATATAGCAAATAAAAATCTCCAGGAAATGCTTATTTACCGTGGATACGTAGAGACGTAAAACAAAATGTGTAAAATATTCACCCCGTGTGTTTTGCACCCAGATAGCGGTACAAATACGATAACGCGCGTATCCTTGTTAGCATAGAAATTGCGTTTGAGCTACGTGCTCGTGTATTTATGAGTATTTACGCTATTATAGCTGTTAATGTAATTTCTCTTAGATTTTTTAGGAGATGAATATTTAAAAAAACAAGCTATTTAAATCATAAAGTTATTTTGTTTTCGTTGCACAAAAGTTGCAGAAGCGCTGATGCTTTACAAAGAGCTAACCAAAGATGGAATAGAATATGCTCACCTCATGAACTTCAAATGTCGCGCATCATATGATGGAATATTCACAACTCCACAAGACAGGGCCGTGAATCCGTGATACCATTTTTTTTTTCCATTACTAGAAATTATATAACTCACAGATTGGAGATGGACACCATACGGCTAAACTGACAATATGATTTATCCACAACTATAAAAATCCATGACATTCGCTCATTTCACGGGGCTTTAAAAAGTTAGAAACAATTTTTCATCAAATCTACGGAACCAAAAAAATCTAATCCCGATTCGTTTCGAATCAAAGTATTCTCAACGGTAGCTAGAACGTCCCATAAATCCAAACATACAAAGAAAAATGTATGCAGTGTTAAAAAGTCACAAAGTAAACTTCCTGAAGGAAGCTTAGGAGGTGCGAAATATTTCCGTCTTTAAATTTTTTATTTGACCTCAATGTTGACAGTCACGGCTACCAACAATACTACATCGGCTATAATACACAATGACCCAAACCCGGGAAGGGTAAACATGCCCATTGAATAAGAAAAACCGCATTTTATCAAACTGACACCGTACAAAATCAAAATATATGAAACTTGACAAAGCGCGTGAATTACTATATTAAAATCCTTGAAATCCAATCAAAGCAATTAACAACGCTTCTTTCTTACCGCGCGCTATTTAGGACTCTTTCTTTCTTGTATCATTGTGTATGCTGTGTCCTTTTCTTGGTTTTTTTTTCTAGTTTATAAGGCAGATATGTGACAGGGGATGTCATGCAATATTTCACGTGCCGAGATCTAAAACGCACCCACGCTCAGGTAGCAAACATTATCACTATAAGCGGTGTTCATAACTAAAAAAACAGAAACCTTTTTTATAAAAGACAGAGCGTAGAGACGGTCTTTTCTAAAATATTTATTTTATTATCACTTTGCCGTGGATAGTTTTCTGTAAACAAATGCGTATTGAACAATTTGAACATGGAATGCAATTAATTGAGAGGAAAGAGTTCTTTCATAACTCTCTGAATCTTCAGAAATCATATAATAATATTTTTTTTAATAAACAATTTTTTTTCTAATATTGTGAAAAAAATTGTTTAACTATAAATAAAATGCTTAATTGCGTAAGAATAGCATAAAAAAGCATATTCAAGCAACCAAGCAGCTCAGTTTAAATTTTATTAAACATATTCCGTCTACCTGATAAATTCCATTAGGTATATTATTCTAAATTTCAATGTTACTTAAGTGTTATAAGAATTCCAAATAAATCAAGCGTTTCTATGCATTTCTTATTCCCAATTCCCGACGAAACTATGAGAGAAATAAAAAAATAAACTTCGAACTGCGAATAAAAAATGACTAACAAAAATATTAATCTCGAAAAAAGATAAAGAGCTCTGTGTTTGGACGATCTTTTCTGCGATACGCCATCTTTTGTGCCAATTATGAGGCAGTTTTTGATCTTTTTTTGTTCTCTTTTTAAAAATGTCAACGGTGGGTGGGAATTTGTGGACAAGTCTAGTTACAAGGTGTCTTTTATGCCGATGGCTTCCAAAGCTGCAGTTTTAAATTTTTCTGCTGTAATCGTTCAAACAAAGGCACGCAACATAATGCAATTAACTATAATCGTTTAAGCTGTTTGCAAAACTAGGATTAACTTTAAGTTTCTAAAAGAAAAAAAAAGAGTTAAAATTTTTACAAAAACTGTACAGTTAACCCTAAAATGAAATAGGTACTGATATATATTGGAACAGAAACGTCGATTGTAGAATAAACAGCCCAAGTCTCGAGACTTTGAAAGTCTTAAAAAGCTCATCTGGCAAATCTTATAGATCACTTTCAAATGGTCCAGTGAACTGAAAATATTGCTAATATCATGCAGATGTGAATTTTCGTGACATTGAAGAAAAGCGTCATAGCGTGAATTAGTGCGTGCGAAACAATTATTTAAGTTTCGATCTAACTCGTTATTTAATAGGCTCACGTTCGTATCTTTTCTACAAGCCGCCATGACAGTTTAGGTCTACACCACACTGCGTGGTTTAACTAGATAACGATGCGATGATACCATTTTTCATTATTTTAAATTTTTTTTATAAGGTTTTTTTTTTTTTTTTGAGGATGGGAAATCATCAAATAACTTCTCCCGCTCAGGGTGGAGCAGGAGGGCGTGTCAGACTTTTACTGACTAAAACCCACCCGTGTTCCCTCAGTTGCCTGTGTGCCAGGGGCGACGGTATCTCTTTCGAACAACCCGCACCCCTGGCAGGCATCGGCCCTTGCGGACCCCACCCTTTGGTGCTGACATCTCTTTGAGGCGCGCGTGGAACACAACGCGCCGTCGACCCGGGCTTGGTCCTTACCGGACAGCGAGCTACCCATTACTCGCCGTCCGCAAGCCCGCGCCTACGGTGGCCGGGAATCAGCCTGGGATTCCCGACGCCCAGGGCGTCTCCCGCGGCGACTACGGCCGTGAGGGCGCATATACTGCCTCTCCCTCACGTGCGCCGCCTCCCTCTTCGCGAGCATTACTGCTTCGCAGAAGGAGGTGACGGCTTTTATTAGGTTATATTCGTTTTTTTTTTTGTGTAGGCACCAATTAGATACTTCGTATTAAAAAAATCGATTACGCACCCTATTTTTTTTAGATTTATATATATTTTCTTTGTTCTTTGCACTATGATATAACTTTTTTTTTTCTGAGATATCTTGAACGTGGAATAAAATTAAGCGTTTACGATGTAACACTCTTGTAACAAATTCAAATTACATTGCTAATATTCTGAAAAGTAAAAGTAGTAGTCTTAATATCCAATAATAATACTTATAATATTCACGATCAGTACCTACCCCTACTTGAAGACATAGTCTCTGCAAAATGTTCTAGTTTAGTCTGTCTTCAGTTTTATGTAAATCTTTAGAGGTCTGACGTTCAGAAAATTTGTGTCGACACGTGTTCAGAATAATTTAAAAGTACTTACTACGCTTAAAGAGTAAAACAGATGTTCTTACGGCTGTAAATTTTATTCTAAGTGCCATACTAGCACATAAAAAAAATCAATTGTACCTATACCTCATTTGTTATAGCTTTAGAAAAAAGAGGCTCGTAGAAGCAGGAGTGCAAAACATTTTATTTCAAAGTTAAGTTCTAACTTTTTTAGGTAGATTTAAGACAGTACTAAATACTGAGATAAACGAAGTAAAAGTAATGTTTATTTTAGATAATGTTCTATTTACAATAACATCTTCATCACACATTACAAACCTACAACAAAACGAATGAATGAAACAAACAATCACATGATGATTTAAATCTAATTAAGGTTATAAGAAAATAAAATATATATTTTTACAATACTTTATTTTAAATAACAACTTACGACCCACAATACGTTTGGTAAAACTTCGTCGTCATAAACTAATTTAGTTACTCGGTGTTTTTCACTCCTGCTTCTTTTAGGTTTTTAGCATTGACACTTTAATTTTTTTGGCATAAATCGTAACTGCAACACCTTTAATTTATTTTTGTAACGAAGTGTACATTAAAAATAACCTTTTTTAACTTCTGTCTAATGCTATTGTAAATGGAGTATATATTATAAATGGTTCTCATTACGAGTTGCTGAAACAAATTCAGTCCATAGAACAATCGATTTTTGATTGAAAGTGCACGTTTTATTGCAACATTTATGCCAATTCTCGCTGAAAAACGGATGCCTGATTTCCCTCCTTAAGCAGACTTTTAATTTTGTTCATCCAAGCGTGTTAGCCAAGGACAGTAGGTACTATGAAAAATTATCTAATTTGATGGGTGCCATGTGAATAAATTAATGCTATGCTAAGTTCCCAAACTAAAAAAACCTAATTGGTAAAACTTGGTGCAACCAGGGAATCAACCTCTGTGTCAGCAGCAGATTTATTTCCGAACATTAATCAGATAAAATTAATCAAACTTAGAAGCCTTTTGAAGCCATTAAAAACTAGACTGACATTGATTGAATTTTATTAAAATATAAAAATCAAATGAAACGTATAACGTGAGTGGGACTTCAATAAATCAATTTACATGAATTCATTTAAAATAGATTTACGAATCTACCTAAAACACAAATATCTATAATTTTATCAGAACAAGTCATTGATATCATAAAAAGCAAAGTTTCTAACGATGACTGACATAATGTGATCACCATTTATATGCAGATTTTATTATATGAATGTTCTTTTTTGCAGATTGATACAGAATCGAATAAACGTCACATAAATTAGCACTATTTTATTATTTTTTGTTGCAAAATTGGAAATCAGTTTGTGTTTAGGTATCGTATGTATCATTTATTTCTGAAGAATATAATTTAAAGCCTGGATCACACCAAGATCATGTAGGTACCCTCGCGGCGTGATTTTATAGCGCATTCGATTTTCAACTCTCGGTGTTAGACTGAGCATTTAAAATCCAATAGAGTGCACCCCAGCGCGTCGAGAGACTCTAAGTGCTAAGTTGAAGATGCAGTAGCTGAAAAAAATAATTAATTATTAATTTTATGATAATTATATTTTAGTCTACATGCTCACAGCTTTTATTTTCTTTAGAATGATTCATTTCACAAAATCCTTTGTAAAATAGAAAATCATTAGTCAAAATTAAAACCTTTTCACACGTTCCATCATAGGTTTTCAAAAACTTTTCAGTCTTTCAGATCAAATAATTAAAACTCACTGAGTGGTGACGCATTGCTAATGACTCTAAGGATTTATAAATCTCAATTAATTCATGACCGTAAAAGCGTCCACTTTGAAAAAAACCTATCCAGTGACACTTCCCTTGATAGGGTTAAGCCACTCCATTTTACACCTGCCCTCAGACACAAAGGGATATTTTGATATACTTAGCTGATTTCAGTAGTTCAAAAACATGACTACATAAGCGTCAAAAATGTGTGATACGAATTAACCCTTCTAAATTCAGAAAACATGTACTTGAATTGAAAATGAAACTTCTAGAACTGAAACTGTTAAGTAACTTATATTGCAATAATGAACGGTTGTTAAACTACCACATTCATCGTGTCTATGTGATCGCAATTACTTTCTGTTGACGGTAGAAAAAAAAACAACGTTTTTGTTAGTTTTGGTCTTCTTTTTTATTTGATTTTTATTGTTTTCACTAGATATGTTGTTAATTTTAACCTTAGACAAAATAAAAAGGTTTAATGTTCATTACCTATAAGTTTTCATGATTTTGCTACATGCAATGTTTTAATTTTTTTACTCGTAGTACCTGCGCGTATCAAATAAAATATATTTCTTTCATCCTCTCTTTATTTAGATAAAGCTTGCTTTATCATTTTTCTATCACGTTCTTAATGCCTATATTTTTAAGCCCTAACTTAGAAAAAGATACTGTTACTATACGTGTTCTTTCAAGTTTTTCCAACAAAAATACAGACAAACTTCTACCGAAACAAGCGGAGCATAACAAAGTATTTTAAAAACGAAACAACAAAGTTATACTCTTTATTACAGGTAGGTACAGACTAGTTAAATAACATTTTTATTGAATTTGAGACAAAGGCATTTTTCAATTGCAGTTTCCTTTGCTTTTGTCTATCTTGCGTGCGACGTTGGCTATGGAATTTCATTTAGTGCACGGTTGCCCCAACCTCATGCGGCTTCAGGGGTCCTACTATGTGAATATAAAGACCGGAACGCGATATTAGATTTAAGTTTTCATTGCTGCATTTTGACCGCACATCCTTAATTTTAACATGAAATTTGTAGAGCCAGCGCAATGTATGGCGAATAGATCGGCTAAGACTAAGTTTTCTCGTTTCGTGGTAGATCTATTTACTCGGCGCCGTCCGTATAGCGCCGTGCAGGCAAATTATACCACACTCAGCGGGACACAAAGCTCGCTTAGCGCGATATATAGAATATCTCTCACTAGTATAACGATTTATCGGAATCTGTCGAATGATTTACTTTTTTCCATGACTAAATCTTTAAAACATTGTTAGACAGGTGCTTCTACCTGTTTTTACCAAAGAGAAATCAATTTATTCTTAAATTGTTTCGTTTTCCATTTATTTGGATTTGCTCTCTTGCCTCTTTGACACAAATTTATGTTCTTTCGTAAGCTTACGAATTCTGAGATTTTAACGACAGTTAAAAAAAATGTGACTTGCTATAAGATAACGTGGTTATATATAAAACCTTTATTAATTAGTAGAATTCTTCACTAGGCTTTAGGTGGCGACCCCATGTGTTATAAAACAAGTAACTACGCAATTATTGCCTAATCTTATCAGTATCTTAAATGACCAATTTTATAACTTTTGACTTTATTGTAAAAGCAATGAAAACACGATAAAGATATTTTAATTAATAGCCTCGCCAGTGATATTTAAGAATTTCGAATTGGATAAAGGTGACCAAGATTTTCCATTTAAGCGTCTTTGGGCAAAGTTACAACAAATCAAATAAAAGTCCGATGCAAAGACTGAAAGGAGATTTTGACAACCGTTAACACAAAGTTATTTAACGTTACTTTTGTTACAGATAAACTCGTTAAAATTACAAAAGGTAGAGTAAACAGGTAAAGTACCGAACCAATCTTCCGAAACAGAGATAATCTCAGTTAAGATAAAAGACAATACTGAGGGCAGACAAAGATTGAATTAGCATTACAAGATTACAAAGACATTTCAATGGCTAAAGAGCTTAAATAAAAACGATTTTATGTAACAATGTAATGAATTCATGCGAATGAACATGACGGAGAAAGATCAATTGATTGTCTACGAAAGAAAGTGTCTCACGACGCAGTTAAGCAAAGTATATATAAAAAAAATCTGAATCTTCTAAATTTAAGCATCAATAATCAAAGTCTTCTCATATAAGTTTGCCTAAACTTAATTTAATTTATGAATTTCTAATATCTTTATCAATATCAGCAACAATCTAATCCCAAAATTTAATACGTCACGAACTTTCTAGACACGTAAAAACTTTCAGCTTATTGGATATTAATTTAGAAGCCCCGCCATGGAATTAGCGCATAATTAAAAAACTTGAGGCATTGACTTAAAACTTGGAAATTGCAGTAACCAAATACGAGTTCCAATATAGTCATACTTTGCATAAATATCAAATCGTTAGCTCGTTTTAATGAAGATGAAAATTTAATTATCACAAGAAAATAATTCTCAGTTTCTTAGATTAAGTAACTGATAAGCTTTAAAGCTCCCACAAACAAGCGCGACGCGACAGCGTGATGCGACTTTCGTAAAACAATTTCTACGAAAACTTCATGGAAATTGTTCTACAAGTGTCGCATTGCGCCTGTCTGAAGAAGCCTTTATTCACCTGTAAAGTTTTCAGTAAAACAAAATTATACTCTTAAATAAAGTTAAAGTTTTTATCCAGTGCGCAAACTGTAACCATGAATTCAGCATATCATTCTAGACTATATAACGAAGAAATTGTTCGTCGGTTATACAAAAAAGAAACAGCTGTTCCATACATTTTGACCACGTAGGTATTGCACTTTACTATGAAACAGCTGATTTTTTTTTTGTAAAACCAATGAAAAACTTCTTCGTTGGGTGGTCTAGAATGATATGCTGAATTCATGGTTACAGTTTGCGCACTGGATAAAAACTTTTCCTGTATACTTACCTAGTTTATTTTGAATACATTGTTTATTTACTAAATTACGTCATACATTCGCGAAGACAGAAAACTGGCTGTGAATATGTACCATGCAGGGTAGATTGAATACATGACTTTACAACTATCTGGCGGTTTTGAGTATTTTGTAAGCTTACGCAAATTTCCTGCAAATCTGACAACGTCTTGTGACGGGTCGTTGAACTCATTAAAATAGGGTAGGATGACTGATACATACATCCCGTCTATGAGACAGGTCAGTAATGGCTCTTTCTTCTTTTAGGCATGGCCCTGCATTGTTAGACTCACATAAAATTGTAATAATATTATGTCTGGACTTTAAAAGAGACCATGACCTCCGAATTTATTTCGGTATTTTTTCTCAGGGACCAGTCATCTAGGACATGACGTCATTTAGCTTTTAAAATATTAACCAACTAAATGACGAGTCAAGGTATCTTGTTAGATCTACTTACTTAAATAAACATTTTATTTCATTTCAAACATCATATTAAAAATCTATCGTTTCAGAATTACGTAGCCACTACGTTTTTGTCGCCCAACTTCCCTCATCTTCGCTCACTCTTCATATTGTGAACCCCAGTATAAGTCCTCAGTTAGTTACACAGCGTGTATTAGCAACTATTAAACAATCATGATCATCCACATTAGCAATAAGGATGAAACTCCAACTTGACGCCGCTGAAGCGTGGCCGACCATAACTGTATTATCTCCATCGACTCGACCATCAGTTATATGAGGGATCCTCACAATAGGGTAACTTAATCAAAATAACATATTAACATCCAACTTAATAGCTATTATGTTCCGAACTAAATATCAACGGTACATAGCAGTTTGCATAATCGTACCCTCAGCATTTAACAGGTCTTCTAATGGTTACAAGTTGGGATCTGTTCAGAAAGTTGTGGGGAGCGGTTGCGATGAAGCGTCCTCGGACCGACTCGTATACACAAGTCGTAGTGACCGCACACACCGCTTGTTCTAAAATATATTTGCCCAACTGTACCGTCAAACAGTTTGTAATTGCAGAAGTCTGTTAGTTAGGGAACGAATTTATTGTGTTTGATAAGTGAGTGCCCGATTGCCGGTAACTGTTATGATGAAAGGTGGTGGGAAGTTCTCAATTTATTGCATGACTCATTTAAGGCCCTGGTAACTTTAAATATTGTCGTTATGAGCGATAATAGTTCTTGTTGCAATACGATACGGGTTAAAATCTGTTATAAGAAATTCAAATAATAAAAGAGCAAGCATTGTCGTAAAAATGGAAATAAAATCGTATAAAATTAGACATTAACTATTTAATAATAAAAAATAAAAATAAAATTTAAAAATAAACAATCTATCACTGAATGCATTTTGGCATTTGAAATGTTATGGTATATTTTTATTTATAATTATAATTGTTATTGAAGGGATAAACTGGTTTTAAAGATAATTAAGAAGTGAGTTTGATGATTTTTTTGATACATTAAAGTATGTTTAATTATGTTTTGAGTTCCATCACTATATGCAAAAAAGACTTGAAAATATCAGATTTTTTTTTGCTTTCAAAATTATTTATGGTTAAAGAGATACACTGGTTTAAAAAACCACATTTTTGATCATTTTCAAGATATCACCGTCTTAAATATAAATTGATTTAAATATTGTTACAATTATTACCTTAAAATTAGTTAAACGTAATACTTCTGTCTGTAACTGTTGGTGACATTCATTTTGCTATACGGTGGTCCCCAAACTAGGTAGTGCCTGCCATCTTGGGTACCTGAGTTGTGATACATCATTTTGTTTTTACTGGTGATATGGATATAGGTAATTAGTTGCAAACCGTTATAAAAAAAAATGAGACGACATCGAAGATAAAGAATAAAACTTAAATTATTATAAATAAACAGAATGTAAAGCGAAAACATTGATTTCAACACAAACCAATTATTCACTGAAACCTTCCTTTTTATAATATACTTCAGAAAGGTAGAAATGACCGTCTCATACTGCAATTAGGAATCGAATGCAGAGCCCGATTGGTTGCACAGAGTTGTATTTAACAAGAAGCCACCATGCTTTACATTTAACCCACAAAAACTACCCTACATTGACAAAGTTAAAGCAGACTTTCGATTAGCAAAACAATTAGCAATAATCTTATTACTAGCACACGTATTTTTTTCTTCAGCAATCGTTTTTGCTCTCATGCCGCCCGCCAGTGTCATTGGATCACTACGCTTTAGATAGTTCTTTTTTTGAACTTTTTGCTTCGAACTAGCGGTATTAGTTTAACAGTCGACATCGACATTGGTGATGGAATGTTACGAAAGCATCCGAATACAAATAGTGAGTAGATATTGTCAGTACAATGCCTAACAGTTCGATTCGATTCGGACCTTTCGTACAATCGAGACGGGAACTCGATGCTAGTCATCGTTTCGGTCGGTTACTTTTTTCAATCGAAGACTACGACTCGATGCGTGATGTGTGATTAAATGCTCTGTTTTTTTTTAAATGGAAATAAAAAATAAAAGATGTTTTGCTGATTTTGCCTTGCCAACTAACAGTTATGTTCATAAATTGAGTTTGTGTATTTTTCTGTGAGATTAGTTGTTGAAGAAACATAAAATAATGTTATGTATAATTTTATTAAGAAATCTCTTCACCAAACGAGTGGTTAAATATAGCAACTAAAGCTTCCCTCGCATTGCTAAATAAATATTTGCTATCTCAGCCAGTATTTCATTTTCTTATGTTCATTTAAACTCCTATCATTTTTCTCGACAAAAATATAGCTTTTTTGAACATAAAATTTTGCGAAAAAGACAGATTTTTAATATTCATTTCAGTTTGTGGAATTTTTCTTCAGAAGTCTTTTTTGTCAGTCAAAACATACCAGTACTTTCCTGAATGATATAACATTAAATTTTCTGTGAATTCTTGCTAGTAATTTGATGAAAAGGGTAATATTTTTATTTTCTACTGTTTAATAAAACTTATACAAAGTGAATATGTTAATGATACAATGTATAAAAACACTGCCAATATTTATGCATAAGAGTATTTCGGAACTATCAAATAAATAGAAATAAAAAGCATTTTTTTTAAAGTGGTGGGTCGACTATGGATTCTGCTGATTAGCCGACTAGCTACAGTGACTAATCTATTCGATATATTTGTTTGAATTATCGTATGCAGACTGGGACAGTCACTTGATTTCGTCGTCGTATTGTGACCTTGCAAAAATTAACCTTTTTTTAAAAAACACAAAGGTTTTCAACTAGCCTTGCTGACATAGACTATTGTCTACATTACAGGCTTATTGAAGACAACTCCTCAATTTTGTGATTAAGTATTAGAACCTCGTTTGATAAACCTCCCTATAGAAAAACAAAAAAATAAACATGTCAGCACGACTAATTAAAAAAAAAACGGGCTTTGAAGGTGCGTACGAAACGAGGAGAAAGGGCCACTGCTGCATTCGTGCCATACCCTACCTCCCCTTTTTAACCCTTGCCTTACAGCAAACATTCTCTCAAATTACAGTAGCTGTAATGAAGTAGATAAATATCAAATTAGAATACTTTAATTCCTCTAATTCGCGGACAGTGATACGATCAAAATATTGCTGTTCTGAATTAAATTAATTAATTGAACTACATTCTTTTGAGCGTGATCTCGGAACTGGGTGTGGTCGATAACAGATATTATCTTAGAGACACGTGCAAGGCTATAAATACTGTGAAACAAAAAAAAGTTGAAAGTTTTATTGTCATTTAAATTGATACTGCCACGTTGGTCTAGTGATCGCGATTGCGGAGTCAAGGGTAGTTTGACGCCCAGTTCCGTCAGTGTTCAATTTGTGGATTTTGGTTTGGGCCCGGTTAAGACAAAGCAGTCATCGCCTATTACAGTATTTTTATCTCAGAAAGCGACGCGCGCTTTACTTGTGGTTATCAGTGTACAAACACGCTGTGAATGTGTGTCGTACCGCAGGAGCTCTCGTTATCGTACAAGACAGTGGCAAAGTTGGAAGTGTGTGTGTGTGTTATGTGTTGACGCTACTCATCTTTACGCACACATTTTTTATAACACTTGATCACCACAAGTAAAGCACGCGTTGCTTCGTGAGATAAAAAATGCTATACGTGGAATATGAAATACAACTGGCGAAATGTTTTTCTACCTTCTATAACACTTGGCCGGTTTTTTTAATGTTTCACCAGCTATTGCCATTGGCTTCGCCCGCGTGGAGGTCGAAAATTATCCCACGGGAATGTACTATCGGGATAAAAAGTATCTTGTGTGTTATTCCAGGTTACAAATTATCTGTGTTCCAAATTTCATCCAAATCCGTTCAGCCTTTTTTGTGTGATTGAGTAACAAACATCCAAACATTTATATATCCAAACATCTAAACATACAAACTTTTACTTTTATAATATTAATAGGATTTTCATAAAGGCTTCTCAATTATAAATTGTATTTACAGACTCAAATCTGATTTTCTGATAATTTTATTAATGTTTTTGGAAAATAATTCTTTTCTGATTTATAAATATGATTGAAGCTGAATTAATATTATAGCTTTACGAAATTCTTCATGAATTTTCACATTTCAGAAATTCACAATACGGATGACTCAACTATAAGTTTGAATATTATTTACGTAACATATTTATTACACTCGAAAATTCCACGATAACTTTTAATTAGTCCCGGATTCTTTAATTCAATAAACAATATATTCAACAGATTATTTGATGATCACGAGCATAATTCTATCAATCAGATATGACGCTATTCTTACCACTCGACAAAAAAAAAAAAACATTGTAAGGAAGTCGGTACATAGAAGTCTTAATTAACTTCGGAACGGACAAGTTATCTGGCTACCGATGAAAATATTTCATCAATCATAGAACGCTTGATTGATAATGCAACGTGAATTACTGATAGATTGTGCTGCCAACCGCGGGAATGCTCATCTCAATTTATTTACATGTGTTTGTATCACTTGTTGATGTTACCAACGGTAAAAGATAGTTTTGAAGGCATAGAGTTAGAAGGAATTGGACGTGACTTAATTTTTTTAAAGAACAATAGTTGTTCACGTCAGATTTGTAATCGGAACCTACTAGCTGTGCTGTGTCTTATATATTACTTCAGAATATACTTACCGAATGAATCCTTCCGCAGACAAGCGCGACGCTAACGGTGTGACACTATTCTGGTAGAACAAATCCTATGAAGTTTTCATAGATTTTTTTGTAATATACTCGCGTAATGCTTGTCTCCGGAAGGCTTTATTCGGTAAATATCTACCTTACCTCACAATATACCAACTAAGGCTGTACCTGAAAGTAAATCGGAGCCAAAATATATGTACCTACATACATCAGGTTTCTGGTTCTCTATTATAAGAAGGGGACGGCAAAGAAACAATGCGGTTATTAATACTATGATTTGTGTTTTTGTTTCGGCGACGCTGAGTGCGTCAACGATCAACCAATTGGCTTGATTTCTTAATGGACTAACTTTGATCAATGTTTACACGCAACGATTATGTCCTTGAGTCACTCATGGGAACGCTACAAAACACGAAGATGCCCAAATCATTATTATAAAAAACAATGAGACTTATCATTCTAGAAAGAAGGTATTTTGTTAAACTTTTGCCAGCGGCATCGAGGTCGGAATTTATCCCATGCGGTACGGGAACGTATTATCGGGATGAAAAGTATCTTATATGCTAATTTAGGTTATAATCTATCTGTGCGCCAAATTTCATTAAAATCCGTTTGGCCGTTTTTGCGTGATTGAGTAAGAAACATCCAAACTCTTGCATTTATAATATTAGTAGAAGGAAGATTTTACACTTTACACTCATAAAAATGTTTCATTTAGACTTTTCAGAAATCGCCCTTTCCTTGAATGAAATAAAATAAACATTTTCTCTATACACATCCATAGCTATTTTCGTTTCGCCGATGAAAAAACTGCCTCATCCATCACAACATACGTGAGAGCACGACCGATCATAGATACGAGAGCTAACGAACCGTCGGATGTGATTGAAAATCATCGCAAAGGAATGGTGTCCTAGTCGGAAGCCATTATAAATCATTGCTAGACGGTAGCTCATACATCAATAAGGTCGATTATTTGATAACTTCACACAAAACACGGCCAGCGCTTGTTTTAAATGGGAACCAGTTCTAAGTGTAATTAAAATAAAATTTCTATTAAATATTTTCTATTAGTGAACCGTTTTCGATGTGGAATGAAAGTTGTGAAGGTATTTTGATTGGCAGTATGACCTTTGATGGGTTTATAGACCTGATACCTATGTGAATTGTTGGATGTGCAAGATATTTAGATTGTAGAGGTATGCTGTTTATTTATTAGGTGTTAATTTTGACGTGTACGGAAAGAATGTATAACACACTGTTTTCAACGCAAATTAAGAGTGTTGTAGGAATTTCAAAGGGACCTCAAATTACACTCATCAGTTCTTTTGTGCTCGTCTGTCTAGACTCTTTCATCTGTCTGGACAGAGCCTTACACTAACTCACTGATACAGCACCCTAATTGCGTAACATACGATTAATCATAATCGGTTTCATTTTGACAGTTCAACAATATTCATTGCGTTATTAACGATGTTGAGCAGACACATTTTTCGAACATATGAAGCAATAGTTTAGCACTCTGTATCAAAACGAAACAGGTTATGATTAAACGTGAGTTACGCAATTAGGGTGCTGGAGCCTTGACCTGGATCAGGGGCGGTCCGATAGTGCAGTGTAGGCAAAGCGTGTTTACTTATACTTCTTCTTCGTGGCGATGGGACTGTTAATATTTTGCTACTTCCATGGTTCACTAATTATGAAGTCTGACAAAGCCTTCAAAATAATCTATCTAACTAGTCTTTTACCTACTATGTTGGGGTTGGCTTCCAGTCTACCCGAATCCAACTGAATACCAGTATTTTACGTGAAGCAACTACCTATCTGACCTCCATAACCTGGTTACTGGGTTATACGATACCCTTTGGTTAGACTGGTTTGTCAGACTTTCGGGTTTCTGACGACCCGTAACGACTGTCAACTACGAATCCGTCCGGCTTTTCGAGGGATGAAGGGTTATTGGTATGTTAAGATGGCCATTCATCTACGAGCCTACCTTCAAGCCTTCAAAACGAACCAATTACAATGTAAGTACCTATTCATCAGAACAGCAAAACTGCCACTTTTAAAAGCCCACTCAACAAAGCTCATCAAGTCGAACAAAAAACGCAACAAGGAAACTATTCTTAAAATTAACGAGGTCACAATTCACAATAACATCAGTTCACATTCAAGCAAAAAACTCAATACTTAAAAAGCCACAATTACTTAATTAGAGATTTGGACGATAACCAGGCAGGTGTAGGTAACCATCAAAGATCATGAGAAACGCCGGACATCGATTCGTTTCAAATACGTTTCTTTAGTTACACCTCGTTGAGTCAAGGACTTCAAACTCATTCCGTACACAATGAGATGAAAAAAATGATACAAATTAACCGATTGAACCTGTTTGTCAGGACCCCTAAAGAGCGGGTTTCTGTTAAGTGAACTAATTTATACTCACCTGTATCATAAATAAGAATGAAATGGTCCGAGTGTGAATCATCCCACGCTTTACAAGTTCCGTATTTCTTTTTAAAAATATCATTTTGTGTGAAAAGATTCGAGTTTTATATTCAAATTTTTGTATTGCAACTCTATGTAAATTCTGGAGATAAGGTAGGAAAATAGGGAAATAATAAAACAATAAATAATCTTTATTTTATTTTATAAATAGATGTGATCAAACTTAAACAGGTGGACAAATAAATCAAAAAGAAAACGACACTGGAGAATGAACAACACAAATATTTTTTAACCCTTAAAAGCTTGACAAAAATTGGAATAATAAAAAGGAAACGCCAATGACTTAGCGCTTCTCACACTGTTTCGTATTGAACCCTAAGTTCGCTCGGCGGCGCGTTATGTTATTGAAGGCATTTAATAATTTTATTCGATAAAACAGACGGTACCGCGTTTTAAAGAGATGTTAACATGTCAAATAAAGTTTGAATGCGCCAATTCTCCGCTTGTTTGTGAGATTACATGCTGCGTTTAAAATATTCGCTTGTCATATTGCATTTAATATCACCGATTTAGATTCATTCTCCTTTTTAGAGTTTGTGACTGTTACGACTAATTATCTCGAGGGTGAAATTGCATCGAATAGCTTATTATAATTTTATACGTTTGTGATAATTAAAAATCTTATTTAATGGTGTAGTTCGTTAATTTTATTTTTGTTTTCTCCATAATTTAATTTGGTTGCAAGACTGCGTCCTCAGTTTAATTCAGCATCCAATTAGGGATTGCAATTTTCTTTTAAACTACGGTCCTAGAAATTTCTCTTGCATATCAAGTAGCGTCATAATGGTCTTATTACGAAGCAGACACACCTAGCTAAATGTGAACAATTTTCCTTATCATCGTTCCAACATATCCAATTCTCATTATTACGCCACCGTTTACTGACTGTTACATTAAAGTATTATTAGACATACCTACATATAAATTAGTTTCTCTTTGGCGCCCGCTATTAAAAAGGTCCTATTCGGCTCGCAGTATTCCATTTCATTTGCCAGTGGGGGGTTAGACCGTTTCAATCGTTGCGACAATTAATCACAGTACAGCAATGTCATCCGGCGCACCGGTCAGGCCGAAAACACGCCAGACGAATTTATTGTACCTTTTTTTACGTTTTTTTTTTCGCGCGGTTAACCATATGCGAGGGTGTGATTGTGCGTCGCTTCTCATTTTGATACCTAGATAGAGTTGTTGATTGTAGGTACCTACGCAAAAGCTTTAAATTAAAATTATGATAAACTAGCTTTTGCCCGCGGCTCCACACGCGTGGATGACGGTAATCCCGTAAAAACGTAGCCCATGTCTCCATATCCCAGGCTATATCTCTGCCAAATTTCATGACAATCGGTCCAGCGATTTAGGCGTGAAAGCGTACAGACTGACAGAGTTACTTTCTCATAAATGTATAATATTAGGTTATTTTCTTACATTTTTGCAATTTGCAGCAACCTAATTGCGTAACACGCGATTAATCATAATCGGTTCCATTTTGACAGTTCAACAACATTCATTGCGTTATTTACGTTGCTGAGCCGACACATTTTTCGAACATTTGAAGCAATGGTTTAGCCATCTGTTTCAAAACGAAACAGATTATGATTAATCGTGAGTTACGCAATTAGGGTGCTGGTCGTGTCCGGTTGGACGTTGAACAAAATATATTTCGCCAAGTTTTACTGTTATGGCCTACCTGTAAGTATCCTCCTTAATATTGTTTGCAAGTTTGTCATTAAAGAATGATTAAGCCTGTGATGCATAACAATGATAATGTGAGTCAGCGTCACTTTGTAAAATGATAAAAAAAAACATGCAAATCAATTTAATTCTTCAATAGAAATAAAAATAATTAGCTTGCTTTACTGTTGCCTCAAGCAATATCACTTTAGTCAAGAACAGATTTAATTAATAGTTAACTTGACTAAGTTAAACTTCAAATTAATGGAATTTAAATAATGCTGATTTCAAAGCATCTTTTAAACTGTTTATGTAAGTTTTAATTCAACCTTTATGAATATTTTCTGCTTTTAACGTTCTTACTCATTCATTTAGTGACTGATTAATATGTAAAGATATAAAAAGAAAATTGAATGTATTATTCGTATTCTGAAATTGATTAATTTTATATTAGACACCATGACAATATTATAAAATTGATGTACATTCACATCTTGGAGTAATTTGATTATACGATGATTACTTTTATAGACTAAAAAAACCAGAGACCTACAGAGTAAAATACAAATTATAGCTGTAATCACCATATTAAAGCTTGCCAAATTGATAATAGTGTTAATACAAAAGCCGATGTCGAATTGTACCGGAATATTTTTAGATCATTTATTATAGCTGACTGTGAGACGTCAAAGAGTAGAAGCGAAACGAATTCTGTGGAATCATTTCGTCCGTTACACTTTTTTAAGAAACGCGGACTAATGTAAGTAAATTAATTTATGGTGAAAAAAAAACAAAAAGTCCCTGTTTTTTATAAATAGCAACACAGACTTCGCCCGTCTCTAATTTTCACGTAGGTTTGTGTAATCAAGAATTCGAGAAATTTCAAAATTTCGAGTGAGCGTAAATGAGTTACCACAATTTTATAAATTGTAGGTATATTAATTATAATAAAGGGGCCATTAAAAAGTTACTCTACTGTACTTCAGAATATTTCACGTCCACTTACTAAATAATTGCGCCATTACAATTGAATAGCTTTATTTGTAGTTTAATAATATTATTCGATTGTACTGCATTGCAAATAACGCATTGAATACCCATTCATGTTAATTATAATAACCTCATTAACACAACAAAACCATACAACTTCAATACTAAAATTATTACAAATATTTGTTTCAAAATTCATATTAATATCAATGTAGTTAAAGCCTTAAAGCGGGGTCTACATTATGAAACTAGTGAGGTGAAACAAAAGCTTGACTCTACTGTTTTGAACTGTAGCTAACTAATACCGGGGTTTTGATAAATTAAAAGCAAAATACATATCAGACACGCTAGTATTTAAACAAAAATAACAAGTATTTCAGCCAAGCCCAACGAATCTGAGCAGTTAGTATGAAATACAGGAAAAAAAGTACTAGGGCGCAAACTGTAACCATATATTATATTCAGCATTATGATTCTAGAACCGCCGGCGTAGAAAATTTTCGTCGGTTATATAAAAAAAAAACTTTGCGGTTTCATACATTTTGACTCCATAGGACACCTTTGAAGTCAAAAAAACACATGTTTAATAAAAAAGTGCAATCACTTTTCTATGAAACAGGTGTTTTTACACGCTTTATATTAGCTTCACTTGTATGTCAGTATGTAACTCTCCGTGGGTAATTTGCGCGCCTGCGGCCTTCCTTGGTTCTGGTAGCCGTTTTTTATAAACTTTGCTTTAAGTTAAGTAATGATTAGCGACTGATTAACCATACATTATTGAAGTTTAAACATCTCTTAACTTTAAGCAACGTTTATAATTATAAACAAGAGGGTTAATGTTTAGGTTTAAACGGACCCGTAGATACTGGGCATATGAGACCAGAATTATTTGTTATGATGTACGTATTGGTTTATTTTACACGCTTTATATTAGCTTCACTTGTATGTTTGTTGGTTTGTTTGTTTGTATGTTTGTATGTAACCGACTCCTTTGAGCGCGATTTTGACCCACTTTAAACGGTCAGATTTCATTGAAACTTTGTAAACTTGTCGAGGACCGATGACAATTCAATAATTTAAAAAAAATAGATAAAAAAACACGTTTTTGTAGTTAGCAGAACTAAAAAATAGAAAATAAATAATAGTTTAAAAAACTAAAAAACACGCTTTAAAAACCTAACTAAAAAAGGAGAAAATAATTTAATTCAATTAAAAAGCGTGGGGTGCTTGACATTAATTGATTATAAAAATACCTCAAAAAGCACCCCACGCTTTTTAATTGAATTAAATTATTTTGTCCTTTTTTAGTTAGGTTTTTAAAGCGTGTTTTTTAGTTTTTTAAACTATTTTTTTTTTTCTATAACTAACGAAAATTTTGTACGCTGAATTTTTTGTTACGATTTGCGCACTGCAATTTTTTTTTTATCGTTGTGGGTGAATTTCTCAGTTTTGTAAGCTTTTTAGCCTGAGACAAAACAGTCAAGTTTTTTCAAGACACTATAGTTACATAATGTAAAAAAAACCCTCGCCTTAATGCAGGAGCTTGCAACACAAATCGTAAAACAAACATCTGCTTTAAAGGGTGGTCTAACATTATGTAAAGCCATTCCGAGTGTAAGTACCTTTTACTGTTTGGACGCAGAACGCAGGGTCATGGAGTAACCTGAGCCTTGGCTAATCAAAGACGTAAAACTGGAATTTATTGTTTGCAGTGTACCCTGGCAAGTTTATTGTGCATTACTATGACGCCAATTACTCAACTCACATGTAACTGGGTATTGTAGGCGTATCCAGATGGTGGCTCGCAATGTATGGGGTACTTAGTTTGCTAGTGCAGTGATTTGTTTGCTATTGGTTTATTATTGGGATGGGATATGGATAAATTGCTTGGGTTCTGTTATTGAATGGATAGTTCCTTGTGTATATCTTTACTTATGGTTTTGTGATTGGTGTGTCTAAACGCAGACTTTGGAAGTGTTCAAAACATATCTAGACGCTTTATATGGCTACGTTTTAATAATCCCACTTTACCCAGTTTATTTATTATACTAGGATTTGCCAGTGGCTTTGCCCGTATGAAGGTCGGGAGCGTAATACCCGAATAAAAAGTTTCTAAAGCCAAATTTCATCCAAATCAGTTTTTGCGTAATTGAGTAACAAACAGCCAAACGCTTTCACATTTATAATGAATGATATTAGAATAAGGTTACATGAACAGCTTCTATTTATAACATATCTTAAGTACTACGATAATTACCTTGACCTTAAACAGTCGCCATTTACAGGTTACCCAGCAATTTTAGAAATAGGTGATAAGGAATAAACTAAAGGCTCTATAATTTAGAAATTTTGGCAAAATACTAATTAAACTAAAGACTATGGGAAATAAAATTACAAGCCGTACAATATGGCGATTTATCCCGTTTACCTAAGACTAACACAAAAGCATTATAAACATAAATAAAATAAAAATGAGATTATAACGGAAATTACAGCTTCTAAAATAAAGTACTTATAACAAAGGTAAAAGAGAGGAAGAATGTAATTGTATTATTTTTATCATAACCAATAGTATTGACATAAATATAAATATTGAACACCAAATGGGTTTGTTACAGTGATACAATAATGATAATTATAATAAATATAATAATTATTTAAATATATATATATTTTTAATATTTTTATATAATTTTATATTAATATTTAAAAATGTAATTTATATGTGTATTGAAAGAAATAAAGGAAATTATAATAACTGTCTTTTCACCAAACCATAAATAAATGAATATGAATATGAAAGTTTCCAAAATATACACTGACTAAATATGTATGTAGTTGTTCAAGCATTGATGGTTTTGTCTTCAACTTTTTCTATAGGTTCCTACTTAAACTGAAATAATAATATTAAGTATTTACTTATTTATCTAGCTTGTGTAGATCGCAGACATAATATATCACAATATCAATGTTACTTGTTTTATTCAAAGTTTCGCATGGAGCGTTTAACGAATAATGTTTTCAAAACACAAAACATCCATTAATATTTAGTTTTTAGTTCAACTCAATCAAAATAAGGTCACACAATGACAAACAATGTTAATAAAAGTCCGATATATTTGATATATTCTCTTCATATCTGATATATTCAAAACTTATTTGGAAACAAATGTACTTTAGATTAAATAACGTAGTCCACATAATTTTCCTATAATGTTCCCACTGCTGGGACACAGGCCTCCACTCGGTGAGAGGGAGTGCACCGTTAGGGTTAGTTCCGACAGAACGATAAAATGCCCGAGCAATTTACTGGCTCCATTAAAAATAGGACCGTATTACCATACTGTAAAGTAGAAAATTATATCAATGTCACAGTCGGCTCGCGCATGCTCGCGACTCGGTTACTTTCCGTTTCTCTCGGTTTGAATTATCTACAGTTAGAGAAGGCTCGAGCTAAGCTAAGATTTTTCGCGAGGACTGTTCTGTCTGAAGGAAACCTTCTCACCACGCGGGCCCAGTGCGGGGTCTTCGAATTTTTGGTTCTAGAACATGCTGCTTCACAATGTTTTCCTTCGCCGTTTTGAGAGCAGTGGTGATGAAATAGTAACGAAGTCTGCCTGATTTATATTCTAAAGCAGTACATACGCAACATGGGCGTATTATTTGCTCAAATATGTACATCTTTTTGGAATTATGTCAGTGGTTGTACTTTTTCAGATCACCGACATAGATACATAAAGTATCGTATTTATAATTTTAACCTAAAATGAGTTCAATAACCTCGTTATACCTCTCTTTGGTTCAAATCACCCCATAATATAAACCTACTTACCTATTTTCCTCTTTTGTATACAGTAATGCTGACGCCCGAAGCTAAAAGGGGAGAGTCTGCTAATTCGTACCGTACAAACGAACGAAGCTTGTACAAAACTCCTGTAAAAAGTACAATCGGGAAAAGGGTTGCAGCCCCATTGAAGATTACAAGATAAACGTGGAATTCGTCAAGAAAGGAAGGGGTAGTACCTTAGAGTAATAATTACGATTATAGAGTACTAAGAAGAAGCTCGTGGCTAAATCATAACAGCTGCAAGGGACGATTACAGGTTAAGCTATTGCCGGTCCATAGATGGCTGAATATCCATTACATATCAATACCTCTCCGTGCCTCGGAAAGTACGTAAAAACGTTGGTCCCGGCTGTCATTTGTAGATTTTTGATATTCGTTACGGGTTGTCACAAGCCTAAGAGTCTGATAACCTGTCGTACTGTGGGTATCGTAATCCAATGACTGGATTGTGGCAGTCAGGTAGGTCGCATTCCATGTTCAGTACTGGTATTAAGCTGCATCTGGTTGGACTGGAAGCCAACCTCATCCTATTTTGTAAAAAAGCTAAGCTAGTGCTAGGATATCTTCAGAATGTACATTATATTCACACGAGTTAAATTCACGACGATTATAACCTCTGCTAGATTGCCAGTTACTACCTAGCATAAAGGTATCTTTTTCTAAATCTGACTTGGCAAGACATACCTACTGCCGTGTGCTTAGATGATGTAAGAAATGGCGATCATTATAAAAAAATCAGTCTTCTGTACCTAATTAAACCATAACTTTTTCTCTCCTGATACTTTAACTGCTACAAATGTGGTACCTTATAGTTATTCGTACTTTTGAACCCCTATATGGTGTCGTAATATTTGGCAAAACCTTTACAATCTTCTTCTTATGAAGAGAAGGATTTCAAAAACTGTGAAGTTCATCTAATTCATACTCTAAGGTGTTTACTCAACAGTTTTAATTTTAAAGTTTCCCGTTTAGCTGTGGTTTGCAACGTTTAATTTCCGGCGTAGAAATTATTAGGAAGGAATAAGGTGCGGCTTTCAAATCTGCCGAGCTGTTGCAGTCAACCATCAAATTCTTGCAAAGCTTTTTACTTTTTTTATATATCACTGCGAAATTTCATGAAGCTTTGATGTTTTAAGCAAAAAGATTTTTCTTACATTTTGAAGATATTTTGCCATTTATTGTACTTAAATACACGGAAATGCTGGTAGAATGAGTTTCAGGTTTTTATGGGAAAAAACTAAAACAGACTAGGATGTAGAAGGTTATGGCGGAGACCAGCATATTGGAATTAAAGAGCATAATAAAGCATAAAGAGCATAATAGCCCTGACCACCGGTAGCTTGGACCCTGTTCCTGATACCGGTTGGCTACTATTTTTTATATTTTTAAATGTTTTGATATATTTTATATTCTAATATTTAAAAATGTAATTTATATGTATTTAATGGATTATAGGAAATAATAATTTAAATATTAGGTCGGTAATACTATTAGTTGAAAATCTTAGAATATATTACACCAGACATTTCTGCTAAGTTTCGTTTTCCAACAACTTTACGATTTCTGAAATTTCATTTCACAAATTTTAATATTATTAAAACTGACTGCTTTAATATTGACTTAAAAATTTCAATTTTAATCGGGAAGAATAATTTCCAGTTCCGTGCAGTAATACTCACTTTTAAATAGACACCTATTATCTAATGTGAGTTGAAATTTTATTTTTAGACTACGTTTTGTCCACAACTGCGATCGCGTGGATGTCGGAAAATAATCCACAGGAACATGCTACCGGAATTAAAAGAACCCGTTCTGTTCTATATCTAGGTTATAAATTTACTATCTGTATGCCAAAATTCATCCAAATCCGTTCAGACGTTTTTGCGCCAATTCAGAACATATATTCAGACAAACATTCTTCTTTATTATTTTAATTTATTAATAGATAGGGACATGATTTAGTAACTGGTCATTATTAAATTTCACTTTGCCTCGAGACAAAACGTTTGTTGGTTTAATTTCCGTTAAACGATTATTATTTGTAACGCATTGTTTGTCATTTGATAAAATAGCATAAGAATGAGACTAGTGGTAAAAGGTATTTCAATTATTATTATCAGGCACTTTCGAGTCAATCAAATTGGACAAAAAAACTCTCTGAGGAAAACTTTGAACATACTGTTTAGGGCTGATTTTACCAAAGTCAGATATCTTTTATCCGTAAAATAAAATTTAAATCTGACAATTCTAGTATAGAAAATCTGTCAAAAATTCAAAATTTATTCTCAGGATAAGACTTATTCTAGGTATAAAAGTTTGGTGAAATTCGCCCTTAAAGGTTTAGTTTGAAACACTATTCACGAAGATAAAGACTTTTATATGTACGAACATAAGCTCTATTTTCGACACGGTATTTACGTAAAAATTTAAAACGAAACATCTCAAACATTTCCAGAACCAAGTAAACTATATAAAATCGTTTTTCCAAACGTATGAACGTAAAACAGGTTTTACATCGTAAGAATATGAACCGTGAAAGCGCTGAGGTAACAGGAAATAGAGGTATGGATTCAAATAAGTTCAAATAAGCAATTTTCTCGAACAAGTCTTGATATCGTGAGCAGTAAACCGCGGCTGAATCCCAAAGTTACCGCGAGTTCTATTCAGATTTTTGCTCGTGAGAAGAAAAAACAAAATTACAGACAATTTGTTCCGATATCCTTATTGGGAGTTGCGAGGTAATCCTTGTGTGTTATGGAATATGGAGGAGCTTGTAACTCTATCCTGATCTTTTGTATATCGATTCTGTAATACAATTTTATTGGCATACAATGTATCATGCAATTTATTATTTGAAGGCTTAAAGTGACCCAAAAGGCAATGGAGAGGGCCGTGCTTGGAGTTTCCCTACGTGATCGAATCAAGAATGAAGAGATCCGCAATACAACCGACATAGCCCGAAGAATTGCCAAACTTAAGTGGCAATGGGCAAGGCAAATTGCTCGCGGAACAGATGGTCGATAGAGACGGAAGGTTCTGGAGTAGCGACCGCGTATTATAAGGCCTCCTACAAGGCGGACTAGTGACTTTGTGAAGACCGCAGGAATCCGCTGGATGCGGGAAGCACAGAACCGGTTGAAGTGGCGGAGCTTCGTGGAGGCCAGTCCATGTCCAGCAGTGGACGTCTTTTGACTGAAATGATGAATTTATCATGCCTTACTATCAGGAAGCACATAAATATTCATATATTTTGACTATCGTGCTCTGAATATCGTTTTCGGAGACAATAAATTTTCTGAGTACACTTTCTATTTTGCAGCACCAATTAATCTTTAAATGGGCTGGGAATGGAGCTCCAGATTGAACTTAACGATAAAAGGTTGTAAGGAAATAAAAGCATTGTCACAGTACCCTCAAATTGGGTTAAGAGCGATGCAGGGATCAATCGGGACGAAACTATAAAAGAGATTATAACATTGGAATAATATCGTTTGTTGCCAAAAAGGACTAATGTGATAACTGTAATACCCTTGTTGGCAACAAACTATTTAGTTATTTCAACGTTAAAATATATATTTTAATGTTTCGTCCCAATTCAGTCCTGCATCATTATTCGCCCCATTGGTAGGTTCTCGTAATTTTGGTTTAATAACAACAAGAAATTATGCTACTAGCCTTTTTAACATTCGTAAGAAGGCTTTTAAAGAGCCAATTTTCTAAAGACATTGTAATGAAATTATACACCATGCTCACACATAACATTATATATGTATAATATCTTAATAAATAACGGTCAGGTCCACTCAATCTGTGTGGTTCTTTCCTCAAAAGACCATTTCAGACACCAATCCACACGGTCTTCACATGATCTGACCAAGATTATGTCTGGACTTTAAAAGAGACTGTGACCTCTGAGTTTGTTTCGGCCTTTCTTCTCAGAGTAGTCAGATAGGAAACGCCGACCTCATCTAGTTTAAAAAAAATATGATTGACGTGTAAAAGTTTTTGTACAAACCTACTTACAGAAATAAAATCATTTATCATTTAACGCAAAATATACCTTATTACCACATAACGCCATAGCAAACTCAGACAGGCGGAAAAGTTGCCTCTAAAAATACAGCCAGTGAATGCAAGAATGTATCTAACCAAGGAGAGAGCATTACAGACCCCTAATGACTACCTTGTAGAGAGCAAAAGTTCCACGATCAGCCTTAAAGTTTATCTTAATAAGATGGTTTCAAATGACGCGAATGTAGGAAACGGATGTAGTTTTTTGTTTGCCGTATTTTTTGATGATGGTAAGAAAAGATGAGAAACAAATAATTGAGGACACTGAGAAATGGATTGGTGAATTATTTTGTTGCAAAACAATTAAAATAAATCTATCTGCCTAGCCTTTTCCAACTACTTTGGGGTTGGCTTTTAGTCTAACCGGATGCAGCAGAATACCAGTATTTTACACGGAGCGACTGCCTATCTTACCTCCACAACCAAGGTACTGGGTAATAGGATACTCTCTAGGTAAGACGGGTTGTCTGACTTTCGCGCTTCTGACGACAGTGACGACCCGTAAGGACGGTTAAAGGTCCACGAATGACAACAGGGATCCACGGCTTAACGTGCTTTCCGAGGCAGGAGTGGACTTGGTATATAAAAATGTCACCTATCCACGGACCAACTGCGGCAAGCTTGAAACAATGATTGTCGTATATCAAATTTTTAATGCAAGATTTATTGCAGTGTCTGATATTTTATTATAATTATGTTTAAATAAAAAGAAAACTCCTGACTGACTGACTCATCAACGCCCAGCCCTTGGACCTAGAAAGCTGAAATTTTGTACAGAGGTTCCCATTATAATGTAGACAAAGAATAAGTAAGGATTTTTCGAAATTCAACCCCTAAATGAGTTAAATAGGGGATGCAAATTCCGCGCGAGTGAAGCCGCTGACAAAAGCTAGTTTCATATAAAAGGCAATTTAGTTCAATTGCTTACTATGGAAACAACAGGAAGTAAATAAATTACTTGTTCACTTTTTTTGAACGAACTACAGCTCCTTGTGAAAGAGTTTCTTAACAAAGTCTCTTTGACTACTTGGCTCCTTCCCTGTTAGAAAGTAATAGTGCTGGAGAGTTTTCAACCAACATAATTAACAGATATTTATCTTTAGACAACAACCCAATGAAAACAAATGTTCTACCCAATTTGGCTTCATGACGGTATGAGATTAATCGATTGGCTTATCGCTCGGCTCGCAACAAAGAATTTACTTCGAACACATTAATCCCATCTAGAGCAATTAAACCGTTCTAATTCTAAGGCATTCGATTAAGAAAAGACAATTTGTACTTGACCGCATTTCTCTTATCTTAGAGTAGACAACCGATTTTAATCGGTCACCGATTTGAGTCCGACTGCCAACAAAAGCCGTGACAGTCGCCGCTCGAATTTCAACCGTCTCTGTATAGGCACATACTGGCAGTACACTTTTTTATTCGTAACAGAGTAACACTAGGTGCTGCCCGCGACTTCTGCTTTCCAAGGTGAAAAGTAGCCAATTTACTTCTCCAATTCTTGGGCTATCTATCAGTATTTCATAAAGATCAGTTCAGTGATTTAATTGCGAAAAGGTAACTGACAGACAGAAAGATTTACTATCGGATATTATTATAAATATTAGTACAATCCATACTAACACTTATAATATCAGAAAGTAGCTATTCTATTCGATTTTTTGCCAAGGTGCAGACAGTCAGATGTGATAAATTTAGTGTCTGTACCGTTGACCGCTACGCAGTTCCTTCCTCTGGAGCCAATCTTGGGTGTAGAATCATGCGATGAATCACAAAAATGCATTGTCTTTGAAATAGAGTCAATATGTAACAGTTCAGCTCAGTAGCTTACGAGGAAGTGGTTTTAATTCAGCTTGCAAGATTTGACGCGAATAAACGTACAGAGGCCAGCACATCAAGCTACACCAATCTGTCAAATTTATTTGATAGAGTTTCAACTTTATTGCAAAACATAAGGTTCATGTTCAATTGGAAAAAATTCACAGTTTGGAATAGATATAAATATATAGATAAGGGCTGGCCTATATTTCGGCCAAAGAATCAGCATTGCCATACAACGTGGCAATGCTGCCAGCCTTTTGGGCACTCTTCCCGTTGACAACGATGCGGACTTATTTTTTGATGCATTATGATTATTTTCTTTTTTATATACCTGTACATAATAATAGCTTTGCTTTGTGTTTATCAAATTATGTTAATTCATATAATTAAAAGATTATTAAAAAATTGGAATATATAGATTATAACATTGCAAGTTTAATACAAGCTTGCAAAAAGAGAAGATTGTATTTTTTTATCGACATTTATGTTAATCTACTACAGGTATGCTTTCGCCGACTTTTGTCGGTCCGATTAATAGTCGGTCGTCTGAGCCCCATTTAGCGGTGGCCATCGTCGCTTCTCTGGTTACGTAACAGAAGTGCTACTAATTGCACAATTATCTTATATTGTCGTTGACAGTGAAGGTTCAATTACCCATGTTTGGGAATGTAACCTATATCTTGACAATAATTTGCTTGAGTGATGTCATATAATAATTTTCTTTCATTTCTTCTTTTTGCGTATCTTTTTTTTTGATTTCGTGCCAGTAATGTTATGCTATGTAAATGAAGTGGACTTGTATTGTAGTTACCTATCTTGCCAAACATGCAATGTCCTTGGACCGGACATGTCCATATTAACTTTTATATTTAGCCATGGTTACGAAAAGATTATGAAAGAGTAGAGATATTTTGTGCGAACACCATTTAATCTTACGTAGAAAGATCATTGTGAACTGAAAATAGTGGTGAGCTGTTTGGCACAGATTTGCGAAGCTGACCGTCAAAAGAAAGAGAAATTATGTGGTTACCACTCTTACTTTTGTACCGATGCCACGTATAAAAAGACAACTGAACCTAAAACTAATAAAAGCCAGACGTATTTCTTAGAAAGAAGGATAAAAGTAAGTACAAGTAAAATAAAGACTTCAAATAAATTACATGCTTCTCTTAATCGGAACATGATCATAAAGTAAATAGACCGCTCCCACACAATCTTCGCAAAATTGATTTAAGTTCTTCAAAGCTTTTGTACTCAAAAACAAATTACGTACACCCTCATACATCACGCGGTAGGTCTCCGTCCATGAACTAAAGAATCAAACAGAACCTTGCAGAAACTAGATTAAGGCGCTCATAAAGCGTAGTGCATGAATGCTGGTAACTCGAGACTTGGCAGACAATGCTGGCTCCCTTATTGCTCAGCTCTTAAATTGTAGTGCGGTTTCAATGCAAGTGCCGTTGACGTTAAATTATTGTCGCCATGCAACGTTACACCGCCTGTGCTGGCACTGTACACGTGTGCACTAGGCTTAAGGCCTGTTAAGTTAAATGTAGGTCTATTATGGTCATTCGATGTGGAGCTACGAAATTCTCGGATGTCGGATTAAATATCGAAAGCAAAAGTTGAAAATGTCGATATAATTTTGTGCTGTGTGTAGTTCCTTGAGAGCAGTGGTGGCCTAGTAGTAGTGGCCGCGACTTACGAGTTGTAGGTCATAGGTTCGATCCCAGACAAGCGCTTTACTTTATGTAAATTATTTCATCACCATTGCTCTCAAAACGGTGAAGGAAAACATCGTGAGGAAACCCGCATGTCCTAGAACCAAAGTTTCGAAGACATGTGACATCTACCAACCAGCACTGGGCCTGCGAGGTGGATCACGGCCTACTCCCTCTTATCGAGAGGCCTGTGTCCCAGCAGTGGGAACATTATAGGCTGTTTATCTTGTAGTCTCCCAGGCCTTTTAAAAGGAATTAACTCTGTCGGTCTGTCTGTTACGCTTTCACGCCTAAACCGCTGAACGGATCGTCATGAAGTTTGGCAGAGATATAGCCTGGGATATGGAGAAGGACATAGGCTACTTTTTTACACGATAACCGACACCCACGTGGGCGGAACCGCGGCCAAAAGCTAGTATTAATATAGAAAGACTATTATAGTCCTCGAATAATTGATTCAAACATGGGTAACAGACACCATTGACAGATTTATCTGATGCCAAACAGACTTTAATTTCCGTCAGATTTCAGCCATGTGTAATAGAATCCGCATATTCTCATTAATTTAGTGACAGGTGTTTTAGCACGCCTCGAACCCATTAACTACTGTAATAAAAGTGTTAATTTAATAACAGTGCATAACTAGTGTTGTTACAAACTGTCGTAAAAATAAGCTATAACAGTCGCCACCATCGCGGGCGCAACCTGTTTTGCTCTCTTAACTTTACAACTTGAATAGAGTGATTATATGAGAGATATGGAGACAGAAATTGTAGGAATACCTTTGGATTATTAAAAAGGATTCTTACGTATTAGGGAGCGCCCATTAATTACGTGAGGCAATTTTGGCGATTTTTCGACCCCCACCCCCGCTCCGGTGAGATGTCATGAGATTTGCCTCGACGCCCCCCCCCCCCCTATAATCTCACGTGAGATATTTCAAATACGTGTTTAAGCGTAAAAAACGTTAATCTGTGCTTATTTGCATTGGATTTATGCGTTGCATTTGGCTGGCTTGGCTGGCCGGTCTCGGTTTAACCATTGAGGAGCTACTGTGCTACTTTGTGGCCTTCGCCACCGCGATAAATATTATTTAGCCATATTGGCGAAAAACATCTTTTGCATAATTTAACCCGGTTTTCTCTTAATTTTACATTGTTTCTTTACGAAATAAAATATATATATTACGTGATATTTGCCGAAATTACGACTCGACCCCCTCCCACCCTAAACGCCTCACGTAATTAATGGACGCCCCCTGTGTTTGGTATGATTTTGCTAATATTTGGATGAGTTATTGCAGTTTTATTGTGTGGCTTCACACTGTTTTCCGGCCATATCTAAACTCTAGATCGGTGGATCAGGCAATAAGTAAGTACCAAATTCAGATCATTACTCATAAACATCACGCCTTGTTTCTCCAAAGGGTTGTGCAGAGGTGTAGGATATTACACCCACATTTCACCACTTATGTCTAAATCCCATGTAATAGGGGGCGAGCCCATTGCCATTAACCAGGCAGAAATCCAGACTTATGGCTAGTACTGAGAAAACCCAATAACAATTAGCCTGGCCTGAGAATTTAAAATAATAAATAAATTAATAAAATAACTTTATTGACACCATAAACCTTTGTAAACAATACCACGATACATTTCACTTAGGTAGGTAACATTAGTTTTTGAGAAAAGGCTGCACAAATAGTGAAAAACCCTGTCTCCTAAACTAGGGGAACCCTGTGACCTAGGAGTCAGTGTTTCAAATATTTACCCAGGACCTCATGCTCAGCAGTACCTTTAAAACCCCTATATCAAGGAGGCAGTTAGATCATTGTAAGTAAATATAATGCCCCAATTGCTGGACTGCCTTAAGTGCTCGTTCACCTGCACCTTGGATAATCTCAATAATGCCACTGATGGCGCAATAAACGTGGCCACCTACTGAGCTCTAACTATACACCGTGACATTTTAGTCGTCTTACAACGGCAGCCCACTTCATGCATCCAATGACTCCAATACATTTGAATAAACAAAAAAAAAAAATGAACATCTGAATAATAAAAAAATAAAAAAAATCGACATGACGTAGTTTGAAACACCCTTTTATGGTGATAGAATGAGTGATGGAATGTAATGGTATAATAGGTATCTTCTACCCTTTGATACATAAACATGATTAACAGGGTGTTTCATAATTCTAAAGTGGAGTTTCTTGCCCATTCTTCTCCATACGAAACTACATTTTGGAAGGGGCGACTAGAATCAATTCTATTTTAATGTAAATGTTGACGTTCATAAGTGCCTTTTAAGTGCCTATTTAAAATAAATGCTTTGACTTTGACTTTGACTTTAACTTTAAAGAATTATTTATTATTCTTTGTACCTATTATCTTAATTAATAGTAACAATTTTTAAATCGCGCCTATAGGTATTTTATGTCGGATACATTGAGTGGACCACCTTTGTAAGATGACTAAAATGTGTCACGGTGTATAAAAAAAAAGTGTACAAGTACAATCGACACGAAAAGAAGAAGAAGAAGAAGTTAATAATCCCGAAATCAATTAATAATAAGTCTGCGAAAGGTCAGTTACCAATACATTTTTAAATAGGAGTGATTCAGTCATGAATTATCGTGTAAGTACCTAATTATTTCAAATTTATTTCATGACACCTACACAGTTACACACGAAATGTTTCGTCGAAAATTATTCTAGTATAATATATGTATCTCTCGAACCATATTTGTATAGTATCGTACGAAATTATTGTTTGCCCGAGGGAGCTGTTAACAAGTCTAGTACCTACTATCAGTAAGTGATGAAGATGCCTTAGGCGAGTAACGGACACAGCACTATTTGCCTCACACAGGCATTATCATCTCAATTATGTCCATTTCATTGGCACATTAAATTAAGTAAAAAAATAGCCCAAATCCAAGATCAAAGGTCTGTACAATTACTGAGGGAATTGTGCTAGATTTTCGTACATTATCGTACTATTTTGGCATCATATGATTTTGGTTTGTAATGGTGTATCATTTTGGTCGACGCCCGAGCAAGTGCATGCGTACGTACTTATTATAATATTATGACGATAATAGCCACCATTATTTGCTATAAGTCTTCAAACTACCATAGGAACAGCAACCTTATTTGTGAGTTTTAAAGTCTACAATACTTTTGTTGTTGTTTATTGGCTGTAAGATTAACGTTGTCTCTATCAAAAGTTAGTACGCGATCGTGGATCGTCCATACATTTGCATGTTACATTCGACTGTTATTATGTGTTATTGTGGAAATCAAAGTTAATAACACTTTCTAATTTCATTTTATATGTTTATAATTTGACTATTATACATATGGGTCAGTTTAGAAACAACGGAGATTCTTCTTTGTCAAATGTTTACACACTGTGTTTACAGTAACCAGTGAGGGCCAGTGGTAACGGCCCTGACTTATGAGTTGTAGGTCGTAAGTTCGAACCTAGGCAGGCACTTCTCTTTGTGTAAATAATTTCATCACCACTGCTCTCAAAACGATGAAGGAAAATATGCATGTCGTAGAACCAAAAAATTCGAAGACATGTGACATCCCACCAAACCGCACTGGGCCCGCGTGGTGAATTGCCTGTGTCCTAGCAGTGGAAACATTATACGCTGATTAAGAGTTTACAGTAGATCTTATGACAACATTACATTAGGTATAAATCTGGCAAAACTGCGCAATTTCATTAATTGGTATTTCGTCCTTTCAACCTTAACTACATATTATTCAATGTCCTTCGAAACATTTATTCCAGACCAAGACAACATAGCTATAATTTCTCTCAAGTGATCCGATAAAATAACTGTCAGATAAAATCTTATCTTACGATCACAATACAATTAGCTAAAAGCAAAATCTACTAATTGTTGCAACCTCCTCTCTTAACATGAGCGCCTAGTCCAAAGATGGTCCGAACAATCGAATAATGATCGAATCGAGTGGCCGCAAAACGAATTAAACAATCGATTTAATCGTTCACTTAATTACGTAATTAATGTCTGAATGCACGGCTTGCCCACAGAGCCTGTTTAATGCCCCTGCATACGTACCGCACTGTAGCAGAACACGGGACCGCGAAACATGAAGTATTATGGCTATAGTACGGTTTTTAATGATCGAAATCGGATTCGGCGCTGGCGAAACAAGGCCCGCTTTTTGAAAAAAGAATCAAGTTTCTGTTGGAATTCTTTGGTAAGAGGTTTATTTATAAGTCTTTCTCTTGATGTCGGTTGTCAACTCTAGTCATGACGTAGAATAAGCATTCGATGAAGATTCAAATATAGATATGAAGCCGTTAGTTCTAATACTTGCACGGTATTCTATCGGTTAAATATAAAATTAGCCATAAATTCACACCAACTAAAACGTTAAAATAAATTAAATTTTATACAAACAAAATCCGTCATAAATCTTCGGCACCAGTTACTAAAATTTATGTTTAAAGTATAATTGCACACCAATGTTTTAAGTGCGAGAGACAGCCCTACAATTAACTTTGGGGCTAATTGCTCGTCAGTAGATCATACATCAAAAAATGTACCGTAAGCTTTTCTTAATTACATTACCGGCACAAGTCACGTTTCAAATTGAACGCAATATGTAGATTGAGACAAAAATCGCAACAAATTCTACCGAAAGTAATAATTTTAATTAATAGGGGACGTCCCCAGTTTCGACTTCCAGACAGACTGAAATTGTAGTTACAAATTAAGGTGGAACTTTCAATTACATTCTTGTGCAACTATTGTCTGTGTTGCACAAACAGTAACATAGAGGTTGTATACATTTTAGTAATTAAGATCGAACCTTCACTCCAATAAAGGTTTGGTTTGGAGCGTAAAACGTTCTGGTCCTTCGACCAAACGGCGTCGTAACTCTCGCAATTAAGTCGAATTAAAAATAAACTCGAAAGGAGTCCGAACTGTACAGCTGTTGATTAAACGCCATCTCGCGGGTCCCCATCAATAACAACACTTTAATGAAACACTTTTATTCGCGCTTGAATGGCTGGGACGCTAGTCTTGGCTTTTAATTTGCTTTTTTATTTCTTTTTTATATTATTTTTTTCTTAATAGAGTTGACAGTGTGCGCCCGGTTCGGCTACTGTTGCTAAATAAAGGGCGAAACAAAGGACTTTAGCGGTCCTGGGTTGCATAATAACGACAAAATTGTCTTCTTTTATTCATAAATGATATCTGTTGCCTTTAAAATGTAAAGCATAATGGTTTGTTATAAAAGTACTCCTGAAGAAAGAAAATGCATTGTACGGTTGTATTTTGTTTTATAAAAAGTTTTTATTTTTCACTTTTTAGTTATAGTACCTACCCCACACCAATTCAAATTTCATCATACTTGGGGTAAAAAAAATGCATATTTATGCGATAGCAGCAATCGCGGTTGATTTGCTGTCATTTTTTAAAGAGTTCCGTTGTCTGTCTCCGAAACGCATCATCAGATCTATATGAAATCGGGAAGCCCCAGCTTTTAAATTAAAAAGGAATCATCAAAATCAGTTTACCCAGTCAAAAGTTGTGAGCTAATAATAAACATTTAAAAAAAAAATTGTCGAATTGAGAACCTCCTCCTTTTTTTGAACTCGGTTAAAAATGTCGGGTACAACGGCAACTGATATTTTAATTTAGTTACTCGAAAAAGTTACTTGAATTTAGGTTTTTATATACGTACCAGATGTTAAGCCGAAAGATAACTTTGAGCAATTAAAAATGTGCCATTAATTAAAGCTCTAATCGCACTTTTCATCGAGCAATGAAATTATCATAAAAAGTACATTACAGTACAATTCTAATTCTGATAACATTATGTTATCTTCATGCTTTGATACTGTTACAATTTATGTATTATTTCAGCCAAAGCTTGCTATATAGTTAGTAGGAAATACGAATAATTAATGAATTAAATTACCAAATAAACAATAAAATGAGTTTTAATGAGGTGTAATTTGTTGTTATTTACATATTAGTTATGAGGCCAGAAAGGGTGGACACGCAAACAGTAATGGGACTTCGTTTCCTGTTTCAAAATATTCTAAAATCTATCTTAATTCCCAAAAGCAAGGTGTAAAATCGCGTGTGACACTATTGAACTAATTTGACCACTACCGACGATTAATGCTTAATATTCTGTTTAAATTAAATTAACGTTGAAACGACAATTAATTTATGGTAAGTGCAATTGAAGGGTATTGGCGAATACCAATACATCCTGAGCCGTACATACAAATGTCCCAAATCGAAATATCCGGCATTATTTTATTGGTATTGGTGGAGATAAAAATTTCTTTGAATACATGTTTTTCGATAAGCAGCTAATCGAATAAAAATTCGAGTCACATTTTACTGTGGGAAAGGGAAGTGTTGATGAGTTCTTGTTTTGTATGAAGCTTCGTATGTAATTTCCCGCGGTTTATGTGGAATTTATATGTTTTTCTATATACTTTAAATAGAAAGAGGTGTGAGTTTGTACGATGACGATAATCTTCGGAACTAAGATCGGATTCCTAATCACAAAAAAAAAATCTTGCACTAATGGGAAGCCGTAGTCGCCGCGGGAGACGCCCTGGGCGTCGGGAAGCCCAAGCTGATTCCTGGCCACCGTAGGCGCGGGCTTGGGGACGGCGAGTAATGGGTAGCTCGCGGTCCGGTAAGGACCAAGCCCGGGTCGACGGCGCGTTGTGTTCCACGCGCGCCTCAAAGAGATGTCAGCACCAAATGGTGGGGTCCGCAAGGGCCGATGCCTGCCAGGGGTGCGGGTTGTTCGAAAGAGATACCGCGGCCCCTGGCACACAGGTAACTGAGGGAACACGGGTGGGTTTTAGTCAATAAAAGTCTGACACGCCCTCCCGCTCCGCCCAGAGCGGGAGAAGTTATTTGATGATTTCCAACCCAAAAAAAAAAAATGTGAAGCTACAGTATTTCCGAGTGTCATTGAATATATTATTTAATGTTAAAACTATCACTTCGACCGCAACATCGTCCGAGTGAAATTTATAGCTCGCGTTACTCCCGAATAATGTAAATTCAATAGGTGAAAGAATTTTTAAAGTCGGTTAAGTAGTTTTTGAGTTCCATTACAAACAATTTTACAAACAATCAAATCTTTCAAAGTTTATTATTTAGGATAAGTTAAGAGTAGAAAATAAATTACACGCGGACAAAGTTTAGGTCAGAAACTAATTTATACTAATACAATAATAATCTATACTAACATTATAAAGAGGAAAGATTTTATTGTTTGTTTGCATTGAATAGGCTCCGAAACTACTGAACTGATTTGAAAAATTATTTCACTTTTGGGAAGCTACACTATCCCCGGGTAATATAGGCTATATTTTATCCCCGTATTCCCATGGGAACGGGAACTACGCGGGTGAAACCGCGGAGCGCTGCTAGTCAGTTATAAATCAAATAAACAATATTTTTTATCAATAGTCACTTAGGTACTTTGTATCAATATACCTTTTATTTTGCACCAATAGAAACCCTATTTTTATGTCCACGCAATCACTGGTCCATTCCAAGGTTGCCTAAAAGAGATAGCAGAAAGCGATAAGTAGCATTGTTTTGTAGTGATAAATGTAATTTTTTGTTGTGTAATTTCTGGTGTACAATAAAACATATTCCAACAAAAAAAAATACGGGTTTCGTGTAGTTTCAACAATGAATCTTGCTACTTAATATTTTTATTTTGGTACCACGTTATCCTAGGGCCAAACATTGCATGGCTGAAATACATGATGATCATAAAACTCTGGTAACTTGTTGTCATACAACTCAATATACAGGGTGTAACAGAAACCTTATTGCTATCCTTAAGCACTAAATATAACTACTGGTATAGAATCACTATACATAGTTTCAGCTCAAAATAAAATACTCTAAGAATTCATACCAAATTTTCGGTTTCATGTTTCTTAAATGCAAATCATAACAAACGTGACACCGCACTACGTAGGTCAAAAACTTTCCACGTTACTTGCTAATATCACGATAAATCTCTTACGAGTAATGTGTTTACTTCAATTTGAAAAGTTGGGTTTCTGGTATCAATGTTCCGAACATGTAGAGATAAGATTAAAAAACCCTTCCAATATCGTTTGATATCATCCAAAGAATTCGTGCCCTTGGTATGTATATACCCTTTCCGTTACACGTTATCGCAGACCACTGCTGGACATAGGTCTCTCCTAGGTTGCGCTACATCACCCTGACCTCCGCCTTCCGCATCAAACCTGTCAGTGAACTTGATATATTATTATTTATTCAATATTTTCGCATCGTAGTAGATGGCGTTTTGTAGTTTCTCAGCCTACCCCCATAGGAAGAAGGCGTGAGTTTATGTATGTGAATTAAACATTTTTTACCGAATACACATCTCAACTCATGAACACTTTAAAACAAGGACACAGTGTCGTACAAATTTTACCAAAATGCCCAAATTCCTTAACAAAAGCTGTACGAAAGGGCACTGTGTCTCCTAACACGAATGCAGTACTATCGCGACCAAGTTAGTCCTTCTCACGTAATAATTTCATGAATGTTATGAGTTATACGTGCATGATATGCATCGTCGTGCCACGAGACGTTATTTATTATGCGTTTCTCGCTTTCAGTTTGGAATGTATGGACATAACATTATAGTTTAGGTTTCTAACGCAATATACCAAATTGAAAATTTTTAGCTAACTATGCGAGTGAAGGGGGTGAATTCAGCACATGAGACTATATATGTTACCGGCCAAACCCGATTTCAGGCCGAACTAGTTTGTCCTAGACCAAACTGGTTTATTAAGCCGGGGCACGCCGATTAAATGGGTTAGGTTAGGTTAGGTTAGGTTTCTCGGGGCCTCGAGGGCGCGGGGCGAGTGGCTGACGCCGCGACATTTGGAGTTGCGTCGGTCACAGCTTCGCGCAGCCCTGGTGGCGGAATGGCGGGACAGGCTTTCACGCCCTACCGCCGGCCCCGCCACCATCGGGGCGGTCCGGCCGGTACTCGAGCGCTGGCTCGGGAGGAGGCACGGCTCCCTGACGTTTCGGGTGACACAGGTGCTCTCGGGGCATGGTTGCTTCGGGAAGTACCTGTGTCGCATAAACAGGGAGCCGGACGCTCGGTGTCACCACTGCGTCGACTGTCGGGAGGACACGGCGTGGCACACGCTTGCAGAGTGTGCTGCTTGGGAGGAGCCGCGCCGTGCCCTCATCTCAGGAGTCGGCAGTGACCTGTCGCTGCCGGCCGTTGTCGACTCGATGGTCGGCAGCGAGGAGTCCTGGGACGCGGTGGTATCCTTCTGCGAATCAGTCATCTCGCAGAAGGAGGCTGCGGAGAGGGAGCGGGAGATTGCTTCCGCTAACCCGATTCGCAGCAGACGCACTGGGCGTCGGCGGAGGGCGGATAACGCCCTCTTCCGGCCCCCCTAAATGGGTCCAGGGGCGACGGATCTGGGGAAATCCGTCGCCCCCGACTTCTTAGGACCCGAGATGGCGGCGCGTAGTGTTCCACGCGCGCCTCTATGTGATGTAAGGGGGGAGTTTAACACCTCACTCCCCCCCTAACGCGAGGTGGCCCGCACAGGCGGGCCGGCACTAGCCGGGGATCGCGGAAGTCACTTTTGTTCCCGTGATCTCCGGTGCAAGTGTGAGGCGGAACACCGGGGTGGTTTTAGTCAGTAAGAGTCTGACAGACCCCTCCGCCCTCCCCAGGGCGGAGGACATCCATGAGGATTTCCCCCCGTCATCAAAAAAAAAAAAAAAAGGTTTCTCGGGGCATGGTTGCTTCGGGAAGTACCTGTGTCGCATAAACAGGGAGCCGGACGCTCGGTGTCACCACTGCGTCGACTGTCGGGAGGATACGGCGTGGCACACGCTTGCAGAGTGTGCTGCTTGGGAGGAGCCGCGCCGTGCCCTCATCTCAGGAGTAGGCAGTGACCTGTCGCTGCCGGCCGTTGTCGACTCGATGGTTGGCAGCGAGGAGTCCTGGGACGCGGTGGTATCCTTCTGCGAAATCGTACTTTCGCAGAAGGAGGCTGCGGAGAGGGAGCGGGAGATTTCTTCCGCTAACCCGATCCGCAGCAGACGCACCGGGCGTCGGCGGAGGGCGGACAACGCCCTCTTCCGGCCCCCCTAAATGGGTCCAGGGGCGACGGATCTGGGGAAATCCGTCGCCCCCTACTTCTTAGGACCCGAGATGGCGGCGCGTAGTGTTCCACGCGCGCCTCTATTTGATGTAAGGGGGGAGTTTAACACCTCACTCCCCCCCTAACGCGAGGTGGCCCGCACAGGCGGGCCGGCACTAGCCGGGGATCGCGGAAGTCACTTTTGTTCCCGTGATCTCCGGTGCAAGTGTGAGGCGGAACACCGGGGTGGTTTTAGTCAGTAAGAGTCTGACAGACCCCTCCGCCCTCCCCAGGGCGGAGGACATCCATGAGGATTTCCCCCCGTAAACAAAAAAAAAAAAAAAAAGGTTAGGTTAGGTTAGAACTGTGACCAAAAGCGCGCGAACCGAGCGAGCGAAGCGAGCGGCGCCGCGGCAGCGGCCGGCGAGCGTTACTTCCAAAGGCTGTTAACGAAATGGCTAATTAAGCTAGTTGGCTGCGACATATCACGCGTAGGATAAGTCTGTTTGGCCTAGGATAAACTAGTTTGGCCTGAAATTGGGTTTGGCCGGTAACATATATATTATGAACCAACTGAATTAATGGCAACAGGTTGGCATCGATATCCCTGCCATCCTGTAGGTACAGAAACAACATTCATTACAAACTAAACAACATTCTCAATGGGACCATCAACTTAATTGCAAAAAAATTATCAACTGTCCCATTCAAAACTTCAATACTTACTGGACTCAAACGCTTGAGACGGCTAATATTTTTTTCACGATTACAACGTTGGTCTTATAGAGAAAGTTGATCAGTTTAATGGACTGTACCACACACTCTTAAATATGACTTCATCTTACTGATAGACGCCGTACATAATAATATGTAGGTTGATCTCCCCGTAATATTATATCTACAGCTTAAAAGGGTGCTTCTTTCAAAGCGCTGCTAATGAAGAAGTCTAGGATTAGCTCTAATCGTTGTTGTTGTAAAATAGACTGCTGTCTAGACGATGCAGCGCTATATCTATGTTGTTATGTATGTACAAGAAGATATACTGCTGCACATTTTGACGAACCAAAGACCGCGGTTGTTTTTTTTTTTGGGTGGGAAATCATCAAATAATTTCTCCCGCTCTGGGAGGGCGTGTCAGACTTTTACTGACTAAAACCCACCCATGTTCCCTCAGTTGCCTGTGTGCCAGGGGCCGCGGTATCTCTTACGAACAACCCCCACACCTGGCCCCCCGGCCCCTGGCAGAAGACCGCGGTTGATCATGGAAGTTTTAATAAAACTGAGGGACCATTTCATATTGCTTTTAAGGATAAAGTTTTTCATCTCAATTCTTTTTATATTTATCTGTTACATTCAAAGTTTCACTCTTCTGACCTGAACCTCCATAAGTTTTGGTCAGAAGAGTTTGGCTCCTTTGGCTCTTGTGTTATCTACATGAACTCCTAGTACAAGAGCCAGGGGTACACTGAAGTTTGTGACTTGAAGTGAAAATATATAACAATTATAAATTATTATATCATACTAACTTTGACTTATATTTTTTGACTTTGAATTTGTATGCCATAAGTAAGAAACTTGCATCGTATAAATGGTTACACGACGCAAATTTCTTACCTGTGGCATACAATAAAATAGAAGTAACAAAGAACTAGCATGGACTAAACACTATTTAGACAAGTCTATGTGACGGTGCAAGTCGTTTGTTGCTTCAATTCATGGTATACCATTCTGCCAGGGGCGCGGGTTGTTCGTAAGAGATACGACGGCCCCTGGTACACAGGCAACTGAGGCAACACGGGTGGATTTTAGTCAGTAAAAGTCTGACACGCCCTTCTGCTCCACCCAGAGCGGGAGAAGTCATTCGATGATTTCCCACCCAAAAAAAAAAATGGTATACCATAATTATACTATTCGATCGCACGGCTTTAGTAATGTAAAGCCTAGAGCTTGTTATTTTGTGATGGTCTTTTATCTTTACTTGATTTTTTTACCACAACTAAATGCAATTTCCTTCTTTCTAATCTTTCAATAAAACTCACCTTTAATTATCATATAGAATGTGAAAAGTCTTATCATTCCTAAGACTTTCACTGAAGAACACAGTTGCGGATTCTGAGCTACACTTAATATCAGTTTTTTTTTTCTTAAGTGCCTCTCCAAACAGCTACCGTTTACGTTGAAACACTTTTCAGCGGTTTGCAATTGAAATAAAAGTTTATGAGCACATTGCATAGATAATGTAGCTAGGTGAATCTGCTTTGTATATTCTGTGAAATGTCTGTATTTCTGCAGTTTTCCTAGAAGGAATTTTAAATTTTATACCCGTAGTCAAGGATTTTTTAAGAGCTTGTATTACCTCACGTTTTGGAATAATCAATTTGCACGAATTTAATTGCCCGAAACGGGCAAATCGACACGTTTTTAATAATATATTATTTTCTGTAGGCGGGTCGCACGTAGTTAATTTAGTAGTGGGCAAACCAAGAACTCTAGAAATACGTATTAGGCAATTGACACGTTGTGAATTGTATGCAATTAAGTAAAATGTAGGTAACGTTAACTCGATTTTATCCTATTTTCTAGTAAGAAAAATAAAATATATTTTTTCAGATAGGCAGTCACTTCACGTAAAATAAGTACTGGTAATCGGTTAGACTGGAAGCCAACCCCAACATAATTAGGAAAAGGCACTGAAGACCCAGAAATCTCAAAATTTCCTTAAAAAGGAAAACCTTTAAACCTTCTAAAAACCTCTCCGACCCAGACGACCCCATTACTCTTCTCCAAGAAAGCAATAGGGCCACCAGTACAGTTCGCACACACACACATAACCGTCATTCCGACCTCGCTGCTGAGGTCCTGGCGCCCCACGAAGACCCCGAGTAACGAGGATTAACGTCCAGACCCCCGACCGTCCCTTGCTCGTTGAAGCGCCAGCCTGCGCCGCAGCTGAGCCAGTAGAGTTAAATTCCCCGAATAATAATAATATTGAAAATATTTTGATCATGCCTGTCCCCACTTGCTGTCCCCCTATTAGTGACGCCCTGAGCCGAGGCCCGTACCCCGCAGGGGGTGCTCTTGCTTAGTAATTTAAGTAGTTGTAAGCCCCTGGCTGGAGGCGTTAAGTTTACTTAATGGCAGCCCTAGGAAAGTTCGGTTAAGCAGTCATGACCTCTTAAGGTCAAATGCGAGATGCCCTACAAAAAAAACCTTCTAAAAATGTACAAAAATAGTGACTTTCCACAATTTTGGTTTATTTTAGACCTATTTTAGGCTCTTATTCAAGTACTCGTTAACCTTACGCAGGAAAAAATGTGCGGAGGCTGTGGATGTTGCGGTGGTGGCTGCAGTGGATGCTACTGCCCATGCATCGCAATCTACACATGCTGTACGAAGATTTACTAGCGGCACCGGTTTGCGCCAGGTTCGCGCAGACAAGCCATGGTGTCTCCGTCGAAGATGGCGCACCGACGACGCCTCCGATGTTTGTGCCTTCGAAGTACATTCCCGTGACGTTTTGTGGAAATAAACTACTACTAGATATAACTACCTAAAAATCTTCAAATTAGATCATGAAACTTTGCAAGATAATCTAACTATATAAGACTTTTAAATATCGATGAAAATGAATTAGGCATTCTAAAGTCGTACACAAGTCACTGCAAAAACTATGGTCACACAAAAAAGATTTGTTTTCAAGTAGCAAATCGATTTATTTTAATGTGGTGTCAAAACTAAGATTAATAACTATTTTTTTTTTTATTTCTTGTCTGCTAACGAGGTCTAAATCTTCCACTTGATTAATTTATAATCGCTGTTGTAAAAGATGTAATCAACTAGGATGGGAGTCTATAAATGTTTATGTTTGATTGAATATTAAATGACATCATACCTACAGCTGTCAAGAGAATTCAAGAACTAGCTAATTAAGCAAAAATGCTTCAATTAGCATACTGTCTTTTAGAGAAAACAACGAATTGTTCCTCACTCTAAACATTTTCTTGGACACAGTGAAGTAGGGGAGGTAGTTCTGACATTCAGGGAAATTATTTGACACCTTTGTTTATTTGCCGTGGTATTGCCATTTCATAAAATGTCGAAGAATTATAGTTGTGATTGGAGTATACGGTCGATTTTAGTTAGTAGTCTGTTTGCTTAGCCAATAATTTCCCTGACTAAACTTAACAATTAAATTTATTATATCACGTTGTAAATTCATTTTTTAGGGCCAAACTTTCCCAAAGGGCCCTGCTTAGTGGCAAAAGACATCTTCGCAGGCCCAGGCGGAGATAACGGGATGAGCTGGAGTCCTACAATAAAGATTGGTCTTTGGCACTTCTGGACAGGGAGAGGTGGAAAGAGAATAGGGGGTATTGCTCAGCAGTGGGACTCAAACGACGAGTTTTTTTTTTTGAGTGACTTATAATATTTCAAAAGAAAATAATCTGCATTCCTAATCCTTAATTTAAGTGAATTCAATACTTACCGTTAAGTAAACCTTAAAATTGGTAGTTAATCAGAAAAATTAAATAAAATAGGTACCACTGATATTATTTTACTTAACAATTAAATAGATTACGTTGTAAAATAATAACATGTAAATTCTTATTTATAATACTTCTGTGAAACGTTTTTTTTTAATTATATCAGAACATTCCAAATTAGGGATGCCGATTCAATCTGTGATTGATGTTTTATTATAATATAAGTCTCCTTGTAAGTTTTTATACCAATAATTGGATCATAAATTACAAACACTATACCGATACTTTTTTTTTCTATAATTATTTGATTTGATAACCTTATATTTGGTTAAAAATTGATGGAAGCAAGGTATTCATTCATAATTGGACGTAGTTAAGCAGAAAGGACTCAATCCACACAAAGTCACTTTTGAGTTAAGGGCGTATGAAGTTTGAGCTGTTATTTCCTAACACAAAGTTAAAATTTTATTTTTATTTTACCGTCTTATTACAAAACGCGATCTAAATTTGGTTATCGACCTTAAGAACATGCTCATAGAAATACATTACTCAGAAACAATTCAAGCTGACTAAGTTAGTTCGGCAAATACATTTTATGTGCTCTTCATACTGTGGGTAGAGTCGGGGTAGCAAGAAAAACTAGCTTCCGTGTACATTAAAAAAATAGGGTTTGCACTACATGATAGATTCGACCCTCAGGAGTACGATGGCATACTTAACTCAATCTTGGCCAAAGTGTGGATTGAGTCCTTTCTGATTAACTACGTCCAATTGTTTTAAATGAATAGGAAAATCTATTCGTCCATGTAATATCATCATCTGCCTAACTATGTTAGGGTTGGCTTCCAGTCTAACCGGATGCAGATGAATACCAGTATTTTATATGGAGCGACTGCCTATCTGAACTCAAAAACCCAGTATCTGGGTACCCCTTGAAAATACTAGTTGTCAGACTTTCGGGATACTGCCGACCCGTAACAACTGTCAAAGATCCATGAATGACAGCCGGGACCAACGGCTTAACGGGCTTTCCGAGGCACCGAGGACTGCCGAGGAGTCTCCATATGTTATGGATGGTCACCATCCACAAATCGACCGCGGCAATCGTAGCTTAACCTTAGATCGACCCATGCGACTGGTATTATTTAACGACAAGCCCGTCAATGCCATAATACAGAGTTAAATGAAAAAGCGTTCGTATAGTAACTGCAGTATTAGAAAACGTCTGCCCAAACTTATGACCAGAGATCAGATATTCGGATGCATATTCACATAAAGGAGAGATGTTGGCTAACATGGAATGCGCTTTTGTAGCGAAAAATTCTTAATTTAGGTAAGTAATTCGTTTATTTTTTGTTTTAACTAATACAAACCACCCCTCCTCCAGTACATACACATATTTGTATCGGGTTAAACATTAATTTTAAATTAATACACATCTGAATAGTTTTGCAATCCAAGAATCCCGGGGTTCTTAATAAACATTACAAATAATATTTATAAAACCGCTTCCATACTTTCATAGGTAAAAATTATTTTTAGGTAAATATGCATCCGAATATCCGATCACTGCTTATGACAGAGAGTCATGAATATTGTTCTCTCTGTCTACAAATTACATAAGCTAAATAGAACTACACACTTAACCATAATTTAACTAGACCACTATATTATAACCTTATTACCTAAGGTGCTATTTTAAAAATATAATCCATTGGAACGACACCGCGTCCCATAACTAGTTTACACGAATAATCCATTCCGCCTACACGTCCATAAAGAACTATTTTAATAACACTATAACAAGCTTGTAAAATAGCTCGTTTTATATAACAAGAAGTGTTTATAAAAAACCCAGGCTCACACTTAATTATGGCACCCAGATACGTATACAAATAATTGTGAATAGAGGTATGGAAATTGGGCTTTGATCTGTCAATATTAAGGTGAAGAATTTGGTTAATAAAGTCGGAAAAATCAGGACTCAGTTTTGCAGGTAACTTTTGGTGAAAATTGTCTTGTACCTATGTTAATACATAGAATTATGTACATACCTATGTGTTTTATTTAAAGGTATGTTTTTTGCTCGTAACCCTATGGCATGTATTCTAAACTGCCCCGTCATTGGCCTCGTCTTGACAGCTGAGCATGAGATCCTGGATTCAACTCCCAGGTCGGGAAAAATGCTTCATTTGAAATTTCTAAGTATTCACCCAAAGTTGGCGGTATGATACTCCTGTACGTCGAAAAGCACGTTAAGCCATTGGTCCTGCGCTTGATCTCTCTCCGGTCGAGTCGGTTTGCAGTCCCATCAGACTATGAGAGGGATTGCACATGTCTGCGCACACGCTTGTGCATTATAATATCTCCCGCGTAGATGGCTATACTCCATTTGAAATAAGATTAGACATTTAAACAAACCTTTTTTACAGTCAGTTTAACTGATTCTGACTTCTATACCGTAGGCATAAGGATGGCATTAAAAGCAAAATAGTAGTTACAATACCAACTGTTTACTGCAGCTGCCATTTTTTCTGCCACTAACGGAATAGAAGTCAAAATCGGTTGATTGGACTGTAAAAAGGGTTTAGTTAAATGTCTAATCTTATTTCAAATGGAGTATAGTCTCCACTGAGATTGGCTGACAGCCGAAATTCGGAGAACTATTTACTTGTAGTTGGTATGTTCATTTTTATTATTTCTCTTCTTTTGTGTGTATCGTAGTAACGATACCAATCAATTTCCGAGGCAACTAAATGAATGAGTTTTTCTGTCTTCAAGTGTCAGTGTTTGTTAAGGTGGAGCAAGTTGCAATTTTCACATTACGATGCAACATCAAAATAAAGTGTGAAGTTTCCATCATCGTTTAGCTAAAGTTTTAGTGAAGAAGTTTTAGCTGCAACAAAGTATTAGTGATAGATCACGTTTGTCAGTTTATGACTAAGAAAAGTTTTAGTATAGGTTTAATGCATGTTTCGACGTCATGTGAACTTTTATACGTACACTGCACTTTGGTAAATATTACTTATATGGCTATATGGAGACTTTGGTACACGTAGGTCGTCTGCGTGAAGTTTCTTCATACCCCGACCCACTCCGTCGCATCGCGGTATTACTTCGTTTTCGTTGTGCATTGTTTTATTTTTCTTTTTACTCGGCTGTTTAGGGTTCCTAGCGTGATGTTGATAGCCTATATATAGCCTTCCTCAAGAATTGCGTTACCAAATGCCATACGATTTTTTATATCCAACCGGTAGTTCCAGGGATTAGCGCGTTCAAACAAACAAACAGCTTTATTATTAGTATCTATAGATAAGGCATGGTTTGCTCAGATATAATTATTTTCCTGCACCAATGTCAGCAATCATCATCATCATCGTTTCAGCCGAAATACGTCCACTGATGGACATAGGCCTCCCCCAAGCTCCGCCACTTCGACCGGTTCTGTGCTTCCCGCATCCAGCGGACTCCTGCGGCCCTCACAAGGTCATCGGTCCACCTTATGGGAGGCCTTCCAATTTTACGTCTTCCGGTACGCAGTCGCCACTCTAGAACCTTCCGGCCCCATCGGTGTTATCCATAATCGCCACGCTTGGCAGGCGGGTCGGCGATCGCAGTATGGTGGTAAAATGCATAGAAAACGCTGCTGCGCTGTTGTATATCTAGACATGATTATTATACGACTTTTAGCTTAAAAATTATATCAGTTTAATCTTGTTTAAGTTTAAGTGAAAATCAGCAAGCAGGAATATCAAATTAAAGATATAAATTCTCCCAAATGAATTATAACTATTATTAAGCTCAAGAAACTCAAAACCCCAACTAAATTGAACTTACTAGTACGCATTTCATAACGAGACTGGTATTAATATTGTACAGAAGGAACATTACTACGAGAAAGTACCACAGAACTATACTCCATTTACTACATTTCTAATAGCATTAGACAGAAGTAAAAAAAGGTTATTTTTAATGTACACTTCGTAACAAAATTACATTAAACGTGTTGCAGTTACGATATATGCCAAAAAAATTAAAGTGTCAATGCTAAAAACCTAAAAGAAGCAGGAGTGAAAAACACCGAGTAAGTAACTAAATTAGCTGATGACAACGAAGTTTTACCAACGTATTGTGGGTCGTAAGTTGTTATTTAAAATAAAGTATTGTAAAAAAAATATATTTTGTTTCCTTAAAATCTTAATTAGATTTAAATCATCATGTGATTGCTTGTTTCATTCATTCGTTTTGTTGTAGGTTTGTAATGTGTGATGAAGATTTTATTGTAAATAGAACATTATTTAAAATAAACATTACTTTTACTTCGTTTATCTCAGTATTTAGTACTGTCTTAAATCTACCTATAAAAGTTAGAACTTAACTTTGAAATAAAATGTTTTGCATCCCTGCTTCTACGAGCCTCTTTTTTCTAAAGCTATAATAAATGGGGTATAGTGACGATTTATCATCATCATCTGCCTACCCATTGCCCATCTATGTTGGAGTCGACTTCCATCTATACAAGGTGTAACAGAATAGACGCAAGACCTAAAAGTAGTATGTTCCTACTTGACTACTGAATCGATTTCAGTAACTTTTAATATAAGTATTTTTAAATTATGTATTTTGCCATACCTACCACTGATTGAGCCAAAGAAAATTCAATCTTATATCAGAAGCGATAAGACTCAATTTTAAATGCATAAAGTAATGCTTGGGTCGACACGTTTTTCTTAATAACTTCAGTTAGCTTTAAAAAAATAATAGTTTAAAAAACTAAAAAACACGCTTTAAAAACCAAATTAAAAAAGGAGAAAATAATTTAATTCAATAAAGCGTGGGGTACTTTTTGAGGTATTTTTATAATCAATTAATGTCAAGCACCCCACGCTTTTTAATTGAATTAAATTATTTTATCCTTTTTTAGTTTGGTTTTTAAAGCGTGTTTTTTAGTTTTTTAAACTATTATTTATTTTCTATTTTTTAGTTCTGCTAACTACAAAAACGTGATTTGTTTTTCCCAATTTTTTTTTAATTATTGAATTGTCATCGGTCCTCGACAAGTTTACAAAGTTTCAATGAAATCTGACCGTTTAAAGTGGGTCAAAATCGCGCTCAAATGAGTCGGTTACCTACAAACATACAAACATACAAGTGAAGCTAATATAAAGCGTGTAAAAAATAGTTTTGGTCATCGTATTATGCTTTTAACTCAAGACTCTCATTTGGGGTGTATGAGGTCTTGCGTTAATTATGTTACTCGTTGTATAGCTGAGTACCAGGACTTTACAATGACGATTGCCTATTCAACCACTAGTAAGAATTTATATAGAATTCCTAATAGTTAATGATTTTTTAATGGACAAAACTTGTTAATCAACAATGTGTTTAGTTAATATTATTAATGTTATCTTGAAAATATGGACCTAATTATATACATTTATTTTTAATTTTATTCTATAGCAACATTTTAATTTGAACTTTTTTCAATATTAATTAATGTACCTTTGTATAATTGTACTAATTCTAACTGTGACATTTTAATTTGTAGTTAGCTTCTTAACATTTTTTTATAATTTTTGCGTGCCTATTTTCAGGCAGAATGTACACGGCACTTTCTTACCTACTCCACCTGTATTTCAATGTAACTTACATTCGTCGCAAATAAATGATTGATTGATTGTTATATGAAAAGTTATTAGTCCTGTTGAACTGTCTGCTCAAACCTTCCCCCTCCAGCTGACCAAGTTAAGCCTGCAGAAAAGCTCCTAGCGGGTCACCTACTGCCATGGCCCACCAAGAAATCTCTTAACCGACAAAGAAGCCAGGTCGCTGCTGGTACAACTTAGTCAGGAGTACACCCAGTACTCCATTGAGCCACGTTGTGACTGTGGAGCCACATCACAAACGATGCTTTACCTATATCTTGTCGTGCTTTCTGCGCTGTTTTTGCGAGGCTTCCCATACTGCTGTAAAAATGCTTGACGTTGAATTTTGAAAGAAAATATTGATTTAATTTGTGATAATTAGGTACGTTTCTTCAAATCTTTCAAATGTTCAGTAAACATCATAAATAGTAGGTAGGTATAAAGCAATAGGCCTGGTTTCTTCAGTTGCAAGATTGCAAATAACTCATTCGACACGAAACTTTGCCCTGAGAAATACAAATGAGATAATTACGAGAGATGTATATTTCGAGAACTCATAGTATACAATGCACGTATAAGATTACCTTCACCATAATAATTCTAACAAGTTACAGTACTTTCTCTTAATTGCCTTCTCATACATACATGTTGTGGGGGATTTACACGGGTCGATTTTTGCCGTGCAGCTAGACGTTCGCCATATTGTCTCACAAAGCTACAAAGCTACCCCCATTTACACAGTTGACTGAAGGTGCAAGTGACTTAGTTAATTTCGTAGAACACCAAAAAAAAACTACACTTCTAAAAACTGTTTTACATGCGAGCGATCGCCTGCGAATGCGTACTTACACGGTCGATTCTATGTAGCCACTCGCTGGTAGTTGCTCGGAAAAAAATTGTAAACCCTCTATTTTGACCTCTGCGGCTATAGTCACCTGACGGGCAATTTCCGTATTTTGAAGAACGTAACTATTCTAATCTTAGTGTGAATTCCACCAATGAAACTGAATCAGCACATGTAAACCGCGTTCAACAGCTCTTAGTGTCAATATTCCACAGAAAATAATGACACTGACTGACGTCAGTGTCATTATTTTTACTTATTATTAGTCAGTGTGTGTCAATACACTGACTGACACAGCCGTTAAACGTGGTTTATGTTCTGATCGTGTTCAGTTTCATTGGCGAAACTCGCCCTTAATTTCATACTGTCAAAAATACCTCAAAATTTTCCTATATTGATAAGTTTTTGACATTGACTGCCGCTGAGATGAGATTGCGACTAGATTTTGAACGTTTTTAAATTCGTGAATTTGCCTCCTGTTTTTTGCCACATGGCCTAATCGTGCGGCAAAAATCGACCCGTGTACATCCACCATAATGGAAAACTTGAGGTGTTGGGATAAAATTAAGTTCTTAATATAATCGTCTGAACGCGTCTATTTTGTTACGCGGGAATTATATTTTGAGGCGTTCTGTTTGTGAACTTTAATTTCTGCTGCGTAGTTATGTAAAGGGTCTATTACTTTAGTAATGTTTTAAGTGGCTGCTTTAGTTGTGCGTGTTTCTTAATTTGTTTGGAGGTCATCGTGCCTAATATTATGAAGAGGTAAAGTTTGTGAATTTTAATGTAGGAGGTAATCTCCGAAACTACTGAACCGATTTCAAAAATTATTTCACTGATGGAAAACTACACCAATGCCAAATGCTATACTACTTCCTACTAAATAAATGAGAAAGTTTGTAAGTTTATTGGAGGTTTAGATGATTGGATGTTTGTTACTCAATCACAAAAACGGCTGAACGGATTTGGATGAAATTTGGCACACAGATATTTTATAACCTGGATTAATATATAAGATGTTGTAACTCGGGTATGAACAGCTATGTGAACATTGCATTGCATATGGAAGCTATCACGCCCTTAATACCAGGAGGCTCTTATTTTGGTAATATGCTTTATTTCCATTTTTGTTCTTTGTGCTCGAGTTAAGTTTTCATTTTATTTGTTGGTATTTCTGTGTCTCGTAATGTTTATATTACTTTGTCTATGTATGTATAGAATCAAGTCTATCCGACTAAACAGACAGCTGTGCTGCTGGGGAGTTTGTTCCGCTACTTCTTCTTCCCAGCTAAAGCACTAAGAAGTGGTGACGGGTGGGCGTGTTTTGGGGGTCTGTCTTTTGTATTTTGACGTTGGAAAAGTGCTGATTCTCAGCCTAATTTGAATAAATGACTTTATTTATCAAATGTACTTAATAATTAAAACTACGATATACAAAATAAATACAAAAAACAAAAGGACACTTAGGCGTCGAAGTATTCCTCTGCATCGCTGTCATCAGGAAACGTGCCCAGAAGACTGGCAGCATTGCCACGTTGAATAGCAATGCTAATTCTTTGGCCAAGGAACGACCCAGCCCTCTGGTCACGTGAAGTGTCGACCAGCCGGCGAGAAATTTCCTTAAAAAGGAGACGTGCACTCGGGCCCCATGACCCGAGCGTTTCGACCCCAAACGGCTCAAAACTGTAGTTACCCATAAGGTTACAGTATTTACGCCGCTTGAGGGTCTCTGCAACAGCAGCAGCGGCACCAGCACAGCCCGCCGTGCTAGGAATAATGACTTTTGATTTGATTTTGAGATACTTTTTATCCCGCTAGTACATACCCGTGGGATAATTTCCGGCCTTTACGTGGGCGAAGCCACTGGCTAAAGCTAGTAGGATATATTTTATGGAGTTTTTTGGCTTCCACATAGACGGAGTCGCAGACAGAAAGAAGCTAATTTTAAATGTTTGTGACAATATTCTTCTACCTGCATTAGGTATTTTAGAGAGAATTGTGGTTATTCTCTCAGGTAATGGATTTCATGATTTAACCTATCAGTATCAAACCTAACCTCCATAGTCAATAGTGATCGGTTTTGTAACTGTGACAAAAAAAAACAGAAAAACAAGAGTTATTGCATACTATGTTTCCATTAAATGGTTTTATACGACCATAAACCACTAAAACGAATCTCTATAAATTATTATAGACTGACATAAAATATATAAAAAATCACAGCTTCATAATCTCGCAAAAAAAAACTTCGATAAACGAAAGATAAAAATGGCGATAAAGTATTCACACTTAAACTATACAGTTTATAGCATGGTAATAAATAATTTTGCGTATTGTTAGATAGGTTATAATTATAGAAATTCGGCAAAGTATAAAGGAAAATAATAAAATATAAACTTAACATAGGTGTGCAAATGTTAACAAAGATGGAGTGTACTTATGACCGCACTATACTAGTAGAAGTGAAAACTCGTATTATGAGCGTACCTACGCAATTCTGCGCCGAGTATACGCGATACAGCGTCACCGACCCAAACGTGACAGTTCAGTATAGAAAGAAAGAAGAACTTTTCACTTCAAAAAGAAATAGTGATGCGATTCGGAAACACAAGAGTGTGTCTCAAACCACACTAGATTGTTTGCTGAAACAATTCAACAGAATTACAACTCTATCGAAAGTTGATTACTTTTCCAATCAACAGAGGCTACAAAATCTGTTAAGTTTTCGGGTCAAAATGCCTGGGTTTTTTTCTGTATTTCATAGATATTTTGTACATAGCTTAACATAGGCAATGCTGAACCTATACCTGATAGAAACGACTAATAGTCCTTAATTCTATTTAGAATAAAATAAGTATAATGAAATAATTCTCAAGTTCGAATTACCTAGAGTGAAAATATAATGATAATTAAAATATTTAACTTGAAATCCAGCTAATTATCCCTCTAGTTTATTTGGCATGAGTAATCAACATTCAGCCAAACGAATCGTCAAATAATCCATAACAAACTATTTTATAGAATTAGTACACAGTTGTCATTAATTATATTAATTCGACTTATTTATACCGTAAATCTAATTAAAATAATATATCCATGTCAAAAATAAAATTACGTTCAAAATAGAAAACGTATCGTAGGCTGTATGCATCACATGTCCTTTGCCTTACTAACAGTTTGACATTACTGCATTTAATTTTTTCGATTGTTTACTTGAATTGATTGATTCATGGTTTTGCCTTAGCGACTTGGGTTACATATTATTGCTTTAAAGGATATTTAACGACGACTGTGGCCATTTTTAAGGAGTTTGATTTTACTTCTGCACATGTTACCCGTTTTTGAACACGGAATTAGATAATCTAACCTTTTTTTTATTACGGGGGGAAATCCTTATGGATGTCCTCCGCCCTGGGGAGGGCGGAGGGGTCTGTCAGACTCTTACTGACTAAAACCACCCCGGTGTTCCGTCTTACACTTGCACCGGAGATCACGGGAACAAGAGCGTTTTCTGACGATCCCCGGCTAGTGCGCGATCCCCGGCTAGTAACTAACCTAACCTTTTTTTTTTTTTACGTGGAGAAATGCTCATGCATACTGCGCTACCACGGGGAGATAGCGCAGTTATGTGGGACTCTAACCCACTAAAACTCCACGGTGTCCTCCAGTGCCGCTTATGGCGGGAACACGGGAACGCGAAAGCCATCCGCGAACCCGCCGCGGCTGTCCGTCACCGGACCCTCCTCTTAGGGGAATGACCCCCATCACCGGCGCACCAGAACACACGGCACGCCGGACCACCCCGGGCACCAGACAGCGCTTGGGTGCCAAACGACCCCGTGTATGGCACCCTTGGTCCCCCTGCGGCGGGTCAGGATAGTGGCCCCACCGCCTACCACTTTTCGGCCGCAGGGGATAGGGAGAACGGCCTACGCAATACCGACACTCCTCCTCCCCTGTGGCCCCACCGCGTCCGCCATCTAACGATGGCAGCTCCGTCCAGACCGCGGAAGGTGAGGAAAGTGGCGATCTCCATACACCACTCCTCTCCCGCCGCGGCCCACTACCCCCAGCACCAGTTGCTATGCCGCCCCGCGGCACCGCAACTGTTGGCCGCTACGTCGTCGGCTTAGCGGACAAAGCCCTGACGAGCGGCCCCTCCTCGGGTTCCTCTTCGCTTCACCGTGGGTGGGGAAAACCACGGCTACTGAGCCCCCCCGCAATGAAAATGCGGGAACCCACCGGGGGGGAACCTAACCTAACCTTGACTTAACCTATATGTTACAAAAAACATATTGAAACTAGCTTCTACCTAAGCTTTTGATAATTATTGAAATTCTAATGGTTTTCGTACGATTTGTAGTGCAATGTGGAATATATATATTTCATTGTTGTTAATTTCAAGCATTATTGTGTGTGGCCAATGGGCATTTCCCTTTATATGGAAATGGGAAAGAGCCTCCTCCTTTTTTGAAGTCGGTTTTTAAAATAGAGCTCTTAACTAGTTGATCAGCTTACCAGCTGTTAAAATATTACCTACTATAAATCCAAGAATGGAGATTATGAGAAAACAGATAAAGATACAACTCGTACATGACGTTATGGCGTCAATATAGATTTTTTATTTATCTACAGCTAGTCACACAATTATTCATTAGAATCGTTGTCATGCTTCCAATATATTATACTTCCCAGCGTACAGAAATTTATATAATAGAAAACATATTACTCGACTATAATACTGATCACTTATCGAATAACGTTATTCGAGTAGCATCAATTACTCGAGTCACTATTTTAATCGGGTCTTTAATATCAAATTTAAAATATCGAATTACAGTAAGGTTGATTTTAAGTAATCGTGAGCTAGAACGATTCGGTGAAACGAGTTCAACCACAGAACTGGGGGCCGATTCTACTAACAAATTTGTTAAAAAAACGCAATAGAACCGCAACCGAATCACCACTTTTAAGCGTTTTCGCATTCTACTAAAATGAACAACGGTCCAGCTGCGACACAGCTGCGGTTACGTTTTAGTTACGCCAACGATCGATTGAAACAATGTCAAAACCTATTCTACTAACAAAATCGAACATGAGCGTGACGTTTACTATAGGACAAAGTTAATGATAAAATTATGATCATTATGTCTTTTAATTATAGAAAATACTTTTAGTGCCACATATTCGTGTTTAGTAACATTTTTAGATTCAACTTTTTTCTTTTTGGTAATAATAAAACATATTATTTTGGCATGTTGGTAACGCGGGTTACCCGCCGTGTTCCCGCTACAGTTCAGTTGCAATTCGTTTTAAGTTTAGTTTCCATTTTGCTTATAAAATAGTAGAATGACTTTTTATGTAACTATCGAACGGCGATCGAAATCGAACTGTTGTGGAAACACAGTTTAACGTGTAACGTTGCAAATTAGTAGAATCGGCCCCCTGGTTCTATCGAAATCTTTCTCGTAAGTTTGTTTGTAAATATTGAATGTCGTAATAAATTGTATTGTGCGAGTAATAAAAATATAATTGGAAGTCTAAATCATGGAGGGGAGACTATTTAAATGTGAGTCATATATCGTCAAATTAACGATAATTGGAAAACGATTCTGTTTTTTAATTAATGAATATTGTGTCAACACTATTCCAGTTTTGTGGTTAATCTTTGCTCCTATCTGTTTTTGAAAGGATGTGACAAAAATGGCTATATTACTATTAACGGTTAGTCGATTCGCACAATTTCACTCGCCTGAATCGGGCGAAAAATCACTTTTAAATAATAAAATATTTTCTTTAGGCGACTCGCTCGAAGTTAATAAACGCAAAACGTAAACGTTATTGCCTAATACGTATTTTGGAGATGTCGATTCGCCCAGAAATAAATTAACTCCGGGCGAACTGCCTGTAAAAATAATACTTTATTTAAAGTGTCGATCTCTCCGATTCGTGCGAGTAAATTCGTGTGAATCGACTAATAAGGCCTTATTAACGATTGAATTGTCACAAAAATCACTAATCATCTATAGCTATAGATAAAGCAAGTAGCGATTTTTAGGGCACTTCAATCGTTAACACAAAATGAATGAGCAATTTATTCTCTGATTTCCATTTATTGAAGGCCTCTAAATCCGCCAAAATTACAGTACCACATTTGAATAAGCCTGTTTCAAATTAATCTCCTTACGTAGTTACAGAAGTAAATGCAGAGATTACTACGTCTAAATAGAGGATATCAGGTTTACTAGGACAACGACAGCTAAAGCCGTGTGATTTGACATTACATTGTGTCAAAGGAACCACGGTTGTTGCAACCTGCACTACGTAAAATCGAGGTATTTTGCAGACATCTCTGGGATTGGTAGAAGTGTGTGACAGAGCAGAGCTGACGAGATGTCTTTCGATTACCTTTATTCTGTTGTATAAACATAACACCAGGCCAGCACCTCAATTGCATTACGTTACGAAACTCCTTATCCATTGCTGCATAACTTTGAAATATTTGTATGTAAATAGTTGTATCAAAAATTGTGAAAAATGTCAAAAAGGTGAACCAACAAGTTCACAAATATCTGAAAGAACAACAATTCTACGTTTATGTATGTTTTTCCAAAAATCTTTTTCTAGCCTTGTCGAAAACTTAGAAACTATGTGGTTGTTAACGCGGAGTCAAAAGGTGTATTAAATATTTATATTTTGCCAGTTATTCTGACCAACAGTTAGAATGACAAAAAATAGCAATATGTGGTTGCCCTTTGACACCTCTGCATTCTTCACCATGGCGTAATTGCACAATAATTCATTATACAAAAACAAAATCTCACGAACATCTATTACGGATAACAGATCTTCTAAATTAACAGTTCGAGACTTAGAGTAGATTAACATAGATGTGGTTTAAGCTCAGTAATTCGAAGTAACATCTTAACACAAATGATGTATATGAGAACGCCCATAGATGAAGATGGTAATTATCGACTAACTTCACTAATGTGATAATCTTTAAATGTTCTGTTTTGATGAGTTCATCGTAACGAGAGTCGAGGTACACTTACAGGTCATTAATTCGTCTTTTTTTTGGGTAATTTTAAAATCTCGACGGCTAATACGGCTATATGCGCGTTTAGTCCACTGTCGGCCCCTCGACCCTGATTAATAATGTATCCACTGGACCCCTGAGTATAGTTTATTCTCGACCCTTGGGGTTCGAGAGTGGATTTTATTTTCCAGCCAAGTTTTAGTTTCCTCTCGACCCCCAAAGTAGTCTGTACCTTGCTGTACCAAAATATAAAATTTAGGTACTTACCAAACTAGGGGTCGAAAATGGAGGAGGTATACCTGTCTTTTCTATGAAAATTCAGTCTCACCCCCTGGGGGTCGAGTGTGAACTATGTTTAAGGGTTGACAGAAAACAAATAAATAGTTCTGCTTTTAGGGGTTGAGGGGCGTATATATCTGCAGCGTCTAATCTAGATATTAGAACCTATTATAATTATCGATACCTTTGGGTAGAAAGGTCGTATGGAAATAATTTAATCAGTACTAATTTAGAAGTTTGCAACAAAAAAAAACATAATATACCTAAGTATGAACTGCCAATTTTAAAACACATAATTTTATATAATTTGATAACGTCCTTAATAAGATGCTCTTGAGCGTAACATAGCCGTCACGCCCATAACCTCCAAAAAACCGAGACCAACTATCGTATACGAATAGTTCGCCAGTAACGGTATCTGAAGCCAATGTGTTAGAGGACGCGCCCACTACGTTTCACGCATGGAGTTTAAATTAGTGTATAATATTATACTACAAAATAGTATAGTAGGTGCCTATAAAACTTCATATATAAGATTATTTAGCCCCCCACTTGTTATGCTGATCAAGGAGGTCCTTTGACTTCTTCACATATTGGTCGCGGGGAAAATTGTTATAATGACTATGATTGGCAAATGACTTGGAGTATTGGGGAAAAGCATTCACTTATTTTTTAAGCCATACCTGATGAAGGCACATGACACTGCGTGAAGGCAAATTGATGAGTTTTTCAGACGCAATTTTCTAAGCAATGTTGTTGCAAATAAGTTTTAATTTCTATATTAACTTCAATCTTTGATGCTCATTCATGATCAACTAATCTAATCCGTTAATCTAATCCGCCCCTAAGTTAATCTACTTAGTCATATCGATTTAATTCACATTGAAACAACCCAAGGCTGACTTTGACAAGAGATCTGGAACACCAGACTCTAGAATTATTAATGTTTAAAATACTAACTTGCATAATTTTATAACAGTACTTGATAAGTTGTCTAACTTTAGATAGTCATGGGTGGTTTTCTTGGTGGAATACGCCATTAATGCACGAAGTAATTACGGTGTTTGAATTATATCGCTGCCCGTTTGGGATGCGCGAACGCAGTATAACAAGACAACATAATGATACGACCGCCTTTTGTCTGGGTGTTTCGCCACCTGCCCAAACACTACGAGTGTTGGAAAAAGTATCGATATCGCAATCGATAGAACGTAATTATTTGACTGCAATAAGTATTTGTTCCGTGTGGTGCCGGACGTAAAGAATAGCACCATCCCATCTCTTCCCGTGGGTGTCGTAGGAGGCGACTAAGGGACTTACTAGAGAATGGGCAGCAGCGTTCTCTATGCATTTTACCACCATACTGCGATCGCCAACCCGCCTGCCAAGCGTGGCGATTATGGCAAACCCCCCAAATTGGGGGAGGCCTATGTCCAACAGTGTACGTCTATTGGCTGAAATGATGATAAGTATTTACATGTCTACGACTTTGAATCTCTGTGTCAAATATGGAATTTTCGTATAAATTCAGTAGTTTGTGAGTAAATTAGGCTTGAATTGCTTATAAAAAAAATACAGGTTCTCACTCAGAAATCTATCTGCCTGACGATTAATTAAGTTGTAGAATCACAATAACCTTGACTAAACTAAATCGTGTTGAAAAAGTAATGGCCCAAATGTTGATGTTAACTACCAAACATAGGTACTTATTCCTATATCTTTGTGAACTGCTAAATGCTAACGATAATTTAAAAATAGCAATTATTATTATTGTTCTAATCTAGTGGGCGGGACCATCATGTAGATTGACCATTACGAACAATTCTTATCGTTTTTATATCGTATTCCATCACCGCTTAATAAAAACAATGAGCAAAAAACTATCGATACGAAAGATTGTGGGTTGAACATCCTTATAATGATACCTTGTTAGCGTCTGTTAGTCATTCCTTACCGCTGAGGTGCCGTCGGTTGTAAGGGAAATGAAACTCTTAATTTGAACTTCAAAGGTGTGATTTCTGTGCCGTCGGGAAGTGTTAAGTAATCATTTAATATCGGCTGTGCGGCCGATATTTTTTTTTAAAGACGCCTATTTTGTTTTTCCCGGAGTTGTCGTTCAGTGATAACTTGTAACACGTAATTCCTTGGCGTCATAATGACGGACATCGAATTTAATCATGCTTTGATCACCGCTAAGTATACTCTACAGCAAAATTGGAGTTCACTCGCAAATGAGAATCGATAAAAACTGTTCACAATGTTCCGTTAATTGATTAATATTTATACAAATATTTTTACACAACGCGTCAAACTATATTAAGTGCTTGACAAATATTTAGTGTTAATTGGCTTTTGATGCGCGACTATCACAATTAATTAAAATTGAAATAATTACTACATTGAGAGCTAATAAATTATATAATTATTCGCTAGAGTCGATTGATTTATTAACAGCTAGGGTGAAACAAGGTAATTGTTATTGGAAACTAGGGAATTGTGTTATTAAGTTACACAAATTACTGTGATTTTTTAAATCCATTTTTTAAGCACGTTTTTATCATTGAGGGCATGTACCTAATTATGTGATAATGAACTTTATGTACCTAATAAGTCATTAATATTTGTTTAACTGAAATTCAAAATGATGGATAGGTGAGGTATGAGGGTCAGATAGATGTTTAGGTGAGGCCTGCTGTGTCCAGCAGTGGGAATCTTTCGGCTGAGATGAAAATGAGTATTTAAGATTTTTAAGGCAATTTGAAAGAGTACTGTATCAAGTGGCGTTCTGTAGTTTATAAACGAAAAAGAAAGAAAGGAAAAGAAAGTCGAAGTTTATGTATTTTATGTTAGAAAAGTAACTTTTCTTCCTGAGAACAATGTTTAATGCCCATTATATTCCACAACAAACCGCTATCAAAATAAAGTTTGACGTCTTAAAATCCATTCCCATTCTTTTCACTTTATAGACTAAACTAGAAACATAAACCGCTTAACCACAAATCATTGCAGTAATTTATGTAACCGTTTAGCACTACATCGCCGTAACAACACATAATTCAAAGGTCGTGTCTCAGCGTATCTTACCAAAAGAGACTTTACCGGGACACGCAGTATGTATCCCCGTTCTTTGTAAGGCGATTTATAGCTATTTCATGAGCTTTATTTACTTTTATAGACGTAAAAGTCTAAATAATAAATTACGCCTGGCTTGGTGAGATGGCCGGACACTAGTGCTGTGAATAACATTTTCCCCTTATTATGTTTTGGTATATAAATTAAAGAGATTTATGTGCCTTATAGCAGCCTACCGCCAGTTTAGTTTGACAATCGGAGCGCGGTGTCTTGATTGTCCGATATAAGTGTGATTGTGATCACGTAAGACACTGCTGAAACGAGAGATAGGACCGGTTGCATACTCATAAAAATTCTTTAGTAGGTCCATTTGCGCGTGGTATTTTGTTTAGAGTTGATGTAGCGAAGTGCTAGTAGGTATGATACATGTTAACTAAAAATTTGACGTAGGTATGTCACATTGGGCACCCGCTTTAACGGCACCTGAGGTAATGGCACCTGAGGTATTCCACATACGGCACCTATCAATATTTTTAGCCGGTGCCATTGGTGGAATAGTTTATTATTTAAAATTTTATTCCACAAATGGCACCTACGCATCAGTAGGAAGGTAGTTGGGACGTTTAATTTATATGGGACGTTAAAATTAAAAATTCGTTAAAAATCAGTAGAAAGTTTATTATCATGATAAAAATATTACTTCTTTATGTCACAATCGGGTTCCTTAATCACATGTATTACAAAATCAGCATTGAGTTACAATAGAATTTAGAAAACAATACTTTTAAGGTTTTTAAACGAAACTGCTATGACCAACGAGTTCGAAACGTCACTTTCAACTTCATCCATCGTTGGAAGCGTCTTGATCGTGTATCGTTGAATTGAATAAGGCGCCCAGAGGACTGGGAAAGAAACTAAACAAAAATAGGGCTACTATGAAACGACTACGGTTTTCACATCAGAAAATTTTCTTGTTTCGTACTTTAAAGAGCGTGATTTTTCAGTAGTCGGGTTTTAGGTTTTACATACATAAACTGACGCTTTCTTTCTACGGGGCAGGCAAAACTACAGAACGCGATCCGCTACGATCCTTAGGTACATACTCCCTATTTTTAACCGACTTCAAAAAGGAGGAGGTTATCAATTCGTCGGAACCTTTTTTTTTTTTTTTTTTTTTTTTTTTTATGTATGTTCCCCGATTACTCGAAGATGGCTAGACCGATTTGGATTTTGTTTTTTTTGTTTGAAAGGGTATACTTCCCAGGTGGTCCCATGATCATCAAGTCAGGATCTGATGATGGGAACCTGGAGAAATAGAGAGAACTCTTCAAATTTTATAGGCACACGAAGCGATTTAGCTATTTTTTGGAAGAGTACTTTCTCGGAGTGGTCTCATTTCAATTTGGTGAAGATCTGATGAAGAACTTTGGAGATAAGCAACGGAACTCCTCAATAAATGATAGCAAATGGACTGGGATTGCTGAAATCTCATGTCTGTCTATTGCTTACACCAGTTCATAACATAACATCACGCCGGTATGTTGTGAAGGGGTAAGCACATGTGAACCACTAAAAAGTGAAAAATAAAAACTTTTTCCAAAAAAAAAACAACCGACTTCCAAAAAAACACTACAAAGTGAAAAATAACTTCAATTTCGGAAGGCGGTGACAAAAAATTCAAATACAGCTCCAAAGACACCGACTTCCGAAATTGAAGTTATTTTTCACTTTGTAGTGTTTTTTTGGAAGTCGGTTGTTTTTTTTTTGGAAAAAGTTTTTATTATGCAAACCTCTTTCTTTCATAGATCGAGTTAAGGGTGGGTGTCCGGTAATTAATGGATAACCTTGAAATGGTTCATGGTAGAACTAATGGCCATTCAGAAAAAAACATTTTGTATTTGTATTTTAACTGTAAAAAATCAACCGACTTCCGAAAGAACACTACAAAGTGAACAATAACTATAATTTCGGAAGTCAGCTTTCTAGGTCCAAGGGTTTGGGCTGGGCGTTGAGTCAGTAAGTCAGTCAGGATTTTTCTGTTTATTTCTATAGATAGGCACATAAAAAGTACTTTTGAACGTCAAAATGTAGAAAAAAATCTTATTGATCCTAGTTACAAAAGGTAGTTTCATATGGAGAAGAATGGGCTAGAAACTCCACCGATACTCTTTTAAATAATTAGTAATACTTTGTGTATGTAAATTAAAATATATCATTATATGTGAAGACGATACACCTAGAAAAAATATTACAATACCTACCACAATAGGTAATGAATTAACAATAAAGCAGTGACAGGTTAATCAAATATGATAGATATATATGTACTAGGTGCTCACATATTTACAGTACCAGGGAAGCAAATATGGATAGCTCCTATTAATAATGTAAATATACCATCAATATTTTTAATCGACTACCAAAATCCTTTATAAATATTAGAAAATATTTGCTTGATAGGGATATAGCCGCGGGCGATGGTCCCAAGAAAACATTTAATATGTTATTATTGGCACTAATACCTATCGAGATTTTCAAATATTGTTATAGGACGATTTGCGCTGGTTAGGTTTTTTTAGATATTGGCAAATAAATGAATCAAATAAACCAATATTTAGTGAATGGATTGTAAGTTGTGTTGCCCCTCGGAAAGCGCGCTAAGCTGTTGGCCCCGGCTGTCCCCGACTAAAACCCACCCGTGTTCCCTCAGTTGCCTGTGTGCCAGGGGCCGCGGTATCTCTTTCGAACAACCCGCACTCCTGGCAGGCATCGGCCTTTGCGGACCCCACCAGTTCGTGCTGACCTCTCTTTGAGGCGTGCGTGGAACACAACGCGCCGTCGACCCGGGCTTGGTTTTTACCGGCGAGCAAAATCAAAATCAATCAAAAGTCATTTATTCAAACTAGGCTGAGAGTCAGCTCTTTTTGAACGTCAAAATAAAATTACATAAGACAGTCCCCCCAAAAACGCCCGCCCTTCACCACTTCCTAGTGCTTTAGCTGGGAAGAAGAAGTAGCGGAACAAACTCCCCAGCAGCACAGCTGTCTGTTAAGTTAGAAGAACTTGTTTCTATACAATAATAGGTAATAAAAATTACGAAACACAAAAAAAAAAAAACATAAAATTTGCCATATGTCAGCTAGCACACGCCAATATACCATCAAAGATTGAAAACTAAAAATAATAGAAAATTAAAATAAAACGTAAACAGAACTTCCAATCTAAATAAAAGCCTCTAGGCATAAAGGGCATGCCCGCTTACATATGCAATTCTGCATTATGTAAATATAGCTATAAGTAACTTGAAGTAACAAAAGTTAAACTAGGACCTCTGGACTAAAATTAATAAAAACTTAATACAATTAACAATAACAAAACCATGGTCAGCAAGACGACCAGTCACCACGAGCAGCACCCGTTCACGAGCATAACGCAAAGATCAGCCATTACCCCCCTCGCCATATTTGAGGGAAGGAGGCAACCCGACCCCCGACGCTACCGCAAGCAGTGACATCTAAGGGAGCATGACGAACTTGCTGCCGGTTGCACTGGCAAGAATAATCATGAATTGTCGAGGTCGCTAGCTAACTACATATTGCAATACTACTCATTAAAAAAAAAAAACATTGTAATGAGTAGATTAAGTCATAAATAAATGATAAAAAAAAGGAAAACCTGAATTATACAGTCAGATAAAAAAAGCAATTATATGAAATAACATAATGATATAACCTGTCAGTGGGTAAGCTAATTCTGGTGAAAGAACACAAACATTGTCTTGAGTTAATCACAGCGACCAACAATTCTTATCATTTAAGTAGTCGTTAATGGAATAGTATGCCTTTGAACAAAGGGTGGATTTTACTTTAGCTTTAAACGCACTAAAATGCAAATCTAGCAAGGAAGAGGGTAGCTTATTATAGAAGGTTATACCCAGACCTACAAATGAGTTATGAACCTTATGTAGCCGGTGAAAGGGAACACGTAGTTTGTCCTTATTTCTAGTATTAATATTATGAATATCACTGTTTTTAGTGTACAAGTGTATATTTTGCCTAATGTATAAGATGTTGGCGAAGATGAATTGCGATGCCACCGTGAGAATCCCAACATCGTTTAAACCCATTACTCGCCGTCCGCAAGCCCGCGCCTACGGTGGCCGGGAATCAGCCTGGGATTCCCGACGCCCAGGGCGTCTCCCGTCAGGTGACGGCTACCTATGCACTCTCGCTCCGTACCATGGCCGGGACCAGGGCCGAACGCGAGAGATCGCCGCCACCGATCGCCTCCACAAGGACCTGGCGGTGCTCCACCCAAGCCGGGCAGACCTCCACCGTATGCTCCACCGTGTCCTCAGGGCAATCTTCGCAGTGGAAACACCCGGGCGTTTCCTCCCGCCTTATTCAAAACAGGAACCTCCCGAAACAACCGTGTCCGGAGAGGACCTGCGTCAGGCGGAAGGTGCGGACGCCATGCTGCCTCTCAAGCCACTCCTCAAATAGGGGACTTACCGCCGCTATCGTGGCGTGCCCAAGTCACATATCTTCGATTGTTCTTGGTCCTAGGACATGGCGGTTTCCTGTCAATGTTCTCCTACACCAGTTTGAGTGCACCGGTGATGAAATAAATTGCACGAAGTAATGTGCTTGAGAGCGTTGGCGGCCCAATGGTAACGGCTCCGACTTCCGAGTTGTTGTAACAGGTTTGAACCTAGATATGCGTTTTACTTTGTTGTGTAAATAATTTCATTACCAACCACTGCTTGGCTGGTTTTAACTATACATCTGTACAGATAAATAAAATTGGAGTGTCTGTTTGTAATATTAAAATAACCGCTTTTTACTAAATGCATATCTATGGATGTATTAGCGGTACATTTGCCAAAAAAAAATCTGTCTGTCTGTTTGAAACGGCTAATCTCTGAAACGGCTGGACCGATTTTGACGGGACTTTCACTGGCAGATAGCTGATGTAATAAGGAGCAACTTAGGCTACTTTTTATTTTTTATTAATATATAGTGTTTTGTTAAATTCCATGCGGATGACGTCGCAGGCACAGCTAGTATACAATATAGATTACAACTTGGTAATTCTACTTATCTGAAAATATATCTGAAAATGACTTAAGGTAGGTACGAATACTTCGATACAGTCAACAAAAGCGATGAGTAACCAGGGTCGTCTGAGATTGTTGAAGTTTATTAAGAAACCGATGGATGTTTTCGAATGTAATTTAATTTTTAACCGACGAAAAAACGGAGGAGGTTCTCAAGTCGTCGCGTATTTTTTTTATGTATGACCACGCATAACTTTTTATAGAGTAGTCCGATTTTATAAATGAGCTGTTGGTTTTCTATTATTTAAACTAAATTTTATTCGAAAATATCTTTCGTTTTCTTACTAAACTTCAACTATATCCGACGACCCTGGTAACTTATCTCTTTAGGGGACAGTACATTACTTTCTAGGTAGCATGTATAAATCGATATAATCATGTAACAAATAATATTGTTGTTATAATTTACGAGATAAGCAGGCACGGATTGTGTTGAAACCTCGTTAAATACAAAACTCAGTCGTGTACCAGCAATATCCGTTTTAAAGTTCAATACTTACACAATGTAAATTGTTACAATGTTTTCTCTTTACTTAGTACATATGTTATTTCAGTTTTACTTACTGCATTACGTGTGACAAGACTGACAAGTGACAAATACATCACGCCCGCACTTGCTGAAGGTTTAGGCAGAGGTGGACTCATATAACACCTTCATTTCGCCAGTTATGTTTAAGGGGAACCTAGTCGCGGGCTCGAACTCACTGGTGGGCCTGGCTAAAAATCACGCTATCTTACCAGGCTTCATGTCCGACAGAGATAGTATCAGTGATGAGTAGTTAGACGCTAGTGTACACGCATAATGTTATTGAGTGAGATGCAGGATCATTTATAGTAAAAAATTCGCGAAAAAATTAAGAAAAGTCTTTTGGGAGAAAACATCATCGTCATAAATCAATGACCAATAAAGTTTATTGAACTTTTCGATAATTGAACTTTGTCGGTACCGACTTGGTTTTGGAGATTTTACTCTTCTTTCATTACTTAAACACGCCGAAAATTAAGTAAAATTAGCAAGAAAAACGAATCTTTGTTGGCTCCTAACTTTTTAATAGGTTTTATTTTAGTATTCTGTTTCCGTACAGACAATATTAATAATGAGACAAAACGATATCATATTTTACTTTGGATGTGCCATGTCAGACAGTGGAGTAAAACACTCCCGAAGTTTGTATTCAAAAATGTGGACTAGGTTCACCTTATGTCACGATCCTATCGCGGTCTACCGGGCAAAAATTCAGACTCCATACTGCTACTGACAAATTCATAATCGGGTAATTGTAACCTTACTATCTATGTTGCGGGGTTGCAACAGCGAGTAATGGGTAGCTCGCCGTCCGTTAAGGACCAGGCCCGGGTCGACGGCGCGTTGTGTTCCACGCGCGCCTCAAAGAGATGTCAGCACCAACTGGTGGGGCCCGCAAGGACCGATGCCAGGGGTGCGGGTTGTTCGAGAGAGATACCGTGGCCCCTGGCACACAGGCAACTGAAGGAACACGGGTGGGTTTTAGTCAGTAAAAGTCCTGCTCAACCCAGAGCGGTAGAAGTTATTTTATGATTTCCCACTAAAAAAAAAGCAGGCACATATCCAGACTCCATACTGCTACTGACAAATTCATAATGTAAAACTCTAATAAAACTTTGCCCGACCTTGGAATCGAACTCAGGACCATGCTCAGCAATAGCGCTTACGACCACTATAGCAACGAGTCAGTCGCATATCGTTATGATTTGCTCTTCAAATAAATGCATATTTGTAACTAAGTTTTACTGTGTTAAAGCAACCACTATCAATAAAAAGAGGTGATATAAAACATTTGCCAAAAACCATCATTCGGTTGGGGAGGGAGTAAGTTGTAATCCACCAAGCGGGCCCAGTGCGGGTTGGTAGATGTCACATGTCTTTGAAGTTTTGTTTCCTCACGATGTTTTCCTTCACCGTATTGAGAGCAGTGGTGATGAAATAGTTTACACAAAGTAAAACGCCTGTTTGGGTTCGAACCTTCGACCTAAAACTCGTAAGTCGCGGTCGTTGTCACTAGGCCACTGCTCTCCAAGACTACTGATAACTAACTAACCTATTTCTATAAATAAAAACAAGTAGGTACTGCCAGAAATAAATAAGCTGAATAGATAACAAAACTTTACTCTTAGCAATATACAGGTGGTGGCGTAAATAGTGGTCCACCGTTAAGGATTCGATATACCAGATAATTTACTATAACATAATAATTATTACAATTTTATAGTAAATTATCTGTGAATAATCAATGAAAAAATTTAATAAATATGGTTTTTGTTGAAACTACAACCGTTGTAGTTTCAACAAAAACCTGTTTTTTCATTTTTTTCAACTACAACGTTGTAGTTACGTACAACGTTAATTTTTTCCTTGGTTACAAAAGGTAAAAATTTCGTAAATAAAAAACAAAAAATAAATATTTACGGAAACCTTGGATAAAAATGGTTAAAATTGTAATATGTTATAATAAATTATCTGGGATATCGAATCCTTAACGGTGGATCACTATTTACGCCACACCCTGTATACCTCTTCAGGCGCTTCCTTTCCCGGTAATTCTAATAATAAACATCAGCTCGATATAATACTGCGTAGGCTTTATCAATAAACGGCTGCAAGCCTACCCTCATAATGACCCTAGAAAATGGTGCACGTAATTAATAGGCCATGCCGTCGAGGGCCATTGTACAATTTATTGTTTTACAGCGCGTTCGGACTATAAATTTCTTAATTGGCCTCCACTTTATGCTCAACGGACCCTTAATTTACAAGGGCGAGCACAGACAGTTATCAAGATTTTTTCACTATAATACTTTTGGACGGTTAACAAGCCGTCATCATATAATTTGGGAAGGGAATCCAACATTAAAGCATACAGCTGCTTTGCCGCAAACTTGATGTAACAATTTTCACATCAGTCAGGGAACTTTTTTCATCGATCTATTCATCGGTACAGACTAACACGGTTATATTGAATCGATAAAACCGTAATTTGTAAATTAAAAACGGGTCTGGCATCGTAAATGCTTTAAAATTGGCCTTTCATTAGCTGTTATTTAGTGATGTTCCTTACAGATTGAAATCGATGATTTGAGTAGGTAAATATGCGCTATATTACAGTAGGTACTGTATGGCTATTAAAATGGAGACGAAAAATCTATCGCAAAAAAAATACGTTCATTTGTAATGAAACACGATCTTAGGCAACGTCCTTCGCTACTCCAATTTTTAAATAAATATTTTTCAAGTTAAAGAGAAAAGATGTCCTTGTATAAAAACGGATCAAAAGCTTTGGTATCAATTTCATGAATAAATTCTACTGAAATTTAAACTAGAGGTGTGATTTAAGAAATAAATCCAGTAAGCTTAGGTACTTTTATTTCTGGATTTATTTAAAAATTGCTACAAAATTTTCCTTTTTGGTAAGAATTTTAGATATTCTTTTTTATCGTTTTTCGCTTTCGGTGTTTGGGAGTCGCGGTGGAATATCTAATCTGAATTTATTAAACATAACATTTTATGTTAGTGAAGCTTATTTCCAATAGGTACCTAATAATAGTTTCAGTTCGATCGTTTATAATTACGAACCGTAAATAAAATAGCTATATATTTACAAGATTTTACTGACCAGATATCCGACGTTCCTAGGTTCTATTTTATTCAACCTTGAGTGATATTTACTAAAGAGCTATACTCACAAGACATGGCGTTGCAAAACGATGAATTCTTTTCGCATAGCACAACAACGTCAGCGATTTCAGACACGAGTCTCGTATGGTGAGATGGCGCCGCCAGGCACACCAAGTAAGTAAAATATTCAGGGCAAAAGTCAGTCACGACACACGATGCTCTTCCGACTTTTGAGCCCCTGGTACCTCTGTGTGTTTTAGTCTCTGCTCATAGTCACTCATAATATTCTTTTGTAAGATTTTTAGCAAGGAAATAGAATAAAATATCTCAAAATTGTAACTGTGTGCCTTCAGAGCAAACTACAGGGTTTCTGAATAAAATACCACATTACTGTGCTGAGCCAAGCCAAGAACCACCAGGTGAAATGGATGCGTAGTAACGTTTTGCGAACTTATGAGCATGTAAATGTCTAGTTATTTTCTTTCAGTATTGTAGTAATTAGCAAGAACGAACAAAAATTATACAAAAATATATAGAATTCACAAACATCAAGTAGGCAACCCACAGGTTTGCAAGTAATCCAATAAACAAGGTGATTATTACGTAAACGAGTTGTAATATCGTTTTATTGAAACCATTGTCATAAGCTTAGCACCTACGTTTATATAGAATATGAAGTATCGTCGTAAACCTGATGATAGGAACGATACGTCTTATCGTAAATTGTCCCTTACAGGTTAAGCTGACATTTAATAGTGTTAATGTTAGTCCAACATCGGATCTGTCTTACCTATCAATTTTAACTTTATGTCTTCATAAAAGCAATTAATGTATTGATAAATAGAATTGCTATTTCATGAATATATTCGCACCTATATTTTATTAGCTGCTATAAATTGCTCCACCAATATCGTATAATTTTAATTACCTACAATTCCCATTAAATCTATAGCTATTCCAATTTCCATATCGTTTGTGTTCCGCATAACGAAGTTTGGGTTGACCTTTGAGTCATCAACGAATTTCACTTTTAAACAACACATCGGCTACACAACATTTATTTTTATTATCCCAGAAATATTTTAAAAGCGAAACACAAGCATCGTAAAACCGTAAATGAAAGCAAAATCATTTGTATCCAATCGCAAAATGGATTGCTAAAAGTGAAACTTCTAAGCTTCTGAGTCATAACAAACAAAATGGTTCAAACAATAACTTTAGAGAATAGTGTCGCAATGAAAAACTGAGATAAAGCAAGTGGACCATAAAGTTACTGTTGTAAACATTGTTTATAAAACAATTCGGGCGACTGAGACACAAACAAAATTTTCGTAGAATTCCGCGCCACCCTTTCGGCTTCCTTAAATTGTTATTGCGGTAATAAGCCTCCAACGAACATGTGACTTTTATGGCCAACCAGTTTCTGGAGTTTTTGGCTGAGGACATTTTGTCACTGGCACAATTACTGGCCCAGTACACCAGAAGAACAATGACAGGCTACTTTTGACATATTGTGCGAAGGCCCTTCTTGCAATACGTTTACTTTTTATTTCTTTTGGTTGGACTTCGTGACGTAATGAAGAAGGGAACAATTATTACTTCGCCGAATTGTTCTTGCGGAATGTTTGCGCTTTATCAGGTCTTTCCGACGACCAGCTTCTGGGTCGTAAAATAGTTGTCGTGGTAAGCTGAAATGTACTCCGATGGTACTGGTTTTTATGTGCAAAGTAGGTAATGATAACATAAAGACCACGTGCATTTTTATTTTTTTGTTAGATTTTGAGCTAGATTTTTTATAGCTCAATTCTGACCTATTTTTGTAAACTCCATCTATCGAACACAGTTTTATCAAAGGACGTGTCTTTATACGCCCTTAAAGACAAATCTTAGAACAGGCTTCCACGGGCTCAAAAAATATTTACTCTCAAAATTGGCTCACAATGTAATACGAATTTCAAAACGCCCTGTTTAATACCTGTCTTTATTACACAAAGTACTCAACTGAGAGTTCCTTCAAAACTGTCGTTAAGCCGTGTTACGTGTAATTAATTACCATCGTCGAAGAATCCGCTGCTCTCGGGACAATAAAACGCTTTCAGATTATGATATGAAACGTTGAAAGCTAATTCAACTCGTAATAAATCTGAGAGTTGTTAATTATCTGACGTCCTCAGTGAGGAGCGTCGCCGTCGTAAAGGGCCCACCTCTTTGTTTTACGGAACTTTCGTCGACTTCAAAAGATTCCAGTGTTATTAAGTTAGCCGTAATAAATAGAACGTCTCTGGAGTAACGACCGTATTGTAAACATTCACAAAACTGCATGATGTTTACTGACGTGAATATAAAGTGCTTATAAAAATGCTACGACAGACCATTTCTATTCTCCGCTTACGTTTATTTCATTACGGCCCATTCAAAGGAAAATATGACAATTTTGTTAGGGGAATTAAAAAGTTACCTGTTCTTACAGTAATGTAGTAACAAGTTTAATTTTCTTCGTCTCTCGTCCGACATTAGGCGGGCCCAAACGTAACTTCGGTATAAAATATTTAAATTGACTTTAGGAGCGAATAAGATATTCAGTTTGATCGCTTTGCCGTCGATTTACATTCAAGAACGGTTATAATGGTAACTTAATTTTATACTTATTTCTTGTTATATTGGTTTTAAATAAGTGCTTACTTTTATACAATGGGAATAAAAGTGAGATTAGAATTTTACGGTTCTTTTTAACGCCTTTTTGGTCCTAACTCTCCCTTAAGTGATGTCTGGACTGACTTACAAAACAGTTTGTAATAAGAGTTTCATTTCAATCGCTTTTTTTCGTATTTTTAACGAGGACAATAATAATGATCGGACGATTAAAAGTTTTGTTATTCGCTAAATAATTTAGGCCGTACTTAGACAAAAAACTCGGTGTCCATTACTCTGGACAAAGCTCGTTATATGAAAACTATTACCCGCCAAAATCTACGAACCGTGAGACGATATCGGGTTGAATACATCCTCTATATATCGTTAAAAAGGCGGTGTCTACATGGCAGGGGCCGGTGCAAACGAAGCATAACCTATGCCGTTTTTATTCCATAACGAGCCTACAAACTATTATTACTACGTCACCGTGTCAAGCCCACATCACGTGTACATCCGCCCTAAATCCAGATATACCAACGCACAATCAGATATCGTTAGTTTAACCCTTACTAATTAAGACAAGGTTCTAATTGTACATTTCGGTCAACCACTTAGAACTTTGTTCAAATAAGTTAGGAGTAAATCTAAAGTTATAAATGATAGTTAAATGATTTCTTGACAATTTAATGCTGAGGCGCCTTATCGTATGTTGAAATTCGTTAATAACAATTATGGTGGAATGAAGATAAGTTCTGAGAGAGTTACCTAGGCACCTGTTGGTCACGTTTGTGTATTTAAGGAAGTGAGTTAATGTGTTTTTAAGTAGATATCCTTGTCTTGATTGATGAATTGTTGGTTCCCGCATTTTGTTCGCCGGTAGATAGCTGGCGCTGGGCGTGTTCGGAAACAGAGTGATTTAAATTAGTCTATCTTAATAGAGATTAATGTTTGGACAGCATTGGATGAATCAAATATAAAAGAATACTCATGCGTGAATATGTATGTCATTTATCTTCTGTTAGATAATTTGTATTGGAAGGAATTAATCTATACATACATATAAATTTTACTCGCATTTCGTGTATGTCTACTCTAAATTATAACGTGCATTTTGAGGTAGTTTTCACCTTCATTTAGAAATTTGACTCCGGAAGGTTTATGTGTGTTTAAATACATAAATAATCATAATAAGATAATAAATAATCTATATATATCATCTATACATATAAATAAAATTGCAGTGTCTGTTTGTAATATTTAAATAACCGGTTTTTACTAAATGTATATATATGGATGTATACACGGTACTTAAACCAAAATAACACTTTTTTTTAAATTTTGGTCTGTCTTTCTCTTTGTTTGTTCCGGCTAATCTCTGAAACAGCTGGACCGATTTTAACGGGACGTTCACTGACAGATAGCTGATGTAATAAGGAGTAACTTAGGCTACTTTTATTTTAGAAATTTTACTTATTTTTATTTAATAATACAAAAATAACTATTTCGCGGGAACGAAGTCGCGGGCACAGCCAGTTAGTAATAAACTTGCATATATATATTAATAAATTTCGAAGTTTTTCAAGTCGTACAATCCGTGCAAAGCAGGGCCGGCTCGCTAGTAATAAATAAATTGTGTAGAGGAAGAACGTGGAATAATAAGCAATGATTAAAAAAGAGCAGACGAAGAAAGCCCTGTAATTTCGGAAACCATGAATATGATCCTGCCAGGGGTGCGGCTTGTTCGAAAGAGATACCGTCACCCCTGGCACACAGGCAACTGAGGGGAGCACGGGTGGGTTTTAGTCAGTAAAAGTCTGACACGCCCTCCTGCTTCATCCAGAGCGGGAGAAGTTATTTGATGATTTTCCACCATAAAAAAAATAATAATAATATGATGATACGCCAATGTTCAAAGAATTCCATTAAAAGACCTAACTACAGCATAAATATCCGCTGAACATCACACAAGAGCTTAGTCTAACCACAGAATAATTTCCATCTCACTTATACCGTACAATACAAATAGTTCACCAACTTATCTTCCTTACACATTACGTGCTCTGAATACCGAAGTAGGATACTCGAACGCTTAAGATACACCATTATAATACAGGATCATCGTAATCTGCTCCACGTTCGAATCACCCAAAGTGCCCATTTTTAGAAACTTCCATCCTCAAAAGACCATTTCATACGTCCAGGATTACACAGTATCCGCAATGAACGTTCTACTCCGACTTCATTAAAAGCAATAATGTGAATGTAGCCTACAACGCAATCCTGAAACTAATCTCTTTTGTTTGCATTTTGTACGAGAGCCAAATCTAACTCGTAACTCGCAACTGAGTACGAAGGAGCGGGATCAAAAGTTCAGAGTTCTACATTGCGTTATTTGTATAGTGTAGCGACGGAGATTGTGGACTAACAGCGTAATGGAATGCTTAATCTAATCTGCTTCTTGCCTGAGTTAAAATGTAGACGAGATTGTATGAACAAATAGGGTTCTTATGTTAGTGAAAATTATGACGTGGAGCTCGACTTATAAAAGAATATTGTTCGTGGATCCACATTATTTCAGCCAAAATATGTACGGGTATGGACATACTTAAACTGAGAAGAAGACGGAAGAATGTATTATTTGGAATCAATATTATCATTTCAGCCCGGAACTGCTGGATATAGGGCTCCTCTTTTTCTGTCATACTTCCCGGTTCCGTGCATCCCACATCCAGGTGTTTCCTGCGACTTTGAAGATATCATCAACCCAACCCGCTTTTGGATGGCCCTGGTATCTTTGGCCTAACCTTGGCCAACATTCGGTCACAGCTTTATTATTTGGAATATGTTATTTTTCAACATTTTATCTAGTGGTCGTTGGTACAAGCCGCCGACGATGACCTATGTGATATAAAGTGGCTATTACGGATTGTAGATTGAATAAGTTTCAACGAATGATACTTAATTATTTCGAGGAAGCTAAGTTCAAACCACATAAAACTTAAAACCGTACTATCGCTTTTTACAGTTGATAACATCCACTAAGCCGCACTTCTTTATATGAACCAATAAAAAGAATAATCAACGCAACATAGGCTAAAGACGAATCTAATGACACTCATCTATAAATTAAATGATAGGGCTGTAAACATAGATGAAAATCTTTATAAAACCCATTATCATTCTAATAAAGAAATAGATGACGTAAAATACAGTGCATTTAAAGTTCATTTGGACAATTTTAATAGTGCATTCCGTGCAATTTAATGGCCGTACAATTGCTATTATTTTTCAGTAATAGCAGCACTATTAAACGTACTGAATTAGATGGTATAGGATATCGTAAAATAAATGCAAGTAGCGAGATAGCCGGATTTTGGTGGCATTAAGAATGTGTTTTTTTATAAATTCTATTAGAACGATTGTTAGGCACTTTTTTTGCAAATAATTCTCCCTAGATTTGTCAGCCTATGCAAAGTTTTTTTTTTAAGAGTAAGTATTTATAAATTTATTGGTGTACACAGAACGGTATAACAGTTATTTGATGGTTAATTTCTTGTTATTACTGGAAAAGTCCTCTAGAATATGTACTTGAAATGTAAAAATAAAAAGTAGAGCTGAATATAGCCAGTCTGCAGTTCCTTTGGGACCGATCGCGCCATTCAATTGGCGTTTTCAAACGAATTGTGTGCCAATTACGTTATCGAAAATTTCCCCGGAATAAAATTAAGTTGATACCTAATTATTATGAGCTTTAAGAATGACTAGAACGGCAGTTAATTTGTGCCTAATTCTGAGTTCACAGCGCATAATTTCGTTTTGATTAGCAACATTTTCATAAGTCCTTTCTGGTTATTTTCAAGCGAAATTTCGGCTGCGAAGATTTGGCAGTTTAACAGCGTATTTTATATCATAATAATTAGTGTCATTCAAGCTCAAATTATAGTAATATTTTCGGGAATTTAAAACAAAAATAATTAAAAATGTAATTTACCTGCACGGAGCCTAATTGGCGCATTTTAACGACTTACTGAAAATAAAAACCGTGGAAGTGAAGTCCAGAGGAAAAATATCGAAAGGAATTTTTGAATCGAACGTTTTGCAACGCCGCGCGGTGTTTAGTTAAAAGAGCCCCTACCATTTGCATAATCGACGTTTCCACAGGTGCATTGGCAGCGCATTGGCAGCTGATTTAAGTGCCGTGCCAAGTGACAAGAGGGCTCCTTCGTCGTATAAGGCAATATGCTACGGCCGCTATTTTTATTTATCGTCATTCGGCGAGCGTCGCGGTGTTTTACGTGGGTTTGTGTCGGCGGCAAAAGTGGTCATGGTTCTTTTACTTCATTTCAGACTGACGGGACATCTTGGCGTTTGTTTTCAATTGAATGGTCGTGGTCTTCAGTATCGGACGTTTGTTGGAGTCCTATGTCTTGTAGATCAAGGTCGTCTTTCATTCCTACGCTTGTCTTTTGAATAACAGCAGACTGCTTTATAGATTTTGTGTAGCATAATCAGCCTTTAATGTTTCCACTGCTGGGACACAGGCCTGCTCTCTGTGAGAGGGTATGGGCCGTAATTGACCACGCGGGCCCAGTGCGGGTTGGTAGATGTCACATGTCTTCGAATTTTTGGTTCTAGGATATGCCGGTTTCTTCACGATGTTTTCCTTCACTGTTTTGAGAGCAGTGGTGATGAAACTGGTACTACTGAAGTAAAAACCTACGACCTACAACTCGCAAGTCGCAGCCAGATCTTGAGATCTTGTGAATCTAAAGGTTATCTCTATGGGTGATGGTGATATATTGACATTTTATTTCCAATTTTAAAGTTCTACTCATCCACAGCCTGACTTCACTCACTGCAGGGAGGCCTTTCTTGTCTTGTGCCAATTCCCACCGTCCTGTGCCAGCCTCATCCAGGTTTTGCCCGCCATGACTACAATGTCATCCGCCCATCTCGTCGCCGGGAGAACGATATCTCGTCTTCCAGTCATTGAAATTCTACTTTTATTCAATAGGAACTGTCACTTATCTCGACTCATCATCATCATCATCATCATCATTTCCGCCGAAAGACGTCCACTGCTGGACATAGGCCTTCCCCAAGCTCCTCCACTTCGACCGGTTCTGTGCTTCCCGCATCCAGTGGACTCCTGCGGCCCTTGTGGGAGGCTTTCCAACTTTACGTCTTCCGATGTGCGGGCGCCACTCCAGAACTTTTCGGACCAACTCGAATAGATATTTGAAAACTAAATGCAACATCTACCTTAAATTCTGAAACTAATACTTTATATACTTGGTATCTATTCCAAACACTACGACGTTTGTTAGCATATTTCCCTAGCACATAAATAATGGAAAACGGGGCGTTTAGGTGTTATAAAGAATATTGAAACGATGTTGTTTAAGCCTAGCCTCCCACGTCGCGCGATCTGCGCTTGCGATGCACTCATTCCTCCTTTTATCCCAAAGATTAATTTTGCCTGGAAGTTTAACGATTTTCTTATTAAAAACTTACACTTAACTGAAACCTATATAAATTGCTCATACTTACTGCATCAGCTGCAATATAATCAACTGCAAAAATAATGCAATGTTTGACAAGTGTTTTGAAATCTTTACCTATTATTTTTATTAACCCCGTTTCATTTAAAACGGCTATTGTACTAGTAATTTGTAAACCCACAACAATACCTTAATAGGTAAAGTAATACGTGCGTTTTCGGGTAATACATTAGTATAGTAGTATAGTACAAAACGCACGTATTAATCTGAAGCACTATAAACAGGTACGCACGGCGACATATCAAGCTATACATTTGCAGTATAAGCTAACTTCTCATTGTACAAAACGTCTATACAATGCGAGGTCAGCTAAAACGGCCGCGGTTGATTCGTGGATGTGTGAACATCTTAACATACAACACCCCTCTGTGCTTCGGATAACACGTTAACCTGCTGGTCCCGGCTGTCATTCGTGGACCTTCGACGTTACGGGTCGTCAGAAGCCCCAAAATTTGACAACCAGTATTAGGAGTGTGGTATTATTCCGTCCTGGCAATGATCGCCGACAGAGTGGATTGTCCTTATGTCCGGCAATGCTGCAGCAGACTTATCGTTATTTTGTGAGTGTTCGTTTTTTTATGTCTGTGCTTGTTAACCTGTCCTCCTTCTAATCTAATCCTTTCTGTATACGAGTCTTGTTGCTTGAATAAAACACATTTTATTTTATTTGTTTTTTTTTTAAAGCAGGAGGTCAGATAGACAGTCGCTCCATGTAAAATACTGGTATTCAGCTGCATCCGGTTAGAATCAAATCAAAATATTTTATTTCACATAAACCTGCATGGGCACTTATGAAAAGTCAGACGGTTCCAATTTGTCGCTTCCTATAGAGAAGAGCCAGCAAGAAACTCCATGATTACTCTTTTTAAAATAATTGGCTTTTACAATATTTTCAAATTACAGTGATAATAGGTATGGGAGGACACTGCAGGCCTGTCAATAAGTACTAGGTACTTAGAGGGTGGTTCCGTGTGGTTCCGGACGTAAACGAATAGCACCATCCCATTTCTTCCCGTGGGTGTCGTAGAAGGCGACTAAGGGATTTACTAGAGAATGGGCAGCAGCGTTCTCTATGGATTGTACCACCATACTGCGATAGCCAACCCACCTGCAAAGCGTAGCGATTATGGCGAAACCCCCCTTTTGGGAGAGGCCTATGTCCAGCAGTGGACGTCTTTCGGCTGAAATAATGATGATGATGACTTAGAGGAATGAAAATAAAGAATAGAAAATCCTCTACAAATCTACAGTCTCAAACTCAAAGCATTTATTTCAATTAAACCATTTACAGGCACTTTTGGATTTTCAAAAAGTCGATCAGTTGAAAAGTTGAAGCTAGTTGCCCATTCCAAAACGTAGATCTCAATGGAGATGTCTGTAAGGCCTACAACACTCTCTAATTTACAATATGTAAAAGAATCTAAGAAAGATTGGAAGCTGACTCTAACACAGTTAGAAAAAGGCTAGGTAGATGATGAAGGGCAGCAGAATGATGACTCATCAAGATTTTTATAATTAAACCAAACGAAAGGTCCTTCCAGCAGAACCAGTTCCATGCAGCCCAACATAAATCACAAACCATCTATATTCCGTGCGCACTACACCTGCGAACTCTCTGCCACTTTTGAGACATAACGAAATCCAATTAAATACATCTAGATATTTCACCAACTGATCATTAGGGCAACATGGCTTGTTAGGGCCCCTGTTTAAACGTGCCAGTACACCAGTCATGATTTCTGGTGACTTATTTCGTAGAAACGACGGTTTCCGAGAAATTTGTGTTTTGCAAGAGAATATTTATGTTCGAATCGTGGCCGGTCAATGTTTGATATCATTTATAGAACAGACAAATGGAAAAAATGGAAATGTGGGGTTATTTATTCTTTAGGGTTGAGGTATGTATTTCAATAATGGATTTTTGTAGGTACAGATTAAATTATAGATTTATTTATTTAATGGAAAAGATGGAACTAAAGCCACAGTAAAGTAGGTATCGCTTAAGTGCATAGGTGACACAAACTGACTACATCATCATCATCTACATCTACACTTCGTATAAATTTCGTGAACAAATAAAAGCTGCTATACTGCTGCTCCAGATGAAAATTCCACTCTAGATAACTCTCTACCCGACCTCGGTATCGAACCAAAGACCTTATGCTCAGCAGCGACGCTTGCGGCTACTAGGTCAATGAGCCAGTCAGTAATAAATAAATATCTAGGACTGAATCTGCCGACGTTCTTTACGCCCCCAGTTCTGAGAATATGCTAAATAGAATTGAGAACAAGTTTTTAGTTTGATCTGGTCCAATTAAATTCAAAACGTAGGTAATTAATCTGATTGCTGAAGCGTTGTTTAGCTAGAAGATTTCTAATTCTAGTAAACCTACACAAAATAAACCTAAAATAGAATAATTTTATAATTATCGTTTTCATCCATAACTCAAACCGTTTTAACTGACTTCAAAAGGAGAAAGAAGGTTCTCAATTTGTCTGTATTTATTTTTAATAGGTATATATTCCGCGATAGGTATCTCCGGCATTTAATTGTAAATCGAATTCAAAAAAGATTATTTTAATGGATAGATTATGCCTCAGTGGTAGTCTCATATAATGTTTATTAACTAAGCTTTAGTACTTTTTTTGTTAGCTTTGAAAATGTATATGTTACCGGCCAAACCCGATTTCAGGCCAAATTAGTTTGTCCTAGGCCAAACTGGTTTATTAAGCCGTTAGCCATTTCGTTAACAGCCTTTGGAAGTAACGCTCGCCGGCCGCTGCCGCGACGCCGCTCGCTTCGCTCGCTCGACTCGCGCGCTTTTGGTCACAGTTCTAACCTAACCTAACCCAACCCATTCAATTGGCGTGCCCCGGCTTAATAAACCAGTTTGGCCTAGGACAAACTAGTTTGGCCTGAAATCGGGTAATAAACCAGTTTGGCCTAGGACAAACTAGTTTGGCCTGAAATCGGGTTTGGCCGGTATATAATCTAACTTGAGTAGGTACCTTGATGATTTTCTAATATTTTCTGTCACTGTTATTTACATAGCATATAAAAACTAACATAGCATAGCTAGCATATAAATTGATAAGCTTAAAAGAAAGACGGTTCACTTCTGACTTACTGATTCTTCACAAAATTATTAATGGTTCCATAGATGCGCAACTGATTAACTATTTTAACTTTAGGACTAGTCAACGTAGCAAACGACATCATCGTATTTTTCAATTGCCAACATCTACCTTAAATACCACCTTTAATAGCCCTCTAACACGTATGGCAAGGTTATATAACGAAAGGTCAAACTTGACGGCTTACCCTATCGAAGTTTTCTCTATGAGTTTCGTTTCATACAGACGCTCCCTATATAAACAGTGTGAGCAATGTACGCCTACATAGCTCAAACTGTTTAGATTTCCGTAGTGTTCTAGATTTAGGTTTACTGGACACACTTTTTATTTTATTTTCTTATTGTCTCTAATTTTTTCATTATATCAATGTCATGCATACCTGTTATTTGCACGGTTACTGAAATGCCAATGTTAGATGTAAATTTTATTTGAAATGTAAGTGACAGTGCTGTTGGTGTGCTTATTATTATAAATAAATAAATAAAGGATTTTTGTGGGGTCGGTATCAAATAAATAGGTAAATCAAAAAGTATAAAAATTAAAAATTATAAAAAAGTATACAAAGTTTTGTATTATCGTTTTTTGCCACTTTAATTTCGGAAGAAATTAAAGTTATTTTTTTTTTGTGTTTTTATGGAATTCGATTGTCTTTAGTAGCTCGTTGAGCTAATTTCATTTTAATTTTTGCTACCATCACATTATAAAATAAGTTCACGGTGTATCACGGCTCCGCAAAATAGCCCATGGCGATTTCTCGTTACTTTGCTTGATCTTTACTTGGTGGATACTCAAACATAGGAAGTTGAGTAATGCTCTAGATAGTTAAGCGTGCTTTAGTTCATTATTAGTTTAGTTTTGTGTGTACGTCATATCATATAATAGGGTAGGTACCTACGTTCATAATCCTCGAAATTAATTTCGCTCTTATGAAGGTAAAAGTTTTTATTTGCAAGCGGCATATTAATAATAATACCTTGCGGTGGTTGAACAAGATATTTTATACCGGCTGAAAATTATAACAATAATAGTTTGATATTAGTGCATATATATGAGTATCAGCTACTCTCCAGTAATGGTCCAGTCCAAAATTTGTATAAAAAATCGCTTGGTCCATTGAAAAATGTATAAAAAACTGTAAAAAAGAAACCGTATATAGACCCATATATGGAATTATATTTTTTTACAGATTATTGGAATTTTGGAATACCTGTATTCCAAAGTTTTACGGGGCAGGCGGTATGAAATTCTTCACAAAAAAAATTTAGTCAGTTGCATGTAAGTAGGTAAGTGAAATTAAATGAATAAACATGATTTTGCCACGGCACATCATGGCTAAATTCTAAACTATGGGTAGTAGAGTATCGTGATCAAATAAATATGACTCTAAGTATATTTTGAAAGAAAATAAAACTGCATTTTTTGTTTATAGAAAAGCTTCTTCTTTTTCAACTTGTGTTGTAACTTTGGATTCCCTCTCTAGTGCGGCTACTGACTCTCATTCTGATGATGATAGAATAATAAACAACTACCAGCAACACAATTTATTCCGTACTAGCTTTTGAAAGCGGCTTCGCCCGCGTGGAAGTCGAAAACTATCCCACGAGAAGGTTTTACCGGGATAAAAAGTATCCTATGTGTTAAGCAAGGCTATAATCTACCTGTTTGCTAAATTTCATCTAAATCCGTTAAGCCATTTCTGTGTGATTGAGTAACAAACATCCAAACATACAAAATTTCACATTTAAAATATTAGCAGGATTAAATAGAGCGCAAAAGTCGCGCAGCACCTCCCCTACTATAAGCCTTTGTTGTTCTTGATCGTCAGAAATAAAAATAATGGCATTATATTCTTATTTTGACTTTTACTTTTAAGAATACAAAGTAGACCATCAGTTCTTTCATATTCCTAACAAATGTATCTATTAACGAGACTCGTTTTGATGTATAGCTGAAATAGTTTTTTTCACTTTGATGATTATTTTTCGTATTCGTCTCCTGGAAAAAAATCTCATAAATTATGATTCAAAACTTTCTAAGACTGATTCGTTTTGTCATTTACATTCTTCACAACTTTAATGCAACAAGATTTGTGCATGTGCTGAACTAAGTTCTAAATTAGACAAATATTAATAAGCGACTTAAAAAGAGCTTGTTGATACCTAATCAATCATTAATACATGTTCATGCCCTTCTCCTCTTGTATCAGCTGATGAGTTCTAGGTCGTAGATTTGTACCCAGACAGGTGTCAAAAGGCGGCTGTCAAACGGTGACGGAAAACATCATGAAGAAACCGCGGTGTCCTAGAACCAAAAGTTCGACGACATGTGACATCTACCAACCCGCACTGGCCCCGCGTGATAGATAACAGCCCACTCTCTCTAACAGAGAGGAAGCCGGTGTACCAGCAATGGAAACATTATAGGCTGTTTATGATTGTAAATTCATGGAATAGTGAAAACATTTGTCAGCCAGCAAGACTGGTAGGACTGACTGCCTAGGTTGCACTGAACTTGCATTCATTGTAACTGTAATACACATCGAGGCACTCCATGCACCCTAAGTGCACATAGCAGACACCATAGGAGGATAGGGCACATGCCTCTTTGTCAAACCTCCTCGCCTTAATTAATTGGACACCAAAATAACCATGTAGGTAGGGAGATGGGTTCTCCCTTTGTGCTGAATATCCGTCGACCCATGCAAAAACAGTGTCTCCGTCACACACGGTGCCAACAATATTAAACTATCATCCGTACAAGAAACTAGCTTTCGTGTTCATTAATTAAACGTTCACCCTCGTTAATATCAACACCTGTTCTTGAAAAGCATTTAATAATCACGTCAAGTAACAGCTGGGAACGGTTGCGGGCACAGCGCTAGTTTTCCACAGGAGTGCCAGTAGGAAAATTAAAACTAAATTAATTGTATCGAGGTTAGGTTAGCGCTGAAATTAATTATGTTCTTCATTACAGCTTTTTAGAGGTTTGATGTGTAGTGTCCGCTTGTAGTGACGCTATTTAAAGTTTGATTTTGAGAAAATCTGTTTCATTTTGTTTCGTATGTGAAGTTTTAACAAAAAAAATACGGATTTTTAGACTGATATTTCAAGACTTCACCTCAGCCGAAAGACGCCCATTGCTGGACATAGGCCTCCCCCAAAAGGGGGGTTTTGCCATAATCGCCACGCTTGGCAGGCGAGTTGGCGATCGCAGTATGGTGGTAAAATGCATAGAGAATGCTGCTGCCCATTCTCTAGTAAGTCCCTTAGTCGCCTTCTACGACACCCACGGGAAGAAATGGGATGGTGCTATTCTTTTACATCCGGCATCACACGGAAAGGCTTAGTCAACATAATATCACCCCTGTATTTCCTGAAGGGTTGGCAGGGGTGTACCTATCTATAAAAAAAAAACATAAAACATTTATTTCGGATTCACCATAAGATTTGCATCCATAATTTGTTAGTATAATTGTGAACTTGCAAACTAGTGTTAGTAATAATTATTAATAATATCTATAGAAGGCCATAATTTATTAGTGGCAGGTCCGGGTGGACTCCCCAAATGATGGTGAATAATCACTATACGACTGCGTGCAGCCGTATCCATCGAGCCAGCATTTGAGAGGCGCAGGATGGCGTTGAGACTGTCGCGCGTAGAAGCGCACCGTTTGCGCATGCGCTATAAGTACCCTCACATTTCGCAATTGCCATCCACCGGGCACAAATTTAGACTCCGGGCTGCTACTGAAAAATTCCGGATGCAAAAACCCAATGTTTCTGACTCGGGAATCAAAACCAGAACCTCATGCTTAACAGTCGCGTTTGTGAGTCTTGTGACCACTAGACCAATGAGGCAGTCAACTATGCACCTTTTCTAGCAATTGTAGTAAAACATATGAAGTTTAGAATTGGTGTGGGGTAGGTACTATAACTAAAAAGTGAAAAATAAAGTCACCAACTTCCGAAATTAATGTAATTTTTCACTTTGTAGTGTTTTTCTGAAACTCAGGTGTTTTTTTTTTTTGGAAAAGTTTTGAATAGTATAAAATCTACTTCTATTCAAAATGCATATTTATGCGATATCAGCAATCGCGGTTGATTTGCTGTCATTTTTTGAAGAGTTCCATTGTCTGTCTCCGAAATTCGTCATCAGATCTATAAGCGATTTATATACGATACATTTTGCCCGCGTAGGTGCACTTTTCTATGAAAAAGCTGATTTTTTTTTGTATAACCGACGAAAAATTTCTGCGCTGGGGTCTAGAACGATATGCTGATTCATGGTTACAGTTTGCGCACTGAATATTTTTTTTTTCCTGTTTATGATGGAGTTATGCCCAAACATACATAAAAAAAATATACCTGTAAAAATATAAATATGTCGAATTGATAACCTCCTTCTTTTTGAAGTCGGTTAAAAAGCATTTGTATTTTTTTTATTGGGGAAAACAAACAATTACACATTTAGTATTATAAAAAGATAGGACACAGAAATAATACTAATGTGAAATCAACCACGTTCTTCACAGATACACAGTGAGACAATTTGGTTTTAAGACTAGCTTTGTTAACAATAAAAAAGAGGAATATTAATATAGTAAATTAAGTATCAACAAAACATAAAGCTGTCAAAACATAAACATAGTGCCGTATAAGTGGAACAACAGTGCACATTAATTTACACTACATGTTTTATGCAATTACCTGAATGAACTGATTAGGTTTGAGTAGGTAATCGACTAACCGTATGTTTCCCATGAAAACTAATCAACGGATCCGAACTAACATTTCTGTTCATTTTCCTCTTCCAATTACAATTTAAATCAAATGCATTTGAAATTCTTTGAATTTAGAAGTGAAACAGAATCGGTATGAGCAACGTAACATAATAGGTTTGATGTGGTCGGAAAAAAAGTCAAATAACAAAACAATTCTTAAGAAAGCTCGTGCTCTACTCTGAAGAAGCTAATTATAGAGGTAGTCCGAATCGATCCATTTACACGATTGCACAATGCACAAGCACCGAGTTCTCGATTACAAAATGACGTATCATCGAAACTTGGCTGCGTTACGAACGGCTGATTCTTTAATTAGTGACTTATCAAGATCGATACTTGGGAGAGTAATCGGTGTGATGTAATCGAATGCTAATGCAACGTAATGTGTGCCTCGTCTAATTGGATCAACCTTTTTTGACGCTCTCAATACTTTAATGTCGTAAGCATATCCAATCGCTCTGCGTACTGAATTGATGAGTATCTAATTAGGACCACGACAGCAGGTCAGACAAAACGTAAAAAAAGTTCGGTTGACACGCGCCATAGTTACACAGACCGTTTCAAGTATTTTATTGATTTTAATTAACTGTCTTAGATACAAGAGAAGAGCTGTTTTACACATTTCCGTACAAGCGATTTATCTTAACTTTTCACTTTATTCTGAATGGAAGTCGTAACAAACTTTTCGTCTTCTACTAAATTTACTTCACTATCGTCCCCCGCATCATTATATTCGAGATGTTCCCCATGTCTTTTACTTTCGAAAATAGGAATTAAAAATACATGTCCCTCTGTTTCCATCCGACTAACACCAAGTCTCATTACCGGTGGCTACTGATAACATCTGAAAGCCTGCGGCACTCCCGGCACATCACAAAATAACCATTGATTTATAAAAAAGTTTATGTTATACTCCACGATCAATCAATTTACGAACGTATCTCAAAGAGATAAGGTAAAAAATACGTTGGTAGGCAATCTTTTATAATCCATCGTAAACCCTAAAATTCTTGGCTTTCGGAATTAGGAGACTTTGAAAGTAATCACGATCGTGTGTGAAATAATGATAATCTTCTACAATTACGAATGATCCTAATTTATTTCGACCTATTGCAATATTTTTTATTGGAGGTGAGATAACACAAGGAGCATGATATGTCTCACATTAATAGAATATGAAATTGTTTCTGTATAGTAATGTAGCTCATCTACAATTAGAAACAGCAAATAACAACATGAGTCGTATAACCAGTACCTATGCAAAACAATATCCGGCACTACAAAATAGTCAGCCCTCTCAATAGGGATTTAATGCGATTTTAACCAGAACGAGCTGCGATAAAACTGGAATATAGCCTTTAAACAATGTCAAAGTAAATCTATCGTAAAACAGTTACAGCCATTTAAACTGTTACCGATCAATACAAACATTACGATCGGTAGAACGTCGCTCAGGTCATTAAACTTGGCGATAAATTAATAGCAGTTTGCATTACCACACATCAATCGAATAGAACATCTGTCAATCTAAGTCGATAAAGATAAATTTCAAGATAAATACTCGGTCTTATAGTTCGATTATTGTATGTCAAAAGCGCCGGTTGCGCCGCCTGGACCCAATTTGATTACACACGACGTTTATTTAAATGGAAACTGATTTCATTAATTACAAATATGGCCTCTAATCTTTATTATGTCAAATGCGTAATAAACGTCTTGTGTGGGTCCGAGAGTCGGATGTTAACTTTTTTTTCTCATTTAACTTTTGCCTCTAAGGTTTCGTTTAGCGCATCGTTTTAAGTTTTTATTGTGGCTTGTTATCGATATCTAAATCACTGGGCACATTAATACGACTGTCATATTACTTTTGGTAGCTCCCCTAGCAGAGGTTGAGTTACGATTTATTTGACTGTCGACACAGGTTTTGAAATATTATTTGAAACTTCGTTTTATTAATGATGTAACACGTAATATTTAACAATGGACGGGTAAGTTTTTTCTGGAAATTCAAAGTGAAACATTTATTTTGGGTTGCTCAGCATAAAATCATATTACATTTAAGTCTAGCATGAGTAACACAAGCCTGCCACTGGCAACTACACGGTGCATAACAGTAGAATTAATTTAGTGTAATTACGGTTTGCATTTTCGTAGTACAGAAAACTGTAGTAGTCTTTACAATTATAATTACAACGCGTTTCATGTTTCTAGATAGACGGGGTGTTCTTCAAGGTACCGTAAATAATTCTAGTGGTGATTTAAGCAAATGTTTTTGCACAAACATGAAGTATTCACACAGCGTGTACTTACCTCTCTAAGCAATATTTCAAACTCACCTTGCGTTGCTTCTTGCCCTCTGCTGTATCATGTTGCTTTATTATGAATAGTAATGTGGATACGCTTTTGTGTTGCTTTTTCTTCGTGGTTTTCTTGAGTTCCCTCTATCTGGCAGAACGTTGATGCTCCGAATTTTATTTGGCAACACCATTAGCATAACCTTCTTTAAACGAATATTTTTAAGGCACAAAAAATTATTTAACATAATTATTGTTTGGCCGAATGTTTATATGTCCGAATTTACAATGGCATACTTTTAAGATGGCAGAATTTTATTTGGCATAATTAACTTTGGCAAAGTTAATATTTCGCATAGTTTCGTTGAGTATAACTTTTATTTAGAGCAAATATATTTTAGTAGGGTACCCGGAACCGAACTATTTAGATTATGTTAATTAAATATTATGTTAAATTTCTGCTATATTGGGTAGACCCGGTTTTCTTATTATTTTATGGTGATTGCTTATGCTTTTGTAATGTTTACTTCGCTGTCGACATTATAGTATTTTGGATATAAATTTTATTGATTGACTAACAAAGAGATATATGACATATGCATTGCAACTAATATTAATATGTTGAACGTACTTGAGTTGGTAGAAAACAAAGATAAGTGTTGCTATGTGCATTTCTAAATTGCACCAGTTGTACCTGAAATAAGCCTGAAAATGATGTTAACAAAGGTTTAGTAGAACGGTAGGAGTACGTACACCTAAGCAAAACATTGTCTATCAGTAAAATTATCACAAATCATTTTAAAGCTTTAAAACTACTTAAGATTTATCGTCACCACCATTACAGGAACGACAGCAAATCCTAAATCGAGTTGCAAACTTAAGGCGTATCTACACATATCCAATGTTCGCAACAGGAAGTCGGTATTCAGTTGCCTACTTGCTCATCAACGAGGGGATTCGCCTCAATCCACCAAACTTCCTCCTTGCAACATGTTAACCGAGAATTTCTAAACTTTAGAGACTTAGAGAGATAATCTCTTGTGAATTAACACGGAAATTGTGACTTTGATGCTCTCAAACTTTATCATCATCGCTTACTGAAAATCTTTACGAGTTTTCCAAACTTCACTTCCTAATGTGACCAAATCGAGGCTTTAAAAACAAACAACCCAGTGGAAGCCGATGTTGTAATAAAATTTCTACACGAGAAAGCGCAAATTAGCTTGTAATTAAAATTCTGGGAGTTGGATAATGAGTGTACACGCAGAAAATTAATAAAGGCAACTGTTATGTCGGGAGTTGGGAAATTCGTTGGCAAGAACAAACAATTTTGTATCTGATAATAAGTAAGTATAAGAAAGAAAGTCATTAGACGTTTGAGCTCAGGGAATTCCGAAATAATGGAAAATCAATCAACGATATTATATCAAAAGAAAGTAAAACTAAGAAAACGAGTAAATCTTTTTTATTATTCTATATGGATTGCATATTGAACACTAGTAGATGCAGTATTCCTGCTGTATTACCGCGAAGCGCATCCGGGTGTTCTTCTAGTGTAACACACAAATTGCATCATATTGCACTATAATGGGCCTCTTCCTCATAAATCCATAACATGATACTGCTAGCTGTAGCAATATCCTACCCCTCATTAAAGAGTCGTTTCCATAGAGCGATTGGAGTTTGTTTATTATACGTATGTAATACTAGACGAAAATTGTAATGAAGGCTGAGGGAATCCCACAAGACGGTAGATAACAAGCTCCGGAGGCAAAGTGAAGGATCACTGTGATTACAAGTAACAGGCGAGTGAGATTTGGGTGAAGAATTTGGCAAAAAGACGAAAGAAAATTACAGAGATATAAACAAAGCGCTACATAAAATACATTGGTATGATGTTGAAAATGCTAAATGAAAAGATAAGATATATTTACTTTTGCTCAACGTTTTTTTGCTAAAAAAAAACAAAGGTTCAGACATTATGTTTACCTCATACTATGAGACTGCAAATATTGTGAATAAACATGATTGTTAATAATTTCAAGGCAATACCACTTGTATTTAACAAACAAAAATAAATTATAAATATCAACAGCAAATAAAAAAAAACATTGTAGTCTATGTCAAAATAAACGATTCTGTCTCAAATATGGTGATGATTGTGCCAATATAATATTCTGAATTTGCAATTGCAAAATTATTTAGCAAACCGATTTCAAGGCCTCATACGTCGGCGTCATTAAGGATCATGCCTATTCATGACAGTATGATCTGGCATGCATTTAATATGTTCCTGCTTTAAGAACGTAGTTTATTAACACTAGTTTAAATTAATATTAATTTTGCAGTTCATACCAGGTTTTGCGTCACTTTCATATGAATTTGCAATTTCAAAATTACTTAGCCAACCGATTTCAAGGCCCCATACGTCGGCGTCGTTAAGGATCATGACAGTATGATCTGGCATGCATTTAATATGTTCCTGCTTTTAGAACGTAGTTTATTAACACTTTAGTTTAAATTAATATAAATTTCGCAATTCATACCAGGTTTTGCATCACTTTCATACATAAACATTACCGCCCAGATCTCCTAACTCAAACCTAATAAATTCAGAGTGCGGAGTTGATTTATGTTCACATACGGTTCATATGTTCCACGTGCGTTGTAACTGTTTCTGACCTCAGTCTCATCAGCATGCGTTAATCCCACAGGATGGTTTTGAAGCTTCACTCTTCAGATTAATCATGAAATTTTAGTAAAGGTTTCTCTGATATGGGTAGTGAGTCATGGCGAACCATACCTTTGTGTAGTACTTTTAACATGACTTTTTGATCGTCAAATGCCATCTCTCGTTCTTCATTCAGTTTTTTTGATTTATTTTCACTTTTATTAACATCAGAAATGAGTACGGCAATTAGATTTGTGCTAGTGCCATTGACTTTTGAAATTTAATTTATTAAGTTCGGAGATCTAGTTTGCTCAATTTCAATAACTTCATCAAACAAACTGATCCCAAACAATATCAGCTAACTAACTGTTTAATTGAGTCTAGGTTTGTATCTTCGTTAAAATTATATTGAATTGGAGAGATTTTGTTACTTTCTGTTGTTGTTAAGTAGGCCAGTCTTAGAGACACTTCGTCCTACTTACCTCAACTTTCCAAATTAAATTGCATTATTATGCCTTAAAATTACGGTCTCCTGAAACGCGTTCAACTAGTTACAGTTTATTTATAAAACTCAACGCCAATACATCAACTCTTTGAACTCCGTGAACTTACCGTGATGTATTAAGCTAAATTGCCAACCACACGGGACTTAGTCCGTCGAAACACGTTAGCTAGTATCGAAGATAGCTTCAAAGAGCCTTCTAGACCAACAGTTTCATTTAGGTGATCAATCTCTGCAAAATAAAAACATAACGAGTGCTGGCGTGAACGTCGGCGGATAAATGAAGGTCCAAGCAATCTTATCTTCATTTATAGAGCAGTAAAATTACGCCGCGCGCGAAACATAAAGGCCCGTTTATCATCCTCTTGGAGGGTTTAGGCAGCATATTGAAGATTGATATCCTTGTACTTCTCTTTTTCGTGAAATATTTTATTAGTCTTTGGACTTTTTCGGTCTGGGTATAGTAGATTGTTCGGTACTATTTTTGGGAGCACAAGATTGAAATATGAATTATTCAGCTTTAGATTGACATAGTTTTTTGGATAGCAAGTCTAACATAGGTCGCTAGGGAAATTGGTTTTTTTTCTGTCTACGACGTTTGGTGACCAACAAGCAAAATAAAATTTTCAGATGTTTTTAAAAATATCATTTCGTGCCTATGATTTGATCTTGATGTTGATTTTCTTCTTTTGAAGCGGTGACTTATATAAGTAGTAGCACAAATTGTAGTTTATCAGATGTTGTGACATAATATGGCAAACCCCCGCAAATTGGGGGAGGCCAATGTCCAGCAGTGGACGTCTTTCGGCTGAAATGATGATGATGATGAACATGTATTCCGGAAAATTATATCGGTAGATATCTTCTCATTAATACAGTCTCTGTCAATTCCAATAACCTTTCCAATAAATTCAAACAGATTTTAACAAAGCTAAAATGTTTGTATGGCTACACCAGTTCAGAGGAATGCCAAGGAAAATGAATAGGTACACAAATTGGACAGGATCCGCTGCGATTTAATAACAGTACATCAAAGTCGACAATGGGCAACGGAACGTATTGTAACAAACGTTCTAAGTCGGGAACTGAACGAATGAACGAGGTTAAAAGCTCGCGAGTAGCGATGTTTTGTGAACATGTCGATCATTGTGTCAATCTCGGGAACTACGAATAAAAATAACGAAAGAAAACTTTTCCAGTTGGTTTTTTGTGCCATGGTCAAGAATGGCGTCATATCTGACCTTTAATACCCAGGTAGATCCTCAACTATGCATGTATGTCGTACAATTATAAAATGAGATTTCCACAATTGTTAAATCAAGTGGATGACAATGCTCCAATAAAACTTACTAAAATCACATTGACAGAATGCTTTAGGTACCGCAAAAACAACCTTACTTGCAAACCAAATAAATTAAAGTCTGAAGCTTACTAAAATCTTCTACAGATCTTGAACATGGTGACTGGTAGTGCCACTTGTCGTTTCGGACATGGACTACCGTTTCAACATAATGCATCGAGTGCCAGGGAACCACTCCACTGACAAGGCGTCGTAAGTCGTAATTCTTCTCACACTCTTAAGGAAAAAAATAGATATAAAGATTTATTACATTTTGCTTTTATATTCCCTGAAATGAAATTTTTCTTCACGAAAATATCGAAACAACTTTATTATTTTTGCGCATGGAGAATTATAACATTGGTTGTCCATTAGTAGGTATATTGGAGTTAAAAGCAGTTACAAAGTAAAATGAAAACTCCAGCCGCAGTGAACAAACATAAACCATGCTATCACATTTAAACTTTTCTTCACACTTTGCCAGTTCCAAGAAAATGAGAAGCTTATTAAAATTGTTTATGAAAACCGAAGATGGTATTATTACTTCCGACGAAAAAACTCGGTCTGCAATAAAATCCGAATTATCAAAGTTTAATGTTTACACATCAATCTGTGTGAAATATCTAACAGTAAACATTTCATGAACTTAATAAATTATCACTAACAGTGTTAAACGAAGTTCGAGTTAAAACACATAGTAAATCTACTTCAAAGTAACCTACTTCTGAAATGGGGTTTCAAAACCAAGGTTTCGAAGCCACGACTAGAAGAAAAACATGTGACTGATGTCTATCATTAATGTCACCTATTAAACTGATGTAATTTTTACTGCACCGGAAACATTAGAATTGTTTATCAATATTAACAAATTTAACATCAAAGATTTCGCTATAAGCAATTTTGAAACATTAAAATACTAGAAGAAAAAATATGCATGACGTAATTGATATAAAAATGATCTCTTATGAAGGGATGGAAAGCAAAGAACCAGCAGAACAAAATGAGTAGGAATTTCAAATACCTACATAAACTTGTAAACAATTTCAAAGCTAAACATCCTGAAATAGGAAAACTTTTCCAAAATACACCGCTTTTATAATAACAAAATCGTTCGCCATACCCTATCACGTAGGTCCCATTACAACATTTCAACATGAATGCAGTTGGGCCGGGGTGTTTTGAAGTTCTTCGGATAAATATCGCGTCGTGAGCGAATGTGCCTGTTAACACGTAACGAGGTGTGGAGTATAAGCTCACAAGTCATGATCATGTCTTAGCGAGTTATTCGCCGACCACTGACCCTATGGTGAAAGTGAAAAGGTCTTCAATAACCGACCTTGAACTTTTAATATTCAACCTTCATTTCTTGTTAATAAGATCGAATTTAGTTGCTAGTGCTTATTCACACTCGCCGATTTAGACTTTAACGCTCCAGACGTCGGCACAAGCGATAATTTGTATGCCTCATTGTAGTATTATCTGTACGTGAGCTACGTATAACAAGTGTAAAAGAAGGAATAAGAGTATAAATAAGGAAATAAATGGGTTTGAATTATGAAGTCTGGTGTGGATGTGAATCGTTTCTAATTATAGTTTTGATGGGAGAATGTATGGGGAGGTTAGCAAAGATTTAACATTTTCCTTCAAGTTTAAGAACAGGTTTGCGTTCTGTATGGATTTATCGACAAGCAGGTTCTATCTGTGGCTTCGGTTGATTCGCGTCGGGATTCCGAAAGTATGTTTATTGTTCTGTCTTCATGACATCGCGTGATAAATTACCCGTATTTGGACGTATGGAGATGAATGAACATAATCCAGGGGTTATCCCTGGGGTTACCTTATTGGGAACCACGTTAAAAGCTATCCAGCAAATATTTGTTTACAGTGTTTGTATTTATGCTTCTTATTTCTAGATATTTTGTTCATTGTTAGAATACGGACAGACTTCGGAGGTGACGTTCTTTTTCATGATTGGTATTACTTTATAATATCATTCTGATTTTTGTCTTTTAGAGCATTTGCATAAGTACCTGCCTATTTATACCGCTTGGTTTGTCTAGATCGCTGTTATTTGCTGATATTTAGCAAACCAGACTGTCATATCACTTGATATCATTTATTTTAATTGGATTACATTAAACTTCACTGCAATCGTTACTTTTATTTTCCTTTGCGGTGTAAGCGCGGATAGTTAATCGAATGTCAGTTACTGTGTTGAATGCTTACACTGGATGTGTCTACGTTGTACATTTCTTATTCTATTCGGAGCCCATTACTTTGCCAACAAAACCTAATTTAACCTTCAGTATCAAAGAGATGACTGGAATACGTAGGCTCTTTCTTCGAAGAGTTTTTTTTTTTTACTTTTCGGACCATTTTAGGGCGATTGTTCACTTTTATAATTTCGACGATATTATCGTGGACGTCAGTTGACCGTCAGCGTCCATAAAATGTATAGAAAAACGTGCAAATTATAACATTATCGTGTATAAAAATTTAAAAGTGGCTTCATAATATATATTTACATAAATTTTATTTTATCATAATGTCGTGATGTGCAGATGGACGTGGATGCACACGATCTTATCGTCACGTTTGAAATTGCGCACATAGTAGGACATATGACACATTTGACCTTTACCTAAAAACCACTTTTTAGCTAATTTAATTTAAGGTGCGGTTTCTCATATTAAATACCTAAGAACATTGACCATGAATAGTGGCCAATGTTCTTTTGATATAGTATAAAAAATTTACCACATACTCACGTCACTAGTTCTAAGTAAGCTTAATTTTCTGGACCACAAGTTCAACGGCTCAGGACTTGCAATCATGACCACTAACGGTTAAGCTATTAGGATTTTGTTCCCAGAAAAATAAATGAAGTTCATACCAATAATTCTGGATGTTGTAATAAAATGTTTCAATTTTTTTTTTTTTTAAAGCAACAACTTACTTCCGACAAACCCCTTACAAAGTGAAAACTAAATTTAATTTCGAAACTCGATGTCTTTGGATCTGTATTTTTGTTTTTTTGCAGCAACTCCGATACTTTGGAAGTTGCTTGTATTTTTTTGTGAAAAAGATTTTTTTAAACACTAAGTTTTTATTTTTCTCTTTTTAGATATGGTACCTACCCCACACCTAAAGTACCCAAGCAAAGTTAGTAAAATCGTTTCATCATCAGGATAGCTTTTAAGCCCTTTTCCAGATGGATTAAATCTTGTATAAAACGCACACTATGCAGCCATGCATATTATAAGTTGGGGGATTATATCGCTGACAAAAATACTTGGCTAAACGTTGCTTGTCCTGCTCCACAAGGTACCTTAAACTAAATTGAATAGCATTTGTAAACATTGTTGGAGCTGCTGAAGACTGTAAAACTAATACATTTGCTTTGTATAAATTCGTTTATAAATTTGTATAAACTTTTAGTATTGTATAATTGCATAGCATATGTGTGAGCACTATGTCCTTACTATATAGTTAACATTTACAGGGTACGTCTTTCATTGACTTGAATGTGCCCTGGGAGCTGAGAGTATGTCATGCTCACTCAAATGTCTCGCTGGTGGTGGCGTGTGTGTTGGATCATTAAGTTCCCTTCAAAATGGTTGAGCTGAATGGTGCTGATCCATACGTCATGTTCGTGAACGGGCGCCGCCAGTAGGGACTGGTCATCTCTTAGCTCCCACGGCTTATTTTAATTTCTAAATTGTTATTTTATTTTTGTTTTAATTACGGACGCTTATAATGTGCACGTCTTTTTACATCGTTCTCACATTGATAATTTCAACATAATGATGTAACCAACTGTTTGTAACAAAATCATGATTTTAAAAGAGTGTCCATGGAGTTTCTTGCCCGTTCTTCTACATAGGTACCTACGCTTTGGAATGGGCAAACTAGCTTCATCTTTCTATCTCACCGACCTTGACAATTCAAAAGTACCTGTAATTGGTTTATTTGAAATAAATGCTTTGAGTTGAGTTGAGTTGATAACTGATAGCAGGCCTTTGTTTTATTTATAGATTTTTATACACACAGCCAAAGTGTGGAACTCTCTGCCTGCGTCTGTGTTCCCTACCACATTTGACCCGTCTACCTTCAAAACAAGAGTGCATGGCATTTTCTGGGCACTCTCGATCCACCATAGACCTCATCAATTGCTTTCCATCAGGCGTGATCGAGGTCAAGAGCTGGCCCATTTAGTAATAAAAAATAAAAAAAAGTACAAACATTCGGCAGAAACTGCTGTCCATTCTGCTGACATACCTAATCCCTTCTCTTACTCTACAGCAAGCCAAACTCAAGTCACCCAACACCGCTTTCTTCCACCTCCTGAATATTTCCCACAAACCGGACCAGAATGACTAATGAAATAAATATTCTAATTGTTTGCAAGCTCACCGCTCAGCGTTCATTTACAATGAAAAGGCGCGTCCAAAGCACACATAACGTAAAGTCGACAAAGCGTATTCTAACGCTCAGTGTATCCTAACACAGCCTTTGTTGCGAATCTCCTTTGGTGTTGATGGAACATACCCAGTTAACTATGAGGTTCAAGTTATAAAATATCTGCTCATAACTTAGACCTGTGGTTGCGTTTAGTATCTTTGTCTACGGAGGAGTACCTCTTTATGTTCTTCTTGGTATTTAATAAGAACTTGAGTATACTATTAACTTGACTGCCTGATGCAAAGTACCTAATGTTCTTTGCCTAGGAAACAAAATGATAGTTTCATTTTCTCACACATGATTTGAAGGGAGCCCATTCTATTTGAAATATTTAATAGAAGCAGCAGGTTTTAGGATATCATATCATCATCAGTTAAGGCGAATTTTACCGATGAAACTGAACGCTTTCAGCACACCTAAACCGCATTAAAGGGCTGCCAGAGTCATAATTGTTATGGAAAATTTACACTAACAGCTCTTGAACCCGGTTAAGAAGTTGTGCTGATCGCGTTCAGTTTCGTTGGTGGATTCCGCACTTAAATAGTTACGACGGTCAACCTTAGTGACACAAACCACTTACTAGCCGCCAACTACTAAACCAAACCACCAAAGAATTCAAACATTTCATAACTTTAATTTTAAAAAATACATATATTCCACCCAGCCTCCGTTTTAGTTTTTACTTTAATAACCTCCTTATTTATAAACGCTGCTTAAAGATCAGTAATAATTAGCGACTGATTAACCATACATTTTTGACGTTTATACATTTCTTAACTTTAATCATCGTTTATGAATACACCCGGTGTTTTACTGTTACGTACTCAACATTTTAAATAATAGGCCTTTACCTATGAAATTGCCGTTTTGTATGAAAAAAATTAAACGAATTTTTTTCATGTATTTTTTATTTGTATTAATCGAAGTAATCACCCATGCAATCAATGCATCTTTGCCATCGCAGTGGCAGTTTATTGATGCCCTTCTTAAAGAAATCAGCTGGACGGGAGGCAACAAATTCTTCAAAGGCATTTTGTACTGCCTCTCGGGTATTGAATTTTTTTCCCGCCAAGAGGTTATCCAAATTCTGGAAAAAGTAGTAGTCTGTAGGCGCAAGGTCTGGTGAGTAGGGCGGATGACGGAGAGCTTCCAACCCCAGTTCTTGCAACTTGGAGACCGTCTGCTGTGCAGTATGAGGTCGCGCGTTGTCGTGCAGGAGCAGCGGAGACGAGCGATTGACCAATGCTGGTTGGAGATGTGCCAGCTTCTCCATCATTGTGTTCAGTTCTTCACAGTACACATCTGCAGTAATGCTCACCCCGTTTGGTAAGAAGCTGTGATGAATCACACCGGCGCTAGACCACCAAACAGTGACCATCACTTTTCTAGGGGTAAGTTTTCGTTTAGGGCATTGTTTAGGTGCTGAACCAGGATCCAACCAACTTGCTGAGCGCTTGCGGTTATCAAACAGAATCCATTTTTCATCGCAGGTAACAATGCGGTTCAAAATTCCTTCATTTGTGTGTCTGTTGAGCAGTGCAAGGCACGTCTCGACGCGTACTTCGCGCTGACGATCATTGAGTTCGTGGGGCACCCATTTGTCAAGCTTTTTTACCTTGCCAATTTGACGCAAATGGACCAATATTGTTTTGACGCTAACGTCGAAAGCTGCTGCTAATTCAGCCGTAGATTGTGTATCATCAGCTTCCACAATCGCCTTTAATTCGTCATTGTCGACCAAAGTCTTCGGACGACCGCGAGGTTCATTTTTCAGGTCGAAATTTCCAGAACGGAAGCGAGCAAACCAATAACAGGTGGTGCGTTGGTTTGTAGTGTTAGCTCCGTAAACGTCGTTGATGTTGCGTGCCGCTTGTGCCGCGTTGCTGCCACGACGGTACTCATATTCCATAATTACTCGAATTTTTAACGTATCCATGATGACGAAAAAGATTGATATGCGATGAAAATGTAACACTAATCAATAAACAAATGACTACTTTTGGAAAAAAAAATCCATGTTTTTAAAATAAAATTAATTTGAAATTAGAATTCTTACCCAAACAAAAATTATTTTGATTTGAAATGGCCAGTACTGCAAAACGGCAATTTCATAGGTAAAGACCTAATATTTGCATCCTTCAGGCTAGTCGCATACTTATTAGACTTCATTCACAACATTGATCACAAACAACTGAATCTGCCAACGTTATTTTAGATTCATCAAGTGGCGCCGATAACTGAAAAGTTGTGTGGCTATCGGTTGTCATGGTATGGGCATGTGATACGGAGGATTGACGAAAATGTCGTGAGGAAAGTTTTGAGTATGAATGTCGATGGCTATAAGAGTAGAGGGAGACCAAAGAAACGACTGGTGAACTAAATGAAGGGTGATATGGTTTGAAAAGGGGTGACTACCAACATCACGATTAATAGAAAAGTATGGAAAAAAAAAACACCCGGCTTCGGAAAAACACTACAAAGTAAATAATAACTTTAATTTCGGAAGGCGGTGACAAAAAAATAAATATCCAAAGTCACCGGCTTCCGAAATTAAAGTTATTTTTCACTTTGTAGTGTTTTTCCGGAAGTCGGTTGTTTTTTTGGAAAAAGTTTTAATTTTTCACTTTTTCGTTATAGTACCTACCCCACACCAATTCGAAATTTCATCATCTTTGGGATCAAAACAATGCATATTTATGCGATAGCAGCAATCGCGGTTGATTTGCTGTCATTTTTTGAAGAGTTCCGGTGTCTGTCTCTGAAACGCATCATCAGATCTATATGAAATTGAAATGTGACCATTTCTGAATAAACTCCTTTCGAACAAAAAAATAACTTTGCAAATCCGTCTATATATAATGGAGTTATGCCTGAACATCCTACCACTCCCAACCGTTAAAGAGTTGTACCTTCCTTCATCAGCTCAGCGTCATAAGATGATGAAGACCATACGCAAATGTCTCAATAGCTTTAGAAAATATAAGAAAAACATTGTTAATACCTATAACATTAGTGTTGCCCTCGATTTCCCTGGGATTCCATCATCAGATCCTGATTTGGTGCCAATGGGACCACCTCAGGAGTTTACTCTTTCAAATAAAAAAAGAATTACATTTAAAAACAAAACACATACAGTCGAACATAGAACCTCCTCCTTTTTTGAAGTCGGTTAAAAAAACCAAGTTGCGCTGACCCCAAATAACTTAGGATCAGGGCTGGAGAATAATGATGAATTATTAACCCCTTTACCCACTTCAGCCCACATCTTGCACCATACCCAACTAGCCCTGTTTACATAACATAACGTAAGACCGCCTGCACCCAACCGCCAGCACACTGCGTGTCCTCTTTCGTTCTACCAAGTAAACTTAGCCCCACAATAAAGTACCAGAGATAATGCACTTTCAGCTAATTCCGGGACACTTGAGCCTAGATGAATTGTTTAATTTACACTTTGTGGGGTAGGAACTTGAGATAGCAGTGTTAGATGGTGCATAACGACATCCTTATTAGGGTTGGGAAGCGTTAGGAGATCATTAGACAGCGATTTGAATGTGTATTTGTTTCGTTTGTGAGTTTAAGATTGTCTTTGATAAAAACTTTTTGTTGATGTTTTGCTGCAAGAAAGGATGTGGCAGATGGGCCTAATAGCCGATTCGCACTAATTTACTCGAATAGGACGAGTCGTCACTTTTAAATAATATAATATTTTCTATAGGCAACGGTGACTCGCACAAATTTAATATATTTGTGTGCGAATCGACGTATCCAGAAATACGTATTAGGCTAATGGCACGTTTTTTTTTATGCATTAAATTTCGAGTACAGAATATAATTTAAAAAGTCGGAAAATGAATTGATGCTCTTTGTTAATTATTTACAAAGTAACGGTCTGACTATCAAACGCTTTGCATGGTTTGGTAGATAATCATAAAATGTAAACTAACATTTTAGTATCGCATTTAGCATTAATTCTAAAATACACCTTTCTTACAGGCTGAAAAATGTTATTAACAAGATAAAAGGATAACACAATTTCTAATACAAAATATAAATGGTCAGTATTATGCACAGGTAAGGCAGTTAATTTTTACGATAATCGCAGCTGCATGCAGTAGGCGGGATCATTGTTAGTTCAACATACAGACTTATGCCAAGGTAGGCTTAGTTTATAGAAAGGCTTTGAAAGACGAGAATTGTTAGCCTGGCTTGATAGGATTTTGATTTATCTGAATCCTTTTTGTAAGGTAATTAAAGAGCATATTGTTTTGCATACTGAGAATGAGAAACTGTTTTGGCAGACAACACACAGCTTACTAAAATATGAAACTGAATTACTAGCAAAATGTGGGTGTTCTCAGATAGGTACACCTCTGCATAACCCTTGGGAGGATACAGGCGTGATGTTATGTTATGTATGTAAAATATGAAACTCAAAAGTTCCGGAGATAGAAAGTACAAAAAGAACGGAGGTACACAAAAAAAAAGCTGAATCCTTTAGGGGACAAAAGTTTGTAGACTAATAAAGTTTCGGGAAGAGATTTAAAAATATGCAAAGGAAGAAAACATAATTATGTGCCCCGGATGTTGGTGCATAAGTTTTTTCAGGAGACTGTCCAGATTAGCGTCTGTCTAAGTACTGAGGTGTTGCACATAAAAGAATCGAGCAGGTTTGTATAAAAAAGAACTACATTCTGTATACAGCTATTCGCCTAATTGGTCTAGTGGGTTCAACCCCGGGTCAAGCAAAATGTAATTAGATTTTCCTTATAAGGTTTACCCCTACAACGTGCTCTTTGGTTGGAAGTTCGTCTCGTAAACTCTTCATTTGTGAAAAAGGATTTCAATGAGATTTATTTACTATCGATTGATTTTACTAGCGACTCGCCCGTGCTTCGCACGGGGATTTTACAACTCGACAAAACATCGATTTCAATTAAGAAATAATGTATGATACCTATAAACTTTCCGGAATATTTTTACAAATTATGGTGAAAACGGCATCGAAATCCGTTGCGTAGTTTACGAGAACACCGTGGTCACACAAATACATAGAATATCGTGTCGGTACTATCAATATTTAGTAGTAAATTAGCCAATTTTGTATGCTCGAACTTGGAATTTTTAAAATGCAACATTACATTAAAAATACTTATAGAATACATTTTTTTAATATATGGTACTCTAGGAACTCTTGATTCTTTCTTATTATTTGTCGCCTTCGCCTGTTGATACCAGCTAGTTTCAAGGCCTCAAGGAAAACTTAAATGAAACAGCTACTCAACACGCGCTGTCGTGGATAACAAGGAATTTAAATAAACAATGTACCTTACGTATTTACGTTGTGTACTTTATGGTAAAAGTAACTTTGTTCGAAGCTGTTGTTTTAATTGAAATCGCAATCTGTGTTTATTTATGTTCGTTCACGGTAGAATGGGCGGGATACTTAGGTACTTGCATAATTAATTGATGTCTAAATCAAAGATTATTTAAACGTTTTTAAAAGTATTTTTGTCAAGACCTACTAAATTTTAACACGTGAGTTCAATGACACTGGAATTCCAACAGTAATTTAATTCGGATCACCACTACGTTCGACGCAAAAAGTCTCCTGGGATGGTTCCCATAGAATAAACTCAATTCAATACAAACGAAATGAGTAACAGCGCTGACCCTTTCATTCATTAATTAATCCCAAACGTTCGAACGCAAAATAATAGACTCTTAAATCGATTACTCACGTGGAAGCGTCAATCGTTCTCGTAACATACGTCAATTAACCTCGATTTTCAAACACGAACATGGTGAAATGCCGATTGATCGAGTTCTCGGTCTGTAGTTGGACCATACATTACCTTACTCGGCTAATAAAGCCTGAAACAGTAACGAAATGAAGATTAATTTTCACGATTCTTGAATAAGAAAGTTCATCGAGAAACGAAAATGTTATTTCCCGCTCTATTTATTTTGGATACGCTACTTTTTCCTATTTTTTTGGTGTGAAAGAAATAATTAGTTCAACATTTAAAGGACATTTTGAATCGAAATGCTACAGTGGAGAAAGAGTAAGGACGCTTTAACTTTAGGCGTATATCTACATTGAATCTTCCTTATATTGGGACTTAAAGATGCTTACGCCCTTTCAAAACTCCCTTCTTACCTGTATAAAAGCACAGACGAAACAAACATGAAATACCCAGAAATCCTTATGAAAAAATATAGCAAATTGAATTTCGCCTCTTCAGCACACCGTCCAACAAACATCTTTGCTTTGAAATCTGTGTGGCAAGTTTTCACTTTTCTATGGCAGGCACTTCTGTTTCGAATATAATAAATGTATGCAACTTAATAACATTGAAATAATAATACAACAGAATGGTTAATTTCAGTAAGCCGATAATACATTTACGGATTACCAAATGCTTTTGAATGAAATTGTTACAAATTATTCTAATTTTACACTGTTATGAATCTGTTTTAGATATCAAATATGACATTACTAGTATTCACTAATCAGCTTCAAATATGCAATTTTCTGCATTGTTTGTTGTGCTTACAATAAGTTAAAATAAATAATCATTTCAATGTCTAACAGTAACAGTGACTTTTGAACAGAGTAACCGTGGAGTTTCTTGCCGGCTCTTCTCCATAGGAAACGACAAATTGGAACCGTGTAGGTGCACTTCTGACGTTTCATAAGTGCCCATGCAGGCTTATGTGAAATATTTTTTATTTTTTTGAACCAGAATTTAAAGTAAACTGACTAGATCGTTGATGAGTTCCAAAGACAACGATAGCGTGGTTTTTTTGTCGTTTTGTTCTGATTATTTTGGTTTTTCTACTGTACAAAAGTTTGTTGAAAAATAATAGCTTAAAAAACTAAAAAACACGCTTTAAAAACCAAACTAAAAAAGGAGAAAATAATTTAATTCACTTAAAAAGCATGGGGTGCTTTTTGAGGTATTTTTATAATCAATTAATGTCAACCACCCCACGCTTTTTAATTGAATTAATTTATTTTCTATTTCTTAGTTCTGCTAACTACAAAAACGTGATTTTTTTTCTCATTATTTTTTAAAATTATTAATTTGTCATCGGTCCTCGACAAGTTTACAAAGTTTCAATGAAATCTGACCGTTTAAAGTGGGTCAAAATCGCGCTCAAAGGAGTCGGTTACATACAAACAAACAAACATACAAGTGAAGCTAATATAAAGCGTGTAATAAGGAAACGCATACCTGAGCAGTCTCAGGATTAATGGATTGAAGGGTAGAGACGTAAGTAAGTATTCATTTTAAAGAGTAGAGGTCCCAATCCACTGAATTTAGCTTTAGCTTTTAACAAAGGAAGAAAGATTTTGTCAGGAATCGTCTTAGAAGGGTGCATATTTTTATTCATAATCATAGTTTGAGTGCACTATAGAGCTTTATTCCAAAATTTCATTCAGATTTAATTGAAAAATAAATCAAAACAGCGAAATATTTGACAGTTATTTGTGACACTGCCTACTGAGAATTCAGGCTCTTTAAATTCCGGAATAGTCTTCTGCCAAGACAGTGTTGGTCTCTATATAATCTCTTTTCATAAATTAGTAGTGGGTCAAAATTATTAATTTAATTTATCTACCTGCAACCGACATTCGAAATGTGAATTAACATTATGTGTGAAGTGTTAATTCGAAGTATGAATTAACATTATGACACTTTATAGGGTGTATCAGAGCACTCAGCTCGCTTCTATGCTTGGAGTTTCTTTGAAGGATAAAATCAGAAACGAGTTATCCAGAAAAGAACTGGAGTTACCGACAAAGCTTGCAGAGTAAGCAAATTAAAGTGGCAGTGGGCTGGCCATGTCTGTCGAAAGACTGATAGCTGGTGGAGCAGAAGATTGAACCTGGAGACGAGAAGGCGTAACGGCAAGCGTTGTATAGGATGCCCCCCAGCTAGATGGACCGACGCCCTCAAAAAGGTGACAGGTTGGATGCGGAAAACGGAGTACAGAGAGTCCATCAGTGGACTACCAGAGAGGTGTGGTCAAATTTAAGTACATGGTACAGACCATTAGGTTGAACAACTTTCTCCATGAGAACAACAACGTAATGGCGAAGAAAAACAGCCCTCTCAAACATTTGTTTTAAGTAGGTATTGAAGTTTTGTATGGGACAGTTGATAAAGTTTCATGTACATATTTCTGGTACATATTATAAGATCATTAAGTTAAATAATAGCCATAACCTCTTGTTAGACAAACCAATAGCCTATTGCTAAATCAATTTGGACACTTCATTTACCAATTAAAGCCGGGATGCGTTTATGCACCGACAATAACGTCCCCAGACATACATTACATTCACCATACAATTAACTGATTGGCAATTTCGTCTGGTTAGAGCTACCGATTCAGTTAATTGTGCTAGGTCGTTCACAAAGACAATTAGTGAAGCACTGCCGGTAATTAGGCGAAAGTATACTAATTAATTGTTTTATTAAATTAGGCAGCTGGTATCGTGTAATTTTGAATTGTGAGAATAGTTTTGATTGCTTTTTTGTACCTTTAAGTGTGCGAGTGACTGCATGGGATCCCATTTGCACGATGTATTTTCAATTATTTTTTTCGTGGAATCATGTTTGATTTGCGCAACCATGTTTTTTTATGTGAAAAGTCTAACTAGGGTTTTTTTTTTAATTTTCATATGAATAACAATATCGCTGTATTTACCTATGAATAATTAAAGAGTCACCTTAAGAGAGTTATAATTATAAGCTTTTGGTAATATTCTTGATCTAGGACAGTTAGAATATTTTTTTATCGACTTGCAACCAAGCTATAAATATCTTTATCCACGTAAATAACACAAGCAGACTAAGCTACTAGATGTCTATTGACAAACCGAGTAGATATATAAACGAGCACAACTTGGCTTAACTTGGATCTATAAGCAAATTAAAATCGGTGGCTACATAAGTAAGAACCTATATTAGACCTTATACGGAGTACCTACATGTGTGAACAGGCCTGGGAAACGGGTAGGACAGGCTGGAAAGCTATTGCTTTCCAGCCTGTCCTACCCGTTTCCCAGGCGCGGCTGCGGCCGTCCAATGCGGTGTCGAGTTACCCGCCTGATCGACTGGTAAAAATGTAATGTAGAAAAGTAATTGGGATTATTTTGTGGAGACGGCAAGTGACTCACAGAGCTTTTACAAGTTATAATGAAGATAGTATAGGGTAAAAGCCGGATAGTTGCCAACTCTCAGTACAAAAAGCAAAATACTTTATTTGTAAAACTGGCCGACACATTGATGAAAAGTAAAAAAACATTATTTTTAATATTTCCAGAGTACGTTTCTCTTTCTATCTATCTTACATAGGAGATAGTTGCCGTATACATATAAATTACGTTTAGGATAGATTTCGCGACGAGAAACAGGACATCTATCCCGCAAAAGCTTTTATCGCATTTTGCCTACCCATGCAATCGCACAGAGGCATGCGACACGGTCAACTTAGTGATAGTTGGTGAGTCTTTCTATAGATTAATAAAATAGCAGGCGATTCATCCGCGAAACTAGAGTATTACAATCGGGGCCAATTATCCCCTGGGGCAACTATCCTGGTTTTACCCTAATTGTAAGTACTTGTACGGCAAACTAAAACGAAGTTAAGTTTACTAAAAGGACTAGTTTAGTACAAAAGCCACTGCTTCCTACATTAATTAATACGGATACCATCAGTGCTTTGCCTCTTCGTACAAGGCTCTTGTTTACCAGTAGATCCGGCCAATTTGGCTAAGCTTTTTATTTACCTACTTGATAATAAATTGTTTGTACAACGGGCGAAATTGTCGCTAAATGCGATCTTTTACAGGTAACCTTTAAGATGTACCCAAGACAGCCAAAAGTCGAAAGTGCAGGAAGTCTGTAGAGCACATGTAATATTAGCCTCTGTATATAATGCAACTGAATAATTACAGCCTTTCATCATAGTTTATAATATAATAATAATACAAGTTTATTTTAATAATGGTTTACACACACACATAAGTTCACATAACACATACAAATATCATAAAAGACATATTTTCTTTTTACAAGTGAATTAGACATCTGAAGCCAAACTAGGCAAAAGCATGTATTTCGGCTATCAACGAAAAAAAAATAGTAAGTGGAAATGTTAACAATTATATGTATATAAAAAAACTAAAAATTAAAAGTGATGATAAATAACACAATGAATAATACAAAAAAAATAATTTTTCATGTTTCTTTTAAAAACATATTTTAATAAGTATGAAAACACATAGACGACATGAAACAATAAAATGATATAAGTAATATTCTCTATATATAAGTAATAGTCATTAAAGGCAAAATAAAAATTAAGGAAGGAAGTAAAATTTAAATCAATGTTAAGTAAGTCAGTTAAATTTAAATCAGTTTAAGTATGTTTTTTGTTTTGTGTAATCAGTGTTCAAAAAATCTTGTTTTTCATCATCATTTTGCTTCGACACTCCATGTTGCACGATCAAGGTAGTCCCACAATGTAACCCTATAGCTGCAGCGTGCCCACGGTGGCGATCTCCACGGTGTTCACTGATCAACGTCATTGGCTCTGGAATTCAGTGACGTAACTAATCATAGTGATGATATGACTAACGATCGGTTTTTTAGGGTTGAATACGTGAGTCACTGGATTTATTAGGGTATCTCATTTTTCAAATTAGAATGAATGATTTGAAATTGACTTACTGATGTGTCTGTATCGGTAAAAGAATTACACAAGTTTATATGTTTATGAATCATTTATGCAAATCAATATGTGATTCACCAACACAAGGACAGCGTCACTCTTTCAAATGGTAAATTTTAGCAATTCAACAAATGAAAATAAAACATATATAAGCAATTTCTACAACAACCAGCGTTCTTGAAGTTTATTTTTGTACCGAAAGAAGACACCACTCATTTCAATCACGAAATAAAGTTTTTATGATTCAGAAAACAAATCAAACTGAAATAGCATAATCAAATTAAAGACGTTATACACTGGCCACTTTATTTATAAACTTTGCTTATAGTTAAAAGACGTTTAGATGACGAAAATGTATGGTAAATCAGTTGCTAATTATAACTTAAAAAGCAACATTTATAAATAAGCCCCAATATACACAACAGAGCCTTCCGCCTGGGAACGTGTTACCGTGGCCGACTTGGAAATTTCTAAATAGACTCCGAATCCAAGTCGGCCGGAGCAAAGACAATTTCCACAGATAGGGGTTCACCGACAGCTCAGATCTCAAGTGCGTATACCGCGTATGCGGCATCTCCCCACAGACAATGCCTCACCTACCATCCTGCTCTGCATGCCACTTGTGCATTTGACGATCTAATGACTCTTGCATTAGTGAGCGGAGTTTGCGCAGCTGAATTTTGGGCTCCAAGATCTTTATCTGGGATTTTTTTTTGCCATCGATACTCTAAGAAGAAGAATATATACCAAACTAGCTGTGCCCGCGACTTCATCCGCGTGTAATTTAACAAAAAAGTTGTAGTTGTTGTTGTAATTTCAAAAATAAAAGTAGCATAAGTTACTCCATATTACATCCGCTATCTGCCAGTAAAAGTCCCGTCGAAATCGGTCCAGCCATTTCAGAGATTAGCCGGAACAAACAGTCAGACAGCAAACAATTGTAAAAAAAAATGTTTTGGTATATGTACCGTGTATACATCTATATGCATTTACTAAAAAGCGGTTATTTTAATATTACAAAAAGACACTCCAATTTTATTTATCTGTATAGAATAGATTTATAGATGTATAATACCGACTATAGATACCGAACTAAACACGTTATTATTAGACAGACTTATAACATCAACATTTCAAGATGGTTACCCATTCTGCCGTTCATAATGACTGATCCCCTTCAATAAACACAATCAATTTAATTGAGTATTCAAGCATCTTGTTTATAGGATGATCGGTAAACTAACAGCTCCATATTATTGTGTATTTGAACATTGAATTATAATTAATTACCTCGTATCATGATTAGTGCCTACATTAAATTAACATGCATTTAATTAGGATATCAAAAACAGTGGTCCTGTTGTTGATTGTCTATATCAGTACGGAGAGGGTTAAATCCAATATTTATCATCATCATCATCATCATTAGCCTACAGCAATCCACTGCTGGACAAAACCCTTTCCAATTGCACGGCATTTAGCTCGACTCTCAGCAACTCTCCTCCAGCTGCTACCAGCTATCCTGTGAAGAGCATCGCTCCGCCTAGCCTGAGGGCGTCCAACCTTACGTTTGCCAATTCATGGTCTCCACTCAAGAACACGTCTACCCGAACGGTCATCGGTTCTACGGCTAATAAGACCGGCCCATCGTCACTTCAGCTTACTTATTCTGTAAGCGATGTCGACAACTTTGGTTCTCAGCCGGATCACCTCATTCCGAATTCTATCCCATATTTATAAATTGATTAAAATATTTTTCCGAATGCTTTACTTCTTCACTAGATCTACTGTTTTAGGTATTTTCCTATACACTTATTTTCCTGTACAGATCAGAATATTTTTCTGAGTATTTGATAGTGCTTCTGAGAATCGGTGGACTGTTACAAAAGTTAAGAGGGGACGGGGCCTGCGAAGAATTTGAAAAATAGGTATTTGAAGAAACTATTGCCGTCGCGCTGTTGCCGTAGTGAGTGATAGGGACAGCTGCAGCTCAGACCGAAATTATCACAAATTTTTTGACGAGATTGACGTTTCGTATTCCTCTTTTTTCTCCTCGAAAACTGAGCTGATTCAATGATTTTTTACATTAACATTTTAAGAAAGAGTCTATTCAGGTTCCTATCATTTATTTTCTTATGTTAAAAACTTTTCTAATTTGTCTGGTAGTCCTCTAATCACGGCGGTAAAAATAGGTAATTTTTTGTTATTTTTAGAAGTTCATTAATTTTCTTTACTAATTAGTTGCTAAAAAAAGAAAATGACAGGGACGTGTATACAGCAGACCTTGATTTTATGAAAAAAATAATATTGCTCTAGAGGCATTATTCACGAAGAAAAAAGGGTAATACATTTGTATGGAGAATCGCGCGCCCTGTTCCCTCTTAAAAGCTTCGGTTTTAGATTAAAAATTGCAATCCTCATTGCAAACCTCACCTACCTACATAGACGCAAAGCTCTTCTATAAAAACAGAAACTATTCATAAAATGTATTTATACAAAATCTTTGTGTAGGTAAACTTACTTTGTGCGAGACTTCTTTAATTTATATCAGCCTCATATCAATAGAAACTTATCTCTGAAATATTGCTAAGATAAGATTATATCATTCTATTTTTTCAGGAACTTGTCATACTTCAGTACCGACCTTAAACTCACATTATCTTGGGCTATTATTATGAACGTTTTTTTTTAAATATTTAAGCTTTCTTCTATTCTTCTCTGTGTACTACGCTAGGCGATGGGTGAGCTCTGAGTTTTATTGATGTATAAATCAATAAAACTCAGAGATCCTGAACAATATCATTATGATTGACAACATTGTAGGTAGATCAATCGCAAAAGATTGACATATTTGTGTTTTGTGGATCACAAAAAATATGTTAATATGTAAATAATTTAGTAGATATTTTTTTTCTGTTAAAATTTAAGTTATGAAGGCACTGCTATCAAATAATTTGTATGTACCGAACCAAAACGAAAAATGATTCCGAAGTCAACCAAGCAGACAAGTTTATTCAAAAGTATATGAATTTAAAAGTTCAAGGGAAGACATAATAAAATGACTGAACATGGTAACTACAGCCCAAAAACTGAACAAAGAAACTGACGTCATTTAGCAAGAGATTGTCATTTACTGGTTTATCCTATGTCAATGGTGACAGAGCTTAGTTTTGCCATACTTAAATCCACCAGTCTTTTAGTTGTTACCATGATCACGATAGCTTAGTCTCGCAGGTTTGATGGCATTTTATTGCAAGTAGCAGACAGTAGGACCCATACACTTATTCCTATGCCACGTTTCCTGAACCCTCATCTTTGATGGTCCATTAATTCACACCGACGTTAATTTGCCGTGTTATAGCAATTTGCTACAACTGTCAAAGAATAACAGTTGTGATTTGAATATACTGACAGTTGAAGTTCGAACCCAAGCAGGCACTTTATTTTGTGTATATGTTACCAGCCAAACCCGATTTCAGGCCAAACTAGTTTGTCCTAGGCCAAACTGGTTTCTAGCTTAATTAGCAGCCTTTGGAAGTAACGCTCGCCGGCCGCTGCCGCGGCGCCGCTCGCTTCGCTCGCTCGGCTCGCGCGCTTTTGGTCACAGTTCTAACCTAACCTAACCCATTTAATCGGCGTGCCCCGGCTTAATAAACCAGTTTGGCCTAGGACAAACTAGTTTGGCCTGAAATCGGGTTTGGCCGGTAACATATATAATTTCATCACCACTGCTCTCAAAACGGTGAAGGACACGTCGTGAAGATAACGATACAAGATTTGGTCCTAGAACCAAAAAATCGAAGGCAGACATCCGCCAACCTGCATTAGGTCCCCGTGATGAAATTCTCCCCAGCAGTGGGATTATTATAGGCTGATTATGCAATCAATTTCATCATCATAATTTCAGCCGAAAGACGTCCATTACTGGACATAGGTCTCCCCCAGGCACTTCCACTTCGAGCGGTCTTGTGCTTCCCACATCCCGCGGATTCCCGCGGCCTTCATAAGGTCATCGGTCCACCTTGTGGGAGGCCTTCCCACTCTACATCTTCCGGTACGCGGTCGCCACTCCAGAACCTTTCGGCCCCATCGGCCATCTGTTCTGCAAGCAATGTGCCCTGCCCACTGCCACTTAAGTTTGGCGATTCTTCGGGCTATGTCGGTTGCCTTGGTTCTCCTGCGTATCTCTTCATTTCTGACTCGATCGCGTAGGGAAACTCCGAGCATAGCTCTCTCCATTGGATGACTTTAAGCCTTCTGATAAGGCCCATTGTGAGCGACCACGTTTCTATACCATTTATGTCATCACTGGCAAAGACACTGGTCGAAGACTGGCAATCAATTTGCTGTTACAATTAATAACCCTGACTTTACACATTATGGTATTTAGTTAGTAGATTTTATCGCTAAACTTAAATTAAAGCGTAAATAACCTAATGTCAAATACGTTTCAAGTCTTCTCACCCGGGATAATACGCCTTAATATGCCTTTGTTTGAACGCGTATCCCGCTCCATAGTTCACAAATTACATTAAATTGTTAATACCAGCTAATATCATCTAACGACGCGCAACGTTTAAGCACATTAGAGAGTCGATCCAATTATTAGTAACACGTTTAAGTTATTATACGTTATTGTTATACCTATACTTACGTCTACCGGTTTTAGTCGACGCCCAAGTTCCCAAGAACGTAATAAAATCGCGACGGGATTTTATTATACACTGAATTTTCAACTCTCTGTATTTAACCGAGCATTGAGAATCAAACAGAGTGCAACGCAAGTAAGTCTCATCGCGTCGAAAAAACACAGTGTTCGATTTTTAACTCGGCGATAAGCAGTGCTTTGCAGAACCACTGCGCGAAGAACTCTCGCCGCGATTTTATTACGTTCATGGGACCTTGGGCTTACAGCAACGCAAAATCAATAAGGTATGATAAAAATCTACCATCAAAAGCGGCTTGCTAAAGAAAAATACCCTTACAGCAAATCTCGTAAAAAAGTTGTTACGCCTCTTAGCTGGAATGAAAACCTACTGGGTTATATGCGAAATCTCGTGTGTATTCCACTAGAGTACCTCCGAGACGCTTACGTCATTACTTTTCGAGTAGAACAAACTCTAGTGAAGAAAGTAAATTCAAAATTAAATTTAACTTAAACAACTCATATGTTACTTAATGTGGAGCAACTTTTCTCTGAAAGTACATCAGAAATAACGAAGTTCGCGGTCCTTTTACAATATTAGCTCTACCAACAATTTAGTATAATGATGTTGGCTGGGATTCCATGAAAACAAAAACACAAGTAGGCATTACGCGCGTACTTCATTACAAAAGGCTTACTTACCTGATTCAAAAATCTGGAGCGCGGAAAGAATTTACATTTTTAACTTTCTGGAAAAATAATGCTATAAAAAGTATGAACCTAGATGAAAGAAGCACTTTTTAGGGTTCCGTACACATACATATCATTTCAGCCGAAAGACGCCCACTGTTGGACATAGGCCTCTCCCAATTTGGGGGGGTTTGCCATAATCGCCACGCTTGGCAGGCGGGTTGGCGATCGCAGTATGGTGGTAAAATGTATAGAGAACGCTGCTGCCCATTTTCTAGTAAGTCCCTTAGTCGCCTCCTTCGACACCCACGGGAAGAGATGGGATGGTGCTATTCTTTACGTCCGGCACCACATACTGATTATGGTGCCAACGAAACCCTATTACTAAGCCTCCGCTCTCTGTCCGTCTGTTTATCAGTGGGTTGTATATTATAAACTAGAGATGAGCCGACTATGACTTTGGCCGACTAGCAGACTAGGTGACTAGTCGGCTGCAAAATGGCCGACTAGTCGGCCAAGCGGATCATGGCTTTGGGTTAAGTTCGGGTGACATCGGTAATGTTCGTGACTACGCTTTCGGCACCCGGCGACCAGGCGGAATTGTCGGGACATGTTTTTATTTGCTTTTCATTTATTCTATCATTGTTAACGTGCGAGCCGTCATTTCTTCCTATCCTAGTCTAGATTATACTGAAAGTAAAGTGTAAAACTGATTCTATAATAAACATAACAACAGTAAATATTACAATTTCATTCAATCACCGTCTTTAAATTTTTTAAGCATATTAATACGAGTAAAAAATTGGGCCGACTAGTCGCCGACTAATCTCCGACTACAAATATAGCCAACTAGTCGGTACATCACTATTATAAACCGTAATCGGTATACAGTTGAAATGTTCATAGTAGGTACGAATTTCTTTTGCTGCTAAAATAACAAATAATAAACATTAAATAGAGTTAAAAAATAAAGGGTCTGTGTCTAAAAAAATGTGTTAAATACTGTGCGGAGGTACGGGATCCTTCGTGTGCGAGTCGGACTCGCACTTGGCTATTTTTTATATCCATACTTCCCTACTACCTTTCGAGTATCAACATGGTATTATGAAAAAATCTTCCTTTTCGCTCCTTGAAATAATATAATAATAACGTCACAAGTTCACAACAGACAGAATTTGATGCGCACTTGAACGTGCAAAACAGTGCTCTTCATGAAACCATAAACTGCACTGCAGTGTACTGCACGGTGATTCAGTAATGTATATTAAATTACAGGTAATAAAAAACTTTACAATGGGTGGTAAAAAAGGTACACACTGGCGGTAAACTGGCGAGCCTGTGAAGGATGCACGCTTCCCTGCACCGGCATGTGATTTTATGCGACATTAAATTAAGGAAGAGGATTTATGCAACACCTTAGTCGGTGTGACCAACGGCTTGAACGGTTCTGAAGAGGTTGGCTATTACTGCATGATATTACAACATTGTAACGATATTACCCACATTTCTTCAATTATTGTTATTCCGACAAGGAAGGAGGTAAGGCACCTATTCCATCGCTGACGAGGAAGTGACTAGCTATCAACGATCTTCTCTCTCAGGGAACGTACAGACGCCAGCACATCAAGCTAATTGAACATGAACCTTAATCTTTTGTAATAAAGTTGAAAAACTTTTACAGAAATTTGACAGTTAAAATAAATATCCAATGTCACAGACTTCCGAAATTAAAGTTATTTTTCACTTTGTAGTGATGATTTTTTTTTTGGATTTTTTTTTTATTTTTCCCTTTTTAGTTTCAGTACCTACCCCACACCAATTCGAAATTTTATCATCCTTGGGGTCAAAACAATGCATGTTTATGCGACAGCAGTAATCGCGGTTGATTTGTTGTCATTTTTTGAAGAGTTTCGTTGTCTGTTTCCGAAACGCAGCATCAGATCTATATGAAATTTAAATGGGACCATTTAGGAATAAACCCCTTTTAAAATCCTTTTGAAAAAAAATGCAAATCTGTTTATATTATGCCCGAAGATACATAAAAAAAATGAAACCTCCTATAAATTGCTCCCTAAATAAATTGATAACCTCCTTCTTTTTGAAGTCGGTTAAAAATAGTTGGCATTTATGCACACCTTGATACTTGTTACTCATTTTTGCTGACTTTATGTAAATACTTGAAGACAGTTCTTGACTCGTTGAGAACAGCACGCAGACTGGGCCCGAACATCTCGTAAAACGCCTTTTACTAAACGCTCATTTACTGAGCGTCCCGCCCCGTCAGGTGGCAGACACGACGTCATGAAGCCTTTTCTAATTAAATAAAACGCGTCGATAACAATTTGTTGCGTATGTAAGCATGATGTTATATATGAGATGGTTCCTTTATGGTATCCCACGTTCATTTCCATTACAAAGTATGGCAAAGTTATATTAATTGATGCGTAAATTAAACGGAATATTGGGCAGTTTTTCGCTATCAAATTGCCATATTACGAAAGTACGACGGTATAATATTTCCATGAAATTATACAAAACGCAGAAAAATATTGCCCGTATAATCCCTAAGTACGACGATGTAAAAGTAAAAAAATATCTTCAAAGGAACACTCGTGTAAGCTTATCGACTTCTCCACTTCACTGATTCCTCGAGTAACCTAATTTCTTTATGTATAAAAGTCATAGTAACACGTACATAAGAAAACTCACGATATACGCCTACTACATAATTATAAAGGAAAAATATTTCTCGGCGTTCGTTTTCATTGCTTCTTGAAAGCCATTTTTGTGGACAAAATATTTCGTATTCACTATACCTACACGAATTTGGTCATAATAAAGTAGTCATGTTTATTGAAGTCTCGGGTTATAAATCAAAAATATTAAAATGGTTTTTTTTTTACCAGCTCTTACTGTCTCACTACTGTGCAAAGGCCTCCCCCAAATTCTTTCAGTTACTCTTCTCTTTTCTTTTTTAAAAGCTTATTCCATACTAGCTTTTCCCGCGGCCTCGCCCGTGTGGAGGTTGAAAATTATCCCACAGGAACGTACTACCGGGATGAATACTATCCTATGTGTTAAACCAGGTTATAAACTATCTGTGTGCCAAATTTCATCCAAAACCGTTCAGCCGTTTTTGAGTGATTGAGTAACAAACATCCAAACATCTTCACAAGCTTTCACATTTATAATATTAGTAGGATTATTATTTTTTCTTCTCGTTGTATATGTTACCGGCCAAACCCGATTTCAGGCCAAACCCGATTTCAGGCCAAACTAGTTTGTCCTAGGCCAAACTGGTTTATTAAGCCGGGGCACGCCGATTAAATGGGTTAGGTTAGGTTAGGTTAGAACTGTGACCAAAAGCGCGCGAGCCGAGCGAGCGTTACTTCCAAAGGCTGTTAACGATATAGCTAATTAAGCTAGTTGGCTGCGACATATCACGCGTAGGATAAGTCTGTTTGGCCTAGGACAAACTAGTTTGGCCTGAAATTGGGTTTGGCCGGTAACATATACACGGCTACACATCAAGTTATACATTTCCAGTATGAGTTGATCTTGCATTGTAAAGGATTTTAGTACAGTGCAAGATCAGCGTAAAATGGAAATGTATAGCTTGATGTGTAGCCGTGCGTACCTACTGTTGACTCCGAATTGTTAAAAAAAAAATCCGAACAAATTGAAACTTTAGATATTTTGAAACTATCGAATTGCCACTTAGATAAATAAAGGCATTGACGTTTTATGAACGTGCATATGACAATCAATGTTGGTATGATAAAGTAGTTACGAGGTTGAGTATAAAAATTTACAAATATGCATTTTTTCTTAGAGAATTTTACAAAAGCACTGTCTTTAAGAAAATAGCTCGGCATTGACACGAATAAAAAATTTAAGATTGATTTTTCAAAAGCTAGGTAGATGTTGAAGTAGATCAATTTACTGTTAGAACAGCTGCTTGCTAGTGAGATATTATTGAAATATATTTGATGAAGACTGCAAACAAAACGAATAAATTTCGTATTTTTTGTCCAACTTTTTAGAGATTAATCATCTCCAGGTGCATAATTTCCATAAACCCACCATTTCTTAAATTTTCTGCGATAAAAGTAGGCTTTAAAACAGCAATTAAAAACTTTCTGAAACTCGTATTCATGCCAAAGATCAAACTCTTTTCATTACTTAAGTTTCCAAATTAGATCAAATTATACACCTAAAGTGGAATTCTTCAACTGTTCTTGACTGCGCACCAGCAATAAATTCAATGAGAACAAATAACTTAAGTAACAAAATTAGCCCTAGCTTAATTGTGGAAAAGGGAATAGAGTTTGAAACTAAGAAAAGACGAGCAAAACGTTTTTTTTAAATGAAGATGAGGATGGTCACAATATAAGGTGGGCTGGTGTAGCTGGTGCTGCTTGCAAAAGACATTTTTAACAATTATAACAATATTTTGTAAAGAAATACCTTGGTTGGTGGGTACTTATCGTTAAATGTAAGCCTGTAACTAAAACCGCCAATATTTTATAAACACACATACATGAACTCACACCATCTTCCCAGGCAGAAACTACAGAATGCCACCTGATAAGATTTTTTCTTTTTTTTTGGGTGGGAAATCATCAATTAACTTCTCCCGCTCTGGGTGGAGCAGGAGGGCGTGTCAGAATTTTACTGACTAAAACCCACCCGTGTTCCTTCAGTTGCCTATGTGCCAGGGGCCGCGGTATCTCTTTCGAACAACCCGCACCCCTGGCAAGCATTGACCCTTGCGGACCCCACCAGTTCGTGCTGACAGCTCTTTGAGGCGCGCGTGGAACACAACGCACCGTCGACCCGGGCTTGGTCCTCACCGGACAGTGAGCTACCCATTACTCGCCGTCCGCAAGCCCGCGCCTACGGTGGCCGAGAATCAGCCTGGGATACCCGACGCCCAGGGCGTCTCCCGCAGTGCGAGTACTACGCACCTGACCTTTCTGGAGAGCATCACCAATAAGGTCAGTATAATATTATGTCCTCTTAGGGCGTCCACTCCCGGTGTTTTCAGACACATCTGCCTTGTAAATCCCTTTTTAACCGACTTCAAAAAAGGAGGAGGTCCTCAATTCAACTGTTTTTTTTAAATGTTTGTTGGCTCATAACTTTCGACTGGGTGAACCGATTTTGATAATTCTTTTTTTTTTTGAAAGCTGGCATTTCCCGTGTGGTCGTATTTGGTTGGACTGGTGACATGAAAACTAAATAAAATACATATTCAAAGTCACCGACTTCTGAAATTAAAGTTATTTTTCACTTTGTAGTGTTTGTTTGGAAGTCGGTTGTTTTTTTTTTAAGTTTTTGTTGGTCGCATTTCGTTCATCCTCTCAAAATTTAAATAAACAGTTACGAGAAATTATTGTTCAATATTGTTCATAATTTTACCGCCAAAACCTATTATATCTGGCATATGGATTGATGATTGCAAGTATGTTGAGCTAATTAAGAGTGCTCCTATTCCTTTTGGTAACACCAAGTGGCACGTTATCATTAGGATTAATAAAACCTAATTAATATTAAAAATGCGAAAGTAAGTTTGTTTGTTACGCTTTCACGCTAAAATGGCTGAACGGATATGGATGACACTTGGCGAACAGATAGACCATGAGTTAGGCTATAACAAAGCCTACTTTTCATCCTGTATCGCAGACGAAGTCGCGTGTCATAGCTAGTTCTTTGTAATTTTATCGCCGAAATCTACTACGTCCGGCATATTATGGATTGATTGCAAGTATGTTGAGCTAACTAAGGGTGCTACTCATCCTTTTGATAGCACTTACTATGTCTTGTAAATCATACATTAGCAATGAGAATTTAGTAAGTTTTTATATAGAATCGCGAAACTAATTTAGCGCAAGTATTTCAATGTCGTATGCAATCCCCTTGTCGCTGACAATTTCACTGCGAGGAAATGAACAGAACAAAATAAAAAGGCAAGTCTTTACCCATTCGAGAATTTTATATATTATAAGAATGTTATTTCGAGTTATATTATATTTTTCTCCGTGGAACAGTTATTACTTCGCGTAGGTTCATAGATATTACTCTGCGCGTTATACGTTACGAGAATACTAATTTCGAATTACTTACACACTTTTACATGAGTACTATTTATATACATCTGCGTCATTGTACGGCAAAGGGTAGGCAGTGTGTAACAGTGGATCTCATTACTATTACACCTAGTGCAGAATCCTTCTTCACTCATATCTGTGATGATGTTAAAAAGGTAACTCTCCAGCAAGGTTGACATCAGGACAAAATTTTGGAGGCTCGGCTACTGCAACCTATCTTCTGTTTCATTATGATCAATGTAATGTTCTATTTGAAGAGCCATTATTGTAAGCAGTGATTTCCTAATATTGTTCAAAGAATGTATATGAGTTGGGTCACGATAAAATCGCCTCCACGTGTTGCAATACTGGGCCCGGGCAGAGACTGGAAATTGGTTTTTTTAACATGGCATGAGCTAAAATTGGGACTTTTACCTAGTTAAAAACAGCTGCACGGTTAGATCAATCAGGTTATGCACGCTTTCTGCTGTTGGTCCGTGGATGGGTGACCATCTTTACATGTCAACCCCCGTGCCTCAGAAAGCACCTTAAGACGTAGGTCTCGGCTGTAGTTCGTGGATCTTTTCGTGGTTCGTAGTTGCGGAGGTCAGGTTCGCAGTCACTCCATGTAAAATACTAGTATTCAGCTGCATCCAGTTATGCTGGAAGCCGAATCCAATATGGTTGAGAAACACGCAAGGCAGATGATGATGAGCAGCCATAGCAGTGAAAGTAAAAGGGTCCCCTTTGGATACGGAACTCTAAAACCAGTTGTGACTTAGATATAGTTATTACGTAATCACACTTTAAATGAATCAATTTTTATACCAAAACAGCTAACAGTTACTACTTGTATATTCCCACAGCTATTGTGGCTGCGCCTTAACAAGGAGCGTACACTAGTGATGGTCGTTAGTGAATATCAAATGAATATCGGTAAGGTAACATGAGGATTGTGACGAAGCGGTTAGCCGGAGACACCGACAGGTGACCAATCATAAACACCTGCAAGGCAATACATCCTATCTGAAATCTTGGAACGTGCAAGAAGTTGTCACAAGCGGTTGTTAATTTAATTATCTTCCCAGGAGCAGTAATTTTCTTATGAATTTAAGTGAATTCCGATTTTCTTGTAAGGGTTTTCCCGTTTACTGTCCCGTTAGCTTCAGAAGTCAAGCATATTAATATCTTTACTATTAAAGTGTCATTACGTTAAGTGTAGAACCAACTGCATGTCTAGTTTCCTAGACTCAGACTGTACCTATCTTATTAAAAGGCGGTACTAAAGGTATAGCGAGATATCTCTAGGATGGAGTGTAAAAGCCCTTATTAACTCGTCAAGGTTGTTTTATAAATAACCTTGATACTTAGTTGATTGATGTCAGTAATACATCGATTTACTTCATTTTTCCTCTTAACGATAACTTCTTACAATTGCCCACCGTGCCAGGTGATGCTTCAATAAGCGAAACTTAATCACGATGATAAAAACCAAATGACACGCTTTACTAGTGTTGCGAACAATAGCTATTAACATTTTATCGATACATTACACGGCTTTGTTTAGCATACGGTAATATATTGCAATGCCTATCAAATTAAATGTTAATTATGCGTCTATTCAATTTGAAATATGAATCATGTTTACATAATCCAGCTAATGCTTCATTGTTTGAACAGAACAGATTGTTCAGGTTTCGGTTTTCACGTTTACGTTTTATGATAACGGAAAATTATATTAGCTTGCTTATTATAATAAACTAATAATACACGTTTATAACGCGCTTAAATTTGACCGTATCACAATTTAATCCTGTATGTCTTTTATTGGGTTGACACACCTCAGCAATCGCACTAAATACATAGTTTCACAGCTAGTAACGTCACAATACTCACGATCGCTCATAAACTCACGTCGCCCATAAAAATACATACACGTTGCGGCAAATCGTTTAAATTGTATCGATACGGCTCACATACGTGTTGGCAACACTATATAATCCGCCCGCGGCCTGTACTCGAGCAAATTATACACTGCATCGCTCACTCTTACAGTTTGCACCTCTCGGTCGTTTCGCAAATTTATATGAATCATTATTGGGTTGAATTATAGCGTGGCGTCGTGCCGAGCGACCGCCGCTCATGGACGTGAGAAGACGTTATTCCTGGAGATGCGTGATTACTGAATTGTTACTATTAGCCTTTCAACCTGGTGTAGAGTTGTGTGTATGGCTCCCAATTTACACTTTTGACGTGAAAGGATAATTATGTTTTGAGTGTTTGCATTCTGTACTTGAAGGTGCGTGTGCTTCTTTTAAAACAAAGCGGCTCGAGGTCGCTTTGCTGATATGGACGTTCAAGGTATTTAATACTACTTCACGCACAGAAATGTACAGAGGGATCTTAATGCCATAGACATTTTCTACCAGTCGACCTTTGGGCGAAACAGAGACAAACAGTGGTAGTTGCAATTACGTAAGTCGACGATACTTAATATTTATTTAAATATAAATATTATACATGTAGATTCGGAGTTGAGCCGTTGAAGCGAGCGGTCGCCTTCTTTGAGCTCGCAGCCTCGCACCAGATGTTGACTGGGGCCTCGAATTTGAAATCAAACCGCGTGTGTTTTGTGTTTTGCCACAGTGTATTTTGTAAAATTGGTGAAAGTGTAACATAACTAACGCAAGACCTCAAATACCCCGATTAGAGCATTAAGCTATAAGCATAATACAATGAATAAAAAATTATGTTAAAACCAACAGTGTTATAGAAAATCGTGTGGACATTTGCATTAACTTATGCAGTTAAAATTGAGTCTCATCCCCTTGGAATAAGATCCAATTCTCTTCGACTCAATTAGAGGCCTTGTATAGTTTTGATTACACTTTAACCACAAACAAGTAAGCAAAAGTGATATTGAAGTGCGCTTCAGCCTGCAGGGGAGACGGGCTGCTGGAGGACGACGGACCCCAGAGGCAGACTTGGTGAGATCGCTCCTATTATTACAGGGATTCGTTTGCTATAGGTACTGCATGCGGCGGGCCTTTATTCGCCGCGCGTGATCTCTGAAAATCAAATCACCTCCTTTGTGGACCAGTGTGCTTACACCCACTGTAATAGAGGAAAGAACTTGATACACGCCAATATTCTAGCACAAAATACGGTACCGTCCAAGACACCGTACTTAAGGATCTTACTATTGTAACAGTGTAACGAATTCCACAGTGGATTGCAAGGGGCCACGGTCAAAAAAATATTCAATCGGAAACAGATGGCCTAAATAGGTACCCCGAACTATTCCGTTGGCTTTGCACATTTTTGCTTTACAGATAAACAAAGAATTAAAACTAACAAAAAAAAAAGGTCAGCCCATAAAACAAACTTTAAGGTTAGCAAGTTTCAGCCCCTACATACATGTGTTTCTGACTACCCCTACAAACAAAAGCGCTTACAATGGATACAATTGTGCCCATTTTAAAAGATGGAAATTGTTTGTTTAGGGCACTAGCCCACCAAATAAACATTTTAATGGGCTTAACATTTGATCACAGAAATGTCCGTCAAGACCTAGCCACCTATGTTTTGGAACATCAACAACACTTCTAAATAATATACAGGAATTTCTCCCCAACAGCATTCTCTCCCAGGAACAAAGGATAACAAATTATATAACCGCGCAATTTAACGAAACATTCTGGAGTGGCGAAGATATAATTATCGCCGCGTCTGAATTCTACCTCGTAAACGTGCATGTACACATAATCAACGGAAATACACAGGTGTATTACCCACGGGCGATCCAGTACCCGGCAACATACGAGTACACATCCTCTATCAGAATCACCACTATGATAGCTGGGTCCGGAATAGTGAAAAACAATACAGCAACAACCCGAAACTCCTAATGCAAATACCAACATTAAAACACCACATCATATCAAACCAAGAAGTAACCGGTGCAACACACGCCAAGAACAGGAAAAACCCACGAAACCCCAGCCTCAAACGAACAGCCCCCAACAGGTAAACCCGTTATCGCCGTGTGAACAACGACAGGCAACACTATTTACACCGTTATCTGACGTAATTGCGGACGACACCGGATACACAATACTAAGACACCGGACCTCTATCGTAATTAAGTAGACCTGCCCAGACTTGTGCATTGCAACCTGGAACGTCCGCGACGCCTCAAAACCCGGAAAAAATCGAATAGACGCTGAACTTTCACGCAGAGGCATTCATATAGCCAGCCTACAGGAAACGGATGAATTCAGGAGCATACAGCTCCACACGCTACAAATGGCACGCGACCGGCGAAATGGGAAGAAAACTAAAAAAAATCCGAGGGCTTTCTGATACCAACGGTTAATATAATAAAACCGATAATCGAACCACACTGCGAAGGATCAACGGTGGACGAAATAACAGGAATCATCAATAAAATGCGAAACGGGACAGCCCCTGGAACGGACCAAATGGTAATCGAACTGTACAAAGTGATGCCCCAAATACTATAGGAAGCTGTTACTAAACACATGAATAACGCCTGGACACAGAACACTTTACCCGACATGTGGCTTGAGACCGTACAAGTCCCAATCCCAAAAAAAAAAAAATCCTAAAGACGCGGACGATTTCCGCCGCATATAAACCATTTGTAACACGGGTTACAGAATTTACGACTCATACTTACAAAAAAAAAAGTAAACGATACAATAACGGAGCTGGGAAATTACCAACCAGCGTTCTTAAACAATAGATCAACAGATGACCACATTTTTACGCTCAAAAGGGTTCTAGACGAAGGATGGCGTGCAGGTAAACGAATTTACGTACTCGCCCTCGACATAGAAAAAACCTTGACAACGTTGACTTCAACGCATTAAGAGATATATTACTGGAACGAACCAACAAATCGATGACCAACAGGATAATCAGGGCATGCTGGAATGAAAGAACATGTATCAAATGGTGTGGTCAGCAAAGCAGTTGGATTGTCAAAGGAAAAGGAGTTAAGCAAGGGTGCCCCCTGTCCCCTCGCCTTTTTACATTGGTCATTGACGAAGTCCTTAGAATGCTAGAAGACACTATCATTTAATCAAACTAGATCAGCACCCTAATTGCGTAACTCACGATTAGTCATTATTTGTTTCGTTTTGCAACAGATGGCTAAACCATTGCTTCATTTGTTCGAAAAATGTGTCTGCTCAACAACGTAAATAATGCAATGAATATTGTTGAACTGTCAAAATGAAACCGATTATGATTGATCGCGTGATGCGCAATTAGGGTGCTGGACCGCGAAATTTCACTTTCCATGGTATTATCATTTGCGGACGACCTTATCCTTAATACAGATAATCTAGAAGGTCTAGAGCGTATCTTATACTACATTAAAGCCTTACTAAATAGCGTAGGCCTCCAAATAAACGAAACAAAAACAAAAATTCTAATTAGGGACCCCATAACATCACAGCAAACGACCAACGTGACCCTCAACGGAGTAAGTATACCAACAGTGGACGTAATCAAATACCTAGGCGCATACATAACATCCGCATTAAGCAGGAAAAGCACAATTAGAAAATGATGCCAACAGGCCACGAGAAACGCCAAATCATTACTACCATTCATACTAAACTCAAAGATGGACTGGAAGTTAGCTAGACTTATGTACCGAATGGTTATCGTACCTTGTATGATATAAGGCTTAAAACTATCGACCCTCACCAAGGCGAACAGATCAAGACTCCGAAAATATGAACGACTTATCATGAGAGACTTGATTAACCATGCCAGGAATAAACCAAGAACTAAGAAGATGCACCAAATCTTAGACGGAAAACCGTAACAAAACGCATCAAGAACCACAGGATGTGCTACTTGGCACACGTCTTCAGACGGGATAAACCACACCTATTGCATGCAGCAATGCAGTATAAGGCTAAATCTAAGGAGGTCGGACGACCTATTTACACATGGAACGACAACCTAAAACAGGACATGAAATACTTCAACATGGGAATCACGTATTGGAAGGACATGGCTGGAGACAGAAACAAGATCAAGAAAGCGGCTAACGATATCTACAAAAAAACAGAAGCTGATAGCAGTGAGAATTCAGAAGACGAATATGAAAACAACAACACAGAACATAGTGAAGCAACTGCATAGAAAAGAGCTAAGAAAACAGTTAAACCTGCACAAGAAGCTCGACCTGAATCAACATGCCGGCGACGTCGTGAAAAGATGCCCTCCTATAAAAAATACCACCCGTCTCTCCACTAGTCCAATGCTTACTCAAGGATGCATATCCGGTAGGCTCGCAATCCTTTCCTATCCTAAGGGCCTGTCTACCTGACCATTACCGCGCCCCCCGGTCTACTTCTTGATATGCAATGGCCTCTGTAACACCATGAAGCATGAGGCTACAGGGGCTAGTGCGAATCTTGGGGTTCATTCGATTAATCGAGTCTGGTCAAACCACGCTGGGATCGGTGCATTACATTACATTACATTACATTACATTACAAATATAAATATTATACATGTAAACACCGACTATATATATGATAGATATACTTATTTAAATATAAGCACAAATAAACATACATAAATATAATACAACAAATAAGACAAACACTGGTAAAACATTATCGTTGTGAAGATTGTTTATTTTATTTATCTATTTATTTAAAAAATATGCAAATTCAAAAAAATACTCTACAATGACTAACTTAATGACTGAGGCATTTCTGTCAGTTAACCTAAGGGTGATTTTTTTTTTTTTTTTTTTGAGGGTGGGAAATCATCAAATAACTTCTCCTGCTCTGGGTGGAGCAGGAGGGCGTGTCAGACTTTTACTGACTAAAACCCACCCGTGTTCCCTCAGTTGCCTGTGTGCCAGGGGCCGCGGTATCTCTTTCGAACAACCCGCAACCCTGGCAGGCATCGGCCCTTGCGGACCCCACCAGTTCGGCGCACCAGGACACATGGCACGCCGTGACCACCCCAGGAACCAAGTAACAAAAGGGCCCCAGACGTACCCGTGTCTGGTGCCCTTGGTCCCCCTGCTACGGGTCAGCACAGTGGCCCCGCCGCCTACCACTTTTCGGCCGCAGGGGATAGGGAGAGCGGCCAACGCTATACCGACACTCCTCTTCCCCTGCGGCCCCACCGCGTCTGCCATCAAACGGTGGCGGCCCCGTCCAGGCCACGGAAGGGAAGAGCGCTACTCAGAAGTACCGGCACTCCTCCTCTTCCGCAGCCTGTAATCTTCAGCCGCGATGCCTCCCATTCGACACCGCGGCCCGCCTCAGTTGCGGTGCACCTCACCGCAACCTACATTCTGGCCGCTACGTCGTCGGCTTGGAGACAAAAGCCCTGACGAGCGGCCCCACCTTGGGGTTCCTCTTCGCTTCACCGTGGGAGCGGACCACGGCTACTGAGCCCCCCCGCAACGACAATGCGGGAACCCACTGGGGGGGACCTAAGGGTGATAAAGGGACAAAACATGGTAGGTGGAACATACGGCATATATAGCTCGGAAATAACTATAAAATACAAGAATAAATATAAGCATTTATATACTTAAACAATCAAAATACATTTATACCACGTATATTTTGTTGTTTGCCAGAACGTTTTGATTTTAAGCCAAAACAGACTATCTTACTGTAGTAGGGTAGTCTATAACTACATATTCCAGCGAATATGCGGCTACTGTTTCTTTTTCCTAGGCTGAAATTTGGAAAAGCCGACTGAAGATTACGCTGCATTTTTTTTGTTTTTCGTTTTTTCTGTATAAAGAATAAAGTCTTAATTGCCTTCTTTTTAGAATTACATCTCTTCACATAACTTCACGGTACGTTGGTGTTCATGGTACCTTTTGCCTTATCCAGCATTTCCTAGCTCAATGTTTAGAGCGCATCAATAACGCATAGAGGTGTTATCAAGTTTCCTTTAACGCTGGTTAGTCCTTACATATCGTGCTTGACCGTGCATTGTAACAGTAACGAACATTTGCGTTCCCATACGGATTATAGTACCTATGCATCATTGTGGCACTAAATGCACAGGTATATACACCAAATTTCTATTCATAAGAATTATTATATTTTCATCAAATGTGGGATAAAGGAATGGCATGGTTCAAAGCGCTAATCTAATGGTCGTTTGTGGTTTAATTTTTCGACTTAAACTCATGTTCCTATATAAATATCTGTTGGGTTTAATATTTTATAAAATATTATTTCAAATCCCAAAAGCTCCCAAAGTGAGACCAATTTAGTTAATTTTTGTATATTCAGAATTTTAATGAAACAAGTGTAGTAAAGTGTAAAATTGTTGGCCGGAGCTGTAGGCCGAAGAAATTTAGCAATTTACTTAATAGTCCGTTCTGCTGTTTATTGTTTTATGGCCTCGAACTTACAACATCCAATTTCCTTGTGCAATTTTCGGACTGCTCAATTCCTGAGTGGTCCAATGTTTAGGCAATATTATTCCTTTTTTTAACTTAATATTTACAATTTATTTAGGAAATCTAAGAAGTAAAACAATAGCTGTTATATTTCCAGTTTTAGAAATACAAACTCCTTTGAAATCGAAATTAAATACTTCTTTACTACATGAATTAAAAAGTCCAATAACATTAATTGAATGACATTACTAGACGTTACTCAATAACCACAAAATGTCGTACGTAAATGTTCATCATCTTTTCAGTTTCCTTGTATTATTTACATTATTTCAGACAGTTCGAACCGACTCCGGCCATGCTAAAGAAGAAACATTCAAAAAATGTTTTGCAGAAACTGTGGGTCAGAACATCACTAAAACGGCTCCTACATTTCCAGTAGACGATAGAAAATGTGATACTAATGAACTAAATAGACAATATATGAGACATTTTAACTTCAATAATACTTTAAACAATGACACAAATCGAATAAAAGCACCTCAGAGAAAGCCAAGGACTGTGGAAAATGGTACAATTGGTTACGGAGTAGCATGCCTATCGTGCTTCGCAAATTCTAGTTTGTATAACTGGAATTGTTATGCAGGCCGTTCGTAAGTTTTTTGTCAAAGTAAGGTTTTCATGTAATATAACATTAAGTTCATAACCTGGTTCCATGATTGTAGTCTGCTAAGAAAATCGTTGATTAAAATATTATTCGCACCTTCTAGTTTTGAACATTAAAAATCTTAACGTTTGGCTCTGAATGGTTGTTGGTATATTATCCTGGTTGGGTATTGCTTAAATTGTTTTTAAATGCTGACAAGGAAATTATTATTACTAAGTTTTTTGAAATTATCCATTTTGAAAGTCCCAGTTACGCTCTCTACGATAAAGGTCTACATAATAACCACGTTTAATCACAATATATCATCATGATTTTTTTTTTTGCTTAATGACTGTGTTATACAGGGTGAAATTGAAAACATGCGACAAACCGTAATGGGAGATTGTACTCATCATTATGAACAACTTTTACTGAGGGACCAAAGATGCAATCGCAAAAAAAAAACAGCTGTTCCCTACATTTTGACGAGTTATGCGAACATAAATGTAGGGAACAGAAGTTTTTTTTTCGCGATTGCATCATTGGTCCCTTAGTAAAAGTTGTTCATAATGATGAGTACAATCTCCCATTTCGGTTTGTCGCATGTTTTCAATTTCAACCTGTATATACATGACTGTAATGACTTGGCATTTTTCAGTATACCGACAATAAAATGTTCTGATGCTGAGCACTGTTACATAGAACTTAATCCTCAATTCATAAAAAGGGGTTGTGTTTTACCTGGAAGGGTAAATAGAACATTTATATGCAAATGTCCCCTCTGTAATGACAAACCTTCCTTCGATATCAATCATTACGAATATAAGCAACTCAACGATTGGGAATATGATAACGCTCGACTTCAAACACCTTTGGTAGGAATGGATCTTATGTGTAAAGTTTGTGAAACTAAAGGGACAAATCCAATATCTGACAAAAATTGTAGATCTGGCAAAAAGTTAGTAAAACCTTCTTGTATGTTTTCTTCGTATAAAGTAAACAAATAACAAGACTGTTTCAATTTATTAATAATGTTGCATTAAAATTTTTCAGCGCTGATTACATGGTATGTGCACGTAAACAACTTTGTTACACTAATATTGATGATGAGACTGACTTTGTGTCAAGAGGGTGTACGGATAAACCATTGTTTAATTCAATTTTTTTCTTTTGTAATAATACCCAATGCAATAATGCAGAATTCCCTAACCCTACACAAAGAAAAAAGATACGCGCTGAAGCAATACACTTAAGGGATGATCGTGATAAGAAGGGGTTAAAATCGTCAACGAATTTTGGTTTAAAAACATGCACTACTGATTTCTGTTCAATGTTCATTATCATAATATCGACAATAATACAGTATATTTGATTTCATATAAACCACAAATTATTACCCAACATGATATTTGAATGCTCACAAAATGAAGATTGGCTGAAATAATTACGCTGAAAACTATGGATTTAGTTTCATATTCTTTCAAAAGAGTCCGTCTATGAGTTACCTACTTTATAATATGACGTCCCATAGATTACAGGTCGAAACTTCAATTTTGGTTACTGACAAGTTTAAGAAACTTGTCAGTAGTTTTGATAGCTCAACAATGAACAGAAAAATAATTTTGTATTCACTTTTATTTTTAAATATAATATACGTAAACTGCGAACCAAAAGAAGCCCCAAAAAGTAAGAAAATCCCCTCTCTACCATATTTTAGACGAAAAGTAGAAGAACTTGGTGATGCAGATTTTTTACAGACGACTGAAACTGACGATCCCCAAAATTTAGTGTCATTTCTGGTTAAAAATGTGAAAGAAATCTTCGACGACATAGTTGAAACTCCAGAAGCAATAAATAAAGAAAATGTTATCACCTTGAAAACAAGACCAGCGATATCATTTATATCTAATACGAGTACAACGCCCCATAGTTCCTTATCTACTGTAATAATTGAACCAACACTTACTGTTGAAGATATTATGAGTAGTAGTAGTATTCCTACTTCTACACATAAAAAGGAACTGATGCTAAATGAAAACTTATCTCTTACTACTTTGCTAGATGAGAAACAATCAAGTACCGCAAATAATGAGATGAGTAAAAGGAGCGAATATATGCAGCTTGCGAAAGAATTTAAATTTAATACTATAGCTGATAAAAAGGAACGGGATGTTACTACAGGCCGTGGTAATACCACGGACACTGATGTTGAGATGAGTGATCCGAGGCGATCGTGTATAATGTGCAACAATGTCGCGGCTGAAGATTGTAATGACCCCAGAAATAAATTGTGAGTATACAGTAAATAGTGTCTGTATTAATTTAGAAAAATCTAACTCAATTTGGAAAAGTATTAAGCATATTCCACTACAGCCTTCAATGACTTGAAATGTAGAACATCCATCTTGAAAACAAATATATCCAAACAAAACATTTACCTCTAGCATATTCCAAGTTTAATGTTTTTATTTGCAATTTGCTTTCTCTTGTCATTATTGAATTTTCAGAATAACATCGATAATGTGCGAACGTGACGATGATTTGTGTTATTCGCTGCATACGCCTTTTGGAATAGTCGATCGTGGATGCTTCAACGTAAATCACAATCTCACCACCTACGTATGTTCCTGCAATCTGTGCAATTACATATCAATTTCTGAGATGCCGTTTATGTTCGTTAAGAAGCGAGATTGGGTCGATAATGTTATTGAGCTCTCACGTACAAAGCATTTTAGAAAATCTGTGTTTAAGGATATGTCTTGCTTGAGATGCGAAGTTAATACGACCACCAGAACTGGAGATATGCTGGATAGTGCAAACTGTTTAGAAGGAAACATGTAAGTGACAGATACAAATTTTATGTAGTACTTTCTATTTGGTTAACAAAATTTAAAAAAATATATTTTATCTTGACGTTTTATAACATTTCAAGTAATGTTTTTATAAATATTTAGATATTCAATAAAATTTGCAGATTATATTTTGCTCTTTGGTTTCCGCGTGTCGAAAAATCTAATTATTTGGATATTCCCATAACCATGATAAGAGGCTTTATTACGAAAAAGGATGACAACTATTATAATATCATCTTATTTTCAGAGGTAATTTGCCAGTGGAAGACTGTAACCTTGATGAGATTTGTGGAGTAAAAGCGCTTAGAGCAGACGGTTATATCTGGCGAGGTTGTGTCAAAGCCCCGCTTTACAACCACTGGTGGTCAGTGTGTGACCGTGATCTCTGCAATTATGATACCCTGGTTACCCTCTATGACTTCATTATTTAAGTATATGAGCCATAACTTTGTGTTTTCTACCAATATTTATTTTTATTTCATTTGGTAAAATATATTTTCAATTTAAATGTTTTGTTATTTTGATATTGTTTGATTTTCAAACAAAAACAAACTTGAAATGTAAACAATGTGAAACATAACTAACCTAAGACCTCATACACCCCCATTAAAGTATTGACTCAAGAGATTTTTAGCATTTGACATTTAGTAGTAGTGTCTTAACATAAGATTGAATTTCCTTTGGTTCATTCAGCCGTTATTATGCCAAAATACATAATTAAAATACTCATATTAAAAGTTACTGAAATCGATTCAGTAGTCAATTATGGACAAACTTACGTTTATTCTGTTATTCCTTGCATTATTATATACTTCAACAGAGTGATTAGTTCTCCCCACCAAAATTTTCACAGATAAGATAAGGTCCCATGTAGACGAGCTTATTGCCACCAATCGGGCAAATATCCCAACTCAGGTATACTTATGAGAAATTCATAGCTAAACACAAAAGTACTACTTGGTGGTTCTGCAGATCGACCCATATTCAGCAGTCACACTAGGTACTATTAGATCAACGTGGTCGTCAGTGAGGCAGCGTGTTGCAAGAACAGATATGCGTAGAACTAAGAACGTACAAAGTTATCGAATTAATTCGATAACTTTGTACGTTCTTAGTTCTACGCTTTGGTCAGGAGGATTGAAGTTTTGTGATACCAACATAGAAATAGAAATAGAAAATAGAAAATATTTATTGTCCAGGTAATACAGTAAGCATAGATAGATTAACAACAAGTTGAGACGACATATGAGTAGCTTAAATATACTACAGCTAGTTACAAATATTATTGGCCAGTGAACCCCAAACTAGACAGTTAGTCTGTATCTTGGGGTTCAGGATACGAATACAAGAGTGGAGACTAGAGAGGTGGCTTATTTACTCACATGTCAGAAGTACTTGAATGCTGTAAGTACATATTTCTTTAGCATTTTATTACTATCTCAAATCACATTTCTAGTACTCCTACTTCCATATTTTTAAGCAAGACATTCCAGTTGATGAAACGTCCATATTTATTCCGTTCAACTTTAAAAGCAGACGGCGACTTGGGAATACTTTGAAGAAAGCAGTCGAGATCAGAGGGGCAAGCCCTAGAGTCCGTAGGTACCCATAATCTAATTGAATTTCACGGTTGTGGATGCATCCCTTTGAAGGATTTCATGTGGTGGAAACATTTGTGGGCTCGCCGGTACTAAAACTCTGAACCGCTGATCTGGATATATATATGTATCGGAGTTCAATTTTACATTCGGGTGCATTCCGGACCTGCATGGAATAGTTGATTTGAAAAGTTTTCTTTCGATTACCGTACTGCGGTCCAGTCAGTTAGCGAATGGTATGGAAATGTGTATATAAAGAAACATACAGTCAGGGAAATTAATTGTAAAGCTAATTGAGTACCAATTGAAATTGTATTGTATTGTATACCTGGCTGGTGTTCGCAACTCGACGGTCAAGCGTGTATTTTGCGTACAGGCTTGGACTAACTTGAATTGCCCGTATATTCAAATCACAACTGTTATTGTCTTGCAGTTAAAAGAAATGGCTGCAAAACTGAACATTGATGTACATAAGTCAATTTTATAAACAACTAGATTTTTCCAGCCGCTTCGTCCGCGTGGTGGTCGAAAATGATCCTACGGGGACGTACTATCGGGATAAAAAGTATCCTATAAGTTATTCCAGATTACAAACTATGTGTCTGCCAAGTTTCATCAAAATCCGTTTAGTCGTTTTTGCGTGATTGACTAACAATCATCCATACATCTAAACATACAAACATTCACGTTTATAATATTAGTAGGATTTCCCTAACTTTACATCAGCAAGGAGACATACATTCTTTGTTTGTAAGAACATAATTATTCTTGGAATTCTATTCAGTACGACAGCAAAATTATAGCTATGATTTTGATGTTGAACCAGAGGAGAGATTATGTTTAATATTACGTGTCTGCCTATTTTCAACGCGTAGAATGTCTGGAATGTCTTTGAGGAGGTAATATTTGATCAAAGTTTAGGTATAGTAATGTAGTGTGCCGACCCCAAATATATTAGGATCATAGCAAGAGCCTGTCTCCTCGCCAATTTAATTTTGAAAAATCTAGATCAAATATATTACTGAGATAAAATAACAAAATTCTTAAGAAACCATGACATATTTTAGTACCATAATTTTACATACATTTAGAGTAAATGCGGTGAATCTTGAGAGCTCTTTTAAAAATAACGTATCAAGTCAAAGCACTGTAAAAACTCAAGTGGCTTGCAGTTTTCTTTCTTACACTCAGCTCCCTTAAGGAATACTTGGTTCAGTCGCTGAAGTCTGTACGACGTTGTTTTTAACCCTTAAATGCGCGAATTTTGTTATTGATTTCAAATAATTTTTTTTAGTTATATTTGGGTCTATAAAGCACAGGAAAAATTGTAAAAAAAAAATAGTATTGACTTACAGCCACTGAAAATGAAAAAACTGTATGTTGCATATCTGCAACAGTGCGCACTTATCGAACTAAGCTATGTATAGGGTTATGGATGTGAACATAAAACTCAAATAGAATAAAAAAACTAAATTTATTCACTTATTCTTTGTGAAATTTTGAAAAACAATTACATATTGTCCCTATTGTAGCATAAGCTTATTTTACATTTCTCACAATATGTGAATGTGTAGCCCTTACAATTCGGGTATTTACACCTGGTCCGATCACCCCATTTCTGCCAGTGGTCCGTTTTATCTTGGCGGACATCTTTAGGAGGCATAGTTTGTGCTGGTCCACGCTTCTTTTTCAGCTGCAAATCAGCTTCTAAAGATGAAGAGCTTGGGCGGCCCCTTTTAGTACCATTGCTCTGTAGACCAAGATTACATAAGGCATTTGCCAACTCAAGTCTGTATTTGCACAGATTCAAAGGCTTTGTGTTAGATCTGGTCTGTTTCAAAGTTTTTTTATACAATAGCCAGGAATTTATTATGGTCACGTCCAAAAGATGAAAAAACAAACGATTTGTCCACTTTCTGCTTTTGCGAGTAATATGGTACCTTCCAATAAAACTGTCAAGCAGATCCACTCCTCCCATATGGAAATTGTAATCTTTTATTACATTCGGACAGTTTATTGGTACCCGCTGTTTCGTTGCTTTATCATACCTCGAAATAGTGGTTACAGGCAAGGCTCCGGTATAGGTTGACAGCAAAGTGACTGGCTTATTATCCTTCCATACTACTGCACTGATATCGACACCATCGACATTGGCAACCTGCTCCTCATGGTGTCCTCTTGGTACTGTTTTTTTCATCAATGTTTTCTTATCCGGCAGTTTATTATTTGGGATACGATTTGACTGGACAGTTCCCAAGCAATATATTCCTTCTTTTGCAAGATATGTGACCAAAGGCACAGATGTGTAGTAATTGTCAAAGTAAATAATATGGTTTGCACGTCTTGGAACAATCCTCGTTAGTCGCACAACTGTGTTACCAGTTGGACCCAAATCTGGTTCGGCATGTATGCGAGGATGTTTGTCAGCGCCAGCGTAGACCTCAAATTTGTGTGCAAATCCGTATATGCTACATAACAAGAAAAGTTTGAACCCCCATTTATGCGGTTTGTTAGGAAGGTATTGTTTCATGTAGTGCCCCATTTTAGTTGCACACATTTGTTCATCTAAAGATAAACGTTGTTCCAAAGGTACAGCTGCATATTTACTCGTTAGTTCGTCAATTATCGGTCGAATTTTGTGCAACCTGTCATGATTAGGATGGTCCTGTGGTAAGTGAGTGGTATTATCATTGAAATGTAAAATAGAACTAATTTTTTCAAAATTCTTTTGTGTCATGGTTGATTTTACAGGTTCATATCCATATTGATCTGACCAATACAACCGGAAGTTTGGGTACTTCACAATAGAAGAATAAATTAGAATCCCTAGGAACTTATTGAGATCATAGCTCGTAATAACAAACGGATTGGAAAGATTTTTCTGGGTAGAATACGAATTACTTTCTGACTTGATCTTATCTCTGAGTTCTTGAGTGAAAAAGAATGAAAAAAATTGGTACGGCGTCTCTAATTCTGATATGCTGTCGGGATAATTTATATTTTCAGGAAAATTTTGAATGTTTTGAACAGTGTTGAGATTTGTGCGTCTCCAAGTGATGCGGCCAAATCTTTGACGAGTTGTCTCATTCCGTTGAACGGAGGGCTGTGGTGCCTCACTCACATTTTCGAAACTAGGGTCATTATCATTTTCAAAAATAAGTGGTGGATCATCGGCATTATTATCCATAGGGATATTAAAATTTTCAGCATTTTCTTCATCTTCTAAATCTGCCAATAACTGACGATTACTCTCGTAGTACACTTCTTCATCATTATCTTCGTCTCCTGGGGATTCCAAGTCATCCTCAGACTGGTCCAGGTTCTGAAGATATTCCTCAATATCTTTGTAATTCAGCGCCCTCGGCATCCTAGACAAAAAACAGCTAGAATTTAGATGAAGTGCGGTACATAAATCAGTCAAAAATTAAATTATTATGAAAGTAAATGCGCAATGTTGCAGTTATGCAACAAACAAATTTTGACGAAAAAAGTATATCAATCCTCTGAATTTCTACGAAACTACTTATTTCTCGTTTTTTTGGTATTATAAAGTGTCTAAAAAAGAAAAAACAAACAACACTTACCCTACAAAGTACCAAAAAAAACTGAATAACACTTTACGAAAACCACCTTTTGAGATTTCGCGCGCCCGCGATCTTTCAAAATCAAATTGTAAAATTTTAAAAATTTGACATTGAAACCTCACGTCACCTGTCAAAAATATCATTAAATTATCTATAATCTATGGTAGATTACGTTCGGATACGCGTAAATATATCTATCAAATTATTTGAATTTTCAGTATGTTGCAGAAATGCAACAATGCGAATTTAAGGGTTAAATATTTTATCATAAAAAGAACGGTACATCGGAACATTTTTGTATGCAAATAAGGATGGAAGAAAATTTTACACTAACATTTTTTTGCAACTATTGTTCAAAATATTATGTTACTTATAATGTTAGATTTTTAGCTTCAGGACTACGTTTTTTTTGTGTATGTGTCGCAGTATGATAGATAAGGCCGTAATATACTTATATTCTTGGGGATATAATTGTATACCGTAACATAGTTATACCTACGAAAACGATTGATTACTATCTTACGGATCTAGTAATCTGTTTATCTGACTAAACTAATCTGGGTAAATAGTTATAAATCTACCATAGAATCAAATAAAACAAATAAAAGTGGCAAAAATTTAATTAATATACATGAAAAGGCAACCGAGCACCCCGAACAACTGATGCCAACCAACTGACTGGGGTAGCGAGCGACGTGCAGTGTACGAATAAACGCCGACAGACACTACGCCGAGAGACTGAACACCGACAAGACTTTACTTCGACGGGACTCTCCGCCTACAGGACACTTCGTCGACAGGACTCTTCGCCGACAGGGCTCATCAGGTAGGTAATAGGTTATGTTAGGCTAGAATTGTGACCAACCGCGCGCGTCCCGAGCGAGCGTAAAGAGCGGTGCCGCGGCAGCGGCCGGCGAGCGCTACTTCCAAGTTATTGGCAGTTACTTGGCTATTTTGGTGAAGAGGCCTGTCGGCAAAGTGTCCTGTCACAAAACGAAAATGTAAATAGCAAACTTAAGGAACATTCTTCTTTAAATTATACATCTTAGGCACGTAAGATTTACGACATACACTTCAACCGCAATTGGAAAATACATACATTCGAGTTGGTTACGTTCAAAAGATTTAATGATTCAGAACGGAGAGAGATGCCATAAGACTTATTCTCTATTACATTGGAATTTTCCACAAACTTACCTTGATATTTGAAAAATACTTACGTCAAAACTTACTTCCTATTACCTGGCTCCTTGCCTAGATCTAAAGGACTTTGGCTTTAGGCCAAAAGAAATAGTTGATTTTAGGCCTTGACCTCAAAGCGAATTCAAGTGTTTTTAAGTTGGCTATATTTTATTATGACGTTTTTTTTTTACTTTTTGTCCCTCGAACGTTCTGGTTATATAGCATATGTATCGTTAGCATAATGTTCAGTCCGTTCATAATTATTTTACCTCCGTATTTGCGCCACAGTTAAAGTGATCCAAATAAACGGTATTTTTTCTTTTCTTTCTTTCTTTCTTTGATCTTTATTTTTGGATAAAAGAAGTTGCTATTGGTTTGTTGCCACTGACTTGTCTGTCGTTATAATGAGGTTGTAGTTGGGTTGCACTTGTCAGAAGTCAAATAACTGATGGATTGTATTTAACTGTGTTTCTATTATTGAATATTGTATAGAAAAATACTTTTTATTTTCACCAAAGACCCCATTTCGTGTTCAGAAACTATCCTTTCCAAAGTTGCCTGGCAAAAATCGCAGTAAACGATAAGGCCACCAATAATTGTATAATTAATTTTTATGTAAAGTATAATCTGGTGTACAATAAAGTAGTTAAATATATAAGGTAATTAATCAATAAAGTTTCTCAGTAATGTTGTCTATATTCTTCTATCACACATTTAGAGAGACTGAACTTTCATGTAAATAAGTATTTTCGCAAGCATGTTCTGGTTTTGTAGTAGATACCTAAAACATATAAGTCTAGTCCAGCAGTAGATGTCTTTCAGCTGAATGATGATAACTAATACATGAAGACTTATCTGTGATCGTTCTAGCCATTTTGTACATTTTTCTTCCTGTATTTTCTTCAAAAAAGCATCAAAATACTACGTAATCCGTTCTAAAATGATCTAAAAGCATCGTTGATATATAATAATCCGATAAGTTACCACGAACCGGGTATTAGCATGATACACAGTCGGTACGTCCTCATAATGACCACATTTATCTTTTTAATGAACTACTAGCCTGCTTTTGCTATGCGACTACGGGCTTTCCTGACAATTCGCCAAAATATATAGTTACTTTTACAAATACCGGGAACTGCTGTAATACTTACGGTAAGTGTGTTTTTCCATTATAATGACCCAATAATATTATTGTGAGGTATGTGAATAGTAGAATAATATTTTGGGATAACTTACCAAGAGCTAACCATAGTTATTGGATAATAAATAGTGAGTTCAAGAGTACCTTTATAAATGATGGGCGTGAGTGAAGAACCTTTGCATGACCATAAAATGTTATCCTAATTACATATTAACTTCTTACAGAGATCATTACCATTGTAGATCCAAAGAAAAATATTTGAACTCGTCAACACAAATTACAAGTTGTAGCAGCAATCCGTCGGTTTGTTCAACACCAGTCGAAACTGAACAAAAAACATGATAATCACATCTCGAAGACGCGATCATTGCTCGCCTTTGCCTGTTTATAATAACAGTGTTTTGACTCGGAACGGATAAAATGGTAATGAGTGGTGTAGAACGTATACTAGTTTGAAATGCCTCGCGGCTCTGTCTGCGTTTCTTTCAACACGTAGCGCACTGTGTGTTTAATGCCTAACGTTTCGATCAAAGGCCTCTGAGTTCGCCTGAAAGGATTCAAGATTCGCAATCGCGTTGCCGTAAACGAGATACCATTTAGCCAAGGGCAAACACACGGCCGGTAATATTGTTTGGAGGATAAACTGCATCTACGTAGCTTTTGGATAGGGAAAATTATAGCTCCGCATTTTACAAAGCCTGCCTTTTGAGTTACAAAAGTGTTTTACACAATCGCATTCCCTGTACAGGAAAGGAAGTGGTTGTCCGATTTGCGTGTTGTTCTTTTTTAAGTGTGTTTTAACTTTGTTGATAGGGATTATAATACAACGAATATCAGGTGTATATCTTGTCGTGCAAGGTGCTAGAGTCAATTGCAGAAAATTGATAGCCTTAAATGTTAAAATGCTATTAGCAAATGATGATTGTGGCTCTTCTTCGATACTAATAGAACTATTGCATAGATTATTGCGTAGATATTTGTGTGCCTGCAGCGGCATAGATGCTTCTTTGTTACTTTATAGGCATATTTTGTTTGCTTTGATTAAAACAAAATGTAAGTTATATTCAAAACTATGGTGGGGTCCGCAAGGGCCGATGCCTGCTAGGGGTGCGGGTTGTTGGAAAGAGATACCGCGGCCCCTGGCACACAGGCAACTGAGGGAACACGGGTGGGTTTTAGTCAGTAAAGGTCTGACACGCCCTCCCGCTCCACCCAGAGCGGGAGAATTGATAATTTCCCACCCAAAAAAAAAAATATATTCAAAACTAGCTTTTGCAAACGGCTTCGCCTACGTGGTCAAAAATCATCCCACGGGAAATACTACCGCGATAAAAAGTATATTATATAATATGTGTAAGATAGTAGAACAATCCAATAATATTAAGAAGATTTTTAATAAAGATATCAGTTTAAAAAATTAAAAAAACACGAACTCAAACAAGAACAGAAATACTTACACAAGTCCTCTGCCTTAATTATACGTAAAAGGCGTAAAACTAAAACTAAAGCCCACTCGAACTAAAGTGTTAACGTTATTTATTCGTTTTTAACATTCAAAACACCGCAGAAGCTCGTGTAGCCGAGGACGATGATAAAAAATAGTCCCACTAATGAGAGAACCTGCAACCCTAACTGGGCACCAATAAATAACCGTTCACCGAGCGATTTAACTTCAGCAATGAAAAATTAAACGATGTATCTTCGCCATTCGTATTGCGTTTATTCGAACGGGCACTAAAAATAGCAGCTTGCTTACGTATTACGCATGTTTGAAGTGACTTTTTATTTGTGATAAGGAAAATAGGTTGTGTTGGTGCAAAAGTGGGTAATTTGGCCCAAGGGGTTGCAAGTTTCTGTGTCTAGTATTTACATTTCTTATGTATCGTGGATGTTTTTAATGCATAGACGTTAGACATTTGCAAACTTGTGCCGTGCTTCAAAGTTGAGCTAGACACTTTGGCGTTTTCGTACTTATCAACACTGCCACTGTAATAAATCAGTGGTTATGTTACAGCTACATTTTAAATAAGTAAACAAAAAACTACGTTTTCAGACCACCTAAACCATGTTTATTTTTCAAAATTTGGATAGTCAGTTAAATTTACCTCGGTACGTACTTCATAGGTTCTCTGAAAAGTCAACCTTACGTTATACTGGCTAGCGATAAATAGGTAACTTGAATGACGTTCGAACAGTCAAACTTAAGTTAGGCTGACAAGCAAAAGGAGGAAGATAAAAATAAGATTCTCATAACGATTTTAGGAATCAACAAAAAAAAAAAACAGGTGTTTTATTGTCCGATCCCGGTACAAGAGAACTTCAGGTTCTCACAGTAGGTACCTACCAAGACATGTCCAGAAGTACAGAAAAGTTATTCATCATCATTTCAGCCGAAAGACGTCCACCGCTGGACATAGGCCTCCCCCACAAGGGGGGCTTTGCCATAATCGCCACGTTTAGCAGGCGGGTTGGCGAGAAAAGTTATTACAATGTTTTATTCTAGTCTACTAACAAGATATAGTTTACGTAAGTGTAGCAACTCTAAAACAAACGCAGGCATTTCAAAGTTACCCCAACCAAAAAATTCTTAGTCTTACACGTTCTTCAAGCTGAAAGTGAGAAATAATTACTGATCTTTTTACACGATTGATTTATGTATTTGAAGTCGCCAATTTGCAAATGTTTGTTCTTCAATTAAGTGGAGTTATGAAGTCTCGGAAGACCCTGTAATTTATTACTTTCGTTTTATTACGACAGACGTGGTTTGTTTCACTTAATTTGCTGCCTTTCTGTTGATAGGAATAAATATTTGTCGGTATAAATTACTGTTTGGGTACACGTGTGCAGTTTCTTGTTAATTTCATATTTTTTGTGGCAATTAATCAATGTTTTGTTTTTAAGGGATAATAATTTTGTTGGGCTTTGTTTAGGGATGAGTGGCCACGGTGAACGTTGGATGTTTAGAGCAGTGGTGGCCTACAGGAAACGGCGGGGACTGACGATTTATAAGTCGTACGTTTGAACGCAGCAGACACTTTACTTTATGTAAATTATTTCATCATTTTTGCTCTCAAAACGGTGAAGGAAAACATCTTGATCGGAATTCGGTATGTCCTAGAATCAAAAATTCGGAGACATATCTATGATATCCACTAACCCGCATTGGGCCCACGTGGTGGATTTTGGCCCGTTGTCTCTCTCAGAGAGGATGCCTGTGTCCCAGCAGTGGGAACATTATAGGCTGATTATGTACTCTGATTCCTAAAAAGAAAAAAAAAGTAAGAATTTTTACGTATACTAGTTTCAAGTCTTATCTACCTGACGCCATTTCTACCTTAAAACTTAAATATTATGCACAATTATAAACTAATATTTTCGCATCGCGACAGGCAAAAACTACAGAACGACACTAGCTACGATTCTGATAGCCTTTTGCCTCGTTTACGTTCATACATCTCGTCATATACGCACGCCAGTTGCGAAAATAAATATTATTTATTAATCAAAACAATATTTGCTTAATCTAAACTTACTCGGAAAATCGTTACTTAAATACCATAATTTTTATTTCAACCTTCTCTCTCTCCCTATCTACATAAAATGCGCCGGTCCATGACGATCACGTTCAACACTATCCCGTGTGACCATTACGCGGTCAGGGAATCTCATAATTGTGGCAACTTGACACGAAATTCAATAGCGTACGTTTAAACCGAAACCGAAATTTTAGGAAATTCTATGTTAATGTTCGAAATATTTCAATAGTTTCCGACGACTACAAGATAAAGGAATGATGGAGCGAACGCTGATCGATATCACTCGTAATTAAGGTAATATTTAAGAAATCTCACCATATTATCAGGAATGCGGTACCGTCAGTGAAGACAGTAATATATTGCTGACATAAAATCTCGAGATTCGGTTAGATAGTACCTGAATACAGTTTGTTTCCGCCCGTCACCGATCCTTCTAGCTGGGGTTCACAAAAATGTGAAAAATTGTACAGATAACGTCTTAGTGATATCCATCAATGTCGAATTTTAAGACCTCTTTTGTTATTTCATATTTTTTTTACTCTTGTTCTAGCTATTTTTGTCTTTGACCAGTGATGACCTCCGGGTCAACCGCACGTTGTGTTCCACACGCGCCTCAAAAAATTGTCCGTACCACCAGGTGAGGTCCGTAAGGGCCAATGCCTGCCAGGGGTGCAGGTTGTTCGAAAGAGATACCGTGGCCCCTGGCACACAGGCAACTGAGGGAACACGGGTGGGTTTTAGTCAGTAAAAGTCTTACAAGCCCTCCTGCTTCACCCAGAGCGGGAGAAGTTATTTGATGATTTCCCAACCAAAAACAAAAACCAGTGATGACCTATGGCACTGAAACGTGGTCGCTCACAATGGCTCTCATTAGAAGGCTCAAAGTCAAAGGACAATGGAGAGGGCTAGGTATGCTTGGAGTTTCCCTACGCGATTGAACCAGAAATGAAGAGATTTGCCAAACTTATGTGGCTGTGAGCAGAGCACATTGCTCGCAGAACCACTGGCTGATGGAGGCAAAAGGTTCTGGAGTGGCCACCATGTACCGGAAGACGTAGCGTTGGAAGGCCTCCCACAAGTTGGACCGAGAACCGTAGAGTAGCGTAGAGTGACTGTAGGAATAAGCTGGATGCGAGAAGCCCAGAACCGGCTGAAGTGGCGGTGATTGGGGGACGCCTATATCCAGCAGGACATTTTCTACCTTAAATAATGGATAACAAGAAAATTCAAAATGTGAAGACAACTAACAACAAAAAAATTTTAAATTCCAACGATCACTTTAGCTAAGCATTCGATAAAAGTAAAGGGTGAAAGTTTAACCTTCCATTGCACCAATTGCGTCAGTTTTCAAAGTTTTGTTCCAAACTGTCGGTAACGTCGTTCAAAGCATACGTTATCCAAAAATCATCACAGCCAACGAGATAAGATTGGAAGGTTTTATGATCGCATCAGGGAAAATAACATGTGTCAATAAGCTATAGACGATGGAATTCTCTGGTACAATTTTATGCTCTCTCATATATTCCATCAGCTATTCCATCAAAATTTTATTACAAGCGGTGGCTTATTGTTGTATACGGAATCTGTGCTTCTGAAAACAAAGACTTTTTTGGGCAAACAATACGTTTACGATGCATTTTGCCGCAAATAGACTGATGTTGATAATATGGGAATCGTAAAGGATGCTTTGAGGTTCTCTGTGCGTTGCTTATCATGGTTTGTTTATACGAATATATGGTTTAGCATCGTTGGGTTACATAATAGAAATATTTATAAAGTACAGATCGTAGCAGGTGGTGTTCTAGGGGTGCGGGTTGTTCGAAAGAGATACCGTCGCCCCTGGCACACAGGCAACTGAGGGAACACGGGTGGGTTTTAGTCAATAAAAGTCTGACACGCCCTCCTGCTCCACCCAGAGCGGGAGAAGTTATTTGATAATTTCCCATCCTCAAAAAAAAAAAAGAAAAAAAGCAGGTGGTGTTCTGTAGTTTCTGCCTACCACCATAGGAAGAAGGCGTAAGTTTATGTATCTATATATACATAAAGCTTCAGTATTCGATGCCCCCATTAAGTCTTCCTTTGTATATTCCGGTCATTTCTCCAAAAAAACTAAGTAGTTATCTAATAGGACTAGAGTGATCCTTTTTGTTGTATATCCAACTACTTCTTGTGTTCATCCAACCATACCCTTTTACAAGTCGACCAAATGAGATACAACCTTTACATACAATCTAAATAATAGTCCTACATAGGTCTGTCGGATCCTTAAACCACGTTACATCAACATTCCCCAAGCTCCTGTGGTATCATGATCCGAGGAACGTTCCAGTTTTTGCCGTCAACCATTTTTACATCCCGCGTTCCATGTTCAAATAAACGCAAATATCTTGTTCAGCTCCGTTTTTACGAGAATCCACCGCGAACGGTTGCCATGCGCAAATGCATCTAGTTTTTTTTTGCGAAAGGATAAAAACTATGGATTTTGACTACCGACATTTTTGTTTTTCTAAGCTGTAATGGGTTCATGTTGAGTATATTGTTTCAGAAATAAAAGTCAACGATGTTGAAGGTACAAAATAAATTGCGTTGAAATTTCACAAAAACAATTTCGATTAAAAAGATTTAAGGCAATCATCAGTCAGATGGATCGACCTACTAAATTACGAAAGCGTCACTCCTCTCGAGAATCAATTTGAAAAAATTGTGCATTCGCTATCAATTTTACAACTTTCGACACTAACTGTACAAGATAAATTACATATAAATTACACTAGACAGTACAACGTGTTTCGAGTCCCAATTGAAGTTCGAAAAACTGGTCGATAGAAGTAGGTGTTAATTGATTGCCCCAAAGCGCGATGCTAACGGTTATTGGCTCTTTCTCATTATATTCAATGAGCTATCATCAAAACGTTGTGACTTACCCGCTATCATACAATCTGGAGGTCGTATCGGTCGATGTATTGATGTTTTGAGCATTGTTTCGAATGTCAAGAGGACCATCAATCAGTGTACCTACTTATACAGTTAGGTAGCATGGTTGTCAGTGAACTCATTGTATTCGTAAGCTTATTAGAATATTCAGGTTATAGCATTGTGGGACGTGGTGAAATGAAAGGGTTTAGAGGCTTTTGTAGAATTGCATATTGTTGAGCAGTATTCATTAAGATTAGTGTAATGTTATGTATGATGTTTTTTCTCACGTTATGTTGTAATAAGGCCGCAAAGATGAAGCTTGAGGTTCAGACTAGTATTTTGTAATCTTTTGGTTACTCTAAATTATGTATCACAGTCTTCTTCGTACGTATTACACATGTTAGGTAAAATTTAGGGTAGAACCCTTTCGTTTTGCGAAACACGGACCGTGTTTTGCGCAAATTATTCTAATTTATTAAATCGATATTCAAAAATGCATTGAATGGATACGGATGGATTCTTTAAAATCTGTAAAACTTAAATTTTCTAAACCTGTTCTAGTTTATTTTTACGTAGGCACTTAAAGTACTATTCATGCCCAATGGAGTATGATAGTAGACAAAGATTTCTATGATATAAATCATAACCGCTCTTGCTGGGTTGTGGAAGTTAGTTGCCTTCACAACTGCGACGGTCTAGTCGCCCCATTCAAAGTAGTATTCACCAGAATCCGGTAAGACTGGGAGCTGACCCTAACATAGTTAGGAAAAGGATGGGCAGATGATAATAATGATGACCCTTGACGCAACCGGAGTACTTACGTATCTTACGGGACCACGACTATAAAAATGGCACTGAAAATTAAAAAATACTGATTTCATTAAAGATGTTTTCGACCGACGGAAGACCTAATACTATATTATAAAACTCATCGTGTTGTTAATGCCCCCCATAAACTGAAGCCAAATCTTTCAACAAGCACAATGACATGCATATTAAGTCACGACCACAAATATTAACATACGAGCTCTTCAAACACAACTGCATCCACTCACACTTTCTCAGCACCATTTATATGCCAATTACTTTCACCGCCAAGTAATCGATGTCCCATTGTATGTAGAGGACACTTCACCGCATAGTATCGGACGGTTTTGTTTAGGGCCAGTTTACACTTGCACTGAATCCTTCATTGGCCACAATACGAAGACAGCTGAGTTATTAATGCCTCCGGCTGTGCCTCTTGTCGCTACTACCTCGAAATGTAAAACCGTTGACGAGCATCCATTAAGAGGTTTTACCAGCACTTTGGAGAGTATGATAAGATTGGGTGCACGATGAGTAAAGTATAATGTACCTACGTTGTGTTTTTTACTTAGGTACTTCAAACAAATTGAGAACAGTGGTGGTCCAGGGGTAAAACCCCGTCTTACAAGTAGGTCGGGGGTTCGAATTCGAACCCAGATAGGCCCTTTACTGTGTGTAATTTATTTCAGCACCACTGCTCTCAAAACGGTGAAGGAAAACATCGTGAGGAAACAGACATGTCCTAAAATCAAAAATTCGGAGACATGTGACATCTACCTACCCAATAGCGGTCCGCTTAGTGGATTTCGGCCAACTCTCTCCCGCAGACTGCTCTCTGCCTATGTCCCAGCAGTGGGAACATTATAAGCTGATTATGCTTCCAATAAATTGCAACAGTCTGACGAAATATCAAAACTCTTTGTAGTAGAAAGAAACGTTACCATAAATTTAAAGTGCACTGTTTTTTTTTTTTCGTGCACTGGACTGTATTTTTACGATAACAATGGACATTTTCTGTTCAACCCTTTTTACATCACGACTTTTCTTCTGTCAAGTTAGTTAACTGAAAATAATTTTGAGGAACTGAAATTAAAAAATAACTATATAAATGGTTTTCTACTTCTCGCTGCATTGCAAGCGAAGTTTTCATTTCGATTGGCAGTTTTTACTATTTTTTTATACTTATCAATCACAGCATTATTGTATCTAGTGGCTGCTGCACTAAGGATCAGCGTCCATTGGGCAACAACAATCACTCGGACTCTACGCGTCGGATGCAACACGAACAAGACACGAGACAATTATGTACGTCGCCGCGGGTTCGCACTTCTTTTATTTGTTTCCAGTATGCGTCGTCCTTTAAAAAACCATGTAGCTTTTTGCGGGTGATTTAAAAAGTTAAAACGAATATAGACAATGTTAACTAAAATTCGGGTTTTTTTCAGTATACAATGTTACAGAAAGTTGCTAAATAATAGGGGACAGAGTTAGTTTCTATGTTGTCAGGGATCGCCAGAAGCCCGAAAGTCTTGCAAACAGTCTTACCAAGGGGCATCGTGTTACCCAGATACTAGGTTATGGAGGTCAGATAGGCAGTCTGGCAGACTGGAAGCCGACCACAAGAAAGCTGGGAAAAGGCTAGGCTGATTGTGAGTTACGTTCAATGTATTATTCTATGGGTAACTATTAATTTGCTAAGTTGCTTTTAAACATACTATGATATTGTATAAACTAGTAGTACCTACCTATACAGGATAAGTTTTTAACCAGTGCGCAAACTGTAACCATGAATTCAGCATATCATTGCAGAAATTTTTCGTCGGTTATACAAAAAAAAATAATCTGCTGTTTCATAGAAAAGTACAATACCTATACACGGTCAAAATGTATGGAACAGCTGATTTTTTTTTTGTATAACTGACAAAAAAAACTCTGCACTAGGGGGGTCTAGAATGATTGCTGAATTCATGGTTACAGTTTGCGCACTGGTTAAAAACTTATCCTGTATGTACGAAATGACTCAATCATGAACTTTTCTCAGAAAGGTACGTAGGTACGTACGTACTTCTCGTAGATTATAAAAAAAAACTGCTGTTTCATAGAAAACTGTAATACCTACGCGGTTAAAGTGTATGGAACAGCATTTATTTTTTTATATAACCGATGAAAAATTTCTACGCTAACGGGGTCTAGAATAATATTTGTTGAATTTATAGTTACAGTTTTGCGCACTGGTTAAAATTTTAGCCTGTATAATGATGCACGGGTGTGAGTCTACAGCAGCAGTCGTTTTTGTGGGTTTAAGAGATTTATATACGAACCCAAAACAAAACATAGAGCAACAGCCAGAAACTACGAACGTAAATACATGAGGTTTAAAACCGCATACACAACACTTTGCTGTCCCATTTGCATGCATTTTGGTATAAAGCTAAACAAAAATAGAATCTACGAACGCTTTTAGCCTATAAAAACAAAAGACATCGCTCACGAGTTACATAGCGCGACTTAACACATTGTTCCGACATTCGTTTTGTCCCTATAGCAATGAAACTCGAAGTGTGACTGTGTCGATTCGCATCGGCGGCTTTTATTAAAATTCTCCTTATTTGTTGGCGGGTGGTTTTTTGCAGGAAACGTCAGGCTAACGACGGGCCATGTCTGCGAGCTTTCTAGGGTTCCTCGTCTTAAATGGCAACGTTTTTCCTTCAAAAGCGCCGTACCTCGCCTTACCATGATTTTTCTTTGAAAACAACTTCCAGGAAAATTTTATCTTAATAAACAATATTTCAAATAGCTTATCTAAGATGTTCGAACTCAGGAAAATGAAATAATGAAAAAAAAAAAACACAAAAGGAAAGTTTGAAAGAACAGAACTTCAGTAAATTCTTAAAGATTTACTTTATCAGTAACGTTAATAAAATAAATATGGCAGGAAATAAATACACTTCCCGTACTCATATTAACATTTGAAAAATACGTACCGTCCCCACCCACCCCATCTTAGACACTTATATTTCGTCGTCGTTTTAGAATATGCTTTTACCGTCTCGTTAGAGATCCCTGCACGTCTGAAGGGGTATTCACGATGCATGTACTGCCGCAAAATATTCGCAGACATCTCTGAAAACCACTAGAACGCTGTTAAAGCTTTTTGTTGCTATCACAAGCATGCCGCTACCGTGTTAACAAAGGCTTTTAGCGAATACTTAAGTAAGACATTCCTCACTAGCTCCAGAATTGGGCTACAAATTCTAACACAATTTTAATCCACTATCGATATTTTTACCTTTTAGTTTCAATCCTGTTGAAACGTGCTTTCTGTCCTGTCGGGCCGAAATGTGCTGATTCTATAATGCCACTCATACATCGTAAGTGACTTAAACGTGTCAAGGCGTGAATAACTCACGTGTACTTTTCTGGATATCCCGCTTTAAGATTCCTGTTGGAGAGAATTTCTGTTTTAACAGCCAATTTGCCCTGAGGAAAGTCCCATTAAAAGAACTTTGAACGTCAGTACCTTCCGGATTTAGAAGCTTATGTCTCCCAATTTGTGGATCTTCAGGTGGATTCAAGTTCGCCGTCATTTGTTAAACTTTCGGTATTCTTTTATTAGCTAGCACCTTTCTTTTGTTTGTTTTTTGGCTTCGGTACTTTCTGCTGACTCTTTATTACCTTCGACATTGTATTGTGAAAGATCCAAGAGTTTACTTTGACTTCAAGAGTCTTATAATGTAGCAGTTGCTTCGGCAGCAATATTGACTTTACTGTTCTCAAATATTTCTACTTCCGTCATTTTATTGAATACAATAAAAGCTTTTCCGCCAACACTGGAAACGAATATCGCTTTTTGATATTCGAGCTGTTCTTACAGAAATAAATCACAGTAGCATTCGTTATTTCAAAACATCACTTTGTTAACGCAATGTTTGCATTGTTTCTATTCGTGTCTATCCAAACGGGATTAATGGCGAATCCTCAGCGCTAAATCACCGGGAGGTCGTAAAAAACACCTGTCGCTACTGTGAATTCCAAGTATCAAACTTGATCGGGGGAAACACTATTGTTTTGTGCCGGATATTTTTATTGGAAAAGGTCGAAGTTTCTGATAAACGTTTCGATTTTTGATTTGTTATTACTCTTCGTTTGAAGCAGCAGTTGCTTAATGTCTAGAAGTAATTATTCTTGAAAGTTTACAGTTGTTGATTGCTATTTTTATTGGAGAACTTTTAGTTTGTAATTGCTTTTTGATTCGAGAAATTCTCCTTTGGGATTGAGTTGGGATTTTAGTTGAAGAAAAATACAATGTATTTGCTAATCGGGTTTTGAATATTCAATCGGGTTTATAAACAAAGCTTAATAGCTTTTGTTTTAAAGTAAACAAGTTTTAAAGCTTATCAAATACAATTTTACGTAAATTGTAATGCACTATTTACTTAGTGACTCGTAACAATAATAATTCGGAAACTACTTCAGATCAAGTAACACTCCGCCAACCGCTACAGTACACACACCATTATTCTGGAAAACACTCAAATCTATCTCAATAACGTCAGCCATAGCGTACACTATAATATCATTATCCAACAAAGCGCAATCATTTTCATTCTTCATCACACAAATCCCCACCCTTTATAGGGCGTAAAAGACGTTTATTTTCTGCAAAGCTGCAATCTGTGTATATTTTCCCGCAGGAAACAGTTTGTTTATTGTTTAGATTTCATGGTCCACTCACGGCGAATGCTTGCCAAAAGTCGTTAACACTGTACAGGCACACTTCGTAAATATCTGGCTTGTGTTTGGGATATAAGAGTTAGGTTGTCGAATGGGTAATATTTTAGAGGAAGTTTCGATATTTCCGATATGTTGTATATTTCGTTTCATATTTTACACTTAATTTTTATTAAAAATTACGTGTGTTACATTGGTGCTCCTTGTCGTCTCAACTCGTGAACTGCCACTGTTAGTAAAACTATGTATAAACAAAAATTTTGCCACAATCTCCACGCTCAGCGGACGGGCGTATTGAAAATTCAAATTATCTCTATACTACTAAAATTATTCGTTATTGCATTTTTCAAAACTAACAGATATTCTTGAGCTCACTCTTCACTGAAATGAAAAGCATAACGCAGCTTACCATCCATACAGTCAGAATTTACCACATTAGGAAAAAACTACTGGTTTCATGCTCAGAATATAATTTCTTACTGAAACCTCAAGGCATCAAAAGCAAATTCCCTAAACACAAAGAGCCAAACACTACCTATTACCTCCAAATAATATGTGTACCTACAATAATCTAAGACACGCCAAATATTTGGGTCAAAATTAATTATTTTAATATAGTGCGTGTTGTAATGTGCAATTTACTGTGCGGTCCAGGGACCACACATCATAACGGCCAAAGATATTTATATGGGTGATATAAATTAAACTCATGTACATCGCGGTCTACGGAATACAAGACGTTGGAAGCTAGCCCGACCTTAATACCACCCTAAAGCCTCCAACCGATGTGCTAAGAGCGGTGATGTAGTGCTAAGAGGTAGCGGGAGCGATATATGCATAAATGAAGCGATCCACTACCACCACCATGCAAGCACTGCTGTAGACAAAAAATTTTCAGATTTTATATATATTTTTTTTCGTAAGACAATGGGCGGTTGGTGCTTTTATCATCATCACCTTCACACCCATCCATGTTCTCTGTTTTGCGTCAATCTTGACCAGTTCTTCCAGTAATTTGTCAACTATCTTGTCTTCAGGTCTATTTTGTAATGTCATTGCCATCAAGGTGCCTATGCCTCGTTGTTGATTTACTATACAAATTTCCAATTATTGTTTCATCTTCTCTAACATAGAGAACCAGCTGAGTAGGTGGTATATGAAGTGTCTTCATTTCATATAACACCTCAAACTCAAAATCGCTTCATTTTCCACTGTCTCTCCCACAATGGATAGTAACCTTAATCATGTTATGGAGTTTGGTGCCAAAGTCGCAGAATAATGGTGGTTAAGTTTCAACCACGCTCTAATTCACACTGGTTCGTTCACTACACTAGTGTTATTAATGAAAATAGTAGCAGATTGTTTGGACTCCATTGTTATTTGCGTTCCAACGTTATGAACAACACTGTGCTATTAATCAAGTTAAAATATGAAAAAAATGTTTGGTGTTTTTGGTTAATTTAGAATTGATGGAAAACATCGTGTTTGGATGTGCTAGTGAGTAAATGGATGTTCAATCGGAAATGGGTGGTTTTTTACGAAATAGCTTCAGGCTATTTTAATATTTGTACTGTCTGATGTTGAAATCTTTATAACAAAAAAATTATATGGCGAAGGAGTGCTGAAAGCTAATATTTTTATAAAAATACAGTACCTTCTAAATGAATTATTGTTCAATTTCGACCAATAGTAAGAATTAATGTATACCTTCACAGTTACAACTTACAAGCAACTTTAACCAGCCTATAAACTTTTTATTCAAATCAATAACACACCCTTAAGCGACGAACGGCCTCGAAACTTGATACCACCTCGAAGATCCGCAAACAAAATATTAAGAGATTTATGAATCTGACAGCACTAAAAGTTTACTCAACGAACCAAAACCAGGTCGCTTAAAGAAAATTTCGCAGGTGAGCTTCGAGATAATGATAGTTGAGAGGTTGGGAACTTAACATCCTACCTATAAAAGCTTTTCAGGAAAATGAGCTGTAATGACAGCGAAAACCACTTTCTGGTCCGACGTTTCCTTTTGCTCAATGCGTTTAAAGTAAATGTTGAAGTTGGACTATAATGGAGGCGTTTTACGCTAAGAATGATTTAGTTTGCAGTTCAGACTAATTCGATTAATTCTGCAACCAATTGTATGTTTCTTATTTGAAACTAATAGGGGCTTGTGGTTAAATAATAACAGCTACAAGGGTCAATCGATCAGGTTAAGCTATGCTTGCCGGGGTTGGTCCGCGGATGGGTGACCATCTTTACATACCAAGACCCTCCGTGTTTTGGAAAGCACTTTAAGCCGTTAGTCCCGGCTGCCATTCGTAGATCTTTGGTCTGAAAACCAGTCTTACCAAGGGTTATTGGATTACCCAGTTACGGGGTCAGATACGCAGTCGCTCCAAGTCAAATCTGGTTTGACTGGAAACCACCCCCAACATAGTTAAAAAAAGGCTAGGTAGATGATGAGTAATAGTTGAACTTTTTGGCCCTGAACCTCCAAATGTTCCGACATCCTGAAAGAGCAGCATTTTAAGGAAAAATATTATGTTTTTCTTCAACAAAATTTGCATAGACACATCAAATTCAAACCAAGTAATCCAACACAGATTACAAGCTTCTACTTTAATAAAACAAAATAAATCATATTTTAGCCGTAGCTTAGGGGTCTTATCGACGAAAAACCATCATTCGTGGCTACAAAACTTAAAGTTTCTTGCCTCGCTCGCTCGAACATAGAAACTTGGTGTCTGTTTAGTTTAAGAGAGCCAGTTTATGTCAGATGCCTTCGAGAAGTACGTATTTCTCGCAAGAGCCACTGCGAGGTGAAAATGAAACTGTTCTCGACGCAGAATAGGCATAATGTTGAGACGTTTTGACAGGATCTTGAAACTTTTATTATGATAGTAGATTATGTATTTCAACGAGTTTCTGTGAGCCTAGCACATGGATTAAATGTAAAAAATATATTCGAACGATTAAAAAAAAAATACTCACTTCGCACATAATATTTACTTAGGTTATAGACGTTATTCATGAATATATAGATGGCAAAAAAATTAACCAACATGCTATTAGATATGTGTATTTTCGATGAAAAAATCGTACATTACGTTACATTTACATCGAGCATTCATACTATGCCTCTGATTCCGATTACATTTGTAGAGTGAAATCATAGGTACAAGTAGAATTGAAATTATAAAGATGAATGAAAATGAACACCTACGTTTTGATAATCTATTTATACCTGTTATTAATATTCTTTTCATCTTTTGATTTTACCTCTTTAAGTAGTTACTTAGATATCATGAATAAAATACCTACCTACTCTAAAAACTTTAAAGTTGCATCTTGCACTCCACTGAATAAAGACCCATCCATTCAGTGAATTGCAGATGTGTTCTCTTAGTCGAAGATCAAACGGCACAACAAAAGTATTCTAGTACAGTTTGTTGAAAAGAGCTGATCGATCAAAGTCGCAAAATGGCAAAACCCTGACCTTTCTTCAATCCTTAGGTTGTCTTCGGTCACGTTTACAATGTTATGTATTTTCAACTGATCCTGGGAATATTCAAGAACCTAAAAATCTCCATATTTCTGAAAAAGAAGATTGTCCTCAAACTAAAAATCATTTAATTTATATATCTGCCTATCTATATCAATTATAATAAAAATCCCATTTGCTTGATGGCGGATCTGTAATGGAATATAAAAGGACGTTATTTTAGAGAAAAAAAAACTAAAAGCCAGGGAATGGAAAGAACCGGGGGATCTTAAAAAAGAGCTTTCCGAAGTGCTCATTACGACACTCTAGAACGTCTTGAAGGAGTCATAAAGGCAATTACTTCAAATTTTTTCCTCTTTGAACTTTGAAAAATGGTACCTTTATTTTTCTGTTTTATTTCGTTCACGTCGACAACATCTTCAACTAGTAGATAAATGAATTTGCTTCTCGAAACTGGTACTATAGCTTTAATATTTAGATCTTGCAGAACTATGCCATAATTTTCCATGTTTATGGTATGGTTGGCATTTCCTTCATTTATGAGGTTCTTTTCCCCTGTAATTTTGCCCGTGTCGTTATATTATAGTTAGTGGTCTATAACACGCTCGAGCTGCTTATTAAGATGAGTTTTTATATTTCATTCGTAAAAATCCTTTCTAAAGTTGGTCGGACATTCTCATTGTTATGTTTTATTTAGGTTACCAGAACATATAATATGTCGGTTTTCCAAACATGACTGAACTAATGGAGAAAGATAGTTTTGTACACAGGTGTGACTTCAAAATTATATGATAAAAATGTTCATATTTTCCCTGCAAGATTTTTTTATGTTAAAAAGTAAGCCGGTTATACGAAAACGAAGAGTGTATGCCATTTGCAGCACTAGTGAAGTCAACATGAAACATTCATTTTATTTCAGCATCCACTATATGACCAACTTCGAAGTATATTGTTTCATCTCAGAAACAAATGTCACCGTTGAATAGATTTTATGTTAAGACTGAAACATACTCGAAATAATGAAATACCTCTGAATAAAATGCAATTTTAATATTACTTATTCAACACAAAACCACTTTAACCTCCATTTCTATCATTCCAAAAACATCTTTGCACTATATTTTATTCACAACATGTGTCATATTCGAAGTGCTTTGATATTTTTTTCAAAAGTTACCACAAAAAATGGTAATAGTCTGCTCACGTCTTCATCATATCAGGATCATGCTCCCCACTTACCATTACGAGGCTTAGCTTCACTTAAGGGTCCTGCAACATTAAAAAGTTGCGAAAATATCTCGCAAAGTATGTTTTATCACTGTTTGAAGTTGGAAGTTTTCCACACGTAAGCTTGTGGTTGTCTGTGAACTCGCTAACGACGTAAAATACCTCTTGGCTAACAAAATGTGTCTTTTTGCCTTAGGGTCTACGCACGAAGTTATATCATGATTGAATGTAAGACTTTGCGGCCTTAGAATAAAGCTCATTGTTCTATAATTAAACCAACATCTAGTTGAGTAAAGTTGAAGAAGTTTAATTACAGTCTATCTCAAAAATATTTGGATTGGATTTGTACTGTTTACGAGTTTAATTTTCATTTACATAAATTTAACTTCAAATTCTTTATTACAAAAGACTATCTTAGTTCTTTTATTCTTTTCAAAAGTAGAGTGCAATATTCTGTTTCAGGTAAAATGAAAAACCCAGTTTTTCTTCATAACTTTTAACAAGTATTAACATAAAACAGTAGCTAATTGCAAGACTTGAGAATCTTGGTGAAGTAAGTATTATAGTTCCAGTTTCTGAAGTTCCCCTTTTGTATCACACTGGGCAGGTGTATTAAAGATGGCTTACCATTGTAGTTCTCATAATGTTGTGTTAAGAAGAAAAGAATATGCATTAAATAATATGTAGCAGTGTATGTGTTCAGCAGCTTAGGACCTTTTTTAATCATTGTGTTTATATTATTAATAAAACAATGAATGAATTAACACATAGTTGAGCAATAACCGAAAGGAAAGAAAGAACAAATATTTATTTGCGACAGTTACCTAAACGTGCATAGGCGACTTTTGCAATAACGCTAAATCCCAGGGCATAATTACGTAATCAGCAGGGCAGATATATCAACGCGCAAACTGTAACTATGAATTTAGTACATGATTCTGAATTCCCTTGCGACCAACTTTTACGTCGGTTATATGTTCCAAATATTTTAACCAAGTAGGTTTTGCACTTTTCCATTCAATGAAGCATACTTCTTTTAGAGTCTAGAATTGCGTGCTGAATTCATGGGCGACATACAGTTAGACATCCTGTATAACATACGTATGTATTATACACAGGGTGGCAGGCATTAATTTATATATGTATAAATACAAACATACATAAATTTACGCTTTCTTCCCATAGCCAATAGGCAGAAACAATCGAACGCCATCTGCTACGAATCTTACATTACAATATATAAAATATACTTTCAATAAAAATAATTTAAAAAGTTTTAATAGAACGAAAATAACCGGACGCAGCACCGAGTTAGAATATTAAAGAGTTGAAGCAAATTAAAAGTACTAAAACAGTCTGTTATAAGTCGTTTCATTACAAATGTACAGACGGACAGACACTGACGTGGAAATAACTTTTCCCCGAGTTAAGCCTCATGAATATTTATCTTACTTCCTGCGGGAAAGTAAGTATAAACTTCTGAACGTTTCCCACTTGATCAAACTTTACTCTTAAGACAGCTCCGGGAGCTACCGTGATCCCAAACTCTTTAAAATCGCACTAAAAATACACAAAAAAAACACATTAACTCACCTTGGTTTATTTTCAGAGCTCAACTTTGGCTGTAAACGCTAGCTTTGTTTAATTTAAGTTTTTGAAGGGGTTGAATTTCAAATTGTGTCTGTGGGTAGGTTATGCCAACCAGAAAACTTTAGGTAAATTCATGGTATGAGGTATTTTACAGAGATTCAGTTATGTCACAACTTTCAGGTCATTCGGGCACCTTGACACCCACTGGTAACCCGCGTGGGATCCGTCGATACACACCTCTCGTTACTAAGATGATATACGTATCATCTGGTGTGGCGTACTACGACAGGATATAATATGAATGGCCACATCATCATCTGTACACAGGAAAAGTTTTTGTTCAGTGCGCAAACTGTAACCATGAATTCAGCATATCATTCTAGACCCCCAGCGCAGAAATTTTTCTTCGGTTATACAAAAAAATCAGCTGTTTCATACATTTCGACCGCGTAGGTATTGCACTTTTCTATGAAACAGCTTATTTTTTTTAATACAAACAAAAAGTACTAATAATATAGTCCTCCAGACCGAATTTCAGCCATGGACGCAGGAGATATTATAGTGCACAAGCATGTCGACACAAGTCCACTTTTTCTTCCCTCACTCTCATAGTCCGATAGGATGACATATCGACATGACCAAAGCGAGATCAGGCACAAGACCAACAATTTAACGTACTTTTAGGAGCACGGGGTTATCACACCACCAAATTCCAAACTCCGGGCTGTTGCTAAGGAATTCGTAACGGAAAAACCCATTAACACATTTCCCGACCTGGAAATTGAACAGGATCCCACGCTCAGCAGTCAAACTTGTTACCACGAGACCAACAGGGCAGCAACAAACAACAAGTAATAAGATTACACAGTCAAGTCTCATGACACAGTAAGAGTATTGCGTCAAAAGCCTCACTCGCTCAAACTTTCAATATCAATAAATCAATTAACTAAGTGTCTTTGTAAGTCTTATTGAAGTCGAATGTCGAGAACTGAAACCACTTTATGACTCAATGTTATGTAATAATAGTTAATATACGAATATACTGTACAGTACATGAAAGTGTTGTAGGTACAGTCACGGACTTTAATTGATAAGCCACAGTTCCTATTTTAGCCGTGTAATGCAAATCGGGTTTAGTCGGTTATACTCGTACATGTCCAGAGTGACGACCTAAAGTCAACCAATTGCAGGGCTAGCAACCGTAACCTAGCAACAATTGTTTTAGCGTAGCGATAGTAACGATATGATTAGTCATTTCGACATCGGAAAAACTCGCACCCACGATTTTATCCGAACGCGTAGCGTCTAAGAGACGTTCATGAAAAATATGAACATAAATAGTTACGGCTACGATTCACCAAAATTCGAAATTATCATCTCTGACATTTCAACTGTCACTGTCTTTGGATAGGTTTTCAGAAATAACGAGTATTTAATGAGCTCTTATTCAAAGGTCAGTATCAAATACATTGGATAAACTTATGCAACAGTGTATTGATTTATCATTGACAATTTATTAGTCAACCTCTATAGATAAGACTATTTCCGATTATAAGTAATTTGTCATCTTGTTTACGAGCATGCGGTTTAAGTTCGTGTTTAATCGTGTAATCTCGTGAATGTATAAAACTGCAAAATTGGAAAATTTAATAGTGGCTTATCAATTAAAGTCCGGGACTGTACCTAATGTACGTGAAGTAGATAGGTTACATGTACGATTGAATGTTGAAATTGAAGCAGTGGTGGCCTAGTAGTAACGGCCCCGACTTACGAATCACGGTCATGAGTTTGAATCCAGGCAGGCGCTTTGTTAAAATAATTTCAACGCTCGCCACTGCTCTTAAAACGAGAAAGGAAAATATCCTCACGCTGACCAGCATGTCCTAGAAGCAAAAAATCTAAAACATGTGACAGCTACCAAACCGCACTGGGTTAGCGTGGTAGATTATAGCCCACTTTGATTTGAAGAGGGAGGCCTGTGTCCCAGCAGTGGGAACACAGTCTAATTATGTTGTTATGCTGAGTGTTGAAATAAAATATAAGAGGTAATACTTACGTCCAATTCAGACACTTGGGTCATGAAACCGAATCACAGCGACTGAATCTCGTCGCTTTCAAACCTTACAAGTTATGGTGAGTAAAAACTTTTTTATTATTTAAACATCACAATGTTTAAGAAAACATGAGTACTTCGTAGTACTACACTAATATTTGGGTAAAGATTTTTCACTGGTTTTATTGTAACAGTACAATTACTAGTGGAACCTAAATCTTTTAGGCAGAGAAAGGTGAACAAATCTCACAGGCGGAAAAACAGCAAATCTCCCAATAAATATACCCTAAAATGTGGGCCAAGTACGGTCAGTACTTGTTTCATGCTTGTATGAACTACGAGAAATCCTTACTAGGGTCTAATAAGCTTCGCTCCATTTTTTGTGCCGAAGAAACTTGGCTCCGTTCAGTACAAATCCGTCAGTAAAAACGACTACAACAAAAGACAAAGTGTACTCAAACACTGTCGGGCCGTTCGCACAACTTTTGTTTGGAATTAGAGGTAAACACATTAGGTAGTATGTTTGTGTAGGCGCCGGCATTACTCGGACCAACTTGTTTGATCTGAGACAAAACATACCCGGCCTAATCAGGGACAAGTTTGGCAATTCACATTTTTAAACTGTTGTTTTGTCGAACACGTTTGTTGCGGTGTTCCAGAATTAGCCGGTGTCGGAATGAAAATGGGATCACATTGTGTTTGATACGATCAGAGAAGACAAGTCGATCAAAGCAGCATTTTAAATTCAACACATTTCTGGATGCTATTTTATTTCTTTTTCCTTTCCTGGTATCTTTAAAAAGCTTATCCATATTTGTATTCACATTAAAAATTACGACACATTTCATATCAGCGTCATTATTTACAAGACTATTTATAACTCAATCACAAACAACTCTTTCGCACAAAATACGTGCGTATTACACTGAACAAGCAGTGTGACATGCAAAATGGACCACGCAGCCGGATCGCTATCAACACCGTAAATTATTTGACAAGAACGCATTAATCTTTATCTCGCAATACCTGACTTATGCCCCACCGGCCCAGCCTTTGTAAAGGGATTTAATTAGAGGTGAATACGATAAATGTGTGGTCCGGGCGTGTTATCGCTTGACAAGAGTTAAGCAATCTCATACGCGTTCGAAATGCCCAAAGGATTAAGTACGCAGATTAAGATGAGTTTAACTTTAAACCCCGATTCAGTGTTTTGATGTTTTCAAATGTAAATTTTTATTTTTACCTCTAAACTGTTGGACTCTGCAATATTCTGATGCTTCCCAACATTTGCATAAGAATTCGTGCATTGTTATTTTTATATCATGCATCATTTATTAAGTACGGTGGGCGGAATTTTGGTTTACTAGTAGTATTTTATGGAAATTTTACCAAAATTGGATTTTGCTGTGAGATAAAAGAAATGACTAAACAAAGATGAAAAAACTGAGTAGAAAAATAGATGTACCTAGTTACTTTTAGATAAAAATAAATTTATTTTCACACACTATTTAGTGCTCTGACGCGTAAGAATGTTTTAAACATTTATCCATACGAGTGGTAGACTTTACGTGAAAAATCTAACTTTGATCATGTTCTGTAAAGTTGATTTAGGTACCCTACTAAGTGTTTTCTTTTAACATTTATTCCACCTTGCACAATTTCAAAGAAAAACTGTGTTTGACATTCACTTTCAACATTTTTTCGAATATTAAAAATAATTTCTTTAAAGCTATGGTAATGAACGAACCAAATTCTTTTCGCGTCAGTTGTGAAAGCGAAAGTTTGTATTATTGTTTCGTAACTAATTTTATTAAATTAATTTCCTAAGGAATTTCACTGAAAACTTTTTGGAGTTATACTTGTTTCTGAAATAAGATACACGTGAGCAAACAATCCTTGCGCAAACTGTCTTTATTTAACTTGTATTTAATATCAGAGACGTGTTTTCTAAAAGTTCTATACGCATCAAGCGGTAAAGTTGGATCAAGTTTAGAAATTGCTTGAAATTGCTTTCGTTACGAATTTGTTTAAATTTATTCCTATATCGTGGAAATATAATGCTTGCGCCCGTTTAGTTTTACTTAAAGGCAAGATGTTGCTTAGGTTTGTCGAAGAAGGGTGCATTTATAAATCTCAATAACTTTTTTTGCGAATTTGTAGAAAGGTTAGAACTTAGGTAACAAAGACACAGCTCATATAGCACCATACATTTTTGTCATTTGTATCCCATCAAAAACATAAACGTAGAAATGGGATCCAAGTTCAATTTTAAGAATATGCATGGTTGTTGACTACGCCGAAAAAAGAATTGGGATCTAAATGGCTGCCAAGTTCTGTAGATGATCCTGAAATTTATTTATAAGTAAGCACATACGTCGCCAACCCGCCTGCCAAGCGCGGTGATTATGGCAAACCCCCCCCCCCCCCCCCAGAAATGACAATTGGAGGAGGCCTATGTCCAGCAGTAGACGTCTTTCGGCTGAAATGATGATGAATGATGATGAAGTACATACGTTACGTACGTACGTTACGTTACGTATGCCTACACCAATGTTTGCTATTAAGTAGAACTTATTTATAAACAGTTGAACTATTTACACAAAGCTGATAGCTTAGGATAAATTGAACCATAAGATTTGACTTTAAATTTGGTTTTGGAGAGTGTCAGAGTGACGATCATACAGGAATATTGTTTTCTTTACGTGCGTCGGTTCTTATTGATTAGTTTTTTTTTTTTTGCAGAATAGTCTTATGAAGCCCTAGGGTCTGGAATCATATTATAATGGTGGCAACGCACGAATACCTATTCTGAAACGTGCAACATCTTTAGCAGAGCACAGGGGAAACAAAGTTATTACCTACGTTACACTGGTCTCGTTAAGCAAGATGTTAACAATAAATATCAGATTGGCACCAATAAATACACGCTCACGATCTCTTTAGGGTATCTAATTTCAGTACGTACCAATAAATAGCATCATTCCGTAAACAGCTTGAAAGACACACAAATATCTATAACCGCGTCTCAATTGGGAAGCATCCCACGCGCAAATATCCAAATCGGTGGTGAAATTAAACGTTTACACCATCGTAAATTATTCACAGAGTTTATCGCTAGTGAATATTTATTACAGACGTAATTAGGTTCGTGCCTTCAGGTTTGCGCAACGGGAGACTATCTAAATAAATTAAACATTCCTTCTGAGCATGGAGTGTATGCATGAGGGAACGTCGTTCGGGATTGTCGACTAATGTCAAAGAGAAACGGGAAAACACTTAGAGCTGTTTACACGAACCTTGTGAAGACTTGAAGTTAGGAACGTATGGAGTGTTTGTTGTACAAGTAGTTACAGAGATACTGTTTAGTGTTGGATCTGATTCTGTGTCTGCTTTGGCTGTCACTGTGTTGTTCGTTCTGTTAACTCAGTTGGTACGACTGTACCTACTGAGTGCCAATAGATATAAGTAAGCAAACATAAAAACATGAACACAAAAATGAAATTTGATTCGATAAAATTAACTGTTTGTTTTCTATTCATTTTATTTTATTTTATTCGAAAACATCCATCGATTTCTTACTAAACGTCAACTGTATATGACGACCCTGATCACTTATCTCTTTTGGCGATCGTACATTGAGTCTCGGGGAATTAAAAATACTGTGATGTGTTAAGTACCTTTGATGTCCAAAATAAAATACCTTTTGATAATCATCTATAATTATGGGACTCAATAATCACTAGACTATTACCTAAATCGATGAAGTAAGTGAACTAAATTTCCTATAATTAAGTTAATCGGTGCCTTAACTGGCAGTAGCTGTTGCTACTGAAACGAATCCTACCATATTATATATGTATAATTTTGTAATGTGAAAGTTTGTGAAGATGTTTGGATGTTTGTTACTGAATCACGCAAAAACGGCTGAACGGATTTAGATGAACTTTAGCACACAGATAGATTATAACCTAGATTAACACATAGGATACTTTTCATTCCGCTAATACGCTCCCTTGGAATAATTTCCGACCTCCACGCGGGCGAAGCCGCGCGCGGAAGCTAGTAAGCCATATATTCACTTAGGAAAGCGACGTGTTTGAGGGAGCATTAGTGTTGCTACTAAATTGTGTTATAATAATATGTGTACGAAGAAAGTTAAACCCCTGATGTTCAAAGGAGTTTGACATTCACCTACAATGTTGCCTCTTAAGGAACGCGTTCTTGTTCAACTATAATGAGAAAGCTTAAGGTCTAAGTAACAAGATTAGCTTGATAAATAAAGCTTATAAGTTTTCAAAGCATAAAATGACGTTTTCATACGAAAATAAACTAACAAGTCCAAACATTTATATTTACATCAAAGGTACAAAGTAATCCTAGAATTTTCTATTAGATTGAAGTTCTTGGAAAATATTTTATTTTTGTGTAATTTACTGGCGTGGAAAGTACGTGGTTCGTAATTCGGAACGCCTAGAGACCGTCAATTTCAAGTAAATCTAGTTTTGTGCTTACTTTATTATGATTTATAGATTTTACTAGCTGACCCGACAGACGTTGTCCTGTCCATACAAAATTCCCATAGAAAATGTAATTTAAGTTTTCCCGATTTTTTGGCAGTTTCCTAATGCACAAAAAAAAAATAGATGTTGGCCGATTCTCAGACCTACCCGATAAGCACACGAAATTTTATCAAAATCGGCCAAGCCGTTTCGGAGGAGTATGGCAACGAAAACTGTGACACGAGAATTTTATATATTAGATATAATTTCATCATTTTGATCTATTATTACTTTATTAACAAAATTACGTATACAGTGTTAAGTTAAAATTAGCTGGCAATACTTACCCACGTGTTGGAATATCGATATCAAAAACGAATGGAACAAAAAGAACCCCTTTCGATGGGCAAAGGTCCGTAATCCGTAATCGATCAGATGTTTTTGTAATTTGTTGTGGAATATAAATATTTTTTACGAATTTCCAAAAACCAAAATATAAAAGTCTTTTGGTTGCCTTAAGGTATATGTCAATGTGATTTAAAGTTTTAAACAAAGCTGGAATGATTAAAAAAATTGTTTTTCTTTATTTCATTACCCAACACATGAGTAAAGTATTGCTAGCTAATTTAAATGTAAATACCTAGCAGTTTATTATAGTAAAATTAAACAATTTCACAAAATAAGTTTAAAAAAAGTTACTTATCTGGTAAAGGAATTTAAACATGATATTCCGATTAGCAGGATCACGGCTCTACGGTTAAATTGAAAGGAACGGACTTGCCCCGGGCAATATTCTTCATTAACTCTTTCGATCTCAATCTAAAAAAATCCTTTTCGATTCCGTCCTCTAAAAACCTTTTTATCCCTTATTATCTACTTTTAGTTTAAAATATTTTAAAGATAATTTTAGATGAAAATTATATCAGTGTTAACGTTTTATGCTCAGATTATAAAACAAAGGCAGATAAAAACCAAATACTAAAGCGTCGCATTGAATGTAACATACAATGCGACGCTTTAGTATTTCGTTTTTTGGCCTCACTTTGGTGTTCCGCGCGATCTATCTGTCTTGGTTTGATAATCCAAACAAAAAAAAACAAATACTAAAGCGTCGCATTGAATGTAACATACAATGCGACGCTTTAGTATTTCGTTTTTTGGCCTCACTTTGGTGTTCCGCTCGATCTATCTGTCTTGGTTTGATAATCCAAACAAAAAAAAAAACAAATACTAAAGCGTCGCATTGTATGTTACATTCAATGCGACGCTTTAGTATTTGGTCTTTTGGCCTCACTTTGGTGTTCCGCGCGGTCTATCTATCTTTGTTTAATTAATCTGAGGTTTTATGCTTCATCTTGAATGATTTCATTGATTTCTTCTTCAGTTCTATGTTCAGTATTCTTGACTATATCTGCCAAGCAAGTTGAAGTGGCAGTGGACTAGCGATGTTTGTCGAAGGACCGCTAGCCGGTGGGGCATATGAGTCCTGGAGTGGAGACCGCGCACCGGCAAGCGTGTGACACCGCCCAGTTACATGAACCGACGACCCTTAAAAGGTGGCTAGGACAGAAAGGATGTGGAAGGCGGACGGGTGTTGCAGCTTGAGAGGCCTATGTCCAGCAGTGGACTGCGATAGGCTGACTTTATTGGTACTGGCAACTCTTTGTGTTTGGCAAGTCTGAGATATTCCTGTGCGAGTTAAATAAATACTTTTTCTTTCTGTTAAAAAAAAATACAGACGAATTGAGAACCTCCTCCTTTTGAACTCGGTTAAAAAAAAGCTGTTGATGCGTTGTCATTCTGTCAATTGTAATGTTTTTTGTAATTAATGACGTAATTAGTTACGACATCGATATTGCCAATGGCAATATCATCTGTCAAAGTGACGATGCCTTCATTGGATAACATCAATAGTAATATTACTGTTTGCAACAACGAGATTGACGTATTAATCATTGTATTCCGATGACATGCCTGCCAGAAATCTGATTCTTGACATTGATGATTGGTTTTGATGACAAAGTAAGTACCTATGGCTAGATTTTACATTATTATTACTAAACATACTGAATTAAATAAGGGAAAAAAGTTATGACTTCATATTTACAATAAAACGTCATTCAATACGGAACAAGCTAGTTGTAATTGATATAAGCGAAAATAAATATTTATCATAGTGGTAAACGCTGATAGCCCAACAGCTAAGGCATTGAAGAACTGAGCAAGATGTGCTTTGCTCGAAGTTCAGATTCAGTCTGGTTTCTCTTTGAAAATCAGACTTTAGCAACTGATTAGATGTTCGATAACTTTTTTATGAATAAGACCGTAAGTATTGACGCGTTACGATAGAAATTTATGTTTATACAGGAAAAGTTTTTATTCAGTGCGCAAACTGTAACCATGAACCATGAATTCAGCAGATCATTCTAAACCCCCAGCGCAGAAGTTTTTCGTCAGTTTTACAAAAAAAAAACAGCTGTTCCATACATTTTGACCGCGTAGGTATTGAACCTTTCTATGAAACAACTGATTTTTTCTAGAATGGTATGCTGAATTCATGGTTACAGTTTGCGCACTGAATAAAAACTTATCCTGTATAGGTAAATTAACACTGCAATTTCAAAACATAGTAAAAGCCAATTATTTTAAGAAGAGTAACCGAGGAGTTTCTTGCCAGCTCATCTCCAAAGGCAACTACCAAATGCAACCGTGCACCTATCTTCGGACTTTTCATGAGTGCCCCTGTCCATGTAGGTTTAAGGCTCCCGCAAACAGTCGCGATACGACTAATATAACATTATCTATGAACTTCATGGAAATTGATCTACTAGAGTCGCATCTTGCCGGTCTGCGGGAGCTTTTTAGTGAAAAAAAAAAAGAAGCGCCAAAATTAACACAAAAATTATTCTTGCTATTGAAATACTAACCAAAACATCCTTTGAATGAACAGAACAATAAACAAAATAATTTCGAAGCAATAATTAGCGCCGTAATCTTGACGCCAACTGTCACTGATATTATCGCGTTTTATAGCCTCCGCTGGCCATATGGTGACATTCTTTTAAAAACACATTATGTCGCCCGATATTTGTCTATTGTTTTTGAGTTTCTTGTTTCACGTTCGGCGATAAAAAGTTTAATGGTGGAATTAAATGGAATCCTTTTAATGTGATTTGCCGTATGTTGCAGTCTGCTGTAGATTTTTGAGGTTGTTTTTCAATTGCATTTTTTTTATAATGTCTAGGCTCACTTTGCGGTCTTGGGTCTTTAGATTGGAGACGCTGAATCGGGGATACTCGGCTGCCGTCGGTCGGTGACGCTGAATCACGTATCTATTCTCGGGTCTAGTCGTAAGTTTTCACTTCTACAAATAGTGTGGTCATAAGCACGCACCCTCTCTTCAGGGTGTTTCGTGAAAATCAAATTTTCTTAAGTTTTTTGAAATTTTCAAGTCAGTGCCAGGTTGTATGTTGATTCAAATATAATTCACGACCATAGCACGTATGTATTTACAGAAATATAATAATTAAAATCATCAATACAACCCTCTTTGTTCATTTAATTTAATTGAATAACTATTCCATGAAAAAGTCATTCAACGGAAATGGAGGTTCCACTTTAACTTTTTAAAATTTGCACGGTCTTCATTTGTTTTTGCCAAAAACCAACTAAACATGTGAAGACTCCACATCTAGCTAGCTGAAACAAAAGAGCATCAGGACAAAAATAAATGACCGTGTCACCGAAATTATAAGAATAAGAATCATCTGCCGTTGACAGCTAATAATATTAATTACGGCCTGTTATGTCATAGCGGGGACCTTTGTTCCATGACAATCGGTACGACCCGACTGCCCTTTCAGTTTTTATATGAGTACCAAGTTAAGGCATCTGTTTTTGTGGTCACGCGCCACGGACCGGCAGAATGACTGATGTCATGTGTCAGCTTCTTTCGTCCGACGTAGATTAAATAAATAGGACAGAATTTCGGGTCTATTGGGACATATTTATGGTTTAGGGGAAATTGTAAGATGGTTTTTAAATTGATTGAAGGAAAGGACGTTTATTTCTTTTAGATTGTGAGGTGTATGGTGGAACAGATCTACACTTTTTTTACACTGTTTTAAGCTTAACTGTCCCGATTTTATTCGTTACTAGCTCGCCCGCGTTGAGGTCAGTGTAATACATTCAATAAAAATCTGAAACGCCCTCCCTCTCCACCCAGAGCGGGAGAAGTTATTTGATTTCCCAGTCAAAAAAAAAAGAGATAAGATTGCGACTAGATTTAGAACGTTTTTAATTACGGGAATTGGCCTACAGTTATAAGAACTCAGAAGACGGCTATGAAAACAACAACACAGTACATACTGAAACAATGGCATAGAAAAGAGCTAAGAAAACAGTTGAACCTACCCAAGAAGCTCGATCTGAATCAATATGCCGGCGACGTCGTGAAAAGATGCCTATAAATAGGTACCACCTGTCTCTCCACTAGTCCAATGCTTACTCAAGGATGCATATCCGGTAGACTCGTGATCCTTTCCTATCCTAAGGGCACGTCGTCCTGACCATTACTGCGCCCCCAGGACTACTTCATGATATGCAATGGCCTCTGTAACACCATGAAGCATGAGGCACCAGGGGCTAGTGGGAATCTTGGGGTGCGGTTCGGGTAATCGAGTCTGGTCAAGCCACGCTGGGATCGGTGCATTACATTACATTACAATAAAAAGAACAATCCTCTATTTCCGCTATTTTAAATAAGCTTTAACGGAATGATTAAATAGAATCTAACAAAATGTTTATACCTTAGTAAATGTTTTGCAATTTCTAGCGGAATGCTCGTTTCAAAATTCTCCACTTTGTCACAAACGTGTCACTTGGTCTTTGTTTACTAAATAGGCCGACAAAGGCGCCGTCACCGGCATGGCGTGCGAAACTCTTCACACATTGCGAAAACCACACGTGGTGGGGTAAAACTGAAGCGAATCATATTACCTACTGTGATTACGGCTGTTTGATGATTTCCGTTCAACGTTTCTGATGAAGAACGTCTTGCTGGCATTTTATAAACACTCTGACCCTTTTAGATCATTTTAAAACGTCGCCTAAAGTTAAGTAATGATTAGCGACTGTTACTGATCGTTAGCCATACATTTTGACGTTTAAGTCGGTGATTTCTTGAAAACGCTCAAAAAGGTGTTTTTTTAAACCAGTGTATCTCTTTAACCGTAAATAATTTTGAAAGCCTAAAAATATATGCTATTTTCAAATCTTTTTTTCATAGAGTGATGGAACTCAAAACATAATTAAACATACTATAATGCATGAAAAACATCATCAAAGTCACCTCTTAATTATCTTTAAAACAAGTTTATCCCTTCAATAACAATTATAATTAAAAATATACCATAAAATTCCAAATGCCAAATTGCATCCAGTGATGGATTATTTATTATTAAATAGCTAATATCTAATTTTATACGATTTTATTTGCATTTTTACGACAATGCTTGCTCATTTATTATTCGAATTTATTACAACAGATTTTAACCCGTATCGTTTTGCAATAAGAACTATTATCACTCATAACGACAATATTTAAAGTTACCAGGGCATTAAGCTGAAAGATTCAGTAGGTGCCGCAAGGCAGGTAGCCTGCAAAATTATTATTTTTAGACCTTTCATGAAATAGCCATTCAATGGATTAAGTGAACATAGACAGTTATATTGCTGATATTAATTATTATAATTCTGCAATTACACATACATGTTACGGTCGCGAAACATTTTAATCAACATACACGTTACGTTTGGCAAATGGTTCAACCTACTGTGCTGAATTGATGAGCAAAATTGGGCTGCGTGTTCCATCGTTCACCTTAAGGAATCAACAACCTCTGTTTGTTCCCTCTGTGCGTTGCATATATCGACAAAACTCTTATAAGATAAGAGCTAGCAGGGCATACAACTCGATGTGTCAGAGTGTTGATGATCTTGACTTATTCTCCACCAGTGTTCCTAAACTTAAAAAATACTATGTAACAAATTCTTTGAAGATCACTAAAACCTGTTCAGTCTTTTTTAAATTTTATTGTCTTCGAGTGTTAACTTATTCTTACTTTTGCTTGCCTGTCTGCTGTTTCTTGTGCTACCCTAATTTTGTCAGTGAAAACTTTTAATTGGCCTTCTTTCACTAACGGTCAACTATCTGTACCTATCCTGTAAGTTTTCTTAAGATATAAAAATAAAATAAACTTTAAACTTATAGGGGTATTTATGTGGTTGTCGTAATAAAATCTTGTAGGAAGAAAGAATACTTAAGTACCTACATCAAGATGATCGACGCTTGACCTCTTAATTGGACTCTACATAAGCTGAAATTCTGATCACGAATTAGTTTAGAGTTATGTACAAAGCAAAGCGGTCTAAAAGAATTTGTGTGACAGATTGAGATGACCTTGCAGATGCAAAGGAAAAAAAGCTATAATAAATCTAGAAAATAAATATTGACTGGTACTCAAATCACCCTTTTGTCTGTAACGAAGTCTCGTCAATCGTCAGCGACACTGACGTTATTGCATTTTCTTGCCCCCACACGACGAGAATTGGTCCATCTCAATAAAGGACTTTTGAAGTTTTTATCTCTTTCGAGGATACCTACTTAGTATGGATACTTGAACAGCTCGCTCTCGTAGTCACTTCAAGGACTGTAACAAATAAAAGTAAATACCATCAGATAAAACAAAATGACACTCAGAGTCTTATCTTTACAAGAAAATTACACACACAAAAGGTCCCCCCGACATATTTCGTACAATTAGTAATCTCCTCCGCTCCGTAACCCCAAACAAGTCTAATACAAAATTAACAACAATAACATAATTTACTTTAAAATTCAATTAATTCTTAATTAACTATTCATACTAAACAAAGTGGAAACTCCTTAGAGCATGCTGAATACTTTCCTCTAACATTGTTAAAGGATTAAGTGGGTAACAGGCAACTTGCAAAGACTTTGCAACGCGGCTAACTTAAAATATACATGAAAATGTGAAGCGTCTTGAACAATAAGGGTTCTTCGAGAGTCGACGGCAATATACCGGCTACGAAAGTATGTCGGCTTGTTCCCTCGAACGGGGAACTAATTAATCCAATGAGCGGCGTCTTTGCACTAACGAGGTTCGTCGTTTGTGCTCCTTCCATTCTGTGCCACTGAGAAATTGTATTTCGGAAATCGATCCCGACAAGCTTCACGCTTCTATAAGATCATTATCTCAGTGATGAACAAAATCTCTAAGATGAAGGAGTTATGTTTCAACGTAATTTGTTTCGTGGGATCAGAGTAATTTTGTGATCTTAATTATTAATGATGATTTAAGATTTGATTGAGATTATTTCGGGAAATTGTTTTGATAGTAATTGAGGGAAAAACGGTTCCCATAATACTTGGATTACATAAATTAGAAGATTCGAGGAAAGACGGCCTCACTGATTGATGCGATAACTGAAAACGATTTTAATTTAAATGTTTTAGTAACATCCATGATATCACTCCTAATATAAACAAAAAATCATAACTTCGAATTTCGCATTAACTAAAATTCAAGTGCAAAAATCAGAAAACCAATAATAATAATAAAACATGGAAGGAAAAGAGTCTATAAATAAACCGAGTTTGAGTTTTGATGAATGACCCACAGCAATATGATTTATTTATTCGGCAACTCCCTTACAAATATACGGCGATAACGGCTACAATTGATATAGACGAGCCTTTGCCGTCACTTAAAGTAAGTTGATTGATTGCTGCACAAGGCGAGTGTACTCTATCTTTCATTCAACGCTTATTTTTAGAAAGTAAAAAAGCAAAAAACATTCAAAATGTCTCAATTTTTTTCAAAATGATGAATTATTAGTAAAAGAAAAAAAATGTCCGTGGAAGTTTCCAAAGTTCAAAAACTTTTTGTTCATCAAAAACAAATTCTGCTGCAGCAACTAAATTTTTTTCCGAACATTTCTTTACAAAATCAGGTCCAGCCAAGGTGAAAACTTTCAGCACGTACCAGTATTCACAACAGAAGCGTTGATCGCGAGTGGTCCAATTCGTTCAAATTAGACTCATTTGGGCGCCACTTCAGGTTGGAGCAAAATCGCAGCAAGTGAAAAGCACGGTACGGGCCGGACCGTTCTCGTGATATCGCCGGATAATGGCCATCGTTAGTCGGACCACGATCGTCGTTTTGGGGCGTTACTTTTTCAAGTCATTGAGTCAATCGTTTATCACGGGCCTGTTGTGTTAACTTTTGCATCGCAAGGGGATAAGGGTGGCGTGGAGCAGGCTTAAATAAATAACAAAGCTTGTTCTGTAGCTTTGCATGTGAAGGAACAGTTTCGAAGTCTCTTGGCAGACACAAAAAATATCGTGTTCGGAAAAGGAGAAATAAGTAAATTTTATTTATGTAATTTCTATGCAACTCAGTAATTTTCTCGACGCTAATAAATATGCACTGCAAGACATTTAAAGTGCTTCCTTGCATTATACTATCTTAGCTAAGACTACGTGAACAAAATAAATTGGACCACTGATCAAATCTGTTTACTTTGGGTGGACTACTCCATACCTTTACTGTTCTTGTTTAGGGTAAGTCATGGTGGACGTCAGCCTCATTAGTTGAGGTAACTGGCCCAAATTTTACCAAAGTCATTTTCCGGCTATTTCCCTGAAAGATTTCTACAGAATTCGCAGTAATAACCTATTGATAGATTAACTTTGCCATGTCAATCGGTAGAGAAAATTGCGAAAAACATGGCCCAGTTTTGTTGGATTATGTGTATGGAGCCGTATCCCCAATTAGTGGACTTATAGGCTAGTAGATTAATGGACTGATAGCGTTCACGTCATGCGACAAAGGATCGATAGTTTGAAATTGCATTTCGATGTCGAACAGGTAAAAGTCAATAAGGATAATAATAAAAGTCAGGGTGTCGACAATTAGCGGTTTATTTGTAAACAAACTGCCTGAAAGGCGAGCTAATGAAATCATTATTTTAATTAACGTTAAATATGTATGATTTTCATAACAATCAGTGAAAGCGATTACGGATTAATCCATTCGAACTAAATAATTTTGAAACATCAGTAGTCGGTAATGAAATTAATAATTCATGTTTTAAACAACCTGTTTAAATTAAATGGAATTCTATTAAATGCCTTACAACATGCCACGAAGAGGTTGTCTGAAACTTCTCATGATTCGCAGATTAAGACATATTGAAATGACGTAAAAGTAACATAGTATGACGTAATTAAGTTAAAATCTCTTTTATTATGATCATCTCAGAAATTAATTAATGTTAGATCCTTTTCATAACTTAATACCCAATCCCTCTGAAGTCCCTTTTAACACAAATTGTTAAGGAATGTAAGTAAAGGTACAAATTGTACCTATTAATGTATTGAAACTTTTAAGAAGTTTATTTGGATGTCCCTCACTTTCAAACATTCTTTAACTTTGGCTTTCATAAAATTCTGTTGCTTAATTAATTAATGTTGCTTCTAACTTCAAAAAAACAACCTTCACAAATCAAAAATATACTTTTCCACTCCAGCTTAGAGCATATTTTTGGTTAAAAGAAATGAGTGGGAGATATGTAACGAATTTGTATTTCTAAAGAGGCTTTATTACAAAAATAAATAAGATTTATTTCATTTATTCAATTATGGTACTCCAAAGATGCTACCGATATATTTTCATTTGATGACTTTGAAGTGATTATTAGTACCTCATTTTCGGAGACGGAAATATCTTAGACGCTGCTTTATATTATTTTGTCAGTAGAAATATGTACATAAGTTTATTGAACGAGAGGTGAAAGTCATATTTGATCAATTTATCTTCTAATTTTGTGTTTAACAATAGCTATGCTATACTGCAATTTTTTTAAATAACCGACCAAAAACTGCAATGCAAGGTGGTTTATTAACATGTAAACTAAATTCCTAGTTTAAGTTTGCACGTCGATGTCTCTGCTCCCTGATTAATATAACCCACATTTTCATATTTCAATCGAAGTATACAGGATGCAATTAATGCAAAAAAAGTACCCCACACTTATTAACTGCATTGCCCAAATGCTTGCACTTTACCTATGACTCAACTGAGGAGACCTAACGTTAGAAAATAAATATATTTTAAAACCTAACTAGAGGAAAAGATTATCCTATGAGTTTAAAGGTAAGAAACACGATAATAGCATTCAATAGAATTAGATTTCCCATGTTATAAAGCGCACTAAAAACTTATCCAGTTGCGTATGTTCACGAAAAACATAATGGACTGAGTACGTCATTAATCTTAATTATTCTATTATTTTAAACGAAAAGTATACGAGTCAAACTAAACTATATTCTTGTGCCACGAATAAGTCTAAATATAAAGACCCCATGCACACGCCCCGTGCCAAAAATCATTAAACCCGACGATACTTGATACCGAACTACCGTTCGGTATAAGCTTACGTCATAATTGGGCAAAAGTGTTCGGGAGGCGAAAAAAGGCGTGGTTGATATTCATCAGCAACTTAAATATCATAATAGTGGATGAAAAAGGGGACAGAAAAAGTGGCAGGTATTTGAGGAATTAAATGGATTCCGTTGGGATTTTGTGATAAATAATAAGTAATTGTTGTAGATATTCTGAAGTAGGCCATTTGTTTTTTGTTTGGATAGTTATTTTCTTGTAATGCATAGTCATAGCTTAATAATCTAATTCTTTCCCGGATCAGAAATCAGAGGATCAGACTGGTATTTATTCCAGTCTCATTCTCAATTCCGATCCATTTTTATTAAAGCTTATTCCACCAGTGGACCAGATTAAGGGAAATCGGATCATTATAACTGCCCCGAACGACCTTTCCAAACAGAGGCCTGCAACAAAAAAAAAGCATAAAAATGTAGTCTAGAAAACACCCGTATTGTTCCCTTAATGAAAACGTCCATAACGGATGGGCAGAACCAGATTAAGGGAAATCGGATCATTATAACTGCCCCGAACGACCTTTCCAAACAGAGGCCTGCAACAAAAAAAAAGCATAAAAATGTAGTCTAGAAAACACCCGTATTGTTCCCTTAATGAAAACGTCCATAACGGATGGGCAGAACATGGTTATATTTGACTGACAGGCTTAATTACTGCAATGTCGTACTAATAAGGAGTGACAGTTTGCTTTCCCTACGTATATGACCGCACCACGTTAGCTCCACTACCGAATATCAGAATTATCATCTGGCTAGCTTTTTCTAACTGTATTGGGGTCAGCTTCCATGGCTGATCATCCTTAGATACCAAGACACCTACGTGTCACGATAAGCCGGTGGTCCCAGCTGTCATTCGTGGATCTTTGACAGTAGTTTCGGGTCGTCAGAAGTTCGTAATTCTGGCTACCAGTCTTACCAAGAGTATCGTATTACGTACTAGGTATTAAGTTGTGAAAGTCAGATAGAAAGTCGCTCTAAGTAAATTACTGGTATTCAGCTACAGCCGATTAGACTGGAAGCCGAGTAAGCCGACCCCAACATAATTGGGAAAAGGCTATGATGATTGGGGTCAGGATATATTATGACCTTAATGTCAGACCTACAAAACTGTACACCTAAATACCTAGAAATTGATCATACTTAGAGAAAAAAAAGACAGCTTGTGTAGTAGGTTCTAGTATCTACCTACCAAAGTCCCAGTCAGGGCGACACGTAGACAGTCCCAATGATTAATGGCCTAAGGGGCAGCGGGGCGGGACGTCCCGAATCAGATGCACGTGACGTCACAGAATAACGTTCAAATAATATTTCGCTACAGCCAAGCGCAAAATGGGTTAAAAATTACTGGAGACAAGTACTAATGTTGAAAATCTGTATGCGAAATTCGAAAGTTTAAAATGAAAATGTTACGTTCGGTTTTTTATGTTGTGAATTGTTTTGTGTTTTTTGACGTTTTGTTCGCTAAAAAACTTTCCAGTTTCATGTTATTTTGTATAAAATTGGGCTGGTATACTAACAACGTTTAGGAATTATTAAATTAAAAGGTAAACGGTTACCGGTCAACAAACGTCTACGGCAACATTTTTATTTCAATTTCAGTGTGAAGTTGACATTGACACTTTAATTAACGAATGAATTAAACTAGATTTTCTCAAAGAAACCTTGCTATAAAAGAATCACAGCTTAGGTACCCTTCAATATCCGGTCAAAGACGCCACTTCCGCCACCGTTGCAACATTTCTATGAGTTTTGAAAGGAAAATTCTACATTCTTTCGAATTGACCGCAACGGCTACCCATGAATACCACTGACTGTGAATACTCTTTGAAGGTTGAAATTTGAAATTTATTCGGTAAAATTCTTTCGCTTTGTGAATACGTGAAGTGAATTTCATTTTATTCTGGGTAATAACTAATTATTTTGATGTTGGATATAAGAAAAATAGGAATAACGCGCTTTTGAAAAACTATAATAGCAACCTTCGCGGAGTAGTTTTTGAATATATAACCTCGTTCATCTTTATAAAATTATTGTAGTATTTCTACAATTCAGGGTTCATAACAATTTTCCTCTTTAAAGTGATTATGATTTTACTGAGTCGTATAACCCCTTTTGAGTTTTAAAACAAACTTCGCTAATAATAAGTCTGGCAGTTTCAAATATCAAGTAAAATTCCAAGCCACTCCACATGTAACAAGTACCAGGAACACAGAAATTCAGCGGAGTAATGTTGTAGTATAATAAAATCTATAATATTGGTAAGTGCAACACGCGACAGATGGCTGGGACGGTCGGTGGCCGGAAACTACGACTCTCCGGATATTGGACAGTAACTGCTGCTGTATCAGTTTGAATGTTTAGCTGCGCTTGCAAGCTTGCAGCGAACAGATAGATATGTTTACAGCGCTTCAGATAAGCGATGAAATAGCTGAATAACATTATTTTCTACTGGATTAGAACTGTGGCTGTCGTTTAGATTGTGCACTAGCTTCTGCGTGCCTGGGATTGGTTGGAAATGTAGTGACAACGGAAAGTTATCGCTCCGTGTATGAATGGAGAAATATATGATAAAAACGATGTATTTGTAAATCTAATAAGAAAATTAAATTAAAATGTAAAATACAGACATTACATAATAAGTAGAAATACAACTTAAATTTCCATCAGGCTATTAAGGTGAAGAGCAAACATTAACATTAACAACAATAAAAAAATAAAAATCTTCAATAATGAAATCTTATAAATATTTTGAAGTCACCACTTAAGAGGATTTAGACTTAATAGAAAATAGATTTTGTAACCAACCTATAATCCAATATTATAACGCCGTCAATGGTCACACATTTAAAATTTATAAGCTTGCACAGTGGTCCGAATAATTCAAAAGGCGTTACCTAAAATAAACACAAAATCGCGACTATTTCCCACCTCGGGGCTGTGGAAATGTGGACAGCACAGGCTGTCCGCTCGGTGACATGTCCGGGCAACCAGGAATATCTGTGCTATCTGCAACAAATAGCTTTCATAAAAGTAACATTCGCTCCAATTGTCCATTTGTTTGAAAATTAAGTTGAAATATTTTGATCGTTTGTGTGATATTTCAACGCAGCTTATTTTATTCGGATTATGGTTTGTGTTAGAACTTTAATAAAGTAATGGACAGATAAGTCTGAAAACTTTGAAGGCAGGCTTAAATAATTTATTACGTTGACCTTAGATAAAAGTTAGAGCGAATAATTTAAATGGACAGAGTTAATCTGTCTTGTTTATTTTGAAAAAAAAAAACAAAAAGTATTCAGAGATTATAAAATTAAAAACATCAATGATAATCACGTCTATTGAAATCAATGAGCAGATGTGAATGCAGGCCATACATCACATGGAAATCAATGTACCTACAGCAAATACTTTCGATACTAGACACAAAAATAAATCGCTATATAAAAACTATGATCCGTGTGGTGCCGGCTGTAAAAAGAATAGCATCAACCCATTTCTTCCCGTGGGTGCCGTAGAAGGCGACTAAGGGACTTATCAGAGAATGGGCAGCAGTGTTCACTATGCATTTTACCACCTTACTGCGATCGCCAATGCGCTGCCAAGCGTGCCGATTATTGCAAAACCCCTCAAAAATTACTAAGAGCCTGGGCGAGGCCTATGTCCAGCAGTGGACGTATTTCAGCTGAAATGATAATGATGATGATGACACACAAACTAAATGAAGTAAAATCAGGAACGCTAATCTCGGCAACAACGTAGTTGGGATTTATGCACTAATTCTGCTTTCCGAGCAACTGGCCATTTGGGCACGGTTTTGTCAGATCCGCTTCGGATTTGGCACACTGTGCAACTGTTGTTCTACTGCGGTTGTGGTGACACACGGTATATAAATTTGTGTTCAGATATTATTTTGGGAATGCGGTTTTGCATTTTCTGACTTTGTTTTCATTTAATATTTGGCAGATACTTCAGTAATATAATAAATAATAGTTAAAAAACACGCTTTAAGCGCGTTTTTTAGTTTTTTAAACTATTATTAATTTTCCATTTTTTAGTTCAACTAACTACAAAAACGCGTTTTTTTTTTCCTTTTTTTAAATTTTTTTCAATTTTTTTTTTTAATGATTGAATGGTCATCGGTCCTCGATAAGTTTACCTACAAAGTTTCAATGAAATCTGACCGTTTAAAGTGGGTCAAAATCGCGCTCTAAGGAGTCGGTTACATACAAACAAACATACAAGTGAAGCTAATATAAAGCGTGTAATAATACCAGCCTATTATGGTCTTACTGCAGGACCAGAACCTATTTCAATTAACAGAAGGCACAAGAATTAATGCTATAGTATTGTATGTTAATTTGATAGAACTACTTTGTTTTATGAATGGTTGTCGGGTAATCAAGGAAAATAATTAGTTGAATCTGTTTTTCTTTTGCAACCTTTGACGATAGATTACTAGTAAGAACTCTCTTAATAAAACTGTGTTATGGTTCCTTAAAACCTGATGCATCAACAAAATCTTTGTATATTCCATGGAAAGAAGAAGAAGGAAGGGAAAGTGCACTTCTGTCTGTGCACACACTTGTAGTGTGTCCCGTGCCGAAGACATGGCAGGCCATGGCGGCCGACTTCAGCGGTGACCATCGCTGAAGTTGGCTGCCATGGCTGAAATACATTCCAGACTAAGTAATTACACTCGAGAGCAATGAATCCGGGTCACTTAAAGAATCCTAAAAATCTCGGAAACTAAAAATGCTAGGTTAATGCAATAAATTGTATTTAATAGACAATGTAATACTCCTTAAATGAAGGTATTAAAACTTCATAGTTATTGTAAAGTTATATCATAAAAAAATCTAATTTGAAAAAGGGCCACTTTCGAAGATGGAACTACGAAATTACAGCATTTGGTTTTGCTTTTGTTTGTAATCTGTCATTTATGTGGGTACATAAACCATGTTGATAGTGCTCTATATTCATTATTCAAGCTGAAATTATGTCGCTTACGCCTGAAGAATGCACCAGAATACTTACAATGCTGGAAACCGGCCGGAGTCAGCGCGATACAGCCAGGACTGTCGGTGTGTCGCTGTCAACAGTACAAAGAGTTCTCCGACGTTACGAAGAAACTGGTTCTAACCTACGCAGACCAGGAACGGGCAGAACCAGGTGTACCACAGCACGAGAAGACCGATACTTGGTGAACACCATGCTTCGAAATCGCTTTCTCACAGGAACTGAACTCACAAATCAGTTTCGACGCCTCGGAGGAAGTAACCCAAGTGCATGGACAGTAAGACGTCGGCTTGCTGAATCTAACTTAAAACCCCTTAGACCTGCAAACGGCCCTAAACTGGAGCGTGGGCATCGTATTTCAAGACTAAGATATGCCCAGAGCCACGTAAATTGGAGTATTGAAGATTGGTCAAAAGTTATGTTCTCCGACGAATCAAAATTTATGCTCTACAAGCACGATGGAAGACACAGAGTGTATCGAAGACCAGGGGAAAGATTCAAGCAAGCTTGCATCGAAGAAAAAGTAGCCTACGGTGGTGGGTCTGTACTTGTGTGGGCCGGAATTTCTTCTGAAAGTCGCACAGAGCTGGTGATCATAGAAAACGGCTCTTTAACTAGCGTAAGATATGTGGAAGAAATCCTCAATGATCACGTTGGTCCATTTATGGTCAATTTAGGTGAGGATGCTATATTTATGCATGACAATGCCCGACCTCATACAGGTAGGATTGTGAATGACTACCTTCAAGAGATGAACATTACTCGTATGGAGTGGCCAGCGCGCAGCCCGGATATCAACCCGATCGAGCATGCTTGGGACGAGCTAGGCAGATGCGTAAAACAACGAAACCCTCCCCCAATCACGCTTCGTGAGCTCAAAATTGCTCTCACAGAGGAATGGGAGAATATTCCCCAAAATCGTATAAGGAACTTGGTGTACAGCATGCCAAACCGCGTAAACGCAGTAATGGAAGCACGAGGAGGCAATACGAAGTATTAAAATTCAAGAAAATCGTAATAAAGTTCAAAAATTTCATGTTTCCTATTTTTGTTTTAAGGAGAGATCAGCAGTTTTTTTCTTTATGTAATTTTGTGTTAATAAAATGTATGGTGACTCATATTTTTTTTACTTTCATTTAAGGAGTATTACATTGTCTATTAAATACAATTTATTGCATTAACCTATCATTTTTAGTTTCCGAGATTTTTAACATTCTTTAAGTGACCCGGATTCATTGCTCTCGAGTGTATTTTATTATATTCCATCGAAAATCATCGACTGTTTTATAGCCAAAATCTACTTTATTATGATTTCTTTTTACGGCTATTGATAAATTTAAGCTTGCCAATTTTTCGTCTCGTTTGATGCTATATTTTAATCAAACTACTGACGCTGCATAAAATATTTTAGTCTAAGATAGACATAAAAATCTTCGAATAACTTCACTATTCGTTCCAATATTATATCAGGTGGAAAATCGTAAAAGTTTTAATAAGATAAAGTTTTTTTTTGCTTCAACGCCATGTATGTGATTTGAGTCGTCATCTGCCTTGCCTTTTCCCTTCTACAGGGTGAAATTGAAAACATGCGACAAACCGAAATGGGAGATTGTACTCATCATTATGAACAACTTTTACTAAGGGACCAAAGATGCAATCGCGAAAAAAAAAACATCTGTTCCCTACATTTATGTTCGCATGACTCGTCAAAATGTAGGGAACAGCTGTTTTTTTTTTTGCGATTGCATCTTTGGTCCCTTAGTAAAAGTTGTTCATAATGATGAGTACAATCTCCCATTACGGTTTGTCGCATGTTTTCAATTTCAACCTGTATACATAGGTATAGGGGTTTTTTTTTTTGAGGATGGTAAATCATCAAATAACTTCTCCCGCTCTGGGTGGAGCAGGAGGGCGTGTCAGACTTTTACTGACTAAAACCCACTCGTGTTCCCTCAGTTGCCTGTGTGCCAGGGGCGACGGTATCTCTTTCGAACAACCCGTACCCGTGGCAGGCATCGGCCCTTGCGGACCCCACCCTTTGGTGCTGACATCTCTTTGAGGCGCGCGTGGGACACAACGCGCCGTCGACCCGGGCTTGGTCCTTACCGGACGAGCTACCCATTACTCGCCGTCCGCAAGCCCGCGCCTACGGTGGCCGGGAATCAGCCTGGGATTCCCGACGCCCAGGGCGTCTCCCGCGGCGACTACGGCCGTGAGGGCGCATATACTGCCTCTCCCTCACATGCGCCGCCTCCCTCTTCGCGAGCATTACTGCTTCGCAGAAGGAGGTGACGGCTAACCATTCACTCTCGCTCCGTACCATGGCCTGCACCAGGGCCGGACGCGAGACATCGCCGCCGCCGATCGCCTCCACGAGGACACGGCGGTGCTCCGCCCAAGCCGGGCAGACCGCCACCGTATGCTCCACCGTGTCCTCAGGGCTATCTTCGCAATGGAAACACCCGGGCGTTTCCTCCCGCCTTTTGCAAAACAGGAACCTCCCGAAACAACCGTGTCCGGTGAGGACCTGCGTCAGGCGGAAGGTGAGGACGCCATGCCGTCTCTCAAGCCACTCCTCAAAGAGGGGACTTACCGCCGCTATCGTGGCGTGCCCATAGGTATAGAGGTTGGCTTCCAGTCTAACTGGATGCAGTTTACATGAAGTGCCTATTTGACCTTCACAACCTAGTTACCAAGCAAAACCTAGTTACTAACCAGACCTACTTGCTTTTGTCTACCCATAAAGACGGTATCTTTGATAGCAGGGATCGATAGCTGAACTTACTTTCCGGGTTACGGACGGAGGGGTTTCTTAATGTAACGAATGGTAACCAATCCACGGACCGATCTCACCAAGCGTTGCTTAACCTTGAAGAGCGAACTGTGCCGCTGTTACTAAGCCACGAGCTCACGTACGAGACTCGAGTATTCAGAAATAAATTAAATGTTAATTGGTTTAATTATTTAGTAACTAAGCATCAATCAAACCAAAGGTTAAGTACAATTTATTTCGTAAATAAAGATAAAGTGGAATCTTTTACTGAAATTAAGGCCAGACATATGTAAGCTAGGCAATCTATTAGTTTGTATAGTATTATGTAGGTGCACCTACCTACATAATTTTGTAGTTAAATAATTATAGTACCACAGGTAAAAAATATTAACTAAATTATATAATATCAATCAAAGTAACTTAATTTAAAGTTGGTCTTTTATTATGTGTAACAATTAGGTAAAATTTAAATTTAAATAAAAGTAAAAATGAACACAAAAAGGCAATTTAATGAAAACTAAGTTAACAGGGCAGTAGTGGCCTAGTGGTGACGGCCGCGACTTACGAATTGTGGGTCGTAAGTTTTAACCCAGACAGGCACTTTTGCTTAGTGTGAATTATTTCATCACCACACCACTCGCTCTCAAAACGTTATTATGCTAGAACAAAAAATTCGAAGACATCTACCAACCCGCACTGGGCCCGCGTGGTGGATTATGGCCCACTCCCTCTCACAGATAGGAGCCCTGTGTCCCAGCAGTGGGAACGTTATTGGGTGATTATGAAGTAAACAGGGAGCAGGGCGCAGTGGTTAAGCTATTGACTGCTGCGCTGCGTGTCGCGGGTTCGATTCCCGCACGGAACAAATATGACCTACAAGTAGTTGTTCTTGGTCTGGCTGTTTGTGTATGTGAGTTTAAATGTTTGTAAACGCACCCATAATACAGGAGAAATTCCTAGTGCGGGGCAACGTTTAAAAAAAAAAGTGACCAAAACCATGAAGTTGACAAACAAAATAACTGCAAGGAAGCACAACTTCTGAGTTTGATTATAAAAATGAATAAATAAAGCCAAAGAAGTTTACAAGTACAATACAGATCTTAGCATCTAAAGTTAAAATTTAATGCGTCCCATAGCTGCAATGCGAATGTTTTCAGCTAAAACTGGGCCCCAGGGCCGTACTACGGGGCCATTATAAGAATAATGTCGTAAATAAACTCGATCCCCTGAACAACGTCTATTTGTAAAAAAAGCAATTGCGAAGCTGGAGTTGAAGTGCTTATTACTAGGAGTTATATTTCCATTTATATGAAAACTAATGTTCCCGTTATTTTCCTGTTTGCCTTTTATTGCGAAGTTCCTGGCGGTGCGTTTAGAAAAATATTTTTCAGGTATTGTGTGCGGACGTTAATAGAAAGTGGAATGTCTGCGGTATAGTAGATGTTATGAGGATGAATCTTTTATTATAGGTATAGCAGAAATAGTTGTGAGCGAAATGCCTTTATAACGTTTAATTTGGAAGAATTTACAAGAGGAAATTACTTCTTCAAAATAGGACATTGTTATCTTGCTTAGATAACAGATGAGTATATTTTTATTTTAGGATATAGTCCAGTCCAGTGAAAATAGTGCTGAAGCAAATGAATTTTAATGTAAGATTATTATATAATTATACCTAAGTATAGCATTTATTTTCATTACCAAAAAAAAATAAGTCTAGTGGTTTATCTATTAATTAGGCTTCTCAACAATACATACTGACAACACTAAAGCCGAAAACAGGGTGTTCGTATTACTAAAAATGCAAATACAAAAACAACAATATTTTTCAGTAAATATTTTTTATATTAATTTGTTAACATATCGTAAAGAAAACTCGCTCCCCATTGACTTATATACGGTTAAAAGTTACAAAATATTAAGAACTAGCGGTCGCCCGCGGCTCCGCCCGCGTGGATGTCGGTTACCGCTGCAAAAAGCCTACCCAGGAAAGACACGGTCAGCAAAATGATTCCCAGGTCAATTCACAGACATCGACGACGCAGTCATTATCCGCAGGCTGCATAGACTCCCCTCCCGCACGCGCACCCCGTCTTGGTGACGCCCACTTCGCAACGGGCCGTGCAGCAGAAATCGTATTATTTTAATTTCGCCATAACTTTAAAACCAAACGTCCAATTTTAATCATTCAAAGACCAAATATTATCTACATAAACTGTACTTAGTGATGAAATAATTTATTTTGATTAGGATTATAGCATGAGTAAAATAAATGCGTTTAAATGTAGTCCAAAAAAAATTCAAGATAAATAAATAAAAAAATGGTTGTTGTGCCTCACTCGACATAGATAGGTATAGTGTGTCGCGGACTTTTTTGTAGATATTTATAAGATCTACAATTAATTAGAACATTTTATGGTTCTATCTTTTATAGTTTAGGCAGCGTACGCAAAATAAGTAATTTTTCTGGTTGATTTTTTACACCTTGTGTCCGAAAACCCCAAATATCTTACGGAACCCTATTTTTTTCCAAAATAAAATTTAGCCTATGTTACTCGTGGATAATGTAGCTTTCGAATGGTGAAAGAATTTTTAAAATCGGTCCAGCAGTTTTTGAGCCTATTCATTACAATCAAACAAACAAACAAACAAACAAAGTTTTCCTCTTTATAATATTAGTGTAGATTTATTGGGAACAATGCTAAAGTTATTCAGCTTATCCTTTATTAAAGGTCCCGTTATGGATTTTCCAATATCTTACATTCTTTAGAGGGAACCGTTGTCTGGGGGCTGTGAATATTTGAAATGTTCTGCGGAATATTACAGTGTATTATGATAATTTACTTCCAATCTTTAAAACTTGACCAAGTTTAGGAGAAACTATTTCCTATACTAACACATACACTTCGATGTTATTTTAAATTGTATTTTTAGTACGTTGTCTATTGAAATGGATTTCTCGTGACTCGGATATTTTAGTAACTTTTTATAACATTAGTGAAAGGACTGTTTACAATTTCACTTTCCATAAAGTAGACAAAATGGTTAAATAATTAACCTAAACCTAAATATGTATGTGGTTCAGATAGGGGAATGGGTTCATAAAATTAGACAAACCCATGACATACCTTTATAATAATATGCTAAGATGGGTGATGATCAGAGATCGGATATTCGGATGCATATTCACCTAAAGTTGAGATGCTGGCTAACATGGAATGCGCTTTTGTATCGAAAACGTCTTAATTTAGGTAAGTAATTTGTTTATTTTTTGTTTTAACTAATACAAACCACCCCTCCTCCAGTACATACACATATTTGTATCGGGTTAAACATACATTTTAAATTAATTCACATCTGAATAGTTATGCAATCCAAGGATCCCAGGGTTTTTAATAAATATCACAAATAATTTATAAAGCCGCTTCCATACTTTCATAGCTAAAAATTTTCTTTAAGTAAATATGTATCCGAATATCCGATCTCTGGTGATGATGCTGGGATGACAGGGTGCAAGATTCTCAACAAATAAAGTGTACTTACTTACGTACTTTACCTACCTACCAACTGTTAAATTAAGCAAAGTATAATGAGTTACTGTAATATTCAGAGATGTAATTATAATTATCTCTACGTACTCTACTTATCTCCCCTAACGCTCAAAAACGTATGCAAATTGACCATAAATACATAAAACAATTTAAATAAACGGTCTTTTTTACCAAAGCTTTGAGTAACTAATTTAAATTAACCATTAAAGTAAGATTATAAACCCTTACAAAATTAATTAAAGCTTAAAGAAGTTTGGTCAAGCTTATTGCAACTATGAGTGGAGAAATAACGAAGTTTGAGCTTTCAAGTAACCAACTAGAAGTTTCAGAAACCGGAGCCGGGATAACGAAAAAAGAGGTTTTAATTGAAACTCTAAACTTTCTTGCTTAATCTACACGATGGCAGAAAATATTAAAAGTAAATTTTTGTGGAGAGGAAAAGTATTTTTCATTTTATTTTTGTTTAATTTACTTGCACAAGAGTAGGTTTGAGTTTCAAAATTAGTAGTTTATTTTATTTTATTAAATATGACCCTGGTAAATTTAAACAAAAAGCTTCTAAATTATACAAAACTATAGTTTGCAATGTATTTGAGATATTAATAAAATTTGTTTTCCTAAAATAAAGAAAAACATTTAATAAACATATATTGAAGTAGGTATTCAATAAATAAGACTTGGTTCCTTAAAAATAAAAACATATCCGGAATGTCACAAAAATTATATTAATAAGAACAAAAATGTTCGGAAAATAAAAAAAGGGAGCATCTCTTCCAAATATTAAAATTTTAACTAGTAAGCCCAGGTGGCTGTGGATCAGGACCAGCATTAAGCCAAGCATTTTTATCTACGATATAATCATCTAACTTATAATATGCTTGTCTACATAGTGTGCGTTTAATTCATGATTCAAATTTCTTTTCATTTAGTTCAAGAATATCGACTGGTATTTTATTATAACATTTTACACGGTACCCCATAAAAGAAGTGTCCCCATAAGGGGTTAATTAGCGGGTAAAAATTTCTACGGCAGTTTAAAATTTTTGTCAATAACAATCCCATCGCAAATAGCTTGTATCGGTTTTAAGATAGCGCAAAATATTTTATCAAAATACTGAATTCTTGTAAGTAGCTCAATAAGCCAGTCACTATTTTAAAATAACAAACTCCACATCCTACTAAGAGCACAAGTAAAACGTTTCTCAAGTAACAGATACTTGAAATAAACGTCAAAGTGCAAGTTGAACTGACAAATAAAATCATATAAAATATAGAGGATTGTAACTCAGTCGTGTTCGAGCGATTCATTCTATGACCGCGGTTAAGCTGTGGTTAGTTCACCCACAGATTGTAAGGCCTTAGATTTGATTGCCTTGTTAAGGCACTAGTTTGTTAGGTCACACTTGGATTCGGAGTCGTTCGACCCTGTTGAACCTAGTAATGGTAGGAACATACTTAGCAAAGTGTTAGCTTGAGAACGTTTGGTTTATGAAGTAGGTATGCAGTTTGAATTTAACTGCAGTTTTTTCTTAAATCATTGTGTCTATTCTTATTAACTACAGTTTTAAATATTTTTCTAAAAGTAACTTAACATAAAAATATTTTTAAAAATATCAGGGGTTTTTCTTTTTTTTTGGGTGGGAAATTATCAAATAACTTCTCCCGCTCTAGGTGGAGCAAGAGGGCGTGTCAGACTGACTAAAACCCACCCGTGTTCCCTCAGTTACCTGAGTGCCAGGGGCCGCGGTATCTCTTTCGAACAACCCGCACCCCTGGCAGGCATCGGCCCTTGCGGACCCCATCAGTTGGTGCTGACATCTCTTTTGTCGTTCGTTTTGTCATTGTGGCAATAGAAGTACGGTTTATTAGTCGATTCGAATTTACTCACCCAAATCGGGCGAATCGACACCTTTAAATATTACATTATTGTCTATAGGCCACTCTCAAGAATTTAATTTATTTGTGGGCGAATGCACTACTCCAAGAAATACGTAATAAGCAATTGTCAAGTTTTTAATTTTATTCACTTTATTGCATTTGCATCCCAAAAATAATAGTTTAAAAAACTAAAAAACACGCTTTAAAAACCAAACTAAAAAAGGAGCAAATAATTTAATTCAATTAAAAAGCGTGGGGTGCTTGACATTAAGTGATTATAAAAATACCTCAAAAAGCGTGTTTTTTAGTTTTTTAAACTATTATTTATTTTCTATTTTTTAGTTCTACTAACTACAAAAACGTAATTTTTTTTCCTTTTTTTTTTCATTTTTTCAATATTTTTATTATTTTTTTTCATATTCCTGACAGCAAACCCTTTCATTTGATACCCATATCATGGGGGTGGATTTCAAACAGCCAGTCCGCCATCTTGGGGAGGCCGCAATATTGAATTTGTAATGACGTTTCTTAGCTAGTCATGTATTGTCATCAAAATTCAGAGCGTGTGCAAAATTTCATCCTAATCGAAGACCGGGAAGTGGGTCAAATTAAGATTCCAAGATTTTATTACATACATAGTTAGTTACAAGTGAAGCTAATATAAAGCGTGTAAAAAAAAATACGATTCGTGTATGGGGACCTTCTTTAAGTGCTTTCATAATTAACCAACAGTTTCCTTATTAGTTTACTCAGAACCACTCCCTCCATTAAATACTCAAGCCTTTATCCCTTTCATAATTATAAAATCGACGAACTCGTTAATAGGTTCAGAATTTATTTGACCTAGATTCGCAAAGTTCCAATACTAAAATATAGTTTTCAATTTCATCAAACTTGTATAAGCTCCAACTGGTATTAATGAGTAATATTGAGCTTAGCAACTTCATTACAACGGACGAAGTTATAAAAAATTTGTTCCATTTTAAGTTTGCTGTAAATTAATTGACTATTAGATACGTTAATTTTGCTTTTGTATTTATTTATTAATCACGCCGTTAGTAGCAATGGTGGCCCAGTGGAAACGGTCGCGACTTACGTGTTGTAGGTTACCTAGACAGGTGCATTACTTAGTGTAAATCATTTCATCACCACTGTTCTCAAAAAACGTCATGAAAGAAAAGATCGTGAGGAAACCGACATGTCCTGGAACAAAAAATTCGAATACATGTGTCATCTACCAACCCGCACTAGGCCCGCGTGGTGGATTATGGCCTACTGCCTGTCACCGAGAAGAGACCTGTGTCCCAGCAGTGGGAACATAGGCTGATGATAAATCACATCAGTTACTTCTTAATGGTCTATGTTTAGGCAGTACTTCAGTACTGCAGTCACGACTGCTAAGCGTCCTGAATTCGATTCCTAGGTCGGGAAAAAGTGTTATTGAGTTTTTCCACAAGCAATTTCTCTTATACTTTAGAAGTTAGCAGTGTGATTTTTATTTTATTTTATTTTATTAGGTTTACCAACAATTGTTCACACTGAATACAGTTTTTTTTTTGGGTTGGAAATCATCAAATGACTTCTCCCACTCTGGTTGGCGCAGGAGGGCGTGCCAGTCTCTTACTGACTAAAACCCACCCGTGTTCCCACAATTGCCTGTGTGCTAGAGGCCGCGGTATCTCTTTCGAACAACCCGCACCCCTGGCAGGCACCGGCCCTTGCGCACCCCACTAGTTGGTGCTGACATCTCTTTGAGGCGCGCGTGGAACACAACGCGCCGTCGACCCGGCCTTGGTCCATGCCGGACAGCGAGCTACCCATTAATCGCCATCCGCAAGCCCGATGAGGTAACGGCTACCCATGCACTCTCGCTCTGTACCATGGCCTAGACCAGGGCCGGACGCGAGATATCGCCGCCGCCGATCGCCTCCAGGAGGACACGGCGGCGCTTCGCCCAAGCTGGGCAGACCTCCACCGTATGCTCCACCGTGTCCTCAGGGCGTTCTTCGCAGTGGAAACACCCGGGCGTTTCCTCCCGTCTTATCCGAAATAGGAACCTCCCGAAACAACCGGTTCCGGTGAGGACACTGAATACAGTGACATAACACAGTTTTAAAATTAAATTACAGCGCAGCAATTACTTATAGGTAAACACCACATACATAAAACAATAAATTAGAGAAATATGCTAACTTACTCAGTATTAAGGGCCAATATTAAATTAAATTAAATTAATATTTGTAATAGTAAAAAATAGTGACATTGTAAATGGAAATGAAAATAAAATTGGTGAAAAACGAATACATAATAAAATTCATAAAATTATGACATTAATAACATTGGTATAATCTCAGATTATAAAACAAAGGCAGATAGACCGCGCGGAGCACCAAAGTGAGGCCAAAAACCAAATACTAAAGCATCGCATTGTATGTTACATTCAATGCGACGCTTTAGTATTTGGTTTTTTGGCTTCACTTTGGTGTTCCGCGCGGTCTATCTGCCTTAAATAAAATTAAAATATGTGATATATGTGATGTCTTGGAGAGCACATTATGCTGTTGGTCCTGTACATGGTCTCTCTCCAGTCATGTCGGATTGCCGTTCCATCAGACTATGAGAAGAAGGGAAGAGATAGTATGTCTGCGCACACACTTGTACATTATCTCCCGCGTCGTTGGCTAGTCTCAGTTGAGATTGGCCAACATGGTCTAAAAAAAAAGAAAAGTAGGTACCTATTTCATCTACTTTATTTCGGTTAATGTAGATTTAGATTTTACACTCGTAATTATTTGCACTACTACTTTTGAAGGCCTTTACATTCATTTAGATATATGAGGAGTTATGGAGAGGACGATTTTAGTTTTTTGATATTACTAATATTAGGTCTTTACCTATGAAATTGCCGTTTTGCAGTACTGGCCATTTCAAATCAAAATAATTTTTGTTTGGGTAAGAATTCTAATTTCAAATTAATTTTATTTTAAAAACATGGATTTTTTTTCCAAAAGTAGTCATTTGTTTATTGATTAATGTTACATTTTCATCGCATTTCAATCTTTTTCGTCATCATGGATACGTTAAAAATTCGAGTAATTATGGAATATGAGTACCGTCGTGGCAGCAACGCGGCACAAGCGGCACGCAACATCAACGACGTTTACGGAGCTAACACTACAAACCAACGCACCACCTGTTATTGGTTTGCTCGCTTCCGTTCTGGAAATTTCGACCTGAAAAATGAACCTCGCGGTCGTCCGAAGACTTTGGTCGACAATGACGAATTAAAGGCGATTGTGGAAGCTGATGATACACAATCTACGGCTGAATTAGCAGCAGCTTTCGACGTTAGCGTCAAAACAATATTGGTCCATTTGCGTCAAATTGGCAAGGTAAAAAAGCTTGACAAATGGGTGCCCCACGAACTCAATGATCGTCAGCGCGAAGTACGCGTCGAGACGTGCCTTGCACTGCTCAACAGACACACAAATGAAGGAATTTTGAACCGCATTGTTACCTGCAATGAAAAATGGATTCTGTTTGATAACCGCAAGCGCTCAGCAAGTTGGTTGGATCCTGGTTCAGCACCTAAACAATGCCCTAAACGAAAACTTACCCCTAGAAAAGTGATGGTCACTGTTTGGTGGTCTAGCGCCGGTGTGATTCATCACAGCTTCTTACCAAACGGGGTGAGCATTACTGCAGATGTGTACTGTGAAGAACTGAACACAATGATGGAGAAGCTGGCACATCTCCAACCAGCATTGGTCAATCGCTCGTCTCCGCTGCTCCTGCACGACAACGCGCGACCTCATACTGCACAGCAGACGGTCTCCAAGTTGTAAGAACTGGGGTTGGAAGCTCTCCGTCATCCACCCTACTCACCAGACCTTGCGCCTACAGACTACTACTTTTTCCAGAATTTGGATAACTTCTTGGCGGGAAAAAAATTCAATACCCGAGAGGCAGTACAAAATGCCTTTGAAGAATTTGTTGCCTCCCGAGTCCAGCTGATTTCTTTAAGAAGGGCATCAATAAACTGCCACTGCGATGGCAAAGGTGCATTGATTGCATGGGTGATTACTTCGATTAATACAAATAAAAAATACATGAAAAAAATTCGTTTAAATTTTTTCATACAAAACGGCAATTTCATAGGTAAAGACCTATTATTATCTAAATAGATTAATCAATCTTTTTCTCAAAATTCTTCAATATTAATCACATTCACAGTTTATAATTTTGAATATAAAACCTACCAAAGGAAATGTCTCGGCTTACAAAGGTCCGGTTCCACTAATCAAACACAATTATACTGAACCAAATGAAAACTCCCATCAAAGATCCACTTATTTAGTGTCTCTTCATTTAGCGGGAGTGTTTACTTAAATTAAGATACCGACTGATGGAATCGAACTCTAAGACACGAGGCTTCTCCGTTACGGTTTTAATTTTATGCGTCGAGTGTTAGAAGTGTTTGAGGTAATTAATATTAACATTGTCTCGTCTAGCGTCTGTCTTGCTCAAGTTTTTGGCAGCTCGTTTTTAAAATCAATGAACTTTTTCATTAGTCAAGGATCAAAAATGAAACTGGTGAGAAGACCAGAGAAAAATACGAAGTCATCGCAGTTAGCAATTAAAAGTAAATTAAAGGAAATTCAGATTTATTTAAATAAATCAAAGTTTATAAAAACAGCATCCACCGCTGTGCCTTCTAATTAAATTCATTATAAAAAATAGAAAAAAATAGACATAACACGTAACGGTTGTCACATTCAAATAACGAATCTATTCGCTTCTACAACCTTTTCGAAGTAAACATAAAAATCTCATTCCTGCTAACCGTACAAAATGAATATTTTATCAATAATAATTTAACAAAATGAATTGTTTTCGAGAACTTCCCTATCACGCAAGCTATTTGTTCCACTCCTGCGCAGTAGGGCACTGGCACTTTCTATTAAAATTATCATATCCATAAATAAGATTCTTGTTTTTAATATCATAACAAAAACTTGAGAAAATGGGGTAGCCATCATTTTAGTCATGCCAGGATTGATCAAATTGGATTTATAATGTAGACAGGATTTAAGTAATATTTTTAAGCAAAATCGTTCGAAGTATTGAAATACTAAATATCGATCCAGGAGTGCCAAATATAAGCACTTGTTAATAGATGCAGTATTCAGTTATAGGTAATCAGTTGATATTATACTACCTGCAGTAAAATTTATTCAAGTAGTTGAGTATTCTCACAAATTGTCCTCTCAAATGTGGATTTCTATGCCCTAAAAATCGATATCCAATTTAGAAAAGCAAGAAGGTCGCCCTGCAATCATTTTGCACCTGTAACCACTTCTGGGTGCCGTTGACGTGAAAAACTAAACCGACAAGGACAGGTGCGAAATCCTGTCGCAGCGGGGGTCTACCAAGGGCCCGTTGACTCGACCCATAACCTTAATTGATAGGAATCGTTAACCTTTAAACGCGCGCCTTCATCGTTTCCTTAACATAAATATTTCGATTCTAATCTCCGAACTTTTTTCTCCGTTATTTTATACGTCTGGTTAGCGATCGTTTTATTTTCGGGTGCCTTCGTCTACAGCCGCCGATAGATCGTTATTTCGTAATAAACAGTCCATTCTTTGTCATTTGATATTTTCGAGATTGTTGGTGCCAGATAATATGATATCGTCTTGGCGCCGTCGGTTCAGTTATAGGTTATAATGTCCAGTGTCAAATTAGGGAAGGCCGAGTGGCGTTGGAATTATTGCTCGTTTAATGTTAATTATTTTCTCCTGAGGGAGTTGGACGTGTGTAATTAAATCGGTGGTCAGCTCTTTTATCTGGTAAGGCATGATCTGATTTACTGTGTATTTTAGATGTTTCTTTTTGTTTGCGTCCATTTCCATTACTATTAATATCGATAAGATTGATAATTTGTTTTCGGTTACTGAACTGACATTCCATTAATTGTAACACTAGAAGCCGATCCAGGTCTATCCGAACAAAGATCAAAGATTCCTACAACAAAAACAAAGATATAAATTAACAGTAATTTTGCTTGCTCCTTGAATCAAGATGAAGAAGCAATAAAAGATCTCTGCAGTTTCAAAACCATATAATGAATGAGCAACAGAAAGAAAATTAACATAAAGGCCATCATTAATTTGCCGCAAATGAACATGGTGTTGATATATCTCGCCATTAAATCAATTAAATTTATAACTTACGACTTTGAAAATCTCGAAAGTGTAATCAATATCTCGTGCGGCGTGACATAAATTTGGTAGGACCCACATCACTAACTCTGTCCGGTTTGTCATCAAATCAGTGATCAGTTAAAGTATTCGAATTCTAATGTATTTTGGGACGTTCTGATGACAGAAAATGGCGTGTGGTTTATTTATATAATTGGTTTTTTCTTCATTTTTTGCTGGCGTAAACAGTTTAATTGTTCGCTTTGTCAATTCATGTATAAGTTAGTCTGACATTGGCAGTGTCTAGTGACTATCATTTTGTAGTTAACATGTTACAGATATTCTCCCCAGAAGAAGTACATCTTTACTTTCATATCATTTATTCAAGGATCATTAGTCAGTCAAAGGAAAGATTTTTCAGACGGATTCCTGCAAATTAATCTGAAAACATTGATGTGAGTAGTTTCTTCAATTTATAATTCCTTAATCTGACCCCTACTTTTTATTTAGTACGCATAATATTAGGAGCAAAAATCATAACGAAACAAAAATATACACAAGCCTTACAGACCGTTCCTTACAACGTCCACAATAAACACATTTTTCTCAACCGGCTCTCATAACCCCGGAGCTGGAAGTTATGTATTCTAATCTTTATTAATTTTGCTGAACTACCTAACCTTGTTAAGCTTACAAGCCTCGAGAATGAACCAGCTATGTTTTCCGCACATACAATCCCTGGAGCCCTTAGAAAAGCATATTATAATCAGGAACGCTCGCATATTCATGAGTTTATGGCATCATCTGGAGAATATAGGCCTCCAACCGGTACCTAGAACACATCCATTTAAGCGTTAGAAAAAAAAAACTACACGTTTTCAGATCTACATTCGTTCAAACAAAACGAGAAAAAAAATGCTCGAAAATTCTAAACTTTTGTACAGTGTGGGCACGTTTTTTTTTCACGGCACTCAAACTCGGTCACCTCTGCTAAATGGACCGAACAGGTGCATTAAAGTTTTTATAAAGTCTTCTCGATCGTAAATCGCCTTAAAGTAACAAGGGTGAGCTTTAAGTTTTTTAGAGTACTTTTAATAAAGAATGAACTAACTAAAGTTGCCGAAAACTTTGTTGGAGTGGCTTTGGTAATACTGTCTTTAGTTTGAAAAGGGTTTGATACCTATTAAGAGCGATAAATCATTAGTTAATCACGGAGTTTTTATCAATAACTTTTCGGGTGGTTGTGGAGGAGTTAATTGAGGTTTAGAAGTTTTAATCTTTTGTAAATTGGTTTAAGGATTGTTGCCTTGAATGTATTTTGACAAGTGATTCACGCCATAATCTAAATTACAAACGTTTATAATGATTATGTTTGTGTACCATTCCGGTTTGTTGTAAGCAACAAAGTATTTTTAAGACATAGGTACATACCAACATTAGGTATACAAATTCTTTATCTGCGTCGTTATCATTTCAGTATCAGAAATAAAAAAAAACAAAATCTCCAAAATCTCTTACTCATCGAAATAAGAGCATGGGTCCACGACACAATAAGGGGCTTAACACACGCGTGTGTTGTCGGTAGTCCTTTAATGTCGTGTTGTGCCTTGTAGATGTCTAGATAAAGGGAAACGACATTGTGTGACGCAACCAGGAGGGTCGCCCTCCTTCTATTTATTGCTACACATAATCGAGCAACCGTGTGTCTGTGGGTAAAGATGTAGAGATTAGGAAGGCATTGGAAAATTTTAATTTTAATGACCATTAACGAGAGATAGGAATTTACTCAGACAAAGATATAAGTGAAGCCAAAAAGGCGACTGAAATAGCACATTTGAATATAATTTATAGCTGTCACGGGACTATTAAAATTGAGATTATATTTTATTTAAATATACCTACTGAAAAAATTGGATCAACTGAAGTTTTTAGCCATAGTACAAAATAGAATGAATTATTTTTTGTCATAATGAAACCACATATATGTTCAATATGAATACGTTTTTTCATAAATTATTCTGCTGTCGTGAAGCCGGGGCGCGTCCCTAGTTCTACGATCGATTCCCCATACCAATCGATGAGGTGGCATCGATAAGGATTTTAATTCATTTACTCTAAGTGCATCTGCTATTGTCGCTTTGTTAGTCCTTTTAATGTTTCTAAAAGCTTCGGTTAGTAAGAGGTAAGAATAGTTTTGTGTTTATCTTGTCGCGCCCTTGTATCATGGCCGGCCTATTTGATTGAAACTTCAAGCCGAAAACGGATTTGATGTAACGTGGTATAAGTTACCAGGCACTTATAATGAATTGAATTTTGGGGATCTGTTGATACCATTGACCGTTGTTACAAATTTGTCAGTAGAAAATCAGTAAGTCAGTATTACAATTAGGTAGACAGTGGGTCGAACACCAACGTGCAAAGTCTAGTACCAATTTAGCTTTTCCAATTATTATTTTACGTTCAAACACCTTTTTTACATTTCAAATCTATAAAGCTTACAGTAAAGTTACAACTGTATTTTCTCCTGCTCATGCATTAACACTATCTTCAAAGTGAAATGCCATAACGAAGCTACACTGTCCTCATTACAATAACTAAGTACATACACGACGTCCACTAACAGCCTCTTAAATAGATTTTGGACTGACATTGATGAGCAGATAAGATCATAGTGTCCGATTCATTAAACGTAATGATACGCTTCGTTAATATAGAACAATCGTCGATTCCACAGGACCTATGGTGATTTGCTCCTCAATGAATTTATAGGCCCAACGTCCGGTGAAATTGATAAAAATTGTCTTGAGAAAGTATTTGATAATGGGTTGATAGTCATTGAGTTCGAGTTTATTGCCTTTAATTACAATTGTTTTTAGTTTAAATTCTACTGAAATTACGTTGGGTATGGCAAGTACTGTGGGATTGTATTGATTGTTTTGGATACTGTTTAGAAAGTAATTTATTTTATGGCGATAAATCATGCGTTTATTGATTCCTTCCTTTGTATTTTTGATTGAACTTTACCGAACCATCTGAGAGCCTTCCGCCTGGGCACGCGTTACCGTGGATGACTTGGAAATCTCTAAAAAAGACTTCGAACCCAAGTCGGCCGGAGCAAAGACAATCTCCACAGATGGGGGTTCACAGACGGCTCAGATCTCAAGTGCGTATGCAGCATCTCCCCACAGACAATGGCTCACCTCCATCCTGCGCCGCATGCCGTTACTTGTGCATTTGACGCTCTTATGACTGCGTAAGCGAGCGGAGTTGGCGCAGCCGAATTTTGGGCCAAAGATGTTTGAATTCATTTACCATCTATACGCTAAGAAGAAGAACAACTTTTGGAGTCCCCTTTTGGAGTCACTTTTGGAACCCCTTTGCATCATAACGAATATTTTATACGCGAAAGTAAGTTTTTTTGTTACGCTTAAACGGCTGAACTGATTTGGCACATGGGTAGACCATGACCTGTAAAAGAACATAGGCATTTACTTTTTATCCGGATTGCAGAAGAATTTGCGGGCAACAGTTAGTTATATTTTAATCAGTGCACAGTTTTCCGGCAATTGGGACTCGAGGTGGCCTTGCAGAAGTCCGAGGCCATGTGTTTTCATGGTCTTCAGAACGCGACACTGACGGGTTCCCAAATAACGGTAGGAGGGGTTCATATCGGTGTCGAGTCGACGATGAAGTACTTCTCCTCGACAGCCGGTGGAACTTTGCGGAGCATTTCCGACGTTTTGCTCCCAGACTGGAGCGGGCCGGGGCTGCCTTGAAGCGGCTTCTGCCCATTCAAGAGGGTCCAAACGCTTCCTCCTGGAGGCTGTACGCGGGGGTCGTGCGTTCCATGGCCCTTTACGGGGCACCGGTGTTGGCGCTAGTTGCTGTAGGAGACGCCCTTGGCGTCGCAAATCCCAGGCCGATTCCCGGCCATCGTAGGCGCGGGCTTGCGGACGGCGAGTAATGTGTAGATCGCCTTCCGGTAAGGACCAAGCCCGGGTCGGTGCGTTGTGTTCCACGCGCGCCTCAAAAAGATGTCAGCACCACCTGGTGGGGTCCACAAGGGCCGATGCCAGCCAGGGGTGCGGGTTGTTCGAAAGAGATACCGTAGCCCCTGGCACACAGACAACTGAAGGAACACGGGTGGGTTTTAGTCAGTAAAAGTCTGACACGCCCCCACGCTCCGCCCAGAGCGGGAGAAGTTATTTGATGATTTCCCTCACTTAAAAAAAAAACTGTGCCCAGTATTTTCTCGTCTACTTAAGTTACTAAAAGCTCTAGAGCTACCATTTTTACTGCACTGTCAAAACCACTTGGTTTATTCATGGCTCAATTTTTTAATCCTCTTGAAGCAATTGCCGAATAAATCAATTAAGTGTAGCTACATCAATCATACGCAACACACTTAGACGACCCGCTTAACTGAAGATTGAACTAAATTGAAACGACATTGAACTTGAAAATTATTAGCAAGAACACTTAACACTGCCAAAATAGATAGACCCTTCAATTCGTTAGTATTCAAAAGATGAATGTTCGAAAGTATCCAGTGGGAACAGGTCTTCTTAAATTGGCAGTATTAATCGTGACTCATAGACGATGGTTTGCTACAATTTTGTATGTTCGATACTCTGAACCGTCAAGTATGACGAGTCATATTAATCTTTATGAAATAATCAATTAAATAGTGGGGGAAATCTGGATTAGATGGTATCAGTGCTCTGTCGGCACATGCGTACAGTCGTGAGGTCCGTAACAAGATTATTTGTGGAACAAACGGTTTTGATATTCTAAGATTGGTTATTTGAGTATTTAGTTCCAATTTAATTTCTACAAATCATTGAATTCATGGTAGGACGCCTTCAGACTAAGTGGAGCGACGATCAACGCAGGGTGACTGGTAGCAACTGGATGAGAGTTGCCGAGAGTCAAGCTGAATGACGTGTGTTTGGATAGCCCTATGTTCAGCAGTGGACTGCTGTAGGCTGATTATGATGATTTAATTGATGTTGAATAATGGGTGTTTCCGTAATCCTACAAATATTATAAATGTGAAAGTTTTAATATTTCGATGTTTGATGAAAAACGGCTGAACGACTTTGGATGTTTGCCCCTAAGATAAATAGATCAATACATAGGATACTTTTTAACCCGGTAGTACGTGCCCGTTGGATTTTGAAAACCAGCGGTCAAAGACGCTGACAAAAGCTAATGTTTAATCATACAAAACAATGCTACTTTTCACTTAGGTAGTTTTCGACTAATAAGCCGTACTTAATAGGGTATTTTACTGTATACGAGAAAAATACTAAAAATACATTATTGAGATAGCTTAGGCAAAATGCAGTCGGAAAATGTTAGTTTAAGTTCATGAAACAACAAAATTAATGTTAAAATACAATTTAAAGATTTCAGTTTTTTCAATCTGTTTTTGAAGACTATGAAATAGTAGCCGCCATGTTATTTTGTCATACGGCTTGTTAACTGAGCAACTTAGTACTTTTATTATTTTCGTAACCAAAGTAATTTATATTTAAATAATATTTTGCATTCAGGAACAGCAAACCAATGATAAGTAGAAAAATACCTATTTTTTTTAATTATAAACAATTGTCATACAAAATATTAGAGCATTTGTTTTTAGCAAACTGATGTCATACCTACTCACAGAGCAATATGGCGTCCACTACATACAGCGTTTTCGTCAAATTACGCGCGAAATTTGAAAATGCAAAATTTAAATGCATTTTTATGGTACTAATCGATTTAGATAAAATGTTGTGTTTTTTTAGTGGTTTAGAATCTAGAATCGAATTAAGACACTTTTCAAAAATGAGTGTTATACCCTATTTATGACAGCGACATTTTATAATATTAAGAAAACACTTACAATATTTCGTTAATTAAAAAAATAAACATTAAATGAAGCCAAATTTCCACATTTCCCATACAAAAATCGTTTAAAAGCTAGCACCTAAAACCCCAAACGATCAAAACCACCACATCGAACCACAATGACGACCAAGAGCGGTATGTTTTGGTATCGACTGGTCAGGCATTCGAAGTATTGTCAGTGATTTAATTGAAACAGTATGGGGCCGAACCAACCGCGGCACAACACTCCGAGTGGCCACAGGAAACAATGTTTTGTATGAAAAACTTCATCTAGTACATTTTAATTGCCTTCATATAGTTTAATTAGAGAGTTAGAGACGTTCCGTGTAGTCTATGATTTATGTTGTAAAGTAAATGGGATATGTTTGATGACTATAAAATATGCGTCTCAGTCTATGCTCTACTTTGAGAATGGTAGACGTTAATTTTGTTTCTGTTTTGATAAATGAGTTTTGTATGGATAAAATGTTGGATTAGGATCTTTTTTTGTAGTAAAGCTTGTAAAACATGTCGTGTTTTGATTTTAATTTGAGTCGGGTGTTCTTAGATAGGTAATTTAAATTTTGACTCGTCATATTACTAATAAGCTTATTTTATTCAATAACACGTACCTACATAACGTGTTTAGATATTTTGATAATAGATTACTTTGATTATTTGTTAATACCGAAATTATCATTCATTTCAACGAGGAAGTTATGTAATTACCGTAGTAGACAATCATTGAACATGCAAAAACCATAAGTGCTAATATTTAACAAGAGTAAAAGTATGATTGATCAAACCTGTACTGAATCCACGTGGTTTCCCATTCCCTCTCTATGGGAGAAGTCCTGCGACCCAGCAGTGGGAACGTTCTAGGCTGATTCTGCTAGAAGTTTGAGATACATACAAATACCAAGTAATTCACAATTAGTCACGCCGTTCTTATTAAACACGCTACAACCTACAAACGATCAAGTCTTCAATGAATGGGTATACTCTCAAACTAATCTGAACATCTGTAACTTTGCTAGAGGAGGATTAAGGGGTACAAAATGTTCTTAAATACTTCAGTTGAATATTGATGTCTAGGAAGTTCGGCGGCCAGTTATCTAAGTCTGAACAATAGTCCGTTTCCTGATTTAAGTTGCCTCTTAGCAGTTTGATGGGACCTTAGTAGACAATGCGAGATATTTATAGGGGCTTTGTAGTGATATCAAATAATTACATCACGAAATTTAATGATCGTATTCCCGAACCTTTTGTGTTGTAAGTAGATAGGTACTTGAGGAAATTGGGAATTGATATCAGACTGAAAATAAATAAGGTTGACGCTGAAGTAAAAATGTTAGCAGAAATCCAATTTTTCAGGCAGAATTTGGACAAAGACTGGTTGGTGTGTTTGTATTCGAAGTGTGGGACGCCATCCAGCTAAATGGACCGACGACCTTAAAAAGGTGTCTGGGATAGACTGGATGCGTATAACTCCGATCCAGCCAGTCCCTTGTTGCCCTCTTGCTTGCTGCCGAGGTTCATACCCCACAGGGGGCGTAGCATTTAGTCGCTTAGTTTCAAGTTTTTAAGCCCTGATTGGAGGTCAGGACTTACTGAGACAGCCACAGGCAAGTCCGTTAAAGCAGCCGACAACCTGCTTTTTTTTATTACGGGGGAAGTCCTTATGGATGTCCTCCGCCCTGGGGAGGGTGGAGGACCTGTCAGACTCTTACTGACTAAAACCACCCCGGTTTTCCGTCTCACACTTGCACCGGGGATCATGGGATCTAATGCGACTTCCGCGATCCCCGGCTAGTGCCGGCCCGCCTCTGCGGGCCACCTCGAGTTTGGGGGAGTGAGGTGTTAGACTCCCCCCTTTACATCATATAGAGGCGCGCGTGGGATACTATGCACCGCCATCTCGGGTCCTAAAAGACTAACTAAGAAGTAGGGCCGACGGATATCCCCAGTTCCGTTGCCCCTGGACCCATTTAGGGGGGCTGGGAGAGAGCGTTGTCCGCCCTCCGCCGTCGCCCGGTGCGTCTGCTGCGGATCGGGTTAGCGGAAGCAATCTCCCACTCCCTCTCCGCAGCTTCTTCCTGCGAAATTACCGTTTCGCAGAAAGATACCACCGAGTCCCAGGACTCCTCGCTGTCGACCATCGAGTCGACAACGGCCGGCAGCGAAAGGCTTCTCCTGAGATGAGGGCACGGCGCAGCTCCTCCCAAGCAGCACACTCTGCCAAACAAGCCGACAACCTCCTAGGTTGACCTGCGAGATGTCATTCCCAAAAAAAACTTGGATGCGGAAGGTGGAGAATAGGGTGTTGTAACGCAGCCTGGGAGAGGGTGCAGTTGATTGTTTGGTGTGAACATAGTGAGTTGCATTAAACCTATGTATGGCTTCTGAAGCGTATTACATCTAACCTTAATTAGGTTTACTTGGGACTTGTACTATCATACCTAGGATTTGTACCATCTACGCCTTAGGCCTTGGATGTTAAAGAATAAGATAGGTACTTGATCTATAGAACTATTAACCTTAATTCAAAAATAGCCTAGCTTCTGTCATTAAACTCACATTCTTCACAAACCAACTAACTACAAACCCAACTAATGATGCGTTCAAACCATAATTATTCTGATCTCTCACAGATTTACACAATACTCCCTGGCTGACATCCTGGTTGTCGGTTTACTGCCCTCTCCTTGACAACTTTATTACCGCATCTTACAGCGGTCATTGGGTTTAAAATTTTAATTAGCTCCCTTGTTGCCTTGTTAAGGATATTGGCCCGATTTTATTATGGTACGCCTGTTGTTACTTCTTGGTAAACATCAGTGTTTTATCTCTGATCGTAATTATAAGGATTTTTCTCGTAATCACCAATAAGCATACGGACAATTTTTATGGCTTTATTATTGTTCGTTAGAATTGGGCATAATTGTTTTTTTTTATAAGTAACATACACACATATATATTCATAACATGACTCCTTGTTTCCCCGAAGGATTGAGCAGATGTGTACGTGTTGTACATCCACATTTCGCCAGTTATGTTTAAATGTCATGTAATAAGGGGCTAGCCTACCGCCATCAAACGGGATAAAAATCCAAACCCCGAGCTGCTACTTAGAAATTCTAGACGAAGTAATGACTAAAGGCGTAAAATATTTAATAAAAAAATGGCTTGTTACGACTTTTTTCGATAAGCTTAAACGTCTAAAATTAATGAAAAAATAAGAATAGTCACTTCTTATAGTATGAGTGCAGTGTAGGTGAGCATCTAAATTTTTGTGCAAGCTATCACCGTGAAGAAAGTTTTAAGAATTTTGTGCAGGCAGATGCGTCACCTCCACCCTCCCAAGTGATAAAACTTTACGGCATAAAAAAATATCATTATTAATCTTTAGCAGATGTTGCTGATAGCGGCGGTAATTATGCTCCAAAAGCCACAGATTCAATGGCGGTATAACAAAGAAATTGTCACAAAATAAACGGGTCCTTCAAAAAACAAGGGCAACAAATAAAACAATAAAGAGGACAAACACAAAACAAAAGAGAAATACTATAAATCAGGTGTTGTGGAAGTGTCTCGCTTTATAAAAGTATGGATAGAGGCAGACGGTTGACGTCGGGCTGTTAACTGGGAATTTATTGTTAATCACGACCGAAGAAGTCTCATTCTCGTAAATTTTTGTGTAATACGAGTGGATTGATGCAAGATGCGACCCGATAACTAGGGAGCGGAAATAATTGGAAGGTTTTATGGAGAGGACTGCCTCAGAAAGTAGCTGAGATACCATGGGAGAAGTATATTTAGCTTCCAGTATCCTAATTTTACTTTATAAGGTTCAAATTTGAATGGGAATTTAATTCGAAGCGTGTAACTCTTACTGGTAATGGCGGACTCGGTTCTGGTCGTTGAGCATGTTTTAAAATTTGAATTTGTTTGAGCATGAGACCCAGTGTGGGATTATATGGACATCATTGCAATGTATCTGCTTAATTAATTGCTTTTGTTTGTTAATTGACTTGCCTAATTCGTTGAATTTATTGTTGCTGATGCAATTTGGGGAACAATTAGCCGTATTTTATTAGCCTTATCTTTATTTTTAGGTGTCATGATTTAAATTATGATAAAGTGAACGAACCTGAGTTTCTGAAACAGTTATTTTCCTTCAGTATTCTGTTGTTTAGAAAGACAATAAATAGTGTCGATACATCTCCAACCTAAACAATGCTGGCCACAACCAAATGTCTCCATGAACCTAAAACCACTGCTATCTGAAAAGCAACAGAAAAAGCAATCAAATTCGGAATGTTTCCCGTAATAAAATGCTTTTACTATCTCAATATGCTTCTCATCAGCGTAGCGACCTAAACTAACTTGTACACCTAATTTATTAGGACATTTATTGTTCAATTTTAATGATCTATAATGTACAGAGATGTGGCTTGAGGAATGCTAAGAAAATAAAGTTATAGCTTACTAAGTTATGATGCCTTAACATAAAATTGAGCAAAAAATTTTATGTATCGCGATCAGAAATGATAACGTTGTTAAATCAATTTGCAGTGCCAGAGGCAGTCGCTTATGAGAGGAGCTAAATGTACGTATTTAGGCTAATAAGCTTAAAATAAAAAGGCTTCTTTGTAAGGTAGCGTCGGTATTCCCAAAAATAAACCAACAGGTTACCGTTTTTTTTTTTTGGGTGGGAAATCATCAAATAACTTCTTCCGCTCTGGGTGGAGCAGGAGGGCGTGTCAGACTTTTACTGACTAATACCCACCCGTGTTCCCTCAGTTGCCTGTGTGCCAGGGGCCGCGGTATCTCTTTCGAACAACCCGCACCCCTGGTAGGCATCGGCCCTTGTGGACCCCGCCAGTTGGTGCTGACATATTTTTGAGGAGTGCGTGGAACACAACGCGCAGTCCATCCGGGCTTGGTCCTTACCGGACAGCGAGCTACCCATTACTCGCCGTCCACAATCCCGCGCTTACGGTGGCCGGGAATCAGCCTGGGATTCCCGGCTCCCAGGGCATCTCCCGCGGCGACTAAGACCGTGAAGGCGCATATACTGCCTGTCCCTCACGTGCGCCGCTTCCCTCTTTGCGAGAATTACTGCTTCGCAGAAGGAGGTGACGGCTACCCATGCACTCTCGCTCCGTTCCATGGCCTGGACCAGGGCCGGACGCGAGAAATCGCCGCCGCCGATCGCCTCTACGAGGACACGGCGGTACCTTTTATAGTTTACACACATTCAGTGGCAGTTATGCACAGACTAAACCGCTCGGTCTAGAAGCACGAGATTTTGCATAAGAGTTCCTGTTACAACAAAAGTGAGCACTATGAAAGGATTCACGAAAATTCTCTTTCTAAAGGGGTTAGATAGGGAATTAAAGTTTGTATAGATGTAAGTGAATATTGCCGATGGGAAAAATAGCACAGTCATATTCCAGCGCCGACCTTACCCGAACATGCTCTATTTTTTTCTAAACCTTCGTAGCTTCTAGTTTTCTGAACCCTCTTCTCCCTATTTTATTTCTATTCTGCATGTGAAATATAGCCAATAATCTTGGTTGTAATATTTAAATCTGCGCTCCTGCTATGACAGCTCCCCCACGTTATTACATTATTTAAGTTCACTACTGTCATAAAAATAAAAATATTCCATTCTTAAGCCTAACTAGCTAACTGTGAAATCTCATCTGCACAGCCTTACTGTTGCAGTTGCAAATAAGTATCCCAGTTATTATTCACACCGATACAAAACAACGTTAGTTAATCTGCCTGTTACGTAAAATTCAACTTTAAAAATGGGTTTTTAAATAACAAAATCGAGTGATGAAGAGTCACATTTGCAAGGCACGTGGGTCGGCTGTTCGATATACGGACTCCTTTGACGTTCAAAGAGCAAAAAATAAAGAAAAGTGCATCGGGCGTTGTGACGAGCCAGTTCGCCGTTTATAAATATTTATTACCTAATTATCGAAGGCTGGTTTAACACCTCCAATGACTTTTTAGCCAGCGGCGAGCATTCAACTTCGAGACAACACCAATTTGTATTTAAAATCCCGAATAGCAGAACCGATATATTTTTTTTCATACTTGTTAACCTCGTAATAAAGTTGTCCATTAGCTATCATTCTGTCAAGTCAAACGAGATGTTCGCTTTGCGAAAGTTCTCTTCATAATGAAGTGTTAAAAAACTCATTTCAAAGTGTTATAAAGTTGTTGCGTTATCAGATTGTCGAAATAATCGTAATTTTGTGATTTACATTATTTTTTATTTGGACGCGAGGCTGTTAAGCTACATGAACTTTTGGTTGTTTTTCTTATCAGTGTGTTGCATCACATATCTAGATTCCATCTTCGTTTACCATTCATGATTTGTCTATCCAAAAAGTTATAAACTAAACTTTTTCGGTGTTCCTCAGTTATAAGGTTCAAATTTGAGTCGATTCTTTCGATCCATCCGAAAACTTACGCTTGTATTTTCGTGTAAATTTCTGTAGAACGTCGATACGAAACCCGTTTCCCGGTCGCATCTCCTGCTAAATAATCGAAATGATACGTTTTATCAGAAAAGAACAGCAGTTTACACTTATACAAGTGTCAGGGACACTATCGGGCTCAAGTTATGCGTTTAGTCACCTTATTAAATAGGGGTTTATCAACGGTGCGGCCACGCGGGCCCTGGTGTGGAGATAATAGGAAAGAATTATGTGGATGTTCTGTTGTTCGACACGGAAAATTGGGGTAACAAAATTACCATTACGTGCATCGTGTGTTTAGAACAGTGTGAAAAGTTACACATTTATTACAAACTAGCTTCTGCCCGCAAGTTCGTTCACGTGAACTTTTGACCCCCGACCCGCTGCGTCGCATCCCATCGCCATTCAAATCCAACTAGTAGTTCCAGAGAAGTTCCCCTACATACGAACTTACAAACAAATGTTACCTCTATATAGAAGATACAGACGTAGGTATCGATAGCAAATAAATGTAAAGGTAACAAGGTTACCAAACAAAACGTAACAATAATTAAAAAAAATATGTAATAAGGTACTTTATTTCTAATTGAAAATTTATGCCTTTTCTAAATTTTAAATATATTTTGTTCTGGGTGGTGCCGGACGTAAAGAATAACACTATCCAATTTCTTCATGTGGATGTCATAGGAGGCGACTAAGAGACCTACTAGAGAATAGGCAGCAGCTTTCTCTATGCATTTTATCACCATACTGCGATCGCCAACCCGCCTGCCAAGCGTGGCGGTTATGGCAAATCTCCCCAAAAATGGCTAGCCTCCCACAAGATGGATCGATGATCTTGTGAAGTCCACAGGAATCTGCTGGATGCGAGAAGCGCAAAACCGGGCGAAGTGGATGAGCTTGGGGGAGGCCTATGTCCAGCAGTGGACGTCTTTCGGCTGAAATGATGATGAAATATATTTTTACCTATTTTAAGCAATTTCAGCCATATTTTACATGGACCGAATTCGTTCCCTCTGTACACTTACTTTAACATCGATCCCTTTTAAACTACTAATTACTATTTATATTATTTATTTCAAAAAGGTACAAGTTAGGTCACTGAATTTATTGAGGATTATTGTTGACAGTGATATTTTAAATTTTGACATAATTGTATTTCTATTTTATGGTTTGACATTTTAATTATGCCTACAGATATTTTAAAATTTCTGTAATATTATATTTAATTATTTGTGTGTGTAATATTTTTATGCTTATGAGTAGAATGCAGCGCATTAACATTATAATTATAAGACCTAATATAAACTATGTACCTGCATTGTGATAAATAAAATGATTTGATTTGACATGGTACCTAGGTTATAGGTAGATTCAAACCTTTGTGAGAGCTGGAGTCTATACTGGGTTTGGGACCATTATTACAGATCTACAGGATCACACCCTTAAAATTAAAAAGTACAATGATGGATATTCCCTAGCAAAGGAATATCCACCCTTTTAAACATATTCTAATGTTAGATAAAGCACTTTACACATAGATTACTATATAGTTTATTCACAAAGTTGCATAGAAATAATGACTACGAAATGAGACCAAAACAACCCACATCAGATACGATATTTTAATTTAATTTTCATTGAAGCTATTTAAGTATTTTAACTATTTAATTTGAAAACCTATTGATTTAAATTATTGATAGTTTATCAGTTTTGATTGTAATTTATTTCTTAATCTACACCTAAGGGTCTTCCTACTTAATTATAATTACATACATTTAAGCATTCAGTTTCTTATCTATGATAAGCCGTTTTACTTAGAAATAGAGCGTACTTATTTTTATTTAATTGAATCAAAGAAAGCTTTTCCCCGGAAGCACACTGATAGGCTTCTCTTCCTACTAATATTGCTCCACTTATTTTGCTTGACATTTGTCAATGTCCACACACCTCTACGTTGAACACACCGGTTCTCGTCCGATCACCGAAGTTAAGCAACATCAGGTGCGGTCAATACTAGGATGGGTGTCCGCCCGAGTGACGTTGATTTTTTGCTTTGATTAATTTACTGTTATTTTACACAAATATTTCTATAGAGCTTCACCTGAAATACCTATCATAACTTTGTAGGGTCTTATAAAGACGAGTGACTACATTGTCCAGTATTCCGTTTCCAGATATTAATAATTACTTGCAAATCTACATACATACTCAGCCTATAACGTTCCCACTGCTGAGACACAGGCCTCCTCTCCATGAGAGGGAGTGAGCCGTAATCCACCACGTGGGCCCAGTGCGGGTTGATCGATGTCACAAGTCGTCGAATTTTTGGTTCTAGGACATGCCAGTTTCCTCACGATGTTTTCCTTCACCGTTTGAGAACAGTGGTGATGAAATTATTTACACAAAGTAATGCGCCTGACTGGGTTCGAACTCACGACCTACAAACCGACCTACAACTCTCGTTTTTGCAAATCCGCAAAAACATTATTAATTAACATCAAAGAATCCGCATTGCCATCCAACGTGGCAACGCTGCCCGCCTTTTGGGCACTTTTCCCGCTGACAGCGATGCGGACGAATTCTTTGATGCCCAGTGAGCTTCATTTTATATACTTGTACATACTGTCTAATTATTTATTTTAAGACTGAAATAACTTGGATATTTACAAAATAAATTAGCATTATCTAAGTACTTATCAGAGCAATGGTGGCCTAGTGGTAACGGCATCGACTTACGAGTTGTAGGTTATGAGTTTTAACCCAACCAGGCGTTTTTACTTGTGTAAATAATTTCATGACCACTGTTCTGAAAACGGTGAAGAAGGAAAACATCGCGAGGAAACCGGCATGTCCTAGAACCAAAAATTCGAAGACAAATGACATCTACAAACCCGCACTGGGCCCGCGTGGTGAATTACAGCCCAATCTCTGTCCAAGAGAGAAGGTCTATGTGACATAAGACATAGGCTATGCCCCAGTAGTGGGAACAATAGAGGCTGATTTTGCTAAGTACCAATTCACAAAAAATCCGTACCTATCATAATAAAAATAAACAAACACCCGTTTCTAACAAAACAAACGTACATGATGCGCTTGCGCTGCCTACGATTTTAGCCCAAGGCTTGCGCTTGCGTCGTCCATAACGTTACGAACAATCAATCAAACGGACAGGATAAACATTAGTTTTGATTTAACAGTCATTAAAATAAACAAACAATTTTCATGCGCACGCACATCGCTACGTGTAATTACCGTCACGACTTCATATTTCTTATTCGAGTGTTGACGTGTATTTTGAGAGATACGCGACGATTTTTCATAATTTTTGACAAGTTTCTTGAATTCTTTTTTGGACTTTTTTTTAAATAATTATAGCTGATGCCATGGTACGAAAAAGTAGCTTCAATAAAAAAAAAACAGCAACAAATCTACTGAGTGCCTCATACCCTGGGCTCATCAGAGTTCACAACTATTAGTTGACCTACCAGAACCTACCGGATTTTAACTAATAAAATAATATTGCAATGTTTTTATGTACCTACTTATGACTACACGTACCATAGAAATGGTTAAAAATGTTAAAAATCCAGATAGATCTCTAAGGCACTAACGTTAATTCTATATTATTGCAGCACCTCCTTTAGGCTAATCCTGATTTTGTTTTTTAAGATACCAATACAATAATATATTTTTTAGAGCCTGGATATTATCAGATATAAGGAGACGCGATAGTAAAGAAGGTACTTACAAGCAGTCAGAAGGTGAGAACCATTTAAAGCACATAAAAACTTGACACCATAATATCACAGGCTTAATAAAATCGTATATCGCTTAAATACATTCTATTAGATTTTATAGCAATTCAAATGATCAATAAAACTTAAAACCCCATTCTGAAATCGGATTAAATAATCAAATGAAGCGATATTATTACGATATTTCATAAATCAGTTTTTTAAGTATTTCAAAAATATTATTTCATTTTCTCTAGCTTGATTGACATATACTTAGTATAGCGAATGTAGTAAAAAAATAATGGAACAAGTCTTTTTAATTAATTATACGCCATTGCATGACCGCTATCGTATGAGAATATAATGTGAAGTTCTGTGCAAAGAAAACACTGCAGTGAATTGCTGCAGTAAAATAACTTACTATTTTAAAGGACAGTTTCGTTATTACTTTAAAAATCTCTCTTGAATTTTCAGGTAAATGATTACCTGAAAATTGCAGTATTTTTATAAAGATATGAAACACGGTTTGAAATAAAATGAAATATTTACAGTAGGTACTAGATCTTCTAATACAGTTTGACACGTCAATATTTTGTTCGTCAATATTTTAAAACTAGATGTCACGGGATTTTTCTACCTGACTGATCCCTGAGAATAAATTCCGAAACATACTCAGAGGTTATGGCCTCTTTTGAAGTCCAAACATTGTCATCCATATTTATAAACGCTACTTAAAGTTAAGTAATGATTAGCGTCTGTTTAACCTTACATTTTGACGTTTAAACACGTCTTAACTTTAAGCAACGTTTTTAAATAAGGGAGTTAATTATTAAGATTTTGTGTGAGTGAAGATTTTATGCAGGACCATATCTGGAAGGGCTTCTTGAAGAAAAAGCAATTGCAGCTTTGAGCTGACCTTACCCAACAGACAGTATGCATGCATCAGTCATCCTTAAAAAATAGTTTCATAACTTAGCCTATTTTGCACGATATCCTCACTTAATTGTAAAACGACGACTTTTCAAAAGGATCATTAATAGAAGTTAGCCAATTGAGTTACCTATTATTGTATAGAATCAAGTTCTTCTAACTTAACAGACAGCTGTGCTGCTGGGGAGTTTGTTCCGCTACTTCTTCTTCCCAGCTAAAGCACTAGGAAGTGGTGAAGGGCGGGCGTTTTGGGGGGACTGTCTTATGTAATTTTATTTTGACGTTCAAAAAAAGCTGACTCTTTCTTCTGATTCTTTCTGATTCAAACTAGGCTGAGTTTGAATAAATGACTTTTGATTTTGATTTTGATCTTCCATGTTCAACGAACTATCCACCAAAAAGTATAGTAATCGAACAATATTTTATCTCGGACCATGCGAGCTTGACCAAAAACAAAAGCAAATAAACGATTAATGAAAACAGGAATACGTAACAGAGAGACAATTCATAATAGTAACACGTGCCATAAGAGGGTAGAGCACAAACATCAAACTAATGATGCACAAAAATATTTCCCGTGTAGCTTTATAACCATCGATTAATCAGAACATACGGTTTTTTACTCTGTTTTAAAAGCATCGGCAAACGCGTTCCTGTATGTACACTCTGACCACACGTCGTCCATTAGGCTTTATTAAGAGTTTAGTCAATATTGATATATGTTTGATGGACCGTCGGCGACGTAACGATGCAATTAAATTTTGCGTCCCATGATGGAGCGTTCGCGTTTATGTACTAAATGCAGCTGACGCATTAAAATGTACTGTGTTAATAATTGATTTAATTGGCGAGCTCGTTCTTATCAATCAGTGTGAGATTTTTGGTGAATGCAGCGAATTTATCCGGTTCATCTTTTGGCTTGTTTGCTTCTGATTGACATCGGGTTTTGCGTGGGTAGTCATACTTTGATCATTCTCTTGTTTATCAAAATTATTTGCACTGACTTCAGGATTGGCTTTAATAACTCCTTCAACATTATTCAAAGCGTTGACAACTATAAAAGTAGATTTATTTTCTCAGCAGTCAACTCTATTATCGTTATTAGTGAACTCAACCACAATCATCTTAACTTTAGCTACCCAGACATTCATTAACCGCATATTTATGACTAAGTTCGCACACGCATTCGAGTAGGACGAATTCACTTGAAGATATATTAGTAGCCACAGTGGAGTAATTCAGCACGCGTTATGAACATACTCCACAGGACTAATAACACCATTACTCAAAACGAATTTGGTACAGCCAACCAGGTTAATATAGAGAATTTCGTGAGAGACCATGGTAAGTAATTCGATTACGCCTTGTAGAATAAATTCGCAACAATTTTGTACGACAAATTCATTAATTAATCTTATTTTGCTACGGTAGCTGTTGATGCTTGTTATTCGCCGAGGAGTTTTTATGTGTGGGTAGTTCTAATTTATTAGATTGTTATTTCCTTTATTCAATTAAATAACACATATAAATTATATTTTTAAATATTAGTATACAAATATAAAAACATTTAAAAATATAAAAAATAGTAGCCCACCGGTATCGGGAACAAGGTCCAAGCTACCGGCGGTCAGGGCTCCAGAGAGAGGAACCTCCTAACAATGCGAGCCGTGTCCAGGAGTACCGCTTTCTGAATCAAGCCCTTGACCCAGCTGCCCAACGAGAGCCTCCTCAGATGTTGGTCGAGGCTCTTGGCTATTAAGCCATTGGCTGTAACAACTATCGGTACAATGATCGCTGAGTCCACATCCCACATGTCGACAACCTCGTGAGCCAAGTCAAGATACTTGATTTGTTTATCTTTCTCGGCTTTCACGAGGTTCCCGTCATGCGGTACCGTTATATCAACGATCATTGCACGCCGCTCTAGTCGATCCACCACCACTATATCAGGTTTATTGGCAACAATAGTCCTGTCAGTGATGATGGATCGATCCCAGTACAGTGTGACATGTCCATTTTCGAGAACTGGGTCGGGCACATACCTGTAGTACGGCACTTCTGATTCCACAAGGCTGTATTTCAGAGCAAGTTGCTGGTGGATAATCCTGGCTACTAGGTTGTGTCTATGCAAGTACTCCTCGTTAGCTAGACGAGAACACCCAGAGATTATGTGTCTGATTGATTCTCCTGGACGGTGGCATGCCCGACAGATGTCAACCGTGCCATCTTTCACAATAAATCTCCGGTAATTGTTCGTCATCATAACTTCGTCCATAATTGCACAGACAAAACCTTCGGTTTCCCCAAAGAGGTCACCGAAACGTAGCCAGGCTACGGACGCTAGAAGGTCTACATCGGGTCCATGTAGGGCCCGGAAAAAGCGTCCGTGAAGCTCCTTACTCTGCCATACCTCCATGCGATCTTTAGTGTCAAGCACTACAGGCTTGCGCCAGTTCTCTTTACCCAAGGAGAGCGGGGTGAGGCCCTTGTCCACCGCAACCACATCTCGATGCATCCCCACGTCGGTTTCTACGAAATAATCCCTGAGACTGCATATCTCGCGATTGTGGAGAGTCTTAGCATTTAAAAAGCCTCGACCTCCACATTTTCGCGGGATATACAATCTCATTACCGATGACCGTGGGTGATGCATTCGATATGCAGTCAGCAGCGTACGGACCCTCCTATCCATGGCGTCGAGTTCGGTCTGAGTCCATTTGAGTATGCCGAAAGAGTACATCAAGACCGGCATGACCCAACCGTTGAAGGCACGCACCTTGTTTCCGCCTGATAAAAGACTATTAAATACTTTTTTCAGGCGGCCAAAGAAGCGTTCCTTCAACGATTGTTTCATGTCAGTAACATTGATGCCCAAAGCTTCCGACATACCCAAATACTTATAGGTTTCGGCTGCGGAGAGGGCTCTAAGTTTTATGGAATCCGAGAGTTGGGTTCCCACGGATTCCACAATCTCCCCTCTCTTTACATGCATGACCGCACATTTGTCCACACCAAAATCCATCCTGATGGCGCTACTGAAAGTTTCAGTTACTTTCAGTAGCTCCATCAGTTGCAAATTGTTGGGGGCAAAGAGTTTTAGGTCATCCATGTAGAGGAGGTGAGATATAACCTGACCACCTCTCCTCAGTCGATAGCCTATACCTGAATCCTCCAGCAGTGTGCTTAGAGGATTCAGGGCTAGGCAGAAATTAGATTGTTTATTGTTGTAGTTTAAATACAGGTTTTTATCAAACTACAGCATTGTTCACTTCTCCCTCAGGTCTTCACAATAAGTCATAATCAGCAGTTTCAATAAGACTTTAAACAAAAACATGATGTTTCACTAATTGCCAATGCGGAAATCCAATATTTTCATTTCTTGTAGAGCAATGCAAAAATGCCTGAATTTAATCTCAAATGTAAATTTTATTTATCGTTCAATCAAACGAGACCGGACATCAAAAGTAATATCGTTATGTATGTAAAGAGCAAATAAAAATTTCAAAGTTTCGAAACTGTGCCATCAGATTCCATTACACCATCAATATTAAACTCACAAACTCGAACGTTAACAATAAAGCCACGGCTATTGATTCGTAATAAAGCTGTCATGAAGTTACGTCCTGAAAATAGTTCTCGTTGAAATTTTGCGGTGCATACTACATGCCAGTTGACTGTGTAACTAAACTCGGTCATCGTCCAATTTTGGGCTTCGAACTAGGCAAAAAGTTGGTGTGTGGACAGGTAACTCGTTCATTGTGACGACGGAGGCGAATTTGCATTGTAATGGATATTCCAGGCCCGAACGTTCGTTTTTTATACGTTCATCTTCACATATGCACCAGCACTCGTTTATAGCCTCGGTAAATTCAGGAGTCAACAAAGCAATAATACGATTTTTAGTTTTGGGTGCAATGCGGATATTTTATTGCGCCATACAATGTAAAACACGTGAAAAGTTTACACATAATCATGTCCGTTATTTACATTTTATCTTTCAAATATCCCACATATCTAAGGTCCAACAAAAGAGGTAACCGCTTTTCAAAGTCATTCATAAAATTGTCTGCCACTATAAACGAAACTTCTATTGTCCCAAATAAACAGTTTTGTGGCAACATAAAACTGTCAAAATACATAAATCTGCGGTCGAAATGCACATTAAAGTTGTCATTCAAGACGCTGAATATACTCCTGACCCGAAGCTGGCATTGAAGAGCAAATGTGAATTGAGTTTGTGCAAAATCAAGACCTCAAAAGTCAATATGTCATATCGTCAACATCGTCGGTCGGTCAGACAATACAGTTCTACGACCGAGCTCGCATTATTTGCGGGTGGGCCGTGAACAAGACAAGGTCTTTGTATCATTTGCGAAATAGATTCATCAGTTTTGTTACCTTACGGGGTGCCACAACAAAGTTCATTGTAGAGAAATATTATAAAGAAACGTAACGATTTATTTAGACGTAGCATGTTGCCTGATTGAATAATACGACACAGCGGTTGCATCACTAACTGTCATATATATGAACTTTTTAGTAGATAAATTAATTATCTATTTACCAAATTAAAAACCAACTTTTCTGTTTATTCAAATTTCATCTATCATTGACATTTGTATGAAACAGCTGTAATACAGCAAATGGACATGTGTGTCCATTTTATAAATAACTAGGTTTCGCCAGTGGCTTCGCCCGCGTGGAGGTGGAAAATTATCCCACGGGAACGTACTACCGGGATAAAAATATCCTAAATGTTAATCCAGGCTATATACTATCTGCGTGCCAAATTTCATCCATAAACGTTTAGCCGTTTTTGCGTGATTGACCAACGAAAAACTTTCACATTTGTAATTTTAGTAGGATTAATTTCCCTAACTTTGTTACGGATAAAACTCACTTTCACGAACACTTTAAAATGATTAAAGAAAAATCTAAATAAATTGAAGGCTGTTCGATAATGTTGATAAAATTCATACCTATTTTACTGAAACTTAAATGATAAGGTGCCAAATATAGGTAAAGTAAAACCAATTGATTTAACTTTCACGCCCAATTCATATCGCACCTGCATTGATTTCGTGAAAAAACGTGAAACGGTGAAACCAACGTGTCTGAATGGGCGCTGATATTTAAAAAATAAAACTAGCGCAGACCAATGCTCGTTTGGTCTCGCATGGACATGGGCTGTCCACAATCGAAATGAAGCAAAGGCATCTCCCGTCGACCGCATTGTTCCTTTGTTGCTCGCATCTGACCAGAACCTTTGTCCGAGAATTGTTTTATACAGAATGTAAGTCACGAATCCCATGTACTGTCTAACTGAATAAGGCCGGATCTTTCAATGCTTTCCTCTACCGTAGGTAGCCTATGTTCAATCTCACATACAACTCTATTCAATAAGGCTACTAGTTCTTGGGTAATCGACGCTTAAGATGTTCGGTTCGACTCATTAGCGTTTGTTCTGAATAAAAATGGTTTCGTAAGTTGCGGTCAATTGATATTAATGTTCACTTCATCTTCGATTACTTTAATAAATGAAGCAGTTAGAAGTCTAATTAACCAAAGTAAGGGATTAAAATTTTGTAAAACGTGAAACTTATGCAAATTCATCTGTCTTTAATAAGTTGTAAGCGAAAGGAATTTTGCAAACTCAATTCAGCATTGTTGAATATTGGATTTTTTTGGATGAAATTCCAATGATAAGGTCCAAATATGATCCATACATTCCCGAAGACTAATGCCGCCCTGACAAGGTGCGATATATAGATAGCAAAGTGCAGCCGATGTAGTTTTATTACGCTACGTGGAATAGTGACGTATTCCGGCATTTGAAGAATATTGGAACGAAATTGTGCTCGTAATATTTGCAAGGATACTACAACGGACGGCCCGGAAATGCTTATGTATTCATGTCAGTTAAAAGTCTAATATTTTGTTTCTCAAAGAACTATTCAGTTCTTTGTAATATAAAGCCTGAAAATGGCTTTTCGTTGCTCGATACATATTTTCTTAGAATACCTTACAGCCTGTTTATTGTTGATGTTGAGCCTGTTTTGGACACATGCCCTTTATAAAATACATCTTTAGTTTTATTTTCAGTTTTTGTATCAAAAAGTAAACCTTTTTTGTTGGTAAATCTTTTCAGCAATTGGTGCTAGTTGATTTCTTATCAAAATGGTACTTTAATCACACGCATCCTAATCATCTAACATTTCGCGATAAGATCTCAACCGACAGCCATGAACTTAACAACTTATTCAAACAGACTTCAATTAAGCCACCCATCACAAAATCCGTCTACCAAAAGTGCTGCAGTACCGCCCATACCATATTCGTCAACTGGCATAACTCGCTTGTATTTGCTCGCGTGCCGAACTTGACCTCAGTGCTATCTCAATCTGATGTGGAGATAACCGCCAACATTGTTCCCAGCGGGACGCTGAGAATTTAGAATTTTCTTTGGCAAACACCTTAGCTGACCCCACATAAGGTTCATACTCCTTTAGCAGGTATTTACAGATAGATTCGTCATAGAGGGCTACATGACTGGGTAACACGTTCTTTGTCGTGATTCTGCGTATAGTTGTATGAAGAGGTAAAGTATGTGTTCATGTTGGTGTACTCATACAGGCAAGCGATTTATGTGAGCACGCACGGTTTAAGGATCTCTGGTAAGATTGGTTGAAAGATAGTGGTGTGCTTGTACTAATCTGGGAATATTATCCACTTGCTTGTTGGTACATTTTAGTAAGTTGGTGTTACAAAAGTTTACTTATTTTCTAAAGGTAAACAGAAGATAATCTTCATTCCTTGCTGGTGCGTCTCCATGGATCTCAATTTATGAGAATCATGCAACCATTTGTCTTGATACTGCATGTTTCCGCGCCTGTAAAGCTATTTACACAAAACATAACATGACATCACGCCTGTATTGCCCATAGGGTTAGGCAGACATTCCACCCATATTTAACCAGTTATGTTTAAGTCCCATGGATCTGGTCATGGTCATGGGTTCAGTCTAGTAGGGGGCGAGCCAGCATTACCTGACATTTCCTTTTGCATTTTCATTAAATTCATTTCAAATTAAATAAAAACTGACATTGATACTACTGAATACTGAAATAATTTACCTATTTGTACGCCAAATGGCAAAACATAGAGAAACTGTTATTGACAATAGTACCATGTTGAACACTGTTGTAATTTATATTTACAAATAAAGATTATTGATTGATTGATCGATTGAGCCTATTACTATCAGCCGGGCACTAACCCAGACTCCAGGCTGCTACTGAGTATCAGATGGAAAAACCCAATACATTTTGACCCGAGTATCGATCCCAAGATCACATGCTCAACAGTACCGCTTAGGACCCCTAGACCAACGAGGTAGTTAAATCTATCTGTCTATTTACACAATGAGTAAGAAAAACGGGTAATGAAGTTTTTATCATGGATCTTTTCTTGGCTAGAACCCTACGGCATTAAAGACGCTGATGCAAAATCTTTTAAAACAAGCAGATAACGTATAGAAGAACTTAATAAGCGACCCGTATGACAACACAATACCTAGCCGATAACAAAGTATACGTAAAACTAAACAAGCATAACATAAGCGCATTCTGGCTGCCCTACAATACTTCAACTTACTTATGAAAAGACAGTATGACTATGGAATAAAAATGTGTCACCAATCGAAAGATTTAAAGCAAAAGTCACCCTATGCATTTATGTTAGAATTGGTTTTCAATTGAGCTGTCCCAACAATAAGTATTCAGTATTGGATAATACACGAGTTGAGTTCGTTGTGTATGAACGCAGGGTAAGTTTTCCCTAACAAAAAAGGCATAAATAAAATGGATGCCTATTCAAGTAGAGCGGGCCCGATCGCAGCGGCGCGGGCGCCACTATAGCGCTCGAAACGCTATCAAACTTTCGCTTTCCTAATGAAACTTGAGATCGCGGAAATTGCATGGAAATAAATACGAAAGCAGTAGTTTGCTTAGCAACTTTTAAATGCACCCGCTGTTGAACAGAATGCCTTTGTTAATTTAAAAGCTGCTCCGATCCAACTGCCAGGACTAAAAAATAAACTCAACTGAGCTCCCGAACACAAATTAGAGTTTCAAATTGACTTTTCTTCGCTGTCCTGACTTCATTGTATGGAACTTTGATTAAATACCGTTCAAATTTATGGTAGAAGTTTGCTCTCTATAGTGTGACGCTATTGTCAAAACAGTTTTGCGTTTCGAGCGTTGAAAAACATTTTGCAAATGCAACAACGTTTGCGTTAAGGAAGAGCTATAAAAGCCTGAACACTTTAGTATCCAATGGTCATCCCAAAGCAAAACACAATGGCGGAAAAAAATTAACAATCGGCACTCCACAAGGAGCGAAGTACATGCACGAATGAAATATTAAAGTTATAAAGGACTGCGCTTCTGAGAAAAGTAATAAAGTAGTCAAGGGTGAACTCGGTGAGAAATCATGTGCCAACTTTATTGTAAATTATATTTCGGAGTCTCCCTTTGCACTTTCAATGGGTTGTTCACAAAATAACTAATTTTGGACGCCACGAATTTGATTACCGTCTACCTACTTCCATATTCAATTTGTCTGTTAAAATTAAATTAAGTACCGTACGTAAATATACAAACACCCACAGGTCAGGTTGTCCTGGAACGCTCTCATTAAAATATTGAGTTTTCGTAGGTCAATTAGGTCATTCGATTTAAAACTTAACTGAGAGAGTCTGAGGTCACAATCAGTTAGGATAATTGCTTTTTTTTGTGTTACAATATATTAATTTGATTCTCTTTAATCTAAGAAATTGGCTTTTGTATTTCGAAGTAAATAAAGAAACCACAAATTGTCTTGTTATTGTCTCTCTATTGTTTACAGAGGTCGTTGAAGCTGCAAATTGCAGTGATGCATATTATTACGAATTTAAAGATGGCAATCAACCGAACTCAGTTTAATTGACACAGCCTAAAGGTTTAACAACCTTATAAATCTCTAAAAGAACACATAAATTTCACTAGGCTGTGTGTTCCTCGCAACTGTCTCTCAAAATATGTCCATTTGAAATAAGTATGGAATTAGTAATATATGTACTATTTTGAAAGAAGTGAAGAGAGACAGTTTATAAGCTTTTTTATGCTAACCTCATGCACGCGGGCGCATTCAAAATTTGAAATAGCGTGTGTCATTTGCCACAGTCATAGTGTAAGGTAAGATTTTTATCGTTTTATGACTAGGTACCTAATTTGCAACTTTAGAATACATGCTTACATTTATTCTGAAGTTGCAAATTAGATTATTATAAACTTTTAATACAGGATGCTTAGCTCCTATAGTTATTGTCTTAAGAATTGTTACAAATAAGTCACCGTAAGTTAGGTAACATAGTTTCTGTACTAATATTTGGCGCAATAAACTGCAATGTTTAGATGTTAACATATCTTTATTCTTAATCATTTCTTTACCTAAAATAAAACCGCGCAAGATTTTATGCTGTTATCTTTTTATCAAGTGTTAAACTCAGTCAGTAATAAACTATTAAATGTCAAAATGAGGTATCTACCTACGTGAAATCTTAAGAAGAATGTTCTAATTCCCACACTTTTGTAAATCATTCAAGAAAGTGCGCAAACGCACAAACACTTGAAGGAGTTTATGCATACATAAGCTCATTAACTCATTAAAACAAAACAAATACTTCTTCAATGATGTTAGCTCGTTTGCTAAATACTTATTTTCTTAAATGTTAAAATGTAGGGTTCTATAATTTTATGCAGTTATTTTGGTTACCTACATACATACGGGTGTCAAGACTGACCATCTTACTTACCATCTACATATTTGATGGTAAGTGGGCGAAAAACTTGTTCATGCAATACTTAAATTGACATCATATAAATACTCATAAACCAATAGATAATATAAATATTACTGTTGATGGGTTACTTTTAAAAAAAAATATTAAGGAGATTTATTTTTTAAATTCAATATTTCAAAACATATTTCATGCATATAAAATAACTTAAAGTAAACTATTAAAATATGTGTATCCTACTCTTACGCTGCAGTGCATCTACCTTCTGATGTTTCATAAGTGCCCGTAAAAATTTATAGGTTTGTGTAAAATTAAATATTTTGTTTTATTTTTAAACATGAAATAACAAGTAGTTTTGTAAAACTTCGAAAGCGGTTAAGGCTTGTCAAACTTCAAGGCGGTATGTCACAAAGTAGTTGCGATTTCTAAATAAACATATTATTTTGCGATTGAAGTGCGTCCACTTAAAGAGCTTAATTAATTCCAAACATTCTGTGTTGAAGAGGCCGCAAAATTCTATTTATTTATTTTATTCTCTCTTTGGCTAACGGATTCCCTAATGAGTTAAGATTTTCATCGTGTGCTATAATAATAATTACATCTTTGCTTATTATTTAATTACTATTTATTTACTTATGTACCTGTTTTATTTATAATTTATTATGCTATATTTTTATTATTTTTGAAGTGAAAACTTCTTCAGGCGCATTGGGTATTTTTTGAGATGAGAAAAAACAATTGCACTCGCGACACTGTTCAAAAAATACAAACGTAATTGTTCCAGTTTTCACTTCTATTGGCACTCTCGGAGTACCGTTGTTTTTTTATTTTTATTATTATGTTCGTCACATAAGGGTTGGTCCAGACCTGGCGAATACGCCGCTCGCGAGCCGCTTGCGAACTGCGCGCGTGCATTTCATGTTCGTACGCAGCCCCTGCGCCGTCCGCGCGCCGCTGGCGCGCAAGCTACGCACCGTCCTTACGCGGCGCAGAAGGTGCGCACGTGCTGCCCGCGGTTTGCATAGTGGCCGCTTAATTCATGGCCTTTCAACTCTGGTACTATATTGTGTCTTATTTTAAAAAACGGCACCTGCCACCAACATCTTGATTTTCCTTTTAGTTTTTGTCAGTAATAAAATAACCGATGCTGCAGCAATTATGCTAACGGAAGTCGTATGGTCCGACATCATCGGAAGCAAATTCACAACTGAGGCTCATATTTAGTTCAAACGCGAAAGAAGCTTTGTGCGCACGAGATGCGCGCCCGCTGCACGCGCGCCCCCGTCGAGCCTTGTCAGAGTTGCACTAGAGCGGCGCACAAAACGTAGGCTGTAAACGCACGCGAGAAACTCACGCGCAGTCCGCAAGCAGCTCGCGAGCGGCACATTCGCGGCGAATTCGCGGCACGTTCGCCAGGTCTGGACACACCCTTAGAGCACCCACCATCTTATTTCTTTACCACCCTTGGTTGGCTGGTAGAGAATGTCTAAGTCATTAATAAGACTGCTGTTGTGCTTTGTGTGCAAGAAAAAAAAAATAGAATGTATGTTTTATATAACTCTAGCTCATAAAATGGGCTCAAACCCCCTTCATATAATTAAATTGCTGTTCGGTTCTGTACAAAAATAGAGTCTACCCTTACCACTCCCGTGGGTGTTCTAAGGATCAGTTTCAGGTAGATTGTTGGTTAATAAACATCCGTCCCACATTGATAATATCCTATTTCGAAAACTTGGTTACCTAAGGAGGCTAGTTCCTCAGCAGAAAGCTTGAAGCCAGTAATGTTATGAACAAAGGAACTGATAATATGAAACTAGCCAGAAATCACTGGCTAAACTATGTACGTCCAGCTAAAGTAAAAAGTTTTTTTTTTTGGACTTACACAAATTTACATAAATTACAAAGGAAATGATGATGGCTAGCTTTAATGACGTAGCCGCCCGCCCGTCTAAACATTTGAAACACATTGTTCTAAACTTAATTATGTCATGGTTACAGTTTAGCTAAAAGAAAGATCTTAATTAAATGCAAAAAAAAAATGATTAAATCAAAAGCAAGGTGTGTTGGTTGAGATGAGGTGCAGTGTGAAGTAGTAATTTAAGTGAGGGTGTGTGTGAGTGAAAACGTGTGAGTTTCTTGAACCACTTTGTGAATAAATTCAGACTGGAAACACGAAAGCATGAAGCCATTTTTTATGAGGCACATAAACAATGAAATCCTGCGTTTATGAGCGCCTAAGCTGCTTTATCGCTCGCAAAAAAATCTTTAAAAAACAATAACAATATTTCATGAAAATCGATATAAAATTACGATCAAAAAGCTGAAGTAGAGCCATAAAATCAAATGAATAACACCTCGAAGCTCCGAGCCGTTTCAACCAATTTGAGTTTGATTTCACATTTTTCATACACCGAACGTTCATACGGTTTAGCTCATACGAAAACGTTTATAATAGAAACCTATCGATTTTACGTGAAACTAGCTTCAGTAGCGAAGTTATATTATTATAGTGGATTCACGCCTGGGTAAGCTTGGATAACTGGGGCAATCGATTTTTAAATAAAAAGTGGGACTGGCTTTCGAACTTTCAAGTACAGTTACTTAGGGACTTTACGCTAGAGTTCCTGTAGTTTAGTCAAGTTAAAGACTTGTTTTTATAGTCCTTAATAAAAGTTCGTCTTAGGGTCCATGTTTGGGAAAATGTTTTATTCATTCCATTTTTAAAGACGTGGTAATAAGTAAATATTTAAGACTTGTCGGTTGTGATTTTAAACTTTTTTCAAAGCAGTACAAAAAATCTGTGACGTTTCGGAAAGATTGTTAAAATATTTTCATTGCATTAATCCTTTACTGCTGTTACCGGCTTTAACCTTGTCAAAAGGCCAAGCTTTGCCATACAGTACGGCAATGCCACTATTCTCTTGGTTATATTACCAGTCGACGGCAATGTGCTTAGGTACAGGAATTTTCCGACGCCTGATTTCTAGTTTTAGTCAGATTATGTTAGGTTATAAGTTAATTTAATCCAGAAATCACAATAAACAAGATTTTACACAGCATAGTTAGTTGTGCAAAATTTATAAAATCACAACTGAAAAGTCTTTAATATTTGTTTTAACTAATGCGAAAAATAAACATTATAAACACCAAGAGTATGTCCATTTTAGTTTAAAGAATCAGTAGACCTGAAATATTGTCTCTGGTTATTATGACACTAATCACGGAGCTTAACAGTTATTCTAGTATTATTTTTTAACGTGATCCTTCTCAAAAACTAGGACACCCGCGTCAAATACAAAACACCACAGGTCATGAATATACCAGAGGGCATACAAGGTTAGACACCCGTGACACTCCTGTGGTCGAAGCAAAGGACACAGCCTGATACCGGGACGTCACACTTTCGAACACGCGCGACCGATGTGGTTTCCGAAAATTTGTACGAGCTTTAAGCGATTACCTAGTTAGTATACACGAAAACGTTTAAAATTTTCCCTCGTTCGTCGTGCAGTTTTGTTCAAGGGTTTACTGCTAAAATGAAAAGGAAAAAAAATCAATTGAGAAGAAAATCAAGTGGAAAATGAAGGGAACACAATTTTCAACGGTGCACAATGTTGATGCAAAAGTAACCTATTGATTTAAACGTTGCGTTTATGTTTATTAAATTGTTAATGACAATATTTATATTTATTTTTCCAGCAAAATATTAGGTAAGGTGTAGTGTTGCACAGAGGGGGCATCCGATGGGTCTTTTGAGAGGTAACGGTGTCTCTTCCATGTGTAGATGGTGACCACCGTGGTGGTTTTAGTGAGATAAAAGTTCTACACTTCCCATTGTTATTCTCAAAGCCGCGCTTAGTGAACGTTTCCTCCCGAAAAACAAAAAAAATACATATTAATCGCACCTAGTTACTGACGTTTCATAAGCGCCCATGTAGGTTTTTGTGAAATAAAATATGTTGAATAAATTAGTAGAAGTTACAACAAAGAGGATATTCAAAATGAAGTCAGAGAGATAATCAAAAAGATATTCAGAAGAAGTATATTATCAGCAACTTTAAGCCTTACCAAACTAAAATACACTTAAAATGCCCCCCAGTTGTTTAAAGAAGAAGCCTCCTTACCCATATTAGAAATCCGATCCCTTGCCAAGTTTCTCTTGTTGTCAAAGATATCCCACATTTATCGAGATGATATTTACTGTTCCAGGGGCTTCATATTTGTGGTTAAAGATAGCAATATTCTCAAAGTAACTAGACAACTAGTCGACTCTCGAATACAGAGTGGGTTTGATAAAGGTCTATTGATCTATTTGGTGTTACGATAGCATTTATATAATAATAGGTTATACTGAGATGAATCCTATTTCCTATTACTACAATTGCTACTTCCTACTTAATATGATAAATGTGAAAGTTTGTATGTTTCGATATTTAGATGTTTGGATGTTTGTTACTCAATCATGCAAAAATGGCAAAACTGATTTGGATGAAATTTGGAACACAGATAGTTTATAACCTGGATTAACATATAGGGTACTTTATATCTCGGTAGTACGTTCCTGCGAGATAATTTTCGAACTCCATGCGGGCGATGCCGCTTTTTTTTTTGTCGGGTATCTCGTAGTTGACCTTGAGAGGCCGTGACTACTTAACCGGGCTTTCCTGGGGCTGCCATTAAGAATTAACTTAACGTCTCCAGCCAGCATTATTATTAGAAGGGGAATTTAACTCTACTGGCTCAGCTGCGGCGCGGGCTGGCGCTTCAACGAGCAAGGGTCCGTCGGGGGCGATGCCGCTGGCAAAAGCTTGTATTAAATAAGAAACTATCAGGTTAAACAAAAATATATACATAACACAACGTCAAGATTTGTTTACCTACCTGAAGGGTAAGGCAGACATGTACTTATAGTACACCCACATTTCGCCCATACTTACGTCCCATGTAATAGGGGACGAGACTATTGCCATTAACCGGTAAAAAATCCAGAGTTCAAACTGCTACTGAGAAATTCAAGATGAAGTGATGACCAAAAGCATAAAATGACAAAAAAAATGGTTTATCACCACTTCTTTCCAAGAACAGAAATGTCTGAAATTAATGCAAAAAAAGAATGGGGTCTTTTAATGGAGAAAATTACCAAATAAGCTAGATTATCACCAAATCTACGAAAGAACATATTGCAGCGGTAAGTCCCCTCTTTCCAATCCGGCTTAAGAGGCGCCACAGCGTCCTCACCTTCCGCCTGAGGGAGGTCCTCATCGGACACGGTTGTTTCGGAAGGTTCTTGTTTCGTTTAAGGCGGGAGGAAACGCTGGGGTGTTTCCACTGTGTAGATCGCTCTGAGGACACTGTGCAGCATACGGTGGAGATCTGCTTGGCTTGGGCGGAGCATCGTCGTGTCCTTGTGGAGGCGATCGGCGGCGGCGATCTGTCGCGTCCGGCCCGGGTACAGGCCATGGTACGGAGCGAGAATGCATGGGTAGCCGTCACCTGGTTCTGCGAAGCAGTAATGCTCGCGAAGAGGAAGGTGGCGCACGTCAGGGAGAGGCAGTATATGTGCCCTCACGGCCCTAGTCCCCGCAGGAGACGTCCTGGGTGTCGAGAATCCCAGGCTGATTCCCGGCCACAGTAGGCGCGGGCTTGCGGACGGCGAGTAATGGGTAGCTCGCTATCCGGTAAGGACCAACCCCGGGTCGACGGCGTGTTGTGTTCCACGCGCGCCTCAAAGAGATGTCAGCTCCAACTGGTGGGATCTGTAAGGGCCAATTCCTGCCAGGGGTGCGGGTTGTTCGAAAGGGATACCGTGGCCCCTGGCACACAGGCAACTGAAAGAACACGGGTGGGTTTTAGTCAGTAATAGTCTGACACGCCCTTCCGCTCCACCTAGAGCGGGAGAAGTAATTTGATGATTCACCATCCTCAAAAAAAAAACGTCATCAAAATAAACTTTTATCCTCCAGTTGTTTTGCATTTATTACTTTCATGTAATATGAAATATATGTACCTACGTATTATAGTGGTATACAGGGTAACCATTGACTTTCAAGTTAAGTATCTTCAATAAAAGGCTAATTTGCGAATACTAAATAGTTCTTAACTAAATTGTATAAATAATTAGGCTACTTGTATGCCAACTTTCTATTAAAACAGCGTTCAAGAAACTCGCAGACTTGCAAAACTTGTAAGTAAAAGTTGAAATGAAAACATGCTATTGCACTCGAATTTACCATTATATTCCAAACAAAACTACGTTTGAAGTAGGCGTCAAATCCGACAAAACTATTCATAAAGTGCTATATTGTTCATAAAAGTCTAATCTAAAACAATCGCGGATACAAGTGGGCGTTATCACTTCTATCATAGACGACTATAGCCATAGCAAGTAATCGCCATCATCACACGTAATAAAGCTAATATCAGATGTTATTTATGTCGCCTGAGCTGGCTTATGAATGCTAATTTCAGTGAGAGATATCTTTCATTTAGCCGCGTCAGTCAGCAATGGTCAAGTTAATTAAGTTATATGGTAAGTTGATGTGCAGATCCTATTAGGGTGGAGAGTTGCTTTTAAATTAGGTTAGGTGGCTCGTGAAATGAAATAGCTTTGTTTGTTTTTGGTAATATGAGACTTTTGGGTAAAATGTGGAGTTAAAGCCTAGATACGACTTAAATAGCTGCAAATTAACTTTAATCAAGGCAGTAAGAGTAAAGCACTTGGAAATGTAGTTACTTTATTTAGGTACTTACGTAAACTAAACTTTAGGGTAGTTACGCACACTATGCAGCCATGCTTATTATAAGTTGGGGGATTACATCGCTGACAAAAATGCTTGGCTAAACGTTGCTTGTCCTGCTCCACAAGGTACCTTAAACTAAATTGAATAGCATTTGTAAACATTGTTGGAGCTGCTGAAGACTGTAAAAGCTAGATACATTTGCATTGTATAAATTCATCCTTTTAGTATTGTATAATTGCATAGCATACGTGTGAGCACTATGTCCTTACTATATAGCTAACATTTACAGGGTACGTCTTTCATTGACTTGAATGTGCCCTGGCAGCTGAGAGTATGTCATGCTCACTCAAATGTCTCGCTGGTGGTGGCGTGTGTGTTGGATCATTAAGTTCCCTTCAAAATGGTTGAGCTGAATGGTGCTGATCCATACGTCATGTTCGTGAACGGGCGCCGCCAGTAGGGACTGGTCATCTCTTAGCTCCCACGGCTTATTTTAATTTCTAAATTGTTAATTTATTTTTGTTTTAATTACGGACGCTTTTAATGTGCACGTCTTTTTACATCGTTCTCACATTGATAATTTCAACATAATGATGTAACTAACTGTTTGTAACAATATCATGATTTTAAAAGAGTGTCCATGGAGTTTCTTGCCCGTTCTTCTCCATAGGTACCTACACTTTGGAATGGGCAACTAGCTTCATCTTTCTACCTCACCGACCTTGACAATTCAAAAGTGCCTTTAATTGGTTTATTTGAAATAAATGCTTTGAGTTTGAGTTTGAGTTTACGTATTTTAATACGGGTGTTCAGCAGCATCCGGTGAGATGGGAAGCTGACCCGGACATTATTGGAAAAAAGGTAAGCAGATAATGATGAGGTATTCTTACTAGTAGTGTTATAACTAGAGATGAAACGGATAGCTGTTTGGCCCGATACCGTATACCGGATATTCGGCCAACCTTGTAGCCGGATAGCCGAATATCCGGCTGAAAATTACCGTTTAGTGCATCGCAAAAAGCGAGGTAGCGTAGGTCGGATTTGCCAAATCTATTTATGAAGACAAGCGAAACCGCTTCATACCACTTAATGCACAAAAAATTCGATTTATTCAACATAATTTACCCTCAGTACGAGTACTATGTGGTTTTCTAAGTTGTAGAATGAAAATTTTGTGATCATTGATTACTAAATTTTACTTTGTTTTTTTTATTGAGTATCCGGCCGGATATTCGTTTGTTATCCGGTATCCGGCCAGATACTAATTCAGGCCGGATACCAAAAAGTCACTGGATATGCGTTTCATCTCTAGTTATAACGCAACCAGAATTTCTTTCCGCAACGCGGCTAAACCTCGTAAAAACACTCAAAAGAGCAACTCGGCAACCGACCATTCCGCGCACTTTAAAACAGTCGACATAACATATCGCCCATTTATATCAGAGGCAAGGCCCAATCTCCATACAGAAGTACTGAAAATATATTTCTGTAATACTCCCGGCTGTATATTAAAGAAACACTAAGGGATGTGCTAAGATATTTTTATTAAATTCCGCTGGAGGCCGTTTCGTCGCATTTAGTTCCAATGCAAATGGTCCTGCACTCAGTTCGCGCTGGACAGATATTGCACCCGCCTCTTTATTTATTGTTTAAACGATCGTGGGGTGTTGTTATTAGAAGCTTAAACAACGCTTGTGTGTGCTCTATGAAAACCTTATCTGCTATAAATTTTTGTTTATGTTTATGACTGTTTGTTCTGATTTTGCTGTTGATCAGTTTGGATAGATTATATTTGAGAGCCTTTAGAGGTATTTGTTTACCACAGAAATATTGATAAACAAGAACTGACATGGACTTACTTTGTGGTAATCTGATTATTTACTTCGTAAGGTAAATTTTAACCAATTTAGGTCTTCCAAATCTATACAGAAGCAAATCTATCTTTACATACCGAGACCCTTTCGTGCCTCGGAAGGGTCTGGCTGTCATTTCTGGATCTTTGACAGTGGTTACGGGTCGTCAGAAGCCTGAAAGTCTGACAACCAGTCTTATCATGGGGTACCCTGTAACCCAGTAACTGGTTTATGGTGGTCAGATTTATAGACAGTCGCACCATGTAAAAATGGTATTCAGTTACAAACGTTTAGACTGGAAGCCGACCACCAAGCTAGACAGACGTCGAAATCTCTGCAAAAGCAAATGTTGGTATCTATTATTTTCTTGGCGATCATCTATAATAAGACTAGCTGACCCGCCAGACGTCCTGTCTTAACTTTTTTATATTTTTCTTTCATAAGAACCTTCTCCTGACAATAACAAACACAACAAAAAAAGAATTAGCAAAATTGGTCCAGCCGTTTACGTGTGATGGCGTGACCAAGGAAAACAGGGATTCATTTTTATATATAAGATTTGCAAGAATTTGTAATCTATTCATAAGTGCATCTATTTCACGCATATCCAAACAAATAAAGAGTGTTAAAGTATTACATCAAATGTGCAATGTGCAACCAAACCAAATGCTATTATCCAAACAAATCATTTACCACCTTTACAAAAACACAATGGCTCCCGATTTTCTGGCTAGTTGAACAAATATCTATTTCAAGTTCGCCAGGTATTGTCTCAGAAAAAAAGGGCAGATGTTGTCACCGGGACGAGTCGCGGAACAAAACGGCCGACTGCCCATCTTTTGTTAAGTAAACTAAGCATTCAAGATGTTCCCCGAATTACAAAATGTTTAGCTATTTGTTAAAGTCCTATTAAGTTCTGTCACTTCGGCACTGTACTTACAAACTTATCTGACTCCTAATTTAAGGCAGTCTGAATCTTATGTCTTTGAAAATAAGGTTTGTTAGAAGTGTAGCGGTAGTTGGTAAATTTGTAATTGTTGTTAGACGCAACTGAGACGTCTTTGAATGAGATGTCGATAAATTAAATTCGCTTCCGCCGTGTGAATTCTGAAGTTGTCTCAATTTGTTCTCTTTTACACAAGGGGAGGTTTTTTTATATAAATTCGTCGTAATGGTCTTGGCATTAATTTCTAATGACGCGTACACAAGTCAAATTCATATTAATTTCGAATCTTTATGGAGAAAATCGTTAAATGAAGCGTCGTCATATTCGTTTGTATGACATTTCATTTTCAAGAAATATATTTTATACGCCTCATTGGTGGACTACAAAGCTGTGTTAAAGTGCTTTTAAGGGCTGATTCCAAGAATCTGGGTTAGACTCTTCAAGATTAAATTAAGTATGTACTTATATTATTTTCTTATTTGCTAGAAATTAACGTGGTCACTTTAATACTTAATAACTTTGTAATTATGAGCCAACATTAAACTTAAAAAAGTATTGAAATATGCCAGGTGACACTCACAATACCAATATTGATTTTTGAACTATTAAGACCTGTTAAAGTTCAGAACCAACAGCTACCAATTCTTGACCCACCACCAGGTCAACGGCAGCAAACATGACAGATCTTTCCAACGTAAACTTGACTATTAAGGGTCATAAATCTATGAAAAAAAAATAGCTCTCGAAAATTCGAGACTCAAAGTAAAAGAAGCACGCATCATTACGCGTACTCAAAAGCCTTCTTAAGACAATAACGAATATTTTCATATTTGTTAAGAGCCACCGAGATAAAAAAACACTCAATGAGCATTCGGTAGACGGAAACTGAACACTGTGTAAATAATGATAAAAGTATTTGCTCTGTCGAGACGTACAAAGATCAGTGTAAACACTTAGATACGCCCACTAAGATGCGTGCTGCGGTGATACACCAATAGTTATGTATTTGTATTGTGATTCTGATTGTTAGGAGCTCGGCTACCAGTTACCACGCCCTGGGTCGATTTTAAAAGTGGAATCAGTTCAATACGTTTATTTTTGGTAAGCATGACACAGAGAAAGAACACAAACAAAAAAAAACAAGTTGAAGGAAAATATGCGCCACATCCACGCAAAACGGCTATTCCAAACAGAGCCTCAGCGGTGGTTTTGACGTCAACCGGTACAACAGACGATCTGATAGACAAAATAAGAAACATTTTTAGCACAATTTGTTATAATATGGTGGTGGTATGTTCAATCCTAATTTGCGGATACTGAAGAGGGAACTACCGGCCTTTTCAGCAATATAAAACTTTATACTTATAACAAAAACCTAATCCTTCTTAGTCCTATAGAAAAACTCTTAATAATTATTTGTGATGGTTACTGTTTTCATAGGACAAAAAAATCTCCCCACTTAATTATGGTAGCTTCAGAATTTGAGTATAGATGTTGGCTCTTCCACAATTTGTAAACACACCATGCTTAGGTACCACATTAGCTTAATGAGGCTTTAAGCCACCGGTTTTATGCTAGTAAACTCCATTAAGACTGTCTTTATGAGTTGTATATTTGCGTAAGTATTGGATATCTTTAATGGGTAAAGTCACGTTAAGAATAATATGAGATGTATTTTTAGATATTAACTGTATGAAATGAACTGCCTTATGAGTTTATGAGGCAGTTCTAAGTTCTAGAGGTCACAAAGGCTACTGTTGAGCTAGAGGTCCGGGTCGGATAAAGTATAATTGGGTTTTCCATCTAGAATTTTTCAGTAGCAGCCCGGAGTTTATGCCCATTATGATGGCAAAAAGCTCGCCCTTTGTTATATGAAACTTAAACAAGAAATGTGGGTGTACTATTTGGTGCACCACTGCCTTATCCTTCAGGTAATACAGCAGGCCTGATTTTATGTTAATATTTCTAGTCTTACATTTTGTCAACTAATAAACGACAGTAAATTATTCAGTGTCTAGCATAATGTTTCTAATCACTTTAACAATTTTATTTCACTTGTCAAAAAATCAAAAATCAAATTCAAAATATTTTATTTCACATAAACCTGCATGGGCACTTATGAAACGTCAGAAGCTAGGTGCACGGTTCCAATTTGTCGTTTCCTATGGAGAAGAACCGGCAAGAAACTCCACGGTTACCTACTCTTTTAAAAATAATTGGCTTTTACAATGTTTTCAAATTACAGTGATAATAGGTATGGGAGGACAGTGCAGGCCTGTCAAAAAGTACCAGGTACATAGAGGAATGAAAATACAGAATAGAAAAATGTCTACAAATCTAGTCTCTAAGGCCTACAACGTTCTCTCGTTCACAATAATATGTAAAAGAATCTACCTATATAAAATGAATCTATTTGAACCAAGTGACATGATTTCGATGACAATCACTAATAATACATAGTCGAAAGTAAAATTGATGTTAGTGTCAAATAAAGACGAGAATACGTCAGACATTGTAAAAAATAAAAAGAATAAAAATTAACATTGCAATTTGGGAGCAGTTAATAGACTTTCCTTGTAACCTAGAATGTATAGACTCTGGATCTAAGATTTGACCACAACCGTTCTATTGTTGCTCCTTACGTCATCAAAGCTACCCTAAGGGAGAGGGAAATCTATTCATAGCACCCAGCCAGTGTATCCACCACACAGCTAGCTAATGCATTTGTGGGAATTAGGTTTGTACTGTAACTAGAAATATCTGAAGCTATTTCGGAACTTCTCATTATAAGGCTCTCTTTGTCTGTCTGCCGTTTGCTTCTATGTTGCAACCGGCTTGTGGTTTCACCAAATGTCGCTTATTACTATTATTTTGCATGGTATGAATAGTTTTGTATTATCTAACCTAACTTACCACCCAATGGGTCTCTCTTAATGGCAAGCGACATAGCGGCAGGCCTGGACGGAGATGGCGAGATGAGCTGGACTTCTTCAACAAAAACTGGTCCTAAGCAGCTTTAAACAGAGAGAAGTGGAAAGAGAGTAGGGAAGCCTTTGCTCTGCCGTGAGGCCACACGGCATCTCAGGCTTTTAATAATAAAAAACCTAGCTACAGCTCTAGCTGTAGGTTTGTGATGACTGGTATTAAGATTGTCTAGTTTTTGATTGAAGCAGATCGACGGATCCTCTTGTTTGTTATTTATCACGAGACCCTCTTATGTAAGTTCTATTTATTATGTGACCCAAATCGTCACAGAACCCCAAAATAAACAAAATTCAAGGAACCATTCCGAGGATAATACCCGTGTTAGGACATTTAGAAACGGGACACTTAGGCTCAAACCAAACAAAGCCCCATAAAATAACATGGATCGCATAAACTGAAAGCCTGAATACATTTAGCAAACACTCATAGCGTTCTCGATAGTGTTCGACTATCGAGGAACTAATCCAAACACAGTAAGCATGATATCAGGGCTGATTTTCGCAACCCAAAATCGTGGATGTCGAATTTCACGTACAATTTGCGTTTGAAAGCCTATGAGCCGAAGCTAATGTTTTTGCTAAGCGATTCGCTTAGGCCATGTTCACACTAAGTGTATAGTTAGTGGCTGATTGTGAGCAGACTTACTTTGAGCCCCAGTGATACATGAGATTTCTGTGATAGCGTGTTTGCCGGTTTGGCGTGTACGAAAAGAATATATAATGTGTAACAGAATTAATGCTGCACATTACGAGTTTGTTCAGAATCGTTTACGAATTGATTTTTGTCAATTTTAATATACGAATTCTGAAACATTTTGTATGGAAAAACAGTGAATTGTCTAACGCTTGCTCAGAGCCGGTGGCTGACAAAATAAATTTTGTGTGTATACGACCTTAAAATGTGAAACAATATGCGTTTGTTTAGTAAATTGTAGCTACACGAGTGCCTATTAAATTCATTAGGTACAGTAATATCTATATTTTGTAATAAATATATTTTGGACTTATTACTGGCCTAGTTTCTTCGGAAATTAAAATAATAATTGATGTTGTTTACCTATCGTCTGATTTTGATGAATTAGAAATATCAAATCAAATCAAAAGTCATTTATGCAAACTATATAGTCTGAGAGTCAGCTCTTTTTGAACGTCAAACGTCAATAAACAAGTTGATTACATCAAGTGATAAACCGGGACACTAAATCTAAAGGATTCGCATGTTTTCATAAAGCAAAAACATTAAATAAGAGATCAAGTAAGTAGTATACCAATAAATATAATTAGGAAAATGTTGGTAATTATGTAATTAATTTGATTTCCTTTAATTCATTTAAACGTACATATAAATTATATTTTTAAATATTCGAACATAAAAAAAATTACATAAAAACATTTAAAAATATAAAAAATAGTAGCCCACCGGTATCGGGAACAGGGTCCAAGCTACCGGTGGTCAGGGCTGCTGAGAGAGGAACCTTCTCACGATACGCGCCGTGTCCAGTAGTACTGCTTTCTGGATCAAGTTCTTGATCCAGCTGCCTAACGAGAGCCTCCTGAGGTGTTGGTCGAGGCTCTTGGCTATAATTCCATTGACCGTCACGACTATCGGCACAATGATTGCTGTATCCACATCCCACATGTCAACAACCTCGCGTGCCAGGTCAAGATACTTGATCTGCTTATCTTTTTCAGCTTTCACGAGGTTCTCGTCATGTGGGACTGCTATATCAATAATCATTGTGCGACGCTTTAATCGATCTATCACCACTATGTCCGACTTATTGGCAACAATAGTCCGGTCGGTGATGATGGATCGATCCCAATACAATGTGATAGTGCCATTTTCGAGAACTGGGTCGGGCACATACTTATAGTACGGTACTTCCGAGTCCACAAGACTGTATTTCAGAGCAAGTTGCTGATGGATAATCCTGGCTACAAGGTTGTGCCTATGTAAGTAGTCTCCGTTAGCCAGACGAGAAGCCAGAAATAGTGTGTCGGATTGATTCCCCCGGACGGTGGCATGCCCGACAGATGTCAACCGTGCCATCCTTCACAATATATTTCCGGTAGTTGTTCGTCATTAATTAATTATTATTATAAATATTTTTTCTGTAAATGCAAGCCAATGTACAGTAAAGAGTCATAATAAGTAAGTAATTATAGAAATTACTTATTTATAAGAAGGTCGTAAGTTAAACCGAAGTGTCAAACTATTGCTTTGTGAGATTGCTAGTCCACTTATGACCGCTACTGTACTTGCGTCGTTGACTTCGTAAACATGATCGATGTTAATTATGACAGCTGTCTGTCATCTGACATTATATCTGTTCTTTCTAAGAAAAGCTCATGGTACCTTTGATTGTTGTGCAATAAAATATCCAATTGAATCTTAATAATACTTTTTTTACGCCCATAAGCCATCAAATTAAGGGATAAAGAAACAAATATCATATTTTACAACAAAAATCATTGTGAAGTATCAAATAGAAAATTGCGTCTTATCCGCTACGTCACTTTCCTGTACACTTTATTCTTCTGGGATTTGATCGACTGACTCACCGTGGTAGATTAACAACTAAGTACAGCCAGCACGTGCTTGGGGCTATAAATCTCTAGGGACACTACAAGGGCTTTAAAAGAAGGGAGGAAACAAGAAGGAGGTTGAAAAATACGGTTTTATTTTCGAGTTTATTTACAAGCAAGAGTTTATTTTATGGAGTCAATAAAATTACAAGCAGTTTTAACAGTTCAAAACGTCATCATTTGTTTCGGTAAATCGTTATAACAGTCATTTGTAGTAAGTCATACAAATATGAGTATTATAGTAGGTACCTACCTACTTTAATTATGAAAATGTGCGAATGTGTGAAATATAAACTATATACAAAAATTAAGTATGCAGTCGAACCACAATACACGAATTCATTATGAGTTCTAATTTAACATTATCTAGATTAATTTGGTTAACAAAGCATCCAATTACGGACAGATGTTCAAATTGGAAATACTAATCTATCAACTCTCTAATTCAACCCTACACATGTAGACTGTATCGTCATGTTCTTATCCTTTTAATCTCTCCAGTACCACAAATCTGACGTCACGTGTGGTCACGTGATAAAAAGTAATCGTAAGGAGTGTTTTGGAGGTAAATTTAAAACAACAAAAAAAAATTGATTTTAATTGAGAAAATGGATATAAATTAATTATTTTTTTATTTTTCTGTTAAATATCTCGTCCCAAACTTTAATTTAAAATAGTTTTTAATCAATTGGAAAACACCCTATTACATGAAACAATGCACTGCAGAAGCAAATAAAATGACAACAACATTTTCAGTCACTTTTAAATTTGACAGGGCATGCGGTGCAGGATGGCCGTCATATTCTGAATGAATTCTAGAATGTATAAGCAGCGATCAACATAGATATATAAACAACACGGGCATAGCCAGGTTTTATAATCGGGGGGGGGGGGGGGGGAGGAGGGGGGGGTTTTCAAGAAAATAAAACTACTAAAAGTACATAAACCATTACCGAATGCGATCCGATAATCGACGGTGGTGGAGGAATCCAAACCACCGTATATTTTAATGCATGTAATAGTTAGTAATCAATGAGATATGCCGCACGCCTGTTCTTATTTTTATTCTATGAATGTTAATATCTGATGTTTTCGGGGGGGGGGGGGGGGGTTGAGCCATCAAAACCTTCCCCCTGGCTACGTCCGTGATAAACAAACCTATTGTCTTCCGAAGCAATCTGAAATTAACAAACTTCAAACACTGCACTGGTTTGAAGTTTGTTAATTTCTGATAGCTAGAATTTCGAATTGCATCTCGTATGTATCGCATATTGATGTGATATATACCTACGAGATGCAATTCGAAATGCATTGACTTGAACTTACAGCAACAAGCTGTCGGGTGTAAATTGCAGTAGTTTGTAAGTAGGTAACTAGTAGTTTGGAAAACTTACTTACGTCATAGGAAATTGTGGCTCTCAGTTGGCTCATATAACTTATTCGAAATTACATGCACTAACGTATTGCATGGAGATTCGTAGAAATTTAGATGGAGGTGACAAAGAGCAAATGATAGATGGATAGACTTCTAGAACAGTCGTTCAGAATTGATAGTCAAAAACAAGATTATACAAGTGATGATCTTATCGCAAACAGCGATTTGAAACCGACCATCTTTAGGATAGACAGGCATGAAAAATTAAGAAAAGATACTGTCGATACTAAAAATAAACAATACACAAAGTCAAATTTAATTAGCTAGCCAAATTCCGCAGACAATTTGACTATCTATATCTAAACATGATTAAATAAAATAAAGAAATCAATTTAGTGACTTTTTGTGGGGTCATAGACTGCAGTTTGTTTAGTCGCTTGAAATATCATTTTTTTTTGGTGCAAACTTCACAGACCGGCACCCTAATTGTACTATTATTCAGAATCTGAATCATTTTGTAGGTAATAATAAGGCTAATCCATTGCTTCATATGTTCGAAAAAATTGTCTGTTTAGCAACGTAAATAACGCCATGAATGTTGAGGAACTGTCAAAATTAAAGCGATTCCTACTGATCGTGTATTACGCAACTACCCCTCTGATGGGGCTGCCAGGGGTGCGGGTTGTTCGAAAGAGATACCGTGGCCCCTGGCACACAGGCAACTGAAGGAATATGGGTGGGTTTTAGTCAGTAAATGACTGACACGACCTCCCGCTCCGCCCTGAGCGGGAGAAGTTATTTGATGAATTCCCACCCTTAAAAAAAATACCACTCTGATGGGTATAGATCTCTAAGCATGATAAGATAAAAGATTTTTTTTAAACTCATATCTACTTCAAGTAACAACTACCAGCGGTCGTTGACCCCAAAAAAAAAAACAATTCTTTCTTATTTTTATTTCATCGTGTTTAGATATCGATATAGTGAGCAAAATCTAGAATTCCAGAAAAAAAAACTCTCCGTCAAATATTGAAAGCTAACGATGAAAATATAGCCATCATGTTATAGATATTTGCCCCACTTCTACCAGGATTGTATTACTATTCAATCAGCACGTCTTTGTTCGATTGATGGTAAGGGCGGGGTTTCGGGGCTAAAACAAATTACCGAGCCTCACCGTATTTACTTACACGGATCAGTTACAGGCTATACATCAGACATTGTATCGCTTACCGACAAATTAACGGATAGAAAATATTTGCCATGTTACGTAACTTTATTTTGTGATGGTTACTTTGTAGGTACCTCTCTCGTTTCTAGACTATTAGCTTCAGCTCGGAGCTGAATTTTCGGGGAATAGGTAGATGTTGTTCTAAAAGAACTACGTAACTTTTTAAAGTTCGTATAGTTGGCAAAAATTTTTGGTGTGCTAGTAAACGAAGGGCAACTGTTACTTTAGAGGTTATTTGGATTTTTTTTTGTTTTCAGAGCTAGTTGCCAGCTGAACATACTTGTATAATCAGCCTACAATGTTGCCACTGCTGGGTCACAGGGCTCCTTTCGGTTTAATAATTTGTTTAATGAGAGTGTAATAATTATGTTATGTTTAAAAGAGAATTGAAATTTTAACAATTTTATATAATGAAAATGTTTGCATGCCGAATGGTGAAATATGGCAGAACTCATTATTGTGATACCTACTACTACTTATGTATTACCCATATTTGCAAATAAATTCTATTCTATTCTGAAGGAGTGGCCATCACGCGGACTCAGTGCGGGTTGGTAGATGTCACCGGTATTCGAATTTTTGGTTCTAAGACATGCCGCCGTTTCCTTACGATGTTTTCCTTCACCCTTTTCAGGTGTGATGAAATACGAGTAGTTTACGCAAAGTAAAGTGCCTGTTTGGGTTCGACCCTGCGATCTACTACTCGTAAGTAGCGGCTTTTAACACTGGGCCACCACTGCCCATAGCTCAAGGCACACACTACCTGAAAAACTGTTGCTGATATCTTCTTGCAAAGTTATCCCATTCGTGTACAGTTCTCACGCATTTAACAGATTCCGTTCTTATTCCTTCGTGGTAAATCACCTTTCGACCTAATACTTTATTCAAACGTGTTTGCGTTACCAACAAAAACAGTCATAGAGTCAACTCAGTTTATTGATAAGGTGAACTTGGAATTGGGAACGACAAGACTTGTTGATTTGTTCTAGGTCTTCTTCACATTATGTAAGTAATAGGTTGTAGCTACGCAAATATAACGTTTTGGAACGAAGTTCCTTATCGCGCGTTGTGAAAGGGGGCTATACGGAAAAAATTCTTACGAAAAGTTGTCACGACACTTTTTGCTATAGTAAGCTATTGTAAGCTGTGCGGCGTGCGCATGTTTCTCTGTCTGTCTGTCTGTCTCTCTCTCTCTCTCTCTCTCTCTCTCTCTGTAGTAAGTACTGGCGGCAAGTACTGGCGGCAAGTACTGACAGCCAGTACTGGCGGCAAGTACTGGCAGCGAGTACTGGCGGCAAGTACTGGCGGCAAGTACTGGCGGCAAGTACTGGCGGCAAGTACTGGAACTTCGTTCCATCCGGGTGTCCCTTGACACCTCTCAAGTTTTTCTTTCTTTTATAGGTAGAAAATATTTAGTCTAGCTTCAACTTTAATCTTACTAATATTATAAATAAATAAGAAAGTTTGTATGTTTTATGTTTGTCACTAAATCACGCAAAAACGGCTGAACGGATTTCAATGTCATTTGGCACACATGAAGTAAAAAAAAAAATGATAATTCAAAATTTCTGACCGAGCCGCTGCCGCTGGTAAAAGCTTCTACCTAATAATTTGTTAAGTATTAGTAGCAATTTTATAATAAAACTTTCATTTAAAGTTTTGAGGATGTCATTAAAGTTCACTGATGATGAACCGGCCTTCTTTGCTGCAAACAAAGAGTCCAGCCTAAGTGAACTCGGCGCAATCATCGACGACAGCGTAGAAGTAGCGAAATGGCCAGAAATAAAACTCTCCTACCATCGACACGAAAAAGAAGACTGTGATCATTACGTCCTTATACCTTTTTATTTAATATTGTTCCACATTCATCATCATAATCATTTCAGCCGAAACACGTCCACTGCTGGACATAGGCCTCCCCCAAAAGGGGGGTTTTGCCATAATCGCCACGCTTGGCAAGCGGGTTGGCGATCGCAGTATGGTTGTAAAATAAATAGAGAACGCTACTGCCCATTCTCTAGTAAGTCCCTACTTAGTCGCCTTCTACGACACCCACGGGAAGAAATGGGATGGTTCTATTCTTTTACGTCCGGCACCACACGAAGCCACATTACAACAAAAAAATAAATACAACATAACATTTTTAAGGGTAACTTCCCTTTTACGCGTATTCGTACATTCCAAATTTTACTTAACTCCGTGCGCTACACGAGAATGTAATAAATATTTAAAAAAACCTTGTTTTATTGTGCCGTACTGGAATCTTATTTTTCGACGGCGTTGTGCAGCTGTACGAATCATAAGGGTGTCACGTCTCCTGATTTACGACATCTCTTGCTGAGACCATACTTACTCCATACCAACAAATCATACACTGGATTGGAATAACGCGCCGCGCAATGATTCACGAGAAAGCCCACTAAAACGCCTCTTTATGACTCAAAAAGAAATTGATTTCAAATTTTACTGCATATTAAAATAACCTTTATATTTGATTGCCACTTATTTCTTTAAAGAATTTTCGAGGTAGCGTTCAAGTTTTGTACACAAGTGCGAAGCGGGAGCCCCCCCACTGTTTCTCGATCATGAATCAACATAAACATCAATTCGATTAATTGAAAATAACTCGAGACGTTACTGATAATACGAATTTGCCGAATACAAATTACAGTTTATTTTGTATGCGGTGTTGCAACGGAAATTAATATTGATTTGTGGCGGCATTAAGTTATATCATCATTATAAATTCATCGGGAATGCTCGTAGAATTCTTAACGACGTAGGTACACAATATCGATGATAAATAATTGAATTAATACGAGATTGTTTTAAAGTATTTGAGGCTTGTTTTCAACATAAAGATGGCGTGTAACGATTAATCACAGACAAACCATAAGTAGTTGGATATAGCCACTAAGCTTACAAACCAAAAAAACGCAGCTAAATTAGAAACCAATTAAAATACCTAGGTATTTATCATCATGTGCGATCTTGATTGCAACTGAAGCTAAGCAAGCATTCAATGGGTATCAAGCGGCATCTAATTAATTTGTGCTACGAATAGTGTCGATACAGTGACCAGCCTTCAATCAAAATGGAAGGTGATTCAATTTAAGCCCATCAGTTAAGCTTAATTTGGGACAGGCTTCAAAGATTAAACCAGTTACCATGTCTATATTATGTTCCAGAGATAAAGTAAAGGGCAAGGGGCTATGTACGTTTACGACAAAAAAGTAAAAAAGTAATTTTTAGAAGAACATTTAGTGTTTCTGTAAAAAAAAAATACTTATGTATGGTGCCAAAATAAATTTCATCTCTAATTAAAATATTAAGTTTCGTCAATTTATTAAATAACTTTAGTATGTTTTAGGATGCAAACACTTTCTTCTCAATATACAACTCAGAAAAATTTAATTATGTTTGCCTGTCTGCCGTTCGCTACTCTGTGGTAACGCCATTAGCTCTAAATACAGTCCATTAAAAGCTCCGATTGATTGGGCGGATCGCAAAGAACTTTTTATCGTATTATAAATATCTAACATCCCAAATATTATTGGAGGTTTGATGAGGATTGGCAGCTATGGCAAAAAACTCAAACTCATAAATAAGATGACGAACATAATTATTCTGACACATCATTTTGTGTATAGGATGACAATGAATATATGCATATTTGAAACTACTTTGTACTATAAAGCAATCAAGTAAAAGAGATGCAGGTTTAATTGTGTGAGATGCTTGTATAAGAATTACCAAGTTACGTTACAACTCAACTTCAAGCAGAGCTGGTTTTTGGTCCTTTTTTTCAATCACAAAGTCTAGTATGCCATGAGTAACATTTTCATTGTTATCTACAGCCAAAATCGTTAAACGTGTAATTATTGCGTTATCTTAGCATACATGTTTTTGACCAGTGTTTAATGCATATTGATCCTATTACACGTACCAATACCATACCTTAGCAGTGGGGGCCCAGTGATATCAATCCCTACTTACGAGAAGGTCGTGAGTTTGTGAATTTGAATCCACGCACGCAGTTTACTTGATGTATTTAAAATTGCATCACCACTGCTCTCAAAACGTTCCAGAACCAAAAAAATTTAAGACATGTGACATGACATTTACCAACCCACACTGAGCCCACGTAGTGGATTACCATCCACTCCCTCTCATAGGAAAAAGCAGTGGGAAACTTACAGGCTGGTTATATTACCATCTATATAAATAAAAAGAAAAGTCCTGACTGACTGACTCATCAACGCCCAGCCCAAACCCTTGGACCTAGAAAGCTAAAATTTTACACAGAGGTCCCTTTATAACGTAGACAAGGAATAAGGAAGGATTTTTCGAAATTCAATCCCTAAGGGAGTTAAATAGGGGATGAAAGTTCCGCGCAGGCGAAGCCGCTGGCAAAAGCTAGTACCTAATAAGATTTGTATGGAAACATGTTTTTTTTTTCAATTCCCATTGGTAGACAATGTGTTATTCAGTCAGAGGTAGTCCGGAGTCTAATTTTGTACCCGTTTGTTGGCAATAGACTTGCCCCTTTTTACATGGTAATTAAACATAATTGGCAAAATGTGGGTGTACTATAGTTGCATTTCTGCCTAACCCTTCGGGGAATACAGGCGTGATGTTACATTTGTATTACAACTAAACTCTTATTGTTCTTTGTTTGCAGAAGAAAACACTACAACAATGAGTATATAATAAATCCAAGACGAAACAACTATGCTACCGTTATTAAAAACGTCATCCAACATAATTCCAGGAATGCAATTTGCAATGATTTGCACCCATTAAGCGACTGCGTCTAGACAGAAAATTCCTTTTGCATTGCACAATCCATTGGGGGAACAATTGTTTTCTTAATCATTGGTATCAAAATACCAATTTTTCTTCACTGTTTTTAATTTAATTCATACTGATTTGTTTGATTTGAACTTACTCTTGTACATTAAGATATTTTGAATTGATATCATTATAATTAATCATATCATAACACTGGGTTGCACTTTACCGTATTGATTTGTATTTTAGAAAATTCGTTGCTTTAAATAATGTGACAAAAATATAAGCCATATTAACACACGAACCATAATCCCAAAAATGGAAGAAAACTGGTGGAAGCCAATTTTAAGACTCATTAAATACATAAAAATAAACCAATATAATAGTCAAAATTTTCATTTAAGTAATGCGATGTCTCAAGTTTCTGTCTCAAAATTGTTTTCACTTAGCTAAAGTAAAGAACTTAATGGCTCTTAAACGAGTGCTTATCTTTATTCAAATAATTACATTGCTGCATTAGTCTTCAATAGAGATCTAAATTCAATCTCACCCTCGCTACCAAGTTTTGCAAAAAAAAAACAACCTTTAAAAATTTTGACAAAATGGAAAGCTTAAAAATTCGCACTGTTAACGGGTCTGTAGCCGAAAAACGGTTTTTCATTTACAAGGGGTTGAATACTTGATGGATTATTAAAACGTCCATGTTGACGTTAATAGATTTCTTGTGTAGGGTGCACATCGACGACGTTATTAAATACGTGAAATGCAGTTTTTCTAATGACCGTCAGACGACGAAGTCGAATGGATTCTGCAGGGGACTGGGTGCTAATGTGTGCCAAATGACTTGAATTATCGGCACACGTCCTTTGTAAACGGTGGATTTTTTGCGATGACTATTCATTTTGCGGTCCGATATCTGTTTGTGGATAACGTCATTCACGTCTATAAGGATTAGTTTTTGCGCGATTTTCTGTCTGTTTTGCGACCATGCTGTCCTTCATTTGGTTGGTACTTATCCTTTAATTTATTATCTTGTTAATCGTTTTGCTTCTGACTGATATAATCAAAACTTATCTGAAGAATTTCTTCAGTTTTTAGCATCGTTGCATTTTTGTTGCATATGTTACCGGCCAAACCCAATTTCAGGCCAAACTAGTTTGTCTTAGGCCAAACAGACTTATCCTACGCGTGATATGTCGCAGCCAACTAGCTTAATTAGCCATTTCGTTAACAGCCTTTGGAAGTAACGCTCGCCGGCCGCTGCCGGGGCGCCGCTCGCTTCGCTCGTTCGGCTCGCGCGCTTTTGGTCACAGTTCTAACCTAACCTAACCTAAACCATTTAATCGGCGTGCCCCGGCTTAATAAACCAGTTTGGCCTAGGACAAACTAGTTTGGCCTGAAATCGGGTTTGGCCGGTAACATATATATTGACCTTATTTATGATGTTTTTCGGAAATGTCAGATGCACTCGCAACCGGCGTACGTGTATGACCAAAAGCCTTAGTGTGAGTTTCATTTAACCATTTCGATCAAACGCATCAAGCGCATTTGGCGCTTCGATTGGCCCTGGATTAGTGACGGACCAATTGGTGCTCCGAACGCGCTCGATGCGTGTGATCAAGATGATTAAATGAAACTCACACTAGGGCCAAAAGTTTTATAGGTTCTGCCCCCATGGGAAGACGGCGTAACATTATTATAATAATAATCATTTTATTACCAGACAACTTAATAATAAACTAATACACATTAAGAACCTTATTAAAACTATAACTATACACGTAAAGTGGTCGGCGTCGTATATCGCTGCGAGGTGTCGATAACGACACCTTTCTGCCAAAATTCCTCTTTCAAGCAGGTCTGTAGATGCTGGGTTGGAACTCGTACCAATGTCGTGGTGCGATTCCAACCGTTCAACCCTCAGAGTCCAATTGGTCTTCACTTTCAAGTACTGCACGATACACGACGATAAATCGACGATATTATGTGTGTATGCATTCTATTACTACACATATTATGTACGTTTATGGAATTTTTATTATTAAATGGTATTATCAAAGTAATACAACCAGGAATGTCTGTAGGTATATAAATAACTCTTGTCTGACTACCGTACCTAACGACTCATACCGAAACTATCTACCATTCAAAACTTGTTTTTTTCCTAACACCTCGGTAGCTCTAGCTGAGAAACAAAAAACAAAAGACAGCAGTAATTGAAGACCAGTTGCAGTGAGTTGTTATAAGCATTCTAGTTCGCATTAAAGGCCCCGGCACTTTAGTTATCTCGTTGATCAATCCACCCACAGCTGTCAAACGAACAAAATAAATATGTTATTACTAATGCGCGCTCTACTCCAAATCAGATAACTGCTAATCTCCATTACAATTAAAAAATCGAGTTCAACCACCGGCGGAATATTCAGTATAGTACTTAAGGCGTGATTCGACAAAATTACTTTGTTCGATGATAATATATAAATGTTATTGAAGACCTCGTTTTGCGGAAGTATTGGGTATTATATGGATGGATGATTGTAGCTTGTCAATAATGCTTACATTAGGTAGGGTCGACAGCCGGATATAAGTAATATGATGTTTTTGCCAATATATCGACTATATTAGTTTCTACGGAACAGTTATTCCGATAATTCCGATTGCTCTTTCCAACTCATACTTAACATTAATAACGAAAACAAACCGAAAAATTATTCGCTACAATTACGCCCAAGACTGCGCTTACTCTTAAAAATAATAAATTTCAAAGCACCGACGCAAATTTTCACTTTCTCGCTTCATAAACAGGACAATAGACAAACAATAATGGAGAAAATTTGCATTCACTGCGAGCATTTTTCTACCATCTTCCGCCGGAGACGACGCAGCAGACTCGCTTCATTAAGCTCCAAATTATCAACATACTTCACTCTGAACGTACAAGCGAAACTCACCATTAAGTATATTATGCAAAAATCTAAAATTCCGTACCAAGCGAGAAGCTATTACGAACACATAAGGCCTATTTTTGCATGAAAGTATCAGAGTGCAAGCGATTTCAGCTGTGAAGTCCGTCAGATCATAACTCACGGGGTCTGTGGAAAACTGATCACACCTTCTCGCAGTCATTAACAGTTTATGGAATATACGGCCTTAACGTTAAGGGAATAAGGGGTGGACTAAGATGAGCAGAAGGAAGAAAGAATATTTTGCGCATTTCAAGTAAAGAACCCTCCGGATGGCAACTAACCCTCATTCAGTGTGTTTAATTGTTTTGATTTTAAATTGCGAAACGAGAAATGTAAAACCGGGGTGCATTTTAAAACCCCGTTGGTTTTGTGTTCGGATTTTCTGCCATGTTCGTTTTCCTGCTATTATTGTTTATTGTTTTGATAAAAAATTTCATCACGTCAGTTTTAAAGATTCATACAAACGGTTTTCAATAAATATGCAGATATTCTACTAACATATTGTTTGAACTAATTGCGACGTCCGTTTCAGTGAAGCGTCGCATAGATTGCAGAGAGCCGCGCAATTTATAACATAAAAAAAACACGCGTGGAAAATCGAAGCTTTGTTCAGTACAAAGTAAAATGGTATTGGGATTTAAAAATAAAATATCATGTTGTTAATTAAGTACAAATGTACCGACAACGAAATTAAAGTCATGTACCGAAAAACGATTACTGTTGTTTTTGAAAAAGCTCAGCCATACCTACCTACTGTCTATCCCAGGGTTAGTCCAAAGATGGGTGACTATCTTTAAAGACCCCTTCGTGCCTCGGTGAGCACGTTAAGCCGTTGGTCTCGGCTGTCAATCGTGGATTTTTGACAGTCGTTACGGGTCGTCTGAAGCTGAAAGTTTGCCAACCAGTTTTACCAAGGGGTTATCACGTTTACCCAGTAACTGGACAAACATGGTGGAAGTCAGGTATACAGTCGCTCTGTGTAAAATACTGGTATGCAGCTGCAACCGGATAGACTGGAAGTCAACCTTAACACAGTTGGCCTTAACACAAAAAGCTAGGCAGATTGATTGGTTATGAAAAAGCTCAATCAAGTTTTTTAACTTTTATTATTTTTACATTTAGTTCAAATTGACATAGATTTGTTCTAACACAGACAGACAGTTTTTATAAAAATAAAAAAGTCGAATAAAACGAAAACGCTTTAAAATTGGACGCGTGCACAGAAAGATACGCGATATTTTTTCAAAACTAAGCCGGTATATTTATCTCGTCACGTTATTCGATCGAATAAGCACGTGGCAACGTAGGACAAAGGACGAAAACAGGCATCGGTTAAAACTAAAAACGTTCAGCGAATCTGCGTTGCGTGTCGCCAGCGATAGCCTGCGGTAGCGGCACTCTTTCAGACCCCCTCCCCTTAACAGTTTTAACTTTTTTTTCCCGTATCCCCACTACCCATAATACAATATTCATTGAAAGCGCGTCTGGGTGTGGATTCCAAACGAGAACTACCCGCAACGGAACGAGAAAATGCAAACAGTATTATTCTGACACATTTTGACAAATTGAAGTGTGATAGAGGCCTCTCGCTATTGTTTCATGTATTTTTATTCGTAACTCAATTCCGATGTTTGAACAACGTTCGTTAGTGATTGTCTGTGTTTGATTTATGATTTATGTGCTGCGTGGGTCGCGTCGCGAATCAATCGAAGTGTGTGGGACGTAGCATAGGCATACGAAAATGTGCATAATTTTATCTACCTAAGTGCGCATTAAGACAATCTATGGGCTTATAACAATTTGTCTCGACGCTCGTAATAATGATAGTTACAATGCAATTTATTTTAAACTCGACGAGGATAGTTTCTTCCTTATTTTATGGGTTTTTAGTGTGTTAAAGCTCGGTTTGAGTCTGGGTTTATATCGTTCTTTACTTTACAGGACCGAATTTAGTTACATACAGGAAGAAACTAAGATTAAAAAAAAAAGTATCTGGCCAAGTGCGAGTCGCACACGAAGGTTTCCGTATCACCATAAAATATTTGACATTATATATTTTTAAACACGTTTTTTGTATGAGGAAACTCTTTAATTCTTAACTAAATTTTTTTGTTAAGTTGGAGCTGTAGAAATTTTCACAGAGGGTGAAAATTTTAAAATAAAATAATAATTCTAATTGAATTATTATTTTAATTTTATTGTTTGTTATTATAGTGGCAATTAATAGAAAAACATACTCTTTGTTAATAAGTAAGATACAGCCCTCTTACAGATAGACGGATGGACAGGGAGGGAGGCTTAGTAACAAAGTTCCGTTGTCATACTTTGGGTAATGAACCTTTAAAAAAAATACTATATTGAGACTGGTATCAACATCAGCACAGACCCTGCAATACATTACACTCTAACTTAATTATTTCATCTGCATATATTTCCAAACAGACTGAAAGCCGAAACGGTTATAAAGATTAAATTGCAGCGCGTACGGCGTGTCCTTTTCAAATTAAATGGGGCCGGTTTAACTGCGTAAATCAGACGAGGGCAAAACGTTCTAATTACTCAAAAATCATATTTACAAGCGCACAAAGCTGTGGACAGGTAATGCTCATTAAACCTTTGCACCACCTCTCTTTACCTGGACGGTGCTGCCAGGGCTTAAATTTTGCCATAAAGTTTGCATTTAGGTATGTTAATGAGACAAAGCGAAATAACATATCATTTAATATTTCGGGTATTGATATTCACCCTAATGTCACATGTAATTGAAGGATTTAATTCCTACGCAGCCTTCGCAGCCACTGCCTTTCAATATCCCCAAAATATTTATTTCTTATTCTTTTTAGCTCTGACACTAACTAATCCCTAATACCCTAGATAATCGTAATTTCAATTTGTAATCAAATATCATTAAATATTTCGGCCATTGATGTTCATCCTAATGTCACATGACAAAGACCTTGAAGGAATCAAAGAACACATCTGATGCAGATTGCTGTCATTCTTTCGATAAACTATAACATGCATACCGACCATACCGTGGACTATCTCAATTACTGTTATCAACAAGAGGTCCGTAAAATTCTTCCAGATTCTTTGATTGTGTATAAAAATATTGTGTTTCAGACCACTGTAACATGTTCTACCAGATATGGCCTCGTAAAATTTTAAGTCCCTTCAGCATCCCAAAAATAATTCTTTCTTTTTCTTTTTAACGATGACACAAATACGAATTCACTATTGAGGAAAATGAAATTATTTTCCCCTTGATTACTAGACTCACCCTAGAAAATCATAAACACCAGATCCCACCCTCCAGTTATTGTTATTACTCCAGTATCATGCAAAATAACGGCAATATTTTTTTGGTTTCGAAATTACGCAAATGTGGGGTGCTTTTAAATTGAGCCTGGCACGCTTAAATGAGGGAGATCCAACGCAAATTGTGAAAGCCAACTCCATCGCTAGCTTTCATTTACGCATTAAAATTCACGTGTTGATAAAAAATATGAGGCAAAGTTGAAATACGCTGGCAATTAAAATTTACTTTCAAGTTGACGATGAACATACAAAATAGACATTTATTTATTTGTTAATAACCAACTCAAATTGAACATTTTGCTTCTTTACATTTAGTAGATTTACAAAAAGGATGTTGTAGCTAAGTATACAGGTTGAAATTGAAAACATGCGACAAACCGAAATGGGAGATTGTACTCATCATTATGAACAACTTTTACTAAGGGACCAATGATGCAATCCCGAAAAAAAAAACATCTGTTCCCTACATTTATGTTCGCATAACTCGTCAAAATGTAGGGAACAGCTGTTTTTTTTTTGCGATTGCATCATTGGTCCCTTAGTAAAAGTTGTTCATAATGATGAGTACAATCTCCCATTACGGTTTGTCGCATGTTTTCAATTTCACCCTGTAGAGCGATCGAATTTGTTTTAGAATTGGTAAAATAGTAACTAACTATTACTGCGAAGGGCACGCCACGATTGCGGCGGTAAGTCCCCGCTTTGAGGAGTAGCTTGAAAGGCGGCACGGCGTCCTCACCTTCTGCTTAACGCAGGTCCTCACTGGGCACGGTTATTTCGGGAGGTTCTTGTTTCGGATAAGGCGGGAGGAAACGCCCGGGTGTTTCCATTGCGAAGATCGCCCTGAGGACACAGTGGAGGATACGGTGGAGGCCTGCCCGGCTTGGGCGGAGCAGCGCCGTGTCCTCGTGGAGGCGATCTCTCGCGTCCGGCCCTGGTCCAGGCCATGGTACGGAGCGGGAGTGCATGGGTAGCCGTCACCTCCTTCTGCGAAGCAGTAATGCTCGCGAAGAGGGAGGCGGCGCACGTAAGGGAGAGGCAGTATATGCGCCCTCACGGCCGTAGTCACCGCGGGAGACGCTCTGGGCGTCGGGAATCCTAGGCTGATTTCCGGCCACCGTAGGCGCGGGCTTGCGGACGGCGAGTAATGGGTAGCTCGCTATCCGGTAAGGACCAAGCCCGGGTCGACGACGGCGCGTTTTGTTCCACGCGCGCTTCAAAAAGATCTCAGTACCAACTGATGGGGCCCGCAAGGGCCGATGCCTGCCAGGGGTGCGGGTTGTTCGAAAGAGATACCGCGGCCCCTGCAATACAGGCAACTGAGGGAACACGGGTGGATTTTAGTCAGTAAAAGTCTGACACGTCTTCCTGCTCCACCCAGAGCGGGAGAAGTTATTTGATGATTTCCCAAAAAAAAAAAAACCATTAATGCAAGGAATTAAACAAGTTTTCCGCTGTAAAAAAGTAAGAATTGCAGTGTTCCATTCATTTTGAACAGAGTCAATAAGATCATTTGAAACTTCAGCCTAAAAGACATCATGACTTATAGTTTTTAAAGTTTATTAAAATAATGGATCAGTCGCTTTTCGTGTCTCGTCGGCGTTACCACGCAACGGGTTTTGGTGCAGTTTTCGCCAACATTTCGAGAACGTCTTCCGGAAGTCTTATGCGTTCTTACATTAAATTATTTATATACATAAACATTTCATTATTTTACTTAGATTTGAATTTATTGTTTTAAGTTTTTTTTTTATTAATTAATTTAAGAGTTATTGATTGTACGATATTTATTTATTAATATTATGTATTTAGATTAAATTCCTTGTCTTATTTTTTAGGCACTTTTAAAGAATTAAATGGGTTTATTATTATTCGTATTAAATATTTTAACATGCATTCGTATTACACTAACATAGTTAGAAAGAGATCTCTATGTTTTGTCAAGTGGTAAAAACCTTGCAAAGCTGGGGTAGATCGCTAGTAAAAATAAAAAAATTATACTAAGTTCAATACTAGTAAAGTCAAAAACAAACTTGCTGACTGGAGTGACAAGCTAATCTTTTTACCACCGCGTATCTATGAGACATATTACTTACGCAACCGACATCCATCTACCCAATAAGTTAGGGTCGTCTATTTTCGTTTTCCAATAAGTGGTTACCAGTTTCTTACCCTAGGACCTTTGAGGTTCAGTGGACGATAGCCGGGCTTATAAATCTTAAAGCTACATTCACCTTTCAGAGGAATCACTTTCTTGTTTACTTTTACCGAAAATACTAAAACTGTATTTATTTTCTACATAAAAATAATACGAGCTGCAGAAATCTTGATGATATTCATTTTAAGTCGGTTCACCTGCACTGCTTAAAGTATTGTTGGATACAAAGCGGCCAAGTGCGAGTTCAAATCGCAGCCGAAGGGTTCCGTACTATCGTACATTATTTAACGCTACATTTTCGAGCCTGAGCAAAAAAAGTCGTATTTTTTTCAAAAGTTTTTTTTATTTCAATAACGAAATAAAAAAAAATTGAAACTAGCTATTGCCAGTGGTTTAGCCCGCGTGGAGGTAGAAAATTATCTCATGGGAACGTACTACTGGGATAAAAAGTATCCAATGTGTTAATTCAGGGTTTTTAAGTATATAAGTGTGCCTAATTTCATACAAATTCGTTCAGCCGTTTTTACGTTATTGAGTAACAAATATCCAAACATCTAAACATTCAAACTTTCACATTTATAATATTAGTAGGATATAATATAAGTAGTGATTATAGCGGTCTTAGTAGTAAATACTCAGTGAAAATTTTAAGTAGCTACCTATCACGGCTCAAAAGATCTAGCCCCATGGCAGATGAACAGTCGAACGTACAGCAGAGCCTTAATAATAGGGTGCCGTTGGCACCTTTTGTGTACGGAACCCTAAAAAGCAGAAAATCATAAAAATTACTACAATTTCCCCAAAAGTCAGCGTGCATTTGATAAAGATAACTAACTTAGCAGTGCCATCAATAAAGTTTTAATAAAACCACGGTTATCGCTGGTTTACACGCAAGGCACCAGTTAATGGCGACAACTACCACAGTATGCAAATCATTTTTGACTAACATACACGAGAATTTATAATACTAACGGAGCTTTACGGTTCCTTGCCGTGACATATGACAATAAAATGCTCCGGAATTCGGAACAACGTGTTTATTGTGCATAAAAATATCTGTCTTATCAGAACATACAGAATGCACGTGGAATAAGAATTATTTTGAATAATATTAGTATACATCATTTTTATTATTCGCTTTTATTAAATTTTTATTATGTACGAACATGGTTTCTGTAATGTTTTTATCGTAGAAATGGTTAACAAGTAGATTTTAGTGGAAATAAATGTATCGGCTCATGTATATGTTTATCAGTATTTATTGCTGCTATTCATTATTCAGATTATAAACAGTGTATAATATTGTGAGTGTGATTCTTTATGAATAAATAACGGTTAGAAAATAAACTGTTTCTCTTTTTTCTTGAGTTCGTAGACTACTTTATATTCAAGTGTTTTCCCGATATGAATGTTTATAATGGAGGTATCAAAGTATTAATAATGTTTGCACTACAAACACTAGTTCATAGAGCGTTAACCCGGATTTCCTGAGGTAGCACTTTAGAGTTCATTAGGCGATGATTATTATATTGTTTGATTTGTTTGCTGATTTAGACCACCTGTACATATATAAGTCCCTCTTACAGATTGATTGCTATTTCCTTCTTCATAATACTCGGCTTGATCTAGTCTGCCCGGTTACTGTGTTTCCTCGATGGCAATTTAGCTAAGTCTAGCTTTCAAATGACTCACAGTTTCTGACACTTCCGTGCCTTGAAAAGCACGTTAAGACGATGGTCCTGGCGGTCATTCGTAGATATTTGACAGTCATGACGGGTCGTCGGAAGCCCGAAAGTCTTTCAACGAGGGGGTATCGTATTACCCAGTAACTGGGTTGTGAAGGTCAGATAGGCAGACGCTCCAAATAAAATGCTGGTATTCACCTGCAATCGGTTGGACTGGAAGCCGAGCTCAACATAGTTGGTAAAAGGGTAGGCAAATGTTGTCTTTCTACCACTTCCTGTGCTTCTGACTTTTATTGTGAATACTTTCAAGAATCTTTGCATAGTATAAAAACTACGTAACGGTTTTTAATGCCCTGGGCGTCGGGAATCCCAGGCTGATTCCCGGCCACCGTAGGCGCGGGCTTGCGGACGGCGAGTAATGGGTAGCTCGCTGTCCGGTAAGGACCAAGCCCGGGTCGACGGCGCGTTGTGTTCCACGCGCGCCTCAAAGAGATGTCAGCACCAATAGGTGGGGTTCGCAAGGACCGATGCCTGCCAGGGGTGCGGGTTGTTTGAAAGAGATACCGCGGCCTCTGGCACACAGGCAACTGAGGGAACACGGGTGGGTTTTAGTCAGTAAAAGTCTGACACGCGCTCCCGCTCCACCCAGAGCGGGAGAAGTTATTTATGATTTCCTACCTAAAAAAAAAAAACACGGTTTTTAATGCGGTTTTCACCAAGCGGAAAGTTTGTGTGTAAAATACACCAAACGAAACGCGGGCGAAGCCACTGGCAAACGCTAGTGGACGATAAAATAAATATTGCAGTAACTCTCAAAGCATAAATTCTATCGCTTATCTTTAAAAACACATTCTTAAAATACCTTTACTAATAAGAAAAGATTGAATCTAGCAAGAAATGACCGCTGAGATAAACATCGCGACACACCAGCAACACAAAGGCATATTAGTATAGTGGCAAATAGCTATTACGGGGCGAGTAATAGCCCCAGTGTATCGAGCCTTAATGCCTTGATTTAGATATATTATTGTTGTCTGCACTGAAGAAGTTAGGGCTGGCATTAATGGCTTATTAGCCGGTTTGGACGAATTTACTCTGCCGAATCAGTCGATTTAACACTTTTATACAGGTTGAAATTGAAAACATGCGACAAACCGAAATGGGAGATTGTACTCATCATTATGAACAACTTTTACTAAGGGACCAAAGATACAATCGCGAAAAAAAAAACATTTGTTCCCTACATTTATGTTCGCATGACTCGTCAAAATGTAGGGAACAGCTGTTTTTTTTTTTGCGATTGCATCTTTGGTCCCTTAGTAAAAGTTGTTCATAATGATGAGTACAATCTCCCATTACGGTTTGTCGCATGTTTTCAATTTCAACCTGTATAATACTTAGATGATTTTCTAGAAGCGACTTGCACGAACTTATTTTTTTTTTGTGGGCGATTCGGCAAATCCAGAAATACGTATCAGGCAATTGGCACGTTTTTAATTTAATTGCATGTACTTGCAGTAACCTTTTCTTATAACTTTATTGCAAAAAAAAGAAAATAATGTATTGTTTAAAAATGTCGTTTCGTCCGTTCCAGGCGAGCAAATTCGTGTCAATCGACTATTAAACCGCATTAAATATCGAGAGTACTTACAAAACAAATAAAAAAAAAATCACCTAGGACTCTTGAAATTCCGATTTCTTTGCAGCAATTAATAATTATTGGCTGTCCAAACCAAAATATGGCTTTGTTTATATAAAGTGCATGGCAGTAAATAAGAATGCAAAAGGTCGTGTTATTCAAATGCACTGACTATGAATAATTTTAGGTCTTCAGTCGTTAAAACAGCTGATAGAGCAAAAGCGTCATTTAATTATAATTTGCGTGCTTAATGGTTAAAGCTAGAATCCTATTAAACACTGAAATTATAAACAGTGCCAAAATTTGGTTTTGTAAATCAGAATTAGTGAGCAATTTCGCTTCTACTATTAGTTCTAACTAAATAATTGAGTGAAATTCTCTGTATTTTCATCACTTTTCATATGCAAGTTTAAGAAATTTTCTGTTCTTTGTTTTATTGTTTATCTGTTCATCTTCGCTAGCTCTTGGTCCATCTTCTTTACAACGAATAAACATGACTCACCTGAGACCACTTCAATAAAGCACTTCAAGTAAAAGACGTTTCTATTGCAAAGTCCAACAAGGTTTAAAATAAAAATACACATAAAGACAAAATAAAGTACCCATCCTTAAAATTAAATTGAGGAAGATTTCAATCCCTTCAATATAATAGAGGCTACATTTCATATCGATAGATATTTCATCGATAAATTCAATGCTTGGGAATGAGATAAGACATGATATTCAAATTAAATACCTTTGACATTTTAAGATTACAAACATCACGGGTACAATGTTGAGAAGTGGTTGTGAAGGCCAAACGAAAGATTATTGTGGATTTACTTGCTGTTGATTTTTTTCTTTTTACCTGAAATAAGATGGAAGGATTAAAAATATTGAATAGTTCTGCTATTGAGTCCATAGCATAGAAATATGATACTTTGTACCTATACAATAACTAAGGATTAAAATAGTAGTTATGGAAAATTTAATAAAATAACCGATGTGACGTCAGCTCTCAATTGATTGAAAACAATAAGATATTCCATAGTTCTTATTTATTTTTAGATAGGTAATGAAAATAACAATTTCAAAATTTTAATACAATTTAGGGATTGAGTTGGTAGAAGCATTTTAGCGTGCGGTCAATGCTTATTACTGAACGTGTGGGTTTAACCGCAACAATTATATAATTATTTTGTCGGTGCAGCCATTTAAATTGATGATTATTTTAATGACAGCGCTGAAATTTCACCATAATTATAAAGTCGCGGGATATGTTAATACATAATTATACCCACTTCCAAATTGCTTTAATTCATGTTTGACTATTAAAATTAATTAGTTTAGTTATGGTGCTAAATAATGTGAATGCAATAAGAATAGAAAAAAAAAATAGATTCCCTATGTAATCTAATAAGAGATTGAAGCAAAAAAAAAATAGTTTGATTTAAAATACTATGATTCCAAAATCAAAATCTATTAATTAGTAGTTTTTGTTCAATAAAATGTGAAAACAAATAACACCAGCACCACTCAAAGCCGAAGCAAAGTTCCGAATTTAAAAATACTTTTGTACATAAAAAATGGAACGTCACGCCCGTCGTTAGCAAACACAATATTTTTTGCAAAATATATTATATTTATCGAAAAAACGTCCACACAAATCTGTCAGCATCACACATGAGTTATCATGGCAATGCACTTACGATCTCTCTGTCTCCGACGGCCGTACTATCTTTATCCAATTTGTTACCCTTATCAAGAATTAAATGCGTTTTAGGGCCATCGCTCGACAGTTTTTATTTTTTATTAATTACGAGCCGTATAAAGCGCCGGCACTGTATCGGCCGGACAGGTGATAGGCTTTTATGATCCAACATTTATCGGATATTCGTTTGTTACTCAATGAATTTCGGATATTCCATTTTGTTTGAAAGTTTTTTGTTTAAGGTCGAATATGAAAGGTGAGGGTTTTGATAAAAAAAATGTAATAAATTGTTTCTATGGTGGAATGGTGATGGCAAGAGCCATTTATGATGATTTTGCACAATAGCTACGTTACTTAACCAGGTTTTATTCATCGAAAGGATTTACATAATTCCTGGAGACCATTGAGTTTTCCTACAAGTTAGTTCCAGGATCGAATATGAATTTGTATCAAAATTGTAGTCTATTATTAGGAAACTCAAGATAGGAATTCATACATAATTCATCCCATGATTTATCTGAAGACTAGATTCAAATATTCTTTTAATTTACTTTTAATTTATTGTCCATGTTTAACATTATCATGGTTTATGTTTTCTCCAACGACCGTGCATAATTAGACCGTACAGTATTTTGACCAAACGATAAAAATCTTCAAACAACTTCCCCGAAATTTACACTGACAGTTGTTTTCTGTTTTTCTCCAAATTATACTTGTTTTTCCCTAACATTGCTCAACCGGAATAAATATTTCTTTTAATCAAACCGCTGAAACTGAACCGAAAGAATTCAAAACAAACATCGTAAAAATAAACGTCTGATGAGATGAAGTTGTGTGTCAAACTGTCTGCAAAACTGTGGATATGATCTCTGGAACGCAACTTTTGTTGTGTGTTTCGACTTTCGAACTCGTAGGTACGAAATGAAAGAAGTTATTTTTGGGTGAATTATTTTGGTCGCAAGTTTACCGAGTGGACAGTAAAATAGTTGCCGGATAGGAAAAGAAAACCAGTGTTGTTAATGGTGTCACTGATATTAACAAAAGTCTTTATTAGTTAATAATACCTAACACTGTTTCGTTGGTCTAGTAGGTAGTCATGCTCAGCAGTAAGCACTACTGATAAGCATGAGGTCCTAAGTTTGATTCCCAGGTCAGGCAAATGGGTTAATGGGTTTCTCTATCTGGAATTTCTCAGTACTAGCCCGGAGTCTGGATTTGTGCCCCGTTGATGGCATTAGGCTCGCCCCCTATTACATGGGACTATAACATAGCGAAATGTGGGTGTACATAGCTACACCTCTGCCCAAACCATCGCGGAAACACGGCGTGATGGTATGTAATACCTACCTAAACCTATTTGTTGCAAAATCATCTGCAAAGTGTGATTTGTTTATTCCACAGAATCTGTTCTGTGGTTGATTCAATGCCCGTTGTAAACAAAATGTTAAAGATGGTGGGTAAGGCTGGTTACTGTTATTTTTTTTTACACTCGCCCATTTTCAAGGAAAACTGGGCCAAAATTATAACGTAGAGAAAATGTGCTGTTGCAATTTGAAACTCAAACTACCTTACCATAGTAAATTAATTTTAATCATTGTTTGTTAATTTTCTTAACTTAATTTTCCTTGGGCTCTGCGCACAATAATACTGTTGTTCGCTAACAGAAATTCATCGTACAAAAAACGTCGTCGTTTCATTTTCGCAGTTCCCAGCGTAATTTCTAAGCGGTAAAACTTTTGAAATTGCTACTTTATGACCGGCTCTAAATTTTTCATTGAAGTTTGATACTTTAACCAAGTTTATTATTATATTAAGTTGGTCGACTGCATGATTTAACAAGTAAGTCGAAAATTTTTAGCTACTGTTTTTTTTTTCGGCGCGGAATTAACATATTTATAACGTTTTGATCAATATTGTAAATATTTATAGACATGCATATTATGTTCGTTATGCCGTTTATTGTATTTTTACTATTTGGGTCGAATGCAAATAGACCTACCCACAAATACCTACACAAATTCAGATCAATATACATAGGAATGCCGAATAATAGTGATTTGACGAGAGAATTGGTAAAATATTCGACAGGTATTCCATTGTCATAAATTGCAAATGAAATGTTTTCATAATGAAATTTTATGCTCGAGCTAGAAAATAAAGGTTTTGGATAGAAATTTAAAAAATATAATACCTACCTAAGGTATAATCTTTTTGTATTTATTATTTCGATATTTTTTTATTAGTTACAACGAAAGTTTCGCAAGAAAAGGAGTATTTAATTATATTTAAAGCTCAAAAGCACCGCTTGAAGAATTTTTTTTTTTTTTTAAACGTTGCCCCACACTAGGAATTTCTCCTGTATCGTGGGTGCGTTTACAAATATTTAAACTCACATACACAAACAGCCAGACCCAGAACGACTACTTGCAGATCATACAAATATTTGTTCCGTGCGGGAATCAAACCCGCGACACGCAGCGCAGCAGTCGATCACTGAACCACTGCGCCAACCGTGCTGCCAATATGCAGCAATTATCTACGATTTTAAATTGCATACCTAATCAAATATCGCTTCTGACATCCGCAACTAACTAGCGCTATACAGCGCTTTATAGGCACGATAATTTACTAGCACGCATGGTTATAAAACATCACTTTCTTCAATATAACTTAGGTACAGTAAATTTTAATGACGTTTATAAAATACAGGTATAAAATTTAAACGATGTACCTATATCCGTTGTAAATAACCTCAGTATAATATTTATTAGGATCGTATTCCAAAGCCATATATATGTAATAATATCTGTTTATGTCCAGGTAGTAACAGGTTAAACTTAATTGCACCTTATTTTAAAATAACATAGCCACTTATTTGAGACAGATTATACCATTAAAAATCCAGGACCAAGTTAATATTCTTAACAGATCCGATAATACACTTAAAAATGCATAAATAATAACGTAAACTCATACATTTTTATTAACAAAATGGCCTCCACTCCCTCGTAGGGCTAACGACACGTCTATCATACATTACTTCGCTAATTATGAAACATGTTTCAACAGAATTAACGAAATAGCACATTTTGTAAACGATATTAGGCAATACTCGTAAAGATAAGCCCGCTGAAAGCAAACACTCCCTGAATCATAAAATGTCCTACTTTACAACGTCAATTACCCTATTAAGAATAATAAATTCACCCTCTATATTAAATTGCATACGCATATACATTTAGTGTAGATAAAGAAATGACAGGTATATCGCTAAATGGTTATTAACTTATTAAGTCATACCGAATTTGTTTCTCGGTGACAACCTGCGGTCGGCTTTTTTATTATCTAGGTGGTGACGTGAATATAACGCCATAACTTGTTTTCGCGTTTTTATTTCTTTGAATGAATTATGGTAAAAAATATTATAGTAACTTATCAAGCACCTGGTGTAACTTTACTTTCTGTAAAGTATCGTTATATATACAGGATAGCTTTTTATTCAGGGCGCAAATTGTAAAAAATCAGCTGTTTCATAGAACAGTGCAATACTACGCGGTCAAAATGAATGGAACAGCGGATTTTTTTTGTATAACCGACGAAAAAATTCTGCGCTGGAGGGGTCTAGAATGATATGCTGAATTCATGGTTACAATTTGCGCACTGAATAAAAACTTTTCTTGTATATAGATACTGGCTGACTATAGAGCTGAAACTCTGTGGCTGGCAATCTGTGTTTAAAAAAATATCTCTGGTTATGGTTTATGTCAATCTACCACCTACCACCGGAATTCGCAGAGCGGTGGCATGCTCAAGTGAAGGAGCCAAGATGGAAGATCGTGTTAGAAAAGCTGAAAAGCCGTAACAGCTTTTTAAAGTGTGTCCTCTCACTCATTAGCCAACGCGGTTCTAAGAAAAGACTAAGCCTGTGGCGAAATGGTGCTTCCCTACCAAACCCATTCGTTCCACCTGCTGAAAATCTTGCCTTGGCGTTCCCGGAAGTCTTTAAATAGACTTCAGACTTAGGTTGGCCGAAGCAAAGAAAATCTGCTCAGATAGAGATTCACAGATGACTGCGCCCTGGAGTATAAATGTGATACTGTGCCACAAACAAGGGGGCACTTAATATCTTGTACAACGTATCTTCTTGTCTGCACGCTACAGGAGTTGATGGACGCTGCTGAAAGTGCAAAGTCAAAGTCAAAGCATTTATTTCAAATAGGCACTTAAAAGGCACTTTTGAACGTCAACATTTACATTAAAATAGAATTGATGCTAGTCGCCCCTTCCAAAATGTAGTTTCGTATGGAGAAGAATGGGCAAGAAACTCCACCGTGCGAAGCTCGTAGCCAAATTCTGGGCTGTGACTGTATTAAGATTGCTATCGATATGCTGAGAAGATCTCAATCTGATTTTCTTTGAGTTTAAAAACTTTAATTGAAAATTAAAAAGGTTGGTTTTAAATATATATAGAGGAAAAAGGTTTTCTAATTTTCTAGTTGACTTTCTCACATATGATGCGGTTATCTATGAAAAGCACAGGATGTGTTGGCTGTCCGACATCTGCCGTCAACGTCGTCAGTTATCTGTAGTGTGCAGGTGGAGTTAACGTATGGATGCCTTATGTAGGGCGAACACCCTTATTATTTTCTGCTTCAATGGGATTCCGTTCAAGCGAGGAAATAACTAAGTAGTAGGTACCATTTTACAAACATAACATCACGCCTGTATTTCGCAAAGGGTAAGACAGAGTCGTAACTACATTACATCTAAATTTTGCCAGTTATGTTTAAGTCCCTTGTGCAAGAAACATTATTACACTATATAAATAGTACAAATTTAGTAACACTTTCCCACAAGTATAGGAGACTTGTGGCAAAGTGTGCAAAAACATACTTTCTCTATGATCTACTTATTTACATATATCTATGACACGTCACTCTCTAAATATTTTTGAAGCACACAAAAAACCGCTGGCGGGATATAGCCGTCATCACGTCAAACCGAGTCACTTTACACCTTAATGGATTTCGTTCAGTCGCCAAAAGACAGTTTCCGCATCACTTAACTCAACTTCCGACGTAATTGATATCATTTCACCTAAAAATCAAGAGAGGTGTCATTCTACGTCATTTGAAACGCGGTATCAATGTGCTAGGTAGATGTTCGTTTCACGAAACCTTATAGGTGTTATGTATGTGGCTAAATTGTATTAAAAGTATTGGGTTACAGTGAAAAACCCGAAACTTTCGTCGTTAAATTTTAGGGCGTTCTATATTATGATCTGGTATATGTTGGCTATTTAATAGTTTCATCACTACTGCTCTCATAACGGTGAAGGAAAATATCGTGAGGAGATCGGCATGTCCTAGAACCAAAAATTCGACGTGACATATTTTATACCAACCCGCTCTGCGCCCGCGTGATAGATTACAGCACACTCCCTCTCTGAGGGAGGAGACCTCTGTCCCAGTAGAAGGAAAATTAAAGATGATTATGACGAGGAGCTTGTGGCTAAGTAACCTAAGCCGTTGGACCGTGGATGGGTGACCATCTTTACATACCAGGACCCCTCCGTGCCTCGGAAAACACGTTAAGCCGTTGGTCCTGGCTGTCATTTGTGGATCTTTGACAGTCGTTACAGGTCATCAGAAGCTCGAAAGTCTGACAACCAGTCTTACCAATGGGTATCGTATTACCCAGTAACTGGGTTGTGGAGGTTAGATAAGCAGTCGCTCCATGTAAAATACAGGTATTCAGCTGCATCCGGTTAGACTGGAAGCCGACCCTAACATAGTTGAGAAAAGGCTAAGCAGATGACGATGTGCTAATGATGATATGTTTGTCACCGTCTTGAGAGCCGTGGTAAAGAAATAAGTTACACATAGTAAAGCGAGACTGGGTTCGAAGCTACGACCTTACAACTCGTAAGTGTCCGTGTGTCACTGCGGGGTGCCAACTGAAAACCAGCGCTGGGTGTCTAACGCCCAGCAAATGCTGAGATGGTAACCCTTTCGGTATGGGCACGCTCAGCACAATTTTACTGCAATTTTATTGTTATGTTTATTGTTATGTTAATTGTTCTCTTTCTTTTTTTATATGTTTGTTGCTGCTGTGTTGTGTCTGTGTCGAATAAATGTTTTCTATTCTATTCTATTCTATTCTAAGTTGCAGCTGTTATCACTTCAAAATCGTGGAGGAAAACATGGTGAGAAGTCATAGAATCCTAGAACCAAAAATTCGAAGACATGTGATGTCTACCAACCCGCACTGGGCCCGCGTGGTGGATTAGAGACAATGAGAGAGGCAGTGGGCCTCGTAGTGAGGAGGTTTGTGTCCCAGCTGTTCCTAACATTATAAGGCTGATGTATTTCACTACGACCCTAAGGAGCCGAGCTAAAGTTTTTTTTTTTTTTTTCAATTAAACTATATAACTTCAGCGAATAAACTAAAACAAAGCGTCAAAAAACTCATCCACATCGCTGTCGACTGGTAATGTACCCAAGAGACTGGCGGCATTACCACGTTGTATAGCAATGCTCAGCCTTTGGCCAAAGTAAAAACCAGCCCTTGGATCACGGGAAGTGTCAACCAGCCGTTTGGAGATTTCCTGATAAGAAAAGGCTGATTATGTATGTATGTTATTATAAATGTATGTTGTCAATGTTTTATATTACATAGAAGGTTTATTCTAAACTATTTCCAGTCCTAACCTTGTTTGCATTATTTTTTATAGCATTTTTAACAAACCTAGTGAGTATTTAATAAAAATAATAGATCAAAAATCTAAAAAACTGCCCTAAAAATCAAACTAAAAAAGCAGAAAATAAATTTTAAAAAGCGTGGGGTGCTTTTTGAGGTATTTTTGCAAGCGGCTTCGCCCGCGCGGAACTTTCATCCCCTATTCAACACCCTTAAGGGTCGAGTTTATAAAAATCCTTCCTTATTCCTTGCCTACGTTATAAAGGGAGCCTCTGTGCAAAATTTCAGCTTTGTCGGTCCAAGGTCTTGGGCTGGTATTGGGCTGGTCTTGGGCTTTGTCGGTCCAAGGTCTTGATTGATGAGTCAGTCAGTCAGGACTTTTCTTTTTATTTATATAGATTAATTTCAAGCACCCCACGCTTTTTTGAAATTATTTTCTGCTTTTTTAGTTTGGGTTTTAAAGCGTTTTTGTTTAGATTTTTTAATCTATTATTTATTTTCTATTTTTTAGTTCTGCTAACTACAAAAGCGTGATTTTTTACATTTTTTTTCTACATTTTAATTTTAAATTATTAAATCGTCATCTGTCCTCGATAAGTCTACAAAGTTTAAATGAAATCTGACCGTTTGATGTAGGTCAAAATCAAGTCCAAAGGAGTCGGTTACAAACAAACAAACATACATACAGGTGAAGCTAATAAAAGCGTGTTAGAAAGACCTCAATCACTACAACCTTAGTTTTGCCTGTTTGCAAATTCTAAACCTAATAAAAACTATCTTTCTCAAGTAAAATACAGAGAAATACATCAAACTCGACAATAAATCGCCTTTTTTGTTAGTTACGTAGATTTAGGCTAGTGTTTTTGCGCTTGCCTAGGCATTTCGCTCCAAGTCATTTATCTTATACACCCGCGACATATAGGGGCCTGGATAGCCGTACGTATGCCTACGTATTATGTGGGCTCTGAAAAATCGCTATTCGTTACTCATTTCATGAAGACGAATCTAGAGTTTTTGCAGTCCAAAAAGTGAAGTAGGTTGTGGATATGTCATTAGTCATTGATTGAAGCTATTGAAATTTTAATACCAGATTCAGTTAACTTAGAAATGTACACACATTCGCAGGATGACTTTGATCAAAACTTCCATTTCATTTAAAAAACGCTAATTGCGTAAAACTAAACACAACATGGTAGTTTTTTTTCTAGGTTAGCAACACTGAAGAACTGTCAAATCCTTTTCTGAGGACACGCTAGGAATTCACTAACAATTTTATTATAATTAAAAATGTTTAATAGTTTTTCGTGTTAGCAGTATTTGATTTTTTTAATTGTATTGGCATTATAATTGGGGTTACTTTGTAATCACGCAATAAAATAGGGGGGTATCAAAGTAACTCTTCATCCAAAGTATAACTTTGATCTGTCAGTTTTTTTAAATCAAAACTAAGCAATATTTTTTCACGTATTATTATAGGAATCGAGAGTTATAAAAAAACGATTATAGGATTTTTTTTGTATTTTTATTTAACCACATATTTAAGAAATATGAACCTTCAAAGTTCAATATTGATAAAAGTAACCCCGGTTTACCGGTACTAACACAAAAGTTCTACATATCACCTATGTACCATTGGACAAATTTTAGGCTGTGGTAGGTATAGACCATCCAACTGAACATTTTTTTTTCATGAGACAGAAAAAAAATCTACTGTCCCTATACATTGATCAGTCTGATAGTCTATTCCCCTTAAATTTAACACACCTTTCAGATATACAGGAAAAGTTTTTATTCAGTGCGCAAACTTTAACCATAATAATTCAGCATACCATTCTAGACCCCCAGCGCAGAAATTTTTCGTCAGTTATACAAAAATAAAACAGCTATTCCATACATTTTGACCGCGTAGGTATTGCACTTTTCTATGAAACAGCTGATTTTTTTTTTGTGAAACTGACGAGAAATTTCTTCGATAAAAACTTTTCCTGTAAACGTTTACAGCATAAAAATAAGTAAAAAAAGTAAAACTGCCGTGGTCGGGTAAAACTGGGTTGAATATGAGGTTTGATTAAATTATGTAATAGAAATAATATCTAAAAGTGTAGTGAATAACAAGTGTTTTCATGTAAAAGTTCTCCGACTACTGTTCAAAAGTAAAACATTACACTCTATTTACTAATTAATATTAATGCAGCAATCTCAATAACCCTCCGTCAATGTCGAACGCAGATTCAGTGTCGCTCATAGTTGTCAGTACCACACATCTAGTCTCAAAGTAATTACAGGATTGCAAATACAGGAGCTGCAATATCACTGAAATTATTGAGCCACGCACCGTTCGGCGATTGTCCCACCATTCTGACGAGGATGTGAGAAGCTATTAAATGTTTTCTCGCTGAAGAAAGGTATAAAATATTTTAGGACCCGTTTAAGTAAAATAGATAGGTACTGAACATACAAGTTGTTGTCAGACTCTTATTTTTTTACTAATAATAGAAAACTGAATTCTTCAAACAGTAAAGTAGCATAAAAATTGGCATGAAATAAACTACCCTTGATAAAGGCACTAGTATCAACAATTCAACACAAAGTTTATGGTATTTTTACCAAATAATGATCACAAAATTAAGTTCAGGTAATGTTGTTATTATCTTTATAATACTTCTGTACGTATGTACGTACGAATTTTAATGTATTTAATTTTAGTGATCTAATGTAATGATTTTTTAATATTTTTGGTTTTAATTTTGTAATGAGTTGTATGAATTATGTATTTGTGATTTGTTATTAGGACTTGGTGCCTTATTAAATAAGTAAATATTAATAATGAATGTGATAACCTAATCGCCATCCTGTATATTAATAGTTGATTGCTGACTGTTCACATTGCTGGCAAGTACTCGTTTATTGTAGCGACAAGAGCTATCAAAGAGAGTACTCGCTCAGCGACGCTCGCTTGGCGGGCAGAACACTCGCTGAGAGACTCATGCTTGGTATACAAGGTGTTACAGAATAAACGCAAGCTGAAAGTAGATTGTTCCTAATTGACGACTGAGTCGATTTCAGTAACTTTTAATAAGTTTGAAAAAAAAAATTGTCATACCTAACGCCAATGGAGCTAAAGAAAATTCAATGTTATTTAAATGCAATAAGACTCAATTTTAAATGCACAAAGTAATGCTAGGTAACAATTTGGTCAGTGCTTTATGCTTTCAATTATACTTTCAACTCATAACTCTAATCGGGATCTATGAGGAATTGCGTTAATTATGTTACACTTGTATATTACGCCTGATATTAACGAGTAATCGCTCGACACCGTCTCGCACTAGCTGCTCGTTGATCGCCAACTCGTTTTTAGTTGCTAACTCTACTCGCTTCTCGTTAATCGCCGGCAGTGGAACAGGTTCCTTAGGCTGCGTATATAGAATTTCTGAAATTCAGTCTATAAGTAAGATCGTTTCTACTAGATTGTTTCCATTCTAACTAACGTTTTTGATTGGTTAGTTAGAGATTCCAGACTGAGTGTTGAAGTCTTCCAAAACGTTGCTATGACAAACAGTTGAATTGATCTACACTTCTTTACTATTATTATAAATATGTATAAGTTTGTTTGTATGTTTGTAACCTCAAACGGCGCAAATATTCCAATCTTATTGGAATTTATATGTTCGAGCCGTTTGGGGTAGAAACTCTAGGGCCATGGGGTCCGAGTGTATCTAAGACATTTCCAAGCGGTTAGTCGACTCTTCACGTGACCAAAGGCCTGGCTTATTTTTCAGCCAAAGATCAGCATTGCCATACAACGTGGCAATGCTGCCAGCCTTTCGGGCACTTTTCCCATTGACAACGATGCGGACGTATTTTTTTATGCCTTATGATTATTTTCTTTTATAAATACCTGTATATATTATTATTTTGAGACCAGTAGTTTTTAAATTGTGTTTGTAAGTTTTTAATGTAGGGGGTAATCTCTGGAACTACCAGTCGGATTTGAAAGAAAATTTTAGCATTTGATAGTTAAATTTTTGAGGATGATTATATGTTATTTAATTATTATTTTTTGATGCTGTGACATCAAAAAATAAGCGGAGCGGGAGTGCTTGTCAGATTTTTAGTGACCAAACCCCACCCGTGTCCCTTCAGTTGCCTATGTGCCAGGGGTCTCGGTATCCCTTGCGGACCCCACCAGTTGGTGCTGACATCTCTTTCAGGTGCGCGTGGAATATAACGCGCCATCGACCCGGGCTTGGTCCTTACCGGCCAGTGAGCACACCATTACTCGCTTTCCGCAAGCCCAGGTTATTTAACATCACTCTACGACCCTTAGGAGTCGACCAAAGAAAAAAATCGGATAGAAATATAAGTGAAAACGAAGTAGGTAATAGCATGGCCGGGCGATGGGATTCGATCATGCGACGCGGTAGATTGGTGGTCAAAATTTTACACGGACTAAATGCTAGTGATCAATAAATGGATATAAAAATAAATAAATAAAATATGCCTTTATTTCTGTTAGATTTTCTTACAATGACTATGTATGTGTGTACTAAATATATGCCTTAATTAACCAAGAAAACTTAATTGTAACCACTCAGCTTTGTTTTAACATTTAAATTAAATCATCGGCAAACGGTTGTTTGTCTTTAACAGCTTGTCTGTCGACAAAGGCCTCCTCTAAAGATTTCCAATTAATCCTGTTTTTTGCTGGACGAGTCAAAACCAGATCAGCTAATTTCTTGAAGTCGTCCTCCTATTTATTTTACTGCCTCTTGGATACCATTCTGTAACTAACTTAGTCAATTTTTCTATACTCTCCCTTAACATATGCCCCGTCCAATGCCATTTTTGTTGTATGTAAAGCTGTGAGTGCATTTTTGTTTACTTTTTTTCGTTCTTATTTCTTGTAGCTTCTCTCTGTCCCTTCTTTTTATTTCTATTGTACTTCTTTCTATCAAATTCTGGCAAACTTTTATTATAATTTCTAATCGTTCTGTCAGAGCCCATGTTTGGCAACCGTATAGTGAACATGGCATAATACAATAAATAGATATAATAAGATTATAATGCAACTGAGGAATTACTAACTCATCCAAAATAGTCCATCACGCTAGTTTCCGTACGCACACATATCACCCTTTATACCACTGGTAGGTACTTATTTTTTGTTTTATTGTTTTTAATCTGAGTTGATTTCTTTGTTATTTTTGTTGTTCTTTATAATTAATTCTTATGTTTTGCCCTATTCCTTCACATATACTAAATAACTAATAATGTTTACACACCGTGTGCCTGGTTATCTGCTATACAGGTATTCCTAGTGCAGACCCCAGTCTCTCACACACTAGTGCCACTTAAGTCTTTAAGCTTATATACCCTTGTTTGTGAAGAGAAAATAAAATTATTTGAATTATATCTAATATGTTGTCATAGTACTTTGTAACAGGTACTTGAGATTGGCGAATACAAACTAGAATCGCCCAGTGGTTGAAATTCAACCATCTTTTTTTAAATAATTTAATGTATTTTTAATTCATTGTTATATCAAAATATTAGCTTTCTACACTCCTTCTACAATAAACATTAAATCCCGTCAAAAAAAAAATTCATAAAAAGGGTACAATTTTTGCTTCACGTATGCTTTGAATGGCTTGAAAATGTGTGATGTGAAGGTTTATTAGCATAATGACTAAGAAATTATAATTAATGTCTACCATTTAATTGTATGAAAAGACCTACAGCAAAAATAAGTCTACTCTGAATAACACAAATTTTAAGCTCTATTTAGAATTTTACACCATCTTTAGAACCGTAACTAAATTATTAAAGAAGCCCCTTAGACACAAAGTAGAAATTTCAAAGGAAAATTGCCTAGAAATTTCTTAGTCAAAATTCAGTCTTTACTTACATTCTTATTACAGTTATGTATTTAGTTTAGTAATTGTGCTATGTAATGACGATGTTAGAATTCTAATTACTTAGGTTTGTTATTATTGAAGAGTAAAACAGAAACCCTTCTGTTTTACTCTTCAATAATAACAAACCTGTTTTAAGGGTTTAAAACAGATCTTATGGAATGGTAGAAACGATGTAGGTACCTATTTATTTTAACGTGATAACATGATGTATTTTCATATTGCGCGTATCATGTACGTGGTACAATTGAAATGATATGCTAATGTAAACTTAGAAATGCTCAGAAGGGTTTCTGAAACTGGTATCTTATAATCATCGTCAACATTAAGAACTGTAGGTTTTCAGGTTTGCTGTAACTCCAATCATAGATTCTAAGAAATAATACACACTGAGCATTTATAAATGATATAGAACGTTGTTTCCCTGACTAGGTTGGTAGGTAGGTACAAACACGTTTACACGTCAAAAATAGATTTTGTTTTAAAACTGAATAATTTCGGAGTTTTCTGACCTACTCTGAGACAAAAGACCGAATCAAACGCTAAGGTTACAGTTTCTTTTAAAGTCCAGACATAATCTTGATCAGATCATGTGAGGATCATGTAGAATAGTGTCTGAAATGGTATTTTGAGGAAAGAACTACACCTGTCCAGTCCGTGAACGCATTAGTCAGTAGTCGTGTAGCTCAACTCAGAAGAGTTGAGCTACAAGATTTGGCTTTAGGTCCTCATCTATTCGACGAACATTAACAAAGAAAACACATTCAGGTAGGCCGTATAAAGTAATCAAACTGCCAAACCATCAATATAAATTGAGAAAAAAAAATTGACCCACATAGTATTCACGTTAACAATAATAACTTAATACTTTACAAAGTAAATATTCAAGTACAATCATACCCACATAGTGTCAGATTTAACGAATGACTTCGTTTATCAGGTAAATGTGACACTACATACACAAGGGAATGTAAAAGTGATGACAATCTTTAATTGCTATTGCGACGCGTGACGCAAGGTTTTATAACATTTCACAGTTATAAACAATAACTGCATGTAATACCACCGTGACTGATTAATGTTGTTTGAAAGGTGATTAAAGTACCTAAATGTTGACGCGTAACAGTACGTAATAGCCTGCGTAATTGTTGAAAGTATTGACATAATAATGGAGGTGTACGGAAGCTGGTTGATGACTCGAAACCAAGTATTTAAATGTGACTTTACAATGCAATTCATACCTACTTTTTAAGATATATCATAATTAATTTGACACGATTGAATTATGATTAAAAATACCTTCGAGATGAACATCTGGTTTCTGGAACGAACATTTTCGACGTGATAAAATTAAACGCAATTCAAGTTATTCGATTGTCTGTTGATAATTCAGGCTTTGTGCGTTTGTACACCGCAGTCGTCACCCGATCGTCACCGAGAATTAGATGACGGTGTCGAAGTAGCGAAACATACATTTTACTATAGTCAGCCATCTCCCAAGCATCGTCAATCGTTATCCCTGCCGCTGAAGTTTAGGGTAGTACGGCGCGATTGCTAGAACTTGGCCCAAGGTTGCGACGGGCCGAAGTATCTTCACCTTGTCCACAGACTGCCGATTTTGTTTTGTCTATCATAATATACTGAACCGTCGAGTTTGGTCGCGGAGGACAACGATAGCTGTCACCGGGACATCTAATAATCTGGTTTCTAGTTACGGTGAGGGCTGCGGTGGATCAACGCCCTAACGCTTGACAATTTAGATTTTTGTTCCAGCAACCGAGCAATAGATTAAAATTGCCAAAACGCAGAAGCATTGATTGCTGATCAATGCTTGTTTTTCGCCTGAACCTCGCAGTGTATCAATTACCAATAAAGGTTTATGTTGTGATATTGACATGTTATCATAATATTTGGAAGATATGAGCCCGTTTACGTCTATCGTTGAACACGGATCGATGTAATAAACGATCAAGATGGATTATTGCTTAGCAAATGGATCGGTGAACGCATTCCGGTACATCAGTTGTGACGCGCGCAGGAGCTCACTGTTTACTTAGTATTCTGTGTTAAAAGCGTGCATAATTATTATATTTATAAGCATACATAAATATTAATTATTGTATTTTTTATAACAATTTTTTTTTATTGTGGGGTTCGGGGTGACCCTCGTCAGAAACGAAGTCATTAGCGCTTTCGAATGTAACGACATTAACTCTATCTTTAAAATACTCAAACTTTATTTTAATCTCATTATCGGCTACTGCACCCTCCGGCAACCATTAAAACGAAATCCATGTCGAAAAATGTGAAAATGTTCGCAGTCGCTATCTTGCATTTTTATTTAAACCTCCACTAGCAGCTTCTGCACCCTTGAAAACTTAAAAAAACGGCACTCATGATGATTTTTATTTTAAATAGTGAAGTGCTCCACTATTAATAAATAGTTGGCTGCCGCACCCCCAAAAACCATGAAAACTATCTCTCTTTCTATCATTTATAGTTTTTTTTTTTTTTTTTTGGGTGGGAAATCATCAAATAACTTCTCCCGCTCTGGGTGGAGCGGGAGGGCGTGTCAGACTTTTACTGACTAAAACCCACCCGTGTTCCCTCAGTTGCCTGTGTGCCAGGGGCCGCGGTATCTCTTTCGAACAACCCGCACCCCTGGCAGGCATCGGTCCTTGCGAACCCCACCTATTGGTGCTGACATCTCTTTGAGGCGCGCGTGGAACACAACGCGCCGTCGACCCGGGCTTGGTCCTTACCGGACAGCGAGCTACCCATTACTCGCCGTCCGCAAGCCCGCGCCTACGGTGGCCGGGAATCAGCCTGGGATTCCCGACGCCCAGGGCTTCTCCCGCGGCGACTACGGCCGTGAGGGCGCATATACTGCCTCTCCCTCACGTGCGCCGCCTCCCTCTTTGCGAGCATTACTGCTTCGCAGAAGGAGGTGACGGCTAACCATTCACTCTCGCTCCGTACCATGGCCTGCACCAGGGCCGGACGCGAGAGATCGCCGCCGCCGATCGCCTCCACGAGGACACGGCGGTGCTCCGCCCAAGCCGGGCAGACCGCCACCGTATGCTCCACCGTGTCCTCAGGGCGATCTTCGCAATGGAAGCACCCGGGCGTTTCCTCCCGCCTTATACGAAACAGGAACCTCCCGAAACAACCGTGTCCGGTGAGGACCTGCGTCAGGCGGAAGGTGAGGACGCCATGCCGCCTCTCAAGCCACTCCTCAAAGAGGGGACTTACCGCCGCTATCGTGGCGTGCCCAGCACTGGGTTGCGACAATCGCGCTCTCCATGTCGCCATGAGATCCCGCCGGAGCTCTGTCCGCTGCACCTCGATTTCTCGCGGCAGCGGAGTAACGCCCCGGCGTTTGGCCTCCTCGCGCCACTCCCAGACATGCGCGAGGACCTTTGCCTCCAGATCCCATGGCGGTAATCCGGCAAGGAGGCCCGCCGCCTCACCTGAGATCGTGCGGTATCCCCGGATCATCCTGATCGCCATGACCCTATGGGACGCCTTCAGCTTTCGCGCTGGTTGGCGCCTCAATGTAGGCGCCCACACCGGCGCCCCGTATAGGGCCATGGACCGCACGACCCCCGCGTAGAGCCTCCGGCAGGAGGCGTTTGGCCCCCCTAGATTGGGCAAGAGCCGCTTCAAAGCAGCCCCGGCCCGCTCCAGTCTGGGAGCCAAACGTCGGAAGTGTTCCGCGATCATTTATAGTAAAAGTTGAATTTATCGTTATGTAACGCTTTTCCGTTACGTGACGATTTATATATTTTTACTACTACCGCTAGGTGTGTTAAAGAAAATCGTTCCAGAAAAATTATATCCTTTGGTGTAAATGTATGCAAAACATTTTTGACTGATTTTTGCAGCATGAATTGTTGTTAAAACCCATTTTATATGTTAATTTTGACATTCTTTTGAAGATTTAATATTCAGATATATAGTTCTATTAGCATAGTAGGATAAAATATAAAGCCACTGTAAATCCTATCAAATTTATTTGACGTGTTTGACTAATGCATCAAAATATTGACCATTCGTGCACTCTTTTTTTTCACATGACATATAAATTGGAATTTAGTTTAAAAAAATATAACCAGCCGCTACGATGGTTTACGGGTGGATATTTTAACTCTTTCATGTGAACTTCGACACGAATGGGTGACTTTTAAAACATTCCTCCATACATTAGTCCAGTCAATTCCATGTGAACAATTCCGTTGTCCTTTTAATGGGCGTATACTATTGTGGCATACAGGTGGAGTCCAAATAGCCACACCTTTTATTTATTACTAGCATACATAAATTATTCAAAAGCGTAACGATATTATGCGATGCGAAGCACGATAGAAACTAATTTGAATTAATTTGATGCGTCCCATTTTTTTGAAAGGAAGCATAAAAAGTTTTTATGTGAAAATTGTGTGAGACAAGTTTGCCCATATATTTTGTCTTATTGTGTAACTGTTTATATTAAACACGCAAACACAGAACAGATGTTTCCTTTGCGCCTTTGATTTATAATTTATATAGAATTATCATAAGATTCCTTTGGATAGAACGAAAGAAGTGGGCAATTACTAGAACATGTAATAAATCAAAAGAATTGTGGAATAGACGTTAACAATAAAATATGTTTTCCTTTCCTGGGTTAATTTATTTTGGTGCTGTGTATTTAGAGAAATGTCACTGTATGATTCTTCTTCAGTTGGAATTTATTGAATTCACAGTTCAGAATTAAATATGTAGGTATGTCTTAGCTTTTAATAATATTAAACAATTAATGCACTTACTTTGGTTTGACATTTGTTTTGATAAAGTCTAAAGTTGTTCATAGAATTATGAAGCAACAAGCCTTGTTCCCGATGGAATTTCACACTTGCAAAAATGAAAAACTTCTATGCAAACTTTCTTTCTTTATTTAACCCCTTTATTGGATGAATTTCTAAAAATCCTTCCTTAGTGCCAGTTTCTAGACCTAGCGATATAAGCTGTGCGTTGTCTATCAGAGAATTTAAGTCACATGTGTGACTCAACAAGTAAATTTTTACACATAAAAGCATGACTTAGTGGTCACATGAGCTATCAAATACTGTTATGAAGTATTTTTTTTAAATCCACAAACGCGCAAAAATAATAAAACTTTATTTATTAACACATAAAGTCATTCTCACCCAGCGCTGTCGCCTCAGCCTTAAACGAAACACCCACATACATACAGACACACAGCAATTAGCCAGTATGTATCTTAAGGCAATTGGCAAGGCACTCAGTTACGGCACTTATCTAGAGGATAACGATTATTAGCCGACATTAGCTACTGTTGTTAGTCTGTTCCTCCTGAATTCTAGGTGATGTTGTTCTGAATACTGAGTGCTCTGGCATTTTCTCTTTGAGCTTTTGAACTTTATATAACAGAGTGTAAGAGGGTCCTAAAATGTTACAGAAATGTTAAGTTTTATTACCAGACTTCTTGGGGGAGTAGAAAGTGAGAATTCAAAATAATTTAAGCCGTTTTCTTAACTGTGTAGGTAAAGGAAAAGACGTAAAAATAGGTTTGCTTAATGTTAATGATAGTCTACAAAATGCAGCTTCTGAGGACGGAAGAAACTTTTCGAAGACACATAAAGAAACATTAGTAATGGCGCATAATATTTAATTTAAAAAATCCGCAAACGAAAAAAGTTTATTTTTTATTTTTACTATAACTTTAGGGTGACTAGAAGACATTGTGGCCGGTTGACATCTGGAACTAAGCCAGGTGACCCTTTTCAATTCGAAAACCAAATAAAAAGAGACTTTTGTTAGTACACAAATTCTTCAAATACTAAACCTAAGTTTTTTTATGTAAATCACAAACTACATACACTAGTAAACAAACACAAATCTACATAAACAAAAACCTCCAAAGAAATATAGCCATTAAAATTTAAATTCGATTACCATAAACTTATTAACATTACACAATGTCACTGCCTCCGTATTACAAGTAAGTGTCGCCTGTCCATTGTAAGTGATTGAATCACACTTTAACTTAACTGTCATGGGTACAGTCGATAACGTAACGTAGGTACTATCGTCAAAAAAAATTCTTATATTTTTGAAGCTGCATACTATATTGACGCAATATTATATAACGTAGGATGTAGATGATTTAAATGTTCCTGTGCTACAAATTTTTAAAGCTGACTCTACAGTCATGTCTCATTGAGGGCGAATTTCACCAAACTTTTATACCTAGAATAAGTCTTATCCTGAGAATAAATTTTGAATTTTTGACAGATTTTCTATAGTAGAATTGTCAGATGTAAATTTTATTTTACGGATAAAAGATATCTGACTTTGGAAAAATCAGCCCTAAGTCATTAACAAAAAATCAGCAGCTATGTTTTATGGTTCTATGAATAAAGTTGAAGATAAAAGTAATTATGTACATGAAGGTTTTATGTTGAAAAAGAGTCTTGAGTATGTAAAATATTGTATTTTTGCGAGAGATCTTGATTATCATAAATTGCTTATTAGAAAATGCAAAGATTTAAAAAACTTCGATATTGAATATTGAAATTCATAACGTAAGTATGATTGCCGAATTGAACTCAACATTCTATAGAACTGAATTCTTATAAGAAAAGACAGTTCAAAGCCCTCGCATTACGAATCTATCTCGAGATGAAAAATAAAATAGTCCCCAATAAAAATAATATCCCTCACCTACACTAATTTCCATCGTATGAGACGGAGGAGGAATTCTAATAAGCGTGAGCATGCGATGATCGATTCTGCTAGGATCTCGTCTCATTATCTGCAACTGTTTCATCGGCCTATGCGACATATGAAACTGGGATAACTCTGCCGTCTAAATCTCTTTATCAATCACGAATTAAGGTTCTAAATTGAGTAGCATTTCATCCTATAAAACTTTGTCTTAAAAGACGAATAATTTATGACTATTATAACAAAACACAGCAATAGATACAGTAACAGTCATTTGTTTTCTCAGTCCACCTCGCTTGTTAAACAAAATTTTGACATGTTCCAGTGTGTGGGTGTCTTTCAAGTGTGGGTTTAAGACCCACGTGTCCATAATTCTTTTGTTCCGCTTTCTAGTATGTTCGTCAATGAGTTGGAAGGTTTGTATGCAAAAATGTATTTGTTTCTGGACGGAAATTGGGATACAGTTTGTCGGTCATGTCATGACAGTCGTATTTAATTAGGAATTCGTTAACGGTTTTAATGGAGGCTTTTATAAAGTTCAAAAAAATCTTTTTCTGTAACATTTTCATATCGATTAGCCAGTCAATAGCAGTTCAATCTCAGTCTTAAGCTGGTGCAACAGTAATAACGATTAATATTTGGGGTCAATCCTTGGGATCAATTTGAGTCTTACACTAATCCATGATTATGATGTAGAATCCCTGGTTGTATAGGTAATCCTTGAGATTATTATGGAAACTGAAATGTTAACAACAAGTTGATTAAGCGTGTGTTTGGATGATATTTTCATCATCATTAATGTCATGTCTGTCGCATAATTTTGGCTACTGTGGACCTATTTATTATTAATCTTCCATTACCTAGCTTTTGTATGTAAACCAATTCAGCTTCTGTTGATTTTCTGTGCCCGGAATCAGGTATAGAGAGCGTTTGTTGACCTTACGAATTCTGTGGACACAATACCCAATACGAACTCGTACAATACCGTTTACAGTATTTAAATTGAATTCAAATAACGACTTTTTTCAAAGATTCAATTCGAATGCCTGCATAAAAAGCTAGTACGGACGAAATGAGTCACCAGTGATTTGAAAAGGAATAAGATACGACTGCCAATTTATTTTTACCGTGTATTTATAGAAGAATGAGTATTATTCTTTTTATAGAAAGGTCTAAAATCGATTGGGGAAGTGCGTTCTAAACGTAAATCTTTTGGGTTCTTCTAGTGAGGGTCGGGCGACCTTTTTCTTAGCGATCGGTATCGGACGCACTCATCGATGGTTCATCGCGACAGCATCGATGCTTGAACATCGATATGCTAATGTACTGATGCATTCCATACCTTTGTGTACTTATGTCGACGAGGTGGGCGAAACTCCATTGATATACATTCGATGTCATTGTTAATATTATAGGGTGGACCCGATTTTAAAAGGCAATTTATTCTGTCTTTCGATGGGACATTAGATAATGCTTAGTCACATCGATTTATTATCATTTTTTCATAGACATTGTTGGGCGTTTCGATGTCGAATTTGTTTATGACCCTCATGACCTTTAATGTGGATTATCAAAAAAAAATATCTAGCCGTAAAATTGAATAACGCTGCGAGAGTAAATTCAATAGTCAAAGTAATTTAAATAAAATTTGAAGCTACAAAACGACTTTGTAGATTGAAATCAATAAATTCTCATCAAAAGGTCATAATATTGTAGCGTTAATTTAAAGCCGGGCTATTAAATTTCAAAAACCCTTTGGAACCCTTTGCCGTATCGTGGACTCTAACCACAATAATCTTCAATGTCCATAAAATTGGTATTTACCTAAATTAAACGTTGGTCGTAATTGATACAAATGGTTGTTTCTAGTTAAATGTAATTGAAGCAGACAGAAGCAAGTGCAACAAACCTTGGACAAGCTCTGAACTATTGTTTTTTGAGAGGGTCCAAATTAGAATTTTATTGGATTAATTTTATATTAGGAATGCTACATTAATTTAGTTTCGAGGTATTTGTTTTGTTTCAGTGTTCTCTTTACTAAAACCAATTTGTTTTAATGTAGCACGATTGTATTTTTTTGCATATATTATTATATCACGAGCTTAGAACATGATTAGTTAACATGGTTAAGGCGAAATTCAGGATAGCCCATGAAATTTAAATTTTCTTACGTTTTTGAAATTTCAGTATCAGGTTTTATTTTGATCTAAATATAATTCGCAGAATCATAATCATAAAATCATGAATACAACTCTCTAAGTTCATATAACAAAAAGAACGAAAAAAGATAAAGTACATTTATTTCGAACATACTTTAACACACAATGTACATTAAACAGCAGGAAAAGTAAAATAAAAATCAATTAAAAGTGTAAGGTGAGAAGTTAGAAACTAGCATTATAGTGTGCCTCACGGCTGCGCTAAAAAGGCCCAGTTCAGCATAAATCCCAGACAACTAGTGCCTGACGCTGGTTTTCAACTGGACCTGACGTCTGAGGTGACACATGTAAATCAGTTTTATACCAATACTGCAACGTGTGTCTGCATATTTAAATGAAATAAAATAAATTTGTGTCAAATAAAAACCAAAATTAGTAACGAATAAAAAAAAAAAAAATAGAAAAAATCCAAAAAAAATTAAAAATAAAATAAAATAGTGTAATGTTGATATCGTTAGTAATACAGATGGCCGATGGGGTCGAAAAGTTCTGGAGTGGCGACCGCGCACCGGAAGACGTAAAGTTGGAAGGCCTCCCACAAGGTGGACCGATGACCTTGTGAGGGCCGCAGGAGTCCGCTGGATGCGGGAAGCACAGAACTGGTCGAAGTGGCGGAGCTTGGGGGAGGCCTATGTCCAGCAGTGGACGTCCTTCGGCTGAAATGATTATGATGATAATTAAGTACCCAGTGTAAATAGTTGTGTTAAGTATTCTAAAAGTAATGTAAGTAAACAAATAAACCTTTGAATATTACAGTGTGATATTGAATAATTCAACTGCAATAAAAACAAAACAAAATAATGATGCACGATAGACCTTAGTTAATATGTATAAATTAGGAAAGATATCTTTTGAAACAGAGTCAGAACACAAAAACAACTGCGAGACTTCTACAACTACCCTATTGATTGACTATGGCTATATGAATATGTGGTGTAACTGTGAATGATGAGGCCAAGGAATGATGTCTTAAGACAACTTTGCGGTTTAAAAAAAATTGTAGTGAGTGATTTTTTTTTAAAGAGTATGCTGAGATGGTTTGTTCATGCTGAGAGGATGAATGAAAGCTGGCTAAGAAATAATAATTTATAAAATCAAAAACCCGACCGCCTAAAGAGTGAATTTTAATTAAAAAAGATGGAAACAAGAATCTTGTTTTAAAAGGATGACTATTAGACTGAATACTATAAGCAATCTCATGCAGTCGGAGGCATCTTCTTAAATTTAACAATAACTACATTTATTGCCTACAAAAAAAAAAACAAGATCAAAAAACCCGACTGGTTATTGTTAATATAATTATTTTTGACGTTAATGAGACCTATTTATGAAACCCTGTATTTTGATACTCCAAACAAAAGACATTAAGTTTTTTTTTTAAGACAAGGTGCCAAAAACCGGCCATTTTCATATTTTTTTCAATTTTCATATTCCCAGTGTATACTCTCACAATCAAGATGAATGGCACTTCTCAATGATTTGGCACTTCTCAAGCTGAAATCGATCAAGCCGTTTAGGCTACAGAGCGTGCCAAAGAAATACACATACATACATATACTCGAAATACATGACCCTCCTTCTGGCGCAGTCGGGTAAAAAGGTATTTACTAGGCAGATGTGAGTAGGTATAAACTCCGGGATGGAACGCCCTAGGAGGATTTATAGTGACCTTATTGGTGATGGTCTTCAGAAAGGTCAGTTGCGTAGTACTCACAACCGGCACGGGATTATGACCTTTATGAACATAAACGAGGCAAAAGGTGTATGCACGGATCGTAGCAGGTGGCGTTCTGTACTTTCTGCCTACCCCCATGGAAAAATAGCCTGAGTATATGTATATATGTTGAATGACTGTTTCATGCAATCATGACTTTCGAGGCCAGTTTTAACTTAAGGAGTTGTAATGCTAAATCTAATGATTATAATTCTGTAGTCATATTGGTTACGCTTGCGAATAGTATTTTAATCAACATACAAGCTGACACTGACATGCAAATTGCAAAATACTTAAGTAAATTTTAATTTGGCAGGCTACCTTTACGCATCCCCTTCATCATTTCAGCCGGATGACGTCCACTGCTGTCCAGGAGTATATGCCTCCCCCAAAATGCTTGCCATAATCGCTACGCTTGGCAGGCGGGTTAGCGATCGCAGTACGGTGGTAAAATGCATAGAGAACGCTGCTTCCCATTCTATAAGTCCCTTAGTCGCTTCCTACGACACCCATGGGAAGAGATGGGATGGTGCTATTCTTTACGTCCGGCACCACACCATCCCCCTTAATCAGTATCAATCTACTACTGTATTTATTGTCAAACAAAACACCTACACAGTCATTTACTAAATCCCACTTGTATTTTAACCATTAATTATTTTCATGTAATTAACAATACATTATTCGTAATTTATAAAAACCGATAAAATCTTAATACCCAAAATTAATTTCTAGTCAAAACATAAATTGATGCATTGGCTCATAAAATTGTTAATTAACGCGAATTACACGCATACACATAATAAACATGTATTACATTCGTCCATCACGGCTTTTACGACTTTTCAATTGATATTTGTTATGCACATATAAAAATCGTATAAAGTGCTATAATAACAAAATTTAAAAGCAGACGTCATTGTTTTGTGTCGTCAAAAACGTTGTAAATTTTATTAAATTGACCATTAGTTCAGTCTTTGATCGATATTGAACTCTAACTTTCGAGATTCCTGCTGTGTAATGATGCTTGGCTGTTGTCGTGAGGTGCACACGGCTGTAACTTTTGTCACATTAAATAACTATTAAGTAGTTAATGTGTGCTTTTCCTGGTAATAAAATACCCATTGGGGTTAATTTATTGTACGATTTTAAGACGCTATTTCATCCATCTAGATGGAGTAGAATGTAGAATGTATCGATTATGTCAGAAGACGCAGCATTATTGAAATCCAATCTTTATGTTCCAAGCATATGTGGTTAGATGTATCGTCAGCGCTTTCATCGCTGAAGGTAAACAGTTCTAAGTGATATGAACACGATCGAGTAAGTGCAGCATCAGTCTGCATACTAATGGAAGGAAAACTGGGTTTAAAGATTGCATTATGTGGCTAAAATATTGATTGGGTGCTTTGAACGTACGGTTATGTAATCGCTGTAAGTTTAGTTGGTAATGCTAAAGCTGATACCTATCATATTATTGTTCTGGAACCTGTAAATAAGCATTTTTAATTCATCATCTCAGCGTATCCATGGCAAAAAGTTCAAACATCTTTGGACAAAATTCAGTTCCGCAAATTCCGCTAGTAAAAAGCGGTGATAAGATTATCAAATGCACAGGTGACAGGGCATACGGTACAGGATGAATAGTGCGTCATTGTCTGTGGGTTTTTTGCCACACACGTATTTGAGATCTGAGCCGTCCGTGAATTTTGTATCCATCTGTTTCAGTACCTATTAAGCATAACATTTTCTTTAATTTTGCCATCTTTCAACTGTTTTGTAGTTTTGTTATGTGTGTTATATAACTTCACTTTTGTGAAATTATTAACCCACTTGCAATAAACTTTCCCAGACCCCCAAAACTTCCTTAATTGATAACGGCACCAAAATTTGTCGGTTAATTCATTAATATTCATACAAAACCATCCTATGCAAACTCTTCCCGTCCTTTCGCAGGCCAGTGAATATTCGGAACACAATCCATCTAACTTTCTATCATATTAATGTCAAACAAAATTGTAAACAAATATTATCATTCCTGTGTCACAGATATCCCCATTCACAGTTCTGTGATCATATTAGTTGTCCTTTTCTGGACATGTTGTTGATTTACTGTTTCCAGTTAGGAACTTTTCTAATAAATAAACCTTATTCGCTCCGATGTCAAACTCTCTGGTCCACAAGTATCTCTGGCAGTGGACGGTTGGTTTTTGTGTCGGTGCTACATAAATTTGTCCCTTGTTCCGCATACATATACTAGGACCTTTATGAGTAGGGTTACTCCTAGAGGAGAGTAAATTTAACGATTTATCTCTTTTAATCGCGGTTTAATTAAGCTTGTTAGTGAACACAGTGGCCGCGTTTACGACAGTTTTTTTTTAATACTGTTGCTCGTGTATTTTTGTAATAGTCTGTGGGTTACAATTTGGTGATTGGAGAACCAGTTGGAGTTACTGGAATTAATTTTTATTTTCAACTTGTCTACAAAACAAATTTTGCTTTTACGGAATAAAAAAGGTTTCTCTTCTGGCTGTGGATTATTCCTTTGAGCACAACTATCGAAAAATATAGCACAACTATCAAAAGAAGTTTAGTTGCTTATCATTTCTTGAGTAAGTCGTAGCTCTGAAGAGACTTCAGAATTTCATAATACCGGTTCCAATCTAAAATCACATCACAATTCCTCGCACAAACAGCAATATCGCTCTCATATAACAAACATATTTACGTTGTTCAAAATGACTTCCGCAATATTCTGGACAGTTATTCTTTTTTAGATGAAGAGCTAATGTTTGTGTGCCAAGTGCCAACTGTGCCAAGCATAACTCTGGTCCTAGTTGTAGCTCCTAATGCCTACAACACTGTCCGATAATGCATTAAATCGGACATTTTATTACATTAATTTGCAATTTCATTGGTATTGCCAACGTTCTGATAAAGGGACTTAGAAAAATTGGGTTCTACAGCCGAAAATCTGAAAATATTGCTTTAGTTTTGTTGTCTCTGTTGCAATTTAGCCTATGTGTTGGAGGCAGTCCAATTTAATCGCACTTGTGATAAATTATAATGGAAGCTAATGGTCGTTATTTTTCTGAGCGTTGCGGCGAGTCACATAAAATGGCGAATTAATTAAAAAATATTTGACAGGCACAGCTCATGTTGATGCAGTTACTGAAATTAATGACGCATTTAATAGGTAAGTGGGGCAAGCTTTATCGTATGATTTTAATTAAATGACACCCGTACTTTTGTTGATGGAGTACGTTAAACGTGGCTACTTGATCTTCTTATTAATTTGTGAACAATTTATTTATTGATATGTCCACAATTTATTCCCTTAAGTATACTGTTGACATTCCAATATAAGGCCGCCAGTAACAGTAACAATACCCACCAATTTAAACGGTACCTACTTTTAAAAGGTTTTGCCCTAAACAGGCATTAAGAAAGTTGTATCAATTTATTTCTAAACACATACATAACAACTTAAAACGAAGCGACGTGCTTCTAAATCCACTTTCGTATCGCTTGAAGGTGTCGCAAGTTAAGGAATCGTCCAGATATGACGGTTTTGATTTAGTCCCAAGAAAAATATAACTTACAAGAACCTACCCATGAGCAAAAATATTTTCACTGGTCTTCTTAAACATTATTTGTTAACAAAACACAATTTTAATAATAAAAACCGAGATGAACTTAACTGTTGTAAATAATTTAAGGTAAAGTAGGTTAAAGTCCCGTCGAAATAGTGACGACACTTGGAATTAACTGGGATTTTAATCCGATAAATATCACCCGTCAATGCCTACTCAATGATGCATAAATAAGCGGTACGGCGCGCAATTTTTCCCTATCCTAAAGACACGTCCTATACCATTACATCGCCCCCCGGTCTACTCCTTGATATTCAATGGTCCCTGTAGGACCATGAAACATGAAGCTTCAGGGACTAGTGAAAATCTCGAGTTTCATTCGATTAATCAGGTCTGGTCAAACCACGCTGGGGTTGGTGCAATTCATTCATTCATATCTACTATTCAGATTTCACGAATTTTTTACTTACATAAATACGTAGGTTTTTTTATGTATTTCATAAACTCAATAAAACTGTAAAATTTCATAAGGTAAAAGACGTTTTTCTCTTCAGATTAACATTGTTATTTCAGTTCGTCGAAAAATATGTTTTGGGGGAAAATTCGAACACCCTTGAAGGAAAAACCGCACCATACGTTTCCACCCTAACACGGAAAGCCGCGAGCGTTTTCGCAAATCTTGCAAGTCGAAAGTTTGTATCGCAGAGTTTCGTACGACGCTACTTTATTCAGTTAGTTAGGCCCGTGTGTGTTCGTACATGAACAAGTTGCGAGTACTCTCGGAATGGGTGTTCGAGTTGCAAACTGATGGTTAGGTGTTTATAAAACACTGCGCTTTCAAACATTTAATGATAAAGCAGCAATAATTAATTCCGGGAATATGTTGAGAATGTTTTGGTGTTTTGCTCGATCGTTCTACCTACTGCTTTGTGGTTTGAAATAATTTTTATTCTGCCCTTAATTTTGGGGTTGCGTCTTTAGAAAGTTGATAATATTAAACTTAGCAACATAATATTATACAGGGTTGGTTTTTAGAAACCTGCCAAATTGAAGGGTGTGGTACATACCATCAAACTGAACAACTTTCTCTATGGGAACAATATCGTAATCGCGAAAAAAATACTAACTGTCTCATACAAAACTTCAATCCCTATTCGACCAGGACGGCAGATTTTTTTTTGCGATTACATGTTGGTCCCATGGAGAAAATTGTTCAGTCTGATGGTCTGTATCACAGCCTTAAATTTGGCATGTCTTTGAAAACGAACCTTGCACTTCCAGCTCTTCTTGTCTGTTTAAATGTGTTTATAAATAAATATTATGAATATGTTGGTACGTGAATAGATGGTATTTTCAAAACGAAGTAGTCAACTAGTAACTTGCTAATCGAGGCTTATTCATTTGTTTTAATATTGGAAATAAAACATGAAAATAGTGATGAAAAATTATAAAAGCCATCAAACCTAATCAGCCATGCAATGGTTCTTCCCACGCTTAGTAGCGTAGATTAGCACTAGGTACTAAGACAAAATTTAATGGAAATCATAAGTTTGTATCAAGGAAAGTTTAGCTTTGCGCTCAGAAGTTGTGTCTCCACGGCCGCGTTCAACTTATACTATAATTTGCTGACGAGCCACTTGCAAACTCCGCTCACCCCTATTTTAACATCATTCTCCTTTTTAATTTACTCCTAGTTATAAAGGGTCTTCTTTTTTTCTTTTTATTCAAGTAACTTTATATTGCAATTACTTTGTTCTACCAGACATCTTCATTAGGTGTTAAGTTCTTCGGAGCGAAGATGAGCAAGTCATTGGGAAATAATTTTTTACAGGCATTTTGGATAAGAATTCGATTTTATTTTTGAATAGGAAAAAAGTAAACGTGCTACATTTATGTATAACTAGCTTTTGCAAGCGGCTTCGCCCGCGTAGAAGTTAAAATTATCCCACGGGAACGTAATATCAGGAAAAAAGTAGGTATTCTAAGTGTTAATCCAGGTTATAAATTATCTTTGTGCCAAATTTCATCTGTATCTGTTCAGCCGTTGTTGCGTCATTGAGTAACAAAAATCCAAACATATAACCATACAAACTTTCACATTTGAGTAAAATTATGTTTTTAGTAAGATTCTAAATTTCGTAGTGAATAAAGTTACACTGTATGTATTTGCAAATCATAAAGGCAATTTAATTATTTTAATTAGGTAAGTACGTGATTCCAAAAACAAATTATTTTGAGTAAACAGCAAAGGTGCATAAATTATCGATCAATATTTTCGAATAAACAAATCATTTTTAAACTGTTACTAAGTAGTGTTATTGCGTGTCATCATTCGTATTTTTTAAGATTTGCAGTAAGCCTCGCGAGCGTTTGAATCGCACGCACTCAGCCGTAGGCACGATCCTCAAACAGTCAATTGTTTGCAAATTTTATTTGCACTGCACTGATAACGGTATTAAACGGTTTTTATTCGAAATACTATCTGAACCGCAGCATGGTCTGTCCAAACAATAATTCATACCAAATTTTCATAGAACTATTATTTTACCCGGTTTTTTTTTTCAAAAAGTTATCATCGTAAAAACAAAAAAAAAACCTACATTAGCTAATTGTAAAACTTTTCCTATCTGAATACGGGGCTTTTGGCTACTTTGTATGTGTGTATTTAATTTATCTTTGTTTTTGTATTAAGCGTTTCGTTTGTCAGAATAAACAATTCTCCTTTCTTTTATTTAGTCTTTCTTATTAAGAACCCTTGAATAAAATTTGCTAAATCTCGAGATAGTAAGACCACGAACAGCCTTTCATTTTTTATTAATATAGATATTTCCAACATTTACTTCTGAAACAAACAAAAATGTTACTCGTATTAACTCACACTTAAAATTGTTTTTCTCCATCCCTCGCCTATAAAAATAACTTGTCTGGCCTCAAACTTTTGTGTTACATAAAGACATATCAGTCAGCCTTAATAGGTAAACATTTATCTAAACAAAAGTATTATGAGAAATAACAAAACTACGCGGCACTATAATAGCGAGCAAATCGAAGAAAAGTTCCCTAACACAAATAATTGATTCGGTGCCCCGTAGTCAAGGAAGTCTCAGTTCTATTTAAGTTTCCTAAAAGGAAATGAAAGGAAATCAGAACCAGCGCCTTCGTAGCCTTTATCAAAACTTATCGGAATATTTCTTAGGAGAAAATGGTAGTAGAACATTTTATTAAAACGACTTCAAGATAAAAATCTTCAGTTTCATTTTTTGATTTATTTAAAGGTTCTGTTTTCATTTCGCGGAGATCCTTAGTGGGTAAGATTAAATATTAATAGCGGTAAGTAAGTGACCGTGACATTTAGGTTCGAGTTTCAGAACAGTTATATTTACTTTTGAGTTTTTGGTAGCCGTAGCTTCATTCTAGCCGCAGTGTATTATTAAATAGAATTTAGTGTTTATCCAGACCATAACCAAAATAAGCTAATTAGGATGTTTCGTGAACGTAGACTCCCAATTTAGGCGACGTACACACGAACGTAATTAAATCGTGGCGGGACTTTTTGAAATATCGTGACAGTTGAAAATCGAACGAAGTGCATCCCGGTGCGTCAAAAACAAACACTGTTCGATTTTCAAATCTCGGCGCTCGGCGCTAAGCAGTTCTTTTTTTTTAGTGCGCGAAAAAATCTCGCCGCGATTTTATTACGTCCGTGTGACGACGACTTACGGTTTAAATAGACCGATATCACCAATTTTGCTGGTGAAATCTGTACCTACTTAGTTTGTTTTTTAGGTTTGCTATCTGTTGTAGTTTGTTGTTATAATTATTATGAGAACACCACTGACCATCTAGTCCTTAGAAGCCTGACAACGAAAAATGGTGCCCCATCTTTTCCTAAAAATCAATCGACCTGAAACATAAAGAAATCAAAGTTATTCATCGATATTGTTAAAATATTATGTTTCATTTTTAAATAGACACACTATATTTGTCCAGATTTTTTCAGAAATAAATTAATTGATAGCACACGAAAATAAAATAACCGCTCTACTGCTCGCCCGCTCAAACCAAAACAAAAGTGGTTTTGTTTTTACAAAACTTTCGTTTCACTAAAATACACACAGATATTACCAATTTCGGTTGAGTGAGGGTGTGAGCTATTATCCTGTCATACACACGCACGGTGTCTTGCACAGTAGTGCTAATGTGAAGTGTGTAGGGTAGAACGTACAACGGGTTTTGGGTACAATTGCAATGTCACAATGAGCTTATCAACGATTAGGGGAAATCATTCCATTGTCAAAATCGTGACGTGGCGAAATTGGAGTCTTTTGTTTTGTAATACGATAATATTTGCAGTTATGGCTAGTTTTGGAGAGGGTGAGGTATTTTTGTGGGACATCTGCTAGTTATCACGTCATCGCTTTGACGTAATTCCAATAAGCCATTGGTCAAGCGACTACCATTGCATACAACAAAATACTAATAACTGTGTAAATGTTAACTATACCTCATTTATTATAGCTTTAGAAAAAAGAGGCTCGTAGAAGCAGGAGTGCAAAACATTTTATTTCAAAGTTAAGTTCTAACTTTTTTAGGTAGATTTAAGACAGTACTAAAATACTGAGATAAACGAAGTAAAAGTAATTTTTATTTTAAATAACGTTCTATTTATAATAACATCTTCATCACACATTACAAACCTACAACAAAACGAATGAATGACACAAACAATCACATGATGATTTAAATCTAATGAAGATTATAAGGAAATAAAATATATATTTTTTACAATACTTTATTTTAAATAACAACTTACGACCCACAATACGTTGGTAAAACTTCGTCGTCATCAGCTAATTTAGTTACTCGATGTTGTTCACTCCTGCTTCTTTTAGGTTTTTAGCATTGACACTTTAATTTTTTTGGCATAAATCGTAACTGCAACACCTTTAATATAATTTTGTTACGAAGTGTACATTAAAAAGAACCTTTTTTAACTTCTGTCAAATGCTATTGTAAATGGAGTATAACTGCTCCCTAAACACGATATTTATTTTATTATTGACATACCTACTTCTTTTATGTAACATTTTAATTTTAAAATTGGTGTACTTTCGATGCATATAATTATGTATGTACGAAAACAGTATACTGTTTTACCACAAATCTCTTTTTTCCTTAGCTTATGTTTACGTCACGTGTGCAAACATCTTTCGTTTTATGTTCTGTAGTGAAAACAACCGTACCAATTATTGATAATACTGAGTTTTTTTTTGTTTCAGCTCCCCGTCTTACCAAAATCAACCTGAATTAAAATAAACACTTACTAGCGAGCCGCCCCTTCTTCGCATGGGTTTTTACGTGGTAACAAAACATTCAGATTTCTTTTTTACATAAAAGTTTAATGTAATGTATTTTATACATAAACCTGCCGAAATTAATTCTCCAAAAGATGGTGAAAACAGTATCAGAATCTGTTGCGTAGTTTAGAAGAAGATCGCGGTCACGAAACAAACACGAAAAGTGACTTTAATTTATAATAAGTGTATAGAAAGATATACAGTACCTTAATTTACCCAATCTACCGACCCTTAAAACTAGAATATTTCCCGTAAACGACAACATAAAGGGCAACAGAAGACATAATTGCAGTAAGCCCCTAATTAATTAATCATCATTGTCTGAGGCGACTGTCGGTGACGACATAATTGATATTTGAAAGGACCTTCTGGGCAGTTCCTCGGCAACATTAGTAGAGTATCCACCATATTGGTTCCGGCTTTGACTGTTACCGAATGTATTTTCGGCCTTTAGGACTTTGACTGACATCCCTTTTTTTCACATTTTGAAATAGTTTTAAGCCTTAATGAAATAATAATGTCACCCGTGGCAGAGGCAGAATATGCGCCCTCACGGCCCTAGTCGCCGCAGGAGACGCCCTGGGCGTCGGGAATCTCAGGCTGATTCCCGGCCACGCGAGGCGCAAGCTTGCAGATGGCGAGTAATGGATAGCTCGCTGTCCGGTAAGGACCAAGCCTGGGTCTACGGCGCGTTGTGTTCCACGCGCGCCTCAAAGAGATATCAGCATCAACTGGTGGGGTCCGCAAAGGCCGATGCCTGCCAGGGGTGTGGGTTGTTCGAAATAGGTACCGTGGCTCCTGGCACACAGGCAACTGAAGAAACACGGGTGGGTTTTAGTCAGTAAAAGTCAGACACGCCCTCCCGCTCCACGCAGAGCGGGAGAAGTTAATTGATGATTTCATGTAAACAATTTGACCGTGACGCCTTTATTTCGTAGCAGCAAGGATTGTATTCGTAGTGTAAATAACTAAGCCCACGCTCGCTCGGATTTTATAGTTAAGAATCAAAGAAAGCCGTCGACATAACACAGTGTTTGATTTGCAACGCTAAGCAGTGCGTTAAACACTCAGTGCCCGAAAAAATCCTGCCGCGATATTTTTACGTCCGTGCTTAAGTGGATTAACAGCCTATTTAAGTATTTTGTTATAATTTAGTACTTAACTGTAGGTAAGAATACAAAGTCCATGCAAATTATTGAAACTTTTCTCACAAAAATCTCGAGTAAAATAATTCGGCCTTCGGCCTATAAATCGATTTTGGTCGCTCTCTAGACGATAATTTGAGTGATGCCATCCACCCGCAAGGTTCTCAAAAAAATGTATTAAGAGGTGACCTGACACTCCGTTTTCCTTTTATATTTAGGGGGAGATTTAATTTTTATAGATCTATATAATTATAATGTATTTAGGAAATATGTTTATCGGAATATATCACCGTTTCTTTGAAAGTTACATAGTATATTGTAAAAAACTTCTTTCATTGCTGTTTTCGCTATAATGTGCTTACGATTTTTATTTTGTAAACGTCATCAGACAATTTATTTTGTTCTTAACAATTAAAAGAAAAACCCTAATTGTAGAACTAAGAACATGCAATTTTCCATTCTCCTGTATGTATTACTATTTTAAACGATCCAGGTTCAACAATTTCACTACACCTAACATATTAATAATTGAATTAAAAGTCTAATAATTAATTAATAACAATCAAATAGCCCACAGTTCAAAAAATACAGTACACTAGTCTGACAATTACAGATAATGGGTTTCCCAGTCCGAAACTCAAACATCCATTTCGGCTGATTCTACCCTGTTTGCCCAGACAAGTCTTGATTTATTAATTAGTACCATCGGCAATTTCACCCTTTGTCTACGCTTTTGATGGTCGGCTAGCTATGGGGAGGCCAAATTGATTTTAATTGATGGTTTTATTACTCTATTATTGGATAAGCATTGATGGTTTGTTTTTAAAGGCAAATTGTTTTATGGTACTTATTTATTGAATAATCATAATTTAAGGAAGAAGTTTGATAAATCAATTCAAAGAATTTATGAAGTAGGTACAAGCTTTCGCCAGCGGCTTCGCCCGCGTCGTAGTCGGAAAATTATCCCGCTATATGCTAATCCAGGTTATAAACTATCTGTGTGCCAAAATTCATTAAAATCCGTTAAGCTGTTTTCGAGTGATTGAATAACAAACATTCAAACATCTTACTATTCAAACTTTCACACTTTTAATATTAACAGGATAATTAATAATGGTCCCGATGAGAGGATGAATTAAGGCTGGCTAACAAAAGGTATGTACAAAGCAGATGTGTGTGAAAACACCGAGAGAGGATGCCCTAGGAGGATATAGTGAACTTGTTAGTGATGTTCCTCAGAAAGGTCAGGTCAGGTGCGTAGTACTCGCAGCCGGCATACGTGTATGACTGGAAGGCCAATTCTCGTAATATAAAACGTTCAAAATCTAGTCGTAGTCTCATCTCGGCGACAATCAAATGTCAAAAACTTGTCAAAAATGTATGGAGATTTGAGGTGTTTTTGACAGATTGGACACAGATCAGACTGTGAACGTTCTGAAATTGTGTCGGAACATAAACGAGGCAAAAGGAGTATATAAGGATCGTAGCTGGTGGCGTTCTGAGTATATTATGTTTATGTAATAAATAATAATACTACCAGCCTATTACTGTCCCACCTCAGAGCAAAGGCCTCTTTTTAAATTGAGAAGGGACGAGCTTCGGTCACCACGCTTGATCAAGACTGGTTGGGGATTTCAGACGTATAGTAACTACAAGTTCAGGTTTCTGCCCGACGATTTTCCTTTACCGATGTCAGTAATGTCCAAAATAAACGAAGAAAGTACATAAGAATTGAAAAAGTTACATTAGTACTTGCCTGGATTGGCACCCACATCACACTTAGTGTATGAGAGACGATCAGGCCCAAAATAGGCGCTGAGCCATCCTGGCGTTTATCTTTAAAACCTTTCATAATTGTATTTGAATTAGGAAAAAAAAAGAAATAGAAAGGGTTTAAAATTTTATATTTCGAATATATCCTATCAACTTAACAGCCAGTACATTTTGATGTTAAATGAAGGACTCTTCGTGTTTATAGTCTAAGCAAAGTTTATTTGCGTAGTCAGAAGCTTAAATCGACCAAAACTTTTACGTTGTAGTGTCAGACAGTCATAAAAACTTTTATTTTATGTCTAGTCGAAAATGTCAGGGCCTTTCACATACATACACGATTTTTAGTGTTACATTGTATCTTGAATATTCGCCAAAACCCCGTTTTTAGTTTCTTTTTCGACACAAAATATACTTACCGTGGCTATTTTTCGTTCAAAATAAAGTAAAATAAACAGGGTGGCAGGGACATTGACGCAAACGACAAAACTGAAACCTCAAAAGACAGCACATGATTCTAGACTGCCTAGAGTAGAATTATTTCGTTGGTTATAAAAAAAAAATCTGGTGTTTAATAGAAATGGGCAATACCTACTCGGTCAATATACTCGGATATGCAACAGTATTTTTTTTTTTTATAACCCGCCAAAAGTCCTTGGTAACAGGTTGCAGATCGATAACCTTGGCACCCTGTATATTCCTACTCACAACAGCGACCATTGATTTGGCTATACAATCTGTGCAACTCATCTTCTTTGCTACCTCATAAAATACTCCTGGGTGTACTCTGCCGGTCTGTTTGGAAATGTACGTTCACGCACACGCTTGCATTGTGTGTAGATAATAATATTCGTAGTACCTATCTACAATAGATAAAAGCTTCTAGCCTGTCGGCAAACAATCTCCCCTCGCCTCGGTTCTCGATAATTGAGTCCACGAACCATGGATTAAAGTGAGATGAACATTTGAGCAGCTGATATAGTTTGGGTGCCAGCGCCTACGACGTATTTGGTGCGGCATTTATTTTTCAGCAGAAGTTTTCCAGAACTCTGTCTATTTGATATTTTCAGTGTCAGGTAAAATTATATTTATAAATTTATATTGACTTTCATCTTGTGAGGGAACATCAACGCGTGGGCGTGGGAAACATTTCAAAGAATTTTTTGTTCAGTAATAATTTTCCTTACATTTCAATTTTTGTCAAACTTTGCAGAACTTTTTAAGCCCTTGTACCCAAACGATGCCAACGGGACTCTATTTCTAAGGGCTTCGCTGTCTGTGTTGCGTCCATTTGCCTCAGTAATGTATCTTTTTAACCTAAATAGGAAAGGCCGGGTCGACGGTGCGTTGTGTTCCACGCGCGCCTCAAAGAGATGTCAGCATCAACTGGTGGGTACCGCAAGGTCTGATGCCTGCCAGGGGTGCGGGTTGTTCGAAAGAGATACCGTGGCCCCTGGCACACAGCAACTGAGGGAACACGGGTGGGTTTTAGTCAGTAAAAGTCTGACTCGCCCTCCTGCTCCACCCAGACCGGGAGAAGTTATTTGATGATTACCAACTCTCAAAAAAAAAACCTAAATAGGAAGATACTTGACATTTTCCCAGAGGGTGTACTACTATAGTTTCTGTAATAAAAAATGATAGAAATAAAACGAAATAAGGATCTCCAAAAAAGACAGGTTTTTTTTTCGAAAACGGAAACGGTTTTTTTATGTGTGCGAGTTCAACTCGGATGCGGCTGCTCCAAACCTTTTCTCAACTGTGTTCGGATCGACTTCCAGCCTAGCCAGATACAGCTGAATTCCAGTATTTTTTAATGAAGCGACTATCTGATGTCCACAACCCAGTTAGGTACTGAGTCACACGATAAACCCTGGAAAGACTCCTTGTTAGACTTTCGGGCTTCTAATGACCCGTAACAACTATCAAATACCACGTATGATAGCCGAGACCTACGGCTTACGTGCTTTCTTAGGCACGGATCGGAGGGGTCTTAGTATGTAAAGCTGGTCACCCAACCACGGACCAATTGCGGCAAGCGTAGCTTAACCTGATCAATAGACCCGTGCAGCTGTAACTTTAATACAATGACAGCTTCTTGACAATGACAGCTAAATAATTATTTAAAGTAAACTTTCTACTACAAACCTCGATCACAATAGTATGGCACATTTATATCACAAGGGTATTTCCATCACATTTCACAAACTCACATTCCCGACGCATCCATTTACAATCTATTCTTGTACTCATCACATCATTGGTGGCTTTAGTGGACTGTATACGTAATGGATTAGCCATTTGTCTGATTAGCAACATCAATAAATAACAAACCAATATACAGGAGGGTCAAACCAAATCATTGATTCATTAAACTTTAGGGGTAGACTACAAATAGTATGCCGTTTGTACTGCAGACTCTGGGTACACTAATTAACCTAGGTAAATATTTGAAAGCGCAATTGTCGTGTTGTACAAATGTTGGTGAAGTTATAAGCTAACATTGTTTTAGCGGGGATAATGTGCATTGATTAACAGTACATAATATAGTATCGAATAATTTTTTATCTGTTTGTCTTTATGTATGTTCCGGATTGGCGCAAAAGTGGCTGAATGTTTTTTTTTTTTTATTACTAAATGGGCTTGCTCGTGACCTCGATCCCTCCTGATGGAAAGCGATTGATGAGGTCTATGATGGATTGAGCGTGCCCAGAAAATGCCTGTTCACTCTTGTTCTAGGCACTGGTACTCCCACGCATCGACGAAACACAGCAAGCTGCTCGACGCCGGACTCCGGTGGGAGGGTGGTCGCGAACCAGGTGGGCGTTAGCCCTACCACCGCAAGGGAAGAATTGGCCATTCATCAAAGTATTGGGTGTGACTGTCCAGGATGCGCCAAGCGCTCGGTTCATTCGAGTTACTGGTGGAACAAATTGCGCTACGCGAGGAGGCTTCTTCATGCATTTGGATGAAATTTGGCACTCAGATAGTTTATAACCTGGATTAACATATAGAGGGCTTTTAATCTCGATAGTAGGTACGATCCGGCGGGATATTATCCTCGTCCACGCGGGCGCACTGCAGGCAAGACCTAGTCTGTAATAATAATTTAGTGGTAGGTACGTTTGGTCAAGTTTTTTTTATAACTGTTATGTAAACAATTAATATCATCACCACATTTAACAATACACATCACAGATTTAAAAAAAGAATCTTTTATTGCCTTTTGTTGTACAAAAACACTTATATAAACAGTAACAACTAAGGGAAATAGTGTTTTCGATTAACCCTGGCACCCAATGTAAGATTTAACTTGTGTTTAGGTTGCCGGTGTAGATTGTGCGATGAATGTACCTATAAGTGCTAGGCTACATAAAGCTGCCCATCCTCTAATCATAATCCCACTGTCGCGTTTCAACAACTTGAAGAGAAAGCTAGCTTAGGTGTTAGGTAGTCGAGTATTTACTTACTTATCTCTGACGCAAATTATTCCTTAGCTTTAAAAAATAAGAAGCCAGAATTACAATTTAGGATTTACCTAATCCTATGGCACGACTTGAGCGCGTCTTTATTTAAATTCTTTATGACAGTGCTAATGTACAGGCACTTAAGTATTTATATAGTCCTTCAGACAGACACGGAATGAGTAATTAAGTTTCACGTGTTTAAGGATAAGGCTGCAACACTTCTCAATCTTCAAGGTCATGGAAAATTACATGAAAATGTAACTAAATAAAAATGCTTGAAGTCTCAAGAGGCTTTCGAAGTTGCGCGGGTAGACCTCGAGTGTAACCCAAAAACGTTTCAACTTAATCAAAATTTCAAGCCCTCTTTGTAAGTTGCCGGCACTTAATTAGGCCAACAAGAAAACGTTCTAAAGACAAAATTAAAGTTCAAAGGAGAGGCATGTGTTCTTGTTGAGCAACAAATGTGAACTGACAAAATGTTAACTCGGCATGAATTATGAGCTCCACTTCCAACTACCCTAGGGAAATTAAAGTGTCTTGCTGCAACTTTAAGACGAACAGGTACAGAAAGCGCTTCCATAGATACTAGAATAATAAATTTAATTCCTTCCCTTTTAGAGATTGGCTCGCAGTCATTGTTTCTTTCGATATTCGCTTTTCCGATATTGAAACTTGAGATCGAAGGTTGTGATGGTAATAATAACAGCTTTTTTAATCTACTCCTGGCTGATAAAGTTTTATGCTTCGGGCAGATTGTTGTCTTAACTTGCTTTAATATTGAGAAATATCTCATTGTTTTGCTTGCCAATAACGGCAGAGAACAAGAGTTAAGTAATTACTGTTACTTGATTCTGAGATAAGTTCAAAGCCAATTTACGTATCGAGTGATTATAATCATAATAAAAAGTAAGTTTTTATTTTGATTTCATAATAAAATCACAAATCCCACGAATTCTAGAGCAAGACGCGGAGAAACTACAATAAATACTGGCTTAAAACTTACTTATCTTGTAAGCAGAAAACACACAAACAAGTTCAACTTTAGGAAATGGTAACTTTCAGTGATTAAACAAGAAGTCAAGAAACTAAATTGTGCACAACCCAGCTTCAAGAAAGGCTAACAAACAGCAATGACAAACACAGAAAGACATTATTAAATGCTAATACAAAATGCACTCTCTTTAGGAACAGTTGAAATAATTGAAGCGGTTCTTTTCTTGTTTATTTTTAAAGCGGGCCCGCCGATGGGTGCAAGGAGATGCACCAGCATTGTTCTGGAAAATAACCTCGTCTTGAAAAGCAACGACCATAAAAATTCAGAGCGGAGACTCGAAATCGGGTCAAATGTAGACCAAGAGTAAATTTAGTAAAATAAATGGTAAGAAATAAAAAGAATTAAATACCTAGTTGGAGGATGTCCAAAGTGATTCAGATAAGGTGTGTTGAAGTTTGACCACTGAAGGAAAACAAACGAAAATAGAGCAGAGAGAAGCGTTTATTTACTTGCGAGATTCTTATCGTGGTGATATATTTTTGACGGAGATTTGGTATCTGGAAAATACTAGCAAATAACTTTGGCTTCGCATGGAATTTATTGAATAATCCGAAAACCATTACATCCATTAAATGGTAGAAATCGGAATGGAATCAGTCCAGTTTTCTGTATTTTACTGTCAGGCCAACACGACAGGGATTCGTTTAAGTTATGTATAGATATATACATATTATTCCGGGGTCATCGTTGATTATTTTGTTGGCACTCGACATCATGCCAGCTCTCATTATGCCACCCGAGTGGATTCACTCCGGGTATCGTTAGCCCGAGGAATACGTTTTCGACGTGCTCGCTAAACCGAACTATCTCAGGCAACTCCTGCAGCTATTGCAATGTCACGTACCCAAAGCTGTCACAATTGTACTGGTCTCATCTAAATAGGTCACGCTGTATATTTACTTTCATACGTAGGTATTTATATTGAGAAGGGGCCAAGTAACATTAGGTTAAGCTACGCTTGCCAAGGTTGGTCCGTGGATGGGTGACCATCTTTACATACCAATACCCCTCCGTGCCTCGGAAAGCACATTAAGCCGTTGGTCCCGGCTGTCATTTGTGAATCTTTGACATTCATTACGGGTCGTCAGAAGCCTGAAAGTCTGAAACCATTCTTACCAAGGGGCCATTATTACCCAGTAACTGGGTTGTAGAGGTCAGATGGGCAGTCGCTCCATGTAAAATACTGGCATCTAGTTAGACCGGAAGCCGACCCCAAGGCTAGGCAGATGATGATACTTATTTATATTATCAATTTATAAAAAAGAGTTTGAAAGATGACCGAAACAAACCCCAACATTTTGTTTTGGCTGCTCTGTCTGTATTTGACGTAACGATAAATTAATTTTTGAAACAAAAAATATCAAGTCAATCAAGCAAAGAAAACGTTTAAAAATCTTTTCTAAAATTAGACTCAAGGAACGTAAACAGTATTTCTGTAATAAGCACCCTTCTTGTTATTCCGAAGATTTTGCTTTGCAAATACGCTTGTATTCCGAAAATAGTTTTGCTAAAAGGTACTAGGAACACAGAACACAGCCTGCATATGTGTTTACTCGGCTACCTCATGGATTAGTCCAGGGGCTCATCAGCCGAACAAATAGGGCGTGTCTAGATCCGGAGTCAGCACATATGTACCGGCACTCCAGGGAAATAAATTGTTCGCGCCCCGCCTGATTGCAGCCTTACAAGATTTTTTCGAGAACTCTATTCAAACATTGGTTGTGAAAAAACTAGCTAGTAACAGTTTAAGTAAATATTTTTGGACTCCATTATTTTTTAACTTCAATTACGAGATATTAAAAACTCTCTGTTTGATTGTTGTAATATTGGAGATTAGTGAATTTAGTGAATAATGTTTCAACACTAAAGGTTTTTGACGACTACAACAATTATCTGCACAGTAAATACCTTTAGCGATAAAAACGTTCCGTGTATTTTTCAAATAATTCGACATAGAAATAAATGTTAGAGGAAAATGGTGTGAAAAGTTTCAGTAGTCAAAAAGGCAACTTGTAACAGAATCTATTTCCGAATATCACAAAAAACACACTGACCCAAATGCCCATGTTCCTTATCTCATTATAGTGTCTGATGCAGAAATGGAGTGAGTCAGTCGGTTGTGCAAGAAATAACTTCCTATTATACGTGTCCAACTGTCCGGCACACGGCAAAGCGTTTAAGTTGTAAGCGATCAGCGTTTTGAAATAAGCTTTGTTATTATTTTTCTTCGTCTAATGTCGAAGACTGATATTTTGTTCGACCAGCATAACACAGCTATTCACAACCATTCTACAGGCTCCCAAGTCAAAAATGTAACATTTTACGACCACTATTCTTCCGACGGATATTTACTGCGGAGCAAATATCTATCGGAAAAATAGTGGTCTATCTAGTTGAAATAATTGCCAACATTTTTAGTTTTCGGATTTGTGAACAACGTTTAGAGAACTGCTTCGATAACATTGATTGATGTTTGATTCAGCTCGGAAGCGTATATAATGGTTGTGTATAGCTTTGAATTAGTATGTATGGAGAAAACTGTCGTTTGTGGACCATCCAGGACATAACTGAGGCAAACGATAGAATTCTTGAAAATAATAAAGCTCACCTAGTTAGATAGAGATACCCACTGTGTATGCGGAGTTTAGCTAGCCAATTTAATATTAAAACGATGCCCGCTTACTAATAAATACGCAATAAAGTTATTCCATGTTTTAAACCTGCGAAAGTGTATGGCTGTTATTCCTGGTTTAACTTTATTCCGTATTTATTAGTATATATAGGTTTAATATGCAATTCAGAATTATTATTCTTCATTCGGTTGTGTGAAATGGCTATATAACACGGCACCCACTGTATCAATCTGATAATATAATTGGTTGATGGACACTGAACGAGACACATTAGGAGTTTTACGTTTATGGGCGTTTATTGTAAATTCCTTGACTGGGTGTCTAAAAACCTCTCATCTACATCTATCTTAATTAGTTGTTCCAAACCCTGTCCACAAAGGAATAATTAGTTTCTCTGTCGGACAAACAAAGCTTAAGTTTTAAATAGGAACTTTTTTGTATCAATAATTTGATAATGCTTTAATAGTTTAAGGCTTAAATCGCTTGTCCACTATGACTTGCCCTATAAGTTAAACGTCCAGTGATCGGAACTGTAATCTGTGTACACGTCGATTTTCATTACGAACATCCCGCTTTCTGTGGGACCAAAGCGTTCTGCAAGCTCAATTTGTATTTTTAATGTCTAATTCTATCTATAAAAAGTTTGCAATCGAAAACGAATGCTACGAAAAAAACATGAGTGTTTCCATCCGTAAAATGGCTCTATAAAATTACCATTTTCATAAATGAAAATTACCATTATTCATACAAACTGTTGCTTGAGAACTATTTTCGCGAAAATGTTTGAAATGCAGTTGCATCTGGCATAAAATTTTAATCTACTCAAAGTGCCGAGCGCCGCGCACGGATCCAATATTCAAATTAAAGAAACACAACTACAGACAACTCGTCGGCAACATTAATATGATTTAGTTTCATTTTTGCCGAATAGTCCTCGCAAAGTTCCGCCACGGCCTCTCCCAGGCGGGCCTAAAAACTCCGTTGAAAGTTATTACTCAGGTAAATACAGTTAGGGAAAAATTGCGAGGCCGCCCGACTTTTTCCTACCGCACCTTTTGTATAAGTTCCAAACTCGGCCGCTTATCAATTTCCGTAAATGAAAGGATTTCTGTGTTCGTGTCCAAAGAAACGTACCAGTAATGAAGTTAATACATTTATCAGATTTCAAAGTTACTGCGGACCAATATTTCGTTGTGCTAACGTGAGAACAGCAATATAATAATGTTAAAATAATGTCATTATTGACATGCTAAGCCGCAAGGTTGCGTGTTCCACGAAAAATAATATGAACAAAAACCAGTAAATTAATGGTTCCATGGAAATTTTAATGTAAACGTATGTGTTTAGTCACGTAACGAAACGAATTCCAACAAGCTTAGAACATTACATTTCACAATTAAAGCACGGAAAGCGGTACATTCGATTCGGCATTACTGTAAGCTTTTAAAACCTACCGAGGAAATGTTTATAAAGCATTCAAGGAAACCTAGCATCTTTACGCTGCACTTGCACTCAAGCCGTCTGGAAAACGAATTCTATAAATAATTTCACATATGTATTAAGATTCTTCACTTCAATGTACAGGTTGGTTGAATAATGCAAGCTTGGGCCGTAAAACGTACTGAGCCGCGTAGTACGACGGGAGTCCGCTAAATGGCCCACGGTAGAATTTAGTGCTCAAACGTGCTTCAATATGGCAACGATGTGATAAAAAGGCACCGCAGTATTGCCATGTATAAAATCGCACTGACGCTTTCAGGAATCTAGTAGCGATTATATAGCGTGAAATCGTTATTGATGATGAAAAAAAAGCTCACTGATGAAACGAGTTGAAACGGAGAGCTTTTTTATATGAAAAGGATTTAGAATTTATTTTATGTCTCATTGCGTGTGTTATTTAGTAGGTTTATCGTGTTCATGTTGTTGATATGGTGACTAAAGTTAATGTACAATCTTTTTTTTATTTTTTTAAATAAAATGAAATTGTTTATTCAGTGAATCGGAATCACTTTTACACGTCATGGTTTAGAGAAGTAAGCTAGAGAAGAAATAGCAAAACAAACTCAAGGTTCAAAATCTGTTTTAAAGCCCAGCATCCTAATTGCCTAACTCACGATTAATCATAATCTGGCTCGTTTTGAAACAGATGGCTAAGCCATTGCTTCATATGTTCGAAAAATGGGTCTGCCCAGCAACGTAAATAACGCAATGAATATTGTTGAACTGTCAAAATGAAACCGATTATGATTAATCGCGTGTTACGCAATTAGAACCTTACAGGTTTGATTGGACCAATCAGAGTCAGTGCAAGAATTTGTCAGTAATCGTGTAGATCAGCTCAGAACTTGAGGATAAGTCATAAGTAATAAGTAATTTATTTCATAACAATATAGGTACATTGTGTGGAAAATTTAAAAAAATACATAATACAATTTCAACTAAAATAAAATTCATTAAATACATTTAGAAAAGTTTAAAAAAATAATAACGGTCAATTAAGAATTCAAGTACAGCAACACGGAAGAAAAAAAACAGGTGGAACTGCAATGCAACAAAATTACTATAGGAACCGTTGTCGCCAAACTCACACACATAAACCGATAATCATATAATGCACTACAAATAAACAATTCGTTTGATTTGTCGTTTTAGTTTTAGTCAAAACTAACATAAGCCACAGATCCTTCATCTGGAAATAAACCTTCAGGCTCTATAGATAGGATTTATTTTGCTTTAGCTCAGAAAGTATTTACAACGTTTTGTAATCTAAAGTCAAACTAGATTCGATTGCCGAGTAAATTCCGCTACTCGACCATAGATGGCAGTATTTTCAGTGGTCCCAATTTTAAACTTAAATGTGATAAATATAAGGTCGACATTTGCGTCATAGGTCGATATCTATTGCTACTCGATTAGGGCCGCACCAGTGCAGATGCATTGCATTTTTAATTAGGTTATCGATATCGATAGATACTTTTTTCAAATTAAACTAAAAATTGGGTGTCTTGTTGAGAGTTCAGTAATAAAACTGTAGGAAGAATAACGTAGTGTTATTTGAAAATAAAATAAATAACTGAAATAAAAATAATACTATTGAAAACAATACCAATAAAACAATGAACAGGAGAAAAAAATATTACTGTGTTTAATTTAATTTCAATTCAATCCATATTTTTAAGTGATAATAATAAAACATGATAACTGACTTGATTAAAAAACTTAATGATTTTCGAAAACGGTGAACTGTTCAGTGGCACTGGAGTGGCGTTGAAATATTTGTTGTACTGTCATTGAGGCGGTTTGATGACTGAATGATCTTACACACCGAAATGACCGATTAGTCAATGCAATGCAACGTCTCAGGCATCATTAAAATTATAATAATTACGTTATTAGGTAAAAGTTTGATTACATTTTTGCTATAAAGCATCTATGCAACATAATACACTTCTTAAAATAAATTTCGTGTATGAATGTTAAGCGACCTATAGTGGTATTGTAATGTTATTTTGCAATAAATATTAAATGACTAATTTTCTTTTATCGATATCCATCGATAAAACCAACATCCGACCCGACTGCATCACTAATTGAGTAGCGAAGTACTTTCCAGAATGAAATAGAGAATACAATCAATCTAAAATAAACTTTATTTTAATCATGTAAGGTTGATTTTAACCAGACGTTATATTAAATTATTAGTAAATTGAAAATAACTAAGATTTTATTAGAAAACAAATAAAACCGTACATATCGATGGTACGAAACACCTCAATTTTTAAGATTTATTCTCCTACTATCATTTTTGCACTCCAAAATGGAACAATACGGCATAGCTACGGAAAATTAAATTTGTCGTGAGACTAGTGACTCGACGCGATGTCAGAACACGACTGGGACCAACTACGCGTAACAGCGCTTATTTGTGGCACGCGTGCCACGCCTACTTTGCAGTTCCATGTTTTTTCTCTTCCGTGTACAGCAATCATAAAAAATAAATGTCAAAGTAATAAAATCAATCATAAGTTACAATGTCATATGTCATCTAGGAATTCATTGATACTTTCCCCAATAAATAGGCCCACAATTAGTTTTTAAATAAGTTAAGGCCCATAGTATCCTCATCTCCCGTCTGTATACTAAAGCACGACTGCCGCCCGCGCCCGCGCTGGGCACCTCTGAGCCTTTATCTCAAAATGGGGATTCCTTGGCAAATGTTGATTAATTTACAATTGTGCTCTAGCGATTCTGTGGTACCTCTAACTATCTATTTTTCAGAGTATTTTTTTTTCCAAATAACGAAGCCGTTTAGTAAGAGTATGGAATAGAAGCCAAAATATTGCGTGTTGGAAAATATTTTTTTACAGCAAAAGTATTAACTATACAAAAAAAGTACCCACGGCAAAATTATCTTTATGAATCTATAGCAAATTCATATATTTTTCAAATCTTCACGACAAGCCGTTAATGAGCAGTACGGTTCATAAAGTGACCGTGTTACGCTACCAAACGGGACGTAGGCCCTTAACACTGTATATGCTCACTGGATGTGAGGAGCTCAATGACTCGATGAACAATACCAAAGAAAGGACATCTGGGTGGGCCGCATAAAGCACTGAAACTGCCAGACAAAGATTAAAACTGACAGACAAAAACCGGACAAGTGCGAGTCGGACTCGCCCATCGAGGGTTCCGTACAAATTTGTAGGTACATATTATCATAAAAAATGTAGATCGCCGTTCCTTGCATAAAGACCTTGTTTTTTTATAGAAAGAAAAAACGTTCATTTGTGGTAAACATGACGCAAAAAGAAAAGGAACACAAAAAAAGAAGGTTGAGGGAAACATGCGTCACATCCACGCAAAACGGCTACAAATGTATAGTTTTCAGATTTTTCTCTATACTTGTAGTAGGTATAAGACGGTATTACTTGCGAAATTTCATAGTTCTAGGTCAACGGAAAATACCTTATACATTTTGATTCCCTTGAGAGTGTCCAGACAAACGTTTTTTGCGGCATAAACGGCCGTATCTTTTTTTACGTTAACTTAGAAGTTTGATTTTTTCACAACTTCAAGAGACTGTAGACCGGAGTATATCGTTTTAATTTCAACTTTATACCTTCACGCGTTCCTGAGGTAAAGGGTCTTGACAGACGGATGGACGGACGGACGGACAACAAAGTGATCCTAAAAGGGTTCCGTTTTTACGGAACCCTAAAACAAGACCCGCATAATCCTCATATTCACAATAATTAAACTAAAATAATACTTACAAAGTAAATATTCATGTCATTTTGTATATAATTTTAATCAATGTCAATGTGTACATGTTTTACTATATAACTTTGGGCCTCAAAATGTCCTTCCATTACCCATTTATCGTTGCTGCAACTAAGATATCTGTAACATACATTCGAAAACGTATGCACATCACCTCTGAACTTAAAACTATATCCGTGATGTATTCCCCAAACAATACGCTAGCCTGAAATTGCATATAACACATACGTAGGGACTTGATTCTCTGAAGTTGATCGATGAACTTCTACTCCCGCGAGGCTAAGTTCAAGTAATACGAACACATTACAAAATAGTACCTATGTATATATTCAAATTTTGATCAATATTTCGAGATCGCTTGGAGAATATATCAATGAAACGAAAACTATTAAGTATGCTTTTATATCTGAGTGTGTAATTTCCCGTGAGACATTAATACTATAGTCTCTTTGAAACACAAGTGTTTTACGTTGATAAGTAGCCGAATTGTTTTGCAGTACTATGTTATGATTACCCAGAGGAAAACTTTTGATAGACACAATAGATGAATAAAAAAATCATTCTTTATTTACCGATCTACAAATTTATGCAGTTATGTAGGTACAATAAGGATATGTTGCGCCGACTCCAAATTAATTGGGATAATGACAGGAGAATGGAAAGTTTAAAACTCACATCAAACGTGTCCTTATCAAAAAAGCATATTATAAGACTACGTTGAAGACAGGGAAGTTTGGCATTAATTCCTTCTGCACATGTGGCTTCCCTGGTACCTCATTAACAGCAAAACTATGTGGAAGTCTATTAACTGCTCCCAAATTACAATGTTAACTTTTATTCTTTTTATTTCTTACAATGTCTGACATATTCTCGTCATTATTTGACATTATACATTAAATCACCGTCCACATAGACGTTATAAAATCGCAGCGGGATTTTAGCACGCACTGAATTTTGAACTCTCAGTGTTAAACTGAGCATTGAGAATCCAACAGAGTGCTGCGCGAGTGAGTCACAGTGTTTGATTATCAACTCTCGGCTTAACGCTGAGAGTTGATAGCGAGATATCGAGATGAACAGATCACGTTGAAGATTCAGTGTCCGAATAAATCTCGCCGTGATTGGGCCATGGGAATGTGGGCTAAGGGTAAATAATTGTTTTATATATATATATACATACATAAATTGACACACTACGCTAAATTGGCATAAACCATTTCATACAACTGTCAAAAAATTACAGGTTTGGTTTGAATTTTACGGACAACTTGGGAAACCAATCTTGGATTAAACTATAACAAAGTATTGTATACAAATGAACAGTGTACAAACGTGATTCTTTGTTTGAACATCGAAGAAGATTTTGATATCAAATTGAATTGTCTATAGCAAGGATACCATAATATCCGTTTGTAGCATTGGATGATGCAGCAAAGCTTTGCAAAACTAACATTGAGACAATAGAAGAAATATAAGTGCTGCAGTAAGAAAATCGTATCGAGTTCTATTCTGATTCGGAGAACGAAATAAAAGTCAACGTAATTTTTCATAATTTTCAACACAAACAGTTAGTATTGTGATTGTGTTACTTGGCCATCATTACACGCTTTATATTAGCTTCACTTGTATGTTTGTTTGTTTGTATGTTTGTATGTAACCGACTCCTTTGAGCGCGATTTTGACCCACTTTAAACGGTCAGATTTCATTGAAACTTTGTAAACTTGTCGAGGACCGATGACAATTCAATAATTTAAAAAAAATGAGGAAAAAAATCACGTTTTTGTAGTTAGCAGAACTAAAACATAGAAAATAAATTAATTCAATTAAAAAGCGTGGGGTGGTTGACATTAATTGATTATAAAAATACCTCAAAAAGCACCCCACGCTTTTTAATTGAATTAAATTATTTTCTCCTTTTTTAGTTTGGTTTTTAAAGCGTGTTTTTTAGTTTTTTAAGCTATTATTTTTCAACAAACTTTTGTACAGTAGAAAAACCAAAATAATCAGAACAAAACTTTAATATTGGTACTTACAATGTAGAAAAAAAGGGAAAATAACGAAATATTTTGCTCAGTCTACGTTATCAACCAAAGGGAAGAAACGCTAATAAAGAAAGAAAGAAAGAAAGAAAATACATTTACCAAAACAAAACCAAATACAATACCATTACCTTGCATTAATATTTAGTACAAAGAACTGCGTATTCCGTGTTTCCTGATTCGTTCTTTTTTTTAAACCAAAAGAGTATCAAAACAGAAGTAAATACTAATTCTTTTTTCGAATTTGCGAGGCAGAAAACCTCAAAGTCCAATAACGTAAATGGCCAATAAATAGAATAAGAAAAATGGAGAGGTAATAACAAAATGGGCAATCCATTAAAGTTAATGTATAATATTAAATGTACCGATATCGCGATAGGGGGAGATGCATTACCAGTCCGATGCTAGCCAACGGTGCATGAAGAGCTATGCGATTTGTGCATTTGCTGTATTAGTTAGTTTCAAGTGAAGTGTATTGCGATTTCTCTTTGGTAAAGCTAATTGATGAGTGTGATTGGATGGGGAGAGTTATTCATATGCGTATAGACTATCATTCACGTAAAATATGTTTTATGAAGCTTTAGTTACTAATGGAACGCTTTCAGTAATTTGCATTTAGGTATAACTATCATTTGTTTAACGTAAACAAGGGTATATAAGAATAGGTGGTGTTCTGTATTTTTTACCTACCCCCATGGGCAGAAGGGATGAATTTATGTATATATTTATTTAGCAAACAATTTGTGTATTTTCATTAAAGATACGATTTTAAATAATTAAATAATTCTTACTTCATAAACAAATATCAAAGTACATAAAGTAGATAACAAAAGGTATGAAGACAAAATAACGGATCAATGTTCAAGATTTAAAAAAAAAAACGTTTTTAAAACCATTACCGAATAAGTAGGTACCTTCAGAAAGACGCACGTCATAACGCGACCATGTACCGCGACCCTTGTAGATACTCTAGGAAAGAGAACAATTTCCATGAAGTTTTCATAGAAATTGTTATATTAGAGTCGCGTTGCGCCTGCCTGCCTGTTAAAGCTGACTTTTTATTCAACTAAAACTCAGCCCTACGCTAGGCCAGCTCAAGGTTAAAGTGTTACCTCCAAAATGCTTTCGACTATACCTAGCACACCATCGTAAAACCAACAATTTATGTTTATAAAAAGATTTCATAACGAAACTCTGTAGGTACAATATCAAAGAATATTGGCAGAAAGTATAGAAGTTTGTATATTACGATACCTGCAGCTCATTACACACTGAAAACTTTGTATGAGAAGACATGACTCGGCGAAATGAAAATTAACTGAGATCAACTCCAAGGTAAGTTGTTTAATGAAAACCTTTCGTTTTAGCTGTTTCACCTTAAGAAGCGTGCAAGGTAGCCCACAAAGTTTAAATTTACATAGGTTTTTTGCAATTAGCAAGATAATGTCAAATTGTATGTTGGTTAAAATAAGATTCGCGTGACAAATACGGCTTATATAATTATATCTAATCATTTCCATCAGCAATACAACTCCTATTAAAATTGGCCTCAAATGTCACGATTTTAGGAAATAGTGTTTCAATAGGGCACAGGAACCTTAATACAGGTTACCATGTAACCTAGCTAGGACGCCTGATTCAATTATGTTACTTTATTTCTATTCGACTTAACCCTAAATTTTAAAAATTATTTTATTGTGACAGACTGTACCACACTTTTTGAAATAAATAAATTATAATTATTTTTAAAAAAATGGACTTATAGAGTTGTATTGATGTTTTTGATGATTATCATATTCCTACTATAATATTATAAATGTGAAAGTTTGGATGTTTGTTATTCAATCACGCAGAAAGAGCTGAACGGATTTGGATGAATTTTGGCACACATATAGTTTATAACCCGAATTAACATATAGGATATTCATCCCGTTAGTAGGTACGTTCCTGTGGGATAATTTCCGAACTCCACGCGGGCGAAACCGCTGGAAAAAGCTAGTAATTCTATAAATGTGTGATACGGCCGCGAACCATGGACTACCAGCTATTCTATTCTGTAACCATCTCACCGGGTGAAGTGAGCGTGGTTTGAGCTGTCAGTGTAAATGTAATGCTAGGGATGCCCAAGCATTACATTTACAATCATAATCGAGATTTAAATAATATTGTTATGCTGATTCTATTGATCGTTTTATTACAATTTCAAAGCTAGTATTTAAGTGTGCATCATTTTGAGAGGTTTTTCAAATAAATTAGCAAAACAAAAACTCAGTCAGAAACTCAATGTTGTTTCTGTCTATTTTTTCCTAGACTAGTCCTTATATTGCCTGAGGCACGAGCGTGTTACGCAATATAAGGACTAGTCATGATAATCGAGATTTAATCTAGATTATGATTGTAAATATAATGCTTGGTCAATCCCTAGCATCAGTGGGATGACACTGACAGCTCACTCCACGCTCACTCGGCTCACTTCACCCGGTGAGATGGTTACAGAATAGCACGGCAGAATAGCATGGCAGGACGCTTTCGCCTTATAATGATTAGGTGAACTGTTAGCTTGATGAGCGTGATTATTATATTATAGTTACGTTCCTTTGTTAGACTCTTTTAAATTATTTTATTGTACTTCCTAATGAATTTCTTGACTCCTTAATAACATATTAAACGTAGACCTACCTTTAGCCCCATTATTTATAAACGGTACTTAAAATTAAGCTATGATTATCGTCTGTTTTACCATACATTTTGACCCTTCAACCTTTAGAAATAAGAGGCTACGTTTATGTTTAAGAGTTTATATATCCACAAAGAGTGGATGCGAAGTTATTTGGAAACTTCATCATAGCACTAACAAACGTAGATGAAAGCTACCTATCTCTATTTCTTTTTTTTTCCAAAAAATAATATGTGCTGTATTCGTGGTTAGAGTTTAGGTACGCGTCGATGGCCATGACACCCTGTATAAAATACATTTTTTAATGCTTTCCATGTTTTCTATTTATTTAGCCTCATATGCATATCCCAACTAAATACCGGTTCTAGAAAAAAGTAATTGGATTTCAAACTGACATTTCCATTTTAGCTTCCCACAGAGTTTATATAACACGGCGCAGGATAATGTAACGCGTTACAGTACGTGGTTTTATTGCGTACAGTAGGTATAGTAAATATGGAACGTTGTGTATCTGAAACTTAATTATTAACACCCTGCGGGCCGAATGGAAATGTGAAAATTCTTATTTCCTTGAAAAACTTTAATTTAAAGTTTGTTGCCAGCCGGCATTCCTAGGCAGTATTCGTGCAAGCAAACTGCACTTCCTTATAAGCTTATTTTCTTCACAGGGACTCGAAAATTTTCTTTAGATTAGTTTCTCTTGTTGAGTAAAATAGGATGGAATAAGGAATAATAAGTTTCCGTCTCCTTTTAAATTGGACTTCGCTTCTTTTGTACGACAATTTTTGTTGGTTTACCCGGACTGAGAAAATAGCATTGCTTTAGTTATTAGGAACTTATTTGTGTAGTTAAAACTTGGAAATAAATTCCAACTTCGTTTGCGAACAGCTTTCTCAAGTTATGTTTTAAAAACATTTTCTCATACATTTTTAAATAGGAAGCTAGACAAAAGGCTTTTTGCGTTAATTCCGCGGCACAGGTGAAGCTGCTGCGCGAATGAATTTCCCGAGATGTTTTCAATGAATTCGTGGCATTAATTTGATGGCAAATGGAAAACTTTTCCTGCTTCTTTATTTTATTTAGCTTTAATTTATAAAGTAGTCATGATAAAATTAATGAGATATTTTTTTCATTTAAAAACAAATTAAAGAGAGATAAGCAAGACAGACATGAAATATCTATAGAAATAAGCATTACTTCTGTTCGTATTTTTCTGTTCTTTTCATCTTAACTGTTTATACGTGTGTGCACAAATGGTTGGTTAAATGGAAAAGTATGTTTAGTTCTCTCAGGTTACAACCATTCCAACGCATTTCTTTCCAGAGATTATGTTATTTCTCCTAATGACCGTTAGTAGCCATATGCCACTCTTGAAGTGTAATTAATGAACGCAGATCTAGACGGTATCGGCAAGCATACTCATAAAGCTGTCTATCCCTAGACTTGGTTTCTTCGTCAACTTTACACAAACGTGACATAGGTAGTAGTAAATATGACGTGGCTATTTAGCACAGGAATTGGGCAATAGTACAGAATACCTCATTACGAAAACCTATTTTAATAGCGTGTAAACCCGTCGGTCAGTCAGTAATTATAGGGTCAGTCCAGCACAGGTCAGTAGAAATAATGTTTCCATCAGAAAGATAAGTATACAAAATTACAAACACATTACATTAGACAGAAATATTACTATTGCTATTACTATGTTGCCACACTATCGCATGCATTTAATCGTGTGCAGTTTAATAGTCGTACATAACTTTAATTTTCACATAAACTACTGCCTGCTAACTTTATTTGAACGTAATGTGGCTGTGGTTTAATAAATAGTGGCTTATCTAGGTATTTTTTTTTATTATTATTTTTTTATTTATTTGAGACAAAAAACAGTTATACATTACAACATTTACAAAAAAAAAGTTATTAAATCAGTCTTAAAAATGTATAACCCACACTATTGTCCACGAAATGACATCAGGGTATGACAACGAACGCATGTTAAATGAAAATATTAAAAAATTAGAACACTTTAACACACGTCCGCTCTCGAACAGGGCACGGAGCCGAAAAAAAAGTTCGTATTTGAAGATATATCTGTGGCATGAACTTGGGTGACTTATCTAGTCTTGACTGACAACACGTAGATATATTTACATCTAGAAAGAGCAATTTCAAAAATGCGTCTCGTCTTTTGACAAATGAATCATCGTATTTCGTATTTGACCTCGACGCCATTTAATAAAATGTTTAAGTAAAAGTTTCTAAATTATAGTAGAATTTATTTGAAGAAATGTAGGTTTAAAGCTTTAATGAAATTAGTTTCCGCAGACTACTGTTGAGTTTTGTTCAAGGATTGTTGAATTAAAGGCCTTTTGTGTTTGGGTTTTTAAAATGTTTATAGAATTTGGTTTTATACAATTTGTAAGTAGATTAGTAGAAAAACTCAAGCCCGTTCTATTTAAAGTGGATTCGGATCGGAATCCTCCAATAAATCTAAATTTTATATTGCCTTTTTTCCTATGGATAAGCCAAATCAGAACAGTGGTAGCCCAGTAGGCGCAGTGGTTTTCCAGTGGTCGTGGGTTCAAACCAAGACAGGTGGTTTACTTTGTTTTAAAGAGGTATGAGGAACAGGGTGTAAAGTTCACTCATACTCTATTGAAAAGGGAGGATTATCCTACCAGACGGGTGTTGGCTACTGCCCGACGGTTGATGTCGGGATGATGTATCTATGTCAGTTTCGTGGTAAACTCAGACTGCGCGAAGTAGGATTTCTGTGACGTCCAACGCGTAGTTCGCATGTGGCATTGTAGATGGCGCCACATCACTTTTTGTGTTTCAAGATATTTGTTGCGAAATATTTTTCTGTAGTGCCGCTACAGTTTAAATAATTTCATCACCAGTACCCTCAAAAACGTGATAAACGGCATGTCTTTGAACCACAAGTTCAAAGAAATGTGTCTCCAACCTACACCGGGCCTGCGTGGCATTACAGAAGCCTCAAGATGGATGTCGTAAACATAGTTGTACAAAAATATACAGAAGCTCATGAACACAGACTTCATTATCACGTGAATGTCGAGGCGATCCAACTCCTTGACAACACTGAATTAGTGCGAAGACTAAAAAGGGTAAAACCTTTTGAGTTAGTTTATTGCAGTGTAAGTGAACTTAAAGTGTAGTGTAAGTGTTGACTTTAATAAAGAACACGTGAAGCAAGTGTCTTCCCCTTAACTTACAATGAAGAAGAAAGATGCTATTGGACGATTTCTTAGTTTTGTAGTTACTTAGTAGTTTAAGTTATATTTAAATTACCGGTAAACCAGGGTTACTTTTATCAATATTGAATTTTGAAGGTTCACATTTCTTAAATTAGTGGTTACATAAAAATATTAAAAATGTCCTATAATCGGTTTTTTTTATATCTCTCGACTCCTGTAAATAATACGTGAAAAAATATTGCTTTATTTGAGAAAAAAAATAAACTGACTGATCCTCAGATCATAGAAAGAATGATCTGAGGACTGATCAAAGTTATACTTCGGATGAAGGGTTACTTTGATACCCCCCTATTTAACCCTAACTATAATGCCAAAAATCAAATACTGCCAACAGGAAAAATAATTAAACATTTTTAATTATAATTGATAGTAAATTCCCAGCGTGTCCTTAGAAAAGGATTTGACAGTTCTTTAGTGTTGCTAACCTAAAAAAAAACTACCATGTTGCGTTTAGTTTTACGCAATTAGCGATTTTATATGAAATGGAAGTTTTGATCAAAGTCATCCCGTATATCAAAGTAACGCCGGTTTACGGTACTTATTAGCTAATAGGCTAGATTGTAATGTGAATAAAGTATAATTTATTGTGATATTTTATAAAGGAAAAGATAAAATTACAGCAGCCTCAGAGAAAAAGCCTGTGTCCCAGGAGTGGGCAAATTATAGGCTGATTATTTATGTATGTATGCAAGACAAATCACGAAATACAGTAGTAATAATGTAGGTACCTACCTAATGTCTGACAGTATTGTAGAATAACGTAGGTAAATAATACGAATAATAACCTACCTACGTAAAACGTAAATGAGTTATTTTGTACCAACATAAAAGCATATTACTACAAAGGAAAAGGCAAAAGTGATTACTATTTTTAGCTTTTAACACCATAAGCTTATAAAAAATATAATAATTTTGTGAATCGGATTATTTATTCTTTGCTCCGTTTTTATGGACATAATTTGATGGTTACTTACCTTAATAAAAGTAAAGACAGCCATCCACGTGTAAAATATATTTTCAGCTCCAGATTTAAGTGTGGCTTTCGAAGTTGTCACGAGACCACTACATACTACAAAACAAAGACCCTCCGACGACTGATTCTCATTTCTTCTATTTTTTATTTCTTTAGAGCGGGAGAAGTTATTTGATGATTTCCCAACCAAAAAAAAAACCTGTCGTGCGTCTAATTAGCAGACACAATAGAAATTATATTGTTATCTGTACACATGGTGTACATTTGACGTGCGAAGAGTTAATATACCTATCTGTAACAAAGTTGCCAATCTCAGACAATGATGTCATTTGTCAAATTTTTATTAGCATCCCTAGTCGCATATGTCCCTTATACACCGTGAAATTTAAATGGTTGTTTTCCCGCGGCAGAACAACTTGTAAGGAGTACTTTCGAAGCACAGAGTAAAAGTAAAAACATTAAGATGTTTTTTTTATTTTATTAAGCATTTTTATTCATAAACTCGAAAACGTGAGAATCAGCTCACCATACCAATGTACCAAAAAATACAATGAAAACTATACGTAAGCAGAAAAATTAAAAAAAGAAGCGTAATACCAAAATAAAAGCCTTTTTTTGGGTGGGAAATCATCAAATAACTTCTCCCGCTCTGGGTGGAGCGGGAGGGCGTGTCAGACTTTTACTGACTAAAACCAACCCGTGTTCCCTCAGTTGCCTGTGTGCCAGGGGCCGCGGTATCTTTTTCGAACAACCCGCACCCCTGGCAGACCAAAATACTGTCACGTCCTTTATGCCTGGAGGCTTTTACCAAAATAAAAGCCTCCAGGCATAAAGGACGTGACAGCGTAAACACGAGGGAGGGGATTCCCTAGAAGGACCGTAAAATTGTAAATACCGTTAGATTATAATCTATCTCGCGAGATTGTGAACTGTCGAAAGATTGTGTACCGTAACATACTGCTTACAATTTAACGCATTTTTTTTCGGTAGATTATAATCTATCGAAGTGAAACCGTCAAATTGTGAACTGGTATCAAGACGGATAGTACCTTGAGCTATTACTAAATAGTCAAGTAACTGCCTCTAACTTGGAAGTAGCTCTCGCCGGCCGCTGCCGCGGCACCGTCAGTTTCGCTCCCTTGGCTCGCGCGCCATTGGTTGCAATTCTGACCTAACCTTACCTATTCGGTCGGTAGGTAAGCAGTATGGTGCAGTTCACAATTTATCGACAGTTTCTAATCTCGTGAGATAGATTATAAACTAACGGTGTTCACTATCATACGTGCATATAGTACTCCCAACCGGCAAGAACGAGATGTGTGAACATAAACGATGCAAAAGTAGTATGTAAGGATCATAGCTGGTGGCGTTATGTAGTTTCTGCCTACCCTCTTGGGAAAAAGTATGTATGTTAACGAACAACTCCTAAATAAATACCTACCTACAGAACCCGCATCTATAGATACGACTAAACATTTTTTATTGAAGTTTAGGCCCTGATCGGCTCGCTAACTCGCAGCATCCACACCCGCCCGCACTTTCACGGTTCATTTGACATAAAAAGAAAATAGCGTTTTAAAGGGGATGGAGTGGAGTCCTTTAGACGTTTTTTGTCTGTTTCCCTACAAAACTGTTCATGCTTGTGCATTTATCAACAAACAGTGATTTAAAGTTCGTTTGTTAGATTATAAAAGAGGTTGGATGGATGTTTGAAATTTAGGGTAGAGTAGGTGTAGACCGAAGAAACGATGGATAGACTGTGTGAAAGGTGTTATCAAAATCAAAATCAAAATATTTTATTTCACATAAGCCTGCATGGGCACTTATGAAACGTCAGAAGCTAGGTGCACGGTTCCAATTTGTCGTTTCCTATGGAGAAGAGCCGGCAAGAAACTCCACGGTTACTCTTTTAAAAATAATTGGCTTTTACAATGTTTTCAAATTACAGTGATAATAGGTATGGGAGGACAGTGCAGGCCAGTCAATAAGTACCAGGTACTTAGAGGAATTAAAATACAGAATAGAAAATTGTCTACAAATCTAGTCTCTAAGGCCTACAACGTTCTCTCATTCACAATATGTAAAAGAATCTACGTATATAAAATGAATCTATTTGAACCAAGTGACATGATTTCGATGACAGTCACTAATAATAGACAGAAGTAAAATTGACGTATAATGTCAAATAATGACGAGAATGTATATGTCAGTCATTGTAAAAAGTAAAAAGAATAAAAATTAACATTGTAATTTGGGAGCAGTTAATAGACTTTCACACAGTTTTGCTGTTAATGAGGTACCAGGGGAGCCACATGTGCAGAGGGAATTAATGCCAAACGTTATGTTATGTTATGGCTAGAAAGGGGCTGACTACTGTGATGGAGAATAATAAAGAAGTTCCTCTCCTTCTTCTTCTTTTCGATTCAATGCGTAAGCATAATCTCAGTCTATAATGTTCCCATTGCTGGGATGCAGGCCTTCTTTCTGTGAGAGCGAGTAGACCGTAATCCACCACACGGGCCCAGTGCGGGTTTATTGATATCACAGGTCTTTCTGGTAAGTGTCGGCTTCCTCACGATGTTTTCCTTAACTGTTTTGAGAGCAGTCAAGTGATGGTGAAATAATTAACATAAAGTAAAGCAGGCGCTTTACTGGGTTTGAACCTAAGATAAACAACTCGTAAGTCGCGGCCGTTACCACTTTAGGCTTCCACTGCTCTTCGATCGACTCTTTTTCGAGTCGATGGTAAAAAGGTACAAAGTTTTTTAGTCAAATCTAGCTGTACCTGCGGATTTGTCAGCGTGGATGTCGGGAATTATCCCAGAGAACGTGCTACCGGATCTAAAGGCCTATATTGGTCCAGCCGTTTCGGAGATTAGCCGGAACGTAAAGACAGACTTTTTTTTTTGTTATAAGTACTTACCGGTAAAACTGTCATATTATTCATTTAGTAGAGATCAAGTTCAAACTGTAAATTTACATTAAACAATAACTTTTCCAAAAAAAACAACCGACTTCCGCAAAAACACTACAAAGTGAAAAATTATACTTTAATTTCGGAAGGCTGTGACAAAAAAATTAAATACATATCCAAAGTCACCGACTTCGGGAATTAACGTTATTTTACGTTTTAGTACCTACCCCACATCAATTCGAAGTTTCACCATCCTTGGGTTCAAAACGATGCATATTTATGCGATAGCAGCAATCGCGGTTGACTTGCTGTCATTTTTTTTATTGTCTGTCTCCGAAACGCATTATCGGATATATATGAAATTTAAATGGGACCATTTCGGAAAAAACCCCTTTCGAACAAAATAATAATTTTGCAAATCCGTCTTCATATGACGGAGTTATGCCCGAACATACATAAAAAAATATAAACATGTCGAATTGATAACCTCCTTCTTTTTGAAGTCGGTTAAAAAACAGACACTTTGATTTTATTTCATAAAAGAGTAACCGTGGAGTTTCTTGCCGGCTCTTCTCCATAGGAAACGGCAAATTGGAACCGTACACCTAGCTTCTGACGTTTCATAAGTGCCCATGCAGGCTTATGTGAAATAAAATATTTTGATTTTGATTTATTTGTATGTAAGATATTATATATGAGTGGTTTATTCATCCATCTCTGTCTGAGCAGATTTTATTGAATAAATAAATAAATAAATTCATTACTAGTGATAGGGTAGGCACACAATATGCTATTGTGATGCTCGCATTCATGTTTTTATTTATTTACTATTATATTCTTCTTCTTCTCTAAAACATTTTTGAAACTGTCTTCAATTGAGTGCGTCACAGTTAAAAGAATTCCACTCAAAAATGTATGCGTGTAATTTATTCTATATTTATTTGCTAAATGTAGTGTCACTCAAGATTTTAGTTCAGATAATATTTTACGCATTTTGTATACGTCGTTCAATCGGTGTAGGCGACCTTTTGTATTAAAACGTTCTTCAAATATTTTTAATCAGACTGTTATTAATTAAACCTGTCAATATTTTGTGGCAAAAGCTTATGTTATTTTACAAACGCAATAAAATGATTAATGATTTTTTTGAGGCGAAAAATACCTATACTATATTTTCAGTGTCATGTAATTTTTTTTGGGAATTATATCTCGCTCATAAGCTTGTCGGTTGCTTAACCGGACTTGCCTGTGGGTTACCTTAACAAATTAAGGCCTCCAGTCAGGGCTTTAAAACCTAAAACTAGAGCCACTGCTCGCTAAGGGCACCCCGTGTGGGGTATGGACGTTGGCTTAGGTCATAGGGACAGGCTGAATCGGAATGAGTCACTGCAAAATATACTTAAAATTACATATAAATAATCCTAGACTACCACCACTTGCTGTGCAAGTTCATTTTACCTGTCAAAATGAAGTCAAATTTTTTCTTTCAGTATTCACGTAAAATGATCGTGAAAATACCAAAAAGCTTTGCTTTTACGATTTTTTCTAGCCTAAACTAAGATTTACTCACCTGAATTCGTATTTTTTCTCTTGAGAATAGTGACTTGCTGAGATAGATAACCTAATTTTGTAATCTCATGATATAACTACTTAAATTCTATAACGATGACTCCGCGAGATAGGTGCTCCGTCATCGCTTCAGACGTTTATATTATACTTAGATTTTCTAGTTCGCATAATTCAGAACCGAGTCACGTTGTAATCTTAGAATAAAATGGTTCTGCATTGTGTCTGAATGTAACCGTTGTTTTGTTCAATGTTCGTCAAATCTTTGAGCTCCTCAAGTTCTGAGTTGAGCTGCATGATTACTGATAAATGCGTGCACTAATTGGACAGGTCCACTCAATCTGTGTGGTTCTTTCCTCAAAAGACCATTTCAGACACAAATCCACATGGTCTTCACATGATCTGACCAAGATTATGTCTGGACTTTAAAAAAGACTGTGACCTCTGAGTTTGTTTCGGCCTTTCTTCTCAGAGTAGTCAGATAGGAAACGCCGACCTCATCTAGTTAAAAAAAAAAAATATGATTGACGTGTAAAAGTGTTTGTACAAACCTACTTACAGAAATAAAATCATTTATCATTTAACCACCAACTCAAATTCTGGTACTTTTAATCAGTTTGCTCATTTGATAGCCACTATATAGCCACCATATTTAACTCCATAATATTTACTACAGACCCATGCGTAGGTAAAAAGTGATCGACTGCCAGTGTCTGCGATCGACCACTGGCGTTCGACCACTTTTTACACGCTTTATATTAGCTTCACTTGTATGTTTTCTTGTTTGTATGTTTGTAACCGACTCCTTAGGGCGCGATTTTGACCCACTTTAAACGGTCAGATTTCAATAAACTTTGTAAACTTATCGAGGACCGATGACAATTCAATAATTAAAAAAAAAAATAGAGGAAAATAGAGTAAAATAATAGTTTCAAAAACTAAAAAACACGCTTTAAAAACCAAACTAAAAAAGTAGAAAATAATTTAATTCAATTAAAAAGCGTGGGGTGCTTTTTGAGGTATTTTTATAATCAATAAATTATTTTCTCCTTTTTTAGTTTTGTTTTTAAAGCGTGTTTTTTAGTTTTTTTAACTATTATTTATTAACCTTATCGCTTATGGCATAAAATATAAGGATGAAAAGTGATCCACCGCTTTTGTCCGCGACTATACCTACCTACAACACTTTCAGCCGGATGCCGCTGACTACCAGTATTTTACGTGGAGTGACTGCCTATCTGACCTCCACCACCCAGTTACTGGGTAACAGGATACCCCTTGGTAAGACTGGTTGTCAAATATTCGGGCTTCTGACGACCCGTTACGACTGTCAATAATTTACAAATGGCAGCTGGGATCGACAGCTTAACGAGGCATGGAGGGGTCTTGGTATGTAAAGACGGTAACCCATCCATAGACTAACCTCGGCAAACGTAGCTTAACCTTCGATCGACCCTTGCCGCTAGCCCCTCTCCAAAGGCTTCTAAAGGTACATGAATACATAAAAAACTATACCGAACCCAACCCCAAAACGGCGTGGTTTATTATTAAAGCGACAACACACTGATAGATCTCACAATGATCTTGCAAAACTCAAATTCGATTGATAAAGTACGTTAGCACTTTATTCTACGGGCGTGGTCAAAAGTGTTCACCGAAATGACGCGACGTTTTGGCCTCAAATTTTCGGTAATGTGATTTGGGTGGAGACGCCTTTATTTCAAATGCAAATTTCTTAAAGACACGCTTAATGCCTTAAGTCACGATCAGGGGTTCGACTGTCAAGTTTTTTTTTTTATATTTGGTGTTTGGAACTATATACAATGCATTGTGATTCATTGTGGATCAATGTATCACCTGATTTTTTCCCAACTTTCGGGTCGGCTTCCATTCTATCCGGATGCAACTGAATACTATTATAAGGGAGCGACTGACTAGCTGACCTAAGTTTAACATGATCGATCGATCTGTGTGGCTATTATTACTTAGCCATGAGTGCCTAATAACTATATTGTTTCTGTAAAAAAAAATGTGAGATTTTTGTTATGACTCTAAACTCTCATGTCATTTTCTTCCAATTAGGTAAAATCTGGCGTAACTTTCCCATAACTTCCATTAAGTTATTATTCGTAAACAATACCTACTCGTTTTAGATAATTATCGTAAAAATATAGATAGCACTTTAGAATAACACTTTTCAAACAAACAAACATGTTTATCTATCTTAAATCATTGTTCATTTTTTATTTGTATATTAAAATTATAAAACAACTATCAAAATTAAAAAATAGTGGCATTTAGCACAATTCGAAACCAAAAATATACACAGACAAAGGATATTTTAAAATAAATAAAAACGTTCCATTTTAACGAAACGAAAAAAGTTTCATTCGTTCGAATAAACAAGTGGAATTTAATTGAAACAACTTTTGTTTTTGATTGTTGTTACGATTCAATCAAATCTGTGCAGATATTTCAAGAATGTTTTCAATGTTCAATATTGTAGGACATTGTCAATAGAATGATCCCAAAAAAACCGGCCAAGTGCGAGTCGGACTCGCGCACGAAGTGTTCTGTACCTTTATCTAGAAAAACGACAAAAAAGTCACGTTTGTTGCATGGGAGCCCCCTTAAATATTTATTTTATTCTGTTTTTTAGTGTTGTTATAGCGGCACCAGAAATACATCATCTGCGAAAATTTCAACACGGTTCATGAGATACAGCCTGGTGACAGACGGACAGACAGGCAGATTGCCAGACAGCGGAGTCTTAGTAATAGGGTCCCATTTTAACCTTTGGGTGCGGAACCCTAAAAACCAGTGTACGACTAAACGCCGACAGACACTCCACCGACAGACTGAACACCGACAAGACTTTACTTCGACGAGACTCTTCGCCGACAGGACACTTTTCCGACAGGGCTCATCAGGTAAGCAATAGGTTAGGTTAGAATTGCGACCAACCGCGGGAGCAGCCGGCGAGCCCTACTTCCATGTTAGTGGCAATTACTTGACTATTTAGTAATAGCGCAAGGATGAGCCTTGTCGGCAAAGAGTCCTGTCGGCAAAGAGTCCCGTTGAAGTAAAGTCTTGTCGGTGTTCAATCTGTCGGCGTAGTGTCTGTCAGCGTTTAGTCGTACACTCCAAAAAAAAACCTTATTTTTTTAGACAGCGCCATTAGCAGCATTCATGGCAACAAACCTTTTGAGCTACTAATTTTGATTTTCGGTGAAAGAAAATAACATAAAGTACGTAGATGGTTTAGGTATTCATCTAATATTAGGTAGGTGATATTATTTATACAGCTTAAATATTCAAGCAGAATTTCCTCGTAGTAAAAGACTGAAGATCCAACAATTAAACAAAAATACAACCGAAATAAGTAAAAACAAGTTAGTAACAAATTCTTGGAAAAGCCTTAAAATTTCACTTTGAACATAATCTGAATCTCTAAGAGCATTTAAACTGTTTGATATGCATAAAAAGTCGCCAAAAACAAACATAAAAACGATTATAATATCTTTGATAAGTAAATAAATAGTCTTATCTAAAAACGAACTACTAACAAGATTTTCCAAGCACTTTCAAATCATGTATTTGAAGTCTGTGAAAACTATTTTTAAAGAAAAGTGAAATTAAAACTGATTTAAATATTTGTACGTTGGAGATTCTGAAGGAAAATGCTGACTACGTTTTAACTTTTACTAAATGAGTGTCAATCAACTGCGTGAATAAATTTTTAATTTCGGATAATTTGATTCCAGCCTAACAAACTTAATGCCAAACGACTTTGTGGAATAAAAGTGTCACGTAGAGAATAGGTGCGATTTTCGCAAATGAGCTGCTCAATATTCAAGAGGCAAACGCCTTACCGTAACAACAGAACAAATTCGAAAGACGAAGTATCGGCAGCGGACGGCCCTTAATGTAATTATCATAATGGCGACCAATAAAAGAGAGGTTCGGAATTCGTGACACAGCTTTAAAAAGTACTATCAAAGGTGCCCGAGGCGGAAAACGTCGCATCTTATTTAGCGCCCTCCCGAAAGAGGGTACCCGATTGGGGCCTTTTCTAATCACATTACGACAATGAAAGAGCTCTAGATAAAAAGGACCGAGACAGATTTGCATGAAACGTCAGAGTTGATTACGACTAGTCAATCGTCTATAAAATATGCAGATATCAATAAATCATCATCGACGCTTGTTTCAGACAAGTTGATGACATTATGTCAAAATCTGTGTCTGTTTTTAATATGGAAACTGGTGCATCTGCGCTTATAATACTTGATGCTCCGAATCACCCTCCTAATATTACACAATAAGGGCAATTCCATTCACATCTATATCGGTGAGTTGATCAGGCGTGAAGTCTTTTATGTTTGGAGTCACGTGTCGACCAACGTCCAGGAAACCGACAGTGCCGAATGTGTTTGAGCGAATCTAATGCACTCAAAACCATGCAACGTTGGTTCGTAGGGGAACTGGGGTGACATTGGAAACAATGAAGACCGAAGCGAAATTTGGAGACTGTATTATTTGCGGAAAAATCAATGGTGAAACGTTTCCGATGGAGGCAGTCGGAGCGGCGACAGGAACTCTGATCATTATTATTACTGTCCATACTATGAATAGAAGCGTGCCGTGCCTGCTTCCGTGTATAACGTTTCCTTTATTGCGACTGATGGCTTTATAAAGGCGGTTATTTAGTCGTTAGTCTGTCAGCCCCCTTAATTTCTGTTGTTCGTGTAAATTACTAATCTTGATACAAAAGCATTTTCATTATGAGAATGTATGTTACCTACTTCTTCGTCCTCTGTATTCAGCGACTTTTTCTGACGACAGTATCAAACAAATAAAAAATATATACCGTTTAAACGCTTTCTTTTTTCTAAGCCAATGCTAGTATTTTACATTTTCAACACTCCCGAGTGAAGGAGAAGAGGAGAGAAGGAGAATGATGAAGGAGGTATTCAAAACATGTAAAGATACTTAGCGATATTAAATTGACGTGGATGGATGTGGAAAAGTTCTAATGGCTGGAAGACTTGATTATTTATTCCATACCATTTTGCATAAACTTACTTAGTTTTAAACATTGTTCGATTTGCAACATGGAATTTCAATATTACTTCATTTACACTTCAGTGTTTTTTTTCCAAAGAGATTTTCTTTCAGATATCTAATACATATTCTAATTATTTAATTGTTGAATTGAAAAAATAAGTTACAATAGATTTTTAAAATGAAATGTCAGTAGTTAAGCTTTTTGTGGTGTGACTGCAATCAAGCAACTTTTTCAACAGATGAGCAACTTTAAATGGTTTTAGGTAAAAGTTTCTACAACTTTTAATTATTCGCAATTTCGTTCATTGTATTCATCTGCCACAAGTATTCTATTATCAAGTTTCCAGTCTAATCCTAATGAATTTAACCTGTGTCAGTAAAAGAGGCAAGTTTCTGATCTTTAAAGGGTTAAAACCAGTCTTCACGTGCCACCAAGATGAAATAAACAAAAGTTTGGCGATTTATTTAACTGTACATATCGTATTATACAGAATTATTTTTTAGTCACCGTCCAAATTTTTCAGGGTGATAGTACCCGTGAAATTGAACAACTTTCTCCAAGGAATATGGGTCGAAATATGAAAAAAAAAATCGGACCTCCCATACAAAATCGACCAGCTAACTATTGATTTTGCATGGGAGGTCGATTTTTTTTTCATATTTCGACCCATATTCCTTGGAGAAAGTTGTTCAATTTCACGGGTACTATCACCCTGAAAAATTTTGACGGTGACTAAAAAATCAGCCTGTATAAGAAATTTCAAGCTAAACCCATACGCTAACGATGGACTTCTTGGTGTACCTAATAGTATTCAAAATAACCCGAATAGGTCGGTACCGAACAGGTGTATCTTCCATTGTTGACGTTCTTGTTTATTCCACCAATGCAATATGGGAAATATTGCATTGGTGGAATAAACAACCCTTAAATGAATTCAACTGTCATTAACGAAACAGCAATGGCAATTTTCGCTCTGTCACTGCCAATCATGAACTACTTAAATGAAATCAAAAGGCACATAGGCACTTAAATGAAATCAAAAAGTTTTATAGTAATAAATTCAAAAAAGAAGCGTTCAAGTTTTTGATTGAATAGACTCTCAATGGGGAAAACAAAGATCAGGACCCCCTCTTTATATTATTGACGCGTTGCGATCTAATTTGATGCTCTGGGGGAGAAAAAATCTTGTTCCATTTGACGTATTAGGGGTACTTCGTAAGGCACGCACCTTATATATGGGGGACAGGTGTGTTGTTTGGTTTAAACTCCTCCGTTTAATCTATTGTCTTCTTTATATAGATAAGTAAAGAAAAGATGCAGTAATAAAAAGCAATTTATTACTTTGCAGTCTTGGGTTGAAAAGTACTGTAAATAATCGACAAGGTTCACTTAAATTCTATAATAAATATACAGAATGTTCGATGCACTATACAGTGTGTTTGAAGAACAGTATAATAAGCCCTTAAAGTTTCGGGTTCAAAGATATTAACATTTTATTGGACATACCTTATTTAAAAATAAGATGGCTACCATTCGCAGTGTTTAACAGGTTACGAGTATTTATAAAAGTGCATTTGTTGATTAATGAGGTTTTTAATATGCTATTAAAGTATCGGTAACCATTCTCCAAACAGATTGTATAATATGATAGAAATATAATAGATATTATGAAAGAAACAACCCTTGTCATGGTCCCGAAGGTGCGTAAACAATTTCAAAACTACTCACCAAAACAAATTGAATTGTTAATTATTCCAAAACAAATGTTGTGTGAACATAATAACTAGAATGAGACTTTAGTGTGAATGTAGTCTGAAAAGTTCTGAAGCATAAGAGAAATTCACAGACAGACACCTTAGTCTGATGTTCAGAAACTTGTTAAAGACACTGTGCCAACAATAAACTACATACCTTTACTAAGACAATAGCAAAACTTTCTAGCTACTTCATATTGAATATATTACCAAGCATGTGTGTCGTTCTCCTTAAATGCCATTCAAATACGCGCGCTCTATGTACCATGTGCCAATAATCTTAACTACGCTACTAATTTTAGCTATACATAACTGCCTTTGACAACCATTCCGCGGATCGTTAGCCCTTTGACAAACCCCATTAGTTTCTGCATATAATCATGGAATAATTACTTTGGTTTAATTACTCTCTCTAGTTTATTCCCCCCCTTTAAGCTGGTGGAGCCGATATTGCGTAGCGATTAAAGCTGATGGTGCAAAATGTATGACTTGAGATAACTTGGTGTTATTGTGTATTGATCAGTGGTTTTATTTCGTGATTGGATGAAAACTGTTGGGTATTGCCATAGCAGATATTGTTTTGTCAAGAATATAAATTGACCATAGTCAATTTTATTCTTATTCAGTCTTAAATTATATAAAACATCAGTTCGTACACAGCGCTGAAATAAAGATTTAAGGGTAAAATTACGATTTATCTTGACATAAGCTGGATATTTACAGACATTTTTAACTTTTATATATTGTTTTCAGTGCTTATTTTTTGTGGGATCATATTTCAAGAAAGAAATCAAGTTTCAAGAAATCAAGAAATCAAGTTTAAAGCAAGAAAGTTTTCTCAAACCTAGCACAACGGAGGCTGCTGATTTTTCTCCCACAGTAAAGACAGTTTTGGCAATTTTTCTAATACTACAAAGTTTATTAGCCAATAGGAAACAATAATAGATGTAAATACGTGCCCTGAATGTTTGATAGCGACTGCAGATAAGTATTTGAGTGTGCCCGCATGTTGCAACCTACAATATCAACATCCCCTACAATATCCCAGTGCACTTCATAAATATTTTGATTATTTCTTTGTGGAATATCGGCTTAGTAATGGACTCGCACGAAATAAATCGGGCGAATCGTCACTTTTAAGTAATACAATATTTTCTTAAGGCGATTCGCACGAAGTCTAATTAATAGGCGTTTCGTCAATAAAGAAACAACGAAAGGTTATGGAAAAATTACACTAAATTATTACGTAAAATACAAAACGTGCCACTTGCCTAATAAGTATTTCTCGTGGGAATCGCACATATTAAATATGATATTATTTAAACGTGACGATTCGCCCGGTTCGGGCGAGAAAATTCGTGCGAATCGACTTGTAAACTGGAATATCGGTCGATGTGCTGAAATGAAGTGTGCTATCTGTGTTGTGACAGTATGAATGAATTAAGCAATGCGTGTTGACCGTGATAAAGACGGTACTGTTCATGTATTAATTATATGATTATTAATTTTATGTTCAACCTCATAATTTTGAAGGACTCGTTACAGGAATTATTACGTAGGGTTAAGTGTCCTATAAAAATATTATTACGGAGATAACTTCGTGGGGTTAGGTAATTCACAAATATTTAATTGAATATTCAACATAATTTACTAAAGCTCACTCGATGTACCCTTATGAAGAACTGATAATTCAAAGTGGCTGGGACATCGAAGCACAAACTGTAACCGAACTTACCACCTTGACTTGAGCGTAGAAAAAAAAAACAACTGTTTCATAGAAAAGAGCAATACCTAACCGCAAATTCTTTATTCAAACTCAAAGCATTTATTTCAATTAAACCATTTATAGGCACTTTTGAACTGTCAAAAAGTCTATCTGTTCGAAAGTTGAAGCTAGTTGCCCATTCCAAAACGTAGACCTCTATGGAGAAGAACGGGCAAAAATAAAAGGGGAATCTAGTCGCGGGCTCGAACTCACTGGTGGGCCTGGCTAAAAAGCACGCTGTCTCACAAGGCATCGTGTCCAACAGAAGTAGTATCAGTGATGACGTAATTCTACATGCACAACGTTATTGAGTGAGATGGAGGATCATTTATAGTAAAACAGGCGCGTAAAAAATTAAGAAAAGTCTTTCGGAAGATCGGGTTTTATGAAAAAAACACTGCATAAATCAATATTCAATAAAGTTAATTGAACTTTTAGATAGTTGAGCTTTGTTGGTACTGACTTTGTTTTGGAGATTATACACTTTTTTATTACATAAACACGCCCAAAGTTAGGTTAAATTAGCAAGAAAAACAAATCTTTGTTGGCTCATAACTTTTTTATGACTTTTTATTTTAGTAATCTGTTTCCGTACAGACAATATTAATCATGAAAAAAACCATACCATGTATAATTTTGGTTGTACATTGTGGTACATGGAAAAAATGTTGACTAAAAACCGACCGAAGAAAATTTTTTACTCAAGGGAGTGCAAAGTTCTGAACAGAATCTATGGTAACAGGTTATGCGTCGATGTCCCTGCCATCTTATATATTAAGTACTAGGTTTGCCAAGGAACTTGTCATAAAAGATATATCTATACGCAGCAGTGGGTAATGATAATTTAGGTATCATGTATTGCTAAATGGTTTTTTTTTTGGAGGATGGGAATTCGTCAAATAACTTCTCCCGCTCTGGCTGGAGTAGAAGGGCGTGTCAGAGTTTTACTGACTAAAACCCACCCGTGTTCCTTCAGTTGCCTGTGTGCTAGGGGTCACGGCGGTATATCTTTCGAACAACCCGCATCCTTGGGAGACTGCTAAATGGTTAAAGTAAACTCAATTGGTCTACAAAACTACAAAACATAAGGTAGGTAACTCTCTATTCAGGGTGGACATCTAGTCACAACCTGTTACCATGGACCTAGCACATGATTCTAAATAATATAAATAAAAATAGCTCTGCTATACATTTTGAAAAGTGCAATCACTTTTCGTTGAAACAGCGGATTCATTTTTGGATAATCGACAAAAATTCTACGCTATGGGGTGTGAAAACCTACCTCGATGTTCCTGCTACCCTAAATATGCTTACTTTCAATAAACTATTTAATCTATTTATACGTAAAAAAATACAATTGAATTCCACCTCCCCATATACAAAGTCACGTAGCCAAAATTAGCATCGCTAAAAGCAACACGCTAAGCAGTACAAATCTGTTCAATCGATCCGTCACTGCCCCACCCCCTACGTTAAAGCACCATTACGAGATAAATATATGCAATTTATTACATTTACCAATTTACATATACTTTGAGAAGACATGTCTGTAGAGTTAAATGTCGTTAGGGATGCCAGGGGTGACAGGAAGAATGAAGATGTGACAATTTCTAAAGCATACGAAGGATAATGGGAGATGAGGAAAATGTTATGTGGTGGAGGGTATTTTTAAAGTGAAAAACTTTGCACTTAAAGTAAATGTATAGAGAATGTTGATGTTACAAGATTAGATATCGACTGTCTTTTTACTAATGTTGATGCAATATTATAGTTTATCAGTCGATTTGCTCGAATGAACTCGGCCGAATCGACACTTCAGAAATACGTATTAGGCAATTGGCTCGTTTTGAATTTTATGCAATAAAGTTATGAGAAAAGCTCACTGCTATTCGCCCTCAAATATATTAAATTTGTGCGAGTCGCTTATAGACAATAATATATTTTTGAAAATTGTCGATTCGCCCGATCATGCCGGGTAAATTCGTGCAAATCCACTTATAAGCCATAATAAGAATACCTGTATGACTGTAAATTCAGAAATATGAAACTTATTACGTGGGTAGAGCTGGACTCCTAATCCTTGGCAGGTTTTTGACAGAAAGAGGTGAAGGAAAGTATCGAGGAATTTGCCGTGGGGCAAAATGGACATTTAAAATATAACACCACGCCTGTATTCCACGAAGGCTTAGTCAGAAGTGTACTTATGACACATCCACATTTCGCCAGTTATGTTTAAGTCCCATGTAATAGATGGTGAACCTATTCCCATCAACCGAGCACAAATCCAGACTTCAAGCTGATACTGATAAATTCTAGATAGATAACCCAATAGCACTTTGTACGACCCGGGAATCAAACCCAGGACCTTGCGCTCAGCAGCAGCGCTTGCAACCACTAGACCATGCAGCCGGTCAAAAATACGATTCAAATTAACAAATTTCTCAGACCTGATAATCTATTTGATACGAGTTCAAAATAAAACAGTAGGTAATTCCAGCATGTTCATTCTCACCCGGAAATTTCCACTGTGAAGATTGCCCGGAAGATACGGTGGAGGTCTTCTCGGCTTGGGCGGAGCACCGCCGCGTCCTCGTGGAGGTGATCGGCGGCGGCGATCTCTCGCGTCCGGCCCTGGTCCAAGCCATGGGTAGCGAGCGGGAGTGCATGGGTAGCCGTCACCTCCTTTTGCGAAGCAGTAATGATCGCAAAAAGGGAGGCGGCGCACGTGAGGGAGAGGCGGTATATGCGCCCTCACGGCCGTAGTCGCCGCAGGAGACGCCCTGGGCGAGTCATGGGTAGCTCGCTGTCCGATAAGAACCAAGCCCGGGTCGACGGTGCGTCGAATTCCACGCGCGCCTCAAAGAGATGTCACGACCAACTGGTGAGGTCCGCATGGGCCGATGCCTGCCAGGGGTGCGGGCTGTTCGAAAGAGATACCGTGGCCCCTGGCACACAGGCAATTGAAGGAACACAGGTGGGTTTTAGTCAGCAAAAGTCTGACACGCCCCCCCATTGATTCTGTTTACCTTTTTTGGTATAGTAATTTTATTCTGGGTACATCGTTTTCACACATAATCATATAGTGAATGTACTATGTTAAATATTGTACTTGAAACATTTTAAAAGAGTAACGGAGGAGTTTCTTCTCCATACGAAACTACATTTTGGAAGGGGCGACTAGAATCAATTCTATTTTAATGTAAATGTTGACGTTCAAATGTGCCTGTAAAGTACCTATTTAAAATAAATGCTTTGACTTTGACTTTGACTTTGCTCCACCCAGAGCGTGAGAAGTTATTTGATGATTTCCCAAACTCAAAAAAAAGTATGTTCATTCTACATACAGGTTGTTTCTGTTTAAGATGAATTGTAAACCAAGGGCTAATTTTTCAATAGTCAGTCAATTTATATCTGAGGAATGAACATTGCGGTTTAACAGCTTTTTCATAGAAAATATGTCAAATTGACGTAATTATTCTTCAGATAAAAGTTATAAGTCAACCCTAAGACAGACTGTCCAAAGGAAAATTTTAATACTCCTGTACCTTAAAAAGTCACAGTCTGGCTTCTTAATTAGTGTATTATTAGCATAGATATTAGACATCGTGGACGACCCGAAACTTTCCAAAAAAAGAAAGAAATATAACTGAGAATGCCGTAGTCTTCTGAATTCAATTAGAACTTTCGTCGTCCGTTTCATAATTAGTCAAAAAATAATGAAGCTACTTTCTGATGTGTATAGTAAGACCGGTATTTTTATTAAATTATTTTCTTCTTTCATTAGCAGTCCGTTCCTGTACAAAATTTCGTCTCGAGGGAACGGAAGAAAATAATTTTCTCGTTAACGAAGAAAGATGAAATTGGTATTATTTATTCGTTTTTATACTAGGTACCTAATTGTTAAGTTGGTAGTCTGCCATGAGTATCCTACTAATATTATAAATGTGAAAGTTTCTATGTTTGGATGTTTAAATGTTTGTCACTCAATCATGCAAAAACGGCCAAACGGCTTTGGGTGAAGTCTATCATATTTGGCGAGAGAATAATTTCTTTCAGGAAATTATAGTCATTATAATGTCCTAGGTATCGTTGAATTGAATCTGTTATATGATTGGTGGTGATTGCTGTTAGCAGGTACAAAAATCAAAGGTGGTAGATTAGTTTTAGGTACGACATCTGCGCACAACCAATTACCATAGACTCAGAAAACGATTTAGAATTCCTCCGCGTTGAAATTTTTCGTCGATTTTTTTTTAAATGGCTATTCCATACATTAAAACCGCGTAGGTATTGCACTTTTCTATGAAACAGATGATTTTATTTTTGATAACTGAAAAAAAAATACACGTGGTCTAGAATCATGTGCTGACATTCATAGTAACAGTTTGCGTGTCTATGACATCCTTCCTGTATTAGTTTAAGTTTATGATGCGCAGAATGTAAGTGCTTTTGAAAGTAAATCAACATTACAGCGATCGATCCCTAAGACCAAATAATTCCCACATAAACTCAATTCGTAACATTAAAAATGTACAATAAACTCACTCCCCCGGAGCATAAAACGTAAGTTTTTAAATGGAATTTCTCTATTAGTTGGGACGTTCGACAAATGGACATACGGGAGTTCTTTGTGCATTAAAGGACTTTCGGAGTATCGCCTCAGGCAGCGCGTGGCTCAGGCAGAACGAATCCAATGCCGTTATTGATCGAAATAAAAATAATTCGATTGTGGAGCGAGTGTCTGACTTTTTGGCTATACCCTAAGGCTAACTCGTTACAGATGTTAGTGAAGAATGAATGTGGAATTTTTGATTGTTCTTGCTTAGAAATGAAGTTTATTACGTTTTGAAGGACGTACTGTGTTTAATAAAGCGTATAATTACAGGAAAAAAAACATAAAAAATATCAGTAATACATTGAAAATGATTTCATATTATAGGTACATTGCACAAACTCCTTAAACCCACTTCCAGCATTTACATTCAGATATTAAAGTTTTACACATGGATACACGTATCGTGTTGTTCTTTGAATTTTAAATATTTCAGCAGCTGATTATCTCTTCTTCGAATTTCTAGCATCATTAGGACCACAATAACTATCCAAATATCTACTGGAAATAACTAAAAAAAATGCATCATTAAACACGTAAACGAACAGCCTGTAAGATTCAACGTCCGAGCACAAAAGCAGACTCACCAATTAAAGTCTTTAAAAAAATCTTAGAAATAAAAATTGGCGAGCTTCGGAGGAACAAGTTGATAAATTAAATGGCTCTCATGTTCCACTTACCAAGACTTCTAATACGGTTAGGGTCACGGCGACGAGTACAGAATCAGTCGTGCAATCTTTATCACCAGAATCGCTACCAGGAAGAAAGATAGTCAACTGTTTAATCGAGATAAACTTTGCCATTATTGTCGTGAGCAAGTGATATGGTTTATTAGAAAAATTGGTTAGAATATTATTAGTTTTAGGAGGCTTTTGTTCATAGACTAACGTTTAATAAAGATGCTACTAAGCGGAAGCTGTAACCTTTAATCTTTTGTGGAGGAAAAACCACAATTTGGCCGATATAACGTTGGTACTTAATGACCTTGAGATTGTACGAAATATTTACATTTAAATACTTCCTCCTCGAAATCGGATCAAACGAAAGCCTATTATTACAACTTCAAAAGACTAAATCCTTTTTTATGAGCTCTCCAAAATTTTCTCCTATTTTGTATCACGAACACGTAAGTGGCTTATATATTTCGCAAAATTCAATTACAAAGAAATTATTACCACAATCATAAGGAAGAAACAATTTTTCTGGCGCCACTCTTTTATTCTGAATTTATTAAGGGTCACACTGGCGCCCTACCTAGCCACTGTAAGTAACCGTTAGGAAAACGGGACGTTTAAATTCCGAGAGAAGTGTCGCCATATATCACTCGACCATAATTTCTGGTCCCCTCTATAAAAAGTAAACTTCCAGTGTCCATAGCGCAACGCGTCTGTTTCTTATTTCGAAAACTGATTGTTTTTATAGCTTGAGAGGGTGGCCTTAGAACTTTGAATCCATGAAACACGTGTAGGAAACAACTTAGGTAGTAGACGGGACGGGTGCCCCGAGGGAAAACGTTGTTTAGTTTGGTCATCTAATAATAGAAACAATATTTGTTTCGTATGTATTTTGTTTACTTCGCAGTTTGACAATAGGGAAACACTGAGTGTAATAGGAAAAGTAGTAAGTAGTATATAGTTATTGAAAATTCAACGAAGATAACCTATTTTATTTATCTTTGAAATAATTAACTGAGTTTAATTATTGTAAATGATTTAAGCTGAAGGTTTCATACTTATGATCTGAGAGAGTTACATGAATAGTGAATATCATCACTGAACCATTTCAGTAGCCGTAAATTGAAATGAGAATTTGTCAAACTAAATTGGATCCTTACAATGGCTTCAATTCACCCTTTCCGTCGAAGAGCTCGAATAAAACGTCAATGCTCCATCAAACAATTTGCCAAATCTATAAGAACCGATCCACTGAGGGTCAACACTCTCAAAATATTGATGAAACCTGATACCACTCGAATTTCTGACAGCGACTGTAATATAAATCCCAGAATAATCTCGACCACAATTCGTCGCAGAACCCCTCTCATTTCACCCTAAATCAGAGAGTTCGCGTCACAACTCAACAATAAAAAAGGGAATATTTATTCGTTATTTGTTGTCGGTTCGTATTAAAATAAAGCGACTATCTAGGCCTCAGCACCCTCCTCCTGCCTTATCTAAGATCAGGATTGCATAAAATTCACATCTCTCTTTCGAATGTGACAGGCGCCGGCCGGGGACTACGCATCTCATTTCGGCGACCTCCCGTTATACCCAGCTATATTTATGTGATGAACCACATTAGAACACGTATTAGTTTGATATTAGATAGCAATTGTAGGTAATATAGAAGATTTTTATGTCGCCAAAAAATAAAAGAAGATAGTATTTTGGTGCTCATAGACCGTGTAGCATAATCTACTTATAATGTACCCACTGCTGGTAAATACGGCTACACATCAAGCTATACATTTCCAGTATAAGCTTATCTCGCATTGTATAAGATTTCCGTACAGTGTGAGATCAGCGTAAACTGAAAAATGTATAGCTTGATGTGTAGCCGTGTGTGTAAACAAGCCTTTTCTTTTTGAGGAGTATACGACTAAACGCCGACAGACACTACGGCGACAGACTGAACACCGACAAAACTTGACTTTGACAGGACTTTTCGCCGACAGGACACTTCGCCAACAGGACTCTTTGTCGACAGGGCTCATCCTTGCGCTATTACTAAATAGTCAAGTAACTGCCACTAACATGGAAGTAACGCTCGCCGTCCGCTGCCGCGGCCCCGCACGCTTCGCTCGTTCGGCTCGCGCGCGGTTCGTCGCAATTCTAACCTAACCTAACCTATTACCTACCTGATGAGTCCTGTCGGCGAAGAGTCCCGTCGAAGTAAAGTCTCGTCGGTGTTCAGTCTGTCGGCGTAGTGTCTGTCGGTGTTCAGTCTGTCGGCGTAGTGTCTGTCGGCGTTTAGTCGTACACTGCTTTTTGAGAGGGAGTAGGCCCAGTGCGGGTTGATTGATGTCACATTTAGATTGTACGTATGTTTAATCTTACACGCAGACCCTTGTAGGCGAATAAGTAAAGCATTATAATAATAAAACCAGCTTTTTACTGTACCACTGCAAGACAACGATCTCTTGTCATATAGAGAAGGCATGAGCATCGATCACCACGCTTGCTCTGGACTTTTAATTAATTAAAGTCTGAAATCACCAAACTTTCTTGAGCAAGGTGTTATAAATTAATAAAGAAAGCCATCATCATCTATGTAGCTTTTTCTTAAATATTTTGGAGTCGGCTTCCAGTCTAACCGCATGCAGCTGAATACGACCATTTTACATGGAGCGACTGCCTATCTGACCTTCACAATCCAGGTACTCGGTAATACCCCTTGGTAAGACTGGTTGTCAGACTTTCAGGCTTCTGACGACCCGTAACGACTGTCAAATATCCACGAATCACAACCGGGACCAACGGCTTAAGAGCGTTCATTCCACGGGGGCTGGAAACGGCGCATTTATATATACAGGTGTGGCTTAAATAGTGGTCCACCGTTAAGGATTTGATATACCAGATAATTTACTATAACATGTTACAATTTTAACCATTTTTACCCAAGGATTCCGAAAATATTTATTTTAAGTATGTTTTTTATTTACGAAATTTCTACCTTTTGTAACCAATAAAAAATGAAAAAAAAAATGGTTTTTGTTGAAACTACAACAAAGTAATTTCAAAACCATATTTTTTAAATGCTAACCGAAATTTCTATTCGATATTAAAAAAAAAAAAACAAAAAAATATACCATCAGAATCCTTGGGTAAAAATGGTTAAAATTGTAATATGTAATAGTAAATTATCGGGTATATCGAATCCTTAACGGTGGACCACTATTTACGCCACACCCTGTATATACGAGTATATTATTATATTTTCTGTTTGTATTACTTAGTACGATTAATGTTGTACGATGTTTTTATTAAAAGGTAAATGTTAAAAATAATTATAAATACCAACGATCTAGTGCTTGGCTGAAAAAAAAAATGTTTTTGTTTGTATTTAATGAAATAATCACGAAAAACTAGTATACATGCGTTGTTGCCAGCCCGCGTGGAATGAACGCTCTTAACGTGCTTTCCAAGGCACGGAAAGGTCTCGGTATGTTAAAATAGTCACCCATCCACGGAACAACCGCGAGCAGAGTAGCTTAACCTGACTAAATAAAAATATATTTCAAAGAAATACTACAATGTTTTCTTTCCCAGACGCATCTTCTTTTAGACTGTATTACAATCTATAGCCAATCAGCACTATGTTTAAAGAACATATAAGTTAAATACAGTATTGTCGAGCAATGTTTAAGACCTATTATACAGCGAATAATTTTCTATAGCTCATTGATTATTATGATAGAGAATTTATATCTACTAGTGCGGTATTATTAATTTGATTCCATATGTTATGATCGTAATGATCTTTAAAATGCTTCGATTAATATTATGTTAGCTGGTTTATCAAATGAATATTTCATGCTTACCTCCGGTGCTTGCCTCCACTTTATGTTTTCTCTAGGGAATACAGGATGGAAGACAGGACATCGACGCGAAATCAGACACCACGTATTCAGCACATTATTCTAGACACCCTAGCGTAGAATTGTTACGTGGTTTATCAAAAGAAAAAAAATTGTTTCATAAAAAGTGCTATAACTAAGCGGACAAAATGAAATAAAAAAAATAATCGACGAAAAGTTTTAAAGCAAGGGGTTTCAAAATCATGTTGTGTGTCGATGCTACCCTGTATAAAGAAGTAAAATATTTTTCGTCTGCGTATAGTCACTTCAAGCACTGTCAGCTTTTATCAAAATGTGTTCAGTAGTTTAGCAGTGAAAACGTAACAAGCAAACAGTTTTACACTGCATTGATTTAGAAAATCTGAAATTTCTCAGTGGCTGTTCGTACTTTGGATGGGTACCCGGTTGATGGCAATAGGGTCGCCCCTATTACATGGGACTTAAACATAACTGGCGAAATGTGGGTGTACTAGTACTATTATGAGTACACTTTTGCCCAGCCCTTCGAAGAAACAAAGCTTGATTCAACATAATATTCGTTTTTTTTTTGGATGGGAATCATCAAATAACTTCTCCCGCTCTAGGTGGAGCAGGAGGCCGTGTCAGACTTTTACTGACTAAAACCCACCCGTGTTCCCTCAGTTGCCTGTGTGCCAGGGGCCGCGGTATCTCTTTCGAACAACCCGCACCCCTGGCAGGCATCGGCCCTTGCGGACCCCACCAGTTGATGCTGACATCTCTTTGAGGCGCGCGTGGAACACAACGCACCGTCGACCCGAGCTTGGTCCTTACCGGACAGCGAGCTACCCATTACTCGCCGTCCGCAAGCCCGCGCATACGGTGGCCGGGTATCAGCCTGGGATTCCCGACGCCCAGGGCGTCTCCCGCGGCGACTACGGCCGTGAGGGCGCATATACTGCCTCTTCCTCACGTGCGCCGCCTCCCTCTTCCCAAGTATTACTGCTTCGCAGAAGGAGGTGACTGCTAACCATGCACTCGTGCTCCGTACCATGGCCTGAGACATAACATGCGTGATGTTGATTTAGAAAATAGATGGTACCTACTCGCAGTGACAAGATTGACAACGCCATGACACTTATGTAGGTACTCGATTCGAGATTGTTTTTTTTTTCAAATGTTTTCAATAATCTTGCGTTTAGAACCTACTTATTTATAAACGTTGCTTAAAGTTAAGAGATGTATAAACGTCAAAAATGTACGGTTAAACAGACGCTCATCATTACTTAAGTTTAGGTAGCGTTTATAAATATGGGGGTTAATCATTATCTCCCAATCTATGTTAATAAACCCTTCATGAAACAACACTAACAATAACCAAAACACATAATTGCACAACTATTAACTATGTAGGTTTCCTAACTTAGCAATTAATAAAGTTATGCTGCAGTTTGGTGCATCTACACTACACAGTAATGGTCCCAGTTAGTCTTCGGCGTGCAATTACTTACAGCAATAGACCAATTAATAAGGGAGGCTGTGCTAACTGCCGACCATAGTATACGAATGTGATACCATAAGATAGTCTAGAGGAAATTACTTCAGAATTTGTGGGTAGTGTGATATTATGTTGAGATCGGGAAATTGGTTTTGTAAGTTGGAGTTATTGCGGTGGAGGGGCTTCCGTTTTGGTATATGTATTTTTGATTGATCTTTTTTTTTCATTGAGCTTTTCTGTGGTTCTTTTGGAAGATAGCCTAGTATACACATTTTTCACTTTTTTTTATTATGTAGGGTTTAATGTAAGTTACTTACGGCAACTTACAGGCTCTTTTGATATATTGACCAAGAGTTTACAAGTGCTTCGTTATTTACGGTCACCTAAAGATATAAGTTATCAGGGTCGTCGGATATAGTTGAAGTTTAATAAGAAACCGGTGGATGTTTTCGAAAATTAATAGAAAAAAACAAACCGTTCATTTATCAAATTAAATTTTAATATCATTCGAAAATGGTCTCTATCTATTCTTTCTATTTATAAATTTATGTTTTCCCTTCTACTGTTATTACACGCATTGTCTACATCTCTGTTATCTTCTTTCCTATCGCAGGTGTGCTGGAAGAGATTTCTGTAGAAATAAGCATTACCAATGTACGTATTTTTTGTTCCTTTCTTCTTGTCTGTTTATATGTATGTGCATAAAAGGTTTATTATATAAATATATCCGATGACCCCGGTTACTTATCTTTTAAGTGACTGTACGTAGAACGTTAAAGTGCATGACTTTAACTTTCTACGTACAGTCACTAAAAAGATTGTTAAATTTCACGACACATAAATCGCTTAACCATCGTCAACATAATTATTAGCCATACGAAAACTAGGTAGGTACAACTGAGTACATAATTTGGGTTAGAAATTTCATACCAGCCAATGCGTGTTATCATAATTAGCCTATGACGTTCCCACTGCTGGGACACAGGCCTCCTCACTGTGAGTGAGAGCGGGCCGTAATACACCACGCGTCCCCAGTGCGGGTTAGTAGATGTCACATGTCTTTGAATTTCTGGTTCTAGGACATGCCGGTTTCCTCACGATGTTTTTCTTCACGTTTTGAGAGTAGTGGTGATGAAATTGTTTACACAAATTAAAGCGCCTGTCTGGGCTCGAACTCACGACCTACAACTCGTAAGTCGAGGCCATTAACACTAGGCAACACTGCTCTAGTGCGTGTTAACACCACTTCAATCGAATTCCTAATTCAATCCCCAAAAAACCAATTCACACGGACGAAACCCTCAATTTTGAAGCCTGCCACCGACATTCACGCCCCAGGAAATGTCACAACCGTTACTAACATTCGAAATTTAATTGTATTGATAATTCGCAAGCAGTCTGTGCTATGCATTAACTCAGTGTCGAAGCCCGAGGCGACCACGTGGCCCAAACAAGCACCCTTTGCTTTTAATGCGTCTATTTGACGTTAAAAGTGTTGTCGGATAAAATGCACTTTCATTTAGTATTCTTGTGATGTTGTTTTGTTTTTCCCTCTCTAGTTTGTAGCTTGTAGTTTGATGTTTTTAGTGGGAGTGTTTGAGTGTTGTCGCTCAAACAGACTGACAAAACTTGAGCGTACGTTTTAAGGGTAACTTTTTTGATGGCGTCAAAGGAACTACGCGTTGGAAATGCGCCTAAGGAATAGAAAATCAGAAGACTTATTCCGGAAAAAACAAATAACTTTCAACTGACTGACAACACATACATACCTACTTAATTTAGACTTTCAAACCCTTAACAAGGATCCGATTGGGTAGCTCGCAAAATTAAAATTTACAGAATTAAAGCCATTAACATCATCAATACTTAGGTACACAGGCCTATAACATCAAGCTAAAAATTTCCAGTTTACGCTGATCTCGCACGGTACGGAAAACCCATACAATGCGAGATCAGCTTATACTGGAAATGTATAGCTTGATGTGTAGCCGTGTGTCTGTGTACAATACTCCGAGTTCATTTGCTCAAAGGGTTGTATTGATGTTTTTACTGAGTTTAATTCTGAAAATACATACGTGCTACGGTCACAAATCATATTTTGTATAACATACCTACTTACAGTCTGACGCTACCCTATAAAATGCAAAAAACTCATGAAAATTTCGGCTACTCTAGCTTTACAAGTAAATGGTTCACAAAAAGATTAAAAAATCTATGATAATTAAAAGCAGTTTTTTTTTAAACACATTTTTCATAACAAGTAATTAGGGTGTATCAGTCAATTTGCTTCTTTTTTTTGTCGGGCATCTCGCAGTTGGCCTTGAGAGGCCGTGACTGCTTAACCAGGCTTTCAGTCGATTTGCTCAAAATCAATCGAATTTTATATGAATGTACATCACTGCAAGTACACAAAATGATGTGCATAAAATCAAAATCTGTCAAGTGCCTAATACGTATTTCTGGATTTGTAGATTCGCCTACATATAAATTAACTTCGGGTGAGCCTATAGAAAATAATCTATTATTTAAGTGTCAATTCACCTGATTCGGGCGAGAAAATGAGAGCGAATCGACCATTAAGCCACATCCTCGTTCTTCCTATGTTCGTTTACTTATTTAAAAAGAAATCAATTGAGGTCGCTACTATTCGGAAAAATGTTTGTGTTGAATTTATACATAAATAGTAAAGATACAAGCCAGTATCTACCTAACATCAGCCAAAACACTAAACGTAAACAATTTCGCGTACCGTCATAGAATGGGGACCGAATCATTGACTTGGGGCAAGTTTCATTAACTTTTCCAATGAATACAGGCATTTGCCTCCAATTTACTTGCATTGGTTGCCAACATTTGGTACACACTCAAATAAATGGACGAATTCCACCGTTTAAACTATTGCATTTGCCTACCGATCTGTGTTATATTATATATTATTTAAAAAAAAATACTCAAAGCAATAAGTTGGTACCCCTTTTTACGAAAATTACGCGGACGGAGAAGACGGAGAAGAGAATGTTTGGCACAGTTAAAGTTGATATGCAGAAGGAGTGCAGAAAGTTAATAGTATTGATTACTAGCTGCCACCCGCGGCTTCGTCCGCTTGGAAGTCGAAAATTATCCCGCGTGAACGTACTACCGGAATAAAAAGTATCCTATGTGCTAATCTAGGTTATAATCTATCTGTCTGATAAATTTTCTCCAAATCCATTCAGCCGTTTTGGCGTGAAAGAGTAACAAACATCCATACATACAAACTTTCGCGTTTATAATATCAGTAAGGAAGGTAATTAGAAGATAATTTAAATGAATTATGATTGAATTTCGACCACTAGACAACCACTAGCATAAATAATTGTTTGAGTTAACATCGACCTAAAATGTTTTTTTTTATTTTTGTTGGGCATCTCGCAGTTGGCCTTGAGAGGCGACCTAAAATGAGACTTATGTACGGCATTTATAGTAAACTAGTTGCCGCCCGGGGTTTCGCCCGCGTGGAAGTCGGAAATTACCCCGCGGGAACGTACTACCGGGATAAAAAGTACCTTATGTGTTAATCTAGGTAATAATCTATCTGTGTGCCAAATTTCATCCAAATCCGTTTAGCTGTTTTTACGTGAAAGAGTAACAAACATCCATCCAACCATCCGTATTTACAAACTTTCGCGATTATTATATTAGTAGGACTATATAGTGACCTGCCCCTGCTTTGCTTGGCTTATATAACTTGACAAAATAGTCTTAGTAAAGTATATTATTACACACACAAACCTTTCGGAATAATTTCTAAGTAAAAATGATGATGAAAACTGCAACAAAATCCGTCACGTAGTGTAGAAGAACAACGCGGCACTCGGACGAATGCGACTTCCCTTCATAATTTGCACAGAAAACCAAGAAAACTTGTATAAACATAAGCATAATCAGCCTATCGTTCCCACTGCTGGGACATAGGCCTTCTTTCTGTGAGAGGGAGTGGGCTCCACCAAGCGGGCCCAGTGCGGGTTGGTCGATGAGAAAAAATTTGACATAATGATAATTTAGTATCACTGTGCCTTGTCTACGTTTAAATGGAGAAAACAACGTTTAAATTCGAAAACAAACCTGTAGGTAATATATCTGAAAGCTGACTTACCGAATGTTCTGTACCCCTGGGTGGAGACAATCTCTAATCGCAACAAGTCGAGCCCGTTTACGTTACGGCCTCATAATTACATTAACTACGCAATGCATGTGTTACATCGTTGATATACAGGTTGTGCCCACTTTATATCGATAAAATTTGTTTTTTTTTTCGTTCTGAAAAATGAGAACATTGAATTCAATGAAAATGATTAAAGTGCTACTTCAGAATTTTTAATAAAGTATAACTCTGTACGAAATATTTTTAGGCAATTGATCGTCTTTATTATTGCTGCTCTGCAATTATTTGGCGAACGCAGTTGAGAGACCCCTCAGCTAGATGGACCGACGGCCTTAAAAAGGTGGCTGGGACAGACTGGATGTGGAAGGCGGCAGATAGTGTTGTGGCGCAGCCTGGGAGAGCTGCATGTCTAGCTGTGGACTATGATAGGCTAGTTAATAATGATTATTGCTGTTCTCTGTGGACTTTGCTCTGTAGGTACTGCTAACAATGAGATCAACGCTTATGCGATTGTCGTAAAAAAAATGGGATATTCAGAACTAGCCAGATAAGTTTAAACTACTTAGAAGTTAAATACTCTACTTAGAAGTTTTTTTTTACTTAGTGGCACTAAGTAAAAAAAATAATCTTAAAGTTGTGGCTTTCAAACTAAACGTATTTAAAAAATAATGTCCACCGATGATTAATAAAATTACATCCGAGTCAGTGGAAATGACTAAAGTACTACTTGAATAATTGTAATAATGGTATAAGTACAATTTTTTTGTTTATACTACTTACAAGTTAAATTCTCTCTTCTTAGAAGTTTTTTTAACTAACTTCAAATCTTGAAGTTTCAAACGGCTTTCAAACTTACAGACTCATCTGCCTAGCCTTTTCCCAAGTGTGTTTGGTTCGGCTTCCAGTCAAGAGGATGCAGCTGAATACCAGTATTTTACATGGAGCCACTGCTTATCTGACCTCCACCACCCAGTTACTGGTTAACACGATACCCCTTGGTAAGACTGGTTGTCAGACTTTCGGGCTTCTGGCGACCCGTAACGACTGTTGACCCACGAATGACACCCGAGACCAACGGCTTAACGTGCTTTCCGAGGCACGGAACACTTGGTATGTATTTTGTTTTCAGACTTCAGGTCTATATATTATTTTATTGTCCACATAATAAATAGGACCACGCTGTATACAACAGGCTACCCCTGCTAGCCGGTCCAGACAAATTGTCGCACCCCACGTTCGCATTATTGCCGATATTTAATTGTTTGCGTAATTTATTTCTCTAAAGCAGGGAACGTTGTGTTTTGTTCGGAATGGGAGACCGGTTATGTTGTGTTGTGTCGAATGTGTTGTTGACTTTTATTCAAGAAAATTGCACCTGGATGATTAAAAGGAGTTGTACAACGTGATGTGAGGCGTTCTGAAGTTACCATTTAAGGTGGAAGCTTTTGAGTTTACGCAAAATTAAACATTCGTATTTTGCAATTTGCAAGTCAGTGTCTGGTTTTATATTAATAATACTCGTAATATTATATGCGACCGTAACACGTCGGTATGTGTTTACAGAATTATAGTCATTAAACTCATCAATGCAGTCCTTTAAGCGCCCATTCACCCATTATTTTTGGACGACTTCGAAAAGGTGGAGGTTATCAATTCGGCACGTTTATATACAGGCAAACGGTAACCATGAATTCAGCATATCAATCTAGACGCCCTAGCACAGACATTTTTCGTCGGTTATACAAAAAAAATCAGCTGTTGTATGCATTTTGCATTTTGCATTTTGCATTTTGACCGCGTACGTATTGCACTTTTCTATGAAACAGCTGATGTTTTTTCAATCATTGTTCCTCTCAACCTAAGCACCCGCCATCTAATCTCTTCACCACCCTTGGTTGACTGGTGGAGAATGCCTAAGGCATTAAGTCGGCTGTACCTTTTTGTGTGCGAGAAGTTTAAATAAATAAATATATAAATACCGAACACCATGTATATTTTTTTATGTAAATTCTCCCTCATATATAGCTCCGTCGTATATAGACGGAAATAGACCCCTTTTATTTTCATATAGATCTGATGATGCGTTTCGGAGACAGACAACGGAACTCTTCAAAAATGACAGCAAATTAACCGCGATTGCTGCTATCGCATAAATATGCATTGTTTTGACCCCAAGAATGATGATATTATGAATTGGTGTGGGGTAAGTACTATAACTAAAAAGTGCATAGTAAAAAGTTTTTCCAAAAAAAATAAAAGTAACGACTTCTGGAGAAACTTTTTTTTAAACTGGTACTGACCTACAAAAAACACAAGAAAATTTTAATTTCACGGGCTGCCCTAGTGCATTCACCTTAAAGTATTTTATTTCCATTAAGATACTCATCACTTACATGAGAACCACATAAAATATAAGTGCCTAATATTAACCAAGTACAAGAAAAAAAAAATGGTTAGTTGTCACCAAGTTTCTACTTGGCTTAATAGTTGCAAGTTTGTTTAAGATAAAAACATTAATAAAATAGAAACAATTTTATTATTTAACTATGAATAGTTTAAACGTGAAAATACAAAACATTTGACATGATTGTTACCTGTATAACCCTTTCAAAAGCAACGAACAAACATAAAGCGAACATTTTTAAATACTCGCTGAATAACTGAACGGCAAAATATTTAGTCGTTTCGATTTTCGAACAAGAGAACTTTTACATTACTTTAACTTTACTGTAGTTTATATTTTATTTATCCTGATATTTATTAGACTGGATACATAAATATTGTAAGTGTGTTGTAGCTAAATTAATATCAGCTGGGTTTGCCCGTAAATAAAATCGTTCAAGATATAGTTGCAATCTTTTCTCAGCGACAATTAAAGAAATTTTAGGGAAATTAGAGGACTTTTTTGAAAAATTGAGACAAGCATTAGAATATTCTTAAAATACGGGAATTGTCCCTCAGCGTGATATTTGCGTAACATACTAAAAGTAGAAATGGCTTTTATTCTGACAGTGCTACGACATTCATTGCGTTATTTTCGTTGTAGAGCTGACAAATTTATTCGAACATATTATTATATATTTTTTTATTATTCGTTTCTTATTTTGCTGTGCCCGACAGGGTCAATATGATCTAAATATAAGTTTACCACCTAAGAATACCTACATGTGGAATGCAATAAAGTATTGAGTATTGAGTGTTGAAGCAATGGATTAACAAAATCCTTCAAAATTATTAAGATAACGATTAATATCTAGTGTATTACGCAATTAGGATACAGATCACAAAGTAAAGCCAATGCTCTTAGTTCTCTACAACTATTACTAGCTATAGCCAGGGGACACCAAGCAACACTAAATGGCTGCAACAATTTAGACTGCCATCACATTCGCTGCACATCGCGACAGTTGCATATTTCAATTTTAGTCACGCGCGCTCGTAGGGTTAGATTTTAATTGTTAACACTAAATTTTATGTGTACGGTTTAATTATCGGGTGTTAAATTGTGAAGATTCTTTGATTAGGTACCTATGTTTGTATAGTATACCTATATACTGTTTTTTTTTTTTAAGTTTTATTAGATGCCTCAAATATTTCAACCAAAATTGCCCTCAAAATGCTGAAGGAAAGCATCGTGAGAAAACTGGCCATGTTACTGGGACATGTGACATCTACCAACCCGTACTGGGCCCTCATGGTGGATTACGGGCCACGTTCTCTCACCGAGAGGAGGCCTGTGTCCCAGCAGTGGGACCGATATAGGCTAATTATAATTGGCTTTTCTAATTTTAATTTGAACTTTCTTTGGCTTACATTCTTTACAAATGTATCTGAATGTCACTATACATACTTTCCAGCACCAAAAGATACCTACTGTCAAAAAATAAAAAAAATATGTGATCATTTCGCTTCTTGACAGACTTATTACTACCTATGGTAATAAGGTACCTACGGCTATGTCAGTATCCCTGACCGTTAGCAGACATTTTCGGTAGGGGGGGGGGGAAATTACATTCTAAGGTAATTCAGCAGAACGAAATGTTCGTTTAATTGAAACTGTCGTCACATTCAGATGCATATTTCAACGTTAGTCACGCGCGTAACTGTAGGGTTAAATTTGATTGTCCTTTCTAACATTTCATTAAAGCCGATTTTACGATGGGGTTGGTTGAAAGTACTAAAAACACCCCTTATTTTGGACTGTTTTTATTTCATAGTCCCTAAATGTAACCATTCGTGTGGTCCTTGGCTACCGTTACGCACTATCTATTCATGGTTTAATGTTTTACATTCGTACTGCAAATTGAGAAAGGGTACCAGCAAGACATGGTCAGCAGTATAATTCCCAAAGGACCCAATAACATCATAGCGCGAACGCCAATCTGCGTGATTATGGAAATATCCCCTCAGGGCTTTTTATTGTAGATGCCCATGGGGAACTGAAATACGTGCATGTCATCATAAACTAGAATGGGGTTGGTTGGTACCAAAGTACTTGTAGCTATCAAAAGAACTAACATCAGCAAATTGCATGTTTGAAAACTGTAGGGTAAAATACCCGGAAAATATCAAATAGTTCGTAGGCACTTCGTAGGCACCACTCAGTAGGTACCCACCACTTAGAAATACAAACACAACGTGTCAATCTCTCTAAGGTACTGTCCTTCAAGATACAGGATTCTCCTGGTTTGAAGAGCAGGGGTCTTACTCATCTGTTATAGGGTGTCCCCATGTTTCGCAGACAGAAATTTCATAGAATTTCGTTTCCCAGAAAATGTTCCATGTAATATACGGTCCTTGTATTTTTATTTCGAATATTATTGTTTCAAAGACTATTTACTTGAATGAAACATGTTTTACAGAAACACAATTCAATAAAATTTTAATCACTGTTTTTTGTTTAGCAAACTTATCAAACAGTAGAATATTTTTTAACGAATATTCTTTATTCGGTGTATTTTTCCATGGTATTTTATTATGTTAGTCACAGAAACGAATCGCTGCGAAACCGACTCCACGTAGTCTTGTCTGCCCGACCCTTAGAGTGTAATTTAAATCCGCGTAGGCGCGGAGGGGCGAAGCGGCCCGCGAGCTGAGGAGCAGGTGGTTTTAACACTCGCCGCCGCGGCTGAGGCAGGCCGGCTTAGCCGGCCAGCAAGCCGAAGCTACGGTAGTTACGCTGCATGTTGCAGGCTTGCTTGGACGCTGTATGCTGCATATTTACTTGCACGCTGCATGCTGCATGCTCGTTTGAATTGAAACATTCAGAAACTGTCACTTGATAAAATGTTATTCTTATTTATTAAATAAACAGTATAAGGATAAAGAACATTTGCTTTGTTATTCTATGATATGATTATTCTAACATAAACTTCATGTGAAACAAAAATCAATAATTTAAAAATCTTCAAGGTAAGTATTCTGCGTATTTATTATTCTATGAAACAAAAATATAAGTTTTTTTTTTTGGAACGAAATTCTATAAATCTATTAGCTAAGCAACAACTAAGCTATTAAACAACGTGCAAACCAGTAATAGCCATACCTATCTCTTACTGAAACAAACAATGATGTTACCTAGGCTAAGTATTTTGATAAATAAATGATTACTTACCTTATTCCTTATTTACTAACTTAGTACGGCACCCACTAATGGTGTAGTCTTCATAATAGGGCACAATAGTTACTAGCAGAATAATCTCATCTTTAAAACATCTCAAATTAATACTAACTTTACTAATAGCAGACCATCCCAAGAATTAATTTAACTAATAGACATAATTACGAAAAGGGTTTTGAGGTGGCTAAAAGGATCAGACCTAAAACATTAAGTCCCATCTTCTTAGAATACCAATCCATTCGAACCACAAAGGCAAGATTGCACCTCTAAAGCCACGTGTAGGCAGTAGGCAAAGATTCAAAGTCAAAGTCAAAAGATAGTCGAGTTTCTGTTCCATTTCGAGACCTCTGACACATAATCACGCAGTGACTTGGCTTGATTGTCGTTAAAACGCTATTTATTTATTTAACCATTTCTGCATACACATAAATAAACAGGCGAAGAAGAAAGGAACAGAAGAATACGTACAAAGGTAATGCTTATTTCTACAGAAATCTCTTCCAGACTACCTGGGATGCGCCAGCTTGCGGATGGCGAGTAATGGGTAGCTCGCTGTCCGGTAAGGACCAAGCCTGGGTCGACGGCACGTTGTGTTCCACGCGCGCCTCAAAGTGATGTCTGCACCAACTGGTGGGGTCCGCAAGGGCCGATGCCTGCCTAGCCTCAGCCGCGATGCCTCCCATTCGACATCGCGGCCCGCCTCAGTTGCGGTGCACCTCACCGCAACCTACTTTTTGGCCGCTACGTCGTCGGCTTGGAGACCAAAGCCCTGACGAGCGGCCCCACCTTTGGGTTCCTCTTCGCTTCACCGTGGGAGCGGACCACGGCTACTGAGCCCCCCCGCAACGACAATGCGGGAACCCACTGGGGGGGATTAGTAGGATAGTAGGATCCAATATTTTACATGACAATAAAAATGAAAAAATGAAAATTAATAATCATTTAATTAAGGCAACAAAGATCCATAATATGTTTGAATGCTATATAGACTTACTTACAAACATAATTTAAAAAACCACAAAAAATATAACACACTACACTTAATAACACATTATTAGGAGCTAAAGACTGATGACTGATACCAAAACGATAGCTTTATCTGTCCTAAAAATTTAAAATCGTGTTAAAAAGTCACTTTTAACATCAATAAAATGTAATATTAGATGCTCTTTGAACAATCCAAACTGCACACCACACGAATCGTTCGCCAATAACATAAATCTCCACACACTTCCAGTTATTGTCAATATTTCCCCACCATTTGTTTTACTACATTATTCAATATCCATGTAGTTTAAATGACTGGACAAACAACATTATAAATCACTATATCGACTAAAGTGTCATTTCAGAAACCCCTGACTGAGTAATATTCCGTTTAATTTTATTTATTGCTACCGAGACTATTCAGTTCAACGAATTACAAACACAATGCTGCCATTAATAACTTCACTGATCTGTTAATGAAATATTTCAGAAATAGAATAGTTTTGATAAATTGATGCCAATTTGTGAGATGAAACATATTTCTGCTTGAAAAGGTAAAATATCTCAGAAAAGATGAAATCAAATCTGAGCTGAGATTGGACTTCAAGAGTAAGCCGTAATAGAGATAAATATAAGTCAAATTATACCCAAAATAAAACTATTCTTTTCATAAATCGGTTGATATTCGTCTTACTCTACTACGTATAAGATTATTCGTATTTCGTACAAAAATCTTAAAAAAACTCCGAAGTAAGACAATCGAATAGAATAATCCATCATTATTCGACTCGAATAAGATTGTTCATACATCTCAAAAGAATCTTGGAGAACTATCCAGCTATTCCATCTTTGAATCAAGTTCTAGATGCGATCATAAACTTGCTTTTAAACCGATACCTGTTCAGCTGAATATAAAGCGTTCCGAACAAATCCCAGGCAGATTGAATTCAGTGAAAGTTTTCTTCTAGTGCGTCAAAAACTTATAATTCCGTTTGGTGCTCGTCTATTGAATTCACTTCTTATTTATTGTTAGCGATAAAATAATATTAATCTCGCGGGGATTACACTTGGATTTTATTCTTCTCCTCAGCTCGGAACTTGGAGAATAACCCCAGATTATTCGCCAGCGTATATAATAACGTGGATGGGCAATCCACTAATGAAAGTATAACGATTGTTTTATGGATGAACATTTGGCTTTAACGGGTGTAAAAGTTGCGCGATAAAACGTGATCTGCTTAAGGCTTTTTACTTACAGTGGTCTGGAAATTAAGTATTAAATACTTCGCGATAGTCGCGGCCTGGCTTGAAAATATTTACTTTACAGTGGCGCTTGTAAGATTTTACATAAATAATTATTTATCACCTCGTTAAACTCGTAACCAGACGGGACCTGCGTAACACATTAACAGTAGGATTGGCTTCCATCTTGACAGTTCAACAGCATTTATTCCGTTATTGAGAAGACAATTTTTTCAAACATATGAAGCAAGGAATGAGCAATATTCTTAAAAATTATTCAGATTCTAGTTGATGATGTTATACAATTAGGGTGCAGGATAGTTCTAGAGAACTTTTCTTATGAATAATTTTCAAGCAACATTTGCAAAGCAAAGCAATTACAAGTTCTACTACGAGTAGCAATGCCTTCTTGAAATGTATCACTTTAATTCGTTTCATATACTGTTGTAGCTTTATAAACTGCATCGGAATTCGGTGGTGTATCCACAATAACATCGCAGGACGTTATCAGGGCCAAGTAGTAATCAGCTGTGGAAGTTTCCGTGCGTAAGAGGGATTATATTTTCGATAACTTAGCTTAGGGTGGAAGGCAATAAATAGAGAAAAAGAGAGATAGTGAGGGGACTATCCTGAACGTAAGTAATCGGGGAATTTGTTATGGTTTTAAGAGAAAAATGGAAGGAATCCCACGGGAACGATTCAATATTTTGGGAAACTAACGGGACCCTATAATTCTTGGGTGAAGGCACGCGCGCTATTTATTAATCAGATTTTTTTATTGTTGCAGTTAAGCAATTTTCGTGGATGTATTTTATTAGAATAAATTCCTGAGCTGTCAGTTTTTCGATTATACTTAACTAGCGACCCGCCCTTACGACTCGAACAAAACATCGAGATTTCTGTACATATGTATTTAAAGAAATCTCACAATAATTATTAATAGAAACCGTATGAAATCTGTTGCGGAGTTTAGAAAAACAATGCGGTTATACATACAGACTCGTACGAGACCATAATTTACAATAGATACATATGTAAGTAGAGATAATAAAAGAAAACGAAGTCATATGAGGAGAATGATATCATTTGTAAGGAGACTAAAAACATGGTTGCGATTTATAATAAATGTAATGTTAATGATATTCGATAAAATCAAGAGTAACATCTAACAGTCATTAGTAATTTTAAGGACATTCCATAAAGGTTACCAATAAAATAATTAATATCCCTTAGTTGGATAGACTTATTGTTGTCAGACGAAAAACGACCAAAAAACCTTTCGAGTACATTCAAATAAACACGCAAGCCGACCACTTCGCTAAAAACACAAAAAAAAAAAAAACTCAACCTGCTTTTCCGACACACATTTTTATTTTCTTTAACATTTTTACACGTACAACATTTTCGTGACGACATAAAGCGATAGCTCCACATACTTACGTGGTACGCCCCCTTCACTGCGGTTTAGAAAAAACGCAATATCGCATGAGTTCCAAGGGAGGTAAGTGTGCCCTGTGGATTTACAGCATTAAATTGGTTCAGGTAGGGCTGTCAACTTGCTAAAAGTTTTTAAGTCGTCCGCTCGCGTGACGAACGTTATAAAACTTTGAGTGGGTGAGTAACTTTTATGTGGGAAAACTAGCAAGTTTGTTATTCAGTGTGCTTTAAATTTGTAGACTTGTTTGTATTATCGCCGACGGGGGTGTGTCCGTACGGGGATTAGGTACGTACCTACGTTTTTAATCCTCTTACTTCAGCCATGTCTGTTTCCTGTTAAAACTTTCGTAAGCCTTTATACAGCATAATTTGAGTTAGGCAATATTTAACAACACAATACCTTATACAAGTATGTTAAGATGCAGAACCATCGAAAACTTGTCGAATCTCCTGAAAACTTGCAGTCATAAAAAAAATACCGAAAGTATAATGTATAGGCTAAACGCGCCAAGTGACACTTTGAAATAATATTCGCCCACAAATGTATTAACTTCTTGCAAATCGTCTACAGAAAATAATAATTTATTTAGTAGCGTTGATTTGCCCATTTCGGACCAGTAAATTCCTGCAAATCGACTATTATGCCAAAGTTTTACATTTTAGAGGCTTCTACTAATTAAATTAAAAAGTCAATTTACCGCATTGTACGTACGGAACATAATTAAAACGCGACCTGCCAACCCTAGTCCAGTTCCTCGTTGCCCAGTAGAAATCCTTTGTCCCATGACAGCGCACGGACTCGACTAAGTTTATCACCGCTGCGACTTTCAGTGATTATTGCGTTTTCGGAATTGCGACTTTGACAACGCACCCTTAGTAATAACTGCCTTGAAGACATGAAACCCCGAATCGTAGACGCGTAATAATTTATTACCGTACCAGTAAGAATAAGTTAATAAGTAAGTTCTGTCGCTTATAAAAACGCTACATAAACTTTGTTACTTTGTTGATCTACGGGGAAAAGGAATTATTTATTTATCAGTGTTCTTCTATTTCTGTTTGACGGCGGTGTTGTCTTAGGAACATTTTGTTAGTGATAAAGCGAGAAATAAATCGTAAATGGAGGAATTACTTTCGTAGTGACAAAAGACTTTGCAAAAAGATAGCTAATGAATGAAGGAACAAAAAAAAAACAAGTTAGTATCTGAAATGGGAACATTTAATTGCGACTGTAGGGGAATCCAATGTAGGATGTGTTATATATCATAGCTCTTTATTATCTCTCATCCGGACAAAGCCGCATTGCCATACAACGTGGCAATCTTGCCAGCCTTTTGGGCACTTTTCCCGTTGACAATGATGCGGACGAACTTTTTGATGCCTTATGATTATTTTCTATTTTCTATACTTGTGCGTATTATTATTTTAAGACCAGTAGTTTTAAAATTATGTAAATATTCAAAGGTCTAAAATGTTTGCATTGCCTTATTGTTCGTGGTCATCATCTTGCTATCTTTACCACTGTATATTGCTGTCGGTTTAAAATTTTGACAGTTTCTTTATTTCGTAAATTAATCCAAAAGAAATTACCCTCTACTCTTCAGTAACATTAATACAAATAAGTCTACTGTACTTGAAAAATGCTCCGTTATCATCAAAAACTTCAGCCATTTGTAATCTAGTAATGGCTTACACGTCACATCAAAGTTTCTATGTCGTGTCTCAAGACGGGACGCGCGTGCATCATCCCAGCTTGAGGGAATCCCCAGAGGCCTTATGTGTTTGCCCAGAGATTGCAAACTCAGCTACTAACATACCGCCCTGTTTGCTAATGGGGTTAATACCGTTGTATCGTTAATTTTGTTTGCCATCTTGTTTATTGGCACTTTAAATTAGATTGTGTTTATTTAATGGGGGAGTTACTTACTTTGCCTTTTTTCATTATAACAATCATCACCATTTCTAAATTTTTATCAGCATGAAGAATGTTACGTCAGTGATCATTTTTTTTGGGGTTAGGTCAGGGTATACCTGTTGGTAAACATGATTCTTCCCAAATTTCGCGTAATATAATTTGAACATGACAATTTCGAAATCACAGATTTAGAAATACCTGCATCTCACACAGGCAAACAAGTTCTGAATTTCAAGCTTGCTCGGAAAGGAATTAAATACGAAAAACAAAATTATAATTTCTCTTTGCAGGAGCAAAGCATGCAAAACATTCTTAGCACATTTGCAGAGAATTTTATCTTAAACCTAAAATTTGTTTCCAAACCAAGCTCGGCTTAAATTCATTATGTTCAAATATTTACGACGTCCCAAGCGTAGCAGTGCTCCAGGCTCTCAAGGAACTCACTCAAGATATGTTCCTAATTTGCCTTTCAAATACTTTGAAACACAGAAGTATTCTGGAGAGCGGCTTTGACTGTGAAAATACGCAAAGAGGCTAGTGTTACGTGCAAACTATCTCGCCAAGAAGGCAACTTACTGTTGAGAAATTCCGTCCGCGTAATCGCCGAAACACACTCCCCTAGGGACCCGGCGGTATTACCCTCCCTATCTCCAACATTCTTACAGTTTAATGTATGCAAACGCATTTTGTTTCAAAGCCTAGCTCCCTCAAGGATGGTGTTACTTGAGAGCCCTCCAGCGTGGTTCACCTCACCACCGCCGACCGAAGTTTTTCCCTGCCCGTGTGTCACAACATGCTCTTTGATCTTCACAAATGCGAATATAATGTAGGAACCAGTTAAGAACATTCCTTTTTTCCCTTTATCTGCCTGCACACTCGCGAGTTTTTTCTACCTCTATTCCCTAATATTTTCGCATATATTTCCTATAAGGCTTTTTTGTGAATGCAAACAATATAAAAACAGTTCTGTCTTTTCCTATTCTGACTATTGAATATATTTGTTTGCGAAATGAAGTACAGATTGAGGCGTTACATTTTCATATTCGACCGTTCCCCTGCGCGTGTAACAATAAACTTTGTAAAGTGAAATATGAAAGACATTTCATAAAGTCTGTTAGAAGGAATAATTTATAAAAGGAATTCATTTCAATGTGTCAGCTTTGTAACGAGGTTCAATATATCACGGGCATATTAAAGTCAAGTTAAGCTCTCAAAGTTGGCGTCATCAATTGGGGTAGTGGTAAAAATAGATATATATATACTCAATGATGAGGGATTATTTGACGACAAAGTATCAACAGTAACATGTGGTGTCACCTCAGAAATAGAATGCGTCACCATCTCAACGTTGTCACACGTGGCGTTCTCAAAAACAGATCGTTTCCTTTAAAAAGTTAATTTGGCACTTTTTGTCGAGACAGTTACAAAAAAGCGTCATTTTTTAAGTCGTTAGGGGGCATATGTTCCTCTAATAATGTCGAGGTGTAGCCGGCCAGTAATGTGACTCTTATTTTCCGTTATTGGGGTGTTACGTGGTAAAGTATCATCGTTAATAAGGGATACTTTTTTCAGTTTTTAGCATTCATGTTCCGACATTTTTGTACTTTGAAACTTTTAAATATTAGTAAAAATGTTTGCTTTTAATGAGAACGACATACGAGACGTGCCAGTCATTGTCGTTTTCTTTTTTTCTACTTTGACTTTATTTGTCTCCCTCTCGCGACCATGAAGAAGAACTATATTTTTACTAAGAAACGCTAATATTAAAATAATACACGACGGAAAAATATGTTTTTCAAGAATTTCTAAATAAAAGATTTTCCGTAATATATAAAAAGGCTGTATAAAAAAGAAGCATTCGTGGAAAGGCAATATTTATTTGTCCTACAGTAAATACAGTTGTCACCTACTTATTTACTTACGTTTTTCTCTTAATAACCAAAATGTTTTCCTAGAATAGAGCGAGAATATTAAAGTAAATGAGCATCAAGCTAATACAGTGTCGTTGTGTAGCTAACTCTCATCCCAATTCGTCTTCCTCCCGTTGATGGATGAGACCTCACCACTTCCCTAATAAATGTAAACAAAACATTTATTTTTTGCCCAACAAACGTTATTAATGAATCGCCCCCGATGATAAGTTTAATTGTTTTGAATGCTTCCACTTTGATCTTGATAAAAGGTTCTTGGTAGAACAGTTTTTTGTAGCAAAAATGTCGAGTTATTGACACTCGAGATCTTGTGATGTCACCCCATCTATTATACATCTTTAGAAGAGCCACAAACTAAATTCTACCTTATCTTCAAGATACTAGAAGATATTCTCTAGCATAGTGTTTGGAATACCAGTGTCATATGATCCAAAATCTTTTTTTATTCCACAAAACTCAGTCACCGTAAAAAAGGAAATGTCCAAGGAATTCCACGTAATAGGAGAAATATTTTAATGAGGATTTTGAAAATAATTAATGCTAATGTGTGAACGGTTGCGTGTTTTCAGGTGAACTGCTGACGAATGCTCGTGTTTCGATATAAAGTAGCAAACGGAAGTATTGTTAAAATTCTTTTGATAAGAATGTTGATTGTGACTTTTGTGGTGGAGAAATTACGCGTAAATTGGATTATGAATTCGTTGGAGTAGGTATGTCGAATTACGGGTAAGATGTATATGGTAAGACAGAGGCATTAGCGGATAGAGGACACAGGTCCAGAATTTGATAATTATAATGACGAATGGGCAACGAGTTATTAGAGGCTGATAATAATAAACTTATATTTAGATATTTAGGTCCTGTAATGAACATTTGTTATTTAGTGGACTCGATGTTTAAGGCTAACTTAAAAGTAATTTTATTACAGACGTACGAGATCTATGCTTAGTAGTGAGTATGGTCAGCAAATAATGGCGACAGCAAGTAAAATATTTTAAAGCTAATACCTACTTAAATTAATGGTAGAGATAGAATTGTATATAAAAAAACCTAAAATTGTATTGTTGTATGAGCTAACTCTCCATTTGAAAGAATCGAAAACTTTTCGATTCTTGAAACTCGCTCCCGCCCATCAATATAATTACACCTTCAGTCGCACGACATCTGAGTGGTCAGTGAATCACACTACGACATACAATCTTAATCAGTACCATTATGTGGGGACGAAACACTAATTGGACAAAATGTCCTTTTATGGGCCTCATCAAAATAATAACCAGATCGAATCGACCACTGAATTGATTCTAGGGAGATGAAGTGAGTAATACTTTATCATGAATCATATGTGCTCTTTTCCTGTGGTATCGTTTAGGGTAAGCATCTATTGTGTGGCTTCTATCAAAAGATAAGCTTACACCATTCATCTTGTATATGCCAAAAAGGTTGTTCAGACATTTAAAAAAATCAATTAGGAGTTCGCTAAAGTCCACTTCTGACGTTATTATAGTTTGGATGAAAGCAGTTTTATTTTTGTGAAATGATTTCCTTATTGTCACTTGATTATAAAGTTCTCTTGATATCCCTCGGTCATTCTTTGTTCGGAATCAAACCTGCCGTCGCATTGACAACAATTAGACCCCGTGATTCCTGTAATAAAAAAATATGGCAGTTATATTCGGGACTATAAACGCAGGATTTAATACTTCCAAATTACGACAATTACACCCGGATGTCGCGACCAGATAAACAGATATTGGACCCTAAAAATGCAGCTTATTTCGTCATAGGTATTTACGATGTACTCACAACTTCAAATTAGGATATCCTGCACTAATGGACATGGTAACGCATCCGTGATGAGTAGGAGATAAACGTAAGTGTATCTCAAATTGTGCATAATGGATTTAATTATAGGATGTGATGTTGGACCATTGTGACTTTTTCAATATATAAGTATGTACTTTCTGAGTTTGTCGATTTCTTCCTTCACCGATGTCAGTAATGTCTAACTGGCATCGGTGAAGGAAAACATCGTGAAGAAAACACTAGTCTACAGCCAAAATGCAACTGAGTGGCTATTGGTGTTTTTATGTTGATTAATATGTAGGTACTTAGTGGGCCTGGCTAAAAATCACGCTGTCTCACCAGGCTTCGTGTCCGATAGGGACAGTATCAGTGATGAACAGTTAGACGCTAGTCTACACGCACGACGTTATTGAGTGAGATGGAGGATCATTTATAGTAAAAAAATTGCGAAAAAAATTAAGTAAAGTCCTTTGGAAGATCGGGGTTTATTAAAAAGCCAATGCATAAATCAATGATCAATAAAGTTTATTGAACTTTTCGATAATTGAACTTTGTCGGCACCGACTTGATTTTGGAGATTTTACACTTCTTTTATTACTTAAACACGCCCAAAGTTAAGTACAATTACCAAGAAAAATTAATCTTTGTCTGCTCCTAACTTTTTAATGGGTTTTTATTTTAGTATTCTGTTTCCGTACAGACAATATTAATAATGAGACAAAACGATATCATATTTTACTTGGATGTGCCATGTCAGACAGTGGAGTAAAACACTCCCGAAGTTTGTATGCAATAAATGTGGACTAGGTTCACCTTATTGCGAATTCATAGTTAAAAATTCTGTATCACGTAAGGTTTTTCAGAATTTCTATTTTTTTTTACGAAGTATCAGTGATTTGTTTGTTCTATTTGCAACGAAACGATATAATTTAAAGTTACATTAACCAATAGGAAATCTTTCATACATCATACATTTTGTAGGCTAGTGTAATTAGTTAATGTACAGGAAAAGTTTTTATTCAGTTGGCAAACTGTAACCGTGAATTCAGCATATCATTCTAGAACCCCCAAAGCAGAAATTTTTCGTCGGTTCTACAAAAATATTATCAGCTGTTTCATAGAAAAGTGACAGAAAAGTGATTTTATTTTAGTGTCTGATCAATACCCTAGATTGATGAGGAAAGTGTTGTGATGACTGGTACCTAGGACCTACAGAATTCGTTTTTAGATTTTAGTACATAATCTACATCATTATTTTCATTAATACCGTTTAACTTAAAAGATTTTTTTAATTATTTTTTTACTGACAATGTATTCCTGGCGTACCTTGTAATAAACTAGGACTACAAGGTATTCCCAGAAGCAGATGTCAATCATTCGTTTTAATGCTAAGTGTTTCTTCCAAGTAAGTTAAAATCAAGATAATTCCTACAGTTATTTTTAACTTGGGTTTCTCTACAAAGCTTTTTTACCCTGAAATCGACCCATATACACATAGAATCAACAAAACGAGGAAAAAACACGCCGAGGTCACAGGACCACATCAATTATTGTAACAAATCATGTACAAAACGATACACGCTTTCCTTCGTATAGATCTTAAAGCTTCTTTTTCACTAGACGGCCAACTTTTGGGCAAAAGGTTGACCGTAACGTTGCGCCACTGTTAGGACTTTGAACTATGTTGCTCGTAACTATGAAAACTTCTAGAGTAACCTTAAAAAATATCTTCCCATTTTGTCATCGATTTTGACGGACAAGCTCATGATCACCACAGTAAAGGTAGCTACAGAGTTTAAAATCAACCAAAGTTAAGCTTTAGGCACTTAAATGTAACCTACAGTTTAAGCATGATTCCTTTAAACAGTCACACACAGAATAGTGCTCGCAGATAGGGCCATTTTTCGTAATTAAAAACGTTCAAAATTCAGTCGCAGTCTCATTTCGACGACATTCAAATGTCAAAAACTTTTTTAAATGTATTGAAACTTGAGGTCGTTTTGACAGATTGAGACAGATCAGACTGTGAACGTTCCTAAAATTACGAGAATCGCCCCTAGGATGGCCGATGGGGCCGAAAGGTTCTAAGTGGCGACCGCATACCGGTGGACCGATGACTTTGTAAAGGCAGCAAGAATCCGCTGGATGCGAGAAGCACAGAATTGACCCAAGTGGCGGTGCTTGGAGGTGTTTGTCCAGCCGTGGACGTTTTTCGGCTGAAATGATAATGATGATGAACGGACCTACATTGGCAATTCGATTTGCAGATTGAAGAAATTGATAAGAAGAGACTTTTTAATATTAGTTTTCCGTATTCCCATCAACATATTGTTGCCCAACTATCGCCCACTCTAGAAGCACTTTTACACCCGCACACTAACATCGTCTCAATCTTTGATAAGGGAACAAGCAAAGTTTACGGTTGATGTATTCTGTTTTACGATCTCCTTTGTTTTTGTTATACGCATGAAGTGAAGACAATCAAAGATGTGAGGAAACAATTGATATTCTATATGATGTTACAGAAAATTCGATGATAAACGTTGTTTGTATTTTTTTTGTCCTTCTTTTAGGTGACTTGTTACTAAAAGAAAACTTTGTAGCAGTAAAAATGGAAAATTAGGAATAGAAAAATAACGACTGCTCAATCTGAGACGTCTCAGTTCTGTTTCTGAAAGCCCCGGAAGCCGTTTGATGGCACGACAATCGCTGATGATTATAAGGACACGGCCTCAAAATAATTAGGAAGTAATGGAAATAGTCAGTTTAAACTCCTTCAATTCAAGGTTAGTTGCCACAATCGGCGCGAGCGCATTTCGTACCGCGTCCCGCTTGGGATTCGCCTTGAACATGCAAAATAGTGTGATAGTGTTGTCAATCAAATGTTTAAATTCTCTTTAGAGATGCATTTTATGGCTGCTCCACGTCTTGTCGTGTTTTTTGTGCACTAACACCTGACTTACCACTTAGACCTTTATGAGGCCAACGATAACGCTGTCGAAGTAACCAAATAGGGTATTTTTCAATTTATTGAAAACTATTTTAAATTGAAGATTGGGATGAGATATTTAACAGAAAAAAAAAATGTAATTATGTCCATTTTCTCAATTAAAAACAATTAAAATCAAATTTATATTGAGTTGTTTTGAATTTACCGCCAAAACGCTCCTTACGATGACTTTTTTATCACGTGACCACACGTGACTTAAGATTTGTGTAAACCGCACCGGTAAAAATACTTTGTGTGGCGCAGTTTTAGAAGTAATTGTGCAAAGCGACACCGCACACCAGTATCACTTTCTATCCATTAACAATCTTGTTAATTATGAACTCGACAATCACTTGTTTACAACTACTTTTGTTTACACAAAGTTGACGTCACATGTGGTCACGTGATAAAAAAGTCATCGTGAGGAGCGTTTTGGCGGTAAATTCAAAACAACGAAAAATATGTTTGATTTAAATCGTTTTTAATTGATATAAAAATAAATCAATTTATTTTTATGTTTCTGTTACATATTTCGTCCCAATCTTCAAATTAAAATAGTTTTTAATAAATTGGATAATCCCTATTCTGGTCGAAACTCATTTAAAACTAACGATTGGAATCATAGATAATACGAAGAAGAAGATCTCTGAGTTCAAGAGCTGTCACTGTCAATTTTCCACAACACTGACAGCTCTTGAACGCGGTTTAGATGAGCTGATAGCGTTTAGTTTCATTAGTGAAACTGGTACTTAGCAGACGGAGACTGTTGGCCGGTTAATCTTTTGACCACAGATGCCAAGACGAGTGAAGAACCTCTTTCCTTGTGATAAAATTTTACTAACTATAACGTTAAGTAGGGTAATAAACCCGCCCGTTAAATAATGCTCAGTTGTACCTACACATCTACTTTAATATTCCCTTAAAAAGAGCCATACTAAAATACACCTAATAAAATAAGCGCGATAATACAAGTGAGTCCGTCTCCTTATAAAGAAGAAAACTTACCGTCTTAAGACAGTTCAAACCAAACACGACTTTGGTTACCAAAAAATACAGTCCAGATTAATATGGTCGCTGGTTGGCTCAGCGAAATTTGCATATCATAAATGTAATATTTAGCTCCCAACTTGCTAATTAGAAGTCGTCTTTTGGTACCGTCGGCAGAAATAGACGTGTGAAAAAGTTTTTTTCTTTTTTGTAACTCTTTAAGCCTATTTATGCGGTCAGTGTGGGGCAGGGTATAAAGTTGGGATGTTTTCATGAAAGTTATTTTTTTGTACTGAGACAATAGGACTTATTAGTCTTAGTTATTTACTAAATAAAAAAAACAATTAGCGTCTAAGTCTTCTTCGTATAATTTCAAGCTAGAACTTATAAGTACTTGAGTATAATGAGGCTTGAGTAAAAACACGAGGACCCTCATAAGGGTCGATGCACACTTCAGACAAGCCGCGCCGAGCTGTAGCGCAACGCACTGCCGCGCCGATGGCGGATCGCTCACCAGATTAAATTTTGCGTTACGATGCGGCCCGCCTGCAGTATGCGATGGCTCATACTAAATTTACGAAGTGATCTAGGAGGACTTTTGCAATTCCTTGCAACGCGGTATGGCTTCTTCCTTATGTGAGCGAGGATTATTGCTTGCACTACAGTGGTTTCGTGTTAGGTAGGAAGAGTTAACTTTTTCTATGGACATGTTATGAATGAATGAAATGCACCGACCCCAGCGTTGTTTGTCCAGACTCGATTAATCTGATGAACCCCGAGATTTGCACTAGCCCCGAAGGTCTCATGTTTCATGGTGCTGCAGAGACCATTGCATATCAAAGAGTAGACCGGGGAGCTCTCTAATGGTCGGCAAGACGTGCTTCGGATAGGGATAGGGTTGCGAGCCCTACTGGATATGCAACCTAGAGTAGGCATTCTTCTTATCGAGAGACGGGAGATATTTATCTATGGGATGGCATGCTTTTTATATTTATTTATATGCACATGTCATGTGATGTTTGCAAATTCAGATTTGGAATTTGAATCTGTCTGAAACAATAACTGTATTGCGGTGCGGCCCGCTGCGGCTATAATGTGCGCTTAGCTTTATATTTCTCTATGTTTGCCTACATTAATACAAATGGCGTTTTTTTTTTTAAAATTATGTAGGTAAGTAAGATGTTCCAGAACGTGTTTTTAGTCTGTGCTAAATAAATTTATTTTCTTTCTTTCAGAATATCTACATAGTTAAAGATTCACACTAGAAAAAACTGACACAGATAAAAATGCATCCAAAATCAAGTGTAAAAATTATCACAAATTAGTTTATGTCATGTTTTCAATCTTATATTTAAACATCTGTCCTTTATTAAAAAAGAACCCAGTTCTTAATAATTCATTGCAATCTAGTCTATAAGACTAATAAGAAATTTTAATCTAACTTAATTTTATACATGATGATTATTTTAAAACTTAGAATAGTGTCCTTTGTGCTTTTATAATGAAACATCTAAACGACATTTCAACAAACCTTCCCAAAAAAAGGGAAAAAAAACCCTAAATATTTCCACACAGGTAGCGTTTTTGCAAACGTCACTTTATCAAGGTAGGGAAGCCTCCACCAGTTCGTGTCCCGGTTTTAATTAGTAGCGAGTTGTTATTATTGTTACGGCAAATGTACTCATAAAAATTACTCAACACCTTATCACTTGGAATGAATTTCAGTGCGTCGAGTTTTGAACCGTTTCGTAGTAAAGCTAAGTAAGTAATTAACTAAAATTTTATTATGAGTACCTAGATTTGGTTGGGGAGTTAAAGATGCATGTTCACTGCTGTGAATGTGAAAATGATTTTTACTTTACGACAATATTTCACGATGAGGTAATGGTATTTTGGTACAGAAAAACACAACTTTTGGACATCATCCGGATGACCTTGTTGCATGCTGTCAATTCTGCTGACCCTGCTGATCTAGTTACATCCTACTGACCCTGTTGCGGACTCCAAGCCTCCTAAACCGCGCGGAGACACAGCTTCACATTCTTTTATATTTAGTTTTTTTTAGTTCACTTTTATTATGTGACTTACGGTTAGCCTCCGGCTAATCGTAACGTCACAGTAGGCAGAAGTGTGTACATTTCCAGAAGTTAGCTGAGACCAACAAAGTGGTTTCAGGGAAGTCATGGAACAGTTCCACAAGACTATAAATATTATTAATAATTATTAATTATTTTTATCCCTTATGTTCCATCTTGCACCTGACATGTTTTTCTCTGCATCACCCTAAGGTTGACTGGTAGAAAATGCCTCAGGCATTAAGTCCGCCTTTGTACAGTATTTTTAACTTGCGTATTTTTAAGAAATAATAAATATCACAAGGGGATGGATGGGCAGCAGTTGCAATAGCCCTTTGACAGTCGCACTGCGTTGACGCACATGAAATTTGAAAGTGTCGTATTGTGATGTTTTAATACTTTCATAGCTTTCAAGCTATGCATGACCGATAGCACTCTCTCTTTTTCGAACCGTGATTTTGTTTCAAACATGCATGTAGCTATTTATTGCTGTCCAATAAGCCTTAATTTTTTTTCAATAAAATAAGCGGGAATAGTTAAGTGAAAATGTACCTTATGTGTCTAAACATAACTACTATCTTTGCGCATCCATCTTAACGTTAACTTTATTGTACACTAGCTTTTGTCAACGGCTTTGCCCGCGTGGAGGAACTACCGGGAAAATAGTAACCTATGTGTTAATCCAGGTTATAATCTATGTGTGTACCAAATCTCATCCAAATCTATTATGCCGTTTTGCGTGATTGAGTAACAAAACTCCCAAACATCTAAACATACAAGCTTTCACGTTTATATTATAAGTACGAAGCTGTGCTCTCCTTTATGTGAATTAATACACCTATATAATACTGTTAAGGATCTTTACCACGTATTGTTTTGTTGGAAATCTTAAATGAATAAAATAAATAAACCTATTAGGTACTTATTTCAATGGATTTCCATTCCTGGAACTACCCAGTAAGAAGAGAAAATATTATGTATGTACGTAACTAATTATGCATGTAAACAGGTTATTTACATAGAAAACGACTGTAAACGGAGCTCAGTGTTAATTATGTTAAAGTTCTTGGAATATTATTGTGGAAACTAAACTTTGTGTTTTCAACGCCGTTTTTGTTATAAAGTTTTTATATCGTATTTTCAGTTCAATATAAACTTGGTAGCTACACTTTACTTTTAAACATTCTTAACAGTCTGCCAGGGGTGCGGGTTGTTCGAAAGAGATACCGCGGCCCCTGGCACACAGGCAACTGAGGGAACACGGGTGGGTTTTAGTCAGTAAAAGTCTGACACGCCCTCCCGCTCCACCCAGAGCGGGAGAAGTTATTTGATGATTTCCCAACCAAAAAAAAAAAAAGAAAAAGCATTCTTAACAGTGATTGAATATTTACTACATAAACATTAAGCACAGCACCATGCTCAGTGGAACCCTTCAGTCACAGTCACTATGTGCAACTGCCAACTATTTCTGTTCTATGCTCGTAATTGTGACTTTGTTTAGGTACTAAGGGCGAAGTTCACGAATAAAACTAATTGTATTCCGCAAATTAAAACTGCGTTCAAGAGCTGTCAGTGTCAAAATTGCTATGGAATATTCACACCGATAGTTCTTGAACGTGGTTTATGAGCGCTGATTGATTCACTTTCATTGGTTAAATCAGCACTAAGTAACATTTATTCGAATTAACTGGATCTTTTAGACGATTAACCCTTATTTATTCTTCTTTCTTTCAAAAAAATATGCAACAAAACAAAAGTCGGTTTGAACACTCAACCAAAATCAATAGGCAGTTACTTACTTATTGATTTTTGTTGAGTGTTCAAACCGACTTTTGTTTTGTTGCATATTTTATTGACATCTCGGGATGCCATGGTATCCCGAGAGTGAGAATGAGAATGAGAATGTAACTGCATGTTTTGGTTAAGGTGGAAGCGCGCGAATCCCGTGAAATTCAAATTGTCTTACGTTATTTTGCAATTTGTAGGTAAGTGACAACGTGTAGGTATGATGAACAAAATGTGATTCGCGAACAAATGATTTTTTCATGAAATAGTCATTCAATGGAATTAAATTCATTTCTCCGTGGTTGATGATTTTAAAGATTATAAATTTGTAAAGCCATATTTGAAATGCAAAAACCGGAACTTTGAATTTCGCCTACCCTGGCGCTTCCACTTTAAATCAATCATGCAATGCGTCAACAGGCTTAAAATATACGACCCTTCGCTTCGCTGTCCATTCGTGGGCATCCCTCAAAGCCTCAAATATCATAACCCTAACACATACAACCCAAAACTATTATCTTACAGTGACATTAACAATTCTCGTCTAAAAACCTCAAGGGGTAACCGTCTTGGTCTAATCCTTACGTAGCCGTGGGTAGGTACGTACTAAACTATTAATTAATCAAAAGTATGTCCGGGGTCCCGTCACGTTCCAATGAGGTCCAAAGTTTTGGACCCTTTGAGGTCTGCCCTAATGTTGTTTACATTGTCGTTAATTAAATGGGGCCCGGATGTGTAATTACCTCTTTAGAGGAGCTGACAAACAAAGATTCTATGAAAGATACGAGTAGTTCTCGGAAAAGTAAAGTTTAGTAAGTAGGTATACAATGTGTTGCAATGAGTGGTGTGGTTTGCAAGTTACGGTCACCAAAACCACTTGGCGTGTGCTAGCTAACATATGACAAACTAGTAGCGCTCCGCGGTTTCACCCGCGTAGTTTTCGTTCCCGTGGGAATACGGGGATAAAATATAGCCTATATCACCCGGGGATAGTGTAGCTTCCCAACAGTGAAAGAATTTTTGAAATCGGTCCAGTAGTTTTTGTGTGAAAACATTACAAACATACACACAAATGTTTCCTCTTTATAATATTAGTTTAGATGATTTAATATTTCGTGTCTCGTAACGTTAATTAGGTTCTTACTAGTTTTATAGAATCAAGTTCTTCTTCTAACTGAACAGACATCTGTGTTACCCGGGAGTTTGTTGCGCTAATTTGTCTTCCCAGCTAAAGCACTAGGACGAAATGAATGGCGGGACGTTTGATTTTTGGTTTGATTTACAAGAAATAAGTCACCGGGGTCGTCGGGTATAGATAAAGTTGAGTGAGAAACCAATGGACGTTTTCGAATAAAATTTAATTAAATTATGAAAAAGCATAGGTTCAGTTAATTTACCATATTAAATTGGCGCGTTGTGTTCCACGCGCGCCTCAAAGAGATGTCCGCACCAACTGGTGGGGTCCGCGAGGGCCGATACCTGCCAGGGGTGCGGGTTGTTCGAAAGAGATACCGCGGCCCCTGGCACACAGGCTACTGAGGGAACACGGGTGGGTTTTAGTCAGTAAAAGTCTGACACGCCCTCCCGCTCCACCCAGAGCGGGAGAAGTTATTTGATGATTTCCCACCCAAAAAAAAAAAACCATATTAAATTGGATTCGAAAAAAGCATCGATTTCTTACTGAGTGTCATAAATATATATCCGACGGCCCTAGTTACTTATCTCTTATGGGGTCTAGGTACGTTTAAAATATTTGAAAAAAAAATCCGATTAAAGTTACAGCAGATCGCTATAATATTTATTTATTTATTTAATCATTTAATCCAGGCCACAAAGACCCAAACCTTATATACCATATAGACTAATATATACAGGTTGAAATTGAAAACATGCGACAAACCGTAATGGGAGATTGTACTCATCATTATGAACAACTTTTACTAAGGGACCAAAGATGCAATCGCAAAAAAAAACCAGCTGTTCCCTACATTTTGACGAGTCATGCGAACATAAATGTAGGGAACAGATGTTTTTTTTTCGCGATTGCATCTTTGGTCCCTTAGCAAAAGTTGTTCATAATGATGAGTACAATGTCCCATTTCGTTTTGTCGCATGTTTTCAATTTCAACCTGTATAATTATAAAAACCACCACATAACACTACACTTGGCAGCATGGTTTCAGTCGTGCTTCCCTATAACGTCTGTACACAACTCCTGCCGACCAGAAATCTGAGCTAAGGAAGACAGCCTTCTGCATCGCGGGAACCTGGATGATGTAGGACTTAAAATTTGTAGTCCTGGTTGACTCCAACCGCGACAGCTTCAGCAACTTCTGTAATAATTCAGTACTTACCAATTATATGATAACAGTCGCATGGGTTCAATCCAAGCTTGAGCTATGCTAAACGGTCATAGTTCGTGGATGGGTGACCATCAATTACGTATCAAGACACCTCCGTGCCTCGAAAAGCACTAATTTAGGCTGTTGCTTCCAGCTGTCAGTTGTAGACCTTTCACAGTCGTTACGTGTAATCAGAAGCCCGAAAGTCTGCTATCCAGTCTTACCAAGATTCATTATGTTACCAAGTAATTGGGTTGTGGAGGTCAAATAGGTCTGTCACTCCATTTAAAACACTGGTATTCAGCTGCATACGGTTATACTGGCAGCCGAACTCAACATAGCTATAAAAAGGTTAAGCAGGTTGACTCCTAAGGGCCGTAGCATAGCCTATACCTATAACCTTGCTCAAGAATTATGTGTAGTATCAAAAAGCAAAACAATTATATTAATTTTCATAACCTATTGGTAATTACTTAATTATACCAGTGTTATTATTTGTTTTAGTATAGATACCATTTTTTATATTATTTATCTTATTAATTCCTCAGATAAAACTTCTATTGCAAAATCAGCCCTTGAAATAATGGGTTGTTAGTTATAACGCCCTCTGTCAAAAGTAAAGAGCACCTCAATTTCAATGAGGGCAAGCTACAACCACTGCCATCTGTTAAGCTTTGCGTGTAACAAGACGAACCATTATCGCACTAGAATCGTCACAGCAACAGCTGCAGCAAAAACGTTCCACAGGCTTACAATAGATGGCATGATAGCCAAGTAAAATAAATTGATTTATTATTATTAAAATCTTGTTCTGGTTATAAAGTAATCTCTTATTTCTTCAGTCACCAAAACAGGAATTTTAACATGAATCATTTGCGATTTTACAATAATAAGGTCGGCAAAGAACATTACTGTAGATGTTTGCAAGTACTATGAAAATACTTTGATGGAAACTAAAAAAATGACCGACATTTAAAAAAAAACATTACTATGGTGTTAAAACATTTCTTTAGCATGTCCAAATGGTACTCTATTCGTTTTGTGACTGAATGTGACGTGAAAATGTGAAATAATTAATGTTTCGGTTAAGGTTTTTGGTTAAGCGCCATCTATTCATCCTACGTAACAAATGAATTGTCGTTGCCCACACGTGGCTCCATCTTTCGTAACATGCATATATCAAAACGAACCAAACTTGCAACAGCGATGGACTGGCTCTTTCTCATTTTTCCAAATGTGCGCAACTGTTCACTTAATGAAAAAATACACGTTCGATTCGATAGAGGTCACTGTCTTAAGTTTATAAAATCATCACGACTCCCAATGTTGGTCGTGAGCAGTAGAGTGAATAATACTTATTAATTTTATTTTTGTTTTGTTTATCTGCCCAGAGTAAAAATAATATATGTATAATGTGTGCCTACGGTTGAATATAAATAAAATTGTGGTCTATATTTTACCAAATTCCCAGTCAAGGTAGATATACTGGGCACGCCATGATTGCGGCGGTAAGTCCTCTCTTTGAGGAGTGGCATGAGAGGTGCCACGACGTCCTCACCTTCCACCTGACGCTTATCCTCACCGGACACGGTTGTTTTGGGAGGTTCCTGTTGCGGATAAGACGGGAGGAAACGCCCGGGTGCTACCACTGTGTAGGTGGCCCGGAAAACACAGTGGAGCATACGGTGGAGGTCTGCCCGCCTTGGGCGGAACACCGCCGTGTCCTTGTGGAGGCGATGTGCAGCGAGTTGTGTTCCACGCGCGCCTCAAAGAGATGTCAGCACCAACTGAAGGGGCCCGCTAGAGCCGATGGCTGCCAGAGGTGCGGGTTATTCTAAAGAGATACCGTGGCCCCTGGCACACAGGCAACTGAGGGAACACGGGTGGGTTTTAGTCAGTAAAAGTCTGTCACGCCTTGGGTGGAGCTGGAGCAGGACTCCACCCAGAGCGGGAGAAGTTATTTGATGATTTCCCACCCTCAAAAGTAAAAAAGGTAGGTATACGTTTTATCGCAGTATCGTCAGTAAAAATATTTTCTTGCAATTATTAACTACAAACGGCATAAAACAAAATAATACCAGAGCTCGAAATGACAAAAGTCCACCACGCAGCACAAACTTCATTGATGCCATAGTTCCGTGACGGATCGGCTTTTACCGTGAAGATATTTTGTTTGCAGACGACTAAACGATTGTCCGTAATGGGTATAATATAGCGCCCCTACCCCTTTGGGGGTCGGCAGTTAACGCCTCGCCAAAACGTCAGTGGCGATTCGTCATGGAGTACAGAGGCGTACTTAGAGTTTTGTCTACCTTTTAATAATAAATAATATTTCTGAAAGTTGGTTTTCCTTTGTTTTTAACTTACAAGGCATTAGCTATCACATGATTTTCAGATCCGGTCAGGTTAAGAATCATGCGAATGGAATACCCATTCATTCACCTGTGATAACAACAAGAAGAAGATCAACAAGAAGTTGGTCAATCATAGTGACAAAAGCGTTAATCAGCTATCAGGTAGCTAGTATTAAGTTTAACAACCGTACCCTAGCTGGACTTTCAAGTGTGGACGCATCCAATTTTTGGGATGTACTTAATTCAAAATAAATTTATTTACATTGTTTTCTATTTATAAAAGGTAATACTTAGTTGATTAGGGTACTTACCTACTGCTAAACATGAGCATCCTAAAAACTGCAGCAATCAACGATTGAGGCTCAATAATCATAGATTAATCACCACGATTGCTGCACCAGCTGCTCACTGACTGTCTAATTGCATTAATATAAGAAATTATAACAAACAGGTTATTAACTGGACTGGATTACCTGGACCTGGAGTTGGCATTTCTAATAATCTTCGGACATTGAAACTTTTTAATATTTCTTTATTCAGACACACACACACACACACAGAGAACACATTTAACTTTTATGTTGTAAAAAGCACCCCTTTAGTAGAAAAACCGGAGAAACTACATGTCCAGATTAATCCGGAAGGACGATTACCCGACCTGGTCATGAGTCCATACCTGTATCGTGTCACGTACTGCCTACAGATCTTTGTAATCTTAACACATTTTTATTTTTTCATAAAATCTCCTTTAGTCCAAAACCCGGAGAAATGACATGTCCGGACGGTTGATTACCTAGATCTGAGTCCATACCTGTACCGTGTCCCGTACTGCCTACAGCCCTTTGTAATCTTAACACATTTAACTTTTATATTTTCTAATAAAATACCCTTTAGTCGAAGGTACGGAGAAATGACATGCCCGGACTTACTTGGACGGATGGTTACACTACCTGGACCTGAGTCCATACCTGTATCGTGTCGCATACTACCTACAGCCCTTTCTAATCTTATTACATTAGTTAAAGGGTAAATGCCGAAATATAGCCTGCATCAATACCTACCACTTACGTTGGCATCCCATCCAGCCACCATAGAGGGTGATCTCTTTGAGCTAGCATACTTTGTCAACCCTATTGTAACACTTGTATGTATTAAACGGAAACTAATTTAGAATTTTGTCCCTTCTGTTTGAATTAAAGTAGGATTATTTAACTGAGAAACTGTTTTCAGCGACGTAGAATCAGACATGTAAAACAAGAACGTGTTTTGTAGTTCATAAAGTCGATTTTTTTGTTTCTTTTTGCTTTAAATAATAACACAATTGGTGATAATTTATTCACATTACAATATAGCCTATTAGCTAATATTAAATTTAAATATGTCTTAAACTGCTAAGTTAGGTACCTACCTACTATAAAATTAAGAAATCGTTAAATATCGTCTTTCATATTCACAAGACACCTGATTCACGAGTTCTATAAATAAGTCAGCATTTGCACTGCAGTTTAAAGTCGTATTGACATTTACCTAGCTAGAATTACGAATGATAAATAAAATTATAAGAAAAACAAACTCAAAATCGTTTTGTTAAAAAATTACAAAAACTGAAGTGTGTGAGTGTGAGTTTGTTTGTTTGTTTAACAAACGCTTAGGCTAAAACTACTAATGATACATAATAATAAAAAAACGTAATCCAAATCGAACCTAATATTTAAAAATCAAAAAATGTTATACTTAGTGTTAAAACTTGATCTCATGAAAGCAATCTATTATTCTACCGTACACAGAAGAATTGACAAAGATAATACTAAAGAAATTAATTCCCCGGATCCCGTTGAATTAAAACGTCATAATAAACGTTCCAAAAAAATTGAATTTCCGAGAAAGTCTGCAGCTAATCACGCGCCCATCAAACAAAAACAACTCACTCCCTTATTTACAATAGGAAAACAATCACAGTGAAATATTATTTTCGTAAGGGAGGAGTAGTTTTTACAGTGATTCCTCTCAACAGATAACACTAATATTTCACGAGAACGGACCGCGTAAATGAATGACAGTAACGATTGATGGGGCTACGCTTGTTATTTGAAAAAGCGAAGGGCCATTTCCACCATTCCGTCGAAGATATATATCATTGGAAACGTCAACAGAGTAGAAAATTAAAGTCAATAAGCGTCGGACGCCCCGTAATAAGCTCTCACCGTCAGACTGTTATGAAACGCCTTTATCACGAGAGGGTGTAGAAAAAATTGGCCAATTTGTCAACTGCTAAACTCGGATCGCTAAGTGCCGTTTCATCGGTTCCCACCTTCATCTTTTGAAGATTTCTCTTACCTTTATTTTAATAAATTCTCTCTGAAGGAATGAAATTGTTTATTTTTAGGAACCTAATCTGTATTCGAAGTAGAGAAGCGTCTGCGTTGGGCGTTTTGTTAACATACCTGGAGACTGCAGTGTTGGATACACTTCTGTTTTAAACAAACTTTTGAAAAGGACATAATTATATATCCTATCTTACGTACGTACTTGTACTAAAATTGTGAAAGTTTGCTTGTTAGGATGTTTTTTTTTTATTCAATCACGCAAAAATCTCTAAACGGCATGGAGATAGTTCATAACCTGGATTGACACGTACGATACTAATTATCCCGGTAGTACGTTTCCGTTGGATGTTTTGAGACCTAAAGCAGGCGAAGCCGTGGACAAAAGCCAGTAGCAAATAATTAGTAAAACTTTTGGGCTCTTTACAATTAAAAGTAAAAGATGCTTTTCAAAGGAAGACGTATCAATAGAACATTTTGAAGTTGAGTCACTCTTCATGTCTTTAGAACTTTTCAACGCCGTGCGTATCCTTTAGATTCTAATGTTCTTTCTTGGGATAAACCTTTTGAAGAACTAGGTACCTACCTAATAAGAAGTTACATAGGTACATTATACGGCAATCTTGTCACAACGAATATGCAACCTTTTTGTAACTTTTATGACTCTAAAAAACTTTACTGAAAAACCGATTAACAGTGTTTAAACAATAAAACGATACTAAATTTAAGCAACTATGCAAGCTGTTATCGTTTTTACAATGCAAGTGCAATAAAGAACTTAATATTTAAACAAGCTACGTGAATGTGCATAAAGTTGCCTAAACTATTATTTATAGACATCAGATAGCAATATCTCGGTACCACAAACTGGGATTGCAATAAACATCAGAGACGTTTTATGTTTTCGTTCGTTGTTTTTCCACTTTTTATCTGTTATTGCATCCTAGGGCGAAGTTATGGTGTGTCCATGACGGATGTTTATAGAGGAATATCATCGCACGTGCGATAAATGTTACTGTATTCTTTTTAGATACGCTTTTTTTTCTGCTATTAACTTGCCCTTAGGCACGAAAGTTGCGACGGTAAATAATGAACGATTTTTTTTACTAAAACTTTTTTTGCACGCTCTCCTTGTTTTTTGTGAGGGAAAATAATGCACTAGTCAAATAAACTTTTTAATAAAAAACCACTCAATACATTTCCTTCCTACCCCTTGTTTAAAAAAAAAACACGTGCCCTCTCTAAAAGTTTTTCATTTAAAAAATGGCAATATCTGCACCTCGTTTCAATTTTCGAACATGCCTGCACCTAATAAAAGAACATGAGTGGTGGAATTTCGAATTCTCGAGGCCCTTAAGCCCCCCAGACCTCAAAGAAATAAGTATTGATAGGCAGAATGTTTTAACGAAATTAATCTACAGGGAGGATGTTACCGTAGACAGGGGCCATTATGTTTGGGAACTATAAATACATACAAATGGCCCTTGGTTTTTTAATAAAGCGGAGGGCTGAATATTAGTCTAATATCAGGGAGTGCAAACCGATGTTGCCCTCACAGTGTGCAGTCGGTGCATGGACGTTTTTTATAAAGCTATGGACAAATGGGTGGCAATAGTATGGATACTCCTGTGGTTGATTTTGATAAGACAGTGTAGCGGGCGTTGGAAGATGTGAGATATTTAAAACAGAGCTGTCAAGGTTTCTTAGGTAGAATCTTGTCAACACTTTTTCTATGAAAACTTCGGGAGTGTATTCCTCTACTGTTCGACAATGTATATCAAAAATTAAACATTGTATGGTTTTGTCTCGTTATAAATATTGTCTATACAGAAACAGAATACTAAAATAAAAATCTATAAAAAAGTTATGAGCCAACAAGAATTAGTATTTTCTTGCTAATTTTACCTAAGTTTTGGCGTGTTTAAGTAATAAAAGAAGTATAAAATCTCCAGAGCCAAGTCGGTACCGCCAAAGCTCAAATATCGAAAAGTTCAACTAACTTCATTGGTCATTGATTTATGCAGTGGTTTTTTCATAAAACCCGATCTTCCGAAGGACCTTTCTTTATTTTTTACGCGCCTGTTTTACTACAACTGATCCTGCATCTCACTCAACAATGTTTTTCATGTAGACTAGCGTCTAACTGCTCATTAGTGCTCATCACGGGTACTACCTTTGTCGGACATGATGCCTGGTGAGACAGCGTGCTTTTTAGACAAGCCCACCAGTGAGTTCGAGCTCGCGACTAGATTTTAAGGAGCACTGGTGGCACGGTGGTACCGGCTCCGACTTACGAGTTGTTGATTGTAGGTTCGAACTCAGTCGGGAGCTTTACTTAGTGTAAATAAATTCACCACCACTGCTCTCAAAACGGTGATGGAAAACATCGTGAGAAAATTGGAAGCATTTTCTGGACCCATAGGTAAATTCGAAGACATATGACACCAAAAAAGAAAAGAAAGAAAGAAGAAAGACTGGGCTCGCTTGTTAGATTGCAGCCCACTCACTCTCCAAGACAGGAGGCCTGTGTCCCAGCAGTGGGGACACTATAGGCTGATTTTGTTTACGCTGTTATGGTTTATTTTGATTAATTTTATACTTTTTTATAGGTATTAATTTCCTCTCAAAGCCTCTCTATACTCGGTCAAGTGTTAATATTCTAGCTGAAAACTTAAAGGTCCGGGAAACTAAAGAACTGAAGAACTTAGAGAGGACACGTGTTTATAAGTTCGCTAAACTGTTTGTTGAAAATAACAGTTCATCGTTTATTTTAAACCTGTTTAATCCACAACGCATTAGTCCCTATTTAGAGAACCACTGCTATTTAATTACACTTTTAATATTCTCATATATCTTAAAAAGCGCACCTACACTAATCCTTACATTCATAAGAAAACCCGAGAATGCACCCAGCTACCCATGACACGGTTAATATTAAAATATTGCACCGAACCCATGCATTTTTTACAGAAGCGTATCAAGCCAAAACATTGGCTTTTCCTGCCCCTAAGAATCACCCCAAAAATAATACAAGTATTTGTACTTACATTTTTTTATGCCGTAGGGTGAATGCTCATTTAAATACGTCATAATGCGCGTTATATGTTTTTTCTCTTGTCTCGTAAAATATTATTATATGGCTTTTAAATATTATCTCTTTTAATATTTTCTTTTATACCTTGTCCTATTTTTGTTCTTACTTCCCGGAGGAAAAAGCCTTTCATTGTCAGCTAATCAATTCACTTTTAGTTTCTACAGTCCTACTCAGTCAACAGATCAAATGTTTAGATTTATTTTTCCATCGTCTAATTACCATAAATGACATAGAATTGGTCAAACTGTCTGTAGAGTTACATGAACATAATACAGTAACCATGAATTTAGTACAAGATTCTGAATACCCCGCTGAATATTTTTTTTTAAACACGGTTATTAAAACACAAATTAGCTCATCCACACATTTTAAATAATAATATTCATTATTTATTTATTTCTGAGTATATGGCCTACCTTAAACTCTACATACATTTCTGAGTATAGTGCCTACACTATGATCTTATCTTAATATTAATAAACAGCTTCGTAAGTATATACCTTCGCGGTGTAGAAAATGTAGAAATATTAAAATTTTAGTACAAATAATATTCCAATAAAATAACTTTTAGTAAATTAGTTTGAAATGAAAATACGTAATTATTCATTGTGTTATTACAATGTGAAGTTTATTAATACCTATTTCAAAATTGATTTTTTATTAAATGAAATGTCAAATGCTTAAAAATTTAAATTAAAAACACTGAGTAAACTGAGTATTGATAAAATGTAGGTAATTGATAATGACAAAATTTATAGTTTATTTAGTGAACTGAATAAAAACAGTTGTCTAAAGGCCAGGCAAATGTTGTTTTCTTGAATTTATTAGTAGGCAGCACTCTGATGTGTTAAGGTAAATTGTTGAAAATTTGGATTGCCATGCAATTGGAATTCCTGCTATGTATCTGAATAGGGTTCCGTGTGGTGCTGGACGTAAAATAATACCACCATCCCATTTCTTCTCATGGATGCTAAAAAAAAAATCAGCTGTTCCCTACATTTTGACGATTTATGCGAATACAAGTGTATGGAACAGCTGATTTTTTTTTTACGATTTCAGGTTTGGTCCCATAGTAAAAGTTGTTGATAATGATGAGCACAATAACCCCTTAACAGGTTGTGCGCTATTTAAGTTACATCTTGTATAATTACTAGCAACCTGCCCCTGCTTCTATTTTATTTTATTTTTATTGCTGAATGAAACTGCTTTTGACCTCTATCACCACGCCTGATGGAAAGCGATGGTTGAGGTCTACGATAGAACGAGCTTGCCCAAAAGATGCAGGCGTTCACTCTTGCTTTGAAGGCAGACGTTTTAAATGTGGAAGAGAGAACACAACCGCTGGCAGAAAGGACCAAACTTTGGCTGTGCGAATAATTAGTGAGCAAATTAGTGAGCACATACGTTCTCTTTATGATACTTAGTAAAAAACGCATGAAAATCTCTTGCGTAATTTCGAAGAACTACGCGGTCACACAGACAGTTTAGGCCCAAAAAGCGACTTTCTTTTTTTATAATAAATGTAGGTATAGATAAGTCTAGGATTTTTTCTATGGTCATCACCAGTAGAGCGAAAGATTTTAGTGTCAAAGCAACTTCTTCTATTATTTCTTAGCGTTTTTCTTAGTAGTTATACTTAGTTAAAGTTCACTATTTATTAGTATTATTATTTAATAGTAGCACTTTGTGCTTATCGTAGAACGATAACATAAAATCAAATTCGGGCTTAACATCCAATAAGAATTTATTGAAATTGTTAAGTACCTTCATCAATTGAGTTTTTATCTAAATGGAGAGAATAACACGCCTCTAAGGTTCTTTAAAAACCATTCGAAAAGAGTTATCCTTATTTTTTTTCTATTTTAATTGACCTCTGTAGGAAGAGTAGGAACCTACCTGCCTTCCTACATATTTTTTTAAAGACACTTAATGTTGCCTGCGACTTCATCCGTGTATTTTGTATTTCATAAGTTTGAATACAAATATCCAGGCTCAAAAGTAGCCTTCTTCAAGTCCCAGGGTACCTACCTATTATGTCAAAGATTACGATAGGTTCAATGACTAAGCCCATAATTCCATGAACGTAAAAAAATCGTGTCGGGATTTTATAGGACCCTGGATCTTCAACACACCGCTAAGCGCAGAGAGTTGAAAATCGAACACTGTGTTTTTTCGACGCGTTAAGACTCACTCGCGCTTGTTGGATTCTCAATGATCGGTTCAAGACCGAGAGTTCAAAATCCATTGCCCGATAAAATCCTGGCGCGATTTTATTACGTTCGTATGGACGTCGACTTAAGGTTGAAAACGTGACACTCATAGTTATTTTGGCATTTATAATTAGTATGGATAGATTTAAAAGAAAACTTGAATCAAAAATTAATAAAATTAAAATGCCTTTTATTCCATGCAAGTTAATTTATACAAGCTCACTAATACTCACTGTACAATATTTGTTTAAATGATTTTTATAAAAGTATTTAATTTTTAAACGGTTTTATTTAGCTTGCCCTGTTTGTTTTTTGGGTAAAAAAATAATATTATATTAATATTTTCATGCGTGGATCAAATCAATAGTCAAGGTTTATTATTACGGTTGGTACTAGGTATTTAGAATCCATTGCTTATATCGTTTACGAGAAGTTCATCAACATTGTAAGAAATGCTTCAATGGAATATCATACTGTTTTTTTTTTCCTTTTAACAGCGCATTTCCTTGCTAAATGCATGAATGAAATGCTTTTCATTTATTTCTTTCATCAAATTGTTGATTGTAATTAACGCTAGCCGAGTTATGGCTACCATTCAACTTTACCATTAGTTGATTGCCCCCTTTATGACGATGACAGGAGCATTTTATTACGGAACTAAAAATAAAAGCTATGAAGAGCGGTGTTTGATCGCCGAATCTTGATGTTATCAATTGGTTTTTGTGCTATTTTTGTTTACGTTGTTGTTTTGTTTTGTTGGCTTTATGTTTGTTTCAGACTCACGTAACATTACGCCTGTATTTTCCTAATGGTTAGGCAGAGGTGCGTCTATCAATCAATAATCTATCAATTCAGTCTATCGCAGTCCACCGCTGGACATTGGTTTCTCCCATGTTGCGCTACACCACCCTGTCCTCCTCCTTCTGTATCCAGTCTATTCCAGCCACTTTCTCTTCTAGATCGTCGGTCCATCTAGCTGGGAAGCGCTGGGGTGCACTTATACGACACCCGTCTTTCATGATCATGATTTTCATGTTTAGGAATTGTGATTTTTTGAAACCGGATGACTAGTTTCTAAGATTACCCTATAGAGGTATGAGGAACAGGGTGCAAAGTCCACTCATACTCTATGGAAAAGGGAGGATCCTCCGACCAGACGAGTGTTGTGTCTGGTGAGCAACTGCCCAATGCGACGGTTGTTTTTTTTTTTTTGTTGGGCATCTCGCAGTTGGCCTAGAGAGGCCGTGACTGCTCAACCGGGCTTTCCTGGGGCTGCAATTAAGAAGTTAATCTTAACGCCTCCAGCCAAGGCTTACAAACTAAGCGACTGCACGCTGAGGGCACCCCCTGTGGGGTGCGGACCTCGGCTCAGGGCGTCACTGATAGGGGGACAGGCTGGATCAAAATATTGGCATTATTATTGATCGGGGAATTTAAAGCTACTGGCTCAGCTGCGGCGCGGGCTGGCGCTTCAACGAGCAAGGGTCGGTCGGTGCGACGGTTGATGTCGGGATGTTTTATATACATGTAGGTACTAGTCGCGCGGTAAACTCTGATTGCGCGATGTAGGATTTGTGTGACGTCAAGTGTTTGATGCGTAGTTCACATGTGGCGTTGTAGATGCCGCCACAACCCCTTACATCCAAACTTACAAACTTTACCGGTTCATAGTAGGGGGTATGGGGTAGGAGGGTATCTAATAATATATCCAATCATTAGATTGGATATATTATCCATTTTATTATTTATTTTTTATATTATTTTGGTTTATTAAAAATAACATGCAAAATTCAATTGTCAGATATGGTATGGTGGTTGTATGCTATAGGTAGGCATAATGGGAATCGTACTCGCTAAAGCGTTGGTCTAAACTTGATCTTCTGACTAAGCGAGCTGTGACCGAGAGAAAAACAAGGTATGACTCATTTTCTCTTTTCATCTTCTTTTTTCTTTACTTTGTATTTATGTTCGTTTGTTTAGTTTATCTTTTGTTTTAGTTTTAGAATAAGCTTACAAATTTAATTTTATGGGTGCTAATGCCTGAACTAAACGATTAATAAAAAAAACCAAAAATAAAACGTTTTCAACTCTGCCTGTATACAAAGTTGACAATGAGGGTTGTGATTTCCAATTTACCTACAGTTGAAAAAGGTGACCACTATAAAAAAAAACAATATTCAGAGATTTACTTAAGTACCTACCTACACTATTTTTCTAGAATACCTATTCTAAAAAATCAAAATTCAAATTAACTCTATCAAGAAAAATATCCACCCTCTTATCACGAAAACATCGTAATACACAAAATGTTTCCACCCCAATGATATTACTACAAAATCTCAGTGTGTTTCCCTCAGTGCAGATAAAAGGGCGCGATCGTATGACACATTATTCATATTGAGGGGCGTCACACTAAAGATATTGTGGAAAGGGCACTAAGATTGCCAACTGCAATACATTGTTCCCCTGCTTCTTGTTTTGACGTGATAGAATGGCTCTAGACATTCACAAACAACCTTACCCTTACGCCCAACGAAGCAAACATCACCTCAATTATCGTCTGTAACTCGTTACGATAAGGTTTATGGATAATTTTCAGGACTGTCGGGATATGTTTGCAATTGGTAGCATAATAAATGTTGCGTATCGATGCGTTTGAAGATAAGTAATGAAGAACTTATAGATTGCGTTTAGAATACGAATGTGTGTAGATAATTTTACAAAACGTGCGGTCGGTTTTTATTTATGACTGAAATTTTGAAGTTATAAGCGAGTTTCCCGGTGTCTCATATTTCTTAAATAGGTATGTACGTAATATTATTTGACTGTCCTTAGAACCCAACCCGGAGTGTTTTGGCGGAAGTAATGCATAATTTCTGGAAAAGAAGAGGCCACACTACCGAACAGCACAAATAACGTTGCCATGCTATTCGAGATGACGGGATACCTGAATACCAATACCCGTAATTAAAAACGTACCAAGTGTAGTCGAAATTTCATCTCAGCGAGAATAAATGTCAACAACTTGTCAAAAATTTATGATATTTTGAGATACTTATGACAGATTCTAATGAGAACGTTCTTATAAATAGGTACGAGAATTGCCCGTCAGATAATGTCGTAGCAATTTCTACGTTTATGATTAAGTAAACATATATATTTTTTTTTGATTCGGTTACCAATTCTGCTAAGAACCAATGTCAATTTCTCGAGTCTCCCTTATAAGGCAACCAAAAACACAAAATGCACCAAATAAACAATCTAATTTATTAACGTCCCTATATTGATGACACTCATCTTCCGTCATCTCATACTCCTACATCTCTTACTTATGCAAGAGTTTCAAGTGAGGGTCGGTCCCTCAATTGTGTTACTTCACTCATTCCTATTTGTGTTTTTCCCAAACTTATTGCTATAAGTAAGCCTCTGTGGTGTTTTCATGCCATTACCTGGCTGACAGACGCCATAAATATGTCGATACTACGTCATAAATTTTGTGGCTTTAGCGCTCTGAAATATTGCAATGTTTCGTCCAGTTGGTGTGTCTTTGTCAATGTCTTGAGGTTCGGGTCTCTTTTGATCATTCTAACTTCTTCTGTAGTTAGTAAACTTTTACTTGGTTACTTGTTTAATTTAAAAGTTTTTCAAGAGTGGTCTTTTAATCTGATGGTGAGTCCAAGGCCTAATGTGTTCCCGTTTAGTCAGTGGCGACATATTATATTTTTACCCGACTACGGGGTATGTGTGTTCATCTGTTCCTTCATAACTTCTAAACTTCTAATCATAATTTGAAAAGTGAGGTATCGTTGGAAGCGTCTTGATTTTCCGCGTCTTGCACAAAACAATACATTCAACCAGTACTAAGCGAGCATAAGCTTTAGGGCAAAGTGACATACGACCACTGCTATCAGCTGAGAATATTTTATTCTTTCATAATTTTTAGAGCGTGTTTTTTCTTTTTTTTACCTTCCTTTTTATAACATCCAAGATTTGCAGAGTTTTTTTCACACAGCCATCAGCTTAGATACTCATAATTCATTTTTTTTATAGTTTAACAATAGAAAAAAAGCAGTAGGTACTTACCGTAATTTAATTTTAAACCGTAATTTAAAAGCCGTATATTAAAAATTCTAAAGTTGACCAGTGACCCGATGTCACCATTGGCCGAGGCGACAACTAATCAAATTAAACCAACCGTTTGATGACAAAGGATCGCCGAAATTTTTAGTGATGTGATTAGTGTAGGTATAGCTGAAGTCGATAAAATTCCTAATGTGTAAGCTAGATGGACTGGCGACCTTAGGAAAGTGGCTGGAATAGACCGGATGCAGAATGCGGAAGGCAGGGTGTTGTGGTGCAGCCTGGGAGAGGCCATAAGTCCAGCAGAGGATTGGGATAGGCTTATTTTAATTTCAGAATTGTTATTTTATTTTTGTTTTAATTACTGATGATTTAATGTGCATGTCTTTTCACATCGTTTTCACATTGATAATTTCAACATAAATGATATAACCAAGTTTATGTAACAATATTATGATTTAAAAGAAACATCATGGACACTTCCATGGAGTTTTTTGCCCGTTCTTCTGGATAGGCAACTAGCTTCTTCTTTTTGACTGGCCAACCCCTAGACAATACAAAAATGCCTATAATTGGTATATTTGAAATAAATGGTTTAATTTTTTCCCTTGTCGTACGGAACCCTACGTGTGCAAGTCCGACTCGCACTTAGCCGGTTTTTAAGCTCGATATCCAAATCGTCGATAACGGCCCAACCCTAACTTTATTTCATATGAAACAACAGATTTCATTGTGAGCAGAGCGTGACGGATCCGTTTGGGATCGGGTTTGGTGACACGAGGGTGCGGGCACAGGCCAAGGATCAGTCGATTTATAAAATTAAAGCCTAAACCTTTTTAGGGCGATATTTTTAAAGTTTTATGTTTTGGGTGAAATTCGTACGACCATAAGGCTTGAGAGGTTTAGTCGAATGCATAGGTTATGTATAATTATATACATTACGGAAGGGGTGGCCTAGTTTTAGGTCGTGGGTTTAGACCCAGTCAGGCACTTCACTGACTGCAAATTATTTCATCGGAAAACGTAATGACGATACCGGCATTTCCTAGAACCCAAAATGCGAAGATATGTGACATCTGCCAACCTGCTCTGGACTCGCGTGATAGACTATGGCTCAAGCCCTCTCACAGAGACAACGCCTGTATCCCAGCAGTGGGAACATTCATTATAGGCTGCGGTTATGCTATGCTACGTTGTGTTGTAATGGGAGTGGTTCGTAGTACTCGGGCCCAGTGTGAGTTGGCGGATGACACGTGGCGTCTATTTTTAGGGATCCCCTTATAGGATCACTTTTTCGTCCGTCTGTCCGTCCGTCCGTCTATCTGTCTGTCAAGATCCTTTATCTCGGAAACGCGTGGTGATATCAAGTTGAAATTAAAACGATACACTCAAGTCTACAGTTTCTTGAAGCTGTGAAAAAATCAAACTACTAAGTTAACGTAAAAAAAAGATACGGCCGTTTATGCCGCAAAAAACGTATATTTTGACACTCTCAAGGGAATCAAAATTTATAGGGTATTTTCCGTTGACCTAGAACTATGAAATTTAGCAAGTAATACCGTCTTATACTACAAGTATAGGGAAAAATCTGAAAACTATACATTTGTAATTAAATCATGAAAAAAACAGCGTCTTTATGCTAGGAAGGGCGGTTTAAATTTTTTATAATACCTATGTACCTACAAATTTGTATGGAACCATCGGTGGGCGAGTCCGATTCGCACTTGCCCGGTTTTTTTTTTATAGGACATGCTGAATTCCTATATTTTCCTTCACCGCTTTGAGAGTAGTAGTGGTGAAATTAAATACACTAAGTAAAGTGCCTGCTTGGGTTCGAAGTCACAACCTACAACTCATAAGCCGGCTGTGATGCCATTGGACCACCTCTGCTCCCGATTGTAAAGATACCAGTAAATAAATAAGTAAATCGAAATACAGTATCAAGTCAGCTTTCGAGCAGTAGACGTTAATCGAACACATACGTAGGTACAGTCAGCGTCAATAATATCGAGACGAACAGACTTTTCAAAATGATCTAAACAACTATGAAAATTAAATATTAACTTAATGACACAAGAAATTTTTCAGAATGAAGACAGTAAACGACAACTGTCATTCTGTTGATAACTTTATTCAATTGTGATAAAGTTTAATTTTCTTAGTTGTTGAGATCATTTTGAACAGTCTGTTCGTCCCGATATTTTTGACGCTGACTGTACAATTATATATGGGGCTTATAATACTTGCGCTAAAGCTACTTATTGAAGCCGCTGCTGATTGCCTCCACTCTAATTAAAGGGCAAAGCATAAGCCATACATATGCGATAACATAACGCTTACCTAACTACAAGTAGGTACAGTCTATGTAAAATCTACATACAGGGCTTTTTCTGATGTTGTGCAATATGGTGTGTACTGTGTATTAAAATTTGTCATTGGATTAACTCTAATTTTACATGATAATAATGGTGGGGTTTAGTTTAATGATGAAAATCGCGTGGTGATTGTGTAACACACAAACAGTGCGATTGGCTTTCATTTTGACTGTTCTATAATATTCATTGCGTTATTTACGATGATGAGCAGACAATTTTTTCGAACATAAGAAGCAATGTATTAGCAATAACCTTCAAAATTATTCAGAATCTGATTTACAGTATATTACGCAATTAGGATGGGCGCATTACTTTGCGGAAATGCACATTCAACATTTGTATTTAAAAACGCAGTGTTAAATTATGAATATTTCTGTAAGTAGGTTTGTACAAACACTTTTGTACGTCAAAAATTAATTAAGTATGTGAGAAAAAAAACCTTAACTTACTCACAGAGAATACAGTATCTTTTAAAGTTAAGACATAATCTTGGTCAGATTATGTAGATTAGTTTCTGAAATAGCCTTTTGAGGAAAGAATTACCTACACAGATTTGAGTGGACATGTCCATTCAGTGCACGCATTTGTCAGTAACCGTGTAGGAGACTCAACTCGCAACTTACGGACTGTTAACTCCGTTTATGAAGTCAAAGGAGAGTAAAAAGACTTGCAAAACGCAGAAGGTGCAAATAAGCTAAATGCAATTCCAAACCGATACAGAGAAAGCATGTGAACTTTTACATACAGAGTTTAACAGAAACCCTATTGCTATTCTTAAGTCCTAAAGATAACAGCTGGTATAGAATGACTATACATAGTTTCCGCTCAAAATAAAATACTCTAAGAATTGATACCCAATTTTCGGTTTCATTTATGTTTCTTCAATACAAATCATAAAAAATGTGTCACCACACTACGTAGGTCAATAACTTTCCACGTTACTTGCCAATATCACGATAAATCTCTTCCGAATGATGTGTTTATTCCAATTTGAAAAGTTAGGTTTCTGGTATCAATGTGTTAAAAATTCTCATAGCTTCCGAACATGTTTAGGTAGGATTAAAAAACCCTTCCAATATCGTTTAATATCAACCAAAGAAGCCGTGCCCTTGGTATGTATATACCCTTTCCGTTACACGTTGTATAACCTTATTACAATATTTGTGTATATGAATAAGGAAAGATACAGATTACCAAGGAAGTGAGAGACAGACAACATTTTGATAAGTAGGTACGTGTAGATACGCAGGAACAGTTTATTTACAGGTCTCGATAGGTAGGTAGGTAGGTATATACAAGTGTGAAACAAGTACATCCGACACCGGTACTTGGAGTCTTGCCAAACGGTAGTTCCTAAAGTCTGGGTTTATAAGTGACGATTACGATCCGATCATTTTGTCGGTATAAAGGAAATTGTATCATCTCAAAGATAATATAAGGCTATGTTTTTGTCGATTACAACAGAGAAGTTCCGTTCTTTTTGCTTGACATTTAGAGTTCACGTTCCGTGGACGTAACGTAACCGAGAGGTTAAGATTTGACAGTGTTATAGTCAGAAAAGTGAACAAAAACAGAAAAGAAAATGAAGACGGACAGAACAGAAAAAGAGAAAGCAGAGAGAGAGAATTAAAAAGAATTTAGACAAGAGATTTAGGTAAATTATGCATCATGTGCTGCCTATTGAAAACACAAATAATTTTAGAAACAGCCTTAACAAAGGTTAACCATAATATGCAGTAAAAGATTTATCGAGGGAATTAAAATCAAAATATTTAATTTCACATAAACCTACATGGGCACTTATGAAACGTCTGAAGCTAGGTCCGAAATCGAAATTGAATAAAGCAACAATTCCAATATAATCATATTGATATCGCCCACTGTAAAGTCATAAAACACAAATCTTGAATCACCAAGACACACCAGTGTCCCCACCATGAATTGTACGCGTAATAAATATCAGTGAAAAACCAAACAAACTGTTAACAATGATTTACAATGGAATTAAACGATCCAATAGTTATTTAAACAGATATTAGCTGTCAATAAAAGCCCGCATGTTTACCCATTGTTTGGGTTCATAAATTATATGTAAAATATATGCGGTATGTAAATCAATCGTTTAATTTACATCAATGTTTGGTAGGTGTAGAATTAAAGATGAGGAAAGTAAAGATTGGTTGTTTAATCAAACATGGTGGAAACAATGCAAATTATGTTTTGGATACACGATTAATTGATCTACTCCAAAGGAGTCCAGGCATAGCTCAGTGGGACGTTTGTATGAAATTGTGTGAGCTAAAGAAAATAGTCAGTTCATGGATTGGAGTCTAGTAGGTACATGAATCGTCTGGCGACAACAAAAGCATAGTTGGTCTAGTAACTAGACCAATTATGCTTTCGTTATTATGTTGTATGATGGTGCTTTCTAAATGTCTGACGGCCAGTCCTTTTGAAGTCATTCTAGCAACAGTAATTCTTAGATTTCGAACAGATTAGGTACTAAAGACAAGTATGTAATAAGAATTGATGACTGCATTAACTAACATTGACACATGAATTTTATTGTTGCCCAGAAATTACTATTCTGGACATGATTCATTCACTTCCTCTCAAAGAAGCTTATAATATTTTGTATTCCGACTACGCACAAGAGAAGAAAGCAAACGACACATAATTTTTTCGTCAATAAATTCTTAAATCGTAAATTCCCCATCGTAATTGAAAACATAAACGTTTATCGTATCCAACATTTAATATAACAGAACCAAAAAGTGCGTAACAAAATGAGAAAGCTACTCATTCGTAAAACTGTTGGAATTCTCTCAAAAGATTTAGTTGAAAAACTTCACGGCCAGACATATAAATCAGAAAGATGCGTTGAACAAATCACTACCGCTTTTGCAGCAATACCCCTACAGAGTACCGATGTATTGGCGATGCCTACAGATTGATGTAGCTTGTACCAACACTAAATAATATTAAACTCGGATATAGCCAACAAAAGTTAAGATTTACGAAGTATACTCGAAAGAGCTTTGTGGATGTGCGAACATAGGTATAGCGGTGGATACGATACAAAATAATTGTGTTAAGGATGTTATATTTTCTCTTAATTATTAAAATGACACAGAAAACTTCTGAATGAAAGTAAATGAGGCTGTACTTAATTGGAACACAGATCAAATGGAAATTGGAAGATTCTTTGTTGAAAATGCTTGTTAAATATTAGTCGAACTTAAAGATAATTAAGATATAGCTAATATAAAAGTAAAAAATAGCAGTGTCGTAAAAAAATATGTCTTAAAACATAATCTACAGTTCTGGGAAATCTTCATATATGTATCGCGTTGCTTAAAACTAAGCCTCATCCATGCCTTGCTTAAGTTCATCCTCACTTTTTTCAACTTTGCAACGTTCTATGTTGAAAACAAACAATTGGCGTCGAATTTACGAGCTGTGTTGAGAGCCAAGCCGCTTATTGAGATGACTATACGACGCTCAATTTAAATTCCCTTCCCCACGAAAGACTATTTGCTTCGTGTGTCAGACCTTTACTATCGGATTATTACCACCTCTTTTGAATTTTCCATTCTGGAACATAAGCGTTTTGACAACAAAGATTTATGTGTTGATATTTTTTTATAAACGGTACAGAAAACATTTTTTTTGATGTGAAAGAACACTTTGTGAAGAACTTCGGATTCCTGTAATTATAATCGCCATTTGAAGAAGTACAATTTGAGAATAAAACACTAACTATTTCGGATGTTTGCAAAACAAAGTTCATTATAAAACGAATCTTTAAAAGTTCTTGTTTCGTCGAAGCATTTAGACATAGCGACAATGTTGGCACGTCGTCGTCCCAAACTCTTATCGACACTAATTTATCTTAATTACTACTTAATACCACAATTTGGATTCTAAGCAGAGCGCTAACGAAGCGCCTTATGATGCCACCGTCGGCGTTAAATACCACAGGGCGAATACTTTCAAAACGCGATGGGTGCCGATCGCTAATCGAACAATGGGCATGACATACCTAAATCGCGGCATAATAGTAATAAATTCTATTGTTGCCAAACAAAAAGTAGAATGTGGTAACAGAGGGTGACACGGTTGAAGCGCGACGACAATGCTAAACGGAATATCAATATCAGGGCATCACTTTTCATATGCCGACTGGGTTGGTGGGGCAACACGAAATAAACTCTGTTGCACGCAGCTTAGAGTTTAAAGTTGTGATTTTGGTAGCGTGTAAAAAATACGACGGCATTCAGGCTTGCGCCTGCACCCGATATTGGATTTCAAACTCTTTTTCGAGTAATTTTTGAAAATGCAATCTGTGTATGTTAGCAAGCAGGACGGCTACCATTCATCTTCGCAAACGAACCGATTTGTGCGTCGTAGTATGGGTAACGGATGTTGCAGAGAGGCACGTGGCCGAACGGACTGACTTATTGTTACACTGACTTATTGCGACGCTCATTGAAGTCTATTAGTGAATTAGACTGAAATAGAACAATGTGTTACTGTCAATGTTAATAGAGATTTGTTATTTTGAAACTGGTGGAAGATTTATAGTTTAAACTATTCACTGAAAGTCTGTCTTTAACTAAAATTCATGCATGAAAAAATAAAGGAAATTAAACAAAACCGTGCAGAGGTAAGGATATCAAACTAATTAAGAAAGTAAAGAAGCAATCCCAAAAGAGTGGTTCAAGCTCAAAAATTCACCCCAACATAGTTTTATAACTCAATAATCAAAAACAAATTCAAAACTAACAAAACTGAATTCCAAACAAAACATCCAACATAAACCATAGTCCGTGTAAAAGAGGAAGCGGAATTTCATAAACTATAAAACAAAGCAATGTTCAATGCGGCCGTCTTGGTAAACTTTTGGGGAACGAATGAATAATTCAAGATGCGAATCGGCAGTCCGTCAAGCGGTTCCCAGACCGTTGCATTTTCTCCGTAAATCTGCAGTAATATCTGGGGATATCTGAGGATATCTTATGCCGTGTTCACGAGCAATATTCTTCATCTTTCTGTTTTACATTCCACTTTGATGCTCAACACATGTCTGGATTTCTGTCTACTTCTATTATTTAGTTGGTTTTAAATTGTCTTCCCATTTGTGTCACCTTTTTCGTTTTGTCATGTTTGAATTTTTGGTTTGAACATTTTATTGTTGCGTTCCATCTATTTGTTCTTATAAAATATAGGTCGTTTTGGTAAAGATAGATGAATGTATAGAGTAGAGGTAGGTACTTACTTTGTTTAAATCCGGGTAAGTAGCAATGTGACTTTTTAAATCCATATATGTACTCTCTGAGTTTATCTTGGTCATTACTGAAATCGATGAAGGAACAATAATACAGTGGTATTATAACTTGTCCGTGTGGTGCCGGACGTAAAGAATAGCACCATTCCATCTCTTCCCGTGGGTGTGGTAGGAGGAGACTAAAGGACTTACTAGGGAATGGGCAGCAGCGTTCTCTATGCATTTTACCACCATACTGCGATCGCCAACCTGCCTGCCAAGCGTGGCGATTATGGCAAGCCCCCCCAAATTGGGGGAGGCCTATGTCCAGCAGTCTTCCGGCTGAAATGATGATGAAGATGATTATAACTTACACTAAAATTATTACACAGGATTATACCAATATGTAGGGTAAATACTAATTTAAAGTTGACTGAATCTATAAGTTTAATAGTAGTTATACAGGGTGATTGGAAGATGGGTGCAAAGCTTTAAGGTGAAGATAGTATAGACAATTTAGAACCATTTAAGCCATGGTTGTCTTAGACGAAGTCTTACCAATTTTTTTTTTTTTATAAGGTTTAAAAGACGTATTGTACAATTTTTTTATTTTTTCTGAGCTTTAAATGTCTCTAAAAAAAATGTCTAATGACACAGAAGCCTAAAACATGTTTTTCTTGATTGCTTACACATTACTTTAATTAAATAAATAAAAAATGAATTCATTTATCATTCAATTTGGCCATAATTATGCAGTTTACATTAAATTTTTAGAATTTCCGAAAAAAAACTTAAAAATTTGGTTAAAAATATTTGGTAAGACTTCGTCTAAGACAACCATGGCTTAAATGGTTCTAAATTGTCTGTACTATCTTCACCTTAAAGCTTTGCACCCATCTTCCAATCACCCTGTATAACTTCTATCTTGACTCATCCTACTTAACCTCAATAACGTAAACCTACAGAAGTTGTTACTACTACCCTCTATAATGGTAGGAACGAATTTATCGATATAACTTCATCAAAGCAGTTAAAGAAAAAGGTTTCCTCCTTTAAAATCCACTTTCACGTATTCAGTTTTCCATAAAAATCTAATAGAGAAAGCATTTCGTCCGAGTCCGCCATCTCTCTCCATTTTAATGAATAAGTAAACAAAATTAGTGGGGTCCAATATCGAAATAAGTGAAACGAGTAGGTCAGAGGTACGGACGCAGCATATAAAGTATCCATTTGAAGAAAATAATTTTAAGTAACGTCGTTTCAAACATTTTATTCTCGATCCAGAAGAATTTTAAATGTTAATATAGGAACATTTTAGCAAATTGCTCCGTATTAAATTTTAAGGCAATTATTTTCAGTGATTAAGCAAATACGGACGACATGAATTTTCATATTATTTATTTGATTCGTGAGTTTGTATAAACATTTTACTAAATAGAACTCAAAAGTAAATCGAACACTTCGAAACATGAAACTTGAATACCTGGTACGGAATCCAAGATTTCATATCAAAACTGTAATATTATTGAAATAAAAATAACTCCACATTTAACCCTCACTTCGCCACACTTGAAAATATCTTGAGTGCATCGTTGAAAGTAAATGCTGTATAATTCCTGGTTCCACTGCGTTTGGATTGCATTTAGAGACGTTAGGGGATGAAGCCGGATAAACTTTATGTTAACTGTGAGCAATAAAAATAGCCTTTATGACGATACGTGGAATGGTTACGTTTGTTTGCGTCATTTGGTTGTTTTGCCGTGAATTGGACTAGGTTTTATTGAAATAGACGACGTTATTAAGATATATATGAAAGCGTTACACTGAATTTTAGATGGATACGGTTGCGGTCTAGCAGAAATAAATATGGAATTGAACGTTTACGGGGATTGTATCGAACGCTTGCTTTACTCGTGGTTTGGACTACAAATCGTTTCACTGAGTTTAAACAGTTACTGTTGGCGACGTCAAGTCACCATAGAAAATAAGGTTGATTATTAAAAATAAAAATGATTTGATATTAGGTAGATATAAGAAAATTATTGTTGCATACCTAAGCGTAGGGCTGGTTTTGATTTCCCATACTCTTAAGTCCATGAATACCTACAGATCAAATGTAATGCTAAGCCAATCACATAATTAGAATTTGAATTATCTTCAAAGGTACATGATTAAAGGCAAAACCCAATTAGAATTAAGCCAAAATACATAAGTACCTACCTGCATATACCTACAGTACCTAATCTGCTATTAACAAACAACCAAATCTGTTATGCGCAGTTAAATTAAAGCAAAGACGTAAACATTGGTAATATTCCACGAAGAATCGGCACGTGACCGGTTTTCCCACGATCCAAGCGAAGCTTCTCGAAGGAATCAGGAGCAGGTATAAACTTGTCGAGAGAAATCGAGCTTACGCTTGACCATTAGGCTCCACCCCCTTTAATGTGACTGGTTTAGAACAAATGTTTGATGTCAAACATAACCGCTACTTGTACCCTAGTAGAAAACTACTTAAGGAAATTTCTAAGGAAAATAGTTGTGAGTTACACAATGAGCTACACATAGAATTGTACACATTTTACTCAGTTTAAAGTTAGTCGTCAATGAGACAAGTTATGTTCATATTAAATTAGCAGTAATTCAGTATATTGTAATAGTTATTAGTGCGTGATTCAATAAATGTGAATAGTGGAATTAAAAAAAGGTGTTTCAATAGAATCCCCTACAGTTACTATCATATATAGTTTGCTTTGCAGTTGCAGCGGTTTAAACAACTACTAAGTCGCTAGCTACCTCGTTGGTCTAGTGGTCACAAGCGCTACTGCTGAGAATGAGGTCCTGGATTCGATCTCCAGGTCGGGCAAATTGATAGTGGGTGTGACTATCTGGAATTTCTCAGGCTTCTGAACTCTGCACAAATCCAGAGTCCACGCTGACAACCCTAGAGTCTGAATTTATGCCCAGTAGATGGCAATAGGCTCGCTCCCTGTTTCTTGGGACTGAAACATAACTGGCGAAATATATGTGTACTACGAGTCTGTGTGAACTGCCCAACCTTTCGGGGAAACTGGGCGTGAAGTTATAATGTCACAAATAGGTAGACTACGCTGTTGATATATTTACTGTGCTGGATAAGGAAGATGGTACCACTATCTCTATTTGGACTTATAGAAAAAAAACTGATAAAACACTACATGATAGACATGGCCTTGCTGGAGATACCGGTGTCGGGGTGCACCTGCTTCAGCACCTTGTAGATGTTAAGAAAGTTGTTGTTCTTATCCATATTCCCACGTTCTTATAAAATCTTAGAGAAACGAAAGAGAAAGACGCCCAGTACAGAAGATAACAATAATGTTCAGGATTTAAAGATTGCGGGAATGCATAAGCTACCCAGCGCTTAAGCCAGTCGACCCAATTCAACGCTAAGTGCCCTATTTTGCATAGTTCTTCTTAAATGGGCTGTTGTCATATCAAGTTTTTTGGCACAGTTTTAGAGAACTTTTCTACTGAACCGTGTTTGTTTTTAGTTCGGTCTGTTATGTGCATCAACTTAAATGTTCAAACCAAACTTTTATTGTTATTACTCTGTGCCCAAAAAATATATTAACTTTGTTTACTGTAAGTGAACACGAATTCTAAGAATCCTGTCTTTGAATCCTGTTCCATTTCTTCCCATGGCTGTCGTAGAAGGTGACTAAGGGACTTACTAGAGAATGGGCAGCAGCGTTCTCTATGCATTTTACCACCATACTGCAATCGCCAACCCGCCTGCCAAGCGTGGCGATTTTGGCGAAACCCCCTTTTTGGGGGAGGCCTATGTCTAGCAGTGGACGTCTTTTGGCTGGAATGATGATGATGTCTTTAAAAACTAGATGAGGTCGACGTTTCTCACGCGACTACTCTCAGAAGAAAGGCCGAAACAAATCAGAGGGGGGGGGGTCTCTTTTAAAGTCCAGACATAATTTTAGTCATATCATGTGAAAACCATGTAGATTGGTGTCTGAAATGGTTTTTGAGGAAAGAACCACAGAATGAGTGAACCTGACCAGTCGGTGCACGCGTTTATCAGTAATCTTGCAGCTCAACTTGGTACTTAAGGTGAACCTAGTCCACATTTTTTGCATACAAAGTTTGGGAGTGTTTTACTCCACTGTCTGACATGGCACATCCAAAATAAAATACGATATCGTTTTGTCTCATTATTAATATTGTCTGTACGGAACAGAATACTAAAATAAAAACCCATTAAAAAGTTAGGAGCCAACAAAGATTCGTTTTTCTTGCTAATTTTACTTAACTTTGGGCGTGTTTAAGTAATAAAAGAAGTGTAAAATCTGCAAAACCAAGTCGGCACTGACAAAGCTCAATTATCGAAAAGTTCAATAAACTTTATTGGTCATTGGTTTATGCATTGGCTTTTTCATAAAACCCGATCTTCCAAAGGACTTTTCTTAATTTTTTTACTATAAATGATCCTGCATCTCACTCAATAACGTTGTGCGTGTAGACTAGCGTCTAACTGCTCATCACTGATACTATCTCTGTCGGACACGAAGCCTGGTGAGACAGCGTGATTTTTAGCCAGGTCCACCAGTGAGTTTGAGCCCGCGACTAGGTTCCCCTTAAGGAGCTCAATATTATTAATATTTCTTTGGCCAAAGAATTAGCATTGCCATTCAACGTGGCAATGCTGCCAGTCTTCTGGGCACGTTTCCTGATGACAGCGATGCGAAGGAATACTTCGACGCCTAAGTGTCCTTTTGTTTTTTGTATTTACTTTGTATATCGTAGTTTTAATTATCCAGATTAATATTAATTCAATAATCTTATATTTCAGGTAAAAAATCATCCATTATCAAAATAAGGTATGTATTACCATATATTTTTGTCATTAAATTTATTTTTATTGGGGTGACTGTAGTGCCATTCATTTATATATATTTTTACCACGATGCGATGTTATTCATTGTTGCTATGATGAAAAAGGCAATTGCCGCAGGGTGGTCGCCTACCAATTAAATTGATTGATTCAACGCAAGTTGTTAATCAAAATGTTTGTTTGCCCGCCGGAAAAGCAGCGAAAAGTGCATCCGAAAGACCGTTTAATTTGTACCGGGCGAGATTTTAATTAATTTCGTTGTTGCAGTTTACGGGTTAAAAGTGTTCATTCATTTCAGGGGTGATTATTTTATGAGTTTTGGGGTGCAGTTTTCTGTTGTTTTTTTTCGTAACTTTCTTATAGGTGAGGGATATTATGTACTTTTTTTGGTTGGGACATCATCAAATAACTTCTCCCGCTCTGTGTGGAGCAGGACGGCGTGTCAGACTTTTACTGACTAAAACCCACCCGTGTTCCCTCACTTGCCTGTATGCTAGGGTCCGCGGTATCTCTTCCGAACAACCCGCACCCCTAGCAGGCGTCGGCCTTTGCGGGCCCCATCAGTTGGTGCTGACATCTCTTTGAGGCACGCGTGGAACACACGTCGTCGACCCGGGCCTGGTCCTTAACGGACAGCGAGCTACCCATTACTCGCCGTCCGCAAGCCCGCGCCTTATATTATGTACTTTAGACAATGAATTTAAATAAAATCCACCCTTTGGATAAAGAATCACTATTAAAACCTACTTACCTTTGTTTTTCTATCTATATATTAATACGTGAAACAAAAAAATTACTCGGCCGGAGGCGTATGAAATTTGATACAGTTAAAATTTATATGGAGAACGAGTGAAGAAAGCGAATGTTTTATAAAATAATGCACTAAGTTTTGATTGAATTATGGTCGAAATTTGACCACCGGGCGACCACTAGGTACTTCATTATTATACTGTAAAAACGGAAATGCCTTTAATTTTCAACAGCAAATTGCATAAACTGCAATAAGAACAGAACTGTGTATTATCATACAGCATCCATTAAAATTCTCACTATGCATATGAATTCTTAATAATAGATTGTCCAGTTCATAGCCACATAGCGCGTTGGCTCGTCTATACGTAGCACCTCTATAGAGTGTAACTATGTGCTAACACCACGGAACACTTAGAATCTAAGATTTCTAGAAGAGGTACGGAACATAATCGGCGCTAAGGTAATTTTGTCCAACCGTTTTTGAACATTCGGTTTCGAAAACGAAGATGTTATGGAAATTTTCAAGTCCTTCAGCAGAACCAAAAAAAAAAACAATCTGACTACAGAGTGAAAAAAGACTTTAATTCTGGAAGTTGGTTGTATTGTTTTTATTTTCCACGTTTTAGTTGTACCTTCACCACACAGATTCTCATACCATGGCTTGATAGTTTATAAATAACAGTGACAGAAAATTTATAACACCATGAACATGAACTATTTGAAAAAATACGTATTATTGAAGCTAACTCAAAACTACCAATCACAACTTTATATACTTGTTTATAATCAGAACTTGACAAAATTTATGTGAGATCACTCGATAAGTATACTCGTAGTCGTCGTACTCGTGTAGTAGTTACTCTTTCAAACCAAAGAAGACATTTTTCAAAGCGGCTTAGAAATTATGGAGTTCTGAGGTAACACACCTATAAACACCGAATGGCGAACCTCCTCCTTTTTTGAAGTCGCTTAAAAATAGAATCAATCTCTACCATATAATAGAACAGACATTTCTGGTCAGTATGTAGGTAGGTATCTAAATGGACACCTAGTGGATACCAACCTAGTGTAGTCTGGGTAAAATCATTTCAGTTACAAATTTTCACACAATCGTATTGTACGAAACGTCCAAAAATATTGCCCAGCTCGCTAGTAAAAGCGATACGTAACATATGAAACTGTTGGTACATCCAGTTTAATATCCTTCTATATCCGGGCGCGTCCATTCGCCAAACCGCTGCGACATGCTGCCGCCATTATGCGTGCGTCCATTGGTGTTCAAATTAAATACATAAAGAAGAAATGTTTACATACAACTACGCTGTACAGACCATTACACAAGTGCGTCATATGGTGCTATAACCGACAATGTGAGCCAGACCTCCCATATAAATGTAGATACGAGAGCGGACCACAATTTTATGATTTCTCGTTTTATGTTATGTCTGAATACGGTGTTGCGTTGGTCTAGTGTTGAGGCAGCTGCTAAGTGTTCATATGAAGTACTTTGTATAGGAGGAACTGCATTTATTTGTGCTTTCATTGAGGTGGTGTCTGTCTGTTTGCGATATGTAGCGTATTTTGGACACATATCCAAGTAATTATGCAGAATTACAATACAGAATTGGTCGGTGACAGGTTCATTTTTAATCGATTATCTACTCTGTCTTTTACATCCCGAGCTCCCAGGTTGATTTGATTAATCTACTACCAGATGTACATTATCACTGTTGTAGATATTTCCACTAAATGTTACTAGGGATCAATAATAATTAAGTGTGTTATCAAACAAAAAATACCCATCTAATATAGAGCTTCACAAATAGTATACAGGTGAACTAAAAAAACCCGCGAATGAAAACGGTACAAAAATCCGGGAGACAACGGCAGCGGAGATAATGTCCCGTATAATTGTCACGATACGAATTTATGCAACCGGGTCGTTGGGTCCTCACAACGCGTGCGGTGACTGTGACTATGTTGCTGTTGAAGCTTGAAATGAGGCTAATGCTGGAATATTCTAGTTGCATCATCATCAGGCTGTTAAGTTTTGCTGTATTAATGCTCCAGTAAACTATCAGTGGTCGACATTTATTAAACAGAACAGAATATAAAACTCTTTGTACATTATATAAATTACAGATATAAATTATCTAAAAGTAATGTTTTTTTTTTTAGACAACCTTGTAATGGATTATAAAGGGGAATAATTTAATTCAATTAAAAAGCGTAGGGTGCTTTATGAGGTATTTTTATAATAACTTAATGTCAAGCACCCCACGCTTTTTAATTGAACTAAATTATTTTCTCCTTTTTTAGTTTGGTTTTTGAAGCGTGTTTTTTAGTTTTTTAAACTATTATTTATTTTCTATTTTTTAGTTCTGCAAAAACGTGATATTTTATTTTTATTTGTTTTCCTTTTTTTTTATTTTTCTCATTTTTTTTTAAATTATTGAATTGTCATCGGTCCTCGATAAGTTTACAAAGTTTAAATGAAATCTGACCGTTTAAAGTGGGTCAAAATCGCGCTCTAAGGAGTCGGTTACATACAAACAAACAACCATACAAGTGAAGCTAATATAAAGCGGGTAAAAAACAGAAAATACTGTAAGTAGTTTGTGGTGCACCACTTACGTACATATATTTAAGTAATACTAGCTTTTGCCAGCGGCTTCGCCCGCGTGAAGGATGATAACTATCCCACGGGAATGTAATACCGAGATAAAAACTATTATATGAGTTAATATTGGTTATAAACTATCTGTTCACCCAAATTTCATAAAAAACCGTTCTGCCGTTTTTGCGTGATTTAATAATAAACATCCAAACATCTAAACATACAAACTTTCACATTTATAATATTAATTAATTATAGTAGGCTAGTAGAATAATATAATATTATATACTTTTTATTATATAATAAATTAGAGTAGGCTAAGTTTGCTCAGCAGTAGGATAGTGTCAGGCTAAATAAAAATAAAAAAAACGTTTTGTGTGGTTAGTTTATTCAGATTAAAAGTAAGTGGTCATTTGTAAAATCACAATGGGATTGATTGACATCACACATATGTGTACAAAAATCCCTTAAATAAATAAAGACTACAAAAATTTGCTAAATTGGCAGATTGTTGTCCATATTTACTAGAGGACCAATAGTTGCTAGAGTAGATTCATCTAAAAGTGTTGACGGTGAATCGGGGATGTCTGTCTTGTGATAGTAGAAGAACAGAGGAATAGGTGGTGACGTGTACCTTAGGTAGGTTCCTATATCAATCAATTTACTGCAATAGAGTTGATTGCTTTTTACAACCCACTTCTTGCACAACCAACTTTATACAAGCAATTTTCAGTATGCTCTCCAGCCTCGACATTAGCCTATATTCAAGTTTTTACAGCAACATCCCCACTTGCATGCGAGGTCGCATTTTACCGCGATTCAGTTATTCATGTCCCGTGTTTCATTCGTCATCACGTTTTGATGTAATGATTAGTGTACTGTCAACAGAATTAGTGGGAACTACGGGCTGTTTCATTTGTTCGGATTATAAATTAAGTACACATTTTGTTTGTACTAGTTTTAGTTTCTTTACTGCTATTTTATATATCACGTACAGAACTTAGGTAAGTTTAGGAGTAGACTTCACCTAAATTAATATTTAAAAAAAAAAATGTTTTTTAAATGTTTTTTTTAATCGTTGCCCCACACTAGAAACTTCTCCTGTATTGTGGGGGGCATTTACAAACATTTAAACTCACAAATATAAACAGCCAGACCCGGAAAAACTACTTGTAGGTCATACAAATATTTTTTCCGTGCGGGAATCGAACCCGCGACACGCAGCGTAGCAGTCAATCGTTTAACCACTGCGCCAACTGTGCTGTCAAAAGAGAAAATATTAGATTTTTAATAAGTTGGTACGCTTTCACGCTAAAACGGCTGAACGGATTTGAATGAAATTTGGCAAATAAGTAGAACATAAGCTAGGTTACGACAAAGTACACTTTTATCCTGATATTTACGGGATCAAGACGTATGCATCATCTGAATCCGTTAATCCGAAAGCGTTACAAACAAACATACAAAATAAAATATTTTCTATCTACACTAATATTAGAAAGACGAAAGATTTGATTGATAGTAAAATTGTTTAAAATGTTTTTTGCAATTTTAATTTAGTCGGATGATCAGCGTCAGTTGTCTCTTTATACAGCTTTAAGGTTTTTTTTTTCACCGATCAGGACTATGTAATTAAATAATTCTCGTAAATAGCACTTAGTTTTTTGAAGTCTATTTTTATTTAATTTTAATTACAACGTTCATCATCCGAATTTATCTTTTCATTCAAAACAACGGAACAACTCAATGTTTACGTAGACGGAGAAAAGCGATTATGGCGAAATGTTAATTAATCTACACAAGTTTACGTCAAATATTCAGTTCATTTTACTTAAGAAACTCCAAATTGACATCAGGAAGAGAATGTTCAACCCGTTAAATTGCCATGGGGTGGTCTGTGTGACCCCATCTGAGCTAAAATTACACTAGACACAAAGAAAATTTAAGTGTATTTTGGTTCAATTAGTGGGAGGGTTAGGGGTGTGAAATTGCGCGGGGACAGTAATTTATTTTAAGTGTGACAGCAGACCAATTTCGACTGGGCAGCGATTATAGGATTTAAGCCTTTGGTGAAGGAGCGAAGTGATGAAAAGCATTACCTACCCAAAAGCCAATTAAATGACACACTTAAAGTTAAATTATTTGAATTCATTGCATCAACCAAAAATGTTTTCCCTTATTTGCTACTCATAGAGGTGGCTAAGTAATAACAGCCACACGGGTCGATCAATGAGGTTAAGCTACGCTTGCCGCGGTTGGTCCGTGGATGGGTGACCATCTTTATATACCAAGACCTATGCCTAAGAAAACACGTTAAGCCGTTGGTCCCGGCTGTCGTTCGTGGATATTTAACAGGCGTTACGGGTCGTCAGAAGCCTGAAAGTCTGACAAACAGTTTTACCAAGGGGCCATCCATAAATGACGTCACACAAGTTTTATGGCTTTCGACCACCCCGTCCTTGTCACATATGGTCACACTTATGAAACCCCCTCCCTCTTGGGTGACGTCACATATTTTTCAATTTTGTATTTTTAAAAGTACATAATTAAATGAAAATAGCAGTTTTAATTTTTTTTTTAATTAAAAATAATCTTTAATAAAGTTAGCGTAAAGTCAAATAATTTAAACACTTAATGGTGATTTTAACATGTGATGTCACAAAGCTTTTGATCCACCCTGGCCCTTGTCACCCAATGTCACATTTCGTTGACCCCCTCCCACCCCCTCAACGTGTGACGTAATTTATGGATGGCCCCCAAGGGATATCGTATTACCCAATAACTTGGTTGTGGAGGTCAGTTATGCAGTCGCTCTATATAAAATACTGGTATTCAGCTTCATCCGGTTTGATTGCAAGCCGACCACAACTTAGTTGGGATAAGGCTAGGCAGATGATGAACCTCTTGCATACAGGTATGAGGTTATACCAAAAAAAAAAATCCGTTATTTACCTCTCCAGAAGTACTAACATACAGTTTTCAAACCCATAAACATGTATACAGGGTGAAATTGAAAACATGCGACAAACCGAAATGGGAGATTGTACTCATCATTATGAACAACTTTTACTAAGGGACCAATGATGCAATCGCAAAAAAAAAAAAGCTGTTCCCTACATTTTGACGAGTTATGCGAACATAAATGTAGGGAACATGTTTTTTTTTTTCGCGATTGCATCATTGGTCCCTTAGTAAAAGTTGTTCATAATGATGAGTACAATCTCCCATTTCGGTTTGTCGCATGTTTTCAATTTCAACCTGTAGTAATACCTTCGCAAAAAATAAATGTTTGCTGATTCGTTTCGATCACTGTCACTACATACCTATTATAAAACAAAGTAAAGGTAGAAAAAATAAATATTTGTTGATTTTATTGAATAAAATTATAATTTTTACCTCTAGTATTTTTAAACCCTTAAAAAAATTCACAAGTGCCTAAAATAATCATGTGGAACTATTGATAACAAAATCAACATTAGTTACATTATTTTCAAATTCTTTAAAAATGGAACTTAAAAAAACGGCAGTAGTTCCATAATGAAACTGTTAATGGTACTAGTGGCAACGATGCGCAGGTTTATACAGATAGCTGAAGAGAGTTCCCGCCCTGCATTTGATACCAAACAGAGCTGCAGCTACGTATGGTATTCCGAAATACCGCTCACCGAAAGGACGGTTTTCCGATAACACTCTACTCCGACGGTTAGTTGAACAAAAAAATAATTGGCCGATGAAACGTTTCGCGTTTACCGAAAACACTCTTCAAGAAGAGTGTTTTCGGTGAACCGTTACATTGGCGAAGGATTCATTCGGACTACCAACCGTCGATAAATAACATTTTCGGCGAAACGTTTCATCGTTCAACTAACCGTCGGAGTAGAGTATTATCGGAAAACCGTCCTTTCGGTGAGCGGTATTTCGGAATACCATACGTAGCTCACAAAGCTGCGTGCATGCTTTCGGCAGTGTTGCTATGATGTTAGAAAGCACATTTTTTGCGAAAACTAGCCCTTTCAGTGCCATTTTGGGTATTTATTATTTAAGATAAACCTACCAATATAAAAAAATGTGAAAGTTGATTCAGCTTCATCTGGTTTGATTGGAAACCGAACACAACATTGATGAGTAAAATTCTAGGCAATGATGATTCGCTACTCATCTCTAATATTATAAAGAGGAAAGATTTGATTGTTTGTTTGCATTGAATAGGCTCCGAAACTACTGAACCGATTTGAAAAATTATTTCACTGTTGGGAAGCTACACTATTCCCGGGTGACATAGGCTATATTTTATCCCCGTATTCCCACGGGAACGGGAACTACGTAGGTGAAACCGGGGAGCGCGGCTAGTACAAAATATAAACCCCTAGCTTCTGCCCACCACTTCGTCCGCCTGAAATCTCTTTTTAACACGCTTTTATTAGCTTCACCTGTATCTATATTTGTAACCGACTCCTTTGGACTTGATTTTGATACACTTCAAACGGTCAGATTTCATATAAACGTTGTAGACTTATCGAGAACCGATGACAATTCAATAATAAAAATAAAAAAATACGCTTTTGTAGTAAGCAGAACTAAAAAATAGAAAATAATTTTACTCTATTAAAAAGCGTGAGGTGCTTGATATTTTATTGATAATAAAAATACCTAAAAAAGCACTCCACGCTTTTTAATACAATTACATTATTTTCTACTTTTTTAGGTTGGTTTTTAAAGCGTGTTTTTTAGTTTATTTTTTAACATAAAACACAAATGATAATCAGTAATACTGTAACATTACATTTTTAAAAGAGTTTTCGGAATCGAAACAGTAGTTCCAAAGATCACCTCTTGCATTACTAACTCACAAATAGGTACCTTTTTTATAATATTAAGTATACTGGGTCAAATCAAATTAGCTGGCAATACTTTACCCAGGTGTTGAGTAGGTATCGATATCAAAAACAAACGAGACCAAAAAATGGTGGTTTTTGGAAATTCGTAAAAAAAAATCCAAGTTACATGAATACTTACAAAAACAGCTGACCGATTAGCTTCGCCCATCTAATGTTGTTTTTTTTTTCATTTCATTAGTGTGTTTTGACTTCCAACACGTGGGTAAAGTATTGCCAGCTAATTTAATTTAAATTAGATATCCCATAAGTCTCACACGTACAGAATTAGTACTTAGATCAAGTGTAATCCCTGATTACGATCAACTTAATTATGACGTCAGACAAAAGCTTACGACTTTGCCGTATCAGAATTAAAACCAGTCGTAAAACATAATGACGGTAGGGCTCTGATAACGTTATCAATAGATATGTCTAATTAGGGATTTTGCAACGACCTTTTCCGATATGAGGGTCTAGATTATAAACGAGGATAAATAGGTTCAAAATGTTATGAAATAGGTGAAATTCAGCAGATGTTTTAACTACAGAGTTCAGCTCTGCCTTAGCTTAAAACAATTACATGTTCAGAAGTTTTTTTTGGCGGTTTCACTGTTTACCATAGTAGTGCGTAATTATGTCAAAACCTATATATTCTTTAGATATCAAAAAATCAGTCCTAAGAGATGCAGATATTTTTTAACCGTCTTCAAAAAGAAGGAGGTTATCAATTCAACATGTTTATATATTTTTTTATGTATGTTCGGGCATAACTCCGTCATAATATAGACGGATTTGCAAAATTCTTTTTTTGTTCGAAAGGGGTTTATTTCGAAATGGTCCCATTTAAATTTCATATAGATCTGATTTAATGAGTTACGGAGACAGACAACGGAACTCTTCAAAAAATTACAGCAAATCAACCGCGATTACTGCTATCGCATAAATATGCATTGTTTGGTCCCCAAGGATGATGACATTTCGAATTGGTGTGGGATAGATACTGTAACTAAAAAGTGAAAAATAAAAACTTTTCCAAAAAAAAAAAACAACAGACTTCCGGACAAACACTATAACGTGAAAAATAACTTTATTTCGGAAGGCGGTGACAAAATTAAAGTTATTTTTCACTTTGTAGTGTTTTTTTTTTCGGAAGTCGGTTGTTTTTTTTTAAGTTTTTCATATATTACAATTGTCAAATGGGGTTTGGACTCACTGTCTCAGTGCTATAGCTACGTAGATTGTTATCGACACGGTAAGAAGAAGGGAAGCTAGCTATCTTCTTGGTGTAGGTACCTTCATCTTAAGTACCAAAATATATAAAAAAAAACATGTTTTACCTACTTCCTCTTATATTTAAATGCTGTGTTTAACTGTTATAAGGTTTTTTTACCAAAAATATTACCTATTATTCATTTCAAAAATTACTCTTTTACCAACCCATTTTTTTTGTACGCATATTTCCAAAATATACATGCAATGTATTTTCTATTTATAACAACATCATGCAACCCGCGTATACCGCTTCTGGTATAAAACGTACAAACAAAATTATGCTAGAGAAACAGGCATTGGAGGAGCGAACATAAATTCCTGTGTAACACGGTTAATCAACATAGAAATTGTAATTCGAATATTGGCCCCACAATTACAATACATTTACATACAGATTTGGTCGGATTGAATTTCTATGGTTACAGTCAGCTTGTTAATTTGCCTAAAAGGAAAGTAATTGCTCAGATGGAATTTATACCCCATACAAGCCCTATGAGAAATAACGAGTGTTCTTTAACGAGGTTCTTACGGATCGCAGCCTTCTTGAGTCGGTGTTCTGCTTCTAAACTTTCTTCCATAATTTTCATCATTAACAGCCAAATCGTCTATTACACTATAACTATTTCATTTTATATTCATTTCAATCTTTCGCTTTCTCTATTTATCTAAGAAAAATATTGGTTCTGAATTTCTATTATCCTAATCAAACCGTTCCATGTGTGTTTTACAAATAAAGGGTGCTCCATTGATGTGTAAAATGATTTCATTACATTACATTGTGTTAAAATTTTCCAATGAGTTGTGGGTCAAGTCATTATGTATTCCATAAATTAATATGAGAACGATATCAGAGGGAAACTGGTTAAACATACATGAACATAACTGATGTATAATTTTTCGGTATTCTCTTCAAAATGTGGTACTGTGTCTATGATTTTGAGTTTTCCAGACGAGATAACCAGCCACTTAATCATTTATTAAGTACCGTTTTTTTATTTTTCAAAGACAATATGTCATGCTTAACACTTTATTTAGGAATATAGTTATTAGCAGGGTTAACTTTGAAGTGCTTAAGACAGTAAAATTATATACAGTGTGTAAAATGACCTATCCCGTAGCCGTCAACAACGCATTATGAACATCAAACTAAGTAACATTGCACAAACATAAATGCTGGGAAATTGCTTTTATTCTTGTTGCGAAAAGTTGTTTGCGGTAGTGCACAATGTACCGAATATACTCAAAACATCGTGCTTATGGGTACATGCAGTAGTACAGTTGTCGTGGGGATATTTAAACTTGTGTTATATTATAATTAAAACATTAAAAACATGTGTAACAAGAGTAAAAAGAGTAACAGATGAAATTTTGACTTTCAATATCTCCGTAACCAAAAGGTTCCCCGGTATGGTCCAGTACAAAGAAATAAGTACATTGACGAGGAGTACAAGTGACTCTCAGATTCGTTACGTGTCTTTTACGCCCGTTATACAGGGTGTCCGGTAATTAATGGATAACCTTGAAATGGTTCATGGTAGAACTAAACCAAAACAAATTGCCATTCATTTTTGTGGCCATTCAGAAAAAAACATTTTTTATTTGTGTTTAATCTGTAATTTTTTATTTATTTTTATCAACCGACTTCCGAAAAAACAGCAAAGTGAAACATAACTTTAATTTCGGAAGTCGGTGTGTTTGGATAGGGTATTTTAATTTTTTGTCACCGCCTTCCGAAATTAAAGTTATTTTTCACTTTGTAGTATTTGTTCGGAAGTTGGTTGTTTTTTATTTTATTTTTTACAGATTAAATACAAATATATATTTTTTTTCTGAATGACCATTAGTTTTACCATGAACCATTTTAAGGTTATTCATTAAATACCAGACATTATGTATATCACCAAAGTTAAAGCCTAGTATACCCTATATCAATTAAACCAAAACAATGCTATTCTATAGCTGCAATTCTATTCACGAACATAGCATGTAATCGTTTTATTCGCCATGATTGCACTCGGTGAATAAATATTTCTTTTTTTTCCTTCCACACCCGCAGCCCCACAGTTTCCGCCGTACGTATAATTGTGAGCATTCGGTCAATTGTACCGGCACGCGCCATTCTGAGTGTTTTGCTGGCATTCTGTAAAGAAAAGTGACGCAATTTTTCGACGATTATGTATGAAAGGAATATATTGGGAGCGCGATGTGTGAGAAAATATCTCGTGGGGAATATTTTTATGAATATGTGAGTTAAAAGATTTTGAAACACCAAAATATAAACTTGACGACATTTTAAAAACTTATAATGTCACATGGTAAAATATAGGTACAAGGAAATACATTGAAACATAAAAGGTCCTAAACTTTTGGCTAGTGAAGACAGAACTACATTTGCATATAGCATTAAGTTCGCCTCTGAAGTTATATTTCTGTGGGTCAAGTATTAAATAAATAAATCACTACATACCTACAATTTTTTTCAACCTGTCCTATATATTTTCCTATCCTAGTACAGAGAAAAGGTCCCCCATTTTAATTCTCTATCCCCAAAAGAAACAATTTTCAAATAAATAATATAATAACAATAACAATTTTTTAAAAGTATGATTAAAATTGCTTCTAACACACATAATAAAAACCGTCGCCTGGAACTCTGTACAATGTCATATCTTTTCCTCCCCTAATTTAAGTGTGATGCAACTCATAAGAAAATGTCTTTTAAAACACATGCCATGTGGCCTTCTAATATAAATTTTAAACTGACTTTATTTGACTAAATTTGATGCAGTTTAAAGGGTGCATAATTTACTTTAGACTAATTATTTTGCAATAGGGATGCGCAGATGGTGTCCCGAATTGGGGGCAAAGAGGAAATTCCGAGTGACAAAGTTTGTTGGAAAATTTTAATTAAATTATAAGGTGTTTTATATCGATGAACTGTCTCAATATTCTTCTTAATTAACAGGAATTGTTCAACCAGATTTGAAGAATCATTCCTCTCATTAGAATATCTAAATTTACCAAAACTTTCTTGTGTTACTTGAACTTTTTTCTTGCTGAAATCTAGAAGCCTTTTGCATACGTTACGTTACATGAAGGAATTGCTATCTACCTATCTAAAAGTCTTCCAAGGGTTTGCAAATTTTTGTCTATCTTTTTTGTAACGGATATAAATCTTACACGGTGTTCATTTTTCCTAGTAGGTATAGGCAGACAATTTATGCTGAAACTACATACATTTTCTAAATGAAAGCCACAAATAAAACACCACTAATAGGAACTATCGGAGCCTTAATGAGTTATCTGTACCGGGATAAACTGTAAAACACCTATATGCGTGTATTCACAGATTATTGCGTTTATTCCACCCACGCTTACGTGTTAACAGTCTAGCGCCTGTCATCTAAGTGATTTCTTCCGAAACAAAAAAACCATTGCTAAAATATTTTTAAAAGTTATTCTAAATACCTTTGATAGTTGGAATGTGATTAAAGCTATTTTATTGCCTGCCTGTACAACGGTCGCCTTTGGTGAACAACCTTCACAGTACCTACCACTGCATTCAAAAGCATAATCCACACAAAAAAACCTAAACGTTCACCAAAAAACCGAGTCCAATTCCCGACAATCCGACAAATGAGATTCGTTAATAGGAAAGTCTGGAGGCAAATTTTTGGCGCCGTAACGTCCACGTCCCGTCCCAGTTGGATTTCCAATTTTCTATACGTGACCTTTTTCACTCCAAATGTCACATGTTCTACAAACGAGGTGTCTTTGAAAACGTAATTAGAAAATTCCCCAACGACACGACGACGCGACGTACCGATTCCGTTCTCTGTTGGATTTCGGTGCTCAGGCGAGGCTGGAAGTCGCAAATTAGTTTTGTTCATGATATGTTATAGTAACTTACCTATTATGTGAATGTTTGAATCTAATAGAAATGTGAATGATTTGTTATTGTTAGATACCTAATACCTATAAAAGTGTAGGTAAATCATATGCTAAAACTTAAAAAAAAAACATTACAAAGTGTAAAATAACTTTGATTTTGGGACTCGGTTGCAAAAAACTAAAATATAGATAAAGACACCGACTTCTGAAATTAAAGTTATTTTTCACTTTGTAGTGTTTTTTTTTGGAAGTCAGTATTTTTTTTATTGTAAAAACTTTTAGAACATTTTAGCAATTTCTCTCGTTCAAGAATATAAATAATATTCACACTTATCTGCATCAGTGCCATTACGAAACTAGGTAGGTAGATACCTAATTGCAGTTTTCAGTTTAAAAAAAAAATACCTAAATGCGAAAGTTTGCATGTGAAGGATGTTCGTTACCCTTTCACGCAAAAATGGCTGAACGGATGTTGATGAAATTTGGCACATAGATAGATTATAACCTAGATTACCACATAAAATATTTTTATCCCGGTATTACGTTCCCGCCGGATAACTTCCGACTTCCACGCGTAAAAACAAAAATTTTGGCACACATATACCTAGTAGGTATATAACCTGGATTAACATTTAGCATACTTTTTATCCCGGTAGTACGTTCTCCTGGGATAATTTTCGACCTCCACGTGGGCGAAGCCGCGTGAAAAGCTAGTATTAATTAAATATTTATTACTATATTTATTACATAAAGTTGGAAGGCCTCCCACAAGGTGGACCGATGACCTTGTGAGGGCCGCAGGAGTCCGCTGGATGCGGGAAGCACAGCACCGGTCGAAGTGGCGGAGCTTGGGGGAGGCCTATGTCCAGCAGTGGACGTCTTTCGGCTGAAATGATGATGATGATGATGATTTATTACTAACTAGCTGGCCCGCCCGACGTTGTCCTGTCTTAACTATGAATATTGAATTCGCATTAGTATAATTTATTAATGAGCAACTTTCTTATGTTTTTCTTTCATAAGAACCTTCTCCTGGCAATAACAAACACAACAAAAAAGAATTAGCAAAATTGGTCCAGCCGTTCACGTGTGATGCCGTGACCAAGGGAAATAGGGAATCATTTTTATATATAAAGATATTTGAGTAAACTACTACACATGTATGATAAAACATGCAATAGTATTTAAATTGTTTTTACGTCGGTACGTTTTCATTTAAGCATAAAATAATAGAATTGCCATCCCAGCGGTGTTGCGGCGCACTTGCGTAATTGGTTTAGATAAATTAACAAAGTAGTTCCAAAGAGTGATATCCCACGAGACACACTTTAATTGTAAACCCGCCCTTGTTTCAACGATTCTTGCATTGATAATGAGTTTTTATGATTATTGTTTAACACTGTTTCTTGTGATGGCGTTGTTTCAGTAAGTTTGCGGTATTGTTTAAGTGGGGGGCATTCTGCGTAGCTGTTGCTATGGTATTATTATGGTGTGTCAGGTTGAAAGGTACACACGGCTACACTTCAAGTTATACATTTATAGTATAGGATTTCCGTACAGTGTGAGATCAGCGTAAACTGGAAATGAATAACTTGATATTTCATAAGGGATGATTTTTTAATAATCAGAAAACTGTTATCTGAGGAATAAACTCTTTCCTCTGTTCTGTGGGAATAAATATGTCGGTTTGACAGCTTTCGTATAGAAAATATGCCAAACTATTAGATTTATTATTCATATAAAAGTTATCTGACTACTGAAAAATCAGCTCATAATTAACTAAAAAAACTAAAATAAAAACATGGCGTCGCAAAATTCTCTGCATCGCTGTTGACTGGTCGAGTAATAAATTACGTCATTCACAACAAAAACAACTTTCAAAGTTAACTATTGCAATATCGTGAAACCAATAGTCCACTAATATAACTGCACAACATATTCTGTGCTCACATCAAATTCGAGCGATATCGACAACTTGCGAAGATATGGAGCGAAGGGAAACTGTGCAAACGGTCCGAGCGATAAGCTCGACTTGCATGAATTTGAATATCAAACAGATGTCCTGCTACAGACAGAACGACAAAAACACGAACCAATAATCTAAATGCACCAATCGGAGCGAATAAATACTCAAAGGAAAGTATTAAACCAGAATTGCTTTCGCTTATAAATGTGCATTACCTACACATAAATGGTGGTGTTCATAAGTGCTTAGCCAAACTAGGCCCGTATTACCCTCAAGCGATTTTCACCCCTATGTTTTCATTCTTCCATTGCCACCCCTAGTTTATTTATAACCGATTTCGAAAAAAAGAAGAAAGTTCTCCATTCGGTTGTATTTTACCCGACTGCGCCAGAAGGAGGGTTATGTTTTTCGTGTGTATATTATGTAGGTATGTATATTTCTTTGGCACGCTCGGTAGCCTCAGCGGCTTGATTGATTTCAACTTGAGAGATGCCGTTAGATTCGTCTTAATTGTGAGAGTGACACTGGGTATATAAAAATTAAAAAAAATATGTCTGATTTTTGGCGCCATATTGTGTCTTCAGTTTTTTTTCTCAAAACCTATTGAGTGGGGTATCAAAATAAAGGGTTTCTTAAATAGGTCTTAATAACGTCAAAAATAATTATATTAACTAAAAACTGTGAAAAAATTATAATTTACAAAATCAAAAAACCCGACTGCTTAAAAAGTGAACTTTAATTAAAAAAGATGGAAACCAGAAACTTGTTTTAAATAACTATACCGAATAATATAACTTCTTTGGTTGGAAAAATACTTACCGAATGGTCAAGTTCCGATAAGTAGTTTTTGAGTTACTTTGAATAATATTTTTTTCCATTCGTTTATTTTCCTCATTAAAATTTTGATGATGTTATATTAATAATTTCTTGTCACTGTAATTTACTTTTCAAGTGAAGATATACGAATTTGTGTGCTAGCCCGCACTAATTCGTACCACAGCTAAAGAGTACAATTTACAAGTTTATTAAAAAAAAAAAAACCAACATCCAAAAAAAAAAAACTATAAAGTGATGGTGACAAAAAATTAAAGCATTAACCCAAAGACTCTCGTTTAAGTAATTTTTCACTTAGTTGTATTTTTTTGGAACTGGTTGTTGATAAACTTTAAAAAAAATGCGGGAAAAGTCGGTGATGATTATTCGACAAAAAATAAAACCATTGAAATTAAGAATTCAACACAATTTATTTCCATTTATTTATTTTAATTGTAAGTGTTCACCGCCGCATTGGCATTTGCAATACATAAATATTCCAGGTACGTTGTTTTAGTGCTTATAATTTAACTACAACGATGCCACATGGGGCGACCATTAATTAGATATAATAGAAAAAAGTTTTTTTTTTACATTAGATACTAAAATCATTTATGATACATATGTATATCCTACTAATATTATTAACGCGAAAGATTGTAAGTATGGATGGATGGATGGATGTTTGTTACTCTATCACGCAAAAACTACTGAATGGAATTGGATGAAATTTGACACACTGATAGATTATAACCTAGATTAACACATAGGATCCTTTTTCTCCCGGTAGTACGTGCCCGCGGGATAATTTCCGACTTTCATGCGGGCAAAGCCGCGGGTGGAAGCTAGTATTATATAATAGCATCGCACGTTCCGATAGTGAACACAGTATAGCCTTCCTCTTCACAAAGCTTCATGAGTACATCTCATATACATACTTATAAGCGAGAACTGAAGATTAAAGCGACCAGCATATAAGTTATGTGTAATTTATGAGCCTGAGTATAAAACTCAATAGGATATTTGCCGAACTGCACTGTACGAGCTGCTGTTAGTTGTAAGTTGTAACTGTAACCGTGGAAACATTTTTTTATATAATATACAAATTGCTCCTAAAGTACAAAAATGCTATCCAAATTCTGGTTCCTTCTTTTTCTTTTACTCAAATATAGCTTCCAATGCATCCTAGTTGATCTTCTAAATAACACAAATATAGTTTGAAAAACAAGTCTATGAGTTATAAAAAACAAAATCGGATAAGAAAGAAATTGTGCCAACATACTTGTAAATAGTAATATAAACAATAACGCTATTAATAGAGAATCACATATAAATGCAACTGCAATCAGTGATACAACATGACTTATGTTTCGTTTCGACATAGTCTTTTTACCGCAAGATAACACAGACCTAAAAATTCTTATAAATATAAAAAAGTTCATGATCATCACACAAAACAATGGAAAGATACTGCATAACAAGCCAGGCCAATCAAAAATTATTGGAACGATTTTATTACTTATTCCTATGATAATAAGAGCTGTTCCGTAAGTGAATACAGTAGCCTTCCTCTTCTCACAGCTTATTTTTCCGACGTAGATGAGTACAAGTCTTAGATACGCCAGCAATGAGGAACAAAGTGACCAGCATATTGATATTGTGAGTAAATAATGACAAAAATCTTCAGTTTCAGTCGAAGAGACGTCAAACATAATTGCAAATACAAAAGAACATTGGAACACTGTACCAGTTATGATTTGGTTCAAGCTGATATAGTTCTGAAGTGAACGCCATTGCGGCAGGAGACACCATGTTATTAACAACACTATAACACACAATATAGACAGTCCAGATCCCGTGCAACATACTGTGTCTATATAATCCAGAGTCGTGTTCATTTTCACTGCAATGTTGAAATTGTAGAAGTTAATCGGTTAAACTTTTGGATTAACAGCTGTTTGTATGGTGGTATATATTCCAAATGTCACTTGTACATACTTACATATCATTATAGCGTTATCATCGATAACTTTTATAATAAGTATCAATTATTTTTAATGCGGTTAATATATATATACTCGCTTCCGTCCGCGGCTTTGTCCGGATATTTTCCCGCGGGAACGTACAACCGGGAGAAAAAGTATCTTATATGTTAATCTAGGTTATAATCTATCTGTTTGCCAAATTTCATCCAAATCCGTTGAGCCGTTATTGCGTGAAAGAGTAACAAACATTCATACATCCATACATACAATCAACAAGACTGGAATTCTAATGTGCGAACACTACTATGTTGGCGCTACCCTGCTATATTCATTTTCATGACAAAGACTACCTCCAAAGTTTCAAACGTTAGAAAACATATAGTTTTTCGCAAAAATAAAGTTTGATTCGGGTCCAAAATGTCATCTCGGTCCAGAAATAATTTATGATTATAATGGTAATTTAGAATAAGTCTGGATTTCTGTACATAATTCATTTATATAATGATTGAAAATAATAATTATTACTATTATAATTTTGTTCCTCATTGCTCGCGTATTTAATTATGATTTGTACATGTCTACGTTGGAAAAAATAAGCTTTCAGAAGAGAAAGGCAACTCTGTTCACCTAAGAATCATCTGGTTCCCAATGATTGCATGTCTGATTTCTGTCATTTTTATAGCGCTCAAATATGTTAACCTAACACCATTACGTAAATACCTATGTTTAACAAATAAAGATTCTGATTCTGATTCTATAATGATCGTTAATTTCGTTGATTTTTTGGCTGCGTTTTCTTATTATTCTGACACAAACAGTATGCCAAAACGGAAAATCGGACATGTTGTAACTTATAACTTGTGTTGTAATTTTATTATGTATTTTTATAAGTTTCCTAATGAGCATGAATTATTAAAAACATGTCCTTAGTTTAACTAGTCATACCATCTGTTTCCTCATTAAAATTAATAGACTTAAATGAAAAAATAAAATTTGTTACTGATAAAAATAATAATGAAAGTATTTGTGACATTCGCATATAATAGTAGAATCCATTAACACAACTTAGAGCATAAACGTGAAATCGATAAAAATTGAAGAGAATCATCGCAATAGAAATGAATGTAACTCTGGATTACCAAGACTTTTTATATTTTACGGGATCTGGACTGTCGATATTGTGTGTTATAGTGTTGTTAATAACATGGTGTCTCCTGCCGCAATGGCGTTCACTTCAGAACTATATCAGCTTAAACCAAATCATAACTGGTACCGTGTTTCAGTGTCTGGTAACTCTAACTCCGTTGGTCCAACTCCCGAAAGGAACATACGCTTTCATGGAATATATTTTCGTAACATCAATTTGCTGGTCACTTTGTTCTTCATTGCTCGCGTATCTAAGACTTGTACTCGTCTACGTCGGAAAAATAAGCTGTGAGAAGAGGAAGGCTACTGTGTTCACTTACGGGAGTGCTAGTATTATCTTTGGAATAAGTTCCGGAATCGTTCCAAACTTAATAAGTGTGAACGGACGTATTAATAATTTCATAGGTCTATTTTCAGTAACCTTTACAATGGTCGTTAATTTTGTTATTTTCACAAGAATAGTTACATCTGTGTTATCATGCTGCAAGAAGAGTATATCAGAACGAAATATCAGCCATGTTGTATCATTAATTGCAGTTGCAATTATATGCGATTCTACCTTGATAGCATTAATGTTTTTGTTTTTTTATTGCAACTATAAAGCACAATTCCTTAAATATCCGACAATGTTTTTTTTTACACATAGACTGGTATTTCAAACTTTGTTTGTGCTATTAAGGAGAACAACTAGGAGTCATTGGAAGCGATACTTCCGGAAAAGAAGGATCCGAAATGTAAATAAGATTATTTAACTACAAAAATACTGAGTACAGACTTAAAAGTTCTAGTATATTTATTCTAGTTTTATTTACAACAATTTTCATTCCAGTTTCTCAACGAGATTACAAAACTGCGGAGTCAACGTTCAAAGTAGGTCGCTAAATTAGGGTTTAGCCAGATCCATTTGCTTGACAGATGAAAGCGTCTACTTTTCAAGTTTTGCTTGTGAAAGCAATCCATTGACCTAAGCCAAAGCATTTCTCTCATTATCTGCTTATAAACATAACTTTAAAGTTATGTTATGATTAGCGTCTTCTTACTCATCCCTTTTTTGTCGTTTAAACGTGTCTTAACTTTAAGCAACATTTTTAATAAAGTAAGAAAGTTTTTCGATAACTAAAACAAAAGCTGCCTACACCTCTATCTTTACGGAGTAGAAGCATAGTATCGAGAACCGCCCACGGCCCTCCGATACGGAACTTAGTCGTTAGCAGAAAGCGTCGAGCCCTGCGACAGACAAAGCCCACTACTTTACTATATATCTGATCGAACCTTCAAATCTGTGAAGTCTCCAATGAGCTCTGCATAAGAGATGACAGTTCACTTTCCCTAACCAAACAAGCAATGGAACCGTAGTCTGTCTGTTAAGTCGCTACAGTCTATCTTGACGTGTGTAGCGAACTCTAATTGGGGTGAATACGCTTTATTAGCAAGAGATTTGCAACTTTACACAGATAAAGGGACCTTTGAAGGGATGTCGATGGTAACTGTTTAACCGCTCACTAGTTAAGAGTTCATGTCATATTTGAGAAACATTTGATTTGCATCATAAAGCTTGTTTTGAATTTAGTACAAAGTTTCACAAGTTTAAATTAGATGAATGAATAAATTAGTGTTTGTAAGATGTCTCGTACAGACTTGGAACAGTGTTGTGGAGTAGCTGAGATTCATTAGAATACATTTTCGCATGGTTTATGTTGTTTTTAAGTAGAAACTGGAAGGCCTAAAACTAAAACAAGAAAAAAGTAATCAGCTTTATAACTTCTTTAAATGAGTCGGAGACGTTAAGTTTTTTTTGTATGCTGACTACATGTTTTTCAGTTCTCTCAACTCATAAAGAATAAGTGTCAAAATAAAAGCTCATTCAAAAATAAGTCCCAATCAGATCATTAACGGCCAATCCTACACTTATAAACTGAAACAAGATCCACAAATTCTAGAATATTGACCAAGTCATTGACCTATGGAGGCTTTGTCTTCCACGTTTGACTGCTCACTGTGATTGCTTCACCGACCGACATCTGTCTGACCACCTGGAGCAGAATTCTGATACGGTTCGCTCGCCTTAACCCCCATAAAATATTTTCAAAACGGAACGGTCCATTGATCGTTTCGCGATGAAACTTTACTAGGTATAAGTACCTTGGACTAATAGCCGAAACGTGACTGGAGTTAGGAGGTAATTTTGTAGGAGGACCTTAAGAATATCATACACCAACAATGTGGAGGGGTTTATGTGGTTGAGTCAATATATTTTTGTTTTTGACTTTCAGTTCAAACTGCAATTTGAAACGTCAAAAGGAAGTTGTCCTATTAACAGTGTAATTTTGAAACATTGTTAAAGCCATCTTTTTTGTAGCAATGGGTTCCTGCTTTTTTCCTTAGAAAATAATCAATTGGAACTATGCAGTAAGCTGCTGACGATTCATGAGTGTCCATGTAGGTTTGGGTGAAATAAAAATGATGAGTTTTGAATTTCGATTGCGAAGCTAGATATTTTCTGACAGTTAACTGCACCGGTGTACCATTCTCACAAAATTTAAAGGTGTTTACTGGGCAAGGTAATGTTATCCAAGAAATACATTGACTAAACATCTATAAGTGGTTTGGCATTGACAAAATATCAAATGGTTCGGTAAGCAAAGTCCTAAGGATACAGAAAAGCTTTTATAACAATTGCAATTGTACTTTTTCAAATATTTTAAAAATTTCAGTCAGCCTTTTATATAACTCTATAGAAATACTAGTAGACTTTTTATAACTATATTTACATCAGTCTCATCTCCGCCGTGCTGTGTCTCAACTTTTCCGCGACTACATAAATTGCTCACTTTTGCACAATTCCATCCAATTTATTCCCCCCTTACAAAGGTCTTATCTTGAATGAGAGAAGCTTGTTTTAATGTCGTTAATTTAAGACTCCGGCGTCGGTAACGATTTCATTCTGTTGTGTTGTACCTATAGGCTAGTTTTCCAATAGTATTGTAGGTAGATTAGGTAATGGACCGTTATTGTACCTGTGTTCCGGTCGGAATATAAACGAAACTAATATTGTAGATGGAGATGAAAACCGCATTAATGGGAGAAATGCAGACTGAGACTCTGTTGTTGATGAAATTTTGATTTAAATGAAGGATGTAAAATATATAGTGAACAAGCTTTTGCCCGCGGCTCCGTCCGCGTGGATGTTGGTTATCACGTAAAAAAGGAGTCTATGTCCCAAGCTATATCTCTGCAAATTTTAATGATGATCGATTCAGCGGTTTAGGCGTGAAAGCGTAACAGACAGACAGGGTTACTTTCGCATTTATAATATTCGTAGGGATAGTAGGGATTTAGTGCAGAGAAATATTATTATAGACCAGATTACAACAATTGCTGGTTTTGCTAGCGCTATGTGTAGAAAAAAACTCTCAACTTAGGGGTCTATAAAAGAAGAAGATATAAAGGGTAGTAAACAACGCTTGCTTTATAATATCGGGCGATCAATCGCCTTGTCCCAGCTAACATTCGTCAAGTTGGTCTAAATTGACGATCATCTGAATGATCCTCAATTTAAAATCCCGCGAAAGTGTGGAGTTAGAGGCTTCTTAAATGCTAAGATTCTCCACAATCGCAAGATATGCAGTCTCAGGGAATATTGCCTAAAAGCCGACGAGAAGACATGCATCGAGATGTGGTCGCGGTGAAAAAGGCCTCACCCCGCTCTCCTTGGCTAAAGAGAACTGGCGCAGGTCTGTAGTGCTTGACACTAATGATTGCATGGACATATGGCAGAGTAAGGAGCTTCACGGACGCTTTTTTCGGGCCCTACATGAACCCGATGTAGATCTACGAACGTCTGTAGCCTGGCTACACAACTGGATGTGCCACCAATTTACCGGTGATGTGGTGTGTGTGTCAGCAATGCACAAATCAATTAATATAATATATGAACTATTTTTTCCAACACTAACGACTACCATTAAAGCACCCAATAAAATCCGCAAATCGATTCTCATAAATACTATCAACTGGCAATATGATTCATAAAAAAAGTAAAATATTCCGTACGCACACTGTCGGAAATCCACTTTTTGTTCGACATTATACCCAAATTATAGACACAGAACCTCGTAAAGGGGTGAATGACATTGGACAATGTTTTGTAAGAATTTTATATCTCCTCGTTATAATAATATGGAAATCTGATTGTGTTTATAGCCTTATGTAAAAGTTTATTTATTGCATTTCTAGCTTATTAGTCAACTCGCACGAATTAACTCGCCCGAATCGGGCTAATCGTCACTTTTATATAATATAATATTTTCTGTAGGCGATATGTGCAAAGTTAATTTATTTGTGGACGAATCGACAATTCCAGAAATATATGTATTAAGCAATTGGCACATTTTTAATAAAAACGAAAAATAAAGGAAAAAGTACACTAACTTATCCGAGATTTATTAACAGAGAAGTGTTATTATAATATAAATGACTTTTTGAATGACACTATGTGACATTTTTATTTTCTTTATTCTTAATTTTATATTTTCCTTTATTTTTGTGACATTTTATGATTAGTTTATTCTACTGACTTATTATTGTTTATGACTGACCATTGTGTATTTCAATTGAAGTGCCTTTAGTAATTTAGTTTTTATTTTGTAATGATTTTTTATTTTATTTTGTAAATTTTCTAAAGGGGAATGCCTATTCTCCATAGTGTCCTAGGCCCAAGATGGACATCTAATATTACTATCAAAATGTAGTGATTTGAAATCTTAATAGTATTGGATATCTAAAAAATATATTCAAATTAACGCCACTATTTTAGAAAAAAAAAATCTTTTGAGGTTAGGTTAGGTTTTCTATATGAAATAGTGTGTGGCTATGAGATATTCCCAGAACTTTACTCTTTTTAATGCTTGATTTATTGATTATCATAGGAGGGGTGTTCCTAATATATTTTTCCAATCGTAGTTGCTAGGGTATAAAAAAACACATCTGTTATTTTAAATATCTATATTATATTCATTGTCATATACAATAAGCAAATCATCTAAAAACGGCGCAGGAGGCAATATATATAATTCTTATCTTCTAATGAGACTTTCTCTATCTGTATCTAAGTGATTTCTTATCCGTCTAACAGACCGTCCACAATGAATGCAGCTGTTTTGACGTACAGATCCTTCCGGCTCTTGTTGTGGAGCAAGGCTAGCAGTTACTACCAACTAGCAGTTGTGGCAAACAAGATTATCTCTTGACACCTAAAACAATATTATTATCGGTAAATAATTGGATGATGATATAGGCATAACAAAATCATTTTATGGTTTGTATATTTACCTGCTGTGGTACAACCCACTGCTGTATCACGCTCATTTCTTCGGGTTCTAAGGAATTATTTTGAATCTCGGTCAGGTTAAAACCACAATTCACACAATGTTGTTCAGTCATTGTATAAAACGTTATTGATCGGTATCCAAAATCGAATGCAGCCGTGATCCTTGATTCCAGAGTCAAAGTTGAAGGTGAGACCAAAATCCGTAAAACAAAGCCAAAGACGTTCGTGAAAATCCGAATTAAGTCCTTATAACAAAGCCAGGTCGCAGTAAAGAAATCGAAGAAAAATCAAGAGACATTCACATTGACCGTTAACAACAAGCGAAGTGTCAGATCAGATTCAATTCAGGGTTGTCATTATCACTATTACGAAAAAAAAACATTAAATCGATATAAGTATCGATTACTTTTTAAATAATCGACATTTGTTTTATTATTCTTATTCATTCTTTTTACATGTACACATTAGTTTTTATTTTCATATATGTTTTCTTTTAGTTGTTTTTTTATTACAATACCAGTAAAGTCCCGTGGATATGCCGTGAATCGCGGCGCAGCGGACAGAGCTCCGGCGGGATCTCATGGCGACATGGAGAGTGCGATTGTCGCAACCAAGTGCCGGGCACGCCACGATAGCGGCGGTACCTATGTCCCCTCTTTGAGGAGTGGCTTGAGAGGCGGCATGACGTCCTCACCTTCCGCCTGACGCAGGTCCCCACCGGACACGGTTGTTTCGGGAGGTTCCTGTTTCACATAAGGTGGGAGGCGCCCTCACGGCCATAGACGCCGCGGGAGACGCCCTGGATGTTGGGAATCCCAGGCTGACTCCCGGCCACCGTAGGCGCGGGCTTGCGGACGGCGAGTAATGGGTAGCTCGCTGTCCGGTAAGGACCAAGCCCGGGTCGACCCCGCGTTGTGTTCCACGCGCGCCTCAAAGAGATGTCAGCACCAACTGGTGGGGCCCGCAAGGGCCGATGCCTGCCAGGGGTGCGGGTTATTCGAAAGAGATACCGCGGCCTCTGGCACACAGGCAACTGAGGGAACACGGGTGGGTTTTAGTTAGTAAAAGTCTGACACGCCCTCCCGCTCCACCCAGAGCGGGAGAAGTTATTTGATGATTTCCCACCCAAAAAAAAAAGAAAAAGTTATTGTATTTGTTCGTAAATCGATTTAAATCCATTGATTAATGATAATACTTAAAGTATTATTTTGATGCTGGCAATATTTTGCCAGCGTCAAAATCAAGTCAGCGTCAAAATCAAAAAACTTCCTGTTTTTCTCAATAGAATTACTTTTATTAACGAATTGTTGTAGATAGTAGTGGCACTCATTTGGAAGAAAGTAAATACATATTTTTTTATGGCAAAATTAATGCATAAATTAGTTTTTCTCTAGGCTAATGTCCACTGAGGGCCTAAAATGGGCATTCCTCTTTGTACGCCATACGGGTGAAACATGTAGGTACGTACAAAATATTAATATTGTGATATCCTGCATGCTTAATTTGCATGTATACACATGTTTTGACAAATAAAATTATCTTTATCTTTTAATAAATAAAGTATAAAACATACATATTTCCTGGACTTGTCGATTCGCCCACAAATAAATTACCTTCGTGCGAGGCGTCTATACAAAATAACATATTATTGAAAAATGACAAGTCGAGACAAGTTGAGTAAATTAGTACGAATTGACGAATAATCCGCATTTCTGATTTTAAATGTACTTACTTACTTAATACCTTTTTTATAGGTGACTATTAAAATAATAATGAAAGATAAGAAATAGATAGCGCGATTAAAGTTGTTATTTAGTATTTGGTGTATAATTAAATTAGTATTAAAAACATCGATACAGTGTTAATGTCTTTATAGACGCGAGTGTAATAATAAACACTTGGTAGAGTTTCCAAGAACTGTTGAGCTTGCTCCAACATTAGTTTAACAACAGAGTGGTTCTGAGAGTTCGGTAACAAAATATATCCGACTAATATTATACTCGTAAATGTGAAAGATTGTATGTTTAGATGTTTGGATGTTTGTTACTCAATTACGCTAAAATGGCTGAACGGATTTGGATGAAATTTGGCATACAGATAGTCTATAACATGAATTAACATATAGGGTAACTTTTATCCCGTAATACGGTCCCGGGGGATAAGTACCGACACCCATGCGGGCGAAGCCGCTGGAAAAAGCTACTAGGAACATAATTTTAAGCAGTGTGCAAACTGTAACCATGAATTCAGCATAATTACAAGAATCGCCGGTTATCAAAAAACAAGCAGTTGTGGCCCAGTGGTAATGCTGCGACTAACTAGTTGTTGGTCGCGGGTTTGAGCCCAGATAGGGTTAGTAAATTGAGAAATCAGTCCAAATGAGAATATTGTTAGAATTAAAATTTCATCTTTAGGAGTAGAAAAAAGACGACCTCAGAATCATTTGGAAAAGGTTTCCACTTCCAGATTCATACTAACTTCTGGCGTCACTCGGCCTCCTCTGCTTCGGCAGCCCCATCAACAAACCTGCTTTCAGGATTGCAGGTGAAATTACAATATGTATGTAACACATCTTCAAGTTTGCTCTAACCGTTTTCCATTAAATGGTCAGCTCGGACCACCACACAAAAAAATTACATGTTTTCCATATTCTATTCTAACTTTGATTTTACTATTCAGAGAGAGAAAGAGAGAGAAATTATATTTATAAAGCCTGAGCAAATTATTTATTGCCGCTTAGACCACGTTCGCAGGGGTGTAAAATATCGAGGCAGAATTTTATTGCGCTCTGGATTTGCAACTCTCGGTGTGGTACCGAGCATTCAGAATCCAACAAAGCCCACCCCATCGCGTCTAAAAAACAGCCTGTTCGATTTTGAACTCTTGGCACTAAGCGGTGCTTTGCAGATCCAGTGCATGAAAAAAAATAACGCGATAAATTTTCGTCTGTGCGAAAAACAGCATTTTATCCGTGTGGTTACAAAGGCAGTTATTTATTTTATCAGTAACAAATAGTAAACAAAACGTGAACACTATTGACAAAGCCCATTTTTACGTACTGCTATACGGGTATTAAATACAATGCAAGCCAATTTGTTGTATTAAAATTCACGTGTTTCCCAATAGTCGATACATTTGCGATAAGCTGGGCTCACGGTAATCTGACTTTATCGGTATACCTGTTTGAACTGCGACTTTTACTGTGTGCAAACGGTAAATTAATTGCTTGTAAAAATCATGTTTTTTTATTAAATAAAGTTTTGTGTTGCTTAATTTGCCGTTGAAAGTAAGCCATACCTACTTTAGATAGATGGTAGGTGGGATGTACAGTTCATATCATGATTTTAGGCCTATAGAGGACAATGATGATCATAATATGAAAAGGTAAGTTCTAGGACTCATCATCATCTGCCTTTTTAACCGACTTCAAAAAGGAGGAGGTATGTTCCCCGATTACTTGAAGATGGCTGGACCGATTTGGATTTTGTTTTTTTTGTTTGAAAGGGTATACTTCCCAGGTGGTCCCATGATCAAGTCAGGATCTGATAATGGGATCCTGGAGAAATAGAGAGAACTCTTCAAGTTTTATAGGCACACAAAGCGATTTAGGTATTTTTTGGAAGAGTACTTTCTCGTAGTGGTCTCATTTCAATTTGGTGAAGGTTTGATGAAGAACTTTGGAGATAGGCAACGGAACTCCTCAATAAATGATAGCAAATTGACTGGGATTGCTGAAATCTCATCTCTGTCTATTGCTTACACCAGTTCATAACATAACATCACGCTGGTATGCTGTGAAGGGGTAAGCACATGTGAACCACTAAAAAGTGAAAAATAAAACTTTTTCCAAAAAAAAAACAACCGACTTCCACAAAAACACTACAAAGTGAAAAATAACTTTAATTTCGGAAGGCGGTGACAAAAAATTCAAATACAGCTCCAAAGACACCGACTTCCGATATTAAAGTTATTTTTCACTTTGTAGTGTTTTTGTGTAAGTCGGTTGTTTTTTTTTTGGAAAAAGTTTTTTCTCAAGTATGTTGGGGTTGGCTTCAAGTCTAGCCCGATACAGCTGAATACCAGTACTTTACACTGACTGTCTGTCTATCCCGCTTCCGCAACTTACTAAGTAAAAAAAACACTACAAAGTGAAAAATAACTTTAATTTCGGAAGTCGGTGTCTTTGGAGCTGTATTTGAATTTTTTGTCACCGCCTTCCGAAATTAAAGTTATTTTTCACTTTGTAGTGTTTTTTTGGAAGTCGGTTGTTTTTTTTTTGGAAAAAGTTTTTTCTCAAGTATGTTGGGGTTGGCTTCAAGTCTAGCCCGATACAGCTGAATACCAGTACTTTACACTGACTGTCTGTCTATCCCGCTTCCGCAACTTACTAAGTAAAAAAAACACTACAAAGTGAAAAATAACTTTAATTTCGGAAGTCGGTGTCTTTGGAGCTGTATTTGAATTTTTTGTCACCGCCTTCCGAAATTAAAGTTATTTTTCACTTTGTAGTGTTTTTTTGGAAGTCGGTTGTTTTTTTTTTGGAAAAAGTTTTTATTTTTCACTTTTTAGTGGTTCACATGTGCTTACACCTTCACAGCATACTGGCGTGATGTTATGTTATGAACTGGTGTAAGCAATAGACAGAGATGAGATTTCAGCAATCCCAGTCCATTTGCTATCATTTATTGAGGAGTTCCGTTGCATATCTCCGAAGTTCTTCATCAGATCTTCACCAAATTGAAATGGAACTACTCTGAGAAAGTACTCTTCCAAAAAATACCTAAATCGCTTTGTGTGCCTATAAAATTTGAAGAGTTCTCTCCATTTCTCCAGGATCCCATCATCAGATCCTGATTTGATGATCATGGGACCACCTGGGAAGTATACCCTTTCAAACAAAAAAAACAAAATTCAAATCGGTCCAGCCATCTTCGAGTAATCGGGGAACATACATAAAAAAAAAAAAAAAAAAAAGGTCCTCCTTTTTGAAGTCGGTTAAAAATGATACCCCTTTGTAAGACTGGTTGTTAGACTTTTGTTTGGGCTTCTGACTACCCCTAACGATAGTCCAGATAATAGCTGAGACCAAGGGCTTAACGTGCTTTCCGAGGCACGGTGGGGTCGCGATGTGGAATGGATGCCCGCCCATGTTTTTTTTTCTCATTTCGTTTTAATCATGTTCTGGCAGTTTGAGTAATTTAAGCGGCCTACCCAAATGTCCTTTCTTTGTTATTGTTCGTCAAATCATTGAGCTCCTCGAGTTCTGAGTTAAGTTGCATGATTACTGATAAATGCGTGCACTGATTGGACAGGTCCATTCAATCTGGTTCTTTCCACATGGTCTTCACATGATCTGACCAAGATAATGTCTGGACTTTAAAAGAGACTGTGTGACCTCTGAGTTTGTTTTGGCCTTTCTTTTCAGAGTAGACAGATAGGAAACGCCAACCTCATCGAGTTTAAAAAATATTATTGACGTGTAAAAGTGTTTGTGCCAACCTACTTACAGAAATAAAATCATTTATCATTAACTAACCGACCGTGGTAAGCGTAACTCAACCTTCAATCGACTCATACGGCTATTGTCAATTAGCCATAAATAAGCCCCTAAGCTCTAGAACTCACTGGAGGATACCTGCAGGCTTAACACGAGCACCGATTTGTCGACGGAAGAATAGACATAAATTATGTACAATAGGAGAAGATAGCTATGTTCTTCTATTAATAATCACAGTTATGCGTTCTAAACGAATCACGATTTTGTAGATAATCGTATATACTTTGTGGCCGTCGAGTAGAAAGTTTGTTGTCAGTGTGATTTTGACAGTTTGGGAAGAAATATTCTTCTGAAATAGTCTATTTTTAAAAGGACCTAGACAAAGATCGTTAGAAACGAAAGACAAAATGACAGATTCTAGTAGGATATCAACGGTGCGATGTCAAAAATGGAGAAACTAAATGTGACTCTGTATAGAAAAAGCACTGTCTATTCTTCGTAGAAATAGAAAGCTTAGCCTCCAGGCCATTGTTACTGGTTATTAGCACCTTGTGTATTCCTTTATCTGCTAAAAAGCATGTATGTACGATGACGTTGATCATTAAGGAAAGCTTGCAGCTGTAAGCGCTCTTTACTATTCATACATTCAGGATTCCTGAGACCTGACAAAACCAACATACAATACATTCACAATTCCGTATGACAAACGGCTGTTATTCGAAGATTATCGCTTGAACATGACTAATGGCATGTCGCTTCCTACACGTCTCTTCTATATGTTAATTGTACTGAATGCTCCCGACACTAATTTACACTGTGTTTATTTTACTGAATACCACTTTACATTTACTATTGCTGAAACTGTTGCTAACAGAATTTGAACCTAACTTGCTTCACATAAGATAAAGATGGTGTTGATTGATAGTAAAGTTAAGCATGTCAGAGTCAAGATGATTCACACGCGTTACGTTGTCATTTCAGACGTACGATTCAATTTTTCATTTAGATGAGATCTGTGTAAACACAGTCGAAATGGAGGGGAAAGTTTCTATTTTAAAATGTTTTTGTTTGGGCCCTCTCTGATTCTTTTATGGGTGTGTTAAATAGAATTCACAAGTTAGCGATCGGAAACTTTCTCTGTGAAGTTTTCTGAATTGAAAACACGATCTGAGTTGCAGGTGAAATAACATTGTAGAGCTTTCTTCCGATCATTTTCTTCATTTTTTTAGTTACTGCAACTTAGTTTGATATTTTTGTAACGTATTTCTCATATTTTTAAAGTGCTTTTGCTTAAGGTATAGTCACCAAAATAGATGTAAAATAGAAGTATCCAGAGTTTTTTTTTTGGGTGGGAAATCATCAAATAACTTCTCCCGCTCTGGGTGGAGCAGAAGGGCGTATCAGACTTTTACTGACTAACACCCACCCGTTTTCCCTCAGTTGCCTGTGTGCCAGGGGCCGCGGTATCTCTTTCGGACAACCTGGCAGGCATCAGTCCTTGCGGACCCCATGGTGCTGACATCTCTTTGAGGCGCACGTGGAACACAACGCGCCGTCGACCCGGGCTTGGTCCTTACCGGACAGCGAGCTACCCATTACTCGCTGTCCGCAAGCCCGTGCCTGCGGTGGTCGGGAATCAGCCTGAGATTTCCGACGCCCAGGGCGTCTCCTGCGGCGACTAACTCCCTCACGTGCGCCGCCTCCCTCTTCGCGAGCATTACTGCTTCGCAGAAAAAGGTCATGGTTACCCATGCACTCTCGCTCCGTACCATCGCCTGGACCAGGGCCAGACGTGAGAGATCACTGCCGCCGATTGCCTCCACGAGGACACGGCGGTGCTCCGCCCAAGCCGAGCAGACCTCCACCGTATGCTCCACCGTATCCTCAGGGCGATCTTCGCAGTAAGTATTCAAGGTCACTGGATGTAGTTGAAGTAAAGTAATAAACTGATGGATGTTTTTGAATGAAATTTGTTTTTTATTAATTAAATTAAAATTTATTCGAAAACATTCATCGTTTTCTTACTAAATTTTAACTGTAGGTATCCCACGACTCTGGTTACTTATCTCTTTTGGTGACTGTACCTAGTTATTAAAATGACTTGACTAAAAAAAGTACGAAGTTGCGAGGCCATAAAAAATACGATAAATTATGTTTTGAGAAAAAAACTTCGTTCAAGCTTTTAAAACTAGGAAACTCCTGTATGTCTAAAGTTAAAAAAGTTGTGAAATGTACCCTTTTAAAAATGCATGCTGTTAATAAAGAGCCTTATCTTCCTACGTGGAAAAATGGTGTTTTGCTATAAGTTTAAATGAACGTCCCAACAACCAAGGCATCCCAGCAACGATAATTTTGAAGAATTTTATACAACTACGTGAATCTACTCAATATCTTTCAAGTGTTAATTAGTGTAGGGACAAATGCTACACTTGACACGCTTGGTTTGTGGATGGGTGACCATCTCCACATACCCTTCGTGCCACAGAAAACACGTTAAGCTGTCGGTCCCGGTTGTCATTCGTAGACCTTTGACAGTCGTTACGGGTCGTCAGAAGCCTGAAAGTCTGACAACTAGTCTTACTATCAAGTAACTGAATTGTGGAGGTTAGATAGGCAGTCACTCCATGTAAAATAGCTAATCCAGATCAGCTTTATCCAGTTGGACTGGAAGCTAAACCCAACATAGTTTAAGATGATGAAGACTCAATTAAAGGGACCTATTTAATTTGGGTGTTTTTCTTTTCTTTTTGTATTTTACTGCCCCTTTGTTATTTCAGTCTTCTATGACATGTATAAAAAACGAGTCTTTCATTCTCAAAGTTCTCATTCCGGCTAATTTTAACTAAACTGTTACTTACTCCGTTTATTAATGCACGACAGGAGGTCCTTCACAAATGATCACAAAAGGCGGTCTCCGATTGACTGTCTAGTATCTAATTCAACATAGTATTGACATGTTGGACATCGGCAGTAACATGCCAGGTGCTTCACCCATCTACATATATACACAGATACATAGATATGTAATTACGGCTACATGTACTTAATTGTGACTAATTAGGTGAGAGCAATGTGTCACCAAGCAGTATTAGGTAGATACTACATATATCAGCAGATTGGACACTGCACATACTATCTATGTATCTGTACATGAAATTAACATACACCTCATTAAATACTTATTCTAGGTGGATAAGAGGTTACCTCAGTTTGCTGAAATATTTGAACAAAATTTCTACATTCTTACCCACTTTTTAGCAACACTTGTATAACAGTATTTGTTTTAAAAAAAAAGTTAGCGATAGTCCGCCCCACTTTCCGGGTTGATTAAAAAATAAATAGGTATATTGTTTGAGCACGCGAATCAAATTTAATATGCATACCGTTTAGGTCGTGTTAAAGCATAGTGTTGCGTGAATGCGATATCGATAAAAGTAAATCGACTCGCGTGTGTATGCCGATTTCCTTACACTAATCTTATTTATGTAATGTTCTCACTTTTTAGTTTGACGTAATTGTATCAGTAAATTTTATCCACAATGTTTTTATTTAATCGTTTATGGAATATAATTAAAACCTGTGCTGTTGACGTTATATTTTGTTTAGAAAAAATTTAAACACCCCCGACCCAAACAAAAACTCTAAAAAGTAAAAAAAAAATATTTATTGGCCTTTTAAGTTGTAGGTAATATTTTGATCAAGGCATTGTCAAGTCGGGAGACGGCTAATGAAAATGCTAGGCCTCCTTCCTCTGTTTGGCGTTTCCATTGACCGTCCCCAGACTTGACAATGCCGTGTTCAAGGTTACTTTGTTCGTCGAATATATCTGCTTATTTATGACATGTAGTCACTATGGGTGAAATGTATTTGTGTGTACGTACTTATGCAGTGCCTGAAATAAAAATGATTTGATTTTTTTTTTTTGAAGTACCTAATAGAATACCAAATTTCGACTTGATCAGACCCGTGGAAGATGCAAATTTTCAAACGGCTGAACCGATTTTGATTAAACATGTAAGAACACTCCCGACTAATTTATCTTTCAAACACAAAAACAAAATCAAAATCAGTTCATCCGTTCGGGAGCTACGATGCCACAGACAGACACACTCACAGACACGTCAAACTTATAACACCCCGTCGTTTTTATGTCAGGGGTTAAAAACAAAACATTATGGAATGTATGGCACTGAATAACATTATATTTAAAGCTCATAAGTACTGTCTCGCACTAAAACTTCATCCAATTAGGCGTAGCGCTTTTTTTTTTTCAATTTTGTTTTCCATCATCTTGCCAAGTTGCGGTAATTGATAGTGGAGATTTACACTTTATTGTATTTGGTATACCATAAAGTATGCACTATCGATTCCACTCTGATAATAAGGTTGCCCAAAAAAAAAGATACATCACTCAAACAGAGGTGTATCTGCCTGTGTCCAAACTTTGCCAGTTATGATTAAGACACATGTATTAGGGGGCGAGCCTAAATAGGCTCCCCCCTAAATAGAGGGCTTGTGGATAAGTAATAACAGCTGCATGGGTAGATCAATCAGGTTCAGCTACGCTTGCCGCGGTCGGTCCGTGGATGGGTGACCATCTTTACATACCAAGACCCCCCGTGCCTCGGAAAACACGTTAAGCCGTTGATCCCGGCTGTCATTCGTGGATCTTTGACAGTCGTTACGGGTCGTCAGAAGCCCCAAAGTCTGACAAGTCTTACCCAGTAATTGGGTTGTGGAGGTCAGATAGGCAGTCGCTCCATATAAAATGTATTTCAGCTGCATCCGGTTAGACTGGAAGCTGACCACAACATGTTGGGAAAAGGCTAGGCAGATGATGACTAAAAACTTCCAGTAGCACTTTGCGCGACCTGGAAATCAAACTCACAAACGAATTGAAAAAATATTAAAATCTATCGATAAGACACAAAACGCAACTGTACTATGCTAACAAGGTGATTATTGCTAGGGGCGGGACGAGCTCACTCGATAACCGCTCTTTACAGCCATCTAGCGGTGAATATAATTATCTTAAAACCAACTCATGGGAAAATAAATCATAGATTTTCTACACAAAGCACTTTAGAGCCAACCTTGTTATCTTTTTGGTAACGGGTTATGTAAAATTTACAAAATAATTGTGGCGAATGTAGTAGATGTTATCATTACAGTTTGAAAGTTTATAAGCCTAGTTTTTAGGGCTCCGTACTAAGACTCCGCTGTCCGTCTGTCAACAGGCTGTATCTCATGAACTGTGATAGTTAGACAGTTGAAATTTTCACAGATGATATATTTCTGTTGCCACTATAACAAATAATACTAAAATACAGAATAAAATTGATATTTAAGGAGGCTCCCATACAAGAAACGTGTTTTTTTTGCTCGTTTTTGCTCGATATTGATAACGGCAACAGGTAGACGCTTGAAATATTCACAGAATATTTAGTTATATATTCACTTTAAAAATAAATAATTAAATTAAAATAAACCCTTCGTGCGCGCGTCCGACTCGCACTTGGCCAGTTTTTTAGCCTGTGATGTGTTCTGAATGCAAGAATATGGCGCTATTTCATATATTGAAAAAACTATAGATGATAAAACAAATGTTAAAAAGGGGTGTTAAACATTTAATTCAATATAAAAATTATTATTATTTAAACCGAAAACTTTCCTGTTTTCCGAATTTTATTCGTGGCTTCGTAAATTCATATTTATACTATTAAGATGATTATTGATATTTATTTCTATAAATTGGTTTTAACAAACACTTTAACACATCTATTTTTTCTAAAATGGTCTGCGAGTTGATGTTATACAATAAAGCAATGAAGATTGTTGAATCGTCAAAATGTATGTCACTTCAATTGTATGTGTGTTACACAACTACCCCAGTGGTCGGTTTTTCTTGTCAAGTTACTGAACTGAATTATATAAACAATTTGAGAACATAAACAACCATGAATCCGATCAATATAAGTACAGCAATTCTATTCTATGTAACATTGAAGTTCAACTTTCCATAAAAACGTGTGGGTTGTGATTGTGAATCTGTTTTACATTGCCTGAACTTAGAGAAACTTGTAGAGGACATAAAATGGTAATTTTGTAGTCTACGGAAACCCATTTAAATGCTGGGAGATAGAACAGGTGAAGCCACTTGAGACAAAACATTGGTTTTACATGCAGTCTGTTTTAAAGAAAAACGCAGGTAGGTACTCGTTGAGCTGAATTAGATGTTACAGGTTCTTTAAAAGTGCTTAGCTAAGTGGTTTTTCTTTGAATGCTTTTTTGTTTTCAGTACCTTTAAGTGTGTCTGCTGTCTTAGAATAAGTTAACATCGGGTTCTTTATATAAAAGATTCATATTATGAAATAGTTGCTTTTACTCGCACCTTCATTGTCGTGTAGTTCGAAAATTATACCACGATAATGCACTACCGGAATGTTATCATTCCGGTAGTGCATTATCGTGGTATAATTTCGTGGTATAATACTTATGTATTCTATGTCCTAAGTTCATGGTGCTACCTATGTGCCAAATTTAATTGACATCTATTCAGCCACTAAGGCGTGAAAAGGTAACAGACAGACACATAGACACGCTATGTTTACATTTGAAGTAATTATTAGTAGGTATAGAAGTATACATTTATTTCAGTACTACAAAGTATCCAAAAAGATATAAAAAAGTAGCAGCCTACGGGCGAACTTTGCTCACGTTTCTAATTTTCCATGCATAACGTTAGAATAACCTGTGTTTCTAATAAAACTTATCCACCAAAACAACAATTAAATTCAAAAAGCACTCACTTCAATCAGAACTATACTTATGAAAATACATTCACAAAATTCTCCCTTCCACCGTCAGTCTCCTTTACGTATCTAGTGGGTGGTCCATTCATTGGTATCACGAACTACAAATTGCCTTATACTTGTTTGTGCACTCAGGCCCACATAGCTCAATTACGCACTGGCCAATTATTATATGAACTCTTCCCATGCGGCTAAGCGTTCTAGCACAAATAGATTGGTGCAGAAAGACGACTTCACACAACAAGTTAAAACGCACGCACGCGTCGACCTCATAATAACTTGACCACTTGACATGTCCTAGAACCAATCATTTGAAGACAAGTGACATCTACAAACCCGCTGAAATAAAACGCCCGCGTGGTGGATTACAGCCTTCCCCCCTCTCGAAGAGAGGAGACCTTTTTGTAGCAGTAGGAACATTAGACGCTGATTATGTTGTTGAATTAATCAACAAAGTGTATGGTTCAAATATTTGAAACTACAGTTTTTAAATAGGTACTAACTTTTGGAAGGCCGTCTATTTAGCATACAGAGTTGTACAGCGAGTGCAATGCAAGCGTCTGGCATTTGTTTCACATAATTTGAGTTCGTCATGCGGTATGTGTGCGACTGCTTTCGCTCAAAGTAAGTACCGAAAGAAAAAATAATTCGTTGCGTTGCGCTGTTTACGTTGCGTTTCGTAGGTACGTTACGTTGTATGGAGTTGGCCTTCTGTATTAAATTATTTTACGATTCTGGTTTACTCTAGTTATGCACTTCAACTTCGAACTCGTAATTACCTGTGTTAGCTTTGAATTATATCGTGGGCTCTTTTTAGGGTTCGGTATTTGAATAGATGTCAATTGCTTTTGTTTGTCTGTTTGTCTGCAGTGAATGCAACGAGGAGATTTTTTGTAACAAAATTCATTAAACTTTATTTTCAGTTGTATATTAGTTTTGATATTGCATTTATATTCTGTAAATGCTTACGGCAAAACGAGCAAAATGTAGTTAAATTTAAAATTGGATTTTAGATCTTTAGTTAATTTTCACTTCACATTCAGAATTAACTAAGACGCTCAGTCTTAATTAATTCTGAAATTGCTCAAATCACCTATTTATGCCGATTCACCTATTTATATCCTGTTTGATCATCAATGTCATACCATAGGATAACTTATTTAATTTTGTGACTAGGTAGATGTTATAATTATTGAAAAACAAATCTACAGAACCACTTAATTGAACACCGAACTCGCACCGATATTTTTTTTAAACTATTGAATTTTTAATAGGTAAACTGAAGGTAGTTACGGAGAATTATAATGTTAAATATCCGGTTCTTTTGAATCTCGATAATATTGTTAGCCATGTTTTTTTCTCTGCTTAGGTACACAGTTAAGGCGTTCACTATGATTATATGGATGTTATTATACCACAGTGTTTGGTCAGGCTATGTTTTTTCATGGCTATTAAACAGATCTAGATTAGGAAACAATGTGGGATTTAATATTGAAGATTGATGCTTGCTTAGGTGAATTCATAATAATACAATGGGCGTCGCAAAAAGTTGATGGGCTGATAAATTATTCTTTTGTGAATTCATTTATTAGGATTGTTTATCCGCCTACGCATAAAATGTTAGTTCTAAGCCACTAAAGTGTGTTCAAAACTATTAAATATTTATAGTTTTAGCCAAAGTTTTCGGAAAATTGGAAAAAAATCTCAACTTTTTCCAAATAATAGTAGTAGCTTGCCAGTAAAACAAAAAGTGACTACTATCTTGCCAGTAAAACAAAAAGTGACTATTATACTGTACCTACACTAGGCAGGAATATAAATACTTAGCAAACTACAAGCCCACTTAGCAAATGTTCATCATCATCATCATTTTAGACGAAAGACGTCCACTGCTGGGCATAGGCCTCCCCCAAAAGGGGGGTTTTGCCATAATCGCCACGCTTGGTAGGCGGATTGGCGGTCGCAGTATGGTGGTAAAATGTATAGAGAACGCTGCTGCCCATTCTCTGGTAATCAAATGTTCATTAAGGAGGTGATTTCTTGAGAACGCTCAAAAAGTTGGTTTTTTTTTAAACCAGTGTATCTCTTTAACCGTAAATAATTTTGAAAGCAAAAAAATATATGATATTTTCAAGTTTTTTGCATACAGTGACGGAATTCAAAACATAATTAAACAAACTTTAATGCATCAAACAAATCATCAAAGTCACTTCTTAATTATCTTTAAAATCAGTTTATCCCTTCAATAACAATTATAATTATAATTAAAAATATGCCATAAAATTCCAAATGCCCAACTGCATCCAGTGATGGATTATTTATTATTAAATAGTTAATATCTAATTTTATACGATTTCACTTGCATTTTTACGACAATGCTTGCTCATTTATTATTCGAATTTATTACAACAGATTTTAACCCATATCGGATTGCAGTAAAAACTGTTATCGCTCATAACGATAATAAAACGAGTACATTTAAAATTACCAGGGCCATAAATTAAAATCAAAGTCTACACAAGACTGTTAGTACCTTCTTCCGTACTTATTTGTAAGCAAGTAACTACTTTTCACAAATTCTCCACAGCACAAGCCCAGTAAACAACAGTTCATAAAATTTTAATAAAAGTATCGATCTATTTATTTTTTTCTTTAATTAAAACGGTTTAAAACCAATTACAAAAATTAAAGATTACAGGTTGCACAAACAAAAAAAAAACATTTCCACAAAAGAGAAAATAATACAAATATTAAGACAAAGTAAAAAAAACTTAACAACACTTTCATAAATCCCCCTCACAGTACTTCTGACATGCCGATAAAATCTTCGTCCATTCGTCCGCGAACAGATCGTTTGTTGGGTTAGTGTCCAAGAGATCATTAAGAGCGGCCAGAATACGTGGTACTGGGGACTTAGTACGTGCAACGGTGGGACATGGAGGCACAGCAAACAGCCTATGTTTTCTGCCGCGGCAGTAGTTGTCTGGGACAAAAAAACGAGCCAGCACCGCATGCAGAATGATCAGGCGCGTCAATAAATAAAAAATCAAGTAACAAGTCTTACCTGATACTTATCTACTTATTAAGTGTGGCACTATTCTAACCAATTCTATAAACGAATTAATTCGTTCAAAATATCGAACTGTAACATCGTAACACACAACCATATGCGTCACAAACGCACATACATAATTTATTTATAATTTAAACTTGTCACCGACTTCAAAGAGTGAAAGAACCATGGTGAGAAATCCCACACGTTCGTTATAATTAATACCAAGTTTAATACCATGTGAGGGGTGACTGGAGGGACACCTGTCATCATCATGAACTATGGAAGCAATAGGCCCAAGTAATGACGTGGGATTATCATGGGCTTAACGTACCAAAGTATTTTCGGACCTAATTAAGCTAAAGAATGTTAATGAAGAGGATCTTACTAAAGCTGTGCCTAAGGTATCCAAAGAAAAGTACGTGTTTTGTCATTACACGCTTTATATTAGCTTCACTTGTATGTTTGTATGTAACCGACTCCTTAGAGCGCGATTTTGACCCACTTTAAACGGTCAGATTTCATTGAAACTTTGTAAACTTGTCGAGGACCGATGACAAATCAATAATAAAAAAAAATGAGAAGAAAAACACGCTTTTGTAGTTAGAAGAACTAAAAAATAGAAAATAAATAATAGTTTAAAAAACTAAAAAACACGCTTTAAAAACCAAACTAAAAAAGGAGAAAATAATTTAATTCAATTAAAAAGCGTGGGGTGCTTGACATTATTTGATTATAAAAATACCTCAAAAAGCACCCCACGCTTTTTAATTGAAATAAATTATTTTCTCCTTTTTTAGTTTGGTTTTTAAAGCGTGTTTTTTAGTTTTTTAAACTATTTTTTTTTAAATCTTCTTTTCCTGAAAATAAGTCCAAGTTTGAATTTGAGTGACAGAAATGATATGAATAGGAAAACATTAAAAGATGGTTTTGTTTTCAAAGACAAGACAAAATTAACTACATAATTATTATGCTTCTACCTAGTATACCTACATAGTTCTAAATTAAATTTAGTCATTTGGCAGATTTTAAATAGTCAGATGAGTTTTATCTCAAGAATAAATTTGACAGTTTGGCATATTTTCTATACAAAAAAAAATGCCCTTACTAACTAACAATACAAATAAATACAAAAACAAAAGGACACATATGCGTTGCAGTACCTACTCGTCCATATAACTGTCTTTCGGAAAGGTGCCCAGAAAATTGGCAGTTTTGCCATTGCATAAGCATTTTCATATTAAATACTTAATCTTATGATTAAGAAAATAACAAATTTATATTTTGGGAATGTTATTATCCATACCTAGGTAATTTTGCATTAGCGACCTGGCTTAAGTTTTTTTTTGCCAAAAAAGCTTCTTACTTCCTACTAACAAACAAGATTAAAATCCTCTTTTCCTGTTCCCATATTTATACCAAAGTTTACCTCATAAACGAAAAAGCATATGCGTGTTATAATACAATATGTTAATACTTATGTGTTACATTTTACCTAAAACTCGGAAAATGTGGGAAATTCACAAAAAAAGTTGGTGCCGCCTTAAGAGGTTTTCGTCGACCATAATATAAGAGAACACGTTAACTTCAGAACCATGTGGTGTCCCAGAAAACTATTTTGCAAGTCTTTTATCCCATTTTCACGAGAACGATCCTGAGTAAAAAGTTTACCGAACTTGTTCAAGACACAACAGGTGTTCCTAATATAACCGTATTAGCCCCTTTTTTAAAGAGTATTGTTTTTAAAAAGGCAACTTTATATTCAATGAACAAAACTTTTTAGAGTGCCACCGTATATCTTTCAGGGTTTTCATACAAAATACACTCATGAGAAGCATTGAGTCTTACAACTGCTTTTGTTCTGTACTTAAAGTACTGTTTGAAAAACTTAGGCAAATGGTAATAGCTTAAAAATGTAGACAGCGTCCCATTAGAATCAAACTAGAATCCCTGGTGCTGAAAGAAAAAGTTGTAGCACAACAACGAGCTCTACGAAACTAGATCTCAGTTTGTTTATAATTAATGCTCGATACATCCGCACGGGAATAATTCAACGGTTTATGCACCCTTGATAATATGAGATGAAGTTTCTTTAGACGCCGGGGCGGCGGCAGCGCGGGGCGTAAGTCGCTGTGGGGCGGAGCTACAGAGCTCCGCTCAGTCGGTGGGCAGCCGCCGTACGCGACACACGCCTGTAGCTACCGCGCTAAACGCTGTCATGCCACGCGAGTCGCGATGTCGCTTCCAACGCGTGAATATTTATGACGCGATCGACCAATTCGCTCCCTCATAAATGGCACTGCCGACCTCGATGCCTCACCGCAGCTCGCATATGACCGTAAAATGCTAATAAAACAAACTGTCGTGAAAAGACTCGAGCACCGAACTTTTAATCGAATCATAGTGTACGTGTTGTTCTACTGCCATGCCATCGAGAGGAACTCCGCGGCCGAAATGCCGCACGAGTGCGCGTACCGCAGCCTCGAAGCGGAAACGTCGGAGAACGCGGTACTTTTCTGCAAGATCCGAACCATAAGCAGTTTGGACCACCTGTTACAAAATATCAGTAGGACGCATTTCGACGACGTGATATCGTTACACGTACAGTGCAGTGAAATTTTGTTTTTCGAAAGCACTTTGACTGCTCACGCTGAAAAGTCAACGGGAAAACATACAAGTCTATCAAAACTACGAGACCTCGTCGTCGACAAATGTAAGATACGCCAGATACCGGCACGTGCGTTTGAAAATTTCAAAGACCTGAAGCGTCTGCACGTGACGACTCACAACAGCGAGTGGTCGGCGATGACAATGGAGTTACACGAACAAGCCTTCGCGGGCTTGAACGAGTTAATCGAACTCGACCTAAGCGACAACAACATCTGGAGCACAAAGACAGAAACTTTCTGTCCATTGTACAGTTTGAAAACTTTGAACCTGACTAACAATCACTTGCAAAATATAAAGACTATTGGTTTCTCTGATTCATTAAGAGAACAAAACTTAAGTGTGAGAAGTTGTAATTTAGTCATAGAAGTTCTTGATATGTCGTATAATGACTTAATCGTTTTAACCGGCAATAGTTTGTCAAAGTTACGTTCGTTGTCGAAATTGTTGCTACAAAATAATGCAATATCTACCCTAGAAGATGGTGCCTTTGAAGGATTGCTCAGTCTGCAGGTTTTAAATTTATCGAGTAACTTTTTAAGTGATATTCCTCCTGAACTAATTTCTGACTCAAAGTCCTTGAAAGAAATTAATTTTAGTAACAACACCATAAATACTTTGCCTCCAGGACTTTTTGAAGGACTAGATCAGTTACAAATATTAGATTTGTCGCATAATGAACTTACTAGTCAGTGGATAAATAAAGGCACATTTTTAGGTTTGCTTCGTATGGTTATACTCAATCTCTCATTTAATCAAATAAATAGAATAGACCGTCACATGTTCCAAGATTTGTATAGTTTACAGAAATTAAATTTAGAGCATAATGAAATTACTACTATAGATGAGCATGCATTCGGAGAGTTGCGAAACTTGCACTCGCTTACACTTTCAAACAATAAACTTGTACATATTCACACACACTTGTTCACGGATTTACACGTCTTGCACGAATTGTTCTTAGATAACAATAAAATTAAGCACATCGAGGAGAATGCTTTTGATAATATGACAGCTATCGAGGACTTAGGTTTAGGCGATAACTTTTTGTCAGTAATTCCTTCCTCGATTCGTAAACTTCGATCGCTAAGGTCGTTAGATATTGGAAACAACAATATAACACATTTGAATCGGGAAAATTTTAGGGGTCTATCAGAACTTTTCGGTTTACGTCTAGTTGATAACAAAGTTACATACTTGAATGAAGATACTTTTGAGCATCTGCCACAACTTCAGTTGCTTAATTTAGCATCTAATAAAATAAAACATGTTGCACCTGGTTGTTTTAGAAATATTGTGAAATTAAAATTGCTTAGAATGGATGACAACGAAATATTAAAAATTGATGGAATTTTCAACACATTAAATAGTTTGGTTTGGCTCAACATGTCAGCAAACAAAATAATGTTTTTCGACTTCAGAAGTTTTCCTACAAGCTTAGAATGGCTAGACCTTCATAAGAATAACATCGCAAATTTTGTCAATGACGATATGTATTCCATTGTAAATATTAAATTGCTAGATTTAAGTTTCAATAATATAAGTCAAATAACTGTGACTTCGATACCAAAATCTGTTGAAAAACTTTATTTGAATGACAACAACATTCAAAACATTCAAGTCGGTTCGTTTTCTAAACTACAAAGGCTATCAACTGTAGCGTTGAATAATAACAAACTAGTACAACTCGACATGAACGCGTTTAGGTTAGATCAAATAGAGGAAGATAGTGACTTACCAGAGTTCTTTATAAGCGGAAACCCATTCGTCTGTGACTGTTCAATGGAATGGATTCAGCGCATTAATTATTTGAGTCACAGTCGACAATACCCGCGCGTGTTAGATTTAGATAAAGCCTTTTGTACGCTGGTACATTCGCGGGCCAAAGAAAAAAAGACGATAATAGACATGTCACCTTCCGACTTTCTCTGTCCGTACGAGAGCCATTGTTTTGCTCTGTGTCATTGTTGTGACTTTGTAGCATGTGACTGTGAAATGATTTGTCCAAATAACTGTAGATGCTATCACGACATTACTTGGAATGCGAACGTTGTAGATTGTTCGTACGCCGGCTACAGCGAAGTGCCCGAACGAATTCCAATGGACGCTACCGAAATATATTTAGATGGAAATCACATCAGCCATCTGGGAAATCACGTGTTTATTGGCAAAAAGAAACTCCAAGTTTTATACTTGAACAACACAAAGTTGAAGGAAGTGAATAATCAAACATTCAAAGGTGTTGATTCTCTCAGAGTTTTGCATTTGGAAAATAATAAGTTGGTGGAGTTGAAGGGAGATGAATTTGTACATCTTAATAATTTGAATGAATTATATTTAGACCATAACGCTATTGTACATGTTGCAAATAACACGTTTTCCTCCTTGAAGTCGCTTTCGGTTCTAAGAATCGATGATAATAAACTCGTTAACTTTTTCCCTTGGAAATTATTAGCGTCGTCTTCCAAAAGTTTGGCCCATGTATCTATTGAGGGAAACCAATATTCTTGTGACTGTAAGAGTATAGCTGAATTAGATTCGTGGCTTAGGAGGGATCCGGGAGACCCGGAGAAAATGTTGTGTACAGATACTGAAGGAAAACCAACTAAAATAACTATTGCCTCGGTATTGAGCCATTGTAAAGAGTATATGGGATCAGTAGGTGATCCGACTGTATCTAGAGATGAAATTGTTTCCAAGTCAATATTTCTTCCCGATAATTACTTCGCTGTCATATGTGGAGTAATAATTATCCTTGTGGTAATATTTCTAATAGGTGCTATATTTTATGCGTTCAGATATGACATTCGTGACTGGTTGTACACTAAATATGGCGTACCCTTGTTCAAAGAACAGTCTTGTCCGAGTGTCGATCATGTGTTGGAAGGTATTCCTAATCACATGTATGACTACTACGTGATATGCAATACCAAAGATACTAATTTTGTATACCATAATATTATGTCTGAGATAGAGTTCAGGAAAATGACCTCGAAAAAGTTTTCGCCTAACGAAGCGTCACTGAACATTCTAACTTTGGACGGTTTCTCAAAATCGTCAAAACTATCTAAACGCCTAATTATTGTTCTAACAACGAACTTTATATGCAACGACCTCCGCGATATTCATTTCAAAAATATATTTTTTAGTTACTTAAAATCTCTAAATCGTAGTGATTTAAATAAAGTCATATTTATCAAAGTCGTAGACAACAATGAAATAAGCGACGAGTTGTGTTTTGTGTTAGATAAGTACAAGAACGTATCTTGGAACGACCCACGATTCTGGGACAGATTCATCACTTTACTCAATTCTACCGACACTATTATTACAGTTAAAGGCTCCGAGAATAGCGTATTTAAGAAGTCGTTACGTCAAACTCCGACGTTGAGATACACGACAATGCCGGTCTCAAACGATAGTTGCTCAAAGCAGAATTTCACAAATTCCTTACAGTATTGTAAGAGGAACGATGGGGAATCGTCTCAGAATGAAAGTTCTCCGTCGTCGGACAACAACACGTACGGGGAAGGGAACAATTCGAACAATAGCTACATGTCGATCGACAACAGGACTTGTCCTCGGTTTAATTATGACCTGAGGCTGTCCCCTAACAGTGGTCACGTATATTCTAGGGTAGATGATATTTCGCCGACCGTTCCGCGCTCTATAACCGGGAGTGCCTCTAATAAAGGGCGCACGTACTTTGTTTGAACATAATTGACGGTATTTGGTATTCCAGTAAGTTTTTATTTATTTATTTTTGCACTAAAGCTTGCACTTTTGAAATATTCATTCACATTTTGTAATTTATTTAATTATTGTAAATAAATTGTTACTTATTGCCGTACATTTTGTCAATTTTCACATACGTAATATAAGACATTACGGAAATCGAGACGTTTTACAAGAATACGAGTATTTTAATGAAACAATATTTGTACAAAGTTCGTGTGAAAATGTTGAGTCTGATTGTGGTAACATTTTTAAAATATTAAAAATTATTATTAATTGTATTAACATAGTTTATTGAAACTGTGGAATATCTTCACAGTTCAATCACTGTAACGCAACACCAAATAGCTTAAGATGTTTAAACGTATTTCCCATACTCACAATTATTAATATTAATGTGTATAGCTTTATTTAAAAATTGTATTTATGTACCTATTGATTTCATGAATTAATTTAAAATTATCTCCAAAATTTATTTCAGTTGTTGAACAAATATTTCTTCCCATTCAAAATTAAAGCCTTTATCTAAATGTTATGTTTTCGTATCGTCATTTTGTATTTAAAATATTTTAAGTTTGATTATACGAAAGCGTATTTAGGTATGTTACACTTATTGATGTGCTTACTCATAATAATTATAACAAAAATGTATATAACGATATATATTATGTTCGCAATGTTATCGTTTTATTGGCTATACTTAGATGTATTGCTTGAGTACCTATTTTAAAATAATTAAGCTAAATCGTGATATTAGATTTAATAATTATAAACTTGAAAATAAATGTAATTTTTGGATTGTAATTATTAGTCATAATGAAAATTATTGTTTTGTATAAAAATGTACAAAGATATCTTGAAAACGTAATAAATTATACTGACGTTTTGATACTTATTCTGCTTTTCATTTTACTCATTTCATTCTACTCTAAAGTTATTTTATCATTATAATTACATATTTATCATTACTTTATCTGCGTGCTATTTCTGAGAGCAGAAAACTTGAATAAAAAGTTACAGCTTGTAGGTATATCTTTGGAAGGATTTGTTTTCATAACTATCAATGAGATTATTTTCCCAAGAAAAAGAAAATAATCTTGACGAAAGTTACTTTTATTTTCAGCTTTCACGCATGACTTTGTGGAACAAAATGTTTGTTAACATTGTAATTAAAATGCATTCTGATTTGGCATAGCTAAACTGTTTTGTTTGCTATGTATAGCAAATTCCTTGGCTGGTTCTGGGTCAAATTATCTGTGGCGATGGCCCATAGACCATGAAAAAAAAAATGTTGACTTATTTTCAGTATATAGTTTATTTAACATCAACAGAACTCAAGATACTTATGATAAAACTCAAATTCAAGTTGTAAGGAGGTGAACTAACTTGTTTTCCGTTTACAATGTTTATATATAATTCATGAATGGAACAGTTGGAAATAATAATATAAAATAATAATTCCATATTTTCCATGAAATCTAGATGATTTAAAATCAATATAAGCACTTTATAATATAAAATAGACATTTGAGGCCTTGACAAGCAGCAATCTCTAATAAACATATTACTACAGTGACTTACAAGTCAATTGTCTATCTTTTCAAGGCGATGTAGCTAGTAGCAAATTCACTTTTTGGTAGCATAGCAATAATTATGTCAGTCCTATACACTTTTGACATTTCCATCAACGTCACCACTAATAGAATGTCACATACTCCAGTCTCTTTGACAATCTCTCAGATCAGTCAGTTCGGTCAGTTTGATCAGTCTCTTTGGGAGCAGTGATTAAAATATCATCTAAATATATACATACACCGTCAATGTCACCCAATAACTGTTCCATGGTACGTTGAAATATAAAGGGGGCGTTTGCTAATCCAAATACGAGCCGCGTGTACCTATATAAACCTTTATGCGTGTTTATACAACACCATTTCTTTGAGTCATCGAGTTCTAGTTGAAGATAAGCCAATTTCAAATCTAGCTTGCTAAACTCTACCCCGCCATGAAGCTTAGCAAACAAATCTTCGATCCGAGGAAGTGTATAATTGTCTACATATAAAGCTTTATTTAACGTTACTGAAAAATCTCCGCAAATGCGGACGTTTCCGTCGGAACGCAACACTGGAACGATCGGCGTAGCGACGTCAGAATGATCTACTTTTTCTATAATACCTGCTGCCAATAACCTATCCAATTCCTGTTCAATTTTCGGTTTTAAAGCTAGCGGTACGGGCCGAGGCCTAAAAAACTTCAACTGTGCATCAGGTTTTATTTTTAAGCTTACTTTGTACTTGTTAAACCTGCCCAGCTCATCGGAAAATAATGTTGAATATTTCTTTATTAACATTTCCCCTGTGTTTTCGCGTACTACATTGTTACATTTTAAACTACACAAATGCATACCAAACAACCTCATGAAATCACGGCCCAAGAGAGGCAAACGTTTCTCATTTGTTTTGATAACAAAAAAACATATTTGTTTAGTGCGGCCTTCGTAGGCTATAGACAATGACAACCTGCCTAACGGTGCAATTTTTACTCCTGTATAAAAGTTGAAAATCTCCTCACACGGCTGTAACCGATAATTGCTGTTATTATCGCCCCCGAACAGCTGATCGTATATAATAGCCGGTAAAACGGAGACAGCACTGCCACAATCAATTTCACATAAGATTTCCTTGTCATCTAACTTGACTTTACAAGAGATGGGCTGATCCTTAATAGTGTTTTTTAAATTAAATAAATTATAAATACCTCCATTAACAACATCATCGTCATCCGTTCCCAGGAAATTGCTATCACTTATCTTAGCCTTACACACTCTTTTTAGATGACCTTTTTTGTTACACTTTGGACAGGTATAATTAACAAAACGGCACTTTTCTTTGGAGTGATTTTTGTACCCGCACACTTCACAACTCTTAGACACTCGCGAATTATTATCGTTAGAAGTAAAACCGCTCGGCCGCTGTAACGCGAACACCGGCTGCGCCTGCACCGCCTCCGCGGCGCTCGCGCCTGCCGTGCTGGCCGCAACGTTGCCAGCTCGCGCGGTTTGCAAAGCGGTGCGCGCACACCGCACGCTCTGCGCCATTTCCAATGCCTTGTTGAATGTGAGGGTTTCAATGCTTTCTGCGAACAATTTCTCTTTTTCCTTGGTATTTTCTAATCCTAAAACGAACTTGTCGCGTAAAGCAGTATCTAACTCGGTCTTGAATCCACAGTACTGTGCCAAATTGCGCACTCGCGCCGCCCATTCGGCTAGATCTTCCCCGGGACGTTGTTCCGCCTTATAAAAACTGTACCTTTCAGCGAACGTACTCTTTTTTGCTTGGAAATGGGCGTTCAATTTTTCTAACAGGTTTTTATACTCGACCTTGTCCAAGTCCTCAGGAAAAACCAAATCTCTTGCGACACGGTAGGTATCTTCCACCAGCGCAGTGAGCAGAAAAGCTCGTCTTCTCATTCCAGACTTATCGGTGTCGTCTCCAATGTCGTTCGCCGTACAGTACTGGATAAAACGACTTCTAAAAATGCTCCACTCATGCACGCGGTGATCAAATGAGAGGTTGCCGCCATACGCCATATTAAATGATTTTACGTGCTGCTCGGTCATTGAAAACACAATTACTAGTGACACCGACAGTAATAACACACGTGAATAACGACTCGTCGCCAAATGTTCTGTATTTAAGGATAATCTCAATAAAACACTGTAAATCACATAGACTCGTGTAATGGCTACCAACCAACTGGCCCGACAAGCCTACCCGCATCTAACATTATTATCAGATACACCACAGTTTTCGATATTGACATGGTCTAGTAAGATTCCAATATCATGCCTTAGAAATGTAGTAAAACTTACAAAAAATTATTATACAATCTGAATCTTGGAGATACATCAAAAAACACCTCTATAAAAAAAATCCAACAAGAATATAAATCAATCAACCTCTTACCGCTTCAATCTTGGTCCTTCAATTATCTTCTAAGACACTCAGTCTGACATTTGCTAGCCATCATCATCATCATTTCAGCCAAAAAACGTCCACTGTTGGACAAAGCGGCTCCTTAAAAGTCAACACATCGGCCAGTTCTGCTGCTTCTCGCATCCAGCGGATTACTACAGCCTTCACAAATTCATCAATCCACCACGCTACGCCTTCCGGTATGCGGTTTGCTAGTCATACATTATAACTAATCCAGATAGATGTTTGGAAGGACTAGGTTCGTATGTGACATACCTAATGTGCTGGTTTCATATTAATTATAAAAAAAATTAGGAGCACAGAGAAGACAGGTAGAAATGGGTTACTTCTAGCACATCATCATCTTCTGCCTAGCCCATTCTAACCTGTATGATGCAGCAGAATACCAGTATTTTACATGGAGCGATTGCCCATCTGACCCTCACAACCTAGTTACTGGATAAAACAATGCTCCTTGGTAAGACTGGTTGTCAGACTTTCTGGCTTCTGACGAACCGTAACGACTGTCAAAGATCCACGAATAGCAGCCGGGAGTAGCTGCATCTGGCTAGACTGGAAGCCAAACCCAACATACTTGAGAAAAGTCTAGACAGATAATGATTGTCATACTTTGACAGTTGTATGAAATGGCTATATCTCGGCAAATCGACGTAGTGTGTCTATTGGATAAACAATTGATTTATCTGACGGTGCTGGATGACTAAATAGTGTCAGGTTAACGTCAATATTTACTGTGATACAGTTATAGTTAGAATTTACAGAAGTAATACAATCATGCAGATAGACTGCTAAGGGCAAAGTACTCTCATTTATATGTCCAAAGTATCGAAACACTTAATTTATAGCCCTCCAGACCGTATTTCGGCCATGGCAATCTCGACGAAGACTAGCCTACGGTGCGGGAGATATTGTAGTGCACAAGTGTGTGCGCACACACAGGGCACTCATTTTTCCCTCACTCTCATAAACTGATGGGACGGCAATCCGACCGGAGAGAGATCAGGCGCAGGACCAACGGCTTAAGAGGGGACGGGGCCAGCGAGGAATTTGAAAAATAGGCATTTGAAGGAACTATTGCCGTCGCGCTGTCAGTAAGCCTGCCCCCGTATTGTGTGATAGGGACACCTGCAGCTCAGACCGAAATTAACACAAAAATGTTTGACGAAATCGACGTTTTGTATTCCCCTTTTTTCTCCTCGAAAACTGAGCCGATTCAATTATTTTTTACATTAGCATTTTAAGAAAGAGTATGTCTAGGTTCCTATCATTTTTTTTTTTTATGTTAAAAACTTTTCTAATTTGTCTGGTAGTCGTCTAATCACGGCGGTAAAAATAGGGCATTTTTTGTAATTTTTAGAGGGTCATATTTTCTTTACTAAATAGTTGCAGAAAAAAAGAAAATGACAGGGACGTGTTTACAGCAGACCTTGATTTTATGAAGAAAAAAAAATGCTCTAGAGGCATTATTCAGGAAGAAAAAAGGGGAATACATTTGTATGGAGATTCGCACGCCCTGTTCTCTCTTAACATGCTTTCCGAGGAACGGGGGTATCACACCGCCAACATCCAAACTTCGGGCTATTTTAAAACTCAAAGCATTTATTTCAATTAAACCATATACAGATACTATTAATAAGGAATTCCCGATTCCTTAGAAATTCCCAATGGAAAATCCCAATAATATTTTTGCCTGACCAGGGGGTCGATTCTACTAATTTGCAACGTTACACGTTAAATTATGTTTCCACAACAGTTCGATTTCGATCGCCGTTCGATAGTAACATAAAAAGTCATTCTACTATTTTATAAGCAAAATGGAAACTAAACTTAAAACGAATTGCAACTGAACTGTAGCGGGAACACAGCGGGTAACCCGCGTTACCAACATGCCAAAATAATATGTTTTATTAATACCACAAAGAAAAAAGTTGAATCTAAAAATGTTACTAAACACGAATATGTGGCACTAAAAGTATTTTCTATAATTAAAAGACATAATGATCATAATTTTATCATTAACTTTGTCCTATAGTAAACGTCACGCTCATGTTCGATTTTGTTAGTAGAATAGGTTTTGACATTGTTTCAATCGATCGTTGGCGTAACTAAAACGTAACCGCAGCTGTGTCGCAGCTGGACCGTTGTTCATTTTAGTAGAATGCGAAAACGCTTAAAAGTGGTGATTCGGTTGCGGTTCTATTGCGTTTTTTTAACAAATTTGTTAGTAGAATCGGCCCCCTGATCGCTCCCAGGTCCCCAAGCTCAACAGTCGCGCTAGCAACCACGAAACTAATGCCAATATTTACAGCATGATTTAGGGTATCAATTAGTAAATGAGACCAAGTTGTAAACAAGTGACAATAAGATTTACTTAAGCACAAGCTTATCACGTCTTATAACTTTACTTAGCTCTCCATTCAAATGTTGTTATCAATTCTAAAAACAAATTAGAAAATCGTAGTCTTAAACATGTTTTGTTTATATTACCAAGGTACAAAGGCTCGTATATTAAAGTGGGTAATACATAATGGCTAATTACAAGTTCAGAACTTCAGAGTATATTATACGAGTATGTTTAGTCACACAAACGCCGACAATGCATCGTGTGGATTCTCTAATTGGCTGATTGTCATGTCAATAAGGATAGAACTGATAAGTCAGAGCAATCCACATGCGCAAATAAATTTATTTTACATCAATTTGCCTGCAGCTTAATTGTTTTAATATTTAATGCCTTTAGATCGCTTTTCAAAGATAATTATTTTCATTTTAATTAAATGATTTCGTGATTTCAGAAGAGGTTTGTTTAATTTATTATATTATTTGGAGTTTTTAAGTGGATAGGTAGATAAGTACTTATTTTTTGGACGATTTCAATTAAACGAGAGGTTATTGGAATGTATTTTTAAATAAGATGGATCTTTGCGTGGTTTTCTCCCCCTTATTATAAGAAATAACAAACATGATAATTAATTTAGCATTCACCTTTATAAATAATTAATTTGCATTCACATTTATAATATTACTAACTTCCGACCGCGGCTTCACCCGCGTGGAAGCCGGAAATTATCCCGTGGGAACGTACTACGGGGTTAAAAAGTATCTTATGTGTTAATCTAGGTTATAATCTATCTGTGTGCCAAATTTTACCCAAATCCATTCAGCCGTTTTTCCGTGACTGAGTAACAAACATCTTCACAAACTTTCGCATTTATAATATTATATTTGTAGGAAGGATTATTTTGCATACGCTTTAATTATAATTGCCTGCTTCGTTGGTATGGTGGTCGTAAGCGCTAATTCTGAGCATGAGGTCCTAGGTTCAATTTCCAGGTCAGGCGAAGTGTTATTGGGACTTCTATCTGGAATTATTCTCTAGTCTGGATTTTTGCCCGGTTGATGGCAATAGGCTCACCCATGGGTACTAGTTCATTACGTAAGTTCATAACTGGCAAAAAGTGGGTGTACGCCTCTGCGCAACGTGATGTTATGTCTAAAATTAAACAGTTATTGTATATTCTTTCATTATTAAATATTATTAAATTAAAAAAATCTTTAATTTCGGAAGGCGGTGACAAATATATAAAATGTATATCCAAAGTCACCGACATCCGAAATTAAAGTTATTTTTCTCTTTGTAGTATTATTTTGGAAGTCGGTTGTTATTTTTTAAGTTTTTATTTATCACTTTTTAGTGGTTCACATGTGCTTACCCCTTCACAGCGTACCGGCGTGATGTTATGTTCTGAACTGGTGTAAACAATAGACAAACATGAGATTTCAGCAATCCCAGTCCATTTGCTATCATTTATTAAAGAGTTCCGTTGCCTATGTCCAAAGTCCTTCATCAGATCTTCACCAAATTGAAATAGGACCACTCCGAGAAAGGATTTTTCCAAAAACTACCCAAATCGCTTCAATTGTGCCTATAAAATTTGAAGAGTTCTCTCTATTTCTCCAGGATCCCATCATCAGATCCTGAACTTGATGATCATGGGACCACCTGGGAAGTATCCCTTTCAAACAAAAAAAAAAATCCAAATCGGTTCAGCCATCTTCGAGTAATCGAGGAACATACATTAAGAAAAAAAAAAGGTTCCGACGAATTGAGAACCTTCTCCTTTTTGAAGTCGGTTAAAAATTAATGAAAGCAGACACGTCTTTGCGATTCTTGTTAGACATTTAAAAATTCTCTTTGAACAACCGTCTTACACCGTTTAACGAATAACAGAATATCCAAACGACCTATCAGTTAATTATGAACTTTCGTTTTCAAATAGGAATACCGATGGAATTCGATTTTAAATCCTTTAATTGCTTCGTTTATATAGAGGGGCTTATGGTTAAGTAATAAAAGCCGTACGGGTCGATCGATCAGGTTAAGCTTCACTTGCCACGGCTGGTCCGTGGATGGGTAACCATCCTTGCATTCCAAGACCCCTCCGTGCCTCGGTTAGCACGTTAAGCCGTTGGTCCCGGCAGTCATTCGTGGATTCTTGATAGTCGTTGCGGGTCGTCAGTAGCCCAAAAGTCTGACAACCAGTCTTACCAAGGGGTACCCAGTAACTTGGTTGTGGACTTCAGGTCGCTCCATGTAAAATACTGGTATAGCTGCATCCGGTTAGACTGGCTGGAAGCCGACCCCAACATAATTTGGAAAAGGCAAGGCAGATGAATTGCTTCGTTTATTACTTAGTCGACAACAAATTCTTTAGTTGCCTGAACGTTCGAAGTTGTCTGTACATAAAATGCTCAGGTTTATTTTCAGTGAAGCTGTATTCTCTTTGACTTCTGAAGGGCGTTCGTGGTACAAGAGTCTGTTGAGTTGTAATATTTTGAGTTAATTTTAATTGGTTTGACAGGAAACTGTACAAGTTATTTCAGTGCAGTTCGAATATTTGTTTGATTTCCTATTGGGAAGATCTTTTAATGAGTCTGTGAGAAGGCAAAGCATTTGAACGTATTTTTACTATCCAACCAAATAAATATTATATAAGTAAATAATACTATCCAAAACAATATTATGAATTTCGATTGTATGTTTGTTACATAATCACACAAAAACGGCTGAACGGATTTGAATGAAATTTTGCACACGGATAGTTTATAACCTGGATTAATACATAGGATACTTTTTATTTCGGTAGTACGTTCCTGTGACATAATTTCCGAACTCCATGTGGCCAAAACCACTGGCATAACCTAGTGCTTAAACAATATAGTGAATGATTAGTTAAGCAAACGCAATAGCAATCAAATCAGTGATCATTGCCTTTGTATAGCAACGGGCTAATAGGAATTATGATAATAATCGAATAGTAATTAGACACTGATTTAGGTTCGCACGGTCTTATTAGTTTATTACTGGTTTCCGCCCGTGGCTTCGCCCGCCTGGTATGACGATAAAGGGTAGCCTAAATCCTTTCCCAGGGCTCAAAGAATACTCATGCCAATTTTTATCAAAATCCGCCGGTCTAGAGATTAATTGAAAAAAACATACAGACAGACAGACAAATAAACCGTATATTAAATTAAAATGTCCCAGATTTTTAGTAAGTGTATATATGCACTTACTAAAAATCTGGGTCATTTTAATTTAATTTATTTGTATGTGTATAGACTATAGACTTATAAATACTGCTCGTTAGTCTAGTAGTCGCAAGCGCTACTTCTGAGCACGGGGTCCTGAGTTCGCTTCCCAGGTCGGGCAAAGTGTTATTGTGGTTTTCCACCTGGAATTCCTTAGTAGCAGCCTGGAGTCTGGATTAGTGCTCGGTTGATGGCAATAGCCTCGGGCCTAAATCTCCTCGGACTTAAGGGCGCTTTCACATATGTATGTTTAATCGAAATTCAAACAAAAAGTATTTAATAACTAAGGTTACTAAGTCAACTTGCTTGAAAAAAAGAAACAGTCTATTTAAAAGTAAAATAATATTTTTAAACAATTTTTAAATGCAACGCTATGAATCAGTAATATATCTCGGGACGCGCGGGCTTTAGCTATAAGTCCGCGCCAGTTTTTTTCTGGGCGTCCGAATCATAATGGTTAGCATATCTGAGTAGCATACTTCACTATACACTCACGCACAATCAGCTACCACGCGCCGTTAAATTTACCTAAAACTAAATACTTCAATTTGTAATAGCCCTCTTAAACACAACCGGTTAAATGTGGGTGTATTATAGATACACCTCTGCTTTACCCTTCGGAGAATACAGTCGTGATGATATGTTACGACATCATTTCAGCCGAAAGACGTCCACTGCTGGACATAGGCCTCCCCTAGCATAACATAAGATAAGGTCTTATGTTACGTAATACTTCCCAAACGATCTAAACAAACTCCTCAGAAAAAACTATCCTAGATTTTTACCTAAGTATAAAACTTTATTGGAGAAACCAGACTTTAGCAACTGTTTAGATGTTCCATAACTTTTTATGAATAAGGCCGTAAGTCACTAACATCGTGTAAAGCTCCACAGATTAAGTAAACTTTAACGGTCTTATTTATAAAAAAGCTTATCGAAGGCTTAAGACATTCATTAATTAAAATGCTTGATAAACTTATAAAACCTTTGATAAAATTTTGTATTCATAAACGCTCTATTAGGACGTTAATAAATCAAAAAGTTGCCATTTTAATGAAGTCATCATTGACCAACACATCGAATCGTCAAACGAGAATGTCTGCCAACTCACCGAATAATTGAGACCATAGATAATATTACGAACTGGCAACCATTTAATTGTCTACAGTTTCGACACTTCTGACGCGTTGACGTCATTGGTAACTATATACAAATATTTTGAAATTGTAACTATCATTGTTGCTTGAAAATTTACATTTGGTGACACACAATATTTTATTGTGTGTCAATATTTGTACGTCAAATGGTCAAATGTCATTTTTTTTTGTAATCAATTTTTTTCCTTAAAATACAGTTACAGTAGGGTTCTGGCTTCGATAACTTTATAGTTGGATTATAGAACGTTGTTGTGCTTAAATGCGATTATGAATTAAAAAAAATGAAAACCAGACTTTAGCAACTGTTTAGGTGTTCGATAAGTTTTTATGAATAAGACCGCACCAAAATCAAAAGTTATTTATTCAAATTAGGCTGAAAATCAGCACTTTTAGAACGTCAAAATACATAAGGCGGTCCCCCAAAACGCCCACCCTTCACACTTCCTAGTGCTTTAGCTGGGAAGAAGAAGTGGCGCAGCAAACTACCCAGCAGCACAGCTGTCTGCTTAGTTAGATAGACTTCATTCATATATAACAAGTTGAAGTCGCAGAGGTAAGTTGAAGTCTTTGTGGCAAGCCCTTAGCAAATTGATGTGTCTGCATCTTACCGGTAACTCATTCCTGAAGTAAAAGATGGCGCCAGGGAACAGAACAGAGCTTAAATGTTAGTTCTAATTTATATTTATTTTGCTTTAAATTAAGTGGTATTGTTCTGCGGTTGTTCAGTTTTACGACTTAATGGATGAATTTGTGGTTCATATTTCGATAAGTTCAGTTCGTGAAGTTTTAACTTGGCTTAGTTAGTTCTTTTCTCGGTCTAGTTTCATTTTTCTGACTCTTTGACGATTCAACAGTGCCAGCAAAAGGCTTAATAGAAATAATTGCTTTGACATTTTTTTGGTTTCTTATAGAAAATAAGTTCTTATTGGAATTACTTTGTTTAGATTTCTTGTTCTGCTTGTAGAAAAGTTAAAAGCAAGTTGAAAAACTAAAACCGGACTACTGAATAGTATTCATTAACATTTCAGCCGAAAGACGTCCAATGCTTAACGGCACGTTTGGCGCAGTGGTTAAGCGATTGACTGCTGCGCTGCGTGTCGCGGGTTCGAGTCCCGCACGGACCAAATAATTGTATGATCTACAAATACTTGTTCTGGGACTGGCTTTTTGTGTATGTGATTTTAAATGTTTGTAAACGCACCCACAATACAGTAGAAATTCCTAGTGTGGGGCAACGTTTAAAAAAAAACTGCTGGATATAGCACAGAACCGGTTGAAGTGGCGGAGCTTGGGGGAGACCCAGCTCCACCACTTCAACCGGTTCTGTGGTTTCCGCATCCAGCGGATTCCTGCGGCCTTCACAAGGTCATCGCTCCACCTTGCGGGAGGCCTTCGAACTCTACTTCTTCCAGTACGCGGTCGCCACTCCAGAACCATTCCGCCCCATCGGCCATCTGTTCTGTGAGCAATGTGCCCTGCCCACTGCCACTTAAGTTTGCCAATTCTTCGGGCTATGTCGGTTACCTTGGTTCTCCTGCGGATCTCTTCATTTCTGATTCGGTCACGTAAGGAAACTCCAAGCATAGCCCCCTCCATTGCCTTTTGGGTGACTTTGAGCCTTTTAATAAGGCCCATTGAATAATGACCCCTGAATAATCAGGCTCAAAATAAAACGTATGAAACAAGAAAATATTCTCACATGAAAGCCGCGTTAGTTCAGGTACCATAAAACCACCAGCTATATTTCTGCCACCAAGTAGCATTGTACTGAGTTTCGCATCGAATTGTTTGACAAAGCTCTTAGATTGGCAAAACACTCTCAATTTTCGGTAGTTCCAGGTGTCTGTAGGTGGTAGGAACAATTTTTCAATCAGCCACATTTAGTCGAACACAGAACCTCCTCCTTTTTTGAAGTCGCTTAAAAACCCATGATACACAATCGGCGTCTTAAAACGACCACATAAATAAGGTGCAATGTGCACAGGTGTCAAATTGTATCGTCAGCCATCTTTCAGTCTGGAGGTCTGCCCGGCTTAGGCAGAGCACCACCATGTCTTAGTGGGGGCGATCGGCAGCGGGGAATATCTCGAGTCCGGCTCTGGTCCAGGCCATCGTTCGGAGTGAGAGTGCATGGGTAGCCGTCACCTCCTTCTGCGAAGCAGTATTACTCGCGAAGAGGAAGGCGGCGCACGTGAGGGAGAGGCAGTATATGCGCCCTCACGGCCCTAGACGCCCAGGCTGATTCCCGGCCACCGTAGGCGCGGGCTTGCTGATGACGAGCAATGGGTAGCTCGCTGTCCGGTAAGGACCAAGCCCGGGTCGACGGCGCGTTGTGTACCACACGCGCCTCAAATAGTTGTCAGCATCAACTGGTGGGGTCCGCAAGAGCCGATGCCTGCCTGGGGTGCGGGTTGTTCGAAAGAGTTACCGTGGCCCCTGGCACACAGTCAACTGAAGGAACACGGGTGGGTTTTAGTCAGTAAAAGTCTGACACGCCGCTCCACCCAGAGCGGGTCAAAAAAAAACCATCTTTCAGCCAGTCTTTTCTGACATTGCTTTGGAAAAACCACTTTAAGGTAAGACTTAAAGTGTAAGGTTGAATTTGCAAAAAAATGTGTTTTATCATATAACTATAACCACTGGGGACAGTTATGAGAGCTACTTTTGCTCGAGACTGCATCTTGGGTTTTTTGTATTGGTAAACACAGTACATACAGGGGCATAGACCTCTACTTCATAATTCAGGAATTAGAGACGAAAGATTTACGAGTAAAACAAAGTATCTTGATTTTCCAATAAATGTTGAAGACGTACTTAATTCAAAGTTGTCAAATTCCAATAGGTACGTAATTTATGAAGGTACTAAAACTAAGTGAGTTCAACGTACAGCCGCAAATAGATTTTGTTTTAATTCTTGTAATTATCGAACCGCGAAATTAACTAAATCGCTTAGTGAACAACGAGATCAAATTAATTGGAAATTAAACTGTTTTTGATACTGATGTTCGTTTTCTAGCAATTATTTTATTTGAATTGAGGTGATCGATTCTGGCAATGGCTTGTCTGGTCATCATCATCTAAGGCTTTACAGGCGCGGGTGGGAGTGAAAAAGCCGGAAATAGGTCACGTTGGATATTTATTTATCAATTTCTTACTCCAACAGTTCTTAAATCTTGGTCTAAGCCACCCAACCATCTAAGTTTGGGCCGCCAGTTTTCTAGTTCTACGTGGTTATAGATTTCGTTCACGTCCAGTATAGATCTTGAGTCTCCCCATAAGCTGGTATCAGACTGGCTCTTGGCAAAATGATATGCTGCAAATATCAACAACAACATGAGTATTATAAATAATGACATAGGTATGAACTTTAAACGCTGCAAAGCGCTCATATATCAAAAAGAAAAACAAAATAAGTTTGGCCTAGACCTAGCATGCCTAGCCTTTTCCGAAGCGGCTTAACATGGATTCCAAGACACAGAGGAAGATGGTATGTAAAGATGTTCACCCATCCACGGACCAACCGCGGCAAGCGTAGCTTAACCTGATCGATCGACCGTGTTACTGTTATTACTTAGCCACAAGCCCATCGTTGAATAAACTGACATGGTAGAATCAACATATCGAAACTGACTATGAATAGTCAATGTTTTGACGCCATAACCACCGAGGCGCGTTATAACCGGGCAATTTATGTCAACACGCAGTTAATCACGGATAAATATTTGCATAAGTTAATCATAAACATTATTGTTCGTCTGTTCGTTGATGATCCTATTGTCTCCATGGTTCAGTTGGTTTATGGGTAGGTTTTAATGGATGCTGTATAATTAGTAATCTATACTAATATAATAAAGCTGAAAAGTTTGTTTTTTTGCATGTTATTACGCGCGAATCTCTGCAACCGCCAGTAGGGATTTGAAAAATAGTATTTCCATTTGAGAGCCCAATTGTTGAGGAATTTTAAAGGCTATTTCATCACCCTAAGGCCTAAAGAGGAAAAAATATTCAGAAAGAAAACTAAGCGAAATTTAAGTAAAAGCGCGGATGAGCGATCATATACAGCGCGGTGGGTCGAGTGCTGACGTTTCACGCAGCCGGAACTGCGTGAAAAAGCAAGTAACCTTTAATAAGTGCAGAAATAATCATAATTATACTTAGAGTAACTGAAAGTAGGTAAGGTCAACCTTTACGTAATTTTTACGTCACAATCTGTCACATCAAAATTTTCCGTTTTTTTTTTTAAATTTTTATATTTATATTTTCAAAGAGTCATTGAATCTCAATAAACCGCAAAGAATGTGCGCGATATAGATGGAATGGAGTTATGGACTATGTTGAAGTGTCTCGATGATACGTAAGAGTGCGTGATCCATCGTCGCCCGTTCGATGTCCACCGCGCACGAATGCAGCACATGAAGTAATTTTTTGCTCCGTTGGTGTAATTGCTGTATGGCGTTCCAGTGTGAGGATAAATTTAAAAAAAAGTTTAAGACAGCCTTCCAGAAGTGGTAAAGCAGAATTTGCCAGTAACCATCACGCTTATTAGGCGGTCAATGATTATTATATTTGAGGGGCAGTGAAAACGACCCCGATTTATGAGTTATATTTCATCGCTACTGCTCTCAAAACAAATTTACTGCTCTCAGCAACAGAGGAAAACATTGTGAGAAAACTGGCATGTCCTAGAACTCAGAGATATTCAGAGATAAATGTGACCTCTACCAACCCGCACTGGGTCCGCGTGGTAGATTACAGCATACTTCTTCTCCAAGATAGGAGGCCTCTGTCTCAGGAGAGGACTAGGAGGTCTGTGTCCCTGCAGTAGGAACAATATAGGCTGGTTATGCTTATTATTTTTTACACCAGTTGGAACAATATAGGCTGGTTAAACTTATAAATTTGTTTTTTTTTTACACAAGTTGGAACAATATTGGCTGGTTATCCTTATAAATTTGTTTTTTTTTACACCAGTTGGAACAATATTGGCTGGTTGGGCTTATAAATTTGTTTTGTTTACACCAGTTGGAACAATATAGGCTGGTTATGCTTATATTTTTTTTTTTACACCAGTTGGAACAATATTGGCTGGTTAGGCTTATAAACTTGTTTTGTTTACACCAGTGAATAATACGTTCAAATGAGCATTATTTTATGATAAACGTAAAGGATGTGTGTAAACACTAATTTGATAACGAATAAAACCGACTTTGTATTCTATAAATCATATGTGATTCACTCCTTGTACAATAACTGTACTTCTGACACATTTTCGCAACAGTTAGCAGTTTCAAAATATAACAGTTTTCACACTTTTCATCTAAATACGCTAACAGTACAAATTAGTGTGAAACAAAACAAATGACAGTGACACAGTTTGGGTACTTCACGTAATAAAAATTACCCTTTCCTGTGACATAGAATAACAGTTTGTAAGATCAATTTCTAAGTTAGTTATCATTAGTGTTGCCACTTTTCTTTGTTAAAAACGCTTCCCGTGTTAAAAATGAAAGCTGTTTCTAAAAGTTCAGCTCCGGTACAACTACTTACCTCATAATCATCTGCCTAGCCTTTTCCCAACTATTTTGGGGTCAGCTTCCAGTCTAACTGGATGCAGTTGAATACCAGCGAGTGCCTATCTGACCTCCATAACCCAGTAATTGGGTAACACGATACCCCTTGGTAAGACTTTCGGGCTTCTGACGACCCGTAACGACTGTCAAAGATCCACTAATGACAGCCGGGACCACCGACTTAACGTGCTTTCCGAGGTACGGTCACCCATCCACGTATCAACCGCGGCAAGCGTAGTTTAACCTGATCGATCGACCTACTTATCCATCCATATTTCAAAACCAAAACTCCTACGTAAACGGCATAGAATAAATTATGTGCTAAGGGTGTTCATTGTGAATAGGTTCATTCACAAAGTTCAAGGGTGATAGAATCGCCTAGTCATACCACCATGATCCACTTTAATTTGTCTTTCACATTCGTACATGTACAGAAAAATGTACGGGCTTACGACCCCTGAACCCGCTCCATCACCACGTCAATCAGATGTTATCAAATTTAATTTCTTCGCCCATTAGAACGGAATCATGATACGACAACAAAGTAATTCAAACGCATCTCGTTCGTCTTTCCCTTTCGGACGCCAATTTTAATCGGATGACGTTCGATGCATTGAAACACATAATTACGAATCCGAAACTCTCACGGGACGAGGTTCCGTATTAGTTTTGACATTCGGCTTGATGGATGTACCACAATCTCTGGGCGAATCTCGTGAATGAACGCCCGTATATTTAACCAACTACAAACTTACAAGTTCTTCTTGAATAAATCTTATTTTCGAAGTGTTAAGAACTATATTTGAATGTACCGTTTTTAGTTGTGAAAGGTTAGATTATATGGGCGATAGGTGTGTCAAATTGGGAGCGTTGGTTCACGTCAGTTTGACAGAATATGGACGGTTAGTTGAATTTCAGATTGAACGCTAATATCGTTGTTACATTTTTGTGTCTTTTTTTCAGTTTTTTTAACGCTATCACAGTTGTGTTTTTAGTTTTTGGAATAGGAATTGTGTGACGTCAGACTATGGTGATTCACCTCTCACATTTTGTGCTCATTTTTTTCCCTAAGCTTTTTGACCTGACTACATTATTCAAAGCTACTGATTGATTCTAGATTAGTGACTTAGCGTACCTACATTCGGAAACAATTCAAATACTCACGGTATTTAACGTTAAACGTTGAACTGACTAGTACCTATACAGTGCTAGGTTAATATTTAATCTAGCTTCGAATAGCTTTTTCTCTTTATTCAATCAATTCAAAAATCTGTCATGGCCATTGGCCTATGGTATTCATTAAACCTGTTATTATAATTATATCTATGCGATTTTTTTTAACATAGAACTATCTTTCGCTAGCGGTTTCGCCCGCGTAGAGGTGGAAAATTATCCCACAGGAACGTATTACCGGTATAAAAAGTATCATGTGTTAATCAAGGCTATAAACTATCTGTGTGCCAAATTTCATCCAAATCCGTTCAGTCGTTTTTGAGCGATTGAGTTACAAACATCCAAACATCTAAACACTGAAACATAATACATTTAATTTTAAACTTTTACATTCATAATATTACCTATAGTAGGAACTAGGATTCTATTACCAACCGAATGTTATTTATTAACTTTACGTTATTTATAAAAAATATATTAAATACCAATTTCCACAATGATACAATGTAGACAAACATTTTGCTGCTTCTGTAAACTAAGAATGGCGATATACAATGCACCTATCTATACGTCCATTATTTTTACTCGATCGGAAGCGTTTGTAAGCGAAGCCGCGGGCAAAACCTTTATTTGTCTTTTATCTAATCGTGTACCAGGAAGTCTTCGTAAACAAAGCCTACCGGTTCCGAGTTGTTGGCACATCATAGTGTCAACTTCCGTTTCCATAGTCGTTTCGTGTCACTATGAATGCATCATTGTTGGTACTTTTTGGTACCAATATACATTGTGTTCGGCGCAGTTTTCTGTGAGCTTTCAAAATATTGTTACTGTACTATTGTGTGATACAATGCGGCTTACTGGGCTTGTGTGTGGATAGAGAGTGATGGGCTGGGTGTGTCGGGTATCGTTTAAGTATGATTTAGAGAAGATTTTTAGCACTTGTTTTATAATTTTACATTAGGCAGAGGTAGTCAATATTTTTGGAAATAAAATCCAATAATCTAAAAAAAGTTTGTATATTTGGGTGTTTTTTACTCAATCACGCAAAAACGGCTAAAGGGATTTAGATGTTTGGCACACAGATAGTTTATAACTAACACAAATGATACTTTTTATTCCGGTAGTGAGTTCCCGTGGGATAAATTGCAAACTCCACGCGCGCGAAACAATTGGCAAAAAAGATGATGATGATGATGATGGGACTCCCTTTTCCGCACGTAGACTCCCATTCGGTCCGTTGTGCGTTGGTATTCTGGCTAACAAAGCCAGCCTAGCTCCGCCCAAAACCACAGAAGCTTCCTGGGAGCTTCACAGGCTTCGCGGTGCGACCTCACTGTTCCGAGGATTTCTTCACGTTGAGAAGCCACGGCCTCGCATTCCAGGATGACGTGGGCGGCTGATTCCTTGGCGTCAAGGCAGCCTCTGCAAAGCGGGCTATCTGTGGCGCCTATATTATGAAGATGTTTGTTAAGGGGGTTATGGCCCGTAATTGTGCCTATGATTATTCTAAGGTTATTTCAAAAAAGCTGGTTGCATGCATTTATTAATGGCATAGATATGCCATTGATTTAGGAGGTATGCATACAATTTTCAAGAAGTAAAGGTACTCTTCTCATTGTATAAATGCAGCTCAAATGTTTAAGTAAATAAAAAAGGTATTAACAGCTCCACATAAATATTAACAAAACTGACGTGTCACAGATTACACACAATGATTACTGGATTCAATAAAAACTGACACCGAAGCTTCTTAACGATGCTCTTTGTTGGCTTTTGCATACACGTATCGAACTATAACAATAATTTATAAATATGTATGACGTAATGTGAGATGCATGGAAGCCGACCTTAACATAGTTCGGAGAAGTTCAGGACAAGTATGACCTCTGACGTAAGCAATAATATCAGCTGCATCTAGTGAGAATTCCGATATATTGTGAAGATTTGAGGAGCAGTTTTAGCCAAGTTGTCGGTCGTAGGTTCGAACTCTGACAGGCTTAACTTTGTGTAAATTGTTTCATCACCACAGGGGCCCAAGTCTGCTATTTTTATTTTAAATGCGTCATTCCAACACGATCCCATTGTCATTTTGCTAAAAGTTAGTAATCTGCTAAATTCATAATGGTCGATCATTGGTCGGTCAATGGTGTCGTAATAGAATTGTGTCATAATGGCATTTTCGTATGCCATTATTATAAAGCTCGTTAGTAGAAATGATTTTCGAAAAACTACTACTAATTTTGAACATTTATTCATGCCAGATTTCATTTATATATATATTTTACATAATATTTATTAGTGATATCAAGTCGAAACAATAAACTCTTTTTGAAGTATTCTGTAGATTGTTTGTAACTAATTTAATATTGTAGCAGTGTAACATTTTAAAACTTGAAGGGTTAGCACAAAGTACTATTCAAATGTGGCTGTTATTTTAGTATAGGTAGGTACTGCGGTGTTTTATGGTTTCCACGCGAACGAAATCGCGGGCAGAAGCTAGTTTTGTAATAAAATTGATTACAAAATGTAATTGAACTAGTCAAGCGAAAATGTAGATAATATGGACATGGCTCGTTACGTGACATCAATTTATCTTTTGTTAACTGTGTAGGTACCCTATGTAATTTAGTTTGGTAACATTGTTATTTCGCAAGAAAAATTATATGAGGGCGCATAGTTTTGTTTGATGTTTTGTAGTGTTCAAGAAAAGTTTTATTTAGGTATTTGTGAAAAATAACTTAAAAATCCTTTTTGATTGAAAGTATCTCATCAGATGAAATCAATTCAGTCAGTATATGTTAAGGAGGCATAGACTTACTTATTTAAAAATGCGTCATCAAAGACCCTAGATATACAACGTATAACATAATTAAGGCAAAACCTCATCATAGACCGCAATAGCCCCTCAAGGAGTTCTGAGTTAAAAGTATTAATACAATGACCAGCGCTTACTTTTTTAAAGCTAAATGTTATTATTAGGTAAAACGTGTTGACAGTAGTATTACTTTATGTATTTAAAATTGAGTGTTATTGCCTTAAAATAAGATAGGAGCGATAGGTATGACATAAGAAAATATAAAAAATACTTATATTAAAAGTTACTGAAATCAATTCAGTAGTCAATTAGAAACAAACTACTTTCAGGTCTATCATTTACTATGTTACACTTTGCATCCTACATCGGACAATTTTCGATTTTAGACTTAAAAATATTTTTCGTTAAACTCAAATAAGTTTTATAGGACATAAAAATTAAACTGTCAAAAAAATGAAAAGCAAAAAAATATAAACAATTTTTGTTTAACCTTAATAACTAAGTTCAGAAGCTGGTGACATACAATTAAAATACATATCCGAAGTCACCAATTTCCGAACTTAGTTATTAAGGTTAAACAAAAAGGTTTATTATTTTTTGCTTTTCAGTTTTTTCGGCGGTTTAATTTTTTTGTTAAAAAGTTATATTTTATGATTTTTTGTGACTTTATCCTACTAATTACTACATACTTAATTTTTGATTACTTTTTGTAATACAGAACTCAGCAATAAAATCAGTGAGTGAACAATCAATCATTGAAGTCATTGTTTTCCTACACTTAGGGTTGGAATATTTTTTTCACATTTATATGGGACCAATTCCGGGGTACCCTTTCCAATAAAAAAGGAATGATCAAAATTGGACTAATTTGTAAAAAGTTATACGTGGTCATACATTAAAAATAATATACGCGTCGACTTGAGAACCTCTTTCGTTTTTTCGTCGGTTAAAAACCGGATTCAAGTCACGTATTATAGAACGTTGGTCCTTTGTACGTAATAAATAATTCTTCACATTCAAACATTTTGAGGAAAAAACGGCAAACTTACAAACAACTGCAATACACCAAATACATAATTTAATGACCACTTCCGACCGCACCGGCTTTAGTTCGCCAACAAACTTTTCAGCCAAATTACCCTTTACTTTTCTGAAAACTTCTAACAACCTTATCTCAGAATCCTAAAGTTCAAATCCGCGTGGCAGATTTTAAATGAGTTGAAATAGAGAGTTGCATTTACTATGTTCGGTCCAGAAATCGCACAATACAAGTACGCGACACTAACAGGCCAAGTTGTTGCGATTGACAATTGGTACAATACAAAATAATATAATATTGCGCTAGTCCTTTGTGTCAGTATACCTATGTGCTTATGAAACTACTGATACCGGTTGCTGGTTCGACTAATATGGGTGCAATGGTGCAATTTATGTCTGGTAATATTTTTGTGGCACAAGGTGGCTTTGAGACTATGTGTTGTCGAATTCAATTCCAACAAAAAATGTTTCTAATTAATAAATAACCAATATTAATCTGAAGTTTGTTTGTTTGAATGCGCTGGGCCCCAATTCGGAGTGGTTATACCTGATGATTCCCCGCGGAATCTTACTACGTTCAAACTACGTCAATATCGTGTTTTTTAGAAACCAATGTTACGGTAAGGAAACAAAATGTCATATTCAAGGTCCTAATTCACTATGACCAAATGAGCCCTTACTTCGAATACTCGTCAATTCCTTAAATCACACACGACATTCTGCTAATATCGACAAATTGTCTTGGAACATATAGAATATGACCATTGGTTTCTAAAAGACACGATATTGACGGAGTTTGAACGTGTAAGATTCGGCGGATAGTACAAAATTGGGGCCCTGTATATTCCAAGACAAATTGCCGAGATTATTAATACGGTATTAGCAGATGTCGTGTGTGATCTAAGGAATTGACGTGTTTTTGAAGTAAGGAATCGTTAAGTGGTCATAGTGAATTAAGGCCGTGATCTCTGGAACTCCCAATTGGATAAAAAAAAAATTGCATTTGATAGCCGACTTCTTGGAGAAGGCTATAGGCTATTTAACATCAAGATAGAACCCATAGAAGCCATGTAAAAAGAAAAAGTCAGAAAGAATGCCATGATGAAACGAAGAAATAGCGCGGGTGACATGCGAAGCGACGGGATGGGTCAGGGGGACAAGAAATTTCACGGACACGAAGTCAATCAGTAAAGTAAAGTACCGGGCAGAAGCTAGTTTTTAACCGACTTTAAAAAGAAGGAGGTAATCAGTTCGACTTGTTTTTTTTAATTGTATGTTTGGGCATAACTTCGTTATATTTAGATGGATTTGCAAAATTCTTTTTTTATTCGAAAGAGGTTTATTCCAAAATTGTTCTATTTAAATTTTATATAGATCTGATGATGAGTTTCGGAGACAGATAACGGAACTCTTCAAAAAATGACAGCAAATCAACCGCGATTGCTGCTATCGCATAAATATGCATTGTTTTGACCTCAAAGATGATGAAATTTCGAATTGGTGTGGGGTAGATACTATAGCTAAAAAGTGAAAAATAAAAAACTTACCCCAAAAAAAAACAAGACTTCCGGAAAAACACTGTAAAGTGAAAAATAACGTTAATTTTGGAAGTCGGGGACAAAAAATCGAAATACATATCCAAAGTCTTCGAAATTAAGGTTATTTTTCACTTTTTAGTATTTTTCCGGAAGTCGGTTGTTTTTTTTGTAATATAAATAAGTCTCAGGATCAGAATAGATGCAAGCCATGCTTGCTCAATAAATTATGCAAAAAAACATTAACGAAATAAAAAGCTATTTATCCACCTACAATTATTAAACTTATACCTTCTTAAACTGGTTATGTTTTGCTTTTCTCATGGTTGTGTTAGACAATGGTAACTAGACCTTAGTCTATCAAAGTTACCATAGCCATGGCCATAGGCAAAAAAAGAAGGCTTAAGATCTACGAAATTAGTTTTCAGAACTCTACCCTTGGAATTGCTACTGTATCATAAAAATCCAAAAACACATTTATTGTTGCAGTCCATTCAAAAACTGCACCAGATTTTGCTGAACGAGCATTAACCAGTACAATATGACAACCCTCTAAGCAACTCGATACATTTGGAACCACCCACAGGGTCGAACTGGGTATCGCTTTACAGGAAACTGGCGGTTGCAACAATTGTGTCATACATCGCCACGAAATACGAATCGAATTTGTTGAACACACTACAGTTGAAAATTGAACTCTCACACCACACAATAAGAGTTAATGGAGTTTTTTGTTCGATAAAAGGTACCGGAAGAAAAAACGATACGACCACAAAATGACGGATGACGATTAGACGTTATAAAAGATAGTTCTTTGGTAACAATCGAATGTTGTAAGAAGTTTTTATTGTTGCAATTCTGGTGCAAATATAATACATGATGCGGATCTTTTGCAACTGTTTTGTGAAAAGAAGTGAAGTGCACTTAATGACAGAATCTACCTATTGAATATGACACACGACTGCGTATCCGGATGCTCTTTTAGAGAATTAATTTCGGTTCTTCCTATTTTCATTCCAAAAAAATATATTTTACTTCACATAAACCTACATGGGTACCTATGAAACGTCAGAAGCTAGGACTACAAATTTTTTATTTGAAACGTGTCATCTGGTACGCAAAAATAGAGGGTTTCAAGACTCATCGCCATCACGTAATCACAGACTAAAAATCAACGAAAACCAGCAAAAACTCAAACAATAGCAAGTCATCAAGTCTGCCTAAACCGAACACCACATTACCGACTTTGAGGCGTAACTCGGCCAGCAAAAAAACCTCCTAACCACGTTTACCAAAGGAAACAAGGTAGAACGATTCTACGAATAGAACTGTGGTTAGATTTAAAATTACAGTTATTATACTTGTTAACGTCGTAATCAGGGTTCACGTGCAGCAAAAGTACGGCTATTCGCGTTAGCAATACAGAAATGATGGCTTTTGTTGAATGTATGCAAAATGTTAGTTTGTATGGAATTGTTGATGCGACAATTGTTTTTCTTGATTGTGGTTATTTTCGAACCCTTTGCTAGAAGAACTGGAAAGATGCTAAGCATTATACCGATGATGGTTACTTAAAACAGGGGTTACGTAAACTCAGTAATAACAGCAGGTTACGGTAAGCTTGCGGTTGGTCCGTAGATGTGTGGCCATCTTTACAATACAAAGACACCTCCGTGCCTCTGTAAGCTTAAGTTTGTAGACGATTTTCCATTTTTTTATTTTCATTCCTCTAAGTACTTGGTACTTATTGACAGGCCTGCACTCTCCTCCCATACCTATTATCACTGTAATTTGAAAACATTGTAAAAGCCAATTATTTTTAAAAGAGTAACCGTGGAGTTTCTTGCCGGCTCTTCTCCATAGGAAGCGATAAATTGGAACCGCGCACCTAGCTTCTGACGTTTCATAAGTGTGCCCATGCAGGTTTATGTGAAATAAAATATTTTGATTTGATTTGAAGCACGTTAAGCCGTTGGTCCAGGTGTTACGGGTCGTCAGAAGCCCGAACGTCTGACAACCGGTCTTTCCAAAGGGTATCGTATAACCCAGTAACTGGGTTGTGGAGGACGCTCCATGTAAAATACTGGTATTCAGCTGCATCTGGTTATACTGTCATCTGTCATAAGTCAATCCCAACTTAGTTAGGTAAAGGCTACGCTGATGATGATGGTCACATAAAATAGAATCCATCACCTTCAAAGACAGATACGAAGAACAATCACGGGCTGGCTGTCTAAAATCGATACCTATAGCATTTTTCTTGCCCCATGACAAGAAAAAATGCTTGTAAATCAGTACTAAGTTTTGTTTCATTTTTTTTATTTTACGTCTGTTGTGAACTCCTTAAAATTATACTAAAATAGTCAATAACTTAATGAAAAAGAAGATTCCGTGGGTCGTTAAGGACAAGCATACTGCACACTCAGTTCGTTTGCAGTAGGGCCAACATCATGCCATGAAATACATTCCTTTTATACCTTTTTACGTCGGATGTCGTGCTTGCAACCAATGAAGCCAGTCTGTTTTTTGTTCTGCTGTATGACATAAGTGCTTTTCATTTAACCGGTAGTAATAATGTAATTATTTACGCATTATCTTTTCTCCAGGTTCTGCCAGGGGTGCGGGTTGTTCGAAAGAGATACCGTGGCCCCTGGCACACAGGCAACTGAGGGAACACGGGTGGGTTTTAGTCAGTAAAAGTCTGACACGCCCTTCTGCTCCATCCAAAGCGGGAGAAGTTGTTCGATGATTTCACAACCCAAAAAAAACTCTTTCTCCAGGATACATAATTACATAATATATAACATTAACATTATCTTCTCTCCTATCGCAGGTGTGCTGGAAGAGATTTCTGTAGAAATAAGCATTACCTTTGTACGTATTTTTCTGTTCCTTTCTTCTTGTCTGTTTATATGTGTGTGCATAAATGGTTAAATAAATAAATAAATAAAAATATAACGTTTAAGTTGTATAGTACGAAATCTTAAGCTGAGCCTGCAATTTTTACAATAAAGTACCTATTGTAAATAATGTACTGTTAACAATATTATTGATTGTGGTAGATCAGCTTTTAGAACATAACCGTCAAAATACCAGCCCGGTGGTATAAAAACTGCAACACAATTAAATTTAGAAAACCCTTTAAAAAAAACCTCAGACGTCATTTCGTGTCACTCTACCCTCCTTTTTAAATTCCCGGATACACAAGGCCCACCTGCAAAAGATCATCGGACTTAAATTTGGAATTCGTTGTTACGTCATTATAATAACCCCTCGTTATAATTCTGTTGCTAACGATCCGAAACATTGTTTGTTCTTCTCAGACCGCCGTCTGGGCTCCATAAACGTATGTATGTAACCAACAATCATTCTATCGCCATTATAGCCAACGACCTTAATGATAGCCCTTCGAACGAGTAAATTATCAATTCCGCCGAAGGGGCTCGGACCTTGTTTTTGGAAAGCGGTAACAAGCCTATCATCTGCCCTGCTTTTACCATTATTCATACAAGCTATTTTGACCTTAACAAGACAAGTAATTGGGATCAAGTTTCTGTGAGAGAAATGTAGGAAGTAACTTGGTTAGGAAAAAAAAACTAAAGCAATTTTTCGATTAAAATATTTTGACCTTGACAAAGTTCATCATGGTGATTTTTTGTGGGTTTATGTTGAGTTAGTGTTTATTTAGACGACGCGGGAGTGGTTGAAAACCTTTGTTGTTCTTTTTTTAACTAATTCTATTGTAATAAGTTCATCTTGTGAGGTTTTTCTGGAAAAAAAAAATCGAATGACGCATAATGAGATTGTCTATACAAATAAGCAAAATTAACGTTTTTATGGAAATTATATTGTTCTTAATCTTGATTGTTATGAAATTATTGCGAAATCATACGTTTAACTGGATTTAGCATCATGCTGACGCAGGAGCCTTTTGGCCTGGTGCAGGACTTTTTTTTTTTTACTTCCAACAAATTTAGTTTTTAATAATTTTTGTACAATTGTGTGTTTAGTTTAGTATGTGATCTTCCTGTGTGGGTCACAATAAATACATTTTCTTTCTATTTATTCCCATTTGAAATAGAATGAAGTAATTTTAATTCAGTAGTAAAAATGTTCATAGGTTTACTAATTATAATTCTCAAGTTCTAAGTACGAGTTATAATGACGTGGATCTAGTTAGAGAGTTGCATGCATGTACTACTGAACTCGGAAACCATTACTGTTAACTATATTCAACGAACTGCACGAATATTTCTGTGAAGAAATTTTTTCAGTGTCGTGTTAGTGTTTTCTGGTGTATTTTCTATAAATGTCGACATATTTTCCTACTAAAGAACTAGGTAGTAGGTGTTAATTGTGTCGCTGAAGGAGATTAAGTCATAACTATTGTTCGTAATGCGCTCGGTTTTATGCCGTGCTTATGAGCGCTTTCGACCCAGTGAGCTTAATTTTACTATGGATCTCTTGTGACTGTGCGATTCTCTGTGAAGCGACTTGTCGACAGATTTGTTCGGGTTGGCATGATTCTGAAAATATACAGGGTCAAATTAAATTAGCTGGAAATACTTTACCCACGTGTTGGGTATCGAAAATTTTATGAAATATAACAAAAAAAAACTGAATAATACAAACGATAACGATGCTAATTTTAACTGTATTCTCAAAATTGTCTATGTGGGTTTATGCTTCCTCTTGTAGCAACGATAGTTGGCATTATTCCACCTTAGGATCATTCACTTCATCAGCTTTTTACAATTTCGTTTTTATACTTCAAATATAATGTTATCTAAAGATATTAACGTTAGGAATTAGAAAACTTGCCCTTGTTCAAAAAAAATTATAACTGGTTAGTAGGGAGGAGGTTACTGGGGAGTTTCCTGACCTTACGAAGAATAGTAAAATAATACCTTTGTTTAAATCAGGTAGTACATCAGACCCCTCTAATTATAGACCTATTTCAGTACTACCTACCTTTAGTTAAATTTTTGAGAAATAAATTTTAGACCAATTGCAAAGATTTTTGAATAAACATCATTAAATTTATTAGATATCAAACAGTTCGATTTTACAAGGGGTCGTTCAACTATTGAACTCTTAGGGAATATTTACAATGCTTGGAAAAATGAATACGATGCCTTGGGCATCTTTTGTGATTTATGTCAAGCATTCGATTGCGTGCTTCATGAAACATTAATCAGGAAACTCTGCCACTACGGGATCTGGAACACCGCTCTGGATCTTTTTATTTCATACTTGAGTAGTAGAATTCAGTGAGTTGATGTGAATGGAAATAGATCTCCCGGATGCATAGTATTGATGGGAGTCTCACAGGGCTCAATTATTGGTCCTTTCTTGTTTCTTATTTATATTAATGACTTCCCTTACCTCATAAAGAATATTCATGATATAGTGTTGTTTGCGCATGACACTTCACTTTTGTTTAAACTTAAACGTCAGCAGCTGGTTAATGACGATATAAATAGCGCAATCTCAAAAGTAGTTCACTGGTTTAATGTTAATATTTTACTTCTTAATAATAAAAAAAAACCAAAATGCATTAAGATTACGCTACCTCACATTAGGCAGGTGAAAACTAATGTGTTGATAAATGGCGAAGAATTGAATCCTGAAAATAGCACTGTATTCTTGGGCTTAACGGATCACCCTTATTTTAACTGTCATCTTATTGACTGTACAATCTATGCAAATAATTTTTTACTTTACTTTTACATTACTTTAACTTTGGATGCCAAGCTTCAGTGGTGCCCACATATAGATAAATTGCCAAAAAAACTAATCTCTGCAGCTTAGGCTGTTAGAAAAAATCGTAATTTAACTGACATAGAGACAGCCCGGTACTTTAGCTATTTTTATAGTGTAATGTCGTATGGTATTCTGTTGTGGGGAAATGCCGCCGATATTTAGACTATCTTTGTCTTGCAGAAAAGAGCTGTTCGATCAATTTATAAATTAAGGCCGAGACACTCTCTCAGAGAGAAATTTAAGGAGATTAATGTAATGACTGTGCCTTCAGAGTATATTTTTGAAAATGTATTGTATGCCCATAATAATATTAGATAAATTGTTTAAAAAATACAGTGATATCCATAGTATAAATACTAGGAACAAACACTTGTTGTACCACCAGCAAGGCTCCAGAAAATAGGTGGGTCATTCAATTTCCAAGTCATGTTTTAGATCTAAGTCTCAATAAATTTAAATCATTCATTAAACGTAAGTTGTTCCTGAAAGCCTTCTATAACGTTAAAGATTATATTGAGGACTAAAAAGCTTGGGATTGAGCTGCTCCAATTTTTGCATTCTGAATGTTGTTTTTACAAACTTATATACTCTTTGACATTTGATGATTAATATATAGATTTTGACAAGAATTTCTACTTTGAGAAGCATAAAGCGTTATTGTTTTAATTATTGTGAATGTGAGGACTACGTGGGTTATGTTTTTTGTTTTTTTTTTTTTGTTTTTCATCTCTTTCTCAGTTCGTTTTTAATGTTAATCTGGCAGTTTGAGTAATTTTTGCGGTCTACCCAAATATCCTTTCTTTAGTATTGTTCGTCAAATCGTTGAGCTTCTCAAGTTCTAAGTTGTGCTGCATGATTACTGATAAATCCGTGCACTGATTGAACATGTCCACTCAATCTGTGTGATTCTTTCTTCAAAAGACCATTTCAGACACATATATGGTCTTCATATGATTTAACCAAGATTATGTCTGGAATTTAAAAGAGACTGTTTGTGTATTTCGGCCTTTCTTCTCAGAGTAGCTAGATAGGAGACGCCGACTTCATCTAGTTTAAAAAAATATGATTGACGTGTAAAAGTGTTTGTGCAAATAAATGATTTTATTATTATTTTATTGTACAGAGGCCAGCATATCAAGCTACTCCAATCTGTCAAATTTCTTTGATGGTTTTTCAACTTTATGACACAGTGATAAGGTTCATGTTCAAATGGGAAAATTTGACAGTTTGGGATAGCTTGATGTGCTGGCGTCTGTACTTACAAAAATAAAATCATTTACCATAATCTTGTATGGTGTTATATTCATAATTATACCTAGTTCAAATATTTTAACTCATAAGAAAGTGTCAAGGTAAAAAGAGAGCGTTTTACACGTTTTTTTATAAGTACCTACATCGGTGTTGCAAGTTTGCAATCTTATTTCTAAAAGGTTCGTGTTCGCGCCAAAAGCAACACCAATTAACGTTTTCTGAAGTATGTACTCAGTACTTACTATTTTAAAGTAGGTAGTCAGCTTTCCTAAAGTTTTTTCACTTTGTTTTTCGATACCGCAATAGTTTTAAACTTTTGAGTAAATATTGGCATCATTTTAGTATCCTACTCTTGATGTAGGTTGAAAGAAGGTAAGATGCCATCTGTAACATTTTTGACTGTGATTTTTTTGGTGTATATTCACAGTGGAGACTACAATACGACAGTAAATTAACCTTCGTGTCTAATGACGATCTCAGTAGACCTACTTTAGTCACTAGGTATAGCTGTTCAAACATTGGCCAAATCTATATATAGTCAGCTCTTATGTACTATATAATTTCTTAAAAAAAAACACTTTTTAATTTTGATGCTAGGATTTATTTCATCGTTCGAAAATCCTCTTGTGCATTAGTATCACCACAAGTGTTTTTATTTATTATTATACTAGCTTTTGCCAGTGGCTTGACCCGCGTAGAGATCAGAAATAATCCCACGGTAACGTACTACTAGGATAAAAAGCATCCTATGTATTAATTCAGGGTATAAACAATCTATGTGCCAAATTTCACCCAAATCCGTTACTGTCTATATTTACGTGATTAAGTATCAAACATCTAAACATACCTACAAACTTTCACATATTACATAATACTAGCTTCCGCCCGCGGCTTCGCCTGCGTGGGAGTTGGAAATAAATCCTCTAACGTACTTAAAATGATAAGGATTAATAGCGTATTTGTAGAAATTTCTTTCCAATTACCGTTTTATATTAATTTCCGATTTTATTAAGTATTAAAATGGATATAGTATGTTATTCTTAAGAGATAGATATATGCCATCGCGGACTTTTATGTAGACCTATATAAGAAACACAACTCCACCATACATAATTTTGTTATATCTCAAAGGGTTTAGGCAGCGTTGTCGTTTTAAAGCTCCCAGACGGGTTTTTTTTTTCCGACACCTCCAACAAATATCATTATATTTTAGCCAATGTATACAAAAACTGGACAAATTATATACTAAAACGTTCCTCTTGAGTCACTCTATCTAATAAAAAAATCCGCATCAAAATTCGTTGCGTAGTTTTAAAGATCTAAGCATACATAGGGACAGACAGACAGTGGGAAGCGACTTTGTTTTATACTATGTTGTTATGGTGATTAAGTAGGAAGTACGATTGTTTTCTTCATATTGTAAGAGTATATTATCGATTTACGTCTCAGAACAAGAAATTGGTTCACTAAAGAGACCCAACATATACGTCATCTTCGTAGCACAAATATCGCCTGAAGCCCCCGTCTAACCTTAACAACCCTTAGCATAATCATTTCCAACGAAGTCAGAACAACATCAGAGAAAAAACTGTAGCAATTATAAATAAATGTTAGTCGTAGGACTGACATTCATTAAAGAAATACAGAGAAACTAGTTTAGCAAAATAGGGAAGGAAAACTTCGGGCCCGTTAGAGACGTTGACGTCTGCACGAACGTAAACATTTCACAAGACCTACAGTTGAATGACCTTCTTGATATACTTGTGAACCTTTTACGCACCTATAAGCTTTAGCCAGCGGTTTCGCCCGTGTGGCGGTTGGACTTACGTACTAGCGGGATAAAAAATGTCCTATGTGTTAATAAACAGGGTGAAATTGAAAACATGCGACAAACCGAAATGGGAGATTGTACTCATCATTATGAACAACTTTTACTAAGGGACCAATGATGCAATCGCGAAAAAAAAAACATCTGTTCCCTACATTTATGTTCGCATAACTCTTCAAAATGTAGGGAACAGCTGTTTTTTTTTTTTGCGATTGCATCTTTGGTCCCTCAGTAAAAGTTGTTCATAATGATGAGTACAATCTTCCATTTCGGTTTGTCGCATGTTTTCAATTTCAACCTGTAGGTAATATACTATCTGTGTGCCAAATTTCATCCAAATCCGTTCATCTGTTTTTGCGTGATTGAGTAACAAACATCCACGCACATACAAGGACATACACACATACAAGCTTTCACATTTATATCACTAGACTAGCTTTTGCCAGCGGTTTCGCCCGCGTGGATGTCGAAATTTATCCCACGGGAACGTATCCGGGATAAAAAGTGTTCTTTGTGTAAATTCAGGTTATGAATAGGAATATGTTATGAGCAGAGATCGGATATTCGGATGCACATTCACCTAAAATTGAGATGTTGGCTATCATGGAATTCGCTTTTGCATCGAAAAAGTCTTAAATTAGGTTAATTTGTTTATTTTTGTTTTAACTAATACAAACCACCGCTCCTCCAGTACATACACATATTTGTATCGGGTTAAACATTAATTTTATATTAATACACATCTGAATAGTTATGCAATCCAAGAATAAATATTACAAATAATTTATAAAGCCGCTTCCATACTTTCACAGCTAAAAATTATCTTTGGCAGTGTGCCAAATTTCATTCGAATCCGTGCAGCCGTTTTTGCGTGATTGAGTAACAAACAAACAAACATTCACATTCAAATATCAGATAGAAGAAGGATTATGATGTTATACTTTCTTTGTATAGTTACTACGAATATTTGATTCGATATTGGCTACCTCTGGGGAATGAAGCACTTAAAATAGATAGAGATTGAATATCATACCATTGTTCTTTTCTTTTAGGTCATACTTATCTAGTGAATATCATTTGAAAGATGCTGTATAGATTTTATTTTTAGAACAATAAGATGTTTATGTAGGTTATATTTTATAGGAGTAGGTGGGGCTTGTTGATAAGTAATTACAGCCGCATAGATCTTTACATACCAAGACACGGTACCTCGGAAAGTACGTTAAGACATTGGTATTGTATGTCATTCGCGAATCTTTGACAGTCGTTACGGGTCGTCAGAAGCCCGAAAGTCTGATAATCAGTCTTACCAAAAGGTATCGTATTACCCAGTAACTGGGTTGTGGAGGTCAGATAGGCAGTCGCTCCATGTAAAATACTGGTATTTTTCTGGTTTGAATTGAAGCCGGCCCCAACATAGTTGACTGATCTATTGAATATAATTTGAAGGATGCTGTATAGACTTTATTTTTGGAATGATAAGGTGTTTTTTTAAGGCATTAGAGGAGTAAATAGAGAAACTGTCCGGAGAAAAAAAAAGTATGGAACAAAGTCAATTTAGTACTTCGATCAACGAGGAGACTTTTTTGGCCGTTTCCTAAACCAAATTGTTGCTATAATTAAATCAATACCTACAAAATTATAATCCCACCTAGTGTGAAGGTATGTCATATGAAGACATTTTGTAATCTTTCTACAAGAATCATTGGATGACGAATCACTGACCGGAATACAGTAGCGAGCGTTTTATCGTGCCATCTTCATTTGAATCATAATTAAATGATAACTAGCGCCAATGAGCGCGCGCGACTTGGGTCACCACACCCACCGACCGCCATCTTGTTTTATGCGCATGGGCATATTAATTGCCTTATTAATGGAGAGGGAGATATTGCATTAATATTTATATAACTTTTGATATGTTGTCATCACAACTGTTTTTTGATTACAAATAACATGACGCCTGTCATCCCCGAAGAGTAAGGCAGAGTAGGTCGTGGGTTCAAATCCAGGCAGGCGCTTTTTACTCTAATTATATCAATAATTTCATCACCACTGGTCTCAAAACGGTGAAGGAAAACAGGAAACCAGCATGTCCTAGAACCAAACATTCGTAGACATGTGTGATCGCTTGGACGCGAAGGGTGTGTAGGGAGGGGGTATGCCTATCCACGGTTTATCCTGGTGTGAGTGTAGGTGTACCAGTCCACGCGGCGCTGACGTCCTGCACCTACAGACTCAAGATATCTTCAAGACGGCTACCAGCTTCCGTTCTTCATGTTGTTACCAGATGTACGTGTGCATGTACCGTGTGTTATGTTTTTGATGATTCCCCAAAATAATAGTTTTTTATTAGTTTCTGAAAAAGGAGGGGGTGTTTTTGACAATTTCTGACCGGGGTACTTTACCTGAATAATAACATTGGAAAAATCATAAATATTAAAAATTACTATCTAAAGTAACACGACATACAAACTCAGTTAAATGGGCTTTATCAAAGGGCTAGATCATTAAAAGCTAGGTCCAGGGCTAGGTCACCAGAACGCACTAAAAAACTATAAATTACGTCTATAGCTTTAAATGAGGTTTGTGGGGTAGTACTTAAGGTTTTATTTACTTAGTACTTATTCACCACTGTTTGTTGGTTTAACTATCACTGTTATTACTATGAATTTAAGTTATTATTAGAATGGGCACGCCACGATAGCGGCGGTAAGTCCCCTCTTTGAGGAGTGGCTTGAGAGGCGGCATGGCGTCCTCACCTTCCGCCTGACGCAGGTCCTCACCGAACACGGTTGTTTCGGGAGGTTCCTGTTTCGTATAAGGCGGGAGGAAACGCCCGGGTGCTTCCATTGCGAAGATCGCTCTGAGGACACGGTGGAGCATACGGTGGCGGTCTACCCAGCTTGGGCGGAGCAGCGCCGTGTCCTCGTGGAGGCAATCGGCGGCGGCGATCTCTCGCGTCCGGCCCTGGTGTAGGCCATGGTACGGAGCGAGAGTGAATGGTTAGCCGTCACCTCCTTCTGCGAAGCAGTAATGCTCGCGAAGAGGGAGGCGGCGCACGTGAGGGAGAGGCAGTATATGCGCCCTCACGGCCGTAGTCGCCGCGGGAGAAGCCCTGGGCGTCGGGAATCCTAGGCTGATTCTACGCCACCGTAGGCGCGGGCTTGCGTACGGCGAGTAATGGGTAGCTCGCTGTCCGGTAAGGACTAAGCCCGGGTCGACGGCGCGTTGTGTTCCACGCGCGCCTCAAAGAGATGTCAGCACCAAATGGGGGGGTCCGCAAGGGCCGATGCCTGCCAGGGGTGCGGGTTGTTCAAAAGAGATACCGCGGCCCCTGGCACACAGGCAACTTAGGGAACACGGGTGGGTTTTAGTCAGTAAAAGTCTGACACGCCCTCCCGCTCCACCCAGAGCGGGAGAAGTTATTTGATGATTTCCCACCCAAAAAAAAAAAAAGTTATTATTAGAAAAAACTTAGTACACTATTTTGGTGACGCATCGTCACGAATAACATGTGACATCTACCAACTGGGCCCGCGTGGTAGATTACGGCCCCCTTCGTCTCACTTCTATGTCCCAGCAGTGGGAACGTTATAGGCTGATTATATTTACACTGTATGTAAGGCAGAGTAGTAAATAAAATGTCAACACTACCCTCATTTCGTCAATTATGATAATTTGTTGTCATAAATAAATATGGTATGGTTTTCTCTCAACGATTTTAGGAAAGAAACCTTTTGTAGATACATCGGTACATAAGTTAGCTATCGGCAAGTAATTGATTTCAAAATGATTACAACACAATTATTATAGAAGTAAAATGTTTGATCGTCAATTAAATTGACAGTCATGGTGCACAATTTTCTATAAAATTGTTGTGAACTGTTTATAGAGAGTGACTTGCTTCTAAAGTCATGGGATTAAAAGTTACAAGAGTCATCTTTCATGTAATATTGATTGTAATAATTGTATTGCCTTGGTATGTAGGTAACTGAATATTTCTTGTTTTACCTACATAGGTAAGTGGATATTTCTTGTTAACTTTGTAGTCTTCTGTCGGTAAATTGGGATCCTATCCTACATTTGAGTCGAAAAATAAACCATACAAAACAATTTTTTGGCAGGGCGACTAGAAACAATTCTATTTTTTTTTGTAAAGTTTTAAAGTGCCTTTTACGTGCCTACTTGAAATAAATAAATGCTTTGACTTTGAATTTGTCTACAGAATGGAAGAAGTGGAAAAAATAATAGAAGAAGTCTAAATAATCAAACCACATAGCTGTTTCCGAACTTGGGTAGGTATTTAGGGCACATTGGAAGCAGAATCAGATAGAATAAAATCCTAAAACATTGTTTGCTTCATTCGTTAGTATTTTAGAGGTAGGTCTGTAATTCATAAATAGTTACTGTTGTTTGTATTATTACAAGCAAATAAATATCATAATTTACATAATTAAGTAACAGGAAATATGCACATGATTCAGCCACAGTTTGTAATAGTACACGACAGTTCATTCATCATGGATTTGGTAATTAATCCGTGATTTAGTCGATTTATTAATAAACGATTCATAAAGCTGCAATAGGTAATACAGCATAGGTACAGATGACCACACGTTGATGGTAGTACTTTGATCTTAGGCTGGTGTAGCGTAATACGCAGTTTCAACAGGATAAGAGGCCAGCTTATACAGGATTTCTTACTACTGGTGTGTGGCTTGCCTAACTATACAGGGTGGTAGAAACATCGACGTGCAAGCTGTAATCATGAATTCAGCACATGATTCAAGAGTGCATGGGTAGCCGTCACCTCCTTCTGCGAAGCAGTAATGCTCGCGAAGAAGGAGGCGGTGCACGGCAGAGAATGGCAGTACATGCGGCCTCACGGCCTTGGTCATCGCGGGAGATGCCCTGGACGTCGGGAATCCCAGGCTGATTTCCGGCCACCGTAGGCACGGGCTTGCTGATGGCGAGTAATGGGTAGCTCGCTGTCCGGTAAGGACCAAGCTCGGGTCGGCAGCGCGTTGTGTTCCACGCGTGCCTCAAAGAGATGTCAGCACCAACTGGTGGGGTCCGAAAGGGCCGATGCTTGCCAGGGGTACGGGTTGTTCGAAAGAGATACCGTGGCCCCTGGCACACAGGCAACTGAAGGAACACTGGTGGGTTTTAGTCAGTAAAAGTCTGATTGCATGCCCTCCCGCTCCACCCAGAGCGGGAGAAATTATTTGATGATTTCCCACCCAAAAAAAAAGCACATGACTCAAGACATAGGTAGCGTAGAAATAACGAGGTGGTTATCAAAAAAAAATCTGCTGACACATAGAAAACTGCAGCTATACTTGCGCGGTAAAAAGGCCAATGCAACCAACAATGTATTGACTCTTGTCATCTTTTTTTTTGTCAGTAATGACACTTAGAATATTAATTATATCAGAGAACTATCTGAGTAGTACATAGTATAAAAAACTAAGTCTCTAAGCCGTAACCTACCAGAGATATGGATGGTGGTCGCTATTCTGATTTTTCAGTTCACATATTTAAACAATGTTTTTTTCTATATCCCTTAACTCGAGGTCCTAGAATATGTGGTCCAAAAATGCATAGTTTCGAACATATCATCAATCATAATGAATTTAGGTCAACAATTTGTCACCCCTATAACGAATCTTTACTATTGCGACGTTGCCAAATTACGCTACAAAATACTAACACTAGACTTTCGATGTGTGTAGGTATCTAAGTTTCATTAATAAATACGAGTAATTCATCTTCATTTAAACCATTGATATCTAAAGCTAAAAAAATGTGACGTTGACATACTTCACGTAAGGGCGTTTTAAATGAATAACAATCGTGACTTTGTCGAATTATTTTGTACGGAAAATTAAAACAACAAAAAAATCAAATTGATAAATAATTCATATGCCACTTGGTTCTTTGATATGGTCTCATTCATAAACTAGAGTTATGGGATATTAAATACTTTGTATATTTTTTTTTAAATAACCGACGAAAAATTTCAACGTAGACGGTTTCAGAATAATGTACTGTATTATGGTAACAGGTTTAGCTCTGCAACCCTGTAGACACTAGGTTAAAGTATCAATATATCTCTTGAAGAGATTTGTGTCTGTTTTCATCTTTTAGTCGTTCTTGTTGGACACCCACGTGCCGATGGGGTGGTCTCAATTTGTGGTTGAGACAACAGGAACAAGATATACAACGAGTAACATAATTAACGCAAGACCTCATAAACCTCAATTAGAGTATTGAGTTAAAAGCATAATACGATGACCAAAGCTATTTTTTTAAAGCTAACTGATATCATTAAGAAAAACGTGTCGACCCAAACATTACTTTATGCATTTAAAATTGAGTCTTAACTCTTTTAAAATAAGATTGAATTTTCTTTGCCTCAATCAGTGGTAGTTATGGCAAAATACATAATTAAAATAAAAAATACTTATATTAAAAGTTACTGAAATCGATTGAGTAGTCAATTAGGAACAAATTACTTTCAGGTCTTGCGTCCATTCTGTTACACCTTGTATATATTGGTTTTTATTATTGTTTGAAGTGATGAGTCAGTTGATTCTAATGCTTGGTACACCGGCAGCGACTTTTGTCGCCGCGTGCGTCACACCGGTTTGTCGCTAGCGTTGTCATTATCGAACACGAGAAAGTTTGAAATTGCTAGCTAGACGCCGGCGACTTAAGTCACTGCGTGTGTACCTAGCTTAAAGTAAATAGCAATGACTGATTTCAAGTGCGCATAATCAACGCTGAGGTTGACGATTGATCCGAAGATGGCCCGAGTGTTTTAATATCTGTTATTTCGGTATAATTAGGCGCATCAAAATTAATAGGTTAGCGTTCTATATCAAAAGACTTATAGAGTGCAAAAATGTAGAATTGTACAGCTAAAAACCTCTACGAGTCTACATAGACCTTCTTATGATGATCATAATATGATTAAACATATTATGACCATCATCATCATCATAATTTCAGCCGAAAGACGTCCACTGCTGGACATGGGCCTCCCCAAGCACCGCCACCTTGACCGATTCTGTGCTTCTTGCATCCAGCGGATTCCTGCGGCCTTCACCACCAGGTCATTGGTCCATCTTGTAGGAAGACTTCCACCACTACGTCTTCCAGTACGCGGTCGCCGGTCCAGAAACTTCCGGCCCCATCGGCCTTCTGATATTACGATACCTTGAATTAAATAGAACATATTCATAAGATATTAATGAACAAAAATATCAATATTATCTCTTAAAATCCATCCAAAGTTGTCTTTAAAAGATCGCTTTTAGCAATAAGATCGTCCATTTAGACAAAGATACGGATGTCTTACATGTCAACGATAGCCTAGCTGTTCTTTCGAAATGGTTTACTACTAATAATCTTTTACTCAATGCGAACAACACTAAAAGTCTTAAGTTCTCGTTACCAAATGTACCCCAAGTAGGTCTAAATTTAAAACTTGATGGCAAGGAACTAGATTTTTGGGAATAACTTTAGATTCAAAATTGCAATGGGGTGCCCACATTAGAGCTCTTTCAAGCAGATTAAGCTCAGCTGCTTACGCAATAAGATATTTGACTAATTTAGCCACAGCGAGATTAGTATACTTTGCTTATTTTCACAGTATTATGTCTTATAGTGTTCTGCTGTGGGGATCAGCAGCGGACGTAGATTCAATTTTTATTTTACAAAATGATTAGTGATTGTCATGGAAAACATGTCATTTGGTTCAAATAGGTTCATTTTATATAGGTAGATTATTTTACATATTGTGAATGATAGAACGTTGTAGGCCTTATAGACTAGATTAGTGGACGATTTTCTATTCTGTTTTTTTTTCATTCCTCTAAGTATCTGGTACTTATTGACAGGCCTGCATTGTCCTCCCATACCTATTATCACCGTAATTTGAAAACATTGTAAAAGTCAATTATTTTTAAAAGAGTAACCGTAGTGTTTCTTGCCGGCTCTTCTCCATAGGAAGCGACAAATTGGCACCGTGCACCTAGCTTCTGACGTTTCATAAGTACCCATGCAAGTTTATGTAAAATAAAATATTTTGATTTTGATTTTTGATGTCATCTGTGTAAAAAATATATTTTTAGATCTGAATTCTTCATAATAAAATACAGAGTATTCTATTATATTCTAGATATAATAATTATCTAACCTCACTGTGTATTATTTACAGTGGAATTCACCCAAAGTAATATTATTAATGCCTATTTATTTTCTTGCAATGCCAATTTAACGCATGGGTGTGTTTTCATCGAATGTCTTATTAAGGCATCGTTATTTTCCATTATTTGTCCTTATTATTTAGGGCAATCAACTTCAAAAGAATTACAGTGAACTTGTTTTTCATTGATGACACCGTTTTTCGGTCTGTGTGTATTTTATAGGTGTGATTTATTTTCAATCAAATAAAATATGGTTTCGTCTCATCAGAGCTAAAAAAGATTGAAGAAAAAGTAACAATAACTTTAACTTAGATCGTTATTACTATAACGTTCGAAACTTTGAACAAACAAAGAACAATCACCAGCTCATAACAAATGGAATAACCGCAAAAGTAAAGAACACGATCGAATCGCAACACAAAAAAATCGACGAAAAACTTTGACCCCCTAATTCTTCCACTTATCACTTTAAGTACACAATTACAACCACCATTGTCAGCGCAATCACATCTTTTGAAAGCCATACATGTCCGTATGTTGGCACCACTCACTGTCACCATCACAAACGTCCGACTATAAAAGTGGACAAGGCTAATTTAGTACACCATCGTGGGTTCAAAACTTGTTCGGGACATTATGTCTCTTGTGGGCGGGCCATGTTGATTCTTAAGATATCGGCTCTTATTCCGTGTAGGTATAGATCGCCTTATTTTGTTATGCGTTTGCGCGCAAGATTTTAGTAGATTTATGCCAAATGAATAATGAATTCATTGTTGTTTTTTTGGTCAAAGAAGATTCGAGGAAGCCTCGTGTGGTTTCCGGATGTGGCTGGCAAAAAGCCTGATAACAAGTTCACTGAAAAAAATAATGGTCTCGATTCAGATCCTGTTTCCACTATTACCACAGTTGACACAGTTCGTGAAACACAAATTTCAAATAAAATTATTAGTAGTAATTAGTTAGCAGCCAAGGAAAGAACGGTATCACCATACCTTGCTGCAAATAAAAAGATTCTACACCAAGTTCAAATTACCTTAGCTTAGTCACAATAAGCAAATGGCATTTTACAATTTCATTTGATCATAAAAAAAAGCTCCTTACAAAAGTACACCACCCAGTTCACCAGAATAAACCATCAATACATTCAGATTCCAAACATGCTAAGCACTAACTGTTATGTCCCATATATGGCACAAAGTCATTTTCCACAGCATTCTTGTACCATTTCTGAAATCGTTTCATTTCAATTTGTTTACCATATTCTCTCTTTTATTCACTTGTTTATGTATATCGTTATCTCAAAATATCTTACCAAGGAATATGAAATACTTGTTTTGTATCAAGGAATATTCTATTATGTAAAGGCAGTCCACTCAGGTTTATGTGAAGCCTTCTTTGGAGTCCTTTTATGAAACAGTCATGTTGGTTGCATTATTATCAATGTGGTTCAGTCATGCGTGGTTGAGGTCAGGTTTCATTTATAAAGAAAATAGTTTTGTTATTGATAACGATGAGTCCTATTACTTTAGATATCATTTCCATAGATCCATCCATTTCATCTTTTAATGCTGATTGAAATAAATTCCCTGAATTTGAATAACATAACATAATTATACGTAGTTACTTACGAAGGGTTTGGCAGAGGTACCTATGGTAGGTACACCCACATTTCGCCAGTTACGTTTAAGTCCCATGTAATGGGAGGTGAGCCTATTGCCATCAAACGGGCTCAAATAAACTCCGCGCTGCAATTGATAAATTCCATAAGGAAACCCCCAATAAGACGTTGTCTAACCCGGGAATCTCATGGTCAGCAATAGCGCTAGCGACTACTAGACTAACGGGGACCAATTTGAATATCAAGAAGTAAAGCCATCTAGCAGTGCTAAAACCAAAAATAAAGATTCAATCACACCAACACTAAAATTATTCTCAAAGTTTTTGGTACCAACTGAACCTAGCTGAAACGTTCCTAACATTATCTCATATCCAAGTTTATTTTCTTGACTTGGCCATGGTCAACCGTTCAGCCATTTGACTTAGATATAAAGACATATCTCTTAAGTCTTACCGAATGGCTTAACCGCATCAATCTATTTTATTTACTATCCTTATCAAGACGATCAGTGAGATTCCTTTTATCGCCGTTTTATTTCGAATGACTGATTTTAGGGCCGTCCCTACATGTGAAGCCGAGTCTATTTTTATTGAGCAACTCTAATGGATTTTCGTAATATGATCCTTAATTTCTGTGTTGTTTTTTACTGCACTGAGTTCTTAAAATGCTGTACCGCACACGGTCCAATTTTAACTTATCTGTCTGTAGCTATATCATGTTGACACATCTGTGGTTTCTTCTTTTACGTTAGATTTACAATTACCGATGGAGACAGAAATCTAAATTTCATTAGCAAAATATGCATAGTCAGCCTATAATGTTCCAGCTGCTAGGAACCAGGCATCCCCTCTGTTAGAGGTAATGAGCCTTAATCCACCACGCGGGCCCAGTATGGGTTGATGGCTGTCACATGCCTTCAAATTCTTTAGTTCCTGGTTACATGACGATGATTTCTGTCACCGTTTTAAGAGCAGTCATAATGAAATTGTGGTAATTTAATACGCAAAGTAAAGTACCTGCCGGGGTTCGATCAAACTCATGACCTACAAGAAATACACATTTAATTGCTTACTTCATATTGGTCATCTTATATGTCATTCCTATTATGGTTGCATGGTTTTAACATACGTAAAGTTACTAAAAGATATATTTTAATTTGTTCAGAAATGGCACTCAAAAAATTTGATATGGAAAGCTCAAACGATTTCAACATTCATATATTTAAATTTATCACCTCAAACCATTTACACATAAGAAACAAACAAGCAGTGAGTTGTCAGCAAAGTGATGAATAAGCCAACATTTATTAAAGATTCTCATTTCACTGAACATGAACCCAATCCTGGAGCAGTAGGTGGCAGTAATAATTGAGCATTGTCTTCCAATGACGTAGGCGTAACTGAATGCAGTGATGATTATTTTTAACAAATCTTTGTTGGTGTTATTAATAGTTTCGATGATTTGTTTGATTTTGTTGTTGTGTTTGATGAAATTTGATTGCTGATGTTTGAAAGCGTGTAGTTGAATTTGAATGAGACTTTCATAAGTATGATTGATAGGAAGAAAAAGCTGTGAATTCTTTACGACTATTTGTAGACGCTGTCCAAGTGGAATATTTGGATTTCAAACCAGTTGGATATTATTTATGGTTACAACAATTAACTAACAAACTATTAAAATGAAGTTAAATATTTCGAACACAATAAATAAAAAATGGCTTCGAAAAAGTCCTCCATATCGCTATCGATTGGTAATGTACCCAAGAGACTGGCGGCATTGCCATGTTGTAGCAATGCTTTCCTCTAGCCTAGGTAAAAGCCAGCCCTTGGGTCACAGGAATCGTCAACCAGCCATTTGAAGATTTCGTTGAACAAACCTTGACAACTCAGATCACACGGCCCGAGGGTTTCAAACAAACGGCTCGAAAAAGTAATATACTTTCGTTGCTTGAGGTTTTCCGCAGCCGCAACAGTAGCACCGCCAGCATAGCATGCTGAAGACACATGGTTTTTACATCCAAACCAGTTGAATGCTCATCATCATCAGTCTAGCGGTTTCCCAACTTCCAGCTTCCTTATATTGTAGTTTATATTCAAACCAGTTCAATGTAAACTACAATAGTCTTTACTCAAACGACAGGACGAATAAATCTCAATCTTTTTATAGCTTAACTACCTATAACTAATTGAAATCCAAACAGTAACTAGATACTCAAACTTTTTATCCTTTGTAAGCTAAGCCCAATTAATCACGAAATCAGATGCTCTAAACTAACATTAATTCCGGATGTTTCCGTTTAATCTTTGTTTTTTCTTAGCTTAATGTCTTACGGAGTTGCTTACGTCTTTTCATGACGTAAATGCGACTCAGGAATCCTTATTAACTTGTCTAAATAATGAGGTTTTAGCTCCCTTAACAAACTAGCTCGCCCTTACAAACGCACATAAATAAATAAATTCGCTTCATTATTTTTGTACGCATTGTAATCGGATATATTTTTCGTTTCGAAAAACAGACTTATTTTGGGCTGTATTTACTTTAGCGCGGCTTATTTTGTGAGCTTAACTTCAAGCATCTTCTATTTTTATGCAGCAATAGAGTTAGCAGTAAATCCATCGACATAGCGTACTGAGCTTAGGTTTCAAGTGATATGAAACTAATGAAAGTCAAAATCAAAAGCCATTTATTCAAATTAGGCTGAGAATCAGCACTTTTTGAACGTCAAAATACATAAGACAGTTCCCAAAAAACGCCCACCCTTCACCACTTCCTACGTAGTGCTTTAGCTGGGAAGAAGAAGTGGCGGAACAAACTCCCCAGCAGTACAGCAATCTGTTTTGTTGGATAAATAAATAAATAAATAAATAGACAAAGTAATATAAACATTACGAGACACAGAACATTAATTAAATAATTAGTCATACATATTATGTCAGCCAGCCATGCCAATATACCAACAAATAAAATGAAAACTTAACTCGAGCACAAAGAACAAAAATGTAAATAATGCATAATACCAAAATAAGAGGCTCCTGGTATTAAGGGCGTGATAGCTTACAATATAACAATATTACAGAAACTATTATTTGCTAGAGGATATTTTTACACGCTTTATATTAGCTCGGGTTGTATGTATGTATGTAACGGAATCTTTGAGCGCGATTTTGACCCACTTTAAACGGTCAGATTTCATTGAAACTTTGTAAACTTGTCGAGGACCGACTTAACATCGTGTACGATGTTATTATTCTCACTGAATGCTGGCTGAGAAGTTGTCCAGTGGTGGGTCAGATACAGGGTTACACGTCGTACTCTACTATAAATAATCTCAACCAATGCGGAGGGGTTGTAACGTACGTTAGAAACTGCTGGAATGCTTCGGTTTCGGAGCCTAATCTTCAAGACGCTGAATCTCTCTTACTTCAGCTCTCTAAGGATATTTGTTTAATTGCGATATACCGATCTCTTTCACATCGACAGGTTGACAATTTTATTTCCTCCCTTGACAAAATCCTCAATTCAATTAAAAAATTCCAAACAATCATTGTGACCGGTGATATCAACATAAATCTCATGTCTTTGTCGGACAAATCTTCGTCAGAATTTGCTTGCCTTATGTCTGAACATGGGTTGAGGCAAGTAATACATAAACCAACTAGATTGGATGCGTGCCTTGACCACATATTTTTAAAAGCAAAACACCAGAGTGCTCTAGGTATTATCTGTGAAGCTGATATCACTGATCACAAATTGGTAATGATGGGATACAACACGGCCTCCCCAACTGCCACTAATTTCAAAAAACGAACGATTAATACAATTAACTTTCTCGCGCTAACTGAAGAGCTCCGTAACATTGACTGGAATGAAGTGGTAAGTAATTTAGACGTTAATACAGCAACCAATAAATTTCACGAACTTTTAGCAGTTGCAATAAAGAAACACTCGACTGAAAAGACAATTAGCCGTTCTAAAATCATATGGAAGCCCTGGATCACACCTGGCCTTATAAAATGTATGAATCACAGGGATAAACTGCACAGAGAGTCAAATAAACACCCACAAGACGAAGCAAAAAAACTCGTTTATACCCGCTACAGAAACTTTTTTACCAATCTGGTGCACAAGTTAAGACATGAACATGAAAGTAAAAAGTTAGAAGAAAATAAATCAAATACCAAAGGATTATGGAATACTATTAAAATAATCACCGAGCAACACATTAACAGAAGCAGTCCTAGCGACTTACTACATTGTAAATCCACGGCAAAAGACTCAGTTGACTACTGCAACGAATATTTCTCCTCTGTTGGCACACATTTGGCAAGCAAAATTCTACACGACATAAACGAAACTCAGGAGTCAGTGGTTTCCAAGCAAAAATTAGGAGAACCACTAGGGATTACTTTCTTTATGCAACCTACTGATGTATATGAGATTAACAAACTGATTGTAAACCTTAACAGTGACAGTGCTGCCGGAGTTGATGGTCTTACACCAAAAATTATAAAAGAAATAAAAAGTGAAATTTTGACCCCACTAACGTACATCATCAACCTTAGTCTAAGTACAGGTATATTCCCAGATAAATGGAAAGAAGCTAGAGTCACCCCTATTTTCAAGACTGGATCAAAACAAAACCCTGCGAATTACAGGCCTATATCGCTTTTAGGAATCTTCTCCAAAATTCTGGAAAAGGTAGCAAACAAACGCTTGGTTTCTTTCTTGGAGTCGAACAAGCTGATCTCCAATAAACAATTTGGTTTCAGGAGTGGAAAATCCACTGAAGATGCAGTGAGCCGCCTGACCAAACTTGTAACATCTTATTTAGACAACAACAAAAAGTGCTTGGGAGTATTTTTAGATCTGGCAAAAGCCTTTGATACTGTTGCAATACCCATACTTCTGAAGAAACTGGAGGTCATTGGAATCAGAGGACTGACATTAGACTGGTTTAAAACCTACCTAACTAACAGACGCCAGTGCGTGAAAGTGGGTGAGAACACCAGCTGTCTAAAAGATATGATCTGTGGAGTTCCACAGGGTAGTGTCCTCGGCCCGACCTTATTCATCATCTACATAAATGATATACATTCCACATTAAAGGACAATGCAGATATCATATGCTATGCTGACGACACGGTCATTCTCTTTCATGGCAAATCCTGGGAATTAGTACATAAGGAAGCTCAAAATAGTCTGACTTGTATCAAACGATGGCTCGACTATAATCTTCTTTCGTTAAATATTGACAAAACCAAATACTTGTGTTTCCATAAAACCCATGCCTCAGCACCTAAACTACCACTTGACATTAAAATCCACTGTGCAATCTGTAACCCTCTCCTGTGCACCTGCCAGGAAATAAAAAAGGTAGAATGGATAAAATATCTGGGGGTTTTAATAGACCAGCGGCTCTGTTTCAAACCGCATATTGACCTGGTGGCCAAACGCACCAGAAAATTGATTCACATAATGAAACTCCTGCGTAACTCTGCCAATAAAAAAACTCTAAACATGGTATATGTGGCACTATGTGAATCAATTTTGTGTTACTGTATAGCAGTATGGGGTGGAGTTGGAATCACCACCATGATCCAAAGCGAACGAGCTCAACGATCAGTTTTGAAAGTCATGCTCAAAAAACCTTTTAGATACCCGACGGCCCTTTTGTACAAAGAAGCCGCAGTACTCACTGTCCGACAGTTGTATATCTTTAAAATCATATTGAAACAGCATAAAATCGTAATCCAGACCCCGGAATACTCACAACTACTCAAACGTCGAGTCTTTAGGTGTGTCTCTATAAGGACGCGTACAACTTTCGCACAGCACATGCAAGAATTCTTGCTCAGTCACATTTACAACAAAGCCGTGAAAATGTGTGACATCGCCAACTCTAGGATAAACCAAGTCAAAAAGACTGTTCGCAAATGGCTGCTAGCCCAATCATACACTGAGTCCGAATCTCTTTTAAAGGTAATTTCGTAACACAACAACACTCACACACACACGCACACACTCTCTCTCTCACACACACACACACACACATATACACTTACACATAGTGCACAATGGCGCCCAAAATATTCATTCTTCCTACTCTATTGTTTTAAGCCTAGACAATGTTTGATTAATTAACTCATTTTATTACTTACTTTAAAATAATAATGCATGCATTTTATGTGCCTCTCGACAATAGCAATCCATGAGTATTAATGTAATACGCTTTTCACCATCTGGTAATACCACCCATGGACTCCACGAGACAGGCTTGACCTAGTGTGGAGTTCATAAGCAAAATGTTTCCTTTGCGTCTTATTCCTGTTTTTATTTTTTCCTTGTTAACTAATGTACTAATGTAGACTTTAAGGAATTGTAAAGCACTGTTTTTTTTTGGTACAATAAAAATTATCTTATCTTATCTTACCGATGACAATTTAATAATTTAAAAAAAAATTGAGAAAAAAAAACACGTTTTGTAGTTAGCAGAACTAAAAAATAGAAAATAAATAATAGTTTAAAAAACTAAAAACACGCTTTAAAAACCAAACTAAAAAAGGAGAAAATAATTTAATTTAATTAAAAAGCGTGGGGTGCTTGACATTAATTGATTATAAAAATACCTCAAAAAGCACCCCACGCTTTTTAATTGAATTAAATTATTTTCTCCTTTTTTAGTTTGGTTTTTAAAGCGTGTTTTTTTAGTTAATTCACGGAGGATATCTATCTATCTACCTATAGGTTGCTGTTAAGTTACCTCATGATGTAGCAACTTGCTAGAGTCGTCATCTTCTTAGCCTTTTGCGCCTCATTGTGCCATGAGGTACGGCTTCCAGTGTAACTGGATGGAGCTGAGTACCAGTATTTTATATGGAGCAATGCCCTAGTTGACCTCAACCACGTAGCTAATGGGAACTTGCAAGAGTATAATATGCATTATAAAAATAAATAAAAAACTAAAAAACACGCTTTAAAAACCAAACTAAAAAAGGAGAAAATAATTTAATTCAATTAAAAAGCGTTGGGTGCTTTTTGAGGTATTTTTATAATCAATTAATGTCAAGCACCCCACGCTTTTTAATTGAATTAAATTAGTTTCTCCTTTTTTAGTTTGGTTTTTAAAGCGTGTTTTTTAGTTTTTTAACTATTATTTATTTTCTATTTTTTAGTTCTGCTAACTACAAAAACGTGTTTTTTTTTAATTATTGAATCGTCATCGGTCCTCGAAAAGTTTACAAAGTTTCAATGAAATCTGACCGTTTAAAGTGGGTCAAAATCGCGCTCTAAGGAGTCAGTTACATACAAACAAACATTCAAGTGAAGCTAATATAAAACGTGTAAAAATACTTTGGTGATTAACTGTTTCTATGAGAGATTAATTACACTAAGACGTGAGTCCAATAAAAAAGCTTTTAGGTATTAATTTACATAATCTTGTTTACTTTCTTTGTTACTTTTCAAAGCTTTACAGTAATTCTCACCAACATAAGGATAAATAGCGGGTTAAGATAACCGACCGCCTTACATAAATTATAGACATTGTGCTTATGACTCGTAACCCATCCCTGTTCCAATCGTAACGAAGCCGCTGTGAATTAATAATGATATGAACCATCCCTAACAAACATAATTTAATGTACCTATTTGTTCGAAACAATTGACTGTGTAAAATTTCTCGATTCATACTTTATTACTAACAATAACTTTTACTAAAACCCTCAAACACTCTACTAAGGGTACAAAAGTCCCACAATGCAATTTAACGTGATCGCGTATACATTTATTATTTAGCCTTGCCATATCTACTGCAAGATTAAACGGCGACTTGTGCGAAGATTAAATCCAGGATTTTATTCCTATATTGCCGTACATTTCCACCCCACAGTTGAAGCAGAAAACTCGAGTATTCATTGCGGGTAGCCAAGCTATGTCGGCGAGGGTTGACGGAGCAGCGTTTGCGGGTTAACCTCAGACGTGTGCAAAGGTACTAGGTAAAGATATTTGGCAGATATTAAATTTACATTAATATTACATTTTAATGTCTGAATTTTGAATTTACAGTAGATATTACTTTTATCACAGGGATGTATGTAGGGTGGCAAGGACATCAACGTGCAAACATTCTGGCCTCCTGCGTTGACATTTTTCGTCATAATAAAAATGTATATTAATATATTCGTCATAAAATAAAATTATTGTTCCATACATTTTGAACGTGTAGGCTCTTTTCTATGAAACTGTATTTTTTTTATTTACAAATGACGAAAGATTTCTACACGGTTTTTTTTTTTTGGGTGGGAAATCATCAAATAACTTCTCCCGCTCTGAGTGGAGCAGTAGAGCGTGTCAGACTTTTACTGACTAAAACCCACCCGCGTTCCCTCAGTTGCCTGTGTGCCAGGGGCCGCTTTATCTCTTTCGAACAACCCGCACCCCTGGCAGGCATCGGCCCTTGCGCACCCCACCAGTTGGTGCTGACATCTCTTTGAGGGGCGCGTGGAATACAAAGCGCCGTCGACCCGGGCTTGGTCCTTACTGGCCAGCAAGCTACCCATTACTCGCCGTCCGCAAGCCCACGCCTACGGTGGCCGGGAATCAGCCTGGGATTCCCGATGCTCAGGGCGTCTCCTGCGGAGGCTAGGGCCGTGAGGATATACTGCCTCTTCCTCACGTGCGCCGCCGCCTTCTTTACAAGCATTACTGCTTCACAGAAATAGGCGATGGCTACCCATGCACACTCGCTCCATACCATGGCCTGGATCAGGGCCAGACGCGACAGATCGCCGCCGCCGATCGCCTCCACGAGGACACGGCGGTGCTCCGCCCAAGCCCAAGCCGGGCAGACCTCCACCGTGTCCTTAGACACGTTAGGGGTCTAATTATGTGCAGAATTCCATATTTTTTCGTATCGATGTCCCTGGCCACCATGTAAGTATCTACCTATAGTATATGTTAAAATAAAAATCAGCGAAGTGCATATGACACATAATTTTAGTATTCCGTTTCTAAAGTATGGTCTGACTGATTTAACTTTAGCATGGTTAATGGATGGTGCATGGTTTTAATTTATTTTATAATGAAGTCTCAGTCGTAGTTGGCACGCTAACGCATAAGAAAAACACTGCCCTATTTTCCTTAGCTTCCCTATTTCAACTTTTCCCGTCGCCTGCCATCCATTGCCAAATAAAAAAGGCAATGTTTCGACAACCCTGCGAACTGTAAACCAAGATTTATATGGAGGTCGTGGTTATTTATACTCACCAGCCTTATTTTTATTCCCCGTGTGATATTTTTAATGAGGCAACTGAATAGCACAGCACTGCTGCACCTTTTATTAACTTTTAAAAGCATTAGTCGTGCCCAAATAGTGGGAATTCAGTAAAAGTTATGTCTCGTGACCGTTTGTTTATAGTTTTCGTATAATAAAACTTATTTTACTAAGAATTCCATGGCTACAATAATAGCTGCATTTTGTAGTTGAGTTAAACTTCGCAGCGTAAATAGAAACCGTGGAATCTTCAACTGGTTTCCCTGGAAGGTTATGATTTATTAATAGAAGCTTTATTCAACTCCATATTTTTTGTGGGGCTTATGGCTAAGTAATAACAGCCACATGATTCGATCGATCAGTTTAAGCTACGCTTGCCGCGGTTGGTCCGTGGATGGGAGGCCATCTTTACAGACCAAGACCTCTTCGTGCCTCGGAAAGCACGTTAAGCCGTTGGTCCCGGCTGTCATATGTAGATCTTTGCCAGTCGTTACGGATCGTCAGAAGCCTGAAAGTCTGACAACCAGTCTTACTAAGGGGTATCGTATTACCCAGTAACTGGGTTGTGGACGTCAGATAGGCTGTCACTCCATGTACAATTCTGGTACACAGCTGCGTCTGGTTAGATTAGAAGCCAACCCTTATGTTGGAAAAAGGGTGGGCAGATGATGATGATGATGATTTGTTTGTTCTTATTTACTTTTAATTAATTCCCGACTTCTACTTTAAAGAAATAAGAAATCTATAAGCCTAATTGTTACTGTAACATATTTTTTTTTGTAATAAACTTTGGACACTATTTGAATTGCTAATTTTCGTTTTGGCAGTCAGCGGGGTGGGTTATGTCTACACGTGTAAATACGTGGCTGGCTTGAATTATATTATATTCATAGTATGTTTAAACTAATATTATAAGGAGAAGAGATTTGTTTTATAAGGTTCCGTACCTCAGTAGGCAAAACGGAACCCTTATCACTATGTTGTCCGTCCGTCAATACCCTTTTTCTACGGAACGCGAGGAGGTATCAAGCTGTAATTAATACCATATACTGAAGTCTGCTACTCCTTGAAGCAGTGAAAAAAATTCAACTTCTAAGTCAACGTAATCTAAAGATAAGGCCGTTTACGGCGCATATTTTGACGCTCACAAGGGAATCAAAACCTATAGTGGACTTCCATTTGACCTAGTATTATGAAATTTGGCAAAAAGCAATGTCATGTTCCACCAGTAAAGGAAAAATATAAAGCTATAATGAAATTTGTAGTGTCATCACAAAATGATTCCTTTTTTGCGATTATTTGCTGTTGGTAAACTAATAGGTAAGTTTGTACGGAACCCACGGTGCGCGAGTCCGACTCAAACTAGACCGGTCTTTTGTATGGTGGTTTGTGTTCAAACGTGTGACGGGTGACGTGTGACGCAATTCTGGTAAAACAATTTCCATGAAGTTTTATTAAAAACTAGCTTTTCCCGCGGCTCCGCCCGCATGGATGTCGGATTTTTTTCCACGGGAACATACTACCGGGATAAAATGTATACTATGTAAATCAATAATTCCCTAAAAACATATTTTCACATAAGTCTAATGGTTCACGCGGCGCACGCCAGTAAACATGCCCAGTCGGCGCGGCGTGACGTTTTCAACAATTATCGTTATATTTCAACCAATTTACACAAAACCTTAACAAATTATTCACTGAAACCTTCCTGATAACTCATTCCGCCTATTGGTCAAAACTGCGAGAAAATCTGTTTGTAATTTTTTGAGTTTATCGCGAACAGAAAAACGCGGCGGGGGACTTTTTTTTATAATATGTAGTGAACCTTCATGTGTTTAAGTTCATATTAAACTTAGGTTTTTTCAAGTTATAATAATCACGCGAAGCAATACTCTCTAGATATTAATACAAAGTACTCAACTGACCTATTTAGCCTCCTTATAATTAATACGAAAACCAATTTAGAACTAACATAAAAACATTTTTCTATCCCATTATCTATGAATTCCTTTCACTAAACGAGATGGAATGTTATTTTTATGAACCCGATATAATGTACCCAAACATTATGTAGAGCTATTTGACCCTCTATTTGTTTTAAAACATAATTTGGGCCGATGAGTTCATAATTGAGCCTTACAGGGTGGGTATGCAAATGTAGCAATTAGGTTAATAAAGATCCCGGCAACCTGCTGGTATAAAGATGGGTTAAGTAATTTGAGCGCGCACTCGCATTTACAGGTACAGATTTTTATTTGCACGCGATCTTTAAGTGTTATATAAATGAATGGAGTGAATAATGATGTGGAGTGTGATATGATTGCATGGATGTGTGTTTTTACGTGTTTCATTTTATAATATTGTGAATCATGTTATTTAAATGACACAGAAGAATAAACAGGATGGTATCCCACATCGTTGCGCAAACTGTAATCATGAATTTAGCAGGCATGATTTTGTAGCGCAGAAATCTTATTTATTTATTTATTTAACCATTTATGCACACACATATAAACAGACAAGAAGAAAGGAACAGAAAAATACGTACATAGGTAATGCTTATTTCTAGAGAAATCTCTTCCAGCACACCTGCGATAGGTGAGAAGATAAGATGTAGAGAACGTCTTTCGTTAGTTATAAAAAAAACAACTGCTCTTCTATAGAAAAGTGCATACGCAGTGAAAATGTATGGAACAACCAATTTTTTTTAGAATCATGTACTAAATGATCTGGCGGTGACAGTTTGCGCGTTGATGTCCCTGCCACCTGTAGAATGGAATTAGAATTTCAGTTAACTTTTATATGACAAATACCGCGAAAAAAATATCATTACTGGATCAGGCAACAAAGACCTAAGCGTGGTCATCATTATCCAATTGGCTTATGCCTTAGGTACATCTGTGTGGCAATCACTAGCTGCCTGAGAACCACACCCACCGCTGCCCTACAGGCCATGCTGGGGCTGCCTTCTCTACACCTCATCGTGCGGGAGAAAGCGGCCCGGGCTGCCTTCTGGCTCAGCATAGCTGGAACCTTATGCAAAGACTCTATAGTAAGGAATACACGTATTAGGGACGATGCGATCAAACGAAAACCAATGATGCCATCACCCTGCAATAAAACCCCGAAACTGCACTGCTTTCAAAAGCACTACAACGTGGCACAGAAGAACAGAATGATCACTCAGGCCCGGAAGAACTAAGAGTCTACAAGGATGGATGAAAGACTGACTCTGGAATCGGAGTCGAAGTTTTCTCACACGATCTTAACATAAACATATCCAGCCGGCTAGGAATTTTCAACACCGTCTAGCAGGCGAAATGTGTGGGCACTATACAAGCAGCATACGCGATAGCAGCCAGGAGAGTCACAGCCACATACGTATACTTTCCGACAGTGCTTCAGTTCTACAATCCCTAGGGAAAAAATATATAACATCGAGTTTAATACTAGAATGTCACAACGCACTAGAACGAGTAACAGTTTCTAACCGCAACACTGCAATGGATAAAAGAGCACAGCGAATCACTAGGCAACGATGTTGCTGACGAACTGGCTAGAAGGGCATCCAGCGCATCAGTCTGTGGACCCGAGCCCATCGTGGCCATCCCATTCAACCAGATACGTAGGTGGCTCCAAGACTACACCCACACACAAGCAGAGAGCTGGTGGACCTCGACACCAGGCTGCAGGCAGTCCAGGGAAGCAATGCCATTTTTGAATGGCAGGCTGACCAGATGTCTGTTACGCCTGGGCAAAAAGGATCTGCGTCTGGTGACTGGGATCATCACGGAACACTGCCCGCTAAACAAACATTTCTACATCATAGGCATAACGGATAGCCCCTTGTCCCCAGCTTGCATGGAGGCTGAGGAAACCGTTGCGTATATGCTTTTCAAATGCACAAGTGTAGCCCAGATTAGAACAGAAACCTTCGGGGCACCCAAATCTTACACGGAGGTGCTCAACAGACCAGGAGATATTGCTTACTTCTGGAGGGAGGTGGGCTGGTTGGAATAACCACTGACGGCCGCCATGGCTCACGCACAATGGTCCACTTAAAGGACTAAGTGCGGAAACCAAACCCAATAACATAGAACAACATAGAACATCCGTTCCATTCTTGATTTAAGAACACATGCTTTTGAAAATAGGAAGTACACGTACCTTAAACATAGATAAACATCGTCACAACGATGCCTGAAACTTTTCTCTACAAGTCCACAACTAAATAAATAGTGTTCTAGACTTAACGAATTTCCTAAAACTGATTAAACGTTTTTGTTTGTAGGTACTTCTCGGATCGAAGTAAAGAGAAGCGAACCGTTTAAAAGTCGATGTAGCAACGAACTTCCTCTCTCTCTATCTTTCACTAAAGTTTAACGATCTAAATATTTGATGGCACCAACAAGATCAAATGAAATAGCAACGGTACATCAAGGGTTGGCATCTACTTAGGTACTTATAACAAGGGTACTTGAATCAGAATATATTATGCGATCAATAGATAGGGATTAATCCAATATGTATTTGGATAACATCTTGAACAACTCAAATAACTTGACGAGTCGAGTCTTGTTGAGTTACAATAGTTCGCTATTAGGGTTAGCCGTGTCTAGTTTCAAGATGAACGTATTTCTCAAGTAGGGTTGAGGAGCAATATGAGAATTTGTAAGGTTTTGTTCATAATATATGTACTTCGAGGTCGAACGTACAGCCCTGGTTTTCGTGGAATTTAGTGCAACTTACTTACATGTTTTAGTTGTGCAGCTACGGTACCTTTGCTTATAACAGTACGTGGGTACTGAAGATCCTGAAAAGGCAATGTTATGTGAAGTGTAAACGTGCATTATGTGTAATATAAACTTTCCTAGCTTCGTTTCTCTTGATGTTGATTATTACGGGAATAGGTACCAAGCAGCAGTGGTAGTCTAGGTAGTAACCTACTAGTTGTAATTAGGTTACAGGTTCGCTTTACTTTGTGTAAATTATTTCATCACCACTGCTCTCAAAACAGTGAAGGAAAATGTCGTGAGGTAACCGGTCTGTCCTGGAACCAAAACTTATAGACCTGTGATATCTAGCAACTCGCACTGGGTCCGCGTAAGGGTTTACGGCACACTTATTCTCATTAAGAGAAAGCCTCCCAGTAGTGGGAATATTATAGGCTGATTATGATGTTGAAAAGGCCATAAATAGCAGTGTGTGATAAGCTATCAAATGATCAATAGCACAACTATGGTCATGTAAGTTTTACAGGCTTCGTTTAGGGAGCTTTATAAGTAATGTTACAATTTCTTTTCCGAAACTAAAAAAACCTTTGGTACTTATTATATTAAGATTAATAACATGTCAGCATAGTTTACAACCTACTTACTTTATACTCAAGCAAAGTTTCGAAAATTTATATGAAACCACCCTTGAGGCATACCCTATCCAATAATCGAGAATTTTGGAAATCGATCCACAATTGGCAGTGATATCGCGGCACATAAATACATACAAAAAACAAACATCCAGACGAATTGAAGCCCTCCTCCTTTTTAACGTCGGTTAAAAAGTCACATATCATAACTTGCCTTGGTATCCTCCAACAAATATTACTTGGAATTGAAACTAACGCTCGCAGCGCAGCAAAAAGGAAGCGAATAAAGCGTCCTGCTATCCAATATTAATATCGCTCTTTCAAAAAGTTTGAACTGTAAGCAAGTCCGTTATCAATATTCATAAGCACAAGACGGTAGCTGAGGGTTGCAATAAACAAAGCGAGTGAACTGAGGCAAAGTAACCGATCCGAAGAGCTCTTACTTAACGTTGGCTCATAAATTTCAGTTTGCAACTTGCACCGACTAACATTCGATCAATAAGAGTTTTGTATGGGTTCTATATTTGCAAGCTAATACGCCACATCAAAACTTCCATGCTTGCCTTCGCAGCCAATATTACCTACTAACGTCACGAGGCAGCTTCCAAATTTCTGAAACACCATAAACAACCCACCTTGGTAAAGAATTTTCGTTTTTATTCCATGAGACGTAAGTGTACTATTCCTACGCAATATCAAGTGACTTATGTGAACTCTGTTGAACTAATTTGAGTTGCACCGGTGCCAATATGATCACGTGTTAAGTTACAAAGGGCTAAATCAGATCATGTTTTATCGTAGGAAGGAAATTATGTTATTATTTCAAGGGTTTCAATAGTCAATAGAGTAATATAATATTATTTGTTAGTATTATAGTTTAGTGGGTGAAGGTCGTCGCCATTGTTATTCGGTAGCGTATTCAATCGGAACTGACAATGACCGCTATTTGCCCAAACAAAATGCTCTCATACTGCCTCGTTGGTCTAGTCCTAGCAAGCGCTACTGCTAAGCATGAGATCCTGGATTAGATCTACAGGTTGGGCAAAGTGTTATTAGCTTTTTCCATAGGTGTCATTTTCCAGTAGCAGCCTGGACAGTGAATTTATATCCGATTGTATGTGGGTATTGAGTTCTGTTTACGTTTATTGTTTTGTTTTTATTATTTACTTGTTTCTGCTTGAGTTTAATTACTATGTTTTGTTGGTATATTGGCGTGTGCTAGCTAGAGAATACAATCCCGAGCATGTTTTTCAATCCCGGGCTTACGGGATTTTTGAAGCCTTTTCCCGGGATCCCGGGCCTATCCCGGGATTAGACTATGTGGTTTCTAATTGAGCTAAAATTTAAAAAAACGAGTAATAAAAAAAAAATTTCTTTAATGTCTTTGCACAACACAAATCAGAACAATAATAAGAAAAGAAAAAACACAAACCAAAAAATACAATACTTTTGCAAGAAATTAAAAAACAGCACAAAATAACTATTTAGAATTTCGAAAATATAGTCGCAGAAATATCAAAGCATCCAATGTTTGACTTCCGAGCCTGCTTCGTAGTTTATTGCCAACATAAGCAGCAGCTGAAAACGCTCGTTCAGGTTCTACGCTGGTTGGAGGAATAGACAATAGATACTTATATGCTGTTTCTAAGTGATATCCACGAACTCCTCCATTTTCGAACAGGCTCATTTCACGTCTAATACTATTTGCCAACCCCAATTCATTTTGTACTTGTACTTCAGGATCTGGGGATTTCATACTCTTGTTAATTTCCAGCTGTAACTTTTCCTTTAATGTCAATTGGGGTTGGGAGGTTTCTGACCTTAGCTCATCATCTGTTTGTGATCCTGACCTTGCTTCTTCTTCCGTGTTATCTCGACTATTAAGTCTTTTAACAATACTCTTTATTTGCTTCCTCACTAAAGCCTGTGTCGGAACTGGAAATAAGTCGTGCCATTCCAAATCCGATAATAACTGATTTTCATCATCCATTCGTGGATTTTGTAAATAATTTAACACGCCAGTTAAATCATCACTTCGTCGTTGCTTTATACGTTCCACTAAGGATGTTTTAATTTTTTTGGCAAGTGCTGAGTTTTTGCTAGACAGTTGTTTTATAAGAAATTTCAGAGCGGCATCAGCTGTGCATAAATTAGCATCTCGCCGACAGATTGCTTCTACTGTCAATTTAATTGGGGTCAGCACATCAACAATTTTATTTACCAATTCAAAATCAACATCTTCTAAACGAATTGGATGATTGAGATCTATAAGAGCTTTTTGAATGCATGCTTTTAAAAGATAAAATCGCTCCAGCATTGTTAAAAGACTATTCCACCTGGTTTTACAGTCCAAAAGAAGTGACAGCTCTTTTCCATGTTCAATTTTCACATATTTTTGAAGTACTGTTTCATTTTTCAATGGAGATCTTTTGAAATACACTACAACTTTGCGGATTTTCTTTATCAGCTCATTAATATTTTCATATTGTGTTAACTCTGGTACGTGTTCTGGCACTTCTGGCGCAAGATCATTTTGTGACATTACGATTAAACCTGATTCTGGACAGTCTAAGTCTTCTAAATGGTGTTCATCATCGCTGTCGTCCATATAATCAACATTCACAGCTGGTTCATTTATACTATCATCTGAGGTAGGGCTATCTTGCAAATTATTATGTTTTTCATAAAACACATCACAGACCGCCAAATTGATACCATGTGCGAGACACAGTTGTTGTTCAGTGCAAACAAGCCGCCCCACCTTTATCATAACATTCGGTCCATCGGTTACAATAGCCACGATGTCAGTTTCTAGGGAAATGTCAAATTTACTTAGACGCTCTTGCAATATACGAAGACAATTTTCAGCTGTCATACTTCCGTAAATAGGAAAAGTCCTAAGTTCCAAAATTTTTTATATGAATGAACGTTGACCGCCATGTATCGTTTATTGGAAGTTGAAGTCCACTCGTCGAAAGAAAGACTAAATCTTTCACCTGCACTTTTCAAATGTTGTAATTCTGCAGTTACTTGCTTTCTGATTTTTTCACTGTAATTCATAACACGTTTTCGAACAGTGACGGCTGACTTTGGTAAATCCGTGTATTTTGCTAAGAGCAATTTTCTCAAATCATCTGAGGTTATGAATACACTGAATGGAAATCCATCTAGTGCAATCATTCTTGCCAAGATATCATCCAGGCTATCGTCGGCACTTTTAGTAAAATAATCATCTAACTTTCGCTTGGCTGGCGGCGGTGCTGTGTTCAGATTTTCAGAATCTTGACTTGTTGAAGCTGATATAACCTTGATATTATGTTTTGATAACAAATGTGTATGTAATCCCTTAGTTGATCCACCCAAAGTCTTGAGGATGGCTGGGCATCGCTTACATTTAGCACTATTCCCGTCCTTCGCAACTAAATAATAACTCCACACTGACGTCGTATCACTGTCTTTTTTATGTTTAACAAAGTCTCCCGCCATTTGAAATACTTAATTTCAGATAATTGACTTTTAAATTTTAATGGCGTAGCCTACGTAACCCGTCACTGACAGAACAATAAATGAAAAAAATAAAACCTGATTTGCATATTTATACTTTCGTACAGGGAATCCCCGACGGGAAATACCCGCAACAATATTATGATATGAGATGATCGGGTGATTCCCCTGTTGGTCCGTTGGGGAATTACAATTTAGTACCTTAAGAGTATTGTATTAAAGTATTCCGAGTGGGGAAGTCCCTTCTAAGTTCAACGACAAACATATTATTAGGACTGTACCTGTGTAGTAAATAGTGGGTACCTACCTACGTATTGTACGAGTTGCTTTTTGTCGTAATGTATTAAAATAATCTAGGCAAGGTTATTTTCAAGACGCAACGGACTACGGAATACACCACAACACCCACACCCTTGTTGTTGCCACAAACAAGTCTAGTGACTTGTTTGTGGCAATCCCGAAAATCCCGAGATTAGCCAAGTACAGTCCCGGGATTTTCGGGGCCAGAAAACGGTCGGGATCCCGGGATCCCGAGATTTGGGATCCCGGGATTGTATTCTCTAGTGCTAGCTGACATAATATGGCAATTAATCTTATTTTATGCTTTGTGTTTAATAATGTTAATTACTTACCTATTATTGTATAGAATCAAGTTCATCCAACTTAACAGACAGCTGTGCTGCTGGGCAGTTTGTTGCGCCACTACTTCTTCCCAGCTAAAGCACTAGGAAGTGGTGAAGGGCGGGCGTTTTGGCGGACAGTCTTATGTAATTTTGATGTTCAAAAAATGCTGACTCTCAGCCTAGTTTGAATAAATGACTTTGGATTTGATTTGATTTTTGATTGTTGGCAATAGGCTCGTCTCCGATTACATGAGACTGTAGCATAACTGGCAAAACCTGGGTGTACTAAGCCATAAGTGCACATCTGCTTTATCCTTCGGGGGAAAGCAAGGGTCTACGAAAACGCTTTCATAGAATTTTTTTTTAAAGTTCTCGTTCGTGATTTCTATCGCGTTTAATGCTTATCATTTACGGCTTATATCTCGCCCCTGAAAGTGAAAATGAAAGGAATAAAACCTCACAATTTAATCGCAAAGAGTTTTAGACGGCGATCACGTTTTTCCATTTTTTTATTTTCATTTTTATAACGTTACGCGAGCGTGACTTAATCAAATAAAGTAAGGAGTATATAATTCGGGGAGGTTGGTGCATTAAATAACTATATTTCGTAAAGGATTAAAAAAGTATCATTCTCCATGGTCTATGTGAACTATTTTTATATGCGGGTGGCCGTCAATTTGATTCATTATGTCCGTAGGTGGGCTAGTAAGTTTGGACAAAATGACCCATAATTCCCTTGTTAAGGCTTCGGGGAGATAACCGTGGCTAACATATTAATCTAGAGTCATAAATATTTAAAAAAAGAGTATTGTGTTGTATAAACAGGTTTGCAGGCGACTCGTAAATCTTCGATCGGTTTGGCTAATTGATGGTTGCCTATTTGTAGAAAATTAACGTGATAAAATTTAATCAAATGGTTTGGGTCCAAGAATAAAGATAACGATTTTTTTAGGAGGTATTTCAACCATAGCAATTTTGATTTACTCTTTTATTTCGCTATAGAAAAAAAAAAGAAAAAAACTAACTTTTGACCGGCGAACAAAAAAGCATTTAGCCCGTTTAGTCCACTTTCGGCCTCTCGACCCCTGATAAATAAAGTGTCCACTGGGCCCCTGACTATAGTTTATTAGGTATACCTGTCTTTTGTATGAAAATTCAGTCTCACCCCAGGAGGTTGAGAGGAAACAAATTTTTTTTTAGGGGTCGAGGGGGCGAAAGTGGACTAAACCGCTTAGTCCACTCTTGGCCCACTTTGGAGGTCGAGAGGAAACTAAAACTTGGCTGGAAAATAAAATCCACTCTCGACCCCCTAGGGTTGAGAATAAACTATAGTCATCCAGTGGACACATTATTTATTGGGAGTCAAGGGGCCGAGAGTGGACTAAACGAAAAAAAGGAGGAGCTTCTCAAGATGATGACGCATTTTTGTATTTTTTTTTGTTTTTGTGTATGACCACGCATAACTTTTTATTGTGTAGTTGTGACCAATCTCTTTAATGGCAAGGATATACTTCGATATTGGTCCTATTGAAATTTGAAAAACAAAATTCAAATCCCAAGTGTAGAAAATAAACCCATAAAAAAACCGTTTATGCAAATAATTAAATCAACGAAAAAGAAACTGAAAATCAAAGAATAAACAGTCTTTTTTTGTTCTTATAATGTTTTGTTAAAAAGCTTTTTTGTAGTAGTAAGACACTGTCAAACTGTCGCTGTCATTCAATTAAAGAAAATTAGATATTTCCTTAGTACAATCATCGATTACTATAGTAATGATTTTACCTCCACCTCCCAATCCGAAACCATAAACAAACCAACATATTATATCTTAAGGGAAGTCAAACCAAACCATAGCTCAACATAATCTATCATAATCGATGTATCAAGCTCAACAATTTAAATAAATATAAGCATTATTAATTTTAAAGTAGATTACACCACAGCGGCCGGAGTATCAAATGTATAATTAAAATTTATGAGGGATCATTCGTTAGGTATTACATAGCCTGTGTTTCTGTTACAAGTAATATTAACCCATAATAACTGAGGGGTTATCTAAATCCCTTTGTGTTTTGAATCCCGTTAGGCTGGATATTACGAACAAATGGTTTATTTTGCGTATTACAATGTTAATATCATATTAATTTATTAATTGAGCGTAGCATTTTGTTGTTTTGTGTTTAAGGAAAACGTGTAATTAATGTTATTGTTTTTAATGAAGTAGAGAGCAGTGATGGCCCAGTAGTAATGGCCGTGACTAACGAGCGGTAAGTCATGGGTTCGAACCCAGATTGATGCTTTACTTTGTGTAAATTATGTCATCACCATTGCTCTCAAAATGGTGAAGCCAGACATCGTGAGGAAACCGGCATATCATAGAACCAAAAATTCCAAAACATGCGACCTCTACCAAACCATGTACCAGTATGCTACCCAGTTTTATGAATGATTGTACGATATTGGTGCCCATTCTTTAGTTCACCACCTGAACTAAAATGAGAGTATTGCTATCGCTTACTGATACACCTCGAAAGAAAAACACAAGTGACTCTTGAGTACTGTCAAACTAAATTACGTCTCGATTGCCTTGATGATGAATTTATTTCATCGTAGTTGCGTCGCTGTCGGAGAATATATTAGTGCAACTAGATTTGGCAGCTCTTATTTATTTCCGTCTCTTTGTTTTTACAGTAGAAGGAAAAAGATAGCAATAGCCTTAAATTAAGTCTAGTTGGTACACAACAGAATCAAGAGCATTGTCAAACTTACTCGGTATATTATTGTTATTCATAGTCAAGAGGGCACTGCTGTCCAATCTGCCCACCCCTTGAAGTAATCCCCTAGCTCCCTTTTAACAATACCCATAGAGTCCATTAAGTCTCCCAAAGGGGTCGAGTTATGCCGATATTTTGGGCTACAAAGATCTTCCTTTAGAGCAGAAGTTCTTGGGGTCAAGAGGGCAAACTTACTTTCTGAGAAAATGTATAATATTATTAACCCTCTACCTTCATTTTAAACAAGTTAAAGTTACTTACACGGGATTTTTTTTGAGCAATAATTGCTCGGCAACACTAATAGATCAATCTGGATCAATTAAGTGGAGCAATCTGGAGCAACAACAATAAATTTAACCCGCCGTTTAACAATACACAGTTTTTTTAGTGTAAGTAAGTAGGTATTATTTAGTCATTATAAACATACCTACACTTCAATTTTATTTATTTGTTTAATAAAAACTTATGTACCTACAGATTAATAAATTAATAAATCCATTGTCGTAACCATATCATTAAATATATTGAACACAAAGTCACTAACCACAACCTGCATCAAAACAAAGTAGCATCTAAAACCTAGTTCACACTAAATTAACAAATCAACAACAAATAGAGTCGTTTGCAATAAAACTTGTCAGCGAACAAGTGCCTGCATGTTGACGTTTAAAACATGTCTATTCACGTCCTAACGCCTGCACCGTGTTGCCGTGGAATAAAAAAAAATTGACGGCAATTACATATGCCAGGACTGCTAGGTTAGTTAAATCTCGCCCTTTGAGAATTTCTATACAGGGTTATGGCATAGTGTTAGCGATTAGCGGGCCGAAAATTATAATGTAGATACTACCACATACCTGCTCAAAAATGTATTACAAAAGTTGGAACGTTCAGTTTTTTTACCCTTCAGTGAATTTTGTTTTGATGAGATTTAAATATTAAATTGCAGTTGTATTTATGATCTATGGATTTAATCTATCAGAAAGATTAAAAACTTTTGTGAACTCTTTTTTGTGTTTATAAATTCAACCAGCTTTTGCCCGTGGCTCCGCCTGCGTGGATATCGGTTATCTCGTAAAAAGTAGCCTATGTCTTTCTCCATATCCCAGGCTATATCTTTGCCAAATTTCATGACAATCGGTTTAGTGGTTTAGGCGTGAAAGCGTAAAAAACAGACAGACAGACAGAGTTACATTCGCATTTATAATATCACTAGGGATTAACTAGTCATGGTGTATATGTTACCGGCCAAACCCGATTTCAGGCCAAACTAGTTTGTCCTAGGCCAAACTGGTTTATTAAGCCGGGGCACCCCGATTAAATGGGTTAGGTTAGGTTAGAACTGTCACCAAAAGGGCGCGAGCCGAGCGAGCGCAGCGAGCGGTGCCGCGGCAGCGGCCGGCGAGCGTTACTTCCACAAAGGCTGTTAACGAAACGGCTAATTAAGCTAGTTGGCTGCGACATATCACGCGTAGGATTAAGTCTGTTTGGCCTAGGACAAACTAGTTTGGCCTGAAATTGGGTTTGGCCGGTAACACTCGGCTCGCGCCCTTTTGTTCACAGTTCTAACCTAACCTAACCCATTTAATCGGGGTGCCCCGGCTTAATGAACCAGTTTGGCCTAGGACAAACTAGTTTGGCCTGAAATCGGGTTTGGCCGGTAACACTCGGCTCGCGCCCTTTTGGTGACAGTTCTAACCTAACCTAACCCATTTAATCGGAGTGCCCCGGCTTAATAAACCAGTTTGGCCTAGGACAAACTAGTTTGGCCTGAAATCGGGTTTGGCCGGTAACATTTATATATGTAGATAAACTCACTTTAACATAATATCACGCTTTGTTTCCCTTGAAGGGTTCGGCAGAGATACACCCACATTACGCCACAAACAAACACAAGCTAACTTTCTAATAACTTTCATATTAAAATAGCGCCCATTTTTTTATACTCAACTAGCTTTTGCTTACGGCTTTGCCCGCGTGGTGGTCAAAAATTAGCCCACGGGAACGTACTACTGGGATGAAAAGTATCCTATATGTCAATCCAGGTTATAAACTATCTGTGTGCCTCATCCAAATCCGGTCGGCCGTTTTTGCGTATTGAATAACAAACATCCAAACATCTAAATATACAAACTTTCGCATTTATAATATATGTAAGCCTAGTGTGCAAAATAACATAGATCGCAGGACGCAATCGATGTTATTTTACAGACTTGTACACATTGATACTTTTTGTAGACCATCGTAATCACCTATCTATTTCCCGCTAATTGCTGGCTCTGTGACCTTACCCTTAATTTTCGCTCCTTTACGATCGCGTAATCATATCATATAATCAATGTGTGACTAATGAGAAAGATTAATAGGCCAATCAAAATGATTAATTACTTTCCCCACGAAAGGATTATTTAAACTGCAGTGCTAGTAGGTGAAAATATGAAAAACAAAATTTTCCAGCTCTCGAAATTTTTTGGCAAAGCGTGTACTTATTTTACGATTTTATTTTTTTCGCTGGTTAGTGGTTAGTATCAAATCTGCAAACCATAAAAGTTCCAATGTAGGTAACCTGGAAGCTGTCTAACATAATAACAATATTGGCACGTATCCAAAGCACTGTTATTAATATCGAATATTCGAATTTGCGTAATGACAAGGTAACGCATAAAACCGAACATAAACACTGGTCAGCATACTTCTTGACAATAATTTCATAATATTCGCTAGACAATTTGTTAGCCAACTTAATAATGTCGAATGCAAAACCCCTTGTGACTCGTCAAACAAAAAGTCAGTGTCCGGGCATCTCTTCTTTTAATATTTATTCAGGTTTCAATTTCCTGCGATATTCTGTCTGTTTCAGTGTATTTTTTCGCTTAAAGTCTTCCACAGATAGGCGCGACGCGATTCATCATCTGCCTAGCCTTTTCCCAACTCTGATGGGGTCGGTCTCCAGTCTGACCAGATGCAGCTGAGTTAAACAGCTGAGCTGAACATAAACAGCGGTCAGCATACTTCTTGACAATAATTTCATAATATTCGCTAGACAATTTGTTAGCCAACTTAATAATGTCGAATGCAAAACCCCTTGTGACTCGTTAAACAAAAAGTCAGTGTCCGGGCATCTCTTCTTTTAATATTTATTCAGGTTTCAATTTCCTGCAATATGCCGTCTGTTTCAGTGTATTTTTTCGCTTAAAGTCTTCCACAGATAGGCGCGACGCGATTCATCCATCTGCCTAGCCTTTTCCCAACTCTGATGGGGTCGGTCTCCAGTCTGACCAGATGCAGCTGAGTACCAGTATTTTAAAATGTAGCGACTGCCATCTGACCTCCACAACCAAGTTACTGGGTAATACGATACCCCTTGATAAGACTGGTTGTCAGACTTTTGGACTTCTGACGACCCATGACGACTGTCAAATATTATCAAAAATTTACAGCTGGGACCAACGGCTTAGCGTGCTTTTTGAGGCACGGAAGAGTCTTCGTATGTAAAGAATGTCACCTATCCACGGACCAACCGCAGAAGCGTAGCTTAACCTGATCGATCGAACCTTACGGCTGTTCTGAGCCACTCGACTCTAGTATAACAATTTCGATGAAAACTTTCTTAAATTATTGTGAATCATCGCTCCCGACGGGTCGCGCCTGTTTGAGGGACCCTTAAGCTGAACCAGAAATCCAGACAGAAGGTCTCTTATGGAACAATTCGCACGTAGGTAATCCAAATACTCCGGAGCCAGGGTCCTATTGGAATAACATTCGTAGAGTCCACTTATATCAGATTTCTTATTGTTCTTCATTTCATTCCATTAACGTTTGTGTAAGGGACACTTGCGTTGGATGTCTTCTTTGTGATTTTAGTGTCCTTTATGATTTCTTAGGAAGCTATTATTGTTTTGATTGGATATCTTTAGCGAGATATTACTGGTAGCCTTGCGGAATGTATGAACTGTCACGTTTTGTGCAAATATTTTTTTACCTATCATTTATATTAGTTACTAGATGCCCGTCCCGGGTTCACACGGGTGGGATCCCAATTTTTTTTCGTTCGACTGTTTTTTCTCCGACTTATTTTGCAAATCCGACTACCACGAAAAAGTCTTTTAATTGTTCGGGTTAATATATAGCCTATACTACTCAAAAATAACGTGGCTTTCTATTGGTAAAATAATTTTTAAAATCAGTTCAGTAGATCCAAAGATTACCCCCTACAACCTCACAAACTTTACCTCTTTATAATATTAGTATACATAATGTAGTGTGGATAAGAGGAATGGTTTTAGAAACGTAACGTTAATTAAATGTTTCGATACATCTATGTAGATACCTAAAAAGATAGAGCCACAAAAATACCAACTTAAACTCACTACGTCATCTTCTAGTAAAATCTTAATTCAGACAAAACCTCACATCTATAGCTGCTGCCGTGGGAGACGACCTGAGCGTCGGGAATCCCAAGCTGGTGGGGCTACCGTAGGCGCGGGCTTGCGGACGGCGAGTAATGGGTAGCTCGCTGTCCGGTAAAGACCAAGCCCGGGTCGACGGCGCGTTGTGTTCCACGCGCGCCTCAAAGAGATTTCAGCACCAACTGGTGGGGTCCGCAAGGGCCGATGCCTGCCAGGGGTGCGGGTTGTTCGATTTAATGAAAAAGAAAGATTCCGTGGGTCGTTAAGGACAAGCATACTGCACACTCAGTCCGTTTGCAGTAGGGCCAACATCATGCCATGAAATACATTCCTTTTATACCTTTTTACGTCGGATGTCGTGCTTGCGACCAATGAAGCCAGTCGGTTTTTTGTTCTGCTGTATGACATAAGTGCTTTTCATTTAACCGGTAGTAATAATGTAATTATTTACGCATTATCTTTTCTCTAGGTTCTGCCAGGGGTGCGGGTTGTTCGAAAGAGATACCGCGGCCCTGGCAAACAGGCAACTTAGGGAACACGGGTGGGTTTTAGTCAGTAAAAGTCTGATACGCCCTCCTGCTCCACCCGGAGCGGGAGAAGTTATTTGATGATTTCCCATCCAAAACAAAAAAAGCACTAAGGGTCTCGAAAAAAAACGGTAGCCTTTGGGAAAAACCACCAAGTGAACGGCTTAATTTGAAAAGTTGTAAATGAATTGCTAATTAATTAAATATGTATAATTAAGTATCTATCAGATTATTTAAACCGAAATGATTTCCAACAAAAATAACGTAATTCGAATTGTATGTTTAATAACACCGTCATCCCAAAAGAAAATAAACAACACAATACGATACAGTACGAAAAAGCAAATAATTTAACGTACTTTATAGCAGAAATAACATTGTATGTAAGTATTGTACGTTAATTCATTAAGCGACGGACTTCATTAATATCATGTTTGTTATAAAAATTACAACATCGAAATGGTTTTCGATACGAGCGGTATAATGCGAAAACTTTTCGCATGCCCGTTTTATATGCGATTTTTAGTATAGCGTGAGTAGACCAAGAGCTGATATGTTTTTCAGTCTGGAAAAGGGGTTTTAGGTTCATCCTTACCTATTTGGTTTTAATATAGTGTAGGAGCGTAATATTCACAGTCTCGTGTAATATTTATTCTATTAATAATTCGACATTTATTGTGGGAAAACAAATTTTATCGTAGACCAGGTATCAAAGATCATAAAAATATTGTGTAGGCTTGTGTTTGCGGCCTCTTTAAATAGTTATATTTTGACAGATTTACACCACCCAACCTTTTTAAATTTTGAACTTTATTCCGATACAATTAAAGTTATTAATTTTAATATGTCCATTTTGTGTAAAGTTTCAAATACACTAACTGGTTCAATGGCTTGAAGCTTGGATTAAAGTAAGAGCACATCTTGACGGAAAGAATCTATTAAAGGATATATAGTTAGTCTATCCTTTTACAAGCAGAAACCAACAAAACACTTTAAAATCTATAAACTCTTACCTGCCTAGCATTTTCAAATCCATTAATGAACGCAAAATACAAGGCTAAGCAAAAATTTATTACCACAAGGGACTCAAATACGAGAAGCACGGAAACTCTTGAACATTTTTCTTTCTATAAGAGAAAATGAAAACATAATTAAAAAGAAAACAAACTAGTAATAGACTCCTGCAGTAGCTGAGCACCAGTTTTTAAATATGCTACATTAAATTTCGCATAAAAGTTCCTGTTTTGATGCTTTCGGGCACACTTTTCAAACATTTTGACATGAATTCTACTGGCCTTTGAAATAGTCCGACCAAAGCGCAACGCTATACTGTATGTATGTGAAAGTTGTGTATTCCTACAAATGAAAAGGCACTTATATTTTGACTCTGATGGATAAAAGGCACGTGTATTGAGCAGGGGTAAGTTTTTGACGGTTGTTTTTTGTGAATACGTACAAAAATTGGTAAGTTTTGCATGAAATTCACGAGTCGCTGGATCCCTAGACGATTTCTAGGAGCACTAGTCTTATTTTACGAAACACGTAAAGCGTTTTCGATGTCAAAGAGCATACATCTTAGAAAAAATATAAGTAGGTATCTAAACCATTTATTGTGCTACTGGCTTCTGCTATGTTGGTTTAAAAAGGGTCAAATTTTATCAGCTAGCAAAACTCTACAGTCGTGATGGACATCAAAATCTAGACAAACATTTAACAAAATATTAGTGGTCGTTGACTCAAAACAAAATTTTATCAAATGACGTTTTTTTTTTGAGTACGACCGCTGGTAGTTTTGTTACTAAAAGTTTTAGTGGAGAAAATCGTTGAAAATTGTTTTATCCTTTATCGTGTTTAGAAAGTTTAGATATCATCCGATCACGTCTGTGAAATTTATACAAATAAAAAAACACATTTTTTAAACTTATCTTTCCAGTAACTACACTAACTGCGGTCGATGACCTCACAAAAAAAATCCTTCTTGTTTTTGTTTTATCATGTTTAGATATCGATACCTATCACGTCTGCGGAGTTCCGCTAGCTAATTTAATTTGACCCAGTATACTTAGTTCTGCTTGACATCGTCTTCTTTCTTGACAGAAGTTCTTGATCAAGAATACTGCTACAATTCTGACTTCCACAATTTGATTAGCATGGGTGTCGGTGAAGCTATAGGTAGGAACTACATAAAACATTTTCATGCTTTATATTTGTCTCAATAATACATTACCAAAATAGGTAGAAAACCTTTTTTAAAACTTACCAAATCAAGTTAGAACAAAACACACAGGATCCATCAGTTACGCTGTGACGTGAGTGCATGTTGTCACAGACTCAGTGTGAGGTGTTTATATGTGTCTCGCATGGGACAGCGTCAGCGTATCGGTTACTCACGAACGATGGTTGTTTGTAAGAATGTGGTAATGTTGTGAAGCGGTAGCGTTGAGCGTTTTAATTAGGTTTTGTGCAGTCAATTTCATGCAGTATTCGTCAGCTTCGCTGGGCCATGAGTGCATGTTGTCAGTCTCAGTGTGTGGTTTTTGCATGTGTTTCACACGAGCGATCCTTGTTTGTAAGGATGTGGTAATGCTGTGAAGAGGTAATGTTTTACAACAAAATTTGACGCTAGATTTAACCTTCATTCAACACATATACTACTTTAAATTGCGCCTGCAGGTAGCCTTTAAGCAGAAACTATTAAACGCCACGTCTAACGAACTTAAACGATTAAAGTTCATAGCTATCCAAACCAAAATTCGATAAAACAACGATTGTTTCTGATAATAGATTTTAGATATGTAGGTGCCTAATAATAATGATAGGTCTTAGAACCTATGAAAGCACCCTGCGTATACGCATACCTCTTCCATGAAACGTACATCGTCTGTGCACCAACAGCGTGTTGAAAAAGCAGCGCTACTTGCGTTTGCTGCGCGTATAACCGCAAATAACGACTCCAGTACTTCCTAGTTAAATCGCTACCGCTTATCAACTACCCAACTTTACCTTCTACCTTAATAATACCATTTCGAAAATGAGCTTTCGTTATCGATATGCACTACAGTGCTTTAATTTTCTTACGAGGCGTTTAATGAAATCAGTCATTACCTAAAGTGCCCGTAAAATGTTCTGTTTGCCTAAGAATAGACGGTTTTCGTAAGTAAATAGGGTTGTCAAAGAAACTAAGTGCATCATGATTAAAAAAAGAACTGCGGAAATCAGCAGGAGGGCTTCGTTGTTTTATAAAAAGGGTGGAACGTGCTGTTATATTCAGTAGAACACTGTTAGTGGAATAGGACACGGTAGGAGGTAGATAAATAAATTTAATGTAGGTGGGTTGTAGTTTTTCCTGAAGATAGCAAAATGATTCCAAAAACAAAAAGGTTATTCCAATCCTACTATCGATATTATAAATTTAAAAGTTTTTTTTATGTTTAGATGTTTGGATGTTTGTTACTCAATAACGCAAAAACGGCTGAACGGATTTGGATGAAATTTGGCACACAGATACTTTAATACCTGGATTATCATATAGGATTTTTGTATCCCGGAAGTCCGTTCCCGTGGGATAATTTTCGACCTCCAAGCTGGCGAATCCGCTGGCAAAAGCCAGCAATATTATATTCCAATTCAGACTCGCTATCAATAAATCATTCAATTTAGCCTACCGCAGTTTATTTCTGGGCATACCTATCCTTAGATGCTGTCAACTTAAGATAGAACAATCTCTTTTCTTCAGTGTCAGATAGTTTGAGTCATAATTTTATATGGGTTACTGGGTACCTATAATGTCACGCGTTGAATAAATAACAAGACTCATGAGCTATAAAAAAATGCCAAAATAAAAATTTGCTGTCTAGATAATCAGAAATCTACTCGTATCATAGATACCTAAGTAATTATCTACACTAATATTATAAAGAGGAAAACTTTGTTTGTTTGTTTGTAATGAATAGGCTCAAAAACTGCAGGACCGATTTTAAAAATTCTTTCACCATTCGAAAGCTACATTATCCACGAGTAACATAGGCTAAATTTTATTTTGGAAAAAATAGGGTTCCGTAAGATATTTGGGGTTTTCGGACACAAGGTGTAAAAAATCAACCAGAAAAGTTACTTATTTTGCGTACGCTGCCTAAACTATAAAAGATAGAACCATAAAATGTTCTAATTAATTGTAGATATTATAAATATCTACAAAAAAGTCCGCAACACACTATACCTATCTATGTCGAGTGAGGCACAACAACCATTTTTTTATTTTTTTATCTTGACTTTTTTTTGGACTACATTTAAACGCATTTATTTTACTCATGCTATAAGCCTTATCAAAATAAATTATTTCATCACTAAGTACAGTTTATGTAGATAATATTTGGTCTTTGAATGATTAAAATTGGACGTTTGATTTTAAAGTTATGGCGAAATTAAAATAATACGATTTCTGCTGCACGGCCCGTTGCGAAGTGGGCGTCACCAAGACGGGGTGCGCGTGCGGGAGGGGAGTCTATGCAGCCTGCGGATAATGACTGCGTCGTCGATGTCTGTGAATTGACCTGGGAATCATTTTGCTGACCGTGTCTTTCCTGGGTAGGCTTTTTGCAGCGGTAACCGACATCCACGCGGGCGGAGCCGCGGGCGACCGCTAGTTATAACATAATTTAAATAATATTATGGGTGGTTTTTTTTCAGTTAGGTAGTTTTAATGATGAACTGGCAGTTTGAGTACTTTATGCGGCCTACCGAAATGACCTTCCTTTGGCTTTGTTATTGGGTCGTGAGTTGAGGTACACACGGCTACAAATGAGCAATACATTTCCAGATTACGCTGATCTCGCATCATACGGTAAAACTATACAATGCGAGATCAGCTTATACTGACAATGTATTGTAGCGTTGTACCTAAATGGCTTGATGTGTAGCCGTGTGTACACGATTATTGAAAAATGCTTAGACTGATTTGACAGGTCCACTCAAATTTGTGTAGTTCTTTCTTCGAAAGGTCATTTCAGAAATTCAGACACTAATCTAAATGGTCCACACACATGATTCCACAACGACTCCATCTAGGCATTTTTTTTATATGACATGCAAAAGTGATTCCGATTTCCTATGTTAAGTATAAACAATTCCATTTAATTTCATTGTAATCAATACTCATTAATAGTCAAAACAAACGCACAGTTTTAGATTTTATATGTACTTATATAAATTTAATTACACATATTATTATGTACAGACGCCAGCACATCAAGCTACCCCAATCTGTCAAATTTCTTTGATAGATATTCAACTTTATTGGAGAAGCATAAGGTTCATGTTCAATTGGGAAAATTTGACAGTTTGGGAAAGCTTGATGCCCTGGCGTCTGGTGCATGTATTCATTTACCGGCAACGACTGCTTATGCCAATAATTTTAAGCACGTTTATAAATAATTTAACAATCAGTATGGCTTATATTACCGAGAAACAAGGCCTGGTTTTATCACACAATGGAGTTACTGCTGTCATAATTAAAAATAACCAGGCATAAATCACAGCGCTGAGTCATATGCGGGGTAGCTCGCAGAGTATTAATTGTTATTTTTTAATAAGATTTTTTTTAGAAAAGTACTTGAAGGAAAAAGGCTTTTTTTTAATGGAAGGTATTTTTTGCATAAATCCAGAAGTATATACATAACAAGGTTTAACAGAATAAACGCAAGTCCTGAAAGTAGTTTGTTTATAATTGACTACTGAATCGATTTCAGTAATTTTTAATATGGGTAAAGAAACGTATTTTGTCATCTCTACCACCGATTGAGCCAAAGAAAAATAAATCTTATTTCAATGCTTTAAGACTCAATTTTAAATGCATAAAGTAATGCTTGGATCAACACAAATAACTGGGGGCCGATTCTACTAATTTGCAACGTTACACGTTAAACTGTGTTTCCACAACAGTTCGATTTCGATCGCCGTTCGATAGTTACATAAAAAGTCATTCTACTATTTTATAAGCAAAATGGAAACTAAACTTAAAACGAATTGCAACTGAACTGTAGCGGGAACACAGCGGGTAACCCGCGTTACCAACATGCCAAAATAATATGTTTTATTAATACCAAAAAGAAAAAAGTTGAATCTAAAAATGTTACTAAACACGAATATGTGGCACTAAAAGTATTTTCTATAATTAAAAGACATAATGATCATAATTTTATCATTAACTTTGTCCTATAGTAAACGTCACGCTCATGTTCGATTTTGTTAGTAGAATAGGTTTTGACATTGTTTCAATCGATCGTTGGCGTAACTAAAACGTAACCGCAGCTGTGTCGCAGCTGGACCGTTGTTCATTTTAGTAGAATGCGAAAACGCTTAAAAGTGGTGATTCGGTTGCGGTTCTATTGCGTTTTTTTAACAAATTTGTTAGTAGAATCGGCCCCCTGTTAGCTTTAAAAAAATGTATTGGTCATTGTATTATATTTTTAACTCAATAATTTAATTGGGGTGTATGAGAACCTGCGTTAATTATGTTACATAATTATTGTATATAGATATTAGGTACCAACAGGTTACGTAGGGATCGAAGCTTAAGGCATTCTGCCCATACTCATAGAGAAAATGCGTGGCTTTATTTTTTCAGTAGGCCACGACTAAAAAAATAAATCCACGCATTTTCATGAGCCATCATGAAAAGTCACAATTGACAAGAGACTAAAGTATATCGAACTATAGCTTTTGCCACCGGCTACGCCCACGTAGCGATTGGTGTTTTATACATATAAACCGTCTTCTTATTTATTTATTAGATTTCCACGGCTAAAAAAAAAAACAATTACATAAATCATAGTATATATATAAGTACAAACATAACAACTAAACTAATAAAAAAATTAAATAATCTCACAAAAATATAACACACATAACCATTAAATTGGCGAATTTATTCGCGAACAGATCGTCATCGACAGTCTGATTTGGCCTCCACGAGCCTGTTTAGTGCAGTCAATACGCGCGGTACGGGAGACAGCACGGGCTGCTGTCCGACACGAAGGCACGTCTAGCAGTCGTTGTTTTCTGCTACAGACATAATTGTTCGGTCTGTAGAGTCGAATCAGCTCAATGTAGATGTCAGGCGCATCCGTCATACCCTTCCATACTTTGAGCATAACGCCTACCTGGCCACATGCCCTTCTGGTCTCCAGCATATGATATCCCAGACATCCTAAGAGGAACTTGGTAGGATAGAAATAGGGATAGTAACCGAGAGTTCTTCTGTAAAGTAAACGCAAGAATACTTTTTGCACATGCTCTTGTGCAAAAAGATGTCCGTAGATACAAGCCAAATTCGTCGTTTTAAGAAGGTACCAGAAATCAGTAAACAAGCCAGGGTGAGATTATTATTTACACAACACAGGAATTTCACAAATTAGGAGCGCACTCTACGAACCGAGGTAAGCGAGTGAGATACCTGGAACACAGCGCGCGCGCATTGTTCTAACAAACACCCAATGAGTCATACAGGATACTTGCTTCTGATTGGTCGTTGCGTGCGGTCAATGCGTTGTGAAACTCTGTCTATTGATGACTACTACTGCTGCATTAAAGCCCGTTGCATAGTTTAAAAGATCTAAGCATGTAGACAGGAAAAGCGACTTTATTTTATATTTTAAAGGTGTTGCTATTTTAAAATTTGAATTTATTCTTAGAATTTTTTCCAGTGGCAACCCTGTTTCTACAAGACGCATTATTTCAAGTGACGAAATGTTGGTTATCTGGCTGACTCATACTTAAACTTAGTCCTGTGAGCTCATGTTAGATAAAGATATTGGTTTTTAAACGTATTATGATCACATTGTTTTACCATAAGATAATAGAGCTGTCACTATCGTTTTAAGGAATTTTCTTGTAGATAAGTAGAGTACAAAAATATTATTCTCAAATTCTTTGTAGAAATGCGTGGCAATATTTTATTAAAATAATGTAGAATATTACCATTTTGAAATAACTAAATTAGATCAAATATGATAAAAGAACGCATGAATATTTTGCAAAGATTCAAATAAGGCAAGCGCGAGTAGAGTTGAACATTACAGTAGCTTTCTTCCAAGCCCTTTAGTAGCATGAAAAATTTACAGCTGTAAGGGTGGTCTGCCAGGGGTGCGGGTTGTTCGAAAGAGATACCGCGGCCCCTGGCACACAGGCAACTTAGGGAACACGGGTGGGTTTTAGTCAGTAAAAGTCTGACACGCCCTCCCACTCCACCAAGAGCGGGAGAAGTTATTTGATGATTTCCCATAAAAAAAAAAGGGTGGTTCGATCAGGTTACGCTACGCTAGCCATGGTTGGTCCGTGGATGGGCGACCATCTTTTCAAACCAAGACCCCTTCGTAGCTCGAAAAATACGTTTATTCGTTGATCCCGGCTGTCATAATTGGATCTTTGACAGTCGTTACGGGTCGTTACAAGCCCGAAAGTTTAACAACCAGTCTTACCGAGGGGTATCGTATTACCCAGTAACTGGGTTGTGCAGGTCAGGTAGGCAGTCGCTGCATGCAAAATACTGATATTCAGCTATATTCGGTTAGACTGAAAGCCGATCCCAACATAATTATGATGACTTTTAGATTAACGTAAATATTCAATCAATTAATTTAATGATTTATTCTCTCTTCACAATATTAGTATTCTTAAAAGTTAACAATGTTTTTGGTAATGTTAAATTCCATCATTGTAAGAGACTGGTGCCTGAAGTAGGGTTTTGAAAAAGCCTGTTTTACAGGTCACCACAGCAAAAAATAAAGTAAAAGGTTTACAGACGATCTTGTGTGAACATCGTTAAAGAAACCAAAAAGATTAGGCAATAGTGTTGAAGTTAAAAATAATAGCAAATAGTAAAAAAGACAAAATTTAAAATAGACAACTAACTGTTCATAGGACGCCTGACGCAGGTCCTCACCGGACACGGTTGTTTCGGGAGGTTCCTGTTTCGTATAAGGCGGGAGGAAGCGCCCGGGTGCTTCCATTGCGAAGATCGCCCTGAGGACACGGTGGAGCATACGGTGGCGGTCTGCCTGGCTTGGGCGGAGCACCGCCGTGACCTCGTGGAGGCGATCGGCGGCGGCGATCTCTCGCGTCCGGCCCTGGTGCAGGCCATGGTACGGAGCGAGAGTGAATGGTTAGCCGTCACCTCCTTCTGCGAAGCAGTAATGCTCGCGAAGAGGGAGGTGGCGCACGTGAGGGAGAGGCAGTATATGCGCCCTCACGGCCGTAGTCGCCGCGGGAGGAGCCCTGGGCGTCGGGAATCCCAGGCTGATTCCCGGCCACAGTAGGCGCGGGCTTGCGGACGGCGAGTAATGGGTAACTCGCTGTCCGGTAAGGACTAAGGCCGAGTCGACGGCGCGTTGTGTTCCACGCGCGCCTCAAAGAGATGTCAGCACAAAAGGGTGGGGTCCGTAAGGGCCGATGCCTGCCAGGGGTGCGGGTTGTTCGAAAGAGATACCGCGGCCCCTGGCACACAGGCAACTGAGGGTTAGTCAGTAAAAGTTTGACACGTCCTCCCGCTCCACCCAGAGCGGGAGAAGTGATTTGATGATTTCCCATCCAAAAAAAAAAAAAACTGTTCATAGGAAACTGGTTATTTTTAGTATCCTTTATGAATGTATGTTGGGGTGTATAAATGTATGTTGTAGTGTATGAATGTATGTTAGAGTGTGCGAGAGCGAGGATGAGATGTAAATCAGCCACGGAAGAAAGGAGGGAAGGAAATCAATTTGAGAACTCTCATAAGGTTCTGTCTTTTGATAGTCAGACTATTTTTTTATAGGTAATAGTAATGTCAATTGGCACAATAAAGAATGGTCTTGACTAAATTTTTTTAATTTTTTTTGGGTTCAAATAACTTCTCCCGCTCTGGGTGGAGCAGGAGGGCGTGTCAGACTTTTACTGACTAAAACCCACCCATGTTCCCTCAGTTGCCTGTGTGCCAGGGGCCGCGGTATCTCTTTCGAACAACCTGCACCCCTGGCAGGCATCGGCCCTTGCGGACCCCACCAGTTGGTGCTGACATCTCTTTGTGACGCGCGTGGAACACAACGCGCCGTCGACCCGGGCTTGGTCCTTAACGGACAGCGAGCTACCCATTACTCGCCGTCCGCAAGCCCTCGCCTACGGTGGCCGGGAATCAGCCTGGGATTCCCGACGGCCCAGGGCGTCTCCCGCGGCGGCTACGGCTTCATTAAATAGAAACCACACAAAAATATTTCAGTAGTAGCACCTTCGCTAAGTTATCAAGATAACTTACATGCATATGAGGCAACGACAACAAACTTTTGTATAATTAACATAACCAGCTATAAATTAAGTAAGTACACAAATAATGACAAATACTGGAGCATGTATTAATTTATTACTCAGTTCCCGTGTAAAGTTGATGGTACTTGACTGGGACAGCTCAATGCTCTTGATATATCGACGAGATTATCAGTCGACTCCCGACAGGCGGCTCACACACATGCGATTATATCTGACGTCAGATAAGCTGAAAATAAAACGATACCCCTTGGCTGTTAGGCAGACTCGTTGAGTCTGTTATCAATAGAAAATTAATTGTGTCACAATTACAGTTGAGAGCTTTAAAAAAAGAACGAGATATAGATAGGTACTTTTATCGGTATAAATAAAGCAGCTGCAGGCTTAGCACGAAAACCATAGAAAAGTGTTTTGTCGTCGGAAGAGTAGACAAAAATGACGTTTCCGTATAGACAATTGACAGTTTTTCAACGAGAAATGTAGACAAGCGGTTTCTATTCTACAGTAGAGTAGAAATAAAAAGCGTCATGCTAAGTCTGCTGGAACTATGGTAATGACGGACTTCACTATCGCAAAATGGCCAGTCATAGGGAAATCAACCGTGGGATAACTTTCGACCTCCACGCGGGCGAAGCCCTACCGCTTCGCCCGCGAGGAGGTCAAAAGTTATCCCACGGGCCTACGCAACGTTGCCTACGCAAGACCTAGTTAAATATAGTTTACTAGTGTAGAACCGTCCTGTCTTAGGGGAAAAGACAAACAAGTCGAACTGAATTCGTATGGATGAATATAATATATCCAATCTGATGACAGATGAGCATGACATACAAAGTGTTAAGAAAGTAGGTAATCATTGGAAGACATAATCATGCTAAATGTAACATAAACAACAGGTCCACAAACACTAACCGAACCCCTAAAAACACACTTAACGACTTTTAGTCGCACTTACCACGCCTGCTATCAGAGCCCATTACAAATTTAATCTAACATGTCGCCGCTTTACAACGAACCTTAATCACGTCTACAAATGTTTATTCAGATGCAGGCCATCTAAAGAGCTCCACAATTTACTGGAAATTAAGAGGACGCATCCGCTGGGGATGCTACAATAACATTGTGCCACCGAAAATACAACCACTAAGTGACAGGAATAAAAACAGAAGTGGCACTGCCGTATTGGGATTGTGGGTAAAACTATTAATGGTTATTTTTGGATGGATGATTATAATTATTGGGATTGTTATTTTTATTGTTTCATCGATTTTCTGAATGAAACTTTTTGGTGGGAAAAAAGTTTAAAGTTGATATGGTGGTTTAAGAACAGAACAATGCAAAAACATGGCAGAGGCAGGAGTTAACCTAAATAAGCACTTATTTGGTATCTGTGCCAAAAAAAAAATGGTTACTTAAGTCCATAGTAATAAAGTCCAACCAGTTCAGCTTAATCAGCAAAAGCCGGAGCGCAAATATTGTTGTAAATTGCAAAAATGCAATTTTTTTAATTCACAATTTCTATCCATAAAAGCAATTTGCAATTAAAAACACCTTTTTATTCAGCCAGTTAATTATAACGGCCGTTGAACAAACTGCATAAAAATAAAAGTAAATCCAATGAACAAAATCTCTGCATTTTCAGTTTAGGGTTGCGCGATAAAAAATTCGCTGACCAACCAAAGAAGCAGGGCCGTCAATTTGCAACTGAACGACATCTTTTCATTAAAATAAAAATTGCTAATGACATCATCTCCATAACTTAGCATAAAAACGTCAGCGCTTTGTACCATTTCGCCTTGGTTATAAAAAAAAAGTATAATTACAAGATACATCTGCATATCTTTTGACGGCTCCGCGCTATTCCTCGACACATGGATGGAGATGTTAAATGTTCCACTTTAATATTTTTTGCTCTTGAAGTGCAGATGACTTTATTACTGAGGATGGTACAACATAGAATGTTCTTTTTTTTCTTTGTATGATATGCGATATTTATCCGGCTTGTTATTTTGGTATGTATGAAATAATTTTGTGTTTTTCTTGGCGTAAAACTAGTCTATACGCCTCTTTGGTACAGTAAAATTTTCTTACCAAAATCTTTATTTGATTGGACAGGGGTAGACAGGATCTACCAATATATTCGGCTTATAAAATTCCCACTGCTGGAATACAAGCGTCCTGTTTTTGTGAGAGGAATTCGGCCACAATCCACCTCGCGAGCACAGTCTGTTGGTGGATGTCAAATGTCTTCGTTTTTTTTTGGTTCTATGATATGCCGGTTTCTTCACGATGTTTTCCTTCACCATTTTGCGACCACTGATGAAATTTGGTACACACGTACTTTGTCACGTGGAATAATGCTTATGATACTTTTAGCGGGCGAAGCCACTAGCAAAAGCTAGTTCAATATATAAAAAAAAACATTACAAGTTAAAAGCTTTAGCATGTAGTAGACTCAACGTTAGTACAGATATTGTTATTACATGTATGATTTTTAGAAAAATCTAGTTCAAAGGTCATTAGAAGATTCCGAGAATATCAGCGAAGTTAACTCAGATAATTTAATGAGAACAAGATCTTATTTTTCACAAGAAATGAAACATTATAAGTATAATATACCTAAAGAAACACAAGGTGACTTCATTCCAGAAACAAACTGTTTACCTATCAATTAATAACGCCGAACAATCAACATCGCAAAAACAAGAAATCAAAAGGAAGTTTACGCATCAATTTATATGAAATACAAGGAGGTATCTCGTTCGTTAATTTGTTTACACTCTGCATGTTCCCTCCGTGCCAGTGTTTACATTTCACATCTAAGTATCCTCGTAAAACGTAATAAACTTCGCCTCCCGATGATTATGGGCCTTTGAAAATAAACTTGGAAGTCGATTCACAAACACTGTCTTTTATTTTTGTTTAGTTTACTTTATTTCTTTCTTTCTTTCTTTCTTGAGTTATGGATATCATCGTTATTCTTTCTCTCGAGTTCAGCGGAACTTGCCCTCGTCCCCTTTTATTGATACATTAGAAATTATTTTTTCATGTTATTCTGCCATAAAAATGAGTCTGGAGTCTTGTTTTTCTTAAATTATTTAAATGGCGGTGTCTTCATGTTCTGCGCAAATATTTTGCATTTGATTCTTAGTTATTCTTTTAATGTGAATGGAATACAAGAATTTGGAAATTTGATTTCATCGTGAAATTCGTATTTATAGCTAAAAATGGTACTAAGTCTTAAGTCGCGTTTACATGCAGCTATAATTTCTCCGGTTGAGAAACTCACCTTATGATAACACGCCTTGAAATATTTCTAAAACTAGGTTTTACCTAAGTAGTGCAAACTAAGTTAGGACTGCACTTTGTGGTTTTGAATAAATCGTACCTAGGTACATTCCTGCATTACATTTTTCTTTGCAGTCAGCTGCAAAAATGTGGATACACGGACAAGAAACGATTTTATTGTTCCATAACTTTGTGTCCATATTACAGGTACAAAACATAGTATGCAATTAACTTGACCAAAACGAAGTAAACATTTTCCTTGTCCGTGTATACATATTTTTGGGGCTTTTTTTTGGGTGGGAAATCATCAAATAACTTCTCCCGTGTCAGACTTTTACTGACTAAAACCCACCCGTGTTCCCTCAGTTGCCTGTGTGCCAGGGGCCGCGGTATCTCTTTCGAACAACCCGCACCCCTGGCAGGCATCGGCCCTTGCGGACCCCATCAGTTCGGCGCACCAGGACACATGGCACGCTGACGGTATCGTGTTGTGTTAAGCGTAAGATTAATGAGTGAACTATACCTATATTATTATGCAGTCTATTAAAAGAGGTAAAATTTGTGAGTTTGTATGTAGTGGGGAATTTTGGGAACTACTCAGTTGAATTGGACTGTGCACCTAGCTTCTGACGTTTCATAAGTGCCCATGCAGGTTTATGTGAAATAAAATATTTTGATTTGATTCTGAAAATTCTTTCACGAATCGGAAGTTACAGTATTGGCGAGTCTCAAATTATATAATAGGTCTTTACCTATGAAATTGCCGTTTTGTATGAAAAAATTTAAACGAATTTTTTTCATGTATTTTTTATTTGTATTAATCGAAGTAATCACCCATGCAATCAATGCATCTATGCCATCGCAGTGGCAGTTTATTGATGCCCTTCTTAAAGAAATCAGCTGGACGGGAGGCAACAAATTCTTCAAAGGCATTTTGTACTGCCTCTCGGGTATTGAATTTTTTTCCCGCCAAGAAGTTATCCAAATTCTGGAAAAAGTAGTAGTCTGTAGGCGCAAGGTCTGGTGAGTAGGGCGGATGACGGAGAGCTTCCAACCCCAGTTCTTGCAACTTGGAGACCGTCTGCTGTGCAGTATGAGGTCGCGCGTTGTCGTGCAGGAGCAGCGGAGACGAGCGATTGACCAATGCTGGTTGGAGATGTGCCAGCTTCTCCATCATTGTGTTCAGTTCTTCACAGTACACATCTGCAGTAATGCTCACCCCGTTTGGTAAGAAGCTGTGATGAATCACACCGGCGCTAGACCACCAAACAGTGACCATCACTTTTCTAGGGGTAAATTTTCGTTTAGGGCATTGTTTAGGTGCTGAACCAGGATCCAACCAACTTGCTGAGCGCTTGCGGTTATCAAACAGAATCCATTTTTCATCGCAGGTAACAATGCGGTTCAAAATTCCTTCATTTGTGTGTCTGTTGAGCAGTGCAAGGCACGTCTCGACGCGTACTTCGCGCTGACGATCATTGAGTTCGTGGGGCACCCATTTGTCAAGCTTTTTTACCTTGCCAATTTGACGCAAATAGACCAATATTGTTTTGACGCTAACGTCGAAAGCTGCTGCTAATTCAGCCGTAGATTGTGTATCATCAGCTTCCACAATCGCCTTTAATTCGTCATTGTCGACCAAAGTCTTCGGACGACCGCGAGGTTCATTTTTCAGGTCGAAATTTCCAGAACGGAAGCGAGCAAACCAATAACAGGTGGTGCGTTGGTTTGTAGTGTTAGCTCCGTAAACGTCGTTGATGTTGCGTGCCGCTTGTGTCGCGTTGCTGCCACAACGGTACTCATATTCCATAATTACTCGAATTTTTAACGTATCCATGATGACGAAAAAGATTGAAATGCGATGAAAATGTAACACTAATCAATAAACAAATGACTACTTTTGGAAAAAAAAATCCATGTTTTTAAAATAAAATTAATTTGAAATTAGAATTCTTACCCAAACAAAAATTATTTTGATTTGAAATGGCCAGTACTGCAAAACGGCAATTTCATAGGTAAAGACCTAATATATATTATGTTAAAACAAGACATTTTACGCGGTTGAAGTCACGGGCAGAAGCTATGTAATATTATATAAGTTACCTGATAGCTTTATTAAAAAAAAAAACATGTTAAGGCGGGAACGCCAGGGTATTCCGTGATATTTTTTAACGTTTTGTACAATTTAAGGCTGTGTGTTGAACAAAATATGATTCACGACCAATACAAATATGGCTTTACAGAATAAAAATCCTTAAAATCATCAATCATCACTTCATCATTTCAGCTGAAAGACGTCCACTGCTGGACATAGGCCTCCCCCAAGCTCCGCAAGACCGGTCTTGTGCTTCCCACATCCAGCGCATTCCCGCGGCCTTCACAAGATCATCGGTCCACCTTGTGGGAAGCCTTCCCACTCTACGTCTTCTGGTACGTGGTCGCCACTCCAGAACCGGCCATTCTGCTGTTCTGCGAGCAATGTGCACCGTCCACTGCCACTTAAGTTTGGCAATTGTTCGGGCTATGTCGGTTGCCTTGATTCTCCTGCGGATATCTTCATTCCTGATTCGATCACGTTAGGAAACTCCGAGCATAGCTCTCTTCATTGCCCTTTGGGTGACTTTAAGCTTTCTAATAAGGCCCATTGTGAGCGACCACGTTTCTGTGCCATGGGTCATCACTGGCAACACACACTGGTCAAAAACTTTTGTCTTGAGACATTGCGGTATTTGGGACGAGAAGATATTGCGAAAATCATCAATATAACCCTCTAATTTCATGATAAAATCATTCAATGGGATTAATTAACATACAACCTGACCTGCAAATTGCCCAAAAGCAAGAACATTTGGATTTCGCGCGCTACCTTTGCGTACCCTCCTTATAGTGAATCAATTCAATTTTTTGTCCATAAAAACTTGGAGAGTGTATTACTTCCATTGTTCGATAATGCACAACAAGAATTAAACATAATATGGTTTTGTCTCATTACTAATATTGTCTGTACAGAATACTAAAATAAAAAGCCATTAAAAAGTTATGAGCCAACAAAGATTCGTTTTTCTTGCTAATTTAACCTAACTTTGGGCGTGTTTGAGTAATAAAAGAAGTGTAAAATCTCCAAAACTAAATCAGTATTGACAAAGCTTAACTATCTAGCAGCAGAAACTATGCAGTCGTTTTTTCATAAAACTCGATCTTCCGAAGGACTTAACTTATTTTTTTAAGCGCCTGTGTTACTATAAATGATCCTGCATTTCACTCAATAACGTTGTGCGTGTAGACGAGCGTCAAACTGCTCATCACTGATACTACCCCAGTCAGGCACGAAGGTTTTTAAGGGGAATCTAGTTGCGGGCTCGAACTCACTGGTAGGCCTGGCTAAAAAGCACGCTGTCTCTATTTGGGATACCTATCCCAAATAGAAGTTTACACTTAAAAAAAATTTTCCAAAAAAAAAACAACCGACTTCCACAAAAACACTACAAAGTGAAAAATAACTTTAATATCGGAAGTCGGTGTCTTTGGAGCTGTATTTGAATTTTTTGTCACCGCCTTCCGAAATTAAAGTTATTTTTCACTTTGTAGTGTTTTTGTGGAAGTCGGTTGTTTTTTTTTTGGAAAAAGTTTTTATTTTTCACTTTTTAGTGGTTCACATGTGCTTACACCTTCACAGCATACTGGCGTGATGTTATGTTATGAACTGGTGTAAGCAATAGACAGAGATGAGATTTCAGCAATCCCAGTCCATTTGCTATCATTTATTGAGGAGTTCCGTTGCCTATCTCCAAAGTTCTTCATTAGATCTTCACCAAATTGAAATGGAACCACTCCGAGAAAGTACTCTTCCAAAAAATACCTAAATCGCTTTGTGTGCCTATAAAATTTGAAGAGTTCTCTCTATTTCTCCAGGACCCCATCATCAGATCCTGACTTGATGATCATGGGACCACCTGGGAAGTATACCCTTTCAAACAAAAAAAACAAAATCCAAATCGGTCCAGCCATCTTCGAGTAATCGGGGAACATACATAAAAAAAAATAAAAAAAAAAAAAAAAAAAAAGGTCCCGACGAATTGATAACCTCCTCCTTTTTGAAGTCGGTTAATAAAATGATAAAGTCACCATAAATATGCAACATAATATCGTTCGCTTAAATCAAACTATTAAACGGACAACGGAAAATTCTTCAAGTCAGGTAAGCAGGCATACTTCACCTGGTACATTTTACATCGGATACATGCAAAGCTATAAATATTCACTCGGCTCCTGTTTGTTTCCACCTCTTAGGCCTCATAAAATTAATGCCTTTATATTAATATTTATTAATATATGAATTTCTCGTACGTTGTAGGAAAGCCGGCATGATAAAATTGTAAGTGAAGTTTATGGTGCAATAACAACGGTATTATGCTGTTGCCTATGAATTTCCATTGGATATGCTTACAGTTATTATGCTGTCTCATTTCTATTTGTTAGGTAGGAAAGAGAGGGATGTAACAGGAGCAGAGGTTACACTTAGTTATTAGGAGTTTATGATTGGTATTACATGCTGGACGATTAATAGGAGTAATCGAATGCATAATTAATGTGAAGCCTATATTTATTGAAGGTACTATGAGATTATATGACAGAGGTGTAGTTAAATTCCATACTGGTATATTGTATTAATTTTCGAGTTTAATAGCTTAGCCCGGTATGGCCTCTAATCCAACTATCCCTACTTCCCTACTATATAATATTATTATTAGCAGCGCTCCACGATTTCACCCGCGTAGTTCCCGTTCCCGTGGGAATACGGGGATAAAATATAGCCTATGTCACCCGGGGAGAATGTAGCTTCCCAACAGTGAATGAATTTTTCAAATCGGTTCAGTAGTTTTGGAGCTTATTCAATGCAAAGAAACAAACAATCACATCTTTCCTCTTTATAATATTAGTATAGAAGTATAGATAAATGCGAAAGTAACTCTGTCTGTCTGTTACTCTTTCACGCCTAAACCACTGAACCGATCATCATGAAATTTGACAGGGATATAGCCTGAGATATAGAAAAGGACATAGGCTACTTTTTTACGCCATAACTGACATTCACGCGAGTGGAGACGCGGTCAGAAGCTAATAATATTATAATGTGAAAGTTTGGATGTTTGTTGCTCAATCCCACAAAAACGGCTAACCGGATTTTGATGAAATTTGGCACAAAGATAGATTATAACCTGGATCAATACACATGATTCTTTTTACCTCGATAGTACATTCCGGTAGGATAATTTGCGAACTCCACTCCGCGGGCGAAGCCGCTGGCAAAAGCTATACCTAATAAAACATGCTAATATTGCTAAGTTTGAATGTTGTCTGGCTGTAATAAATCGATACCGACATTGCATTTCGTTTGGCATACAATATTTAAGTCTACAATCTATTTAAGGAACAAAAATTGTCTTGACACTTCTGAGGACACGGTGGAACATATGATGGAGGTCTGCCCGGCTTGGGCGGAGCTCCGCCGTACCCTTGTGGAAGCGATCGGCGACGGCGATCTCTCATCCCCTCTTTGAGGAGTGGATTGAGAGGCGGCACGGCGTCCTCACCTTCCGCCTGCCGCAGGTCCTCACTGGACACGGCTGTTTCGGGAGGTTCCAGTTTTGCATAAGGCGGGAGGAAACGCCCGGGTGTTTCCACTGCGAAGATAGCCCTGAGTACACGGTGGAGGCCTGCCCAGCTTAGGCGGGGCACCGCCGTGCCCTTGTTGAGGCGATCGGTGGAGCCGATCTCTCGCGCCCGGCCCTGGTCCAGGCCATGGTTCGGAGCGAGAGTGCATGGGTAGCTATCACCTCCTGTTGCACAGCAGTAATGAAAAGAGGGAAGCGGTGCACATGAGGGAGAGGCAGTATATGCGCCCTCACGGCCCTAGTTGCTGCAGGAAATGCCCTGGGTGTCGGGAATCCCCAGGATGTTTCCCGGCCACTGTAGGCGCGGGCTTGCGGATGGCGAGTAACGCTCGCTGTCCGATAAGGACCAAGTCCGGGTCAACGGCGCGTTGTGTTCCACGTGCGCTTCAAAGAGATGTGAGCATCAAATGGTGGGGTCCGCAAAGGCCCATGCCTGCCAGGGGTGCGGGTTGTTCGAAAAAGATTCATAGATATACGCAACTGAAGGAACACGGGTGGGTTTTAGTCAGTAAAAGTGTGACACGCCCTCTTGCTCCACCCAGAGCGGGAGAAGTTATTTGATGTTATCCCATCCTCAAAAAAACGAAAGGCTTCACTGTCTCTATCATCATCATCATCATCATCATTTCAGCCGAAAGACGTCCACTGCTGGACATAGGCCTCCCCCAAGCTCCTCCACTTCGACCGGTTCGGTGCTTCCCGCATCCAGCGGATTCCTGCGGCCTGTGTCTATGAGAACAATAAAATTGAATTTGTCGCGGTCTACGTATCTACTGGATTAACGAAATGTTCAATGTATGCGATAAAATAATTTAAAAAAAACAGGGTAACAACCCATAAAATAAAAATTACTCAACCAAAAAGCTTTTAACCTAGATCAGCATGTAAATGTATTTCAATTCTAAATACAACATCAACTTTATACCATTTAATTCAACGGATAAAATGTCAAAGCGTTTCACACAAAATTCGGTTACCAGATACGGTATAAAACAATGTGACATTAATCGAAACAAATGAAAAGCTTCCATTTTAATTAAAGCAGCAAGTAACCCAAACCTTACGGAAGATTAAAGAACAAGTAACACAAACATGAAAGACTGAACCACCAAATTAGATTTTCACGAATCAAAAACGAATTTGTAATATGATAGATCATCGTTATTCGTAAAAGTTTCGAAATTACACCCCGATAACAGATTGGAACACGACAAAGGAATCACACCTTTATTGTGAATGAAATACGGTGGTGTAAAAATACAGGGTTCTGAACTGTCCTTTTCTGTCCATCCGGCCGGAAGATTGCTCTTTTGATATGATTAAAAGGGTGAAGACTGTTTTATGTGGCAATTAAAGAGTTTTGTTGGTCCCTAGTTTCTATTTCTTCATCTATGACTTGGTAACGATTGGCTATAAACAACGTGATATCTTATTTGTTGGAATTGTGAAGGCCATTAATTTATTTTTGTACACAGAAGACATTATTTATAGAATTATAGTTTTTATAATTGAGGAAATATGAAGTTCCAGATACAGATGTTTATAGCTACGTGTGAATGAATATAGGTGAGGCTTTAAATGGAAACTTTGTAAAATAAATAGCTATATATAATATTGGAAAAGCTAGTAAATATGAAATAAATAATTGATTTACGAGCGCAACTAAAGCAAAGTTACTCCAACTCCACCGTTTCATATGTAAACAAAATTAAATTATTATTCGGTACGTCAATATAGGTTGTTTTTTACACTCTAGAGGACGGTTAAAAGCACAAACAACCAAACTTTTCACTTACAGTCAACGTTTGTTTGTTGGTCCGATTCGTTCAGTTTGCGGGAAAAACGTAAAATTTCGTACATTTAAAATACATTGACGTATGCGTCGAGCTCCAAAGTTGGGACCATTTACAGTCTTTCAGGAAGAGTTTTTGTTTTGGTAGAAAGTGCTACAGTTGAGGCAAAACAATACGATGTTCAGAGTAGGATAGGTTTGTATTGTATATCAGGTGATTTTATAGCAAATTGGTGATAAAAGTCGAAGAAAGGATATGATTACTATAGCAAATGTAGGCGATGAATTTGGAAGTTTATAAACGACAACCTTGTTTTTAACAATCGCGGTTTGTATTACATAACAACATTACCAGAGCTGATTGAAATCTGCTTAAGAGGAAAGTAGACAAGTTTTATTTAAAAAATAAAAAAATGTTAGGGAAAATAAACAATTGTATATTATAATATACTACATCAAAGGTTACAAAGTAATTGGAAGTGTGTAAATGTACAGTCTACGACGTTTGCACAGATTACCTTGTTTAAGGACACAGTGAATAATCTACAAGTTACAAAAACACAAAGAAGAAGACAGGAAGAAAAAAAGAAGGATGTACTTCTCTAAAACGAAAACAAATAGAATCTACTTGATATAGTAATTATTACGAAATAAACAAAAAAAAAGATACACTAGAGAAGTTCACGAATAGTAGGTATACATAAAATAATGAGTAGATTTTCCTGCATTCATTCTTCGTTTGAATTGCGAAATGAGATATAAAAAACTCATTCATTGACCAGTAATCATTTCCTCTAGTCATTACGAATAGGATGAAAGCTCTCCATCTTTTTAACTACACATCAAAGGGTCATTTCATTGTTAAAAAATAAAAATAAAACATTAGGCAAACCTGAATCGTGCATCGTACCTATACCCTGTTTCACTGCAGCAGTATTTTGTTTTCGCGACAGCCGGAAACGGATATAGAGGGAGACAGAATAATAGCCGTCGGAAATGGTCAGACATGGTAGAATCTTACTTTTTTTTCTCATACACTGGACATTGCTAACTCAATGCAAGGGGGTTGCTTTTAAAGGAAATCATACCTTAATGTATTTGTGAGAAAGTTTAGATTGTAGTATCAAAAATAGTGTCTTGAAATGAAAGAATACTGGTGTTTTTAGTGAAGCATATCGTAATGCATACACATTGGTCAGGGATGTGAGATAGCATCGTTAAATTGTGTTGTTTTATTTCTCGATGTTGGATTTAATTGTTTTTGTCATGAAGAGCGATAAAGGGATAAATTAATGTAGTTTGTATGGTTAATACCAATCCTGTTAGTCGTGCCTTTATTTATTTTTTGTGGATATGTTCTACTATTGGGATTGAGGTCTAATGATAAATGATTTTATTTCTGTAAGTAAGTTCTAACACTTTTACTCGGTTTTTTTTTGGGTTGGATAATCATCAAATAACTTCTCCCGCTCTGGGTGGAGCAGGAGGGCGTGTCAGACTTTTACTGACTAAAACTCATCCGTGTACCCTCAGTTGTCTGTGTGTCAGGGGCCGCGGTATCTCTTTCAAACAACGCGCACCCTGGCAGACACTTTTACTCGTCAATCATATTTTAAAAACTACATAAATATAGTCGGCGTTTCTTACCTGACTACTCTGAGCAGGAAGGCCGAAAAAACTCACAGGACACAGCATCTTTAACGATTTGACGAACAAATATATCAAAGAAAGGACATTGTAGTTTTTTGGTATACTTAACTACTTTTTTTTTGTACGTTTCAGATATTTACCAGTGCCCCTTGAAACTATTAAGCCCTTAAGCCTGGGCTGGAGACCTTAATTTATTAAGACACCCACAGGCAAACCCGGTTAAGCAGCCGCTACCCATGCCGTGTATAAAAATAAAAAACAAAAGATTGTAAGATGAAAGGAATTATAACAATCCCAATTTTACATTATTTATCTTTCATCATCATTATTATACCAAGAAATATAATAAAAATAGTTTCCTTTTGATAAACAGAAACTATTTCCAACCACAGATTTTCGAGAAATGAAGAGGAATTGAATAGAAATGTAAATAAAGCTTGCTTTCAAAAAGTTCGGCTAGTTTGCAGGAGTGTCACATCTACGGGGGGATACAATAATATTATTACAACGCCACGGAGTGAGAAAGTCCATTTGTCTGATTAGAAAACTGTCCTTTGATATTAAAAATAACAATCGGGAAGTGGTGGAATAAGTTTCTTTACTTTTCCTTTGGAGTTAAGGTGTGAAATTAATGGGAGTTAGCAAAAAAGGTTTGTGCTAAAAAACTACTTATGTTTAGTCAGCGATAGGTTATAGGTATCTAATAGAAATAATAAATAAGGTACCTGCTACTACTTTAACAGAGTCAAATTAAATTAGCTAGTAATACTCTATTGGAAACAAAAAAGTTAAATAAAAATCAATCATCATTCTATGGGCGAAGGTAATCGATCAGCTGTTTTTTAATTTTTCGTAAAACTTAGATGATTTTACGAATTTCCAAAAACTGACTTTACAAATTTTATAGGCACACTTGAAGCGATTTGGGTATTTTTTGGAAGAGTACTTTCTCGGAGTGGTCCTATTTCAATTTGGTGAAGAATGTGAAGATCTGATGAAGAACTTCGGAGATAGGCAACGGAACTCCTCAATAAATGATAGCAAATGGACTGGGATTGCTAAAATCTCTGTCTAGTGTTTACACCAATTCATAACATAACATCACGCCGGTACGCTGTGAAGGGGTAAGCACATGTGAACCACTACAAAATAAAAGTGAAAAATAACTTTAATTTCGGAAGGCGGTGACAAAAAATTAAAATACAGCTCCAAAGACACCAACTTCCGAAATTAAAGTTATTTTTCACTTTGTAGTGTTTTTTTTTTTAACTCGGTTGTTTTTTTTTAAATTTAATTTGACACTGCATATACCTGTAAATAATTTACGTAAACATAATAATGTAGGTAAAAGCGATAGAAGTAGGTTCGTTCAAGTCTATTTGCCGAATTCATAGAATTAAACGTAGAACATTTTCGAAAAGGGTTGAATCCCTATAAAACCTAATCTACCGTTTAATCGTTCAAGCCTGCGGTAGTTAACGCCTCCATATTCATATTAAATTCCTCGTCAGATATTTGTAACAAGCCTTGTTAGCCTATAACCGCGCGGGAAAATTAGGGTACCGCAAACAACGTCTTAATAACGGCTAAACTCAAACAATTTACAAAGTAAATATTCAAACAAACTTAATTAGTATATCCTCGATATAACCGACGTGAAATATGTTGTGTAACTATAGGGAATATATTGATTGGCCATTAAAATAATGGGCACAAGCTTGAACGATACGCTTCATCGCTGGAAGGCCGAAGGGGCATTCTACATCAAACAACACCAGTCTATATTTACCCGCCCCTCCGCTTTCTCCATTCAAATTTTGCGATCATGGAAGGGTTTACCTGTAAAATTTAAGAGGCCTTTTTATAATGGACGTGTAACTATTTGTTTAAGATCGCCACTGCCAGGGCTGTATCGAAAATAACGTGAAAAACGATCAAAAAGCGAAAACGAGTAATATCCGGAGTTGTATTGTTCTCATATTGGGTCCGTGGAGTTAATCGAAATTAAGTGATCCATTACAAGATACCGGTCAATGTTGAGTTAAACGAACGACTGTATTATTTATGGAATCGATTTTTATGCGTCGTTAAACTTATACCTTTGTGTTTTCTTTGTCTTGTGTTATTAAAAAGCGAATAATTTCTTTTCGTATTTTTTCGGGTGCAAAATTGACTGAGTTTTACGTTAACTTTTTAAGTTTTGATTCCGCTGAGGCGACGCTTCGGTTATTTAGAAAAATGATTCATGTATTGAAACTTCTCTCGTCTGTGTGTTTAGTTTTGTTTGTTGCTAAGCGTTCTACTGCATGAAGCTACAGGGGCTAGTGCAAATCTTGCGGTTCATTCGATTAATCGAGTCTGGTCAAGCCACGCTGGGATCGGTGCATTTCATTCATTCATTCACTCATTCACTTGTAGGGTAATTATCTTAAATTCTAAGTAAAGGTTATATTTGAACATCAATTTTTTATTTCGACTGTTAAGGTTCAGGTGGATGCGCTATGGTATCAAAATTCATATTTTCTTAGGTTTTTTTCGTTTAAATGAACTTTAAGTGAACTTCACGAAAAAGTTATTTTTTATAAAAAGTCAGATAATGAACATTGAAGGTTATAAAGATGATTTTAAGTCTGTTAAGCCATATTTATTATGGTAGTGAATCATATTTTAATCAACATACAACGACACTGACCTGAAAATTGCAAAAAACTTAAGAAAATTTGAATTTCCCGGGCTATCCTACCTACCATAAGCTTTAAAGAAATAAACATGTCCATCAAAAGATTTTGTATCACGAATACCTAGCCAAGTTTAATGCCTACAAAGTTTTCATCTCCTAAAGAAACTTTTCATTCAGTCGTAATACGACTCGGCTTAATGATTCACTCTCCGTGAAATATTTATATCCACCTGTAGCATACAAATCATAATACGTATGAAGATGTTGTTTTCTGCAAGTAACTGCTTGATAAATGAGTCACAGCAATGCAAATCCGACCGATGACCGATGACCGATGACCTTGTGAGGGCCGCAGGAGTCCGCTGGATGCGGGAAGCACAGAACCGGTCGAAGTGGCGGAGCTTGGGGGAGGCCTATGTCCAGCAGTGGACGTCTTTCGGCTGAAATGATGATGATGATGATGAATGCAAATCATGAGAACTGTGATTTAATGTACAAGTGTTAATTTTCTGAACGGGCGTGGTAACGTCAGGAAACGTTTTCCGCGTCTACTGCTGTTTGATTTATCATATATATTCATAGTGTGTTTATTGTTTTACTTTTGCTCATTGACACAGATTCTTGTAATTGGAGAGCAGTGCAGCAGCTTACAAGTGTGTAGGTCGTAGGTTTGAGCCCAGACACACGATTTTCTTTGTGTAAATTATTTCATCACCACTGCTCTCAAAATGGTGAAGGAAAACATCGAGAGGAAACCGGCATGTCCTAGAACCAAAAATTCGAAGATATGTGACATCTACCAATCCACACTGGGCCAGCCCACTCTCATAGAGAGGAAGTCTGTGTCCCAGCAGTGGGAACGTTATAGACTGATTATTCTTATGCTTGTAATTGGTCGTACGCCGCACCTGCGGTGGCCGGGAATCAGCCTGGGATTCCCGACATCCAAGGTGTCTCCTGCGGCGACTACGGCCGTGAGGGCGCATGAACTACCTCTCCCTCACGTGCGCCGCCTCCCTCTTCGCGAGCATTACTGCTTCGCAGAAGGAGATAACGGCTACCCATGCACTCTCGCTCCGTACCATGGCCTGGACCAGGGCCGGACGTGAGAGATCGTCGCCGCCGATCGCCTGCACGAGGACACGGCGGTGCTCCGCCCAAGCCGGTCAGACCTCCACCGTATGCTCCCCCGTATCCTCAGGGCGATCTTCGCAGTGGGAGGAGGAATTAGGAGATTTCAGGTTTGGTTGTCTCCTAATTAATCATTTTGTTTTGTTTTGTTCTACGAGTACTATCTTACATTGAAAAAGACACGTGTCTGTCAAATAATCTTTGAACCTTTTGTTATTCATTCTAAGCTAGCTGTAGGTACCCGCAGCTTCATGAGTGTGGTGTCGATGTCACTCCTTATAACATCAGCTATCTGTCTGTGAAAGTCCTGTCAAAATCAGTCGAGCCGTTTTGGACATAAGCCAAAACAAACAGACAGCGACAAAAATGTCAAAAATTGTATTGCTATTTTTATAAGTATAAGTACCGTAGGTATGTATGTATACGTTCATATGCATTCCGTGAAAAGCTGTTATTTTGACATCACAAATACTTACTAATTTAGTGTATTTGTAATAGATGTACAGATAGATGTATTTATAGATGTTCCGATGCTATCATGATTTCAGCAAGTTATGGCTAGTGTCTGTTAAACAGCAGTACATTTAACTGTGCCGCTATTATTCACCTGTATCAACACAATATATTTTAACTTTTTTTTTATTCCTTGCTCCACTACAACTCCCATTAGGGTAGTTTCAATGAAAAACACAACTCTTTATGCCGTGATTTACTGTTTAATCGTTGTTTGAATACCGCTTACATTTACGAGCTAGCCCTTTAGCCCTCACCACTTTTAAATCTCACTTTGAAGTCGCCCAGAATTAGATGGGGCGAATTTCTTATTTAATCTTTGATTTATAGTTGACACATTTTGAGGTACAACCCGTATGCTCGCACTTAATCTTGATTTAACCGACTTGAACCGCTTGTCGGTATCCAAGATACGGTTCAGGAATAATTTATGATTACCTTATGTGGCCTATCATTTGGAATTTGTGGCGGCATGATCGAAATATTGGATGACTCATGAACGTTTATAATGATTTCAAATTGATTCTTAGTTCATTTAGGCTACCACGGAACTCTTTGATCTATATCTAGTCTTTCTATTTCAAATCTTACTTATCTTTTATCTATTTTGGTCTTACATTAACGTCTAATAATAAAGTCGGGTCGTTTTCTAACAAGAAGTTATTAATATCGATACTCGTAGTTACATTTGAAATTAAACCAATGTTTCTGTACTCATTATTGTCATGTGTAAGTAAAATTATAGGGTTTTAGAATTCTTTTCGATAGCTTGTTACCTACTGATTTTTTTTATGGCATTTTGTTTTGGTTTTGATTACTAATATATAATTGCCAGTGTCGTAACGCAGATCTATTTATGCCTTTGGTCCCCAGCCTTGACATCAATAAGCAATGGACAAACTTGTAATCTTTTTCCACTTGATTACGGAGGTTTTGGTTAATCTGCATGTGTGCATTTTATGTATCTTTTTTTGTAACGTGTGTTTTGTTTGTGAAGAATATAAATGTTTTCTTTCATTTCTATATTATAAATTACCACTTGCGCTCCGCGGTTTCACCCGCATAAGTCTCTATCCTGTGGGAATATCGGGACAAAAAGTATTCTTTGTCCTAATCCAGGTCATGGTCTACCCATGTGTCAAATATCATCGAAATCAGCCGTTTTAGCAAGAAAGCGTAACAAAGAAACATATACCTACATAAAAAATAAAATTATTTCTGTTTATAATATTAGTTTAGAAATGAAAACTATGCTCTTCACAGTATTACTTATAATAACTTCGTCTGTCCTTCATAATTCTCAAAGAACTATTTGCGAAGATGGCGGCGCATAGAGCGTAATTAGCCAGACTATTTCCAACTTCACATAAAGCTTTTAACATTGACCGAATAGTTTAGAAAATTAATAACGCCCATCAGAATCTCATAATAAGTTCGAACTTGAAAAAAATCGGGTTGAAAATTTTAATTAGTCCGAAAATACTTCAATAAAACCACGGGCCAAGGCATGAACCTCGTAAATTAAAGGAGCGTTGGGTTTAAAGATTAACAGTTCGAGTTTTAAGAGTTAAAATTTAGTGGTGGTCGTGGTGCAACCTGCTGTGACGTGTTACCACTGTTTTTATTTATCCGCTAATAAAATTGATTGACATTCTTTCCTTGAACTTAATGATGGGGCTGTTAAGTTAAGTGTTAAGATTTAGCGATTTTGAACTGTTCTTGCCATGAGAAATGATTTCTTCTAATTACATTGCCTTCATCGTTTGCAACTATTTTGGCTTGGGCGTAGATTGCTTACTTTCTAGTCTTCGCCTATGTTTATTGAAAGATCAAAATGTATAACTGCGTCCATTTTCAAACCGTCAATTTGTAGATATTTTGTTCTTTTTTTATAATTTCAAACAAAAAAGTTTTAGCGTTTATTGTTTATATATTATGAGACATCAAACGTCAAAAATATTATAGTTACACATTTACATTTCATTTGAGACTGATTAAGTGTAAAAACAGCATTGTTACTACTGTATTTCGCACCATTGACATGACCACTAAGTATATAATTTTAATATGACTCTTTGAATTTAAACCTTAGTTAAACCTTCCTGAGAATTATAAGAAAACTATAAGTAATCTAATGAATGTATAATAATAATAATTTAATTTAATATCTATTTCAAATTTAATTTATTTTATTTTTATTTTCTAATAGGGTGTATGTGTAAAAACTGGCCTGAAATAAATGAATTTTATTTATTTATTTATTACTTACTTTTAAGAAAGGTTTATGAATAAACCCCTTCGTTTTAGTTTAGGACTGAATTGAATTCTCTTAATACTTACCGTGATAAATAGCAGGATTATAAAACTCTTGCCAAACGTACTTATCATCGCTTTGATCTTATAACTTAAACCATTACCTTATACGATACGGTCAGCATTAAAAACCAAGTCAGTTCTACAGGCGCATTTGATGTTTATCAAACATAAAAGTTAAGAACAGGAAGTGGCCCCCACCTATAAATCACGACACCTAACTGTTAAGTTTTGACTTAACCTTTGATATACTTAGTTAAGTTTTAACTAGTGAAATAAAATCATTAAAGTCGTATTTTTAATTTATTGGGAGGCAAGGAGGTAATATTTATTTAGGAGCTCAAAAAGGAGTAGAAAGTCAAGTTCAGTTTGAGTACCTACCGGTATAAAGACCAGTCCTTTTAAGTAATTAAGTTACGACTTGTGTAATAAAAGTTATCACATTCATCACATCACTACATTTTTCCAGGGGCTTCGCCCGCATAGATTTCGAAAATTATTCCACAGGAACGTACTATCGGGATAAAAAGTATCATAAGTGTTACTTTTATACTATCTGTGTGCCAAATTTCATCCAAATCCGTTAAGCCGTTTTGGCGTGTTTTTTTTTGGGTGGGAAGTCATCAAATAACTTCTCCCACTCCGGGTGGAGCAGGACGTCAGACTTTTACTGACTAAAACCCACCCGTGTTCCCTCAGTTGCCTGTGTGCCACGGGCCGCGGTATCTCTTTCGAACTACCCGCACCCCTGGCAGGCATCGGCCCTTGCGGACCCCACCAGTTGGTGCTGACATCTCTTTGAGGCGCGCGTGGAACACAACGCGACGTCGACCCGGGCTTGGTCCTTACCGGACAGCGAGCTACCCATTACTCGCCGTTCCCAAGCCCGCGCCTACGGTGGCCGGGAATCAGCCTGGTATTCCCGACGCCCACGATATCTCCCGCGGCCCAGGGTGTCTCCCGCGGATTTTAGCGTGATTGAGTAAGAAATATTTAAACATACAAACTTTCTCATTTATAATATAAGTAGGAAAGCAGAAATATAATAGGATAATGTCTAGTAAATAAAGTAATTGAATAAATATCAGAACCGAAAACAGGATCGAAAATAATCACTGTTTAAAATATATTTTTTAATATGCAGCAACGACAGAAAAAAAAAACAAAATTGAATACAAAATATATTCATATCAGAACTTTTGTATTATCATATTCCAGAGTTCCAAAAGAAAAAAATACAAAACTTCGTTATAAATACAAAAACAAAAGGAATATTATTTTTAACGGAGAATTTAATTAAAAACATACCAGTATCCGAGTTTATAATATGCCTACTTAATTAACGTTTTTGCCGTAAAAAACGGTCGTTTTTATAACCTAGTTATGGAATGTGCGAAGGCCAACAGAAATTTCATCAACTGAACTTCTACTGTTCTTCAAATTCTTTCCTCAAAGAGAATTTAGTGAGAAGTCTTCATAAAATATGAAATGATTAAAATGAGAGAAGTAAAGGCGAAATAAAAGGTCAAGAGGCTTTTTATCTTAGGAGTTTTTCAAAAGCCCACAAAAGAAAAGTCCTAACACTTAAGACACAAATCAGATTACTGCAATTACGTGAACAAAAAGTTTTCTCTACTCGCTACAAGTCGAGGCTACGCTTGCTGCGGTTGGTCCGTGAATGGGTGACCATCTTTACGTACTAATACCCACGGAGGGGTATGGTACAAAGCTGTTGGTTGGCTGTCATTCCTGGATCGTTGACAGTCGTTACAACCAGTCTTACCAAAGGGTATCGATCGCAGTACCGAGTAAGTGGGCTGTGGAGGTCAGATAGGCAGTCGCTCCATGCAAAATGCTGCATCCGTTTAGACTGGAAGCCGACCCTAACACAGTACGGAAAGGGGTAGGCAGGCAGATTTCGAAAATTATCATAATAATATAATTTAAATGAGTTGAGTCATACTTCAACTATAGACTTCTCTTTTACCACAGGAAAAGCTAAATTTAAAAGCAACCACGTTCATTTCAGAAGGCGTTATAAATATGATATTATGGTAACACTTTCCCCCCAGATCAGCATAAAACAATAAACTTATTTACCAACCCACAAAATGAAGTAGTTAAAAAAACAAACGATTACAGCCTGAATGATTAAGCGGCGTACATTTTCACTTCATTAATAATAACACTTTGGGGCATTTTATTAAACTGAAGGTAATTTATAAATACTTAATATGAGCGCGGTAGTCGTAGATCACGTTAATTGGCGTTTCGACCGCCGGTAGGTATGGTTTATATGACACAGAAACGCACTGGATTAAACATTGGCACGCGAATCCGTGACTCGGTTTACCTAGTTTAAGTTTTCAAGTGTGGGTTGTCTTTTAATGGGAAACAAAATATAGGTATTGTTGTGGGGAGAAAATACAATTTACTGTTTGAAAAAAAAATATTTGTCTATATAGATGCACCTATAGACAAATATATATTTTTACAGACACTTCAACTCAATTTATGATAGTTAAAATCACCAATTGTAGAAATGGCAGCTGATTTTGTAAGAGTAAGTACGATTTTTATTTAAAATATCATAAATATCAATAATTTGGTCATCCATGGGCATATTATGGCGATAAATGGGGTAAATGATAGATGATAATCTGGCCAATCGACAGTTTCAGGGTTATCCATTATTTATGCCACGCCCTGTATAAATATTATTATATATGTATACATTTTATATCTTTACTATATATGTTTAAAGGTAGTAAGGATTTATTATAACTTGTTTGAGACGCCGATAAAAAGTAGCTTTGGTTAAAAAACTTAGAAATTTAATTAAGGCTGGAGCTTTTATTTATTTAAATAATATAGTAGCAGTACAAAATACCATCTTGAAATATAATATTAAAATATAACCAGACCACAACTCAAACTATTCAATAACGAAACCACTAAAAATATCCCCCAATACCAAGGTACAGTCAATAACAAAAAATATAGTCGTCTCTCAATACTAAAATTACGTGAAAATAGTGCGGCAAAAGTAAGCAAATAAACGCTGGGTGACATTTAGCTGTCGTCAGTCTATTAAGGGCTCTCACCCAGCTTTTTATAAATGGCCGAGTAACATGCAACCGTAGTCATTCCACGGAAAAATTGGCCAAGCAGGTACGACGTTGAATAAACAATTTTATTTCCACCTTATTTTCGGCGTGTGCTTCAAACAAAAGAGGTTAATTGGGATCTATTGGGTATACGCTGACATAGATACTGATAGAGGAGATAGATATAGTTACGCGTACTGTAGAATAAAATAAGAAATCGAAAACACTTTTGTGTATAATGGTAAAGACAGGGAAATTGTGAGGAAGAAAGGAGGCGCTTGTGGCTAAGTAATAACAGCGACACGGGTCGATCGACCAGGTTAAGCTACGCTTGCCGCGGTTGGTCCGTGGATTGGTGACCATCTTTACATACCAAGATCCATCCGTGCTTCGGAAAGCATGTTAAGCCGTTGGTCTCGGCTGTCATTCTGTGACAGTCGTTACGGTTCGTCAGAAGCCCGAAAGACAACCAGTCTTACCAAGGTACATCGTGTTACCCAGTAACTGGGTTGTGGAACTCAGATAAGCAGTCGCTCTATGTAAAATACTGGTATTCAGCTGAATCTGGTTAGACTGGAAGCTGACCCTAAAATAGTTGGTAAAAGGCTAGCCAGATGATGAGTAAAGACAGGGAAATATTTTTTTAAACAATTTGATTATCAACTTAAATTATTGATGTATTAAAAACACAATCTGTCATTCTTTGACAGTTGTATGAAATGGCTTTAACACGGCAAAATTATAGGTTCTTAACTATTTCCCTAAATGTACATAGGTTGTGTGTATGTGCGTAGGTTCGCCAAAGGTCGACTGAACTCCATAACAACAGATGGTCACGGGCAACAGACTGTAGATAGTCAAAATTGGCTTTACCAACTGTACACCCGCGATTAACCAAAAATCTTCTCAGCCTGAGTAGAAATAACCCTAGAATAATAATAGGAACAATTACGGGCCATAACTCCCTTAACAAACATCTTTTTAATATAGGCGCCACAGACAGCCCGCTTTGTAGGGGCTGCCTTGACGCCGAGGAATCAGCCACCCACGTCATCCTGAAATGCGAGGATGTGGCTTCCCCACGTGAAGAAATCCTCGTAACAGTGAGGTCGCTCCGCGAAGCCTGGAAGCTCCCAGGAAGCTTCTGTGCTTTTGGGCGGAGCTAGGCTGGCTCTGTTAGCCAGAACCCCCAAGCACAACGGACCGAATGGGAGTCTAAGTGAGCACAGAGAGTCCCCATCATCATCATCAAACATACAAACTTTCACATTTATAATGTGAGTTTTATAGTAGGATTTATCACCGTTTAAAAAAAACGATATTGGCGTTCAGAACGTAGCTTCATGTAACTTACTTAATTGTTATAAATGCCTTGATGGTAAAATCGTTTTGAATGTCGTCATCCATGCCTAAAGTCCGTCTGCCCTGTTTCCACGCTCAAAGACGATACTATAAATTTTAATTAAGTAACAAAAACAAAAAATAAAACAACATCGCCGCCAAATTAACAGTTTCAATTTCAAATGCCAATTCCAGTGGATGGGTTAAAACACTCGAGAAAATTCAAACAATGGAAATACCAATTAATTGCTTCATTGTAAACAGATTGCTTAATTAAGAGAAGGAAATGAATAAAGAGCGTTTAGCGAACATGGAGTCAAATTAATTTTAATGATAAACGATTTACATAGAAGTATTTGGCAGCGCGCGGTAGCTCACAGACGGCGCGGTAGGCAAACTTTAATTTTCTCTCCTATTATTCACAAGTAGATATTGTGAATTGAGTATCTGAAGAGGAAATAATGCAGCTAAGTTTTGAAATTGCCTTCTTCTTCATCTTATTAAAAGCTTCGGTTTTTTTGCTGTATATTATATTTGCTATTGTTTTTCTATCTGCATACTCAATATCGTCACCTTTAACATCATTATGCGTATCTTAAATTAAACATTTTCCTCTTTACTTATAAAAGTTGCTTAAATTGCCTTCAGATGAATTTAATATTAAAAGTTTCGGTTTGTTTGCTGTATAATTCAGTATTGTTTTTCTGTTTGCATACTCAATATCGTCATCATTGACATCATCAAGCACAGCTTAAATTTTACATTTACCTCTTTACTTTTTAAAGTTGCTTAAATTGACTTAAATTGAGTTTAAATCCTTTCAGATGAGTATAATATTGGAAGTTATAGTTTGTTTACTGTATACTTCTGTGTTGTTTTTTCTATTTGCATATTCAGTATCGTAATCATTAACATTTTTATGCTTGAATTAAACATTTACCCCTTTATTGATAAAATATGCTTAAAGTTTAGTAATGATTAGCTACCGTTTATGTATAAATTTATGAAGTTAAGACATCTCATAACTTTAATCAACGTTTATAAATTTTCTTGATAAATGAACGGGCATGACATCTTTCTTTTATTTTTTTTCTTTTCGGTTTCTTTAGCTACGCTAGTTTTGTTAAGTTATTATCTGCTTCGTTTAAGTTACAGTGAGCTAAATCGTTTTTTTCTGATAGTTGCTATGCGAACTGAAATGCTCAATGGCGGCTCGTAGTCGTAGCGCACCTCAAAACATTTTTCTCAGACCGAATTGCTTTGTTATTTTATACATTTGCTATCCTCAATACGTGCTATGTGTATAAAAACCTATATTATACAATTTCACCCAACAATTTAACATTGTACTACGAAACAGAGCAAAAAAAAAGAAAGAAATTCGTACTTTATCCTGCATTCCCATATCGCCACTAAAAAAGGCTCGAAAATTCTAGCAAATAAATCCTGAAAATTAAATAATAAATTCTTTTTATTTACACACGCTCTAAAAAACGCATCCGTGGAATAGAGGGATTCACACAATTCCCTTCGAATCCCTGGTGTACAATTTTGTAACTCTTGAACCGACTTTCACGAAGCTTTTAGGTTAATGCTTTATAAATCATAAATTAGAAATGTAAGACACGTGCTGTCCCTACGTGACGTGGAAATTATATTCTTTTGTTTTGCCCGAAAAAATGTTAAAATTGCATTAATAGGTAATGTTGGAGTGTTATAAGCCTGCTTTTTTTGGTAACGGTGAAAATATAAAAGCAAGATAAATAAATTATTTAAAAGCATACCTACAATAGGTACCTCATAAATATTTTTTTTATAATTTTTATATGTTTAATATGGTGCCTCAATATAATGTAAAATAAAAATACAATGTTCCCACTCTATATTCCTCTAATTTTTATCGTTCACACAATAAAAAAGTTAACGCAGAAAGAAATAAAAAATATTGCAACGTAGAATATTATGTTTGTTTAGGTTAATCAGAATAATATAAAGGGTAAAATTGAAGGCCTTTCAAAATAAAGTAAAAAACGTAACATAATAAAAGAGCAGCAGATTTTTTTTCGCGTTTATATTCAAAGTTTGTGGTCGCTTTTAGGGTTCTGTATTTTGTATTACCCATCTATGTATTGCAAACCAGGTTTTTATTAAATACTAGCATTTACATGCGACTTCATTTGTGATCCAGGATGAAAAGTAGTCTACGTCCTTAGCCAGGTCATGGTTTATCTGTGTGCCAAATTTCATCCTAATCCGTTCAGCCGTTTTAGCGTGAAAATGTAACAAACATACAAACTTATTTTCGCATTTACAAGTAATTATAGTTAGGATGTACCTATAATAATGAAGAGAAGATTATCCAAGTTGTAATAGTTACCTAGGTACGTTTAAAACTATTTTCAGGAGTTTAAGGATAGGCTTTCAATGATAATTTATTTGAAGCACATTAGAAATGGTAAAAAATAAATTCTCAGTCCATAACTCAAAATAATGAAAGGTATAAGTCGTTTTAAATCTTAGCAATTAGCTGATCACAAATTGCGTTGTTTCGAGGGGGTTTTATTTTTTTTACTGCGTTTACGGAACCCTAAACCTATTGAAACGGGCGCTTTGATTCGCATATAAACCTCCATTTACCGCTATATTACCTAACAAAATATAAAAGGGCAATGCCCTGAAGCAAACAGGTGTGGGGTAGCTAAGTACATAAAGGAAGAAAGCTTAAAAAAGGTTAAAATAAAGTCAGTTTTGGATCGCGTTATATTGTAACGTTGAGTTGATTCGTAAGCTTTTGGTAAAAGCCATGAGATGTCGCAGTTTTATTAAATTAATAGCGACGCCGCGATGGTAGAATTAAAATTTTATCATAAAAATAATCCAATTCGGAATTGGTAACTTTTATTCCCCGAAAAAAAGAAACAATAAACATTGGTGATGTCACTTGAAATGTATTCAAAAACAAGATGGCGGCACTATTCCGATTTTGTTCATTCGCCAAAGTAATCTTATAGCGCTATACTTTAAAGGCACCGATTTATGGCGAATTCGGAAAAAATTTGTAATGAATTGTTTCACAGATTCAGCAATCAAAATTTCTCTCAGATATAACAAAAAGCTAAATAGATCGCTTTAATTGGCAAAGATGAAATTTTTGCTTCCGATCAATCATACGGAAATTGACAACGGTGTGGACGTCTAACAAAAGATACGCCAAAAAACCTCTCTAAATGAATACCTACATAAAAGCGCACTGTTGGATTTTCAACTTTCTGAGCTGAGCCGAGCGTTGAAAAAGTAACAGCGCATTTTTATTAATAATATAGAAGTCGACAGTGTTAGTGAAAATGGGCATAATTGCACCAATCCTTACTAATATTATAAACGCGAAAGTTTGTAAGTATGGATCGATGGATGGATGTTTGTTACTCTTTCACGAAAAAACGGCTTAACGGATTTGGATAAAATTTGGCACACAGATAGATTATAACTTAGATTAACACATAGGATACTTTTTATCCCGTTAGTACGTTCCCGCGGGATAATTTCCGACCTTCACGCGGGCGAAGCCGCGGGCGGAAGCTAGTAAGACTATAAGTTCCTAAGCCCTCTTTCGCTCTTGCCTTAAGCCATAGTGTTAAGTTCCAAAGGTATAAAACATTGTATCACAACGGCTGCCGTGTTTGCAGCGCCTGCGGGCTATTGAAAATTAAAATTTCTGCTTGATTTTTTATCTGCACCGCTGAGTTTAGAGTAGAGAGCTTTGTGATTCTACTTACTTTGGAATTTTCGGCAACTCAAATGTTTTGGTAAAGTTGTGTGCAGTGTACTTGAGATGTAAATTTTCTTTTTCTTTTGGGGATTTGTTTTTTTTTTTATTTGTATAAACATGTGTAAAATGATACATAAATGTGCACGTATGGATGGAAATTCGTTTAAAATTGCTGGTTCAACATGTTTTGCCATATTCGGCGTACAAAATAGTTTATAATATTTAGTTTAAAATTACAAATGAGAATGTTTTTAATAATAGTCAAAATCCAATCAATTTCAAATACATAATCAGTCAATGCAAAAATAAATTCAAAAGATAATAATATATAATTGAAACAATAAAATTACTAAAACTAAAATACTTATTAAATTATCTAAATTCAAAATTTGTCATTCAAAATAATATTCCACATTTTATAAATATAGAATCTGTAAGCAACAGAGCAGTGGTGGCCCAGTTTTAACAACTGCTGGACGGCTGCGACTTGTTGTCGTGGGTTCCAACCCAAGCAGGTACTGTGTGTGAATTATTTCATCACCACTGCTCTCAAAACGTTGAAGGAAATCATCGTGAGAAAACCTGCATACCCTAAGACCAAATTCGAAGACATGTGACATCCGCACTAGGCCTGCGTGGTGGATTATGGCCTACTCCCACTCACAGAGAGGAGGTCAGTGTCCCACCAGGCTGATGATATGATGGAAAGTAAGCAAATACAACGACCAAACAAGCAAATGGTGAACTTACGTTCGTTTAAAATGATTACCTAAATAAATTTTATAGTGCACATAGATACTGCACCCTAATTGCGTAACTCACGTTTAATCATAATCTGTTTCGTTTTGCAGCAGATGGCTAAACCATTGATTCATTTGTTCGAAAAATGTGTCTGCTCAACAACGTAAATAACGCAGTGAATATTGTTGATCTATCAAAATGAAACCGATTATGATTAATCGAGTGTTATGCAATTAGGGTGCAGGTCCATGTTCTCCCAAATTCAACATTTCAGTCTATCCACATTTAGTTCGATACCCAAAATACGTTCATATTTCAGGTTAACTCCAGCGAGGTGTCGCTTTATTGAGTTAATTGCGCGTAATTTACAACCTGGTTGCTATCAATGTAAATCTTTGTCGAAAACACGACAATAGAATACGCACAAAACAAAATTAAAGTCGAGCCAAAATCATTTCGACGTTTAATTAAACGGCACACTGTGGTATAATTGTGGATTAATTGCCAACTGGATTCAAATTCATCGAATTTACACGACAATTTGTTGAAAATGCGTCACACTTAATTTTATTGCGAATCTCGTAATATGAGCGCCTGTATTTCAATGTGAGTTATCGTTTTAAATTAATCATTTTAAATGGCTGATATTTGGATATGTATTAAAACTTACTTACTATTGGAGTAGGTACACAAAAATACCCAAAAAATACTACCAAAAGGATTTTTTTTTTTTGAGGATGGGAAATCATCAAATAACTTCTCCCGCTCTGGGTGGAGCAGGAGGGCGTGTCAGACTTTTACTGATTAAAACCCACCCGTGTTCCCTCAGTTGCCTGTGTGCCAGGGGCGACGGTATCTCTTTCGAACAACCCGCACCCCTGGCAGGCATCGGCCCTTGCGGACCCCACCTTTTGGTGCTGACATCTCTTTGAGGCGCGCGTGGAACACAACGCGCCGTCGACCCGGGCTTGGTCCTTACCGGACAGCGAGCTACCCATTACTCGCCGTCCGCAAGCCCGCGCCTACGGTGGCCGGGAATCAGCCTGGGATTCCCGACGCCCAGGGCTTCTCCCGCGGCGACTACGGCCGTGAGGGCGCATATACTGCCTCTCCCTCACGTGCGCCGCCTCCCTCTTCGCGAGCATTACTGCTTCGCAGAAGGAGGGCTCACAATGGTTTCGTGATAGAAGCCTCCTTCTTAAGAATAACGTAAAGCGTACCTACTTTTGACTTTTTATGAAAACTATTTTATTTCTGAAGATCTTATGCGATAAAAATAAACAAAGTCTTACCTAAATAAACATACCTACATCCGACACAAAAACTATCTTAACTCTATAAAGATAACAATTCGTCCCAAATCCAAAGAAATCCATCGCTACGCTTTGTTACTGTTAACGTGGAAATCCTTTTATATCGTTAAAGATCAAACACAGTATCTCGTTCACAAAAGATGAACATAATGATACACGAACCGTACCGGCCAATACTAAAATAATAGGGGATGTAATTGGGGTGCTCAATGAAAATTTGCATCCACAACTATAAATTAAACATGCGAGGGTTGTTCACCCCGAGAGGCTCGGGAATAGCCCTCTAATGAATGGAGTGTGCGAAATAGTCGAATTACTGGTAATTGGTAATTTGCAAATCGGTAAACTTGACGGAATAGAGAGTAGGGAAGTGTTGCCCAAAGTATGTACACACAAACACACAAGCACCTACTTACTTGTGTGACATAAAGTTTAAATTGTAATGATTCGATCTCAATGGTCAAAATCACTATCATGATTATACAGGCTGCTTAGATTCTTTATTAATCCTTAAATGAATCGTTGTACCTCCCGGCTGAGACCGCAGACAGAACCGACGGACGGACAATGAAGTGATCCTATAAGAGTTCCGATTTTTCCGTTTGAGCTACGGAACCCTAAAATAATTCATTTAAGAATTATTAAAGAATCCAAGTAGCCTCTATAATCATGATAGTGATTTTGACCATTGAGATCGAATCATTAAAATTTAAACTTTATGTCACACAAGTAAGCAGGTTCACTTTTTAAAATTTCGCAGCATCATGCTGAGATAGGAGCCTAGAAATTTAGTTTTTTATATGATTGTGATAGTTTGGTATGTGATCTTACTGTGCGAGGCACAATAAATACTTTTTTCACTTCTCATGCTCTAAAAAGACGCCAATATAGCCCTACGAAGCGGGACTAAAGTGACCACTTTAGTCCCTAGGGAGTAAAAAGTAATTCGTTTTTTAATTTCCTTCATGTGACATAGACAAACTCAAACAGCCAGTAAATATACTATTAACTGTGGAGCTTCATTGCGAAAACGTTGAGAGTTTTAGTTCCATGGTTTTTGCCAAGGTGGCGCCATGTGTTTTAAATTGTTAATCTGTTACTGGTTTAGAAGAAAAAACTGACCGCGATAATTTCAGAATTTTTGTCGAGTGTAAAATGTTCGGCTTTAAATAAATTTATTAAGAATGTCCAGTGACAAATATTATGTTCATAGATATTATGTTCCTTGGTGAAGAGTTTGACGTCAAGCAAAGAGCAAAAGACATACCTAATAGATATTGTGATTTTTATTTTACTAACCGACTTCAAAAAGGAGGAGGTTCTCAATTCGTCGGAACCTTTTTTTATTTTTTTTATGTATGTTCCCCGATTACTCGAAGATGGCTGGACCGATTTGGATTTTTTTTTGTTTGAAAGGGTATACTTCCCAGGTGGTCCCATGATCATCAAGTCAGGATCTGATGATGGGATCCTGGAGAAATAGAGAGAACTCTTCAAACTTTATAGGCACGCGAAGCGATTTAGGTATTTTTTGGAAGAGTAGTTTCTCGGAGTAGTCTCATTTCAATTTGGTGAAGATCTGATTAAGAACTTTGGAGATAGGCAACGGAACTCCTCAATAAATGATAGCAAATGGACTGGGATTGCTGAAATCTCATGTCTGTCTATTGTTTACACCAGTTCATAACATAACATCACGCCGGTACGCTGTGAAGGGGTAAGCACATGTGAACCACTAAAAAGTGAAAAAAAAACTTTTTCCAAAATAAAAAACAACCGACTTCCAAAAAAACACAACAAAGTGAAAAATAACTTTAATTGCGGAAGGCGGTGACAACAAATTCAAATTCAGCTCCAAAGACACCGACTTCCGAAATTAAAGTTATTTTTCACTTTGTAGTGTTTTTTTGTTAAGTAATATTTATTAGGTAAGTACATGTTTTTGTACTAAATTGACTATTTTTCTCGCACTCGAAGTGAAAAGTACAGTTTGCACCTCGAGACTAAACGCCAACTTAATATACCCTCGGTTTCATTGACTCCCTCGCACGCTCGGGAGTCAAACCACCTCGGGTATATTATGGCTTCGTTTAGTCCCTCGTTATAAAATATACTATTCTTTCTTTCTATCGTTAAAGACCCTTCTTGATTCAAATACCTACAGATCTAAGAACAATACCAGATAGGTTGGTAGGTTTAAACTAAAATGTTTGGGCAAAATAATTTTATTTATGTTTGTTACCTCAGAACTTCGTCATTTATAAACCGATTTGGAAAATATTTTTAGTTTGAAAGGGTATACTTACCGCCACACTTAAGCCATAAGCACAGTGTTTGAAAAATAAGTACCTAACAAGTGATTAGAGGCACATAACCGCCATGAAGGAGCAGTGGTAGCCTAGAGGTAACAGCCGCGACTTACGAGTTGTAGGTTTGAACCCAGCCAGGCATTTTACTTTGTGTAAATTATTTCATCACCACTGCTCTCAAAACGGTGAAGGAAAACATCGTGAAGAAACCGGCGTGTCCTAGAACCAAAAATTCGAAGACATGATTGACGCACTAGGCCCGCGTCATGGATTTCAGCCCACTCACTCATTACAGGGAGGAGCCTTGTATTCTAGCAGTGGGAATATTATAGATAGGCTGAATATGGAACCCCATGGCACGAAGGAATAGGAAAATTCTTTAACTAGTACTTGATACGAAGTATAGTTAGGCATGCTAATCTAGGAATGCCAAACCAGCCTCTCTAACCCACAGAATATCTTGAAAACACGTGAATATTCTAACTAGATTGTATTCGATCAATGCCTATCCTAAATTGATATTACACAACGTAATATACCTCGCTTATGTCCCATAACTGAATTCATGTAACATTATGCGTTAATCTACCAGAGAGGTATTTCTATCATTAATTTAGATGAGAATTCCTTATGGTTGCCTCTGCGACGTCATCAAACGATCATGACGTCACTATTTGCAATATGTGACGTAGCAGTAGGAGCATATAGGTTTATTGAGAGCTTTATTTGTTTGCAGTGGGAATGCAATCTTCATTGGTGCTCTCTTAAACTGTTTGATGGCATATCATGGCGTAAATAAAATCGTAGATTAAACCACTAGGAGTAAACTAGTTGATGGTTTCTATTCTTTGAATTGTTTGATTTTCAACACTAAAATATAATATTATCAAGATTACACGGTAGCAATTATGGACAGTAGTTTAAGTATAGTTTGTGTGATAAAAGCATGTTAATATTATAGGAATATCAAATAAATGTGTATATGAATGCACAGCACCAACACCAACCGAAACAGTACTGCCAATTTTCGTGTAATTAACTGGGGTAATAAACAAATATGTACATTTTTCTTTTCAAAGTCCAATTGGAAGAACCGGTAAGTACCTGTACTTATGAACAGATGGCATCATTTTGTTTTACCCTCACAATCAAAAACATGAAAAAAATGGCAATTTCCAACCGCACTCCAACGTGAGATACAAAAGAAACCGTTAACATGTCTAGACACATAATTTTACAAATTATCGTCATATTAACAACTGCCATAATTAAACATTGAGGCAAGATGATCGCACTCTCTCCATTTGTTACACCGTTGACAAGTTAAGTCGTAGTCTGGGGTGGGTAGTCAGTATTCATAAGACACCTTCCTTACAGGCGTTTCATTATAACACTGCGTAGATACACCAAGAGAATAGATGCGGCAAAACATCGTCTAGACTCTCTAGATTCTAAACCCAGTTGCCTGTTGAATATAATGCTCTTAGAATGTTAATGAAATGGAAATCAATACAAAAATGCGAGGTGCAATCTCGATAGGAATCGATTAGGAAACTCGTTGGAGAAAAGTAAAGTGGGTTTGAATGTAGCATGAAAGAACGTTAATGAGAAACTTCGTTCAATTTTAAAGTTAGCTGTAGAAACTTAAAACGCTATAGCAAATGAGCAAGTTAGAAAAAGTTTCTGCTAAAATAGATGATTATTGCTTTCGTTTTACGATAGGTTTGTAAAGATAAAATACTATATCACCATTCATAATAATCATTACAGCCGAAGACGTCCACTGCTGGACATAGGCCTCCTCCAAACGGGGAGGGGATTGCCATAATCGCCACGCTTGGTAGGCGGGTTGGCGATCGCAGCATGGTGGTAAAATGCATAGAGAACGCTGCTGCCCATTCTCTGGTATGCTCCTTAGTCGCCTTCTACGACAACCACGGGCTGAAATGGGATGGTGCTATTCATCTACGTCCAGGACCACACGGACCATTAGGCCACAATAATAACAAAAATAGGTTAGTATATAATACCAAAAAAAAAGCACAGACGGAATAACCAATATTGCTCAATTTTTAGTTTTCGTCGAAAATCTCTTTCATATTCTGAATTCGGTACAAAAAAGTTACATCTCATCTCATTGTGTCTTACTTACCCATTGTCAATATTTATAGCTCCTCTAAATATTCGTGGGTCCCTGTTGATAGCCTACTCGCGAACGTTCGCGGCTTCACGAATACCGTCACACGGTGTTTTGGGTGCTGTGTAATGCAATTTTGATAACCTCATCAAGAACGTGCACTTTATTAGCGGCTTTGCTAGTTGCAATCTCATGTACGTCACAAACATAATTAATTTTCTTGTTATTGTAAATAATTGTTATTGGGGCTTCTTCTCTAACCGTGGGAACTTGTGTCCCACTAATTTTGGTAACATGTTGTTTAACATCTGTGTTTTTGCTGGGAATAGAAACGGTTCTTATGTAATTTTATTGGTTTGCTGAAAATTCATTACAAAAAAAAATACTTTAGTTTTTATTCTTGAGTTTAGTTCTAATTGTGTCTTTCTCGTTACTCATCGAAATATCTATTGCTTTATTGGTCATCTTTTATGGTCCTACAAACATCAGTTACAATACCTACGGATGAGGTATAAACTAACATTCTAAACGAAAAATAAACTAAGAAACTTAATGTCTTACAAGGAAAAGAACGTGACTTAGCAATAACTAGGGATTAAGCTAACGTTCCCTCCACGGGGTAGCGTTAATGCGAAGGCGAAAGGCGCGATGAGCTCATCACCATGAAAACTAAATTAATTGCACGAAGACGTGTCAGGATTAAGGTTCATGCATCTCAAATAAGCTAGAGCAGAGCATATTGTGTAGTAATACAAATTGATTATATTTTGAACCTTATTGTGACATTTAAAAACAGTACAAATGATTTCAAATAACAATAACAGAGAAGGAGAGTTTTGGACAGAGAAAATACAAGTATGGAAAAATTTGGGGAATTTTCATATTGCTATAGTAACAGCAACTTCTCTATATATATATACTCTGATACTTATATGTACTATATCTAAAGCAGCTGGTGCATAAGAAATCAATCAAACGTGCTACAAGCATGGGGCACCTTCACAAACCATGTCACCTATACCAATCTAGATTACTTGGCTTTACCTATGACTGCTTCGGTGGAGGCACCCGAATAAAATAATTCAGGCAATGGCAATTCGCTCCATTGGTTTATTGGTAGCACATACTTCGAATATGGAACATTTGTCTTCTTCTTTATGTAGCTATATCTGTATCAAGATTAACATTATTAGGCTCAGCTAACTGTGTATTGTCTGACAAAGTCTAATTCTTTGCAAGTCTAACAGTCATGACAATGAAAATTAACGACAATTTCGCCAGAAGTTTGGCAATTGGCTTCAAAGACACAGCGACGAGTTCTAGACAATTTACTGCTCAGTTAAGCTCAAGAGACTCTAAACACATAATACTTTAGAAACTTTATTTTCCTTTTTACTTACAGTGACAGGAACAATGTACATTTTTTGATAATTTTATTTTTGTAAATATTACATGCCTATGTGAGCACAATAATTTTCAAATTTAAAGCAATATTCTATCTAAATCCACGTAGTGCATTTGTAACACCGTCATTTGATCTACTAACATTATTATAAAGTTACTTTTTGTGTGTCTGTGACCGCATTGTTCTTCTAAACTACGTAACGGATTTTGATGCGTTTTGCGCCATAATTTAGAGTATTTATTTTGAAAGGTTTTATGTGTATGATACATAAATAGTTAACTTACATAATATATTATATATAACTAGTGGCCCGTCCCGGCTTTGCACGGGTGTTATCCCAAATTTTTCTAGTAATAAATATATCCATTCTAATGGTGAAAGAATTTTTGAAATCGGTCCAGTAGATTTTGAGTTTATTCGATACAAACATACAAATCTTTTCTCTTTATAATATTAAAGTATAAATAAAGAAATCTTGATGCATTTTCAATTCCTAAAAACCATGTGAAGCATGAAGAATAAGAAATCTTTAACAAAATACTAATAAATCCAAAGACATACATTTCCCAACACACAGAGAGCTCAAGAACAATCTCAATGAAATAATACACCTACAGCATAGCAACTATAGGAGTAATGGCTAAGACACTTAGCCAAATGACCCAATGCTCGTGATGTACATGTGAAATTAGCCGTTTCTGCAAATTGCTCAGTTCCACTACCCTCGCAGAATCCAGTCGGCGGTACACTCGCTAAAATATTTAACATGTTCTCTTATTAAAGTTTACAAGCTTCGGCTGAGGTTGAGAATCTTTCTTGATCTGTATATGTGGTTTGCTTTAGTTTAATTGCTTTAAAACGATCCTTCCTGCTTAATTATTCCACATTTGTATCATTAAAAATAAGCCTAGTTTAGATTTTACTAGTAGATTTCAATTGGTTTTTCTCCTCTTGCAATTTTATCGTCATTGGCACCCGTTTATAGACTTGTAATTCAATGCGTTCCTTCAACTTATACAAAATAGCGTATAATGATGAACGGTTGCAATCGTCTATATTTTTATATTCTTCGAAGTGAAATAATGAAAGAAACACACAAACACTTCTGTGTTATTTCCTGTCCCACTTTTGAAAATTCACCGTGGTCGCAGTTAATTATAACTTTGGTCAAAACACTTCGTGTTGTCAAGTGCTTAGCAATTACCTTAATAACTGACACTCGAATGGCATTAGTGTTACTCCTCAAGGGACATAATGAATGTAGGTACTTTTAAAGTTATTGTAAAATCAGCCACAAATAACTCATATATTTTATATTACTTCTTCATTAACGCCAAGTTCCACTTTCTTAAATTAGACAAAATTACTTGAAAATTCTTAAGACGAACTTCAGTCTCCCCTTCTCAACTTAAAAAAATATTTGAGTATGCAAATTAAAATCAAGTCGTGGACTATGAATGTCATAATTAACATTCATTACTTGCCCCAACCTAAACGGGCTTAATTTGACGGGACCATCTTCATCAACATACCTCAGGGGTTTAAGGTTTTCCACATCGTCAGGTCTTGTCTGCGAAGGCTTTATGTGAGCTGGGGATAGGCAGCACCTCGGTATAGAGCCGGGAAGAGACCGCAAGGAGTATATGGATGTGAGAAACAAATGCAAGGTGGCTTTTGTAGAAGGTTTTTGAAAAGAAAAATGTAGCCCACGTGTTTAATGTTGTTATTGCATCATGATTTTTGCTGAGAAAGTTAAGTCGTTCAATTGAGGCATGTCTTTAATGGATAGAAATTGCTTAGCAATTATAACACTTTCATATTTATTGTGATTATCGCATTCTATTAATTTGTTGTTAATTGAATAAGAGCAATTTTATTTGAGAAACCGAATTCCAATTTGGTAACTTGTCAGATGAAATAGTTTACTTTTTCAATCACTATTAAACGGCTCTTTAAAATCGATGAAAGTTTACGATTAGAAATCTTAACAAATATTATAAAATTTATCGCCTATTTTCTCTTCGGTGTTAACTTGTTTTCGTATGTTAAAAGTAGAGTAAAAATTTCAAGGTTCGAACATGGTGTCACAAAGGTTGTATGTAAACGATTCAAAGCGATGGCAAATTCGTGTTCGAACACTTGTCTTGTAAACTTCGTGTACCTACGAGAATAGTCATGGGAAGTACAAACAACATAATTTCTCTAAATAAATAATTTTAAGTAAAACGGAATCGTTTTCTACACCTTGTTATATTTTTTTGACGTGTCATTGGCATTTAAAATAAGAACTTATCAGGCGTTCAGAGATCACGCATAGAATAATCAGCGGACCTTACAACAGAATTACTCGAAATAATGACTTAACTATCATACTGGCACCTTATAATGATTGCCCACGATATGTTTAAACAAAGAACACATCGTTTTTTGTTTCTAACGGTCATGGGTGACTGGAGGCCAGTTACCCATAAACACTGCTTTAGAAACCACATCTTCACATGCCAATGATTTTAGTACAACCATAAACGCTATGATTATTTAAACTAGAACTATAAAAGAACAGCTAGTTAATGTTGTAGATACCTATCAGTTTCGGATAAAGGAAGCGTAAAATTCTTTGGGAATTTCGTTTGAACAAAGAGTTTCGAACTTTTGAAGTGGGTTTTAGAGTTGTTAGCGTAATTCATCGGTTTGTGTCTTCAATTATGTTTTTATTGGGTTTTCGAATTATAGGCTTAAGACTGGTTTTAGAACAGTAGGTACTACTTATCATTATATCCGAAACCTAGGTATTGTGTGCGAGTCTAACTCGCACTTGGCCGGTTTTTTTTATAGGTCCTTAACGACAGACGAAAAATGTACTACTTAAGCCATACATTTGTACAGGATGTAAAACTGATCTATTACACCCTGTACAAATGTGTCTCTAAACGGGTCATGCTAACGAAAACATGGGTAACTACTAAATATATTTGTATCATCACCATTCTCTTCTCCCTATATGTGGCTTATTAGTAGATTTGCACGAAATTACTCCCCTGAATCGGGCTTTTAAATAATATGTAATATGAATTACAGGAGTTCACAATTTTCCCACAAATAAATAAACTTCGTGCGAGTGGCCTATAGCAATTTTTTTTTTTTTTCAAGTGGCGATTCGCTCGATTTAAGCGATTAAATTCATGCAAATCGTCTAATAAGCCTATGTATATCGGGTTAACGCAACCTGTCTTAAATATCTTGTATGATTTTTTTTATTTTTTTTTGGGTGGGAAATCATCAAATAACTTCTCCCGCTCTGGGTGGAGCGGGAGGGCGTGTCAGACTTTTACTGACTAAAACCCACCCGTGTTCCCTCAGTTGCCTGTGTGCCAGGGGCCGCGGTATCTCTTTCGAACAACCCGCACCCCTGGCAGGCATCGGTCCTTGCGGACCCCACCTATTGGTGCTGATATCTCTTTGAGGCGCAATTTATAAACAATATATACATCTACTATTCTTTATAATTTGTCTTTGGACTCTGCTTTACCTGAATAGGGTATTACTCGTACACCCATTTTTGAAAAGTGTCTTAATTCGATTCTAAAATGCTAATAAAACACAAAAAAAATATTGAATCGATTAGTGCCATAAAAATGCATTTAAATTTTACATTTTCATATTTCGCGCGTAATTTCACGAAAACGCTGGACGCAGTGGACACCATATTGCTCTGTGGGTATGACGTCCGTTTTCTGTATAAGCAAATGTGTTGATATTTTATATGATAATTGTTTACAATTTAAAAAATGAGTTATTATTCTACTTATCGTTGGTTTGCTGTTCTTGAATCTAAGATTTTAGTTTAATAAAAATTACTTTGGTTTTTTTTTTTTTTTTTTTTTTTTTTTTTTTTTGAGGGTGGGAAATCATCAAATAACTTCTCCTGCTCTGGGTGGAGCAGGAGGGCGTGTCAGACTTTTACTGACTAAAACCCACCCGTGTTCCCTCAGTTGCCTGTGTGCCAGGGGCCGCGGTATCTCTTTCGAACAACCCGCAACCCTGGCAGGCATCGGCCCTTGCGGACCCCACCAGTTCGGCGCACCAGGACACGTGGCACGCCGTGACCACCCCAGGAACCAAGTAACAAAAGGGCCCCAGACTTACCCGTGTCTGGTGCCCTTGGTCCCCCTGCGACGGGTCAGCACAGTGGCCCCGCCGCCTACCACTTTTCGGCCGCAGGGGATAGGGAGAGCGGCCAACGCTATACCGACACTCCTCTTCCCCTGCGGCCCCACCGCGTCCGCCATCAAACGGTGGCGGCCCCGTCCAGGCCACGGAAGGGAAGAGCGCTACTCAGAAGTACCGGCACTCCTCCTCTTCCGCAGCCTGTAATCCTCAGCCGCGATGCCTCCCATTCGACACCGCGGCCCGCCTCAGTTGCGGTGCACCTCACCGCAGCCTACATTCTGGCCGCTACGTCGTCGGCTTGGAGACAAAAGCCCTGACGAGCGGCCCCACCTTGGGGTTCCTCTTCGCTTCACCGTGGGAGCGGACCACGGCTACTGAGCCCCCCCGCAACGACAATGCGGGAACCCACTGGGGGGGAAAATTACTTTGGTTACGAAAATAATAAAGTACAAAGTTGTTCAGTTGATTAATTGAAATAGCGGTATGACGTAATAATATGGCGGCTACTATTTCATGGTGTTCAAAAACAGATTAAAAAAAACTGAAATCTTTGAATTGAATTTTAAAATTTATTTTGTTATTTCATGAACCAAAACCATCATTTTCCGACTGGTTTTTGCCTAATCTATCACAATAATATATTTTTTCTCATAATTATATAGTAAAATACCCGGTAGTAGTATACTACTCTTTCGCACATCTCAGTTTCTCGAAAACCACTGAAGAATGTCAGCATTCAAGCAGCTTGAAGGCGAGTAATTAGCTCTTATTCGCAATGAGCGCCAAATAATAGATCCTGGTTCTAATACCGAGGCACATCTGAAATACGGACTGAGGAATTTGTGGTATGTATGTGATGTACCTACTGTTATGAAATCCTAGTAAGTTCTCAGACTATATTCCGGCTTGGTTTGTGAAGCAAGGAATCTAAGAATTATTTGACAATGTCCGTTGTTCTATGTGAGTGGTTTTACTGCAAGATTTCAAAACTCTATAAATGTTTGGATTTGTTTTTGTTTTCTTTTATCCGAAATGGTAACATTTGCAAATATTTCTTGGAAAGTGTTTAGCGTAAAATATAAGTCCCCTCTATGTGTTTAGGTGAAAGGAGTAATTTTTTCCAAATTATTACATAGGGCCCAGTGGTAACAGTCAAGACATTTAAGTTGTATAAAGATCGTAGGTTCGATCCCAGTCAGACGTTTTACTTTCTGTAAATTATTTCATTACCACTTCTCTCAAAACGGTGAACGAAAACATCGTGTGGAAACTGACATGTCCTAGAACTAAACATTCCAAGACACGTGACGTGGTGGATTATGGCCTAGTCCCTCTCACTAAGAGGAGACCTGTGTCCCAGCAGTGGGAACATTTTAGACTGACTATGCTATTATATAGGCAATACAGGCCCAACACTTATATGAAAATGTGCTAAAATTATCCTTAACCCGAATTAGCTGAAACATTTACAGCCAAACTTATAACAGTATTACCATTCAAGCGAATACTCACAGCAGCAAACGAGAAACAAGTCCATTATACAGCATAACAACCTCAGTAACACAACGATGGCCGAAGGTGGTCTTGCTATAACAATAAAACTCCTAGAACCGCCCCAGGTATAACTGTTAGCAGAAACTGAATAACTAGAGTTAACACTGTTATGTTCTAGCTTCATATGAGTTTAATTAATTAATATTAACAAGCCTCGTACCCTGTTAGCTGAGCTCCTTGGTGTAGTAATTTTATCAAATATTTACACGGTCTTTCTACCAGAACATGCTAATAATTAGGTAAATTTAAACCAGTCTGTAAACACATTCGATGTTGCTTTCGAACTGGGAAATTGTTAACGGATTATTGTTGGCGCCGGGCCTCGATTGTTATCCATTGTTTTGCGAAAGCACCGAACCGATTAATATGAAACTGCCATCGGTCCTAAGTTTACTTATTATGCCTTGACCAACTGAGGGTGCTGCCTGAATTATTAATTTCAAACGTCTGTGTCAAACCCTTTGACGCAATTAAAATAAATTAAGTTTAAAATAACATTATACCTCTTGTTAAAATGGCATTTGTTTAACAAAACAGTACTCGTATATTCAATTAAAAATTCGGTTTAATTTTGTGAACATGTTTCCACAACACGTAGCAATAATAATGAGATTATTACGGAGTGAGATTTTAAAAAGCAATGTGTGGTTTTTAATTATTTCAAAACATTTAAAACTTCAAAATTAAGTAACTAGATAATATTGGTTACACCTACCTACAGGTAGGTACTGTGATTCACAGATACTTACTACTTTTTTAATTACAAAGAATGCTGGACAAATATTCGTCAAGGTAATCTATAGATAGCTACATTTACACGCTAGGGATGTGCTTTTAGTCCGCGATTAAAGGACAACGGTCGTGTTCAACTGATCCACGTGATCCGTAGGATTCGCGGGCCAATCCCGCTAATTGCGTCCAAAGTTTGGCGAGACGAGGGCTTTTTAATTAAAACTTATTCAATATTATAGAGACGATTCGAGCCGGCCGGTCACTCGAATAAGTTTGAGTTTTTTTAAGATAACATTGTGAATCCCGATTTTTTACTAATTAAGTACGTAAAAGTTTTGCAATAACTGTATTTGTTATCAAAGAATCAATAACTAACGCCGTAGAGCCTACGCTATTAACTAAAGTTTGTTTTTTTAAACGCAGATACTATTTGAAAGGTGTAATGTCAAACTACTATACAAACAAGCAAACACAAAAGACTTGTAATGTCAGATTAGTAGATTTGGAAATACTACCGAATTTTTAATTGTTTTATTGGAATTAAAAATAGTCTTCGAAGTCTGAAGTCTATTTTATTATAATTATCAAAAAGACAGACTAAAAAAATTCGAATCCCGCAAACACGAGAATTTTCCAACTACACTATTTTTGAAATCCGTTTGTATGCATTTGAGGTTTTGTCAAACATTAAAACTAAAATATTTATAGCACAGAGATAAATATTATTCACGTGGTATGTAATTCAAATACACACCTACTAAGTTTCATAATACAATTTACAATTATTAAACCACAGTATGGAGCCAAAACAATTATTAAAAGCATAATTCATCTTAATATACAGTGTGTGTAGCGTAACTACTGATCAAGTACGTTCGTATACTGCGCTTGGCGGCTATGCCATTTATTTTCTGGTAACGGCAAACGACCAATAAGTCTTGCTTCCCGGGATATTAACACTATCATAGGTTACTCTCACATTTTATGAAGACACATTAGACACCGAGACATTTCCATAAAAGATTTTGATATAACTCCGTTTCGAATTGAATTTGATTGTAATTTAAAGTTTTATTATGGAATTTGGAGAAATTAATATGAATTTAAGGATACAATAGCTATAACTTTTTTCTGGAAGTACATTTAACTGCCTTATCTAATAATGTGTTATTTATACTGGGATAATAGTTACTCATATACAACCATATCTGGTAATAACGAGCTTTGCTCGGTTTTATTTTTGGTTTGACGTTTTCTAAAAATGAAACCAAGCTAGATTGATTACTTATTATTGCATACTAAATTTCATGAAAATCGTCGGAGCCTTTTCCTAGATTCTGATTATAAATATACATATACAGGGTGGCCGGTAGTTAATGGATAACCTTGAAATGGTGCATGGTAGATGGCTATTCAGAAAAATCATTTTTTTTTTCTGGAAAAAATAAAAAATTAAAAACAACCAACTTCCGCCAAAACACTACAAAGTGAAGAATAAGTTTAATTTAGGAAGTCGGTGTGTTTGGATAGGTATGTATTTTAATTTTTTGTCACCGCCTTGTGAAATTGAAGTTATTTATCACTTTGTAGTGCTTTTTCGGAAGTCGGTTGGTTTTTAAAAAAAAATTTTTACAGATTAAATACAAATAAAAATGATATTTTCTGAATGACCATTAGTTCTACCATGAACCATTTCAAGGTTATCCATTAATTACCGGACACCCTGTATACAAGAATTGCTGGTTTAAAGATATTAGATGTAACATAATTAACGCAAGACCTCATACACTCCAATTAGAGTAGGTATTCAGTTTAAAAGCTTATTACAATGACCAAAACTTTGTTTTTAAAGCTATTATTAAGATAGTTAGTTATTATTAAGATAATCGTGTTGAACCTAGCATTACTTTATGCGTTTAAAATTAGTTTTATTACGTGGACAAAAATATACCTACCCATATTAAAAGTTACTGAAATCGATTCAGTAGTCAATTATGACCAAAATTCTTTCAGAACTTGTGTTGATCCTGTTGCATCTTGTATATATCATCATCTGCCTAGCCTTTATCCAACTATGTTGAGGTCGGCTTCCAGTCTAACCGGATGCAGCTGAATACCAGTATTTTACATGGAGCGACTGCCTATCTGACCTTAACAACCCAGTTACTGGGTAGCGCGATAACCCTTGGTAAGACTGGTTATCAGACTTTTGGGCTTCGTAACGACTGTTAAAGATCCACGAATGGCAGCTGGGACCATGTTAACTTTAAATAGTGAAAATGTGAAATGAGTGGTTTTACAGGAATATAATTTATCCATGAAAACAATAAAATCGTTAGTACTACTCCATTTGAAATAAGATTAGACATTTAAACAAACCTTTTTTACAGTCAGTTTAACCGATTCTTATTTTTAGACTGTAAGCATATAAGGATGGCATTAAAATCAAAATAGTAGTTACAATACCAACTGTTTACTGCAACTGCCATTTGTTATGCTACTAACACAATAGAAGTCAAAATAGGTTGATCGGGTTGTAAAAAATGTTTAGTTAAATGTCTAATCTTATTTCAAATGGAGTATAATCATTATCTGAGACATAGATGTTTGATGTTGTTTATTACAACATGTGTCACCTTTTATAAGATACTGCTACAATAAATTAAATTTACACTGAGCGATGACTAGTGTGTGTACCGCACTTTATTCAGTGGACGTGGAAGGCTGACGGCCAAATAGCACAATGTCCAATAAGTCGCGTACTCGATATTAACTGCGACATAGTTTACTGTACGCGCCGCATGTTCATTATTACCGAGCTCAGTTTTATGACATCCGAAATTCGAATTTATATAATTGACCGGTTTAAATACCGGAACGAGTCGAAACTTAATTATTGTGAGCTCATAATAAAATTAACTGTCGACGCCCACGGAATTATTTTGTAGCAATCGCCTTGTTTTTAACTTACTTCTGAAGTAGGCGATTAAAACAATTAAATACAGCCGGCTTTGCTTTTGTTATGGAGTCGATCAATCACATTTATTATTTGCCATTTTGTAGCTTATAAATCGGATTAATAAAATAATTCAGTCCATATTTTTATAGCACAACATATTTTCACAAGTGAATTTTGTTACAAACACGAAAAATGTTAACGGGCAACGTTTTCTAGGGAATACCCAAACTTTTAGGATGCTACTCCACATGTTTGAAATAAGACTAAAATGTATGAAAACCTCAAAAGTCCCGAAAATATTTTGTCAGTGCTAAAGCCGGGATAAAGCTCGGTAGGCCGAAAAGAGCGGCTTTTCGTGGTACCGGGACTGACGAGTCCTTTGATATGTTATTGAGTTCAATTTACGTTTTCATATTCATCGGCTTGCGTAGTAGGTACTTCTTTTGGGAAAAGTAAAGAGTTTTGGTTAAACTTGAAAATATGTATTTCGGGGAAACAAGTTTTGAATACAGTTCTGGATTACGGCTTGGGAGATTAAATCGGACCCGAATATAATTTTTCGCTTGTTTGATGTAGGTATTTTTTTTAAACTGGCTTTCCATTGTCACAATGTATCATAATCATCTCTTGTAGCAATCGAATGCTGGACATAAGTCTATTCCATCGCAAGCCATCTACCATCGTAGGTCGTGCCATATTGTCATTATCACTGTGGTAAGCAAATTGGTGATCAGTAAATCACTATGCTGTTATAAGCATACCGTAGGATACTGTACGTCGGTTTTAAGGCACAGTTCTACATAAATCTTGTGTACGTAACCTTGTATTTTTATATCATGTAAAACAGGTAAACATGTTTTCTTTTTGTATTTATCTTTTACATTAGACTACTAAAATTTACGTCTAGAAATACGACGAAAAAACACCTCTATTTAACCTCTCTAGCGTGATGTATTTAGGCATTTTATGTTTATGTATTTTTTACGGTAAATAATACGGGCTATATATAAAATCTCAGTATTTGGAATCTGTTGATACCTTTTTTAAGGCTTCAGTAATACGGTTTTATATTTCAAGGACGTTAACATTGAGTGTTTTCCTTTTATTATCTGAATTATTTCATGTTTGTGATTATGAAACGAGCTTCTGTGATATAACTTTGCTTATAACGCACGAAAATTATATGTTGCAGAAGTTTAATTCGGGATAGTTCCCATAGCAACGTAATATAAAATAGACATCGATTTTTTTGAGGACATAAATAATTTCAATAACTAAACCACAGAACGTTTCAAACAAGGAAGGGATTTCTAACGCCATGTTGGATCGAAAACAAAAGGTGAACAGGTCCATTGAAGGATTCCCTCAATGATTATTGAAAAGTTTCAACGCAAAACCCGTAGGATAACCCTGTTTGTTCCCACAAAGGGTACCCTTGTCCCACAACGTTGTTTTATTCCGGTGAAATATGAGATAGGAATGAAAAAGCGTGTTCGATTCTTGTAGGCTTTTCCTTGCTTTGCGGAATTATGTTGTTCGATTGTGAAGTCTATTGTGGGTATAGGGGTCATTTATGGAGATAATAATGAAAGCCCTGAGCTTGATTTCCAGGCCTGAAAGAGTGTTATTAGGTTAATCTATCAGAAATTTCTCAGTTACAGCTCGGAGAATGAATTTCTACCCGGTTGGTGGCTAAAGGCTCGCCCCCTATTGCATGGGATTTAGTCATGTGTACAGGCGAAGATTACAGGTGTGATGTTATGATAGTTATTGAAAACTAAAAGGATGAAAAAGAAACTGCTTAATTTTCAATGAGTCAAAACAGTGAAAATCCAATCCAACGTCATGACACAAATCATTTATCAGAAGATAAAACAAGACAGCTAATAACAAAGCTTATAAAACCGGACGAAGTACGCTTCATCGCAGACGCAAGATAAATTAACGCGAGAGTAATCACGCGCATATATCTATGTCCAACTTCTACAGAAATAGTTCAGATATGACTAGTGTAAACAAATTGCGTGTGCGTGAATAATTCATCAAAGAAACGGGCGCTGACAAATGAAATCTAATGAATACGATATGAGAGACGGAGTGCTCTCCGAGATTCATGCAGAAATAGATACAGTTATCCATAGGGTAGAATTTGGTAAAAATATTGCAGACACTTGAATTTTTTACGAGATGCTATAAAATATTGTTGTTCAATTGTTATGTATAGATGTTCTAGAAATAGGGCGTGAAAATTTAAAGGGCAAAGAAAAATCCAAGCTATTCTTCCAGATTATTAGTCATTCACATGAATTTACTCGCACGAATCGCGAGAATTAAATAATGTAATATTTTTTTATAGGCGACTCGCACAAAGTTAATTTCTTCATGGGCAAATCGACAATTCTAGAAATACGTATTAGGTAATTGGCTATAAATTAACTTTATGCAAGTCGCCTACAGAAAATATCATACATATTATTTAAAAGTGACGATTTGCTCGATTCGTGCGAGTAAATTCGTACGAATTGACTAATACGCCATTCTTGCTCGGTACGTTGTAACTTGTTGTTTTGTATGTGTTCTGCAGTATTTGTCCATTATGTTGTATCACAAAATGAATAGGCAATTGTTACAGCCATTTAGTCTGTATATGTAAATTCTATCAGCACATTGGCTTCACAGTCATGCATTAATTCAGTATAGTCATTTGGCAGCTATGTTCAAAGCATTAAATTATTGAAATAATCACAACGGCATTGCGGCTTTGAACAGAACTGGCACTGCACAGAAAAGCTAATAAAAAATTAATCAACATTTATTTTACAGCATTTGATTATTACCTGTCGTTACTATCAATTAAGAATGAACAAATGGATCAGTTCCGTTATGGTCGAGAAGTAATAAAAATATAATTGAAGTAATCATTACGAAAGCCTTCACGGCGGAATGGAATTCGTAAAATTAGGCTGCGATTATATTATGTGCTTGCAGCGGTTTATTACGTACGTTTGTTGATTAAATGGCTTACTAGTCGATTTGCATGAATTTACTCGCCTGAAACGGGCAAATTTACACTTTTAATTATTATATTATTTTCTGTAAGCGATTTGCACGAAGTTACTTATTTGTGAGTGAATAGACAACTCCAGAAATACGTATTAAGACTAGTTTTGAATTTAATTAAATATCGTTGAGAAAAAAAATTCTTGATATAGAGAATAGGAGAAAATCTAAATAATGTTATTACTTTATTACTTTCGGTTTCGATGACCAGTACGTAGCGATCTGCAGGCTTAGCACGAGCACCGATTTGTCGACGGAAGAATAGACATGACTATTAACTAAATAATGTATAATAGGAGAAAATAAATATGTTTTTCTATTAATGATCACAGTTATGAGTTCTAAACGAATCTAGATTTTTTAGATAATCGTATATACTTTGTTGCCGTCGAGTAAAAAGTTTGTTGTCAGTGTGATTTTGACAGTTTGAGAAGAAATATTCTTCTGAAATAGTCTACATTTATAAGGACCTAGACAAAGATCGTTAGAAACGAAAGACAAAATGACGGATTGTAGAAGGATATATACGGTGCTATGTCAAAAATGGAGAAACAAAATGTCACTTTGTATTGAAAAAGTACTGTCTATTCTTCGTAGAAATAGAAAGCGCTATACTAAGCCTGGTGAATAGCTCTGACGTTTGCGTCGTATACGTCATGCATGGAGACCGGGACAGACTGCACGCGGCACGCTAAGGAGAGGGTGTTGTGGTGCAACCTAAGTGGACTGCGATGTTGATTGATTGAAATCCTGGAGAATGCCGGTAGATATGTACGACGGGCAGCAGGGAAGATGCAACATTTATCCTCTGTCGGGGCTGCACACATCTTGCTATTGGTAAGTTAAAATTTTCCGCCATCGCTTACGCTAACGCATCATATCATCACCTTTATCACACTGCGAGATTAGCCCGCGGCAAATATATTTATTGTAACTCTCTTACTCTTATTTTGTTTTAGCGTGAACAAACATTCATAATTATGATTATCATGTTAAAGCAGTGCAAGTTTCATTAGGTAGGCTTTTGTACGCGTTTAATTAATTCTTGGAGTTTCTTATGTAAGGCTAGATTGCTGTGAGATTTTTATTGGTTCTCTGCCTTTAGATTTTCTGCTTGTTACAATTTGTATTTGTTTTTGCCAAGGATGGACTTTCATAGCGTTCCACCGCCATACCACCATACTTGCCTTTTTACTAAGGTATCATCTTCTTATAATGTTCCCACTGCTGGGATACAGGTCTTATCTTGGTGAGAGAGAAGAAGTGTGGTGTAATGGGGTGCAATCCACCACGTAGGCCCAGTTCGGGTTGGTAGATGTCACATGTCTTCGTTTTTATGGTTCTTGGACATGCCGCCGGTTTCCTCATAATGTTTTCCTTCACCGTTTTGAGAGCAGTGGTGATTAAATAATTAACACAATGTAAAACTTGTCTGAGTTCGAACCCATGACCTACAATCTCGTAAGTCGTGGCCGTTATCAATGGACCACCACTGCACCTAGCATTTATTTTTGTTTAAATTATGTTAAAGACGAAACTTTTAATATTGATACAAAGATAAATCCACTAGCAAAGATACTTTGAAAACTTAATTTTCCACTCCAAGAAATCTTCCCAAATTATGTACAATTAAAAAACCAATACAAAATGGTTAAACTCCATCTCTCCATTGTTTAAACATTCACAAAAGACGAACTCGTAGCTTCCCAAATATATTTCTCCGAATTACCGAGTTTGACGACTGTATAGGAATATTTATGAATTTGCGAAATTCGTGTATTACAAAAGAAGAAGCTGTGCACAATATACCGTCACATAAAGAACTCGAAAGCCTTTGATATCATACTTTTATTAGTAATGTAGGAATGTACTTACAGTATGGATATCGTTATTGGATATGAGCACGTGAGTTTGTGCTTTCTTTTATTGTAGGGCATCGATACTTATTGATGGCGAAGCATAAATTGGTACAGCTTATTAAGATTTACATACTTTTAAATAAATGAAGAAGGTATTATATAGCTTTACGAGCTGCTAAGTAATAACAGTCGCACCGGTCGATGGCGCGGTCTGTCCGTTGATGGGTGACCATGTTTACATACCAAGCCCCTCCGTGCCTCAAAAAACACGTTAAGCCGTTAGTCCCAGCTATCATTGTTAAATATTTGAGAGTCGTTACGGGTCCCCAGAAGCCCGATCAAAATCTTGAGTCATCGAAATCTCTCAATCAGTCTTAACAAGGCGTATCGTACCTATTACCCAGTAACTGGGTTGTGGAGGTCAGATAGGCAGTCGCTCCATGTATAATAATGGTATGCAGCTAGACTAGAAGCTGACCCCAGTATAGTTGAAAAAGGTTAGGCAGATTGAAATAAAACGTACAGCTTTACTCGAATACGATGTTTTATTGAGATATCCACGGAAGTTTGAACTGCGTTTGTTTTCTTTCTTGTACTGTACCTAATAATTAAATCGTCATTTTGCAGCAGTTACACATTATGTACATCTAACTGACTACAGCAGTTAGTATTAGTACAGTCAGTAACATCTTTATTTTCTTTTCGTCCAAATGCAAATCTACTTCCATTGGCAAATAACAAGCCACTCAGCCAGTTGATAAATACGATCGTCACACTAACCCGCTTCTATCAAAGATTATTTGCTCGGCAAAATAAACAGCTAGAACACTCTGTTTTCCTTTAATTCCCAGTACAGGAATCTACTTTTCAAGTTGAATTTATGCTATATAAAACTGGCTTAGCCATGTTATCGCAAAGCGACTTAGAACAACCTTTCTAAAATAATTAAGGACACAGTTCAAAAGAGTACACTTTCATTCGTCCAAAAAACAACACAACAGTAGAATTATTGATGAAGAGTATCTAAGACAACAACAGTTTCACTTCGATAACACTTAAAGACATAATAATAGATATAACTCTCAGAGGCCGACTGAATAAACACCCGTATCCGTCTATATCGCATAGCTGGAATATTGTCTTGTTTATTAGAACCGGACGCTCCCCCGCCTTAGGCAAGGATCCAATATAATGGAATACCTACTTCAACATTATTTGCAGATACATGGGTACTTACGCGATATGCCTCCGGCCTGTATTAACGTGTGGTATGCGCTTAAATCGGTGGCGACACGAATAAAGGCCCAGTTGATACAAATTCGAGGGTAGTACGAAAGGTGAAACAGTGTCTGGGAATTCCGTTCTTTGATAGTTCAATATTATTAGCCCCGGAGCGACGACTCGCTTTGACATAATTCTTTTGAAAATAACAATACATTCGCTCGTCGTACGTGATCCTTTATTCAATATTGCGACTGTATTATTCAGCGGACGGCTCCTGTTGTAAGTAAATAGATACTGCGACGTATCTTCTCGAGATGAATTACAATAGTAAGATTGTTTTGATTTGAATTTGTTTACAATTAAGCTCTGTTTGTGAAGGTTCTGAGATTACTTGCTGAATACGTGAAACGGTGAAAACTTTTGTTGTTATTGGAATAACAACTCTCTTCGTTCTCCGAAACTATGTTTATATGATACAAGTTTTCTTTATTATAAAGAATGTTAAAGACATACGATACGGAAAATGACTAACCTTTTCTTTTAAAATCGTTTTCACTGATTGCATTGCACCAATCGCAACACGTGCAACAGTAAAAACTCTAGTTTAAAGACCACAGTGGGCATTGGCATCCAAGATATATTGCTAGTTTGTAGCTTACCTACATACCAGTTCTTATTCTTGGCTTATAACTTAGGTATTTTAAGTGTGCGCTTGTAAAATAGAGTGTGCCATTTTACGTATTTTATACTAGGTACTAGGATGGAACTTCTTTATAATAAACCCGTGCGGTATTTCGTAAGACACTAACAGTACGAACGGCTTTCATTTTGACAGTTCAACAATATTCATTGCATTATACACGTTGTTGAGCAGACATTTTTTTTTAAATAATTATTCAGATTCTGATGAATAGTGTGTTAAGGAATTACGGTCCCGGTCTTTTACTCGACTCTTATGCTTAAGAGTCTTCTTACTGTAATTAGTTCTTTAGAGAGCTTAATTTAAAATTACTTACCGAATAATGATCAAGCTTGTATCTAGCAAGACATATATGGCAAACGGTTGAATTGCCTTAGGCACGAGTTTCAAGTTGAACTCTTTTTGCAAAGGCAAAAGGGTCACTTTTTAGAGACAATTTAGTTTACTTATGGTAAACTATAAATTTCAGTCTAATCTTCTCGAAGACGTCCTTTGAAATTCCTATTTTCATATTTTCTAGGTTCAATTCCCAGGTCGGGTAAAATGTTATTGGGTAGCCCAGAGTCGAGATTTCTGCCGGTTGATAACTGGCGAAACGTGAGTATACTATTGGTCACCTTTGCCAATCCCTTCGGGGATTACAAGCGTGGATTTTTCTGTGAATACATAAAAATCTAAAACAAAATCCATACCATCACTTTCCAAAACAAGAAGTAAAACTTCTCACTTCTCTTCACACTACAAAATAAATAGCAGCTACACTTAATATACTTCACATACCTATTTGAATGTGCTTCAGGCGAAATAATAGACAAGTTTGGACAGCGTACAACATTGTAGGTTGCATACAGTTAATGTAACTTTGTAATAAGGGTTACGGGCCCCTATGCTTTGTTCCACTGAGTTCCGCTGGCTCCGCTGCATAATTTCGTTATGTCCATTCTACCGAGAAATCTTGTTTTGCCGAATACATTTTAAAGCGAGTACGGAATAGAGAGTAGTGATTAACACTTACGAAGTGTGGTTATTTGGTTATTTTGGCAGCTGTTCACGTTTGTAGGTTTGTTGGTTAAGTGTGGAATGAGTCGGTTAAATGTGATTGCTTGTTGTAGTGTCCGACTACATTTTAGATTGGTCTTGTTCAAATTCAGAGATATGATACTATAGGTTTTTGAAATAATGATCAATACTTGCCTTGCTCATGAACGCTGGATCCTATCCAGCTTTATCATAGCATAATAATTTTAAAGGACGTATATTTGGTATAAAGCCCCTGATAATTTTATCGGACCATCTGAGAGCTTTTCACCCAGGCGAGTGATAAAGTGGCCGACTTTTATTTGGTCTGAGTGGCCGACTTGGAAATCTCTTAATAGACTTCGAACCCAAGTTGGCCGGAGCATAGACAATATTCACAGATGGGGGTTCCCGGATGGCTCAGACCTCAAGTGCGTATGCGGCGCCTCCCTAGAGACATTGACCCACTTTCCATCCTGCTTCGCACTGTCACCTGTGCTTTTGATGATCTTATAACTGCGTCAGAGATGGTAAATTATGTTTTCGAAGAATTGTTCGACGGGCTGTATCTCTACTCGAGGTCATCTGGGGGATGTTTAGTGTCCCCTAATGCGTTAATCTTAAAAGTGTCTCTATCTACTTACTCGGCATTTTTGGTGTAATCTTCCAGTATTATAAAGTCAGTTTCATAGGTACCTACATATTTGTAACTCATAGTTAATAATAAATTTGCTAAAGTTATGCACACACACTCAGCCCCTAAGAAACCCTCTCCATTTTTTTGTATGCTAATTTTGAGCACGTGAGCACAAGGACTAAAGTGTGCAGTCCAGATGTCGTCGAAAAAAATCTCAAGGGTCCTCTTAACTCTGATAAGGCACTAACGTACTTAAAACAGAGATTTATGGCACTATTTAAAGATAAACTAGTGTCGAAATTGGCACATTTTCTGCACATTTCAAGTGTTACTTCCGTTATCCGTAAGACACTTTGTCTGGTTGTTTCATCCTGTTTAGTTCCGAGAATGATTTGATATTGGCGTCATACATGTCGGTCATTATAGCTTTTGATACTTACGTATCAGTTAGTAGTTATTACAAGTTTAGGATTTACGGAGGGATCAGAAAAACGAGGTGCATTAATAAATGAATGTTTGGCACCCCTGTAGCCTAATTGCGTAGGTAGCATACTATCAATCAGACTCTGAATCACTGGCTTCATAGGTATGTTAGAAAAAGCCTGCTCAACAATTTTAATAACGCAATGAATGGTGTTGATCTGTCAAAATGAAAGCCATTTCTACTGTTAGTGTTTTACGCAATTACCCCATAGGTTAGGGCAATAAGCACTTCGTCAATCTAATTGTTTTGTTACTATTTAACTTACACTCAGATGAGTTATTCTTAAACAATTCGTACCGATACGAGACCAAAATAAGTACATTATGATACAAGTGTGCTATGTTGGTCATTACAATCTAGGCGGTATTATTCGATGACCCGAGCGTGTAATGTAATGATCAATGCACATGCGTTTCAAACGACGTTTTCCAACACATTTGCGAGGAAAAATACAGACTTGTATTGTTAATTGCTATACTTCCTTAAGTGATGTCGATAATTTTGATAATATTTAACCATACAACAACAATAACAATGTTAACAAATACCTATGGAAAATGGCTCGCTGGATATAAAAACTCTTTGCAAAGATTGAGAAAAAAAGTTAAGTAAAAAACACTAGTGTGGTAATGTAAAGTAGCAAACACTAGTGTTTAAAAAGCAGAATTACGAACCTAAATGAGCATAAGAGTCTCGTTACAAGTAAGTGTGTTGAGAAATGGTTTAACTATTTTGTTTACTTTGAAAACCATCCATAAAACATTCTCAATCAAAACCCGTTCATGATAATATCAGAACATAATTAACAACCAAATCTAGTCGGAGCACATTGAGCAAATTTTCCCGGTACGCGGAACAGGATGCGGGAACAGCGATCCCGGAACAATGTGTAATAATTACTTACACCGCTTCGCAGTGTTCCGTTTTGGTGACTCACGTCTGTGGAAGAGGCCTGGTCGAAAATTTAAGAGACAATATGCCAAGTTGGCTAAATAACTGTAGGCTGATTCTCGGCCACCGTAGGCGCAGACTTGCGGATGGCGAGTAATGGGTAGCTCGCTGTCCGGTAAAGACTAAGCCCGGGTCGACGGCGCGTTGTGTCCCACGCGTGCCTCAAAGAGATTTCAGCACCAACTGGTGCGGTGCGAAGGAACACGGGTGGGTTTTAGTCAGTAAAAATCTGACACGCCCTCCTGCTCCACCCAGAACGGGAGAAATTATTTGATGATTTCCCACCCAACCTACTACCTGATCTACCATTGCTCTAGCGTAACATTTGGTGTTGATATGTATACTTTCAGGATTTGAAGAGGTGTTTAAGGAATTGCTGAAAAGGATTTTTATATAAGGGAAAGTACAAGTTACGTGTTTTTGGTTCTAAGGTAAGTACATAGAAACGAGCTGCTGAAACGTACACGTATTGCAAACAAATTTTTCAGTATTTGGTCTCCGTTTTTTCTGTAAACTGTGATAATTTATAAAACCTACTCGACGAAAAAATACAGTTTTGTTTCGAAAGATAAAAATATAATATTGTTTTAATAATTAATTAAGGAGGTAGGTACCTACTAATGCTTTGTTCTTTTTCGCTGAATTACTTATTACGTGAAAGATAACAAGAACAGCGCGATGTTTTTTTTACTTTTACAGACATTTTCTGGGACATAGCTATGTTCAAAGTAATATAGACATACCCATTAGTTAGATTATATTTCGGTGTCAGAATACCTACGTCGTTCTCTTTGATAAAAACTAAATTAATACACTGCCATCCCCAGTAATAGTACGGCTTTGTCAGTTTAAAAAAACATCCCTTAAAAGCTATACGTCACTAAAAATATTTGATATAATCCAGTGGTATGTTATATAAAATTATTTTTCAATACTTCCTCGAACTACACGCTGCTTTAGTTAAACTACGCTTGACGCGGTTGGTCCGTGGATGGGTGACCATCTTTACATACCAATACACCTCCGTGCCTCGGAAAGCACGTTAAGCCGTCGGTCCCGACTGTCACTTGTGGATCTTTGACAGTCTGTGGCGATCCTTAACACATAACATACCTCTATACTAGTGACCCCGAGAAAGAACGTCAGCGCAGCCTTCGTGCAATACTTCAGTGTGACGTCATCATCATCGTCAAGACCACTTCCTCAAGCTTTCGAGCAGCGAGCCACACAGCTAGCCAGCAACCACGGCCTCTATAAGTCATTACGGGTCGTCAAAAGCCTGAAAGTCTGACCACCAGTCTTACCAAGTATTACCCAGTAACTGGATTATGGAGGTCAGATAGGCAGTCGCTCTTTGTATAATACTGGTTTTCAGCTGCATCCGGCTAGACTTGAAGCCAACCCCAATATGGCTAGAAGTTTATGATTTACTCGTACTATAATCTCGTTTTATAAAATGAGAATTGGTCGTGCCATGCTAAATTATCTGCAAGGTTATTAACCAGTAGATGATTCAAAACTTATGCTAAGGTTGGTACTGGTCAGTGGGGCTGCCCAGAGAACGATGAAGTAATGAACTGACGTCACTGTGAGCATTATTATCAAACCCAGAGTAAACTAGCACAATTTTAGAAGCACGTAACAGGAAGTGTCGCTCAGTACTCTGATCTCCCGAACAATGTTATGCAATAATTACTTATACCGCACTTTAGCGTTCCGTATCGGAAATTGAGAGTAAGGAAGAGGCGCCTGTTTAGAAAATTCAGTTATGTTTTTAAGTTATAATATAGAAAAAATGGGTGGAATTCGTCCCTATAGCTAGAAACGTGCAGGTTTTGTACAAAAAGTTTTAAATTCTCCGACTGTTCTAAAAAAGCAGAAATTAGAACATCGATGTACAGACGCCAACACATCAAGCTACCCCAATATTTCAAATTTCTTTGATAGATTTTCAACTTTATTACATAAGCATAAGATTCATGTTCATTTGGTCAAATTTGACAGTTTGAGGTAGCTTGATGTGCTGGCGTCTGTGACGTGTTCATTTTCATATTCAACTCTTCATCATCATTATCATTCGCAGCCCTACTTCACCCACTGCTGCGCATATGCCTCTTTATTCTTGTTCCAATCTTCACGCTCCTGCACCAGCCTTATCCAGGTTTTGCCCACGATGGCAAACAATGTCGTCCGCCCATCTAGCCGCCGGACGACCGACATCTCATATTCCAATCTTTGGACGCCACTCTGTCAAAGTCTTATTCCAATTCTCATCCTTGTGCCTTGCCAGGTGTCCTGACAACTCCATTTAAGCTCCATAATACGTTCTTCGATATCGGTTCAGCCCTTATTGTCCCTCATCTGGTTACAAGCTTGCTCACCATCAAGCCGATCCCTTCTGACTGTGGAAACCACATTCAAGGCTTTTCTGTGATTGTATTTATGGCTAGCCTTTGCCAGCGGCTTCGCACTCGCGGAACTTTCATCCCCTATTTAACTCCTTTAGGGGTTAAATTTCGAAAAATCCTGCCTTATTCCTTGTCTACATTAAAATTGGAACCTCTATACAAAATTTCAGCTTTCTAGGTCCAAGGGTTTGGGCTGGGCGTTCATTAGTCAGCCAATCAAGTCAGGACTTTTCTTTTTATTTATAAAGATATGGCAGCTGGCCAATTTGTAAAATGTTTTGCGCCTTTCGATATCACGCAATCTCGCATGGACTGTTATCAAATTCCCACGTGATGTACCTTTCCGACTTTTTTTAATGTACTTAGTTTTTTAATGTATCATGTGGTCTGCAATAAAGATTTTCATTATTAGGTATATGTTCATTTAGACCTTAAACACTAAAGTCATTAAATGAACTATAACACCCCTAAGCATAAAGATAATCAGCCTATAATGTTCTCACTGCTAAGAAACAGGCCTCCTCTCTGTGAGAGGGTATGGGCAATAATCCACCACGCGGGCCCAGTGTGGATTGACAGATGTCAGGTGTCTTTGAATTTATGAAAACACTTCAATCATTTTAAAAAGCTGCATGCTTATATTCAGTTTCACAATAAAATCCGTTTCCACAATAACCCAGCTCGCGCATGTGCCGATAGACTATGAGCATTCCGCGAGCGGTTTTAAGACGCCCGTAATTCCGCCCGAGTGTTTCACACGTAATAATCGGATAACGTGCTGTAGTGCACGTGTTGCGCTCATGCAAAGCGATAGTACCGCAAATGCATTTAGGTGGTAATAGGAGAATGAAATGGACGTAAAACGTGGCAAGGGTGCTTTCGAGTGGTTTTTCGGTGGCAATAACAGTTCAATAAGCGATTCTCTTTTTGGAAAAGACTTTTATGTACACCTTGAGGAGCTTGTTGTTGTTCCGTGGATAGGTCACCATCTTTACATATCAAGAGTCTTTCGTACTTTGGAAAGCACGTTAGGTAGGTCCCAGGCTGATTCCCGGCCACCATAGGTGCGGGCTTGCGGACAGCGAGTAATGGGTAGCTCGCTGTCCGGTAAGGACCAAGCCCGGGTCGACGGCGCGTTGTGTTCCACGCGCGCCGCAAAGAGATGTCAGCATCAAATGGGGGGGTCCGCAAGGGCCGATGCCTTCCAGGGGTGCCGGCTGTTAGAAAGAGATACTGCGGCCCCTGGCACACAGGCAACTGAGGGAACACGGGTGGGTTTTAGTCAGTAAAAGTCTGACACGCCCTCCCGCTCCACCCAGAGCGGGAGAAGTTATTTGATGATATCCCAAACAAAAAAAAAAAAAAAACGTTAGGCAGATAGATGGTCTAGGCTATCATTCATGGATTTTAATTTATTTTATTTAATATATTACAGTTTTATTTTTACACATCACCTGCCAAACTTCAAAGCAATTTGTCGGCAGTAGGTTCTCGTGGATTTATCACGAATCTTTGCTTGGTTAAACATAAAAACTAAATCTAAGTTAAAACTAAAACCATGGCTCTGTTGTCAAACACTCCGTATGTGAATACAAAGTACTTACCTACACAACCATAGATTCTACAACCACAGTTACTACACTCAGCGGCATCAGCCAACGAACGTCAGGAGACCATCCCCATAATACCTGCTCAGTATTTATTAAGCAAAAATAGTACCCACGACATTAGCCAACTGAGACCACCGAAGACCGCAGCAACTATGGCCGCAGTAACACATTGACATGTAATGTTTCCTTAGAACATAACATCATACATCTTTGACAGTCGTTACGGGTAGTCTAAAGCCCGGAAGTCTGACAACCAGTCTTACCGGGTATCGTAACACTCAGATACTGTGTTGTGGTGGTCAGATGGGCAGTCGCTCCATCCTACTAACATCATAAACGCGAAAGTTTGTAAGTAAGGATGGATGGATGGATGTTTGTTACTCTTTCACGCAAAAACTACCGAATGGAATTGGATGAAATTTGGCACACAGATTATAACCTAGATTAACACATAGGATACTTTTTTATCCCCGTAGTACGTTCCCGCGGGATAATTTCCGACTTTCATACGGGCGAAACCGCGGGCGGAAGCTAGTGTAAAATAATAGTTTTCAGCTGCACCCAGTTAGACTGCAAGCTGACCCCAACATATTTGGGAAAAGGCTAGGCAGAATGATATTTAGACCTATACGTACTTATGAAACCTTCTTCTTTGCTTAAGATGGTTATAATAATGAAAGGATTTTTTGCACAAAGAAACAATGCAAGACCCAAGACACATCGGAATTAATTGGCCCCTTTATAACGATCCAATAAAACAAACCACTACAAAAATATTACAGCATGACCTAAGAGCCGATCTTATAATTTGTAAAGCCACACAATACAGGGCGAACAATATCGAAAGCGCACCCGCTGATGCAGAAGGGCGCACAAAATCATAACACAAAAGAAAAATACGGTTATTTTACACCAGTGCGGTAGATTATATCTTTTATGTTCAAAATCAACAGGAAGCTTTCAAATGGGGCATGTAACCTACACTTATTATAGATGCTTTTTCGCAAGGGTGCATAAATTTTTTAAGCCCAAAGGGTTTGTGCAAACAACTCTGTGAAAGTAATTTGGTACTTTTTTCTAGTAATTGTACACGATACGGGGGTAGATGCAGCGACGGTTCGGCCGTTTGTGGAGTTTCGAAAAGTTTTAATTCAATTTCGACGTGGAAACGAAGTAAACACTCAGTGGACCGTTCTGGGATTTGAACTAAATTCTAAAGTAGATTGGTGACACTAAATTCGACGTTACATGAATATTGAAACTTGCGCGCGCCTGTACATACTTCACGAAGGGTTAGGCAGAGTTGCGCGTATGCCTTGGATAGAACACCCATTGCGCCAGTGATGTTTAAGTCCCATGTAAATGGAGGCGAGTCTATTGCCATTGATCGGGCACAAATCGAGACTTCGGGCTACTACTAACAAATTCCTGTAAAAACTTTTCCAAAAAAAAAACAACAGACTTCTGGAAAAAACACTACAAAGTGAAAAATTACTTTAATTTCAGAAGTAGGTGTCGGTATTTTAATTTTTTGTCACCGCCTTCAGAAATTAAAGTTATTTTTCACTTTTTAGTTGTAAAACCTACCTACCAACCACACCAATTCGAAATTTCATCATCTTTGGGGTCAAAACAATGCATATTTATGCGATAGCAGCAATCGCGGTTGATATGCTGTAATTTTGTGAAGAGTTCCGTTATCTGTCTACAAAACGCATCATCAGATCTACATGAAATTTAAATGGGGCCATTTGGGAATAAACCCCTTTCGAAAAAAAAACAGAATTTTGCAAATCCGTCTTTATATGACGGAGTTATGCACAAACATAGGTACATAAAAAAAAATACATCGAGTAACATAATTAACGCAAGACCTTATACACCCCAATTAGAGTATTGAGAGTGGTAGGTATGGTAAAATACATAATTTAAAATAATACTCATTAAAAGTTACTGAAATTGATTCAGAAGTCAATTAGGAACAAACTACTTTCGGATCTTGCGTCTATTCTGTTCACCTTGTATAAACATTTCGAATTGATAACCTCCTTATTGACGTCGGTTAAAAATGTATAACATGGGATTCCGAACTCTATTACTGTAGAAGTAAATGGAAAATACCAAATACAAAACAATCATTTATTATTTTGTTTTTAAGAGAAAATATGAATAAGTAAGCCAAATCAACGTACCTATACAATCTTTGGTTACAAAACATTACTTTTACACACTATCACTTTTTTGTATTCATTTACTACTTAACTAATGATTGAACCTAGATTGTACCTGTATGTGTTAATCTTATTACTGTTCCATTTTTATAAAGTCCTGAAACTTGCAGTTACTGTAATCTTGCCTAATTTATTACAATTTTAATAGTCGCCTAAACTTATCTTTGGCATACCGACCATTATCTGGTATATTTTTCAGCAAACAAATATAATCTTCTGGCACATGACATTCCACGGCACCATTCACAATACATTGTTTGTAAGTAATTGATGGTCTTCTGTCTTCAGGAAGAGATGACAATGATTTGAGGTATGGAGGAACAATACAGTGTTGATATGTTCGACATGTGGTTTTCTTTCCATTAACACCGCTTATAACAACATTTTTTGAAAAATAATGTTTGTAATCGACTCCTTCTTGTCTGAAATAGAATATTTATTTTCAGTTTGTTAAGATTCTAATAATCTCAATCTGCTCATGGAGGGGTCTCTATTGTAATAGTTGGTCACCCATCCCCGAAGCAACCGCAGCAAGTACTTCGATCGACCCATAAGGCTGTTATTATTATATTTTGCCACGAAATACTAATAATCTGTTCAAGGTCAATTATACATATTTCGGACTAAAAATCAGAAAAGCCTGCACTATGTTTACTATTAGTTTAACGTTATAATAAATAACCAACTTAATTTATAGTCAAAAATCCTCTAGGTGCCTACATCAAGGCAATGAGGTGCTATTCAAATTGATGAAAAAAGAAACGCATTGTTTTATCCAATCACAAACAATCTACACCTCGACTTTATTCACTGCAAGGCAAGATTCTCTTTATGTACAAAATTGATCATAATCAGTCAACTCAGCCTATCGCAGTCCACTGCTGGATATAGGCCTCTCCCAGGCTGCGCCACAAAACCAAAATCAAAAGTAATTTATTCAAACTAGGTTGAGAGTCAGCACTTTTTGAACGTCAAAATTACATAAGACAGTGGAATCAAAAACGCCTGCCCTTCACCACTTCCTAGTGCTTTAGCTGGGAAGAAGAAGTGGCGCAACGATCTCCCCAGCAGCACAGCTATCTGTTAAGTTGGAAGAGTGCACTGTTTATTTCGTCAAATTCCTGTTTACTTTAAAGATAAGAGAGGTATCGTCAGCAAACAGTACAACGTCACAGATACCCTTTAAATAGAATGGTAAATCATTAATGTATACTGAGAATAAGAATGGACCCGGTGTTGAGCCTCGAGGTACACCTAACTAAACCGGTAGCCCGGAAGATTTCACACCATTAATATCTACACATTGGTCCCTATTATTTAAATAAGTATTTATTACGTTGAGAGCTTCGTTTTGAACACCATAATGACGTAGTTTACGCAAAAGCGTGTCATGGTGCACGCAATCAAATGCTTTGGAAAGATCACAGAAAACTCCAATAGCATTTTGTGAGTTCTCCCATGCGTTAAATATGTGTTTCAGCAGAGCAACACCCGTCTGTAGTCGAACGACCTTTTGTAAAGCCATATTGTTCATCATGAAGGAGGCTATTTAAATTAAAATGTCTTAGCCACTGCTTGAGTATTTAACTTTTCAAATATTTTACTAAATGCAGGACTACCTGCATATTCCTATTTATTATTAACCTTGGCAATTGTAGCCTATTTCTATTTTAATAGAAATAGGCTACAATTTCCAAGGTTATTTTTATTAAATAATGGTATGACTTTACTACTATTCATGAGGTCAAAAAAGTTCTTAAGTCAACACATTTATTAAAAGAAATAGCTAGATAGGGGGCTACGATGTCGATTATATTACTTAAAAGTTTAATAGAGATGCCGCAGTAATCACCAGTGTTTTTAGATTTAAGTGTGTTAAAAATATTGACTACATCACGAGGCGTTACACGTTGGAAACTAAATAAATAAGTACATTTGTGCACACTACTATGCAAAAGGTTTTCCGCTTTAAACGGGGACGATTTAAGGTGCGAATCGTAGTTAAAAAACTAATTAAATGCCTCAGCTACGTCAGCAGCTTCATTAACTAATTTGTTGTTGACCATAATCTCTAGTTGTTTTTCCTGTTTAACCGACTTTCCCATTTCATTATTTAAAAAAAATTAAGTGGTTTTTACTTTATTATTGGAATTTTTAATTGTATCGCTTAAAAATTTTGATTTAGCACACGCAAGGATTTTTTAAAACAATGTTGAATAATTTCGGACGTACTCTAGAAAAGCGACTGTCAAACCTGTATTTTTTCAAACCATATAACTCGTATAGTCTCGCTCTACTTTTATAAATACCTGGAGTGGCCCATTGGTTGAAGCCAACGGAGGTGCCATTACTGTCAATGGTTTTGGTCTTGAAAATAGATTGGTATTCTTTTTGCACAACATCAAAAAGGGATCCAAAGATTTTATTAGGATTCTCGTGTTCTGCCATAGATGGAGTAATGCTATGAGCAATATTGTTTATACATTTGTTGCAACGACTAGCTGTATAAGACCTGCATTCTACTTAATGCGGCTTTTTATGTAATGGTAAAGGGAAGCTAGCCAATATTCCACAGTGGTCAGACGTCAAGTCAGTTAATACTAATTTATTTTTGGCATCACTTTCACTAAATGTATTATCAAGACAAGGTGACGTCACATACAACACTCTATCCTCCGCTTCCGAATCCAGTCTGTCCCAGCCACCTTTTTAAGGTCGTCGGTCCATCTAAATGGGGGGCGGCCCACACAACGTTTGCCGATACGCGGTCTCCACTCCAGGACTCTTTTGCTCCACCGTCCATCGGTCCTTCGACAAACATGGCTAGCCAACTGCCACTTCAGCTTGCTCACTTTACAAGCTATGTCGGTTCTTTTCCGGATACTTTAATTCCTGATTTTATTCCTGATTTTAAATTGATCACGGGCGTACTTATTACAGTGGCAGTGGGTAGGGCACATTGCTCGCAGAACAAATAGCTGATGGGGCCGAAAAGTTCTGGATTGGCGACCACGAAGGCCTCGCACAAGATGGACCAATGACCTTGTGAAGGCAGCAAGAATCTGCTGAATGTGGGAAGCACAGACCCAGTCGAAGTGGCGGAGTTTCGGGGAGGCCCATGTCCAGCAGTGGACGTATTTCAGGTCAAATGATGATGATTAAACAGTCTTATTAAGTTTCTTATCTACCTGTCAAGGGCAAAGAGACATTCATTCTTCAATTTCCACACAGCTCCCCATACATGTTCGTCTTCGCTTTTGACTATAGTAGCCACTGCACCTCCCCATAAACGGCTATGTTGTACAAAGTCTAGCTTGTAATTCTGTAAAATTGGTGAAAAATAGTGTTTCAAGTAAATAAAAGGTACGTATATATATCTAGGTCTTCCAGCTAGATGTATCTTCAGTAGATAGGTAATAAGACCAAATTTCAACCATGGCAGCCAATCTCAGCGATGACTCGCCATCTATGCGGTAGATATTATAGGTTACAAGTGTGTGCGCAGACACAGGTACACTCGCTCTACCCTGACTCTCATATCGAGGACGGCATTTCGACACAACCGGGGAGTTGATATAGTTAGGTATCAAGTGAACTGGGGATTTCAAAAACTGGTGCTAGATACAGTTCTAATACGTGGAAAGACAGAACTGCAGGACGCCACTTGATACGATACATACATACGCCCTTTCTATGCAAATCAAACAATACAAACACACAGTCGTCCTACCATCATAATCAGCTTATAATGTGGCCCACTGCTGGGACACAGGCCACCACGCCGGCCCAGTGCGAGTTGCCAGATGATACATGTCTTCGAATTTTTGGTCCTAGGACATGCTAGCTTCTTCACGATGCATTCCTTCACCGTTTTTGGGAGCTGTGGTGATGAAATAATTTACACAAAGAGTGCCTGCTTGGGATCGAACCACAACCTACAACCTCATAAGTCGCAACTGTTACCATTGGTCCATCACTGCTCGTTCAAACACACAGTGCTACAGTTAAAAAATTGCTTTAATTTAGGGCACAGAAAAGGAAAATGTTCAAGTAAAACATATCACTCTTTATGTGGTACCTACCACTTACATTAAGGCGCCCAACTCCTAAGAATACCGCAGAAGGATTATTTATAAGAATTCTCCTTTTATACAAATTACTACCATAAGCAAAATAATAGAAATAACTTTTAGACTGTACCATCATATAACATATGGCTAAGTTTATACATTTTATAATGTAAGCAATAACAAAAATTTGGATCAGTGACATTGTGTGACTTGTGTAACGTCATTTTGGAATGACAGAATCATGTTGACAAAATAACAAAAAAAAAATTAGTCTGTGAAGAATTGAACCAAAAAGTTTGTGAGCAATAACTATAATATATGTCCTTTCTTTGGTATTGTTCGTCGGATCATTGAGCTCATCAAGTTCTGAGTTGAGCTGCATGATTACTGATAAATGCGTGCACTGATTGGACAGGTCCACTCAATCTGTGTGGTTCTCTCCTCAAAAGACCATTTCAGACACCAATCCACATGGTCATCACATGATCTGACCAAGATTATGTCTGGACTTTAAAAGAGACTGTGACCTCTGAGTTTGTTTCGGCCTTTCTTCTCAGAGTAGTCAGATAGGAAACGCCGGCCTCATCTAGTTTAAAAAAATATGTTTGACGTGTAAAAGTGTTTGTATAAACCTACTTACAGAAATAAAATAATTTATCATTTATCATTATAATTATCATGCAGATGAATATCAGTATTTTCCATTGAGTGATTGTCTATCTGACCTCCACTACCCAATTACTGGGTCACACGACGCCCCTTGGTAAGACTAGTTTAAAGTTTTTTCAAATTTTAAATATAACTGTTATTTCCTACTTTTTAAACTTAATGTCTCGCTTAAATCTGCGCAGCGTTACGTATGTTTCCCACAGTGAAGTTTGTTACTAATTTATCCTCATTCCTCGTCCTGATCACCATTTATCCATAACCTATTCATTGAGACCTTTTCAATGAGCCCAAACACGATACTTCTGCTGTTTATTGTTGAGTGACTTGGGTATCCTGGACATTCCAGGTGTTGCTCCAGCATCAGTTCAAAGTTACTTTGTTCGTCTAATATCATTGAAGTAATAGAATACCAAATTTCGACTTGATCAGACCCGTGGAAGATGCTCAAATCCCTTCATCAACCAGAAAAGCACTGATAATTTTCAAAGGTCTGAACCGATTTTGATTAAACGTATCTGAAAACACTTCCAACTAATTTACCTTTCAAACACAAAAAAAAACAAAATCAAAATCGGTCCATCCGTTCGGAAGCTACGATGCCACAGACAGGCACACACACAAACACACACAGATAAGTCTAACTTATAACACCCCGTCGTGTTTGCGTCGGGAGTTAAAAATTACAACCGAGCACGGTTTATCGTGCTTTCTGAGGCACGGAGGGATCTCGATATGTAATTGATGGTCACCCATCCACGGACCGACCTTGGCAAGCGTAGCTAAACCTTGGATCGACCCATGCGGCTGTGATTATTTAGCCATGAGCTCCTCTTGAGCTTTTTGCTCTTGCATATTGGTAGTTTTTTAAAATCTGTATCGCACAGTGTTACAAAGATCATTTCGCGCTTTAATGACATTGACGGGGTGCTGTGAGTAAACATTTATGAATTGTAGTGAAAAAGCAAGACGGCGGCGTTAGTGTCAATTTTGCCCACGCGACGAAAGATCCTCGTACAGCTTATACAGATGTTGATATTATATAGATTGATTCAAGATAACTTGACCATACCGCACGATCAGAAAAATTGCTTCGTTGTTTGAAACTTCACTATTGCCGACTGCTATAGGATATGTGTTATTTTTGTTTAGCCTATACTGTCCCATTGCTGGGCGAAGACCTAACTTAAGACCTTCGAGACCCATGTCCTTCCAGGAACCTTTTCTCGTGCCAAAACGCACCAGCCGACACGTTACGCGTCCGGATCATCTTGCCACACCTTGATAAATGTTTTTTGGTACTTATATGTAGTTGAGAAATACACAAAATACAAATACTTAATGTTTTTAGTGAAATTATATCAACTAAAATACCCACTATGTGTTATTAAAGTCTGAGCTGAAAGATCTGATCTGATCTGAATGGAAGATTATATCTGAAGCTAATTTTGCACAGCGCATAAGCCACAATGTTATTTGTTTACTGAAGGCCCTGGTGTTTGCATTGATATCAACTTGGGAATTGTTATTAAAAGCTTTAAGAGCTTGGTAAATATAACTTTAGTCTTTGGATATTCCAGTATTCGCTTGTCATCATATTGGAATTTGATATTAAACTAGAATAGACATTATAACTTAAGAGTCACGCGAGGTATCTTCTATCTTATTTGATCCACAGATTTAGTTTTATATCGACTTTTTATTCAACAATTTTAGTTTTCGTTTTTAATTCGATTGTAATTATTAATTGGTTGAAGAACGCTGAAGACACAGCAGATGCTCGTTCGTGCATATCTTTATTTAAAAACAACGAGAAAGGTGGAATGGAACCTGCTGCAACTATTTTAAGTAAACTAGTCGATGAAATCAGACGGCTTATTAATCAATTCGCACGAATTTACTCATCCAAAACGAAAAGCTCGTAACGGGCGGATCGACACTTTTTAATAATACTTTGAATATATACGTATTTCTGATTTCTGGTTCGCCCACAAATAAATTACCTTCGTGTGAATCGCCCACAGAAACTATTATGCTATTTAAAAGTGCAGATTCGCCAGTTTGGGTTTCGAGTAAATTCGCGCAAATTGATTATTAAACTAATCAGACCAAGATGCACAAGACAATAAAAACGAATAGTCCTAAAATTCAAAGCTTACAGAGATAGTTGACAGTCGTATCTGTGCGTGACACATCACACATCTCATCGCCACATGTTCGGTATTAGTGATATATGGCGCACAGATCCAACGATCACAATATACAATGTCGGGGATTATTAGGGGATCCTACAGGCTTAGTCTTGCTCGGTGGTCTCTCAGACCCTAATGTTTTTTGTCATGCACATGATATGACATACGGTCGAGTGCGTTTGAGGACATCTGCCAAATTATTATTGGGCACAAATGAGCACGTTTGATGGGAAATATTTTCGGCAAATGTTATTTTAATTTAGTTTAATGAGCTTGTTCACTTTGAGTGTTAGTGTGAACTTATAATTATGTACATTTATTTTCATCGTAATTATTCGTTTGTAATTAACTACAAATCATATTGTATTGATTTGATGAAATTTCTGCCTTAGGTATATGTCATGTCAACCTAAAAATCTGTAAGAGTCAAATGAACATGAAGAACATGAAGAAATATCTACATGACCCGCAAATTTTACCAACGAAACTGAACGCGATGAGCACATCTGAACCGCGTTCAAGAGCTGTGAATGTCAGTATTCCACAGAAAATAATGACACTGACAACTCTTAAACGTGGTTCAAGTGCAGATCGTGTTCAATTTCACAAAAAAATATATTAGAAAAACAAGATCGTAGCGTTCGTTCCGACTTAGGCCACGCGCCAAAAAATCCTTGTACCTACCGTTGTTCTCATAGAAACACCAAATCGATCGAAATTCAGTCTAATCTATACGTCAATAACAATTTGCACAATTAAAACACAAGCATAAAACACAAGCTCAAAGAATATTACCACTCCATTTTACCTTAATTTCACAGTAGCGCGTTGAGTAATTCCAGACCATGGCATGCTAAGACAGACCCAGAGGTCTAATAGTGTGCCTTGTATAATTTTAAGAACAATAACCTGTGTTTAGATAAATAAAAATAAATAAATAAATAATTCCAATGAAATTATTTGCAGTTTTTTTTGTCCATTTATATACGTTAAAGGATTATTTTTATAAAAAATTGGCCACGTGCCTCTTAATTATTCGGGTAAAATTTCAATCCTACTTGCATACATTCTATTCAGCAACCAGAATGCGTGAGTTTTTGTGAACACTTTCGCCCCTTACTCCCATACGGGCTAATACTGGACTCATGTTCATTCATGATTTAGGGTTATGTATTGTGTTAACAGTGAAATTAGTATCGAAAGGTGTGACGTAGCCCTCAATGGTTATTCATGCTCACGTAATGAAACCGGTTCAAGTTATGATTTTTTGGGGTTTACCGAACCCCTCGAGTAGGCTATTTTTTTAATGGCGACAGCACGGGTACCAAATGACAATAGGGTTGTTGTGTATTATTCAATAATTTAACATGTGGGCTGGTTACACTGCATAGTTTTTTTTATTATTATGAACCAAGTACCTACCCGAATACGAGACATTATTACTGTTCAAAATTCGATGCTTACGTCAGCCTGGGAATATTTTAAAGCATAAAAGAAGATAGAATAAAAATAAAACCCAAAAAACTAGCAAGTGTACATAATCAAGCTTTTTTAACTGTAGTAAAATATGGTTAGATTTTCAGCAAATATAGGTAAATATCCTAGAACCACTTTATTTTTATTTTTATTTACTTACTTACTTACTTTTCTGTTATACAATAGTTCTTGTAGTATCGAAACGGCCAAGCCACATATTATTTTGACTAAGGTGTAGAGTTTGTGAAGTTAGGTCTTGTAGAAGTAGGGCGCGTAGAGTTAGAAGCTTGGCTCTACATGAGATCAGATTTTTTTTGACAGTGCGAGTCTTAGGGTTTCGTCTTGGCAACATTTTACATGAAAATGTTTTTGGTGGGATTTCACTTCTTCTTGTAAGTTGCTTGTGATTTTGATTGTAAAGGTTTACATTATTAGCGTGAAAATTGCGGAAGCCTCATACAAACTTCCATCCCCTAGTTAAAGCGGTTGGAGTATAAAACTTCCAAGTTTTAGAATGTTTTGGTTGTTCTTGTACTAATAGTAGCTTACATACTAAATTTCAGCTTTCTAGGACATTAGGAAGTATACTAAGAATTTTGATGATCATCAGTGAGTCAGTGACGAAATCAGGGTTTTTTAGATATCAATAAAATCTAAAGTATAAGAGCTATGCAATTAAAACTGCTATTGACAACATATCCCGAGAATTTTGTTTATCTGGTATAATCCAAACCCAAGTTATAAGGGTTAAAAAAACGACGAAGTGCTTCGAGAAAAGGTAGGTAGTGCCCTTGGGCTCCGCTTGGCTCGTCTTGGCGGGGGCACTACCGTGCCCCCAGATATCTTACGATAATACGTAAAACAATGTGAAAGTTTGTTACTCAATGACGCCAAAACAGCGAAACGGATTTAGATGAAATTTGACACACAGATAGTTTATAACCTTGATTGACACGTAGGATACATTTTATCTCGCTAGTACAATCGCGTGGTATAATTTCCGAACCCCCCACACAGGCGATGCCACTGGCGAAAGCTAGTGTAAAATATTAGAAAGAAAGAAATAAATAAAAATTGTTTATTCTGCATAAACAAAACGCACATTATAAAAATAAAATAATAAAAAATTTAACATAAAGTGCACCCATACAAAGTACCCGAAACCTCCGTATTCACATAGAAAAAGTTTACAATTTTGTCCATTACTTGTTGATATCAGGGCTAGTGACCAAAGACAATATATAGACGTTACGAAACTGGCAAATTATTGTATAATAAATAAAAACAAAACCACAATACCGATTACAGAATTTGCAGAGTGCATTATTGAATACTGTTGCAAACAAACATACCACAATAATCAGAATAATAAGCCGTGCGTCGCATCTGTGCAAGAACAGGTCTTTGCTCAGCAAAATGCTGTGATTTCTGAAAACCGGCTGGAAGTACTTTTGTAGCTCAATATTTTCAAGATATACGTAGCTAGATGTAGATCTACCTACTCGATTTCTATTCAAATATAATTCACAGTCTACAAACAGAAAGACACATCAAAACAGGAATAAAACCAATGTTCTGGACTGCTTAGATAATTTTATGGGTATATTAATATGCAACGCGTCTACGAATTGCTCAGTTTAACTCCAGTTAACGTACACTTCACAACACTTGGCTTAACGAGAGTTTTGCATGGATAATTTGTTTAAAGTGAGTTTAGCAGTTTAATCGCAGGTCAAGTAGGGACCGGCCACCTAAGCGCTTTCTTAATTACACCTAAAATTATACGGCCCGTCCAGAGATTTAGGGACAGTTCGTTTTAAATGAGTGATGCCATTTTGTTTTATGTGGCCCAATGTATGGAATGGCTGCTGCTGAAGACGAAATAATTTTGAAGAATTTATTTTCTGTTGACAAAAAATCTACCTAAACTTTTCCCAACTTTGTTGGGGTCGGCTTCCAGTCTAATCGGATGCCATTACTGAATACCAGAAGCCACTGCTTATCTGACGCTCATAACCCAGTAACTGGGTGAAACGATACCCCTTGGTAAGACTGGTTGTCAGACTTTCGGGCTTCTGACGACCGGTAATTTTTGCTTCTAGGACATGCCGGTTGCACCTCTAATCCTCACAATATTTTCATTCACTGTCTGAGAGCAGAGGTGATGAAGTAATCAAAACAAAGTAAAGCGCCTGTCTGTTCGAACTTACGACCTGCAACTCGTCAATCACGGCCTTTACCACTGATACCACTGCACTTCACTTACTTCACTTGAAAAAACATAGCGTTTACCTGTTTTTTTTGTGTTTTGCGATGCATTTGTGATTCTAAAACGAACGCCCGGAGCACCCTGGGTGGTCAGCTCTTCTACGCCTGCTACTTTGTTGATTTTGTAATATATACTTTTAGCACAGCATGAACTATTCTTAGAGAGAAGAAACGATTCTCGCTGGAGGTCAAGCCGGTCTATTCTGTCAAAATGTCGCCGTGAAAACTGATTTGAAGTGAGATTGAAGTAAGTTGACATTCTACCTGATGATTGATGTCTCACTTCAACTTCACTTTACCTAAATTTTCACGGTGAGAGGTTACAGAATTCAGCAGATCAAAGAATATAATTTAATTTTTTTAATAAATTTCTATAACGTTTGTCGAATCGTGTTCAAAAACTTACCAAACTGACAATATCGGCGCGACCACTCGGCCTCTGTCAGCCGACCGACTCTAAGCGGTTAATGAAAATCGGCTTGGCCGTTTTCTGCATAGAGAGAGGCAATTTACTGAAATGGTCGCATGCCTTCGAACTAATGCGAAATATTGCCCCGATCTGCTGATTTACAAATTTCAACTTTATCTTGGTAAGAACAGGGGTGTTTAAAATGGAAGACTGAAATCTTACAGATCGATGTGTTCGATACTTAATAATTATGCAAATACTGTAGCTGAAGAGTATTTAGGTATATCTTTGAAGCTTTCATTTGGTTGAGTAAACATGTCTGTGTTTATCTTAAGATGTTTTGAAAATACGAAATACTGATTGATGACAGACTAAATAATTAAAGTCCTTCTTCAGTTATTTTACCTCTGATATTGGATCACTGTCAAAATCACAGTGATCTTTATTGCCGTTATTATAAGGTTGGTGTTGGGTTGCTGCTGTCAGAGATATACCTAACTACTGTGAACGGACTGTACGTTCTTATTCGTATTTTTATTTTCTATCAGTAATGTACAGTCAGGGGAATTAATTATTTATTAATGAAATTGACACTACGTCAATTTGCCGTATCATAGCCATTTCAAACTACAACTGTCAAATTTATGATTTGAATGAATTTACCGATAATTTAATTAGACTTACCTTTACTTTACACGGGTGGGTTTTAGTCAGTAAAAATCTGACACGCCCTCCTACTCCACCCAGAGTGGGAAAAGTTATTTGATGATTTCCCACCCAAAAAAAGAGCCTCATACTAAACATGGCATAGACTCAAACGCACATTTGAGCACCAAAGTAACAAAATTACCGCAACACAGCTGTATATCAATCCAAGCTTCCATACACTTCTCGTTAAAACGCCAAAAGTTTACGGTTAGCTTAGTCTCGTACACAATTTAGACCGAATAGAGGCTTTTCATTTTTACCTTTAAAATTCAGAATTTTCAGTAAAACCTTCAACGCCTGATGTTAGCAGCAGTGATGAAATTATAACATCGGCATTCATAGAGTTTTCAAAACTATTTAGTTTTTAACTAAATTCCAAATATTCTGGAGCTCACACAATTAAGCTTTCAGTTTAACCTGTGTTAATATGTTAGTCTAGAAAGTTGGGAGGTTTAAATTTTAATGTGGATTTTGTTTAATCACATTCTTGTTTACTTACGCGGTCTTGTTAAAGTAAGTAGGTAATTCTGTGGCGTTACTTGTAAGGAACAATATTGAGTTGAAATTCTTCTCTATCTCAAGGTTTTAAATGATTCAGACTTTCATCTTGATAAGTGTATCGTCTCAGCGTATGTGCAGTCACTAGCACGCTTATGCCTCTAATAGGTTCCCAGCTCCCGGTGGAAGTGTGCAGAGCATGAGATGGACACGATCCATCAATTAGAATGTCATGCCCTTATACTATGGGCTAGAAAGGGACAATCTGACCGCGTACCTTGTTCGGATGGTCTCTCTTTTTCAGGTGCTTGAGCCAGTTGTTAACTTTTCAGCACAATGACTGTCCGATCAGGTAGGTATACACTACACTAAGTGATTTTTACTTTTTTTGAATGAACTCTAATGATAAGACATTTTCAAGTATAAATGAAAAAAATCGATGTTTTCAGACAGTATGACTCAAAATGCCAATAATAAAGAAACCGGTCTCGCTAAACTTCGATCAATATCAATTCAACTAACCATAAATTGAATGTAAAATACCTATCTCAAAAGTTATTAAGTTTTACGGCTTTTAAAATGTACTTCTGATCATTCGGTAGAATATAGAATATCGTGAAATGACATAAAGCATCATAAAAATGATATAATTATCATAAAAAGTATTATATACAGTAACAATGACTTTGAATTCCGAAAATTGTATATATTGCTCAAATTCCTCGTAAATAAAAATCAATTATGAACATATTCTTATGTAAATTAATGTAAACAGTAAAGATATTTATGTAAATTATGGTAGGTAATGTCTTTGTTTTGCCGTTTATTTGATTTTTAGCTACTGTGTTATTTTAAGAAAACTGTCAATGCCAGTAACAATTTATTCTTCATCTTTTTTCAAATAAAAGTTGATAAAATATTCCATAATAATAAATATGAAATCATGGACAGCTTCAAGAATACGAATAAAAGCATTTTATTGCTTATATTTCTGGTTCTGCCATTTAAATTTGAAAGTAACAGTGGATACCTACCTAAAACATATTTTTTTTTACAAAAAATACTAAAGCGAAAACAAAACGTTGGCTGCAGAAGTCAAATGTCAGAACAAGTTAGCAGACGTAAAAAAATCACGCCCGAAATTTCCTTTATTAAAACTTTCTCCATTACAAAGCCGAAGAACATTCAGTTTACAATTTATTTACGTTAACTCCCAAATACGGGGAATTTGTAAAAACTAAACAAACTGTCAAAGTCCATTAGTTTATTCTTTATACAGCAAATGGTGGATGGGAACAAGTTTAATCAGACTTGATGCAGTGCATACAGTCGCTGAAAGTAATCTGATACTTGTTCAACAAATCCGGCGACTTGTCGTATGACATCCGAGGCCACGTGTTTGAACTATGTTAGACGGATATCTATGTATATCGGAATCTGTGTACTAATAGCGATTCAGTATGAAAGGGAGAAAGGAAAGTTAATGTCACAGTAATAATAAATGAGAATAATATTTCTGTGTGATAGGAGATTTACTACCACCAAAAATCCCTATTAAAATATTTAGTTATAATAATTGTAATACACACCCTGAATTTTTATTATCCCTACTTCCCTACTTAGTATTATAAATGCGAAAGTAACTCTGTATGTCTATCTGTTACGCTTTCACGCCCAAACCGCTGAACTGTTCGTTATGAAATTTCGTAGAAATATAGCCTGGGATATGGAACAGGACAATGCTACTTTTTTACACGATAACCGACACCCACGCGGGCGGAGCCGTGGACAAAAGCTAGTTATGTATAAAACATTGTTTATTTTTTAATTAGTTTTACTGATTATGGGAAAAAAGTATGGTCACATTACAAATCTGTTCACACACAGTCGGACACGTAAAGGTCTAGTGTAGTAGCTAGGTTTTTTCTGTGCAGCAGGACTGTAATTTACGTAGTTTTAATTATTTTTGGGATGAAAAATAAGGCATATTATTATATAATTATTTACTAAGGTAACTATTGATTATTTGTGCTATTTTACAACCTTTGTTATCGTCAATGACCTCGTTAAGTTACTTATGTTTTATCCATAAATATACCCTTAAACCATTGCAGTTCACTGCAGCAATTGTGGATGTCAATAGCATTGGAAACAATAAAAAGTTGGTTTTATACCCTTTTGTATTGCTTAGTATATTTTGTTTAACGGTTGTTTAATCTAAGTATACATCAATTCATTCTATATTTTTAAAGGAACGCTGCTGTCATGAATATCCCTCATTACTTAATAGTATAAGTTCTTCTTCTTAGCGTGACGATTGCGATCTAAATTTAGTCAGCCCAGAATTTGGCTACGAACTTGGTATATTCAGCAGCTCAGTACTCCTGTAGCGTGCAGACCACAGGACACCATGGACAAGATATTAAGTGCCTTGTTTGTGGGACAGCACCACATTTACACTCCAGGGCGGCGTCACCTGTGAATCTCTACCTGAGCAGGTTTTCTTTGCTTCGGCCTACCTGAGTTCGAAGTCTATTTATAGACTTCCAAGAAAGCCAAGGCAGCTCATGATCAGGTGAGAGATTTTCAGCAGTTAGAAAAAATGGGTTTTGTAGGGATGCACCATCTCGCCTCAGGCTCAACCTTTCCTTAGACTGTTCGCCAGTGAGTGAGTCGACAAACTTTAAAACGCTGTTTGGCATAACCAACAGTGAAGTTTAACCGAACTGAGTTTTTATTTCGGCCTACACACTCTTCACACTTCATAGTAAAAATCCATCAAACAAAACCAAGAAAGGTGTTATAAGTGAAGCAGAAACGAGTCCGCTAATGTATTTAGAAATCAAACATAGCCGGTAGCGAAACCCAATACTTGTCTATCTCGGCTCAAGACAAACATTCCAAAGTATCCGAAATAACATTATAAATCATTTTCCCTACAAACGATCACTTTTTCTGGTGAAATTTGTTATTTCGTGACAATCTGTTCCGCTATTTGCTTAGCGTCACTAAACAGATGGCCGGGGTGCATCTATCATATTTGTATATTATTCATTTTGAGTCTACGGATTTCTAAAGTTTGACAGGGAACTAATAGTGGCTTATGTTGGAATTTTCATTAATTTACGTCTAAGTTTTGAAAAAGTTAATTACAGGATACATGTTGGTAGACTTACTTTTTTCATGTCTTAATGAGATTTTGAAAATATTTAAATACGCACGCATTTTACCAATAGCAACTATTTGTAAAATAGATGATAGCTTCTTTTATTTATAAGAAAACATAAAATCCACGGTAAAGATTTATGAAACGTCCGCTTGATTCTCATCAACAGTTCTCCCTACTTCATCAACAGCGAACTCGGCCTGATTAAGTTCAAGATTGAAAAATAAATCCTAACAAGCATTAGCAGACTTTTTTCAAAAATCAACAACTACGATTGCACTTCGGCGTTCGTATCATGTTCGCAATGCTATTAGGAGCTGACATTTGTTCTCTTGCTGTACGAGCATTCGGGGAATCTCGAAATTACTCATTTGGTATTTCAGTCACGGGCTACAGTACCGATCCGACGCTGATTTTTACTTCTTTCAATTCCAATTGCACTATTTCACTAGGTAATTTGTCTTCATATTTCGCTGAAGTAGAAGTAGAATTTACAACAGTATTGAATTCATATTTAATGTATTTTTAACTTAAATCATACTTCCTACTTAAAATGATAAATGTAAAAGTTTGTGACGATGCATAGATGGATCGATGGATGTTTGTATGATTTCACGCAAAAACGGCTAAACGGATTTGGATGAAAATTGGCACACAGAGAGTTTATAACATGGATTAACAGATAACATACTCTTTATCTCGGTTGTGCGTTCCCGTAGGATAAGTTCTGACCTCCTAATTTATATTCTGTACATGCCTCGTATTCGATTATTATTTTATTGGACTCATTTGGAAGTCGTTCAAATTGATTTAACAATTTGACTCAGTTTATCATCTAACGGCATAATTCGTAATTTATCTCTTTATAACGCCATCTGTTCTGGATTCCACAACTTCAACGTGTTTGTCCGTAAACTGTATTAACACCTACACACCAATTATTGGATCCCACAACGATGTGACGAAAGCCACCGGAGCTTTAAAATAGTGATGAAAATTACCGTAACCGTTCCGCTTACATAATATTCAGCTACGCCATTAATATTTAATAAATATGACACACTTTTATGATTTATTGACAACCTGTTATATAGAAAGAAAAATCTGGAAGCTAAAAGTAAAACTAGTCCAAAGTTGATGATGGCCATCAACGAGCCTAATGTGCGTAACTTAAGTAGGTACAGACGTCAGCACATCAAGCTACACCAATCTGTCAAATTTCTTTGATGGATTTTTAACTTTATAACATAAGCATAAGGTTCATGTTCAATTGGGAAAATTTGACAGTTTGGGGTAGTTTGATGGCGTCTGTACAACCAAAGAAAATCAGAAACTATTGACTGTAAATAAAAAAAAAAATCCAAAGTATCAAATATTCCGTCTAGACCAGATCAGGGCAAAGGAAAAAAACTTTTTAAAGCACCCTCGAGATCAAATTTGTCAGGAGCGCCGTGAGTTAGTGAACGTCTAGTGAAAAAAAGAAGTCCCCGAAACAAATTGTTGGCAAACGGGAGAAGTGTCCAAGAGCGAAAATATGTTGATTGAATAAAGAAAAACTATTAAAAGTTTTCCCTTGGAGTTTCTGGTTCAGTTGCGACAGACAAAACAGGCGCAGTGCGTGGAACGGCGTTGCAACTTTAACTATATTATTGTGCACTGGACTAGTGTTGCTTCTTTATATTTTTTTACAAAGCCTTGGATTTTGCTACAAGACTCTTTTTTAAGAGCAAACCACTTCAAAGTATGGAAAACAACTTCTACCATTGGACTCCCTTAAAATGTTTAAAGAAATTCTGTTTTGGCAAACTGGAAATAAAACTTGTTACGGACGGATTCAGAAAACTTAACAATATTACCATATATTTTTTTGTTTTAATATGTAGCTCATAAGCAAAGTAAAGTGCACAAATCAAAAGATTCTGATTAAATTGCTGTAGAAAAATACTCAAAATATACCTACAATGATGTTTATATAAAAATCTCTAATATCTAAACAGAAAAGTTATCATCGCCAAAAGTTTTTGTGGACGCAATATCAGTACAAAACTAACTTTCTCCACCCTTAAGATTCGTATAACTTTCTTAATATTTGGACGAGATTATACCCACTCAGCCGTATGCTATACTCAACAATATATCCTTATAATAATAAAAACGACAATTCTCTTTTATTTGTTGCATTAACTTCTACGGCAATAGTAAACTAATATGTAATATTTCTGGTTATTAATTCTGCTCAATAAACTCGAATTGTATTAAGATACTTTGGAATATGGGAATAATAAAAGTTATATTTTTATCGATGGTCGTAGATGACTCATTTATTTTATGTTGGTTGCTGAGATCCGTTTTCTCCAAAAGTATTATGCAGTGTGGTGAATTGAGAAGTTTTCGATTTTATTTGTGTTTAAATTTTATGACTATTCAGAAACAAAATAAATAGGTGGATACAGTTAGTAACAAAAACTGAATTGCACTGCAATTTTACATATCTTTTAAATTGATACGATGCATTGCTTTCCAGCATTTCATGTTAAAGCTTCTTAGCTTTAACATGAAATGCTGGAAAGCAATGCATGAGTTTCTCAAAATTTTAAGAGAATCTCTTGATTCTCTTTAAATTTTGAGAAACTCTTTCAATTTATATCTTGTTCACATTTTTGTGAATATTTAGCTCAATAATAAAAATTATAGCAATATCTATAATAGTTTATATCACAATGACATAAATAAGTAGTGCTAGTAGTAGTAGATTATGTAGTGATACTAGTAGTAATTAGCGCAATAATTCTACAGAGTGTAAACAATAAACAAACTTTAGTTTACAAACAATGTGATCTCTAAACACCAGCAAGATAACCGTGGTAAAATATGTCGCAGCCGGAGACCATAAAATGAAAAAAATAAAAACTACAATAGGTTCCGCTCGAAACTGTCACATTGAATTATTTGCATACCATTACAGCGGACGCGGTCCGAATACTTCTCATTCCAGTAGCAGCCTTCGAATAATTCACTCAATGTTTCTTTTTTAAACGGGCCGACGTCAATTAAAATAACGTCGGATTTTTTTCGGTTTCCTCAAAAAGTGTTGGAAGGGCGACGCGGCTTTTGAATCTTTCGGCGCGATAGGCACATTCTACAGGTGCAATGTCTGATGGTGGCCATTCATGTCAACCTAGCGGTCGACAACAATATTTATTCATGCATATCCTTCCTTCCCAAAAGAATTTCAACCTTATTCTTTAAACAACAAAGGACATGTTGAGTTGCAGTGGCGTTGTTAATATTTAAGTCACCAGCAAAAAACTTAGGGTTAAAATGATAGAGAATTTTTCTCGGTTAGACCTCTTTTGACCCTTATCTGCTGAGGTGTTTAACGTGCGAACTTAATTTTTTACTTCGTTCATCAAGGTTCCGACGCGACCAGTAATTAAAAGTTGATACAATCTATTTCCCGTGTACAAAAGCGGATATTTGTGTGTAAAATTAAAAAAGAGGGGTTTATAATTTTATATTTAAACTCCGTGGTGTTTGATGAAAACATTAATTTCCCACGGGGACTGTACGCGGTTTATTATTTCATGAAAGGTGAACATTAAATTTAGTTTAAGAGTGTTGTTATAGTAAAAATAGGCGCAGATAAAACGGTTCCTTTTATTAAGGACAGGGAACAATTAGGTTGTATATCAAGACGGACGCGGAGATTTAAAAAAGAAATGTATATGGAAGCTGGGAATAACCGAATTTACGTGCCTATTACTTAACATACACATGTATTTTGGATTGGCCATCCCCTGATGTTGTATTATTGGATTTTTTTAAATATTTTTCTACTCACCCAGTTCTCTCCGTTTCCTTACTTTTGAAGGGACTAAATTTTCAACATTAAAAATAAATTAAACTTTTCTTTATCACATGCAAAAGGTAACTGCATAACATACTTCTGCTTATGGGTAAATAAATAAATCTACAGACTCGAAAAGTTCTGGAGTGGCGACCGCGCACCGGAAGACGTAAAGTTGGAAGGCCTCCCACAAGGTGGACCGATGACCCTGCGAGGGCCGCAGGAGTCCGCTGGATGCAGGAAGCACAGAACCGGTCGAAGTGGCGGAGCTTGGGGGAGGCCTATATCCAGCAGTGGACGTGTTTCGGCTGAAATGATGATGTGATGATAACAGACTCATTATTACCATTATTCTAAAGTTTGATTAGTCCCCTTACCATGATGTCACCATTAGCAACTTCATCAATTATTCACTCAATTTCTTACATATCGAATTCGCGAGGGTAACTTTGCATACACATGTACCTATATACCTAAAAATCTGTATTAAGACAATGTATTATTAATCTTTAATTTACTTTATTAGCACACTCCCCTACGCGGTGCAGACACCCTCGCCCAAGGGATTTGCATGAGAGCGAAAATTTAAATTTGAATGACCCTCTACAATCACCTATAGTCAGAATTTTGGTAAATTTACCTACGCAAGTAAACATAGACGGTTTTTTATTTGCGCAAGAAAGGGTTTGTTTTTTGAATAATGTATTGATTAATTAGAAACCAAATTGGTCAACAGAGGGGACCAATTATATCGCTTCCTGTTTATCAAACATTTTGGTAATGCATATCGACACTAATATCAGTACTTTCAATAATAGCTGATTTAAATTTTCATTAGTTAAGTAGCAAGTATTGCTTAAGAAGCATTGTTGTGCTTGGTCACACAACCGATTGACGACACACTTTTAAAATTGTCACTTTGGACCAAACGTCAAACCCAAAGCGACAGTTTTATCATTTCGTTTAGACTTCAAGTTGCTTGCTACATAAGAGATGCAAATGTAAATCAGTCTGAGTCATCATCATCACTATTTCAGCCGAAACTCGTCCACTGCTGGACATAGATCTCGCTCAACCTTCACTTCGACCGGTTCTATGCTTCCCGCATCCAGCGGATTCCTGTGACTTTCACAAGCCTTGTGGGAGGCCTTCCAATTCCGCTTCAGAACCTCTCGGTCACATCGGACATCTGTTCTGTGAGCAATGCCTACTCCCACTTTAGCTTGGCAATTCTTCGGGCTATGTCGGTTACTTTGGTTCTCCTGCAGATCTCTTCATTCCTAATTCGATCACGTAGGGAAACTCCAATCATAGCCCTCTCCATTGCTCTTTGACTTTTACCCTTAGTACCTGTTTATTAACATGAACATGAGATATCCAGTTTTGTCATGAGGGGAATCTAGTCGCTGGCTTGAACTCACTGGTGGGCCTGGCACGCTGTCTCACCAGGCTTCATGTCAGACAAAGGTAGTATCAGTGATAAGCAGTCACCGGCTAGTCTAAACGCAAAACGTCATTGAGTGAGATGAAGGATCATTAATAGTAAAACAGGCGGGTAAAAAAATAAGAAAAGTCCTCCGGAAGATTGGGTTCTTCCCACCCATTAACATGACATAAAACAAAAAAACAACAAAATAAACTAGAAATATGATTGCATAGTATCACAAAGTTAATGTATACCATAATCAAGTGTCACCAACCTTGACACAACTCTTGAAGTAGTGTCGCGTGACAAAAGATAGTACGTCGATTATATTATGGCAATGAAAAATAGACGTACCTACTAAAAGTAGGTCTATGGAAATTATGTAATACGAACATAATAATGGCATTTAATGACACAAAGATACTATATTATTGCTTAATGGAAACAATCAACTCATAACATCACGTCTGTAAATAAAACAATCATTTGTAATAACAATTTTATGAATTATCTAGCTTTTGACAGCAGCTTGGCCCGCGTGGAGATCGGTGTATTATACATATAAACCTTCCCCTTGAATCACTCTGTCTATTTATGAAAACTGCATTAAAATTCGTTGCGTAGTTAAAAATATCTAAGCGTACAAACACGAAAAGTGACTTTGTTTTATAGCATGGAAGGATTTTTCGACAAAACCTCTATCTCTTTCGAGACTTTTAAAAATCGAATAGTCTATTTTAATACTTTAGGACTTATTTGATTTACTAAATATAAAACAACATCTGTTTTTAACGAAAACTTGAACATATTCGTGGAGTAAAATTTTCCAAAGCTGATTTTTCTATTCTGCTTAGAAGATTTTTCTTTCCGCTTGCTTTTAATATATACCTATTGTCCCTGCTTAGGTAACAAAGGTACTAAGTCTGTCGCCTAGTCTTTGCCTCAGCATAGAAAATATAGTCCACTATGCATCTTATTATACATTTTAATTCTCATTACTTACATTAAAACACAAAGTACAGCACTTTGTTGTACTCTTATGCAAATATTCAACGAGTAATGAGAAGCTAACTGCATGCAATATAAAATAGGCAAGATTACTTTGTTAGTAGATCACTGGGGTGGTGCCAAAAAGATAAGAGAGAACATGGGAGCCAGGTTTAAGGATGAATAGGAACACGCACTTACAGGAAACTGGGTTTGTTTGGTGAATTTTGAATGTTGTGTACTAATTTGTCGTCGTGGTGTGTCGAGGAAGAAGGTCGGGAAGTTGGAAATGAGTGGGTGTGAAAGTCAGTTACGATTTTGTCATGGGTGGTAATAGCCTATAATGATCTCACTGCTGGGAGAGGGAATGATAGATGTCACATGTCTTTGAATGTTTGGTTCGAAGAAATGCTGGTTTCCTCTCGATGTTTTTCTTCACCGTCGAGAACAGTGGTTACGAAAATAATTCAGACAAAGTAAAGCGCTTGTCTGGGCGCGGTCGTTAAGACTGGTCCACCACTGCTCATATTTATACTGGACGAAGAATTTTTACTCGACGTTAAGGTGGTACTGGCCTCCGAGACAAAAGTTCGTGATAAAGATTCTATTATACTTAAAAAAAAGTAGAAAGAATCATAGGGCATAAAAAATATAAAGTAGATTTTCATAAATCGAATGATAACAATACTGAAAAAGAAAATAATGTTTACAAAAAAAAAAACAAACCCCAAGAAGCTCATAACAAAACAAAATTATCTAGAATTTGACGATCAAATAAAGTTTGAGGACGAAAGAATAAGTTTTAATATAAAAAGGAACAATAAGCCTTTGAATATTAAAGTGAATAAAAAACAGCATTGAATTGGTAAAAACATAGCATAAGTTCAAAAGGCAAGTCATTAGGTGACGGCCAAAGAAATGTTCGGGTTGTAATGAGCTAGCTGGCGGCGATTAAGACGTACAAACTTGAACCAGCCCTGAGACAACGGCCGACGTGGAACATGGAACATAAATTATTGGATATGACAGCAAGTCACAGATAGTTGTGACTTTGAAAGCAAACGTTACCATGAGCGAAGAAGAACGGTAGACAACATAGGTTTTCATAATTATGAGCCAGATTTGACTTTAACAAGCCATATTTGCTGGATTTCTCATGTGCAGGTTCATGTTTTCAATTTGGAACTAATGTGATACATTATTGTTTTTAGTCGAATTATCCTAATACATGTAAACACGGCTAGCTGCAGTTACCATTTCATTTGATACTTTTGATGACTGTGCCCGTATAACATCTTCAACAACATCGTCTTCAAATGAATGCTCTCTATAATTGTGCTCAAGGTCTTCAACGTCACAGTATCGTCAACTGTGCCATCTTTACTTTCCATGAGCAACTTTAACAATGAGAACTGTATTAAAATATGTCTCGATTACTAAAAATTTGTTACAAATAGTAAATCATGCTACTTCTGCATCGCCCTGATATTAAATGGCACCAACAGATTTTTGGTTATCGAGAGAAATTTAAGTACAGTACTCATGGGTAAAGTTGCTATGGAAAGTAAAGATTCCACGGGTGACCGTTACTATTATTGTATACCATATCCATTATCAAAAATATTATTATGTTCTGACATCAGCACACCTCCCTTCTCCTATTTACCGAAAACTTTTCCGTCGTAGCTAATTTATTTTCCAACTAAATCTTATAAATTCGGGCTCGCGAGCGACTTGCACGCGATCTCAGTCAAACTCGACTTTTTGATAACGCCATTATACATAATATACCTATCGTAGATTTATTTTTGTTTTATCTACGTTTGGAATTCAATTAGATATTATTTCTAAGCTTGATTGAATTTGTTTATTTTGTGGGGCTGATTTGGGATTAGTAATATTGATTACCTATTTGTACAGCACTAACATGTTATGAGGTCCATTTTAACCATAAAATAAGAAAAAATACGTTATTAGGTGATTTTTTGCTTGTGATTTTATGAAAATTTATCTGATTATGCGGCGTTCATAGTAACTACTACACCTATGAAGATACGTAACTTTTTACGATCTTAGGATTCATGATATTCCTGTGACTTGAAAACTCCTCTTTGATGACCTGAATAGGTAAGCAGACAATGGATAAAGTCAAACGTAATTAATCTACTTAACAATATAATGGAAATACTCGTAGTACTTATTTATTTTCATGAAGAACACTAAAGTCTTTCACTTGACTTGAATCATTCAAGAGCTCTAAAAGTGTCTTCAAACCAATAAATGAATGGGTGAAGTAATCCTTTGTTGCGAAATGTTCACTATACAAGAAAAGCTTAAACAATAACACTCCATAATACCTGAAAACCTAAACGTAGAAGATTAATTATTCCAATAAAAACTTCGAATGAATTTCGCGGAATTCGCCGCCGAAGCAGACCATTTAAATTAGCCCGATAACTTGAAACCCGAATGAAAAGGGTTTAACCAGGAGAGTTCCAATTAGTTTGCTGTTATTTTTCCATTCCGTTCGTCGGTATCAAAAACTGGGTCGGCTGGGAATCGATCATTTATTACATTTTGAGGACAATTTAAAGTTGGTTTTAGTTTTACATTTGGGTTAAACTATAACTTCCTGTTGATTCTATTTATCCTGCAAAGTAATTAAAAACTGAAATTACAAGGTCTTTTAATCTAAGTTCTAAACTTTTTATCCATTTGGGTGATATAATTATGATTTACCTAATACTGGAGCAAAAAAATAAACAACCAGCATCCAAAAAAAAATACTACTAAGTGAAAACTAACTTTAATTTTGAAGTCGGTGTCTTTGGTTTTGTACTTTAGTTGTTTTTTTTTTGCCACCGATTTCAAGTGTTGTTTTGGACGGCAGTTGTTTCTTTTTAAATATACTTTTTTATTTTGTCACTTTTTGGTTGTGGTACCTACCCAAACACACTACTCACTACACAAATTTGTATTACTCAAGCTAACTCAAAAACCACTCATCAGAACTAGACCAAATTTATATGAAACCACTCGGTAAATAAACTCTTACAAACCATAGAAAAAAAAAACAAATCAGTGTGTTAATGACGGAGTTCAGACGTAAAAAACAAAGAAAAAATTTGACCAAATTGAAAACCACCTCCTTTTTTTGAAGCCGGTTTTCAAATAGATAAGTTATTTTGTACATTTAAGTAGTTTGCAGAAACAACCTACGACTCACGGTTGTTTACACTTTACAAAGCCACAATTTCGCTCAAGCATTTTCCCGCAAAGCTCTACCGCACAGTAAACAAAAATGATTGATTGTCTATCTATTAATTACAACAATATTTGCTACCATCATTCATACTGACTTAAGACAATAGACCTTCTGAAGTTTGCTCAATTTCCCAACTGTTTTAAGAACTCTTGTTACCAAATTGACTGTGGCAGTCAAGTATTTTAATTTAATCGGTTCTCAGGTATCGTTTCGCAATAAGCTATTGAAAACTTTATTTTAATTAAAGTTAAGGTTTATAAGAGCTTGTTCAGTTTCGCTAAGGCATCTGGAATAAGTAGCTTTAGGGTTTAAATCATTTGTTAATTGCGCAGATAATTCGATTGATTCTGAGGTTGAATACCTATAGTATTTTATGAATATCAAAAATTCAGGGACTTATTTATAACATGATTGAAAAGTCAATTAATACTGTAAATTATTATGATCCCCGTCGAAAATAAACTATTGCCCTAGTATTATTAGATGCTTTCTAAATTTTTTGTCGCTTAACCATAACTTCACAAGTGATAATATAAAACATAAGTGCCTACGAAGTGTCTATGAAGTACCTACCTACCCTCAAGGGGTTGCAGCACTCGGTAGACGATCCTCATGAACTTGAAACTAGCCATAAAATGAAAATTAATGAGAAGAAAGATGACTATGCACATTGCATATGCTAATTAGGAAGCACAGGATCTTCACTTAAAATGTCTCAAATAAATCTGAAATACTACTCTAAAATATTCAGCTACCTGTCTGCTGTCTACTTAAGGTGATAGCACTAGTGTAGTCTGCGAAGGTCAATTTTTATGACGTTAGCGAGTATTCGTAAATTAAAGCTTAGTATCTGGTTGGATACTGGAAGATTCTGGACTGGCGACCGCGTACCGGAAGACGTAGGGTTGGAAGGCCTCCCACAAGGTGAACCGATAACCTTGTTAAGTCCGCAGGAATCCGCTGGATGCGAGAAGCACAGAACCGGTCGATGTGGCGGAGCTTGGGTAGGACTATGTCCAGCAGTGGACGTCTTTCGGCTGAAATGATGATGATGATCTGGTTGGATGGTATTAAAAATATTAGATATCACAAATATTATGTATTTTATCATCTGCCTAGTGCTATCTCAACTATATGGTTGTCGACTTCTACAGGTTCCAGCTTACAAAATATATGTATTTACCGAAGTACAATCATTAAAATTACTTGGTGAAGGCCGCTGGAATGTGCTGGATGCGAGGAGAACAGAGCCGGAGGAAGTAGCGGTGCTTGGGGACGTTTGTCCAGCTATCGACGTTTTTCTGCTTAAAATGATCATGATGATGATGACGAATCATTATTTTTATGTGGGTATTGAGGTCTGTTTACGTTTATTGTTTTGTTTTTTTTTTTTTGTCTGCTTGAGTTTAGTTACTATGTTTTGTTGGTATATTGACGTGTGGCAAATAATTTAATTGTATGTTTTGTGTTTAGTAATATTAATTACTTACCTATTATTGTGTAGAATCAAGTTCTTCTGTGCTGCTGGGGAGTTTGTTGCGCCACTTCTTCTTCCCAGCTAAAGTACTAGAAAGTGGTGATGGGTGGGCGTTTTGGGAGGACTGTCTTATGTAATCTTGACGTTCAAAACGTTCTGACGCTCAGCCTAGTTTGAATAAATGACTTTTGATTTTGATTGTTTTTTTTTTCACTAAACGAATTTCTTGGGCTACCCTTCAGCATTCCCTTATCATCACAAATTTTGAAGTACCCACACAAAAATAAAAATTTACCACAAATGGAAACCACGAACAAAAATAAATAACACAGTAGGTAAGCACTGTTATCAACTAATGAATATTTGATTAAGTGCCACCATTAAATGAAAAGTAAACCCCGCTTGTTATAAAAAAGTTGAGACTTTATCGAATCGTTCCGACACTAATACGCCACGCGATGATAACGGTAAGGCGATTATCTTGAGTAATTAAATCACATTTTTATTAATATTTCACACGTAGTATTTTTTTCTAACGAACAAAGCTTTGTGATTAACCCTGATATGTGAGGTGAACTTTAATGCTTTTGAGCATGCAGTTTTTAAGCTCGTAATTAAGAGCAGAATTATTTTTATTGTTCAACTTTGTTTTGTTGTTTGTGTTGGTTAATTAGAAACTGCCTAATCTCTTAAGGAATTTCACACTTTAAGAGTGTTCCTACCACGCGGGCTGGCAACAATGCATTTATAGTCGTTTTTCATTATTATTTCATTTAAATACAAACAAAAGTTTTTGTTTTTTTCAGCCAAGCACTAGATCGTAGGTATTTATAAATGTTTTTAACATTTACTCTTTAAAACATTTCATCGTACTAAGTAATGCAATTATAAAATAATCGACGGTGTGTCGATTTTCAAATACCAAAATAACTGTAAAATAGCATACAAACTTGTAAATACCAACGATCTATTGCTTGGCTGAAAATAAAATTAAAACTTTTGTTTGTATTTAATGAAATTATCACAAAAAATACTTTTGTTTGTATTTAATGAACTATCACTAAAAATCACTATAAATGCGCCGTTGCCAGCCTGCGTGGGATGAACGCTCTTAAGATGGATAAGCTAAGGAAGTCCCCTCATTTTTGCAATTGCAGGTCAGTGTCAGATTGTATGTTAATATTATTAATTTTATTATTTAATATTAGATAATATTATTAATATTAGTTAATATAATTAATATTAGAAATATAGTGAATATTATTACAGTTCATTATTATAATTTTATAAGTTTTATAAGTTAATTATAATATATATAAGTTAATATAATAATATTCGCGGCCGTATCAAATATGGTTTTACAGAATTATAATCATTAAAATCATCAATACCAACCTCTTAGTTAATTTAATCCCATTTAATAACTATCTGATGAAAAAAACATTCAATGGGATAAATGACCTTAGAGGGACGATTTTATTCTATAAATAATTAAAAATAAATTTCGCGAACTACCCTGCCGCTTACACCTTCAAGTGTGATTTAAGGAAAACTAGGTAAGAAATAGCCTTTTATGGACCCACGTTTTATTTTATTACTACTTTTTTTGTGAGGCCTATGTTCAGCTTTGGACATCTGGCGGCGGAAACGTTGATGACTTTTTTTTAAGGTGCCTTCGTAATTTTTTCATTAATAAGCTATTTTGAGAGTTATATGATAATTAGTAAATACTTATTATTTTCTGATGTATACCTAGATGTTTAACTTATTTTTCACCATATACTCTCAGTAATTCTACTATATTAAAACTATTGTGATTTTTATTTATTTTATTTTAGATCCAATAGTCTAGTACAGTCATACATAATATCGCCGTAATAAAAACTGCATAGCCAGTAGCCTGACAGCAGTCACAGAACATAAAATCTGTACCCGCCACACATGACACTGATAAACAAAACTACAAACGACAAATTAAATTCTACGTTTAAACTTTTTATTCCTTATGGTTGGATGAACAATAAAGTAACGAAGCAGACTGGGCGGTGGCGACGTGGAGGCGAGCCGTCGACAGTTCTTATGACACCCCTTATCTGTGGGCACACGCGATATGTGTTTGGTTAAAGTTAACTAGTTTACCTACAGAACGGACTTTTGTATTTTTTTTTTGGGTTAAAAAATATACGAGGCCGTTTTCATTGAATTTTAATTAGACCACAGTTCAATTGTGGTGGATGTTTTGTTTTTTTTTTGGTGGCGAAAATGTGTGGTAGGTAATTTATTTTTGCAATAAAATAATGTTTTCACTTTGGTTTAAACAATATCAGCTGTCATTAATATGCTCATATTTTTCCTATAATGTTATCACTGAATTAATATTTTACTGTGACACGAATTCGGTTTTGTCGGTTTTATGGTTTTTTTTGGTGTTAGTACACCAAAAAGAAGGTAGACCACTGGGTAATGTTATATTTTAAATACGCAATCACAATTGACGGTATGCTAAAACACAATAAACTACACATTAACTTTCAATAAAACCCAAACAGCACGAATATCTCACCATTGAAACTTTCTCACGCGTTAAACCCATCAATAACGAATGAATAAAAATTAAAATGAACTAAAATAGTTCAGCTAGCAATTGAAGGCCGAAATCCAAACAAACTCGTATAAATCAGTGTTTATTGCCCATTTAAATATCTACAACGCTAAAACGCGTCACGTAACTCAGTTTTACTTTACTTATGGTGGGTTTTCGCCGTAAAATGGCTACGTTGCCATGAAACTAGGATTTTTGAAGTAGAACTGTTACGTTATTTTGCAAAACCTTCTTGAAATGTATTTGTGTTTTTCCTTTATCATACGAGAATTAAAAAAATAGATTGTACCGTAAAACTGTAACATTGAATACTACACAATCTTTCGAATCGTGTCTAAAAGTTTGTATTTTTTTTTTTCCAAAACTTTGCAAGATTCTACCAGCTGTCATTCTAAGTACTAAAAACTGGCTCAATTATCCCTGACGTGTACATAAAATTAACCTGGAGGTTTATTTATAAACGATGATTAAATTCAAGACACGTTTAATGTCAAATATGTATGTATAAACAATCTTTAAACATTACTTAAATTTAAGCAACGTAAATAAATAAAGGGGTATAAACCTAGGCACTGTCAGAAACACAATTGTCTAAGGGCTGATTTTTTAACAGTCAGATAACTTTTATCTGAAGAATAAATCTGACAGTTTGGGATATTTTCCAAACTGTCAGATTTATTCTTCAGATAAAAGTTATGTGACCATTAAAAATCAGCCCATTGTCACATTAATAAAAACTCCAACTATCGAAATTAAAATTCCTGAAAATATTCCGAAACCATTTTTCGATTACATTTGCCTTTTAACAAGAAATTTGGTTGCTCCAATCTCTTTCGGTATGAACACCAATTATGGTTATCCTTCCAATTATAAAATAATAGCGATTCGTTCGCACTTAATCCATCCATGGTGCAAACTTATCTGTCCGCTTTATAGTTTTCGTGCCTCGAGCAAATAATAATAAAGTTGGTCGTGTTGCACAAACGGACATTGTTACCACGTTGTGGTCTGTACAGTTTTACGGTTATACATCAACCTTTTAGCTTTTTTCCTTGTACTGATTTCAAGTTCAGTTTTAAGCGAGTAATGTGTTTACTATGCCTAATCAGAGCCAAATTATTTGGATACCAAACATAACTTTTGGTGCCTAATTAAGTACTAACAAGTTCCCTCAAAAGATCCTGCAAGCAAATTATACGTATCTGTAGGCACTTCTAAATGATGAAAGAGCTTCCTATACTAAGTTACGAAAAGTACAGATAATTACGAAGTTATCTGGATTAGGTATAAATCAAAGGATACAGTTAAGGATACGAGGCGAAGGTGTAGAGTTTGGCCTCCACGGATGCGGAGGTTGACGCAGGCGGAGGCGAAAGTGGCAATATAGGATAATACAAGCATAAATCAAGCATTATTTTTTCAATGAAAAAATTTACTTACCTGTTGCACAATGCTCAATCAAAAAGAGACATACATACGGGCTGATTTTTTAGTCACCGTCCAAATTTTTCAGGGTCATAGTACCCGTGAAATTGAACAACTTTCTCCAAGGAACATGAGTCGAAATATGAAAAAAAAAAATCGACCTCCCATGCAAAATCAATAGTTAGCTGGTCGATTTTGTATGGGAGGTCCGATTTTTTTTTTCATATTTCGACCCATGTTCCTTGGAGAAAGTTGTTCAATTTAACGGGTACTATCACCCTGAAAAATTTGGACGGTGACTAAAAAATCAGCCCGTATAGAAGCCTGTCTCCTTCGGCGATTTCTAAGTGGTTCACACATTTTACCGGCTCTATTATACAATGCTTGGCAAATTTTTATTTATGTCTCCACCACATAGAACGATCTTCGCTTAGTTATCTCAGATTTGCTTTATTAGACCTCCGTTACAACTCAGTCAAAAACTTGCGGAGGTGGATTCGGAGGCAGAAGTACAATTTCTTACGAAAGTTCCGCGTTTTTGGAGACGAGGTTGCGTTTCACCCAAGATAAAACACTGGAATTATTTGCCTTAAAAAGTCTCACAAATCTTACAGACAAAAACCTTTACTTGCTATTTGCACATCTCAAATTGGTATTAGGCCTATAAGATACCAGGTAGGACATGTATTAAAGAACAGGATAACTCGTAAAACTTCTGACATTTAATTAAACGTATAGTAAATATACACAGAACTGCTACACTGAATAACCAGGGTACAAAGGCACATCAGATCTGTTGAGTTTCACGCTCATTTTCCCTTTACGGTGTAAGCAGATCTCCTATCGGCATTAAAGGCATAGGCGCCACTTGAAACAATGGACTAACGTTACCATTTTATTACTGGTTTTATAGTGTAAGCTTATATTGAGCACTTAATCCTTCAGACTTTTAGGTACCTATGGTCAGATTTCATCGTGTGGTTCCTCTAAAAAGCCACCCTGTTTCTTTCCGTGTGTGCAGTCATAATTCGTGATTGGAGGGTAACAGAATACAACTCCAAACAGTTATGCATTTACAAAGCAAGCATGATTTGTGTGCTAATCCATCTTCAGTTTGAAAAAAATTGTGAAGAGTTTAATTACGAACTTTTCTGAGTTTGTTAACTCACGGTAGTTACACAAAGAGTTTCCGTGTATCTACGTCTGAACGATGATGACACTTCAAAGCATTACTACGTTTCCGTTTTCAGAAATTAATTGTCTAGTTGATGAAAAAAAGATGGTAGGTATATCCGTATTCTGGGTTCTGTCTAACTTTTTTTGTCGAGACAGACAATAAATCCTTTCGCATTTCTTTTTCAACTTAATTGCGAAATTGTAACCAGTATCTATTTGCAGAGTACACAACAGCATTATTAAATCTCTTTGACGGACGATTCTTTATCCTACAGAGTTAATTGAATCCATGCTCATTATAAAATATACCACTTTTACAGTGAACTTTGGCAGGACACTGTTAGGTTTAAATATGTAGGACTTTTAATGATAAACAACTATGTAATTTGGTTTTTACGCTGACTGGACGGCTACCGAATGAAAGTCCATTAAGTGAATTGGACTGAACAAATGTCTGCGTGTACCTTTGTGGCGTGGCTTGGACTCCAGTGGACTTTTTTCTGTGAAGTCGGGTTCTAAAAAAGGGCTTTTGAAATAGTAAGGATTTTTTGGGAAACTTGAAATTCTGTGGAAGCTTGATTGCGAAGTATTTTTAGGACTTCTGGCAAATAGTGTTACTCTAATTAAAAATAATCACGACTTTACTTTAGCAAACAGGGCCGACTTCACTTTTATTCTTAGCAAAAGTATAACAATATGGCAGTTTTAAGAAAAAACAGATACTTGTTTGCAAAAAAACAATATCAAATCAATCTTTATTTCAGGCAATGTACACTCCATACTATCACGGATAATTGAAAATAAATCTTCAAGAATAATATTATCGCACTAATTATAACATTAAATGATAGATTATATAATTTTCAAAAGGTATAGTTACACTACAGACTAATAATTAAACTTCCACACCAACAAATTCTGCCACTTTCCCCCCAAAAATAAAACCTAGCTACCAGACTTTACAACCGGTGAAAATATTTCAGAAAAATTTGGGAAATTTTAAGTCACAGCCTGCAATTGAAACGCGGACAGGGCCACGTATAAAACTATAAAAGATGGACCAGCTGGCTCGATGGGTTCGTTTTTACTGAATTTTTCCCAAAAAATCCGTTGCTCAATTTAAATCAAAAGTTTTACCCATGCAATGCGGTGTGTTTTTTATGAAATCGCAGAACAAATTCTTTCGGCATTTTATTAGCGTTTGAAAAATGTTAGTTAAAAGCATGATGAGTTGAAAAGGGGATATTTATAACAGTGATAAAAATAATTCATTGGCTTAAAAACCCTCTCACCGAGAGGTTGCCTGTGTCTCAGTAGTGGGAACATTGTATAATGATTACATAATCAGCCTACAGTGCTTAAAAGCCTAAAAACAGTGCTTTGGGTCAGTTTTATTAAACTTCCTATATTTCAAGCTCCAAGTTTAGCAAAGTTAACTACAATTTTTAGGGTCCTGAAAAAAAAACAACGCTATCAGCCTAGACTAAAACCAAAATCAAATCAAAATCAAAAGTCATTTATTCAAATTAGGCTGAGAATCAGCACTTTTCGAACGTCAAAATACATAAAACAGTCCTCCAAAAACGCCCACCCGTCACCACTTCCTAGTGCTTTAGCTGACTGAAACAGTACCTATTACCTACTTATCAACATTTCTGAGGTTTGAAATTCTGTAATAATGATTACTTAGTTTAAACGTGAAAGTTAGCACAGTGCGACCGTAACTGTAAATATTCTTTGAAACCATGCAGACACTTCAATTCATACTCATGAGTAATTCCACTTCTATGCAATCCTACGACGTGGCTATAATAAATTCGAGGAACGAATTCTTTCAGTATTTCGTTCGCGTTTGTGCGAACGTGTTGCACGTCACTATTTACGTCAAAATATTTTAGCTTTGGTGAAAAAAATGAAGATATTCAAATTAGGCTCTCATTACACCGCGGGGTTGCCGCTAATGAATTGTTTGAATAATTTTAATCCCCCACCTGAATTGTTGTTTTGCTGCTTGTTAAGTGTCGTTTAATTATAATAAACGTCGTTGAAGAAGATTTATTGCTAAGGGTCATCCTTGATATAATTCATTTGGATAAAAAAAAAAACTTTACGAGCCTGTGAAATATTTTTGTAATTTCATTAGGCAACTTTCCACAATAGAACCTTTCAATAAGTATGGTAATTCCATGTTATTCTTTGCGTGTTATAACTATATCTTACTTAACATAGATTTTCTTTTACAAACACGGAATTTTGCTAGTTTTTATCACACATTTTTATTGCAAAACCTAGTTTTATTTAGTAATTCTTGTACATAAATTAGTGTTATGACTATTTTTACGAACGTAAAACAAGTACAATTCATGTTAATAACACTGTTGAGTGTATTGTATCGTAAAAGTAAGTAATCGTAAATAAAAGTAAGTAAAAACCTTTTACTTTATTCTGTAGTTCTCACGTGAGCTTTTTAAGGGTTTTGACTTGTTAATTGTCTTTATGTTTGGAAATGCGAATTTAAATGTTTATGTCAATGAAGACACCTTATTCTTCAGCAAATCAGTCTTACTACTGGTACTTATTTATTTTGCAAGGGATCATATCTACAGAATATAACATAGCAGTCTTAAAATAATAATAATTATAATTTGTACATGTATATAAAAAGGGAGGGGAAAGCTCATCGCTGTCAACAGAAAAAAGTGCCCAAACAGCATGTTGTATGGCAATGCCGATTTTTGTCTTGCCCCAAATAATTGGATAACTACATGTATATGTCTACCTCTGAGAAACCACACAGGAACAAATAGTAAAAAAAATGGTGATGGGTTAAAATCTACACTTAACGAATGAACTGACTTAACTGAAAACCCAAGTTAGGTAGGTAGTTACCTACAAGCACTGACTTCAAGGTTAGAAATAGGTTGCTCTTCTTATTTTCAAGAGCAAAAACATTTTAGGGACCTCGTATATACTTACTAATGTATTTTCTTTGCAATTCTTGTTTACATTTTAATTATAATTCTTGCAGAAATACTTACGACATTTAAATAGCCTCAAGTTTAACAATTACGTTTAAATTGTAAAACCTAAATTGTTTGTAATTTGCGCCGAAATTAAATTCTCCATTTAGTTTTACTTATTGTTTCAATGCCCAATTTATTAACGGTTCGTGAAAATTGTTTAAGTGCTCATTGCAGAAAACGACGAGATTTTCTACGATGAAAATTCTATTACATACTTTTAAAATATTTCCACTTTAATTTGTGTATTGTGTGATAAAAATCTAGAACTAGGTTACTCTTAACTTTTGATTTAGATGAAATCAAACCTTTACAACCTTTCGCAAGTGCAGTCCTCAGAAATGTTAATGAAGTATCAACATCAGCACGTATCAAAAATATATAGTCATAATTTTAAGACATTTTACAAACCATAAAGTACACACCCCTTAATGTAACCACACCGTTCTGTAGCCAGCTTCATTAAAATCATAATTAAACCTACTGACTCCTTAAATGTAACAACGTGTAAAATAATTAACGTAAGACCTCATAGACCCCAATTCGAGTTATGAATTAAAAGTATTATACCATAACCAAAGTTTATTTTTTTAAAGCTAACTGTTATTATAAAAAAAAACCTGTTGATCTTATCTTATCTCTCTATATCTTATCATTATTTTATTCATTTAAAATTGAGTCTTATCGTCTTGAAATAAAAAAATAATTTTCTTTGGTTGAATCATGAAAATCTTAAAACAACTGTCCTCTTTGTAGGTATGACAAAATACATAATTTTTGAAAAAAATCCCATATTCAGTAATTTCTAGTTACTGAAATCGATTCAGTGGTTAACTGGTTAATTAGAAACAATCTACTTTCAGGTATTGCCTTTATTTTGTTACATCTTGTATATTCGCACGCCATACTGCCACGACATTATATTCACCTCATTAAGCAGCCACTGACTTCTTATGCCGTGACGTCACAAATACCTCCAGGGATATTCTCACGATGTAACAGTGAGAACGAATTACTTGGTTAATCAAGATGAAAAAAGATTCACACCTAAGCTGAAAGTTTATCCTTTAAAAAGTATACTTGGACTGGGTGAATTTGAGGTGAGTCATTGTAGGTAGGTGTTCAGAAACACGGGAAATTTCTCAGATAGGGACCACGCCACTCTAGTAGAACAATCTCTATGAAAACTTCATGGAAATTGTTCACCAGAAACGCGTCGCATCGTCGCATCCCGCCTGCACGCGGCAGCCTGTAATCTGACTGAATGGCATTTTCTATGTTAGTCTTGTTTTCAAACTTGCTGTCTATTTACTACACAGTGGTCTTGTACAGTAAATACTTTTAGCTCCTGGTGTTGACGATAGAAGACGATAGCAACTAAAATATTATATGTCTTTTAATACTCTAGTACTATAACTTCCCATTAGAGAAAGAATTATCGAAATCAGATCAGGTGTTCCTAAGATTACCCCATACATACGGATTCACAAATTTAATCTATAAACAGTATACATTTTTAACCAGTGCGCAAACTGTAATCTTTAATTCAGCATATCATTCCAGACCCCTAGCATAGCCATTTTTAGTCGGTTATACAAAAAAAATCAGCTGTTCCATACATTTTGACCGCGCAGGTCAAAATGGCGCACTTTTCTATGAAACAGCTGATTTTTGTTTTGTATAGCCGATGGAAACTTTCTACGCTTTGGGGTCTAGAATCATATGCTGAATTCATGATTACAGTTTGTGCACTGGTTAAAAATTTACCCTGTACTATTGTAATAATATTTACTAAGTTATATCCCATTTCTTCTCGTGGGTGTCGTAAGAGGCGACTAAGGACCTTGCCAGAGAATGGGTAGCAGCGTCCTCTATGCATTTGACCACCATACTGCGATCGCAAACTAGCCTGCCAACTGCGGCGATAATGGCAAACCACCCCACCCCCATTGGGGGAGGCCTATGTCCTTTTGGCTGAAATGATGATGATGATGATACTAAGTTTAATTTTAAACTTTTAAAAATTGCCTCGACTGCCTCGTTGGTCGCAAACGCTACTGGTAAGCATGAGGTCCTGAGTGTGATTCCCAGTTCGGGAAATGTGTTATTGGGTTTTTGTTTACCTGAAATTTATCAGTAGCAGCCCGGAGTCTAGATGTGTGCCCTGCAAAATAAGCCTCTGCCTAAATGTTGTAATGTTATTTAAAAAAAAGCTTTACATTTCGATAGTAACTTATTCTATTGCTTTGACTTCTTTCAAACAATGCCTCTCAAAACATTTTGACTTATGCTAATACCGAATCCAATACACCTTCAAGTAACGTATGGTCATGCAAGCACGGTGTACCACGTGACTGTTATCAAGTGCGGTCACTTAGCATATCGCTTGCTATTGCTTTTTGTGTAGCCTAGGCGACGACGGTGTACATGGGGCGACCGGTAAGGCTTACTGTTCACGGGTTGATTTTGCTTTAACGACTTTATCTATTGTAAATGGCAGCTTTCAGGTCAATCTAGGAGGTTTTCTGCTGTCTAACTGGGTAGTTGCGTTACAGTAGAAATAACTATAATTTTGACAATTCAACAAGATTAATTGCGTTATTAACTTTGTTGAGCAGTTGAATTTTTCTAACATCTATCACTATCTATCAGAATCTGAATAATTTTGAAGGCTATTGCTAATCTATTGGAAGCAATTGATTAGCAATCATTATCATTCAAAATGATATGGGTGATGGTTATTCCTGTGGATGCCTTTAGACATTAAGGTCTCCAACCAGATAGTGGTTAAACATGTTGTGCCAAAATTACTGTCATATCGTAGTGTACGTAATATGCAGACTGAATGGTGATGGCTATGCATAAAGTTCCGTGTTTTATCTACTTGGTGTGTTTGTTCCTACGATTCGTACTTTACGAGTTAAAAACTCGATTTTTTGACCAGTGCACATGGCACGTTCATGCTTCAGTTGTATTTTTTACTAAAACTCTTATTTTATATTTATATTTTTTTTTTTCAAATCAAATCAAATTATTTTATTTCACATAAACCTGCATGGGCACTTATGAAACGTCAGAAGCTAGGTGCACGATTCCAATTTGTCGCTTCCTATGGAGAAGAGCTGGCCAGAAACTCCACGGTTAGGTACTCTTTTAAAAATAATTGACTTTTACAATGTTCTAAAATTACAGTGTTAATAAGTATGGGTGAACAATGCAGGCCTGTCAATAAGTACCAGATACTTAGAGGAATGAAAATAAAGTATCAAAAATCGTCTACAAATCTTTATTTGCTATAAATATGGTAAAAGGTGTAACGATCCGATTTTCTTATAATATCTACATGTTTAGCTGTACAGAAATTGTATCAATTGCATGCATTAATTTAATTTCTCTTTGTTTAATATCATAAAGGCAAAATAGAGTCTTGAGTCGCAACGTCACTAGCCTGCTTTATTTACGTTTCGTGACTTCTACCTTTGTTACGTTGGAATGTCATTTGAAGTATTATCGGTATTCTGGCGAAATGCCTTATTTATTTCTAATGTTTCACCAATAACAGTTGAAAGAAATATTTTAGCATTGCGGCCACGAATACTTTTTTGAACTCATTAGCATCTATGGAAAATAAATGCGACTTATATAGCGGAATACCTAAGTTAGCTACTAAGTTATTTCGCTTAGTATGGTGGCTATAATCCCTTAGTCTTTGAAAGAGGTCTGCATACAAATGTTGAAGATGACGATGTGGATGTGTGTGTGATATACAACGAGTAACATAATTAACGCAAGACCTCGTACACTCCAATTAGAGTATTGAGTTAAAAGCATAATACGATGACCAAAACTATTTTTTTTTTAAAGCTAACTGCTATTATTAAGAAAATCGTGTCAAACCAAGCATTACTTTAAGCATTTAAAATTGAGTCTTATCACTTCTGAAATAAGATTGAATTTTCTTTGGCTCTATCAGTGGTAGGTAGGGCAAAATACATAATTAAAAAAAATACTTATATTAAAAGTTACTGAAATCGATTCAGTAGTCAATTTTAGGAACAAACTACTTTCGGGTCGTGCGTCTATTCTGTCACACCTTGTAGATTGTATCACTACAATTCAGTGACTAAGTAAGACGATAGTTCTTGGTTTGACTTATGGGCTTATCCAAATCAGTATTAAAATTTTACACCTAAATAGCCAAGATAAGCCATTAAATATTTTTATCTAAAGTTAAAAAAGTTTCACGCGATCCTTATTAGTATTTTTCCATAAACCAAGTTTAAGAAATAATTACATAAGTAAAATAATTCCATAAAGCTACATTTTATAAATCAGAAAATTACGTAAATACCATAAAAAAATTAAAAGGGTTGAGCGTGAAAATTATCATGACGAAACGCCATAAAAAATATTTACGCACTTGTAAATAAATTCGACTTAATGATATTGTTGTGTGTGACTTTTACGGGTGGGTGTTGACGCACGTATTATGATATTACACCTTTTAGCTCACCTACCGGCTTATTAGTCAATTCGCACGAATTTACTCGCCCGAATCGGGCAAATCGAAATACTTTTAATTATTAAAATATTTTCTATAAGCGACTCGCACGTAGTTGATTTACATGCGGGTGAATCGAAAATTTCAGAAATACGTATTAGGCAATTGGCATTTTTTGTATTTTATGTAGTATATTTACTGTACTTTTTACGTAACTTTTCGTTGTTTCCTTAACGTTTTTTTCTCAAGTTACCACTGCTCTCAAAATGGTGACAGAAAACATCGCGACGAGATTAGCATGTCCTGGAACCAAAGATTCGAAAACATTTACCATACATCCACCAACCCGCATTGGGCCCACGTGGTCCACAATCCCACTCACATAGAGGTGTTTTTTTTTTGAAGTTGGTGAATCATCAAATAACTTCTCCCGGTCTGGGTGGAGCAGGAGGGCGTATCAGACTTTTACTGACTAAAACCCACCCGTGTTCTTTCAGTTTCCTGTGTGCCAGGGGCCACGGTATCTCTTTCGAATTTGACAATCTACACCCCTGGCGGGTATTCCATCCGTGGAAACGTTAACTAATAATAATAATAAAACTATTAACTAGCACCAGAAACAAATTAACTAGGTGCAACTTCACCTATAGCAATATTTTATTATTTAAGAGTGACGATTCGCCCGATTCGGGCGAGTAAATTCGTGCGAATCGACTGATAACCCTGATATTACACCCTTTAGCTCACCTACCTAACGTGAGGCGAGGCCAAACGTCTAATCGTAAATCAACCTCCAAATATACACATCAACTCGCAATACTTATAAATCCTTACGAACGATTAGCTCGCACAATTAAAACGAATTAGGTTAATGTGTGTGGGTTTCGACCGAAAACCAGTTTTTCTACTCTTTCGTGACGCCGCCGCGACTTTCTGTTTATCTGATGGCATTAATCACAATTTCCACCCCCAATTAAAAGTGCTACTCGAGTTCAACCAAGGAACCGCTTTTATTTGCTGTTTATTTCCTAGTAGAGTTTGTTTTGTTAGTTTGTACGACAATGCTTTTTATTGCGATTGTAACGTTGAAAGTTTTATATAAAGGCTATAAAGCAATATCATGTACCAGTCTATAATAGCGTTTCGACGTAAAAATGTTTATATTTCAACACTAAAAGCTACATAAAGGTAGCTAAACATGTTGATAATTAATGTGTACACAGCGGCACGTACCAGTAGCCGCTCAAACCAAACAAAAACAGTATTATCAAGGAGATAAGGTTTTATCTAAGAAAAATATAAAGACACGGCTCCCGAACTAATTCGGCCAGTGGTTGTCAACGTGAGGACGGACGGCAGCGTTCGAACTACGACGGTCACAAATCATTCTAACACCTGACCGCACGCTTATCGCGGCTACGACATGAAAAATTACCGTCTCAGAAACGTTACCAGTCACAGTTTTTCCGCTCCAACGTAAAGGGGCGACACTGGTCATTAAAACAAATTGTTGACGACAACTGGCGCACCAAACTTTAACAACAATACCCAATAGAAGTTTTGTAAATAAAATCGTACTAATTGATCCAGTTTGTAAAAGTATTTTATTATTTCCAGCGATATAATTAATGAAAAGTTTCTCTTACTTTGCATTTCGCAATTAAAAACTTGAAAGGAATTCTGCTTTTTATTGCGAGAAACAATGTTTCCTTGTTTATATTTCTACAATTTACATTGTATTAATAAAAAAAAAATTGTAACTTAAGAAATTTTATACCGAATTATTTACTTAGTAAGTATAAGTTATAAGTTGTGTAGTATTATATCATTGTATAAGAGTCATTATCAGAGATCGGATATTCGGATGCATATTTACCTAAAGATAATTTTAGCTACGAAAGTATGGAAGCGGTTTTATAAATTTATTATATATAATATTTATTAAAAACCCCGGGATTCTTGGATTGCATAACTATTCAGATGTGTATTAATTTAAAATTAATGTTTAACCCGATACAATGGAGGAGGGGTGGTTTGTATTAGTTAAAACAACAGATTAAACAAATTACTTACCTAATTAAGACTTTTTCGATACAAAAGCGCATTCTATGTTAGCCAACATCTCAACTTTAGGAGAATATGCATCCGAATATCCGATCTCTGGTCATTATCCAGTTCCACTCGTAGAAAAAACAAAAAACAGAAAAAACCCTCTTTTAAATTAAAACAAAAATGCTAAAAGACTAGTCCAATGTTTTTCTTTAATTCCCGCACCGTAAAAGAAAAACCTTTTTAAACAAAAGTAAATACATTTTACTACTTGATCAATCGTAGTATAAAATCGACTGGGGTTGTGACGTCACTAATATTTACGTTCAGTCCGGGCTCCGAGCAGGATATTAAGGTTCGCTTTGATCCTAGATCCTTTTTGACCGGACTTGTTCAACAAATTCAACGGTAACATGTTTGAGTTGGCGTTTTTAGCACAGAAAAACGTCAAAGAAGGATGGCAGTTTCTTTGGAAACTGAAATGGGAATACTCACTAAAAGCTCCGCAAATACAATTTAATAAAACAAAGAGCTATATCTAGTAAGAAGTCCGATATATTGTGAAGATTTGAAAAAAAGTGGCTCAGTGGTATCGGGCCGGCTTACGAGTTGTACCTAGATAGTAGATTCGAACTCAGGCTGGTGATTTGCTTTTTCAAAAAATAAATAATCATCATTGCTCTCAAAAACGGTGAAGGAAAACATCGTGAGGAAACCGGCATGCCCTAGAACCAAAAGGTCGAAGACATGTGACATAATATACAAACCCGTACTGGCCCCGCGTGTGTCCCAGCAGTGGGACTATTATATACTGATTATGCTAAGACAAAGAGTAAGATATAAAAATATTTAGTAGTAGTAGTAAAAAAGGAATACTCCAGTCTTTGACGATATTAAAACGATCAAAGAATGTAAAGAAGGAAATAATATCAGCAAACATTCCTCGGTACAGTAATAAACAAAACTTCTAACTTCCAAATGAAATTAAGACATAAAAGACGTTGCAATCTGTCTTAAATTTAAGACCCCCATAAATAGTTTTCTTGTCTGTCGTTTGGTTAAGTCATAAACTTAGATATGTTAAACGACTGTCGACTAACATCGCAAATGAATTTTTCTTACTACAAAACAAGGAAATAAATGAAACTCTATGTTTCAGGAATTAAGGTTGAGATTAGAAAAAATGCAAGTTCTATAAAGTTTTTCATATCGTTGAAGCTGAAAACATTGGCAGGGCGCTTCACCCGTCATAAAGGGGGAAAACTTTACAAATCTACGAATTTCTTACGCTTTTAGGGACACATAATATATTTATCTGCCCCTCGACACATTTACAATCGCTCAAGTTTGGCGCCCGAGGATTTGTTTCGAGTTAAAATGACTGTTGACTTAATTTTGAGACAGGTCTCGTTACCGATAAATGAAAAGTTTTTGGAGGAGCCAAAGGAAATTTGTCTACCTAGGTACACTAAGGCAATTTTATAGAAGAAGTATTCTCAATATTTTTAATACACTCATACTACTAATAAAATGATTACTGATTAATTTAATTGCAATAAGATTTAAATACATACTTTATCCATAGCCTAAATTATGTCTAAATGAAGCGTGGGACGCTTGATGGACCCGATGGACCGACGACCTTAAGTGGCTGGGGAAGGCTAAATGCGAAAGTTTGAGGACTGAGTGTTTTTGCGCAGCCTAGGAGAGGCCTATCTCTAGTAATAGACTGCGATAGTCTGAGTTGATTGATTGACATACCATGCATATTAAGTTACTACATGTAAGTAACTTTTATTACCCTATAAAAATAACTAAAGCACTTCAAAATTAAATTTCAGTTTCATAAAAGATAAAATCGCAACTAAGTAACATAGACAGCTACAATTACATAGCTTGTTAATTTCCGTGGTGCAACGTCAAAATTTTACAGCCTCAGTAACATGTAGGGGACCCAGGATGGCGCCTAGAAAATGAACTCATAACAGTTTTATGAACGCGGGTGGGTATGTTCACACTAGGATCCCCGTTCAAAGATATGATGGCTATTAAAAATGCCCGACGCTCCCCGCAATCAGACTGTTATACCGTCACTGTCATCTTAATTAAAATCTACTATTTACTGCTTCATTTTGTTGAGTTTAAAGACATTGGTTGTTTGGTTTAGCAGACGTGTTTGCGGGAAGAAATATAACGGTGAAGTTTTCTTGGTAAGAATATTGGAGAAAAGGATGCAATCTTTTCTAAGGTTCTCTTTAAAATAGCTAAGAGCCATGAGCGTTTGTTAGTCGTTAATAGCCTATCCCATAAGTATATTTCTATAGTTTTCTGTGCTGTCTGAATAGCACACAACGTCAATGTTCTTACTTGTAAAGTAGATTCTTAAGATTCCCCGATTGCTTATCTAGACGATAGTAAAATAGAACAGCCCAATTCCCTCAGAAAATTTTACTACTTGCGATTATAATCTCAAGTTGCACTTTTATTTCTAGGATACAACAAAACAGTGTTTTTTCATCTTCAATGAGCTTAATTATATAAACATACGCCTTCTTCCCATTGAAGCTTGCTTGTAATACTGTCTTTGAGAGAAATAGAAGATGTTTCATCACCACAATTAAAACGGAATTTCCATCCATAAAGCAATTAAAATATTATCAAAGTCCAAATTCTGGATAAGATTACAGAACCGATTAATAAGATATCGTTTTGACATCTTCCCAGAAAGTGATACCAACTTTTAATAGCCATGAAACTTAATAGAGGTCAGTTTTATTAACCCTTGATTTACTTAGCCGCAGATTTTTATAGTGATTTTCTTGTTTTCCCACGGTAACAGAGAACGTGCTTTTTCTGCCTACATAACACAATAAATCGATACACCGCTGCGTTAACGCCACCAATAACAGTTTGTTCTCGTTTGACGCTCATTTAGAAAGGTAAACAGCCATCTAAACAGCCAATATGGCGGTACAGATGCAAGCATTAGCTGTTTATGGTCCCCTTATGAAGTTAACAATGCATTTCATTTAGACATTAATGAGAGTAATTTTCTATATTGAAGGAAAATGTTAATTTGAACGGTTATGTCGTTTTGTTTGTTTTTAATTGTCTGTTTGTGTTAAGTGGGCCCTTTTGAAAATCGTAAATTCCTTTTTAACCGATTTAAATAAAGGAGGAGGTTCTCAAGTCAAAACTTTTTTTTTACAAGTGTGACCACGCTTAAGGTTTTTATTGAATACCTTGTTCGATTTTGAAAATCATTTTTTTATCAGGTCTGCTTTTTAAAAAGGCAATGACTTAAGCGTGTTGATTAAGCAATCAAGTTCGTAGCTATCACTTTTCAGACCCAAACAACTCTTGCTGTAGAAGATATTATTCCAAAACTCAACCATAACAGAGAAGTAACAACCTTCGACAACTTAAAAATGTCGTCCGATCCACCTCATTTATCTTTTCAATCATAACTTACACGTATAACACATACAGCAAGAAGACGGCTAAAGTATTCCAAGAAAAGGACCACACAACAAAATTAACCAATTTCCTTGTTCAACCAAATAAAACTTAATGCTTATTCATGAGTCCCGTATGTAGGAACTAGGAAGCACGGCCAACATAATTGGGAATATCGAAATATAAACGAGACAGGAAAACGGACCACCAATTCGACGTGTGTCGGTAGTTGAACTCAAACAGCGCGTAAACATTGTAGATTAAACTCACCCAACTATATACCCGGTGTGGATGTCATAGACGGATAAAAAAAATACAATTTCCACACATTTCCTTTGTTTGTGCCAACACACGGAGGTAATTATGTTTTTGTTGTATAGTTTTGTGGGACCGACGACCCTTTGTTTGAAATTCCGAAACGTCTTCGCATTTTGGGCGTTTCGTTGGTATTCTAAATCTAAACAAAAGTTAGAAGCAATTTAGTGGGTATTTTGGATTAGATGATAATCGGTGTTTATTGTTATGCCAGTCTAGAATACCCTAGTTTATTTTTAATTTGTAAAAAAACGGAAAAAAACCTTCAAAGGCAAATTTAAAAAAAAAATGTCACCCTCATTGCATTATTGTTAAAAATTCAGACGTTATAGCTCGTCGTGTCAGTTTGGTTCACATCTTATTGTCAAAAGGTTGAACTATCCTTTATTATTGTATGATTGAGATCTTTTAAAGTGTATTCATCATCATAATTTCAGCCGAAAGACGTCCACTGCTGGACATAGGCCTTCCCGAAAAGGGGGGTTGTGCCATAATCACCACGCTTGGTAGGCGGGTTGGCGATCGCAGTATGGTTGTAAAATGTATAGAGAACGCTGCTACCCATCTACGACACCCACGGGAAGAAATGGGATAGTGCTATTCTTTTACGTCCCTGCGAAACCCTTTGGAACAAGGCGTGTTGTTATGTTATGTCACATTAATATTTAACTTATGTAGGGAAGTAAATTAACCTACCACAGAATTCTCTATATTTTTACCCCCACAGCAGACCCTTGTCCGATGAAGTGCCAGCCCGCGCCGCAGCTAAGCCAGTAGAGTTAAATTCCCCGACTAATAATAATAATGATGATTTAATCCAGCCTGACCCAACTTGATGTCCCCCTATCAGAGAAGCCCTGAGCCGAAGCCCGTACCCCACAAGGGATGCCCTCAGCGTGCAGTTGCTTAATAATTTAAGTTGTTTTACGCCCCTGGCTGGAGGGTTTAAGTTTTCTTAAGGCAACCACAGGAAAGTCCGGTTAAGCAGTCACGGCCTTAAAAAAGAAGATATTTTGACACATTGCACCTAAGGGGTGGGTCGGTGGCAAGCTGTACAAAAATTAACGGTCTGTTCACACATTGGTAAGTAAAGTAAACGCACGACGATGGTTAATATTTTAACCTTCAGATTAAAATATCAACTTCAATGTTAACGTTCAAAAACATTTCGCAGAATCACTGATAGCTCTTTTAGCATAATTATTTCAAAAACAAAGTCAAATATTTTCCCGAAAGCCTATTCTACGGCAAAACCCTTACGCACATTAAAAGGAAAAGTCGTCAGAAACAAGACACCTCGTGCTCCTTAACCCTCCAAAAGCGAGGGGAACAAAATTTCGTCAATCAAGGGATTTACCTTACACTTGAAGCTGACAACGTTCTTGAGTTACAAACTGGTGGGCTTAGCAACACGACACGATTGCATTGAGCCTGTTGACATCCATAAGTGAGGTTTTTATTTGAAAGACGTATGATGTTTGGCGGATTATGATTATAGGGCAAGATTTTGGGGTTTTTTACGTGATTTACTTATATGATCTCATGCTAATTTACTATAAAGATATTATACAGTACATACATAAACTCACGCCTTCTTACCATGGACCCAAGCAGAAAGGACAGTGCGGCAACCTGGAGACCTGAAGTAATCCGTGAAATTTTCCATTCTACAGGATAAGAAGCCCCTGTAGATAAATGGGCTTTTAGGTAGCGGATTGCTACTGATACGTTGGCTGAGTCAATTAAATCTATAACAAACCGCGAGGACTCTAACGGGTCCATTGCCTCTAGCTCAGTATTGGCGGCAGATAGAACAGGGTAATTCGGCAGAAACGCCGAACTGAAGTATTTAGCAAACCAACTTGCTGAGTCTATCCCAACAACAATTCGTCCAAACGTCACACACAGTGCTAAAATTTAAAACGTAAGTATTAACGCTTTTTTTATAAGCTCACAAAATCAAAACAATAATTGCAATTCGCCACAATTTTACAACGAGTGAAACCAGAAACAAGCACCATAATTAACCTTCAAAAGGCTGCCTATAATCACTAAAATAATAGGCGTACGATTGTCCTCCATCAAATTGGGCCCGATCCCTCTGGCCCGTATATTCACGCCATCGATCGCGGGCGATTGCCAGTATTTTGTGCAGTTAATTATCCGCAGCGCTAGCGGGTTAATCCGGCTAGTCACGTGACATGCACGTGCTGGGTTTAAAGGGACGTATTCTTGACCGAAACGGTTCCCCGGTAGGGTAGAAAAATTTAGAATAGTAAGTGCATTTTTGGTGATAATGATCCAATTAGGGGCTTAAGTGGTTAGGTCACGTGGTGTGGCATAACTTTGTTATCTCGACTTAGATAATGGTGGCAGCTTTCGTGGTTTAGCTTACGTTACTAACCACACATTCTGGTGGTAATGTAGTGTCATTACATAAAAGATAACAAGTATACAAAGTACCTATATAACAGCATTGCCAGACGTCCCGATTTTGGTGGGACGTCCCGATTTTTAGCCTGAAATTGAATGTCCCGCGTGGAACAGGGTCAGTCCCACTTTTCGAGATTCCTCGACGGTGCGGTTATGAGTATGGTAAAGTAACGTATTTTCGTTAAAATACATTTTATACGATTTTCTATCATAATGGTAAACTCAATTTGAAACTCAAAAAGATAAGTAATAATAAAGTCGGTTAGTAAAAACACGACTGATTATTATTTATATTATTTTATTATGTCTCGCTTTTGAAGAAATAATCCGCTTTTTCACTCGAAAAGTTTAAAAATCCCGCTTTGCCTGAAAATAAATCTGGCAATGCTGCTATACATGCACATCAGCTCATAAACATGACCAAAAACTTAATTCTCACTCATCATGAAGTCATACCAGACCCCTAAAAAAGACATTAAAATATCATATTTTTTAGTTTCGTGTTCTGTCATCATTATCACCAAAATAGCGATCATAACGCGGTATGGCTTCCAGAATATTCCCCATTAGCCTTCTGACGTAAAAGGATTAAATGTTATAAATAAAATATTTGTATAGGGCGTCCTCAGCCAATCAGTAACGGGATTTAGTATAAAAAACAATAACCTGTTAATATTTTGGAAAGATTTTCATATATTTTTGTATTAATCAAAGATAACTAAGTCGAAAAGATAAGTAAATTTGATTTGTGTCATTACTCACATAAACAACACCTTGAAATTAGTTTGAATATCTATAAATTTTAGAACAAAATTTTTAACATTTTTAGCAAACAAAATACCGTGGAAACTAAAATATTCGTAACAAAAAACAACTCCACGAAAAGAATATATTCCTATTTTTTCGAAAGCATATTCAGTATTAAAAAAAGCCAAATATGAAAAGCAAATAAACACAGAACACGTTATTCAGCAACTTGTTTCACATTCACTTCAGCGCGTAGGTAGCTGTATTTTATACTCCAATTTTTGTATGGGCTCTTTGGATCCCCTGCATAGAACCCTTGGAGGCATTGTAATGCAATTGGCCCTTAAACAAAGATTTTAAGCTCAAAGTGGCCGGTTCAAAGATTACGCTAGGTCCCCTCAGGGTACTTTCGAGCTCATATCTCCCTAAAATCACGAAGGCATAATTTAAAGTATAAACATATTAGTGAAAGGCCAACCGGCTGCTGCGGGCGAATTTCTAACGATGGTAATATTGGATCATCTTTTTGTTTGTGGTATGCGGTAGTAGATTTAGTAGAGCGAAAGAATTGCATTATACATCCAAAAACATCATTAAGATCAAGAGTACACGAAGATAATGACCGCTGCTTAACGGAAGTCATATAGAATTCAATAGCATAAAGTTTTGTCGAGAGAGTATGCATTTCGAACACAACGTTAGATTTTATGTCACTGTCATTAAAATTAACGAAACTAATAATAGTGACCACAGAGCTTCTTAGCTCTCTTAACAGACGTGCTTGCACGATTTAACTCGGGAAATGACTGAGAGTAAACGAGAAGGTAGAAAAGTATAATGTCTAAAGTCTTAACGGCTTTATTTCAACTTCGACTCGGTACGCCATCTCGCGGCCAATTTCCTTACTCAGTACGGAGGATATTATTTTAATGCGTAACTTGGAGGGAATTTCAACGGAACGGTTATGGTAGCAGTTATGCTAGAAGTTGTAGACCACCAATTACTTGAATGGGACCTAGACTGCATTCTTAGTTTCATTTTGTTCTGAAGTATGGAACGATCCAAGTTATTCGCAAACAAGTTTCTAATCTTCTATTGTTTGTTTGTACTGAGGAAGTTTTAAAATAATACAACATACAAAATTAAAAATAATACCTAGACGATAATGCCAATTTTATGGATAAATATGTGCATTAAGAGGTAGTTAAATGCTGTGATTATATTATATTTGTCACCCTCTAAATATATACAAAAATGTCGGAGAACTGTTATAATGTACGCTTAATTGTTGACTTGTTTTAGAATAAAGTTTATGTATTTATAGGGGTTAGTTTTTTCATTTTATTTTAATGAAAGTTATATCTGAAAGTTTCCTTCTTTATTGATATTTGTACACTATCATCGTCAAAACATAGTCACAAGCTATAACTACATATATTTTAAACGATACCTGTTTTTACTCCGTACTTCCTCCTACTTATGCTCTACAAATAAAACTTTGGACGTTGAATTGGAACATTTTCAAATAGTGGTTTTTAATGTCTTGGAAAATTTTACAAAGTCTTGACTAGGTATATTTGGTAATACCAAAAATCTTGCGTCTTTTTGAAAATTCTGTCTTTTTCCTGAAAACAGGACTAAGTATACAAAAACCCACTGGAAAACAGTCTCCTTAAAATAAACTTGACTCAGATACGAAAGTACTTAGTATGTTTACTAACTACAAATAAATTCCTAGTATCCAACTTGCATTAAAAATCTAATTTCTCTAAAAGGCGTTGCGTTCATTTCACATTTCCCCTATCATGTAGATGGAATCTCAAGCGTGTTGATACACATACTTGTCGCATCTTCGAGAGCTGATCGAGTTTCCATTTCTACGAAGGCTGTTGCATTCAGAGCTCCTATTACGAAAGCTCATCTGGTAAATGCAGTATGAGCATTGCTCGGCGCAGGAGAGCGGCACGGTCGCTTAAGTATTGTTGATATTCTAAACCGCCCCAGAACGGAGCAGCCCTCTGTCGCAACCGCACAGTGTCGCGTGCGTTCGCCTGATTGGAAGCATTGGTAACGTGCGGCTGGTGTACGACGAATTTAGCTCTGGTTGATGAGTGTAAGTGATATTTTTTACGTTTTTTTTTCGTCAGTATAAAAATAGCATCGGCTTGTATTTTACTGGATCGCGATTACTGGCAATAGTCTCACTTCCTATTGCATTGGACTTATAACATAACATAATTAGCAAAATTTAGGTGTAGGTACGTAACTCTCCTTACCTACCTCTGCCGGGAATAATATTTTTCAACTATAGAACAACGTTTTGTCGGGCAGTTACTTAGTACGAGTATAATAAACGTCGTGAACATCTTACGACGACATGCATACTTGTCATACGGCAGAGGAGAGGCATAAATTATGAGTGTGAAAACTATAAACAGCCAGTTTTTATAATAACTGGTTGCTTATTGTTTTTAACGAGTCTGCTTTGAACTGCACCCTAATTGCGTAATTCATAATGTTTGAAAAATTTGTCTGCTCAACAACGTAAATAACGTAATTAATGTTGTAGAAATATCAAAATGAAAGCCTAATTACCCCTCCTTGGTACCCAGTTTCCCTCAGTTTTCAGTGTATTAGTCATTCAGCAAAGTTAGCAGCAGAACTGAGTTCCCAGTGTGATCTGAACGCATCATATCGGTCTCGGCGACCTTGGGGAGTTTTATGCAGTCCTTGATAATTACATATTTACACAACATATTTTGTAATATTATTCCACAGCATATATCAACCGAATAGAGCAACCCAATTTTAATCACAAGCCGAAGGATTTTATAGCAAATTGCTAACCCATTGCTTTTTATGCTAGAAAAAATCATCTGCTCGCAAATGACACAAAGAATATTATTGAATTTTCAAAAGAATTGTGTGATATGCAATTACCCCGCTGTATTAAGCAACCAAAAATACACCCTTTTTTAGAACAAAATTGTGGATACAGCAAACTCCAAGGCTATCACGATGGTATCTAAAAATAAACCTGTCCTTCTATCAATTTAGACTACTTTATAAATACCTATATTTCAAATCCGAAACAATTATTGTGGGTAGTTCCATAAAGATTTATTTACACAAGGCTACCCTTGAAAAATAAAAACGAAATTCGACATTCGTTATATACAGCCCGCACCGTCATGGAAGTCGTTCGCAGTTGGCGAAGCGTTAAATGCTACATTTTCCTCGGCCATTTGCAATTCGATATTCAGCTAAGCTTCGCGGGATTGAACTCTCCGGATTGCATGTCTACTCGCATTTGATATTGTAATAATATTCATCCCTTTTAAGTATAAAGTGGATCAGGAGTATAAACTCTACCCACTCGCGGTTGAGATTAAGTGATCTGTATCAAGGAATAATATTATTGTGTTTTGTTGTGCTAACTTTGTGCATTGCATTGATTTTTGCGATTATGTGTATGTTTGCTTTGGCAGTGGTGGGCTGAAAGTTGGGTCGTTCATTCGAAATTGTTATTGCAAACATGAGATAATCTTTAAAGATGTTATTAAAATCAACACCTTAGCGATCAATCCCTAAATAGTCACGAAGATTACTTATTAAACAAAATTAGGAACTGCCCCTTAACTGTTATATGTTGCCATATATTTTAAAAAGCTGCACGCTCTGTTTAAAATAATACCATAAACAAAAGTTTAGGATTTGATCCAAATAAGGCGCATTTCTTGTACATTTTTATTTTCACCACACAAGCTCCTTGAGTTATCCCCTACCACTAGACAATCAGAGCCAACGTGGGTGCCGTCTGTGGCACCTTTTGTTGCCTCGCAACTTATTGCCACAGAAATCCACACACCTACGACCACATTATGTTCCTACAATAAAATCTTCATCATTCTCTGTCCGAACAAACGTATGGCAGTAACAAATTGGTCATTCTTCACTACGTTTAACGCCCACAACGTTTAAAATACTGCTGTATGCATTTTAATGCGTTTTAATGGTTCAGCACTACTGTATGCAATGGGATTATGTCTGGATGCATCCAGACATTTCTAGGCAAGATAAATAGTGGAGGCGTTCTCCGAGATTAGTACTAAGAGTCTGTGCGTCTTGTATAGTCGAGATTTCCGTTTGTGAATAACCTAAATGTTTAAGTAACCATTGTTTTAATAATGAGTCATGCTTGTGTACTGAGTTAATTACTTGGAGTAAGGTTAAGACTACAGATGTTACTGTTTCATATGGTTTTATTAAAGTGGGATGTGTTACATTTAGCTTGCTGTTTGAATTTTGAAGACTTTACTTAAAATAAACCTATAATTTAATTTAAAATAGACTTTCTGAGACTTTGCATTCATGTCACTTAACATCATTATCTATCTAACCTTTTTCTTACCTTCATTAGGGTCGGCTTCCAGTCTAACCGCATGCAGCTGAATACCAGTATTTTACATGGACCGACTACCTACCTATCTGCACACAACCCAGTAACTGGGTAACACAGTATCCCTTGGTAAGACTAGTTGTCTGACATTTCGGGCTTCTAACTGCTTAGCGCAGTTTCCAAGGCACGCAGGGGCTCGGTATGTAGAGATGGTCACCCATCCACGGACCTACCGCAGCAAGCGTAGATTAACCTGATCGATCGACCTGTGCGGTTGTTATTACTTAACCACGAGCTCCTCATACATCTATGTCACTCATAATTCTGGAATTTAGATACATACAGGACCAAAAAAGTTGGAAAACTTTTATAAAGACGGGTTCAGAGTTCAGATAGCCAGCTTCTTCGCATACAAGTTAATACTTACGAGTAAGATCTTGTCATCTCCAAAAGTTGAACCCGACAATGACCTTAAAAGCTATGACTTACTACTCCACTATTCATAAACCAACAAAACACAACCATTTCTCTTTTTGAGGTTAAGGTTGTTCACAATTTCACGTAGCGTAAGCCGCATTTTCATTTTCCCAACACACAAAGTGCGAGAGCTTGCATTGTCGTGGCGTCTCTGAGATAGCACAAGTCTTAATCTCGGTGGAGCACGTTGCGACTGCCCTAATGATATCTCAAGATGCGCTTAAGAGCCCATACATAACACTCTATGAGACGTTTTTTAAAATTTAAGCCAACGTTAATGCATCCTACCCCGTTTACTGTTTATATTTATTCAAATTTGTAGGCGAGTCCACAATGCAGTGTCTCGCCTTTGTGACGGTATTGTATTAGCATAATACGAGGTGTATTCAATGGACAAAGTAACTGGTATAAAATAAATTTTTACGGTATACCCTTATATTGAAGAAGGGAGAGGTCGTGTTATCCTACTATATAATATTATAAATGAATATCCCACTGTATCCTATTTTATATTTATCCCACTAATATTATAAATGTGAAAGTTAGTGAGGATGGATGGATGTTTGTTACTCTTTTACGCAAAAACTACTGAAAGGATTTCGGTGAAATTTGGCACACAGATAGTTTATAACCTGGATTAATACATAGGATACTTTTTACCCCGGTAGTCCGTTTCCATGGAATAATTTCTGACCTCTACGCGGGCGAAGCCACTGGCTAAAGCTGTTTCTGAATAAAATGCCCATGTTCTGTGGTATATGGGAACTGAATATTTCACGTCCTTTGACTGTATTGTTGTGATCAAGTTCTGTTGTATCGGAGTTGGTTGTTTTTGTTCCTTCAAGGCGGGTGCACTCTATATTCCTGTTCTTTGTAAAAGAATTTTAATAATATAAACTGGTTATGAACTGTTCTTGTTTATTTATTTTATGAAAATGTATTCCGTAGTCAGTGGGTTTCCTTAGCCTTAGGGGTTTTATAGGATAATAAACAATACCCTACATGTTTGCTTTTATAAACCGTTTTAATTAATTTTCTTTCTGGTATGTGTGGTCTTTAATAATATAATATATTGCGTCTGACAACATGCGTGATTAAAGGATTAGTATACTCCAATGATTCGGTAATGGTGGTAGTGTCGGTCTTCTCCGGCAGTCGACAATGTGGCTTACATGGTTGTAATGTAATGCTAGTTTAGAGTGCTTACTTACTCTTTTCGCTATTTGTATCCGTTTCTGTCTCCATTCGGTGCTATGATGTCATCTGAAACTCCAAATATTATTTGTTATTTTGTGACCATCGATCCACCAACCAACTGACGACGATTATCCCTGTTTACAATATGCAAGTGCACCCAAAGACAACCCAAGCTTGGTCCAGGACTATTGCAGAACATGGAAACAAAACATATTGGGTTATAGGTTATAGTGGATTGGTTACCTTGAACTACGAAAGAACTAAACTATGTACCTTGCCGCACCAATGTCAACGAATAAAATGGCAGGTTGTGACTGCAACACTTAATGGGCCCCCAGAAACTGTCGCCAGCACATAGTGACGTAGCGATAAGGGGCAACATGTCATGAGTTGCTTGAAGAGTGGAGAGGAATTCCACGGCTATCAAAACAATCTATTAATTATCAGTAGCCTTTTTGTTCCACTGCATCGTAACGGCCTCCTTTTCCTCCTTCTACTTATGCCTATCTACTAATTTTTACTGTCAATCCTTATAAAAATATCCGAGTTTGTCCCACCATCTCCTCCTGAGCCAAATGAAAATTGCAAAATAATCCCTAATATATATAAAAATGAATCCCAATTTCCCTTGGTCGACGGCATCACACGCGAACGGCTGGACCAATTTTGCTAATTATTTTTTTGCTGTGTTGGTTATAGTCAGGAGAAGGTTCTTATGAAAGAAGCAAAATAAAAAGTTGCGCGTAACATATATATATATAATGCGAGTTCAATATTCATATCTAAGACAGTACAACGTCTGTCAGGATAGCTTGTCTGTAATAAAAATCGAAAACCAGCATAACAAAAAACAAAATCTTAACAAAGCTCCAAAAATTTAATGAAGTTATCGAACAATTTTCCAATTACCCGCTTTAAAATAATCGAAGTAGTTGAACAAAAAATTAATAATCGATTCACAAAGTTTGAGCAACGATAAATTTCGTAATAAACTGTGCTACGCTTTACTCTAAATACTTTATTTTGAACGCCCGCTCGCGGGCATTGCTCCATTATTGAAACGAATTGTTTTCTGAAGTTTTAATATTAAAGGCTACGTTATTGGAATTTCCTTCTCGTTTTTTTTCTATTATTGCTTATAAAATTGCTGTGCTGTTTAAACTTATAAGTAAGGCGGACTTCGGTTTATTGGGTATAAAATATTTTGTTTCAAGAAACATTGTACCCAAATTCTAAACATTGAAGTTCTTAGTCGGCCAGAGTCTATGATTCCAAATCATTTCATTTAAAAAAGAACCAATATTTAAAACCCTCACACATATCTATCAAATGTAATTACTTAGTCGTTTCCCAATGAGCAGTTCTATAATATACAAGGACCAACATGAAAGCAAGATGACTCAAAAGGAGCATGCACGGTGCATTTTACTTTACTTTCCTCAAAGTAATCATTCAAGACGAGATATAAATAAACCCCAGGTTTAACATGTAAACAGTTAAAAGTACTCTAGACGAAGAAAATGTTTTCCTAATCAAAGCTTCTTCAAGCCCTTTTCATAGCTACTCGAATCGAGAAGATGAATGGTACTGAATGCTAATTCACATGAAAGCTCGAGTTTGGATCTAATTACACTTTACAACCTTTCTCCTTGTTAAGTAGACTCCAATTCGTACTGAGTTTAATCGAATTTATGTTCTGACCGACCAAGACCTTTAGATAAGTTGGTAAGTAATGTGATTTTAAATGGAAGACGTAGATATTAAGCGTCACCAGTGGCTGCGCCCTAATGGAGGTCTAATATTATCCCTCGGAAACGTACTACCGGGATAATAGGTATCATATCCTTAGTGTGTGCCAAATTTCATCCAAATCCGTTCAGCCATTCTTGCCTGATTGAGTAACAAATGTCCAAACATCTAAGGACCCAAACATCCAAACATACTTACAAACTTTCACATTTATAACATTTTGACAATTTATAATACACCACTAACACCAGAAAGCAGAAGAATAATTACGTGTAATTTAATTATTTTCGTGATTTAATTTTGTGGACACTTTTGTCACACATAGGTATTATTATTTCTAAGATAGAAGCAATTTCTCTTAGAGTTTATGAATGTTTAAGTAATTCATTGTTATTTCACTCGAAAAAAGCCGAATTTCTTACCAAAACATATCTAAAAAGTAACGTCTAAACAGTGGCCATTGTTTGAGGCGAACCATTTTGTTCCCGCGCACTAAAATTAAACGTCAATCGTTATGTCAGAGGCAGCATGGTCGTAGTTTGTTATTAAAATTATCGACTATTCCTACGAGTACTTCCTTGGAATTTTCTAATACCTCTCTTTGTTGCGATTTTTTTTTAATTTTCCCTCCTGCTGTTTGTATTTTAATGAGAAAATGTTGCAGAATGTGCCTTCAGCTTGAGGTCGGTTCATAGCGAAATACGTCAACTTATTTAGTGGCGTGTATTAAAAAACTTTGTTAAAGACTCGAAGGACCACCATGCTGGTTAATTAAGATGCAAACAAGGGTTATTTTTTTTTACTTTCGTGTTAATTTTTCTTCTGGTTGAAACAAAAACAAAGCCAGTGGTGGTGATAAAAACAAAGTTATTAAAAATACTTTTATTCGGTGAAGTTTTTTCTCGGGGTTTTTTTTTTGTTTGAATAATTAAGTAACTACTCAGCAAAGAAAATTACATCGACTTTTATAATACTAACGCTAAAGCAATTTAAAAATCCGTTTCCTCTCTATTCTGATTAAACACATTTGCTCGACATTACAAACACGACCAAAAAGAAATCGCCCATTTTCTATTTCCGTACCGAATCGTTTAACATACGACGAAATCATTTCCATCCGTTCAAACTTGGTAAAACGACTTCAAATTACTTCAAACACAACAGGAATGAGTGAAACTAAATCTCGTTTCTTGCTATAAATCGGAATATGCAAAATGCTGGGATGACAAAAGTTTGTTTCGCTGTTTCGCTGGCCAGTGGCTAGGTTCGCTCGAACTCCCGATACGGTTTGACAATGCACATGCAAATTAACCAACAGCAAAGAGCATTTCTCTGCGGAAAGTTTAATGGCATAGCGTACCCCGTTTAAGTTCCGCGCTCCTTGCAACAATTATTTTGCTACCGGTGCTATTCCTGTTTACCCGCTTTCCCTATTTTGATCACAATGCGCTACGTGTGCGAACTTGGCTAGTCTTTCCTTACTTAAGCTAAATAAGGAGCCTTTTATAATGTGGGAAAAATGGAAAATATATCGAGCTTGGAGCCGGAGAAATAAAGGTATAATCTTTGAACAAGGTTTCAGGGTCAGTTGAGGTTAGGCACTTTTGCAATGGACATACAAAATAATGACTCGACAAGCACGGTAAGTAAATTATGATACTTATTAGCATTATAAAATATGTTATTCAATAAATTAATCAATGATTTTCTAAAAAAATCTTTAGGTAATTGAACATCAAACATTTAGAAAAGTAAAAAGGTATACTCATTTTAAATTACTTTTTCTTAACTAATTGCCTTTAAAAAAAAAATTGAATAACACATTTAAAATTCCCTCCTAGATCATTAATTAAACATGGAGGCACTTATTAATTTCCGCTTATCAATTTTTAATAAAGCACACAGAAACATAAGGAGGGAACATTTTTGAAACAGAGTAGACTGTAATCTTAAAAATCCAATATTGTGAAATTAAGTTTTTTAATTAATTTTCTTTCTGTATTCACGGCTTAGTTTTCTTCATTGCCCAAGGCTCTGTCTCGGCAACAATATTGAGTTCCGAGGTATTAAACCCGAATATCTTTTGTTTTGTTAGTCTCGACGATTACAAATAAATGTTTTTATCTCTATTGTTCTATTATGATTTTTTGTTATTTATTACTTTTAATAGGTATGGCAAATGGTCTATCTGTTTTGAAATAACAAAGTATTAATTTTATTATATATTTATCGAAAACTTAAGGTTAACAGCCTTAACGCCTTTGGCATTAAGTCCGCCTCTGTACATTTCTGTGCGTGAAGTATTAAATAAATAAATAACAGCAGCATCTTATTTCTAAAATATTGAACTCAGGATTTAACAGCATAGTCGAAGAAAACGAGTCATATAAAAAAAATGGGATGTGTTCACTCAAATGTGCCCACTAATTAACTTAATATTGCATTACAATTGAATATTTATCCGAATCATGCTGTGGCCACTTGATAACCGATATAAATACCTGTCCCCATTCAAGAGGAAGTGTGCTAAATTACATATTGTTCTGTAATATATTGTAATGAAATGCGTCTGTGCGCCTGCGATTAGTGGAGCGAGAAATTGCTTAATCAGTCATCTGTGTAATGTCGATGATTAGCCCGATACCGATATGAAATCGACGGTGAAATTTTCGGTGCATTCATTGCGACAAGCAATGGTAGGGGCGGCGACGAAAGTTTTACTGGGTCTGTTAAAGATTTTTTTTTTGTTTGTTAGGGGAATAGGGTGAATTTTATTGGTAACAGAGTATAGTTTTAAATCTTTTTGGGTCATATGGGTACATGGAAGGACCAACTTATTTTAGCAGTTCAATCGGTATTAGAAATATCTTAACAAATTTATATTATGTACCTAATTAGGTATATCGATTTTGTACTAAGCAATTTGCGGTAGGACCGTAGGTAGGCCCCAAGCTTTGGTTTGGCTATAAGTAATGTCAAATGGATATTATAGGTATAATAATAAATAACCAGTAAAAGGAAAATGATAACTTATCAAAACCGACTACCATCCTGAAAAGTGTCCCGATGCATAGTTATTATTATTCACACGTATATACAGGATAGGTTTTTAGCCAGTGCGCAAACTGTAATCATGAATTCAGCAAATTATCATTCTAGACCCCCCAGCACAGAAATTTTTCGTCGGTTATACAAAAAAAATCTGCTGTTTCATAGAAAAGTGCAATACCTACGCGGTCAAAATATATGGAACAACAGATTTTTTTTGTATAACCAACGAAAAATTTCCGCGCTGGGGGGTCTAGAATGATATGCTGAATTCATGGTTACAGTTTGCGCGCTGGTTCAAAACTTATCCTATACACGATAAGTTTTTAACCAGCGTAAACGTTATACAACGTTTTGTTTAAAAACTGCAAACTTAATTCCCTAGAACATTTTCCGTGGATTTATTCACAGAATCCTTCACACATTCAAGCTTCATGAGCCGTCAATTTGGCAACAAATGGCCCTTGACGATTTTCACGCTGTCAGAGAAATGATGGAAAACAGAATACTGGGCATTGACCGGCCCAGGAGATATATTGTCCAGTCCCGACCCGCCACGTCATGATCATAATAAATACCCCAGTAATACACATTATTTTTGCTACCTTTTAAACGAATTATTTACGTCAAAATATGATACTTTATGGACGTAACGATAGTTAACGTGATTAATGATATGAGCGCGCGGTTTATATCAATTATTTGATTTTCTATTCGATTGTTTTCTATTCGAATGGACAACGTTTTAATATCGAAATGGTTTCGATTTATTGCTCAGTCGTCGTGTAATGGTTTTGTGTAGATTTCTATTATGAATGTCTGTTATTAATGGTCTGGATTCCGAAAAAAAGTGGTGTATATGCCAAGAATAGTGATTGCTAATACAATTACTACTTATGATGACATGTGCCATGAAAATACTGTCCTTTAAAAGTAGTTGCATAATGAGGGGTATTAAAACACGAGTTTTAAAACCGAGCTGTAGGCGAAGTTTTTAATAGTATTACAAGAGTGTGTTAATACCTAGTTACGTGCAGTTTCATACACTACTTTATCTTCTCTCTCTTGATTGAACCTACTAAATAAAAGATGAAAATTAAAAGAGTAACAAGTAGCTTTGTAATGCTGTAAAAATGGCGCGCCACGCTTATGCTTTCCATTAGAAAAAAATATATTGATGAAACTCCTTGTTTCCTTGTTTCGTATTGCCAAAAAAATTTGTTATATAACATTATTTTGTTAGAGAATAAGTGTTATATTGTGATTATATTTCCAAATATCGGTATTTTGTTTATAATACGTATGTCAATGAATTCGTTTTAAATTTATGAAAGTGCATCGGAATTTAGCTGTCTATAACAACATGTAGGCAGTGGAAATAAAACACTAAATACCTTTTACCTTCATTGTAAAACAACACATTTGATTTTCATTACCTTCAGAAGCATCTACTTAACATCCACAAGTAATTTCCCTCTAACTAATTTTATCTACGTTTTAGCCAGTTCCACGTTACCAGTACTACGTACAAATTCAATTCAGTTTTCCAATCGACTGAAAGCTGTTTACAATCACGCAAGCAAGTAACACGGCTCGTTTGAGCTAAATAAAAGACTGCGGGCGATGTGTCCGAGCCCATTAAAGGCACCTGTCCCAATGCTAGCGATAAACGAGAAGCGAGCAGAGCTGGCAACTAAAAACGAGTTGGTTAGCAACGAGCAGCGAGTGCGCGTCGGAATCTATGAGTCGACTCGCCCAAATCGGGCGAATAGTCACTTTTAAATAATGTAATATTTTATACAGGCGACTCGCACGAAGTTAATTTATTTGAATACAAAACGTGCCGTTGCCTAATTAAGACGAATTTCTGGAATTGTCGATTCACCTACAATTCAATTAACTTCGTGCTTGTCACATAGAGAAAAAACAACCGACTTCCGGAAAAACAATACGAAGTGAAAAATTACTTTAATTTTGGAAGGCGGTGACAAAAAATTAAAATACTTATCCAAAATTGAGGTTATTTTTCACACTGTAGTGTTTTTCCGGAAGTCGGTTGTTTTTTTTAATATAATTTGAATTGACTAATAACAAAATCCTTATCTCGGTTGTTTTTTTATTGGAAAACGTTTTTATTTTTTAAAATATTTTTTTTTGTCACCGTCTTCCGAAATTGAAGTCATTTTTCATTTTTAGTGTTTTTCCGGAAGTCGGTTGTTTTTTTTTTGGAAAAAGTTTTTATTTTTCACTTTTTAGTCATAGTACCTACACCACCAACTCAAAATTTCATCATCCTTGGGGTGAAAACCATGCATATTTATGCGATTGCAACAATCGCGGTTGATTTGCTGTAATTTTTTGAAGAGTTCCGTTGTCTGACTCTGAAACGCATGATCAGATCTATATGGAATTTAAATGGGACCATTTCGAAATAAACCCCTTTCGAACAAAAAAGTATTTTGCAAATTTGTTTATATATGACGTAGTTGTGCCTGAACATACATAAAAAGCCATTACCCGCTGGTAAGCGTACGTCTCTGAGCTGGTTCTGCCCGCCAAGCGAGCATCGCTGAGCGAGTACTCTCTTAGATAACTCTTGTCGCTGCGCGAAAAGAGTACTGGCTGATGGTATGAACAGTTAGCGATCAACTATTTTACTCACTAGCTTCCGGACGCGGCTTCACACGCGTGGAAGTCGGAAATCATCCCGCGGGAACGTACTACCGGGATAAAAAGTATCCTACGTGTTAATCTAGGTTATAATTTATCTGTGTGCCAAATTTCATCCAAATCCATTAAGTAGTTTTTGCGTGAAAGAGTAACAAACATCCATACATACAAACTTTCGCGTTTATAATATTATATTTTACTTATACGGGACCAACAATCTTCTGTGGTGGTCTTGAGTGAGAAAATTCTTCTTTTATAGCGAGTCGCTTCCTCGTCGGCAGTGGGACAAATGCCGAAGTATGGTAGTAGGTACGGTGCGGAAGTACGGTGGGTATGTGTAGTAAGTATGGTAATGTTTTTTTCTGTAATCGCACGGAAATAATACTGTTTTTATTGATAATGCTGTTGATTGTGGGATTCAGGTGCTCTCTTGATTGTGTTAACAATATTCACAGCTAGAATGGACCATTACTGAATTCATTTATTATAGTCGATTTCCAGGCCAGTTAAAGTGCTATTATGTCTTTTCATCTGGATTTTGTCAGTAGCAGTCCGGAGTGTGAATATGTGGCCGGTTGATGGCTCGCCCCTATTATTAAGGATTTTTTTTTTCATTGGTAACTGGAAATCACCGTGCAATCATTAATTAGTCAAAGTATAGTAAGATACATAAAAACATAATCGTTGATCATCATTCTCCACCTATAGAATAATAAGGTAACTGAAAAAAAAACTTCACCATGTCTTTTTAAGGCCTTATTTTTATTGTTCATCCCAAGAAATAAAAAAAAATCTAGCAAACCCGTGTAAAATTGTGCCAGTTTTTAATTTGCATTCGTCTCATTCATCACTTAGTATTCAAAGCATCGTCTCGAACTGAATCGAAACAGGAACTTTCAATAGCAAAAACATTCCCACTAAGTGGGGTGCTGAAATTAGCAGATTTATTCATTCTTTTATGCTTTCATAATTATATCTTAGGACGCTGGGTTACTTCTATTTTTAATGCTAATCTAGGAACGTGCTTGAAAATAACTTACCACGTTCATTTAAAGTTCGTTGGTACTAAGAATTGTGGTTCTTTAAAAGTTGTGGACGAGACGACAGTAGTTAAAACGAGCTTCACATAATGTAACCTAATGTTATGAGTTTGGTTGAGTGCTTGCTAATTATAGCACGTAGTACCTGCTTAGGTACCCAGGTGCTATTTTTTAATAATAGGTCCTAAGGGTACAAATAAGTGTTCATGCCCTAAACCGAGGTCCGTACCCCACAGGAGGTGCACTTAGCGTAGAATCGCTTAGTTTTTAAACCCTGGCTGTAGGCCTTAATTTATTGAAGCAACAATAGGCAAGTCCGGTAAGCAGGTGACGACCTCCTAAGTTGACCTGTAAGACACCAATCCCAAAAAAAAACACGTGTTCGGTTTTCCTGATGGTATCAAAGCATCTTTCAATACATCCACGTATGAATTTAGTGGATTCCACAGTAGACATAAGTTTCAGACTTTTCAGAAAGCCATTATAGCCTATCCAATTTGGACGACATAATAATATCAATAGGTAATGCAATGTGCGCTATTATAATGTCTAACGTGACTATATTATCGTGGACTGACACGTCACGGTATCGCGATGAAACGGGTAATTAAAATTTACGAAAATACTAGTTTTCGCCACCGGTTTCGCCCGCGTAGCGTTCGGAAATTATCGGGAACGTACTACCGGGATAAAAAGTATCTTATGTTTTAATCTAGGCTATAAACTATCTGTTTACTAAATTTCATTTAAAACCGTTTTGCTGTTTTTGCATGATTGAGTAACAAACATCCAAACATCCTAAACATACAAACTTTCACATTTATAATATAAGTAGGACATAAAGAAGCGTTAAAAATTTCCGTCCACGATAACGATATAACGTGCACGTATTTCTATACATTTTATGGACGTGGTCTTCGACATGCACGATAATATCGTCAGGTTAGAAATCATAAAAGGGTCGCAACAGAAGACGATTGCTAGCTAATAAACCATTACATTAGAACTACTGTTCCGTGTGGTGCTGGACGTAAAAAGAATAGCACCATCCCATTTTTTCCCGTGGTTGTCGTAGAAGGCGACTAAGGGACTTACCAGAGAATGAGCAGCAGCTTTTCCTATGCATTTTACCACCATACTGCGATTGCCAACCCGCCTGCCAAGCGTGGCGATTAAGGTAAAACCCTCCCAAAATCCGCTGGATGTGGGAAGCAAAAGACCGGTCGAAGTGAAGAGTCTGTGGGAGGCCTATGTCCAGCAGTGGACGTCTTTCGGCTGAAATGATGATGATGATGATTAGAACTACACCAAACGGCAAATGTCCAAATAGATTGACTGTCAGAGATTTACTCTCCATTTTTTGCGGATTTTTTTCAATAATGTGCTGCAATTGGCTAAAGTCAATTAACTAGTTGTATAATGAGATCCTTACAAATTATTTGAAGCTATTTTTCCAGAATTTATTTAATGCCATTTACGTACAGTAATTGGCCCATATAGAAACAACAGGATAGTCAAACTGTTAACTGATTAATTAGAAACAAGCGATCCGCTCCATGCTTCGCACGGTTTTTATGACTTGACAAGACATCGAGGTTTATTTAATTTATGTAACATGAAGTCTTATTTTTAAAAGCCTCTTAACTTTTAATCAATTGCTAACTAACTGATTAGCAAAATTCTAATTTATAAACGCTATTTAGCGGTAAGAGGTCGCTAAGCAATTGATTTGTAGCTGTCATAGTTAAACACCACCGGTGCCACGTGCTAGTAGGTTTCATAGCAGCAGTCAAAATTGTAACTGTAAACAAGTATAATTGTTATTAAAAGACACTGAAACCCCAGTGCAAAAGCAATAGGAAGTTATATAGAATAGGCACAAGTACCTACATATGTTTCTCAAAGAAAATATCCATGTAAACAAGTTTGAAGAACATGTAAATACATATCAATATCGGCAACTGCGTTATCATTCATTTGGTCACTTTACAATAGAAAGTGGATAAAAATTCAGAGATTTATTTTCATTACTAGCATCGCAAAAACAATGAAATAAACTTAATAAAATTATTTTATTCAAATACAAATACCTATATCGATGAAATTTTTGACGTATGTCTGTCAAAATCAAGACAAATACTAAAATCGTGCATTTGACAACTTTATTCTGTCCTAACTTTATTCTATCCTGTTTTTAGGCGACTATTTTGATTATAATTTGTGCTGAACGCATAATTTCACCTCTATTTCGTTTCTCTACTAATTAAAACCTGCAAAACTAGCGTTTATAAATAAAGAAAAGTTAATTATTGATGAGGTAACCAATTGATAAGCTACATAAACAGTGACGAATCATTGATTAGCGAGTGTTTTTTATAAATAAGGCTATGAATTTTAAGAAAATACATCTATTTGCGGTAACCATGACGCAGAAAAAGGACACAAATACAAAAAATAACAAGTAAGGGGAAAATATGCCCCACATCCACGCAAAATGCCCATTGTTAAGCATAATGCTACGACCCTATGCGAGATAGAGCCCAAGCGTTGGTTTTCTAGTTTTTACCTACAGTGCTACCACATTTCGCCGATAAATCCCATGTAATAGGAGGCAATCCATGTGTAATTCATTTTGGAATGAATTTGGTAAAAATTGCATCAGAATCCGTAGCGTAGTTTAGAAGAACAACGACACAGCCAGCACCCTAATTGCGTAACGCGCGATTAATCATAATCGGTTTCATTTTGACTTTTCAGCAATATTCATTGCGTTATTTACGTTGTTGAGTACACACATTTTTCGAACATATGAAGCAATGGTTTAGTCATCTGTTTCTAAACGAAACAAATTACTATGAATCGTGAGTTACGCAATTAGGGTGCAGACACGAAAAGCGACTTTAATTTATAATAATTATATATCGATGATAATTGGGTATAATAACGTAGCGAGCCACTAGACCGAATTTGAAGACTAATTAAAAGGCACACAAATTACAAAAAGTAAATGAACTTTACGTCAGCACCCAGCGAAAGGGATTAAGTATATTTTCCCTTTAAAATTCCCACTTCCAATGTGGCTGATAAATGAGTTAAAGCTGGCTCCATGTCATATTGAGACCTTTACTGTTCATTACTGTTATTAGCGAAGGGGTCGTACAACTTTTCCACCCTTTACGGATTTGCGAGGCTCCCAATTTTTGGGATCCTAATCCCATTCCACGTTCTTTCGTCTCATTTCAACGGAATCAGTAAAACTTCTCAATTACGTATGTATAACAAAATGTCTAACAGAGTTCCTATTGCGTTTCACGCTTGTGCATGCAAATTGGAGAGCGATAGCGAACTATTATTTGCTTGTGAAGTTAAATAGCTTTTGCCAGTCTTTCTCTAGAATAACTAGGGAAGAGTTTTAATCCCAAATCGAACTGGGAACTGACTGAACTTTCAACGAGCTGTTGTTATAGAGAATACGTTTTTTCTGTCAATGAATACTAACTTTATATTGCTGCTGAAGTTGTACAACAGAACAGCGAGCATTTTTAATGTTTGCGTTATTACTAGTAATTTTATTCTTGTGTTTTATGAACATATTAATATCTTAGTTTATAGTATCCAGTTTCGGTTTTAGTTATTTTATTTGCGTAATGCTAAAATGTACTCTCGTATAGATAAGTCAGCCTATAATATTACCACTGTTGGGACACAGATCTCCGCTCAGAGCGAAAGAGTGGGCTGCCACGTGGGCCCAGTGCAGATTGGTGGAGGTCACATGTCTTAGATTTTTTGGTTCTAGGACCAATGGACCAAGGTGTATGGGAAAAATGTTGACCTGTACAACCTTAACGTTGCATCATTAGCTAAATCCCTGATGGAGTAGTTAACGCGTTTCTTTTCAATGTTTCTTAATTTACAGTGAATATTTTTTTCTCATGATTGTTTTTACTCACAATTTTGAGAGCAGTGGTGATGAAAAAATGTATACAAAGTGCTTTTCTGGGTTAGAACCGCGACTCATAAGTCACGGTTGTTCGAAAGAGATACCGTGGCCCCTGGCACACAGGCAACTGAGGTAACACGGGTGGGTTTTAGTCAGTAAAAGTGGGACACAAAAAAAAAAACGGTTGTTAGAATCTGATCTACGGTCGAAGTCTCATTAGGAAATTTCAATTCAATATTATGTAATTTACCTTTTTGTACAAGGCCCACCCGACAGTAGCTTAATGTTTATCTAGCGCTCCTCCACCAAAACGATATCCACGTGATATTAAAATATGATGACGGCATAATCATAGCAAAAAAAGCATAATGCAGCCATCATTTTCACAACACGCCTATAAAAATTCAGGTTACTATCTTACGTAATGCACTCATGAAAAACTAAGAGCTTTCTCACATCAATAGCCTTTCAACATAATCCATCACTGATACATAAAGCCGTTTCATAGTGGTAATGTCACTATAGTAATATAAATCTGAGTGCAAGTTGTAACGATAAAAGTGGGACGGGTTACGTCATAAGGTGTCGCTGTGATTACCTGTAGGCTATATTGGTGACGTCAGTTCTTTAGATTTTATTGATTATCGTTGACATTTGTGGTCTAGGCTATTTTTAGACTCTATAGTCTAGGCGTAGTCTAGGTATAGGCATAGAAAAGTGGCATTTGCTGTAAAAGCGTTTAGTTTCTACGATGACTTGCAACTTAATTGACGTAACTTTATTGTCTTTGGTCCCTGGCCTTGACATCAATCAATGGACAAAATGATCGAACTTTAATTGGTTGAATACGACGAGGCTTTTGACTACTTTTTGCGTGTATATATTTTTTTTGTAATATGCGTTTGTTTGTGCACAATAAATAATTTTTCCTGTGTTTTTTCTATAAGGTTTTTGGTAGCGTAGCCTTAAAAATGGAAACTTTATTTGGATGTACCTACTAATGTGGCCTGTTTTTTCTAACTTTATTGCTTAGAATTCAAAATGTGCCAATTACCTAGTATGTAGGTACGTATTTCTGCAGTTGTCGATTGGTCCATAAAAAAATACTTTGTGCACGGTGCATAAGGAAAATGTCATTATATTTAAAAGTGTCATTGCGCCCGAATAAATTCATGCGAATCGACTAATAAGCAACAAAATTCGTAATAAACATTTATTATTATTATTTTATCCATAATTTAGTCTTTCAAACATCACTTACAAAACCAAACATTCTAAACTGCTTGTGTAACTCCGTCAACGAAGATACGGGCCCGTCCGAAAGTAGTTCGAAACTTCTTAGTTTATCCTACAGCCAATTAACTAACTTTTTTTGACGGGCAAAAACATATCGGGAGTAGGGACAGCTGTCAAATCGTGTTGTCATTCATTCTTAGTTCGGGCTCCAAACTAATCTTCTGTCCGTAAGTGACACAGAGTTGGAAACGCCCGTTACTTCGACCGAAACGACGGACTTCGTGCTTAGGGAGTAGACCCCGTGATAGCAAAGGGTTTCTCGTCGAAAGAAAAACGAGTAGAGTTCGAATTAAAAACCTCTCACTCAGCAGCATGTGGTTGAACATTTAAGCTAGTGCCAATATTAGGACTTAGCAATTCCAATAATTTGGCATCCCGAATATTATTTGAAACCACAGTGAAAAAAATTAAATTTCACGATTTTTTTGTCTTTTGCAATTTTCAGGTCTGGTTGTATGTTGATTCAAATATGATTCGCGACAGTTGCACTTCCATATGTATTAACAGAATCCTAATATTTAAAATCATCAACACAAACCCCTTAGTTCATCACCGAAAGACTGTTCCATGAAAATATAATTTGTGGCGTACCCAGCAGGCTTAGCATTACGCTTTTTATTTCTACTCTACTGTAGAATAGAAATCGCTTGTCAACAGTGATTTATTTTCAGTGATTGTCATCGAAATCATGTCACTTGGTTCAAATAGATTCATTTTATATAGGTAGATTCTTTTACATATTGTGAATGAGAGAACGTTGTAGGCCTTAGAGACTAGATTTGTAGACGTTTTTCTATTCTGTATTTTCATTCCTCTAAGTACCTGGTACTTATTGACTGGCCTGCACTGTCCTCCCATACCTATTATCACTGTAATTTGAAAACATTGTAAAAGCCAATTATTTTTAAAAGAGTAACCGTGGAGTTTCTTGCCGGCTCTTCTCCATAGGAAACGACAAATTGGAACCGTGCACCTAGCTTCTGACGTTTCATAAGTGCCCATGCAGGCTTATGTGAAGTAAAATATTTTGATTTTGATTTTGAACATTTCTCGGTGAAAAACTTTCAACTGTCTATACGAAAACGTCTATGGTTCTCGTGCTAAGTCTGCTGGAGCTTCCATTTTAAGAAAATAAGTCCACTTATAGTGTTTTTTCTACCAAAAAACCTTAAAAATGTATTGGACTTACACAACATAGGTACACATGTTGTGTAAGTCCAATACATTTTTATTTTTAACTTTACCATCTTAGACACTAATCTAGGCTATTAGATTTTAGACCGCACCGAATTACTTTCAACTTCAAATTAAGAACAATCGCAATTAAAATTCCGTAACTATTACTCTTTATTATAAAAAAGAGCAACTGCCACAAGAAAAATCAGTTGCATAATGCATGCCCATCAACAACCAATACAAATCGAATACCAAAAAATATCGATTCTTATTTCTTATTAAAATTTCTTAATTACCATGAACAGTGAAACCATTATTTCCTTAGCCTTTGATCAATCAGACAGCTGACTAACCAAATTATGTCGATATTGAATCAGCCCAAACAAATTACATCGTCTTTGATAAGGTGATTATTAAATATAATTATTGCTTCGTCACGAACCCCTACTTTGAGGTACGCCGGTCGATTGATAATAGTATTTTCATTGTGGGGAGTTACAGATGATTCTGCGGTACAAAATGTTGCTGAGGCAGTGTTTTTTTTCGGTTTTTATGTTACTTATAATTTACTATATAGTGTTATCGTTACGTGCAATGGAGCGCAGTATTCCGGGCATCAAATTGACAGACCATATTCGCAACACCACACTTCGCTCCAAAACACTGATGATTGACGTTGCTCGAAAAGCCGCTAAGCTGAAGTGGGACTTAGCTGGCCACATCTGCCATATGGCCAATGAGCTGTGGGCCCAAATAACTACTACGTGGAGCCTTGGCACAGCCAGAAGGCATCAAGGCAAACCCCGTAGAAGATGGAAAAACACACGACCAGTGGTCCATTTTCGCCCTGGATAGAAAGAGTTGGAAGTCATGGGCGACGCCTTTGCTAGCAGTGGAATGATTTATTTATTTGGTTAATCCAATAAAAAAATTGTTTGAAAAAATGCAAGTAGGTAAATAAACATTATTATTGTCCAGAACATTCAGAATCCTTACAATGCAAAGAAACAACATTTCTATCCTTATTCTGTAACATTAGAACCTAGGTTTTGTCCATTTATTAGTGCTTTAGGGGTAGATTTGTAAACGTAGATTAAAGTTAAGAGATGTGTAAACGTCAAAAATGTATGGTTAAACAGTCGCTAATCATTAATTCACTTTAAGCAGCGTTTATAAATATAGTGGTTTTTGTCCCAACAATACTTTTAATTTCTTGAAAAGAACATCAACATCACACGCATTTATTGCACCTACAACATAAAAGTTCTCTCCCACAAAAAGAGATGACGTCACCAAACCTAATTGGCGAAGATGCGGTTGAAGGCATGAAATTAAACATGACAAAATACTCGGACACAAAGAGAAATTACAGTCGGCAACACTTCTCTACGTCCTAATTATCGCTATGACAAAGTACAGGCAGGCGAGAGGCAAGAACAACGAATTTATATCGAATCACCGAGAATTTATAGCCGTGTTTTGTCTTACACATTTATTTGATTGTCTTTTATTTCTTTTCGGTTTGAATTTTGAACAATAAATTGGGTTCTTATTTTAAATAAGGTACCAAATAAAGCGTACCTACCAATATTTAAAAAAGGAACCTCGTGACTTATATAATTGTCACGGTAACATTATGAACATCGTCAGTTTATAATCCATCTCGGAAGATTACAAAGTATCGAAACATTGTGAACTGCAAAAACCATTTACAATTTAACGCACTATTTATCGATAGTTTATAATCTGTCCATGGCAAACCGAAAAATTGTGAACTGGTATCAAAGTGGATAGTACCTTGTGCTATTACTAAATAGCCAAGTAACTGCCACTAACTACTTGAAAGTAGCGCTCGCCGGCCGCTCCCGCGGCACCGCTTGCTACGCTCGCTCGGCTCGCGCGCGGTTGGGGTGCCATTGTAAGCAGTATGGTGCAGTTTACAATTTATCGACAACCTGTAATCTTGCGAGATAGATTATAAACGAATGGTGTTGACAATCATACGGTGATATAAGACTTCTACCCGCGGTTTAACCGCGTTGTCGTCAATTATACTATAAGTATAACATAATCTATGATATTCGGCAGCAGTGTAGCTTTCTGCTACCCAAACTTACAAACTTTTCCTCTTTATAATATAGTGTACATAGTAGGTTACCTAGTTACATGTTTTTAAAAACACATTCAATTAGAAATACGAAAGAACCATGCTTAAAAATTGCGGATATTGTAAAGAAAGTTTTGAATTAATTCAAAATATCTACTACAAACAAAATATTCAAACCAAATATATATTTTTCGCATGATAGCTATGAATTTTATCAGCGAACAGTTTTAAAACTATGAAACCTTTCTGTTATTGAACATTGAACCTAATAGACTTAACTGACGATCGTTTGGAAGCAATAAATTGAAGCTGCAAAACAATACAAATATTTTCCACCGTTTATGTTTTTTTTTATCGTGGGTTGTTAGGAAATCTACCTATTTGTTTTTATTTCATTTTATTTTATAAAAAGATCGAACGTTTTAGCTTGGTTACCTTATTAATTGTTGTGTAAACATCCTGATGTGAGAAGTAGAATTTCAGATTAGAAAATCATGATTATTTTGCTTAATTAATCAGTTAAAAGAGAAACCATGGAGATTCATGCTTTCTACCCCATATCATTAACCAACTCAGCCTAACGCAGTCCACTGCTGGACATAGGACTCGTCCATCCCATTCTCTTCTCCACCTTTCGCATCCAGTTACTTTCTTTAGGTCGTCGGTCCATCTAGGTGGGGCTCTCAGGCTACGCGTGCCGATACGCGGGCTCCACTCTGGGACTTGTCTGCTCCACCGGCCCTCGGTCCTCCGACGGACATGGCCAGCCCACTGCCACTTCATCTTGCTTACTCTGCAAGCTATGTCGGAAACTCCGGTTCTTTTCCGGATAATTTCATATCTTATTTTATCCTTCAAAGCAACTCCGAACAGAGCTCGCTCAATAGCGCGCTGAGCGACCTTGAATTTGTAGACCAGCTCAACTGTCAGTGTCAACGTTTCGGCACCGTATGTCATTACGGACATGACGCACTGGTTGAAGACCTTAGTCTTCAGACGTTCTTTCTTTTCCATAGGAAAAGACCATTGTTTTAATTCAGAAGCCAAATTTGCTGTTTCAACCGCACATTTGGCTTCTGAATTAAAATATTTTGAAATTGATCGCAGCATTTTGTGATAAGATTACCAAAAGATGCGGAAACTTAGCAAAAAAAAAACAATTACGGAAAATCGTAGCACGAATTTTTATTAAGAGAGTAGGTAACTGAGCTGTTGAAAATCCTTTATATTCATAACAAAGGCTCAGCAGTGTTTATCTGTTCACTGTAGTGCATCAATATCGCACGAGTGGACACCAATCTTCTTAAAATTAATTCACAATGTACACGAAACGTAAACTGGTCGTACGGCGTAAATTGAACCACGGTTAGGTACCTATATTATTTTGATAGAAAAACAGTATAAGCGGACTTATACTGCTTAAAGTGGAAGCCCCAGGGTAGGACACGAATGATTTTTTCATGGAACAGTCATTCGATGGGATTAAATGAATTTAGAAGGTTGTATTGATAATTTTAAAAATTGTAGGTAATACTTTAAAATACATAGGTACAGTCGAACAAGCTATTTAGTATACAGACGGGTAATTTAATGTTGAAGCAACTTTTAAACAATGCTGTATCGACAGCATTCTCGTGCTCGTGTTGAATAAAGTAGGGGTTTAAAAATGTAAACTGCGAGTGCAGTGAAAAAATTGAAGACCTGTAGTTTTTTGCCTGTATACCGTTCAGCTTGTTCGACTGTACGTGTTACGGTCGCTTATCATACTTTTAACTGACTTCAAAAAAGGAGGAGGTTCTCAATTCGACTGTATTTTTTTAAAATGTTTGTTAGCTCAGAACTTTCGGCTGGGTGAACCGATTTTGATAATGCTTTTTTTATTTAAAAGCTGGTGCTTCCCGCGTGCAATGTTAGATGTAAGTTTTATTTGAAATGTAAGTGACAGTGCTGTTGGTGTGCTTATTATTATAAATAAATAAATAAATATGTATCTGGTGATGCGTTTTGGAGGCAGACAACTGAACTCTTCAATTACAGCAAAGCAACCGCGATTGCTGCGATCGCATAAATATCCATTATTTTGACCCCAAGGATGATGTAATTGTACTATAACTAAAAAGTGAAAAATAAAAACTTTTTCCAAAAAAAACATCCGACTTCCGGAAAAACACTACAAAGTGAAAAATAACTTTAATTTCGGAAGTCGGTGGCTTTGGATAAGTATTCTTATTTTTTGTCACCGCCTTCCGAAATTTAAATTATTTTTCAGTTTGTAGGGTTTTTCCGGAAGTCGGACGTTTTTTTTTTTTTTTTGAAAAAAGTTTTTAATCAACATACAACCTGACAATGACCTGCAAATTGCAAAAAAACCTAGGAAAATAAGAATTTTGCGAACTACATTTGTGCATCCACCTTAATTGCAGTTCAAAATAAAATCCGGAAACAAATGCCAAATTATTGGAATTGTTGGCACTAGATTAAATTTTGAACCGCGTGCTATCGAGTGAGAGGTCTTGAATTCGAACCCTACTCGTTTTTCTTTGACAAGAACCCGTTGCTATCACAAGCAGTTCAACATTTTTGATTTAGTAAGATATGAGAAGAGAAGTCTACAGGATGATTACAATAATGTTAATAAATCTTTATTTGGAATCATAATTCGTAAAATACAAATATGAATCATAGATAGTCATCATCATCATCATTTCAGCCGAAAGACGTCCACTGCTGGACATAGGCCTCCCCCAGGCTCCTCCACTTCGACCGGTCTTGTGCTTCCCACATCCAGCAGATTCCCGCGGCCTTCACAAGATCGTCGGTCCACCTTGTGGGAGGCCTTCCAACTCTACGTCTTCCGGTACGCGGTCGCCACTCCAGAACCTTTCAGCCCCATCGGCCATCTGTTCTGCGAGTAATGTGCCCTGCGCACTGCCACTTTAGCTTAGCAATTCTTCGGGCTATGTCGGTTACCTTGGTTCTCCTGCGGATCTCTTCATTTCTGATTCGATCGCGTAGAGAAACGCCGAGCATAGCCCTCTCCATTGCCCTTTGGGTGACTTTAAGCCTTCTGATAAGGCGCATTGTGAGCGAGCACGTTTCTAGGTCATCAGTGGCGGTACACACTGGTCAAAGACTTTCGAGAAGATAGATAATGAAGGTAAGTATTACAATGTTAGATACCTGTACTAAGATGCACGTATGTAGGTACTTACATACTTAAAAAGGTATAATAATTTCATATGAAGGTAATCGCAGTTGTAACCACAAATTTCAATGCTCTGTGCCAATAATATCGCTTGGCATACATTCGATGAATGACATCGATAAATATGAACATCACAGCGTAACACATTTTAGAAACTGTTTAATTTCTAAATAGAGTTTCGGGATTAAATGAAGCTCTGTTATCCGAAGCTGGATTTAACGTACGATAATCCTTACTTTGTCAATATCAACGTAGTTAATATAATTGTCATCCACTCACTAAATGTATCCGCTTCAGAATTTAGGCTCTCTATTTATGCTACACTCTACGCTGATTGCATTAGGGTTTATATCCTGTGACAATCTAAACGTTATTGAACAAGGGTTTCACAGCATTTTTGTATCGTTTTTGAACAAGCAAGCTTATATACATACCTACTTACGTAAATCAGCTTAATCCATTAGAGTTCAAGGATTCATAATCAAAATATTTTATTTCACATAAACCTGCATGGGCTTATGAAACGTCAGAAGCTAGGTGCACGGTTCCAATTTGTCGCTTCTTACGGAGAAGAGCCAGCAAGAAATTCCACGGTTACTTTTTTTTAAATAATAATCTTTTACAATGTTTTCAAATTACAGTGATAATAGGTAGGTACAGGAGGACAGTGCAGGCCTGTCAATAAGTACCAGGCACAGAATAGAAAATCGTCTATAAATCTAGGCTGTAAGGCCCTCTCATTCACAATATGTAAAATAATGTACATAAGTAAAATTAACCTATTTAAACCAAGTGACATGATTTTCATGACAATCTTCTTGAAGTTCTGTATCTGACTTTGGCAACTTGTTATAGAAGCGGATACGGTTTATTAGAAATGACTTGCTAGTTTTAGTTAATCTAAATTTTGGAATCACAATTTCATCTTTACTACGTGTATTTAGATTATGGAAATCGCATCTTTTTTTTAAAAGACCCAAGTTTTTGCGAACATACAAGATATTTCCTAGGATATAAAGAGAAGGCAGAGTTAGTATATCAATTTCGTTGATTGATATAGGGTTTTGCCAAGTTGGGCCCCAACTTGCTCTCTCCTCTATCTTTCATAGCTTTAACTTAATCCATCCTTCAGATTTTAGCCTACATAGCACAAATGTATGTGCTGTATAGTAACCAAACGTCACCAGACGTTTGAAAACTCTCATTGTGACGTGTTAGCCCAATGTTAAAATAAAATAAAGTTTTAATATTAATTGTTTTATTAATAAATACAAAACAATTCAAATACCTACTGTCTTATTTCGGATGACAGGACTTTAATCGCAATATATGTTAATTCGCAAGAAAATATTGTAAACTATGACCACCTTTTGACATAATTATACGAACTTCGACCGAGTTCTTTTCAGACCCTCAAATAGAAGAGACACAAAGAGAACGAATATAATAATAAGACTTATTCTGAACACCTGTCGCATCACCAAACAACGCCAACCCTATCAGCAATCTACTCAATATACACCGCTCCCCTCTCACGCTTGGCAGCTCGTGCAAGGTCTTTCTTACCCCTTTATTTATAAGTGGAAAATACAACAAAAATAATGCGTAGTCCACCAAATGAATGAGTTTAAACTGATCGCTTCAACACATAATAAAAATTAAACGAAATATGTTTATATTTTCAGAACTTTACAGTATTTGCCCGGTTCAAGATTTGGTTCGCCCTCTATTGCATGGGACTTATAGATTTTACCTACTTAGATAGTTGACTGGCTAACCTTTCGGGTAAATGTTAATATGAAATTCGTATGAAATCGTCTCGGTAGAAGATAAGCTAACTAGAGGTGGCGAAGCAAACAGTTACTGTAGTTAAACCGATGAAAAATTACACTTTAACGTCCATAAAATCTTGAAATTAATAATTAAAGATTATGAACTAAATGGGACAAGTTCACAAAACCGACTATAGAAACAGTTATAACGAAGGTAAAAAACCCGAACGCGCCCACACTAGCTCACAAAAGTCGTTATTTAAATAGTTCTAATATCCAAATATGGTGTATTATCTGATTCCGTGTGAATTTATCTCATATTTAGTTAGTTCTAGATGCCAGTACTTTACTAATGAGCTCGCTTGATTTCGTTTGCTTGGCCCCAAATGTCGTAACGTTGCATTCCATAACACGCCTTCGAAATGTATGCGACTCATTAGGAGGCGTCAGATGAATTTTGTGGAATCAACAAGCTAATGACACAGAAATCCGTGCATATTTTGAATAAATGATAATGCTGTATCGTAATGTTATAAATGTCGTGGGAAATATTTAAATGTAGAGGTTAATTTAAAATCGTGCCAATTTTTTTCAGTGACGCTTTTTAATCTGTTACGATCGTAACGCATTTTATTTATTACAGCTCTTGAGAAGCGGGAACTACGAAAAAAAATAACAAAACATTTGCTTTAAATTGTAACAGAAAACATTAATCGTTTTCTTTTAATTTGACGTGGAAAATTGCCTGTCACAATTTGTAATTAATTAACGCAGAAAAATGTGAAAAGATAATGCTTTCATATTTCGTGAAGAGTCCACATCCTAATTAAAACGCTTCTAACAATTTATGTGAAAAATAACAACCTAATTTCACAAAAGTAACAAAGTATTATAGCTTCCGGGAATCGTCTCGTTAGTGATCAAATGGCCGCGAACATCGTGTGGAATGTTAACATTGATTTTCTCTCTTTCAAAAACTTTCCTTTTATTACATCAAAGTCTCTCATAACGAGATTCACTGGATGAAATTTTCCTACACCGAATTGAACAAAGGAAATTCACACATTTGTGTGCGGACTCAAATGAAAATGACTGTACAATACAAAACAAAGTAGCGATAAATCTAGAAATCCCCTTGTAGAACGCCCACCGCATTGATTCAGCCAACCCTACTCTCCCCCTGACGGGATATGCAGTTACCAAAGTAAACAAAATGACGCCGGGCCTAAGCAAATAATGTGAGCAAGTCTAATTCATTATTGTTCGTAGAAACAATAAAAGCGGCAACAAACGAGATTACCGATAAATCTAAAAGGGAATTTTTCTACACGGGAGGGGCTTATCTACTTTACGTCGTTTTGGGAATAAATACCGGGAGTCTTACTGCAATGAAGACGGTGCCGAACTAAGTCTGCTATTGTCTGTTAGGATAAAAAAGGTACACGAGAGAAAGTAGGCCCGACCAAACTCCTGTCGTAATCTCTTTATTTACTACGGAATCTTTTACTGACCTTGTTATTTCGTAAGGGTATTATAGATAGCATCAATGTTTGAATCGAGTACTATTCTGGTTTCATCTTAATGCTAAGTTTAATTATTTTATTTAAGGCAGTGATTTCTTGAAAACGCTCAAAAAGGTAGTTTTTTTTAAACCAGTGTATCTCTTTAACCGTAAATAATCTTGAAAGCAAAAAAATATATGATATTTTCAAGTCTTTTTTGCATAGAGTGATGGAGCTCAAAACTTAATTGAACATACTTTAATGCATCAAAAAAATCATCAAAGTCACCTCTGAATTATCTTTAAAACCAGTTTATCCCTTTGATAACAATTATAAAAAAAATTATATCATTTGAATTTATAACAACAGATTTTAACCCGTATCGGATTGCAATAAGATCTATTATCGCGCATAACGACAATATTTAAAGTTTTATTATCGGTGGCGAGATGACCTAGACGCATACCGCGACGGCTGGTTCGAAGTGGCGTCAGAAAGGAGTTCCTGGAAGGAATTGGGGGAGGCCTTTGTCCAGACGTGGCACAGTAGGTTTAACCAAAACAAAAAAAAATTGTTGTTGATTAGTATATTTTACACTTAAATCAAAGATCATATCACTATTGGAGCAATAACGACTAAACATGACAAAACAGTCTTTAAAGTGACAAACATAAATTATCATGTCTCCATATTACCTCCACACACAATAACAATAAAATATTCACAAACCTCCCAAATAAACATGCAAAACACAAGATAAAGAAAAAAGATGTAGCATTTTGTAAACACTTTGTCATTATGACAGCTGCGTGAAACCGAGAAGAAGCTACCAAAATGTGGTAGGACGGCGCCAAAGTATTAAGTTACTTACAATCCAGTAAGGGGACAATCGAATTCAGATTCAGAAATCTCGTTTTGAATGAAGAGATTATTTTACTTACCGATTTAATGTTTTCAAACAGCGTTATCGCGGATGACAAATTGCTTTATTGGACCACTTCTCGATTGTTTGAATTATTATAATTGTTTTTTGGTCTTTTAGCACACGATGGTAGACTTCCTTACCTTTTGCGGGTTCAGGCAATGATGTGAATATTAAATAGCAACAAAAAAAGCGTTTTCGTGAGTAGACATTTCTAGAAATATTGGTTTTTCAACCCCAGAATTATTCAAAGGAAGTGGTGAACGCAATTGTGTGGAGATAACTGTCTCCTATGCTTCAATTGAAGCTAGTTTCATGTACATAACAGTGCTAAACTCGTGGGTGAGCCGAATTTAATCGTCCGAAGCGCTGGTGCGAATAATGGCCGCGACAAATTTTCCGTTCCGTCGAGCATTTTCCTCTGAATGCACCTACACAATCGACGGTATTGCCTGCAAAATTGTACGCTATTAAGTGACATTCTAAATATAGGGATTCACAGGATGACGTCGAGATAGCCAGTCGCACTCAACCCTTTTCGTATACGAACCAATATTCAAATTCTCTGCTTTACCAATATCAACCTTATTCTGTTGCGAAAACTGTGAGTTTTGCATAGCATTTGTGGTTACGTTACATCGTTTTTAAAATAAAAATACATGGGCAACTGATGAAGTGTAACTGTTACACATCTGCCTTTCGACGATTGATTCGTAATGATGATTGCTACGTGCGGTTTGGAAGACATGTCCGCGGAAAGGAGCCACGTGTTATATCAATGTTGTGACGTTAATAATATGGCAACCGTGGCAGACTAAAGATAACTTACTACCGACATTATAATTCCGGTCCCTGATACGTAGCGAGGAGAAACCCTCTACTTATCCACCGTATCGAAGAAAAAATGAATAATCGAATTTAAATTTCAAAATTGTTTTGTAATCGACTTTTAACTTCAACTGATGGATTTATGCACGTGAATTTAAATGCTCGACTGTTCAAGAAATTGTACCTTAAGGCATTGCCTTTTACGCTTTTCGTAAATATTTCATTTACGCAGATGCGAACATTATGACATAATGATTATACACATTATGAGCTGAAGCTGTATGTGAAAGAAGTAAACGTTGCAAACTTGTTAATGAAAAACACTTATGGGCCTATATGGCCTTATGTGTCTCTTGGGTCAATGAAATAAGAAATAGGTCATAAAAATAAAGATGAGGTAAGCGAATGAGGAGCGTAAGCTAACTCTGTGTGAAGATGAAAATGAACTCTTAGTTAACTACTTTAATGGATGGTACAACACAATGATCATGAAAATGAAAATGAATGCTCAGTTAACAATTATAATGCATGGTACCTACAACAAAATTGACCAGGAAGATCAAATGAATGCTTAGGTAAAAACTTTCATACATGGCACAATACAATTGATCATGAAGATGAAAATGAACGCTTAACTAACAACTAAAATGCATGGTAACACAATTTAATAAAGCTTGAAACAAACAATAAAGATAGATAGATATACTAGGCAGTGAGTGAGTTTGCAGACTGACATCTTGTTTCAATATAATACTTCCATCCGAAAAACACATTACTTACAAAAATACTAATAGATTTAAATTAATATTTTGCCTATTTGTCACGGCAATCACTTCACTATTTCCTTTGCGGCATTTAATATCTCTTATAATTGAAAGCAAGCGCGCGTACGCACGGTTGAACGAATGAACGTCTGAACGTGTTTCCAATCAGACTACATCACGAGTTTTACGACTGTCTGTCTGTTCGTCTTCATAAGGAGCTGGAGCTTTGCAATGATTGATCACACGTGTGGGTATGAGAACAACGGATTTGTGTTTCATAACAGAGTCAGTAATTAATTCGGTTTTAATTCCAATGATTGTTTGCAGATTGCCGAGTAATGACTTGCGTACGGTCCAGTACATACGTTCGACAGCAAGTAATCTGTTCCAAGATTTTTTTAGAATGTACCAAGTATTACTGGTCACCATAGATACACCCACTCTATCAGCGAGAACGATGACGAAAAAGTAACCAACCAACTGAAGAGTACATGTGAATCACTTTGAAACTCGTTGTAGACATGCAAAACACTTTAAATGCTATTGCCACTTATTTAGTGCTTCTGTTAAAGTGGAGCAAAAGCCTCTTCCCATGCAAAAAAGAAACGCTCTGCATAAATCACAGTTTATAATTTGATACAGTTGAAAATGTTTTCAAATTAGCTGCACTTTAATTTATTATAAATTAAAGTCACACAATTTGTTTTCCCACCACTGTCACCACTTTCAGGCCATTAGCAGAAATTAATCCAGTTTCCTCTGCATTTCTGCCCCAAATTATGTTAAAGCTCGCAATATATTGTATGTACAATATGATCGCCAGAGGCGAACAGAAGTGTTATAATCAGAGATCGGATATTCGGATGCATATTCACCTAAAGTTCAGATGTTGGCTAATATGGAATGCGCTTTTGTATCGAAAAAGTCTTAATTTAGGTAAGTAATTTGTTTATTTTTTGTTTTAACTAATACAAACCAGTACATACACATCCAGTACATACACATATTTGTATCGGGTTAAACATTAAATTTAAATTAATACACATCTGAATAGTTGTGCAATCCAAGAATCCCGGGGTTTTTAATAAATATTACAAATAATTTATAAAGCCGCTTCCATACTTTCATAGCTAAAAATTATCTATAAGTAAATATGCATCCGAATATCCGATCTCTGGTTTTATTACATATTTTGAATCGTCATGCATAAAATACATCTGGAACATAGTTTATTCACAATAAAAGAACCATCATTTAAATTATTAAAGCAATAGGTGAGACCTATTCCAACAAAACCATTTCGCACACAATGTTAAATAAACACATTTACGACAAATAAACATACAAAGCGGGATGTAAAAAAGAAAATAAGAGAGAACTCAACATTTTATAAAAAGGGACGTCAGAATAATGTTGTTGGAGCTCGATTTTCTATCGCAAAACAAATAACATTAAACGTTAACGTCATGAAGGCAGGTGAAATGGCAGACGTAAGGCGTACGAAAGCTTACCAAATATTTACAAGTGCCTCAAGTGGCTTAAAACAAATTCTCCAATAATCTTACCTCGTCTTTGTACTATTGTTTACACTGAATTTCGCTACTGCCTCCCCTTGGCTTGTATTTTTGTGGAACGCCACTCAAACCGTGTTTGATTTCGCCAAACATAAAGCATTTGTAAACATTTAACGGAGTTGTATCGGGTTACACGTTTCCTTTTGTTCGTACCGTTTGAGCTTCTAGAACAGAAAATATTTTTATGATATCAATTGGTTCTGATTCAGCGTTTTGTAAAATGATTGATGGTGATTTTAATGAGTCGGTGCTGGACGACCTTTATGATTCGAGAATTCAGGCCGTGAGCGTTATAAATATTTACTATTAGTTGTGAATAATAAATCATGATTGAACGAGATGGGGTCAGTTGTGAAAAACTTTTGGCTTTAGTTTAGTTTTTTCGTAATTGATCTTTAAATATTCGGTATGCTAATTTCCTTACAAATACTGTCATTATGTTTTATAACTCTCTTGTTTTGAAACCATAAATATAAAGCAATCCATCTTCCTCTATATTAGGTCTTTACCTATGAAATTGCCGTTTTGCAGTACTGGCCATTTCAAATCAAAATAATTTTTGTTTGGGTAAGAATTCTAATTTCAAATTAATTTTATTTTAAAAACATGGATTTTTTTTTTTTTTTTTCCAAAAGTAGTCATTTGTTTATTGATTAGTGTTACATTTTCATCGCATTTCAATCTTTTTCGTCATCATGGATACGTTAAAAATTCGAGTAATTATGGAATATGAGTACCGTCGTGGCAGCAACGCGGCACAAGCGGCACGCAACATCAACGACGTTTACGGAGCTAACACTACAAACCAACGCACCACCTGTTATTGGTTTGCTCGCTTCCGTTCTGAAAATTTCGACCTGAAAAATGAACCTCGCGGTCGTCCAAAGACTTTGGTCGACAATGACGAATTAAAGGCGATTGTGGAAGCTGATGATACACAATCTACGGCTGAATTAGCAGCAGCTTTCGACGTTAGCGTCAAAACAATATTGGTCCATTTGCGTCAAATTGGCAAGGTAAAAAAGCTTGACAAATGGGTGCCCCACGAACTCAATGATCGTCAGCGCGAAGTACGCGTCGAGACGTGCCTTGCACTGCTCAACAGACACACAAATGAAGGAATTTTGAACCGCATTGTTACCTGCGATGAAAAATGGATTCTGTTTGATAACCGCAAGCGCTCAGCAAGTTGGTTGGATCCTGGTTCAGCACCTAAACAATGCCCTAAACGAAAACTTACCCCTAGAAAAGTGATGGTCACTGTTTGGTGGTCTAGCGCCGGTGTGATTCATCACAGCTTCTTACCAAACGGGGTGAGCATTACTGCAGATGTGTACTGTGAAGAACTGAACACAATGATGGAGAAGCTGGCACATCTCCAACCAGCATTGGTCAATCGCTCGTCTCCGCTGCTCCTGCACGACAACGCGCGACCTCATACTGCACAGCAGACGGTCTCCAAGTTGCAATAACTGGGGTTGGAAGCTCTCCGTCATCCGCCCTACTCACCAGACCTTGCGCCTACAGACTACTACTTTTTCCAGAATTTGGATAACTTCTTGGCGGGAAAAAAATTCAATACCCGAGAGGCAGTACAAAATGCCTTTGAAGAATTTGTTGCCTCCCGTCCAGCTGATTTCTTTAAGAAGGGCATCAATAAACTGCCACTGCGATGGCAAAGATGCATTGATTGCATGGGTGATTACTTCGATTAATACAAATAAAAAATACATGAAAAAAATTCGTTTAAATTTTTTCATACAAAACGGCAATTTCATAGGTAAAGACCTATTATTTACATCCAAACATGACTGTAAGCTTATACGTGAAACATACAAATATCCCTTCAGTTTTTTCTTAGCTGTCGTGATGATTTTGACAGTGTCGCCCGTCGAATGTTTACATCGTCACCGCCAAGTCATTAGTCGACACTTTCGTCGCAGGCGCATCTGGCGGACGCATCTAACAACCTTTGACCAAGTTTATCTGCAGTTTCAAAACTCCCACCATGAATGCTGTTTTTCAAGGGATAAGGTTTAAATTGGATTGCTAACTGTGACTTCTAAGTACATGAAGAACTTTGTAATTAGAATATTGGAATGATTAAATCTCAAAATCATAACAAAATGCGTCACACGTTGTCTTGGCTTGACTTGAATGCAGTATGTTGTTGTGAGCTTTGACGTTTGCTTAAAGAAAATACTCTCAACCGTCATGAAATGTTTAAGTCGGTCTGAAAATAAAAGCACAATTGCACGTTTCATGATTTAGAGAAACTGTCCACTATGGGGTTTATACACAAGCAAGCAATGTGGACTATATGCCACTGCTACAGTATTATTTGAACTTATTGTTATTTCAATTGCATCCATTCACCTTGACCCATTTTATGCAACAATATCACAGGTGTGTCATTATCATGTGGTTTAAAAAGGAGTTAGGTATGTACCCTTCGAATGTTTAGATTTAGAATGGTTGTTAGCATCAAAAATATGATCATCCATCTCAACGCCACTAAATACAAGATTGTGGTATATATCAAATTCCCAGAACGTTTATTTATCCATTGTTGGGTACTCAAAATAATTCCAGCTACTGGTCTATATGATCTATATACTTTTAGCTATAAGTAAGTTACTCTTGCTCTTCATTTAACATCGCCCTTCACCTTAAATCTTAACTTCATAAGCGCGGATCATTTCATCGCGTACTAAATTAATTTTGACATCAAAGCGAAGCTATAAAAATCCAACATAAGCCTTCCATAATTTTTATAAAGAGCATCACATTTACAAATTCCTTTAGAAACAGTAGCGATATTAAAATCACAGAGATTCTCACAAAGACAAAGAGGGAGCCGACGCGAGAGGTATCAAAAGTAATAAATAATTCCCTCGCTTCGCGACAAATGAGGTCATGTGTTTCTCCTTTACGTTTTTTGTTCGACTTCCCGCGGGATCGTGTGTCTTCTATTTCCGTTTCAATGTATCGACTGAACGATTTGCTTCTTTAAATTTAGAATATGTTCGCTGTTTAGTGTGGCCGCCTTGGGGATCATTAAATTCGGGAGAACGCAGATGTCAACCTTGCCAGCATCTGGTAACTTTTAGTTTTAATTTAACAAATTGATATTTGTTGGTTACATCCTTTATAGTTCACTTGATGTGAGAAATTAACAGCATTATAATTATGCAGTGTTTATGAGCGTGGCTAACTAAATATATGTAATGCACGTGTTTGTGGAGGAGGTTTCATAATCATAAATATCATAGATTCAAACACAAACCACATTATACGAGATGGTTATGATTGTTTTAGACTCATACATAAATTGAGATACTTTCTTTTAGGTATTCTGAACAATTTAATTCCAGATCCATGAAATTAAAAAGTTCTATGACGATATTAATAGATTATCCTTATACATCAAATATAACTATAGTAAGGACCAAGTAGAAATAATAATTGTTTTGAAAATAGGAGGTATACATTACATTAAAATTTAAGTTATGTACTCTAATCTAAAGCAACTAACAATCAGAATTTTAATAGATACAAATGTTGCTGTGTCATTGCATTTGACAATTCCATTCTTGTCTATGAGTCATCTAGTTCATGGAACTAACACTAAATTATACAAGACAGCTAATCTTGGACACAATTTATGATTGATAGTATCAAAATTAGATTATTTCATAAGAACGTCAGACTTTGTATTCAACACTTTGTATTTTACTGTTTTACTATTAACAAAATAGTATAATTATTGCTATCGTGGATAAGTATAATAGACCAATAACAGCAAAGATTTTAATACTTTATTACTGACCTCTACTTCAAAGGACATAACCATTCTTCTAATCCTTATGTACTTTGACCTATTTAAATCACGTTAAAAGCAAATAAGAGTTTAACCTCAAAACCGCATTTAGAGTAAGCGTTGCAATCTTACGTACAATGAGCAACATAAATTGTTTCGCTAGACACAACATCACACATTACAAAATCCACTTTATCCCGTGCACATAGGGTTACATTTTCTGGATTTAAGGGTTCGTCTTCGTAATAATTGGAAGAGAGGCAGCCTGTACGTTTGGAACAATCAAACTTAACCTTGGGAACGTTTTACGAGTTGCTTTCAGCTCGCAACGGCGTAATAAACAAGTCGGCATCGTCGGCAACAAGTGTTACCGGCTTGTGGTCTGCGCACGTGTTTACTGGTTCTGTAATGGAAAAGTAATAATTACTAGAAGTAGCAACATAAGTAATGAGTCTAGGTCTTCAATTACGACCGAGAAATTGAAAAGGTATTATGTGAGCTACGAAGCTGGTACAGGTTTTATCTGTATTTACATTTCTTAGTTGCCGAGTTATATAGTTAGTTAGCCTACCTAAATAAACGGTTTTCTTACCTAGTTGTCAATAATTAGATAAAAATAGAATAAGCGTCAGGTGTTAGCAGGCTGTACTACTTCCATAAACGAGGCACAAAACGTGAATTTAAACAAAATTGCTTGTACATACTTGCCTATAGGAGAAATTTGTATCACACTCGATGAAAAGATTTGTGATAACTTAGTACTGGCATTCAAGTATTATTATACCATATAGATTGACACCCCTTCTTATGACTGTACTGCTACTGTCTTAAATTATAAGTACTATAGAAAGGACTTTGACCTTAAAGGTTTTGAAAATTTTACCGCTATGAAAATTCATGCTTACAAATGTGCTCGCACTAAAATAAAATTGTTATCGCTAGATAGAACTCTAACAACTAAACTACGGGTCATAAAGTAAAGTGAAGCATCTCTTACAAAGAGACATAAATATGTTAGCATATAAATAAAATGAAGTCGTGCGTCATGGCTGAAAATCCATATTTTTAGTTCGTTATAAGGCGGTTATTCTCGACGTTTTTATTAGATGCCATTATCTATGTTTTGTTTTACAGCACATGTTTTTATAATCTAAGGTGAAAGAATATAGTAAAATTGGGTATTGACAGATTTATGAGTTGTAAAGCAGATACCGTCAATACATTGGTTTTTTTTTTTTTTTTTTGGGTGGGAAATCATCAAATAACTTCTCCCGGGAGGGCGTGTCAGACTTTTACTGACTAAAACCCACCCGTGTTCCCTCAGTTGCCTGTGTGCCAGGGGCCGCGGTATCTCTTTCGAACAACCCGCACCCCTGGCAGGCATCGGTCCATGCGGACCCCACCTATTGGTGCTGACATCTCTTTGAGGCGCGCGTGGAACACGACGCGCCGTCGACCCGGGCTTGGTCCTTACCGGACAGCGAGCTACCCATTACTCGCCGTCCGCAAGCCCGCGCCTACGGTGGCCGGGAATCAGCCTGGGATTCCCGACGCCCAGGGCTTCTCCCGCGGCGACTACGGCCGTGAGGGCGCATATACTGCCTCTCCCTCACGTGCGCCGCCTCCCTCTTTGCGAGCATTACTGCTTCGCAGAAGGAGGTGACGGCTAACCATTCACTCTCGCTCCGTACCATGGCCTGCACCAGGGCCGGACGCGAGAGAGCGCCGCCGCCGATCGCCTCCACGAGGACACAGCGGTGCTCCGCCCAAGCCGGGCAGACCGCCACCGTATGCTCCACCGTGTCCTCAGGGCGATCTTCGCAATGGAAACACCCGGGCGTTTCCTCCCGCCTTATACGAAACAGGAACCTCCCGAAACAACCGTGTCCGGTGAGGACCTGCGTCAGGCGGAAGGTGAGGACGTCATGCCGCCTCTCAAGCCACTCCTCAAAGAGGGGACTTACCGCCGCTATCGTGGCGTGCCCAGTCAATACATTGGTTACCTACCGAAAATGCGCTAGTAGAATTCATTGATTATTTCAATATAGACAGATGAGAATTATTGCTCTTTAATAAATACACGGTGCGGCCCTGCAGTGAGGAAATAATAACTAATTTGATGAAAAACGTGAGTTTTGTCACAATTGGCATCATTTTGTAAATATTAATACATTATGTTATATTTTACGAGGCATATTGGAATGGTTGCATGTCGTAAATTCCGCAACATTCTCACCTCACTAATTAGCCGTTTGATCTCCCAAAATGTTTTGAAGTCTCTCCATCATCATTGCCATTTCTTGTTTCATATTTCCAACTAGAAAGCCTCGTGTTGCAAAAGCCAGAAATCAAATTTTGACATATCATTGACATGTTTACGTTTCCTTTCTTGTTTTCTTTCATCTAATTTATAAATAATTCCATTGGCGTCGAATTCACTTGTATCGTTTCAATCATCGGATTCGATATTTTCGTTAGCATTATGATCGAACTAACATTTCCTACCAATAACATTCTATGTTATTTTTGATGGAATTACGATACCCGCTGTGAAATGCGTTATACTAATATAGCTCCTATGGGTGTGATCTCACTGTGCTGTAATTTCTGTAAGTGATATTACTACTATTTTATTATTAGTTCTAATATTGTTTCTTTTATTTGTTCAGCCTCGGTTCCGTGACTTATTTTTTGCAGTAACAACCGTCTTGTCTTGTTTATTTCGTATAGTTGAAAAATTCTTGCAAAATGCTTGTATAACATTTATGTATGAATCACGAAGGACTTAAAAGGGTAATCATCTGCTTGCACAATTTGGCCTGCAATAATATGCGAATCTAATCACAACCAAGATGGTTCTTAGCTTATTCTATTTGAGGAAATGTCTTATTACTGCGGTATCATTACAGAAATTAAGATAATTAAGCTTTGATCTAAAAACGTAACCACGTTTCAAGAAAACCTTTGATATTACTATGTTATGTGTAGCGCAATGATTAAAAGACATACCATGTCATTTATCTCATTACAGAGATTTGCATGGTTCTTCCCTTCTTTGAATTTTTTTATAGTTATATGTTTCTTTCCTCTCTCTTTTACATATAATAATTATTATTATTTTAAAACTCATTATTCGTTCGCCTTTATCCAACATCTCTTTTCTTCCTTACTTATCTATTCGTCGTCATGTCAGTAGTTACCACCCTTTAATATCGTCGCTAGCTTTTAAATAATGTCAATTTATAGTATAGAAAAATGTGTTAAAAAAGTTCCGTGTGGTGCCGGACGTAAAGAATAGCACCATCCCATCTCTTCCCGTGGGTGTCGTAGGAGGCGACTACGGGACTTTCTAAAGAATGGGCAGCAGCGTTCTCTATGTATATTTACCACCATACTGCGATCGCCAACCCGCCTGCCAAACGTGGTTTATGGCAAGCCCCCCTAATTGGGGGAAGCCTATGTCCAGCATTGGACGTCTTCCGGCTGAAATGATGATGATGATAATATAGAAAAAAATCTGTTTTGAATTATCATCTATTTATACATAATATCTTAATACGTTCTGAAAATATTGTCTCTTGATACTGATCTCACTGCACCTGAGAAAGTCATAAGAATTTCATTAAAACCAAAAGTAAAGTTAATAATGATTTTCTTGGCCGTGCAAAGAGAAACCTGTACAGTTTGAGAAAACACTGCAATGAAGAAGAATACTAATAAAATATGAAACTTAAAATCGGAGAGCAGACGGGAGACTAGTCTCCAGTCCCTCTTTTCAAAAGCTTGCTACATACTTTACGGTACAAATTGCATCATATTATTCATCCAAAACTCCGTAGATCCTGAAATAGTAATTCGCATACTTGATTTGGTTGGAACATCAACTTTACGCCCTTTTTACAGCGTTCAGTGTTGAAGTATTGCATACTATATTGCTGTTGTAAACTAGTCACATGCAGGTCTGGCTGACTGTACGAATGTTTTTAACACATGTATGTTGTTTGCTTTAACTGCAGTTATCTGGGATTTTAGTGCCATTACGATGGTGAAGCTGTATATTAGAATCAAAGCGAGCTTCGACGAGATGGTAGTATATCTTAGTCTGAATCTGTTGGACCATTAACTGGGAGGAGAGCTTAATTACTCGATATTTTTGGTATTTCTTTTGGATGGGTTTTCATTTTATGTGTAAGGTTGTGCTTAAACATTTGTGTTTTTGATAGTTATATGCGTTAACCCTTTGATAGTTATGCCTATTAACTTTTTGACCTGCGTAGGTGCTGTGTGAGGAATTTGATAAATTTTCAGTTTGGGCAAAATGCAATACAAATAAGCAAAAATTTAATAAATAAATTACGTTTTCAGAATTGTTTTATTTGACTGCTAACCTATTCCCAATTAATAAAACTAATGTTTATATGTTTTCGCCTCATCATCATCATCATTTCCACCGAAAGACGTCCACTGCTGGACATAGGCCACCCCCAAAGCTATATTATTGCCCATAGCTAAATAAATGTGAACGTAAAAAGTACGTAGAACTTCCGACCGACCGTGAAATATACCAATTCACGCTAAAAACTGACAAATCGAATTCCAGCACCTCTATTAAACAATTATTATTGCAGAACAATGTACAAACTTAACAGCAAAGTTATAATTCATCATTAGCCACTGAAACAACACGAAGCATTTGTTAAGAACATTAATTATTCTCTCACACGAGCCTCTGTGTACAAAGCCTTCCAATTAGACAGTACTAGTAGATTACACAAACAATGCCTGGCTACTTGATTGTATGATTTTTTAATATCCTATCGTCTTGAGTTCGTTTGCTCTCGCTTCGTTAACTTTGAAAGTTATTGCTTTCTTTAGAGAATGGATAGCTGCTTCAACCGTTTTTTTTTTTTTCATTGTAAGTTGCTACAGTACTTTATACTTACTCCTTTTTATAATCAGAATGTTAATGCTTAAACTAATGGCGATATGACTGTATTAAAATAATTCCCATTTTGTTTTCCTATAACATTAGTGAACACTCTAATGTACCTACTGTGTGGTACCGGACTAAAAGAATAGTACCACCCCATGGGAGAACCCCGTGGGTGTCGAAGGAGGCGACTAAGGGAACTACTAGAGAATGGGCAGCAGCGTTCTCTATACATTATTAAAACCATACTGCGATCGCCAACCCGCCTGCCTAGCGTGGCGGTTATGGCAAAGCCCCCCAACATGACAAGCACCAAAAATAAATGCACCGGTGGAAGTGGCGGAGTTTGAGGGAGGCCTATGTCCAGCAGTGGACGTTTTTCGGCTGAAATTATGATGATAATGACTCTAATTTAGTGAATCTCTTTTTATGAGCCTCAAACGCCTCTTTTGGGGTCATAAAAATACCAGATAGCCAAGCACCTAATACCAAGTTGAATGTAGCGCACGCCTGCCGGTGCTTGGCTCACATAATGTTTTTTTTTTTGATGGTGGGAAATTATTAAATAAATTCTCCCACTCTGGGCGGAGCGGGAGGGCGTGTCAGACTTTTACTGACTAAGACCCACCTAGATTCCTTCAGTTACCTGTGTGCCAGGGGCCACGGTATCTCTTTCGAACAACCCGCACCTCTGAACCTCAGAAACGGACATCGTCAAGGTCAAAGGTCAAGAGGTTTGAAAAAAAAACTTATTAAATACATTTTTAATCTCCTTAGTCTGACCTCCATTAACCCACTTCTAAACGATGGATGTTACATTTTTAAACAACCTTTTCAAAAAATCCAGTTCTTTCCAGGTCATTTTCATTTTCCACTGGGATGGACATTGCACAGTAAAGACAGTGTAGTTACACTATAAAATGTCGCCTGTTTCTCAACTAGAATGGCTGTTGAAATATAAAAGAGTGTGTAAAACAAGGAACAGCGCTTCCATAGTTTTATGAATACTGCTCTCTGGCAACAATCGAGGCGAGGATAAATAAAAAATAAAATAAAGGACGGACATGCACCGTTTAAAGCCACCGGAGCCAACAGCATGATGAATATTACAGCTAGCCTGTAGCAAGCCAAATAAGATACTTGTTCGCAACGAATAAAACAATCTTTGGATAGTGTTGTTGGCTTTCGAGTTGAATATTACGCTTTTTATGATGCGTTACCATAATGGTGTTTGAACATGTTTCTTGGACCTTGTAATGTGGATGTGGGTGTAGGACAAGTAGACATGTCTTTATTAGTTGCAGTACTTGTACAGAGGTATTTTATTTACTCTAGTGTGAGTTTATCACATCGATAGAAAAAAAGGGAAAGGGGGAATATATTTACGAATATGATAAAGTTGTGTGAGATTATTTGTACGAAGAAAATGTGAGAAGTATGTGAATTAGATGTATTTTGTTGTAACAATTTTTTTAATTTAATTTGAATTTATTTAATTTATTTCAGACATACAGTAGTCCATAGTAAAAAAGTCCATAGTAAAATGTTAAATGTTTTAAAAGTTCGTCTTAACCAGTCTAGTAACATGTTCATTCGGCTGAATATCCGCCACGTTACATACAACGACACAGCCACAGAATGTAAAACGAAACAAATGTCGGATGTTATGACGAGCCTCAAATATTCCAGCTGGTATTCGCCGTACTAAATTATGAAGATATTTTGACTATCGCAACAAAATCATGATTTATGTCAGCCGAAGCTTACCCGTTCTCATTAGTTTGTGTTATTCTTTACAAAATAAACGAAAAATCAAAGAGGAACGCTCTCGGACAAACTGACGTACGGTCGTGTTTACATAATTTCGTAACAACTAATGGTTCATTTTGTCAAATAACCAATGCTCGTGAGTTATAAATTCAACGGGCTAAAGGATGAATCACGTTAATGAATCAACCTATCCAAGATTACGTGATAAATCACCTAACAGTTAATATTAATATTTCACTTTAACGGATTAAGTGAGGGACTTGAATTATGTTGTTTTATTCACAATATGTTTGATAATTATCAGAATAAGTCGTCCAATATATACACTTCATTTTCGGTTTCGATGATAATTTGAAAGACATTGATTTAAATCATGTTAATCCTCTCGCTATCTGCCAGGGGTTTGAAAGAGATACTGTCGCCCCTGGCACACAGGCAACTGAAGGAACACGGGTGGGTTTTAGTCAGTATAAGTCTGACACGCCCTCCTACTCTACCCAGAGCGGGAAGGTTATTTGATGATTTCCCACCCTCAAAAAAATACCCTCCCGCTGTATTTTTAATGATATACAGTTTGCAGTACAAACCAACAAAGGTCAACAACCAAATTTTACGCTCCGCTTGTACAAGAGCTTCAGATGTTGATGCTTTCTGTATCGATGCAAACGTTTCAGTCGTCGAGTCAATGTCACTCTTACATATTTTTAAACTAGGCTGAAGATTTACGTCCACATAATATCTTTTATGTATTTTGGTAAATAAATGACGTTTATTGTTTAGCATTCTAAAATAAACACGGCCATTATGCGATCCGAAAAAAGGTTTTTGTCAATAAAAATCACCGCAACGCGTCGTCGTAAGATATAAAGTCGAAATTAATAGACTGGATTACGTAAACCAAAACATTGAACAGTCTCCTGTCTACCATACATATCCTGACTAACGAAAATTACTCGGAACGACCGTAAACGCGACAAAGTGTGCGAGACTCCATAAATTAAAGTTCATTAAAACTTAGCCAGTGGGACCGAAAAGTATTTTATTTATACAAAAATGGACTTTAAATCGTTGAACGAAAGATAAATCTGACGTTTATAATTTTTGTTTTTACGTGAATTCAGTCGGGATTTCTTTTATGCCGCCCGCATGGTTATTTTCAACTTTACCCAACGTGTAATGAAAGTGAAGTTTTAGTCTCGTCTTATTATTTTATTTTAGTTCTTGACGATTTAATGTCGGTGTTCATCGCTTGCCAGGTGAAGTGACACAGTCATTAAGTATCGATACCGACACTTGTGGCTGTCAGCGAGAAGCTTAATGCACATCATTAAGATGCCACTTTGTACGTACATTCGAATATCAAGAAAACACGACGTATTTACATTTAGATTAATATAAATAGAATGGTGACTTGTCGAGTACAAGTGCCCAACTTCGGCATATTATCGTCTTAGATTAAGTTCTATAAACCCAGAAAGCAACAATGCCACTGATTAAACAAAATATTTACCGAAATTCTTTCTTATTCTTCTAAATTTGTTCCGAATTCAGCTTTCTTTTTCAATGTGTCACTAAGAGAACATTGAAACCAGGTTTCGTTAGATTTACACAAGCCAGCAGCTGTGACTTTTTGTCAAGCTGTTAATGAAGATTTGTATCTGTTCGTTAGCTTTAGTGTGGTCTCACAAACACTAAAGAGATTTCTTCTTTATGCCAACACTAAAAGGAGAATACAAATCGTATAATTTATAGCGCGCTTTGAACTGATTTCGCGCCGACATGACTTATCGGGTTCGAACTATTTTCAAAATAATAAACATGCGTTCGCAATATCTCTACAAAGGGATTTCATTTTATGAAGATGTAAGCAATATAAACGTTCATCTTGCTGGACAAGCAAACCTGACGAATTAATAAAAGGTCTGCCCTAAAGCGCTCAAAGTTAATTGGAAACTAACAAGCGTAAACTAAAACACATAAAACAATAGGAAACAGCCGCGGGGCCCGGATAGCAAACTCCGTCCACTCGATAGTGCACCTGCGATAACAGATCTCCACTTAAATTAATATTAAAAGCGAAAAACTTTTTAATTTCCCTCTTATTACCTTCTTCTCGATAAAGTTTAAGGAACTTGTATTTTGTTCTGGAAACTTCGTCTTGTATGCTCGTGACGTGACATGTTTCCCGCTTATATACGCGGCGAAAAAAAAAATTTGAGGCGGCCATCACTACGTAATTGAAGTGTCAAAAGTTATCTGATTTTACTTGCAAAACGCGTGGCGATATGAAATTTTTCGCGCAACCGAGATCGTTGGTTGGAAAAAAGAGAATTCGATATGACGCGAGTGTCTGCAATCAGCATTCGACCTACATTCCAGTCGTTATTATGCACATATGCGAACACTTGTGTATTAGGTGACATTTTGCTGCAGCTACTTATGAAGGTGTTAATTAAACGAGTAATTAAATGTTAATTGATATTTTGTTGACTTTTTTTTCAGTCGTTTCGGTCAATGACGCGCTTGCTCATCGTATAGATTAGAATAGAAGAATAATTTATTTAGCAAAAAGAAGAAATACAATGAACGTTACGTTATTATGACATTACATTTTCTTTTTTTTTTTGGCTGGGAAATCATCGAATAACTTCTTCCGCTCTGGGTGGAGCAGGAAGGCGTGTCAGACTTTTACTGACTAAAACCCCCCGTGTTCCCTCAGTTGCCTGTATGCCAGGGGCCGCGGTATCTCTTTCGAACAACCCGCACCCGTGGTAGGTATCGGCCCTTGCGGATCCCACCAGTTGGTGCTGACATCTCTTTTAAGGCGCGCGTGGAACACAACGCGCCTCAAAGAATCAGCCTGGGATTCCCGACGCCCGGGGCATCTCCCGTGGCGACTACGGCCGTGAGGGCGCATATACTGCCTCTCCCTCACGTGTGCCGCCTCCTTATTCGCGAGTATTACTGCTTCGCAGAAGGAGGTGACGGCTAACCATGCACTCTCGCTCCGTACCATGGCCTGGACCAGGGCCGGACGCGAGAGATCGCCGCCGCCGATCGCCTCCACGAGGACATGGCGGTGCTCCGCCCAAGCCGGGCAGACCTCCACCGTATGCTCCACCGTGTCCTCAGGGCGATCTTCGCAATGGAAACACCCGGGCGTTTCCTCCCGCCTTATGCGAAACAGGAACCTCCCGAAACAACCGTGTCCGGTGAGGACCTGCGTCAGGCGGAAGGTGAGGACGCCATGCCGCCTGTCAAGCGACTCCTCAAAGAGGTCTCCTCTTTACCGCCGCTATCGTGGTGTGCCCAGCACTGGGTTGCGACAATCGCACTCTCCATGTCGCCATGAGATCCCGCTGATGACATTACATTACGTGAACAATTTTTGTGAATAATGACCCCGATGCTAGGAAAATCCTGTGTTATAGGGGCCAACCATTCGTCCGCTAAGTTTATTTCACAAGATTAGGGAAGCCAAGACGTGTAATAGCAGCAATAGTGTGTGAGTAAACGCGAGTGATGTGGTGTAATGGGGAAAGTGTATGAGTGTGTGATGTGTCACGTCATGATGTGTTTATGAGTGTATGATGTGTGTATGGGTGTGTGTATGAATATGTGATGTGTGTCGTGTGTGTGTAGAGAGAGAAAGTGATTTGCGGTATAGATAGATACTTATAAAGTTACTGACTTTATAAGCCGCATGAAATTTCTTGTTCCCCGACTCATCCTGTCGCATCGCATCGTCCGTATCTGCTATTACTTCGTTTTCGTTAGCGTTGTTTTAGACTTTTTTTTTCTTTTTTCTCTAAGAGTCTTAGCATGATGTTAAATACCCTAATAGCAAACCTGATTTTTCAAATCCAACTGGTAGTTTTAGAGATTATCGTTAGCTTTATTATAAGTATAGGTTTTAGTATTTCTGTTAGGTAAAATATAAATTCAATTACTTCAATCAGACAAGAAAAATTATGTTCTTAGGACACAACCAATTTATACAAAAAAAAAGAAAAAGAAATGCATCTACCAACCTGACATTGGTCCACATTACACCGATCGCAGTTACATCCATTACGGTGCACTAAAGCAATTACCGAAAAACGTTATGTTTTTATTTCCATTTAATGCGTACTAAATGGGAAAACTTTAACGAACTGCGTTCTCATTGAACACTGCCAATTAAAGTTGTAAAAACAACGTATGCTAAATGTTCAAATTCTATTATTTTTAGTTTTCAATTTTTGATGGTATATTGGCGTGTGCTAGCTGACATATGGCAAATTTTATGTTTTTTTTTGTGTTTCGTAATTTTTATTACGTATTATTGTATAGAAACAAGTTCTTCTAACTTAACAGACAGCTGTGCTGCTGGGGAGTTTGTTCCGCTACTTCTTCTTCCCAGCTAAAGCACTAGGAAGTGGTGAAGGGCGGGCGTTTTTGGGGGGACTGTCTTATGTAATTTTATTTTGACGTTCAAAAAGAGCTGACTCTCAGCCTAGTTTGAATAAATGACTTTTGATTTTGATTGATTTTGATTTTGGATGTAACGATGTCGTTACCGGTGGCCTAACTAGGTGAGCTCCATGTAACAGTTAATTGTATAGTAAACAGTGCAATGAAAACAAATTTTATGAACTTAATGGAAAATAAATTTTGAAATTCCGTGTTCCGGAATTGAATTGGAAATGGGTCTGTATTTTAGTTATATGTGTTGTGCTTTTGGTAGGTTTATATTTTAGAACTTGTTCATTAAGTTGTAGGTTTTAGGTATCTCAAATCTATAAGTGAATGTTGGAAAATAAATATACAAAACCGAACACGTAGGTCTTCCCACCTGTTTTACTTTCAGAAAAACTTACAATGATGTATGAAACACGAGGAAGCTCTTTTTCCAAGGAAGAATATTTTTGTCTCAATAATCTCTACCCACCATCCTAAGCTCTCATGTCCAAATATAAACATTAACATAAAGGAATCCTCTTCATCGTGTTACTTTTTGCGGTATTTTCTTCTTAATTATGTTTTAATGGTTATTATATTATCAGCATTTCAAATTTATTCTAGGAAATAATCTGGAGGTAGCAGGTTATAATGCGTTTATCAGATTATTAAAATGATCAACATAGAAAAACAAAATAGTATATTTTTTTAAACCTCCGATATTACTCCTAAAGTGAAAATTAAGGCCCAAAAACTAAAACTAACTCCACCAAAAACATTGCTAGTTCCCATAAAGTTACGTAAACCTAAAACTCTTAAAAGGGAAGGCACAGGGAATGCAAAACACAGTCGCGAATGTCGTCGACGGGAATGAAGCCGTAGCTCATGTAGAATGCATGCGTCCCGCTATCTGGTTATGAGATGACTGTTGATTTAGCTTGTACACCCATAGAGCTGTGTGATTACTAGCTGTGGTATTTTTTTTTATTTTTTTTTATATGCATGGATGGCCAGTTAGAATGTGATGGTGTTTTTATCAAGGAGGTTGTATTATGTAGACTGGTCTACACAATCCAATGTAGATTTAAGGTATAGATCCAATCTTTCAATCCGTTTGAAAGAAATAGTGAGAGTTATCATTAGTTTCTTTCATTCTTATGTAGGCTCATTAATGCAGTATTTGTTACTTTACTTACTTTATTACTTTTTTATGATACATAATTCCTAATTACCTATAGCTAATTGTTTAATTAGGTGTACGTAATTAAATTTCGACAATTGGGTATGTATTAGCTAATTTTGCACCAAAATACGTTATGACCTCATACCTCATAATTATTATGATTTTCATATTTACTAATGACATAATTTGCCTAGTGAATATGACTTTTTCCTTGCAGATGTGCTTAATGTAATTACTGTTTATCAAGCAAAGTACCTAGCTGACTAATCATGTTGCTCATTTAGATACTCAGCAATGGTGCCGATTCTTTAGTTTACCACGTAAAATAAAATAAGTGTATTGCTATATCATACTGACTGACTGCGAAAGAAAAAAACAAGGGACACTTCAGAACTGTGAAACTAAATTATGTCTCGATTGCCTTGAATTTAGCATGATGAATTTAGTTCGTCGAAGTTGCATCGAACAAAATGTTGAACTAAAGACAGCTCTTATTTATTTCAGTCTCTTTCTTGTTTTATTGGAAGGAAAAAGATAGCAATTGCCTAAATTATGATTAGTTGGTGCGCAACAGAATAATCACCATTGGCGACTAAACTTTAAAATTCCTGCGTGATTATTCGTACATACATAACGCATATTTTATTAAAGGAGACAAAGATTATCCCCACGATCATTTTTATTCTAAAACCTCAAACAGTCCATAGAACAAAATTATACGCTTATTTATTCAAATTACTCATTTAGCAGTGAACGATTGTCGCAGTACCTACCCTAAGTAAACCTGCAGAGGTAATTCCTGCCTCATTGTGCTGGCTCGCTCAGCAATAATGCACGAACGCAAATATTAGCGCAGACAGACACTACCGACAGTCTAGAACGAAAAAATCTGTAGACACGGACGGGGTAGAACTTTCAATGCTGTTTTTTGTAGGGCTTTTTTCTGTTAGTGAGATTTGAATGAATGGGTGTGTATTAGAAACCGAGATAAATATTTTGTTATTAGTCAATTCAAATTATATTTTAAAAAAAACAACCGACTTCCGGAAAAACACTACAATGTGAAAAATAACTTTAATTTCGGAAGGCGGTGACAAAAAATTAAAATACATTTCCAAACTTTCGAAATTAAGGTTAATTTCCACATTTTAGTGTTTTTCTGGAAGTCTGTTGTTTTTTTTTAAATATAATTTGAATTGACTAATAACGAAATCCTTATCTCGGTTGTTTTTTTATTGGAAAACGTTTTTTTTTGTCACTTTTTAGCTGTAGTACCTAACCCACACCAATTTGAAATTTCATCATCCTTAGGGTCAAAACAATGCATATTTATCTTTTACCAAAAAAAAAAACAACCGACTTCCGGAAAAACACTAGGTACAAAGTGAAAAATAATTTTAATTTCGGAAGGCGGTGACAAAAAAATTTAATATCTAAAGTGATAAAGTAAACAAAAATAAATAATAATAAATAAAGTGATAGCTACCTACATATCCAAAGTGACCACCGACTTCAGAAATTAAAGTTATTTTTCACTTTGTAGTGGTTTTATACAAAAGTTTTTAGCATAGCAGTCTTTGATTTCATACTAAGGAGAAAAAACCACATCACTTTACGACTTCTTTCATTACCCCACTGTTTTCCATAACCTCCGAAAAACACACTCCAAATCCTCCTGACAATAATCCGAACAGTATACGGTTTAAAAAAAAAAACAAATGCATTTCCTCCTTAATGAGACGTGGAAAAACGCGGGCAATGTTTAAGGTGACGTCACCATGGATGCAATCTCCGCCATCTTGTTTAGACAAGGCTCAGTACTGATGGCTATGCACTCAACTCGGCTATTTTAATGTTAATTAATTGCGTTTTATGTACTTAAAGTGATGTATTGCAGGGGGATTTGAAAGTGGGTTATGGATGTGGAGAAATGTGAATTTATAGTCTAGCTGTGGATTGTTTTTGTTGAAGATATTAAGTAGTCTTGTCTGCTTGATGAGATAAGTATCATGATAATTCTTTTCATTTATAATAGGACCTTAATACTAAGTTAATTTAATGTTTGTAGTTTACACTCAGCATGGTATTTTATACCTAATACAAATCGTCATGTTTGATGTTTTCTTTACCACACATTGAGTGATAGAATGGTGTTGTTGATCATATTCCAAGGGTAGTATATTTTTAGCCATAATCTTTTACTATCAATAAGTAGTTTTACGTAGGTCGGTTTGTGAGTACACAAGGGACAAAACGGGTTCTCCCAGCTTTTAACACGTTTTACGGGTCACTCTAACTCTTGAAAAGTTGCGATCTTTAACCCATCCCACGTGTGCGTAGGCATCACGTGCAATCACGTGCTGTAAGTTTTTTAATAAAAAACCTTTGAAACTTATGACACTCCCACAATTTTGTTTCTAACCTACCTCTTCCGCCTACGAAAAAGTACATACACAGAAATCTACTTAACTAAATATGTACACGCTCATTTTATTTTCCGCAAAAAAACAAGGGAGTTCCGAAGACATTATCGGAACACATTTTTCCCATCTAAGGAACTGCGATAACATGAACCAAAGGATTTTATGTACAAACTTTTCGCTGCCGTCCGCTGTTCTTGCGTTTATTAGAGCTCTTTAATTACGTTACTTGTTTCTTTTTCATTAAATATTATAAACTAGCTTTTGTCAGTGGCTTCGCCCGCGTGGATGTCGGAAATTATCCCGCGGGAACATACTACCGGGATAAAAAGTATCCTATGTGTTATTCCAGGTTACAAACTATCTGTGTGGCAAATTTCATTCAAACCCGTTCTGCCGTTTTTGCGTGATTGAGTAACAAACATCCAAACATACAAACTTTCACATTTGTAATATTATAATAGGATAGATATGACGGCGCTTCGACGTTTTGAGAGTGTCAAGAAACGTCAAGAATGACAGCGGGCATTTGGACAAGCGCGGGTTGACGTTTCTTCACTCTGACGTAACTCCGGACTCTTTTGCGCGCGGCTGTCAGACGGAGAGATACCCGTTTGCATGGCGCTCAAGCAAAACGTGTTGGGTGCTCAGCGTCCTTGTATTTCGATTAATTAGAGAGTGCTGATTGTGATTATGTAAATATTTTGTTAAAATAATAATCGTGCATTGTTAATCATCCTTAATGCGTGGTTTTAATTCTCCTCGCCCGCCTACCCACGATAGCTCGGCAGCTGCAATGAACCCAGAACTGACTGATGATGGCCACGTGCCGTTATATATATGTATAAGTAGGAAACTGCTACTATGCCGTATAAGGAACTATCCTTAGCTAGGGGATAAGAAAGTAAAAAGTATTAGTTTTCGCGATATGATATCTTGCTTATACTTTTCCAATGTTATGAAGCATTTGATTTTCAGGATTGCGGTTCTTTTAGCTTCTTCTAGCAGCAGGCTTAGCATGACGCTTTCTATTTCTACTCTTCTGTAGAATAGAAATCGCTTGTCTACATTTCTCGGTATAAAACTGTCAACTGTCTATACGGAAACGTCATTATTTGTCTACTTTTCCGACGACAAAACGCTTGTTTACGGTTCTCGTGCTAAGCCTGCTGGTGTCAATAGAATCAAATGTGTATAGAATCATGTTCTTCTAACTGAACATACAGCTGTGCTGCTGGGGAATTTGTTGCGCCACTTCTTCTTCGCAGCTTAAGCAATAGGAAGTGGTCCATTTGGGGGAATCTCTTATGTAATTTTGACGTTCAAAAAGAGTTGATTCACAGCCTAATTAGAAATTACTGGGTATTGATTTTGATTTTGAGTGGCAGTCTCTTTCAAAGCGGTTATTATATATCTTAAGTCAATCCAAAACATTTTTTCCTTTTCCACAATCGTTGTCACTGTATGCCCACGGTTTCTACATCTAAATAAATTACTTTCACAAGCTAGATCAATGTGTACGTAATGTATGTGTTCTATATCCAACAGTAATAACATGAGACTGTAAAATCCAATTATATAATTTATTGGACTGTATATTCCTTCCCCGATATTTTTAACTAAAAATATGACAGTAATAAACATCATAACCACAAAACTTTAACGAGCGAATTAACAACCACAACAACGTTAGCTTACACTATCCCTCTATAAACAGAACATCTCCCTAAGTATGTCACGCCAATAAAAAATAAAAAGACTTCTTAATTCAAAACCCCTGTCGTCGTTATAATAACTTTCTTTAATTTCCAGCCAGACCATCAAATGGTTAACGAAAGAGTCTTTATTACAATTTTGGCTTTAGTCCAAGTTGAGATAACGAAGCAGGCCCTATTCGTTTAAATGATTGATAGTGTTAGCTTAACACCTCGTTGGATTCGTCTTGATTGAGTGTGGGCTTTTTGTTATGTTTGATCAGTTAACCGATGGTCTGCCTGATTGGGTGCCTTCAACGTTAATTCTTAAACAAGACTCCATTGTGTGAGCGTTGTCTATGGAGGTGACATACGGTTGCAGGGAGTAGCCAGTAAACGGATTTTGTTTTAATGTTTACTATGTTTACATTCAGAAACCGTTTGTTTGGAATTGTTTTTTGAGGGTGGGAAATCATCAAATAACTTTTGCCGCTCTGGGTGGTGATCATTATTTAAGTTAATCTGTTTTGTTTGTTGCAGGTGCTGGGAGAGATTAAGTACCTATCTATACATTTAATGTAATAATAAAAATGACGACTTCTGTACCTATAAACTTCAAATAGCTTTTTTAGATGCAAATTTAACTATATTTTCGCTATATTATTATTGTGCCTATATTATTGTGCCCCGTTGCTGGGCAAAAGCCTCCCTTTGCCTTTCAAACCTTAAAAATGATACCTAATTGGGGAAATTGGTTCAAATCAAATCAAAATATTTTATTTCACATAAACCTACATGGGCATTTATGAAACGATAGAAGCTAGGTGCACGGTTCTAATCATTTGTTTCCTATGAAAAAGAGCCAAGGGCAAGAAACTCCACGGTTAGCCTTTTAAAAATAATTAGCTTTTACAATGGTTTAGTTCGTACCTATTGTAACAGGTATGTTTTAGTGCTGCATTTTAAAGGATCTCCTATTTTACCTACTGTACCTATGTTTTACAATATACATAAAAAATTCGCCAAAATATGTAAAGGACCATCCGAACTCCGTGAGGGAGAGGCAGTATATGCGCCCTCACGGCCGTAGTCGCCGCGGGAGAAGCCCTGGGCGTCGGGAATCCCAGGCTGATTCCCGGTCACCGTAGGCGCGGGCTTGCGGACGGCGAGTAATGGGTAGCTCGCTGTCCGGTAAGGACCAAGCCCGGGTCGACGGCGCGTTGTGTTCCACGCGCGCCTCAAAGAGATGTCAGCACCAAAGGGTGGGGTCCGCAAGGGCCGATGCCTGCCAGGGGTGCGGGTTGTTCGAAAGAGATACCGTCGCCCCTGGCACACAGGCAACTGAGGGAACACGGGTGGGTTTTAGTCAGTAAAAGTCTGACACGCCCTCCTGCTCCACCCAGAGCAAAGAAAGAAGTTATTTGATAATTTCCCATCCTCAAAAAAAAAAAAAAAACCATCCGAACTCAAAATTACAAATATTGAGCTCGTCAATCTTCCGATCCGTATGTTCAAAAGACTCGTAAGTGGAAGTAATAAGCATGTCAATAAATCACGTTTTTACAACCATCAAATTAAAAAATAAAGCTGTTCGTTTGCGAATTGTGTCCATGTCAAATTGGCATCGACAATACACCGTGACTGGTGTGTATCCACCACCTTATCGCCACTTGTAAAATGATAATTAGTCTTCTTTTTGCTGACTGCATAATCACTTGAGAATTCTTGAATGACAGATTTATGCTTACTGTAGATTTATTCATGTCAGTATTACACGAGTTTATAAGGGAAACGGTTACAGGTTAAAAATCTACGTATATATATGTATATAATTTCAAGGATAAGGTGGATGGTGTTCATAACTAAATTGATTTTTGTTTTTTTTATTAGTTGTATCACCATGCAGTATCTGCTTACATTTTTTTGAAGAAACTTTTTTTAAATTATGTACCAAAATCCGTCTTGTAAACGATTAGTAATATCTGTTTACTAGTACTATACTCACAATTTTAGCATAGACTGTCATGAAATTACTTTCATGGTAAGCTACGCTATTATTGTGAGTTTAAATGTAGGTAGGCGGTAATCTTCGAAACTACTGATCCAATGTAGTATCTGCATAAATACCTACATAAAAATCGTGAATTGTTTTATCGAAATCGTTTTAATAAACGAATAGTAATATCGTTTTACTAGACGGATTTTAGACAAACTCACAATAATAGTAAAGCCTATCGTAACAGTAATGTTAGGATAGTATATTATGCTATTCTTGTGAGTTTGTATCTAGGGAGGAATCATCGGAACTTTTGATGCGATTCTAAAATTCTTTCACTTTAGTATTGTGGTCGCTACAGTATTGCCGAGCGTCTTATAGAATAATATTAACAAGAAATTTCACGCGAACTAAGTCACAGGCAGAAACTTGTCAGGAATAATGTGATTAATATAATTAGCTGTACGTTTTCTTGCAAAACAATCACAGTGGCAATGACTGGTGTCTTATTGCACAATTATATTCAATGCAACGCGTACTTATTATTGTACCCAGCAATTTATCATACGTAAACGATCTTCATTGTGGTTGACAGGTTGTATGCCATAATTGCCTACAATTGATTCGCGCAATTTGCTCGGGATATCAGTCCGATATTGTGGTACACAATGTATGTTTGTTTGTATGTGAATTTAGGAAAACGAGAGCAGTGATGGCCGCGACTTCTAGTTGTAGATCGTAAGTTTGTACCTAGACAAGCGCTTTAGATTGTGTAAATTTTTTAATCACCACTACACCCCCAAAACGGTGAAGGAAAATATCGTGAGATGCTAGAACCAAGAATTCGAAGATATGTGACATCTACCAACCCGCACTGGCCCCCATGGTGGATAAGGTCGCTTTCCCTATCACAGAAAGGCCTGTGTTCCAGCACTAGAAACACTATAGTGGTGGTAAGGTGGTGGCCCCGGCCACCGTAGGCGCGAGCTTGCGGACGGCAAGTAATGGGTAGCTCGCTGTCCGGTAAGGACCAAGCCCGGGTCGACGGCGCGTTGTGTTCCACGCGCGCCTTAAAGAGATGTCAGCACCAAGTGGTGGGGTCCGCAAGGGCCGATGCTTGCCAGGGGTGCGGGTTGTTCGTTAGAGATACCGCGGCGCCTGGCACACAGGCAACTGAGGGAACACGGGTGGGTTTTAGTCGGTAAATGTTGAACACGCCCTCCTGCTCCACCCAGAGCGGGAGAAGTTATTTGATGATTTCCTACCCAAAAAAAAGGGAGAATATAACCATATTCGGCTTATAATGTGTCAATTTTATGGAAAACTATGAAAATCTGAAACTAGCATAATTATGCTTGTTTCAGATTTTCATAATTTTCCATGAAATAGGCTATTTAGGTAATTAGAATATTACTATTGAATTGTAATATTACACTCACACACACACACACACTACACTACACTTTACTTTACATTACACTTCTTAACAAACTTACTGAAGGTTAATAACATCAACACCGTTCATTTGTTGTATTAAATTATGTTTAAAAATAATTATTTGGCCGAACACTGTCTCTTAAAATACAGGCCATCCTAGTATAAACTACTATAGTACTATTTTGTACAGATTTTGCAACTTGTAATGAATTGTAATGTGTGTTTCTGTATCTATTATTTCTGTGAATAAAGTTATTATTATTGTTGATAACAAGAATTCATTCATTACCCATTCCTCTCCTATAAATAAATATTATAAAAGTTTCGATAAATTTTCATAGATGGCAGGACCATCACGTTCAGAATTTTCATTGATACAGCCAAATACCTATGTAATACCTATCCAGCTTTACCCATGTCTGATCAATACACATAAAACAGTAGTAATAAAGTCGAATAATATTTTTGTACGGAAGCGTTATAAAGATATAGAAAATATAATTTTATCTTGATATACGTATAAGATTAGATTGGACCAGACTTCATGTTGGGCAGTGAAATAAAATAGCCAATAAACATTGGAGCGTAAAGAGACTTTTTATATCTACACGTATACGGGAAAAGCTAAATTTATCGCTAACAGTATGTACAAAAAAAAAACTTTTTCCAAATAACAAATGTATTTTTTTCGAAAAGATTTTTATTATATACTTTTTAGTACCTACCCCACACCAATTTGAAATTTCATCATCCTTGGGGTCAAAACAATTTGTATTTATGCGATAGCAGCAATCCTGGTTGATTTGCTATTATTTTTTTAAGAGTTCCGTTCTCTGTCTCCGAAAGGCATCATCAGATCTATATGAAATTTAAATGGGACCATTTCGTTCAACAAAATAATTTTGCAAATCCGTCTATATACCTAATTATGACGGAGTTATTTTGTCCGAACTCCGAACATACATTAAATAAAAACAATGGCACTCCGGGAGTGCCGACAGAAGTGAAAACTTGAACAATTACGTGAGTATTTTTTTTATCGTCAATACAGGATTTCACATTGGGTCCTTGGGTCCTGATTGCTCTCGGTAAAAAATTATAAACAAGCGATCGACTTCAGCCATTCAGGGTAACAACACAGATTTTAACGATAAAAATACAAAGGGAAAGAAAAGAATAAAATAATTAGAATTTCCTAATGAAAGAAAGGGGCTTTTCCAAAAGACATCACGCGCGACTCATCCGTATGCTCAAGCGTTCGGTGACGTGACGCGAGTTCCATGATTTTTGCTCACCCAAAAAGTGTTCAACGTGCCTAAAGAAGTTTTCACTTCAAAAAAATATATAAACATGTCGAATTGATAACCTCCTTCTTTTTGAAGTCGGTTCAAAACAACATTTTACATCACATCATAAGGTTTGTACATAGGTGTACTTATAGTACATCCACAATTCACCAGTTATGTTTTAAGTCTCACGTCTCATAGGTGGTGACCCTTTTGCCATCAACCAGGCACAAATCCAGACTTCGGGCTGCTACTGAGAAATTCCAGATAGAAAAACCGAATAACACTTTGCCCGACCTGGGAATTGAACCCAGGCCCTCATGCTCAGCAGTAGCGTTTGCGACCAATGACGCAGTAAACAACTGTGCCACGTTTGAAGTATGTGAGAAAGTTTTGCGGGTTAGCTCAGAACTTTCGACTGGGTGAACCGATTTTGATAATTCTTTTTTTATTTGAAAGCTGGTGTTTCCCGTGTGGTCCCAAATTTCCTAAATTTCATATAGATCTGATGATGCGTTTCGGAGATAGACAACGGAACTCTTCAAAAAATGACAGCGAATCAACCGCGATTGCGACTATCGCATAAATATGCATTGTTTTTACCCCAAGGATGATGACATTTTGAATTGGTGTGGGGTATGTACTATAACTAAAAAGTAAAAACTTTTCAAAAAAATAAATTACTTACTTTAATCTGAGAGGCAATTCTCTTAATTTTAAGAAACGTTCACAGACTGATCGCAGTCTCAATCTGTCAAAAATACCTCGAGTTTCCATGCATTTTGGACAAGTTTTTGACATTTTGTTGTCGCCAAGATGACACTGCGACTAGATTTTGAACGTTTTCAATTACGAGAATTGGCCATCTGATACCTATAAGTTTTCACACCTAATGGCCCTAATGCTTAGCAGTAGCGCTTGCGCCCAACGTGGCAGTAAACAACATTTTATTTTGAATGAAAATCCAATCAAACGAAATCATAGCCTTACAGCCGTCGCAAATCTCTATAAACATTGAAACGTTTGGAAAACCAATAAAAATAGACGTCAAAAATCAATACTAAATAATAGCAGGCCCGTTTCGAAAAGTTAGCTTTGGAAACTGGAAGCTGGGCGCACGCTTTGTTGATTGATTGCAACACAAACACAGATTTTTTATTCCATCACGGTTGTTTGCCCATCCGGCGCCGTAGGCTTTACTTTGTTATGTAACTCAGGAGGACTCCGGCGATTTAAAATTTCATATTTCGTTGATGAACTTTCGTAGGAGATCCCGAAGGATTTCGGATTGATACTTTCCATGTAGAAACATCTGCGCTTGGGAAGTTCTTTAGAATTGTCCCTATCAGTGGCTTGCGTTTCTTTGCGCAAATAAATCATTCTTCTGTTTGTTTTTTCGGGGACTTTTGGAAATATTTTGTCTTCAGAAATATAAATTACTTTAGTTGACTGAACTAGATTTTTGCGTAAATACAAAATTATTATTTAAGTTTGATAAAATTGCATAAATCTAATTCCGCAAGTTGAAAGTGGCCACTGTGCAGAGCCAAACGTTTGTTTAAAAAATACTTAGGTACCTACGTCCAGAAATACAAACAACAACAAAAATATTTTTCAAATTGCGGTGGGTTTTTTGTTTTATAACTGTATCCCAAAAGTTTGGTAGCTGACTGAGTTTGGGAAGCTCTAAAATATATATTTTTAGGCAAATTTTTCAAAAGGGTGTATTTTGACCAGCCTTGCCCTAAACACATTTAAGGACATTTTAACGTCCATTGAAGAATCCTTAAGGCTTTGGTTTCGTATACAAGCTTTAAACGGTCACACAATAACGGCTGTCCAAATACAGAGATTTTTTCGCACCTTAATATCAAATGCTGGTGAAAATACCAGATTTTCTTGACGGCTGTTCCAGCGCAGAAACTATTTATTAGTTAAAAAAAAACTGCTATTTCATATAGTGCAATACGATATACTAAGTAAAAGTATTTTTTTTTGCCGATGAAAAATGTCAACGCTGGGGCCTCAGAATAGTGTATTGATTCCGTGGTACACTGAATACAGATTGCGCGTCAATGTCTATGACGTCAATTATGACGGCCCTGCTCTTTTAGGGACAAAATGGGACGATTTACTACAAAGCATATTCAGCATGGCCCGTCATCTAAACGGCCCATAAAATATCATCTCCTGCAAACAACTATTACGGCAAACACTTGACACAGTTGACATTCTTATTTAAGTAGTGAGATCACTTTTGCATCACCGACAAAGAATCTCTGCTATCTGACAACGCGGTGGCAATTAAGAAATTTATTGTAATAGCTGTATCTAGGGCGACCATTACGCTAACGACCGCTAATTCTGGCCTTCAATATATAAACACAAATTTAATACAGCGTGAATCAGAAGTGTGTGGTCATATTTGAGGGTACAGACCATCAAATTGAGCAACTTTGGCCATGGGATCAACATCTTAATCGCGAACAAATTGTCAGCTATCCTATACATTTGGCGAAAAGGTATCGAAGTTTTGTATGGAACAGTTAGTGAGCTATTGTGGTACCCAGGCAGGCGATTTCGTTTGTGTAAGTTATTACCAGAGATCGGATATTCGGATGCATATTCACCTAAAGTTGAGATGTTGGCTAACATGGAATGCGCTTTTGTATAGAAGAAGTCTTAATTTAGGTTAGTAATTTGTTTATTTTTTGTTTTAACTAATACAAACCACCCCTCCTCCAGTACTTATACATATTTGTATCGGGTTAAACATTAAATTTAAATTAATACACATCTGAATAGTTATGCAATCAAGAATCTCGGGGTTTTTAATAAATATTACAAATAATTTATAAAGCCGCTTCCATACTTTCATAGCTAAAAATTATGTTTAGATAAATATGCATCCGATTATCCGATCTCTGGTTATTACACATCATTGAAGAAAACTGGTATAGAATCAAAAAATCAAAGACATATTATGGCATCTACCAACCTGCACTGGGCTCACGTGGTAGATAATATCCATAATAGCCCACACTCTTTCGAAGAGAGGTATGTGTCCCAGCAGTGGGAACATTATAACCTGATTACGATCATGGGACAGTTGATTATTTTTTCTCGAAAAGAATTTTGGTCCCATGGCGAAAGTTGTTCAGTTTGATGACCACACATTCTGATACACGCTGTATACCGTAGTAACAATAGTTTTTCTTCTCTTAACTATGGGTTATGCTATTATCATTAGGACGGGAATTATACAAAATAGTGTTGTTAAAACCGTTAAAAACTCGCAACACGAAAGTTATTTAGAACGTTGCGTTGTTTAAGATGATATTTTAGTAACCATTAGCTGAGAAATGTTAATTCGTTATTCTTTGCTGAAATAGTCATAATTATTTAAATGGTTTGCCTGCAGCGGAAAGGAATTATTTTTACTGTGTAAAATTATACAGGGTGGTACGCTCAGCGACGTGCAACCAGTTATTTAAAAAATATAGCTAGTCCATACATTTTGACCGCGTAGGTTTATGCACTTTTTTATGAAACACCAGTTTTTTTTTATAACCGACTGTAAACTTGTACACTAGAGGGCCTAGAATCATGTGCTGAATTCACGGTTACAGTTTGCGAGCCGATGTCCCTTCCATTCTGTATTAGAAGCTTTAAGGTGCATGATAGAACTTAGCACTATGAAGTTACAACTTACAAGATTTGATTCGCGTATCAAAGTTACAAGATAAGATGACTTACCTGAACGATTGTGCATGTAATTTGGGACACACATATCCAAGATGCAATCTATGTCCAGCAGTTGACATGTACTCGACAATCTGATATGATGCTAAATCTCCGTTTTTGTACCCATACCGATCGCAATGATCGATTTGCGACGTGTCCTACTTTCCATACTCCAACAAATAACTCGATTCAGAAACATGCAAGCATCGAGACAAAAAACGCATTAAACCGAGTAAGTAAGGAGCATTATTAAAATCGATTCTGTAGCAACAGTCCGTTCACATCAGATGAGCTTACCGCATCCACGGTTAAAGATGATTTGTTTAAAATGCTGCAACCACGGGCCGCGTGATGAATATCACAGCAGTATATTGGAATAATGATCCTGCCTTGCACTGCATTCAATGGCATTTTGCATACAATATGGTAGATGGATTTATATTAAAATATGGCGAACGTCAGTGCCGGTTGCTCACAATAAATTATTCATTGCACACAGTCAATTTTCTTTCAAGATAAACAGTCGTTGTATAAGTATATCAAATTTACAGATGCATCGTTCGGTCGCTCATAAATATTCACATTACGTATTATTGTTCTCGGCTTGTCGGTAATTAGATCGCCCACGAAAGGAAGCTGCCTTAATAAGTTGGTAGCGAGTGTAACGACAAAGTTCTTAATAAATTACCTATATGACGTGCACTGGCGGTCCATAATACAAGGCTCATTATTTAGAGTCATGTTTGAGTATGATAATTTTACTAGTGAAACATGATATGGGATCTAATCCTTCTTGTAATGCATAATAAGTTGTTATGGTGGCCGGTTATGGACTAGCAATCTGTTACTATTCATGTGCTATTAGTTTCAATTCACACTGCAGTTCTGTTGCTCTGCTGTCGATGTGTTCTCGTTTCAGTGGGTCTGTTTTTCGGTACTGACTGATATCGATGTTGGAGCGTTATAGATAGTACTTGCGAGTTTTAAAGTATCATTTTCTTCACTTTATTTTCCTTATATATTTCTCAGCTTCCAACAATGACCCCTATGACAAGTCGATGCCTCCGAAAGTTTTGTTATTTTGTTCATTTTTACAAGCTTTATATTAGCTTCACTTGTATGTTTGTTTGTTTGTATGTAACCGACTCCTTAGAGCGCGATTCTGACCCACTTTAAACGGTCAGATTTCATTGAAACTTTGTAAACTTATCGAGGACCGATAGCAATTCAATAATTTAAAAAAAAAGGAAAAAAACACACGTTTTTGTAGTTAGCAGAACTAAAAAACAGAAAATAAATAATAGTTTTAAAACTAAAAAAAAACACTCTTTAAAAACCAAACTAAAAAAGGAGAAAATAATTTAATTCAATTAAAAAGCGTGGGGTGCTTGACATTAAGTGATTATAAAAATATGTACCTCAAAAAGCACCCCATGCTTTTTAATTGAATTAAATTATTCTCTCCTTTTTTAGTTTGGTTTTTAAAGCGTGTTCTTTTAGTTTTTTAAACTATTATTTATTATAGTGACATCATATAAAAAAAACTAACTGGTTTCACATAAGCCGATTGAGGATACTAGGTCACAGCATAGTGTTCCTAGCCGCTACAGTGACAGCATTCTCTAGTCATTACTTGGGTATTGATATGCTATGACAAGTAAACAAATCCAGTTCTACTAACATACTTCCTATTGAAACTGGTCTTTACTCTGAGGCTCTAATTCGTGTATGTTTTTATTTATTTTTCGAATGAATATCAGTATAATCTGCGTAACATAAAATTAAATGAATAATACTGTGGTAACGGGAAAACAATTGATAGTCCAAAAAAAAATCGGATTTAATTTATTATTATTATATGAATAAGAAAAAAACCTGCATATTCTCCGAAACAAAATTAAATAAATATTGCAACATTCTACTGAGAAAGTTCCTGAAATAACGGATTCATATATAAACTTAATTTAAACAGAAACTGCTATTTCTAATACAAACATGTTAACATCTACATATTCAGTTTTGTAATACTGGCTATGAACGTACCTACTCGAAATTCCTTTCTCCGAAAAGAAAAATTTCAATGAAAGGCGTTCGTTGTTCAAACACATTCACAACTTTAATAAACACTGACTCGTGTATAGAATTTGTGCCTGTCGATAGGTATATCGAGCAGATGACGAATAGCAAGTTTTACTAGCTGTCCATTTGACGAATGTTGAACATGACCTTACAATTTATATATCGGACCAATAAATCATTGTTGAACGCCCGATCAAAACTGACACGGATCTCTCGTACAAGTAACCTCTCGAGGCATAACGAACCAACTTTTCCCGTATCGTAAGTGTTTGCCTCGGATGAATAGCAATAAAAACTTTATGATTATGGCTTTCATGGAAATAAAATTGTGCTCCAGAGAAAGGAGTTATAGGTTCGAGGCAGGAAGCGTTGAGTAGATACTCTTTTGATATCCAAAGAAACGGCCGCTTCTTATATAATTTATTGACTTGCCGAGTGTTTGATGTAATTTCGAAGTTAGCTGTGTTCGATATCCTAGAAATGTAAACAATTTATGGTAATTATCGGTTAACATGTTGAGAGTTTTGAAGGTTTATATGGGATACACGTGCCAACTTAAGATTATATATCTATAATCGACTAAAATACCCTATCGGCTGCTTCAAAATTGAGGAAAAGTTACAGAAGCGAAATCTGCTACTTAATTCTAATCCTTCGTTATTTGTGTAACATGCTTCGATAAAAAACACATTTTAATAAATCTACTGTTGTAATAATTTCTGATTCTGATACTAAGAGCTGATTTTTCAATTGTCTAATAAAATAACTCTTCCAAACAAAAGCGACTGCTTTTTTTTTTTTTTTACACGTAAAAAGATATCAGAGGGGCAATTTTCGTAATTTTAAGAACGTTCACAGTCTGATCTCAGTCTCAATCTGTCAAAAATACCTCTAGTTTCCATACATTTTTGTCAATTTTTTGACATTTGATTGTCGCTGAGATGAGACTGTGACTAGATTGTGAACATTTTTAATTACGAGAAAGTCCGAAATTCAAAATCATTCTATAAATAAATCAGCCATTATAAAAACGCGTTGCACAAATTCGCAACCGTCCCGTCATTTGGCAAGTAATGTCCATACACATACTGGTATAGGGTACATAATGACGTGCACTAACAAATTGGCACGGGCACTGAGCAGTGATAGATGGGCCCGCGACGTGCGTTCGAAACAAAGGCCAAAGTGTTGGTTGCAATCACATAGCCTATTCAACAAATCCAGGAGCTAATAATGAGGGTATGGATGACGCTTTTGAGTGCAAAGTAGTTAGTCATTTTGGTTATTCACGATTGATTGATGGTATGTATTTCATTTTGTGCACGGTTCTGGAGCATGCTAGTTAACAGTAATGGTATGAGTAGCCACATGAGTTATTCGTATATTGAATTTAAACCACACTGTACCAGGCCACTCAAAAAGTATTGCGAAAAAAAGTTTTTATGCATGAGAGACTGGCCAGTTATAATCTATTTGGAAAATATGATTATTTGTAAGTAAAAATAGGTACATTCCAATTTCAAAATTTCCCTCCACATTGTTTGCGAGCTAACATAGATTATCGTGTCTCATAAAAAAATGGATCTGCGCCGGGAACGTTTTCGCTCTATGATTTTTTATGATTTCAAGTGTCGCCTGTAACTGGACGAATCGTACGATAGACTTCAAATCGCATTCATGGATGAAGGCCCTTGTAAGGCAACCGTGTATCGTTGGTATCACGAATTCAAGCGCGGTCGACTAACTTTGGGGGATGAAGAAAGAAAGTCGACCATTGACGGCTTTTACGGAAAAAAACGTGGTAGCAATGAAAAATTTAATCCATGGCAATAGGCGAGTTACGTATCAAGAGATTCAGCACATACTGCAGGTTGGATCGGAAAGCCTTCACGAAATTCTACACGTGCGTGTTCGCGTGAGGAGGCTAGTTTCACACTGGGTGCCGCACAACCTCACCGATGCTCAGAAGCAGGTCTGGGTGGAATGGTGCCGTAATATGATAAACAAATTTGAATCAGCCTCGTCTCGGCGTGTTTACGACATCATTACAAAATCAATGATCAATCAATATCATTATCAATACGATCCAGAAACGAAGCGCCAGTCGACAGTTTGGGTGTTTCAAAACGAATCAACGCGTACCAAAGTGAAGCGATCTAGGAGCGGGGGGAAGATTTTGAACGCGAGCTTTTTCGATTTGACTGACTACTTGGTATCAATTTCTTTACGGAACCAATGAAGCATCAAAGCTGAATGGTATACTACCAAATGCTTGGCAGAAGTTTTCTCTGTTGTGCACAACAAGCGACCAAACACGGCTCCGCGGGCTACTGCTCCACCAAGACAACGCGCCTTCGCACACCGCGCTCAAAACGAGGGACTTCATGTACAACATGCCGGTCAAACTCCTGGGTCACCCTCCGTACGGCTGACTGTGAGGAGTGTGACTTTCTTTTTATTCCCGAAACTGCGGCGGACTGGAAAAAGTGTTTCAAAAACTGGTCCAGACGCATGAAACTTTGTATAGAGGCTAGTGGAGAGCACTTTGAAAATATTTAATTAAAAAATATTTACCTGTAGAACATTTTTTTTTTGCAAAACTCTGAGTGTGTCACGTTCTTATGGTTCCTTTTAATTATTTCAGATGTGCTTACAACTGTATAACAACTGAAAATATTTACTGTACGAATTGAAACCGTTCAGTTTAATTTGCTACGCTTTAAACCCATTTTAAAATCTAGATCTTGACCAGACGAAAAAAAACATGTCGAAAAAAGTGCAGTCATCTAGACGTTCAGTTTGTTTTCTGTCCAGAAAATAGTGAAGCGGTCGACCCAGTGACCCTACACGATGTTTACGCAGAAATAGTGTACTTTTGCGACAAGCATTGACGAGCCAATTCCGATGGCATAAATAAACTTGTTGGATGGACTCGATATGCTTTGTTATGTCGTCGTAAACTGAACGATATATTGCAACTGCATGACGCCGTATCTAGGTGGAGTAGTTCACGTTTTTCTGATTCAAAGAATAATATGCTGGAGTTCTGTGTAGAGGGGTTTGCGGCTAAATAACAACAGCCTCATGGGTCGATAGACCAGGTTAAGCTACACTTGCCGCGGTTAATACATGGATGGGTGACCATTTCTACGTACCAAGAACCCTCCGTACCTCGTCAAGCACGTTAAGCCGGTGGGTCCGTTGGGCTGTCATTCGTTAATCTTTGACAGTCGTTAAGGGTCGTCAGAAGCCCGAAAGTCTGACAACCAGTCTTACCAAGGGGTATCGTATTATTCAGTAGGTAACTGGGTTGTGAAAGTTGAATAGGCAGTCGCTCTATGTAAAATACTGGTATTCAGCTGAGTCAGGTTAGATTAGTAGCTGACCCCAACATGGTTGGGAAAAGCCTAGCCAGGAGATGATGATGCTGGATCCTGCCTGTTTGTCAATTTTTTTTTTTATTAACACCTGAAAGTACAACATCTTACAGTGTCCCAAGACGATGTTATACAAACATATTAAACTATTTATATCTACGATTAGGAGCACCATGTTGTTCTCCTCATCGCTGTCACTGTGGCGAAGTTGTCAACAGCCTCGGACACCACGGCCTATCTTGCAGCCGAAGTGCGGGTCGCTTAGCGCGGCACGCGAACATTAACGACATCATCCGACGAGCTCTTGTCACCGTCGGCGTTCCAGCTGTATTAGAACCCATTGGCTTGGCACGCGACGATGGCAAGAGACCGGACGGCATGTCTTTATTTCCTTGGAAGATGGGTAGGCCTTTAGTGTGGGATGCAACGTGTGTCGATACTCTTGCGCCATCCCATCTTCCTGGGTCGGTGTGCTGTGCTGGCGTTGCCGCTGTGGCTGCGGAAAACCTCAAGCGGCGAAAGTATAACAATATTATTGGTAATTATATTTTCGAGCCGTTTGGGGTTGAAACCCTCGGGCCGTGGGGTCCGAGTGCTCATGCTCTCTACAAGGAAATCTCCAAACGGCTGGTTGACACTTCCCGTGACCCAAGGGCTGGTTTTTACTTTGGCCAGAGGCTGAGCATTGCTATACAACGTGGTAATGCCGCCAGTCTCTTGGGTACATTACCAGTCGACAGCGATGCGGATGAGTTTTTTGACGCTTTGTTTTAGTTTATTCGCTGTAGTTAGTTTAATTGAAAAAAAAAAAATATATAATAATATAACTCTTGTATCTTTACCAATAATTTATATCTATAAAATACACTTTAACATAAACAATGAACACTATACACAAAAATAAACTAAAAATAACAATATCAAGTATGTACGCCTTCTTCAATGCACCTTTGTGCTTCTGAATATGGAACCTTATTATTGTTTATCACACTTCTTCAATCATCTTAGACCTGTTAATACTGTAATTTTTGCAAGACAGATATTCCTATATTTTATAAGTATTTAACTCATCGACGTCTGCAAAAAATATTTTTCCAAAGTTATATTATAATGTAAAAATATACAATAACAATCACGCCATAAAATTACTATAACAATAAAAAAAAAAGAACATTGACCAGTTTCCCGTCACTACCACATCCGTACGTTTATAGTTTCAAGTAAACCGCACTAGCACGCGAGCAAAACTCATTCTACCAATTAGACGTAGCCAGTGTTGCAACCAATCATCGTTTGACACAAGTCAAATTGGAGTTTGAGCGTTTCGGTTTGATTGATACAAATCGAGGTCATCGACTGATTTATCAGCCCTCTATTCTCAGTTCGAGTAATTAACTTTCATTACGGCCTTATGTAAGACTTGTTGCTTTTATATGAGAAGCATAAAAAGTTGTATAGGCTCTGTAATGTGGTACGGGTTGAGAGAAATGTAGGTGTGGCGGAATTCATTATGGTTGAAGTGCTTGGTAGGTACTTGGAATGTAACTGAATCAGTACTTGATTTTTTTTTTGAGCTTTTTATGTCAATTGCTGATCTTTTTTCGGTTAAGTAAATAAATTAGACTTCTTGAAGTCAGTGTTTATGTATTCTACATTTCTAATGAAGTAAGTGTCTCATTCATTAGTGTCGTGTTAATACTTGAGGAGATCTAGTGGGTGACTTTCAGTTGCTTACTTGAACTAAATTCATGATTTTGTTACGTTTATGGCGCATGTTTTTCAATGATTTCTGATAAGTGACTAAATAAAACAGATCTTCAAACAAATCCTTTCCGAAAATAGAAATATATTGAACCTCAATAAACATCAAATCCCAACACCGAAATACTCGTACATAAACCAGAAAAGCTTCTCATAAAACCTCGGCCAAAGGAAAATGGCCGTGAAAATATAACAATCTATCATGTTGCCATGTTTTATTGTGCTCAGCGGATGCCCGGAGATTATTTACATTGAATTGATGAGTAACCCAAAGGCTAACCACTCGCTGACCTTAACCTCAACCTCTGTGAAAGTAACTGACTGCACAGAATGAGCGAAAAAATTACTATCGTCAATCGTGGATGCCTTAATTGTCTGTGGTGGCATTTCTGAAAAAAATATAAGGGAGTGATCGATTCTTTTTTGACTTGATTGCTTGAAATCGATTTTATTGTACTTACGCGTGGTTTTAATATAGAATTGCTTTCAAATATCGATGCACACACAATTTAAACATCAAATAATTTATATTGATAGGTAACCATTCGTTCGTTAGGTCAGTAAAATTTTCATTATATCAAGATAAAGACAAGGTTTGATCTGTCATGATTTTTTGATAGAGTCAGTATGTTTAAATTATTTTATTTATTTAAAATTCAGGTCATTAGGCTCAAACAATATTTATATTGTTTGAGCCTAATGACCTGATTTTTTTTTTTTTGAAACTTGACGTAACTTTTTAAAGTTACGTCAAGTTTCAACAACGTGACCTTGTTATAAAAATAATTGTTATCTTTCTGTAACCAATTTTTTTAAATAAATCGTGACTCCTTAAGGGGAACCTAGTCGCGGGCTCGAACTCACTGATGGGCCTGGCTGAAAATCACGCTGTCTCGCCAAGCTTCGTGTACGACAGAGATAGTATCAGTGAGGAGCAGTTAGACGCTATCTACACGCACAACGTTATTGAGTGAGATGCAGGATCATTTATAGTAAAAAATTCGCGAAAAAATTAAGAAAAGTCCTTTGCAAGATCGGGTTTAATGAAAAAGGAAATGCATAAATCAATGACCAATAAATTTTATTAAATTTTTCGATAATTGAAATTTGTCGGTACTGACTTAATTTTGGAGATTTACACTTCTTTTATTACTTAAACACTCCCAAAGTTAAAAAAGAAAAACTAATCTTTGTTGACTCCTAGCTTTTAATGGGTTTTTATTTTAGTATTCTGTTTCCGTACATACAATATTAATAATGAGACAAAACAATATCATATTTCACTTTGGATGTGCCATGTCAGACAGTGGAGTAAAACACTCCCGAAGTTTGTATGCAACAAATGTGGATTAGGTTCACCTTAAGTGCTAACTATGGCTTGGCTTAAAAAAAACATAAGTATGACAAGGTCAGATTACGTGAGTCCTTTCAGGAGAAATGCACTATTTATATTTATAAAATCATTTCTATTATGTAGGAAAAAATGTTCTTCAACATTTGCCTACAGTTGAAAGCAGTTCCTGTTTTTATAGCCTAGAATTTAGGTTCACTATGTATCTATGCATCCATAAATACATCAACTTTACAATGGAAATTGGAATAGATATGCAACATAAATCACTAGACCTTTCCCAGACAAAACTCAGTTGTGTCCAACGATCATAAATCAATTGAACTATTTAAGATTAAAACAAACCGTCGGTCAGTAATGATATCGGTAATGAAAGCACTAGATAAGATATTATGAGTATTTGCGTTGGACCATATTAATGAATGTCGCGACAACTTGTAATCAATTTATATCAATATCGCCAATGGGCCGCACTGTGCTTGTTAGTCTGCATTAATATGAATTTTAAGCGTAGGGCTGTCGAGCTGGGAAGTGACCTAGTTTAAGTATTGTTGGTGTTAAAAATTGATGCATAATTTCGGGCATAAATTGATATTGGTGGTGCGAAAAATTTTACACACCACTATTTTATACATTTTTGTTACTATTTTAGAACCAGTTTGATAATACAGTTTGCGCACTGGTTAATAATGTACCCTGTTGCGGACACCAGCCCGTATTACCTACATATATGTCACTTACACAGAGTGACTAAATAAGATAAAGAAACACTCGCAAATATTAAAATGATTTGTCAAGTTAATAAAACATATCTCGAAACTATTATCGAAATCATTGAGATAATCATTTTGACAGTTATAGAAAGTCAATGTCGTTGTGATTTTATTAAATGTTATCTAATCCAATGACTGGATAATGAACTGGTTTAGTATTTCTTTAAATAAAATAGTTTCGAAATACTTACTGTTGTAAGTTATTGATATTATTAGTTTGAACGAAGTTTTTTGAGATACATTGAGAGTTGGCTATAATTGTCTAATCTTTCCTTGACCTTCCTACGACTGCTCGAACGAAGGTCATGTGGCGATCTGATCATGTTTGTAGGGCCAACATGGTCAAAGATCACACAAGGCATCTCTGCCTTTGCTAACCTCTCGGTATGGAAGGATAAAGAGGAGACCTTTGCTTAACAGTAGGACATAATATAGGCTAGCAAAAAATAGTATAGGTAGGTAATATCTATTGGCTATTAACAATTGCTGGAAGACGTAGCGTTGGAAGGCCTCCCACAAGATGGACCAATGACCTGGTGGAGACAGCTGGAATCCGCTGGATACGAGAAGCGCAGATCCGGTCGAAGTGGCACAATTGCTTGGCCGAACAAGTTTCTTACATACACTTCAGAAAAATAAAATTTAGGCAGGTAGGTAGGGCCAGCCCTACTCGTCATCTATTCGAATTAAGGCAGAGCATGTGTGGCATCTGCGTATATGCATCGGGACGGTCGGCCTGATCGTAAATACTCGTATCTGCTTTAACAGCACCATGTATATACTGCACCATTACAGGACATGTCGACAACGGTTTATTGTGTAATTGGATATAAATTTTACTGTAAATACGTTCGTTTGTCGATAGATATGGCACTGATTTTGTTGTACGAATAAACTCAATGTATTCGGAAACGTTGCGGTTATCAATTTATAGAAGCACTTGTTTTATTTGGTTGGTCTAGTTTTTCGGGTAGTGTTCATTTCGTTGTAATTTATTTAAGCTTATCATGCATCCTTTTCGGCTATCATGTAAAGCAGTGAACTATGATATAGGACTCTGATGTTTTTGATGTGGGTGTTCAGCCTTTGATGTATATATTTATTGCAAAATTCTTCCCCACGCAGGTACAACTAAATACTAAAATTAATATCGTGGTTATTTCGTCAGATCAAGCTAATAATCGTAATATATGAATAGTAACAGAGTACAAACCGCGTAGCAAAATTATTCCTAGCATAAGCCAGACCCCCACTAACGTCATTAGTGTCACCTAATTAAGAACGCGACACTCAACAAAATGCAGGACCACAATTTCATACAATCTTCATTATTTTAGACTTCATTGAGTTCAACGTGGGCTTACACAAACTGGTAAACTAAACACACAAATTGGTATTGATCAAGTTAAGTAACCACAGTGAATTAATGGCCCAGTGACCAGATACATTATCTGGAGTTTCGACCTAGCTATCTGTTGGTCATTAATCTATTCATGCCTACGTTTTAGTTTGTGGTGCGTCCATCAATTACTTTGGTTCAAGGACCATTCGTCAGAACAGGGTAAGTGCCAAAACTGAATGCCAAAGGAAATGTGAGGAAATTAATTGTTGTTTTTCGTTTTGGAGAGTTTAATGCAGAGTTTATTTAAGTACTTATGTATTTTTTGGCAAGAATTTTGAAACAATTTCCAATATCACGACAGATACTGAGACATGCTTCTTCTTGACGATTCCAAAATTATATTTTCTTTACAAGTACGCTTATCGTAAACATATTATAACATATTTATAAAAAAACCAAGTAACTGGGTCGTGGAGTTCAGATAGGCAGACACTCTATGTAAAATTCTGGTATTCAGCAGCACTAGAAACCGACCCCAACGTCCGTCGTTGGGAAAAGCTGCGCAGTTGATGATTTATAAAAAAAAAAAACTGAAGTAACGTATCATGTAACTTACATAATAAGTACAGTAATATAACACTTTAATCAACCAACGATTAAGTGTTACACAATCAAATTATACCCATAAGTTGTCACGCTTGACATTTTGTAAGACGCAAATAATATCTACACAATCGCACACGTTAAACTTTCAATTTCTTTGATGTCTTTCCTTCTCGAAACCTGTTCTGTAGATCTTGACATTTTCGATGTGTCTTGTATTAGGGGCGTTAATTAAATCATTAGATTCACTGGCTAGCAAATAATTGCCTTAATTGTTTCTTTAAAATGGCGTTTATTGTTCCTGCATGTATTATGCAATCAGATTATTAATTAGCTTATAGATAGATAATTTCCGATAGCTATTGAATTAAGATTCTCGTACCTATCTGTCTCTATTAGTGCTATCGTGTGTTACTTTTGTTTTCCATGTGATGCCAGACGTAAAGAATAGCACCATCCCATTTCTTCCCGTGGGTGCCGTAGGAGGCGACTAAGAGACTTACTAGAGATTGGGCAGCAGCGTTCTCTATGCATTGTACCACCATACTGCGATCGCCAACCCGCCTGCCAAGCGTGGCAATTATGGCAAGCCCCCCCCCCCCCCCCCCCCCCCAAACCGGGGGAGGCCTATGTCCAGCAGTGGACGTCTTCCGGCTGAAATGATGACGTAGCTAGTAAAACTTTTAACTTCGGTAAAAAAAGCTGCGTTATCAAGACCGTATCTCTCACGTCCGAAACAAAAAGGATCCAAGGATCCTGCCAAGCATAGCGGATGTGGCAAACCACACCCCCACCCCCCAAAAAAAAAACCGGTCGTGGTGTTTCTGCTTGGGGGAGGCCTATGTCCAGCAGTGGACATTTTCGGCTGAAATGATGATGATTATTTATATTAATTTTCAATCACCGATCAATGAAATAGTTAAAACACACTTGGTCTATTGCTAAACCATCTGAAGGTCCAATGGTCACAATGAAAGTACCTTCGAAACACCATTCAATTGTATTCAGACTGAACATTCGTTAACATTATTTATAGATGCTCACTAATCAAAGTTGATATACTTGATAAATTGTTTGACAAATGCTCTTATAAACACAATTTGAATCTAAGTACAATAATGGTATTGAATGAAATCTCTCCCGAAATAAATGTTACACCTGTCTCGTGCACCTCAAAGTACACCTTGAATTCTATAAAATTATAAGTTGTATTTGGATTCACTTGAATAGTAAGCATTATGACAACGTATTAAGAACTATTCTTAATCAGCATTCCATTGTTCAAGTTCAACGGAACTCCTAAGAAGAAACGATTACTTACATATATTACGAACTTGAACTTGACTGACAAATGTGTTCTTTACAACGAAGATAATAGAACATAAAATGAAGCCGAGATTCTAAATAGGAATAGCAAAAGTTTGATTGATAGTGTACGATATCTCTTCAAAGTATGTTGAATATTACTCGATGATGACTAAACATAAATAAATGAGGCAGTTGATAAAAAAAATCCGTGGATGCCTTCTACTATATTAGCATAACGTCCGCTGGCACCCAATGATTTGTTTATGATTAATTCTTACCTTGTCAACATTTCATAATACCATGTTAGTGTAATTTTGGTAACGCCTCTTCATCATTTGACGAATTGTTTTGGGCGTTGTTATTCGATTGAAATTATACTGATAAGTGTTTTTGTTCCTTTTAAGTATTTGTGTTTATATCGTCTATGTTTGCTTTGACTGCTATAATAGACGTATCGACATTAAGGTTAGTTATGTTTAATCCTTAATAGATTTTTGCTTTTTCACTAATTGTTTCTCCTTTACATTTATTTTCATTCGTTACTAAATATTCTAGTAATGTTGCAAGCGAAACAAGAAAATCTTTACTTAATACAACTTATTTAGCCACACTAATTTCTTTCGGTGTATCGCATACTACAACATTATGCTAAGTTAGGGTGAAACGGCTTAATCCAAGTTCAGTAATATCATTATGGTGACCCACTAAGTAAAATAAAGTAAGTAATAAGATCATCCTTTTCCAATACAACATACCCCTTAACAGAATTTGTCGGCTGTTTTTCTCAGGTATCTTTCCTTATTGGATGGCATTAGGGGTTACAGAATTACAAATCCCTTGTTTAGTATATTAAAAGCTGTTAGGAACCTCTTTCTTTTCTTATTTTGCTAAGTTCGTTCGGTTATTCTTACGTTATTAAGTAGGTACAGAATAACAAACTGGGTATTTTTATCGTTTTATGAGGCACAATACAATGAAGATGACAATAAGAAGACTATATATACAACACGACTTTTGAAGACCTTTATTAATTGAGATTAATAAACCTTTTAGTCAGAAAATAAATATTTTGAAGCTTCATATTCAAATCTTTTAAAAGTCATCTCAGCATCAATTTGTCTTGCTGCTCTGGGTTACTGCATTAGTCACATCCTTTTGTATGGCCGACTTTGAACGCGTATGAGTTTTTAGAGCACCCTGTTTGTTCACCCACACATTCACATTGTTCGGTGGTATCAGACGGGATCTCTTCATGTTTGTCTAACAAGCGACGTGTCCGATTATTATTACTGTTTTATCTTCAGACAGTTTTTGTGTGTTGGAATTGGAAGGATGTTCTTTTGAGGAGCATCTTGGAATCATTACTTAGTATAAATAAGTTAAATAAAGCTACATTAGTACCTACTAGCTAAAAACATAGTAGCTTTTTTTTAAATAGATAATTAAACAAATCTTCCAGTGGCGCTTCAAAACTTTTCAAACTGGATAAACAAACTGTTTTTTATAAATATTCGTGTATAATTTTATAGACAAAAGCTTTGAGTCACTACAGTACCTAATAAGTTGATTGCTCAAACAAAATCAAAACCAGAAACCAGTCATGCAAGCAGAATAAAATTGTTGCATTAAGCAACCCCAATAATAATATTTTACTCCTAATAATATAGGGTGCATTTCCCTGCGTCCAATATTGGTGCCTACTTATACACAATTTATTTATTCTATAGATAAGCAAATACCACCCTATGCCAATTTAAGGTAAAAATCATCGGAGCGACTAATGACTTGGGACCTTTTTTTGGAAATAATTCTAAAAATTGCCTGTTTCCGAAACCAATTTCGTGTAATAAACCATTATTCCGATGCCGAAGGTGATTAACTAATTTAAACTGAGCAATAAAATCAATATTTGAATACTGTATATTAATTAGTCTGTCATCGTAAATTGTCCAAATAATTAGATACCTTTCGCATCAAATCGTTTACTATGCCTTTTAAATCACATTAGTTTTGACAGTTTAATTATTTCGTTGAACACTTAAGTTTTTTTTTTCTCAAATAAATGACTACCAACGAAATTATGGTCCATAAAAGTAATAGAGACTAACGGACTAGACTATCTTCTAACTTCTCATATTTTTTTCTCAAAGTTCCAAAAGTTGAAGCCGGTGATCTCCTTTGGGTACTATTTACTAAAACGTCGGTTCTTTGTTATTTATTTTTACTTGAGTTACTGAGTTTGAGCCACAGACAATGTTTCTTTGAAGAAAAACAAAAATATAAACTAAGTAATATCCACAATAAGCTGTGCGTCAGTAGAAACATGATTTTAATAAGATTAAAATAATTGTACGCGTCCTGTGAGATTGACTAGGCTCGAGTGATGGACAAAAACTCTTACCCACGTTTCTTCTAAGATCCTTTTTGTTTCGGACGTGAGAGACACGGTCTTGATAACGCAGCTTTTTTACCGAAGTAAAAAGTTTTATTAGCTACGTCATCATTTCAGCCGGAAGACGTCCACTGCTGGACATAGGCCTCCCCCAGTTTGGGGGGGGTATCCATAATCGCCACGCTTGGCAGGCGGGTTGGCAATCGCAGTATTGTGGTAAAATACATATAGAACGCTGCTGCCCATTCTCTAGTGAGTCCCTTAGTCGCCTCCTACGACACCCACGGGAAGAGATGGGATGGTGCTATTGTGCTACACGGAACATTAGCTACGTACCTAGTAGCTAATTTCGCTAGTTGGTACGATACGTAAAGCACTAGTTTAAATAGAAAATACTAATTTTGTGTGTCGTCATATAGCAAATTTCCAACGATACCTCGTTTGTCAAAATATGACGAGTAGTGTAATAGGATGAACAATAATGAACATACATAGTGTTGTTGTTGTGAACATATCTGTTTAAACCATAACCCTTCTATTGGCTTTGCCGTAGTCGGGTAAAAATATTGTAAATAGTGATATTTTTTCGCTTCAAAGTCTCCGAGGCTGAGTAGATGTTTTTGTAAGTATTTTTACTCTCACTCAGTCAGTAGGTATATTTAAGAGACTCGAAATAATGCCCAGTTCCAACAACCCCTTCTTTCAAAATCTTTGGGTGCTCATAAAAATGCTTCAATTACTTTGGATTTCGAATAACTGGCACTCTCGCAATTATGTGTATCTACCGAGATTAAGGAACAAACATATCACTAGATAATCTCTAATTGCCAAATACCACACTTAAGTTTACACCTAACGACTTTGAAGCATCCAATTAAAATTAGCGTAAACGTTTGTAATTATGTAAATGTTTGTAAGCGAAATACGCAACGCAGATAACAGGGTCTGCCAGAGATTCAACGTCATGCATAATGCAGCCTACTAATGCAGCCGTTAATTACACGCCCTTAGGGTCATTATTGATTGGCAATTTGAGCTCGGTGCCATTTCGTCTATATTGGATTGCTTAATCGCATTACCCGTAACTGTTCAACCTTAAGACTATTAGGTAATTTAATTAGGGGATTATGAAGGACTTACGGTTTTAAATTATTTGAACAATGAATTAGCCGAGGTTTATTAAATTGACGATTATTTCACGGAAGGACTTCTTAATGGAAGCTAATTTTAAAAGTGGGGCAGTAGGTCTCTTGGAAGAAATATTCATCTGGCGTTTATTTTGACGAGCAGAATGCCTTAGCATAATCAGACTATAATGTTCCCACTGCTGGGATACAGGCTTCCTCTCAGTGAGAGAGAGTAGGCCATAATCCACCACGCCGGCTCAGTGGGGTTTGCTAGATATCACATGTCTTCTAGGACATGCATGCGAATGTTTTCCTTCACCATTTTGAGAGCAGTGGTGATGAAATAATTTACAGAATGTAAAGCGCCTATATCCACGACCAATAAGTTGGAAGTCGCGGCCATGACCACTGGATCACCACTGTTCCAGAATGCCTTAGCGCCACATAATGCAGCAATAACCTTGTAAAAAAGCAGAGGTTGCAAACCTCGCCAAAGAAAGCAAAACTCGTAAATGTAAATAATCGTATAGAAACTAAAAAGATTAAAATGAGTGAGAGCGAGACTGGACGTTTTCCCGAGATACATTGTGTGTAAGCGCCGGATAACATTTTTATTGTTAACAAGCAGAGCCGTGGCCACGACGAGCGACGATGATATCTCCTCGTATGAATGATGACTTCGTGCTGAGCCTCTGGAAGCAGTCTCCACAGATAGACATGAAGCCGAGAGACACGGCACGAATATGGAGATTCAACCGCACTTTGTACACTCACTTTTCTAAAATGAATACCGAATGAGAATCGCAATTCAATCCGCGAAATTAAATATTCAAAATTTTTTCTTAGTCTTGCCCATTTTAGAATTATACAGTACTGAGAACTTGGATGCAAGACAACATTTCTCATGACGAAATATTATTGAGAAACAGGTAAGATACCTACTAATTTATTACGACGATGATGTTTTTATGCCTCATTAAAATTCTTTATTATAATTAAAAACATCAAAGATATGAAAATTGAAGTTGATTATTTTTTAAAGGAATATCATGAATGTCAATCAGCTTTTTAGAGCCTACGTTTTGATAGCTACTTAAACTAGAATGTACGATTTATTATCCATTTCAGTAATTGTTGATGGTCTTTATCTTCCTGTGTCTATGGTAGCGACCCATCCGAGGAAGATAAGGGGTCGACGTTTTTAGCACAAAGCGTTTTCTGTTTCGGACCCTTTCTTGCTGCTTATTTGACTCGAAACGTGCCCTGGGAGTACCTGTTTACTGAGACCACCTTTATCGAGACGCAAGCAATATTTTGTTGAGATTATCAGTTAAAATACCTTTATCGTTCAGCGTTCACCTCTAACAGATGCGATGTCTCACTTAACAAATAACAATCACGCTTTAAAGTTGTTGGGTCCAACATGACTCTTGAAGATAAAGGCAAGCATTAAGACGATACTGTGAAATACCGAAGTGATTTATTTGAAATGCTCTTTTAATTGAACCTTTTTTTCAACACTACAATTTTATTGGACTTTTTCTGAAGTAGTAATACTGTTTCTGACCATATTTTAAGGATTTTTTTACGATAACTTGCAAACTAATAATTATGGCAATAGCCATAGTAAAAATATTACACAGTTATGAAACCCATAACATGGGGATGGGCATTTTAGCTAATATTTTTATGACACCACAAGAGTAAAGACACTGAACAATAAACAATTTGTGGCAAACGAGACCAAAACTAGCTTTCTAAGATTTACAAGTTTCAACCAAAATGTTTTATTTGTGGCGTTGACAGCCATAAAGTAACCAGCATCGCTTTACATTTAAAACTTTTGTCTCAACGAATTTATAGAGGCAATAACATAATTGCGGTAGAATCCTTTTGTCTAACCGAGACAGACCCTGGCACTACTTTTATTACGGGTCATAACTTTCAAAGGCTTTTTTGCTTTGAATCCGAGTAGCCATATTGTTATTTGCTCTCTTCGGTGCTCCTTTGTTTTTGACTAGTCCTTATTCAATACTCAGCAATGACGACTGGTGCTCTGAATAGAATGTAAAACGTTCTGGTCACGGGCTAGCGTAATTGTTTCCAATAGTGTGCAGAAGTAACTTTTGGCCTCAATTCTGGCTGCCGATTTTTCATTGTTAGTTTTTATAGTTTCCCGCAGAGCTGTTTCAATTATTTTGTCTAGACTTCCGTTGGACACAGTTTGTTTGCCTTTAGTTTTTCCACAAACTCACAATGCATTGCATGTATCAAATTCTACCGAATAAAGTTTAATTTCGTTATCAATAGCTGTAATCGTAATTGACTCATTTCCGTTGTCCATTATAGTATCTTTGTTATAACAGTCTAGTTCTATAATCAAATGACCGATCGTCAATAGACTGATAAATAATAACAGAACTATTAGCAAGGGCGTTGTCTCTGCAATATCGATTTGTCGCATAATGCTTATATGCTTTTTATAGAACTGTTACATTTCAATTCATCGGTACCTTTTATTCTCGGTTCATTTATCGGTGTTCACGAAGAAACCATAATAATTAGTGTTTTTAAAAAAAGTTTGTTATCAAGCTCGATAGATGGCGTTGTCGCAAAATGTACATCACGCTATGGTTTCGTTACAACGATTTGGTTGGGTTCGTGTGAATTTTTTAAATACATGGCCAGCTATAGAACAGTATACAATTTGTTTGTTTTATTTCAACCTTATTAGTATACACAAAAGGTCAAATTTACAATACTGTGTGCCTCTCTCGGTGTTCAGTATTAACAATCGGATAGATAGTATCTATTTGTTTGACGATTTATAATGAAACCCACACATGGCTTACGGTTTGAAGCATCCATTTAAAGGCAATCTGTAATAGATTGAAAAACTCATAAATATTAGTAGATAAACGAAGTCATTCTTTCACATAAAAGTCATGTTGAACTTCTATCGATATCGGGCAATGTCAACACACTCTTTGTGTTATATAACGTTCCTTAGGGAAGATCGCTATGTAAGATGTTTTCGGAGTCAGTTGTTACGAGATAAGTGGTAATATTGTGTTTGATGTCCTCTTGTAAATATTGAGCCATCACGTCATGGGCACGTGAGATATTTACTCTCAATATTGACGGAGAATATCAATAGTCGTGCCCTGATACGACCTTGGCCCGACAGACCTCTTTCTCGGAAAGTATCACCAAATATTCTGCTTTCTAAATTTATATTGATCTACATTTAGAATAGACTGCCTCGTTGGTCTGGAGGTCGGAAGCGCTACTGCTGAGTATGAGGTCCTGGGTTCGATTCCTAGGTCGGGAAAAATGTTGTTAGGTATTTTTTCTATATTCCTCAGTAGGTACCAGCTTGGAGTCTGGGGCTTGCCGCTGGAGTACTCGCCCCCTATTACATGAGACTTAAAACATAACTGGAAAACATTCTCTATTGTGTTCCCTAACTTTTTTATCTTTAAGTAATCTAAAAAGCCATATTTTTTTGTCCTAATCATCATTTCTCCGAATGATAACTTGCCCAAACTTAATGTTACATAATATAACATGCCTTAAAATTGATATCCCTAAATACAATATGCCCTAAATTTATTTGTCATAAATATTACAATCAATAATATACAAAAACCTTTTTTTTTAAAAAAAAAACCTACTTCCAAAAAAAACACTACAAAGTGAAAAATATAATAACTATAATTTCGGAGTCGGTGACTTTGGATATGTATTTTATTTAATTGTCATGTCACCAGTCACCGACTTTCGAAATTAAAGTTATTTTTCACTTTGTAGTGTTTTTTGGAAGTCGATTGTTTATTTTTTTGGAAAAAGTTTTATTTTTCACTTTTTAGTTATAGTACCTACCCCACACCAATTCGAAATGTCATCATCCTTGGGATAAAAACAATGCATATTTATGCGATAGCAGCAATCACGGTTGATTTGCTGCAATTTTTAAAAAAGTTCCGTTGTCTGTCTCCGAAACGTATCATCAGATATATATGAAATTTAAATGAGACTACACGGAAAGTACCAGCTTTCTAATAAAAAAAGAATCATCAAAATCGGTTCATCCAGTCGAAAGTTCTGAGCCAACAAACATTAAAAAAAAACATACAGTTGAATTGAGAACCTCCTCCTTTTTTTGAAGTCGGTTAAAAATACTTAAAAACGTTTTCAATAAAAGTTATAAGTCCTAAATTCAAATTATTTAGAGCTTATTTACCCTAATGTTTTTAAAATAAATTTGTATTACCTACAAAGCTTTTGCTTTGAACTTCTCTCAAGCGTTACGTCTTTATGAGTTAGGTAAATGACAGCGGGCAATATTTTTTCTTCTACCGACTTGTTTAGCATGTATTTTCACTTAATAAAACAGTTCACTGTGAACATGTAATTTTATTATCTTAGCTTATCGTCGCAGGCAGCTTCGTCTTGCTGGCTGGCTTAGTCGGCCAGCCTCAGCCGCGGTGGTGAGTGTTACGACCACCTACTCCTCAACTCGCGGGCCACCTCGCCCCTCCGCACCTCCGTGATTTAAAATTACACTCTAAGGGTAGGGCAGACCAGACTGCGTGGAGTCGGATTTACAGCGATTCGTTTCTGTCACTAAAATCTAATTTTTAGCAAATGTTTTAGGACTAACAATTATACTATAAATGAACATTCGGAATAATACACATTATATAATACAATAATTTGGACATACGACTTTATTTCATGCAAAATTAAAAAAATCAATTATTATAGAACCTACTCGATATAATATGACAGAATAGTTTTAGAAGTAAAGCAAAATTTAGAATTTTTGAACATTATGGTTACTGATCTTTATAGCAAACGTGTTATGGGTAGTGATTTTTGGACAAACAATTTTCAATTTTAGGCGAAGACAGGGATTAGGTACCATTGGAAAAATGTGGGTGTACTATTGGTACACCTCTGCCCGGCCCTTTGGGGAAAAAAGGCGTGATGTTATATATGTATTTAGAATAGACTCAATCTGGTCAGAAATCGTGCAGGATGCACCATTGTAAATGCATTACGTGACTGATAACTGGTAATTGATAAGGTACTTTGTAGAGTCCTCTTTTTAGTAAGTTGTAGCAAGCATCCGGAAAGGATAATAAATTCCACGATTGTTATGAACTTATGACTCATAAAAAGTTAACTGCTCAAACAAATCTACCCTATTGGAGACGTCATTACCACATCCTGACGTTTTAAAGCAATTATTTCAATCCCCATTACTCAGTAGACCAAACAGTTTAAAGAGTTTGATTTTACTCTGTGTCTGGAGGAGGTACGTGATTTGTTGTGGCATTGAAGATATTCAAAGGTCTCAAACCATCTCCCACGGTAGACGCGATCCGACACGCACGTGTCATGGCATTCGATGGCCCACGATTAGAGTTTGCGGTGACGCACGATGCCTTCTTGAATGGACGTGTTTTTGTGCCTAACTAGCACAAGTAGGTACTCTAGACTTTTTTACTTTTTTTAAATTTAGAATTTTTTAGACAGTTTGTATTGCAGCAATTTTTTTTAAGTTGTGTTTTTGATAGCCAGAATCGGAGGTTGCATTGTTTAAAATTGTTTATTTATTTATTGAGTTTAAATTAGCAGTTCTGTAAATTCGTTAGATCTGAGTGATGGTACAGTCAATGGCACATCAGTGGCGGTGGTTTGCGTGAAAGAGTAACAAACACTCATTCATCCATCCATCCATCCATACTTACAAACTTTCGCGTTTATTATATTAGTAGGATAGTTGAAATTCTTTAATTTTACTTCTACGTTATAAAACTGAGTAAAACTTAAGTGCTGTCTGTAAGTACATCCGGAATAACGAAATAATATTATTAATTAAAATAAATAACGCCATTATTAACAAGAACCTTATAATTTTAAGAGTCATCACTTCATTGTGCTAGAATCCCATTATTGAACATCTGATCTTATATCATTTCAATAATCCATAAAGGAAATTGAAACACCACAATATCTTTTGTGTCCATTTTTTTCCGATTTTAAACTGTCAATCATTTATTTTGCACTGACGTAAAAATGTCCGCCCATCTCGTCAAAATTGCATGCATATGTCTCTCAAAAGTAAATATTTAATGGTTTCCTTAATATTTGAGACCGAAAATATAATCTCTGTATTGTTAATGTATTATTTAACTCTTACATTTTAATGTAAACATCCCAACATAACTTTTAAAGTAACGTTCAAGAGTGTCTGTAAAAGTTCGAGTTAACTTTTTCAAGTCACGTCTGCTACTGTTTCAGATGTCACTGCGACCTCCTTTGAGATGAAACTTAAGGAGGTGTATCCAACGAATCACGCAGGCCTAAGTCTTCGGCTGCATAACCAATATTTCGAGTACTTAAAAAACACGCGTGCCATCTGTTGTAAGCCGATGCAGTGCCGGGTCCCACCCGTCGTCATTGTTGCCTTCCCCGCGCCTGCCCCCTCCCCCAATACCCATGCGGCTTTCGTTCGTTCAAACTTCGTAGGTCAGTTACCGCCCGACCGCAGGGGAGCATGGCTGCGTCAAAAGTTTTACCGCGATCTCGCACTCACTGTTTACACGCGCTATAAAACGAAGTGTACACAACAACACAGACTTCATAACATTGACTGTTTGGTGACATAAAGTTTTAACGAGTACTTTAGTGATATATCAGTGACAAATGAACTATTTTACAGTGGCAAAATGACCAAGAACTTTAACGGCATGGTTTCGTTAAAAGTTTGGATGTGTTTGGTTGTCGTGGCCGGTGCGCGCGCACGGTCCGCGCCGCCCGCCCCCACCGGCTGTCATTGGGACTATTCGGACACAAAGTTGAGTGAATCAAACTTTCTCACGTGTAACATTAAAACCATCGGCTCAGTTGACTTCTTGTTTAAAAACATTACCACGGCGCAGGCGTACAACGTCAATAAGTTGAAACTGACTTGCACGGATTTGTTGTTCTTTGAAAGTTCGTTGCACATGAATACCGGCAGTTTTTTGGGCCAGCTACGAAAACTTGAGGACCTGCGCGTAGAGCACTGCAAGATACGGTACGTGCCTGCTACTGTCCTGTCTCCACTACGTGATTTAACAAGTTTAACTCTTCGTTCCTACAATACGGATTGGCCTGCGATGACTATGGAGTTTCACGCTGAAAGTTTTCGTGGACTAATGGAACTTCGGACACTGGATTTAGGTGACAACAATATTTACATGTTACCCTCTGAAGTATTTTGTCCGCTTTTTAGTTTGGAAGTATTGAACCTTACTAACAATAGAATTCAAGACATATCGGAAATCGGCTTCTCGGATTGGGGCAAGGGACCCATCGCTCCCGGTAAATCATGCAACACTGGACTAAAGATGCTTGATTTATCTCACAACAATATTCTACGACTTCCCGACAACGGTCTTTCTAGCCTCAGATCTTTAGAAGTGTTGAATATTCAGAACAACTTAATTAATGAAATAGGCGACAGAGCCTTCGTCGGATTGAATTCATTAAAAATTCTGAACTTGTCGGGAAATAAGTTAGTCGCTGTCCCTCCTGAACTATTTCAATCATCACGAGTTATCAAAGAAATCTCATTAGCGAATAATTCGCTTTCTGTGTTGGCTCCGGGATTACTTGAAGGACTTGATCAGCTTGAGAAATTGGATTTATCTAGAAACCGTCTTACCAACGATTGGGTTAACAGAGATACTTTTGCTGGACTTATCCGCCTAGTTATATTGAATTTGTCTTACAACTCACTTGCACGTTTAGATCCAAAGTCTTTCCACGACTTGAACAACTTACAAGTTTTGAATCTAGACAACAATGCTATTGAAACTATCAGCAACGGAGCTTTTGCTGAGCTTAAGAACTTACATCAACTGTCGATATCAGATAACAAGATAAAAATACTAAACGAACACATTTTTTCAAACTTATTTGTTCTTAGTCAGCTGTATTTGGATAATAATCAGATATCTACAATACACGAACGCTGTTTTGAAAACATAACTTATTTACAAGACTTAGGCTTAAATGGAAACAGCATGAATATAATTCCTGATGGAATAAAGAAGTTAAGATTCTTGAAATCTCTTGATATCGGGAAGAATAACATATCCAAAGTAGCGAATACGTCTTTTGAAGGCTTAGAAGAGCTCTACGGACTACGGCTTGTTGACAACCAGATTACAAGCGTCCCAAAGGACACATTTAGTACGTTGCCGTCCTTGCAAGTACTAAATTTGGCATCAAACAAAATAGAGACTATTGAGCAAGACGCGTTTTTATCTAATCCGACTTTAAAAGCTATCCGCTTAGACGGGAACAAACTGACCGACATCCGAGGTGTCTTCAACAAACTAAATACCCTCGGTTGGCTCAACATATCGGATAATAAGCTTATTTACTTTGACTATAGTTATATGCCAGGAAGCCTTGAATGGTTGGATATTCACAGTAACAACATTACGAAACTTGAAAACGAACAGAACTCTCAACAAAACATCCAAATGCTTGACGTAAGTTACAATGCATTAGAAACCGTCGATGAAAGGTCGATACCTGATTCTATTGAAGTCCTTTTCTTAAATAACAACAAAATTCACACGATTCAGCCAGGTACGTTCTTACAAAAACGAAACTTAGAAAAGGTTGTCGTGACGGATAATAAATTGAGAACCGTTGAACTATCAGCGTTTACGTTGCCCCATATACCGAAGCACAGAATGCTGCCAAAATTCTTTATTGGAAATAATCCGTTTGTATGCAACTGTCACATGATTTGGCTGCAAAAGATAAATCTTTGGAATCATATGAGACAATACCCAAGATTCGTGGATTTGGATACAGTACAATGTGAAGTTGTAAATAATAAGTATGGCGGAAAAGCTAACCTAATGGATGTTCCTGAAACTCAATTCCTTTGTTCTTATGAAACTCACTGCTCGTCTAGTTGTTTCTGCTGCGATTTTGAGGCTTGTGACTGCAAGATGACTTGTCCTGAAGGCTGTTCTTGCTTCCATGACAGCAATTGGAACTCTAATGTCATTGATTGTTCAAATGTGGGCTACACAGAAATACCTCAGAAAATACCGATGGATGCCACAGAACTTTACCTCGACGGCAACGACTTCCAAGCCTTGAACAGTCATCTATTCATAGGCAAGAAAAAGTTACACAAGCTCTACTTGAACAACAGCAACATCGCTAACATCGACAATGACACCTTAAATGGGTTGCATTCATTAAACATTCTTCACCTTGAAAATAACCATCTGACCGAGCTGTCTGCTGGAGTGTTCTCACAAACAAAACACTTGAGGGAGTTATACTTGAATGATAACCTCTTGACAAGTGTCGCAAACAAGACTTTTGAGAACCTGTCATCATTAAGAGTAGCGCACTTCCAAGGAAACAAGATTCTCGACCTTGACAAAAAATTTGCGCACGTATCTCATTTGGAAAGCGTCAACGTTCAAGGAAACTTGTTCACGTGTACATGTGACAACATTCTGGCTCTTCAGAACTGGTTCAAGAAGTACTACGAAGACCCCGTCGAAATGTTTTGTGTTAGTGAAAATGGACTCATATCGAACTATACTGTGTTTGACGCGATTGATAGGTGTCGTGATTCAAGTGTTACGGACAATACTATTCCTACGGAAAATCAACCGTATCAATACGATGAAGTGAGCCCTATTAAATTGAACTTTGTGCCACTTTTAGCTGTAGTTCTGATAAGTGTTATTCTTATTCTATTATTCGGTGCTTTAGCATTCTCGTTTAGGCAAAATGTACGCTTGTGGGCGCATTCTAAATATGGAGTTAGATTGTTCAAAAGTGCTTCAATTCAAGAAAGTGAACTTGATAGAGATAGATTGTATGATGGATACGCTGTGTATAGTTTATTGGATGATGATTTTGTTTCTAAAGTTGTGGCTCCAGAAATGGAACACTCCGGTTATACGATGTGCTTTCATTACAGAGATTTACAACATGCGCCTGATAATTACTTGTCTGAGCAAATAACAAATGCTGCTGAATCATCAAAGAGAATTTTAGTATTTGTGTCATTTAATTTTCTGCAAAACGAATGGTCTAAAGCCACTTTTAAGGCAGCTATGAAACATGTTATTACTTCTATTCACCCCTCAATAAGGCGCCACAGAGTAGTTTTCATTTTAACAACAGATGTTAGCGCTTTAAACTTAGATCTAGATTTCCAAAGCTATTTGAAAACTTGCAACGTTTTGTTGTGGGGCGAGAAGAAGTTTTGGGAGAAAATTAGGTTTGTAATGCCAGACATTTCTAATTTGCATTGGAACAAAGATACACTGAATTACAACCATGGCGTGTGTCCAAATGGTAGACGGCATCCTTCTAGATATACGGCCTCGCCTACTGCGCCGGAACATTGGTATAAATACGACGCTATACCACCTCAAACACCCACCACTGCTAATGTGGGTATAACTGTTGAAGATGACACGTCAATGTTGACAAATACAACATTGACAAGTCAGATTCAAGATGGGGAGAATTTACATCATAGCTACATTTCTATTGATACACAAAATTATGAGCAGCCGTATGGTGGTAGGCCTAGGCCTCTTAATACGTTGCGTAAACATCCTGGACACCAGTCCCCATCGATGTTGGATGAGCAAGGTTACTTACAGCCCCGCTCATCTGTGCACGACTGCTTGCCACAAACTCATTCAGCCGTGCACAGATGATAAGATTGTTAAACTCTCCTTATCGGTAAAAGATACTTCGTAATGGAACTTGACATTCCAAGCGCATGTGTAGGCTAGACCGCTTTTTGAGTTGGCCATGCCTTATTGAAACGTGATAGTTTAAAAATGTTGGTTTAGATAATTTGGCCAAAATGACTTCGTTCCTCAATAGTTCGGACATTGTCATCATAAAAGACTGTATTGTTAAATGTATTCTAAACGTATCTAAGTAGAGTGAAGCCTTATTGTATTTCATTGTATAAAGCTATATGAATTGTTGTCCATTAAGACTGATACAATATATTGTATAAAACAAAATAATGCCAGTATCAGGAGTGAAGACTAGCATGAGTATTTTGATATAGTATATCTCATTGTTACCAAATATTTTGTAGATAGACATTACTAATCATTGTATGAAAATTATTGTATAGTATTACTAGTCATTAGTTAAAATTATTACATAGTGTTAAAAATTGTAGATACTTAGTTACATATTTAGTGGTATTGTCTGCTAAATTATTTGTTGTTAGAAGGAACTTGTATCAAATTATGTCTATCTTGTTGTCGCTAAGTATGTAACTGACTATTTCTGTGTATGTAATTATAATATCCTCGACTGTTACATAACATTAATTTAAAAATAAAACAATATCATCAAATTTAACACAGTCGTTTTTTTCCACTCAAAACCTAAGTCAACTTTAATGATAGGAATTAGGATTTTCTAAAGTTTGCTCAAGGAATTGTCTTTAGTAATTTGCTATCATTAAACCATTTAATTTTAAATGTTAACCATTTATTAAAGTTGTGGTTTGTTTAAAGAACTAGGAATAAACTTTTTGTTTTGCCGCCGCCACAAAAACTAAGAATCTTTAGAAATACAAATGGCGGCATTACTGTTAACTTCGTTGTTTCCAAATCGAAATATTAAGAAAAAAAGGATGAGAAATAATTTTGGTTTGCCGACAATCATCTTGGGCATAATGATGGTCCCTTTTCAGGTAGAAAACTACACCCAAGTCATATTTCAACCGTCACGGATAGCATGGTAGCTATAAAAGAGATTTACAATACGTTCTGTATTCGTCGCTAGTTATGCGACCTTCTGTCGGACACTGTCCGAAAAGAATATTGTTTTTTTTTCTTAATAGTTTTCTAAAGACCGAGGTTCGATACCGACATATGGTGTGACATACTGTGAATGACCGCTGCCCGGCTGTTTTAATTTTTTCTTAATGAGCAACATTCTGTGGCCGCATTGTTGCAACTGACACTGTTTGTTCAGTAGTATGTAGGGTTAACATACTTGCTTGAATCGATACTTCAAAAACTATTAGTGACTTGCATATATACATAGGAAAACAGAATAAAATGACAGTAAATGTTTCAACTGCACATGTTCATTCCATTATCAACACATAATAATTATGTAACAGAGAATCAAACAATTACACAATCGAGTATAAAGTGTAACAAATGCGTAGTCAGAAGCACACATCGGAACCATTGTTTAAATTACATGATAAAAGACAAACTATAACAATAATGGTAGGCAGTTAGAATTGTAAGTTACATGACTAATTAAATTTTAAATACAAAACCAATATCTACTAAGTATCTACCTACAAGGTTTTCAAAATATAGTAAGTAGTAAATATTAATCAATTACTGATAGTTGAAAGCGGACACTAAACCACTGTCAAATCGTATTGTCATTCATTCTTAGTTCGCAAACCGAACTGAGGGGCAATTCTCGTAATTTTAAGAAACGTTCACATTTTTTTTTTTTTTTTGAGGATGGGAAATTATCAAATAACTTCTCCCGCTCTGGGTGGAGCAGAAGGGCGTGTCAGACTTTTACTGACTAAAACCCACCCGTGTTCCCTCAGTTGCCTGTGTGCCAGGGGCGACGGTATCTCTTTCGAACAACCCGCACCCCTGGAACAACCCGCACCCCTGGAACAACCCGCACCCCTGGAACGTTCACATTCTGATCTGTCTCAATCTGTCAAAAAATACCTGGAGTTTCCATACATTTCGGACAAGTTTTTGACATTTCGTTGTCCCCGAGATGACACTGCGACTAGATTTTCAACATTTTTAATTACGAGGATTGGCCATCTGATCTCATTTATGTAAGTGATACGGAGTAGAAACACCTGTAACTTCGGCCGAAAGTACGGACTTCGTGCTTAAAGAATAGACTCCCTGCATGCTCGTATTGCAGAGAGCCTGTAATTGTAATATTCATCTCTACCTTACCAGTACGTTATTTCCATAATAATTACATCAGAAATAATAATCGATTCAGTAAACGTACAAGCAACATCAATTTGCAGCCGTTGTTTATATTTAAATGATAATCTTCGTGTTTACAACTGCGAGACAAATCGAGAGAAAGTGACCATACTGAGAATGGTTGCTTCGTTGAAACGTGTGGTAATTGACTTTATAACGTAAGTATTATGTTTCATTACTATCATATTAATGAAATATTATATGCTTCGTGGTCAGAATTAAAATCTTACAAGTATTTGGTAAGACCATTAATATTGGTCATGTTTCAAAGAAATTAAAGTTTCTTCGACTAACGCTGTGCTACAATTTAAAGACATCATTATAAAGGATAAACTTTTTAGCCAAGTTTAAATTTTTTCAACAAAATCTGTTTCAAATAAAAATTAAATCTAATATTACTTTAATAGAAAATAAAAAGGATCAAGGACAAAAATGAAGGTTCATTAATGTTTTCCTTAAGCTTATTTTTGTATCCAAAATCATCTTCTTACAAAAGACATTTCATAGCAATTACAGCGATCTATCCCACAGCGAATATATTTTATCTATATTCCTTTGCTCTTTCGTGTCCAATAAATGGAAACGTCAGTGGCAGAATCATATTCCATTATTGTCCCCAATAAGTTACCAAAACTATTTCTGGTTCCAAGATACCTGCTATCAATATCCGGGGATATCGGCCCTATCTCAGGATTTCACGGTTAAACGCACCATTGAATCCCCCCTATCATACCCAATGCGTCCCCAAGACTAGATAAGAAATTGACCAGCAGATATCAAACCAAACTCCTTAGCTTTCGAGCTTAGTTTTCGCTTATTGTTTTATCGTAACGAAATTCGATTTGTACAATACCAAACACAATTCAAATTGTGAATTAATAATATTAATTTGCCGGCTTTAGAGATATTGAATCCGAAGCGAATAATTTAGAACGGATTATGTTATAAATTACAGATTCGGATACAGATAACTTCACTGGAAATAGGTGTCGACTAATTTTATCAGTGACTCATTATGAATTCTAAGCAAATTATTATCTACGTCGGCGTCGATCAATCAAAACCATCACGTTTCACCTGTATCATCTTGACCGTTCTTTCAATATTAAAACTTCCAATATGTTTTTCTACAGCCACTTAAAGCATCACAATAAAAGCAATGACTAATCCCAGTTCTCAGGGTCACATCAAATCAGATAGATTCGTATTTTCAGTGTGACATTGATCGACGTCTGATATCCGAACACGGGTTGTAAAGATTTTTCTGTTTTGTACTTTACACTAACGAAATTTGTTGTTCGGCTGGTCAACTCACGCCACCCGCTGGTTAGACATGACGTTTCACACTTGAAGTTGCTTCGACTCGGTACAAAGGTCACGTCTTCTCACTCAAATCTCGACCGGGAGCGTTTCGGTCGGAATTGGATCGTGACAACCAAGAGATACTTATCGTGATTTTCTGGCCAATTCCGATGCATAGCTCCGTTGTTAGGATGGGTAATGGGAGCATGGGAACACGGACGGAGTTGGTACTAACTAAATTATTGTAAGTCAAATAAGGCGATGTGTTTGTAGAGCGATGATTGGGGTGCGCCGGGTAGCTTTGTTTGTCTATTAAATTTTGTCACATGATTGACGTTCAACCCGACTAACATCTTATGTAAAGAAGGGTTTGACATCCAAATCCAGCTGGTATAACTTCAAAGTTATCCATAAACTTCTGACCTGACAGCCATTCTGTAATATAGATAAGGAACTTAGTGAATTTAAAATACCAAGCTTCATTAGATGTATTTTCTAGGAACCATGCATGCGATCAGGAAGTAAAAGGCATTAAACTTTACCGAGTATACACCACATTAACTTTATACATGATAAGATTGACAATAAACTACTGTATAACTAACATAAAATACACATTGTTGATAAGGATGACTTAAACATTTTTATAAGACTGAATTATTTTTTTCTTCTTTTATGAGCAATATTTTAATACAAAGTTATATCTGTATTTAGTTCGAGAGCAAAAACAGACGCTTCATTGATTTCTAAAACTGATGAATATTGTGACTTGTATTACATGACATACTACTTAAGAAAGATAAGAGGACATTCATAATTCCAGTTGAGTACATCCAACTTTATTGCATGACAAATCTTGCCGAGAAGCATTTGATACAATGAATGAATAAAGGAGTGGAACAGGAAATCCCAATGCGTCATGAGCACGTGACGTTAACTAAACAGATACAGTAAAAGTCCCTAAGAAAGTACGAAATACTTTTAATATTGTCGTTCTCAGTAAAAAACAAAAATAACACTAATAAGACAATAATACCTAACCTACACTACCAGTTGAAGAGTGGTTACTTATGGAGAAAGTTTCAAACATTCCATCAAAAAACTATAACTTTACACCGAATCCTTAACGCCAATAAACGAGTCAATAGAGGAAAAATAGACCCGGTTATGGGAATCTGAGCTCGGATAAATCACATCGAAAATACTGTCACGACAGGAGAAAAAAATGTTGGCATCGGAAAACTATGGAACGATTTCATTATCTCAATGTCCCGGATTGTGAGCATGACTGACTCTTCGGTGAATGAGAGTTACAAATCTTTAAAAAAGTAAGTTCCGTTCCGGTTTTTCTACAAATTCTTTCCGATCAAAGTTAATTTGGGTAATCAATTCTCGTTCTAGGATGCGTTGAAAAGATAGATAGGATAGATAGCGGTAGTGGAATATTACTGTGAGCATGAGCATTTCTTGCAGGTGATGGTAGAAGAAAAGTGACAAGTGACTAGACCAAACGTCTAAAAGGAAAACATACCTTCTATAAATCGGCTAGGTATTGTTGTCATAGTGTACTTTTTGTTTTTTCCTGGCAATGATGTTATTAAAAGTATTTCATAGTTTCTTAGGGACTTTTACTGTATTTATCTTCCTGAAAAAAGACGTTCTCCATCTCAGTTTTTTTCGGTTTCCAATATTATTACCATTGCAAAAGTATGCGAGCAAGTGTTGTGGACTTCCATCCAATCAATGATTCGACCAACAGACAACCAAACCCTGGTAACTCTGTAAATAAAAAAGGTCAACTTCAAAGGAACGTAAAAAGAAAAATTTAATTCGCGGCTATGCGAAGTCTGGAACTTGAACAGCGATATTTGAATATTCAATCTCAAGCATGCATCTAGGAACGCTGCTTACTTCCAAGAGCTTATTTGCTCGTATGCATAGTTACGTAATAATTCCCTTGGAATCGATCCTAGAATCTTAGTCTTGAATCTCAAACTTCGCGATAATGCCATTACATCGTGTCCTAGTTAAAGTAGGGCAGATGCCTGGATGGTCCCGGAACATCGTATATCACAGTTATTCCATATGGATTACTGTCCGTTTCAATTTATGTATTGCTGCAACCGTTGAAATGTTTTAGTGCTTGATTCCTAACACTTCGATTTATATCCGATTTCATGTTTATAGAGTAGAATTCTTAGATGTCAATAAACGGTTTACGGTGCTTTAGAAAGTTTGCAATAATTTAGAATATGTTCCTAGTATATATAACATCTGATGATTTTATTGGGTACAAAGATTTCACATTCATTGTTCCGTGATTTGTCACTCTAGCCCTTGGGAGTATAAAAAACTTCAATTTATAAAGGTACAGTAACGTTAATACACGAAATAAAATTCTGCATAAATGGCATGCAAAGTGATGAGTTCTAACCAACTATAGAGCTATGAACGTAAATTTTTAACGAGTTCAAAGTTTGACATCGGTCGTATTGTGTCGGCTCATAGCGTATACGTGATAGCGCGTTCCACTTAGGGCGTTGTAGTTGGGGCATGTCTTTTTTAATAGTACCTACATAGTTTTGTATTTGAAGCTTTTGTTTTTACTGTATTTTATTGTTGAATGTTGGAATTTTTCTGGGTTGAATATAACATGCCCAATTTCTCTCTCAATATCAGAAGATGTTTTCTATACTGCGTTTCAGAATTTCTATATACATATTTAACAAATGAATATTCACAATGGGAAGAAACAAATGTTATATACGTTTGAAGAGAATTTAAGCAACTTTAGTACCTACATACACAAGAACTCAAGACTCTGAAGACTCACAACATATAACATAGCAGTAATCTTTTAGTTCAAATGCTTCATAGCTCTGAGTATCACTAACAAAGTTCTTAGCAAATTAACATCTAACCCACATTTCACTAATTACCTACTTCCTCCACAACAAAGTCAAATATGACCACACTTTATTTAACCCACTTAGAAGCAAGATAACTATCTTATCAGGACAGATGTTGCAAGCTCTAAAAGGAACGAATCACCGACAGTTAACTTTGAACACGTGCGATGTAACTGTTCATCAGCTATTGAATTTAGGAGATGAATGACGAAACGACTTTACACGTATTGGAGAACGCGTGATTTTTTTAACGAATCGTTTTTAAATAATAAATAACACTAAAGTCTGTTCCAAATATCTGATGAAATGTTAACAAATGAATGAACCTTAAAAATATTTTTGATTTTACAGTTGAGATAAATTTTAAACCTTTTTATGCCATATATTTTGGTCGATGTTTTTTTTAATAAAAATTTATTAATGTTAGTCAAACAATAAGGATTGGAAAAAAAGAGAAACTGTACACCTACTACTAACACAGGTAAATTGAATATGTTCCAATTCCCTTTAGTGAGTGATTGACTAAGATTTTAACCTAAACAGGATTTGTTTACACTTTCATCGAACACTTTTTAAACAGACTATCGAAATGAAGAACAAAACATTATTCATATCAATTACTTAACTAACTTAGTTATTTGTAGTTATTTTGTAAGAAAAGCTTTTTTGTTTTATTCAAATTCAAACAATGGATATAAATTATATTGGTTAGATTAGTTCAATACCATTGCCAGACACGAATAACTCAAGAGTGTCCTTAACCATGGACCGCCATTGCCAGTCTAATTCCATTCAAGTTTTACTAAAGCATTCGACCTCGGGCATTTACTGTTTGGCAGACATTGACACACTCAATACTAATAGACAGACATTCATTCGCAGCCTTGTTCTACCCACTGGTGAGTATAGACATTCTCCCGTTTGTACCATGTTTCCCGGGTCTATGCGAGTCTCATTCAGTTCTTCCCAGCGATCATCTTTCTGTACACCATTCTAATATGCTATAGTGCTGAATATAAATACTACGATATAAATGCATGAATTAAGTCCACCACGTAATTGTTTTACAGCAAAATACGAAGTCGGTTTATTTATGGAAAAAGTTTTTATTAAAATTCCATAATCAAACTACAAATTGATTTCTATCATCGCATCAAAATCAATTTTGCGGTTTAAAAAAAAACAATATAGGCTCCGATACACACTTAGTCATCTTTCCAAACAAAATAAGGTGCCATTAGCAGTTCCTTTGAATCAATGGTACTTTAAAAAGGCAATGATTCCGCTGAGTCACACCTACCCTCGGTATTGTTCCCTAACGGTTGGTGCTCTATCTTCGGCATTTCTTGCATATACAATGACTGTATGATTTTGATATTTTGTTTGTTTAAGTATCAATCATAAATTGAAATATTCAAATCCTCAAGGGTCTTATAAAAACGTAAATAAGTATCGTGTAACCTAGTGACTGGGTTTGAAGATCAAATATATGGTGGTTTCATGTAAAATACTGGTAATTAGTTGCATTCGGTTAACCTAGCTCATATAAAAAATGGTGCCTCCAACCTTCTCATCCTCGTCAGATAGTTTGGTAACACATAAAATGGCTGTACTTAATTTCAAAATAGAAAGTTGTTTACATGTAATTTCTTGGCTAATCAAATACAATAAGGAAGCTAAAGGCTAACTGGCTGGAACTGCTGAGGGCAAGAGGTCAACTCATACAAGTTCACCACAGGCATATCATTATTAGTAACGCATCACGCATTGGTAATATTCTATAATGCGCAATACAAAGAGAAACAGTAATTAAATTACGTAATTATTGCAAGACTGTTTTCTTAATGGCATGTATTTCATTAACCCAAAAATACCTAAATCCCATTGAATTTTCTTAAAAATATTAACTAAAACACTCATATACTCATTGATCAAATCTTTGTTATTTTAGCTTAAGTAGTAACTACAACTTAATTGGGTGTAGTGTAATTGGTCACGGTTCTAACCTAACTTATCCCTTAAGGTCGGAGTATGGTATGGTATGGGAGTATGGGTATGGCCCGAGCTAGTTCAAAAAGTTTTTGGCCCATCAACTAAACATTTTCCGTTCTAAAAAATAAAGGTAGAGTTACGTAAAAAAGATCAACAGTTTTTAATTAAGATTTATGTTCATATTTACAGCACAAACGTCAAATGAAAACGTAATTTTCCGATAAAGTATCAAAACTTTTTTTCGTCCACCTAAAGCTTATGAAGACTGACTGAGATGAATGAAGAAGATAATTGAAGTGCCCGTTCAAAAATTAAAAAGTTACTCGTAAAACAAACGGGTGAAGTGTGCACGTCACTTTTAGACCTTGCTTCTAGAAAATTCAGTCCGAACATTTTTGCCCATTTTCTTTATAAGGAAACGAAACTGCAGCTTCATATAGCTCTGAAGATACTCTGATATTTTATTTTAGGTTTTATGAACACAAGCATAACGGTGATATTAGAGTGCATTGTTGTAAAAGGTGATTATAGGATCGTGAATAATTTTATATAACTGTTAAATAAGTCGAAAGTTGTATTCAAAATTCTCATCTTCTTACTTTTGACTGGAGATAATGATGCAGCCGATCATTGTATAAGATATCATATTGTACGGGTCAGTAACTATCGTTCTCTTACTCAAACAAGGTATCGTGTTTGATAAGATACTAACAATTAAATTGAAACTGAATGTATAAAAAACCCTTTTATATATGTTATGTATATTTGATTGAAAAGAAATTCCGAAGAGCGCCATCTAATAAAATTCCAGGGAACTTTTACGGAAGTAAGAACGAGTATGGTGCCCCTCACGGCGAAGGAGAGAATAAAAAGTTCACCATGGGAAGAAGGGAGACTTTGCCTTTTTGTACTTGAGTTTGACGAGTATTTAGTGGTAAATGTATTTTTTTTTAAAGTAGATTACCACTACGAAACCGATTCAAAAGTAGGACATGCATTGGCTTCAAAGTTGAACGACCTTTACAGAACTCGGCCCACTTATTACAAAACATTATAAGTAACCTTTTTCATTAAAAAATAAATCCAATCCTTTAAAATATACTCCACTAGAACATTTACGGCCACAATACAAAAATCAACGCACAAAAATTTACTTTCCAACTTTTCAGTGCTAACAAACGCAAACAATTACGGAGCCAAAGGCGGCAAAGTTAAAAGGGCCCGCTAATGACGTAAGGTATTCTACGTTCATTGTTAGCTTTCAATAATAAACTGTAATGCGAGGTGCTAAAAGAAACTGAACCATTTTATAGCCATCGCAGATTTTAAGAGCGAGTGTGAATGCATTCTGCGGCTTGAGTGTTTTACAAATGCACGTACAGAATTATGCAAATTATTTACAGAGGACTGGCCGGTTTTGTAGTAAATGTTGTGTGTTGTTATATTCTAGATTGTGTAAGTTTATTTAACATAGGTACAGAAATACCTTGGGATTTATAAAGGTCAGACACGATCGCCTGAAATAATGAAGTCTACTTAAAATTCATGAAAACACCATTCAGTTCAAATAAAGAATTGAATTGTTTGATGATGGATGAACGATTTGATAATAACAACAAGATCATTCCTGATAAGCAGACAAATAATTCGAACAGTACTTATTTAAGAATAAATTGATGTTCGTTAGATCTACATAATGGATAACACATGTCATGTAACAATGATGAATTTCATTTTAGTAAAATAATATCCTCAAACTAATAACTCCTAACGATTCCATGAAAAACGCCCACCGACCTATTTAATATATTCGTCCTTATAACTCGTTAAGTAACGTCAGCTTAACTAACCGACACAAAACCTACACAATAAAGTATCCTTTTAATGGAGACCCCACGATAAATTGTCCTAATAACAGAAATATTTTATTAGTTAAACGGCCATCACAAAAAGTGTTCACTTTAACTATTTTTACGGCATATTTCATTTGAAAAATTCTTCCCTTTGGTGGACGAGATCCGATCTAAAGTTTGTGTTAGAAAAAGGATAAATGCGGTCATCTTCCTAGCGGGTGCCCGATATATTTTTTTCTTTATTAAAACCTTGCTATGATCGTCGAATATTTGGGACCAACTCGCTTGTCAAGTGCCGTCTAGTAAGCGCTCAACTAAAGTTGGTTGAAACGCGAACGTTGGCTCCAATGTGTAGTTTTTTACAATTCTAAAATGACAGATGAAGATGACCGTCGTTGGTAGAGGTGCATCGCTTTTGAGCATAGCTTGATACGTCGTATAAAAAGTTGATGTTTTGTTTTTATTGTGAAACTCCATCACAGTAGGTATGCTACTTTGTCAAAAGTTGACAGTAATGAGGCAGGAATATGGATGCTTCAGTTAAAATACACCTGACTTTTTTGCTTATGAATCATCATACATACATATTATAGGTAAGTTATAATTAAGATGAAAACGTTAAATGAGTGGTTTTACAGGAATATAATTTATCCATTAAAACAATAAAATCCTTAGTACATATACTCCATTTGAAATAAGATTGGACATTTAAACAAACCTTTTTTACAGTCAGTTCAACCGATTCTGATTTCTATACTGTAAGCATATAAGGATGGCATTAAAAGCAAAATAGTAGTTACAATACCAACTGTTTACTGCAGCTGCCATTTCTTATGCTACTAACGCAATAGAAGTCAAAATCGATTGATCGAACTGTAAAAAAGGTTTAGTTAAATCTCTAATCTTATTTCAAATGGAGTATAATTATAAATAAACAATTTGGTTTAATTGGATTCAGAATTGTCAATAACCTTAGCAGTACTTTTTCATGTCCTAAATAAAAATGAAAAACCCTACTTCTTTGGAGACCGTTCTTCAAAAAAGACGAACTAACTTTCCTAATTTAGTTCAAAATAGTTCGTAGGTATACCACCACACAATAAAGCAAATCACACACAGTTCTCAAGCAAGCGTATTGTTTGGAAAGTATTCACTTAATTCTTATTTCATGACTTAGTGTGACCTCAGCCTAGGACAGAGGTCGTCGCGGGCGCAGCTATCTGATCGCTGCCCGATCATGTCTATCGATGTTACGAATAAATGCACAGCAATTTAGATCTATATTGTTCTGTTTATATTTTGTAATGGTATGATTATGTGTTTGGATGTTGTGTTCTGGGGGCCGATTCTACTAATTTGCAACGTTACACGTTAAATTGTGTTTCCACAACAGTTCGATTTCGATCGCCGTTCGATAGTTACATAAAAAGTCATTCTACTATTTTATAAGCAAAATGGAAACTAAACTTAAAACGAATTGCAACTGAACTGTAGCGGGAACACAGCGGGTAACCCGCGTTACCAACATGCCAAAATAATATGTTTTATTAATACCACAAAGAAAAAAGTTGAATCTAAAAATGTTACTAAACACGAATATGTGGCACTAAAAGTATTTTCTATAATTAAAAGACATAATGATCATAATTTTATCATTAACTTTGTCCTATAGTAAACGTCACGCTCATGTTCGATTTTGTTAGTAGAATAGGTTTTGACATTGTTTCAATCGATCGTTGGCGTAACTAAAACGTAACCGCAGCTGTGTCGCAGCTGGACCGTTGTTCATTTTAGTAGAATGCGAAAACGCTTAAAAGTGGTGATTCGGTTGCGGTTCTATTGCGTTTTTTTAACAAATTTGTTAGTAGAATCGGCCCCCTGGTTTAGTAAGTCTTGCTTTGCTTGTGATGTTCAATGCTTTATACGCAAAAGTCTTTAGTAAAAAGTGTAGTTTTTTTGTGATTTTTAAGCTTTCTTTTTTTTAAGATTTTTAGCTTTTTTATTGTATTAGTTACTAGATCAGGTCTTAATTTCTGTAGACAAAAAGTGTTCACAAATGTTTTTTTCTGTGACTATAATATGGTAAAGATAACTCAAAATCATTATTAGAAACATTTTACGAAACTATAAATCATCGATTACATTAAACCCTATATCACATAGACCATCAGAATCATCAATAACTTTAAAAAAAAAACACCATTAATATACCAACACAATCGCATCCGGAGCAGATGCTGCATCAAAAGATCAGTTTTATCAATAAAAATACCTCAACATTATAAACAAACAAGGTGTTAATACTCGCGATAAGTATCTAAAATAACTCGCCCCTTCTTATAAAATATTGATATTTAATAGTCACATCACAGACTGAGTAACCAAGGCAGCCCTGTATTCCTTCGGCATACCAGATTACCGCATCAAATATTCCTTTTGCCACTTCCCATCACTGAAAACCCAACCGTACACATCAAGCAATACAGTTGAATTCAGCTCTACGGGTTTTTTCGTTAAATAAGTGCAGGTGCCATCGGATGGCATCGTATCAACTTTATCTTAACTATCACATCTTCAAATATTAAACTTTTACTTTTATGGCAGTTTAAAATGCAAGTCGTGTCAACTAACGGGTAACGGACACCCTATAAACTGCGACTTTTCGTTTTTATCAGATGCTGTTTGTATCTTTATTGCTTTGCTAATAAGGGCACTTATTCTCTGAATTCAATGTTACGAAATTTTTGTACGTAACAATTTAAGCATCTACGTTCTTTGAAAGCAAACCTAACTAGCTTCTGCTCGCGACTTCGTCCGCGTCATACTTCGCGTTTTAACATTTCCATAAGACACTCGGCAATAGTGTAGCTTTCCGTTAGTAAATAAATTTTCTGTTTCGGATCAGTAGTTCTGAAGAATACTCTCTGCATGCAAGCTCTGCACAATTTGTTACCTCTTTAAACTTATTAGAATAATATTAGTAGGTATAAATAGATGTACAATAATTAAAAAACATTCGCTAAGGCATTCAAATAATGAAACCTTGATCCAATAAAATGTGAAAGGTTAAAAAAACTTCTACCTACCTAAACATGTCACAAGACGACTAGTCTTTGTTAGTTTTTAATAAAATAAATTAGAGTATTAAATTGATTAAATATTATACATATTAGAACAGACAGGTTCCATAAACATGTTTCAAGATTAGTTATCGTAACTTAGCCTATGTTTGTGTTCAATAAACTAGACTTAAACTAATAGGATATTATAAAATCGTAGGTGTGAAATTGGGTAATTTTATTCAATAAATTATCTAGATTATTTGGACTGTCTAAAGACTAATTTATTTTAATTGTTTTCGTTTATCTTTTTATACGTGTTGATTTACATTTTTTCAACATATTTGGACACAAAAATAAAACGAAAAATTAAATTATAAAATATACACCGAGAAATTTTATTGGTTGTTTTCCCGCGGCAGAACAACTTGCCATAAGGAGTACTTTCAAAGCATAGAGTAAAAGTAAAAAAAATAAAGAGGTTTTTGTTTTAAAGTAATTCTCTTTTTTTTTTTTATAAAAACGTTGCCCCACACTAGGAATTTCTCCTGTATCGTGGGTGCGTTTACAAACATTTAAACTCACATACACAAACAGCCAGACCCAGAACAACTACTTGCAGATCATACAAATATTTGTTCCGTGCGGGAATCGAACCCGCGACACGCGGCGCAGCAGTCGATCGCTTCATCATATCGAAAACGTGAGAATCAATAGTAACACTAGAGGTAACTTGTATGGCGCCGACAAAGGAAACGGCGATGCATAAATGTTCAAAGCAAAATAAACTCTCGCACGTGGTAATTTTTCACAATGGTTATTTTTCCATTTATTGTTTCTAATATTTTATTTGTTTATAAAACGATTGTATTACCAAGACAAAACCATTTCGCTGAGGGAAAACAACCATTCAAATTTGTCAGTGTATAAATAGTAGGCTACTGGAATCGGTGACCAAATCCAAGCTACCAGGGCCTCAAGTCTGCTATTACAATAGTGTCAGAATGGTCTATCATTGATTTCATAATTGTTGATTTTGACAAGTTTGGTAATCTACTAATAAAATGGCGTCATTATGACTTTCCAATGGTCCGTCACTGACACTCCATTGAAAGAAATGGCATTTATTGGTAATCTCGTACATCATGACAAATGAATGACTGACTTAATTTACGAACTTCCTACTACTTTAGATTGCTTATAACACTAATAAATGATATGTAAAAATATATATAAATGAAATCTGGCGCGAATAAATGTTCAAATTCAGTAGAAGTTTTACGAAAATCATTTCTACTAACGAGTTTTATAATATTGGCAATACGAAAATGCCATTATGACACAATTCTATTACGAGACCATTGGCCAACCAATGATCGAACATTATGAATTTAGCAGATTACGAACTTTTAGCAAAATGATAAATGAATGACAATGGGATCGTGTTGGAATGACGAATTTATAAAATTATCAGACTAGGGCCCCTGTTTCTTTGGTTCCACCTTAAATTCGACATTATTGCACATAACATCACGCGGGTAATCCCCGAAGGATTGCGCAAAGGCGTACCTTTACACCCACATTTCGCCAGTTATGTGTAAGCCGTAGTTTTAGGGGGTAAGCCTATTGCCATCAACTGGGCACTAATCCAGACACCGGGCCGCTACTGAGAAATCCTATTATTAATTTATATTTTAAGAAAACAAGAAACAAATGACGCAAATGTGTTAGTAACAATAGTAAATTATGTATGTAAATTTGGATATTTAGATGTTTGGATGTTTACACGTTTGTTACTCAATCACGCAAATGAAACTACTGGACGGATTTTGATGAAATTTGGCAAACAGATAGTTCATAAGCTGGTTTAATATTAGAATATCGAATTTTTATCCCGGTAGTACATTCCCTTGGGAATTTCCGACCTCCAACCGGGTTAGCCGTTGTTAATGGCTAGTTCCACTATATTTCCTTCATTCAAATAATTTAACAAACAACCGCAAAAGTCTAGTTCAAAATACAGTAAGGCGTAACATTCTAATGTGTCCTTATAAAAGGACAATCTAAATAATCAAGCACAAAATGACTCTCTAAGAAATATTTTATCTCGCGTCAGTTGTGTAATAAAAATGCGGTCAACCGGACAGCTAATAAACTAAGATAAACGAATGAGATATGTAATTAGTAGTTGATAATTGCTTGCTCGGTGTCAAATGACTTCATTAATACAGAAAACAAGTGAATAAATCCTGGTGTTTATTAAATTGAATTTCTTGCAAGTTGCAACATTATAACGGTGAATACCTATTAGTTATGAAAGAAGCGGAGATTTTTCTAAAAGATAATACTCACATATATTACTGGATTCTTGATCATAGTGCTCATCTTACCAAAACGGGCGTAAGCCAGGAAGCACCTACCTGAGAGGCTCGATCTCCATACAATTGACTTTGGTGTTTGAGGAACTGCAATAAGAACAAAATAAAAAATTAAATTATGATAAGCAGGACTACAAATAAGTGAAACAGTGTTTTATAAAAAAAAAATCTTAACAGAAATCACTATTCAGCTGTTATCTTTTTTTTTCATTTCTGTCACCATTTATCTACTAAAAATAAAATTATCGGTACCTTTGACCAAATTGAAATAACCTGTGGCCAATTAATGTTGATATACCTAAACCTTAAATCAAAGTCCACAGTATTATCTGCTCTTTGGTGGCACTTTACATTCGCCTAGAAAAAAAGTCACAGAATCAAAATGTGTATCATCCCACGCTCTTTATGGTAGTCGATTAATTAGAGGAAATTACTATCGCCTACACTACACAGAAGTCAATAGTAGCCGAAGGCTATGACTTAGCTGCCTACCATTTAAACATTACATACTTACATGACGCAACTAGCTTGACTGTGATCCCAAGAGTAAGGCAAAGGGAACAAGAACAATCTGCAGCTACCTAATTCACCAATGATGAATTGATTTTTATGATTGATAGAATAGATGTGACAGATCCAAGTAAAGATGGCGAGTAGACTTAGAAGCCTTCTTGACAGACCTTTTTTGCCCATGAGGTGAACCTATGAGCTTGGCGGCTGCTTAACCGGACTTGGCTGTGGTTATCTTAATATATTTAGGCCTCCGGAGACAGGCAGCAAAATCTAAATCCCACAAATCACTTTTAACATTCGATCACATAAAATTTAACCAAGGTTCTATCTCTTTTGACCACTAGATACGGTTCAGTATTACATTCAAAAATTAATTTATGACATCTAACATTTAGCAAAAGATGGTTTCCTTGAATATTTATGTATGCATAGTTAATGTTTATAAACAACTGCATGCATAACGTTGTGAACCAGTTTATTGATTTATTACCGAAGCCCCAGGAAACGGTCGTCAAACGTTACGAGCTGATGTATTTAAAATTGTATCGTGTCGTAAAATCAACATAAAGTAATATTTGTTGTTTGTTATAAGGAACATGTTTTACTGAGAGCGTTTTTTGAGACGCTCTATCAATCACGCTACCTACTTAATTTGATAAAAATCCAAAGGGATGGGACAGTGCTTGTAGTTTTCATGCTAGAAACTATCTAATTTTGTGATCTGTTGAAGATTTGTCTTCTAAAGTAGGTACTTATTGTTACTACGAGTAATAAACTGTATAAATTACTGAGAAAGTCATGCATTGTCTATAACTCCTGTCATGTTATAATTCACTGAAATTATTGGAAATAGTTTGGTACTAAAACTCTAACATACACTATGGTTGTTGTGGCTACGAAGTAATGAACTGCTTCGCGTACTTCTCTAATAATAGCTACTAAAATGATTAGTTTAATGCAAGAATACAGCGAATCACAAGAAATGTATAAAAATAATCCATTCCTCTCACTTTGAAACCAAAGCCTTATATCACAACGATTTTAAAATTACTTGTTAATCAGTTACTGTTAACATTGAACCAAAGCCGGCGGCTAAAAATCGATCCACATAATGAACTAGTTTCATAACATTGAAACCATGTTGAAAAATGTAACGTGCTTTAACATTGTTAAAAATCAAAATGTTATTTAAAAGCTCTCCCAAGGAGTTGAAGTTTTATCTAGACCAATAAATAATATGCCACTGTGCTTTTTATTTTCAATTACTTTTGCTGTTTATAGTTATACCAATTTTATTGGTAACATTTTTACACCAGAAGCTTCTTCTAAGTCCATAAAATGCTGCAAAAAAATCTCCGTCTAATTTTCCACAGGGGATTTTAACACCAAGTTGTTAAGAAATAGTGACCAAAATTGCAGAATTATGAGGTCGATCTGCGGTTAGACACATCTTCTAGAATTTGTTATGTCTATTGTTGTAAGCAAAGTCTATTGTGGAATTATTGTGTTCGACGAAGGACAAACAAACTAATTATACGGTACGAAGCGGCTTGTGAAATATATGACGTAGTTAGATTATAAATATATAAAGTACTAGCTGACCCGCCAGACGTTGTCCTGTCTTAACTATGAATATTGAATTCGCATTTTATGTAATTATATATATGTAATGCGCAACTTTCATATTTTTTTCCTTCATAAGAACCATCTCCTGACAGTAAAAAACACAACAAAAAAAGAATTAGCAAAATTTGTCCAGCCGTTCACATGTGATGCCGTGACCAAGGGAAATAGAGATTCATTTATATATATATAGATAGTATATATATAGCCGGCGTACCAGCGGTATTAGAACCAAACGGCTTGGTACGTGACGATGGGAAGAGACCAGACGGGATGACGTTATTGCCTTGGAAGGTGGGTAGAACTCTGGCGTGGGATGCAACCTGTGGCGACACCCTTGCGCCATCTCACGTTCCTAGCACGGCGAGCTGTGCTGGTGCCGCTGCTGCGGCTGCTGAGACCCTCAAGTGTCGTAAATACCGTAACCTTATGGGTAACTACGGTTTTGAGCCGTTTGTGGTCGAAATGCTCGAATCATGGGGCCCGAGTGCACGTCTCCTCTTTAAGGAAATTTCTCGCCGGCTGGTCGACACTTCACGTGACCAGAGGGCTGGGTCATTCTTTGGCCAAAGAATTAGCATTGCCATTCAACGTGGCAATGCTGCCAGTCTTCTGGGCACGTTTCCTGATGACAGCGATCCGGACGAATACTTCGACGCCTATGTGTCCAATTGTTTTTGTATTTATTTTTTTTAGTTAGTTAGTTTAATTTTTTTATTCTTATTCAAATAAATTTCTTTTATAAAGTATAGTATACAAATAGCTAATAGAGATGATATAACTGTACTTCTGCGTTCCTTTAATGAAGAATTCGTTATGTTATTAAACCTTTTCGTTATGTTATTAAACCTTATCAGACTCAACAACTTTGTGAATCATAAAAATACAAAAGTTAAATATATAAATGGCGATACTGCACTCATTAGAAAGTGTAACAATCATTTCTCCCACGATATTTGACAACTTTCTGGTACTACTTACAAATGTGCAGAACAAATCAGATAATAGTCAACAATTGTCTTTCTCACAAACGATTCCATTGATGTTACTGAAGTGACGTAATACATTTCGTAATATCAATTTTTGGGAACGCAACATGTAATTTATTTCTCTAGTCACGGAATCAACGAATATTTTCTGCTTATGTGTACTTACTTTCTATTGCGTAAGTTGCTTAACGATACTAGCAATATTTGGAAAACTTTGTCTCGTTAGTAGCGACCATTTGATGGTTTTTCCTTTTTTTGTTGCTTGATTTTCGTTACGTTTCATATTGTGTTGTTTGTTTAATAGACTATGACGGTTCTCTCTTCTATTATCGGCATTAATGTTATCATGATGAAGTGTATGTTTTATGTAACTAGTTTTTTATTGCGATTTTCATCGAAGCTTAATTTGTTATCGATAATATTCTCTGTTTACATTCAATTTATAATAAAGTGCTAAACCACCTCTTTTTGTTAACGGGATACCAAAAAAAACGACTGTTTTTTAGATGTAATTCAATTACGATGAAAATACACATAAAATGGATATTAAAAAGAGAGTATGAAAACCGAACATAAAATTACTGATACCAGAAATTGGATCGCGAATAGATTCGTGAGTTCTAACGGAACGTAAATCGAGTGAAAATGATCTAACAGAAAAAGTAATATCACGTAACTATACAACAAGCGAGTTATGTCTGTTATTAAGGTTCCCCGTTACGGACAAATAATGGGAAGGTCAACTTATTATGAGTACAAAATTACGCAGAAGTTCAATAGATCTTTATCATTGAATGCATAATGATTGATCGTGTACTGGTAAATCTGTTACCGTTTAAGCAATTTAAAATCATTATGGTAAGCTGGGAACACGTTGCCTAAAAAGACAATTTGGAGACTGATGGATGATTCAGATTATATTCAAAAAGAGGTAGTTTCTTACTGAAATAAAAACGTCAAATAAGGTCAAAATAAAATAGAAGAACATAACGAATACAAGTTCTTTGTAAGCCGTGAACATCATTAACAATTCGCATAATTATAAACTTTCCACCAAAGAAACAGACTGGTCGCAATCAGTGAGTTTTTAATCGTCTCGAAATGAAGGGTTGTGAAGGTGAATACAGCAAAAAGTTGGAAAAAGGTAAAAACCGCGTTTCGTTCCAACGGCCACCAACACTGTGGGTGGACTACACTTGTCAATCATCGAAGCTTTTGCCTCGTACATTGCAATCTCCATAATAGACTCCTATGTTCCTCCACTTTTTACTGCGTATATTGATTGTTTGCTGTTTTTATTACGTATTTCTTGTCTGTAATTTAATAAATAATCTTGTCTTTAGGTAAAGTAGGTGGTCGTAATTGATTTTTAGATGACATGCTTTATGAAGTACCTACTTTGTTGCTATGGAAATACATATATGACAAGCCTCACTGATGTGACATATTAACGGTTTTGTTTTTATTTGTTGCAGCTATAACACTGGAGCAGATTCTGGCTGGCTGAATCTATCAGCCCTCTCCTATTTGATCTTCTAGGAATATCCAATAACTTAATTTTAGTTTTAGTAAATATATATCATACCGCGAAAAGGTGCTCAAACAAACTTGAAATGGACTTGATTGTATGAAGTCATCGTAACGTAATTATAGTTTTTCAAATTTTATGATTAATGTTGCTCATCTTGAATCAAAACACGTCAAGAACACCCATGTTTAGCCTCAGAGCATCATTTTTTATTGTATAACCGAGGGTCGTGGCCCGATAGCCCGATAGTTAAGAGGTTGTGGAACAATCGAGTGGCGTTCGTGAGAACAGTATGTGCCCACTTCAAGCTAATGCACCTAAACTATAGGAAGCTTTCAACAAATAGAGTAAGAGCGGTGTCACGATGTCGTTTAGAACTCCACAAGTCCACAATGTAGAATCTATGCACTTAATACAAGACCTGTATGGCTTTACTGCTGTCTTATGGCTTATACTAACCTTGTTGTTATTAAAGGTTACATTCTACACAGTCAAAATATTGAAATCAATCATTCACTGACAGACATCAACAAATTTGCCTAACCATTTCCCAACTATATTCGATTCGGCTTCCTGTCTAACCAGTATTTTACATCAAGCGACTGCCTATCTGACCTCAACAACCCAGTTACTGGGTAATAATAGGAAACCCTATAATAAGAATGGTTGTCAGACTTTCGGGCTTCTGGCGACCCGTAACTATTGCCAAAGATTTACGAATGACAGCCGGCTCCAATCCTAAGACACGGATGAGTTTTCATATGTAAAATGGTCACACATCCACGAACCAACCGGCTGTTGTTACTAAGGTATTACCTAACAGACAACGTACCTCCTAAATAATGGGTCTAGAAGCATGCAATATTGCTTAGCGTGAGTGAGCACGAAGGTAATAATTAAAATGTCGATTGGTGAATTTTTGACCGATGATAATTTAAATTGATACCTAATATGACATCTCTGGACTTACTCTTGACTTGTGCTAAATCATTTATATTTTAATTTAAATTAATTTACCTTGAACTTGACGAATTTATAATCCCATTTTATTAAACTTGACATTATGTATTGTATTGCCTATTTAAAACTATTCTCTGAATTCCTTCTCGACATACTAAACTTGTTTTGTTTGATTGAATGTGTTATTAATGTATTTTAGATGAGTCTTATGATGAGTTATTAATAATAGGTCTTTACCTATGAAATTGCCGTTTTGTATGAAAAAAATTAAACGAATTTTTTTCATGTATTTTTTATTTGTATTAATCGAAGTAATCACCCATGCAATCAATGCATCTTTGCCATCGCAGTGGCAGTTTATTGATGCCCTTCTTAAAGAAATCAGCTGGACGGGAGGCAACAAATTCTTCAAAGGCATTTTGTACTGCCTCTCGGGTATTGAATTTTTTTCCCGCCAAGAAGTTATCCAAATTCTGGAAAAAGTAGTAGTCTGTAGGCGCAAGGTCTGGTGAGTAGGGCGGATGACGGAGAGCTTCCAACCCCAGTTCTTGCAACTTGGAGACCGTCTGCTGTGCAGTATGAGGTCGCGCGTTGTCGTGCAGGAGCAGCGGAGACGAGCGATTGACCAATGCTGGTTGGAGATGTGCCAGCTTCTCCATCATTGTGTTCAGTTCTTCACAGTACACATCTGCAGTAATGCTCACCCCGTTTGGTAAGAAGCTGTGATGAATCACACCGGCGCTAGACCACCAAACAGTGACCATCACTTTTCTAGGGGTAAGTTTTCGTTTAGGGCATTGTTTAGGTGCTGAACCAGGATCCAACCAACTTGCTGAGCGCTTGCGGTTATCAAACAGAATCCATTTTTCATCGCAGGTAACAATGCGGTTCAAAATTCCTTCATTTGTGTGTCTGTTGAGCAGTGCAAGGCACGTCTCGACGCGTACTTCGCGCTGACGATCATTGAGTTCGTGGGGCACCCATTTGTCAAGCTTTTTTACCTTGCCAATTTGACGCAAATGGACCAATATTGTTTTGACGCTAACGTCGAAAGCTGCTGCTAATTCAGCCGTAGATTGTGTATCATCAGCTTCCACAATCGCCTTTAATTCGTCATTGTCGACCAAAGTCTTCGGACGACCGCGAGGTTCATTTTTCAGGTCGAAATTTCCAGAACGGAAGCGAGCAAACCAATAACAGGTGGTGCGTTGGTTTGTAGTGTTAGCTCCGTAAACGTCGTTGATGTTGCGTGCCGCTTGTGCCGCGTTGCTGCCACGACGGTACTCATATTCCATAATTACTCGAATTTTTAACGTATCCATGATGACGAAAAAGATTGAAATGCGATGAAAATGTAACACTAATCAATAAACAAATGACTACTTTTGGAAAAAAAATCCATGTTTTTAAAATAAAATTAATTTGAAATTAGAATTCTTACCCAAACAAAAATTATTTTGATTTGAAATGGCCAGTACTGCAAAACGGCAATTTCATAGGTAAAGACCTAATATAACTTAAACTGTTTGCATGCCCTAGTTAAGGTTGTTAGTATAAGGATCATCTTAAACTGAACATCTGTAACATGAACCAACTTTCTGTGCAAATAAAGAACTATTCTATTCTAAGAAAAAATCTCCCATAAGAAGATTTGAAATGACAGTTTGTACGGAATTTCGTAATTCTCATTTTTTCCGATGGGAAATCCCATCGGGCACTCGGCTTGGAGACCACTGGTGGCTACCATTGCTCTGAGCCGAGTAGCCCCGACCTATAAATTGGAGGTCGTGGTTCTAACCCAGGAAGGCCTTAATGTATGTAAAAAATGTAATCACCACTCTGAGGAAGAAAAATCGAAGACATGTGACATCTACCAACCCACACTGGGCCCACGTGGTAGATTACAGCCTCTCAAAAAGAGGAGGCCAGTGCAGACCCAGTAGTGAGAATATTATAGGCTGAATATGCTACTCGGCTGGTTATATAACTATAAGTTATTGTAATGAAAGAGCAGTCCGAAATAAACTTGAGTTTGAATACACAACTAAAGAGTATGCGTGCGGACGTAGAAGGAATGAGTATAATGTGTGGTCCATTTATAGAACTGGGAAGTGAAGCTCGGACTATATACTTGTACGGAGTTTCAGAGCTAACAAGCTTCTTTTGTACGTTTGTTCATTACGTTAGACCGTAGTTGTTCACTGTTGACTATCGATCCGTCTATGAAAGACGATAGGATTTAAGATACCTAATGCTAGATTCTGTGCTTCCCGCATCTAGCGGATTCCTGCGGCATTTATCAGGTCATCGGTCCACCTTGTGGAACGCCTTTTAACAATACGACTCCAATACGCGGTTGCCACTCCAGAATCTGCGAGAAGCAGCATCATTATTGCCATTAACTGGGCATAAATCTACACTCCGGGCTGCTACTGAAAAAATCCTGATAGCAAAACCTAAAACCACTTTGCTCAACCCGGGGATGGAACCTAGGAAATCATGCTCAGTAGTAGGGCTTGTGATTTGTTTATTTTGAGGGTGGGAAATCATCAAATAACTTCTCCCGCTCTGCGTGGAGCAGGAGGGCGTGTCAGACTTTTACTGACTAAAGCCCACCCGTGTTCCTCAGTTGCCTGTGTGCAAACTCAAACTCAAAGCATTTATTTCAATTAAACCATTTTCAGGCACTTTTGAATTGTCAAAAAGTCGACCAGTTGGAAAGTTGAAGCTAGTTGCCCATTCCAAAACGTAGATCTCTATGGAGAAGAACGGGCAAGAAACTCCATGGACACTCTTTTTAATCATGTTAAGTTTTACAAAAACTTGGGAACATTATTCTTGTTACTTCTATATGTGAGAACAATGTAAAAAAAAACAATTCTAAATATAAGATATAATTAGCTAAATATAATTAGCCATGGAAGTTAGGAGATGACCAGTCTCAACCGACGGCGCCCGTTCACGAACTTGACGCGTGGATCAGCACCATCCAGCCCAACCATTTTGTAGGGAACCGAATGATCCAACACACGCAGCAGTGCAGGGGCGACATTATCTCTTTTGAACAACCCGCACTCCTGGCAGGCATCGGCCCTTGCGGACCCCACCAGTTGGTGCTGACATATCTTTGAGGCGCGCGTGGACCACAACGCGCTGTCGACCCGGGGTAGTGCTTGTGATCATTAGACGAATGAGACGATTGGAGATGCCTAGTAACAAAAATGACACATGGGTTGTGGCCATACTTAAGCTAAGGTGCTACTCGTCATCTTGTGTTCATATTATCCTAAGTTACTTTTTATTATTATACCCATCGACGGACCGGAGCTGGCGTCTCTATGGCGCGCAAATAAAAGCAAGACTAAAATCGGTTCGACTCGGTTTCAGTAATAATTATATTAAATCAATTAAATGGTTGTTAAGTTTTGTCGTCAATTTAAGATTTCTTATTATAATTTGACAAGTTTTTAATACTTACTTATTTGTGAAAGTAACATAAAAGTCCAAAATTGTTATGAAAAAGTTTTATTGGCGGTTTGTTATTTTTGCTTATCCGAGCAAAAAGTTACTCTACTTTCCTGAAATCTCACGACATTTGAAACCTAGGTATTTAGCTAACTTTTTGTTAGACAGATTTGAGGAAACTTTTATAGAAAGTGTTTTGTATGAAAAAACTGCCGTTTTTGGTCGCGACTGCTCTGCTGTTGTCAGATAATTAAATATTACCTATAATTGGACAAGCTTGACATTTAAAAGTAAGTAGGCAAGCGAAAGCAATGAAGAAATAAATAATATTATACTAAATCAATTAATAGATATATTAAGCAATCCAATTATTCATGCACAAAAGTTATCACGCAAATCGCAAAAGACTTTATGTAATCGTTTAAATAATCAAGGTGTCTATCTACACTACATATAATGGCTAGTAACAGTTATTAAATAAGTAAGTACCTAGTAAGTTAATAAAAAAAAAATAATTTGCGAAATATACACAATTGACTTACGACTATGGCGAACTATTTATTTGTCTAAACAGGCAATAATCAAATTAATGAACTTTGTAAAACAATCCTAAAACTAATATACCGTTAGTAGCCCAGACACCAAAATACGCTAAATTCGCCCAATTCGTGAAGAACAGCAAAAACATAATCAAATTTTCAAGTTTCCAATGCAGTACAACAAAACTGTGTATACAACATTGTGTCACCATTATTTATTTTTAGAAACCTGACCATCATTATCTGTTGTGATGTTGCAGTTTATAGTGGGAATTAATTTTCGAATGTCAGTTACTTCGTTCTACTTGTGGGCGGTCAGAGACGTGGTATTATTTAATTAAGTGTTGTGCTCTAGTGAAAACTCTTTGTTTTATTCGTTACTATTGAATTAGATCTAGAATGTGCGAAAACTAGATTTTGTACTTACAGAATCGTCGGAACGTACTAGATATCTTGTTTAAGATTTTCTGTAGATCTCTATCCGTAGAAAATCTTAAACAAGATACCTAAATACGTGTTGAGTAATTTAGCAAAAGCCACTAAGTAATCTGTGACTAAAGTAATTAAAACTTCAACAGCTTCTTAATTAGAATTTGTTGAACTGTTAGCTTGTTGGGTTATTAGCACTTTATTCTAATACTAATCTCCTTTAAAACTACGTCAAGGTATAAGCTAAAATTATTTGGAAAAGGTATGTGTTGATTCGCACGAATGTACTCGCCCTAATCGGGCTAATCGACATTTTAAAATAATAGAATATATTATTTTCTATAGGCGAATATCACGTTGTTAATTTATTTTTGGGCGAATCCACATATTATACATTTGGCACGATTTGTACCTATTGAATACAATAAAATAATAAGAAAAGGTTGTAAACTACATGTAATAAAGTGCAAAAAATTCGAAACGGGCCAATTGCGTAATACGTACTTCCTTACTTCATTTTACCTATAAAAAATAATATACATATTATTTAAAACTGTCGATTCGCCCGATTCAGACGAGTAAATTCGTGTGAATTGACTAATACTCCGATGTTTTGCTGCCTCTTGAACGTTTAAAGTTGCTTTACCTATCAAAAGCTTCGTAATATTTTCATCCAAACCAAATTACGTAACACTTGACTTCTATCCATCCGATTTATAACTTCAAAGTAGACACCGTACGTCAAGTACAACTCTCAAAGCGAGTAACCTCCGAGTTCCCGTAGTATTAAGGTCATGTATGCAGCGATATCGTTTGAACTTGAATGTCAGCGCGATTTGATACGACGCATCAGTGTGACGGCTTGCTTCCTTTGTTGCCGTTATTAAATTATCTAATAATACATCGGTTGTACAATATAACTTTGTTTCGAGATACTGTCGGAACGTTTACAAAAGGATGCGTAGGGAATGTAGGGATGGAGATATTGAATGAATGCGTGGAACTGATAGCTTGTAATGAGAATAATGGGTTGTAAAGTAAACACAGTACATAGTATTCTTTATTATGTCAAATTTATTCTATACATTATACAAATAAATAAAAGTATCTATTTTTAATGTCAAAATAACACATTTTTGCTAAATACATAAGAAAGTATAAATGGTATCTACTTATAACAAAAAACTCATTGGGCATCAAATTTCGTCCACATCGCTGTCAATAGGAAAAGTGCCCAAAAGGCTGGCTGAATTGCCAAATGGATTCTTTGACCTAAAAATAGGTCAGCCGTCTGGTCACGTGAAGAATCGACCAACCAGCACAATACGTTGAAAATGAATAAATTGTGCACCTGCATCTATAATTTCCGGATAGTGGGTGGGTACTAACAAGGAACCAAGAACGAATTATTGTTGCATGACATGCCCAAAAGAAGCAACGGATGAGTATTTGTGAAAGCTAGTAATAAAGGTCACTACTTGAACTTAAGGATGCATAATGTAGGAGTTGAGAAAGTTACAATAACATCCTCTACTATGCTCAGGTTTATATTTCAGAAAAACTAAAGTAAAGTACTTATTAGTCAATTCGCACGAATTCACTCGCCCAAATCAAGCAAATCGACACTTTTAAATAATATACTGATTTCTGTAGGCGTAGAAATACACGCGAATCGCACGTATTTCTGGAATTGTCGATTCGCCCACAATTAAGTTAACTTCGTGCGAATTGACTAATAAGCCACAAAACTCATTAAAGCAAACACGACGATTTTTGCAGAAGCAGTTAGAAAAAACCTGTAAGAAATTATAATGCAAATTGATTCCCAATACTTTTTGCCAATAAAATAAACGCCCAAGTCATCACATCGTTCACTAATCCTCTTAATTATAATGTTTTGTAAAGAAAAATCCTTTATCGCATTACACGTATTAACATCCAATAAACAAAAAGGCCCATTAATAAAACCCGTGACTAATTTATGCGAAAACACTTTAATGCAGATGCGATTCGAGATAATTTCAAAGACTGTTCAATATAGTCTTTAAAACAGACATTCAGATGTCCGAATATTATTGATGGACGTCGCGGAAAAAAGGCTTAAAGGCACAATGAGAGAACCTGCATTAAAATTATTAATACCCATTCAGACGAAATGTGAGGGGAGGGCTTAAAATGATGTAAAGTGTGCTTACGCGCATCGGAATACAAGCTAAAGTTGTTGGATCCATTTTTAAATAAAGACTTCGTAGCGGTGGAATTTAATATTCGTATTCGAGTCCCCGGGCCGAGTGGGTGTGGTCGACTTGTTCGTGCTTCACCGGAAAGATTTATATTACATGCATTTTCGTATGCGAGTGATCTGAAATTGTCGGGCTCGGTCCCCGACATGAGCAGAGAATATCGCGACGGGCCGCATTGTGACCCACGCCCATTGCTCTCTTAACGACTATTCAATACACTTTTGAATGAACGATTGCTTTTTTCTATATAATTCGAGCGGACAACGATCGCGAGGGTTTCGCTTGATACGAAAAAAAGTCTGTAAAGCGATATGGCTCAGTGTTGAGTTCTAAAGAGTTCGCGGTTCGCACACAATGTGAAACTTCTGTATGGGAATTATTGTGGTAGTGGCTGAGAACTAGCACTAATTATTTTTATATTCGGTACAATATTCTATTTACAAACTCAACCCCAATATGCCAGAAGTAGTGGCCCAGTGGTAACGGCGGCCACGTAACCTACGAGTAGGTTTAGGTCGTAGGTTAGAACCTCCGTCCTCAACCGCGCCAGTCTGGGTTAGACTCAGACTGGCGCTTTTTGTAAAAAAAATAATCACTGCTCTCAAAACGGTGAAGAAAAACATCGTGAGGAAACTAGCATGCAATAGAACAAAAAAAAATCGAAGACATTTGCCTACCAACCCTCACTGACCCCGCGTAGTAACTTACAGCCCGCTACCTCTCGAAGAGAAGAAGCATGTGTCCCAGTATTTTTATAGGGTGCGTGGGTCTAGCTAGTCCAGCCAATAGCGACGCTTCCACAGCGAGATGTAACCTGTGGCGGGAGCTGCCTAAACCCCCTGATAATTTTATCTAACCATCTGAGAGCCTTCCGCCTGGGCACGCGTTACCGTGGCTGACTTGGAAATTTCTAAATAGACTTCGAACCCAAGTCGGCCGGAGCAAAGACAATCGCCACAGATGGGGGTTCACAGACGGCACAGATCTCAAGTGCGTATGCGGCACCTCCCCACAGACAATGGCTCACGTTACATCCTGCGCCGCAGGCCGCCCCGCATGCCGTCGCATGCACGTTACTTGTACATTTGACGATCTTATGACTGCGTCAGCGAGCGGAGTTTGCGCAGCCGAATTTTGGGCCAAAGATGATCGATTTTTTTTTGCCATCGATACGCTAAGAAGAAGAAGTAGTGGCAACATTATAGGTTGATTATGTTACACTCAATATATTTAATGCATTCCACAATGTAAACTCAGGTGTACAAAGACATGATAGTGGCAACATTATAGGTTGATTCTCTTACACTCAATATATTTAATGCATTCCACATTGTAAACTCAGGTGTACAAAGACATGATAGTGGCAACATTATAGGTTGATTCTCTTACACTCAATATATTTAATGCATTCCACAATGTAAACTCAGGTTTACAAAGACATGATAGTGGCAACATTATAGGTTGATTATGATACATTCAATATATTTAATGCATTCCACAATGTAAACTCAGGTTTACAAAGACATGATAGTGGCAACATTATAGGTTGATTCTGTTACACTCAATATATTTAATGCATTCCACAATGTAAACTCAGGTTTACAACATGATAGTGGCAACATTATAGGTTGATTATGTTACACTCAATATATTTAATGCATTCCACAATGTAAACTCAGGTTTACAAAGACATGATAGTGGCAACATTATAGGTTGATTCTGTTACAATCAATATATTTAATGCATTCCACAATGTAAACTCAGGTTTACAAAGACATGATAGTGGCAACATTATAGGTTGATTATGTTACACTCGATATATTTAATGCATTCCACAATGTAAACTCAGGTTTACAAAAACAAGATCATTGTGGACCCTGTCAGACACAGAAAAGTATGAAAGAGGAAGACGGTTTTAATTTGACAAATTAGTTACCCTAGCATTTAATGGTAGATTTAGATGTTATAGGCATTACCTCTTTTGTTTTGGACGGAAAATCATCAAATTAGTTCTCCCGCTTTGGGTGGAGCGGGAGGGTGTGTCGGATTTTTATTGACTAAAACCCACCACTTTCCCTCCGTTGCCTGTGCCAGGGCCACGGTAACTCTTTCGAACAAATCCGTGACCCTGGCAGGTAGGTATTACTTCTTGAGTTGACAATTTAAAAACACACAGAGACACTGAACATCGAATAAAACCTTTTGTTCGTATCGAATCATATCTTGCTCAGTACTTTTCTAACATCAAAGATTACTTCCACCCAATGTGTTTATCTAACAAAAAATCGTATAGGAGAACAAGTTATGTAAATAACACTTCGATGTCATAGATAAGTAAACAAAACAAGAATAGTAAAAAGCGATGAAACGATAGTTTTGGTTCGCCTCGAAAAAAGTAAAACCAACCCTTTCGTTGTCGGCCGGTTCGAATCTTAACTCAGTTGACGGGACAAAAAACGGACATGTGAATTCAGGCTATTGTGTAGTTTTAAAATAAGGTCAGATGTAAAGAGGTTTCTGCTTGAACAATAACGTATTTTAATATATTTCATTAAGATTGACATGACTGATTAGAGATTACTAACCCTTCCATTTCCTTGATATTGTGCCGAGCTTACCTAATTACCAAGTGAATAAGATGTTTGTGTTCACCTTGCCAGGAAGGGAGTGACATATTAAATGATAACTTGGCTTCCTGTAGAAATTAGTTACCTAAAAAATAAAGAATTAGTTCACTGGTCATAGATTGGATCTCACCTCAGTCTGCCTTAATTTAGGTACCATCGAAACATTTTCGTCAGATATTTTTTTACCTTAACTAAAATTATAACGAGAAACTACATATATTTTGTTTGTTACGCTTGCACACTAAAACAGCAAAACGAATTTGGATGAAATTTAGCAAATGGATAGACCATGATTTGGATTAAGATAAGGGTACTTTTTCCCGATAATCCCACAGGATCGAGACATATGCAGGTGAAATAGCAGCGGGCGCGGCTAGTTCCTGAATAAACTCCACTCGTTTTTATTCTATATTATTTGAATAATATGAAATAAGGCGCAGGCCGGCAGCAAACTAATTGCAAACCATTGTTAATTTTGAGATAAAAGAAAAAAACTTTCATCATCGAGTTAAATACTGCTCAAAAAGGATTCAAACCGCGAACAGTGGCCGTTTTCTTTTGTTAAAAGCAAATTACGTCTTCAGCAACTTATACACAAACAAATTTTCTTTGCGGCAATTGTTTATAAAACTCCGAAGGAGGATTACATCGGCTCGGTGAATAACAAAAGAGTGTTGCGGTGCTACAAAGCGGATTAAACAAGGAGGTAGCCGTATCATCCACGGTAAGAGCTTACTTAAGTTTATGGAAAGTGTGTCGGGTTTAAGACGTTTAAACCATGACTTCCCATTAAAGGGTTGCACTTTTTGTAAGATCACGGTAAGCAGTCTATAGTCGATCGCACGCCGAATGATACTTACGTGGGTATGGTTTTTTATGTTGTCTATTCGGACCGGCTTAAAACATAGCGTCGTGGGGGTTCTAAAAGGTTTTATGAAGGACTCTGTTTTGTTTCTTTGTTCTACAGTTTAATTAGTGGGTTTCTGCCATATTGTTTTAGTTGAACGCGCGCTGTTCCTTGGCGGTACAGTCGTATCTGACGTAGGTGTCTAATTAATACCTCCGCGGCTACGAATTATTGGTATCCGAGTTGGTTTGGTTCAATAATGGGTACAGATGGGATCCTTCCGTTTATTGTGTTGCCTTCTATGGTATATGAGATATTAGAATCATTGCAGAGGTTCATAAGAACAAATATTGTATTGTCTTGTTGCATTTCTATAATTAAACTTAAAATTGTTTCTTTGTTTTGATAATACTGTGTGGTTTTGTGTTAGATGCTAATAGTAATATTACTCACATTCAGGAACTAAGAATCCGTATTATATTCTGATAAAATATCCATACTATTTGAATATGTCACTATATAAGTTCATCATAGGGAACCACCAATGTGTAGTGACGTAGTGACCATAATGGTGATTTTATCCAGAAATGGCAGGTGCGTAATATTCGCCACCAGCGTGCGTGTATGACCGATATTTGAACGTAAACGAGGCAAAAAATGTATGTAAGGATCGTTCTGTAGTTTCTGCCTTCCCCGATAATAAGAAAGCGTGAGCTTATGTATGTTTGTAGGTATGTAAAATATCCTTGAAATCTTTGAACTGACTCTTTCACAATTAACATTTCTTTATATCAGAATTCATAAATTCTCGAACGACATGTGCGTATTCAGTATCACAATATTATCCTCATTCACCGAATTGATTAACGAATATACGCTATCGAACAACTGTTCCACTTAATGGAGCCGAAAAATCTTTTTTTAAGTATCACAATAAAATATTAACCACGTCCTTCTCCCGATAGACACATTTATCATTTTTGCTATTAAAACGGAACAACAATACGAACCCCGAAGGAGCCAATGAGCTCATCACAATAGCAAATGATACCTCGGGGCCGAAATCGTCTGAATGCGCCTTAATTAACCCTCAACCGCTTGTTAAAGGAATAATGATCCCTTGTTTATTTTATTACTAATAAATGGACAAGAAAATCAGACAATTTAAATGCATAATATTTTTTAGTTATTAATTTTAAATGTGGTTTAGTTTGTACAGTTTTTTCATTAAAATGGACGTAAATAACAGAATTAAGTAAAATTGCCAAAAAAGAAACCAATACCGACGAGTACCTAATCTGAAAATAATATGTACTCAGTTTTAATAAGAAGTACTAAATCTTTATAGTAACATCTGGTGTTCAGAGTTCAGGCTCTCTTTTAATATCAATGATTAATTTCATAATTAAAATTGAAACAGAATACGTTTAGTTCATTTTAATCTTGTTCTAAGATGGTTGCCATAAAAGAAGATGTAAAATTCTGCTGATGAATGTTAAGATTATATTAGGATGTTGAATATTACCTAGATATAAAAATTAAATGCTGTTCGTTGGTAAGCTCATTAATTGAGAACGGCTGACTGATATGACTTTTGTTTTAAAATGTTCTTTATAGTTTTTTTTTTGTTGAGGTTGTGAAATCATCAAATAACTTCTCCCGCTCTGGGCAGAGCGGGAGGGCGTGTCAGACTTTTACTGACTAAAACTCACCCGTGTTCTTTCAGTTGCCTGTGTGCCAGGGGGCCACCAGTTGGTGCTGACATCTCTTTGAGGCGCGCGTGGAACACAACGCGCCGTCGACCCGGGCTTGGTCCTTACCGGAGAGCGAGCTACCCATTCCTCGCCATCCGCAAGCCCACGCCTACGGTGGCCAGGAATCAACCAGATTGTAACTTTGGAAAATTATGTCTGTCGGGTCAACTACAGAATAACAGCATAATCAGCCTATAACGTTCCCACTGCTGGGACACAGGCCTCCTCACAGTGAGAGGGATAGGGGGTAGGGTCAACAAGTTTATTATAAATTTAAATCAACAAGTTCCTTAAAAAATATTTCTAAAACACGAAGTCACATATTTATGATACCAAAAAACATAACTCTATTGTTGGCAAGGACGAGATCCGAATACGAATTTATGTATTTTTTACTTTTTAATAGTCGGTCAGTAAGGCAGGTGGTGCACAGGTGTAAGAGGCGATTTTTTAAAACGTTCCTTTCTTAAAATAGGGCAAAGGTATCGTCATTAGTCCAAAAGTTTGTTTTAAGTCCGTCACGCTATTGTTGTGTAAATAACGTGAAAAGGTTTGCGGCAATTTTGCTGACGTCATATTATAGGCCGGTATTAGATTAGTTTTTTTTTTTATGAAAGGTCGGTTTCTTTGAGAGAGGATTCGTATATTTTGTTTGCCTTCGTTTAGTTTCGGGTCGGTCCGGGTAAAAGCGATAATTATTTTATCGTGAGGGTGTTCCTTGTTTGTTTCTCTAATAGCTACTTTAATGGAAGTCGGTTTGTTGGAAGGATATAATGTATAAATTAAAAGCGCTATCTGTTTTCGACATCGGTTCTTTTGTTAAGTTAATTGTTTCGTTCGTTTGTGAAAAGTTGTATTGAAATAAATACTTGTGTTGTATAAGATATAGCCATAAATTTAGGTGTTTCCACTGCGAAGATCGCCCTGAGGACATCGAGGAGCATACGGTGGAGGTCAGGGGTCGAGGGCGGAGCACCGCCGTGTCCTCGTGAAGGTGAAAAAAGCAAACTCAAAGCATTAATTTCAATGAAACCATTTAAGTACAGGCACTTTTGAATTGTCAAGAAGTCGGTCAGTCAGAAATATGAAGCTAGTTGAAATGGGCCTAAAGCTTAGTAGAAGGATGGGCTGGACGGGCAAGAAACTCCGTGGATACCTACTCTTTTAAATAAAATGTTATAAAATATTAGTAACATCATAAATATTCGAGATTTTTTTTAAAGATCCGAGTAAAACTCTTTGGATCTGTCACTAAAATTTGTTCCGTCAAGGGTAAAAAGTCGTGTATTGAATACATTGTGGTGTTAATAAATGTGTTCAATTCAAATAACCTCTTGATTTAAATATATGTAATTATATTAATGGTTGCGAGTCATCAAAAACAGAGTGATGCAACATTTCCTTTATTATTTTTTGCAACTGAATGAACAAGTATTTTTCCTTTCACAGAGTTTGCAGACTTTATTGTAAGTATTAATGTAATGCGATTAAACTCGAAACTATTTCCACTAAAAAGCCAATCAATTTTCAAGATGAAAATTCTTAAGCCCAAGTAAAATATTAAATTTTTACCACCATCCTCAAAAATAATGCAAAACTATAGTACGTTTCACTGCAAAGTTACGGTGAGTGGGAAATCATCAAATAACTTCTCCCGCTCTGGGTGGAGCAGGAGGGCGTGTCAGACTTTTACTGACTAAAACCTACCCGTGTTCCCTCAGTTGCCTGTGTGCCAGTACAATCCAGTATAACGCTTGATTGGAGTGTACAATTTATTTCTTGGTGTCCTTCTATCTCAGCTTAGTTACACAGACCGCGATAGGATTTGTACACAAAAGATAAGTCAGGATAATAGTACATTTGCATGCAGCACTTCCTATAAAGTATCCATGTTAAAGTGGCATGACATGTAAACTGTTTAGCATTCAAGTACATGTCACTGTTATTGTCCAGCATTGTACACATTTACCAAAATAGTTGTGCTGTCGCGACGTGTCATTTTTAATTTAAGAATGCCTTCCCACTTTTATCCTAAGGTTGATTTTAGATTGCTGCGTATCGTTGGTAGTGGTAACGTTAACTTGGTTGTTATAGGCCGGTATTCGCATTGTGCCGCATCGATATTTTGTATGCACATTTAAATGCGGTCATCTATGTCCGTGTCCGCGTTGGTCCCGACATGTTAATACGTAACTAAAATCTCGCGAATCGGAAAATTCTCAATGGTTTTACACTGACCCATTGTTTGGTCCGCGCGCCGTGTTAAAATTAAATAGATACAGAGATCTTATGGGATTAGCATGTTGTTCCTATTATAGAAGACAACGCATTCTTAAGGTATTCCAATACCTATAGGTTATGGAATAAAAAATAGGACCGTATGAATACGCCGGTTTCCTTACGGGGTTTACTCGGTACGGTGTACGTGTTTCCCGTTTATTCCAGCCCAACAAAGGATTACACCTTACCAGCCAGCATCTTTGTTGGCGCTAAAACGGAGTGGCTTTTCTATCTTAAATGACGCCATATTATTATACCCCTTCTTATACACTCATTGCAGGTATAGTCAACCTCGTAAATACTTTATCACCTTAAGGTTGAACGCCATCGCCACTGGTGCACGTCATAAAACAACAGGGTTTATTTGTCTATGTATCAGTTAGATAATTTTCTATTTTGGGAATTATATTTTTATGTAAGCAATCAACCCCGACACTACTTGTGCACTTGATGATTTTTATGACTGTGTTATTGAGCGCTATTAGCGCAGCTGAATATTGGGCCAAACATGTATGAACTTTTTCCCATTGATACGCCAAGAAGATAGTTTCCACCTTGAGTGAAGTTTTAATTTAGTGGAAATTGTTGTCAAAAGCGATAAAGCGATTACGAGGTCAACTATTCGTAGGTCAGTCTTACCAGTCTTTGAAATACTTATTTACAAAGGAAGATTCACATCTGCTTCTCTGTTTTTATTTAATCCCCGGATCATTTCTGTAGGAGTTCAAAAGTACTTTTGTTTTGATAGGTCAACTCCATATCCATTACAGTGTCATTAAAAAAAAAATGCAGTTTGTCCTCTAAATCCATTTGATCGGTGTCAACATCTGCCAAATCCTATGCTTCCTGTGTTAGTTTCTATATCTTGTGTGGTCTCTTGAACCTCAAGCTCTGAAATACCGTCACCGTCACATCGTGCTTGTCTGCAGCCTCTGCAGGAGCCAGTAAAGTTTACTAAGGGTTACTATCTACTATCTAACGTAAGGGCTACTTAATCAAAATTGTGTTTCATGATCGAATTAGAACTATTATGTTCCTATCACATTCATTCAGCGGTAGCTTCTAAACGAACAGCCATGATGGATAGTCGGCCGCATAAATACCCTTAATTTAATGAGGTCATAAACTCTTCAGTACAGTCTATCTATTATGGTTGCGTGCTTCCTTTATTAGCTTAGTCGCACGCGGTTATTCTGATCGATAAATGAAGCGTAGGTAATTTGTTTTTATGGGCGGTGCAAAAACTAAGTGGATTGACCCGCAGTCGCTTCTGCTCGCATCGCGTGTTGACTTCGTGGTGAGGGCTTATGGACTGTCGCTTGGCGGGTGGTTGAGCGGGATAGAAATGAATTGACAGGGGTCGTTCATTTCAGATCTGTTTTTAAGTAGATTCGCATTTGATTTGGCGATCAGCAAAATGCGGGTTTTTGTGAGAACATAATGTCAGTTCAGAGATTACTGATATAAATATTAAGTAAATAACGGATCTATCCTACTCTTATGAATATATACCTACCTTCTTATGAATTAACATTGATATGGATCTGAATCTGAAATTCATCAGAAAGATTCACTTGCCTCTATAAGCAGATTTGGGGATTCCGTGCTTGCTATTTCCATAATGACAGCCTTTACGAACTGTCATCGTGTCTACTACTTATTTATGAACTATCATCGTATCTAGGTACTAATACTTTACGATCTGTCATCGTATCTACTACTTCATTATGAACTGTCATCGTATCTACTACTTGTTTATGAACTATCATCGTATCTAGGTACTACTACTTTACGATCTGTCATCGTATCTACTACTTCTTTATCAACTGTCATTGTGTCTACTTCTTCTTTACGAACTGTCATCGTGCCTTCTATTTCCTCATAATAATTCTACAATTTGGATGTTTGGACAATAGTTACTCAATCATGCAAAACTACTGAACAGGTTTGAATATTTGGCAGACAAACTGTCTAACTTGGATTAACATTTGGGACACTTTTTATCTTGGTATTATGTTTCCGTGGGATAACTTTCGACCTCCACGCAGGCGAAGCCACTGGCTAAACTAATTTGTAAGTCTTTAAATACAGCCTAAAACTTGCCAATGCGACAGCACACCAACGAACGCTATTATCAGTAGCTCTACATGGATCTTAGAGTCCAAGTTAAAACTCCCAGCGGGAAAGGAAAGTGAAACATCGTCGATACTGAGACTCCACATTAAAGAGCCTCATTAATTAATTAAAATAAAAAAGTCAGCCACCACATCTCCCACTAAGCGAGATCCCTTAGCCGCCCAGTCATGTGCACTGATGCACGCAGTCAGATGGACAAGTGAAGATCTACCCACCTACATAGCGTCCCACCTTGGCCAATATAATGATTATTACTTTAAAACTACGTCATATAAACTAGCGGTGTCTTTTGATGTAAGCGATAGTCGAAACTGGATTTAGAAATTGTCGTGTGAATTTATTTGAATAGGAGTTGGTTTGGATTTTCTTGCGTTATTGTTTTGTTGTTCTTCATTTTGTGTAGCTACCTTTATACCTTTAGGATACATTGCGTATACTTTTTTATCGCTGCTGATTGCGACGCAGAGATTTGTATTTATTAACATAACATTACGCCTCTATTCCCCCAAAGGTTTAGGTTAATACACGCAAATTTCGCCAGTTCAGTCATGTCATGTTATGGGGCGAGACTATTGCCACTTGCCACTACTGGCCATTAACCGGGAGCGCGAAATGCCTGATAGAAAGTAAGAAAGTAAGAAAAAACGTTTATTTGCGGTAAACATGACGCAAAAAAGAACAGGAACACAAAAAATAATAATAAGAAAAGGTTGAGGAAAACATGCGTCACATCCACGCAAAACGGCTATCGCTCAGCATTATGCTATGACCCTATGCAAGACAGAGCTCCAGCGCTGGTTTTCAGCGACAGCCGGCTTTGACGTAATGACTTCGCCCGCCCGATGCATCAGACAATTATTAGGACACTGTACTGGTACAGCGAACTTATAGAAAAATAATATAATTGAATGTAAATGTGATAGAATATACTAAACAGGAATATTTAAAAAGAAAATATAAAAAGGAAAAGGAAATAGACATATATGCTACGAGAATATCATCCTCAATAAACATTTTGCTTTTTATGTAGTGGCAACATTTCGAAGCGTCATCCATAGATAAAATATGCGTGTGCGTCGTAAAATTGATGTAAGTAATTACAAAATGGCCAATGATGTAATGTGTTATTATTATGCAATGGTTGTGTGTCAGTGCCGTAGGTCAGTATTTTAAGTGTTTATGAGTAAATGCGCAAGATGGTGGTGATGGAAAAACTCATTCATTTACCTACTATTCCGTGTGGTGCCGGACGTAAAAGAATAGCACCATCCCATTTCTTCCCTGAGGGACTTGTTAGAGAATGGGCAGCAGCATTCTCTATGAATTTGACCACCATACTGCGATCGGCAACCTGCTTGCCAAGCGTGGTGATTATGGCAAATCCCCCCCGTTTGGGGGAGGCTTATGTCCAGGAGTGGACGTTTTTCGGCTGATTTGATGATACGATGACCTACTATCTGATAAAATAAACCCTCTAAATAAAAAACAGGAGTGCGAGTCGGACTCGCCCACCGAGGGTTCCGTACAAATTTGTAGGCACTGTAAAGGTTCTATGCTCATCATAGAACCTTACATAACTGGCCGCCAATGATTGGGCTGTCTATGTTCGAACAGTCGGGAAGTTTTAGTTTTAGAATTTAGAAATAATTTGATATAGGTTTTGTTCCGGCAGTGATTTCATTCTTATGTGAGGCGGTTGCTGTAAAGTTCTGATTTCTTGAGAATAAACGTGAAGTCCCACGAATTAAACGTCCTATAATGTTTTATTAATTATCACTACACACCCGGTACTTTGTGGAGTTCAAAGTATTACTTGCCCAATTTCATAGTTCTATCATCATCATCATCACCATTTCAACCGGAAGACGTCCACTGCTGGACATAGGCCTCCCCCAATTTGGGGGGCTTGCCATAATCGCCGCGCTTAGCAGGCGGGTTGGCGATCGCAGCATGTTGGTAAAATGCATAGAGAACGCTGCTGCCCATTTTTTTGTAAGTTCGTTAGTCGCCTCCTACGACACCTACGGGAAGAGATGGGATGGTTCTATTCTTTACGTCCGGCACCACTCGGAACCAGTTCTAGGTCAACGGAAAATACCCTATAAATTTTGATTCCCTTGAGAGTGTCGAAATATACGTTTTTTGCGGCATAAACGGCCGTATCTTTTGTTACGTTAACTTTGAAGCTTGATTTTTCACAGCTTCAAGAAACTGTAGATTTGAGTATATCGTTTTAATTTCAACTCGATACCTGCACGCGTTCCCGAGATAAAGGGTCTTGACAGACAGACGGACGGACGGACAACAAAGTGATCCTATAAGGGTTCCGTTTTGTACAGAACCCTAAAAATTAAAGTGATATTTTCACTCGATCATAAAATTTTATTACTAACCTACCAGCCATGTTTACAAGTTAATTTCTGAATTTTCAAAAGTAATTTTCGCTGAAATAAATCAATCAGAGCAGATTCAAATATCCCGATATCATTTATTACACACACGACCGTTAATCATAATATCAGAAGTGAAAATCTATCTATCATATCCATAGCTCGGACGAAAACACATAAATTCACTAAATTCTAATCACGAATTGCGACGCTTACTCGCATCAGAATGAACTAACTTGGTCTATAAACTGCACAAGTTGTTTTATTAAAGAGCATACAACCAATAAGACGAAGCGAAAATCAATTTATCACAGACCATAGCATCACGCCAGTACCTACTCCACGAAGGAGCAGATGTGTATTTCGTATAGTAGTGTGTGTATTACCCATCTACTTTTCACCAATTCAATCAATCTTCTTAGCCTTTTTCGAATGTTTAAATAGTAAAAAATAAATCACTTAGCCTATCGCAGTCCACTGCTGGACATAGGCCTCTCCCAGGCTGCGGCACAGCACCCTGTCCTCCACCTTCCAAATCCAGTCTGGCCTAGCCACTTTCTTTAGGTCAACTGGTCAAACCAGGGGCGTCCCACGCTGCACTTGTCGATACGCGGTCTCCACTCCAGGACTCGTCTGCTCCAATGGCCATCGAGCCTCTCAACTATCAACCAGGCACAGATACAGACTCCAGGTTGCTCCTCAAGTCGAGCGAATGGCACCTGGATGTTGCCATTAGGAATTTGTCAGTAAATTCTAACTGAATCATACAAGTTCGGTTTGGAGATCGAAACCAGGTTCCCATAAGTACCTACTCAGCAGTCACACCATGAGACCATAGAATCACATGTGATAGAACCAATGAGGCAGACGTCATAATAATATTATTATGATCAGCACAAAATACTTTATAGCAGTCACACATATACAGTCGAGCCCAAAAATGTTTTTCACACACTTTATTAATTTCACACGATGTTTGCGTCAGGAATGTACATCTAAGTACGTGACGGGACATTTTAAAAGGAATATTACACGAGTAAGCGCGAAATGTATTTATATCCGTGTTGAATACGAAATGTGGCTTCAATTAATGGCTTAGGTGCGATTAAACCTGTCCTTTCCAGTTTGTTTAAGAGTACTTAATAATTATGTTCAGTGTTTCATCCACTGAATTTATATACCTAATTATTGTCGCTGTTTATTCATCGAAATACATTAATAAACGCAACGGGAGAAGTGCTATTTAATGTTGGAATATTAATACAAAATCTATAATTATTGTGTGCCTTTTGAATAGCTTCTGGGTAAACTTTATTGGCATACTGAATTGCGTAGGCCTAACTAGACTTGCAAGGTTCAAAAGGACTGGTATTTACTAATTCTTCGTTTTGAAGTAGGTAGGTATTAAGTACATTTTATACAACTTTGATGATCTTTCTTCTTACGAATAAAACGAAATATTAAAGGCATTTTATCTCCTCGCCTACGGAGAATTATCATAGTCTATTTATATGAAAACTATGAAGTCCCATATTTAGCTGCTGACTTCTGCTTCTCTACGTAAACCAATTAGTTAACACAGAGATTCCTCAGTAGCTAGACTCCTTTGATCGTTATAAAATCAAAGCACACATCTAACAAGGCCTATGACAGATTTATTGCGTTTTACTAAGAATTCCGTCCTCGTACAATATTTTTTAAAGGAAATGATTAAAAATAATTAAGTCGTCTATGTTTTTGATGCTTTGTTTGGGCATTGTTTAGATGTAGAGGAATAAGATATTTTTGGAGTTTTTGAATAACATAACATCACACCTTGTTTCCCTGTAGGGTTGGGCAAAAGTGTACTTATAATACACCCAAATGTCGTCAGTTATGTTGAAGTCCCAAGCCTATAGCCATCAACCGAGCATAAACTCCAGGCAGCTACTGAGAAATCCTAGATAGAGAAACCCAATAACACATTGTCTGGGCCCTCATGCTCAGTAGCGCTTGCGACCACTACACCAACGGACCACACAAATCGTTTCTAAATCTACACAATGTGTTTCGTATTGTATTTACAGGGCCTGAATTCACTATGACCACTTAACGATTCCTGACTCGAATCCACGTCAATGACACACGACATCTCTTCTCTCTTCTCTTCTTCAACCTTCTTCAACATATTATAAGATAAAAGACTACGTTGAAGACAGGGAAGTTTGGCATTAATTCCTTCTGCACATGTGGCTTCCCTGGTACCTCATTAACACCAAAACTGTGTGAAAGTCTATTAACTGCTCCCAAATTGCAATGTTAATTTTTATTCTTTTTATTTTTTTTACAATGTCTGACATATTCTCGTCATTATTTGACATTATACATCAATTTTACTAATATTTATAATTAGTGATTGTCATCGAAATCATGTCACTTGGTTCAAATAGATTCATTTTATATAGGTAGATTCTTTAACACATTGTGAATGAGAGAACGTTGTAGGCCTTAGAGACTAGATTTGTAGACGTTTTTCTATTCTGTATTTTAATTCCTCTAAGTACCTGGTACTTATTGACTGGCCTGCACTGTCCTCCCATACCTATTATCATTGTAATTTGAAAACATTGTAAAAGCCAATTATTTTTAAAAGAGTAACCGTGGAGTTTCTTGCCGGCTCTTCTCCATAGGAAGTGACAAATTGGAACCGTGCACCTAGCTTCTGACGTTTCATAAGTGCCCATGCAGGCTTATGTGAAATAAAATATTTTGATTTTGATTTTGGAACCCTTGGCCACCCAATGCTGAGTGTAGGTCTCTTCCAAATCTCTCCACTTTTGGCGGGTTTTTGTGTCATGGCTATCCAGTTTCTTCCGGCCACTTTAGTGAGATCGTCTGTCCACCTAGTCGGTTGTCTTCCCACATTCCTCCTTCCCGTCCGTGACATGACATGACATCTGCTAAACTGCTAATGTCGTATGAATGATATCGACAAATTGTCTTGGAACATACAGAATGTGACATTTCGATTCCTTGCCGTTACATTGGTTTCTAAAAAACACGTGACGTAGTTTGAACGTAGTAAGATTCCGCGGAGAATCATAATAACCATACAGAATTGGGGGCCAGGTTCGAAATTCCATACCAATAATAATATTACACATATATTATGTTGCAACATCAAAGTGTGCCAACGGTCCCGATACTAAAATAAAGATGACTAGTTTATATGCACGAGAATAAGTCCAGAGACAATTTTCCAAATCAATACTGAATAAATTATTCTCAGCTTCGAACAATGTCAATTCTCCACGCGACGCATACCAATAAAAGTCATTGCTTGACAGTTCCCCATCATTTAGCAAGTGCGGTCATTGTACCCGATGCTCATTGCCGTTTGATTGAGACAATGCATCGGTCCGTTACGGTCTATGATAGAAACCATGATTTTATTTCCCCAGTACCATCAACCATAACAAGAATAGCCTCCGATTCAAACCGTGACAGAACTCCAATGATTACCCGTAGTTCATTAACACTTTCGCAATTGTTTTTACGCTTCTTTAATTGTGACCAATGGTTAACCTGTTCCCAGTTATGTTGCTTCACAATGTCGGAGACGCTCAAATATAAAGACAGGGAAGACCGTGACTAAACTCGGTGAATTTAAAATCGATTCAGAAAAGATGACAAATATAGAAGTGTCAAGATCCTTGCGATTTAACACAATGCCTTGGGTGGACCTTTAAAATACCGCATGAATACTTTTTAATGCGCCAACGATACGACCAACGTATATTGTGTAGAACATTTGACAATAGACAAATATTTTTTTCGTGAGACTTAGCTCTTGAGAGGTTCATTCTTTTTTGTGTATTTCACATAAACTACATTTATATGAAGTCGTATCTGTGCGAGGACAAAGACTAGCTGTCGCGGTCCGAAGTATAGTTGACAGCTGCAGAATTTCCGAGCGAGCGTTCGTAACCGACCGTGAAACTTGCTCGCTATCCAACAAAGAGTCCGTTAGAAAGGGGAATGGGCAAAAATATATGGAGCTTGGTCCAAATTTCCACCACCGATAAGAACTATGGCATATGATGGAACACTGCGTACTGAATCATTATGAGAAGACCGCAACCAAAAATATTTACTCAGTAAAAAGTTATGACCCCATGAAAACTTGCAATTTAAAAACCTTTTTACGGTTCTTTATTTCACTATACCTTTTAAAGTACTCGATTGATTTAGGTGTATGACATTTCGTTGTAATTCATACGTTATTCTGGTTGATATAAGCTATATGACGTCAAAATAAAAACAATATGGCGGCCCCGGTAGGTACCTCGCTACATCAAAAAATCAAGCCCTATCATGTGGGGTATCAAATGAAAGGTCTTATACCTATCTTTACAATGCTTATATTCATTTTAAAATATTTGTAATACTGGGAAGAATGTAAACACAAAAATATTTCACAATAGTTTTATTTATTCCTGTCTCACAGTGTGGGGTCTGTCCTTAAAAGATTACATCTCATATGTCTTCATCCACAATAACATTATCCAGATTCGCAGCTGGAAGTAGAATTGTGGGTTGGTGTCTCGCCTATCCAAAATACCAAATAATTACCATGACGTGGGCACAGCAACCCACAGTTCGCATTCCAGAAAGACAAGAACAGTAGTAGTTTGAAATGGTTTCTCGACTATGGATCATTACATACGTGTAGTATTGTCTTGCACGTGCGTGTCGGGATTGTATTCTTGCTCGTAGCAACATAGCGTTTTCAGGTTCAATGCCAAAATCAACTATTTCACTAAATGCTCCATCTCTTGCTACTTCAATCTGATACACGCCATTGCGTACGTGTTCGCTATAGTAGCTACGCGCAAGTTTTATGTGATATGAACCAAGTGCAAACAATGTCAAGTCTTCTTGAGTCAGAACAGGAAGTTCATCTGCTCCTATGGCGTCGGCTTCAATATTTCGAAAACTTGCCCGCCGTCTATTTATATTTCTATCTGTAACATATGCTCCCAGTTGATTTGGTACATGCAATCTCTCTCTAATGATTCTTAAATATTCCTCTGCATGCGCGTTATCTTCGATTAAAAGATGAAAAGCGTTAATAAGCGCAGCGGCCACCCGGAAATCATCCATCATGTGGCACATAGCACGATTAAAAAATTCTTGCCTGAACAGGCGAAAATCGCGTTTAAAACGTCCGTTTACGACTTCGACGACCCAGCGGCATATCGTCACTTCTCTATTTTTATTGGCTTCTAGCGTGGTTAATTGGTCTTCGCCACGCCGTTTGCTAATTGGCATACGTGCCACATAACCACACGATTCCATGTCTCCTATAACATCCCTAAAGCCGCGGTCGCGGATAAAAACATCGTTCGCTTCAAAAAAGTAATGGAATGGATTGTCTTCTCTTTCGTTAATAAGACCTTTCATTATAACGGCATCCGATGTTGTTGCTGCGTGAGGCCCAGTAACATCTATTATGTAGCCATCACAACACACAATGAGAAATGGTTTTAACAGGTTCGTGTATTTGTGCAAACTGTATGTTTTCCGCTGGAAAAGGAAGTTGGAAGACTTCTGAATATAGACGTAAGTTCCATCTATCACCAAAATAGCTTTCCTTTCTTGTAAGGGTGCATCTGGGTTTCCAAATAGCCCATTTGCCACAGTCAGATTTTTTGCAACTACTTCATTTCTTGAAATATGATCCAGGCCCAGGTGCCTTGGTACGAAATCTTGTACCAAACATTTGCGCACAGTATTCATTTTCCTTTCGAGCGTACGGCGACTCATTCTGAAAAGTACGCTGAGTCTTTCGTTAGACTCACCTGTCCGGAGCTTCATCAAAAAAGTAGCAATTGCAGTATTAGGGTCGGTTACTTCTTGCTGCAATGAAGGGGTTTCTCGTATCACTTGCTCAAATGCGTTATGAGTGATGCCCACACGATGATGCAACCTTATTTATATTAAAAATAAAGATAAAAACCGCCTGCTTACGGGGTGGTTCCGATAGGAACCACCGGGGCTTGAAGGTTCTTTTAATTTTGGTTCCGGCCGGAACCAGTGGTACGTGACCGAGACTGAAGACGTCCAAAATATTTCGCTTCAAAAAGGTTTTTCTAGGGATCTTTCGTTACAAGTAATCTTATTGTTCACGCCTTCCGACAATCTCAAATGGAATCGGGGCACGGCATTTGAAATAAAATACACATATGCATGTACTAACCTGTCGAGGTGCTAAAAGTCCTTGAATATGCTCTGCAGTTCCTGGATGATTATCCAGAAACGGTTGAAGCAACTGATAGTTTCTTCTTTGAAACAATGAATAATTGCAACATATGCAGTTTCTTCTTTCCGCTTCCATTGTCACAGATACACAAAGCAATAACAAAAAGTCCGATGAGATATAGCCGTGGTCGAAAGTAGAGAATCAGAAGAAATCAAGTACACAAGTCGCAGGGAAAATATAACCAGAAAATGCACAGTACGCACCGAAAGCAAGCAAACGAACGACTGCGTGGGACACATGTGTTGATTGGGTCAGGTAGTTAGGTCAAAACTAGTTTTCTTTCAACGTTGTCGGCGCAGCGTATACCGTACCTATTGCTTCCTAAGTGCGAAAGGGACAAAACGAATGCTATCTCCATCTACGAGTCGACGCTATCAATCCCCGGGTTCCGAAATGCAAAAATATAAAAAAATACTTTTAGCTTTTAGCACGATTGCGAATCGTTCCGTATTACATTTTTATATGGGTAGGTGCGCTAACGTTATCATTGTATACTTTGCAGACGATTTGAGCGCATTACAGAACAGGGGAAATGCGTCATTATTGCTACCATGTTTTTACTGCTTGAAATGTGGCTATGTGCGAAAAAAATAAACGGTTAAATAATTAAAAATACGTATTTTTAAAACAGTCATAACTTTTTTCTGAGTGAATATATTTTTTTCGCGTAGTAGTCAAATTTGCATGGTATTTAGTCGACTTTAAGCTTACATAACCCCCAATAGTGGTGGAAATTTGGACCACTTCTGCTCATTGTCCTTTTAACAATTCGATTTTCATTTAAGTCGTCGTATCTTGACGATGCATGTTGACGCCACACCTACCGTTAAAATGAATGGGAAGCGCCGTCGATCAAAGTGCATTTTGACGTTTTATTTCAATGGCAATGTTTTCTGCAGCCTCAAGAGGTTTTTAATAGCCTCCTGCGATTTATGCGGTCACGGTTGATCGATCACACCTTCAAGTTCAATACGTTTTGCGGACAATGGTATCATTTATGATTATCCCTACAGTCGTCTTTGAAATTGATTTTCGAACGATACTCGTCTACGGCCTTGAAGATTTCACGATGCGCTAGTATGTTTCGCTTGATTATTTTCTATTATGGTAGAACATTCTTGACCCACAGCCGGCACGAGCTGTAAATTTAAGTAATCACGACTAAAATTTATTCTACAAATTGTTCTCAAAAATTCTGTTAACAGATTTTTCTGTGAAGTTTACCCGAATATATTGTCTATAATTTTCTATTCAGATGAGTTTAGCCCAAAAATAAATACGATTCGGTAGGCAACTTTTTTTTATAAAAGAAGTTATTATAAAGAATCAATCTACTATGGAATTTCGTGAGTATTTTCTTAGGATCACGTCTTTATTATTATGATACTATTGTGCAACCATCTGTGATCTATCTGTCAATGTCGGGGACCTTACGAGACATTCGAATTTATTTAACAAAAAATATCCTTGATAAGTCGGTACAGTAAGGCAACTTCAATGTTTATTTAAAATGAATTTTGAAATGTATCTTTGATTAGAACTCAGTCATAGGTGATGTAACCACGTGGTATGATTTTGTTAAGCCTAAAAAATATTATCCCAATATTAGTTAATAGTTAAAATTTAACTATTAACTAATATTGGGATAATATTTTATTGTCGATTTGATATTTAATATCAAATCGACAGTACATGTGTAATATATGTATATTATACAGGGTGATTGGAAGATGGGTGCAAAGCTTTAAGGTGAAGATAGTATAGATAATTTAGCATTTAAGCCATGGTTGTCTTAGACGAAGTCTTACCAATTTTTTTTTTTTTAATAAGGTTTAAAATATGTATTGTACAAATTTTTTATTTTTTCTGAGCTTTAAATGTCTGTAAAAAAATGTATAATGACACAGAAGCCTAAAACATGTTTTGCTTGATTGCTTACACATTACTTTAATAAAATAAATAAAAAATGAATTCATTTATCATTTAATTTGGCCATAATTATGCAGTTTACATTAAATTTTGAGAATTTCCGAAAAAAAACTTAAAAATTTGGTTAAAAATATTTGGTACGACTTCGTCTAAGACAACCATGGCTTAAATGGTTCTAAATTGTCTGTACTATCTTCGCCTTAAAGCTTTGCACCCATCTTCCAATCACCCTGTATAATAGCAAGCCGGTTAGATTGTTATATTCTGTGTTAATGTTTTACTAACATATTTTGTAAGTTTTTGTTACTAATATTAAGAGACTTGTTGCTTGAAATAAAATAAATAATAATAATATATGTACTTCTCTATGTTTGAAGTCCACATCCCATGATTTCATTCTATTGCCATCATTCATTTGTTTCAACCACTTCTTTTAAGCAAGAATGATTTAATCGCCAAGTCGGAAAATCAAATAGATCAGAACAAGGGTGTTCGATAGCGACATTGTCTTCTAATACTCCTAATGCTTCCATGAATACTAATTCCATAACTACTTATACACTACCTATGTGTTGAAATCTAACCAGTTATTGAACTGTACGTGCTTCTAACCAATGCCAAAGTTTCCGTGGCAATATGACCTTTGAGATTTATGATTGCTGTTTAGGATTCTGCTCATCTGTTTGCAAACGTGTAGGATCTTCGAAGTTTTCGTTACGAAACTTGACGACAGAGTTGATATATGAACAAAACTGTATGTAGCGATGGTGATCCCCAAGTTCGGACTTAATGATAGTTGACAGCATAACATATTATGTGCGCCACACATACATCTTTAATTACTTCATAATTAAATTTGCATTTGATGAATAAAACAGAAGCACTTTCTTTATCAATAAAACGTTTTCTATGTTCAATTACATGGAAATAATCTAAGCTGGTCTCTTTATACCGTACTGAATATTTAATTTTACTCACAGCCTGTGTAATTGAGGGGAAACTTATTAGGTAGTTGTATAATCACAGATTAGTATGCGATCGGCTCCTCTGCGACACAGATAAGCTGTTCGAACTCTGATAACGATCAGTATTCGAGTTACAAAGGCAATTGTCCGGGAATTTTTTGTCCAAGGACCATTGTATTTGAAAATATTCGATTGCGTTTTGAATGCAATTTCTATGTTGTCCTGACAGTAATAGATACTATGTCGCATTTCGTCCCCACAAAAGATAAATTGCGCATTGATACTCGATATACCTGATGTTTTTCTACCGTGTTATTCCTTTGTGTTGAGTTGTGAATACAATGGAGATTTGTGATTAGCTGTCGAATTCAGAAAAATATATCGAGTCTATAATTAGGTGCTATAGGAATCAGTGGGACGGTTTGCGGGAAATTATCGTTTCCATCATTATGTTAAAATAAAATAAACGTCTCAGCTGTATTGCAATCCTAAAACAAAATTATATAACTGGTCACATACGCACATCAGAATACGAGTCGATTTCAATAATATTAACATGGTGAGATTGTTTAAGAGATTTGCTCATTCCAGCCAACGTCAGTCTGAACAATAAACTGGGTATTGATACAGGATATAGCTTTAACTGAAAGGAACTCTGCACTTATAAATCACATGACTACCTGGGTGACGTGAGAGAGGATACAACTATGACAGATTATGAACTGATAAAAGATGATAAAGATGCAATGGATGAAGTTTAGGACAAAGATGAACCTTATGGTCAGCGCTAGAAATAGCAAAACTCATGAAGACGTTACAGGACAATAAGTGACCCAAAAATAAATAATAGAAAAAAAAACTAGAAAACACGCTCTAAAAAACAAACTAAAAAAGCAGAACCATACCAGCACCAGCACCAGCATTACCTATGTACGTATTTTTCTGTTCCTTTATTTTTGTCTGTTTATATGTGTGTGCATAAATGATTAAATAAATAAATAAATAAAAAAAATTCAAAAAATCGTGGGGTGCTTTTTGACGTAGGTATTTTTATAATCAATTAATATCAAGCTCCCCACGCTTTTTTGAACTTATTTTCTGCTTTTTTAGTTTGGTTTATAAAGCGTGTTGCTTAGATTTTTTGTCTAGGTATTATTTATTTTCTATTTTTATATTCTGCTAACTACAACAGCATGACTTTTCAGTTTTTTTTTAAATTATTGTATTGTCATCGGTTCTTGATAAGGCTACAAAGTTTAAATGAAATCTGACCGTTTGAAGTGGGTCAAAATCAAGTCCAAAGGAATCGGTTAAAAACAAACATACAGGTGAAGCTAATAAAAGCGTGTTATTAAACGTCTGCTATCTAATGACACAATTTCATGCAGTTTTGTGCAAATCAACAAAAATAAATATTGAAGTAAGATTTTCACGCTTCTCTATACAACCAAAATAGAACAGGTCCAAAATAAGAAAGAAACAAAGCGAAACAGAATGCCAACCCAGCATTCTTGGAATGTACACTGCAGTGGGCAATCACTTCAAGTAAAGCTCAACGGGGCTCAAAACGACGACAATACACAACCAGTAGCCCGAGTAGCCCCTTATTATTTTATTCTACGGAAACCGGACAACAGCTACCAAAACTCATTGTTAAACTCATGTTTTTACTCCACCATTTGTTTTCTCCCAAAAACATAATAGGGTTACGAAACCTAAGAATCCATTGTTCCCATCTGTTACTTACCTTCAATTATAAAAGACGGTAGCAAAATATTGTTTATTTTACAGTTGAAAGAGCTTTTAACAGTGACATATGGACTCTTTCTGTTTGAGTGCATTCAAATTTATGGGCCCATGACCACTGAAGAATTGGGTTATTGTTTAAATTTAGAAAGCTTGTTCTGAAGAATTGTTTCTGTTGAAGCCACACAACGTCGCTAAATTTATGTAAAGTTGGTTTTATTTAATAGCTTTGTAGAAATAGATTGATGACATTTGAATGCTTCTCGTCAAGTCATTTGAAGCTTCATGTGATGGCTTTGGTATATTTTACTTTTAATATAATAATAAGTTTATTTGCCAAAATCACTAGGTCGAGTCTGGCTCATGGAGTCTATGGGTGGTATTACCATAATAATGAAGTACACATATAATACTAATTTTAATTAAACCTATTCACAAATTAAAAAATGGTGTCGAAAAAATCGTCCACATCGCTGTCGACTGGTAATGTTCCCAAGAGACTGGCAGCATTACCACGTTGTATGGCAATGCTTAGCCGCTGGCCAAGGTAGAAACCATAATATGCACCTACTCCTCGCCATCACATTCAAACTTTTTAAAGATTTCTATCTACTATATTCTGTGCACCAGTCTTACCTGCTTTGTAAGGACTATCAATGTGGTACGATTAATTAATCATGATTAGATTTCCTTAAACGCTGAGGAGAGTAGAGAGCTAGTAGGGAAACAACAGAGAAAGTAAACAAAATAATGACTTCTCAGTATTTTGATTTGCTTTTTAAAACCAACCGATAAGACCGAGCGGCTGAAATGGGACTGAGAGGGCCACACGTACAGGATGCATCAGAACAAATGGGTCATGGTGGGTACCTGAAGACGGGCGGCCCACGACGCTGGCGCGATGACCTAGGCTATTTTTGACTGATTGGCTGGAAAAGGCAGCAGGTAAAGATGCATTGCGAAGTAGGTATGTGAAGACCTGTGCGTATATAGCAGTGGGATAGTAGGTACAGTTTAAAAAATTGCTTTGATTTGCGGATTAGACAGTACATATTGGCTACTTTATTATGCTTGCATGGTAAGTGGTTTATGTGCGTACAAATACATTCTCTAATAGTTTATGCTGTATGCAACTTAGGTATTATGTAAAGGTTTTCTAATAAATAATTGTTATTGCGTTTTACTCGTATTGGCAATGCTTCTGTTCACATCCTGTACCTTGACCTACGTGTTTGGTGAGTAAATTTCAAACTCTACATTAATTTTAGTTTTAGAATAAACGAAGGAAGTATCTGACATTATTCTAGAGAAAAAGATGTAAGTATTTCAATCTGAATCTGCTTCAAAAGCATAACTGTATTGTTTTTTGCCTATCAACGTATATTTTTAATGATTTTTCTCCCTTGAAAGTCAAACAAATGTTTGTTGTCACTACTAAAGTAACACATATGGACATTTAAGATCATCGTACCTATTTACAATGCAGATAGTAACCACAAGTTTCGCATTCAGTTCAGAAGAACTGTAGCTTCGCTAGTTCCTATGAAGTGAGCGCAATCGAAACTGGATACATAATAATGTCTCCAATTTCTAAGTGCAGGTGTTAGTGCTAGTGATACTGAGAAAGTTAGAAGTACTTAATTAGCAAAAAGTGTTATGAAAAGGAGTCATAGATGACTTAAAATTGTGTAAGTATTAACAGTACCTACTTGTTAACAAACAATCTTACTAAGCGATTATGATGATCACAAAATCGTGACGAAAGAATGATTTGAATAATACTTAGGAGGATTTAACGATTTAAATAATGCATAATTAACTAGTGAAAAGTTCCCACTATATTGTTTTTGAATATCATTATAAAATACAGTTTACTTTTACACACCTGCAACTTCGTTCAATTGTGAAATTGCTTGTTTTATTTAACATAAAATATAGCATCACATCGACCACCTGCGATTTTACTTAGTTTTCACATAGAGTTCCTTCTGACTTTTTTTTCTTTTATGCCCGGCTTCTAAAGCATAATCAGCCTCTAATGTTCCCTCACTGCACTGACACAGGCCTCCAACTCTGTGAGAGGGAGCGGGCCGTAATCCAAAACGCGGGCCTAGACGTGTTGACAGATGTCACATGTCTTCGATTTTTTAGTGCTAGGACATGCCGATCTGCCAGGGGTGCGGGTTGTTCGAAAGAGATACCGTCGCCCCTGGCACACAGGCAACTGAGGGAACACGGGTGGGTTTTAGTCAGTAAAAGTCTGACACGCCCTCCTGCTCCACCCAGAGCGGGAGAAGTTATTTGATAATTTCCCATCCTCAAAAAAAAAAAAAAAAGGACATGCCGATTTCCTTACGATGTTTTCGTTCACCGTTTTGATAGCGTGGTGATGAAATAATTTAACTACACAAAGTAAAGCGCCTTTCTAGGTTCCAACCTACGACCTCTATCTCGTAAGTCGCGGCCGTTACCACTGGGCCACCACTGCTCCGGCTTCTAAAGGCTGTAGCGTGATTTAAAAGCCTATACATTTCCTCAAGAATTGGGCTATTCAATAACCCAATTCTTAATATTTTTTCAAATCCGACTGGTAGTTCCAGAAATGAATGCGTTCCAACAAAAATACAAACTCTACAGCTTTATTATATTGGTTTAAGTGACCTGTTGATGATAGTGTTTATTTTATAGTAGCAGTAATTATGTACTTACCTATCGCTTCTCGGCCTTTTGGCTAAGATCAAAGTGTAGTATGTACTTACCTCTTTTTTACATGTAGGTGATCTTAATTTAATGATGTATTACAGCGTGTGTACACACGCTGTAATACATCATCATTGTACTGAACAGTTTGTAAGCTGTGGTTACCTAATTTGAGTGTGCATTACAGGATAACGTATTTATTAATCAAGTTTTATTATTGTAAAAGATAATTAGGTATAATGTTTCTCGTTGGTAATCCTTATATTAATAAATAACTAACATTATTTACAAACGAACTACAAAAACACAAATAAATATTTACATTCGCTTAATGACTAAAGGGTTGGTTTTACAACCTACAGCAGTAACAGGAACAACTCATCAACAACAGAGCATTGTAAACAATACATTATTACCACCAATAAAAAGAAACAGCATAATTACACCAAGTTTTGTTTAAAATCCAACAAACCCGACAAAATAACTGTAATTCATTAACCTATCAGTGAAAACTCGTATTAAAAAGGGCCGTAAAAGGCTTGTTACTTAATGGCCGAAATAGATATAAAAAATATAAACTCATTAAACTTTGGAAGCTGGTTAAATAATTGTTCAGTGAAATTAGAAGGTACACATAATCTTTATTGGACACATTAGAATCGACAGGCTTTCAATGTGAAAGTTTAAAATCGAATGAAGCAATTATATGGATGGGTTCAATTAAACTGAATGAAGTGCCACATGGAATTGTGACTGAACATTGAACGGCTTTTATTACTGTGAGAAACAATAATTTTGATAATAAAATTGACGATTAATATAGCAGTGATGATAATAGCACTTAGTTAATGAACGCAGTGTGGACATGTTCTGACAAGCTATGTACACGCATGTGGTTTACTTAATGTTAATTAATTAATAATACGGAGGTTGGCTGTTTGTTTTATTATTTTAGGTGGGTGTTACTGTCAAGCTTTTAATTCTATGGTAATTATTTACTTGAATACTTTTGCTGAAGATTACGTTTAAAAAATCTGATTAGACTATCTATTTTGGTGGTTTTTTTTTTAAATGTTGTATTTGAACGGTGTTTAAGAATTGATAAAACATCACTATTTCAACGAAAAACATATTCAATATATTCAATGTAAAAATATTCATTTTCGGAATAGATCATCTAATAAAGGTGGAAGCCGCATCAAAATCCATTGCCTAGTTGAGAATAATTTCACGGTCACACAGACAAACATGGAAAGTGATTGTAAATCCTATTATAAACGCGAAAGTTTGTGTGCATGGATGTATGGATGTTTGTTACTCTTTCACGCAAAAACGGCTGCACAGATTTGGATAAGATTTGGCACAGATAGATTATAACCTAGATTAATACATAGGATACTTTTAATCCCGGTAGTACGTTCCCGCGGATAATTTCCGACTTCCACGCGGGTGAAGCAGCGGGCGGAAGCTAGTTAATAATATATAGGTATAGATATAACACATATAAGTAGATTAACTGACAGTGTATACAGATAACATTAGCTTAAAACAACATTGAGATACATACTTGTATCTAGGATAGATTATACATACATACCTATATACAGGTTTAGTCTCGTAGATTCCCAAGCACCGCACGTATCTCTACTTACAATATTTTCACAGAATTACAATTGATACAATGAGGCAGCCGAAAGCATGAAAAGTATTACCAATAAAAACATGTCATCATCTGCCTAGCTTTTTCCCTTCTATGTTGTGGTCAGCTTCCAGTCTAACCAGATGCAGCTGAGCACCGGTATGTTACATGGAGCGACTGCCTATCTGACGTCCACAACTCAGGCATTGAGAAATAGATACCCTTTGGTGAGACTGGTTACCACGACTCATAACGGCTTTACGTGCTTTCCGAGGCACGGGTCTTAGTATGTAAAGATGGTCACCCATCCACAGACCAACCGCGACAAGCGTAGCTTAACCCGATCGATCGACTCGTGTGGCTGTTATTACTTAACTACAAGCCCACCAATCAAAACATGTAAGCAAGCACTAATTTAAAGCGTTTTCAAAGTCATGTCCAGAAAAAATGCCTTATAGTTTTTACCACCGCACCCTGTAAAACAAGCAACGATTTTTCAACGTCATTATATTCATTAAGTTAGTTCTAATACAAGTTGTTTGTTTTTATTCGCCAAAATTACATGCTTGGACAACGTTTAGACCATGATTGTGCAATTCCACTTATGATTATGACTCATAATAGTACACTTGGGTCGATAAACATACAAATAAGGCATCGTTCAGGCTTTCATCTACAATTAGGCACTAAAGCAATGATGTGAAGATTGTATGGATTAAAAAAGAAGTTGGTACTTAAACGAGGCATGTTTGCATAAAAAGTAACGGAGATTTTTTTGTTGCGGACGTTATTGGTTTTTGTTTTAAATGTACAGCATTATGTTATAGTTTTTTGCTGCTATTTAGGGTCAGACAGTTCAGGCAAACATTAAATATTTGCATCTTAGACAAAAAAATATGAGTGGAGCTAGATACACTTGTGTAGCTCGTCTTAAATCTACAGTGGACCAAGCACCTACACGAAGAGTAAATGTACCGTAAACTAGAACGATTAAACATTGAAAATTTTCGTTATTTACATAGGTTTAATTTAATTCAATTCTATGGGGATTTATACCAAAATACCAATAATAATGGAAAATCCGTACTCGCATCCTAGGGAAACTGATGCAGGTTGTATACCTACATGACAGTGTTTTCGATTCGAGTAAAACTGTTTTGAATCTGTTTCTAAAACTCTTTTGTCAAGGAGAAAAAGTCGTTGTCATGATCGTGCGAGTCGACTAGTAAGCAAAAAATCTGTCGAATTTACGCTACGTTTACGTACGTCACGCGCACGTTTTAGGGCCTTCATAATCATCATCAACAGCCTACAGCAGTCCACTGCTGGACTTGGGCCACTCCAATTGCCCGCCATTCAACTCGATTCGTTTTGGTGTAGGTGTTACGGCTTTTTTTTTTTAAGGTGGGCAATCATCACATAACTTTTCGCGCTCTGGGTGGAGCAGGAGGGCGTGTCACACTTTTACGGACTAAAACCCACCCGTATTCCCCCAGTTGCCTGTGTGCCAGGTGCGACGGTATCTCTTTCGAACAACCCGCACCCCTGGCAAGCATCGGCCCTTGCGGACCCCACCAGATCGGCGCACCAGGACACATGGCACGCCGTGACCACCCCAGGAACCAAGTAGCAAAAGGGCCCCAGACGACCCCGTGTCTGGCACCCTTGGTCCCCCGTGCGACGGGTCAGCACAGTGACCCTGCCGCCTACCACTTTTCAGCCGCAGGGGATAGGGAGAGCGGGCAACGCCATACTGACACTCCTTTTCCCCTGCGGCCTCATCGCGTTCGCCATCAAACGGTGGCGGCCCTGTCCAGGCCACGGAAGGGAAGAGAGCTACTCAGAAGCACCGGCACTCCTCTTCCGCCGCAGCCTGTAACCCTCAGCCGCGATGTCTCCCATTCGACATCGCGGCCCGCCTCAGTTGCGATGCACCTCACCGCAATCTATTTTTTGGCCGCTACGTCGTCGCCTTGGAGGCAAAAGCCCTGACGAGCGGCCGAGCATCATTGGTGACAATTTGACCTTGAGCCTGCCAAGTTTATTAATTTGCTTTTGCTTTTAATTTTGCTTTTTTTTAAACGTTGCCACACACTAGGAATTTCTCCTGTATTTTGGGTGCATTTACAAACATTTAAACTCACATACACAAACAGCCAGACCCAGAACAACTACTTGTAGGTCATACAACATAAAAATATTTGTTCCGTGCGGGAATCGAACCCGTGACACGCAGCGCAGCAGTCAATCGCTTAACCACTGCACCAACCGTGCCGCCAAATTTATTACGCCGTTTATTACTTTGTTCCAATAAAATACACTTACATAGGTACTGACGTGTGGCCTACAGTACATCCTGTGATCATATGAAATTCTAATAAACTTAACTACTTTCCGCCGTCTGAGATACTTTGAACAACTTTTAGACTTCCCTAATAGCTAGCTTGTAAAATCAACTCGATCTTAGGAAACGAGGGAATTTATATTACAAAAAACGTAGGCTATTTTTTATCGTTCTGGCAAGCAGTCCCCAGGGTTCTCTGATGAAATATTATTTCTTTTTGTTACTCAATCATGTCGTTTCAGATCAATCATGTTAAAATTGGGAATCCACACGAGACATCCCTTGGGTGGATGCTTTTGTATTACCGAGTAATGTTTAGAAAATATATTCTGTCGGCTTGAATTATGACGGCTGATGAATAGTGTTATTAACTGTTTGATAGTTTGTTATTTAGTAGGAACTTGCGCTGTAGAACAACGTAGGTAGCAGTACCTACGTAGCACCTTAATTAAATGAGCTGTCATTAATTGAGGTGCCCTGGGGTTCGTCCTGGATCGGCAATCGCAATCCTCCTAATTATAAAAGTTTGGGAAGATCTTTGGATGTTTGTCACTCACTCACGCAAAACCACTGAACGGATTTGTACGAAATTTGGCACACAGATTATAACCTAGATTAACACAAAGGACTTTTTATCTCGGTAGTACGTTCCCACGGAATAATTTCCGACTTCCACGCGGGCGAAGCCGCGGCCGGAAGCTATTCTTTTATAACATAACATCACTACTTTTTTAACCGACTTCAAAAAGAAGGAGGTTATTAATTCGAAATAACAGGATACGGGTATAACTCCGTCATATATGGATTTGCAAAATTATTTTTTGTTCTAAAGGGGTGTATTCCGAAATGGTCCCATTTAAATTTCATATAGATCTGATGATGCGTTTCGGATACAGACAACAGAACTATTCAAAAAATGTCAGCAAATCAACCGCGATTGCTGCTATCGCGTAAATATGCATTGTTTTGACCCCAAGGATTACAAAATTTCGAATTAATGTGGGCTAGTTGTCTGGCATTTCTGCTGAACTGGGCCTTTTTAGCGCAGCCGTGAAGCACACTTTGACGCACTTTACACTTTCTGTTCATTGTTTAATTCTATTATTTTGCTGAATATTGTGTGCCTTTTTTAGTGTGTGCTAAATAAATGTATTTTCTTTCTTTTCTTTCTTTCTCTAATCTTTAGGTACTATAATTAATTAAAATACATATCCAAAGTCACTGAATTCCGTACTTAATATTATTTTTCACTTTTTAGTGTTTTCCGGAAGTTGTTTTTTTTTTCAAATTTAAAGATTTCGTGAATAGTCGTAATTCAAACATACCCTGGATTTGCGAGGTGGGTTGTAGGTACTTACTAACTTAACTAGCCGATCCAGGACACCTTTCCAGACCGTACCGTTAAATGATCAGTACCTACCTTTAAATTTTAAAATATTGGTGAAGTTTATGTAATCAGAATGGCATCCTTTTATTTAGGTACAGTATTTAACACAACTATCTATTTAAACATTTACGCTATGTACTAAATAAAATTACTAACTAACTATACAAATAAATAGAAAAACAAAAAGATACTTTAGGCGTCGAAGTACTCGTTTGCATCGGTGTCATACAGCAACGTGTCCAGAAGACTTGACGTTTTATTTTTCATGGGTACTTATTTTAATATAAAAGAATTCAAAGCAAATAGAAGGAGCCATGCAGAACTGCCAATCTAACATCAAAGTTTAAAAGCAGCTACTCAAAATCCTTTCCTGTAACTATGCGTAAGTGAATTCTTGAATTTGAAACACGTCAACGGATGACTAAGTCAAGTATGAGAGGGTAACATCTCACCATTGATTTTTCAAGCCTCACATGGCAAAGGGTGAAAAGAGGAAATCCAATAACGTATAGTCACCCCTGAATTTGGACAAATCGAATTCCAATTAACGGGGAAACAGTTTTGGTAAGTTAGTTTACGCAAACCTGTTAAGGTTTTAGATGTGTTTTCGGTTTAGTAGAAAATCACTTGAAAATATATAAGAAGTAATCCATCTACTTATGGAGTGTACTAAGACTAAGAAGGAAAGAAAGACAATGTTGAGCAGAATAAAAGTAAACAAATCTGATATTTGTCCATATGTTAAAGTTTTAGCGCAACCTTCATCTGAGATAGCAGACGTACTTACTGATTTGTTAAAAAAAAAAAAAAATATCGAACAGTATAAATTATGATGAGGCTGACTTGCCATTGTGGATAAAAACCTCATACAAAAATATAGAATAAAAAAAATTAATAAAATATCTATCGCTGATAATTTATTTCATAGGATTGGATTGACCACATAATGATGACCGTTTAATCAACCTTGGGAGCAGTGGTGGGCAAGTGGTAACGGCCGTGACTTACAAATTATAGATCGTGGGTTCGAACTGAGGCAGGCGCTATACTTGGTAAATGACTATCATCACTACTTGCTGCTCTCAAAACGGTGAAGGAAAATATTATAAGGAAACCGGCATGTCCTAGAACTAAAAAATCGAAGACTTTTGACATCCTTGGCCCGCTCCCTCTAACCAAGACCTGCGTCCCAAAAGTTGGAACATTAAGGTGAATCTAGTCCACATTTTTCCCATACAAACTTCGGGAGTGTATTACTCCACTGTTCGATAATGTACAGACGCCAGCACATCAAGCTACCCCCATCTGTCAATTTTTTTTGATAGATTTTCAACTTTATTACAATAAGTTAAGGTTCATGTTGAATTGGGAAAATTTGACAGTTTGGGATAGCTTGACCTGCTGGCGTCTGTACATCAAAAATTAAACATGGTATGGTTTCGTCTCATTATTAATATTGTCTGTACGGAAACATAATACTACAATAAAAAACCATTAAAAAGTTAGGAGCCAACAAAGATTAGTTTTTCTTGCTAATTTAACCTAACCTTGGGCGTGTTTAAGTAATAAAATAAGTGTAAAATCTCCAAAACCAAGACGGTACCGACAACGCTCAAATATCGAAAATTTCAATTAACTTCATTCGTCATTGATTTATGCAGTGTTTTTTTCGTAAAACCCGATCTTCCGAAGGACTTTTCTTAATACTTTACCCGCCGGTGTAACTATAAATGATCCTGCATGTCACTCAATAACGTTGTGGTTGTAGACTAGCATCTAACAGCTCATCACTGATACTACCCCTGTCGGACACGATCCCTGGTGAGACAGCGTGCTTTTTAGCTAGGCCCACCAGTGAGTTCGAGCCCGCGACTAGATTTCCCTTAAAGGCTAATTCTACTAATCTAACCAAAAGTTGTCTGTAAATGTTTTCTTTTGTGATAAGACTGTCTATTTAAAATTTCTACATAAAAATCTTGACGCTGAGTTGCATAACAAAGTGTATTTTACTCTATTGATTTGGATCCAATCGGTTTGTAAGTATGAGCTTTTGGTGGTCACTAAAATCCTACTAAAATCTATCCAGAAACCAGTTTATAATTTGTGTAATTCTACACAATTTACAAACTTTACTCAATTATGTATTGAGCTTTGATCCTTTCATGCACCGCTGCATGCAAAAAGTTAATAAACACAGAACTGCAATAAATAAATAATTGATTAATTTTCATAAACCCTGTCATAACTTATCATTGGAATCCATTGATTTTATTCAATCCTTTTCATTGTTTTGGGTCAACACAAATTATATACTGACAGACATTCGGACACATAATTGTTACCTCTACTAATGTATGCATTTATTCCTCGAATTCTTTGAAACAAAAAGTTTGACTGACTCATAACATAAGTCATAACTTAGGAATTATGAAGAACTGGGTTTTGCCCGCGACTCCGCCCGCGTAGATGTCGGTTATCGCGTAAAAAAGTAGCCTATGTCCTTTTCCATATCCCAGGCTATATCTCTGCCAAATTTCATGACGATCGGTTCAGCGGTTTAGGCATGAAAGCGTAACAGACAGACATAGTTATTTTCGCATTTATAATATTTGTAGGGATTCTTCGACGGAACCCTTCTAGTTCATGACATCACTATATTAATTGATTCTTAGTATACAAGTCTGAAGTCTATAATTTATTTTAAAATACCATTTAAAAGTAAGACAGCAACCTATTAAAATTCCGTTTAGCGTTATGTTTGTTTAACCACTCAAAGGCTATAATTATCAACTCTGGTGGTTCAGTCTCTGAATTTTATTAGTGATGGGAATTTTGAATGTATTTTTGAATCGAATCTACTCGAAAATAAAATCGATAGACGGATTCGGATAGTTATTGAACTTGGCGCGATGAAGACCATTATTAATCGATGGTATTCACGCGAACCTCGTTGTCATGCTATTGCAATTGGAATATGAAAACATTAGAATCGCTAACTTGAACTTAGGATTTATGTAAAACGATGAAATTTTATTATAATTTTAAGTTCAAAATCTATTGACGTACACGTCTAGTTAGACATGAGCCGTTTGTTCAAAAGCTGTCAAAAAGCTTTTGAACAAACGGCAACTTTTTAAGAAGTCAATTTTTATTCGATTTTAAACGTAAATACAGCCAGCACCCCGTACCCGCCTAAAAAATATTCAGGGTATTTTTAACGTAGAAATTGAAGACATTTTTCGTCGGATAAACAAAAAGAAACCGGTGTTTTTTTTTTAGTGCAATACCTACGCGGTCAAAATGTGTGCAACAGCTTCTTTTTTTTTGTATAACCGACGCAAACATTCATTGCTAGGAGGTCTAGAATGATATGCTGAATTCATGGTTACAGTTTGCGCACTGATTAAAATTTTATCCTGTATATGATTTTTAAAAATCGAGCACGCAACACAACTTTTTTCGTTTGACAGCTTTTTAAACAATAATTATAGACTCGAATGTTAAAATAACGGAAATGTTAATTCTTGATCGATTCTGATTAGACAGTGATTGCGTGCCTGTTACTTAGACTCCCGGCTGATTGAATGCTATGGTATTCAGACTAATTAACCAATTAGTATCTGTTTGGTATTTACCCGTAACTAGTGGTACAAGACAGTGGTACTTTAGCTTTTAGATAAAAACATACATCACGCCTGTTTTTGCCAAAGGGTTAGGCAGAGGTAAAGCTTATGTACACATATGAACGAGTTATGTTTAAGTACCGTGTAAGAAGGGCTAGTCTATTGCCATTAACTGGGCACTAATCTAGACTCCGGATTGTTACTGAGAAATTCCTATTAAAAAACACAATAACTCTTTGCCTGAACTAGGAATCGAATCCAAATCAAATACCACTTTTTTCTATAGAGAAAAGTTTGAGCACAATAATATAATCAGTTTGATCATTCATCAACCAGCTAATTATAAATCTTTTCAATTCGTGCAAACATAAAATACAGTTTTAACGCAACTTTGCACAGATTTTCTCTTTTTAAATTCTTATTCCGTAAAAGAAACAGTTGTTTGGTTTTGGTCCAAATTGAATGAAAATATGCTTCTTCTAAGAGACAGATCTCTTAAGATATTTTTACACGTCAATATTTTAAAACTAGATAGCGCCGATATTTCGTAGCAGATTGATCCCTGAGAAGAAATGCCGAAAGAAACTCAGAGGTCATGGTCTCTTTTAAACCGAAACATGAAAGGGTATATTCATAAACGTTGATTAAAGTTAAGAGATGTTTAAACGTCAAAAATGTATGGTTAAACAGTCGCGAATCACTATTTAACTTTGAGCATCGTTTATAAATAGCGGAGTGTGTATTATTATAATTTCATGAGAGTCTAGCCATGTCTAGAAGGGACTTTTGAAGAAAGAGCCATTGAAGCTTTGAGCTGGCCGTTCCCAATAGACGCATGCATCAATCTTCGTGAAGCTCAACCCTATTTTAGGGAAAGTTAACAAAAGTAACACTTAAAAAACTGTCTCTTACTCTGAACTTAGAAGTACTCTTAATAGCTGCGTTATTTATCTCAATGTGTATCCCTATACTTGTGGGTGTTTTAATTAAATAAATTGCTTTATCTGCTCAGAGACAATGGCGTCGGTTATGGGGGGAATTTTATTAACACGGTCCTATCTACGTCATTCGTACGGTTATACGGGTGACCACTCATTTACTTAACAAATAGAATTGATTTGCTTGATCCTAATCTTATTTTGCTCTCTATTAGATTAGTATTTGTAAGGGGCGTGTTTGTTTATTAGTAGGCTGATGGAGAAACAAAAGGGCAACTACAAATAGTTGTTTTTTTTTTGGCAAAAGCAACCTATAGCTGCGAATGTAAACTGGTACCAATAACAGTAAATTGCATGAAAACCATATCAAACCAGCAATTCTTTCCACACAAGAGATTTGACGTTTTCGCAAAAGCTTTTCAAAAATGTTTCTCTCAGTATTCACTATGCAGCCTTCCAGTTAAGCTTGGTCAAGTTTTATAGGCTTTTTTTGTGTGGGAAATCATCAAATAACTTCTCCCACTCTGGGTGGAGCAGGAGGGCGTTTCAGACTTTTACTGACTAAAACCCACCCGTGTTCCCTCATTTGCCTGTGTGCCAGGGGCCGCGGTATCTCTTTCGAACAACACGCAACCCTGGCAGGCATCGGCCCTTGCGGACCCCACCAGTTGGTGCTGACATCTCTTTGAGGCGCACGTGGAACACAACGCGCCGTCGACCTCGGCTTGGTCCTTACCGGACAGCAAGCTACCCATTACTCGCCATCCGCAAGCCTGCGCCTCTACGGTGCCGAGAATCAGCCTGGGATTCCCGACGCCCAGGGCGTCTCCTGCGGCGACTAAGCGCATATACTGCCTCTCCCTCACGTGCGCCGCCTCCCTCTTCGCGAGTATTACGGCTTCGCAGAAGGTAACGGCTACCCATGCACTCTCGCTCCATACTATGGCCAGAATCAGGACCGGTCGCGAGAGATCGCCGCCGCCGATGCAGATTTAAGCACGTAATTGGATCATACTGGCTCAAACATAGCCGACGACTTGGATGCGCCTCCCTCTTCGCGAGCATTACGGCTTCGCAGAAGGAGGTAACGGCTACCCATGCACTCTCGCTCCATACCATGGCCAGAACCAGGACCGGTTGCGAGAGATCGCCGCCGCCGATGCAGATTTAAGCACGTAATTGGATCATACTGGCTCAAACATAGCCGACGACTTGGATAAACATTGTACAGTACCTGCCGTCCGTTTGTTTTTTTTTTAAACATCTCCTTTTTCCTTTTGACGGAACAGATTTTTAGGAGCAGTGATGGCCCAGTGGTAACGCCTGCGACTTACTAGTTGTAGGTCGTACGTTCGGACTCAGACAAGCGTTTTACTTTGTGTAAATTATTCCATCACCACTGCTCTCAAAACGGTGAAGGTACATCGTAAGGAAACCGGCATGTCCTAGAATCAAAATTTCAAAGACATGACCCGCGTGGTGGATTACGGCCCACTCTCTCTCATAAAGAGAAGACCTGTGTCCCAGTAGTGGGAACAATATTGGCTGATTATGGATGCGAGTACGAGATTGTATAAATTAAGTTAATTTTTTAAATGATAGTTTTTCCCAAGTACCTGACTAATGATTCGGTTCATTATCGTACAAATGAGACTACAAACATTGTTTTGGTAATAAGAGCATGCAACACGTGGTTTCAAACAGACCGCCATACCGACATTGTTATCACAGTGAACTACTTACTTGGTAACTATAGTACCGTGAGAAATATACGTTGTAACATTTTCTTATATTTGTTAACACTATTTGCATACGGTACTGTTTTACGATGTTTTTAAAGTGTTAAAACATGAAACTGTTCAACGGACATGACTGTTTTCTACAGTACTCTCTCGTATCACCATACGAGAGAGTACTGGAGAAAACAGTCATCTCATGTCACCAAAAAAGAGCTAGGTTGGTAACAGATCTAGATCTAGGCTAAGGTGCTCCGAACATACTTCATCTTATCGTCGTAAGTCTTTCATCTATCTATATAAATAAAAAGAAAATTCCTGACTGACTGACTCATCAACGCCCAGCCCAAACCCTTGGACCTAGAAAGCTGAAAATTTTCACAGATGTTCCCTTTATAATGTAGACAAGGAATAAGGAAGGATTTTTCGAAATTCAACCCCTAAGGGAGTTAAATAAGGGATGAAAGTTCCGCGCGGGCGAAGCCGCTGGTAAAAGATAGTTTATCTTAAGAATATATGGCCAGGTCTTCTCTTGTTATTAAGAAAAGTAAAGTAAGGAACTACGCATCTATTCTGTAAAAATCAAAACGTGCAAACTTAGGTGAAGTGACCTTAGAGTAAGGTGTCGAAAGGGCCAGAACGGGCAGCTCACTTCACTAAATTCACGGCAAGATTTTCACAGAATAGACCGGCTAGTCCCGAATTTGATTATCTTCTTAAAATATTCGTTTTATAATCATACACAAGTTAAAGAGCCGAATGAGTGGGAGGCTGTGTAACAGAGGCATTTCAATTGAATATGTAAATAATATAAACGACGATAGTTTCCAAATTTTAAATGCTAACACGAATTATCCGATTATGCAGAAGCAATTTTTGGATTGTCAGAAGATTTAAAACCGAGAAATATCAAATGCTTTGTCTAGCAGACGCTATGTCTGAGAAGAAAACCAGGAGTCGTTTTTTAGTTGATTTATAGTGCTAGCTGTTAAGCCTGATTTACACCGTGCGATTTAGTTGCCTATGGCAAACCATTAGTTAATGAATGCAACTATAAAAGTTGCACCATCTTATCAGTGTTCTGATGACACAGGTCATTATTGCGTCATTTTTATTTTATGCCACATACTAGAAACTTGCATCGTCTAAATGTGGCTAAAGGGCCAAAACACATAGGTATAGATACACGACACATTATCGCATCGTGACCCGATTTTTTTTTGTGGATGGGAAATCATCAAATAACTTCTCCCGCTCTGGGTGGAGTAAGAGGGCGTGTCAGACTTTTACTGACTAAAACCCACCCGTGTTCCTTCAGTTGCCTATGTGCCAGGGGTCACGGTATCTCTTTCGAACAACCCGCGCCCCTGGCAGATTGTGACCAGATGACGTCGCAATGTGCTACGATGCGACGTTGTATCGTGTGTATGTGTTTTGGCTCTTAGAAAAAAAATTTAGCAGCATAATCAGTCTATAATATTGCCACTGCTAGAACACAGGCCTCCTCTCTGTGAGAGGGAGCGGAACGTAACGTAACCCACCACGAGGGCACTGGGCCCTCGTGGCGGGTTGGTAGCAGCCAACAACAACAATAAGGTTAGGTGAACAAAATTATAATCTTTAAGAACACAACGAAATAAGAACAATGAAAACCTTCTTTCAATACAAGAGTTTACTTAAGTTCATTTGTGTTGGCCATTGTTATCTCAATCACGGTTTTTCCGCGAATTGATGTCAATGTAACAAGCACGTGGTGACTTTGTGATGATTCTCCTTGGTTTACTTTGTCTGGTAAGACACACGTTATTATTGTTTAGTAAGCGATCTGGTATATATATATAAAATATTACGTAGAAGCTGACTGGAAAGACCTTTACAAGAAATTTCCCATCCGAATGCAGAGCTGACTTCTAACTTCTAACCCACCCTTACTGTTGTACCACTATTGGCCAGGATTCTCAGGATATCAATTATTTTATGGTATAGACCTTCAAGATTACGATTACCTAGGTAGGTAGTCAAATCTTGTATTCAAAACCCATTCCATCGACTATTAGTCAAACACAATCTTTCTATAGTACATAGAATAAGTAACAGTATTAAAGCTATTCTTAGTTCACCTCAACAGGAGATCATTATGTCATCATCTGTCTCGCTTTTTCCCAACTTCTATTGGGGTCGGGTTCCAGTCTTCTCAGATGCAGCTGAATACCAGTATTTTACGTAGAACGACTGGTTATCTGACCTCCAAATTATTGGGTAATGTAGAAGATCATTATATCTAAAAAAATATTTGATAGTTACTAAATTACGAACCGCCCAGAAACGATCATGAAACTCTCTCCGTAATTTCTTTTTCAAAACGTTCATATTAAAATAATTGAGAGCTTTGCAAAAACAGCTGAAAAACACTCGGAAAAGTGATTACCCATTTATAAACTTCTATCAAAACCTCGTAAAAACGTAACCCTGAAACGTTGACCTTTATCAAAACATCATCAATCAAATCTGTTTGTCTACATTATGTCGGATATTACTCTCCTAAGAGATTGTTTGTGTCAGCTAATACAGTATTTTATTTTTTATGAAAATAATATTTCATCAATATTATTTTGGGAATTCTGTAACGTATCTTCAAATTAATTGTGTTAATGTGGGTAGACGTTGATAAATGAATGTATAATATACGGGATTTTTTTTTACCAGTACGCAATCTGTAACCATGAATTCAGCATATCATTCTAGAGCGTAGAAATTTTTCGTCGGTTATACAAAAAATAAATAAACTGTTTTATAGAAAAGTTCAATACCTACGCGGTCAAAATGTATGGAAAAACGGGTTTTTTTTTCGTACTGCTTAAAAATTTACCCATTACAGGAACACTGAAGCTTCTTTTCTGTTAATTTGTTTACCTATCTCTAGTAGGCAAACCCTACCTACGCACGTGGAGATTGTCAAATGACGGACGTAAAAATATCGCAGCGGGATGATTGCGCGCACTGCAGGCTTAGCATGACGCTTTCTATTTCTACTCTACCGTAGAATAGAAATCGCTTGTACAAAACTGTCAATTGTCTACACGGAAACATCATTTTTGTCTCCTTTTTCGTCAACAAAACGCTTCTCTACGGTTCTCGTGCTAAGCCCGCTGGATGTTAAATGCAATGCTTAGCGCCGAGATTTGAAAATCGAACAGTGTGTTTTTGCGACGCTCTGGGATGCACTCTGTTGGATTCTCGATGCTCAGTTCAACACCGAGAGTTGCAAATCCAGTGCCCGATAATATCCTGCCCATCTAACGCATGCGCTACTGTCATCATACTGCATGCTAATAGCGTAAAATACTGTCAAAATTATGAAGGATATTGCTAAATCATTTTGTGTCATCATTTCACCTCACCAGACACGGGTGTTTCGGGAGATTCATGTTTCGCATAAGGCAGGAGGAAACGCTCGGGTGTTTCCACTGCGAAGATCGCCCTGAGGACACGATGGAGCATACGGCGGAGGTTTGCCCGGCTTGGGCAGAGCACCGCCGTGTCCTTGTGGAGGCGATCAGCGGCGGCGATCTCTTGTGTCCGGCCCCGGTACGGAGCGAGAGTGCATGAGTAGCCGTTACCTCCTTCTGCGAAGCAGTAATGCTCGCGAAGAGAGAGGCGGCACACGTGAGGGAGAGGCAGTATATGCGCCCTCACGGCCCTAGTCGCCTCCGCAGCAGACCCCCTGGGCATCGGGAATCCCAGGCAGATTTCCGGCCACCGTAGGCGCAAGCTTGCGGATAGCGAGTAATGGGTAGCTCACTGTCCGGTAAGGACCAAGCCCGGGTCGACGGCGCGTTGTGTTCCACGCGCGCCCCAAAGAGATGTCAGCACCAACTGGTGGGGTCCGCAAAGGCCGATGCCTGCCAGTGGTGCGGGTTGTTCGAATGAGATACCGTGGCCCCTGGCACACAGTCAACTGAGGGAACATGGGTGGATTTTAGTCAGTAAAAGTCTGACACGCCCTGCTGCTGCACCCAGAGCGGGAGAAGTTATTGGATGATTTCCCACTCTCAAAAAATATTGAATACCCAATAACACATTGTCCGACCCGACCTGGAATTGAACCCAGGACCGCATGCTCAGCAGTAGCACTTGCAACCACTAGAACAAAGACAAAGTCCCGAGAGATTTTATAACATATTATATCCTTTATTATTAAACGCATCTGATTCATTATTTACATCATACGTGAGGAAAATAAATAATAACACTTACAATTTCTCCATAATTACAACGAATTATCTAAAGACAAATATTTTGTTACACTTGTACATAATCAACGTTTACATTAATTAATACAAAGTTCATTATAACTTCTAATATTTGTTTTATCTCATGTTTAGTGTCGGCACTATTTACTTTTGTCTATTAATATACCCTATTAATTTGATAGATAACCACATTGTCTCCTGACCTCTGAATCTTTCGACTCAATCAACTCAGCCTATCGCAGTCCACCGCTGGACATAGCCCTCTTCCATGTTTCGCCACGACATCCTGTCCTCCGCCTTCTGCATTAAGTCTCTCCCAGCTACTTTCATTAGGTCGTTGGTCCATCTAGCTGGGAGGCGTCCCACGCTACGCCTACCGATACGCCCGAATCTTTTGACTAGTTTCTACTAATTATTGTTATTGATAACTAACTCTTAGGTATAGACAGTGGCTTGAGCAGAGTAACGCTCTTAGCATTCTTTTACAAGCACAGGGTTACTTTAAATTTGCTAGCTAAACTGCGAGCTGCGATGGGTATCGACATACATAATACGATAAAATAACAAAATAGAAAACTTCGATGTTCTTTTTTGGGAGGCCAATGACCGCTGTTAGTGTAGTCACTTGAAGTATGAGTTTAAAAACAAACTGTTTTCTAATGTTTTATAGTGTAAAAAATATCGATACCCACCAACAAATCTGTGAAGAGTACCAACGAACACAAAAAAAAATCAGACAATTCAAAAAGCCAATTTAAAATAACCCTGTATGTCCTGAATGAAGTCTACATACGATTATATAACTTTTTTAGACGGGTAAAACACATCGGGAATAGGGTGGTGTCATTCATTCTTAGGTCGGGCCTGAACTAATCTTATGTCCGTAGGTGACGCTGAGTAGGAACCGCCCGCAGCTTCGGCCAAAACTACGGATTCTGTGCTTAGAGAATCCGTGAACTCATTTTATTTTAAATTCCGTGTTAACTAATTTCACTTACTGTTGAGCACAGATCCTATTGTGTGCCATAGCCTGGCATCTGTGACTTCACTGTAACCAGCCACTGTTAACAATATCTTCGCCTTTCGTAAGCACCCAATGCAACTTGTCTGCCTGTCCGAGCTGAAGGGTCGATTTGTATCATAAGCAAACCAAACAGTAAATATATCTTATATCAGTTATATCCTATACAAAGTACGCTACAGAGACAAATTTATAAACTCCGGTTGCAATAAAACATCACAAAAGAAACAAATTGCCTATGATAAACGACATTGGAATAAAAATCATTTATATACTACACGAGACTTTCTACAATTCGACAATGTTACAAAAGAGTTTACCTCATATTAGACGCGTAAATATCCACTCGGTATGCGGCATTCATATTTATACAGTCAGTAAATTGCTATCGGGCGTAATGTAATAATATGAATTTACATAAATTTTCTATAACATTTACATTAGGAATAAATGAATTGCTGGTTGAATGGTGCCTTTGGCCGCAAAGATGCTTAGTTCACGCCCGGAGTCGGCCGCATACAGGCTCATATAGACAAGCACGAAGTGACGGCGCGACGCGATTCTGATAAAACAATATCCATGACATTTTCGTAGGAAAATAAAAGCAATGGAAAATAGTTTGCAAGGATCCGAAGGATCCTTACATACTCCTTTTGCCTCGTTTACGTTCATACATCTGAGGGGTAATTTTAAGAACGTACAAAGTATGATCTCACTCTCAAATACCTCTGGTTTCCACACTTTTTACAAGTTTTTGACATCTGATTCTTCTGGTCATACACGTACGGCGGTTGTAAGTACTACGCACCTGCCTTTTCTGAAAAAAATCGCCAATAAGGTCACTTTCAGTGTTAGTTTATGTATGTATGTATGTTTATGTATCCTTATGACGTAAGGAAACTGGACACATTTCACCTAAAAAGTTTGAGATCCATCTTGAAAATGAAATGGCAGGACCGAGTTCCTAAAACAGAGGTCCTGCGCCGTTCGAACGTGTATGGTATGGAGGCTTTACTTATGCAGCGTCAACTCAGGTGGTGTGGACATATCCTTCGCATGGAGGACCACTGTTTACCCAAAATAGTTCTGTACTCTGAGATGGCGGAAGGTAAACGGAAGCATGGCGGTCAACATCTCCGCTTCAAGGATGTGTTCAAGAGGCATCTAAGCGCTTGCGCTATTGATCTAGCAGGTTGGGCAGGGTTTGCTTCCAACAGGTTGTCTTGGCGCTCCACTGTCTACAAAAAAGTAGAAATTTTAGAAAAAAAGCGCCTCGATACACTAAGCGAAAAACGTCAAATACGCAAAGAGAGCCCTAGGCCCTCCTATACCTATTCCCTTAACTCTGCCGGCCAACTCCATTGTATTAGTTGTGACCGGGTATTTAAAACTAAATTCGGTCTGGCGAGTCATATAAGGTCCCACTCCAGCAAAAATAATTACCGCAAAGGGTCGCCGTTATCGAAATCGATAAGGAGGACTATTTGTTAATGTATGGATGCATGAAGAAGCCTCCTCGTGTAGCGCAATTTTTTCCACCAGTAACTCGAATGAACCGAGCGCTTGGCGCATCCTGGACAGTCACACCCAATACCTTGATGACTGGCCAATTCTTCCCTTGCGGTGGTAGGGCTAACGCCCGCCAGGTTCGTGACCACCCTCCCGCCGGAGTCCGGAGTCAAGCAGCTTGCTGTGTTTCGTCGATGCGTGGGAGTGCCAGTGTCTTGAACAAGAGTGAACAAGCATTTTCTGGGGACGCTCAATCCATCATAGACCTCATCGGACCCATTTAGTAATCATTAAAAAAAAATGTGTTTTTATAGATTTTTTTCTACTAGAGTCATGTCGCGCCTATCTGCGGAAGCCTTAACAAAAATGCGTAAACCTAATAAGTAAAACGGCTGGTTTTATTTATTCTGTTGACCATATATTTCCTGGTGCAGGAGTAAAAGTAATAAAGTAGTGGTGGAGTGGTAATCAAAATGTTTTCTCTTAGTAGCTGTTAATTATATGATTTTAGCTTTATGGCTGGTTTAAATTAATCGACATGAAGCGACTGCAGTGCACTGAGAAGGAAGGAAATACTTCAACGAGAAGTGCATACTTAGGATGTTTGTTTACGTGCCTTAAAAGATAATCAAGATGTTGTGTAAGAATCGTTGAGCTCTATAAGTTCTGAGTTGAGCTGCATTATCACTGATAAAGACGTGCACTGACTAGACAGGTCCACTCAAACTGTGTGTTTCTTTCCTCAAGGACCATTTCAGACACGAATCTATGTAGATTCCATGAATCTAGAATTGATGAAGATCATGTGGTCTTCACATGATCTGAGCAAGATTACGTCTGGACTTTAAAAGAGACTATGACTTGTGATTGTTTTCGGCATTTCTTCTCAGAGTAATCAGATAGGAAATGCCGACTTCATCTAGTTGAAAAAAATATGGTACGTGTAAAAGTGTTTGTACAAACCTACTTAGAGAAATAAAAGCATTTGTCATTTATCATGTGATCAAAGAGCCTTCTAGGTTTTCGAAGAAGTGGTCAAAACAAAGCGAAGAGGTGAACAGAAATTCCGCCAATATGCAGCCCAACTGACATAGCAGCAAATTCTACTTCAAACAACCCATTAAGACTCACGACATTCCTGTATCTAAAACCACAGGTCCGCCCACAATCTTGCAAGCTCACAGAAAAGTTAAATATTATAAAATTTAAATATTATAATGGCCGGTCCACGACTCACGAGACACAATAGTCAGAACTGTGATTTGCATCGCAGCACAAAATACTGAATGTGAATTTTACTTAATCTAACTTTACGTTCTCGTGCTGGTTTGCCGTGACTTTTTATATATTGCAGTAATTCTTTATGTAGAAAGATGAACAGAAATGAAAGCTTCTTCATGAAACTTCTTCTTTATTTTGTGCCGATGGTAGTCTGCTTTTATATTGTTTGAGCCCATGTCATGTACAAGCACATATTATTTTATTTTTTTAAGTAACCTGGAGTTTCTTGGTGTATCTTTTCCGTATGATATGACCAATTGGAACCGTGCACCTTGCTTCAGACGTTTCATAAGTAAACATGTAGGTTTTTATGAAATATATTTTGCGTATAAATACCACGCTACGCTCCAAAACGGGTTGAGATGGGACTGGGCAGGTCACGTCAGCCGAATGCACAGTGACCGATGGGCAATTAGCCTACATACGGTGGGTGCCTGAGGATGGAAGGTGCTGCCGAGGCCGACTCAAAAAGAGATGGCGAGACCACCTAGATGCGTACCGCAAGGGTTGGATCGAGGTGGCCCTAGAAAATGATGCCTGGAAGGAATTGGGGAGGCCTTTAATGAGCAGTGCGACGATGTGGGTTAATAAAAAAAAAGATGATATGATTGATTTGATTTGATCACTTAGCCTTGATGGTATCGATTAGCGCATAGTTCGGTACACAATCAGGTATGGTTGACATTTAGAAGTAATAGATATGATTGCCGTTTATCGCATTAGTTACGGTCACTGGAATTCATACGTTTAACATAGCGTTAACTTACAATAAGGAATTACTTAGGTAACTACATATCAAACTTTTCAAAACTAATTCCCGACGTTCTTATGCATACATATATAATCATCACGCCAGTAATCCCTAAAGGGCTAGGTACCACCTATAGAACACCCACATTTTGGTATTTATGTTTAAGTCCCGTGTAATAGGGGGCTAGTTTATTACCAATATGCCCGGGCTCAAACTCAAACTCCGGGATCACATAGTCAGTCTCTAATGGCTTCTCACTGCTGGGTCACCGACCTCCTCTCGATGAAAGGAGGTCGGTCAAGTCGATGAGTCGATGAGAGGACTCTGGGATGCTACTGAGAAATTCCAGATGAAAAATCCCAATAATATTTTTTCTCGACCCAGGAATTGAATCCTCCTGGATTCAATCATGTTCAGCAGAAGTGCTCAACAAGGCAGTGCTTATAGCTCAATGTGAATTCCTTCATTGTTTCCAAGGCACACTTGACGACTTTAATTTCCGGATCAACAGAACTAATTAACTACATGAGCGCAGTAAAACATTGTACCTTGTTGATTAAAAGCTTGTTTAACTTAGCACGGTTACAAATATTACTTGGCTATAAAACCTAGGTCCAATGGTTTCAATAGTGATTAATTTACCTACTTGGTTCATGATTTATGACTACCTACAAAACTTTAGTATTCATTTCCGTTCTTTGTTGCAACTTGTTTTTCTTTAGAGAAAGAAAATAGATACCTACATATTTCGAGAATAATTTGAGACTTAAAATTAAGAAGCACCAGGGTCGCCCGCGAAATTCAATTATTTTTATGTTTTCTACAAATTATTACAGGCGTATTAGATACCTATAGATAGTTCCATCAAAGAAGACGGGTTCCACTATTTTACACTTGTACTGGCTGGTAACAGTCAAAAGAAAAGGGCAGAGAGGGGCACGTCAGCCTGGATGGCACTCTAACTGTACACTATTATGGGCTTTTTTTTCATTTATTCAGGCAAAGTTAAATATAAGAAAAATACACATATCTTCTGCCAAACTGCTGTACAGTAAGTCGGCTATTTCATGATAAAGTCATTCAACGGGACTTTAAGAAGTTACAGGGTTGTTGTTTTTTTCTTTTTTGAGGGTAGGAAATCATCAAATAACTTCTCCCGCTCTGTGTGGAGCGAAAGGGAATATCAGACTTTTACTGACTAAAACCCACCCGTGTTCCTTCGGTTGCCTGTGTGCCAGGGGCCTCGATTAATCGAATGAACCCCAAGATTTAAACTAGCCCCTGGAGCCTCATGCTGCATGGTGTTACAGAGGCTATAGCATATCAAGAAGAGACTGGGGGGCGCGGTAATGGTCAGGTAGATGTGCCCTTAGGATAAGAAAGGATTGCGAGCCTACTGGATATGCATCCTTGAGTAAGCATTGTACTAGTGAAGAGACGGATGGTATTTATTTAAAGGAGGACATCTTTTCACGACGTCGCCGGCATGCTGATTCAGGTCAATTATTATATTTCAACATACAGTCTGACATTGACCAGCAATTTGCATAAAATGCAAGAAATTTTGAATTTTGCAATTTTCCTTAGCGCATCTTTCTTACGCGGGTTGCAGACCAAAAGCTAAGCTAAGCTATTTTAACTTAGTTTGCATAGCTGAGGTAATTTTTCATACTTGTGTTCATAGTTTACAGTATGGAAATTTACCTCAGCTACGCGAACTACGCTAAAATAACTTAGCTTAGCTTTTGTTCTGCAACCCGCATTAGGGATTCCTAAGATTTCGTTGTACTTTTACAAAATCATGCCCAAATGCTTATAGAAGCAGGCGTATTTTGTTTACATTATTAAGTTCCTGTCTGTTTCATAAATTACCAATTGTATGTTTACTTCAATACTATCAAAACATCAGCAATTACTGTTAATAGACATTCCTTCGTAATTGTAGTCTCGAACGAATCGATGTAATTGATAACGGTTTGAAATAACCATCCCAAAAATTGTAACAGTATTTTGAATATTGTAGAAATGGAGTTATCCATAATCGTCGAAGTACACTCTTGAGAACATACCAAGAGAAAAATAAACATGATTTAACTAAAATTAAGTGAAAAGACATAGACTTACTTTTTATTTTGATAGAGATGAATGTGAGAAAAGTACTATTGAGACTATAAGCTCAGTAAAAACGTAATCCCGCAAATTGAAAATTTTTAATAATTGCATAATCAGCCCATATTGTTCCCACTGCTGGGACACCGGCCTCTTTTCTTCGAGAGGGAGTGGGAGTGGGCTACAATGTACCACGCGGGCCCAGTGCGGGTTGGTAGATGTTACATGTCTTCGAATTCTTGATTTTCCGATCTGCCGGCTTCCTCACGATGTTTTCCTTCACCGTTTTGTGAGCAGTGGTGATGAAATTATTTACACAAAGTAAAGCGCCTGCTAGGTTCGAACTCACGACCTCCAACTTGTTATTCGGAGCTAATACCACTAGGCCACCACTGCTGTCTCAGAGAAAAAAATAATTGAATAAGCAAAAATAAAAATATATTAAATAGGAATATGTAGCACTCTGAACACAACTAACATTTCAATCTTTGGCGATCCATTAATAAAACCTGACATTTTACAACTAACATTACTAACAATCAGTGACAGGATACAGCCATGAATGCTTACATTATCTTACTACAATCCAGTCATAAAACCACATCGGAAACTCAGAAATCAATCCGTACATCAGTTGCGCAAACGCAGTCTGATTAGAGGTCAAAACGCATTAAAAATCGAGTTAAATGAGCGGAAATAAGAGTTAAGTCTGAGAATGAAGCCGTCATTGACATAGCTTATAACTATCATCGACACGTACCGACTGAACATTAAGTTCCACTATTGTACGGTACGGGAAAACGGTATTAGAATCGTTTATATATTGTGACATTAGTACCCAAATCAAAATATACGTATCGTGCTACATTGAATTACATTGATGGTGACGTGACATGTAAGTAGAGCTCAAGATATCGACTTTGCTGCTTTTAAAACATCTTCCTTTCAGGATAGACCATGATACGTAAAGTTCAGGATTTATATAATTATTGATGGAATTTGTGAACATAATCCAGCATTGCATATGTAAGCTATGACGCCCTTTATACCAGAAGGCTTTTATTTTGGTATTACACTTTATTTACATTTTTTTTATTCTTTGTGCTCGAGTTAAGTTTTCATTCTATTTTTTGCCATGGCTAGCTGGCATATGTATGACTAGTTACTTAATTAATGTTCTGTCTCTCGTAATGTTTATTACTTTACCTACGTATGTATAGAATCAAGTCTATCCGACTAAACAGACAGCTGTGCTGCTGGGGAGTTTATTGCGCCACTTCTTCTTCCCAGCTAAAGCACTAGGAAGTGGTGACAGGTGGGCATTTTTGGGGGACTGTCTTATGTATTTTGACGTTCGAAAAGTGCTGATTCTCAGCCTAATTTGAATAAATGACTTTTAGTTTTGATTTTGACTATTAGGTACTATAGTTTAATCAACTATTAAATCAGAAAATTATACGATTTAAGGTTTGCAATTTCACAAGTTCCATTCTGTATAAGATGACGGGGGCCTAGTAGCGTACCTACTCCAATCAGCAATGAAGTTTGAGATAGGTTACACATTATTTTCTACGACGTTTTCTTTGAAACATCTTCAAAAAATAAACGGCTAATACTAGCATTTTTTTTCTCGCATTTATTGAAAAATGTTTTCTTAAGAAATTTAGTTTGCTAAATGAACTGTTTGTTTTCTATTAATTAAATTTAATTTTATTCGAAAACATCCATAAGTTTCTTCTCTTCTCTCTCTTCTTCAACCCTTGGCCACCCAATGCTGAGTGTAGGTCTCTTCCAAATCTCTCCACTTTTGGCGGTTTTGTGTCGTAGCTATCCAGTTTCTTCCGGCCACTATAATGAGATCGTCTGTCCACCTAGTCGGTTGTCTTCCCACATTCCTCCGTCCCGTCCGTGGTCTCTCAGTTTCTTACTGAACATCAACTACTTATATTATATGTGACGACTGGCGACCGTGGTTAATGGAACCGCGCCATCGTAAACCAGTACGCGACAAGCTCCAGCGACAACAGCTCCGATACTCGCATAAAGTACTTATACGTGTGTAATTCACCGATTAATTAAAAGTTATACAGGCGTGACCGGTGTAATTGCCTAGAGACTTGTGTTACGTTTAGTGCATTCACTTTTATTGGCCCGCCTTTATGCCTAGCTAAGAAAGTGGGTGAATTACCCAGTACGATCGTTAAGTTTCTTTATTTCAAATTGCAGTTCAGAAATTAATCGCGGTTAATGTTGAATGTGAGGTCATCTTTCTGCTAAATGCGTGATGTTAGTAATTATTTTCGTAAGATTTTATTTTGCAAGCAATTATTTATTTTTCATTATTTTTCACTTCTTCGTATCGATATGGCACGACAGTATAATACAATTTTTGTTTGTTGTCAAATCAATCAAATCAAATCATTTTTTATTTGTGTAACATAGGTAGTGAATACAGCTCTTAAATTAGTCATAGGTCGCTATGTTATGCCAAGACGCGTACAAATATGTTTGCAGGCGAAATAAAATATAGAACATGCGAGAGGTAAACCTAAAATTATGATAATCGAAATAATAATAAAAAAATATAAATGTCACAATGTGGAATAATTTCTACAGTCAATGCATAAATAAATAATCATACATTACAATTAGTCACAATATTCAATTAAACATTATTTCTCCAGTCAAATAAATAAGTCTACATTAATTTACCATTTAGAAATTCATCAGTCGTATAATAACATTTTTCAATTAATAACATTTTAATTTTTTTCTTGAATTGTATTATAACATTAAAATTGTTTGAGGCATTTGTTAATTTATTTTAAATGCGCGGTCATCGCCGGTGGCAGTGGAGATATCGCCATGGCAACATTTTTTGCGGTACAGAGGGCAGGATGAGTTGAGGATGAGTTTGCGCTACAGGCTGTAGCGCAAACTATCTATGTTCCACCTCACTTCTTGCTGCCGTACCATCGAGATGGGGGCATCTCGATAGTAAATGGTTTAAATGTACAGTACAGTGGGGACTGTACTGTACATTTAAAGACATTTATCAGGAATCCGCTGGTTGCGAAAGCATAGAACTGGTCGAAACTGCGGTGCTTAGTTTCACCTGTTTCCAGTAGTAGACGTCTTCGGCCGATATGATGATGACGATGATGAAAGACTTTTAAATTGACCACAACAAGTTTTACTATCACAATACCCAAAAAGAGGAACATGAGAAATTGCTCATTGAGTTTCTGGTTACACATGTTCTGGTCCAATTACGGAGATATCCATCGATATCGCCAGATTAACTGTGTTCGCATTACTGATGCGTTAACTAACATGCCCTGAATGGTCAATACGCTGGAATGTTCAGAAGTTATCAGTACTTACAAATTAGGTATACCGTACATGTCAAACCCAAAATTAATAAACGAAGGATTTGGAAAGTAACAATAAAAAGCTCGATGACAGGTAGAAATCATTACAAATGAATAATAAATAATAATAATAATAATAATAAAATTTATTCCAAAATTACAAGGCTTAAAAATATGTACAGTTTTGCTTAAATATAACAAATAATATTTCTAAGAATTACGTGCCTGAACTAGGTAATCCTGTATTTCAGGCAAAAAGAGCTAAAATAGTCTTAAAAATTTAATAAATAATTACAAGCTGAAAATAGAAACAATTTTATAAATGTTGAGACGCTTAACTTACTTTCAAAATTTGACAAATATTTAACATAAATATTTACTTTAACACAGTTAGTAAATTCTCTGTTTCTTCGTAAGACATACTTTGGAGAGCATCATTAAGAGTTCTCTTACAATTTGTGTAGTTCAGGGAATAAATGTTAGCTTTCGAGTTTAGTCTATTATAGAGGAGAGGACCGAGGTACAGGTAAAATTTGGATACAAAAGCATGCTTAGTTATATTTTGTGGACAGACGATATCTTTACGTCTTTTATTAGTATAATCAGTACTGTAATATAGAGCTGTGTGTTGTTTTAAAACAATGCCCATTACAAAAAGTTGTCTAACTGTTAAAACTTCACATGATTTGTATAGTAGGTTAGTAGGAAAAAGGAAAGGGCGGGAAGTAGACACTTTGAGAATCGCCCTCTGAGCTCTTTCGGTGGTTAGTAACAGTGTTTTACCCGCACCACCCCATGTGGTAATACCATAAGTTAATATCGATTGACATAGAGCAAAGTAAACTTGTCTAACAATTTTTGGATCAGCAATATAGCGTATCTTTTTAAAAACAAATATCAACTTGCGAATTCTACTATTTAAAGCTTCTATATGTTGTTTGAACGAAAGTGTTTCATCCATTATAATACCAAGGTATTTTGTTGTTTTTACCATTTTAATTTTAGGACAAACACATTGGTTATCTGTGGGAATCGTGCAATAATGAGCATATAATGTCGAAATAGGGCCAGTTGATGTTTGCTTGCGCATTGAAAACTTAATGTAATTTGTCTTATCTGCATTTAGTGTTAGTGAATTATTTTGAAGCCATTTATTAACAACATTGAATCCGTCTTGCGCAAGCTTGAAGACATTGTTTTCTGAGTCAGCGGAAAATAGAAGGGCAGTGTCGTCAGCATAAGAAACAATTTGGCCGTGAGCTAGGTTTAGATTACAAAGATCGTTTATGTAAATCAAAAATAGCGTGGGCCCTAAAATACTTCCTTGTGGAATTCCGAAGGACGTGTTCTTTTTATCATCGCTGACGATATTACCAATCCTTACACATTGGGTACGGTCTTCTAAATAGCTCTTAAATAGTTTCAGCTGGGTGCCTCTGATACCTATGGCTTCAAGCTTGTGCAATAGAATAGGAATAGAAACCGTGTCAAAAGCTTTGGCGAGGTCCAAGAATATTCCTACTGTGTGGTTACCATTATCAAGTTCTTTTGCCAAAAAGTCAGTCAGATGGTGTACGGCATCGTCCGTTGACATTTTAGGCCTAAATCCAAACTGCCGCTTCGATAAAATTAATTTATCTTCCATGTATTTGTTAAGCCTTTTATTTATAATTTTTTCTAATATTTTAGACATTGAAGGCAGTAAGGAAATCGGTCTATAATTTGTTACTTGATCTTTGCTGCCCGACTTATAAACTGGGACAACAACAGCTTTTTTTAGGCATTCGGGAAAAAGACCTGTAGATAAACATTTTTGGAAAATATATGTTAGTGGCGGTACCAAAATGTGCCTAAACTTTTTAACAATTTTATTTGAAATGTTATCCCAGCCAACTGCACAGTCGTCTTTCAAACTCATAATTATCGTTTCTACCTCAGACTCGTCAGTGTCTAGCAACGCAAAGGATGATAAAATAGTGCTACACGCTAATGGAGTGCCTGTTAGATATTGTGAGTGGCCCCTAACGTTTTTAGCCAAGCATTTTCCCACATTCACAAAGAAATTATTTGCAATGTTCGCAGATGTTAACTGTGATGAGTGTGATTGTAATAAACCTGAAGATGACTGATTTTGTTTCGTGTTATAAGTTACATTTTTAATAAAATTCCAGATTTTTTTGCTATTTGTACCGGCCTTTTCAAGTGCAATTTTATTGTAGTTACTTTTTACTTTTCGTATGAGATCATTACAAAAGTTACGATATCGTTTATACGACAGTTGCAAAATTAAATTATCTGGATTAGATTTCGCTTTCATATGCAGTTTATCTCTATTTTTCATGCAGCGAATGAGTCCTGTCGTGATCCATGGTTTTATGTTGTAGTTTTTGTTTTTTAGCCGAGATTCGACAGTGTTCTTGTGAATTGCATGTTGCACTTTTTTGATTAGGTACAACATACAAAACTGCGGATCAGCGGAATCGTAGACTGGGTCAAAGTCGATATTGCGTAAGTCTTCTTCAAGTTTATTTACGTTTAAAGTAGAAATTATGCGAGTGACTACTTTTGGTAATTTACAATTTAAAATAAGTAGGGTTGCACTGTGATCAGTTATTGTTGAATTAATTACAAGGGTAAGTGCAGGGAAATTCGATTTGAGTATTATATGGTCCAAGCAGGAGCCACTTTTATGTGTAGGAAGCGTGTGAGTGGGAAGCAAAGCATGGAAGGCGCATAGGTTAAGATATTCCTCAGCGGATGCGTCAGCACTTTCTGGAAGAATATTGATATTAATATCTCCAATTAAAATTATATTTTTGAAAGATGAAAGGTTCTGCAACGTGTCGTTTAGAGAGTCAGTGAAATTGTTTACATTTCTAAAAGAGGGGGGCCGATATAATGCAAGTATTGCGAATTCTGATCCAATTTTTATTAACAATCTGCTACAGTCGCGCATATTCGGTTCCTCGATAGACACATTAAGATGATTTTTTGCGTAAACTATCACCCCATCGTTCTGATTGTGGTGTATGATACTTTTGTACATATTATATCCTGGAATTAGTGGTATTTTATATTGTTTGGAAAGCCAACATTCGGTTAAAACAATAACGTCACAGTTTATGTCTAGACGTTGTAGAAAAATGCTTAAATTGTCAAAATTCTTAAAAATACTGCGAATATTTTGGGTTAGTATGGTTAGTGGACTAGTGTAGGAGGAGAGATATTTTTTACAGTGTTCAACGTCACAAGCATGGGATTCAGATACAGAGAAATTATCTATGTCATTAATTAAATTATTAATCATAATTATAACTAAAAACAATAACAAGGGCCAAAAATACGTAGTTAACGGCGCTCTTAGGCGCCTCCATAATTAATAGAATTTATATACCTCTTTTCAGCCATTATTTTCGCTGGACAGTCAACAGCACTTGTCTTGTGATTGCTCGGCTTTTTGAATTTCGAGCATGTAGCGCATTTTGGTTCCTCCGCCTTCTTTGTGCACTCTTTAATTGAGTGACCCTGATCACCACAGTGACCACAGGTATTGGTGGTCTCTCGACATGATTTGGCCGCATGTCCATACTGCTGGCACTTGTAACAGCGAGTGACTAGAGTAAAGTCTCTCACAGGGCATGATGACCAATTTACAAACACTCTGTCTTTAGATATTAAGGCTTTACGTACGCCTGCAGAAACTTCAATTATATAATTACAGGTGTCAGCATCCTTCTTACCTGATTTATGGCTTAACTTAATAGAGGTCAAAAAGGTCTCGAGGCTGCAATCTTGAAGGTTCTCAGCTAGATTCTGGTGGAACAAACAAGTAAAAACTTCATCCTCTTGCATGGATGAGGGGACTCCGATAACTACTACTCTAGGGTTCCTTTTTGGGGGCTCATCTACTGTAAGGCCTGAATTTGACAGCTGCATCGATTTTTTCACCTTCTCGATGTCGTCTTTTGTTTCAGTGCTGATGATGACACCGCCATTTTTCGTTTTACGGAGTCCTCTTATTTGTAGTTTCATTTGTTCAGGGCATATAATTTTTTGGACTAGTGTTTTTGTCTCCTCACTCGACTTCAGTTTGTCGTTAGGATATATGGCCACTGAGCTTAAATTAATCGGCTGTATAAAATTGTTTTCACCTTTTTTAACCATGTCAGCAAAGGAAGTTCCCGTAACTGGTTTGTTTGAAGCTCCGATTTTCAGCTTAAGGTCTTGCAGTTGCTGCGACAGGTCAATTTGGTCTTCGAGTGTTTGGACCGTGGTGTGGGCCCGGACGGCTCTCAGTTTAAGGGACTGGTACTGGACGGCCATCTGCGATGTTCCGTGACTAACTTTTCGGCATAGGGTACTAATCCGTAGTTTTTGCTCCATGTTTAACTTGCCATCCGATGCAATAGAGCACACTTCATTTAGGCACTGCTCAATGGACGACATCCAGTTCTGAATTTCCGTCGTGGCTATCACTTCCATTCCGTCATCGTCTCTTTGGCTGGGCGGTTGAAGAGGGTGAGGTGTGGGTGCAGGCTCAGGTGCAGGTGCAGGTACGGGCACGGGTGTAGGAGGTGGGCTCCGAGCACATCTGCCACCGCGGCTGAAGGGGCTGGTTGCCATTGAGTTACAAGTTATTTACTTGTTAATAACATAAACACATTTTCACAGATACGATTTACTCTCTAACATATTATAATTATGTACGACACAGTTTGCTTACTACCGGCTATTTGGTAAAACCAGGTCACGATTCAGCAAGTTATTATTAATTAATTTTAATAAATGATCGACACGTCTGTTCACAACAAAAATGCTATAAGTATCCTCTCTCTCTATCTCTAAGAATGTGATTGAGCTGATGATATGGAAATATTTTTATGAATGTTTACAAGTAATACTTATACAGTAAAGACTTAAATCATAGCTAGAAATAAAGAAAGAAAAATTGATCATTCTACTCGTTATTCTACGAAATTCGCTCATCAATAAAGTTGACGGGTTGATATTTGCTCTCTGCTCAAACACAAATACCTAAAAACCAGAAAATTATTAAGCTTAATAGTACAGGTCGCTAAAGCATCATAAAAGCGAGAGAAAGTTATTAAGATTCTAATTTTGGTTCAGTTAAACTAATATGACCAACAGCGAAACATTCCGAAATAGAATGCCATAACACTTAACTGAGAAGGATAAAGAAACTAAAGCGAACGAAAATGTTCACGCTTGTGAACTTGTTGGTAATAACGTTTCAATAAAGGAAATAAAATATTAGCAATAAATTGCAGACCACAAAACGAAATCTGGTAAAAATTAAGGATCACATGGAAATTGGCCACGCATATTATTAAATATTGGTAATAAGACGGAATACTTAAAATTAAAATTACTAGGAATACTTATTAGAAGGAAATTAAAATTACAAAGAGACAGATCCTGCTAATCCTTGTAATCTAATCTTCTAAAGACTGTGCTTCCCATGTAAGGGGCACAGTGACTACATTGCCTCTTCTCATGCATAAGATCGATCCTTCAAGCAACTCGGAAGAACCCAACGAAGTAAGCGTAGGCGCAATGTATGAGTTTGCTCAATCCAAGTAAACACTACAACTGCACCTCACATGAACACAGAAACGAGACAATTTGAGTATCACAGCAATGAGTCACGTCCGGCTAATTGTTAATAAACAGTAGCAAAGGCAGAAGCAAGCAGCCGAGGTGGTCTTTGTTCAACAAGTTAACACCTACTCCCGTCGAATGAGCTTGATAAATGTTTTTATTACCGTGCACCACAAGTACAACAATTCAACCAGAGAAAATTACTTTGTGCATAACGAAGCTCAAACAATGGTTAATAATGTTACGGTGTGTGACGAATCCTGGAAGCCAGTAGTTGTGCTGTGGTACACAATATCTACAAAATGGCACCCGCTGCGAACAAGGACAAAATCTAGAATGCGTAGTTTCTGGGAATTTGGCAGTCGCAACGTGGTTGATTGAATTTTTGGTGACGTTGTGTAGAGTTGTGCTTTCATTCAACATAATTTTTTTCCATGCCATCGAAAGCCAGTTGAGGATCATTTACGGAGTAGTAAATGTAAGATATTTTTAATAATTATTCGCAGATTTTTATATATGCAAAGTTTACCTAGTTAGCTAATCTATATGAGTTATTATTAATATCAGTTGTTTGCCTAAAATTGTATGCTGATTAATTATTATTTCATTAACATTCACAAAACTAAAATATATTTGAATTTGCTGGCTTTGAGTTCTAATTAATCAAATAACTAAAGTAGCTAGATCGTAGTATATTTTTTCGCTTTATGAATAAGTCAAACGCAGAATATCTTTTGCAAGCAAAAGGCGAAAAATATTGGAATTCATATTTCATGTTTCAAAATAAAATGAGTTAAACTTAAAACCTTTTTTGGTTTTATGCTCTAAACTGCTATCTACGTATAACAATGCAACTGCGTGAGCTGCTGACTTCAACACAAATATGTCCACGATTCGCGACGCTACCCCATAAATTAAAGAGATAAATGGTTCACCAACAATGGCTAAATAAACCGTCCTGTTTCTTATAACACTCGAAAATAAGCTTTGTTTGGTAGCACCGTAAAAAGTTGAAATGTCCATACCCAAGGACTTACAATGGATCAGAATATTTAAGGGGAGTTTAATAAACACGTGGGCACGCCAATTGCTGCAAAAAGTTTGAGCGCAGCATTCGATATACTATTTTATGGTCATTTTTGGTCTATTAAATATCTTAAGCACGACATAATGCCATTGTAGTCTGGTTTCAATATTGCATATTATTGGAATAAAGTTTTACGAGTCTTTATTTGGGTTAACATAATTTTTATAGATAGTTTTCATTCCCACGTATTATCAGTGCATATATTTTTATAAGATATTTATATGAGTTTTATGTTATTTGTTCACACATACTCAATAAAAGTGTGGTAATTTGATGGTACTTTCCTTTCAGAAACTTATTTTATGATTTAAAATCTAATTTCATACACACTATTAAAGACGATAAATGAAATATTAAAACGGTAAATAATTGTTTTGGACTTTTGGGTTATTTCTATACTTAAACAGGAAGACGATAAGCCTATAAATAAGGCTTGAGAAAAGAAGACCACGGAAATCAATTAAAGAAAACAGGTAACTCGAAGTACTAGGAAACCATCTCTTCAAGGAGGTTACTCTAAAAATTAACCCAAATACAGAATTGAACGATTCCACCTAAACATTTTAACATTGGTATCGTTTCATGAACTCTTTAGAGAGATCACAAAGCCGAGTTCTCATAAAAACGGCCATGTATAAAATAAGTGTTTACTTTGTCGGTAGGAGTGCTTTGAAGTGGCTTCCATTTCTGTTCATAGCAACCCTTCTAACATGTGCGGAGATAAAGATGAAATGTAACTACTTGTATACTCTTTCCCTTTCAAGAATTTAATCGAATAATTTGTATGGTTACGTCTTATAAAGTTACTTCTAAAATACAGCTGATTTACTTACCTATAAGCGTCTGTGAATGGACAGTCCTGCCCTAAAATTGGTAAGAATTGAAGTGTGTTGACACTCAGTGCACTATTCAAATGTTCTAATAACCGTTAGTTTCTTAAAACGAAAAGTGTGACAGTTGTAACATTTTCGACGGAAATGACGTTAAGTTTCTCCAGACACCGTTTTTCTTTGGAAGATCAGTCGCACAGTGTATGTATGATGTAGCATCACTACGTGTGTATACGTTATGATTTCGTCATTATGATTTTTATTGTTCTAAAAATTGTTTTATAGAAATATTATAATTGAGTAACGTGTTCTTTATAGAAAGTCTAGGACCAAAACATAATGACATGAACGTACAAATTCCTTTACTAAAACTCGACTAAACCATGAGGTCAAATCTAAAACAAAAGACGAAACTTTCACCAAATTCCTTCAATCGCTAAATGCCAATGGTTTTCCAGCCAATTACCTCAAATCTCTAGAACCTAACTTATTAACGAAAGCACGATCCCCTGCACCTTGCACCCTGACATCACAAGATGGATCTGCCGAGCCCGGTCCACAAATTACATGAAGCAATTTTACCCACAATCTTAGCAATGACATTACTGCAGCGGAATCCTACTCACGATGTTTGGTTGTAAACTGTTGTGGAGCTACGAAAGTATGCATTTGACAATCTGCAATTACTATTGGTTTGATTAACATGCGTATTTACTCGTTGACTTTGGAGATGAAAAGTAAGTAGTCAAGTCAGTCAAGGCTTTCTTAGCCAGATCTTAAAGCATTATTCAATTAAAGTAATACAATAAATTAGTCAAAATTCAAGTAAACGAAAATTATTTATTATTTATTATTTTCTCCGCTCTTCCCCTTTATGGAAGCAGCCACACCTTTTAGACAAAATCGATCAAATTATTCAAAACACTTTAACATCCATTTTAAATGTGGCATTGGACGACCGCTCGTGGCTGCAAGCCACACTACCCATCCGTTTTGGTGGGCTCGGCGTCCGCAAAATTTCTAGTGTAAGCTTACCGGCTTTCCTGTCCTCGGTCCACAGCACCGAAAAGTTAACCAGAAAAATCTTAGCCCCTTCTCAGGTTGACTCTGAAGTGCCGTGTTTGACCGATGCCATGAACGCCTGGAAGATGGCTTGTCCGAATACGGTTCAGCCCGTGAACCCGTCTTCCCAGAGACAGTGGGATGAGCCGCTCTGCAGGTTGGTACGGAATAATCTCATTAATACGTCCACCAATACTGCTGAGCGCGCCCGCCTACTGGCTGTGGGAGAATGGGAGTCGGGCCTATGGCTTCAGGCGCTACCGTCACCTAATGTAGGTACTATGCTGGGTGACTCTACCTTCCGGCTCGCTACAAGTCTGCGTCTGGGTGCTCCATGCGTGGCTCCGCATCGCTGTCAGTGCGGTGAAGCAGTTGATTGCCTCGGACACCATGGCCTTGCTTGCAGCAAGAGCGCTGGTCGACTGGCACGGCACGCCAGCATTAATGACATCATCCGTCGGGCTCTCGTCACCGCCGGGGTGCCAGCTGTCTTAGAACCCAATGGCTTGGCACGCGACGATGGGAAGAGGCCAGACGGAATGACCATAATGCCTTGGAAGTTGGGTAGACCTTTGGTGTGGGATGCTACCTGTGTCGACACCCTCGCGCCATCCCATCTTCTGAGCACGGCGGGCTGTGCTGGTGCGGCTGCTGCAGGTGCAGAAAGCCTCAAACGGCGCAAATATAACAACATTATTGGGAGCTATATGTTTGAGCCGTTTGGGGTTGAAACACTAGGGCCGTGGGGTCCGAGTGCTCATCGAGTATTTCGAGACATCGCCAAGCGGTTGGTCGAATCTTCACGTGACCAAAGGGCTGGCCAATTCTTAGCTCAAAGAATCAGCGTTGCCATCCAACGTGGCAACGCTGCCAGCCTTTTGGGCACTTTTCCCACTGACAGCGATGCGGACGAATTCTTTGATGCCCTGTGAGCTTTTCCCTTTTTACTTTATATACTTGTTCATAATTCTAATTTTACTATAAGTTTTAGCATCTTAAATACAAATATAATTAAAAAAAAAAAAAAAAAAAAAAAAAAGTAAACGAAAATAGTGCAATCATCCAAGAAGATTCTTTTGCCGAACATAGGTACCAATCTTTTTTCTTTTGCATAAACCAATGTATTCGTAGCGTTATAATAATATGATTCTAAAGTTATAATATTCATTCCTAGCGTCGTAATATTGCAACATCAACGTCCTAACTTTAACAGTTTTATTAACGCTATATTTTATAGACTTCTAATATTTTAAAAGTTCAACCATCACGAATCTCCGTACGAAAAGTTGCAATATTCTTGATGAAACTTGCAATAAAGAATAAGATGCATGTCCTATGCGATGTAATTTTGCATCAGTGTTTCTTTTCATTGATACAAATATGTACTTACTTAATACGTGTCCAAGGTTAGATGTTATGGTTGTACACATTTCGAAATTAACATTAGATTTTGCGTTAATAGTCGAAATTCTGTAACTGATTTTTACTAAAGCTATATTTTATCTACTAATGCATATAAATAATGTCGGCCGGCCATAAGCATCTTCAGCGTATAATGTTGTTTTTGTATGTACTAACAATAGCTTTATAAGGTTTTTTTTTGTGTTAGTAACAGTATATTGACTTTGTTTGAAATAAATGTCTTATTATATTATTATTATAATGTACTCACTCCTGGGTCACAGGCCTCCTCTCAATAAGAGGGAGTGCATATATGACGGTTTTTTTTTGAAGATAGGAAATCATCAAATAACTTCTCCAGCTCTGGATGGAGCAGGACGGCGTGTCAGACTTTTATTGCCTAAAACCCACCAGTGTTCCTTCAGTTGCCGGTGTGCCAGGAGCCACGGTATCTCTTTCGAACAACCCGTACCCCTGGCAGGCATCGGCCCTTGCGGACCCCACCAGTTGATGCTGACATCTCTTTGAGGCGCGCGTGGAACACAACACGCCGTCGACCCGGGCTGGACAGCGACCTACCCATTACTCGCCATCCACTAGCCCGCGCCTACGCTGGCCGTAAATCAGCCAGGGATTCCCGTCGCGCAGGCCGTCTCAGCAGGCGCATATACTGCCTATATATGTCGAGTTAAACTTTATTTTGCAATAATTTATGCTTTTCAACTTTTCCCGTATTTCTTAGCTCCGTGGTACCTCTCCCTAAAAGAATTCGTCCACGCATCGCATCCTACCCTCTGCCATACATCCCCTTGAATTTTAGGGGAACGCAATCATTCCCTTTGATTCCTGTTCCGTCCTATTCAATTAGGAGGCGTCTCTAACTGACTTTTAGAAAAAATAGTTTCCTAGTTAGATTTCGATACTGCAATACGGAAAACATCACAGTCATTACCATTACTAGCGGCCCCATGATTATAAAAAAATGTATAAATGGTTAGCCAAATAAATGTTCATTGTATTCTGACGGAAGTCTAGGAAATCATTATATAAATTGATGTTTAGTTGTCAATTACTACATCTATTATTCAAACTAAGGTTTAATGAGTAAGTACTATTTAAAAAAAATGTGGCATAAAACAGTAACTTTTGATTATTTTGAGATGCCTTAATGGCACAATAAGTTACCATCTTATCGATCATTTAACGATGTCGCGCTCTTACGCATAAAAGGGTTAATAATTACGTTAAAAGCCCTTTCAAATCCTAAGAGCAGTTGAAGACCAGAAATGCCAAATTTTCCCTAAATCATGCACGCTCTTAGACTAAAACAAATTGATGTGCATTATTACTCAAGATTCGCTTCCTTCCTGGGTGGAATCTCTCAAATGTGCCAACGAAAAGGGAACAATGGAATCTCTATTGTAACATTTTCACAAATCCGTACTGACATAGTCACTTCCTGTATCTCTGAGCCGTATTATCTGGGTATACCGAATCGGGTCAGTGCAGTGAGAATGGTGTGACTACGAAAACTGTGAGCATGAACGTATTGTATTGAACTTATTGTTTCTTAATGTCTTGTGAAACAAATAGAGTTTCGAAAATGAAATTAGTGAGCAGGTTATGAATTTTTTCCTTGTCTATAAAATTATTGCTTTTATGTATAAGTATAATAATATTAGCACCTATATTTACTTACCTATATTTGAATAAATATTCAAAACACGAGTTACGTAATTGCACCTACCACTGTTTGTCTCTGCATCACCCAAAGGTCGACTGGTAGAAAATGCCTTTGGCATTAAGTCCGCCTCTGTACATTTCTGTGCGTGAAGTATTAAATAAATAATAAAGATTAGGTAGGTAGGTATAGGACAACGGGTTCTGTATTTTTACTCGATTGCGCGACGCAAAGGATGGTATGCATGTATGTTTGTTTGTTCTTTTGTGGTACTCTAGAGACCAAACGCGTGGGCCGATTTTGATGATTCTTACATTTCAATTCAATTCATCTTAATCTTGCGAGTGAGACATGACAGTAATCAAAATTCAATATGGCGACAAGCAGATGCTATATTATAAAAAATAAAAAAAATAAGTCGAGAAACTATGTCAAGTGGGGTTTTATTGAAAATATTTTTTTTATATTGTTCAATTTCAATTTCCTTTTCCTTCATTCAGCGAACTAGCTAACAGCCTTCACTAAGGTTGTACTGGTGTATTACTAATGTAACTAGGACCACCCAATTCACTGTTATTAAACTTTATTTTGTCCCATCATCAGTTGTGACAACAGACCCATAGATTATGGCCATTCATTTGACCGTCGCAAGCACGTTACATTATGGAAATTTACTAAGAAACTCCGGTGATAAAATTCACACTTTGTACACCTAAAAACACCCAAAGTTCACACTTATGGGCAACGGTCGCATGAGTTTGTTCCGGCCTAATGAGGCGGCGGGCGTCATTCATTGCGCAAGCGCAGAGACAGCGCCGGCGCATTCGCCATGCTCCGGAACAAATCGCACCCGAATACGGGCGTGTGTGGATGATGGTGTGATTTTTAGTCGTAATTGAAATAGATTGGTTGCTTTCGACTAGGTTTTGTGTGAAAGTACGACTATTCTCTCTCTTGACTTGGATAAGTAGAGAACAGTAGAGAAAGATAGATTATTTATTTACTAGCTTTTTCCCGCTGCTCCGCCCGCGTGGATGTCGGTTATTGCATCAGAAAGTAACCTATGTCCTTCTCTGTATCCCAGGCTATATCTCTGTCAAATTTCATAATGATCGGTTCAACAGTTTAGGCGTTAAAGCGTATTAGAGAGACAGAATTACATTCGCATTTATAATATTAAGTAGGGATTCTTCAGAAAGCTTACCTAATAGTCTAGTATCTATAAAGGTAGTGTTTGCAATGGCCATTTAAGCTTCCACAAATTAATTAAATGTCGTGACACAATTGTACCTTTATTCTGACCACAAAGCTGAATAAAAAAGTTTTTTTATTTTTCACTTTTTAGTTATAGTACACACAAATTCGAAATTTCATCATCCTTGGGGTCAAAACAATGCATATTTATGCGTTAGCAGCAATCGCGGTTGATTTGCTATGATTTTTTAAAAAGTTCCGTTGTCTGTCTCTGAAACTCATCATCAGATCTATACGAAATTTATATGGGGCCATTTCGAAATAAACTCCTTTGAAAAAAAAGCATCTTGCAAATGTCGAATTGATAACCTCCTTCTTTTTTAAGTCGGTTATAAAATACTATGAAAGGCGGTTAATTAAGTCCAGTAATTTTAAAAAGCATTCACCTACGCCTCCTGCCTGCCTGTCTTCTCCACAAGAAACTTGATTACTAATTAGTTAACTATAATTTCTTTCATATTATAATTTATTCCAGTAAAAAGCTAAACAAGTTTCCATTTTTCATAGAAGTATAGAAAATAGCATAAACCAGTCTCTCACTCTTCTCATAGCATTTTTAGGGTTCCGTAGTCAACAAGGAACCCTTATAGTTTCGTCATGTCCGTCCGTCGTTTAACTCAAAGTCTCTTAGTACTAGTAACCTGTAATTTGGCATGCATATATATATTAGTGAAGGCCGCGGGAATCCGCTGGATGTGGGAAGCACAGGACCGGTCGAAGTGGAGGAACCTGAGGGAGGCCTATGTCCAGCAGTGGACGTCTTTCGGCTGTAACGATGATGATACATATTAGTCGCGCCAACAAAGTGGTAAAATAAAATATGGCAAAAAGAAATTGTTTAGTGTACCTCCTCTACACATAAAATGGGGATGTCTTTTTTTTCTCGTCGACCTCATAATGTACCTACGTCTATGTCGTTGTATAGGTCTTTAAAAAATATTGCTGGATTGTGGGAACAATTTTTCAATTAAGGGGAACCTAGTCGCGCGCTCGAACTCACTGGTGGGCCTGGCTAAAAATCACGCTGTCTCACCAGGCTTCGTGTCTAACAGAGATAGTATCAGTGATGAGCAGTTAGACGCTAGTCTACACGCACAACGTTATTGAGTGAGATGCAGGATCACGTATAATAAAAAAATCGCGAAACAATTAAGAAAAGTCCTTTGGAAGATCGGGTTTTATGAAAAAGCCAATGCTTAAATCAATGACCAATAAAGTTTATTAAACTTTTCGATAATTGAACTTTGTGGTTACCGACTTGGTTTTGGAGATTTCACACTTCTTTTCTTATTTAAACACGCTCAAAGTTAAGTAAAATAAGAAAGAAAAACGAGTCTTTGTTGGCTCCTAACTTTTTATTGGGTTTTTATTTTAGTATTCAGTTTCCGTACAGACAATACTAATAATGAGACAAAACGATATCATATTTTACTTTGGATGTGCCATGTCAGACAGTGGAGTAAAACACTCCCGAAGTTTGTATGGAAAAAATGTGGACTAGGTTCACCTTAAGGGACCCATTTGTGAAATATTAAGCTTTAAAGTGCAAAAATTTCTTATTCAAGTGTCCCCCTAGCTAAATGCTTGGTTTTGGATGTGAAAAAATCATGATAGTAGTATATGACGAAGTTAAAAGGAAACTATCAGAGCTAAGTAGGCTTTACAACTTAGTAATAGTCGACCAACTTACATTTGCAGTTGGAATGCATGGTAGAACATGTTTTTCACCCACAGATTGTTCTTGGGATAAATTCTTCCCAACTACGGAACCCTTTATTGTACGTGGTACGACACACACTTGGCCGGTTTCCTAATCTATATCAGTTGAAGTGATTAGAAACACTTGGCTGATTTTTTGATACGAAGCTTGATATCGTATCTTTGAATAACTGTCTCATCCGGGCCTACTTAAATCACGGAATCAATAGTCTTTAACACACACATTAGAATTAATTACCTATGAATACCTTCCTTTTACCGTTAATATTTACACAATACTCAGCTGGAAGTATTTAACTAATACGCCGTCATGCATAATAAGTAATTAAGTACTTGCTATTACGCATTGAAAGTTTCTAATTGTGCATTTATAATGGTTCATTAACTGGTAATGGGTCTCAAATTAGTTAATATTTATACAGTGTTATTTATTTTATTACGGTACTTGACACTTAGGCGCATAGGCATTATCGATTTCCATTTAAATATAATTTGTCAAAGAAGTCCTAACCCAAATGCTGTGTACTGATTTGCGGAAAAGAATAGACAACATGTTTGCTTCCTAATGGAAAATTAAAAGCAAATAGAATCATCCATTGTGTGTACTAGGGTTGCTAAACGTACTTTATAATAAACTAGCTATGCCCGCGACTTCGTCCGCGTGGAATAGTGTCTTTGGGTCTTTGTTTCTTGTCGCAAACTTATAAAACATTCACATAAACCTTGCATATTTCCATACAAACTTTCATCCCCTATCCCTATTGTTAGGTATTTTACACCCTTGATGAGGGTAAAACTTTTACAAACTTTGAATGTCATATTTATTTATTTCGAATCAACAGCCTAGACAATAAGCTTCATGCTTCTAGCTCTAAAAATGACGATACTTCCATACAACTTTTCATCCCCCCTTTCAACCACTTACAACCCTTTTTTCACATTAAAAAGTAGCTTATGTCCTTTCTCAGGCTTTAGAGTATCTGTGTACTAAATTTAATTCAAAACGATTCAGTAGTTTTGGCGTGAAAGCGCGACAGACAGACATACAGAGTTACTTTCTCATTTATAATAATAGTAAGGAAGTAAGGATATGTCAGCTGAGTATTGTATTGTGTAATGAAGTAAGGATTATTGTACCTTGTTGGCCAAACGTACTTTATAGGGGCAAAACAGTACTTGAAAATACTTGACTTTATATACTTACCTTTGATTTTTTTTGTTTTATTTGGAAGCTTTAAGCAATTATTTTGTGACCTTAGAACAAGACTGCCCAATAATATCATTAGAAAAAATATTATTGCGAAAATCAAACGGATTCTTATGTAGTTACAATCATGCTGATGTGTTTAATAAAACTGTTTAGTTCTTAGAAAGGGATAACATTACAATTTTGGATGCATACGATATTATACACAATCTAAGGAAAAAAAAAATACATGAGATTATGAGACCATTTCCCCGCGACATAAGAGGATTTTTACAGGTTTAGCAACATTGTGCACATTTCGATAAGCTGATATATGTAGGTATAGACAGGCTAAAGACCTACTGATAAAGCCAAGCCTTAATTGTGAAATGGAATAACCAAACCGTCGATAAAACCACTAAGATTTAAAGTAACAACTCTTTAACGACAGATAAAAATAGAGAACGTCAAGTCAATCAAGGTTCGTCTTAACACGTAAACGGCAGTAGTATATTGATTTTAAATGCAAATGCGAACAGCTGTTTATCGGCTGAATGATTGCATTAAGCTTGCTTCGAACTTAATTACGTCGTGTGGGCGAGCGTTCGGGTTCGTCTTGAGATGAACGCCAATCTAGGAATGACAGACTTACGACTGTTACGGATTGTAGGAGAAAAACCGGTATTAATTAATTAGATGATGTGATAGTGGAAAAAAGGGTTAGTTGCTAATGGTTGGAAGGCCCGTGATGTGAATAGGATTAGCGCGTCGACTTAATTGTATTGAGGTTTGACATGGAAACCTGACAGTGTTTGCTCGTTGTGGCTGTTTAAGGGTTTTTAGATAGGAATAGAATTTAATGGATATGTGAAACTGGAGCAAATGAACTTCGTTTATATTTATGCTATTGAATTGTTTAACAACGACGATCATCATGATCATATTCCTAGACGTTTTCACAAATATTTTAGGATCGGCTTACAGTGTAACCGGATGCAAATGTATACCAGTATTTTACATGGAGCGATACTATCTATCTGACTATACCCCTTGGTCAGACTGGTTGTCAGACTTTCGGGGTCCTTACGACCCGTAACGACTGTCAAAAATGACGATATTTTTACCAATGAAAGTAAAGCTGGTATAACTTGTGTTTCCTGATAACGTGTCTGCTGAAAGTTTTACAAGAAACCATAAAACTACGAAAGCTGTAAAAGCTTAGCGTAGTTCATAAAATTGTAACTTTTTATAGTATCATCGAATGCATTTCCCACTCCTATTTAAATATAAAATTGAAATCAATAACATCAATATAAACCGCGTTTTACCTTCAATTGAAGAAACTCGTATATTTTTTACAGCATGAGGGTACTTTATTCTTATAACAGTAGTTTATGATGCATTTTAAAAGTATATTTTTTATCAATACGTCGCATCATCATTTTCAAGGGGCCGCAGACAGTTAATAAATAACTCTCAAGTAAATTCGTCACACTTTTTACATCTATTATTGTCAATTATTATGAATTTAAAATATAGGCAGCGTCATTTTTTAACAACAAAGGGATGGGTTAAATTCTATAAACTTTCTTTTTTAAATGGCTTTTATTTAGTTTAGTAACAACAATGGTTTGATTTGGTGAACGTTATGGCATGTAGTTCATAGATATTTTTTCGCATGATATGCTTTTGTTAAAATATAAACGCACATCAGTTACATTCAAGCTTATACCTACTAACGCAGATCATAATATATCTTGTAAATGCACAAGTATTGTAAGATGTGACATTCACCAACTTGCATTGGGCCCGCGTAGTGGATTACGGCCCACTATGCCCTTTTACAGAGAGGAGGCCAATCTCCCAGCAATGGAACTTAATATGCTGATTATTTACAAGTACCTATTCAAGTTTAACACGTCAAGCACATCATTATCAAATTTTGTATTTTCACCCAACATATTTACCAATAATGGTGATATCATAGTACTTAGAAAAATTACACGACATTCATAACCAACGTTGGCTCCAACACTTGCTACCATACCAAGCACTGTTTGATCTATTACACCAAGAAAATAAAAACGCCTCCATACTTCAAATGGCAAACGTTTGTTTATTTGCCTCCTCGTGAAGATTGAACGGTATCTTATGTGAGTATTGGGGTCTAAAACAATAAAGATAAGAACTCTTTGATCAGTTTTTGCTTTTAGTTTTAAGAAAGTATGCCAAACAAAACCACATGATTGTATTGACTTAGATCATCGTAATAATGTTTGAACGTGAACCACACTTCACTATAAGAGGCTATTGGGCTTCTTATTCAAATCATGAAATAAATTATTAGGTACCTATAAAGTGTATCATCATCTTGTTTTGCTCTCGTTAGGTCTTTGGCGTGCACAGAATTCTGCAGAAAATATTTCACAGAAAGCTAATTAAGCTTTTGTGAAACCGCAGAGAATCTGTAACTTTCGACTGGTGTTAGAACTTACTGTGGGAACCACGTTGATAAGTACTTTTATAGAACTTCGAAATCCGAATTCAACTTATCTAATAAGAAACATTGTTTTACTCATTGGAAAAATCCTAGCTGCGCGCTGCACGAATGTCTATGCTGTGCGCTACTGACGTCCAGGCCTGCTATGTACTTATAGGCTCTGAAGGCCTGGATGGCCTCTCTTGAGCCGGTGCTGGCAAGTTCTCTTGCGTCCCATAGAACCAAGGACGGTACCATTCTTACCTAAAAGTGCGAATGCTCAGATCGGTCAGACAAACCTACGACCTGTCCGTGTTCTAAGTAGGTACTATAACTTTAATTTTAAGCATAAAGCTAACTTACTAGTTTCCTTTCTCGCTTAAGTCTACCCAGATTGTTAACGGCCGGCGCAGTGTTACAGTGATGAAGATTATGATCAGAGGATTTTTTGCATCACGTTACATTATAATTATGTATTTTGCAAAGCTTGCATAAAAAATCAGCTATATTCAACAACAAAAATCTCTTAAGATGCTTTAGCCGAGATTTTTATTGAAGTAAGTCCGGTATTATTTCCATTTAGCATAGGTAACATCAATTTTCACTCCCACGGAAACCATTCAAAAACAGAACCACATCGCGAATTACGCACATTCTACCCAAAACGTAGGGGGCTAAATGTTTGTTCTAACTTTACGTCGAAGGGCACTAAAAGGTTTGCAAATAGACGTTAAGTAACGCGTCAACTGAGACAATGACGTCTGTTTTACCGACGCGTCTGACCCCTGTTTGTTGACGTGTGGTTCCCATGAAAACTGGGTTATAATGTAATTTGAGGTGTTATGAACGGTTGGGTTTTGATCTAGTTTGTTACTAGAGAAAATGTCTTGTATTTCTGGTAATAAGCGGCTGCAGTATTATCATCACTAGCTTGCTGTATCAGCTGTTTCAAATATATCCTATCCTTCTTTAATGTTATAAATGTGAAAGTTTGTATGCTTGAATGTTCAGATATTTGAATGTTTACACCTAAGTAAATCACGCAAAAAGAGCTGAATGGATTTAGATAAACTGTGGCACACAGATAGTTTATAAACTGAGTTAACCCATAGAATACTTTTTGTCCCGGTAGTACGTTCTTATGGGATCATTTTCGACCTACACGCGGGTGAAGCCGCTGTCTGAATCTAGCTAGAAAATAATGGAAAGACTACAATGATACAAGGGGAGTACAGTGAAGTTTACCAAGAGTTTGTTCATATAAGATTTTGTATTCATTTGCTCACATACACCGTTTCTAATTGGAAATCATGCAGCCCTTTCATCTATGAACAGTACAAAGTTGAACGTAATAATTAACGATGATTAATCATAGAACAAAACAAACTCTATGAGCTCATAGATACTTTATTAATAACCCATAAAGGAGACAAAGTTAATAACAGAATGACATATCAATTAATTAACAAAAACTCGAACAATAAGCTGTCGTAGAACTAATTTAATATCTGTGAGCAAACAGTTTATTAGCCGATCCTATGGCGCCAGCTGTTGGGACGAGGGTAGCGGCAAAGAAGAATCGCGTTAATGGCGCAGAAGTGATGTTGAATTTGCTTACCTACCATATACGAAAACTTTCGTTAATCCCTACTAATTTTTACTATATCCCTGCTAATATTATAAATGCGAAAGTAACTCTGTCTGTCTGTTATGCTTTCACGCCTAAACCGCTGAACCGATGGTCGTGAAATTTGGCAGATATATAGCCTGAGATATGAAGAAGTATATAGGCTACTTTTTTAAGCGATAACCGAAATCCACGCGGGCGGAGCCGCGGGCAAAAGCTAGTTTTATATAAACGGGCCAAGACGAATGAAAAAAGATTTTTTGGAATTATAGAATAGTATCTCAGTCTAGTATGAATAAATTACTTTTGATTTTAATTTTGTACAGTCTTTATTATGAACACACTATTAATAAATTTCAGACATAAAAGTAAACAAATTGGGGTAAGGTAGTGATTTCATTGTTTATGTTCCAACTTCATTGGGTACTGTAAAAGTTGTCTGGAAAATGCGACCTTATAAATTATATTTACATATTAACATAAATAAAATACACATTTTATATAGATTAACTAGTAATTACTTAAATTAATCAAAAACAAATAATAGAATCCGATGCTCAAAATGGTTTATAAACCATGTATGTACCCAAAATACCCAAAATATATAAGTAGTACAATAAACTTAAAATAAAATAGTCTTATAAGTTATAATAATAACCTTGCTAATAACAGACTATGCCATCAATGCCACATCTAGTAAAAATCAAATACATACATCCATGTTGTGCTTGGTTAACCTACGATCGAGCATAAGTTGTCTACTTACCCACATATTTTGTTATTTTTTTTTTTTTTATATTTTGTTTTGTTATTTTATATACGTACATCTGTGCGCTCATATTATTAATCTTAGTTTTAGATATTGTTTCTCAGTAAGTGAATGATGTATGCAATTCTTTATGAGAAATAAAGTTGTTCTTAAACCTTATGTTATACAGGCTCGCAACATAACTTGTATCAGATTCGAACTGTCAAGCTAATTATGAAAGGGAACAGAAGAAAAACTATGTAACTATGAATTCAGAATATAATTCTAGATGCGTTTTCTACGAAAGAAAGCGCAGGGGAGTTCAGAATGAACTTATATGTATGGCCTATACCCTGGATAATAAGATACGATTAAATTAATGATGATTTCCGAATTTCATAAAACATAGGTAAGTGGAACGTGTGTAAAAAATTCTTTGTTTTTAACAAGGTAAGTCTTGTACTAGTAAGCATGTTCTCTTCTGCGCTTTATCGCGTCTTCATCTTTGCAATTTATTGCAGATACAAGTTTTTGTTTCGCCATCGATCGTCTCCTGAACGGAACTTGTTTAATGGATGCAGCATATAGAACGACAATTGAACTATTATAGTACCTTAGACTTGGCCACCAGTTACAATTTACAAATACCCTTAAGGAAGATAAATTTTTGGGTCGGTAAAAAAACGTTAAATTCCATATTTTTATTTGAAAAAAGAACTTCAAATTCCCACTCTATTATCTGGTTTTCTTGTATGAAATAATCTACCTAGCTACATATATTATATCTGATTAGCAATTCAGTAAGAATATGTAATTACCTAGGTCTTGAAGCGCCAGGCGGTATCATTGCAGTTGGCTATTAGCTGCAATAACATGTCCAGGCTTTCAGATTTCCTTAAAAACAGTAATTTTATCTGTAAATATGTACTTTACAAGAAGTTCTTGAGCTTATCAGCGATCATAGACTTGTAAAATTTATTCGTTTTTAATAATCGACTTCATGAGGAGGTTAACGATTAGTGCGTATGTTCTTTTTATTTTGTTGTGTGTTCCGCCATATGGCTGAATATATATGAGGGCTCCTGGCTAAGTAATAACAAGCCGCACGGGTCGAACCATCAGGTTAAGCTACGCTTACCGGGGTTGGTCTGTGGGTGGGTGACCATCTTTACATACCAATACACCTCCATGCCTAGGAAAGCACGTTAAGCCATTGGTCCCGACGGTCACTTGTGGATCTTTGACAGTCATTACGGGTTGTCAGAAGCCCGAAATTTTTGTGGAAGCCGGTTGTTTTTCTTTGTATTTTTTTTTGTGCTCTTTATTTTATGTTTTACCATGCATGGTAACCTTAACTATTTATAACAGCCGTTTCAGTTTTATATTTGACTCATTGAAGACTCACTGAGGGGGATAGAGGAAGATCCCCCTTCAATAGATCTTACATGGCCCAATTATCTCTTCCAGGCTTTTTGGTGCATCGTACGACTTCATTGTTTTGTCCTGTCTGGAAAAATACTTCCATGAGATAGATTCTTATATCACAGACACAGATAAAATAATAAAAACAATTCCGATACCCATATCTCGGTTAAATAATTATCCAAATCAAACCGAAGAAGGTTTTCATTGAACCAACTAAGTACAAACTTTTAACGAATGAATTCCTCCAAGACGACCTGCTTGGTCCCTCGCCTATAAATATAAGATCATCTAATGCCATCATTCGGTGCGAGTCAAAGTGATCTCTAACGGAGATTTGGTCCGATGTCACTGATCGTATATTGTCGCCCGAGATGACTGCGATAGCGTATGATAATGTTGGGGTTGGATTTCGTTCATGGGCGGAGCGAGAAGCGTTTGAAAATAAATAAATTTATTTATTTCCACATACCGCCAACTCGTATAGCCAAACATAATTAAGAACATTAAAAATTAAATTAAATAAAAATCCTACTATTCTACTTCCTACTTTTTATAAAAATGTGAAGGTTTGTATGTTTGCATGTTAAGATCAATCAATCACGCAAAAACGGATAGATAATCTGGATTAACACTTATGGTACTTTCTGTCTTGGTAGTACTTTGCCGTGGAATAATTTCCGACCTCCACGCGGGGTAAGCCAAAATAGCCAAAATAGCCAGGGCAAAATACAGGAAACTGGAAAAAAATGCAGGAGGACTGTGAATATACAGGAAAAGTTTTTAGTCAGTGCGCAAACTGTAACCATGAATTCAGCATATAACTCTAGACCCCCCGTCTAGAGTTATATGCTGAATTCATGGTTACAGTTTGCCCGCTGAATAAAAACTTTTCCTGTATACATAAAAAAAAAAATATATATCATTATTTGATACATTCTCTTTCTCTCTCTTTAGTGATGATTAATAGTTTCGATAATAATATGATATACTTTTTCTAGAACAGTTTGGGTCGAACAGAAAAAATACAGGCTCTCACTGTCTACAATCACAATTTCAACTATGAAACTGAATGTATACAGTGAAAAAATGTGTTTTATTGTAAAAAGTAGGTTGTTTGCTTAACTTGGTAAAAATACGTGCCTTCATTTTTTATAAAAGTTAGTGCAACTAAGTGTTTGAGTTAGAAAAATTACCTTTGATGTAAAAGTATAGACAAATAGCTAAAGTTGTAAAAACAATAACGAGGGTGACTTTCTAACAATCATAAAATCATACATAAATATTATCTTAAGCAAACGACTAATATTCCATTCAATTCATTCAATAATGCCAATAACCAAGATAAATCAGAGACAATAACATTATATCACCAGTGAAGCGGAAGACTGTAAATTGATATTGGTAATTTGAAAGACAATTAGACAAATAAGCTAACGAATTGTATAATAATGATAAGGTCAATCGAATATGTTGATTTAATTAACTTTCTATTGTAGTGTTAAGCAACCTGGTAATTCTTTATTAATTTTCTTCTTGAAGTCGAAAGTTATCCCACAGGAACATACAACCGGAATAAAAAGTATTGTACGTGTTAATCCAGGTTTTAAACTACCTATGTGCCAAATTTCATCCACATCTATTTAACCGTTTTAGTGTGATTGAGTAACAAACATCCAAACATACAAACTTTCACATTTTATTAGAACTATCATGACCAACCTACCATTAATTAATTTGCCATGTCATCTTTAGAAAAATTGAAATGATGTACTTCTACGTGATGTAAAAATCAAGCTAGTAACGTAATCATCTTACAGAAATCCTTGATGACCTTAATTTCAGCCAAAAGACGTCCACTGATGGACATAGCCCTCCCCCAAGCACCGCCACTTCGAACGGTTGTGTGCTTCTCGTATCCAGCGGATTCCTGCGGCCTTCACCAGGTCATTGGTTTTTCTTGTGGGAAGTACAAGAAAATGTAGCGTTGGAAGGCTGCCCGCAAGGTGGACCGATGACCTGGTGATGAATATACCGCAAGATTATTTTCTATATGGTGCCTCCAAGTTTCGGCTCTTTTCTCTGTCACTTTTTAAAACTTGTTTGAACATGAGCATAGGATACATTTTCACTAATAGAAAAAGTAACAGTAAATTATGTTGCAAACACTGACATTATAATGTGCGAATTCCCTTTATCAACATCTCTATCTCAATATTCAACTGACCGTTCTTGTTGATCAACTTAATCGAATCGATACGAAACAGAGACGTCGATTTTATATCTAAATCGAAACGCGAGATACATTAATTCATGCTTTTAATTCACTACATAAAATACACTGGCGCAGCATGTTCCCTATCTTATCTGATGTCATTTATAGGATTAGGGCTAGATGAGACAGATATCGAATAGATGGGTGGTTGAACACCAAGGAATGTTTGAGAGAAATCGTTCAATGAGTTTCTAGCTTTGTTTTTATATTAATTAGTAGGAACCAGTCGAACGGGATTCGTGAACAAACTTCCGTTGGAAATGTTTGATGTATCATCACGGTACGTGGGTTCCTGTGACGTCAACTGTCTTTGTCTTTTGATGTTAGATAGAAAGAGAGAAGATAATGCCTAAATGGTTAACCAAATTGAGTGAGAACTAAAATATCATTTTAACAAACAAATGTAGTGCGTCGTCGATGTTTCGTTATTACCGTTCATGATGGAATGATTAAGAGCACACGATTGTGTTAATGTATGAAATCAACATCTCGACTTAAGCACAGATTTATTAAGTAGTTACACAGGATAAGTGCGTTAACTGCCATAGACATGTATGTACTTTAGAAATATCTTTCCTAGGACGACAAGAAATATATAATATTATGCTCTATTTTATAAAGATATCGAAATCAGATTACCATATTCATGAGAACCTGAAACCTATATTAAATAGTTTGCTCTATGTGGTTTATCCACTTTACTAACTTCTCATTTTAATAAATAATTCAAAGTAAATGAAATTGACAATCTTACACAGATATCTGTTAAATTATGCAACAAATTGATGTTAAAGTAATTTTGAACCACTTTTCAAACATGGTGGTCCCGGCGACCACAAACTCGATAGCCAATGGCGGGGAACGAAAACCGCTAGTCCACAGAAACGAGGATGTTCCTGTCCCATGATTTGTCGTTTTTTTCTGGAAAATTATTTCAAACAAAGAATCAACATAAGAAGAAAAAATTGCCAACAATGAAGACAGAAAATAATTCAAGTCGGATTTTAAGTTACATTCTGCTGATTCGCAAAAGCTACTTTAAATGTTAAACTTATAAAAACAAGATTTGTATACAAGTTAAAGACTACGAATGGAACATATGGCATTGCGCAAATTGTAGACTTGCACTTGCCATAACAGAATATAGTCTTGCAGTCGTAAAACCTGTCTATACGCAAAAAGTAAGCGATGGACATCGGCTCTACAGCGAAAGATGGTAACAAATGTGCTTTTTTTGCAAACCAAGGACCATATAGGAAATTATAGGGGACTACCTACTTGTCTTTGAGTTTGCTCATGAGCCTTGAACTTATTTGTATTCAACAATGTTGCATTGCTTTGAATAATGAGAGGAATTAATTAGTAGAAACCCTTAAAGTGTTATTATGGATTGAGTAAGCATTTGAAGTTATCAAACCAAATAAAACATCTTTTGGCGTCAAAGAGAGGACCAATCTTAAACATTTTTGCATTCCGAACTTGATGAATCGCTGATGTTATATCTGAAGCATTAAAATTTTGTTTAACATTTTCTCCTTCATGCCTTTTAAATCGGTATCCTCGACATTTATTCCTCTAGTAGAATTATATCTTGTATATTCTGGGGAGTTTGAACGATCGTTCAGCCGCAAAGGCGCGTGTCAATCGACAACGGACTCCACTTTCATTTTTTGTCTCCCGATGTGGTTTATACCGGATTTGGGCTCGTTGCATTATCTGTTAATGATACTAGTTACTTCCTCTATGACGGAATTATAAATTCATGCAGTGAAATGGTGTTTAGATGTTATGAGTTTTTTATTTAGTCTATTTGCTGAGGGTACTATTTCCAAAAATAATAGTGGTTGCCGAAAACTTAAATCATGACAGAAATATTTATTCTGTTTGAACAACAAGCAAGATTTCCGGTGAATCATTCTTAACTATATTCCCGAACAAATTTCGATGTTCAAACAAGATCCCAAATAGCTTCAAAATGTTTTATACCAAGTGGGAGTGTCAGTCATCATTCACTCCGAAGTACATGTCTATACACGGCAATAAACTGGCCAACGCCTACATTTGTGACCACTTTACAGACGGACGGAACATCTTACACAATGTTACCTCTGTTCTTAACAATCAACGCAACGAATCTTTGGTTTCTCCTTTCAACATGTCCACTTATTCATGTGTTGTGGTCATTGTTGCATGAATGACAACAATACGCTGTTATTAGCTTCGTCTGACGTTAATTTTAATTAACATGATTAGATGTTTCCGTATAAAAACAAGCTCTGTATGTTTAATCACTGCCAATTAGTTTGGACATATCAAATCTGTAAACTCCCCTTGTAAACTATCCCTGGAATATCATGATTGTTATCATTTTAATTAATTTTTAATTTCATCGAAGTCGAAACCTCTTGAAAATGACGATACAATAAAATAAAGCGTGAGAATGCTCAAAAAACTTCGTGCAATAAAAGCCAACTGATGATGTGTGTTAACTGCACAACTTTAAAATGAATTTAAACTGCGTTGCATTGTTATAACAAATGACGAATACTCCTCGCTACAACGGATGAATGGGCGAAAGTTGGGTGAGTCCATCACGATCCACGGATTATCATGCAAACGCTCGATGTCTATGTGGTTTTTTAGAATATATTATCATTATTCATTCCCTGTTTTCCTTTTCGGCCTTGATTCACCGTTTCAATCATGCTGTTCATGAACACGTTGGATCTGAATATAACGGACCGGAAAATGTCACATTTTTGGGTCAGCGACGTCATACTATATACCTACGAAACGATATTGAATAAATATAACGAAATGGAAACACTGTTACAAAAAAAAGACATTGTGACATCCACTAACCCGCACTTGGCCCGCGTGCTGGATCATGGCCAACTCCCTCTCACAGAGGGGAGAACTGAGTCCCAGCAGTGGGAACATTACGTATAGGCTGATTGTGTGGAGTTACTTTAATGTAACCAAAAATTTAATCGTTCGTCTTTACGTTAATTTCCAGTAGGCAAAATGTTTGATAAAAGTTTAACCCTGGCAAACAGAGTTTCGAAAGGAAAAAAACCAATTCAAGATAAAGCGCGCAAATTCCGGAAAAGGTTCTTTTATCACTTTTTTGCGGTGCATTTCAAAGCTACAAATCTCATGTTTTTCCTTAAACAATAAGAGGCATGAAACAGCATATTTCTCGAAATGATAACCTTTCATCGATAATATCTTTAGCACTGTCATGTAGCGATCCCTTTTCGCTAAAGAGGAGTGGCTATCAAATCAACCGGTGGAAACAAAGTGTTGGTGAATCATTAGCCATGATTTGCCTTATCGCTTTTAGGTCCTGAATACCAAGTAGGCTTATAACCATGATGATTCAGTACACCGGGCTTTAGTCATCAGTTTGTGGATTTGTAAACGTGAGCTGGAAAATTTTACGACCGACATTATGTGCATTTCATAAACGACAGCAGAGCACTTTGCCTTCTCTTCCAAAAATACAAAATAAACAAGAAGCAGTTTCCAGAAAGTTAGTATAAACCTGCAATAAAATATTGTGCATCCCAAAGATTAAGTGAAACAGAACTATATTGTTACAAAATTTACATTTCCGTCTGAAATTGTGGTTTTATTGTTTGTACATAAATATTATCGCCAAGTTTGCTAAAAAGAGCCACTTGAGCCTGCTTCCCTCTTAGATCAACTTGCCACTCACTAAACTGTCTTAAGATAATAAGTATTGAATTTGAAACCCTTTAGAAGGGTGCGGGCAAGAGTCAATATTTGCAAATATAAGACGTTATTTAGATGCAAGACACGATCGTGTGCCCCCAGAGTCGGCCGTCCAGCCTTCTTATGCAAATCTCGCCATATCTCCGACTATTCACTAAGAGGTTTATTTGGCGAGGTCCTTTGAAACTCTTCAAAGTGGGTGTATTAAATTTTTCATAACTGCCCACTTCACTTGGAAGTGCGTTTATTATACTTTCCGCATTCGGTGCTCGTTATTTGATATTTTAAATTTCGGCACAGAAAGTTGCACTCCCGAATTTCGGTCGTATAAGCTTAAACGAATACCGTGTAATGTACGTGAATTGCTTTGTTGTTAGTTTTCATGTACAAAACGTGAAATAAAAAACGCTTTTGCTCTTTATTGCTCAAGTATTATTTCAATCTCATCTACTGTTTTCAGCTTAAAATGTTTAGGAGTAAAGGCAGGTATTGCGAAAAGAATATGGTTACGTATGTTTGAAATTGGCCGTATTACAAGAAAAACACGCACGCTTTTGGTTATCATCGTATCTTGTCAGCACCTTTCAATTAATGCCGAGGAAAGCGGTTTAAATTGAAAAAGTAAAAATTCAAGCTTTTACATTTTTATAACAAGCTGTGGTTCTGTAAGTGGGAATATCTTTGATAGATCACGATCTTGTTGTCTATGGTTGTATCAACTTGCTAAAACAAGAGATGTACCTAAGAAATTGTTATTACTTTGTTGATATTGAAATCGTTCAAGTGCGTTATGTATAATCCTACTAATATTATAAATGTAATAGTTTATATGTTTGTCACTCCATCACGCAAAAACTGCCGAATGGATTTCGATGAACTTGGATAGACAAAATAACCTGGATTGACACATATGATACTTTATATCCCGGGGTTAAGTTTCCATGGGATAATTTCCGACCTTTACGCGGGGAAAGCCGCTAGGAAAAGCTAGTCCTACTACCTTTAATATTATAAATGTGAAAGATTGTATAATTGGATGTTTATTACTCAATCACGCAAAAACGCCTGAACGGGTTTGGTTGAAATTTGGCACACAGATAGTTAATAACCTGGATTAACATATAAGATACTTATCCCGGTATTACGTTCCGATGCAATAATTTTCGATCTACACGCGGGCGAAGTCTTTATAATCATTAGAATATTGGTGACTTTTAGTATGCAAATTAAATTAAATCTGCAACTCTTTCTACAAATTAAAGCGTAGGTACATGAAACTACAATGTCTTGCGAACATCCTGAATCTCACAAGCAATTCGTGACACAATGGTATCTTCCCATCAGCGATGCATCAGCTTTGCAAACCTACGGGTACTTGCGAAATGAGTAAGAATATAAAAATACTTGGTCACGTCATGGCAATCGAAAAAGATAATCTATCTCACGCTTCTAAGGAAATAACTGTAAATTCTTTAGTATCATTTGACCCGGCACCCCACCTGTTCACGAATTGAATTAAACCTTTGCATGTCTAACCGCAGTAAAATCTATAGCAGCCGAAATAACGATATCAAAACATTTCAACAGCCATTGTTGTTGTCAAGGGTGAGAAGATAAGTTAATAATATAATGACATATTATTGCTCCCTCTATGCTTATTCGGCTATTTCCACGATCTTAGCCTCATAATTTATAATTTTATTATTGCTGTCGGCTTCATCTTTATTATTTGTTACGCAAAGCTGAAGTTCCTCTGGTTTATCTGATTTTGTAAGTTTGTTGACAAGAAACAATCGTGTTGTTATTATGTTTATGGTGTAATGTCAAAATAAAATGTTTTCTCTAGTTGTGAGCGCGTCATTAATTCGAATTTTATTCACATTATGGTGCGTGACTGCATTATGTATTTGAGTTTCAAACTGTTTCGATAACGCATCAAAATAGGTTATTTCTATTTAAAAATATTGTCTTCCTACTTACTTAAAGTTAAACCTAAAACGTGGTTGGTGTAGAAATTTGTGTTGGTTCTGTGTAGCAATTAATTTAATGTTAGCTATAACTGCTAATGTTAATCGCCATGACACTCATATGTAAATTATTATACAAACCATATGGTACTTAAATCAAAAATTAAATCATGTTTTAAAACTAGATGAGGTTGGTCTTTCCTATCTCCATACCTACTAAAGTTGCGTATAGTCTCTAATCATCCCTAAGATTACAAATTAGTTCAAATTGTATCCATCTAACAGCAATCTATTAAGTTTTGCGATAATTATATTATTTGTATTTAATTGAATCACTGCAAGAAACAACAACCTATCAACAGAATCTTTAACTTACCAACAGAATCAAATACCACGATCAATATGCGCCAAGAGTAACTAGCAAATGGTCTAATTATGCCGTCAACATCCTCAAAGTTAGTGTCTCAGTAAGTTAGTTACAAGACTACTGATTGTCTGTAACTAAGTATTTATTTGCTCAGGAAACTAATAACAAAGTAGAATGGCTTGGAGGGATGAGGAAGCAGAAACCGGTCGCCACGATGTTTGTTTGTAGAATTTGCGAATATGGTGTTTATTTTTTATAATTGCTATGGTAGAGGATCTTGAGGAAAGAAAAATGGTTGATGTCTTTAATAAAAGAAGTGTATGAGAGTGATTTCAAAGAAAATAGAGTCTGCTGTAAACGGTTTGGGTGTATGGATAATGAGGAGCTTTTCATCATTATCAACGTATAAACGCTGATGACCTTGCATATGAACATTGTAGCTTTCCTCTGTGTCCCTTTTTTAGAATAACTGGTTAGTATTCAACTAACTCAACCATTTCTTAGCGGAATAGAGTTGAATTGAAAACAAGATCATTTGAAATCCATGGAGTGCGACATAGTCAGAGCGTAGGTTCAGAAATTTTTGCGAAACAGTTAAGAAAAGAGAAACCTGAAAAAATACCGTATCGGTAAAGTTGCTAATAGTAAAAACAAAGTGGTTGGTCTAAATTGACCAGTGTGTCATAGTTTTCTAACGTAGTAGTGTGATACAGTCATACAAGTAAGTTTCCCACGTAATATTGTTCAAATTAACAGGGCTCTGTTCTATGTGAACTGACATGTATTACATAGGATCACGCTATGATAATTCAATGATTCATAAATAACTGGAGTTTTTTTTTGGTTGAAAAATTTGTCAGGAAGTTGCCATTTCAGCATAGTCAGCATGTATTCTAGACTCAACTTAAGTGATATTTCACGTCACACAAAGGTATAACAAAATGACTAGTTATTTTAATAACATCGGATTCCATCAGGCGTGATCGAGGCCTTGCAGGCTTGAGAGCAGGCCGATTTAACAATAAAAAATATATTTGTATAAAAATGTTTAGTGTTATATTAGGTCTTTACCTATGAAATTGCCGTTTTGCAGTACTGGCCATTTCAAATCAAAATAATTTTTGTTTGGGTAAGAATTCTAATTTCAAATTAATTTTATTTTAAAAACATGGATTTTTTTTTCCAAAAGTAGTCATTTGTTTATTGATTAGTGTTACATTTTCATCGCATTTCAATCTTTTTCGTCATCATGGATACGTAAAAAATTCGAGTAATTATGGAATATGAGTACCGTCGTGGCAGAAACGCGGCACAAGCGGCACGCAACATCAACGACGTTTACGGAGCTAACACTACAAACCAACGCACCACCTGTTATTGGTTTGCTCGCTTCCGTTCTGGAAATTTCGACCTGAAAAATGAACTTCGCGGTCGTCCGAAGACTTTGGTCGACAATGACGAATTAAAGGCGATTGTGGAAGCTGATGATACACAATCTACGGCTGAATTAGCAGCAACTTTCGACGTTAGCGTCAAAACAATATTGGTCCATTTGCGTCAAATTGGCAAGGTAAAAAAGCTTGACAAATGGGTGCCCCACGAACTCAATGATCGTCAGCGCGAAGTACGCGTCGAGACGTGCCTTGCACTGCTCAACAGACACACAAATGGAGGAATTTTGAACCGCATTGTTACCTGCGATGAAAAATGGATTCTGTTTGATAACCGCAAGCGCTCAGCAAGTTGGTTGGATCCTGGTTCAGCACCTAAACAATGCCCTAAACGAAAACTTACCCCTAGAAAAGTGATGGTCACTGTTTGGTGGTCTAGCGCCGGTGTGATTCATCACAGCTTCTTACCAAACGGGGTGAGCATTACTGCAGATGTGTACTGTGAAGAACTGACTACAATGATGGAGAAGCTGGCACATCTCCAACCAGCATTGGTCAATCGCTCGTCTCCGCTGCTCCTGCACGACAACGCGCGACCTCATACTGCACAGCAGACGGTCTCCAAGTTGCAAGAACTGGGGTTGGAAGCTCTCCGTCATCCGCCCTACTCACCAGACCTTGCGCCTACAGACTACTACTTTTTCCAGAATTTGGATAACTTCTTGGCGGGAAAAAAATTCAATACCCGAGAGGCAGTACAAAATGCCTTTGAAGAATTTGTTGCCTCCCGTCCAGCTGATTTCTTTAAGAAGGGCATCAATAAACTGCCACTGCGATGGCAAAGATGCATTGATTGCATGGGTGATTACTTCGATTAATACAAATAAAAAATACATGAAAAAAATTTGTTTAAATTTTTTCATACAAAACGGCAATTTCATAGGTAAAGACCTATTATATGTATTTATTTCTCTCGTAAATTTTTTCCTACTATTCTTTTAATTTTCGAGTAGCTAAGAATGACGAGACTTGAGCTAGTTACTAAAAAGGAAGTAATAGACTGAAAGACTGCAGTATTATAAAAACTCATGTCATATTGGTAATATAATATATTATATATGTAATCCGTTATCCCTACCTACCACTAGTTTAACATTGCACAACAATGTGCCCCTGGAAAACCGGAAGTTCAACATATCAGAACGGAGCACGAAATTGTCTACTATCCCAACATCATTTTGAAAGAAACTATCAATCACGGCTCACCGCACCATTTTTTATACGTTATCTGTAAACACAGCAACGTATGGACGATATAGCATCCACAATATCCCGAATGGATATTGGATATGGACGTTAGATGCTCCATACAACTCGTGCATTGCTCGCTGAGTTCACTTTACATTTTGGCAAGTTCAAAATTCAACAGCAATGGATGGGCAAACGTCCAAAGATTTAGTAAAGTGCATTTATCAAAATATAGACGCTCCCAAAGCGAATCTGCTGGACATTATCCGCGCCCTTGTTTGAACAAACTTTTTTAATTTTCCTTATAAAATCTATCCTTTTTGAGCGGTCAAGTGGGAGGAAAAGTTTTAAAAGCATTTATTCTTTGTATAACGTTAAGTAAAGGTTAGAGGCAAAGATAAGATTGGCTCGCATATTTCTGAAACCTATTTAAACATTGACTTTAAAGTTTCTGGCATTGATATTCAGTTTATACTCTGAGGATGGACGGTGACAGACCAAAATTGAGTAACTTATTCTTTTTGTTGACAGTAAGACAATTGCTTTTTTAAAGTACCAACGTTGATACGTACATTTATATTCTGCTCACGTTATCAATTTGAATCGTATGTTTTATTGCAATGCAGCTAAAAAAGTTTAGTTAGCGCGGTAAGAAGGTTTTAGGTATTTGATAATAGCGCACCGCGCCAACATATAAAGTATAAAATAGCGATGCGTTTCATGTTAGTTGAATGGTATGAATATTTTTTAAGGTACCTATTTTTTATTAGTTGATTGAATTCTCTTTACTATGATTACATGAAATAATTATGATGGTTTACACTCAAAATTTTGAGGATAAAGCTACAAACAATATTTTTTTGAGCTGTGTTTTACGGTTGGTTCATCATTTTACTGTTTTAATTTTATGAAATACTAGCTTAAGCCCGCAGCTCCGCCCACGTGGTAGTCGGTTATCGCGTAAAAAAATTGACTATATCCTTCTTTATATCCCAGGCTATATCTCTGCCAGTATTTCATGACGATCGGTTGCTTTTTTTTTTGCTCTTTTTTTTCTGGCTTGTATTATGTTCTAATACGCCTAACTGTACGACAAAAACTGAGCATATTATGGAGTCCTATGTTTAAGCAGTGTCTTAAAGGGATTGCTCGGTCAGAACGGTCTTATTGATCTTTAATACCCATGAAGATGAAAGTTCAGACAGAGTTATCATTTCGTGCCCAAATCCTGATGTGACATTGGTCAAACTAGTAATTTATATTCAAGACCACACAAGGGTGACCAACAAACTACAAATAGTCGGACCGTTACTCAAATTCCCACAATATATTGCATCATAATGACGACACAACTCACAACTGCAAATTGCACATCGCTTTAAGAATGCACATTGTACAGTCAACAAAAGAGACAAGTTTACAAGCAGATAATTTCAACCACCCTTTAACAGCTTTTGTCTGTCTGCCCATCAAGTCTTCGACACTGCTTGTCTGCCTCGCTTCTGTTTACGTTTAAGTAAGTTAGGAGCAATGGTGGCCCAGTGGTACCGGCCCCAACTTACGAGTTGTAGGTCGTGGGTTCGAACCCAAGCAGGCGCTTTACTTGTGCTAAATAATTGAATGTCCACTGCTCTCTAAACGGTGAAGGAAAACATCGTGATTTTTTTTTTGGGTGGGCAATTATCAAATAACTTCTCCCGCTCTGGGTGGAGCGGGAGGGCGTGTCCAGACTTTTACTGACTAAAACCCACCCGTGTTCCCTCAGTTGCCTGTGTGCCAGGGACCGCGGTATCTCTTTCGAACAACTCGCACCCCTGGCAGGCATCGGTCCTTGCGGACCCTACCAGTTGGTGCTGACATCTCTATGAGGCGCGCCATCGACCCGGGCTTAGTCCTTACCGGACAGCGAGCTACCCATTACTCGCCGTCCGCAAGTCCACGCCTACGGTGGCCGGGAATCAGCCTGAGATTCCCGACGCCCAGGGCGTCTCCCGCGGCGACTACGGCCGTGAGGGCGCATATACTGCCTCTCCCTCACGTGCGCCGCCTCCTTCTTCGCGAGCATTACTGCTTCGCAGAAGGAGGTGACGGCTAACCTTGCACTCTCGCTCCGTACCCACGTACCCCGTACCCCGTAGCCATGGCCTGGACCAGGGCCGGACGCGAGAGATCGCCGCCGCCGATCGCCTCCACGAGGACACGGCGGTGCTCCGCCCAAGCCGGGCAGACCTACACCGTATGCTCCACCGTGTCCTCAGGGCGATCTTCGCAGTGGAAACACCCGGGCGTTTCCTCCCGGTTTATCCGAAACAGGAACCTCCCGAAACAACCGTGTCTGGTGAGGACCTGCGTCAGGCGGAAGGTGAGGACGCCATGCCGCCTCTCAAGCCACTCCTCAGAGAGGAGACTTACCGCCGCTATCGTGGCGTGCCCAAAGGAAAACATCGTGGCGAAACGATGTCCTAGAACCAAAAGTTAGAAGACATGTGACATGTATCAGCCAGCACTAGGCCCGCGTGGTAGATTACAGCCCACTCCCTCTCGAAGAGAGGAGGCCTGTGCCCAGGAGTGGTGACATTATAGGCTGATTATGAAATTACATACTAAGAAATAAAGGGCTCCAACGTTATGCTAAGATACTTAAGTATTAACTGCATACTCAGCTCTTTCGCTGTCTGTACATTCATTTGTATGAAGACAACGCCTGCGGGCGGCTCACAGTCTGTAATATCGGGGGGTCATATTAGCACTGAATGACACACGTACTGAACCTGCGAACTGAATTAGAAATGAGAAGTATGGTGGCTGTTATTTTGTTTTATCGCCTCTGTGAGTTCAATTGGAATAAAATTGGAAAATTTTAAGTTAAAAAAGTTGAACTGTTCTATGAAGCAAGTTTATTAAAAAGGCAAAAAGCTATATCAAAAAGAACGTCAGTTTTTCAATATTTTTCAGTTGACCTACAAACTTGATATTACTTTTTCAGCGTTTACTAACTGGTATCCTACTTGTTTTTGTACAAACTTTGAAAATACTATTATAAAAGTAGGTACTACTTTTTTGTTTGATTTTGAATTGGGTTAAAGAAAAATCTGTTGTTTTTTTACAAAACTAAGTTATCTTTTATTATTATACTAGCTTTAGCCAGCGGCTCCGACCGCGCGGATGTTGGTATATTATACATATAAACCGTCCTCTTGAATTCTCATTCGTCACATCGTATATAAATGAAAATCGCATCAAAATCCGTTGCGTAGTATAAAAGATCTATACTATGTAAGGATTAAAAAGTACATTTATTGTAATTTTTTTCTATTAAACATTATAATAGTACATATCCGACACCTGTCCGGCAAAATTCTCACGCTTAGTAACCCTACACTAGCATTACCTGAAGAATATAGCTCATGACTGTGCAATTGCTATCGCTATTACTTCTCGAAAGTTAATCGCTAACGTCTCGTATTACGTGTCTAAGGAACTGAGACATTTGACAACTTGTAATGATATAGAACTTGATCGTTATTTGACAGATTGATCGGTGTTTTGGTTTATGTGATTGAGGATGTTCAATGGTTTGGAAAGAAGGATTAATTTGCTAGCGGTGGATTGTAATATGGTCGCTGTTACATAATCTTATACTTAATACTTTCGCTTTCGATTTTATGTCGTTGAGCCCCCTTTAGAGTCCACAATGTTAGTGGTTGTTAAGCAAACACTTTGTATCCCTTTTTACGAAGATTACTTAGACGGAAAAATACGAAATTTGGTACAGTTAAAGTTTACATGGAAAAGAAATTTCGGTCGAATTTAGTATTTTTTAATTATGCTCACATTTCGACTACTAGGCGACCACTACTAAGTATTATTTTCTGTTGCCAGGTATTATGCGTAGGTAGAATATTTAACCCTCCCTAAAAATAGTACTGTATTTATAAAGATAAAAGTACAAAAAAAGCAATGCAATCATTAAAAGCATAACAATTGAAAACCATTACTTCACACGTTTGTACAAATCGACGTCCAATTCAAAAATATTCTAATAGAAACGATGTCAAACTGCAGCAAAAGTAGCTCTACAGCTAAAACTTTTCAAACTGGATATTTCACAGAGTTATGCAAATAAGACCCTAAAGTATACTTCTAAAGTGGAGTTACTTTTAATAAGTTCAAATGCAGTCGGATCGGTACAAGTAGGTGCGAAAGTGCTAACTTTGCAACATTTTTCGTTCTACGAGAATTGGCTGGAATTTACATAAGAAGCAAATCCTGTGCGATATTCGCTTTTGAATAGCACTACTGAGATATTAAACTTGCAGTATTATGACTTTACTAGCTTTCGCTTGTGAATTCCTTCGAGCAATTTAATTTTTTAAATCTTTTTCACTTTATGTGGCAAGGTGTTCTGATTTCAAATGGATTCTAGTTACAGCTTGCAAGATATAAAATTCACACAAAGGGTTCCCATTTCAAGTATCCCTAATAACAATATTATATTTAAAAGTGCATACGTTGAGCTGACTTTAATGGACAATTACATAAGCTTTAAATTCCCACAACACACTCTTTTCACATATGAACATGGATTGGTACTTAAAAGTAGAAAGTTTATCAATGAACGGTGTTGTACAGCCAACGAACTATCCCTAATAGATGATCAGAGCCACATTCATACGAACTCCGAAGCACCTTAACAGTCCATAAGCACACCGTCTTTAAAACCCATTAGTTGGCAGAAAAAGCAGCTTATATTCTATTTTCCAAGTAAACCTACATAAGCATTTAAATTGGCTTACCTTCACACATGATTCAAGCAAGTTTCCAAGACCTCTTATAATGCAAGTATGTACATAATATCGCTAGCCACAGGTCAGTCTCATGTTTGAATTTGTAATGTTTATAAATTTCCCGATTCACAAAGGCTATTCTTATGGTAAATAGCTAGCACAATTACAATACAACAATACGATTTTAAATTAAACAATTGACGTTATGTGGGGTATGACAAAGACAAAGAAAGTAAGGAAAACGGGAAGCGTATTTCCGCGGGAGTTTGTTTTATTTTAGCAAACGTGTGAATGTTTTTTTTAGGTTGGCACAATATTCCTCCTGTACCAGAAAACTAGCCATGATGTGCCAGTAAATAGACATCCTTGACAAGTTTCGCTTTGTATTATTATTGTTGACCAACGCGATCGAATCAGAAATGAGTAGATCCGTAGGAGAACCAAGGTAACCGAAGCACAGATTACCGAAGCCCAAATAATTCCCGAACAAATTTGACTGTCTGCCAGCAATATTTTCATGCAATAAGTACCTATATTTACTTATATTTGAATAAATATTTAAAACACGACTTACGTAATTGCACCTACCACTGTTTGTCTGTTTGTAGAAAATGCCTTTGGCATTAAGTTCACCTCTGTACATTTCTGTGCGTGAAGTATTAAATAAATAAATACTCGTTACTGGCTCTGGACTTAGAAATGAAGCCTTAAAAATGCGTATTTTTAAATTGGCTAAGAAAATAATTGAGCCGTGGTGACCCAGACCCAGACCCAAACACAGCCGCGACTTATAATAAGTTGACAGGCGCTTTACTTCGTGTAAATGATTTTAACAACACTGCTCTCAAAACAGTAAAGGAAACCGGCATGTCCTAGAACAAAAAAATGTTAAGACCCGTGTCATCTACCAACGCGCACTGGGCCCGAGTGCTACATTATGGCTACTCCCTCTCACAAAGTGGAGTCCTGTATTCCAGCAGTGGGAAAACTTTATAGGCGGATTATGCAAGAAAATAATAATGTCTTCATGATTGATCTAAATCAAAATCAATATTAAAGCGGTGAAATTGCTTGTGTGTTTGTAAGAGGTTATTTCTGGACATAATACCTACATCCGATTCCGAAAACTCTCTCGCTGATAGATAACCATACTTTTACAGAGTGCCATAGGATGCGACAATAAATCATCAAAACTTGCAAAATCAGTGACAATATTCCACAAACTTACCGTAAACCAGCCACAAATTCCTTTAACATAATATAAGTACCAGCGGCGAGGTGTAAATTTTTCCAAGAGAAAAGCGGAAGCGAAGCCGGCTTTCTCTTACTGACTTACCAATAAAAAATACTTGGTATCATTCTAAAATGAATATAGGAATGTAAAGAAATAAATACAATAAAAATGAACAGCTTTAAACTAAATAGAATGTGCAATATTCCTCCATCTCGTTCTCGCTGACGCATTTTTTATATCTGCCTCTGTCATAACCCGTTGTACAGCGGCTTGCTCTCGTCCATATCTGGGGGCCGATTCTACTAATTTGCAACGTTACACGTTAAACTGTGTTTCCACAACAGTTCGATTTCGATCGCCGTTCGATAGTTACATAAAAAGTCATTCTACTATTTTATAAGCAAAATGGAAACTAAACTTAAAACGAATTGCAACTGAACTGTAGCGGGAACACAGCGGGTAACCCGCGTTACCAACATGCCAAAATAATATGTTTTATTAATACCAAAAAGAAAAAAGTTGAATCTAAAAATGTTACTAAACACGAATATGTGGCACTAAAAGTATTTTCTATAATTAAAAGACATAATGATCATAATTTTATCATTAACTTTGTCCTATAGTAAACGTCACGCTCATGTTCGATTTTGTTAGTAGAATAGGTTTTGACATTGTTTCAATCGATCGTTGGCGTAACTAAAACGTAACCGCAGCTGTGTCGCAGCTGGACCGTTGTTCATTTTAGTAGAATGCGAAAACGCTTAAAAGTGGTGATTCGGTTGCGGTTCTATTGCGTTTTTTTAACAAATTTGTTAGTAGAATCGGCCCCCAGGTAGTGGTGGTGAGACCTAAAGTGATATCATTACGAGATCGCTGATGTATGAATTTTTAGTTCCCGACTATGACGTTTTAGCACCGGGTTAGTTAAGATAATTTATTGTTGTTGTTGTAATACAAATCTAAAAAAACGTTTTTGTTGTTTGAATGTTATGGTGAATGAAATACCCGTAGTGTAACAATTGTTGAATTGTCAACAATTGTTACACTACGGGTATTACAACAACAACAATAAATTATCTTAACTAACCCGGTGCTAAAACGTCATAGTCGGGAACTAAAAATTCATACATCAGCGATCTCGTAATGATCGTGATGATCTACTATTGAGTAGCCCATTGTTTTATAGCGATAGAGTTACCGATGCGAATCCCCGAAGGGAAGCCGGTAGGAATCGTGTTATATGGTGATTTCGCCACTGATAAGTACATAGTTCGGCATCCACACAACACACTAGGTGGCATTCCCCTCAGCACCACACTAAGAGTGTATTGATGTTGTTGGTTATAGCACTTACCACGTCTCGGTACCGTTATGCAGTTTGATTTACAAATAAACGATCGACATCGAGATGTTTCACTTTAGAGCCTTGTGTACTTAGGCACGGGCCCAAGACGATTCTATTATGATAGCTTTTGGAATTGGATCAAATATTGGTAAGGTTTTAATTTTTATGTATGTTTGCTTGTGATGTTTTTATCTGTATATGATCATAATTTTCTTGCCCTCGTCCCAATTTATTTGGGATAAGATAAATAAACAAAAATTGATGCAATCATTTACACACTAAGTGCCTATGTGTGCTATTCTTATTCATTTAGCCAGCAAGAATAAAAATATACCTGTTTTTGAAAACAAAAACTAGTAGACAAAATTTAAAATAAGTTGTACGAACAACCATTTTCTACCTCAAAACCTTAGTCTGAAAAAAGATCGACTGCAGTGCAATTCAATTCCATCGAAGTGTTAAACTATGGTTATCTAGAGCCTCCTTTATCCTAGCTCTTGAAAGGAAATGTAATATTTACAAGGGGACATATTATCGGCTCCCCAAAAAGGCTTTTCATAAATTTCCCACAACACCTCTGCAAGGGCCTATCCTTCAAGATAGGATAGTAATAAAATCGCCCCCGTACATATTATAGGTGCAGGGACATCTCGAGGGATCCATCTATTCTGTTTAAGCATTAATACTGTATTACATAATCATAGGACACCCTAAATGTTGTTGTTTTTGGGTAATATTAGTATATCTTGGTTATCATTGCTTTATTTTTGTTACTCTTAGATAATATACGAGGTAAGAGCAAAAACAGTTTTGGTATCTCTATGGGCTAGTGATCAAGTCTTGTCTTTTGCGAAATCACTATCATCGATTTCTTTATCAATTTGTTTTTCATCCTCAACAAGATTTTCTTCTGGTTTATTGTTAGTTGTCGAAACAAAAATCACCAAACATCCGCTTTATTTTTCTTCTTAGTCATTTAAAATTTTCACGTATTTTGAAAATCTATAAGTTGATAAACATAAAGTTTTTCCAACTTGTTGACCATGAGTAAATTTGGCTTTATTTAATGAATGACCCACCAAACAGAGTCCCATAAAATATAACGATTAACTGAGCACATGAGAGCTCATTCAATGTTTTGGATTAGAGGTAAAAGCCTTTAATACTATAAGTAGCCTGAATTGAATACGACCTTAAAAGTCAACCGACGATTTTATTAGCAAGACTCGAGAAATTTTTAGCTCCTTTCAATTTTTAGTAGCTTTTCAATCGTAAGAGTTGTAAAATTGGTTGTAGTTTGTAGTAGTAAAATTGGAATAACTTGAATAACGAGATGATACCAAAGTAAATCAAACTCGACGTCTTCATTTCAATTAAACTATTTAGAGGCACTTTTGAACTATCAAAAATTTGGTCAGTTTGTCAGAAAGTAGAAGCTAGTTGTTGTAAATTAATTGATTTCACAGGGCTAGGTAGGTATAGGTACACATAATTATGTAGGATAATTGAATTTAACGATTTAAGTATCGCTGTTATGGTGGGAAAACCAACAAAAATCATACGAAATCACACTCGAAATGGCAAAGACTAGAATTCTGGTACTAATCAAAGAACGCGTGCGGCGGATGGAAATAAAAATATTATCGTTCTAAACAAACTTTTGAAACAACAAAATATAAAATAAACAGTCCGTCGACTCCCTATAAAAACATAAGTTAAATATACATTTATGAAATATGCAGATCCTCAACGTTAAATAATAATAACGAAGATGCTCATGAAAGCGAAAATAAAAAGCGCAAAGATAAAGAGCGGATACTTAAAATTTACATTTTAAAGGACTCCAAAACAGGGGTTGTAAATTGCATCTTAAAAACACACAGGTTTTACAAGATTAGCTTGGCATAGCCCTCGGGGTTGCTTTGATATCAGCAACAGAGGAGATCAAACAGATGAATTAAAAAGACTGCCAAGTTTAATAGCACATCCTCTTCGGTAAGTATCTTAATTGCGTGGTTAGGGAAGCACAGGTAGGTACTTCCTACCTATTCAGTGATGTTTTTCTGTTTTAAGTGTATGGGGTTTGACTTTAAGCTTAGGTGGAATGGTTTCTTTATGGTTATTGAATAAGTTGATAGTTGAATGATGTAACGCAATTTTTAAGTCAATCTTAATCTTAATTTCGTTTAATAACTATATGTAGAGCAGTGGTGGTCCAGTGGTAACGCCCGTGACTTACGAGTTCGTGGGTTCGAATCCAGGCTGGCGTTTTACTTTATGTAAATTATTTCATCACCACATCTCTCAAAATGGTGATGGAAAATGTCGTGAGGAATCCGGCATATCCTATAACTAAAAAATCGGAGACATGCGACATCTACCCACCAGCACCGCGTGGTGGAATACAGCCCACTCTCTCTCGAAGAGAGAGAGGAGGCCTGTGTCCCAGCAGTGGGGGCTGGTTATGTAATAATATGTTAGTAGAAGGAAGACAAAATAAAACATTTCAAATGAGGATACTTAATACAATTCCTAGAGATTTTATTTCAGTGCTAAAGTACTGCCCAAATTTCATTTTATCTCCAATATAGACTCCCTTAACCCTTCATCATTGTGTGTACAGATATCGTATTTCGGAAGGGGTCCTGCCCGAGTTTATTGCGTAGGTACGCATCCATCATTCAATTTAACAAGACTTTACGAAAAGGTCAACAGTTTTGTTGTGATTTTGTACTAAGTAGGTAAGGGTTTTGAGTATGTAGTCGAAATGGATGGATCACAGATTTCGTAGTTATAATTTATATAGAACTTAGTAAGTTAGTGGTCCAAACTAAGCTCACAAAGGAATATATTTTAAGGTCCAAATATTTTGACTTACAATAGACCTTGCTCATTTCCACAACCGCAGACATTATCTATATTATAAGGAGTGCATGCTTGATTATGTTTATTTTCACTACAATGACTTTGAAATCTTTCTGCTCTTAATACAGAAAACTATGATTAAACATTTTTGGTGATCAAAAGCTCATCTTTCGCCATTTTTATAAGAAAAATCCTTTCAATTCATTGTTTCAAAAATAAATGCTTGCCCTAAGTAAATAGACCGCCGAAGTAAATTTATCACGAAGAATGCCGTGTCATCGCAACTAAGAGCTTTGTTTAAATCATTGGGCCCCGTCACGCCTCCTACAATGACTTTATAGAAAGGGTTCCAGTTAAACAATTTGAAATAAGTGTTGTCTGTTAAGCATTAGAGGAATTTTAATTGAATAATTCGAATGAAGCTCGATTAATCTGTAACTGCTGCTTTTTATAGCCATCGTATTTAACTTTACTTATAGTAATTGTGTTTCAATTTTTTAAGTAAGACACTTTTACCTAGATGACGTGATGAGTTTATCTGAAAAATTTAATAAAAAGAACAAATAAAACTGTGGAGCAGCTGCGGTAGACAACGATTGTTTTTTTTTTCTGATTTGTTAATAACGCCTTTTTTTACTAAGCGACCGTAAAATAGATGTGGATGATCATTAATTATTACAGGGCCGCAGTTTGTTTTAGCTCGGTCACGGCCTACAAATTTATGTATGAACGAAACCATTAAGGGATTGTCGCTTCGGGTCATTTTGTTTGTAACATATTAAAAAAAATCTTCGGTGTGCATAAATTAAGAGGGGTTCGAATTAACCCACCTTTGCATGGAAAATTTACGCTCACGTAAACACATTGTGCCCATTCTCGGTTAATTGCCGAGTTAGCGGAGCAAATAAAGAACCAAATACATCAGTATAAAACATTCCAGGTACCTACGCACCAATGTGAGCTATGTGGCGACTTAATTTTTGTCATACACCCACATTTTCCTTTGAAGTCAGAATTGTCTCTATAAAATGGCGAACCTCTTATTAGTTTTGACTAGTTTGGCTTCACCCTTCAAACATCCAAACTCTGCCAATTATAATGTTTTAGTAGGATTACAGTTTTGACCTGATTTAGAGTCAACCGTTTAGGCAAGCGGAAAACTGTAGAATGGAAATTAACTGAACACCCACATTGTTTGTTTAATAACAACAGATTATCAATAAGCAACCTGCTCAAACATACTTGTTCACACATCTGTAGCAGTATCAGGTATCTAAAGAAGTAACAGGTGAATGTTTGTTTTTATATCCCCTGCGTATCATCTGGTCGATGAATAAAAATCCAAGCATTGTCACCTGCGCAACACATTGCGTGGGACCCACCTCACAAGGACATTACTTTTAACCTAATTAGTCTAATGTGAGAAGTTGAATTAACTTGCTAACATACCAACTTCGGCACTTCCCACGGTAATGATTGACATGAGAATATTTTTAGTAGTGAATAATAGTAACCTAGTTTGAATAGATAGTGAAATAAATACACTTTCACCTGACATGTCGATTGCATGCGAATTTTGTTGCCTTTGCCATCAATGGAGTTTGTATGATGCAATTCAATGCGAAGCTTTTTTGGTTTTTTGTAAGGGTCACACCTACACGTGTGCGGAATCCTCTGACAATGGTATAAAGTCTAACAATTGATTGCAGTATATTGCCAATATTGTGGCGAGACGAATCCATTGTTGTGCATTCTGGTGACCTAATGACTTGTTTTGCACAAGCCCGTATCAGGTAACTGCAACAGATGTACGAAGCCAGATAGTGGGAAAGTATGAGATGCAAACTAAGACAGACGTGACTTTGTTGGACTTTCTACTATAATAACATTCGGGGTGCACTTAAGTGTCATTCGTGGGAATATAAATAATGGTTATGACAATCTCTGGTGTTATCAAGGAAACAATGAGAAAGTTCTTGTTTTAGCAGCTACCTGTTGCTAAGTGTTTCGAAGTAATTTGTAAAAGTAGGACCCTTAGTTGTGTTTAGGCGTCGACCCGGGGTGTACGTCGGAACTGTCTTAGAGTAGCCGTACTCAGAGCAACTCCGCGGGAGACGAGAGAAATGTTGGCAGGGGTTCAGTAAACAGATATGAGGCCTGACAATTTGAACGGTGCGAATGAAAATGTATGTATCTATGTATTAGTATTCACTCTTGTATTTTACAACCTTAACACCTACCTACCTACCTTGTATTTATCCCTTATGTTGCCCCTGCCATGCTTTATCTCTCATCATCATATCAACCTAAGGTTGACTGGTAGAAAATTTTCCCAGTCCGCAGTTATACAGTATCAGCTTTCATAAATATAAAATTCATATAGACAGGTACATTATTTAAACATCAATTACGAAAGTTAGAAGTAAACTCATAAAGAATAAGTAGTTGACAGCACTGCAGGCAAGCAATAATGCTGCAGCTTTTGAAATCTTAGAATTCAGGCATACCTAAGGTTTTAATTTGTCGTATAGGTTGGTACCTATAAGATAAATTGGAACTCTAAGCCTAAATAAATACTTATATATGAAGTTTCAGTGGTCTAAAACGACATTTTCTTTACAATGTTTGCATTAGGGTCTCAGTGAAACATATCTGTAAGCTATTTTATTGAGTTGATTGTATGTATGTCAGTCTGCTGCAGCTTATCCATCGTGTGCCTGCTCTATAGATCAAGGTATGCTCATAAACCACCAACTAGAGACCTAATTCGTGCACTGCCATAGACAATAGTCTATTATTTGTAGCGATCATACACGCCACAGTGAAAGCGACGCACATACCCATTAAACTGGGGATAATTCCAGGGCAGTTACTATACCAATATTGCCGTGTATAATGTGAAGTTTGAGCTATGAGACCTATAGGTTTTGGTGTATGTACATATGTACCAATTTAGCACATACAATGCATATCACACAGCCTTCTGTGTGACATACATTGTATGTGCTAAATTGGTACTGCAGATTGGCAACCTAGAAACAGTTTGCAGTTTCGAAACTATAGCTTTGCAGCACCTAGAAGCATATTCAGCCTATAATGTTCACACTGCTGGAACGCAGACCTCCTCTATGTGAGAGGGAAAGAGTCATAAACCACCACGCGGTTGGTAGATGATGTGGCATCTACCAACCCGCACTGGGCCCGTGTGGTGTCTTCGATTTTTTGGTTCCTGGAAATACTGGTTTCCTAACGCTTTACTCGATGGTCCCAAAAGGTGGGTTATCAAAGCAGGAACAGGAGTTGACCCTCTTTTCTAATCACCCACTGTTTATGCCTTGTACATAGATCTGCAATTTTTCATAATAGGTCATAAAAACACAATACAAATACACATAACAAAATATTCACAAATGATCTTCTCTTGTGAAATTTTTCATTCTTAAACAAGTCCTAAATCTAATGTAATACAGTATGCCCATTTCCTCTCCATATAACAACGCCAAAATAAAATCAGCATAAAATCTTGTCCACTTCAAGCACGAATTAATTGGTTGAATTAACAAAGCTATAACTGAAGAGGTGATTAGAGAAGTGCTTAAACCCATCTCTAAACCCTAATCCAGGCCCCTATTAATTTGAACGTACGTGTCCCATACAATTGAAACACAGTAATGGACAAAGTACGGTTTAACACGCTCTGTGGACAATTATGGCCGTCAAATTGCATCGGACACAGGCATTTTAAATTGTCCTCACATGGAAAACCGAAATTGCCAAATTGTACCAATTCTCCTATAGTTTGCAGGCTTTTAATTTAATCTCGTTCACTAGTTGCGGTCAAATGATCAATCAATTTTTGAAATGTTGCTACGTGGTTTATTAACCGCAAATGTTGAATAACTACTTGTGTTTGACTAGTAGAGTGTGATTCGAGTGCAACAACAGTCTAGTGGAAGTCGATAATTTGATTTGGTTGATGAAGTTTCGTCTGCGTTTAGTTGATTTTTAATCATTTGTATCTGTTTTCGATTTGTATTATTAGGATTTGAGTTTGGCCGGCCTTTTGAGTACTTTTCCTGCTGTCATCAATGCGGACAATTTTTTTAAGCCCTATGATACTTGTTAAATTATTAGGTATTTTTAAGCTTAGCTTAGCGTATGAACTTTTGTCACTCTAAAATTCACATGATTTATCTACAGCAAGTGCATGCAATTTGTTACATTTCTCTGAATAAGCTCTTAGTGGGTATTTTTTTTATAATTATGAACCCCTGTTACGCCCTATTTCAGATAATAACGAAAGCATACTGTCTTATTATAAAAACAGTTATACAAACCAGCATTATATTCGCATTCATAATATCTAAGATTTTATCATTTCAATCTGTTACTATACATATACAATTCCCCTTTCCTGTATCATTAAGCCATACCTAATTTAAATGAACAAATTTAACTTCAATTATTTTGAAGTGATCCGCCGCACCGTATCCTTTTCACGTGCACCCTTCCCTTCATTACAATCCGCCGTTTCTACATCTAGATAAGGGGCAACCATCTTTATTTTTCTACCCTCCTGTTTCCTAGGGGCACCGTTCATTTTATTCCGATTCAATCCGTGGCAAACGAAATCATTTTTTAGTAGGAAGAGATGAACTTACTGATAAAATGTTTAATCTCTTGTTTGTGACTGCGGGATGTGCTTTCATGAACTCTTTTGATGCTGATTGTAATGGTGGGTTGATATTTTTGTATTGTGTTTAACAGTAGAGGTAGATATTAATCTTATGTGAACTTTATTTCAATTGCTGTTATATATTTTCGTGTTGTATTTTTCGTTTTTTTTTTGTTTTTTTTTTTTTTATTTTTTTTATGTTTTAACATCTCTATTCGAACGTAACGTTTAGAGAAATGTTCAGCTTGCTTTTGTTCTTTTACCGTCTCTCCAATCTAAATAGATATTTAACAATTCAATACTAAGAATGTCAAATCTAATATTACTCCATTTTAATTTCTGCTCTTCATGTCACAATTTAACGGTAGCAACAGCACACTAATGCAGCATACGTATTACCAACCAGTGTATCATACACTTGTCCACATATTATTATGTTGTGAAATACAACCAACGTATCCGTGGCGCCATCTCACGATAGTTGTCAAAATCCATAGCAACTGCACCCACGTGGCCAGCTGCCATTATAACCGCAAATTGGCTCCATTAGCCTCTTTTCGCGAGGAATCGCATTCATCAGCAGTCGATTACACTATTTTGTTGCTTGCCTCTTTTGTATACCGTTGAATGAGACTAGATTGCATATAGGGCACGGCTTGAATAAGTAGGTTTTTATAACTTCGGGGAAACTGATTTACGTACCTAGCTACATTTTTGTTTAACTGTATTCGATAAAGCACAAAGGACATAAGACAAAAATGTATGGGGCTAGGCCCAAATGTCCAGCACTAACGAGACCAATGTCACTGCATAGTCTAATAAATAAATAGTAGCTTTTACTAAGACATCCAAAAGAGATCCGTCGATGAAATGTTATGACTAAATAAAAATTTGTATTTTATATTATTTTTTCAATAATTTTATCCTAAACGGCTATAATTATTTTAATAAATGACGTACATTGGATTTTTCTTAATTCCACGAGTAACAGCGGCGGTAAAAAAATATCAACTTGATGGATTTTAGCCACCATTGAGAACAGTAAATAAATAATTGTTTTCATTAATTTGTCACTGATAGGTTTTAATAAGAACAAAAAGTACTCCTTTAGAATAAGAGTTTTCAATTATTTACCTAGGTCTCAAAGAAATTACAACAGAAAAAGGCAAGAATAACGACAATGGCCTAAAATGTTGATAACATCAACATAGTGAAAAAAAGAATGTCGACTAACAAAGAAAGTCTCAACGGTGATTATCAAATTGACAAAATATCAAAATAACAGAAATAGCCTGGGGGACAGCACTAAATTGTTTTGGAAAGTGAAATAACTCTCTTCTACACAATAGCTATCTAAGGACAGATTATAGCTCATTTGGCGCCATCAAATACGTTTGTTTTTAGTACAAAACGACACAGTTCCGTTTTTAGTACAATAGTAGTTCTCACGATGTTAGTCACTCCACTATTTTGAGTAGAGCATTAATTTCACAGAAATGGCCGCTCTTTTGCTTCCGTGCTTTTATGGGCAGCAGAATGTGACGATGGTTTATTATATCATTCTAGTTGAAATGTTGATAGGTTACTGTTGTTGCTTTCTGTCTTTGTCATCAGAGCTGACAAAGGGATATTACGTAAATTGAAAAGAGTAGGTATGCTTAGATGGGTTGGACATGTTGAGAGAATGAATGAAAGGCGACTAACAAAAGGGTTTTACAAGGCAGATTTGAGTGGAAACGCCGGGAACGCCCTAGGATGTAAGGTGACCCTATTGGTGATGTTCTTCAGAAAGGTCAGGAGCATAGAACTCGCAACCGGCGTGGGTGTATGGTATATGAACGTAAACGAGGCAAAAGGAGTATATGTAAAATTCGTAGCAGGTGGGCTTCTGTAGCTTACTCTAGGAAGAAGGCATCAGTTTATGTATGGCTCAATCTAGTAGGTATTGATTACAGTTATAATCTGTTATGTTTTTGCAAAAACAATTGTAGGTATGGTAAACATGACAATGTTACCTTTATTTTAGCTGTCTACCTATGGCAAGGCTTAGAAATCAAAGGTATAAAACAGGCTGATAATATTGTGTGATATTATTAGATACAATTTCAAAAGCCCACTAAAATATTGGATTACTGTCAGTAACACGCTGGCCGCCTGTAACTTTAAAGGACAACATTACAGTTTACGCGACGTATTTATACCAAACTTGGTTTCAAGCAGTGTTTTGGTCCTGAATGTGGCTTTGGTTACTCCATAAGGGATCATTTTCTTCTGATGTTTTCTATAAAAGGCCTTCCAAGAATCATAACGAAGTATATGACGAAATGTCGCCCTAATAGCAATTTCATTTTTCTCAAATGGTACGTGGAGGGCTTCGTCACCGATCTATTTTGTGAGTGTTGTGTATGAAATGAAATGACATATCGACTGCTAACTTTACTTACCTTCGGAAACTTTCACTTTGAGCTTTATGTTCGTGACCATAAGGGCGGGTTTTGTCTTCTTCGGGTGTAAGTTTATCGTGGTCTAGGTTACTTGCACCGTCAGTTCCCTCCCCAGCATTGCACCCTAATCGAATTGCTCCACGGATGGTGCGTCTCGTCTTGTGGGTCGGACCCCTGTTCCGGACATCAGAGGTCGTGCTGCGAAAAATAAATAAGCACCGAAATCAAAAGGCGATGCTTTAATTGGACCCTCGCTTTCTTTGAGGATTACTTAATTTGATATTGTCATTGGCTTTCACATAAATAAATGTAATGACGTAATGTGTCAGGGTATGATATGATGCTTAGTGATATTAGTTCTGAGGTGGAATTGGAGAAGAAAATATTGTTATTTGATTATTATAGTTCTAGTTTGGGGTGTACCTGCCCCAAGTAGATCTTACAAGACACCATTCTTACAAGACGAAGCAGAAATAAAATCTCAAATAAATATCGAATTAGCATTCCACTGCTCGGCTATAAAAACTTTACTTGCATGATTATGTGGCGTCATATAATTTCTGTGTCACATTACCACATTTTGAAACAACAATCTAATTCCACACAAACTGTCTTAAGATACACATGCAAGCAAATTCTCACTGTCGTATTTACATTATGCAATCCATATTCTGTCATAAATCTTTACACACGTGCCTAAATCCGTAGTCAGTCCCATTTATGACAAAAATTCTCAAAATTTTGCAAACATTGCTTTACACTTCCTGTAACTCTTAAAACCTTGTTATTAGGTTGATTTTTGGATGAGTAAGGGAATATAATAAAGTGGTGTTTGTGCTAATTTGTAGTAGAGTTTTGTATTACGCGTGGCTGGGACTTGACAGCGCACGGCGTTGTTTCGTTATGCTTGGCCGGAACGAATTGTCTAGGCGAGGGAGAGTGAATGTGTGTGTGTGTACCTCTTTATATTGGCGGCAATTTGTTTTGTTCTGAAGTTCAAAAGTTGAAATATTGTTTTTTTTTGTAAATATATTTACTTGCTGTCCGTTTTTTGATGTAAGAACACAGCACCATCATTATTTTTGTATGGACCATTTTTGTAAAATTAAAATCTTAATATTCAGGTATTGTTGTACGACATAACATCATGCATGTTTTCTGGTAAGGTTAGACAGAGGCGTAGGTATCAATAGGTAGGTACACTCAGATTTCGCACATTCAATTCTTATTAGCTGAATATGATTATAATAGAAACCGTCCTTATCGACAAAATAAGACAAATAAGAATAGGTAGGTGCTACCGTTTGTCTGTGGTGTAAGTAATAAGCAAAATAAGTTATGTTTGCCGCGGTTGATCCGTGGATGGGGACCATATTTACATACCAAGGACGTTGAGCTTATTGGTCCCGGCTGTCATTTATGGAAATCTGCTGCATTTGACTTGACTGGAAGCCGACCCCTGGACAGATAATGATGACCAAAAGTTACTCTTTATTTTTGTCGAATCCCTCTTTTAAAAAGCCATGCATCACGCACACACTTACAATTACAACAAATTTAACATCCGGAAGATACGAAGGACCCCTTTCATACATTTGCCCCCAAAAATCACTTCCATTAAATGAACTTTGTCACATGTCCGAAACAATGAACGTTGTCTGATGTCATTCTGTTGTCGTCAGTGTTCAATTCGTTTCACTCTTATTGGGAATGAAGGGAGATGGGAGACAAATATTTAATAAAAATTTCTTAATATCGAAGTAGAGCATACCGCACCTTTAGAATTATAGAGACCTAATGCGAAATTAGCCGCAACCAAAATAGGTCTCTATAATTCTAATAATTCTAAATTAATTCTAAATAATTTTGCTTTGCGGCTAATTTCGCATTAGGTCTCTATAATTCTAAAGATGCGAATTACTTCTACTTACATATGTTTCATCAACTGCCTAGCCTCAGGATGCAGCAGAATACCTGTATTTTACATGGAGCAACTGTCTGACCTCCACAATCCAGTTAATGGTTAAAATGACACTCCTTGTTAACACTGGTTGTCAGATTTTCGGGTTTCTGACGACCCCTAACGACTGTCAAAGATCCACAAATGACAGCCAGCACCAACGGCTTAACGTGGTTTCTGAGACGATCCACAGACCCACCGCGGCAAGCGTAGCTTAACCTGATCGATGTGCCCGTGCGGCTGTAATTACTTAGCCACAAGCCCCGTCATATACCTACTAATCGACAAAATCGTCAACATAGGTGCCTACAGGATCTAGATCGTCATATAAGACAGACCCGCCCAATTAAAACAATGAAACGCACTCTTGACAAAAAAACAATCTGATTTTGCCAAAAATCTACTGATAAAATAAACATGTTCTTGATATAAGACAAAAACAGTTCCTTTGGTTCGGACTGTCCAAGCAACTCTTTTGAACGGAATAATCTATTGATCAATGAAATGCTTCATTTGTTTCGTTTCAATTATTTTGCGATAAAGAAAACAGATTCGTATACGACGCATGATAGTTCCAATTGGAATTGATACTTTAATTGGAAGCAGAGAACCATATTCAATAACAATCAATCATAATAAATTTCTCATTGCTAACCCTCTATGACTGCTTTGAACATTTATTCAAATAATTTAAACGCAATCGATAACGCTTAACCAGCTTTAAAAGGAAAGAAGGCAGCCGCATCTTGATTTATGAAACTCTGAACAGGCAAATTGAAATACGTACTGTTCTTGAATAGTCAGATGCTATTATTCGTATCAATCTTAAATTATACAGTGTGTGTCAAATAGGTGTCGTCAAATTTAAGTGTGTGGTAAAGACTTTTTTTTTTGGGTGGGAAATCATCAAATAACTTCTCCCGCTCTGGGTGGAGCAGGAGGGCGTGTCAGACTTTTACTGACTAAAACCCACCCGTGTTCCCTCACTTGCTTGTGTGCCAGGAGCCGCGGTATCTCTTTCCAACAACCCACACCCGTGGTACAGACCTCAAACTGAACAACTTTCTCCATGGGACCAATATTGTTACCCTGAAAAAATGTCAGTTGTTCCACACATTTGGGTCGAGTAGGTATTGAAATTTTATATGGAAGAGTTTATTAAAATAATAATATGTATAAGTATATTTCAATAATTGTTTACAATGATACACATGTATTAAAGGCTATATTTTCTGGTACCAAATAAATAAGACATCCGTAGCCAAACTAGGCGAAAGGTTTTATTCGGCTACAGCGCCCAAACTCTCAAATATAAACACTTAAAAATAGCCAAAGAAATGTCGTTTTGAAGATTTAAACAAATTAATTGATGACATAATATATGCAATAACATAATGATTTGATACAGTAAAATAATATAATCGGCAATATTATTTCCGGAATTTGCCAATATTATTATTTTTTCCATTATGATAATGATGTTGGTCCCATGAAGAAAATGGTTCAGTTTTAAGTTCTGTATCACACCCGTAATAATCTATGACCAGACATTACTGATACACGCTGTCTATTTATTATATTCTTACCGATCAATATATTATACAACATAAGCTTAACAGAATCTAATTCACTACATCCAAAGAGATGGCAATAAAAATCGTATTACGCCCATTTTAATTTAATATATTACTGATGTTTTAGAAAATAATAATAATAATAATAATAATAGTATTTATTCGTATCAACCAATACAGCTACTTAAAGTTACATACATAATGACTTAATTGTAAGCATAGAACTAGAAGCTATCGTAACTTGCACCCTTGCTAAGTTATCAGAATAACTTGTATTAAGGGCACAAGTCCCAACCCTTGATTCATATATTTAAGGCATTGCAAATATACATAAAACCAAAAAATGGTCACAAATAATACATGAAAAAAAATTTGTAAAATAAAATCAACGAGTAGTAAAACAAAAGGCAAAAAAACAAATGGTGAGTTGTGGTGGTGGTGGTGAAGTGTGTGGAGTGTGTGTGTTGAGTAAGTGAGGGATAGTTGCATTTAATTAGTAGGACTTTTCTCCAGAAAGAAGAAGCCGCTCGGTGTCAATATAATTGTGTCCAAGTAGCCAGTTTGTAACCGTTTTTTTTAAGGTGTTACTTGGATATGAATAGAATTTCAGATCTTTATTGAGTCTGTTGTACAAATGTGGGCCTTGAAAGCAGAAGAATCTCTTAGTGAATGCGAATTTACATCTATGAGGTTTACAGACTGTGTCTCTACGTCTTTTGGTAACTATGACGTAAGGGGTGTCTAGATGCTGTAGCAATACGGTATGGAGTATAAAGAGCTGTCTCACAGTGAGAACTCTGCAGCATTTATAAAGCTCAACTGTTGGGAAAAGAAGGGGACGGAAGGTGCTTACCTTTAATACGGCTCTCTGGGCTCTCTCCAACTTTAGGAGTATGGTTTTAGGCGCCCCACCCCACGTAGAAATACAATACGTTAAGAGAGATTGGCAAAGAGCAAGGTAGACTCTCTTGACTATCTCTCCCTCAGCGACATGGCGTAGTGCTTTAAATACAAAAATCAGTTTCCTGATTCTTGAGGTCAATAGGTCTATGTGCAAGGAAAAGGTAAGACCGTTATCGAGTGTTACCCCAAGATATCTTATAGACCGTACACGTTGAAGCTCAGGACAACTGCACGCAACGGACTCCGGTGAATGGCAAGAGTGTGCCACAAGTGCAAAGGAATCTGGGGGTTGTGTGGATTGGTGTAAAGCAAAGGTCAGTATTTTTGTTTTATCCGTGTTTAGAGTAAGGAGGTGTTTATTAAGCCAATCGACTACAATGTTGATCCCTGATTGTGCAGCCTCAAAAGCTTCGTGCCAGGAAGCACCTGAGAAGGTAAGGACAGTGTCGTCGGCAAACACAGTTATTTTCCCATTTGGCAGGGCTAGGTTGCATAGTTGGTTGATGTAAACTAGGAAGAGGGAGGGGCCAACTACACTTCCCTGGGGCACACCGAAAGTCACGGGAAGGTCATTGCTTAGGTGATTAAGGATTTTAACACATTGTGTCCTGTTTCGTAGGTAGTCTTTAAAAATGTCAAGCGCAACACCACGTACGCCCAGCCCCTCAAGCTTCGAAATAAGGATGGGAACAGAAACCGTGTCAAATGCTTTTTTAAGATCTAGGAAAATAGACAAGACTTTTTTCTTGGAATCAATTTTGTCAACTATCTGAGAAGTTAGCTCCAAAACAGCAGCACTAGTTGAAGTCTTATGCCTAAAACCAAACTGATTAGGAGACAACAACCCTTTGTCCTCAAGGTAATTAATAAGTCGGTTATTAATAATACGTTCTAAAATTTTAGATATGGATGGTAACACTGCTATAGGCCGGTAGTTATCGACACAGTTCCTATTCCCACTCTTGTGTATAGGGTGTATAATCGCTTTTTTGAGAGACCGAGGAAAGGTACCATTGCGTAGGCAGAGGTTAAATAAGTACGTAAGAGGTGGGACGAGAAGCTGTTTGTAGCGCTTAAGAAACTTAGACGGTATGTTGTCCCAGCCAACGGCTGAGTTCAATTTTAGAGACGTAATGAGTGTATCAACCTCACTTTCATCAGTATCCAACATGGCAAAAGAATGAAGTACCGAATCTGCGGAATCTCGCAACAAATGACTGTCAGGATTGTTTTGAAATTTGGCAGCAAGGTTAGCGCCGATGTTAACAAAGAAATCATTTATTTGGTTAATAGACTCTTCGGGGGAAGATGCACATGTAAGCAAATCAGTAGAGGAAGATTTTTGCTTTGCAGTACAGGTAACTCTTTTGATGACCTGCCAGATCTTTTTATTATTATTGTCGTTAGAAGCCGCCCTAATTTCAGACCTGTCATACTCTCTTTTGAGCTTTTTGAGGATTTTAGTACAGAAGTTTCTGTATCTTTTGTAGGTAGTCAGAAGCACAGTGTTATTCGGGGTTAGCTTAAGCTTTTTATGCATTTCGTCACGATTACGCATACAACGGAGCATTCCCAAGGTCATCCAAGGCTTGAGCAAGCGATTGTGATTAGAAACTGTAATAATAGTTGAATATGAGTTTATGATGGTAGTAATAGTATTGAGTAATAAGTTGGATGCTTCGTTAGGGTCAGTGCATTCATAAAGGGGTTGAAAATCTAGAGAATGTACGTTTTTATCGAGAGTGACGTAGTCAATTTTGGAAATTGTCCTTCTTTGCTGTTTATAAGATTTATTTGACTGAAGGCATAACAACACGCAATTATGGTCAGTAACTGAGGAATCCATTACGATTGTAATCGCTGACATATTGGTCTTTAGCATGACATGGTCTAGACTGGCAGTTCCACGAGTAGGGGAGGAGTGTGCCGGAAGTAGACCATGAAAAGCCATAAGATTTAGATATTCAGCTATGTGGTTGGGGCAGGGTGTACAACTGATATCTAGATTTATATCACCTACAACTACTATATTTGGATATGACGAGAGATCAACTAGAAGTGAGTTAAGGGAATTCAAAAAGTTAGTAGGGTCGCTACAAGAGGGGGACCTATAGATACATATGAATGCCCTTTCGGTGCCAACTTTAAGCACAAGACAGCTTGCGTCCATAAGTTTGGGTTCAAACACAGTGTAGTTTTCGAGGTTTTTAACATAAATAACGACTCCATCATTCTGGTTTGAGACAAGCATTGTTTGATATTGGGAATAGCTCGCGATCGGTGGAATAACACAGTTACTATGCTTTAGCCAGCACTCAGTCAGCACGATAATGTCGATTTCAAAATTGACCCTGGATAAGAGAGTCAAAAAGGAATCAGAATTAGCGCTGATGGACCTGATGTTCTGGGTAACTAATTTTAAGTGTTTACGAGGGTCACTTATATGCAAAGCACATTCCTCCGGTTTACAACATATTGAACTTGAGACTGAAATTTGATCAATGTTATCGTTTAATTCGATTATATTATCCAACATTATTAAAAGTGTGTAAAATACGTATAATTATAGGCTTTAGTAAATTATATATGTTACTAACCAATTTGACAGCAAAGTTAACTGTGTTGTAGTAAGCATCTATCCTTAGGATAATGGCGGTGGAAAAAATATTGACCGAGGGAGAGCAATTGAGGTAGTGAATGTCAGATGTGAGAGTATGTACAGGTGAGTTTGGATGTAGTGTAAGTGATGTGTGATTGTTGGTGTGGTTGTAAAGTGTTGTTTGTAAGGGTTTGGCATTTTGACATCGTAGCAACTTACAGTTTAAATAGATTGCCATTTTTAGTGGGTAAAATGTTGCCGAAGCTACATAAAAATTGGAAAAATAAACAAGATAGAGTACAAACAAAATTAGGATGCACGTGGAAATAATAAATAGTCAGGCTTCTTTTGATAGAGCTTCAATCTGAGATTCTGATTTGATAAGAATTGATTGATCACCATCAACCTTCCTTACAAGCACTTTTCCATCAGTAATCCAGCAGTACTTAATTTTCTTTTCTTTCTTCAGCTGGCGCGCAAGGTAGAAAAGTTTTCTCGCGTTTACGGTAAGATGTTCCGTGAGATAAATCGGATTTGAGTTCCCTTCTGAACCTGCATGACTCATATTAAGTTTATTATGCTGGTTGGACTTGTTCAGGTCTTTCACGGCGTTCAAAAGTGTAGTTTTCACATAAAGGTGAGACAACTGGATAATAATAGGTCTGTTCGGGTCTTTTCTGGAGTCTTTCCGACCAGGTAGGCGATATATGTCGTAAATGTCCGTTGGCTGAATACTTATATTTAGCGACTTCGAAATGTTGGTAACATAATTTGTAAGGTCCAGCTTATTTTCCTTAACTTTATAGGGCACATTTCTCAATTCAACAGTAGTTAATTTTGAGACACGAAGTAGCTCTTCAACCTTTTCTTGCAAGGTAATTATGTAGTTCTGGTTTTCCACACAGTTTTTTTCCAGGGTTTTTATTTTGGTACGGAATTCATCGTGTTGAAGAGAAATAGCCTCTAAGCTCTTCTCGATGCTAGCCAGTGAAGTGTCCATCTTGTGCTGTATGGAAGCGAACATTTGCCTAATTTCTTCTTTAAAATCATCAAAATCGTCTCTTGTGACATTGTCGTGACGGCGCTTCAGTGAACGCGAGTTAACAAATTGAGTCGGCGATGGAGTAGTGTCTCTCTTGGTATGTATATCCGATTCTGATCCACACTTAGTTGGAGAGCGAAGCATTGTACTAGGCGAACAGCAATACGTAGGACCGTAAGCGCAAGCGACGACACGATGAAGCGCGATAGTAAAGTTTACTGTGTGCGTAATTAGCACACGCGCGAAGACATGGACCCGTAGAGGTCTTGCTTTATGTGTGTGCGAGTGAGAGGGATTACTCACGCACGCAGAGTCTCGGTGCGCCCGCACTGCCGCTGCCGCTGTTGCTCACTGATGTTTAACTTTGCGATATTATGGTCGCCTGGTAGTCTGATAGTATATTTGAATTTATAAATTTGATTAAATGAATTATTTTAAAAACAAAAACCACAAAAAACACGTCTTAACGCTCTAGCGATCCAAGGGGAAGGGAAAATGCTTAATAAATCCGATTTCTGTTTTCCCTTATTCTGTCCAATATGCCATAAATTGTGATAAGCGTCTACCTCGAGTTAGGGAATGAAATACTTTTATTTTAAACTGTCCCATTTGGATTTTGCTATTGGTTTTCGAAACTGTTGAATTGACTTTATTTTTGATCATAAAATATTTGATTTAAATAGAGATAGAATAGAACTAAGACCACCAATAGCTATTGTAGTCTTTATTTATCGTTTATAAATATTACGGAAACTGGTTTTCTTTTAACATGTTTGAGGTGACAACAGTCTCGTCAATAGAATCCTAATAAACATTTATGTTGTTCTGTTATCATGACAGTGTATAAAGCGTTATATTTTAGTGATATTTTTTTTTAAATACTTCGATAAAACTTTTCGTCATAATAAATAATGTTTCCACGAAAATTACAGAAGACAAATATTAAAAAGACAAATTAAAAAATCACACTTCAAGGAAAACAGTGCACTCATACTAAACGCTAATAAATTACTTAGAATTTATAAACTTCCATTTGACTTCCGTGTTTTAAGAAAAATCTAGCAATCATATTTCATCTTTTTCTGTTAAAATAAGCAGACAATTGTAATTTGCCGCGTCACTGCATCGCAAGGAGAAAAATGGTCCAGTTTTTCTGGCTCACGGGGATCTAAGCGACGAGTTTTATTTTTTATGACGTCATTAACTGGAGGAAGCTGGGGTAAATAGAGCCTGCGGTTGGGCCCTCTATTTTAAACTGTTGATTGCGAACATAACGGCAGGGCAGTGATTTACATGCGGCTTTGGACGGGTTCTTGTTGATTTTAGTACGAGTACAGCGGTTACTTAGTAGGCGGAAGATAAAAAGTGGGAGATAGTGTGGTCTGTAAGTCAACCAGGTAAATTATGCAGTGGGAAGGTAACTACCATGATTATCATGTTCCTCCGTCATTATTTTATAAAATCAAGTCGCTGCAATGCAAAAATTTTATGCTATTTTTTGTTATGAAGTAGATGACGGTATCTAAAATGTAACTGAGTAGGCGAGGTGTCAAAAATGTAAAGGTTAATTTAACTTAAACAACACGACAGTTTGCAACTTAATCCTCACACTTCGACGTCACACCTAAAATAGAGGTCCCCCGCTGATTTCAAAAATATTTATATCATAAAAACATTTCACACCATCGAAATCTCGGAAAATGTAATTTTAATATTGAGAAAACAAATCGGGTACTCGACGGGGGGCGCTTCGGTCACTCGATCCCCACTGCTACCGTTTACGCCGTCGGCTCCCATAAGTCGGTCATTCGAGAAGGCAAACTATCGAGTTTCATACTCAATAGATTTAACATGACTCGACGGCGAATCGAATCGGGTGACAGTTTAAGCGCGACACTATGTTTGGCGTTCATTAGAATAATAGAGTGAAGTTTTGAACAATTTCAACAGTTTTCTTGATAAAAAATGCATGTAATTTAATATAAACGGTAATATCGTGAAAAGCAACAGCCATTTATTTATATTTACTACTCTTGTTACAAAATGTACGGAAGTTAAGTTAATCACAATTTCCCGAGTTAAATAAAACATCAAACAAACATTTCACGTTGACTCGGTAACAACATTCACAATTTTAATGATAAACCCGCAAAAACAAGGCTGCGGGCATCCGTTAGTCGCAATTTGCGTTAATCACTGTATAAAGAAAGCTTCACCCTTCTCAGTTGATTCCGAAACTCATTTGCGGTATATGTTTTTGATATACACGGTTTCTCTGCGAGCAGTCACTAGGGACACCACGCTTCCTTGTTGACTGAAAATATGGTGTTTTTATTATAAACACTGCATTTAGTTTCATGACATCTTGACAGCCTTTAAAATTTAATGATTAACAAATGAAAATCAACTGCATAGGTAACGTAAATACCAATTGTGATATTTACGTTTATTCTGTTCTAGATAGTATCTGTATCAAAAAAACGGTACTGCGTAAAAAGCGAACTTTAAAAAAGTTGGAAATAAGAAAATTTTATTTTAAGAGGTTGACTATTAAACTTAATACTATATGCAATTTCTTGCAGTCGGAGGCAATACAGGTATTTTTTTGTTTAATTTAAGAAGGTGTCTCTGACTAGAGTGGCAAAAAGAAACAAACAAACATACATACTACACAAATATTTGTGTGCAGTATGTATGTTTGTTTGTTTCATACATAGGCTGATAGACTCATTACCTTACTATACGTCGTCCAGTCCGGTAAACAAATGCAATAACTCATGAAGAGGCTAAAGCATGTGATGCTGGCAATGATGCCATAGAGAAGAAGAAAATTCTTGGTCCTCTAAAATTATACGCGTATGACCGAGGACCAAAAATAATAATCTAAACAATTAAACACAGAATAAATCGGTAGAACAAAGTAACAAATCGCATTTTGGCGTCTTCATTGTCACTCTAGGTCTCATTACAAGGCGCTCAAGCGCATAATTTTGTGGTTACCACCAAACGAGAGAAGGTCGCGGGCTGCGGCCGCCAGCCACGCGCCTTTGACGCACACAAAATGTTTTTCGAAAAAAAAAAAATGTTATTTTAATGAGATTATTATTTTGATAATTATTTTGCTGGCAGTTCGTAAGAATTCCCAATAACATTTTGGTGCTGCAAACGATTTTATTATTTTCCAATTAACCTATTACAGGCAATTTTGAATTGCCAAGGGCCGGTCAGAAACATGAAGCTCCATAGCATAGTAAGTACATAAGGAGAATAACGGGCAAGAAATCCCACGGACACTCTCATCATTCATGTTGAAATTATACATGTGAGAATGATGTAGCTAAGGACGTGCACATTAAAAGCGTCCCAAATAAAAAAGAAAAAGATTCGAAATCAAATAAAAGTGAATGTGGTTTCGTTTGCAGTCACCGAAAAAAACAAATGAAAGAAATTAAGGACATTATTGTGATGGAGGTGAAGAGAGGTGTTGCTAAGAATCAATTACCAAGTAAATTAACGATAAATTATTGATAAGTATCTACTTACAACCAAAAAAGTGATCACCGAACACATTCCTACTTCCTTCTTTCCCATATAGACACGGCCATTAAAATAAAAAATTAAATATAAAGACGACGAAAACCATTTACGATGCATTTCTATGCATACATTTCAAACGGATGAAGCCAGGTTTAATCTTTTGTAACACCAATCTGACCGATTATACACGGTTCCGTTTAAGCGATGAATTCAATTGTTACAGATGAAACTCATTGATTCAAAAGTCAAAACCCGTGCGAGAGACGTCGCATTGAAAATTTTATAGTTGGTTTTATTACTTATAAATGAGACGATTAAATTTATAGTTCTTATGATTAGCTTTACGATGTACCGGTTAGTCTTACGTCACATTGCATCTATGATTGTCCACATCGCCGCCTCTATATATGACGGTAAACATTAATTAAGCAGTAAAATGTTAGGTAATCATCAGATATCATCTTTGTTTTATATCTACCATAGCGTTGATAAGAGAAACGTTGAGCGTTGCCCAAATTGAGTACTTGTTCACGTTAAGGTCAATGGCCTAGTAAAATTTTATGCAGACGACGAATCTGTTAAGGTTGACTATATGCTAATGTAGGCAGACTAATGTGTACATTGCATATCTACTAGTATCTGCGATATCTATCCATTAGATATGAATACACGACTTATGCAGATCTGGTTCTTCATTAGTATCGCATTTTTATGCAATTTTCTTAATGAAAATGTATTGTTATTGAGCCATACGACTATTAATTAAAATGTGTTACAATATATGCTTTTATGATAACTGAATTTTGGGTGTGGCAAAGTAGAGGCATAATAAAAGAATGAAAGCTATGGAATTGTAAGGACGTGTGATGTAACTATGAATGATAGGATGAGGAACGATGTGATAAGGCAACAGTGCGGCCTAAAAGACGATGTAGTGAAAAAATTACCTTCAACTGTTAAGTTACTGAATACAATTAAAAGTCGATCTATACAGGGGAAATTTTTAACCAGTGCGCAAACTGTAACCATAAATTCAGCATATCATTCTAGAATGTTCTTTTTGTATAACCCTCGAAAAACTTCTACGCTACCCCTAGCATGTATAGTTCGACTTTTAATTGTATTCAGTAACTTGACAGTTGAATGGTAAATTTACTAATTTGAATGTATTTTTACACTCTGATGGTCTTATTAGAGTTGGAGGTAGACTCTCTAATTCACAATACAGGTATGACACCAAACATCCTATATTGCTACATGCACATGCTTAGATTGTTTAGTCATAATGAGAGGATGAATGAATGGATCCAGATGCTCTAAAATACAATAATAATATTGAGCGTATTAGTAATCTTGCAACCGGCGCGGCGTTCGTGTATGACCAGAGGCCTTAGTGTGAGTTTCAAACTATCTCGATCAAACGCTTCGAGCGCGTTTGGCGCTCCGATTGGCCCTGAATTGGTGACGGACTTGGAATGGAATCGGAGTGCCAAACGCGCTCAAAGCGTTTGATGGAGATGGTTAAATAAAAATCACACTAGGGCCACTGATGTATGAACGCAAACGAAGCTAAAAGAGTATACAAGGATCTTAGCAGCTATGGTTCTGTAGTTTCTGCCTGAAAAGAAGGCGTAAGTTTAGGTATGTATGTGTCATCAGTCTGCTATTGATTCGGACATCAATACGATATTATCTATTGCGTAATAATCACTAGTCGTATTGAATAGTAAAGTTTTATTGACCTCATTTCTCCAATCAAGTCCAATAAATTGCACAACGAAAGCCAATTGATTCTTATTATGATTTCATCGTCACCAATATGTTCCTAAGTAATTGTGTAATTTTTATCAACTGCATTTAAACAACTATAAATGCACGAAGTTTCAAACAGTAGGTACTTACCTAAAACTCCTGTATCTGTTTTCCTTAAACAACTTTTGCCGTTTCCACAAGTAGATAAGCAACGGTAGGTAACAACTGTTTGTCTTGCAGTTCATTCATATGCATGAACGTAAATACTTATCTTTATATTCGTTTTCCCTTGTGATATCCACGGAACTTATGTTAGAATAGTTCCGTCGCTGTATGACTAGTTTTCGGTTTAATATGATGCAACTGCATTTGGAGACATTTTAGATGGGTCTGACAGCTTACCTATTTCCTGGATTTAGCTCTATTCCTGGTTGTTTTCGTCATCTATAGGACGCAATGGCCCATAAGACTAAAAAACCAAGCCAAGAGTTTGTTGTAAGATTCTAGAACTTTGCCTGCGGTTGTGTCCGCTCAAAATCTGGCCTTTTTCTTTGTCTAAAGCCTCTGTCAAAATTTTTAGGTAACTAGGTCCAAAGCTTTGGATTAGGCGTTGATGAGTCAGGCAGTGAGTGAGTGTGTCAGGGGTTTTATTTATATATTATACTAGCTTTTACCTAGCCCGTGAAATTTCATATTTCAACTTATTACACATAAATCACCTTCTATAACACTTGGCAATACTGTAGCTTTCCCATTAGTGAAAGAATTTTCGGAATCGGATCAGCAGTTCCGAAGACTACCCCTACATACAAACTCACAAATTTTACCTCTTTTTAACATTAGTATAGATTTGGATTTTAGTCAAAACTTGTGCAAGATTACAATCAGCAGCAGAAGTAGATATCCAATTTAAACTTATATGCAATCATGTCAAGGCCAACCAAAATACTTCAGTAGTTCCATTAACACAACAGAAGAAAGATTTAGTAATCAAATACTACCAATTTAGATCTCTTGACATCCATTACTGCTAACGAGTATAATAATAGCGAATCAGATAAATTGAGTATGTTTAGACAAGATCGCTCCGTTTCAATGCGGACAAATAAACTGAATAGTAACGTTATGATGCCAAGGCTATAACAATAGAAAATGTTGGTCTAACACTTCAAAGATCGTATGTGATATGTTTAGAAACGCTTGGCTAGAAAATTCCTTCTCATAATGCTTCAAGAAACTTGTGAAAACAAATTCTTGGACGTATAAATAAATAGATGTTGTACAAGGTGAAATCTTATGGCTGTAGTAAAAATATGATGTGCTCAAAGTAGTTTCTCAACGTAAAATTAGAAATCTTGTGATCCGTGACTTAACCATATTATTATTTATTCTTCTTTTAACAAAATTACTGATTTATTAGCTTACTAAATATCCTATAAGACACTCATACCATTAGAAGCTAATTAATATAATAACAAACCTAATTATTTTCCAGAAAATTTAGTGAAACAGAGGAAGTTCTTCAAATATAGGTACCAATTTAAAAGCTAAACAGGCTCTATTTAGAAGAATATTTTACTAAACTTTTTCTATAGGTTACTCTAGCGTAAAAATTTAACAATATTCCACAGTTTAAACAAGGAAGGTCACTCAAGTAATGAACAAAAACAATAAACATCTTTGCAAAATTACTTCAATGGTTTTCATGAGACAATGTTACTTTATCGGTAAAGACCCTTTAGACATTTTCAACTCATAAAACGAGTAATTTAATACAAGATTTGCATATGAATGCTTACGTAAGCTTCAACCGTTTGCAATCACATAACTATTGAAACAAATGGTCATCTGCGACAGAAATATCTGAATTAAATAGGTATAAAAGAGAAAGGAGATAGGAGTCAAATGAGTTGACCCAAGATTCCTTGCCACAATCAGCGTGCGAAGTCAAGTCTTGTTAGTCCTGTCAGTCTTGTTATATATGAAATTCAAGCCATATTCAATTAGGCATACATTACTTCAATGAGCAATGAGCCTGTTCAACTGTCTGGCATGGTAAGAAAGTACTTTATAGACTCTATATATACGTATAAATATAACAGAAAGGTGGTTTAATCGACAGCGTTCTTAGCGATGATTCAAGAAAAACTGTTCAGCCGTTTATATATTATCAGGTCTTTGATGAGCTGATTTAATGAGGTTCGATGATAGATGAAAACGCCAAACAGACGAGCCCCACCAATAATGAATGTATGCTATTGTAGAAAGTACAACTGCTGTTAACTTCCTATTTTTGTTAGCCATCCCCCGACGCGACGGTGCCTTAAACATACTTTTTTTTACTTTTCAGAGGCTTTTGTTTGTGTTAGGGGTTTCTGAAACTTTTTATACAACTTTTTCTGAACATACTTCTTGGCCTAGCTCAGAAAAACAATCATTTAGTTCTTTATAATCAATTCAAATCTGTCTTTAGGGTCTTCCAAGAAGTATTTTCTATTTGCACCTGGGAATAATAGCGTTAACCTTATAAGAAAACGATTACATTCAGAATCAAATTAAGCCCATTTATGACGGGCAAAGGTCAATAGATGTAAAATCTAGTTTATTGGTTATCTATCTCATTTCATCATGAAAATTAAGTGAGTAACTGTGATTTTATGGGTTGAAATGTGTTCAAAAGTTGTCGACGCGACATTTTATGAGTAAAATCATATCAAACTCCTACGCGCCTGATTTTATTGCTTTCTGCCATAAAATAAAGAGGTGGTTATTTTAATAACGTAATTAACTGTGTGGGAAAAACGATCATATAATAAAAAATATTTAAGTCAAATATATTGTCAAGTAGATGTTACGATAAAAATAATTGAAAGACTTGATTACGTCTGTTTTTATAGAACATGCCGTGAATATGTAGCATAATGTAATATTATGATAAGAAATATACTTCCTTTCATCCCAAATAGCTAGATATAATATAATATCACAATAATAATAAGATTCCTTGTTAACTACGAATAGTATTGCATCGTATCGAAAGACCAAAATAAACCCACAAACAAAGATGACGTCATAAAACAAAATGTCCCCGTTTATCATCGCGAAGAAATGTTAATTAAATCACTGTAAACATTGGGTGGGTAGGCAGAAATCGTCATTAATACACGACAACTAACGCTAATGGGTGTAGGTGGCTGACTGTTCAAACGCGAACCGATTGGGTTGACGACAAAAATGTTAGCTTATGTTTAGAAGTTGCTCATTAAGATTTAATAGGTTTATTATAAATGCATTTGATGCTGAAATAGTAACTTTTGTACCTAGAATATAAAAGTATTATATTTTTATTCCAGAAAACGCGCAAAGGTCTTTTCTTGGAATTTCGCCTAGACTGACAGATTTGAAAGTGAAGCTTAAAATAGTATTATCCAAGTACTTAGTTAGTAAGGAAACGGGCATGTCCTAGAACCAAAAATTCGATGGTCGACATGTTACATATACTACTGGCACCGCACTGGGCCCGTGTGGTGGATAACGGCCCACTCCTAACTAAGAGGAGGTCAGTGTACTTAGGTAGTTTTTTTTCATACTGTCGGCACATCTGTTTATCTTAATAAAATTAAGGTTCTGCAGAAAACACATCACGGATTTTTAAATACCGGATTTAAAATCTACCTTGAACTAAGAATTAATAAAAATTCTCAATCACAATAAAAAATCGTCGTCACAATTCAATTAAACAGTGTCAAAATAATCATTTCCTGCGACATAAAAAAAACGGATCACCTTTTTGTGGCCTGAGTCAAAGTCACAAGAAAACGAAACTGACTCCAAAAATAGGCATTTGTCGCCAGAAGTTACATTTTTAGCCGCTCGGTCAGATATGATTTAATGGAGTGGCGAGAGGTTCGTTAACATTAATAAATTCTATGCCCCTACTATGGAGCTGCTTTCTTTTAAAACATAAATTCGTTAGAACTTATTCCTTGCATACTGGAATTTGTAGTTCGATTTTTATCGGCTAGACTCCTAAACAAGACAGTCCTTTGTTTGTAAAAGTAAGGTAAAGGTTTGGACTAGTTGGTAGGATATTTTGACATGGAGGCGTTAAACTAACGATAGAGTTAACCTAACTGGATATCCAGCTGAAATTAGGTATAGGTTTTTGTTTTTTTGAGGATGGGAGAATTCATCAAATAACTTCTCCCGCTCTGGGTGGAGCAGGTGGGCGTGTCAGACTTTTACTGACTAAAACCCACCCGTGTTACTTCAGTTGTTTGTGTGCCAGGAGCCACGGTATCTCTTTCGAACATCCCGCACTCCTAGCAGACGTATGTATAGGTAAGTCGTATAAAAAAAATACCAGCACCTGCAAATAGCCGAACACTGTGTCAATCAAACAAAACAAATCACTCATCACTCTGAATGGACATTCTGACAAATCCATTTAATCAATCTGCCTATAGCCTTTTTTCAACTGAAAACCAGATGCAGCTAAATACCAGTATTTTATATGAAGCGATTGAGTATCTGACCTTCACAAACCAGACACTGGGTAACCTGGGTATCCTTGCTAAGAGTGGTTGTCAGACTTTTGCGCTTCTGACTACCCGCAACGACTGTCAAAGATAAACAAACGACAGCCGGGACGAACAGCTTATCGTGCTTTCCGAGGCACGGAGGGGTCTCGATATTATTATGTAATGGACAGTCTCCCATCCACTTACCAAACTAACAAGCCTATTCTAATATCAAAATTAAAACTGTCACCAATATCTCTATTCCAATGCAAAACATTCATGAAAAACTCCGTACTCACTCCAATTTGAACAAGGAAATCGACTCACAACTACCGCCAACCGTATACAAGACCAGTAGTAGGGAACAAACTCCTTCCTTACCAGACGCTTTTAACTTTCCTTCGGCACTTCATTAGTCTTGTTTGTATTTATTTAAAGCGTGATAACTTATCCGGCGACTGAGAACAGGATATGTGCCTAACAAAGTCCTGGGATTCTGGGATTCATTTGCCATTTCCACGCCTAATCTGTAAATACTTAATGTGATCGTTTTACCTTCGTTTGGTCCTTCGAGGAATAGCTTTTGAAATAATGGTCCTTGGAAATTGTTTTTGGAAAATATTTACAATGAAAATGGGCAACCAAGAGCTAAAGCGACATTATTCGTTGGTTCGGATCTAGTGTAGTTACTAAAATGGGTTATTAGTCGATTCCCTTGAATTTATTCGCCTGAATCGGGCGAATCATCACTTATATATGTATATGTGGAAGCTTGTAAGTTACCATAGTTTCCTGCCTACGAATGATTTTTAATTTGTTTACAGAAAGCTTACAGACTAATGTCTGTAAGAATAAAATAAATATTTTTAAATAATTATAATATTTTGTATAGGCAACTCGCACTAAGTTAATTTATTTGGGCGAATAGATAGTTCTAGAAATACGTAATAGGCGATTGGCATGTTTTTAATAAAACGTTAAGGAAAAAACGAAAAATTAAGGAAAAGTACACTAACTTTATTACATAAAAAATTACAAGCAGTTTTGTTAAAAAAAAATGTTCTCATGCCTAGTAACTTAGTAATTTAGAGTTCCGTTTCCAAACTCAAGTAAGGTAAGACACAGACCAACTGTAACCTAAGATTATTTATCGTTACCCTCACGAACTTAATACGTTATTGTGAAATGTGACAGTCGTGTGACATTTTCACTTTACAAGATAAAAGTACCAACCTAAGAACATACAATTAAATCGCAAAGACATTATGCATGTAAACGAAGACTGGCGGTTTCTTACACAAAGCCAAAGTTTCGTATAGCAGATTTCCAGCTCTGAATTTGCAAAAGCTTTGCAACTCATATCATCGTCATCGTAAGAATTAATTGCATCGATTTTTAAGCGACTTCAAAGAGAAGGAGGTTATATTCGACATGTTTATATTTTTTTTTTGTTTTAAGAATGTTCGGGCATAACTCCGTCTTATATAGACGGATTTGCAAAATACGTAATATATTTTTTTGTTCGAAAGGGGTTTATTTCGAAATGGTCCCATTAAAAATTTCATATCGATTTGATGATGCGTTTCGGAGACAGACAACGGAACTCTTCAAAATATTACAGCAAATCAACCGCTATTGCTGCTATCGCCTAAAAATGCATTGTTTTGATCCCAAGAATGTTAAAATTTTATCAATAAAAAAAACAACCGACTTCCGGAAAAACACTATAAAGTGAAAAATTATTTGAGAAGGCGGTGACAAAAAAATTAAAATACGTATCCGAAGTTACCGACTTCCGAAATTAAAGTTATTTTTCAGTTTGTAGTGTTTTTCCGGATGTCGATAGTTTTTTTTTTTGGAAAAAGTTTTAGTCATAATCATAATTAAATATTTATTTGTGAAAGTGAACGTTATATGAGAGGCTCGGGGCATGAAGAAGCCTCGTAAAGCGCAATTTCTGCCACCAGTAACTAGAATGAACCGAGTGCTCGGCGCATCCTGGACAGTCACACCCAATACCTTGATGACTGGCCAATTCTTGCCTTGCGGTGGTAGAGCTAACGCCCGCCTGGTTCGCGACCACCCTCCCACCGGAGTCCGGCGTCACGCAGCTTTCTGTGTTTCGTCGATGCGTGGGAGTACCAGTGCCTTGAACAAGAGTAAACAGGCATTTTCTGGGCACGCTCGACCCATCATTGACCTGTTAAATCGCTTTCCATCAGGCGTGATCGAGGTCAAGAGCGGGCCCATTTAGTAATAAAAAAATAATAATTATAATAGCCGCACGTTTCGATCAATCAGGTTAGGCTTCGCTTGCCACGGTCAGTACGAGGATGGAAAGCACGTTGCCGTTGGTCGCGACAGTCATTCGTGGATCTTTAACAGTCGTTACAGGTAGTCAGAATCCAGAAAGTCTGACAACCAGTCTTACCATGGGGTATCGTATTACCCAGTAACTAGGTTGTGGAGGTCATTATAAGCAGTCGCTTCATGGAAATTGCTATCTTCAGTTGTATCCGTTTAGACTGCGAGCCGGCCCAAATATAGTTGAGAAAAAAATAGGCAGAATGATTGAAAGTGAACGTTACTTATGAAAGAAATTATGCATTCAATTTGACCCTAAGGATCTACATCACAATACCATTGGCAGTAGATTACAAAGTGTACAGCAGGCTTTAAAATTTTATATCCATTATTACCGCCTAGCTTAAAGGCAATAAAAAATTCTAACACAACGCAAGCAAAGTGCCTCTATGTTCAAAAATACCTCTCTCGAAATAACCTTGGTTGAATAAAACGTTTCAATTTCCTTTAAGAGTTGATGCAAACATGAAAGTTGGCGGTTATTTTAAAAGTATGCGTTAAAGTTTATATGACGCTCGGGAGAGCATGTCGCAACTAAAGAACAAAATTGAATTTGTAACGTGAGAGCTCGGTCGTAAAGAGTTATTATTATAGGTGTTTCTTTTGTTTGTTATAATAATGCGCTCAGTCGACGCTGCGCTAAACAAAAAATATCTCAAAGGACCAAGTTTACAGTTTGTGCAAATGAAAAATAAATCTGTTTTGGATTTTTTGCGCTGTGGCAATCTATGTTGGTGTTAAAGTTCAAATAAAACGTACTGGCATTTGATTAAAAATGTAATAGAAAATGAAACTGCTTATTTAATTTTTTATGTCATTGCAAGTTGCTTGGTTGGTCTTACATGGCCTTCTCCAATAATCCCTAAACATACTTAATATTATAAATACGAAAGGAACTATGTTTGTCTGTTACACTTTCACACCTAAACCGCTGAACGGATCGTCATGAAATTTGATAGAGATATAGCCTGGGATATGGAAAAGGATATAGGCTACTTTTTTACGCGATAACCGACATCCACATCCAATAACAGGCAAAAGTTAGTAATTCCATAAAATACTTAAAAATAAACTTCCAATCCTACTAGGTTTTTCTGTTTTCTCAAATGTAATTTGTGATCCCGTTCTTGAACCGATGCTATCCTGTTGACAGATGCAATTCCATGTTGTAAACAATTAATATTGTACTTATTTCATGCCTGAATAAAATTGCACCAATTCTTCACCTTCTAAAAGTTGTCACTGGAGGAAACTGCTCATGAATCCTATCACAAGATACCGGATATGATTACTCAGAAAAAAAATGCTATATTATGAAGTTGTTGATCAAATAAATGATGTGTCAGTATTTTGAGATCAATCTTGGGTTCCCAAAGGTTTTCAGTATTATTATAAGCTTTTGTAATACCAATAACAGAAACTAAGAAAATCATTCAGTCTTCATTTTTATTGTTGTAGCATCTATCAATGGTTAACGATACATGATAATATTGTTTATAATTTTCTACAGTAACAATGACCTCTGATTGGTAATAAAGTGTACATAAAAGTTCTGCTGGTGACTTATTGGTGTTATCATTTTTAGTATTATGTTTACATTGTAACTTACGCTTATCATAACTTCTACATTCTCTGTAGAATCGTTACTATCATTAAATAATTTGTTTCTGTAAATTTTATACTCATGTATTCTTTGGTGTCGATCATTGCACATTTTCAAGGTTCGCGATTTTTTTCATGCAATATTTGGCGAATTGTCTGTCTTTCTAGCAGTAGGTAATCTATAGTCCTGGAGATCACTAAGTACAAACAGACTTCATAATTTTCTTACCCTTGTCCCATTTCGCTTGGGGTTGGCGACATTCCATTCTCCATTTTATATTCTACTCTGTCAACCGATACGCTATCATTCACTCCCTGCTCTTTCATTTCTTTCCTCGGAAAATCTTTTTCTGACCTCCAAACTAAACTTATTTGGTAGATACATTTAGGATTACAAAAACCCTTTCTCGTGTTATATTATATTGGTCTAGATATTTAAACCGCAGAAAATGTATATTAATTAATACTCTCCACATTCAAATGAATAACTGAAGTGTCAGTTTGTTATGTCAAAAAAACAGCTTTTGACTGGCTGCTTATGAAAGTATATGGTACTTACTTTTGACAAAAAAGAATTTACAGTCTGTCTGTTTTTTTTTTTCGATTTTGACGGTAGCTTGACTGGCAAATAGCTGATGTTGTAAAGGATAACATAGACTAATTTTTGTCCTGGTACCACGTTCAATTGGGATAATTTCCGACATCCACGGGGGTGAAGCCGCGGGCAGCAGCTAGTTAATAATACACACGCTTTTAAAGACTGAACAGTAAAACCCTCAAGTGCTACTTCTTCAGCTAACCCTTTAACATTCTCTCAAAAGATCACTGCACAACTTGAACAAGGCAACTAGTTCGTCGTCAACTACATACTTCAAACATCCGTTCCCCTCGGTTGACTGTTGTCAGTAATACGTTTCTCGTTTATCTCAACAAGCTCTTTGACATTTTCTTTAAATGCAATTTGTTTTACATTTTATAAACTGCTGTTAGATTTTGTATACTTATTGCATTTTTAAAACTAATTGGGATGTATGAGTTTGTTTTAATTAAACCAGCGTGAAATGAGTGTTCAATGGAAGGTTTTTGCAAAGATTTAAGTTGGCGTTAGTACTAATTTGGACGATTTAACCAAAAAAAACTACCGTCTTGCGGAAAAATACTACAAAGTGAATTATTATTCACTTTGTAGTATTTTAATTTCGGAAGTCGGTGACTTTGGACATGCATTTTAAATTTCTTGTCACCACCTTCCGAAATTAAAGTTATGTTAGGTAAAGAGTTATGCCCGAACATACATAAAAAACAACAAATTTAATCATGTCGAATTGATAACCTCGTTCTTTTTGAAGTCGGTTAATAAAAGGATTACTGCCAACAAATTATAGCAGATATATGAATATATAACATCTGGATCACAAGCTAAGCTCTCGTTCGCCAAAACCCGTAAGCTCAGACAGGCCAAATCTGATCAGACATTAAAAACGTTAGATTGTTTATAATGTCTGATCTATTCATTTATTGATCATTGATTAATATTATTAAGACGTTATTTTTTATATTTTTATAATAATCTACACACATATATATGTGTGTAGATTATTGGCCTTTGATGATCATATGATCATTGATTAATATTATTAAGACGTTATTTTTTATATTTTTTTTATTGTTACTTTAAAAACCAGACAAAAGATACCTACCTGTATCAAAGGCCAATAATCTACACACATATATTTTTATTGAATTTTAGAGAATGCTGAGAATAATCTCAGCAATGTCTAAAAACAGGACAGTGCCAACAATCTACACACAACAGTACGGTCCTCCAGGAAAATACGTGGCAGCAAAATGACGGACGGCATTAATTAACACGATTACCCTATTCGTGATTGGGGGCTAATCGCAGGGGCTGTTTGAACTGGCGACCTATTTGTCCAACATTTGCTTTTGTAATTAAAAGTACATATGAGTTTAATTGGTAGAATAGGATCGGTATGAGGTGATGGTTTGTGTTATATGGGGTAGGTTTTTGTAATTGGATTTAGATTAAATATAAATTCTGCCTATCACAGAGAGGAAGCCTGTGTCCCAGCAGAGCGGTTATATGCTGATAGGCTATCTGATGTGTAGAGCGAAAATCTGCCGTGGTAGCTTGAGAAATAAAATAGTATATGGAAATTCATGGAGCTAAAATTCATTTGAAAAGAGCAATGCAACAAGTTTTATATTCACATATACCTAGAAAGCATTTTACATTAATCCTTAATCGTAAGTGAGTAGCGAAGTCCTCGTAACTAATACGAGAAAGCCTATAACTTCATAAGTGTTTTTGATTCCGAGGAGGATTTCGCCCAAATCTCATATCGGATGAATACTTTACAGAAGTGTTCCTTTGATATCAAACTCTGAACAATTTGAGAATGAGCAAGTGGACATTTGGGACGCAAGTGGACTCAGTGGGATGGCGTAAATTAGAACTGTAAGCTTCTTGTTACATACGGCCCCGAAATGCTATGCTATAGGGATCGGGTGGACTGTGGATCCTTTTCGGGTCTTACGTAATTGTAAACCTTCCAATCCGATCAAGGGGTGTGCCATATTAAAATAGTTACTGTGTCTTAAAGGATTTTCAAGTATTCTCTCTTCCGTGTTCATTTGGTAATACTTCTCTTGACTTTGTAGTATTATTGGAGCTTATCGCCAAAGCTTTAACAAAACCCCTCCATAAGAGGCACTGTCTTTAAGCCAGTGGGCAGTTTGATTTAAACCCTCATAGCTAGTCCACTCGTAATCCCTTTGTTAATTATGATTAAGAGGGTCAAGGAGAGTTGGTCTTAAGATTAATGATCTAGTAGTTAGTTTTTTAGATTTACTGGGTTAGTTTACTAAAGCATAATGACAATGACAAGAAAGTGGAGTACTTCAAAGACAAACGTATCTTATATATGTTAATATATAACAATTTTATTGCTTGTTCACCGTCTAGACAAGTTGACCGATAGGGCGATTTGTGTCTGTACACAATAGTAAAGACTGTCATGTCCTTGTTTCAATTCCCCAGTGTCTAAAATGTCTCCTATATTCCGAAGTATTGCGAAGTAGGTCAAATGTCTTAGCAATGATTCAAACAAATGACTGTGTTTACTGTTCTCGAGTTTATTTTGATGAAGACATATCAAGAACCCTCGTCTCAATGATCAATCAAGTATCGCATTCAGAACTTTAAACGACTTAATTAATTCCTTATGCTACTTCAGAATAAATTCAATAAACCATTTAATAATCATTACAGTTAGACGGGCAATTTAAATAATTAGTCCATAATCGTCGGATAATAAAACATTCAAATATTCGATACGTGCTTTATCTTAAAAGTTGGACGACAAAAAGCAGAATAATTAAGCAACTTCTAATTATTTTCTATCGTTGAAAGATAAGTCGATTGATTTATTGATGACGAAGTAACTGAAACAGATAAAAAGTTGAATTTACGATGTTTGTATGATAACCGCTTTATAATTATTTGTTTCTACATTTTAATCGAGCCTGGAAATGCTTTGTTCTAATGAGTTATTACTGTTGGAAATTGATCGTTATTTATCGTTAATACGGATTTCAATACGTCACTGATGAGTTATTTTGTTCGGTAACTGATGACACTTTATAATTTTTAATGGCCATTGATTTTAACGGGTTGAATTAATTATTTTTATCTCTTGTTTCCCTCGTGGCGTTGGCCTATTCATTTTGAACTTTTATCTTTGTTGATACCGATATAATTTAAGTATGGCTCTTAGTAATCTCTCATGTTTTATGATGAATTTTGTATGACACGGAGCGATGTCGTGCTTTTGCCATCTTTGTCGTTCATCTGACGAAAGTTGGTATTATTGTTCACCTACTTTGATATAAAATCGTCACACCGTCTTACAACTACTACTACTTCTCTTAAGAACAGCTGCGTAAGTACGTTAAAGCAGCTTTAACTGGCCATGGGTAATTCAATAAACACGTTTTTGTCATTGGACTCACAGACAGTCCGCTGTGCAGGGCCTGCATGGAGGATGACGAGACAGCAGCTCAGGTGCTTCTAAACTGCCCATATACAGGGCATTGTACTTCGGTAACCCAGGTACCCTCCGTGAGATTTTCAGCAACACAAAGTCGTTAGTGGTCTTCTTTGAGTAGGTGGGCTGGATCGAGTTATCGACGAAATATGGACGTAGAGTGGCGGACACCAGCCCGTATTACCTTTTAGGTACCTATTATCACACCGCCTTCTTAATATCATACTTTTTACATATTTACATTGTTAACAAAAGTTTTGTTGTCAAAAGTCGTTAAAACTCCAAAAAAAAAAACACCATCAGAAAACAGCAACACATCTCCATTAGCCACTTTTTATTTTCCTCCAAACTCCTTAACATTGGGGGCATTATAAACAGTTATCAAGGTTATAATATCTTAATGGCTCAAGTTTAGTACAAATAGTCGTCGAGAGGGTACTATTCTTCATTAGCAAGGAGACCCTGTAAATTATTCTTTGGGTCACTTCGGTGCTATTTAAGTTAATTTAATAGTAACTTTGCACACTGCTCACGTTCTTGCGACGTTCCGGCTAATATTAATTTGGTGTTCATGTAGTAAGTAACTGGGTTTTCATTTTATTTTATGTATTGTAGTCATTTTGAGGTTTTTGTGTTTGGCGGAGAAAACCTTTAATTGGCTGAGGGTGGTTTCAAACTCAAACTCAAAGCATTTATTTCAATTAAACCATTTTCAGGCACTTTTGAATTGTCAGAAAGTTGAAGCTAGTAGCCCATTCCAAAACGTAGATCTCTATGGAGAAGAACGGGCAAGAAACGTTTGTTTTATGCAGTTGGCATTATTGTGGTAGACTTTATGAATCTGATAAGAAAGTTACAGTGCAACTTCTAGTTAGATATTTTAATTACACAAAGTAGTTATTTTTCGAATGGATATTTGATTACTGTTCTAAAAATGCTTAATTCATTTTATGCTCTCCAAACTAGGTACTACTTTAATTAATTTTGTACTTACTTTAAAATTCAAATTTTATTACAATTCTAATTCTCATTCGTCTTTTTCAGATAACACAATGATGGAAGTCTTAGTAAGTACACCTACACATCTATATAAAGTAATGAAGGATACAAAATTCACATTATCTCCAAAAAAACCTTTCTACCTAGGCCTACTTACGTTTCCTCAAAACAGAGTAAACTTTTACCGTTCTAAAACTTAAAGCTTACTCCAACAAGAGTGCTGCTCGTAGCTCGTGGGCGCATTCCTGTTCGAGCAACATTTTACGATACATGTTGTGTGCCCACTCTGCGGTTAGTTGTGGGTGCCCGTGGTACAGCAGTCGTTCGATAGATGGCGGCATGTGTATAGAAAAAGTTCGGTTTCGAAATTAAATAATAAAAGCTTCTATTTAAATCTTAACTGTGATTAGTTTTTATCATGTTTTTCATAGGCAAGATAATTCAACTTTAAATGAGTTCCCTTTTCAATTAAGAATCAAAAAAAAATCTAGTAAGTATGCTTCTAGGCCTACTTAATCAAATCCATGAAAATATTTGCTGCAAGAAAAAAAAATTAAGTGCCAAACCTTTTTTACAAAGAAAGACTTCTCAACTTGAAACAGGTTAAGCTCTACAAGATGAATTTATACACAAATAAATAACAAGTTTATACTGAACCTAAACTGACATAGAGCGCCGGGTGGCCTCCCAACGCAAAAAAAATAGCCTGTATAATTATTTCGGTACCTATATAGACTTTGGAACATTTAAACAAGACACGAAATGAAAGGGCTTGTAAACGGTAAATACTTCTGAAATGAGGACAGGCAATGGTGGCGCTGCCTCTATGTTATTTAATTGTGTCTTTTTTCACTTGAAATTGTTAAGATTTGCGTGACAGATGGATAGGAACATAACCACATAATATCAATGTGTAGTTTCAAAAACTTACGAAATGCATATACATAAACTTAAACGTCAGTATACGGTATTCATCAGGTAAACATTTTCTGTACAAATGGATTGTCTCATCATCATTTACCCTTTTCGAAACATGTCGGAGTCGGCTTCCAGTCTAACCTGATGCAGCTGAATACCAATATTTTACATGGAGTGACTGCCTATCTGACCTCCACAATCTAGTTACTGGGTAACCCGCTATCCCTTGGTAAGACTGGTTGTCAGACTTTCGGGACCCGTAACGACTGCCAAAGATCCACGAATGACAGCCGGGACCAAAGGCGTAACGTGCTTTCGAAGGCCTTGATAGGTAATGATGGTCACCCATTCACGGGCTAACCACGGCAAGCGAATGGATGAATGAAAATTTCATTTTACCTTTATAGGTACTTATTATTTGAATAAAGAGGTTACATTTTTGAATTTGTATGTAGGGGTTTATCTTCCAAACTACTGATCAGATTTACTATGAATCTCTCTCTCTCCCTCTTCTTCAACCCTTGGCCACCCAATGCTGAGTGTAGGTCTCTTCCAAATCTCTCCACTTTTGGCGGTTTTGTGTCATAGCTATCCAGTTTCTTCCGGCCACTTTAATGAGATCGTCTGTCCACCTAGTCGGTTGTCTTTCCACATTCCTTCGTCCCGTCCGTGGTCTCCACTCCAGCATTTTCTTCCCCATCTTCCATCCAGTCTACGGCATATACTATGGTATATTTTATATTAAAACAAGAAGAAAGAAAGACAAAGTCGCGAGCAGAAGTTAGTAAGATTACAAGAGCCGCCGTTAGCAATAGTCGTATCTATAATAATAATAATAAAAAAATAATAATAAAATCGTTTATTTATAAAAGGGGCACGGTTTACAATAAATACCTTAACAAATAAAATAGAGCACAGTTGCTAATTTGCCTGAACTAGGTTAAACCTGTGTGTAACCTATATGTATTTTGTACTCCATACACACAGCACTCATGTCAAGAACATCTCATATTTATTATCAAACAAACACAATAAATCGTGATTGAAACCTTAATAACATACTGGTTAGAGTTTTGTTTTTGAATTTATTGGACACGTTGAAAGACGAATAAATCATACATAGACTAGCGTAATAAAGTGTAACAATATTGGGTGTGCTGGACCAAAAAAGGATTCGTAATTGGCCTGTGGTCCGGCTTGGTTTACTAGGAATTAATGTTGTAATATATGATGGTTTGTCTGTGTGTGAATAGCTGTAGGGATTCTACTAGTTTATTTTTGATTGAATAGACTAAATACTATGTTCAAAATTCTGGCAAGATTATTTATATGTTTATCCTGTTGTTAACTGTTGTGTTAACAAATGTAATATCAACAATCCATGACCCGCAGACAACGGCCCACCTACCATCCTACGCCGCATGCCCTGTCACATGTACACTTGATGATCTTATGACTACGTCAGTTTAGTGAAGTTCGCGCAGTTGAATTTTGAGCCAAAGATTTTTGACTTTTTTACCATCGATACGTTAAGAAAAAGAAAACCAATCAATAATGTTGCTACAGTGAAAACAGTGGCATATATTAAGCTCGTAAACTGTACCATAATTATATCCATTTTATAATCTGCATTATAAACCTTAACTAAAATTACGCAGAAAAATAATTAAATACAAACTTCTTAAAGAAAGCAAAACATGAAAGCTGAGAAACAGAACCGAGGGGCACACCTAGTCTCATCCATTTAACGGTAGTAATAAATAATTTGTGTATAGGGATAACGACGAACGATCAAAGCAGGTTTGTTATGGAATTTGATTGGCCCGTAATTACATTCAGTTTTAACTTGCTGGTCATGTGAAATTGGTCGATAATAGCCCACCGATCGGTCTGTGGGTCCTATTACAATATGAACAGAAAATAGTTTACGTCATTTGTGGAATTAACTTCTTTATGGCATTCGATCAAATTTTTAAAATTTGTCTCAGCCTGTTGAAGTCTGCTGAATACCAAACCACCACAAGGAAGTATGACTCTAGTAGATACTGGAGGTTCTTCAATCCCCGATCTTTATGTTAATGTTCCAATGACAATGATAGAAGTTAAAACGTCCCATAAAATATACCTATATAAAAAAACAATAAATAAAAAGGTCAACCCTTCAGTTTAAACGTACAATCGGGCGACTCACAACATAACCGCAACTAAAAGCCAAAACAAATCCAGATGAATATGAGAACGAAAAAAATAAGTATTCGCAGAAAACCGTAGCATATCAAATAACGTAAAATATAGAGGCAAATACAACAAGCAAATACCGGTTCTAGTAGAAGATAGTGAATTAAAAGGCGTGACTAACATCGTGATACAATTTTGTGGTCGCGGTACCAAAGTAGATAATAATTTTATAGGTGATAAATGTGGTGCGCTGTGTGATTTTTATGTTTCTGCGAATGAGAGAAATAATCAAATAAATGATGTATCAACTGATTATATTGCTGCGATTATTCATCAGTTTGGCGAACTGAATTCCAAAGTAGCTGAGTTCACACATTTGGTAGCAGTTTTGTCATGATGTGGGACCTTTAACTACCTGTAAGTGCTATCGCAAAGAAGGCCCGCGTTATACCCATTCACAATAATTCATGTCATCATGTCAGCCTTGATCAAGGTTATTTAGAAGAAGAAAAAGACGGTTCTTAGGTATGTTGAACTGATGTTCTAGATATTGATTATCAAAAGATTTTCAATAATTTAAGTAATGCAAAAACATGAAATCTCAAATGTGTTTAAAATAAATTGAATTTCAAAAGTAGGTAGGTAAATAAGTAGAAAAGATGAATGCAACTTATTATAAAAGTTTCGAAAAGTAAAATGAACAAAAATATTACACTTAATATCGATGACAAAGCGTTCAAAATGACATAAGATTCAACAAAGGCTATCATTTATTGTAATACTTAAATCCCCACGAAAGATTACAAAGGTGACACAGTAACGAAGTCACTGCAGACAAATCTAAAAAATCACCGTAATAAATTATCCAATTTCTAATAAGCTTTCGAAGAATGACGGTAACAATTCTTTACCAAGATCAAATATTTGACCTGCGATTATCGCAAACCACAGATGACTCAGTGTGAAAAAGCCGTTGCGGTGTGTGACTACAAGAACAGTATCAAATTTTACGACTCCCGTGTTCATGGTAATGTGAAAATGTTTATTGATATCATCGCTGTTTTATTAGCTTTCCAATTTATTATCTTAACAACAAAAACCCACGTTTTTTGCACTTCGTTGGCTCGATTTCAGTGGTTTACCATGTAATCTCGTGTTCTAATGAGTAGGTAAGCGCCAAATAAAAATGCGGAAATACTTAAATTCCCATTTGACTCACATGTGTATTATATTTCTTTGTTTTATGGGTTTGTCATCAAGCTTAAGGGTCAGATCACACCGAGACGTGACGCGACGCGACGCTGGCCGCACATTTAATAGAGTGACTCAAAATATAACTTTATTTACTACACGAAAAGATACACATTGTGAAAATTCAGAATATGTTGCACCACGCAGCGCTACGCCTCGAGATGCCTCGCGGCAAAGAGCAATGCATCGCGACGCAGCGGTGCATCGACGCCGATACGCGCGGCGTGCAAGAGTGGCGCTGTGCCTCGCGAAGCCGCTCGAATCAGCGCGACGACGCGAGACGCAGCCTGAGGCCGCCGCGGCGACTTGTCTCTGCTATTTCGGTCCAGACATCGTGTAGAATAGGGTATTATACTGTATATGAGAAAAAATCTAAAAATATATTACTGAGATAGCTTAGGCAAAAAGCAGTCGGAAAATGTTGGTTTTAGTTCATGAAATAACAAAATACATTTAAAAAGCCAATTCAAAGATTTCAGTTTTTTAAATATGTTTTTGAACACCATGAAATACTAGCCGCCATGTTATTATGTCATACCGCTGAATAAACTGATCAACTGAACAACGTAGTATTATTTTCGTAACTAAAGTAATTTTTATCCAAATAATATCTTACATTCAGGAACAGCAAACCAACGATAAGTAGAATAATAACTCTTTTTTTTAATATAAACAAGTATCATACAAAAAATCAGCGCATTTGTTTACGTTTAGCGTTTTAATAATAAATGCATATAAAATGCAATAATCAATTTAATTTAAAAAAAATGTTTTTTATAGTGGTTTATTAGCATTTTAGAATCTAATTAAGACACTTTTCAAAAATTTGTGTAATACCCTATTGGTGCAGTTCGGTCGATTGCTCGAGTGAATATACTTCGTTTTAATGCGCTTGCTAATGGTAGACTGTGGGTGGACGCGGCGGGGTGGGTGCAGGCAGTGAATGTAGATAGTTACGTTCCGCTGCGCCGCACGGCGCGGCGACGTGTCGCTGCACAGCAAGGCGTCGTGCTGCCAACGATTTTACGATCCGCCTCGCGACATTGCGATGCGTCTCGCGGCGCCGCCCGGCGGCGCGCGGTGCAGCGCGAAATCACTGGCCTCTTCCAGGGGGCCTACTCTCAAACTCCGTCAACGAAGATACGGGCTCGTCCGAAAGTAGTGCGAAACTTCTTAGTGAATTCTACAGCCAATTAACTAACTTTTTTGGACGGGCAAAAACATATAGGGAGTAAAAATAGCTGTCAAATCGTGCTATCATTCATTCTTAGTTCAGGCTCCAAACTAATCTTGTGTCCGTAAGTGATACGGAGTTGAAAAAGCCTGTTACTTCGACCGAAACGACGGACTTCGTGCTTAGGGACTACCCCCCTGTATCTTTGCGTCACGTCGCGTCTCGGTGTGATCTGACCCTTACTGTTTATTTATCTTAAGATCTAGGTGAACAGACAACCTAACACAGAGTTACTCATGTTATCTGTATTACCTAGTGTAGAAATTATGCATTATATGACACCATACTTTGAATATGATCAACCAGTTTTGAAATGTAGATGTTTCGGAGATATCCTGCGCTATATTAATTGATTTAAAGGTGGACACAGAGATTATTGTGTAATCACGATGCCTAGTTTCCAAAAGGTTTAGGGATAATTCTCATTTGACCGGGCCGTGCCGTGTCCGTGGCCTGGACGGGGCTCGGATTTGAAACGTTACATACATTTTCTATGAAGCAGTTTATATTACACAGTGCATGATCCGTGTCCCGTCCGGGCCCGGACGACGCTCGTCTACACTACGGTTGCTGCACGGACACGCCCCGTCCCCTCCACGTCTTATAACCCGGTGTAATATAAACGTGCAGCACGGACGGGCTCCGCTCCGGCCCCGGCCCGGACACTTCCCGGCCCGGACACGGCACGGTGTAATAAGAATCATGCCTAAATGTGTCTGCAAAGCTATAACTGAAGAAGTACTAGACAAAAAAAAACAACAAACAGTAAACAACGAATATGAATTACCTACTTAAAACATACTTAAAACTAAACAAAACAGTACTTAAACTGCGCAACTATACAGATCCAACGATAAACAAAAATAATCTCCCACAATAAAACGGCAACTAACCTACAAAGAAGGAAAAGGAGTGTTTTGTTGCCGATAAAGACATTATTAAAACTGACCATAATTTCGTTGGCATATTACTGCATCATTAAGATTAGTCTTATCATATTACCGTTTCCCTACGAAGAAAATATTTACCATACGAGGTATAAAACGTATCCGTAAGATAAGGCAAGATTACCAGCGGTCCACATTCGGTAGTGCTTTATGAATTTGAAGTGATTCATAGCGCCTAGTTCTATATGAAATGAGTTATCTTAATTGTTCCCTGTGGTAATTTATTGTCCAAATTTGTTGGCGTTGCGCTAAACAGTAGGTGCTTAATATAAACGTGGTCCATTAATGTGGTCAGATACATCATGTACCGTTGTTTTATCGTTTGACATAGTTTTAATTTCATAGTTAACTTGTTCATGAACAAACGGGAGATTAATCTTGTGTTTTTATTATGTTTACGGCTTTTCTAACTGCTTTTCTCATAATTAATAGCTTTCAACAACTTAGTTTTATTTCACCATCATCATGTGTATCAGTCTCACGTTTCTCGGGCATTTGAAGACTCTTTAGTTTTTCCTTGGCAACGAAAAATATTCTTCAAGCATAGGTATTTCCAACGGTGGAAACTTAGAATGTGGAAAAATCACTCATATAAATAGTCGAAATAAAAACTCAATCACATTGCTTAACATGAGCTAACGTCACACAGCCACTTGATCATCTTGCTTATCATCATCATTATGCTTTACCTTTTTCTGACTATTTTGGGATCAACGTTCAGTCTAACTGAATGCAATGGGGACCAGATTTTCACATGGAGCGAGTACTTATCTGATCTCCAAATCCCAGTTACTGGGTAACACGATACCCCTCGGAAAGACTGGCTGTCTGATTTTTGGGTTTCTGACGATCTTAAAGATCCACGAATGACAATCGGGACCAACGATTTAATGTCCTTTCCGGGCAGGGGGGGTCTTGATGTGTAAAGATGGTCACCCTTCCACGGACCAACCGAGGTAAGCGTAGCTTAACCCGGTCGATCGACCCGTGTGGCTATTATTACTTAGCTACAAGCCCCAAAGCAAGCATGTATCAAATAGAAATACCTGGCTTAAAGCTCCCAACATAATTACATGGCCTTCACCTTTCACAGTCTCTGAACTGTATAAGTCTCATATTCCGAGTGTAAATTAAATATTTGCGGGTGTCTCGGCTCAACGTGGATTGTCCTTAATGAGCTATCATCACACGCTTATGTCAACTGTCGCGGCTTCTTCGACAGTCAACTCCTGATTCATTGACACTTGGACGTTCTCATTTAGTGCAAATATTGTTTGAAGTAATGAGAGCGTCCTGGCCTGTGTTTGTGTTTGTTATAACGATTTTTAAATAAGGAAAAGGTCGTGAGTTGTGATTTTGTCCGACTTCATCATCCATAACTTGTCTCTCAGTGTTAAGAATCGGGACACATCGAGTAATTTTGGTTACAATAAAACTGAAGTTACCATGATAGGTATGAGAAAATTTTGTAAAGTCACATATGTAACCCTAAATCTTCTTTGATGTTCAATAAACGAGAAAATTTGCCACGATCGGAAAAATGATACTTATTTATATATATTTCGCAAAAGAGAAAAATTCACAACTTACAAAACTAAAGATTCGTTGAAATACTAAAAGAAAGTGAACTTATCCAACGTCAAAAATCCTCGAGTCACATTCGAACCTCCATCACGCGTTCACCCACTCGCCCACAATAAAGACCTCTCAGAGGCGTTCAATAAATTTTCTAATATCGTAACAAATCGGTCATAAGCTTGTACTACCCGATAAAGCTCTATTCAGCTTCACACTATCAATCATAGTTTAGCAAAGGTTATATCAATATTACATAGTTGCACAATCATGCTGCCTTTATGAGAATTTTTCTTCGGCATTTTGTGCTAAGCGCTGAAGAGGGTAATGTCAATCATGATTCTAAGATGAAAGTTACAAAGAAAACCTTCATAGAAAAAGATCGTGGTGTATTTTCTTGACGTCACCCGTAGGTAATGCCGTTTTGCTTTTGTGACTACTTTAATTCCAATTTATAATTTGATATAAGTGAAGTACGTCAGTGGTAGGTAAAACTTTGACCTTGAACTGGCCTAGTGTAGTACGGAGTTTCCACAGAATAAGAAGCCAGCTTTATATTGGTTTTATTCCAATAACGTGCGGCTTGCTGTACTTCACAATGGCTGTTCATTATCATTAATGCAAACAAGTGGTCTCTAATTTACTACTACTGTAGCCACTTGAATTGCAGTTTTGAAGAAAATACAGGCTGTAATATAAAATAAAAAAACGAAACAATTATAATAAATATGATAATTTGAAGGAACATTAGAATGTGTATGGCGGTCAGCTGACACCAAAGCTATGAACCCATCCGTAAAATTAAGCATAATATCTTACGTCACAGCAAATAGAAATACGTGACCATTTCATACTATATGCCATCTAAATATTTGTAGAGCAATCTATATGTTTGTGTACAATAATATTCAAGAGCTCGCGTGCCGTCACCGTCTTATTTGCCTTTCAAATTACTTAAACGTTACCTACATGAATATTGAATTTAAAAAGAAGTTTTACAAGCTTTTTGGGTTGGAGTTTTTGAATTATTAGAAATATCGGTTGCAATTCCGGGTGTAAGATAATGTGGTAGCAAATTCCAGTTAGTTACCTATTAAATTCCTATTAAATTATTGGTTAAATTTAAGTAACTGCCTTGAACACCAGTCCCGCCGTCTTCTGGTTTATTAGTTGCCCCTATCTGCAACTAGTTGTTAATCATTTCTGTAACCACCAAGCCAAGGAAACGCTACAGAGAGAAACCTGTATAAGTCATTGCTATCGGAACACAAAAAGTGCAGTAATAATATTTAACAATGTTGCTTTTAGTTCGTGTATTGAGCAGGTGCACCCAATTATTTTATAACAAATGAAGGCTTTTAAATGGAACAAGCACAACCGACTGGCTATGTTCCATAATAACAATAAAGAAAAATATACGTTATAAACAAAATTTACAATGCAGATCCCTAAATGAGACTCAATTAAGAAAATATAAAGAAAACTGCACTAAATTTCGTTAGCAGAACTCGATTGTAAAAGTGGTTCTGGTCTTGCAAAATTGCACAGAGCAAGTATAATGCAGTTTAATTAAGCCACACAATCAGCAGCCGTTACCAAAGGAACGCCCCAAACGTGGAATAAATTCTTGAGGGGCTAGAAATCAGTTCCACTGTCTGTGGTGATATCTTGCAAACTTATATTTACATCTTCATTCATGTAATAAAGCCCTAAAATCGATCCTAATAAGGACTATGTTGCATCAACAATTGGGTTTGCAAAAGTTACCGTATCATGGGGTTTGACATCACTCCCTGAACGTTTAATTTTCTTTTAATCCCAAACGCTTCGATCTTTATCGTCGGGGGTTTGCCGCGTAACGAATTAAACGGATTGCATTGGTGTCACAAATGAGGCTATTTTATTCCTCCTGAGAGATGTCTCATTGGCAGGGGATAGACTGACGTGATTGTCTGTGTTATACTCCACTGCCTTGTTATTGGCATTGCGAGTTACGGACGTGGCTACGGTTAGGGGATCGATCTGTGTATTATAATTGCTTCCCTTAATAAAGGCAGATTTTGGGACAAAAAACGTTAAAGTCCTAATAAGCTTTTGCAATCAAGTGCCAAAAATACTTTTTGTCAAAAATTAAAAATATCTTTACAATAATTTATTTTTCTTTAAATTTTAGGGTGGCATCCTTCAATATTGATATACTCTAAAATTCTAAAAGAAGATATTACAAAGCATCAACTCCACTATATTTGTGAGAAGCTCGTTAAGAAAACGTATTTTGCTTCAACAAACAAAGATCTTTCACAACGATAGGATTCATACACCAAACTGGACCGTAACTAAAAAGAAAATTACTTGAACGACGAACTACAAAGTCAGTGCTGTCATGAAGACGTAAAACAAAACTTCACAATACATTTCAGCGTAAGAAACGTTTTCAAAGAACTTCTAAGATAGTCTAGAGCGCTTTACGATTTGCGAACAAAAGCCAAACAATCCATTGTCTATCGATTGTTGCCCCGAGTGCAGTTTGTCGTCAAAGGCCGTAAGTTGCTCTTTTCAGAGCCTTTACTACGTGTGGCTGGTTACTGCGTAATTTTGTAAGAAGTGGTTACAATATTATCGAGTTATGATTATGTTGTTTGTCATGGCTGTAGAACATAGTATGAGTAAAATTGTTTATGCTTGGGAATTTATGTTTTACAAAAGTATGGTGCTTTACGTACTTTCTACATCGTGGTTCTTATTTCATGACTGTTTTAATGATTCTTTTATCAATCACTACATATTATAAAACAAAGTCCCCCGTTTGTCTTTCAGTCTGTTCGCACTTAAGGGCCTACGTCCCGTTTGGTAGCGTAACACGGTCACTTTATGAACCGTACTGCTCATTAACGGCTTGTCTTGAAGATTTGAAAAATATATGATTTTGCTATAGATTCATATAGATCATTTTGCCGGAAGTACTTTTTTTGTATGGTTAATACTTTTGCTGTAAAAAAATATTTTCCAACACGCAATATTTTGGCTTCTAATCCATACTCCTACTAAACGGCTTCGTAATTTGGAAAAAAAAATACACTGAAAAATAGATAGTTAGAGGTACCACAGAATTGCCGAAGCACAATTGTAAATTAATCAAAGGAATATCCCCATTTTGAGATAAAGGCTCAGAGGTGCCCTGCGCGGGCGCGGGCGGCAGTCGTGCTTTAGCATACAAACGGGAGATGAGGATACTATGGGCCTTAACTAAAAAATACTGAACGGATTTTCATGCGGTTTTCACGAATAGATAAGTGATTTATGAGGAAGCTACACTAAGCTAAAAGCCAGTATATTTATGAATTAAATTGCCTTTAATTATAGTTTAGCTTGTTTTACACAAATAATTACATTTTAAAATTGGAATGAAACTACTTTTTTTTATTTCCACAATTTCATCACGAGCATTAATGTACCTAAAATTATTAATCTTTTAACTACAAATTGATATCTTGATAAAAGGACTTTACCAATGGTAGGGTTCATGTCTCTATTGGGAACATCCCTTAAGCCCTCCGTGTGTTCCTTACTTTGTTTCAAGCCTTTAACAATATCGTTCACTTGTTTCTTACTTGTATGACTTAACATCGTGTTCTTGACTTCTAAATCTCTTTGTATTTTGCAGCTTTACATTACATTTTAAAAGTATAAAGATTTTAGAACTTTAGAACACTGAATGATGTAGAATATCAAAACCTTCGATAAAAATGACTGTCATTTGTTCAAAAACTTATAACATTTAGCAAAATAGAGTTTCTAAGTCCCAAGTTCAAGTGAGTGGGTTTGGTTTGCTAGATAACTGTTTGAAAACTTTTAAGTACTTTTCTGCTCATGGTTGAGATTAGGCTAAAATATGTTTTTCTTACTATTTAAAAAATGTAGATGTAGTCACCTACTCTAAAATATTGTTATCAATCTAATTCATAGCCAATTCCCTGACCTATATTCAGATACGAACCTAATAACAATATAATTTCTGTACTAAATTCAAAACATATATCACTCTACTCTAACTGCTCAGATCTCAAAGTACTTAACATGTCAAGAAAAGGAACAATACGTTCTCAAAGGATTCAATCCACTCACGAAGCGAATTGTACGAAGGATTCATATTCATAACATCATTCCTCCTTGTTTATTACAAGAACATATCAGCCGTTTTGTTACATCCTTTATAACAACATGAAAGGCCCAATTCACAAATAACATAATACATTTTCTACTGCAGTGCGTGTTTTCTCCTTAATTCAACCATTTTGGAAACTCGCATAAAATAAGACTCCATCAATTATTATTTCAATTCAACTCGCTCACTTCATTAGCATATGAATTAGTTCGGGAAATTGGGAGTATTTACTTAGAAAATATTGGAATTCCAATGCATATGGAACATTGTTTTGTATGCTCATATTTTAGACATGAGTACTTGCATTTGGGACGGGGTAATGTTTTGTTAACGTATGGTAATTAACTCGTTTGAACAGATGGAAATTGTATCGCAGCGACTCTTTTAATACCAACTGTTATCATTAAAATGCATTATTTAGTAAAAGGTCCTAGTAGAAAAATACTTTGATACCTATTTTTCAACTTTCTGATAAGTTACGATTTGCCCAAACTATGGTCAGTCTCTCTAAATGAAAGAGACTGAAAATCACAGCTATTTGAAAGTTTCATATCAGTGAAATTCAAGTAATAACAGCCGCTTGGTTCAATCAATTAAGGCCCTGGTAACTTTAAATATTGTCGTTATGAGCGATAATAGTGCAATCAGATACGGGTTAAAATCTGTTTTAATAAATTCGAATAATACATGAACATGATTGTCGTAAAAATGCAAATAAAATCGTATAAAATGAGATATAAACTATTTAATAATAATTAATCCATCACTGGATGCAGTTTGGCATTTGGAGTTTTATAGTATACTTTTAATTATAATTATAATTGTTATTGAATAGATAAACTGGTTTTAAAGATAATTAAGAGGGGACTTAGATGATTTTTTTGATGCATTAAAGTATGTTTAATTATATTTTGAGTTCCATCACTCTATGCAAAAAGGACTTGAGAATATCACATATTTTTTTTTGCTTCCAAAATTATTTACGGCTAAAGAGATACACTGGTTTTAAAAATCTACCTTTTTGAGCGTTTTCAAAAAAATACCGTCTTAAGTTCACATATTCTTGCTGCGGTTGCTCTTGCCGCGGTTGCTCCATCTGTACATACCAACGTCCCTCCGGGCCTCGGAATCCGTTGCTCCCGGGTTCATAAGTAGAACTTTGACAGTCGTTACAGGTCGTCAGAAGCTCAAAAATCTGACATCCAGTCTTACCAAAGGTATCGTATTACCCTATAACTGCGTTGTGGAGGTCAGATATAAGGTCAGCTGCATCCAGTTAAACTGGAAGTAAACCCAAACATAGTTGGGAAAAATGAAAAAGTCAGGAATCAGTCATGTTAACGGCCAGTTTTATAAAACCTATTTGTTACCATTATTTGGACAGCATCAACTCCAACTCCTGACATTCCCATAAATATTTACGGTTTCGGATCACTAGGTTAGATGATTGCATTAAATGCGCATACGAAATGCTCCTCAACGTACCGGAACGCGCAGATGCGATGCGATGGGCGGAATTTCGCTTTCATTTAATAAAGGGCGTTGCTAGTAAAATTTTAGTCGGAGCAAAGCGATTTAATTTGAATTAACGGTCGCCTGCGAAGCGATCGCGTGCGCGTTCTCACGAGATTTTTCGTAACCCTTGTATGGGATAGATTGTGTGGTGCATTATTTTAGACTAAGTATGGTATAATTAGATGATATAATGCTGGGATTAGTTTAGCTCTTGCTACGTAAATTATCATTAGTCTTATCTCCGAATAAATATTTAGACACCATAGTACCTGTGTTTAAATTAACCTCATAGGAAGAAAACTACTAGAGCATAACTTCACGCTTTTTTGCCGGAAGGGTTTGGCAAAGGTGTACTTATAGTACTCCCACATTTTGCCAGTTATGTTTACGTCCCATGGAATAGGGGGCGAGCATATTGCCAAAAACTGGGCACAAATCCAGACACCGGGCTGCTACTGAGAAATTCCAGATGAAAAACCATAGATATAAGAAAAAAGGAGATATGCTCGGTAGTTAAAAATGTATCGGAACCCGGTGTCTCGAGTTTGGCCCCTCCACATGCCACTACTACACATGCAGTTCAGTAAAAGCAATAGAAACGAAGTCCCGCACACACCTGCAATTCATAAATCAGAACGCACTACACAATCAATTATAAACCTTATCTCGTCATTCACAGCGTGCAATTACCAGGCGCCGTACAGCTTACTCACGCAAACACATTGGCCGCTATCTGTGTAAAAGCCATTTATTTTAATTAGACGCTAGTGATTGACTAAATTGTTTTTTTTTTCGATTCTTACATTTATTCATGTTCTAAAAAAAATTAGGTCCTAAAAATAAAATAAAATAAATAAGTATCTATATGTCAAGAAATTATTTTATTATAAATAAACAAAGTGTAGCTAAAACAAAATTGGTAAATAAAAAGTTAGTTTAGGCCGTCATCTTTTCAGGTCTTTCAACTGGGTCAAATTGATTGATAAATCGAAGAATAAACTATAATAGCAATGTATTCGTTGGGTAGTCGACATTGTTGTCGATAGCCTACGTTAGTGGATGTGCACAAGCATATCATTAACTGGCCGTAAGACGCAGAGGCTGTACCACGAGACTCGTCCGCATAGATAAAGTATCGTTATGTGAATTTTACATTGCTGGTCCAGTCACTTAACGACACACTTAGGAAGTGGTTAAGAAGCAATGCATTTACTGCAAAAATAAAACAGTTGCTGCAGTTGCTGTAAAGACAAGAAATATTTTACGGTTTGTTTTTTTTTCATGATTATAAGACTAATAATTAGAAGTAAAATATGGCTAGTGATTCCATGATTAATAAAGTTTTTGTTTTGGCTTCGGTTTTCACAAGGAACTACTGGACGAAAGCGCACTAGTTCGCGGAGACGGCCATTTGCCTGTGACATGAACAGTTTGAGCATGTCGCGCGGACACTAGCACGCCCCCTTGCCGCTTCTCCTGTTTTTATATTTCTTTGTAAAACCCAATAACACTTTGTCCGACCTGGAAATCGAACCCAGGACCTCTTGCTCATCAGTAGTGCTTGCGACCACTAGAAATATTTAAATGTTTAATTAACACAGTAAGTCCCGCGTCCCGCAAGGAACACATTTGAAATAAAAATAAAAACACAATTAATAAAAAATTATGAATGATGATGCTCAACTAATAAATATTTTGTACTGACGCCAGCAGATCATGCTATCCCAAACTGTCAAATTTTCCCAATCGAACATGAACCTTATTTTTTGTATAAAGTTGAAAATCTATCAAAGAAATTTGACAGATTGAAGAAGCTTGATGTGCTGGCATCTGTACAAAGGTTTGTGGTCGAAGGTTAGTGCCAATTTATTTCTAACGGATTTTGTCATCAATTTCACAGGTTCATTAGATTTGATTTGTTTCCATATAACTAAGAGAGACCTAAACATTACAAGCAAAAGATTTATAGAATTCAACATTTCTAAATGAGCAAGGAAAGGGTCAGACATCAGGGAATGTTGATTGCGCGTTCATTCGCCATGGTCCATTTGATTTACTGCGCTTTGCTCAAAACACGTGCATATCACGTAACGAACAATATTTTTCAACTGAGCCACTGTAACTTCAACCTTATTTTGGTTAGTGAAAGGTTGTTTATAAACGCAAGATAAACTAGCTTGTAAACGTTAATTAAGCGATATTTCATTTGGTGACGCTTGGCGCCGTCTGCTAAACGCCTTGACGAAATAATCTCTAGAAAGCTGCGTTTCTTTGAGTATTATTTTAGGACTCCAATCAACTGTCTGCACAATAAGGTGGAACTGCAGGCGCTATTATAATTGGAACAGTATTTCTTAATGAAAGCGAGTGAAAGTAAGAAAAGTTAATGTCGAAAAGGTTTCGAATTTGCTTTTTCTTGCCAATGTGTGTCAACAAAGCGAAATGATTTGTGAATGTCAATCAGCCCCATCCCAATTATGTTGGGGTTGGCTTCCAGTCTAACAGGATGCATCTGAATACCGGTATTCTACATTGCGACTACCTATCTGACCTCCACGACTCAGTTAACGGGTAATAGGTACGATACCCTTCTGTAAGGTAAGACTGGTTGTAAGACTTTCGGGCTTCTGAAGACCTGTAATGACTGTCAAAGATCTACGAATGACAGCCAGGTCCTGGCTTAACGTGCTTTCCAAGGCACGGAGGGTATATGGTATGTGAAGATGGTCACCCATCCACTGACCAACCGCGGCAAGCGTAGCATACCCTGAGCGATCGAACCGCACGACTGTTATTACTAAGCCACCAGGTTATTATTCAGAAATGATTTGTGAATGAGATATGTATTTCTGACTTGTATGACTGGATAAGTTCTTGTTTAGGATTTTAGACATTTTTGTAACTATTAATCAAACAACCCTGGCTATATAATGGATCTGTAAGATGCAATACAAAACAGTTATTTTTTTGAAGTCGGTTCAATTGCTCAAGATTATTCTTATCTCAGTTTTCGGAATCCTTTTTTGTTAGAGATACCATAAACTTCCTTAAACAATGCTCACCTTACCATTGCTTAGTAAAAACTAAATAATTATGTTACCCCAACATGCAATAATTCGATTGTATTACCTTAATGTAGTGCATATGGATACGATAGGCCATCTAAAACTAGTTGGAATTATAATTTTCCAGTTCAAACGTCAATAATGAGGTTTAGTTGAAAATTCATTGCAAATAACGATACGAATTGCATGAATTGGATTCTGTTCCGATTGCCGTTATAATAACAATGTGTTTAATTTCTCATCAATAAGCAGTTATTGCTATTACAGTAGCCACAGAACGTTAGAAATACAGAGATAACTATACCTACATAAGGTTACACATGAGAAGGTTCTATGATAAAAATAGCATAAATATAATCAACCTGGAACGTTCCCACGGCTGGGACACGGACCTCCTCTCTGTGAGAGGGAGCAGGCAATAATCCACCACGCGGCCCCAGTGCGGGTTGGTAGATGTCACATGTCTTCGACTTTTTTGGTTCTAGGACATGGCGGTTTCCTCACGATGTTTTCTTTCAGAGCAGTGGTGATGAAAGAAATTACATTAAGTAAAGCGTGTGGTTCCGTACGTAAAGAATAACACCATCCCATCTCTTCCCGTGAGTGTCGTAGGAGGCGACTAAGAGACTTACTAGAGAAAGACAGCAGCGTTCTCTATGCATTTTACCACCATACTGTGATCGCCAACCCGCCTGCCAAGCGTGGCGATTATGGCAAGCCCCTTCAAATTGGGGGAGACCTATGTGCCCTACTATGTGCCCTACTATATGACCTATATGCCCTACTATGTGCCCTACTACCCCCTATATGACCTACCAGTAGTGGACGTCTTCCGGCTGAAATGATGAAAGCGCCTTCCTCGGATTGCACACACGACTAAAATTCAGTCGCCTCTCCAATAAAAGTAATCGTAATCATTCGTCGTATGACTCACTCTTGGAAGTTCGGCTGCGATATGCACGTAATCTGTTGGCTTTATCGGCCATGATGCTTTAAACATGCTAAAATGTTCATAGTGCTTACCTATAAGTAAAATTTTGCCGCAAAAAGGTCGTGGTAAGAAACAATTTTGATTCAAAATAAATTACAGAAGCATCTATCGGTTTCAACTACTCTGTGGGTGGTGGAACATTGCCTGCCTAAAATATCATTATCATTAAATTATTAAGTTTTCAGGTCATTTCAGTATAGATTTGCGTTACTGTGCTTATTAATGTATTATATTTTGCCGTTACGTAATTAAATTTAAGCATTAATAACTTCAATTAATGAGCGTTGAATAATTATAATTTAACGCTTTTATATACATAATACGTTTTCATTCTGTAGCATTATTTTAGATACTTTAGCTAATTATTCCCAACAAAAAAGCATTATAAAGTTGTGTTTTATTTATTTACATAAAGGGCTAGGGACCAGCTAAACACATAACTACCTACACAGCATTAACCTAAAGTCTTTGACATGATATAGATCTCGAATGGTATCTAAATTCTAGGACAGCACGGCACTATCAATTAGCTTACTAGAACATTATCCAAATGAATAAAACTTAATAAACATTTTATTTTATTTGTATGCTACCCTAAAATTTACAAATGCTGGGTTTTTTTATAATAACACTTTACATTTTCACAAATATATTTTTCATAAATACCGAAAACAACTCTTCTGTGGATATAGGAAAAGGGTGCATTGTATTTGTTTCGACTGTATTTGACCGAGAAAGGTCTATAATTTTGAACTCTGGCAGACGTGGTTGAATAAATACTAGTGTACGTAAACTCAAAGTGAATCTCCTTATAGAGCTCGTAGAATATTCTGTACAAGAATATTTAAACACAAAAGATGTCACACTGTTAATAGTTATTTTTTGCCTTCCCAATTATCTTCGCATCAATCTATGCCTGCATTGTCATAGCATGACCATTCACGCAAAGCCTACATACAAACCATTAGGTAGTAACAAATTCTTAGAATCCGAGCCCAGTCATAAGTCACATGTCCTTGTAAATTCAAAGATAGCAACAGGAAAAATCCACCACATCATCCATTATCGTATCAACGCATGTGACAGTAAACGCCTCAGAATCTCCGGAGTATGTCAACTCAGTGCGAATACTCTTCATTTATCATCTCGTCGAGCTTCGAAACAATTCGTGTCATACATTTTAGTAAAACCAGTCAGATGTTGGTCGAAATATGTGTGGGTATGGAGTTTGTGAGATTCTTGTTGCTATGAGAAGTTGTATATCTGGTTCTGGTTTTTTTTTCTTGTTAGTATTGTTGGTCCGGATGTTAGAATGCAACATTCATGCAAAGAGCAAAAGCTTAGAGAGGCTAAATTCGCCTCAGACATGGTGGCCTGTCAGTAAGCCGCGTATATCATCACCATCTTAGCCCTGAATCATTTATCATCAGTTAATGATTCAGGGTTAGTACTTATTCATATACCTTTTTTCAGTTTAAATTTATTTCTGCTAAGTAAGTAATCATTTCTTCTTTCTTGTCCACCAGTTGCCGCGGAGTTTTGCGTTCCGTTTTCATGTATTTTCTAGTGCTTTGACGATGCTTACCCGAGGTCCGTACCCCACAGGGAGTGCCCTTAGCGTGTAGTCATTCAGTTTTAAGTTTTTAAGCCCTGACTAGAGGCCTTAATTTATTGAGTCAGCCATAGGGAAGTCCGGTTATACAGCCGACAACCTCCTAGGTTGACCTCCGAGATGTCATTCATTCAAAAGGTTGTAATTAGCTTCTGTTCACTTATAGGAGTCGGTATTTACAGCACCAGAAGTCGTTTGCTGAAAATCTCAAATAATATAATAAAACATTTACAAAATAATCTGCACCGAACAAACATTAAGGAGAATGCGCTTTAACCATCAAAATCATCAATACAACATACAATATTGATTAAATTAATTAATTATATTTCTGTAAATACGTGTTAAAGTCACGAATCACATTTTGTTCAAAATTTCGCTTCACGCTAACCTACAAATTGCGAAAAACTTAGGAAATTTTGAATTTCACGAGCTACCCTGGCGCCAAAAACTAACAACACGTACTGCATGCTAGTAATTTATCTGCGTTTACCTCATCTGTATCGTCCTCGTTTATTTCAAAATCTAGTCCTACAATATTTTAACATCCAATAATGAATTTGCCCTTTGCAAAAAAAAAAACAATAAATTTCAACTCTTCATTTGCGAAGCATTTAGCTCATTTGCTTGCGCAAGCATTGTTTACATTATGAGCAGCCATCGGCGTTGATTGCCAATAACTCATATGATGAATATGACCCATATAAAATCCTCATATGTAAATTGGAGAACGTGTTTCAATGATCGTAATTGTTTTACTTATTGGTTTCGGAAGTGGGTCATCACGCTGGCCTATTTAAGGCGGAGATTTCTTGAAAACGCTCAAAAAAGGGGTTTTTTAAACCTATGTATCTCTTTAACCGTAAATAATTTTGGAAGCAAAAAACATATATAAGATTTTCAAGTCTTTCTTGCATACAGTGATGGAACTCAAAACATAATTAAACATACTTTAATGCATCAAAAAAATCATCAAAGTCACCTCTTAATTATCTTTAAAACCAGTTTATCCTTTCAATAACAATTATTATTATGATTAAAAATATACCATAAAATTTAAAATGCCAAATTGCATTTAGTGATGGATTATTTATTATTAAATAGTTAATTAACATCTAATTTTATACGATTTATTTGCATTTTTACGACTATGCTTGCTCATTTATTATTCGAACTTATTACTACAGATTTTAACCCATATCGAATTGCAGTAAGAACTATTATCGCTCATAACGACAATATTTAAAATTACCAGGGCCTTAATAGTTTTCTGCACAAGTGTCTACAGTACACATCCTCTACAATTAGATAATGTAATGTAAATGACATTATTGATTTGTCCTGACTACGCTTTTGTATGCAAAAAATATGGCTCTGCTAATATATTCCTAAAACAGATAACATCACTCCTATAATTCCCGAATAGTTAGGCATAGGTGTACTTATAGTCCACCCACATTTCGCGAGTTATGTTTAAGTCTCATGTGTGCGAGCCTTTATTAGCCATCAATTCAGCTGCTACTGAGAATTTCCTGAACGAAAAACACTTTCCCCGACCTGGTGATTGAACCCAAGACCTTATGTTCAGCAGTAGCCCTTGCTACAACTAGACCAACGAGGCAGTTCCTAAAAATTTGGATAAATTATCATATATTAAAAGTTGAAAGTCATTAAGAGATCATATTAATGAAAAGTCAAAGTAACTTATTGGCAAACATGTGGTACAAAAGATGGTAGTATATACAGGATAAAATTTTAACCAGTGCGCAAACTGTAACCATGAATTCAGGATATCATACTAGACCGTAACGTAGATTTTTTTTAAGTGCGATACCTACGCGGTCAAAATGTATGGAACAGCTGATTTTTAACTAACGCAACATTTCTACACTAGGGGCCTAGAATGATATGCTGAATTCATGGTTACAGTTTGCGCACTGGTTAAATTTTTATCCTGCATTGTCAGTGCAATAACTGATTTCACCAAATATTAAAATAACAAGGTAGAAAAGTATTTATAAAAGCGACAAAACCGCAACATCAGCATAAAATAATTTTTTAGGTACTTATGATGATCGAAAGGATTAAATATGCACGACATTATCGGACTTCGTACTGAAAATGAACCCATTATTATTTTAAAGCATCGAAAATACAAAGAAGAATTAAAATTCTGAGTTCACATTACGTATGCCATTATTAACAATATGTTTGACCGTTCATTGTGGCATGAGTTAAGAGATCAATGATCTTTGATCCGTCACACAATGTCCTAAAATTGCATCCTAATTTCGTAACACACTATCGATCAGATTCTGAATATTTTTGAAGTACTAATTACTAATCCATTGCTTCATATGTTAAAAAAAATGTCTACTCAACAACGTAAACAACACAATGCATATAATACTTTTAAACGAGCAATTCTTGTATACCTATACATATATATATATACAGGGTGATTGGAAGATGGGTGCAAAGCTTTAAGGTGAAGATAGTATAGACAATTTAGAACCATTTAAGCCATGGTTGTCTTAGACGAAGTCTTACCAATTTTTTTTTTTTAATAAGGTTTAAAAGACGTATTGTGCAATTTTTTTATTTTTTCTGAGCTTTAAATGTCTGTAAAAAAAATGTCTAATGACACAGAAGCCTAAAACATGTTTTGCTTGATTGCTTACACATTACTTTAATTAAATAAATAAAAAATGAATTCATTTATCATTCAATTTGGCCAAATTATGAGAATTTCCGAAAAAAAACTTAAAAATTTGGTTAAAAATATTTGGTAAGACTTCGTCTAAGACAACTATGGCTTAAATGGTTCTAAATTGTCTGTACTTTCTTCGCCTTAAAGCTTTGCACCCATCTTCCAATCACCCTGTATAATCTGAATCTCGGAAACGGCTGCAACGATTTTCATGACATTTAGTATGCAGGGGGTTTCGGGGGCGATAAATCGATCTAGCTAGGTTTCATTTTTAGAAAACGTCAACCAAAGAAAAAAAACGAGCAAGGCTCGGTCATATTTACAGATATTGTTATTGAACTGTCAAAACGAAAGTTATTTCTACTCTTAGTTTGTTATCCAATTTACCCATGTGAATGTTGTTATTAAGACTTGAAAAGAATGTGTACCAGCACAAATCAAAATTCAAAGTTTTCAAAAATAATTATTCTAATTATTTTGATTTTGAAGTCAAACATACGACCATTCGATGTGTGATGATTAGCTACTCATAACCATAGGGTCGTAGATTATGAAGAATACTAATAATGTCATAGGACATTATTAGTATTCTTCATAATCTACATCTCAAAAGCCAGAACAGTTTATCAATCTAGACGGAATTGCAGACAAAAGCTGTTAATAATAAATGAACGGAATGAACGATTGATATCGTTCGGCATTCACGCCAGCCGCTGCCAATATATTGCAAAATGTGTCTATCTCACCATTAATAGATCTCATTTGTCAACGCACATGACACCTCGTCGATTTTCTATATTTCATCTAAGTATTGAGAGGCTATTTGTATGAATTTAAATAATGTTGTAATGATTAATGGCGGAGTTTAACTTTACATACACTTACATGTATAAGATACTGTTGTAAAGCCACTTGAAATTTATCATAAGCGTTCATCATCTTCTAGATAGGCTATGAACAACGTAAATTGACATTCATCATCATCATCATATCTGCCTATAATGTTCCCACTGCTGGGACACACGCTAGTCCAGCACGCGGGCCCAGTGCGGGTTGGTTGATGTCATGTCTTCAAACTTTTGGTTCTAGGACATGCTGCTTTTCTCACGAAGTTTTCCTTCACCGTTTTGGGAACAGTTGTAATAAAATTATTTACACAAAGTACGCCTGTCTGGGTTCGAACCTATGACCTACAACTCATAAGTCGCGGCCGTTACCACTAGGCTATCATTACTCTACACGTCCACCACTGCTCTAAATTGACATTATGAATACAATTTCATAATTTGATTGTTTGTAATCGTAAGCACACCGACACTCTTCGAAAGTGATACAAATCTCAACATAACTACGATCACATACCATATTCAACGAGATACGTTCTCGATTTCCATGCACTTTACAATCCAGTCTGCCTAGAAAGTAGCAGGAACTTCGACCTAAATCAAAACAAAGTCTGGTTAATACATTCAAGTCCTTAGCTTGACTCATAATTTTATTCACCACGGAATGATTGACCGAATCGAGTGCGACCATTGTCTGCGGGTAGTCAGGGCACCCTGGCCGACCATTTGTCAGCCTACATCGTTTGTCGTACGTCGGGTACATAACTAATTGCTGCTGTAAATCGTCGGCACATGCGACATTCGCCGACGCTTGCTATCGAATGAGTGACGCGACCGGCGACATTTTTGTTTGAAGTTTTTTTTTTGTTTTTCGTGGGCTGTGAAATGTGAATGTGTTATTATAATGAGTGGGACTGTAGTGTTGGGTGGGTTGCATCATGTTTTGGTATCAAACGGTGGGGCTACGGGATATTGTATGGATGTGGTGGAATATATTTTGGAAGTTGTAGTCGTCAATTGTTTTTGTTACCTTATTTTCCGATGAAAACTACAGAATTTTTTAAATTGTGTGTGTGTTATTGTTTGAATAAAATACAGGATTCTCAAGCGTAGGTACACATTTTCATTTTATGAATCTGATATTTTCAAACCGGGGTTAATAAAACGAATCCTCGATCTCTTAGCCAAATGACAATCCACATAATATTAACTGAGCTCAAAATCTTTTCGATTTTTAAAACCGTTCTGGACATATTCCTTAAAATAAGTTTTATAATTTATTGAAGAAAGCCTTGTCTCCAAACTGTGATGAATGTGGAGTAGTTGATGATGTGGTTCATATCCTGTTGGAGTGTGTCCGGAATGAAAATACTAGAATTGATGTTTTAGGACGACATAAAAGGTATGATATTGGCTTATGTAATTCCATCCTCGCTTTTCCATTGTCCGATAAGGCAAAACAATTGTGCAAGTTAGTTGTAAGATAGATCGTAATCAACAATATTATGTTTTTCTGCACTGGGCGATGTGGACAAGGCCCTTTAAAAAAAAAAAAACCTGAATTCAAACTATGCGTGAACGAAACAAGTCAATTATTTTTCTGTTAGCCACCGACTTACACATGGCCGGCAAACAGACGGACAGGTGATCTGACAGGGGAATAGTTCGAAAAAATTCCATCAAAATCCCAAACGAAAGGTGGAAAATTCACACAACTGCCCAGAGATCTAAAACAGTGGCTAAAGGCCAATGTTCGATTAATTAGCAAAATGTCTAGCTTATCCTAGGACTTTAAGCTAACGTATTTTGTCAGACCTCAAAACACGTACCTCCCTACGTTTTAATTTTTCAGGCAGTTTTTCGGTGTAATTAAAATAAGTTTTTTTTAGTTTATTCCTTTATCTGACCAAATTAACCAACCTCAGTCTAGCTTTACAGCAGTTTAGGCACATTCATTCAACTAAAGACAAAAACGCAAATCAGTTGGACTTAGACCGAGCCACATACCAGACTTGAAGTATAACTAGTCGAACCTTAAACTGCCAATGCTTCAATCCTGAACCATAACACAGACGTACAAACAAGGACAGTCCACTTGTACATTATTCGAACCACTCCAATTAGTTACTAGCGTCTAGTGGCTACATGACACGTCGGGTTAATCCCGGCTTACAAACGCAACTGTACTAAACAGTTGAAATCCTCTACAATGCAGTGCATTCGTGTCTTTGAAGCCTATGACAGGATCAAAAGGTCTCGCTGCCAACGGATTAGGTACATTGTGGACCTATATTGAGCGCAGTGTGTGCGGAAAATGGCTAGTTTAAAGGGCATTTTAGATTGACGTCAAGTGGGGCTCGATATCAACAATGTTGATGCAGTATTTTGATTTGTCGATTATTGGGAAGGTGTAAATGTTGATCTGTCTACAAAAATGCAATACTTATTTGGTAGACTTGCGTTATGAAAGAACTGTAATTATGAGTTATGAGAGGTAGCTATGGATGATTAATCATAAATTCATAATTATTTTGGTATGAAAAGCGAAGAAAAAGTCTGAAATCAATCATAAAAGTTCAAAATTTGCAAAGTTGACTAAACTCTTCGATCATTTTTCAGAAACAAAAATACTGTCGGCGTGAGCATTTTGCTTACGGTACTGAAAATGATAAAAATGTTTTAAAAGTAAACGCTTAGTCACTCACAAACGACAAAAAAAAATCACCAAGAACAACTACTAAATAATGAACTAAGAAATAAAACAATAGCTAGTACGGTCGTACAAAATAGTTCAAATTCTTAGTACGAAGTAGTGCTAGAGAATGCAGAACACCGAAATAGACCGGCGCCGTACATTTTGCCTTACTTCGAAACGGATCGAGGGAAGGAAATGAGTTGTGTACTTATGGTATCAGCAGCATGCATATGTTAACGAGTTGGTCTTGCCTTTTTGTTTAACAAATCGCGAATATATTTGGTAAATTTGTAGTGTATAATTTGGTGATGTGGTATAAAACTTTGGTGTTTTATTGATAAAGATATCCTTTTCGTAAATCGAAGTAGACTATTGTAACGATAGTTAATAACATCTAGCTAAACATTATCACGCATATAAACAGGCGCCGGGGAGGCTGGTGAGTCCCTTTTGAAGGAGCTGACGGCCCTCATCAATCTTATGCTCTCCGGCAATGTGAACGAAGCCGTCATCGATATATTGTATGGGGCCAATCTATGTGCCCTGCGCAAGAAGGATGGCGGCATTCGTCCCATTGCCGTAGGGTCCACTTACCGTCGTATCGCAGCCAAAATTTGCTGTGCTTTTTACAGCGAAACACTGGCCAGCAAATTCCAGCCCCTACAGCTCGGCTTCGGATCTAAAGGGGGCTGTGAGGCTGCGGTACACGCATTATCAACTTACCTCAATAGCAATAAAGGTGAGGTCATCCTTAAGGTTGACATTAAGAATGCTTTCAATTCCGTAAACAGGGACACCTTGTTGACGGAAGTTCAAAAAGAAGTACCCAAAATTTACAGTTTTCTTTACCAATGTTACAGGCACCCTACTAAATTGCTATATAAAGACAACCTTTTGGAATCGGCCGTTGGATGTCAACAGGGTGACCCTCTTGGGCCAGTCATTTTTAGTTTGGCAATAAATCCAATTATTCGACAGCTAAATTCTAAATTCAACGTATGGTATTTGGATGACGGAACCCTAGGAGGTGATGTAGCCACAGTCTTAAAAGATTTATCTTTTTTAAAAGAAAAATTCAATTCCATTGGCCTAGACCTTAACCATTCAAAATGTGAAATTTATCTTCCCCATACTACTGACAGACAGACCACCATAGCAAAATTCTGTACAATAGCACCAGACATCAAAATTACGGAAAGAAACTCTCTTCACCTCTTAGGGTCCCCAATTTTCGACGAATCCTTTCCAACGTTTATTGAGGAGAAAATTAAAAATTTCCATGATGTCTCGGAACGACTTTTCAAAATTAATATTCATTCGGCCTTCACGCTCATTCGATACTGTTGCTTTGGACCAAAATTTACATATAGCCTTCGCTCCTCCCATCTTTGGAAGCATCCACAACTTTTAGAAAAAGTAGACCAAATTATTAGAAATACACTAACTTCAATCCTAAATGTGGCCCTGGACGACCGAGCGTGGCAGCAAGCCACACTTCCCATTCGCCTGGGTGGTCTCGGCGTCCGCAAAATTTCAAGTATAAGTTTACCGGCCTTCCTCTCCTCGGTCCACAGTACAGATAAATTAACCAGGAATATTTTATCTTCTTCACTGGTTGATTTTGAAGTACCGTGTTTGACCGATGCTTTGAACGCTTGGAAAATGGCTTGTCCCAATACGGTTTTACCTGACAACCCATCCTCCCAGAGACGGTGGGACGTGCCGCTCTGCAGTATTATACGGAATACCCTGGTAAATACGTCACCTAATACTGTTGAGCGTGCCCGTCTGCTGGCTGTGGGAGAATGGGAGTCAGGCTTGTGGCTTCAGGCGCTCCCGTCATCCACCATAGGCACTATGATGGATGACTCATCGTTTCGGCTCGCTACGTGTCTCCGCTTGGGCGCACCTTGTGTTGCTCCGCATCGGTGTCACTGCGGTGAAGCTGTCGACAGTCTCGGGCACCATGGCCTGTCCTGCTGCAGGAGCGCAGGTCGCATAGCACGCCACGCCAGCATCAACGATATTATTCGTCGAGCCCTTGTCACCGCCGGCGTACCAGCGGTATTAGAACCAAACGGCTTGGTACGTGACGATGGGAAGAGACCAGACGGCATGACGTTATTGCCTTGGAAGGTGGGAAGACCTCTGGTGTGGGACGCAACATGTGTCGACACCCTTGCGCCATCCCATGTTCCTAGCACGGCGGGCTGTGCTGGCGCCGCTGCTGCTGTTGCTGAGACCCTCAAGCGGCGTAAATACTGTAACCTTATGGGTAACTACAGTTTTGAGCCGTTTGGGGTCGAAACGCTCGGGTCATGGGGCCCGAGTGCACGTCTCCTTTTTAAGGAAATTTCTCGCCGGCTGATCGATACTTCACGTGACCAGAGGGCTGGGTCGTTCTTTGGCCAAAGAATTAGCATTGCCATTCAACGTGGCAATGCTGCCAGTCTTCTGGGCACGTTTCCTGATGACAGCGATGCGGAGGAATACTTCGACGCCTAAGTGTCCTTTTGTTTTTATTTTGTATAACACAGATACAGTTCTGAATAATGAAGACGTTGTGGCAAACTGTCAAATCGTACTTACATTAGGATACGTTTCGTTAGTGAAGTTATGGATACAGTTTCCATGTTCTGTTCCAGAATTCTCATGTCAATTGTCTTTCTCAGACCAGTTTAATCCTTAAACGGCTACAATTATTCTCGCATTAAATACCACCTACACATCACGGAATCCGAAACCGAATTATTCATGAAGTTTATAATTCTCGCCGCATCCCTGGGCAATAAAGTAATCAAAGATTGAGCGTTGACAACCTGGATGATACACATTCAGTTAACAGCCATACAATTCATGTTAGTTGCTTTTTAAGTAGTCATTATATGCAAATTACTGAATCGTGATGATGTCTGTCTTGATAGACTGAACGTGTTTCGCTGCATATGCGACTCAGTGGTTTAGTATTCAGCGAGCATGTTGTGATAAATTAGAACAGGTTGTAAGAATATGATTTGTCTTGATGTCTTTGCAGTTATTTTATGCAGAAGACTAAGTATGGAGTTGATGCCATGATAGTACAAGTGTGTATTAATCCATCTTTACTAATAGAGTAATTTACTCGATAATAGAAAAAAAAATATATATTATTGAGATAGCTTAGGCAATAAGCAGTCGGATAATGTTGGTTTTAGTTCATGAAATAACAAAATATATTTGAAAATTAAATTCAACAATTTCAGTTTTATTCAATCTGTTTCTGAACACCATAAAATAGTAGCCGCCATGTTATTATATCATACCGCTGTGTAAACTAATCAACTGAAAAACTTTGTACTTCTATTATTGTCGTAATCAAAGTCATTTTTATTGAAATAATATGTAACACTCAGGAATAGCAAACCTACGATAAGTAGAATAATAACTATTTGTTTTAATTATAAACAATTATCATATAAAATATCAGCGCATTAGCTTACACAGCAAACTGACGTCATACACACAGAGCAATATGGCGTCCACTGCATCCAACGTTTTCGTCAAATTAGGCGCGAAATATGAAAATGAAAAATCTAAATGCATTTTTATGGCACTAATCGATTTAATAAAAATGTTATTCTTTTAGTGGCTTATTAGCATTTTAGAATCTAAGTAAGACACTTTCCAAAAATGGGTGCAAAACCCTATTGTAAAGCTGAAGAGTTTGGTTTTTGTTTGTTTGAAAGTACCAGTTAGATTTTTGAAATCTTTTTGCATTTGGTAGCCCAATTCTTGAGGAAGCCTAATGGGCTATTTAACATCATGCTAGGGCCTGGAGCTGAGCAAAACAAAAGTCAGAAAGACCGCTTAGCGAAAACGAAGTAGGTAATGGTGCGAGCGGGAGATGGGATGCAATGAGGTGGATTAACAGGTCTACTCCCTAATCACGAAACCCGTAGTTACGGCCGAAGTTACGGACCATTCCTACTCCGTATCACCTACGGACATGAAAATTGTTTGGGGCCAGAGCTAAGAATGAATGACAATATGATTTGACAGTTGTTCCAACTCCCAATACATTTTTGCCCATCCAAAAAAGGTAATTAATCGGGTGTAGGATTTACTCCAAACTTTCAAATTAATTTTGGACGGGCCGTATCTTTGTTAACGGATTTAGAGAGTAGGCCCTCGGGGGTCGAAGCTAGTTATTAATACTTCAAGTACAAAAATATACAGTAATGGAATAAATATATGATATTCTTTAATAATCAAAAAGTCACGAATCGGTTTCTAGATACAGGATAAGTTTTTAACCAGTGCGCAAACTGTAACCATGAATTTAACATATCGTTCTAGACCTCCCAGCGCAGAAATTTTTCGTCGGTCATACAAAAAAAATCAGCTGGTTAAAAATGTATCCTGTATATCTTTACTCGCTAGCTACTTACCTACTTATAAATAAACCACAAACAAGTAAATTTCTAAGTCCTAGACCTCTGGGGACAGACATCTAATATCTTTGAACTGGACTGAAACTTACTCTAGCAAATATTCTATTTATACCGCCCTTATCGACAGAGTATCGTTTACCAAGAATTCATCAAACTTCATAGCAGTGTGTCCATACCAAGAAGTGGAAGCGTAATTGTTTTGAAAGTAACTGTCAGTTAAGACGTGGGAGTTTGTATGGCCAATTCAACTTGCATAACTCTCAGGCTGTTTGCACGAAATTGTAGCTCCATATAATGCTACGGATCTGTAGCAGATTGCAGCATATTTTTTTACATCCTAGGGGCTTAAATAATTGTTAATAGCATATTGTATTACAGTAAAATGTTGCCAGTTGACAATCTACAATGAGTCATAAAATAATGGGTGTTATTTTTACTGTAACAATTTGAAATGTCTGACTGAAAAACAAAAACAAAACTGCAATACCTCATAGCATCATAGCATAATCAGCTTATAATGTTCCCACTGCTGGGACACAGGCGTCTTCCTGGTTGGAGAAATTGGGCCGTAAACCACCACGCGGGCCCAGTGCGGTTTGGTAGATGTCACAGGTCTTCGATTTTTTGGTTCTAGGACATGCCGGTTTCCTCACAATAATTTCCTTCACTACTTTAGTGAGCAGTGGTGATGAAAATATTTTTTTCTAAGATAAGCGCCTGTCAGGGTTCGAACCTATGACTCGTCATTCGCGACCGGTATCACTGGGCCACTAGGCCACTACTGCTCTCCAATAATTCCTTGTCCTTCAATACCTACTCGACCCAAATTGTATGGGACAGCTGATTATTTTTTCGTAATTACGATGTTGGTCCCATGAAGAATCTTGTTCAGTTCGATGCTTGTTCTTTCTCATACATGCTGTATAACTTAACATTTCATCATCATCATCATCGTCATCATAAGAAAAACGTCCATAAAGCTAGATAATTACTGGATACTTCACCAAAATGTTGTATTCATTTTCTTTATGAAGAAGTCTTCGTGATTTAGTCACTAAATAGCTCTTTCTTGACAAAGTTAATGCTGTTCTTCTAGAACAAATTCATGGGCTGTTAAATACGGGTGGTATGCTAAGCAGGCCGAAACAATGGTGATATCAGATCGGTTAGACTGAACGTTTTTGTGTTAATTTATGTTAGTGCCGTTTGGATTTGTTAAGGAAATCTAGGTGTCTAGGTAAGTAGGTATGCTGAATAGAGTCATTTACTTACCGGTAATGTTCCGTAAGTGTACAACGGTTTACTTACATGAGACGATTGTTAAAAAAAGAACTTCTTTGTAGGCAAAGTTTTATTAAATCTAGTAATACATATTTCGTCCCTACATTAACATACATCATCATCTGCCTGCTTTATCCCACTTATGTTGGGGTCGGCTTCCAGTCTAACCGGATGTAGCAGAATAGGTTCTAGTATTTTACATAGAGCGACTCCCTATCTGACCTCCAAAGTCTAGTTATTGGGTAATACGGTACTTCTTGGTAAGACTGGTTGTCAGACTTTAATGAAACGAATGTCAAAAATTCATGAATGACGGCCGAGACCAACGGCTTTCCGAGGTATGGAGAGACCTTGGTGTGTAAAGATGGTCACCCATCCACGGACCAACCGCGGCAACCGTAGCTTAACCTGATCGATCGACCGTGAGGCTGTTATTACTTAGCCAGAAGCCTCTCTATACTAACCATACATTCGTTACAATATTATTTATTCATGTAAAAAAGGCCCTATTTGATATTAACAAACCTAAACTACCAACCATTTGAGTGTGAAACCGTAACTTTATCAATATCTGTTTACCTTCCTACTTTGTGACAATTATTTGGCCTTCATCGGCTGAGAAAGCACACATGCCTCTCACGCAAATAAACCCAACTTAGGAGCCTGCAAAAACCCTTTCATCGTAAATCACTATTTGATCAGTTCCCATAACATTGCAATAATTTATTTGTTTTGATAGATTTTTATCACTTCCCTCAATAATATCTGCGGGCGGGCCTGTTTGATACTGATCAGTATATTTGAAATCAAATACTCTTTTGGGGTGGTTTTGATTTAAAACAGAAGCGGGTATAGAGGGTAGTCAGAAAGTATAAATTGAATTCTTATCTCAAATCTGTCCGAACAGGGTTTCGTCTCGACTCAATTATTCTATTATTAATTTTGGATTGACATTATAATCTTGTTATACTGGTCCATTGTTTAGCGTGCCTACTTGGGGAAGCAGAGCTGCAGTTATTTAAAGTTTCCGAATGAATTGATAAATTTTCAAGAATTTTATTTTTTGGGTCTATATTTGTTTTTCTGTTCTTTCTTCCAGTCTAGCTAAAACAACTATCAACGAAACATTTTTATAAGAGCTTCAATAAATTTCGTTCAGAGTTGATGTCCAATTTATATCCAAACAGTCGTTTATGTCAAATTGCTTTCTAAGGTAGTCATTGCAGGGAAACCAGTTCGAAATTCCAAAGCCTCATTGAGCATCGCCTAAAATATTTGATCGTGATCATGAATCGCCAGTTGAATGACGCGTTAAATTGCAGCTGCGGCGCCACCCGATGACGTCATAAACTTGAAAAATAACGCCATGATATTATTCGCCGTTTGATTATTTGGTTCCGGTTCCAAGGGTCCCTTTACTGCTCTTGCCATAAATATAAACATTACCAACATTGAGAGGAGTGATCGGCGCTTGTAGAATACAAATCGTCTGATTGAACTGCATAAATAATGCAATAAGGAATATTACTTTTCTAAGCAAAATAGAAACTACTTAATTACGCAAACCAGCTATCTACATAAATACATGAACATTAAAAGTGCTTAATTTTGTTCTATTAATATTTATGACACTATAAATAATGATCACATGTGGGTTCACCTAATCAGTTTTTACTTTAGTGTTAGAGTTTCTATTGAATTATTTATTTTTACATGCATGATTGCACAAATCGGAAAATCGCAGCCAATAATTACCATTGATTTAACAAAAACAGTCAACATTCTTTACGAGCACGTAGAATGGATTGTCAGAAAATAAAACAACGAACCAATAAAATATGTAGAAGCAAAGTCTTTGAAACATAAAATACTTAATAAAGAATAGGAGCACTAACGTCAAAGGTCTTCATGTAAGCCGGCGGTAGCCGTAAGTAAGAGAGTCAATATTAACGTATATAAAAAAGCAATTCACATGCCAGACGCGACTGGAGGCTTTCAGCCCTGCCCATTCAAACTTCTTATGCAAATTATATAATGTTCTTTACGACATGAGATGGCAAACTTTACTTAAGGAGTAAATATTTATGTAGTTACATATATTATAGCGGATTTTTTCGTTAAAATAAAAGGAGAAAATGTTTTGGCCTGATAGGGTCTTATGAAATGTTGTTTGGGTTTTTTGAGACAGTTTATTTGGCTTATTTGCCAAGGTGATACAAAATTCTATCTCAGTCCTGCGAGGTCACGGACAACTGGAACATAGCAAAGGTGAAAATAGCAAAACACGATTAATGTACATGTTTGAGTTGAGTTATAGATAATGTTCAAACAAAAGATGTGTGAAGTTTTGTTGGTTTACATTTCAGTCATCATAAGACAGAAGTCACAAAGACTGAATAAACCATACTAGTTCTACAAAAGATAAGAGCGGAAGAAATCACGACAAGTGCTGAAAACCGAGCAACAAACAATTCAAGGCATCAAACTATCGACCAGATCAAAAACAAACTCATCGTACAAATAAAATTTCCTGCACAGCAAACATTTCGAGAATAGTTAGAAACTGTCGCAGGTGTATGTGTGTGACATCTGGTACTATCAGAAATCTTGCCAAATTCGATGGAGAGACCACTTGGAGACAGTCCAACTTGGCACTTGACGCCACATGACCCGTATTAATAAGCGACTATAGCTTCTGTAGTTATGGGGTAAACGATGTTACATGAGAAGATTCATGGTTAATAGAAGATTGGGAGCTACTTGGTTTGACATTTTGAATAAATATAACATGGAATATTTATATTTGAATGTTTCAATGGAGCTACTGTGACGGAAATTGAAATATTCAACCAGCCGTTTATCAGTCCAGATGCAAGGATATCTTTAATATGATGCAAGTGCTATGGTATTCCTTTCACGTTCACGGGAGTAAAGCACTGAGACACCTTGAAATGTGCCCCCTTAAAATTGGGGTTGTTGCTTGCCAAGTACATTATTTGGGCTTATGGGAGTCACGTCTCTCTTTAAAGCGAAAAAGAGTGTCTTAAAATGAAAAATGAAAGTACATAAAATCACGAAACCTTTAGTTTTATACCAAATAATAGGATATAGTGGTCCTTTCTTCGTATAGAAAATAATAAACTTAAAAAAAATAAGGTTTAAAAACATACAAATATCCACGAAGAAACACAACTTAAAGACAATGAAAGAGAAAATACATAAATAGCTAAAGCTGTTAACCAAACAATTTATTCAAAGCTTGGAATCCCAGAAGAATAAGCAAATCCCTTATTATATAAGAATAAAAGAAATTAAATTGAACACGGCCAGTGCCCACCCTCTTCCATAACGCAATCATGGGACCAAATCAAATATCAATTGGAAATAGATTTGGCCAAAAATCTGTGCAATGCTAACATTGCACAGATTTTTGGCCAAATCTTAGTCCCCTAAGGGACTAACGTAAGTCTCCATCTTTAGTCCCCTGACACTTATTTGGAATAATCCATGAGGCTTACTCTATTATCTTATTACCGGTAAATAACTTAATAAAGCTTTATTGACCAGAGTTCGAAAGGACCAGTGATAATGTTTTTGTGGTTTAGGGTGATATAAAATAATATTGGTATTTGGATACTATTTTGCTCTGAGGCTAAAATACGATTGCCTTTGAAGTCCAGGTTCTAAAAACGTACTACATTTTTGTTGGCAAAATATTAGGATCTGCACGGATATAGATAATTTAACGGACACTGTTCATTTTGAATAAAGCCATATCCTTAAAATCAAATCAAATACTTCTCATTGCGTATAAGTTTTCGGTTATTAAAACATTGAAACAGATTTTTATTTCATAATACCATGAATCAAAAGTATTGTTATTACTTAACAAGATAGTACGTGCAATATCGTGATCGAATGAGACGTTAAAATTGCATAACTCTGAAGTATCATTTTAATTAATATGCACATACGCGCAGCAATTGTACCTACAGACAATTTCAAAATTATCACGATATCGGGAAGTATGATTATAAGGTATAGAGCAAACATCAATGTAAAAGTTACGGAAGACCAAAACAAAGCTATTGAATTAATACCTCCAAGAATTAGCTTACTAAATTGGACTAGTAATAAAGTGACCGATTAAGGGTCTACAACTCCTGACTGTAGAATTAATAACGAATGAGGTAGAATCTGTGAATGAAATATCTTGAGCGAATCAGTCCAAACAGAAATGAATATATAAGGGAAATATCCAAGTACTTCAATTTTGTTCTGCTCAATTAAATTGTCAGCCATACCTCATGCAGTAACTTCACTCGAACAGACCGCATTACCACCAATAATCCTTGGAGCGTTCGGATGTGTTCAAAATTTCACACCATTTCACAGTTGAAGAGGCGATTAGTAGTTGGCGGCGGGATGTGTCGAACCTCGCTATTAATTTGTCAGTTCCAATTTTGTCGTCTACAGATAATTGCTGAAATGTTGCGGTTATATATAGCTTGCCTTGATGCAGTTGCTGTATAAGCCACTAAATGGTGCAATCGAGTCAGGTTTTAGATATATTATCATATTCATACAGGTTTTATACATATTCTGCTAAATGAAATTGCGGCGAAGGAAAAGGTTATAGAAAGCAAGGTAAGGTATTTTCTGGTAATAACTGATCTTATTTGGAAGGAGAAGGACCCTCTTGTAGAAGACAATCACTTTTTATCATCCACGAAGACCACATAACACTGAATCTGAAAGTTATAAAACCATCCTTTAACACCAGAATCCTTGACAGACATCCGACCCAAATAATTACAGAGAAAAACCTTTTAGGATTAACTAGATGGAAACTAGGTAATCCTTTCTGCACGGAGCCCATTATTCAAGATCCCGTATGAATATAATAGTCGCCGATATCAAGGATTTTAAATAATTAAAGGTCGTGAGGCAATTACACAGAGTCGCGCGGATATTGTCTGGCGATTCAAATAGACTATTCGGGATAATACTATATTGTTCGGAATATACTTTTAGATGAAAGTGGAGTTATGTTAAAAACTTGGTGCATGTTTGTTTTTGATCTCAACTATACCTAATCATAACATCGGTGCTGGTAAATATTGCTTAAGTGATGCTCAGACTTTATGGTTCTAAACATACATATGAACAAATTGAGGTCGTATTTAGACTAATCTTTCCAAAATCACAAAATATTTACGGTAAGCAACTAAAAAGGCAGCACAGTAAACATTTACGAGTATTTGTATTACCTACTTTTCAGCATTTACATCTAGTTATTACAAAACCAAACAATAGAAATGATTCACAGCGCATTTTCACCAAGTAATGGCAAAACAATAATAATTTTATGGACCATAATATATAAAATATTTTCATCGCTCTAACATGAAATGTTATCCAACGATTTGTTATGCTTTTATTTTGGGAGATAAAGTTACGTTTGAGTATCAAGGTGACAATAGATAGACAGATAAATTGTATTTTACAGTGTTCGTTCCTTGGGCTTATTTTTCACTTTGTTCAACGACTTTAGATTAGAGCGTTCTGTAGAATAAAGGTAATATGTGTAACTTGAAGAAGTAAGTACCTTTGGATATGTCCTTGGAGTGGTTGATTATGCCCATTTGATTTAATGACCAGTGACTTATAAGCTCACGACTGCCAGATTATTCCGTAGGTTTCTTTCAAAATATACACGAAAATTAACGTCATATTAAATTATCCATAACTGCCAATAAACACTAAAAATCCCAATGAAGAGTTACAAAAGTTCTTCTGAAAAACGGAAAATCAATCAATCTGCCTAGCCTATTTCCAACTATGTTAGGGTCTGCCTCCAGTCTAACCAAACGCAGCTGAGTAGCAGATTTTAAATAGACTTCCTATGTGACCTCCACAACCCAGTAACTGGATAATACGACACCTATTCGATTCGAACGATTTCGGGCTTGTGACGACCTGTAACAACTGTCAAAGACCTCCGCATGAAAGCCGAAACCAACGGCTTAACACGCATGAGTCATGGTATGGTAACCTGATGGGTCCGTGGGACCCGTGCAGCAGTTATAGCTTAGCCACGAGTCCCTTATAGTTACAAAATTTCTTCTGAACAACGGAAGTATCTCCCTAATTCGCAGTATAATATGAAATCCTAAAAACGTTACAAGGATTCATCGGTCCTCAAAAGCGTGAGCGATACCCACATAAATCCACAAAAGGAAAAACAAATAAAAACATAGGAACTGATACAATTCTATACTGTCTCAAATTTTATTACTGATGATATCTACTGAGTTATTATGTGTTGCGCCCGCGCTCGATATTTTACGACTTTTACACAATTTTGAGAAGGTTATGTCATCATTGTTATAAAATGTCGATGCTGTGCTAATAAAATCAGATGATATCTTATTTATAGATAGGCTGAAATGTAAACAATTCAGATTTAGAAGACGATGAAAGAACGATAAATTTTTACCTCGCCGATAAAAGGAGCAAAAAATTTAAAATATCTTCATACTAAAGGACCAGGAACCCTAAAGGGAAGGGAGAACAGTGGTGGCCTAGTGGTAACAGCCCATCCAATTAGATCGTGGGTTTGAACAGAGGCAAGCGCTTTACTATGTGTGAATAGTTTCATCATCACTGCTCTCAAAACGGTGGAGGAAAACATCGTGAGGAACAACCAGTATATCCTGGATCCAAAAATTCGAAGACATGTGACATCTACCAACCGGCAATGGTCTGTGTGGAAAAAAAACAGGCATTCTCAGGGAGGGCACATAGAGAAGCAGTGGGAACATTAAATGCTGATTATGCTGTACTAAAGGACCCATCCGTGTGTCGTCCGTTCCGTGTGTTGCCGGAATTAAAGAATAGCACCACCCCATTTCTTTCCGTGGGTGTTGTAGAAGGCGACTAAGGGACTTACTGGAGAATGGGCAGCAGCGTTTTCTATGCATTTTACCACCATACTGCGATCGCCAACCGCCTGCCAAGCGTGGCGATTATAGCAAACCACCTCCTTTTGAGAGAAGCCAATGTCCAGCAGTGGACGTCTTTTGGCTGAAATCATGAAAGGACCCTTCTAGAATCTAATAGACCAGAGAAGAAAATAACCGTATTTTTAACACGACATATTTTAATCCCAGACTCAAATTGTCAAAAATACCTCTAAAACATTACTGTCACTGGCAAGTTGTTGACATTGTTTGTCGCTGAGATGATGTTGATACCTACAAGATATTGAATGTTTTTAAATACGGGAATTGGCCTTCAGGTTTCATGCAATAGTATAGTTTATGGAAAAATCATTAGGGAAGCATATAAGTAAAGAAGCTTTGCATCTTTTTAAGCAAGAAAGTAAACGAGGTGTTTAAGGAGGAAGCGCCAAGGTATACATGCAGGTTAATGTCAGTGTTAGGGTCACGAATCATATTTTGTTCAACATAAAGCCTGACATGTGTTGTGATGACATAAAGCATTAACATTGAAGACCAATATTACAATAATGTGTACCTACAAATTGTAAAACACGCTAACAACAAAAATCCAGAGCAGTTCGAAGCTGATCATTTAAATTAACCTATCAGCTCCCATGTCTTCAACATCACTCACTTGCCATAATGGGACATTCCTAATTTAAAACACCAGACGTTTATGGCCTTAAAAAGGGGGACATTAAAATAACTGTCAAACAGAAGAAACTTTTAATATAATGAACTATTATAAATCGGGCAATTAACCATTTTAAAACCCTGTAACATGGACTTATGTCCCGTTTCCTTGGCTTTTAAATAAGACGCTTGTGAAAGGAATTAAAAAGTGCCTAGAAGCATTTTAACAGCCACGATGGGTGTCGTTAGAATTAATTATCCTTAACTAAGCGAGCGTTCGTACTTAACCGCGTTTGATAGGTAACATTTTACCTAGATCTTGAGATAAACTATGTATTTTTTTAAAATGATACGGCGACTAGGTAGCCGTGAAATTAATAATATAATAATAATTTATCATTTATTCTCTCTTCACAAAGCTGACTTAAATTAAAAGTGTACATAGAATGTCCCAGCTGTATGCCATCCTTGTGAGAGACTGGTGCCTAATATAGGTTTTTCGAAAAAAAAAACCTGTGTTTCAGGTCACAAATTCAAATTCAAATTTTCTTACGTTTTTTGCAGGTTTATGTTGAACAAAAAATGATTTGTGACCTTAATACGTGTGTATTTATAGATACACACATATTACGGCAGTAAATAATTATTATTTATATACAAAGAAAAAAGAAATGTTTTTATACAGTGCGCAAACTGTAACCATGAATTCAGCATATCATTCTAGACCTACTGGCGTAGAAATATACAACGAGTAACATAATTAACGCAAGACCTCATACACCCCAATTAGAGTATTGAGTTAAAAGCATAATACGATAACCAAAACAATTTCTATTTGTTTGCGCATTGGTTAAAAATTAATCCTGTATAATACCTACACCTATAATAAACATCATGAAACAACAAAACATCTCAAAACATCATTTTAAAACAACAGCTTCCACTAAATCAAAAGAATTTCATTTCCATCATAAACCACTAACGAGAGCGTTACCTTATAAAATCGCACATAAATTATTTTAACCAGCGTTTATTACTGCCTAAATACACTGAACAGAGCAAAGCCTAGTACAGACCCACGGGACGTAGTTACAGCCCAACAACTTGATAAGTAAGCTAGGACAGTAAATAGTGATTTACTACCTACGTATTATGTGTACTAGGCTTAGCAATTTGCGGTCCGGGTATGTCTTATTACGAAATAGTTTTTGGATGGGACTTCTCTTGTTAGCTTGAAATGATGATTCAAGACCCCTTTTTTTTTTGAGGGTGGGAAATTGTCAAATAACTTCTCCCGCTCTGGGTGAAGCAGGAGAGCGTGTCAGACTTTTATTAACTTTGAAAGACTGACAGACGTTTAAAACCCACCCGTGTTCCCTTAGTTGCCTGTGTGCCAGCGGCCACGGTTTCTCTTTCGAACAACCCGCACCCCTAGCAGGCATCAACCCTTACGAGCCCCACCAGTTGGCGCTGACATCTCTATGAGGCACGCGTGGAATACAACGCACTGTCGGCATCGATCCGGGCTTGGTCCTTACCGGACAGTGAGCTACCCATTACTTGCCATCCGCAAGCCCACGCCTACGGTGGCCGGGAATCAGCCTGGGATTCCCGACGCCCAGGGCGTCTCCTGCGGTGACTATGGCCGTGAGGGCGCATATACTGCCCCTCCCTCACGTGCACCGCCTCCCTCTTCATGAGCATTGCTGCTTCGCAGAAGGAGGTGACGGCTACCCATGCACTCTCGCTCCATACCATGGCGTGGACCAGGGCTGGACGCGAGAGATCGCCACCGCCGATCGCCTCCACGAGGACATGGCGGGGCTCCGCCCAAGCCAGGCAGTTCTCCACCATATGCTCCACCGTGTCCTCCGGGCAATTTTCGCAGTGGAAACGCCCGGGCGCTTCCACCCACCTTATGCGAAACAGAAACCTCCCGAAACAACCGTGTCCGGTGAGGCCCTGCATCAGGCGGAAGGTGAGGACGCCGTGGCGCGCCTCTCAATCCACTCCGCAAAGAGGGGACTTAAAGCTGCAGTCGTAGCATGCCCAATGATTCATAGCGCTAAAAGGATTAATGCGATTTGGTAATGTAGAATTTATACAGGTAAATAATCTGTGTTGAATTTGTTCAAATTCATTTTAGACGATAGTTTAGTAGGTATCTACTAATAAAAGAAACTTACGACTTCATCATCATCATCATATTAACCGAAAAACGTCCACTGCTGGACATAGGCGTCCCCTAAGCTTCGCCACTTGGACCGGTTCTGAGCTTCTGGCATCCAGCCGATTCCTGCGGCATTCACCAGGTCATCGGTTCACCTTGTCGAAGGCTTTCTGACGCTACGTCTTTCGGTACTTACGACATAATACCTACATAGTATCTCGTAAATTTAGATCTTCATCATTAGATGCCCGATTGATTTTAGGAGTTAAGTTCCACAACAACTAGACACATAGCAGAGACTTTCAATTACCTTGATATTTATTGATCATCATGACACTCTTCCCTACAGATTCTTTAAAAAAAACTGCCAAAAACAAAACTTACCTACAATAAATAGAAAGGGTTATTAAAAACAACTAAGTCCTTAGTTCCTCTCCATAGCAGCAAATTGTAATTACTAACCACTACAGATTATCTAATCCTTACTTCATTATAGTACTCGTAGTGGCTTTAATATGTATGTAACGGTTCCCTCTAATTGAGACTTATGAGATAGTTAAGGGTTCCTCTATACTTACACTAAGCTACATTATGTAGATACAGTTCTAATTTTGTTGGCGAAACTTAGCTATGCGGTCCTGTGTATGAACTTAGAGTCAAAAGATAAAAAAGAACTGTTGTTCCTTACGTTTTTATTTACCCTTTTTCCAGAAGTACAGGTAGTATAAAATTTAATTAACTTACATTACAAAGCACTGATTGCTAAGCATAGTAGGTCTCTATAAAGCTACACCAAAATACAAACTATCAATTGTTGCCATAATTTGTAAAAAAAAACACAATACACGTGCTTCCATCTATTAGCCTCTACAAGAAACCAAGTTAATGTAGTTCATTGCTACGAGATGTCGCTAGCGGGACCTGCGCATACATTTTCCTTCAGTTATGATTCAATACTAGATCAAAGTGAGTAGTGACATTTTCAATATTTGTTGAAGTAATGGAACAATGCCTACCTAATGAGTTTTAGTAAAAAAATTGGTAAGATTAAGTTTTAATCATCTGGCCAAAAATCACAAGATAGCTATATACTATGATAGATAAAGCAACATTAATTAACTCACACTTAAAGCAACTCAAGCCATTAAAACAATTATTATGGTGATTAGATTTTCCGCAGTACAATAAATTGAGAGATAATCAAACAGACATCAGATTTTTTATTTAAGTAGGTAGGTAAGTATATAAATTTTAAAACATTAATTATAAAAAGAACTTTTATTTTATTTTTATTTATAAAAACATTAATATGTACTTACCTAAGCTTAAATCAGCATCACGTCTGTTTTTGACGCCATCTGCTCTCTTACAGACAACAATTTAGAGGTGCGAGCTGGCACCAGCACCAGTGAGTTTCTTATCTTCTTCTTCACGTCGATCTTCCAAGTTTTTATGGTAACCATGACATTTCAATCGTTTATTGATTAATTGACTGCAACATTTATGTCATTATGGTTATTTTTATTATTTGTTTGAGGAAATATCATTAGAAAACAATGATCCTTGATTGTTTACACGCAGAAATGGTACCTTAAATAAATAATAGTTTAAAAAACTAAAAAACACGCTTTAAAACCAAACTAAAAAAGGAGAAAATCATTTAATTCAATTAAAAAGCGTGGGGTGCTTTTTGAGGTATTTTTATAATCAATTAATGTCAAGCACCCCACGCTTTTTAATTGAATTAATTAAATTACTTTCTCCTTTTTTAGTTTGGTTTTTAAAGCGTGTTTTTTAAACTATTATTTATTTTCTATTTTTTAGTTTTGCTAACTACAAAAATGTGTTTTTTTTTCCTTTTTTTTTCATTTTTCTCAATTTTTTTTTTTACTATTGAAATGTCATCGGTCCTCGATAAGTTTACAGAGTTTCAATAAAATCTGACTGTTAAAAGTGGGTCAAAATCGCGCTCTAAGGAGTCGGTTACATACAAACAAAAAAGTTTTCACAATAAATACACATAAAAAACTACATTTAAAATATAAACTAAAAGACTTAAGACTTTTTCTGGTTCAAAATGTTTTCAATTCAAGCCCGGACATCAAAAATTCATAACAACACCTACAATGTTCATCAAGAGAAACTGTTACGTTAGAAAAAGTCCGTCTCATTCGTATTTTCATCGTACTTACTAAACTAGAAAATTCATTAAATTCAAAGACTTTTTTTATCACATCGCGATGCGACAAATCCTTGCAAGAAACTGCGACCGCTGTTACATTAATATTAATTAATTCAATCGTATTATCAACAACAGTGTTTTGTCGGGAATCGAACCGGGCGGCGACTACACGAACCAAGAATGCAATACCGTCCCGCTAATTGACAATACTCTAAGAAAAAAGTTATGATATCATTATGTTGACGATTTCATTTAGTACATCGTGCTGAGGTTACTTAATTAGGTATAGTAATCGGTTATGTATTTTCGTTTGCAGGAAAACTGTTCATTCATTCTTAATTTGTGCACTTTACCAACTTACTTCTATTTATTTGGGTTGGTAAGTGATACAAAGACTAAAAAAATATTGTTTCTGATATAAGAAAATTCTTCCGTAACACTACGCCCTGTTTTCCCGAAGGGATGGGCAGAGGTGTAAGGACCCACACACCCACATTTCACCAATTATGTTTAAGTCCCATGTCATATGGGGCGAGCCTATTGACATCATTGTATTGTCATAAACTGGGCTTATGTCCAGTTCATGGATTGGATAAAATCATTTCCTCATGAAGATACTGAGGTGCTATTGTAAACCATAAATTAACTCACTCGTTTCTTTCAACACACACTCACCTACCTACACACGCACGAAACACACACAAACCCAATCTCATACACACATGTACACAAGCACTTGAATATTGTTTTTTTTTAATTTGTATTTTTCGCTATGGAAGAGCGGATTCTCCTAATACAGGCATTGTTTGCTTAAAAGGAGGCTCCAATCACTAACGTGTTCTTTAAATATGGTTACGAATTTTTTTTTTTAATGACAACTCGCATTTATTATTAGCAGTCCAGAATCTGGTTTTATATCCAGAGTCCGGGCTGCTACTGAGAAATTCCCAATTGCAAAACCCTTTGACACTTTGCCCGGCCTGGGAATAGAACCTAGCATCTCATGTTCGGCAGTAGCGGTTGTGACCACTAGACCAACGAGACAGTCCCGAGCGATTTTAATATCCTTCCTAAAAAACCAACGAGGTACTTTGGTAGTGACCGTACAAAAGAATTTAAACAATTTATCTACTGATCTATTGATAACTAATCAATTTAAACATTTCATTAAACCAAAAAAACTGTAAAGTAACATCATCTTTATTTACAAACGCCCAACATTCTAGCTAATTTCATCTATTACCATCTACCAACTTCGCGTAACAGGACCAAATAATTTGGACATTCGGAAACCCGTATTATCCGCGTAATTCAGTTCGGATATAAGGGCACGCCACTAGTGTCCGGTCCCGAAAATGTGTCCGTTAATTTGACAGGCCCCCCGAACAAAGACTCAAAGCCATGGAATCCAGATTACAGGCGGGAAGCTTGTCAGCTCTGCGGATTGCTCTAATTTTACGAGGCTTAGTTCACTTTTATTTCTGAAATTTTGCATTGTGACTTTCATTTTGAAGTTCAGTTCATTAATAACAGGTAGGAAGAGAATTGGAAAATATAGTAGATATAAAATTACCAAAAACTATAACATAACAAAGATCTAAAAACACTTGAGAAGAATTGTAAAATTTTGTTACTTAAAGAATATAAAATTCTATAAATAGTATATTTTTAAAGACGATGAAAGTATATACATTGGATAAACTTAACTAAAGACTATTAAAGTTAAAATATAATTATATAAGTTAACCTAAACTTCTATTAAATTTAACTGCATGGTAATTAATGCCGATGTCGAAAATTCTGCTTATTTCGCCAGCAATTTGATGGGAATACGCGTGTAAAATGAAAATTAATATCTAAATCAAGGAGGAAATTAATTCAAGCTGCTAGACGCACTGTTCCTTGCTGTTACAATCTCGACCCAATCACAATAACACTACACCCAATTTTCCACTCACATTCCCGATAATCAGAACAAAACACATGGAAATGAAACAATCAGAACTTAGAACATATCCCTAATACGGCCAAATAACTATTTACCGGTAGACAAAGCGTCCCGTTGTCCCCACTCTAATATTCTCTCACTGGATGTCTGACAAGGTCCGACTACACCGAATGTCTAGCTATACTGCAGACATACTACACTATACAGCCATACTACCCTCTAATTAACTAGGATTAGCTCTCTATCTCGTACCTCTGGAAATGAGCTTGTTGTGTTCTCCACGGCAGCTATGATTAGGAAGCTCGTGTTCCTATGTGAAAAATAAATGATCTGTGAATGTCAGAGGAAATTTTGTTTGTCTTTATTAATGATGGTGCACATTTTGCCATTGTAACTAATCCTTGTTTTATGCCAAATATATTTTATTTCATTCGTCAGTCTCTTCAACGATTTTGCGCAAGCATAAATAAAGATTAACAACATGCTTAGACCAAATTATTATTATATCGCTTAGATTAATGATATAAGCTGTACGTGTATCTCAATTTTCAGTAATATCTCTATCCATAAAAATAATGAAAAATTATTAGAGAAACCTAGTATTCAGCTGCATCTGGAGATGATGATGATAAAGATGATTAGAGAAACCTAAAGATGATTTTCAAAGACCTATTCAATGATACACCACTTGACATAATTGTCGACTTTTTTTTTCTTTTTCACTTTATGGCGTCTGGTTGTCGCCAATTTTTTTTTTTATTTCTGCCATGTCTTTAATGATACTTGCAAGAATAAGAATAATCGATTGACGTAAAATTCACCACAAAGGACAAAAAACACATACATACATAGGCTGATAAATTACTTGCCCTCCTTTGCGTCGCGCAATCATGTAAAAGCATTAATTTGACTTCCAATCACACCAACACAATTTATTGTGCCTCTATCTTTTCGTTTTGAGGAACAAGTGATATAATATATCCCAATTTCGTCACCAGCTCTGTAACCAATCTGCAAGTCTTTAAGTGCATGTAAATTAGTGTGAAATCGAATCGTATTAGTTCGTTACTGGCATCTGATTACATGTGCGGTTCGAGCACTCATTTGGGATTCGATTACATTGCCTTGCTTGCTTTAGTGGTCGCTGACGACACTATTCGTTCCTAGGATAGTTTTTTTATATGTAATCATGCGATTTCTTTCAAGCTTTGCTATACTACGTATATACGAAGTGTTTTTTTCCAAATATGTTCAAATCGGTTTCTAGTCTTTTATATGTGGCTGAATTTTGCATGGTGCGACCACCTATCTGACTTCTGGTAATACGATATCCCTAGGTGATACTAGTTATCAGACTTTAAAGAAATGATACAAACATATTACAAATCAATGTCCTTTTTACACGCTTTATATTAGCTTCACTTGTATGTTTGTTGGTTTGTTTGTTTGTTTGTTTGTATGTAACCGACTGCTTAGAGCGCGATTTTGACCCACTTTAAACGGTCACAAAACCGCCAAAAGTGGAGAGATTTGGAAGAGACCTACACTCAGCATTGGGTGGCCAAAGGTTGAAGAAGAGAAGAGAAGAAGAGAAATGGTCAGATTTCATTGAAACTTTGTAAACTTGTCGGGACCGATGACAATTCAATAATTTAAAAAAAATTGAGAAAAAAAAACGTTTTTGTAGTTAGCAGAACTAAAAAATAGAAAATAAATAATAGTTTAAAAAACTAAAAAACACGCTTTAAAAACCAAACTAAAAAAGGAGAAAATAATTTAATTCAATTAAAAAGCGTGGGGTGCTTGACATTAATTGATTATAAAAATACCTCAAAAAGCAAGCACCCCACGCTTTTTAATTGAATTAAATTATTATCTCCTTTTTTAGTTTGGTTTTTAAAGCGTGTTTTTTAGTTTTTTAAACTATTTTTTTTAAAATCATAGTGTTCCTCAATCTTCTAACTCTCAAACAGTGTTTTATAACACAATCAGCCATTACACAGTTTCCAATAGTATCACCTATGGAAAGATTTGATTAATCATTGATTCTATGAAAACGTAAAGGTAATACTGTCGTCACTTCTTTACAACGTTTTAACAACTTCTTTACTGCAAGATGCCAACATCTCTATCAGTAAGCAAGCAATTTCTCTAAGAGGGTAATAGTGAACGAAGTCGTTTACCTAGTTTACGATCTCTGTACTAAGACCAACATAAACATTAACAATTAACTCATTAACTATTCAATGTAATTGCATTACCTCCGCAATGGATTAATGTGTTCCTTGTTCGATTGCTGCGATCCCACCGTGTTTTTCCTCGTTAGTTTCACCCTCTGTATCCCAAAGTGGTTTTTCTTTAGCTCCTTTATTGGTAAGCACTTTTACTTCAGTATAAATAAAACAATTCGGATACTGTCCTGGAATAGAGAATTAACTGAGACCAGGGTTGAAACTTCCATTATTCCAAACGCCGTTTATATTAACTACACCATGTACAAGTCCCTTCTAATTACCAGTCTTCAGAAACCTCATTAATTTTAACACTCGCATTTCCACTTACTGCGAAGGTTCCCTAAGCAACAAGTACAAAAGTCCCATCATATCAATTCGCTAGCCGGTAATTATAACATTTAAATATGGAAGTCTGGCGTAAACGATGTCCGTGCAGGCGGAAAATAATAAGTCCCTTGACACACCGTGATTAGACTGTCATAGGGCGGGGGAGCGTGCATTGTAATCAGGTTCGCGGGCACTGCGCCTCGGATTGTGTAACTCCACACTTAGATTGGGTAGCGGGCTGTACGAGTAGACGCGGCTTCTTCAAATCGAATTGAAATTTGGAAAAAAGAAGTTTATTTAAAATACTAAATGCCATGGTAATAGCTTCTTTAACTAATTAACTTGAAAAGTTTATTTGTTTTTACTATAAAATCAAGAAACATTAATGAAAAATGTATTATTTATGGCATTTCATCATGGTCCAATTAAAGCAGGAGTAATCTCATGCTTTATTTGGTCCATTCGTTTCCAAGTTTAGGGGCTTGTGGCTAATTAATAACAGCCACACGGGTCGACCAATCAGGTTAAGCTACGCTTGCTGCGGTTGATCCGTGGATGGGTAACCATCTTTACATGCCAAGACCCCTCCGTGCCTCGGAAAGCACGTGAAGCCCTTGGTCCCAGCTGTCATTCGTGGATCTTTGACAGTCGTTACGGGTCGACGCTGTCGACCCGTAACGACTGTCAATTAAAGACCCGATGTGATGATGTCTCAACAGAAACCCGAAAGTCTGACAACTGCATCCGGTGAGACTGGAAGCCGACCCTTTATTAGTTGGGGAAAAGCTAGGTAGATGATTAATACTTTAGTTGTATTATTTTTACGAACACACTGCTTTTTTTGTAAGACAGAACGAGTACTGTGGTTTCTATAGTTAACGCCTATCTTAGATACAAAGTCCTTTTGATTTCCGCCTTCTTTCATCACCATGTCCAAACTCTAATGCAGGAACAAAAGCTTTTTTGTAACCAGCGCACCTCGGGGACGGACCGAGCGAGTCATTTACATAACTGCCTTATTTTATTTAAGAGTAGTCTCGCTCTCACTTTGTTACCGACACGGATATCTTTATGCAGTTGCCATTTAGTCTTTTTTATTCTTTATTTATCCAATAGATTAGTGGCCAGTGTGTTCATGTGTGTCACTGTATTGTTACACGTAAAGCTATGTGCAGATTGATGAAATACTTTAGTTTAGAATTTAGGAATTTCTCGGGAAAATATGACACCACTATTTTTAACCGACGAAAAAACGGAGGACCACGCATAACTTTTTACAGAGTAGTCTGATTTCGATAATTATTTATGGGAAAGGGCATATCCCGAAGTTGGTCCCATATAAATTTGGAATAAATATTCTAACGCTAAGGGTAGGAAAACAGAGGATGATTGATAGTTCACTGACAGATTTTAATGCTGAGTAGTTTATACAAAAAGTAATCAAAAATTAAGCATGTAGTAATTAGTAGATTATAGCCACAAAAAATTATAAATAAAAAACTTTTCAACAAAAAAATTAAACCGTCGAAAAAACTGAAAAGCAAAAAATAATAAACCTTTTTTTGTTTAACCTTAATGTACTAACTACTAACTAGAGTTATTTTTTTCAGTAACCTACGGTTCTAGCATTCACTTCGTTTATTTATTTATTTATTTCAGTCTAACTTCTATTTTAACTTCAGTCTATGCTAGTTTAATCACAAAATCTAGCTCTATAACTCTTTCGTTGCAAAAATACAACCAAACAACCATGACAACCATGACAAAGACAACCATATGTATGTGTGTATGTGTAGGTATGTTGTAAGACAACCATGGCTTAAATGGTTCTAAATTGTCTGTACTATCTTCGCCTTAAAGCTTTGCACCCATCTTCCAATCACCCTGTATATTAATCGCTAGTAATTAAAGTAATGGTAGTTTTTAATTTTAAACGCGGTGGTAAAATTACTGTTTCACCAAATGGATGCATATTGCAAATTATTATGAGTTCATAGTTATATATACTCTAGTGTTCGTGTGTACTTTATTAATAATTAATAGTTTATGACGATTGTTAAATTTATTATTTGGTTTTGCTGTTTGAACTGTTAACATTATAATGTTTTTAGTAGTTTCAACCTCAGCATGAATATTAAAGAGGTCAAAACGTGATATTAAAGCGTCATGCTTCACTTTAGCAATAATAATAAAATAATGATGTTTATTTCTGACTTTTGTTTCTGTTGAACGTTCTTGTTCTGCAAATTTATGATCACAAACTAATTCCCATGACCCAACTGTTAAATATTCTAATATTTACTTAGCATAATCAACCTATAATGTTCCCACTGCTGGGAAACAGGCCTCCTCTCTGTGAGAGGGATGGGGCCGTAATCCATCATGTGGGCCCAATGCAGGTTGATATTTGTCACATGTCTTTGAATTTTTGGTTCTAACACAATCATGCGGGTTTCCTCACGATATTTACTAACTTAATTTGAATACCTACTTTTGTCCACTCAAATGTTGTCGTGAGATGATATTGCTAACTCTTCTTTCCATTCTTTCTTTATCAGACTTTTTTTAAAGCTTGTATTTAAGATTTCTCTAAATAATACGTTCTCATCCACGCTTTTTTGCCAACTGCTATTACTGCTCTGTTACAGGCGACCTTACTTTATACTTGCCTTCATACTGATAGCTACTCTAAAAGCCGGGTATTAATAAATAATAGTTTAAAAAACTAAAAAACACGCTTTAAAAACCAAAGTAAAAAAGGAGAAAATAATTTAATTCAATTAAAAAGCGTGGGGTGCTTTTTGAGGTATTTTTATAATCAATTAATGTCAAGCACCCCACGCTTTTTAATTGAATTAAATTATTTTCTCCTTTTTTACTTTGGTTTTTAAAGCGTGTTTTTTAGTTTTTTAAACTATTATTTATTTTCTATTTTTTAGTTCTGCTAATTACAAAAACATGTTTTTTTATTATTTTTTATTATTGAATTGTCATCGGTCCTCGATAAGTTTACGAAGTTTTAATGAAATCTGACCGTTTAAAGTGGGTCAAAATCGCGATCTAAGGAGTCGGTTACATACAAACAAACAAACAAACGAACAGACAAGTGAAGCTAATATATAAAGCGTGTAATAAATATCAGTATTCCTTAAATGCGCCTAAGGACTAGCTCATTCTGTCAATAATCATTAATACTTCCTACTAATACATAGTATAAACGTGAAAGTTTGTATGTTGGATTTTTGTTACTCAATCATGCAAAAACAGCCGAAAGTACTTGGATAAAATTTGACACGCAGATAGTTTATAGCCGGGATTAACACATAGGATAGTTTTATCCCGGTAATATGTTCCCGTGATAATATCTGACCTCCATGCGGGCGAAGCCGTTGCAAAGGCTGGTCGTCTAGGCTCACTTTCCAAAGCACCGTGATTATGGGAAGGTGCTGTGCCAACCTGAATAAACTTTAGGGCATAAATCCAACATTACAAAACCTATATGTTCACCTGACAAGACTGTCAATGCAAATGAATGACTTGGTGGTAATCTACAGTTACTTAACACCTTAATATTGGTTTACTTCCTCAATATTTCTAGATGTGGCCCAGTTTGAATCAGGTGAGAATATAGCTGTCATGCTTGCAGTCTCGTAAATATGCCTGTATTGAATGTTGATTAACGTATGGTGCTAACTAGATCACTAGCAAAACGTTTGGGCAGTATAGACAATATAAGTGCTCCACTGAAGTAGGGTTATGTTGAGCTGAATGGAATAGGAATCTAGGACATATACATTGCCTCCGTCATTTTATTCATATATTTTTTTATATAAGGCCTTTTTTTTGTTTGGAAGAGTCATGGTGAACTTTGCTGGTAGATGATACGTCTCCGTGGTCAACGCAAACCCTTCCGTAATTCGTTTCGTAACGGTATTGTAGCATTTGCTTAGGATTTAATCTAAGTCCGCTGCAATAGCTAGTTTTTAAATACTTTGCAAGCTTTAAACTTCACTGACTAACTAACTAAATACTTATACAAAAAATCCTTTTGTTTTTTGCTCACTTAGGCGGTGACGTACTCGTCCGGATTGCTGTCATCCGGAAACATTTCCAGATTACTGACAGCATTACCACTTTGAATGGCAATGCTAATTCTTAGACAAAGAACGAGCCAGCACTGTGATCACATGAAGTCTCGACCAGCCGGCGAATTTCAAATTTCTAAATTCCCACATCTAACTAAAAACATTCCTAACAGCACAAAGACCCCTAAGCTCATCAACAATCCGTCCTGCTACATTTGCGTCTACGCGACATAAAAGATTTGGTAGTCCAATTTCCATGTTTACAGGTGGTAACAGTGTCAAGTATTGTGACCGCGGCTTCATACAACCTGTGCAATGTACCGAATCATTTGTAGCAGATGAAATGTAAATGCACACTCGTTACTCGGCGCCGCAGCGCGCTTCGTATTCATGAGTCCGGTGGAATGGAGTTAAGTGGTGAGAGGAAGCGGCTTCAGGTATAATAAAAAAAAATGTTTTTTATAGCTGCCATACACAATTTCCTAAACACACAAACACACATGTCTCACATCACATGAAAATAAAATACACAAATCACATTCACAATTTCAAAATGTGATCTGTGTGGTTACGTAGGTAATTGAGGTTAACAATATTTTATTAATTGACTTATTGTATCAAACTACAAAACCACATCGTCGTCACACAATACGTACTAAATTGCTGTAACTAAAACAGAAACTTCGCTTATCACAATGCTAAGTAAAGCTGCTTACTTTTGTACTTGGCTGTTTACATTCATCACGTTTGTTTTGTCCTTTTTACATATAAATCTGAAAGTTTTAAATAGGGATATTTTCAAATATTTACGGTAGTTAATATTTACAGTATTCATCATGCTGCTTCCTCCTACTCATACAATAACTAAATGAACGCTATCACCTATAATATCCACTACTTCTCTTGTCATCATCACCATGTTCTAAAATTTTGCCTTATTAATACACATGTATAAGGCAACTATATAAAAAGCTTTCTTTGGAGTGTTTTTATTGCACTATAGTCACACCCACATTACCATAAATAGTGCAATTAAAATATTCCCACAAGAACCGCTTTCCGCTTGTGACGTACACCTAGCTCCTGTCAGAGGGGTATGCGCACATTATCTTCAAATGTGTCAACAGCTCACGTTCTTTCTCGTTTACTAGGCACTATCCGTCTATTGTGACTTTTTTCGAATTGTTGTGCACTTTTATGAAAGGTTAAACGTCGCTTATTTTTGTTATATCGCTACTCGTGTCTGTATAAATAAAATTATGTTGTGAAATAATGTGATGATATCTAGAGTTTTGAATAATGAAAGCGCCCGATAAAAAGGGTTGATTTATTCTCAGTACTTATTGTTTTTACTCAATATTCAAATACTGATGTTTTGGATATTTTTTTTTCGTAGGTATTTCTAGGTTATTTGGTGCCTTTATTACTTAAGGTGGAAAGCACTTCAAGCCGTTGGTTGCATCTGTTATGTGTGGAGCTTTGACAGTCGTTACGGGTACTCAGAAGCCCGAAATTCTGACAACCAGTCTGACCCACTGACAGGTTATATCATTACGTTATTTCATATAATTGCTTTTTTTTTATCTGACTGTATAATTCAGGTTTTACTTTTTTTATCATTTATTTATGACTTAATCTACTCATTACAATGTTTTTTTTTTTTAATGAGTAGTATTGCAATATGTAGTTAGCTAGCGACCTCGACAATTCATGATTATTCTTGCCAGTGCAACCGGCAGCAAGTTCGTCATGCTCCCTTAGATGTCACTGCTTGCGGTAGCGTCGGGGGTCGGGTTGCCTCCTTCCCTCAAATATGGCGAGGGGGGTAATGGCTGATCTTTGCGTTATGCTCGTGAACGGGTGCTGCTCGTGGTGACTGGTCGTCTTGCTGACCATGGTTTTGTTATTGTTAATTGTATTAAGTTTTTAATAATTTTAGTCCAGAGGTCCTAGTTTAACTTTTGTTATAAGTTACTTATAGCTATATTTGCATAATGCAGAATTACATATGTAAGCGGGCATGCCCTTTATGCCTAGAGGCTTTTATTTAGATTGGAAGTTCTGTTTACGTTTTATTTTAATTTTCTATTATTTTTAGTTTTCAATTTTTGATGGTATATTGGCGTGTGCTAGCTGACATATGGCAAATTTTATGTTTTTTTTGTGTTTCGTAATTTTTATTACGTATTATTGTATAGAAACAAGTTCTTCTAACTTAACAGACAGCTGTGCTGCTGGGGAGTTTGTTCCGCTCAAAATCAATCAAAATCAAAATATTTTATTTCACATAAGCCTGCATGGGCACTTATGAAACGTCAGAAGCTAGGTGCACGGTTCCAATTTGTCGTTTCCTATGGAGAAGAGCCGGCAAGAAACTCCACGGTTACTCTTTTAAAAATAATTGGCTTTTACAATGTTTTCAAATTACAGTGATAATAGGTATGGGAGGACAGTGCAGGCCAGTCAATAAGTACCAGGTACTTAGAGGAATGAAAATACAGAATAGAAAAACGTCTACAAATCTAGTCTCTAAGGCCTACAACGTTCTCTCATTCACAATATGTAAAAGAATCTACCTATATAAAATGAATCTATTTGAACCAAGTGACATGATTTCGATGACAATCACTGAAAATAAATAGTAGGTAGTAAAATTTATGTATAATGTCAAATAATGACGAGAATATGTCAGACATTGTAAAAAAAAAAAAAAAAATAAAAAGAATAAAAATTAACATTGCAATTTGGGAGCAGTTAATAGACTTTCACACGGTTTTGCTGTTAATGAGGTACCAGGGAAGCCACATGTGCAGAAGGAATTAATGCCAAACTTCCCTGTCTTCAACGTAGTCTTTTATCTTATAATATGCTTTTTTGATAAGGACACGTTTGATGTGAGTTTTAAACTTTCCATCGCTAAGTTCTGTAACCGACTTTGGCAACTTGTTATAGAAGCGGATACTGTTTATTAGAAATGACTTGCTAGTTTTAGTTAATCTAAATTTTGGAATCACAATTTCATCTTTACTACGTGTATTTAGATTATGGAAATCGCATCTTTTTTTGAACGCTACTTCTTCTTACCAGCTAAAGCACTAGGAAGTGGTGAAGGGCGGGCGTTTTTGGGGGGACTGTCTTATGTAATTTTATTTTGACGTTCAAAAAGAGCTGACTCTCAGCCTAGTTTGAATAAATGACTTTTGATTTTGATTTTGATTTTGACCAAGGGGTATCATATTACACAATAACTGGGTTGTGAAGGTAAGATAGGCAGTCGCTCCATTAAAACTCCGGTATTCAGCTGTATACGGTTAGACTGGAAGCTGACCCTAACATAGTTGGGAAAAGGCTAATCAGACGATGATGATAATTATCCGACAACTATCTCTGCAACTGACCGCCTTGCCTATACGCTTGCCTAGCTCTGGTAGAACAGTATTCCACTCTCCATTTCATTTAGCCTCGTCTGGACATCAGCGGCGGATCACCGGTTTGAAAAGAACTTGCTAAGCATACCTTTTTGTTAAAAACAAAAGACGGCTGTTGACAACAATAAGCTCCATGTACGATAAGACACAATACTCAAGAACTACTGACTTCGATCTCAGCCACTCACTGTCACTACCCCTTTAGTCGACGTTCTTTCGGGAGGGAATAAAATCGCGGCGGGATATTTTTGTGCACTGAATTTTGAACTCTCGGTGTTCAACCGAGCATTGATAATCCAACAGAGAGCAGAGTGAATGAGTCTTAACGCGTCGAAAAAACACAGTGTTCGATTTTCAATTCTCGGCGCTAAGCAGTTACTTGAAGATCCAGTGCACGATAAATACCGCAGCGTTTTTATTACGTCCGTGGGCTTACTTTATTTTTAAATCAGCACCGAAGTCTGTCCGATTTAATAACGACATAACACTTATGATTTATATTAATAAAACCATCCCCGGTGATATACACTTGCGAAATTATAAAACAAAATGGCCACGGGGTCCAATTCTCAAGTCAAAATTTATGCGTTCCATACAGCCGAGCGATGCATCTCCTTTCCGTGTCACCCGGACTGGGTCCAATTAAGTTCAACTCACGACCTCGGATTGAGGCGGCGAAGTGAGCGATCGAAACCGTACACGATGTGGACATGTGGATGGTGTAATTGAAATGGTTGAAATTGCATATTTTGTTGCAGAAAATGTAGGAATTTACTTTACTGCTCTCACGTTCTGCTTCGTCTAGTTTCAACAACAAAGCTTTATATGTGACCAACTTCTAACCACGATTTCGTTCGTCTAGTTTCCCCGACCCACCCTGCCACATCGCATCGCACGGTGTGCTTGTACGACGTTTTCGGTTATCGTTCTTTCTGACTTTCGTTCTTTTTGCTCGACTCCAAAGGGTGCTAGCGTGATGTTAAATAGCTTATAACCTTTCTCAATAATTATGACTAACAAATGCATTTTTTAAATTGGCAAAGCTGTTCTCGGGTTTTGCGCGTTCAAGCAAGCAAAAAAACGAACAAACTTTTCAGCTTAATTATTAGTACTGAATGGACATTGTCCCACCTCCCGTCCTCTGCCTCATGCCCTGTTACCTGTGCATATGATGATCTTATGACTGCTTCAGTGAACGGAGATCGCGCAGCTGTATTTTTGGGCCGTAGATGCTTCCACTTTTCGCCATCGTACACTAAGAACACGAGGTAAAAGAGAGAAAAATTGCTTATTTGTAAGTAAATATAGTGAGCGTTAACAATAACAGCCAGTCATGGTGGTAGAAGGACAGATATCCCAGGGTACACCAGATATATTTCGTTTCGCCACTGACACTTTATAATATGTGTCTCACTTTTATCACACCTGCAAAAAATAAGTAATTTCAAATACAGCAATTGTATTATCTTATCACCATTTCAAACAATTTTTTGCTTAGTTAACTCAAGAAGCATGCGTGTAATGATAGAAGCAAATGATACAGTCTGTTTAGCAGTAATTCTTCAGTCAACATAGACGCAGGTTAAGAGAATTGCGCATTTATTTTTAATCTATTTGTTGATCCGAATCCGTTCGGCCGTTTTTGCGTAATTAAGTAATAAACATCCTAGCATCTAAACCTTTAATTATCTTCCAGATTTGTACTGACAGAAATACATAATTTTCGATCTCCGGTCTAACGCACTTCTGCTAAAATAGTTGCCGAAATTCATTTAAGTCTATAGTGGGAAGTGACTTACTTATGGATTTCGACCCAAAAGCGACTGGTAAAGCGCTTTTTTTATGGCCTCACGATGGCCTCAGTTAGGACTTCGTGCTAGAGAAAGCGGAAAGCGGGTCGCTGCTAGATCACCACTATTAGATTGTCATGCATGTTGGATGAGGTAATTAATTGTGACAGACCATTTTGCAGGAGTTCACTCGCTTGGTGCAACTACGATTTACCGTAGGAAAACGTGGTAAACGTCTTGTTTGATTTGTTCTTTATGCTTGTATTAGAAACTTTTGCACCTGACAAACTCCTGAAAAATCAATACCTAATATTGAGCACTAATTCCTTTCAAAACAATATAAAGAAGACTCATAATTTACAATTTAATGCCCAAATCAAAGGCTACAACACCTGATTGTCGTTCTAAAACCAAAGCCAGTATATTTTATGTAAACATTAACCCCCTTATTTATAAACGTTGCTTAAAGTTAACTAATGATTAGGGGCTATTTAACCATACATTTTTGACGTTTAAACACCTCTTAACTTTAATCACCGTTTATAAGTAAGGGGATGCTTAGAATTATTTTACTCTTCTTAGGGCAAAGTTTTCAATAATCAGATAACTTTCAACTGAGGAATGAATATCGTAGTTTACAGCTTTTGTTTATAAAACATGTCAAACTGTCAGGTTTATTGTTCCGATAAAAGTTAGCTGACTTGAAAAATCAACACTTAATATAAAAATTACTCCTTCTAAAAGCATTGCCACCCTTGAAATATTTGCTACCTCTTTATTCAAGATAACATTTTATTAACCTCGCATGCATTATTAAACCACTATATTTCAAGCTTACATTAGAGAAATAATGCCTAGTACTAATTGTAAACTTACTTAGTATGAGAGATATGCGTGATTTAATGCACAATGTATGTAGGCCATCGGCTAGCAACCACTTATAAAACACAAAATGCTGTTCGTATACCTAGGTACACTACCGTTTCGTGACTGCCAACGACATATATGTACATACATACACACTAGCATTAGTATAACAAGTTGGAACAAGCGTGAAAACTAGCTAAGTGGTGAAACTATCTGCGCAAATTCCCATACTGTTAATGAATTCATGTCGGATTCCTATAGGTTACCGACACCTGTTCGTTCGTCTGAAGACTTGTGAATGTCTGATAGTAATGAAGGATAGTGAAGCGTGAAAGCGTCATTATAACATACATACATTTTTCTACGAAGAATAGACAGCTCTTTCTATAAAAAACTTTTCCCAAAAAAAAAACAACCGATTTCCAAAAAAAAACAATACAAAGTGAAAAATAACTTTAATCTCGTTAGCAAGAATAAGTTAATTTTACCTATAGATGTTTCATATAGTAAGGTCAGGTGCGTAGTACCAACTCGCAACCGGCGTATGTGTATGACTAGAGGCCCTAGTGTGAGTTTCTTTTAACCATCTCGATCTAACGCATCGAGCGCGTCCGGCGCTCTGGTTGGCTCGGATTAGTGAAGGACAAATCGGAGAGCCGAACGCGGTCCATGCGTTAGATCGAGATGGTTAAAAGAAACTCACACTAGGGCCTCTAGTCATACACATACGCCGGTTGCGAGTTGGTACTACGCACCTGACCTTACTATATGAAACATCTATAGGTAAAATTAACTTATTCTTGCTAAATGGATTGATTCCAATGAAATACCTACCATTACTAAACAATACGATTCGTTCCACCATAAAAAAACTGGACTGACGTCCAATTCAAAAATGACAGCTGTAGTATTACACAATTTGCGTAATTGTATGTTTCTGTAAAAACGATATTCAACGTATAAAGAGGTGTGGTATGTAAATGTAAACTAAGGGTGAACGAGAATGTTAACGTCCGCCTTTACGGTTCGTTTACTGTATTTGTACGGGAGAAATAAAATTTTATTGATGTAAATAAGCAATGGAAATAATAACACAGTACTTTGATGTAGAATTAGCGTTCTCATTGCATTTTTAATGTTCTGTAAAGAGGGATCAGGAAATAAGAGATACCATTAAAACGTATCCTGATTCGAATGCATAAATAATGATAGCGATGGCAATGTTTGATAATTCATATTTTACTGAATGCCTTGTAATATGGGCCTTGTGATGCGGGGGAATGGAGGATATGTCGTGCAAAATGGTTTGAGTATGAATGTAGCTATATTAAAAGAGGACGACCAAGATAATTATGAGTGGAGTGTGTTAAAGACGATCCCTCTTATTTATAAACGCAGCTTAAAGTTAAGAGATGTTTAAACGTCAAAAAGTATGATTAAAAAGTCGCTAATCATTACTTAACTTTAAGTAATGTTTGTAAATAAGGGAGGATGTGGCTAGAAAGTTTAAGCATTCAATCGTGTGAAAGCTGTGAGGACGACAAATTACATGCAGCACCGATCCCAAATAAATTGGGATATTATATGAGCGAATCGATAATGCGAATATATGGTCGAGCGAATCGATAGTTCCGTGTGGTGCCGGACGTAAAATAATAGCACCATCCCATTTCTTCCCGTTGGTGTCGTAGAAGGCGACTAAGGGACTTACTAGAGAATGGGCAGCAGCGTTCTCTATTCATTTGACCACCATACTGCGATCGCCAACCCGCCTGCCAAGCGTGGCGATTATGGCAAATCCCCCTTTTTGGGAGAGGCTTATGTCCAGCAGTGGACGTCTTTCGGCTGAAATGATGATGATGATGATGAATCGATAATAGGTACCTAATCACTATTCCTCATCTGCCTAGGAATTCGTTTTTTTTTTTTTTGGGAATGACATCTTGCAGTTCAACCTATGAGGTTGTCGTCTGCTTAAGAAGACTTGCCTGTGATAATCCTAATAAATTAAGATTACCAGCAGAACTTAAAACTGGAGCGACTGCTCGCTTAGGGCACCCCCTGTGGGGTACGGACCACGACTTAGGGCATCGCTGGTAGAGAGCCGCAAGGGAGAAAGTGAATCGGTCTGATTGTACCAGTGTTTACATGGAGCGACTGCCTATCAGACCTCCAGAACCCAGTTACTGGATGACACAATACCCCTTGGTAGTACTGGTTGTCAGACTTTCGGGCTTCTGACGACCCGTAACGACTGTTCAAGATTTATTTATTTATTCACAAAATCCACAGCTCTTTAACAATTTCACTTAGGATAAACAAACTTATCTTACAGCCAATTACGGATTTACAATTTAATAACTACACTTATTAGGTATATGCATCAAAAACAAACAGGATGTCATGCTAGCACCTTCTAAGCATAATATGTGCAGTGTGTGTGAGGAGTTGTAATGGTGTATGGTCACGGATTACTTTATTCAGTTCTATTTAGAATTATTCGTCGCATACAGAAGTCACTAAAAGTTTCCTGAATACAGCTTTTTTGGTGTTAAATATATAAGGATGGGAGAATTTCTTGTAATTTCTTGTTTGTTTCTTGTTGTTAAAGATCCACGAATGAAAGCCGGGACCAGGCTTAACTTGCTTTCCTAGGCACGGAGGGGTCTTGGTATCTAAAGATGTTCACCCATCTACGCACCAACCGCAGTAAGCGTATCTAAACCTGATAAATCGACCCGTGTGGCTGTTTTTACTTAGCCATAAGCCCCGTTAGGTACCTTATCACTATTATGGACACCTAAGTTGATATATTGATTAAAACCTTATTAGATTCATTCGACTGATAGTAAAATAAAATCAACATTACATTAATAAATTATTCTCGTGCAGATCATGACAGTCGATTGTGGCAAATAGATTAGCATCATTCTAGAGAGCGGAAGACAGTATTTTGTCATTACTACAACCTCGTTTGTCTACACCCATTATGTCTTTACAATAACTATGTTGTTGTTATTACGTACCTACTAGCTTTTTCCCGCCGCTCCGCCCGCGTGGATGTCAGTTATCGCGTAAACAAAAATCCTATGTCCTTCTCCATTTTTCAGGCTATATCTCTGCCAAATTTGACGACGATCGGTTCAGCGGTTTAGGCGTGAAAGCGTAACAGACAGACAGAGTTACTTTCGCATTTATAATATTAATGGGGATTAGTAGGGATTATTAGTGCAATTGTTTATGCAGTTTCTATCTAAAATCCACATTAAATTACTATTCAAAAAGCGCGTTTTATTTTAATGATAAACTAAAAAAAAAAAACTATACTTATTGGTTATTGTCTGTTCAGAGCACGGAGCAAAAGAAATAATATGTGTTCCGTGGTTCAGGGACCAGAGGTCACCCAGTGGTAACGGCCGCGACTTACAAATTGTCGACGTTGGCCGTAGATTTGAACCCAGACAAGCGTTTTTACTTTCTGCAGGATATTTCATCACCGTTTTGAGAACAGTCCCTCAAAGCGGTGTAGGAAAGCATCGTGAAGAAACCAGCATGGCCTAGAACCAAAAATTTGAAGACATGTGACATCTATCAACCCACACTGGGCCCGTGTCGTGGATTACGGCCTACTTCCTTTAACAGAGGGAAGGCTTGTATCCCAAGAAAGGAAAATTTATAGACTGGATTACGCTTAGCCATTGTCTGAGAGCTTCAACTGTATACCTTTTGCATTTACCAAAGTAAGTTCTGTGACAGTAATTTATAAACTCAAGTAGTAAAAACACCTTTAAAAGATCTTGCATATAATCTGCGAAAACGCTAAGATAAAGAACACATGAAAATTTTCATCGTAAACAGTACTTTGTTATACTTTCTTCAGCTAATAAACTGTACCACAGTGACTGTAAAACTGTAAAGTCCTAACGCATTTTGTCCTCGACTTGGCGCCGGCTTGGCACTTCTCACTTTTACACATCTTTTACTTTCTCCACCCTCATTTGTTTTGGATGGTTATGCGAAAACTTTTTACGACTGAATTTTCTTAAAGAAAGTGCATACAAAAGGAGTATGATGAGAGTAAGGTGAAAGTTCATCGCCTTTGTTGGAATACAAGGAGCATTGTGTTAACTCCTTTGTGATCAGGAACAAAAACGTCGAACAATGCTTCCTCCCCGATGGATTGATTAATTAACTTAATTTCAGTAGCTCTTCGGGAATGTGTAATATTGAATGGCAGGAATTCTGTTCTGAAGCGCGATTGTTTCATTTCTAAGTATCTATGAGTACAGTTACAAGCATTAATATGTATACACATAGCCAAATTCAAAAGCGATTTTCTCTTAAATATCGATTGCAACCTTGAGATAATGGAGGTATTTCATTATAGTGTGGGTTCCAAAATATTATTGTCATAATAACATAAAATTACGATCAGCGCCCTGGTACATTAGAAACAGCGACCTCCACCGGAACCCAAGATGAATGTCGCAAACATAGTTTTACAAAAATATGCAGAAGCTCATGAACACAGACTTCATCATCACGTCAATGTTGAGGCGATCCAACTCCTTGACGACACTGAATTAGTGCGAAGACTAAAAAGGGTAAAACATTTTGAGTTAGGTAATTTAGTGCAGTTTAAGTAAACTTAAAGTGTAGTGCAAGTGCTGACTTTTAAAGAACATGTGAATCAAGTCCCTTTCCCTTAACTTACAATTAATAAGAAAGACGTTATTGGACGATTTCTTAGATTTATAGTTACTTAGCAGTTTAAGTTATATTTAAGTTACTTATTAGCTAATAGGCTAGATTGTAATGTGAATAAAGTATCGTCTATTGTGATATTATACGCTACCCTACCTACGCTTTGGAATGGGCAACTAGCTTCATCTTCCTATCTCACCGACCTTGACAATTCAAAAGTGCCTGTAATTGGTTTATTTGAAATAAATGCTTTGAGTTTGAGTTTGAGTTTTATTAAAAAAAAACAGTACAAGAGGAGAAAATTACTTTCAAAAATTGGTAAGTTTATACATATTAGTTCTCGTGACTGTACTTACTTGGTTATTTCATAGGTAATAAGGTGTATTTCAGTGTAGTAGGTTTCTATGTGAATTAATAATAGGTTTTAATAGGTATATAAGGTTACAGGAGAAGCAATAATGTTCCTATTCTCTGTTGACTTGAAACAAAAGCCAAAATTGTCAATAGAGTTTAATAATTCAGTACAATAAGTTCTCACTAGCCTTTGGATATTCATCATTGTTTCTCGCCATTTTGATGCTATTTATAGAAATAAATAAACTTACACAAAAATACGTTATTTGAATTTTATTTTTCTTTAATTGCCTACCAACAATTGTTTATAATTTTAAAATAATATTTTACTTAAATCTTAGGTTTTTTTTTACAATTTACTACATGTTAGCAACGCATTCCCCATAAAAGTAATAATTGCGCCACAAGCACTATCTTTATGTATTATAAAATTAAATTAATTATAACTAAGTATAATCATAACTAAGTAGGGAAAGCAAAAGAAACAAGTTCAAAGTAAAGTGAGATTATGAGAGTTTAAAAATAACATTTAAAATTAAATAAAGTTAGTCTGAAACATAAAACAGAGACACCGACAAAATAAAAATAAACACAGGTTACATACATACCACAACAAAACATTCACATTTAATTCAAAGATCGCACAATAGCACATTAATAACCACAGAGCAATTTGACGCAAGCCCCGCCAGCCCTAGGCAAAACTACTTAGCCTATTTCCTTCACCTGATTCTTCCACCTTGCATAATATGTTTCCCAGTTGACCCACTCTTACCACGTGATCATAAAGTATAACATTTATCATTAAACTCTCATAATATTTATGGCTCAAACTGCATAAATAATCCCGAAACTTTGCTTCTAAAGATTGCTATATTCGATCTTCAACTGTTTCTGATCTCCAAAACCATCCTTATTTTTAAATTAACCACAGTATGACGTATATAGCCACCAGCCTAATAGCGTTTAAACGAAAACGCCTCTCCATGAGTGCCCCATTAATAAGCTAACTAGGATAAAATATCGCACGCTCTACAAAGTTTCTTCTGAAAACGTATTTAAACGTATAAAAATTAATCGCATCTGACAGATCAGTCGATATGTCTATATCTCACGGCTCCTTAGGACGGAATAGATCGCTATTTTAATTCGTTCTATCAAACGGAACGTTCGCACGTTATAAATAAGGCAGCGGACAGACTGTCGCGACGATTCCACTGGCAATATTTCACAGCCAGCTAACGCATCGGGTGTTCGTCTTACTTAGATTGTAAAATTGTGGATAGGCGTAGATTTTATTCAATCAGGTTTTTATTGGTTGTTTTTGTGCTTTGAGCACAAAATGAAGTTGGATAGGTAGTAATTTGTTTATTCATAAATATACGAACACCAATAGAAGTAACGTTGAAAATAATTTTAAAAAAACATACAATAGAAAAGATTTTGACTACCAGAAGGCCAATTGTCGTAATTAAAAACGTTCAAAATCTAGTCGCAGTCTCATGTCAGCGACAAGCAAATGTCAAAATGTATGAAAAATCGAGGTATTTTTGACAGATTGACACTGAGGTCAGACTGTGAACGTTCTTAAAATTACGAGAATTGCCCCTCTCGTTAGTCTAGTAGTCGCAAGCGTTAGTGCTGTGCATGAGGTCCTTCTCTGTAGCAGCCCAGAATCTGGATTTGTACCCAATTGACAAATAGGCGCGCCCCTAATTACATGGTACATAAACCGAACTGGTGAAATGTGGGTGTACTATAGATGCACCTCTACCTAACACTTCGGGAAATACAGGCCCGATGTAAAAATGTTTTCTTTTAAGATAAAAATGTAAAAGAAAACATTTTTGCCTGATCAGCTTTTTACTGTTGATGAAAAGCCAATGATGATTCCATTTGTTCGTCCAAGCTTCGTTTACACTGTCGAGTCGTTTATAAAATATTTCCTGAAGAACCTAAAACGAACAACAGATTTTATTAACTATTCGATTCACACCTATCTAAGACTAAACACCTTATTCATAAACGATGATTAAAGTTAAATGATGTTTAAGCGTCAAAAATGTATGGTTAAACAGACGCTAATCATTACTTAACTTTAATCATCGTTTATGAAGAAAAAAACTAAAGTTATTTCTAGGCTAAGATTCAGCACTTTTTGAACATCAAAATTACTTAAGACAGTCCCTGCCTGTCTCTGTAGCTGGAAAAAAGAAGTGGCGCAACAAACTCCCCAGCAGCACAGCTGTTTATTCAGTTAGAAGAACTTGATTCTATACAATAGTAAGTAATTAACATAACAAAACACAAAACATTAAATTAAATTATTTGCCATATATATGGATATAAGGCGAAACCTTTCCTATCCAATGATCTAAAATCTATGAAAGCAACGCATTGGGAGTCCTTTGATGATTCTGCTTATGAATATCGTGAGCGTACTACGTTGACAGCGTAGCGGGAATACGCGAGAATACGCAACCATTCGAACGAAGCCAACGAATATGTTCCTACTGATTACATTTGTATACGGTTATTCGATTCCTATTTTATTTAGAGGGAAAATGTAGCGGATATCTGTCACCTGGATGTCATTTTTTGTGGAAGTGTGATTCGATTGCGGGGTATCGGTGATTTATCTGTGATAGATAGTGTTTGTATGTGTCTTATTATTGTATGCAGTCTGCTTCCTCTTCCTTATCCATTGTTTATTAAGGCCCATAGTATCCTCATTTCCCGTTTGTATGCTAAAGCACAACTGCCCCCCGCGCCCGCGCAGGGCACCTCTGAGCCTTTATCTCAAAATGGGGATATTCCTTTGATTAATTTACAATTGTGCTTCGGCGATTCTGTGGTACCTCTAACTATCTATTTTTCAGTGTATTTTTTTTCCAAATAACGAAGCCGTTTAGTAGGAGTATGGAATAGAAGCCAAAATATTGCGTGTTGGAAAATATTTTTTACAGCAAAAGTATTAACCATACAAAAAAAGTACCTCGGGCAAAATGATCTATATGAATCTATAGCAAAATAATATATTTTTCAAATCTTTAAGACAAGCCGTTAATGAGCAGTACGGTTCATAAAGTGACCGTGTTACGCTACCAAACGGGACGTAGGCCCTTAAATAAAAGCTTTAACTTTAAGAAGCATGTGCTTTATCAACTAAGCAGAAATCGGTAAGCAAAGGAACTCATGCTCTGCAAGCGAGGCAGTAAATCAGTCAGTCAAATCATTATAAACGTTTTATAGTAGCTAAAACATGATTACAGTAATATTATTTAGTGTGATTGAAGCTGATTTTTAATAGTCAGATAAAGGTAAATATGATAGTTTGACACATTTTCGATGTCACTGTTGTCAAACCCTATAAGTATTCTAGCTCACATAAAAAAATCTGCTATTTGAAAAATCAACCTTAACTGTTTAATAACACAATTCTAAATTTAAAATTTAAATGATTTGATCCCAACTCACTACCCTCGTAAATTACGCATGTATAGGTACTCCCTACTTACTACCAACATAACCGACAAAAAAAAAATCCACAGAGCAAATTGTCGCCGGTAACAAGATGTCGGAGAGGCTGCGGTTTCAAGATAATGTTTTGTGGTCTCGATGATGGCCCGCCATCAAACTAGGTGTAGGTAGGTGCTGTGACCTCAGAGCAATCATTGTAGTTTGACTTTACATTATGGAAGTAATTCTACTGGTGTAGGATTAAGGGGGAGGGTTTAATGAGAAATGACTTGGCAGATGAAGGGTTATTGGCAACAGTGTTTTTATTTGCCTATCAGTAAAAAACACAGAAATAATTCATTTGATTAGCTTGATTTGGTAAAAGTATTTTTGGGAAAATGCTTGAATAAAATCTTCCATCAGTTTTCTTCACCGAAAAAAGCAACTGTAATTTATGTAAATTCGTTATTTTTTTTATTTATATGTACTTTATTATTGTACACCACAAAAATACTTAATAAAAAAATAATAGTTTAAAAAACTAAAAAACACGCTTTAAAAACCAAACTAAAAAAGAAGAAAATAATTTAATTCAATTAAAAAGCGTGGGGTGCTTTTTGAGGTATTTTTATAATCAATTAATGTCAAGCACCCCACGCTTTTTAATTGAATTAAATTATTTTCTCCTTTTTAGTTTAGTTTTTAAAGCGTGTTTTTTAGTTTTTTAAACTACGAGTATTACTTATTTTCTATTTTTTAGTTCTTCTAACTACAAAAACGTGTTTTTTTTTCTCATTTTTTTTTTATTTTTATTATTGAATTGTCATCGGTTCTCGACAAGTTTACAAAGTTTCAATGAAATCTGACCGTTTAAAGTGGGGTCAAAATCGCGCTCAAAGGAGTCGGTTACAAACAAACATACAAACGAACAAACAAACAAACAAACATACAAGTGAAGCTAATATAAAGCGTGTAAAAACAAGGTGCACTACAAAATATACAATGGGCGGCCTTATTGGCTTCATTATTATATTGTCCTGAAAAATAAATACATGCACGCGATTCACACTACACCTTAAAATATTTAAAAAACGACTGAAATGGATTTTTCTAGTTCATAAAAGATAAACATCTCTATTTTAAATATCCTCTCATAATGACACAAAAAAACTCAATGATTTTAATAACCAAATAACCTTTAAGACCCATTACAAAAATAAACATAATAGTATCAAACCTAATTATTCGAACCGGCCGACAGGCGTCTTGTGGTCACTTACCATTACGCTACCGCTTACAAAATGTCATTCTACCCACAAAACGAAATTATTTCACAGTCGTTCACGTTTATTGAAACATAAAATTGAGATAATTATTAAAGGGGAACTTAATTCCACGTTGCCGATATAAAGCATCAAGTTGAAATTGTAGTGTGGTTAATTATTTGCTGGCATTAAAACAAATATGCCGTCAACAAAATGGCGCTGATAATTGCGGCGTATCAAGAATGTGCGGGTGAAGTTTTTTTGTGCTACAATTTTATTTATTGGGTTTTTCTTTTTTTAATTTTCAAGTAAATTGAATTATTAAGTTACACAGTGCGTCTTCTTAGGGTCCCGTAACTTTTAGAATACGTCTGGATTTTTGTCGACAAGGCTCATGACTATGTAATACAGCCACAAGAGTCGTGAAGGTCGTCCATGGATGGGTGACCATCTTTACATATCAAGAACCCTCCGTGCCCCGGAAAGCACGTTACGCACTGATCCTGGCTGTCATTCGTAGATTTTGACAGTCGTTACGGATTGTCAGAAGCCCGAAAGTATGACAACTAGTACTACCAAGGGGTATCGTATTACCCAGCTGGTTTTAAGAGATCAGATCAGTCGCCTCATGTAAAATATTGCTGTATTCAGCTGCATCTGGAAGTACTGAAAGCCGACCCCAACATAGTTGGGAACAGGCTAAGTAGATGATGATAACCCGACACTGAACTGCAAATTAACCCAACTTACTTGGGGTCGCCAAGTAAGTTGGAGTAGAAATATGATGATAATTGGGTATTTTCCAATTCATTAAAAAAACTATTTTAAATTGCAGATTGGGACGAGATATTTAACAGAAAAATAAAAATAAATTGGGTTATATCCATTTTGTCTATTAAAAACGATTAAAATTAACAGAAAAATAAATTGATTTATATCCATTTTCTCAATTCAAAACGATTAAAATCAAATTTATTTTTCGTTGTTTTGAATTTACCGCCAAAACGCTCCTCAAGTTGATTTTTATCACGTGGCCACACGTGACGTCAGATTTGTAATTGAGAAAATGGATATAAATCAATTTATTTTTATTTTTCTGTTACATATTTCGTCCCAATCTTCAAAAAAACTATTTTAATTTAATAAAAATAGTTTTTAATTAATTGGAAAATACACCATTAAATTCCAACATAGTTGAGAAAAGGCTAGGCAGATAATGATGAAATACATAAGAATACAGCTAATTCCAGGCTCAATTTTCTTTCAGTCACTTTATACCTTCAGTTTACCTTAAAGTAACTTGGAAAATTAAAGTTTCCAACTTATTTTTTACGACACTGTTGAATAAAATGTAACGCTAAACGTTAGAGAAGCTTTTACTTGAGTAGAAAAACTTTACCGTTTGTCATAAGTTTTTATTTACTCACAAACTTACTCTTCGCTTATAAGTATGGTAGTAAAAATTCACAAGAATATGGCGTTAAGGAAATTTTTAACACCACCTAAAGGGCTGTTAAATATTTTATGGTGTTTTAAACGATATGGGCCACGGAATCTATGTAGTTATCTTTTGAGCCACGCTTTTAAAATCGTTAATGGTATACTTTAAGATATGTTATCTTGATATCTTCGTCGTTTAGTTTGAGTTAAGTTTCTTTATAAATAGTCCTCTATTTTAAATACAGTATTTTACTTCACTGTCACTTTGTTTCAATTTCAAGCTATGCTAGAATACTTCGCTCATTCCGCGTACTAATCGCTGTATATTGTGGATTAAAGAATTGTAGTCTAAACAGTCGTAATATTTTTAAAGGGAAGATAGTATATTATAAATTATTACAGGATAAATTAACAAGCGTAACCACTTTTTTTGCTGCACCTATCTTTTTTTTTCTCCCAGTACACAACGAAGGTAAATTTATTTCAGTGTATATGCTAATTACTTCGGAACACATACGAAACGTGTCGTTCACAATATTATGACCTGCATATTATCATAAAGTACCCAACAGCGGGGTCTTTTATTAATGAAACAGCTAGATAATAACATAAAATTTTATTGTGTATTATATTTTCGTGACGAGATAAACGAATTTACTTTCTCACGACTTGTGTACGACAGTCAAGTTTTTATGTCAATGTAAATATTGACTATTTCTAACACGGAAATTCTATTAATTTTCTTGTATTAATAAAATTATTTTGTGATTTAAATATTTTATGGCTGAAATGATTAGTTTTTGATCGTTTTCGTAAAGTTATTAATATTAAAATTTGTGCCATATTCACAAGGTTTTGGAAATGTGGAATTGTTTTAATATACATAAAGGTACGTGTAAATAAATACTTTATGTTAACCGCCCGGTGCTTGTGTAAGATATGTGATCGTTTAACTGAAGGCAACATTAATGTTTCCGGTGAAGAATAGGTGTCTTTATCTGATTCGTTAGTGATAAAGAAAGTTAAGGGCTTACCAAAAAAGTAATAAACCCGCTTCTTATAATTATTTGGAGACTAGCTTTCGACTAGGTGGAAATTTATACCACGGGAACGTAGGTACTAACGGGATAAAAGGTATCATATGTAACACATAAAAAAATGTCAAATACCAAATCCGTTCAGCCGTTTTTGCGTAGTTGAGTAACAAACACACAAACTTTCACATTAATAATATTAGTAGAATATTAGAATCAAAAAAACAATCGAAAAGATGACAATAATTCATCTCTGGTTCTTAGTTAACAAAATGTCAGAATATTGAGGACTTATTAAAGCCAAGAACAAAATTACAAATTGACATCGTACCCAATGCTTATTATAAACTCACTCCACAAAGCAAAATCAAAACGCAACCATCACCTACAAAATAAGCTGTAAGCCCCAGCCAAGATTAATTTCTCAGGCGATTTTAAATAACTCAACGCAATGTGGAGGATAGCGAACGACTTTATTTTTATTTTTTATTCCTTTAGTGTGCAATGTAAATAGCTCGCGATGCGTCCAACCGGCCAGGTGCAATTGCCCGCAATTTGTGTCAGTAAGATGGAATCGCAATTACTATGTCTCGACGAAGAAAAATTGATTTTTCAATGTTGGTTTTAAGGTGGTCCTTAATTATTTTGTGCCATTATAGGCTCAAAGAATAATTGTGTCTAGGAATCACTTAGGTGGTACTCGGAATTATTGATTGGTTTATTGCTTGTTTTTTGTGTCGTCTTTTTGCCGCTATAAAACGTCTGTTGTGACATTTATTTTATCATTTATTGACTGTAAGTAAGTTTATCCTATTTACTTTATTATAAACTAGCTTCCGCCCGCGGCTTCGCCCGCGTGAAAGTCGGTAATTATCCCGCGGGAACGTACTACCAGGATAAAAGTATTCTACGTATTAATCTAGGTTATAATCTATCTGTGTGCCAAATGTCATCCAAATCCATCCAGTAGTTTATGCGTGAAAGAGTAACAAACATCCATCCATCCATACATCCATACAAACTTTCGCGTTTATAATATTAGTAGGATAGGATAGGATAAGTAGGATGTGAAAGTTTGTATGTGTGGATGTTTGTTACTGAATTACGCAACGGTTGAACGGATTTGGATATAATATTTTGGCACACAGGTAGTTTTTAGCCTGGATTAAAACAAGGAATACTTTTTATCGCGGTAATACGTTCTCGTGATATTTTTCGCCGCTATCAAAAGCTACTATTGCATAATAATAGAACATTAAAAGAGCAAAGTAAATGAAACTGTTATTAAACTTTATTTTTCGAATACAGGCTGATTTTAAAGAATGAGGCTAGAATTGGATTTTGGATGTCTAGTGTATTTAAAAGCTCACACAAATTGCACGCTAGAATAAAAAGAAAAAAACAATACAAGTGACAAATGTGGAACACTCAGACATTTGGGCACACACCCAAAAAATGGCTACAACCGGCAATTGTTCTTAAAGAGAAAACGGGACTACGGAATCAAAGTTCACCCAAAACATTTGGAGTTAAAGAATGCTCATCAGATTCAAGTTCTATCGGACCATTTAAATTTCGGCCTTTGATACCCCAAGTGCATTTCGAAAGGGTTATGCAAAGGCAGTTTACATACAGGGTGTCCAATATATCTTGAAACTTAATGGCGCCGTTGCTTGCAAAGAGAAATGTCGACAATATGTCAAACTTGGAACATTTAAATTTAGTTCCATAATTCGCCGTCAGTCAAGATATACTGGCGAGGCTGTATGGCACTTGTAATTGGATAGGCCCTTCAGACGCTCGACCGACAGATGGCATGTTCAAATTAAATTAACAAGGGTATGCGAGTCCCGGAGCCTTCGAGACCCAAGACGCTTGTATTCTTCAATAAAGATTTTTTTTTTGTGTTTAGTAGGTTCAAGTAAAGTATTTCATAGATGGATAACAGGATCCTTGGTAGACAACAGATAGGATTTTTTTTTCAGTAAGTCACTAGTTTTCCGGAAAAATATTAGCCATTTTTTCGAGGACAGTATTTGGTAGGTACCCGTTGTACAATACACTGTGGATGTTCAGAGGCACCTGTAGGATAAATAACACACATAAAATGGCAGTGCTTTTCATTTTGACAGTTCATCGTAAAACACAAGCTCAAAGAATATTACCACTCCATTTTACCTTGATTTCACAGTAGCGCGTTGAGTAATTCCACCCAGAGGTCTAATAGTGTGCCTTGTTTAATTATAAGAACAAATCTTGTGTTTTTAAATAAATAAAATAAATAATAATAACAATATTCAATCCGATAAATATGTTATTGAGCAGACGAATTTTTCAATAATAATTCTGAAGCAATGGATTAACAATTTGTTTCAAAATCTTTATAGGTATGTGTTTGGAATTGTGTAACACAATTATGCAATTGGGTGCTGTTGATACATCTAAGTGTTCTTCTTTTACGTGTCAATAGCACTACAGTAAAGGCTCCCGCAGACAGGCGCGACGCGACAGTGCGTCGCAACTTTAATTGACCAATTTCTGTCATAAATAGAAATTGAAACATTAATAGAACAATTTCTATTAAAAAAAAATTCAAGGAAATTATGTTCTACTAGAGTCACGTCATGCCTTTTTGCGGGTGTCTTCATTCAAATTTTGTTGGCCTAAAACGTCACTACGTCCACGGCGTTATCAGTGGCAGCCAGGGGTCAACATCTGAGGTTAATAGAAGGAAGCCGTAAAACTACCTATTTTATTTTTGTTTCAGCAGACCATAATTTTAGAAACATCAACAGTAGGTAACTATTTTTAACCGACTTCAAAAAGGAAGAGGTTATATATTTTTATTTGCATACCACAAACAAGCACACAGCCTTAAAGGTTGCGGTAAAGTGCACATGTTGCTAACCCCTGTCATACAAATGGCGCGCATGATAAAAAACATAGTAATTAGCCGGTACTGCGAATGCAAATTAAATGTAGTACGCGGAATGCGCCCGCGGTCCATAATGGTAATATTGAGGTAAGGACGTGTTTAAAGGTTAATAAACAGGCTACTGTAGGCATTACCAACTTAAAAATATATTAAAATTTGCTTCCACCCGCGGCTTTGCCCCCGTGGAGGTTGAAAATTATCCCAAGGGGACCTACTACCGTGATGAAAACTACCTGATGTGTTAATCAAGGTTATAAACTATCTGTGTTCCAAATTTTATCCAAATCCGTTCAGACGTTTATGCGTGATTGAGTAACAGACATCACATTTATCCTTACTTATTAGGTACTCCGATATACATATTTGTGTGTTTCCTTTTGTTTTTGTATTTATTCATACAAAAACAAAAGGACACTTAGGCGTCGAAGTATTCGTCCGCATTGCTGTCATTAGGAGACGTGCCCAGAAGACTGGCAGCATTGCCACGTTCAATGGCAATGCTAATTATTTGACCAAAGAACGTCCCAGCCCTCTGGTCACGTGGAGTGTCGACCAGCCGGCGAGAATAAACGCGAAAGTTTGTATGTATGGATGTATGTGTGTTTGTTACTTTTTCACGCAAAAACGGCTGAGCGGATTTGGATGAAATTTTGGCACATAGATTATAACCTAGATTAACACATAGGATACATTTTATCCCTGTAGTACGTTCCCGCGGGATAATTTCCGACTTCCACGCGAGCGAAGCCGCGGGCGGAAGCCAGTAAAATTATATATAGATCACCTAAAAGGGTAGGTAGGTAGGAACATTAAAAGCACCTCCATGATTTATGATATATTAGCTTGCGCGTGCTTTGACAGACTATAAACAGAGAGCAATGGTCGCTCAGTGGTAACAGCCGTGCCTTACGAGTTGCAGATCGCAGGTTCTAATCTAGACATGCGCTGTACATTGAGTAAACTATTTCATCACCACTGCTCTCAAAACGGTGAAGGAAAACATCGTGAAGAAACCGGCATGTCCTAGAACCATAAATTCGAAGACATGTGACATCTACCAACCCGCACTGAACCTGCGTGAGGAAGTCGAACAGTACTTGAAACTGAAGACCAACTGGACTCTGAGGGTCGAAAGGTTGGAATCGCGCCACGACATCAACTTTAAGTCATTCGTGGTACGAGTTCCCACCCAGCATCTATAGATCTGCTTGAAAGAGGACTTTTGGCCGAAAGGTGTCGTATATCGACGTTCCCGAGGAAAGTTACGCGACACCTCGCAGCGATACACGACGCTGACCACTTTACGTGTATAGTTATAGTTTTAATAAGTTTCTTAAAATGTATTAGTTTATTATTATTTTTAAGATAATTTTGTGTATTTTATCTATGGGTCTTAGTTGCCTGATAATAAAATGATAATTATTATTTCGTGTAGGTATTCATTTTGTTACTTGTTATAATACATTTTTAAATATTTTTATAATAGAAACATTTAAAAATATATAAAATAGTGATCCGCCGGTATCGGGAGCCAAGCCACCGGTGGTTACGGCTCCAGAGACAGGAACCTTCTCACGATGCGAGCCGTATCGAGGAGTACTGCTTTCTAAATCAGGCCTTTGATCCAACCGCCTAACGAGAGCCTCGAGAGATGTTGATGGAAGCTTTCGGCCACCAGTCCATTGGCTGATACGACAATCGACACAATGACAACCGAGTTCACATTCTACATGTCAACAACCTCGTGTGCTAAGTCGAGATATTTAATTTGCTTCTTTTTCTCAGCTTTCCCGAGGTTCCCGTCATGCGGAATGGTAACATTCTTACCACGGCATAACCTCTACGGAGGTCATCATGAAAGATAAAGAAAAACCGAACTAGAACATAATTTTTAAAGGTTATTACGATTAGCAGCGAAGCGCTATCTATCGGCTATCGTTAGCCTAAACGTGTCTTTTTTATGTCAATTCGGGTTTATAATATAACTAGCTGACCCGACAGACGTTGTCCTGTCTTCACTATGAATATTGAATTCACATTGGTATAATATTAGAAAAGTTCATATGGTCGTTCAGTTTTCTAAAATGTTCTAATGTTACGCGTAATTTTCTTAACTTTTTCTTTCATAAGAACCTTCTCCTGACAGTAAAAAACACAACAAAAAAAGAATGAGCAAAATTGGTCCAGCCGTTCACGTGTGATACCGTGACCAAGGGAAATAGGGATTCATTTTTATATATATAGATATAGATATATAGATGTCATAATGGTATGTATACTGTACTGTACTTTTAATATAGTCCCAATATAATTAGAGACGCTTTTAAAGTATTTTTTAAAGATCCATCAAATAACTTTTCTGTTGAATTGGTAAGTACTTCACACACACAATCAGTCTATAATATTTCCCACTGCTGAGCACAGGCCTCCTCTCTGTAAGAGGGGAGCTATAAATACACCAGGCGGAACAAATTCAGGTTGGTGGATGGTTCTGGGGCATGCCGGTTTCCTCACGATGTTTTCCTTCACCGTATTGAGAGCAGTGGTGATCAAATTAAAAACACAAAGTGCTTGCCTGGATTGGAACTCACAACCCACAACTCGTAGGTCCTGTAATTAATTTTCCTGGTCTGCCCATCATTACATTTATCAGCATTTCCCACCACATCGCATCATAGCTAATTAAACTTTAATTAAAATTGGGTCATCAAGTATCGCATATCTACCACATTTACGATACATAATGTATATTAAGAGAACTTTTACAGTATTTAATTTCGTACAATAAATTTTAAAACTCCATTACAAAATGTTACAGTGGGCAATTTTGCAGTAAACAATATGAGGCATATTATAATTGTCGGAAGAGTATATAGGTATATTAGGTAACTATATACTGAGGTAATATATTAAATTAATGCAACCCATGTCGAACGGCTGAGCAATAACATCATAAATGGTTGTTAAAATTACAGCTGTTTATTTACTGAATTTTATATAAGGGTACAACAATGTAGTGATGTCGTGTGGGGTCCAATCGCTGTAGCTCTTTTGTTTAGCCAATGGTATTTTACTGCGCTAATAAGGCTGTATATCTGTATACCTACCTCCTACCTTAATTTGTATTTGTACCTACATAAGAGTCAAGATGGTGGAGTAAAATAACAGCGAAATACATTTTATTGGGTACAAGACTGCTGTTAAATTGCCCTCTTAGTTTCGTCTTTTTTATTGATAGCTTTTATTTCTTCTTAAATTCCAGAAAGTTAAAGAGATAGGTAGATAATACTTGGTCTTCCAGGAAAGCGAAAGAATCAAATATACATAAGTACATTGTAGCTAACTCACCGCCTTCAAAGTCAAACTCAAATCATTTATTTCAAATCCTACTAATATTAAAAATATCAAAGTTTGTATGTTTGTTCCTCAATCACCCAAAATCGGCTGAACGCATATGGATTTGGCACATATAAGGTTTATAACCTGGATTAACACATAAGACCTCCTGAATGTGATCTATTTGCTGATGAATGGAGTAAAATCATGCGTGTGTGTTTGATATTTTGCGAGAGTAAGTATGCTAGGTTGTCCTCTATTATATGTTAGTATTTGTAATATGTTTGTTATCTATTCAATCTGTATGTTAATTAATGTAATTGGTGTTACCGTTTTAATTAACAATAAACAAACAAACAACAAACAATCAAGACCCTTTAATCCCGGTAGTACTTAGTTTAATAGTAGTTTTCGACACAAACGCGGACGAAGCCACGGGCAAAAGGCATAACAGGGACTTTTGAACGTCAAAATTTACAAAAAAAATCATTGATTCTAGTTGCCCCTGCCAAAAGGTTCCTTCGTATGAAGAAAACAGGCAAGCAACTACAGTCTAAAAAGGTTTAAATCATACAGACAACGAAGAATATACATCTCTTCTAGGTCGGAAGGTCCTGTGAGATCCTCAGGTGGATCTCAGGAGTTTCAAGGTCTTCCTGTATCCCCCTCCATCGAACAATGAAACACTTTGATTCAGTAAATTGATTAAGTATTTATAAAAGAGCATTCAACGTGTAGGTAAATTTTAATTTGATCTCTCGCCTTGTAAGCCCAATCTCACTCCGACATTTTTTCTGCTATTATATTTACTAAAACTGAACAGTTCGAATATGTGAAAGTTATTTTATACCTAGCCAGCCTGCACAACGTAAGGTAGACTTTGGGTAGACAACCTTCACAGTACTGTACCTAGTAGATAACTAAACCTACGTGAATTGATAGGGTCTATTTGTGGCTAAGATAAACTGACCATTTATTTACGGGACGCCATATAGCAGGTTAAGAATTAAAATTAACACATTTTTTTTCATCAGTACAATTGTCATGGGCGGGTACAGGGCGAGGGGCCAAAAAGCAAATGGGCAAATAAATTCAATCATATTTATGGAAATAACAACTGTCTGTGGGGGGCAAGTATCTCTCGATTAGTGCCATTATCTTTTAGTTTCACAATTAAACTCCAAGCAGTAAATGGTAGACACTAATTGAACTGTTTCTGAGTTAAACTGTCTTTTCGTTCTCCATCTAAATCGGATTACTAGCTTTCTAGAAAATCGTGAACATACATACATACATATACGTGTCAAACAGAAAACCACCTTTTTCGATCATGCCACCTGGTTTTACTATAACCGATTATACTATATTTAAATACGGCATTTGGTAGGTCTGTAATATTAGGTAATTTAGCGCGCTGTTTCAGAAAACGGGACTATTTTGTGTCCCGGAACTTTGTATGGGGACAACGGGACTGTTGACTGAGAAAAGGGACAGTCCTGTTCAAAACAGGACGTATGGTCACTTAAGGCTAAGACCACACAACACGAACCAAAACACACACGTCATGTTACAATTCAAAACAGAAAATATTCGCCATAAAACTCCATACACGATTGCAAGACTTGCCGCACAGTGTACCTACAATTTACATACGCTTGTATCAAATATTTATGACAATCGAAACACAATGAAAAGAAAATTAAACAAGTACAGATCGTGAATTATCAGCGTTATCTTGTCAACTATCAGATCCGATGTCGATTTATTTCATCGTCGGTTCATTTGCACGAAGCTGCAGTAAATTCTCGTTTGTGGCAGCCCTGTGACACTTTTATGATAGTGTTCAATATAAAGAGGATAAAAGCCTATTTATACAACAACGGTCGGTAGGGAGGGCCAAATATTCACACAGCTACCTGAGATACGCTAAAATTTACAATGAATGGGACAAATAGTTTTGTTTGGTTGACCTTTTTTTTTGTTTTAGTAAGAAAGAAAGATAAGAAAACTTTATTTGGGACACGCACGGGAAGATCAATAATAAAATTAAAACTAAAAAAATCATTAAAGCAATCGAAAATATCAAAAAGGAAGATTTGTGCGAGACCATAAAGGTTCTATTATATTTTAAAAACAAAACATATACTAATGGTACCAATAGTTTTGAAGAGAGTTAGCGTGATATTTTGAGAGTATCGGTTACCTTTTTGATACTGTTTATATTAATGCTAGAATTAATATAAACAGTATAAAAAATGCTATTATACTAATATGATTAAGAATTTCCTTAAAAAAAGAATACTATATAAAATAATATTTTAATGCACAGATTTTGTAATTTTTTATTTTTTATTTAACCTTTTCGCACTCATAAATGCTACAAAGGCGGAATTAATGCCTCAGGCATAAGCTATCTTTCCAAACATTCTACAGACTCTTGCACAATATTACAGCATCTTTCGGACCAATTGGTTTCAGATACATCCTCCTTTTTAGATACAGCCAGAATTTCAATACAACAAAATAACAATGTCCGCATATTGCATCATGCGGATATTTGTAATATTTAAGAGTTATTTTGTGGTAATAAAATTTCATTATATTTTCCATAGTTAATCTCAATACACAAAAATATGTCAGCAAGAATTTTTATATGAAATGTTTGTCTACGTTGCTTCCCTTCTCACCCATAAACGGTCATCTTAGAAGGAATTTCACAGAGCCCCTGGCTATAATAACAAAGTGATTTCTTGTGGTAACAAGAACGCCCATAAATTCTACTGTATTGATTCATGTGATTATTAATTGTCCAGTATAATGGGTCCAGTATATTTTTTTAGGACAGTCATTACAGGATAAACCTAGGTTGATAAAATTGCTGTGACAATGTTGCCATATTTTAATGTACCTTTCAGTTTATTTAAACGATGTTTTTGATTTATGTCCACCTAGGTTTTTTTTTATTTATGTCTATCTACATTTTTATTGGGTCTGCTGGCTGATGTGAAAACTTTATAATTATGTATATTAAAGTATTTTTTTGAGTCAAAATAACAGCTTTTTACACGCTTTATATTAGCTTCACTTGTATGTTTGTTTGTTTGTAACCGACTCCTTTGGACACTATTTTGACCCACTTTAAACGGTCAGATTTCATTGAAACTTTGTAAACTTATCGAGGACCGATGACTATTCAATAACTTAAAAAAAAATGAGAAAAATGAAAAAAAAGGAGAAAAAAATCACGTTTTTGTAGTTAGCAGAACTAAAAAATTGAAAATAAATAATAGTTTAAAAAACTAAAAAACACGCTTTAAAAACCAAAGTAAAAAAGGAGAAAATAATTTAATTCAATTAAAAAGCGTGGGGTGCTTTTTGAGGTATTTTTATAATCACTTAATGTCAAGCACCCCACGCTTTTTAATTGAATTAAATTATTTTCTCCTTTTTCAGTTAGGTTTTTAAAGCGTGTTTTTTAGTTTTTTAAACTATTGTTTATTACTAAATGCATATGAAATTATATACGTAACCCACTTCCAGGGGTGCGGGTTGTTCGAAAGAGATACCGCGGGCCCTGGCACATAGACAACTGAGGGAACACGGGTGGGTTTTAGTCAGTAAAAGTCTGACACGCCCTCCCGCTCCACCCAGAGCAGGAGAAGTTATTTGATGATTTCCCACCCAATTTTTTTTTAAATTTTTCTCTATCTGGCTGCTGTTTTATTCCGGCTAATCTCCGAAACGGCTGGACCGATTTTGACGGTACTTTTACTAGTAGATAGATGATGTCATAAGGAGTAACATAATAATTATTTTTCTCAGTTGCACGTTACCTTGGGATAATTTATATATATTATTATTATTTATATGTATATAGATATTTTCCGACATCCACGTGGATGTAGATGTCAGAAAATATGAAAAATGTAAATAAAAAATGCTAGTAGGAAATAAAATACCAGCTACTTTTTTGCGGATCAATGCTCGTGCCTTTTCTATTACGAGAAGAGGTCTTTGGCCAGAATCCGGATGGTAATAGTATTATAATCATAACTAATTTTTTAACTTTTTTAAATATTTGGTACCTATTTGTCGTGATTGAACCCCAGCAAATAAAGTAACCTAACGGTAGTGATGACAGCAACGTTCTATTCAAACTAGCAATATTTTATTCCGTTAACCCTTTAACAAAGCCCAATTAATCCACAAAAATTCCAATATACAAGTAACAAGCGGTCCACAATCAAGATATCTCCATTACAGTGAACGCACATCAACAATGCGAACGAAAGTACAGTCCATCCACTTAAATAATGCACTTTGAACACTATCGCTAGGCTTGTGCTTCCGAACCAAAAGTGGTCAGTCTCCAGAAAGAAAAAAGCGACCGTGCGACCATTTCCCGTCTCTTTTTTAAAAATCGGTAAAGGAAAATTCAATTTTGTTAAATTGTCTAATTAAATTTGACCCCAATAGGCTATTAAAAATCAGAATTCTAGAAATAGACAAGTCAGTCTCCACCCATACCTATGTCTATGTCAATGCTCCGTACATACAGCCACTTACGTTAAGTCAGGTTAATTAATTGTTAGCTAAATTGACTACCTACCAACTTAGACTGCTTGTATATTAAAATCGCAATGCCATTTTTTGACAGTTGTAAGCAATGGCTATAATACCGCAATTTCACGTAATTTGTCAATCCTACTAATACAAAATGTAAAAGCTTGTATGTTTAGATGTTAGTTACTCAACCATGCAAAAACAGCCGAATGGATTTGGATGAAATTTGACACACAGATAGTTTATAACCTGGATTAACACAGGATTTTTTATCCCGGTAGTACGTTCCTGTGGGATAATTTCGGATGTCCACATGGCAAAAGCTAGTTTAATGATAAAAACATCAGCACAGTTAATGTTGTTGTCACCTCATATCGGTGCATCATAGATAAAGGCTAATTATCAGAGATGGGCCGAATGTGGTTTGAACCGAATCCGAACTTCGGCCAAACATTCGGTTAAAATGAAAAGTTCAGCCGAACTTCGGTTCAGTACCCTTTCATTGTAATAAAAAGTACTTGATTTGAATGTTTAGTTTTTTGAACCAAAAACGTGTTTTTTTTTTTCATTTTATGAATTGTATTCAGATTTTTGTTAAAAGAATACTAAACTTATTTCATTTTTGTAATAGTATGTCTAATTAATTAGACAGATTTTCAAGAATTGTAAGAAGAACTGATTTAATTTAAGGTTTACATTTACAATGTTCCTAACTAAATTAAATGACCATGAGTGAGTAAAAGACAGAATTTTATTTTACAGTAGGTAATGCTATACTCTAATTCTATTAAATTTCAGTCAAAATAGTGCAAGTAGGTATTATTTTTCTTGTGCCGAATGTTCGGCATCTGAACCGAATTTCGGCCGAAAGTTCGGTTCAAGCTGCCGAAATTCGGTTCAACCGAATTTCGGCCCATCCCTACTAATTATCAAACAAAACATTTCAATAACATACTGCCATCTGTTTGGGTCTGAAGCGACGGTGCATGCTTTTTAAGCGGAAAGACTGTACAAAGTTCACGAGCTCACTCAATTTCCGACCTCGATTACAACACAATGACACGTTCAGAAGCACCTCGTACATTGATTATTTTCTTAACAAAAAGGTGTGTAACTACTGTAATTGAGTGGTAATGCAATTTCGCCAGTAGCAACATCTCGGCTCATGAACGAACTGCCAATCAACTTTGATGAATGGTCGCTTAACGAATTTGTTGTAATCTTAATTGTGGTTTCTTGTTAGTGATTTCATGTAGGGTTGCGTGTGCGAACGGCTTTATTATTTTAAAAGTTTCTGGAATTTAAAGATTGTGTGTAATTAGTTCTTTCTTTGAAATTGAGAACACAAAGAGACAAGGATTTTGCGTGTTCAATGGTCGTCTTTAAGTTGCTCCATCAAAAACATACAAAGTGATTACATAATTAATTTCTGTCATTGAATATATTTTGGACTTTACCGTCATTCACCGTTTTTGCATTTTCTGTTATTGTTAGGTAAAAATAGAGAAATTAACAATACATACATAAAGCCAAGCCTTTGTGGGCTTCCCATGATAGATAAAAACTACAGAACGCCACCTACTATGATACTTACATACCTACTCCTTTAATTTAAAACAGTAGAAATAATATTTCTAATCAACAATGTGGCAACCCTTACACTTAACCTATGTGCACTTACAAAAAGGGATCATTGACACTTAATACCAATTAAAATCTCAAAACCAACAAAAGATACAAGAGAATACAATCGCACTTGAATGTAGTTATCGTAGAAAATGATTTATTGATTAACTGTACACTTTTACAATGAGTGTGAAAAGAAATACTCACTACTTGCTCGCGCAAAAGATTTTAGAATTTAGTGAACCTGCTTTTTTTTGGATAGGAAATCGTCAAATAACTTCTCCTGCTCTGGGTGGAGCAGTAGGGCGTGTCAGACATTTACTGACTAAAACCCACCCGTGTTCCCTCAGTGGCCTGTGTGCCAAGGGCCGCGGTATCTCTTTCGAACAACCCGCACCCCTGGCAGGCATCGGCCCTTGCGGACTCCACCAGTTCGTGCTGACATCGCTTTGAGGCGCGCGTGGAACACAACGCGCTGTCGAACCGTGCTTGGTTCTTACCCATTACTCGCCGTCCACAAGCCCACTCCCACGGTGGCTGGGAATCAGCCTGGGGTTCCCGACGCCCAGGGCGTCTCCCGCGGCTACTATGGCCGTGAGGGCTCATATACTGCCTCACCCTCACGTGCGCCGCCTCCCTCTTCACGAGCATTACTGCTTCTTAGAAGGAGGTGACGGCTACCCATGCACTCTCGCTCCGTACCATGGCCTGGACCAGGGCCGGACGTGATAGACCGCCGCCGCAGATCGCCTCCACGAGGACACGGTGGTGCCCCGCCCAAGCTGGGCAGACCTCCACCGTATGCTCCACCGTGTCCTCAGGGCGATCTTTGCAGTTGAAACATCCGGGCGTTTCCTCCCGCCTTATTCGAAACAGGATCCGCCCGAAACTACCGTGTCCGGTGAGGACCTGCGTCTGCTTACTTGCTGAATTTGTTAGCTGTCTGGTATTGTAAGTACCTTTTCACCTTTTCGTTTTTTTACTTAACACTGATCATACGTATGTTATACGTCAGGCTTTCGAACTTGCCTGTTGTCACTCGTGCCACGGGTCCGCTCTCCACCGCCGCGCTCACGTCTCTAGCAGCTAGGAAACCATCTAAAATGGGGTAAACAAAATTAAGTTATGAACGAATAAAGGTTTCGGTGACCAATGTCATTCGTAAGTTAGTGGTTAAGGATGAAGCCAATGGTCACCTGCGATAACTACTCATGTCATCTTTAAATAATTAAGAAATTAGCTTAAACATACATAGTGCTACCTAAATATTAATTTAATTTTAAAAGCAATAAAGATGTTAATGCTACCTATATTCTCTTTTATCGCTGCCCAATTATCATCACTACTATTCCAAAACCAAAATCTTTCAATCATTCGAAAATACATAAAAAAAAATTGAAGCAACAACCCATCGAAGAGCTTTATGGACACCTAGTGTAAGGCTAAGGTGCTTTATGATGGCTGAACGCTTAATTGCACATCATACACTGCATTTGACGGGCTTGTGGCTAAGGAATAACAGCCGTATGGGTCGATCGATCAGTTTAGTCTGTAGATGGATCTTTGCATCCCCAGCTAGACCCCTATGTGCCTCGGAAAGCACGTTAACCCGTTGGTACTGGCTGTCATTCGTAGATCATTGAAAATCGTCAGACGTCGTCGTGCCAAGGGGTATCATATTATCCAGTAAGTGGGTTGTGGAGATCATGTAGACAGTCACTCCGTGTAAAATACTGGTATTCAGCTGCATCTGGTTAGACTGGAAGCCGACTCCAAACTAGTTGGGAAATGGCTAGGCAGATGACGATAATGATGCTACTGTTTATTGAAAAGCATCGCAAACGAAGCTGGCAGGACGATCAGACTCAATTTTATATCCATCAACAGATTAATGGCTATTTTGTCCGTAGCCAAAAGTATTCCCATGCCAACAAGGAAAGCCTTAACCACCTGTTCTTTAAGCATAAAATTATACATCTCATGATTGCACAAAAATACCGTTTACGTATCCAACAATTACTCGTTGAATATTTCCTACATTAATTCTTTATCGAGTAATTGTGCTAATAAGTATTATGCAGTTCCATGTCTCGGTTGATCGCCTGGATGTGTTATCTTCGTTCTCCTTAATCGTCAGTTTCCGAAGGCTTACAAAACAAACACACGGAAAGTAATGATCCACCGAGGAGGCCGAGTAATATCTTTACCGAGAGATGCTCCTTTAATGTCGATATTATCGTTTGTGGAATTATTATCGATACCTAGAATCGATGTGAACGATTCATTAGTACATTGAATACGATATGGAATAGGTTTCCTAAATAAATTGATAGATGATGAATTACAACCGACTATTAATCAATAATAGCTATGTAACAATCTGTCGGACGTAAGCAAATCGAGTGTCACTCATAATTTAACCGCTGCCACAGCAATTTTGGTTAAAATCATTCAATACTAATCAAATTGCATAATATTATGAAGGATTCTAACTACAGAATTTGTGTTCGAAATGATACAATTTCATATCGAGTACAATAACGACCACTGATTGTATCGCAATTTTCGATTTTATCATTTCCTTATCGAAAAATCTGCCTAAACTTTCCCAACTATGTTGGGCTCGGCTTCCAGTCTAACCGGATATAGCTGACCGCCCAACCCAGTTGCTGGGTAAAACGATACCCTTTAGTAAGGTGAGACTGGTTGTTAGACTTTCAGGCTTCTGACGACTCGTAAAGACTGTCAAAGATCCTCGGCACGAAAGGGTCTTGGCATGTAAAGATGGTCACCCATCTACGAAACAATCGTGGCAAGCGTAGCTTAACCTGATCAATCGATCCGTGCCATTCTTATTAAGTAGCCACAAACCTTTTCTTTATCGATAAAACTATCGACAGATATTTAAAGTGCACTAGTCACGAGTAAAACGCCCAGAAGGGATTTTTTACCAGTCTATAGTACCTAGTGGAGATGTTATTTGTATTAATTAAAATGTAAATCTAGACACGGGTATAATATAGTGAGGCGGCAAAATGCTTTTAGGTTGGTGAGTGCATTTATTGAAATTTAATTGCAGACAGATTCTGTTGTTTGTTTTTATCTTGTCGTAAACAATTTATATTTACCAGGTACTGTGTTTTTTTTTGACATAGTGAATACGAGGCATGGGTCCTTGTCCACTATTGAGGTATTTGACTGGAATTGCATAGAATTGTAAGCAATGGTAGTCCAGTGATAACAGCCGAGACTTACGACTAAATTATTTATTAACTACTGCTCTCAAAACAGTACTTAAAGGAAAACATCGTAAGGAAGGAGCATAACCTAAAACCAAAAATTAGAACACATTATGACATCTACCAATCAGCACTGGGCACCAGTGGTGGATAATGGCCCACTCCCTCTCACCGAGATTAGGATTTTGTCCCAGCAGTCGGAACACATGATGATGATGATTATATGCATAGAATAGCTACTAGCTTCTACTACTAGCTTCATCTTTCTAACTCACCGACTTTGACAATTCAAAAGTGCCTGTAATTGGTTTATTTGAAATAAATGCTTTGAGTTTGAGAATGGCCAAACCAAAATTTATTTCTATAATATTATGGAATACTTAGCGGCAACTTACCTAATCTACAAAGACAGAATAATTGTTATAACTGCAAAATAAACCAGACTAAGAGGATGTTCTTTTACTTACTGTTTTCTTGATCTTTTTGGACCTCATCTCCGGGTCTTTTTGGATCAGTTTTTACTTTCTTTAGTAAGTACTTTAGTTACGAATACTTTACTAGAACATGAATGAGTATGATTTTAAAATTTTCTATCTCTCTGTTCGTCAGCAAGACATACAGATGGATGGTGTCCATCCCTTTGATATAGTCTTCTTTATACAGCATGGACCACCCAGAAAATATAACACTCTATTTATGCATCGTCGATAATTACATGGCAGGATCAATAATAATTATGGATACCCTAGAATTACTTATTTATATCGCAAATGATAAAGCGGATGTGACTTGATACCTTGGAATAAATATCTTGTGGTTTTTACAGCTCTTATAGTTTGAGAATAATAACGAAAATGCAATTTCGAATAACCATCATATCTTTTTTATTTCGATCGGCCAAACTTATTAGATCTTTTAGACTGCTATAATGAATTTTAGCATGACTTACAGATTTCAATTACTTTAGCTTTCGAATCAGACAATCACCGAAAGTAACTTTCAACTTTATTACACGTTTTTTAAGGTTGAAAGTAGCGTGAAGTTATTAAATCAACATCAATAATAGCTTGGCTGAGCTTAGCGCTCAATTGAAACTTAGTGAATTATTACGCACGATAATAATCTCCATAAATAATTATGAGGACAGGTGTTCAAAACTCATGAAGATTACATTTTTTTCAATTGGTTTTAATCTGTTGCATCTTGATCAAGTCGTGTTCTTCGACTTTGTACCACATTGTGTATTGGTATGGAATTATACAGGGTCACATTAAATTAGCTAGCAAAACTACAGAGTTTTGAGACGTGATGGATATTGATATTTCAACACGATAGACAAAAAAAAATCAAGATTTAAAGTGTTTTTGGGGGTCAACGACCGCTGTTGCACCTTCTTGAAGTATAAGTTTAGCAAATCTGTTTTCTTTTGTTTTACCGTGTTTAGATTTCGATGCTCATCACTTCTGTGAAGCTTTTCCGAAAAAATACTGACATTTCAAGTGACTACACAAACTGAAAACCATCCAGGGGTGCGGGTTGTCCGAAAGAGATACTGTGGCCCCTGGCACACAGGCAGCTGAGGGAACACGGGTGGGTTTTAGTCAGTAAAGTCTGACAAGCCCTCCCGCTCCGCCCAGAGCGGGAGAAGTTATTTGATGATTTGACTTCTCAAAAAAAAAACTGTACACCATGACACCCTGAAAAATCATAATTCTTTCCGTAGGCAGAAGATGCATAATCAACCTATAATGTTCCCACTGCTGAGACACAGGCCTTCTCTCTGTGAGAGGGAGTGGGCCATAATCCACCACGCGGGCCCAGTGCGGGTTGGTGAATATCACATGTCTTCCAATTTTTGAATCTAGGACATGCCGGTTTCCTCACGATGTTTTCCTTCACCGTTTTGAGAGCAGTGGTGATGAATTAATTTACACAAAGTAATGTGCCTGCTTGGGTTCGAACTTACGACCCACAACTCGTAAGTCGCGGCCTTTACCACTGGGCTACACTGGCTGAAGATATTATAGGTATAAAGGTATAAATTTTAAAATATTTTAGGATTTTCAAGTGACGTTGAAAAAGACAGGCAGGCAGGTATATACGCCCTCACGGCCGTAGTCGCCGCAGGAGACGCCCAGGGCGTCGGGAATCCCAGGCTGATTCCCGGCCACCGTAGGCGTGGGCTTGCGGATGGCGAGTAATGGGTAGCTCGCTGTCCGGTAAGGACCAAGCCCGGGTCGACGGCGCGTTGTGTTCCACGCGCGCCTCAAAGAGATGTCAGCACCAACTGGTGGAGTCCGCAAGGGCCGATGCCTGCCAGGGGTGCGGGTTGTACGAAAGAGATACCGCGGCCCCTGGCACACAGGCAACTGAGGCAACACGGGTGGGTTTTAGTCAGTAAAAGTCTGACACGCCCTCCCGCTCCACCCAGTGCGGGAGAAGTTATTTGATGATTTCCCACCCAAAAAAATAAAAAAATAAACGTTGAGAAAGGCTCGCTTCGACTGAACAGTAGCATGTAAATGTATGTAGCTATTCTTTTTAAATTCTTCCAAGTTAGTAAAAATCTCACAGAAACAACAAAAGGGTTAATTTCACATCATAAAACTTAATTCGAACAATAAAGTTTAAAACATTTTAATTAACAATAAATTGTTATAGCCGACATTTATAAATTTCAGATTGCACTCCTATAAAAATTCGAATTCATTTACAGTCACAAGATATATTTTGGCATGATGAACTAATTTTTGCATACGGTTGGGCTTGTATTTTTGCTGCATTTTCAGTAATTTTGTTCTGTTCAACCCTTTCTGTTTCATTTGGAACCTATTTAAATGTATAAAAAGTGTACCTCAATGGATTTTCCGAATTGTTTCAATATAAGTATACAAATTCTGTTGCTTGATATTTGCGTGTTATAGGACTACGGAGCCTGAGATCTATCCTTATCAATAAAGCGAGAAGATAGACTTTAAAACTATAAAAGAAGCTTAATAGAGCTTCCAAAAAGTTTTTAGGTTCTGTGGCCACTGACAAACATACAGTAGGTAAAAACTTCCCACTACAGATATAAGTATACCTACCTATATTTAGCATATACAATTTTATATATAATTTTAATATGACTTGATAGTATTTTTATTTTATCGCTTTATGTGATTTTGACCAGCGGTTAAAACAATTCGCATTCATATAACCCTTGTAAAACACAATAAAGCAGAATTAAAAGTTATTCTTTTAACTTTAATTGGGACCGCTATAAAAATTCTTGCAGCGAAATAAAAACTGTGTCATTTCGTGTCGAATGACTGTTTGTGCTGTTTTGTGCCGTTACGACTGTTAAAGATCTAGGAATGACAGCCGGGTCCAACGGCTTGACGTGCTTTCCGAGGTACGGAGGAGTCTTGGTATGTAAAGATGGTCACCCATCCACAGACCGACCCCGGCAAGCGTAGCTTAACCTGATAGATTGACACGTGTGGCTGTTATTACTTAACTACGAGCCCCTCATCTCTCATCATCGGGATGACTGTATCATGACCTCTAAAAGAGAAATAGGCACGATTTACTAATCGGTAACTTAACAGGACTTACCTATGCTATCGTTATTATCAACCTTGTATACATTCTTCAGTATTTTAGAATCTGCATGAATAGCACAATAATGTATTCAGGACGCTGCTGGGACTGCCAAACTTCTGCCGTGCATAGGGTTTTTATTTTGGATGCTGATAACTTCTTTATAGAAAATTAAAAGAATATCTAACACAAAAATGCTTTTACTCGGTCGCAGAATACCTAGAATAAAATGTTAGTAAATACGATAGCTAGTTAAATTAATAATTACAGACACTTAAATTGTTATTTTTATTATGTTAAAATTATTATTATGTTGTCGTGCCCTAACCGGGTTTCATGTTGGGCACGCCACGATAAGGTCTATGAGGAGTGGCTTGAGAGGCGGCACGGCGTTTTCACCTTCCGCCTGACGCAGGCAATACCGTCTTTTCCATAAGCGCACACGGGGCTCATGCCCAGGGCCCCCCATCCCCAGGGGGCCCCAAAGGACCGACAATTTCTCTCACATTTGTTCTCAAAACATTTTTTCCGCGCACTGTACCTACAGCGCCAACATTTTTTTTTGTCGGGTTGCACTAATTAGTAATATTTCAGAACGCATCCTAATTTTCTAAGTACCTACACCATCCTGCGATCAAACATGTAAACCACTCCAATTCCAAAGTCAAGCTGCACAGTCACTCCCCCAGTGGGTTCCCGCATTGTCGTTACGGGGGGGCTCAGTAGCCGTGGTCCGCTCCCACGGTGAAGCGAAGAGGAACCCCCAGGTGGGGCCGCTCGTCAGGGCTTTTGCTTCCAAGCCGACGACGTAGCGGCCAAAAAGTAGGTTGCGGTGAGGTGCACCACAACTGAGGCGGGCCGCGATGTCGAATGGGAAGCATCACGGCGGAGGGTTACAGGCTGCGGCGGAGGAGGAGTGCCGGTACTTCTGAGTAGCGCTCTTCCTTTCCGTGGCCTGGACGGGGCCGGCCACCGTTTGATGGCGGACGCGGTAGGGCCGCTGGGGAAGAGGAGTGTCGGTATAGCGTTGGCCGCTCTCCCTATCCCCTGCGGCCGAGAATTGGTAGGCGGCGGGACCACTGCACTGACCCGTCGCAGGGAGACCAAGGGTGCCAAGGGTGCCAGGGTAGTCTGGGGCCCTTGTGCTACTTGGTTCCTGGGGTGGTCACGGCGTGCCATGTGTCCGGGTGCGCCGGAGTGGTGGGGTCCGCAAGGGCCGATGCCTGCCAGGGGTGCGGGTTGTTCGAATGAGATACCGGCGCCCCTGGCACATAGGCAACTGAGGGAACACGGGTGGGTTTTAGTCAGTAAAAGTCTGACACGCCCTCCTGCTCCACCCAGAGCGGGAGAAGTTTGATGATTTCCCAACCTCAAAAAAAAAAAAAAAGCTGCACAGTCACATTTTATCATGAAGAAACTAATGCATTTATGAGCTCAAAACAGAATGTTTTCATTTAAGCCAATATTTAAAAAACATAAAGCAATCAGCGGATTTAAATATCTCTATACCTTACATAACCTAATAAATTCAGTTAAATTACAAGAAACATTTCCAAACGTTGAAGTTGCTACAAGAATATTCCTTTGCCTAGTGTCTGTACAACAATGTTACAAGAACGACTAAGTACCTAATTTGTGAATTATGTGCATAGAAAGTGACATCCTTCAAACAATTGACTTTGAGGATTTAATAGAACATTTTGCTCAACAGAAATCCCGAAAGAAACCATTATCTTAATCGTAACCAAAAAACTAGCAGCATACTAAGTAATATAATTAATGACATATTATATTGTTTATTTGATTACCCATACTAAATAGAAGATCATAATAGATTTTTTTTAGTACAGTTCGCTATCTTTACTTTCGAACAGGGCCCTAAATTCTTGTGTGCCCAAGGGCTCCAGCATAGTTTAAAACGGCCTTGGACGCAGGTCCTCACCTGACACAGTTGTGTCAGGAGGTTCCTGTTTCGGATAAGCCGGAAGAAAACGCCCGGGTGTTTCCACTGCGAAGATCGCCCTGAGGACACGGTGGAGCATAAGGTGGAGGTCTGCCCGGCTTGAGCGGAGCACCGCCGTGTCCTCGTGGAGGCGATCGGCGGCGGCGATCTCTCGCGTTCGGCCCTGGTCCAGGCCATGGTCCAGGCCATGGTACGGAGCGAGAGTTCATGGGTAGCCATCACCTCCTTCTGCGAAGCAGTAATGCTCGCAAAGAGGGAGGTGGCGCACGTGAGGGAGAGGCAGTATATGCGCCTTCACGACCCAGGCTGATTACCGGCCACTGGCACTTTGGCAACTGAGGGAACACGTGTGGGTTTTATTTAGTCAGTAAAAGTCTGACATGCCCTCCTGCTCCACCCAGAGCGGGAGAAGTTAGTTGATGATTTCCTACCCAAAAAACAACCAAAAAAAAAACCGTAGACGCTCCCGAAGAGAAGCCAACTAGGTCCACTTGGGTTCCCCAGACAAAATGCTGATATTATCACAACCAGTAAATTTTACAGCACTGACGGACATCACCACCCTTACAGATTTCCAAACCAATCCCTTCCAAGTCGTTAATTAACCCCAATAATTATCATAAAGAAACAAGTGGCCCCATAAAATGCAGGCAATTACAGCATCAGTTCGCAAAACCCACGAAGAAAACATAAATCTATCAAATAAATACATCGATACTGCCCCAATATATCGTCCTCTAATACTATTTGTCTTCACATTTAAGTAATAGAATAAGGGTTAATAAGAGGCATCGCGTCACATTTCAGTCGTGGTGATAATTCTTCATTGGTACGCAGTAAATAACGTTCCCCTTTAGAGCGTAGTACGTCGGTTAATTTTAATTGGATCCGAGTAAGACCCACTATTGCCACTAAATGCTTTATGGCTAATTGATCTGGAGCTTAACGGAAATGGGAAATTGTACGGCACACGCATTTTGATCAGTATTTAAAGTGAATATAGTATACAGTCTGAAAGATGCTTAGTTTAAGATTGGTTTTCATGGAAACATGTAGTTTCATTCGATTCCTAGACTATTTTTTTTTTTACTTTTTGAGTTAGTTTAGTGCGTTTCAGCGGCGAGGTGTCAATTTTTCTAAGAGCGAAGCCGAAGCGAAATCGGCTTTAACTTACTAACTTATCAAGAAAGAATTTTTACTATTATTCCAAAATCAATATAGGAATTTGCAGAATTAAACACAACAAAATTGAACAGCTGAAAACCAAATAAAATGTGCAATATTCCTCCATCTCGTTTTCGCTGACGCATTTTTCTATATCTGTCTCTTTCATAACCCGTTGTACAGCGGCTTGAAAGAAAGAAAGAAAACATTACGGGATTGCTGTTGTATGAATTTTTAGTTCCCGATTATGACGTTTTGGCGTCGGGTTAATTTAGATTTTTTTGTTGTTGTTGTAATACAAAGCTAAAAAAATAAACCGATTTTGTTGTTTGCATGTTATGGTGAATTAAATACCCGTAGTGTAACTATATGTTTTGACAATAGTAGCCACTGTTGACGTGCCATTTTTTAATAGCGATTGAGTTGCCGATACGAACCCCTGAAGGGAAGCCGGTAGGAATCGTGTTATATGGTGTTTTCGCCACTGTACAGTTTATGGCTAGTCTAACTCTCGTTCAAAATGGTCAATGTATAAAGGAGTTTTGAAAGCTCAGTACCCATTAACTTTCATAACCACCGAGAAATTTTAATGGTTATTTTCCCGCGGCAGAACAATTTTCCATAAGTAGTACTTTCGAAGCATAGAATAAAAGTAAAAAAAAGATGTTTTTGTTTTAAAATAATTGAAAAAATATTCATCAACTCGAAAACGTGAGAGTCAATAGTAAAACTAGAGGTAACTTGTAGGTACTACTCAAATCGCACGCACCGCTGACAAAGGGAACAGCAATGCATAAATGTTCAAAGCAAAATAAACTCTCGGACATGGTGATTTTTCACAATGGTTAATCTGTTATTTTTTTATTTTAATATTTTATTTATTTATAAAACGATTGTATTACCAAGACTAAACCATTTCGCTGCAGGAAAACAACCATTAAAAATTTCTCGGTGTTTAAAAACATACATAAACTCACGCCTTTATGCCATGAGGGTAGTCAACTACAGAACGCCCCCTATGATGATCCTAACATACTTCTTTTGCCTCGTTTACGTTCATACATCTGGTCATACACGCTCGCCCACCGGTTGATCTTCGTCTATTCATCATAAGGTTTAAATCGTTAATTGAGATAATTCCTACTATTATTTGATAGCCCCTTTAGTAATCAACCAAGCTTATATTCCCGATAACTTAATCCAATAAAGTAGCTGATAGGTATAGTCCATTACACTTAAATCTTATTTAGCCATTGAACGGTTGATTGTCAATGTACGGAATAATAGCGCATGAACATTTACGGAAGCCATCAAATTAGCAGTAAAGTCTTAATACACACATGGATCAGTAGTATTAAGGTGAATGCGCAGTAGTAGAGCGCGAAATTCAAATTTTGTTACGTTTTTTGCAATTTTCAGGTGAGTGTCAGCTTTTTACTTGATCAAAATATGATTTGCGACTATAACACACACGTATTTACAGATTTATAATCATTAGAATCAATAATACATCTTTCTAAGTTAGATTTGTTCCATAAGAACAAATTTCTTATGGAAAAGTGCTTGTGGAAGAAATCTAACTTATAAGAGATATATTAGACATTCTAATGACTATAATTCTGTAAACACGTACCTGTTATATTCGCAAATCACATTTTGATCAGGATACAACCTGATACGTCAGTATCAGCACCAAACAACCAAGACAACCAGCAAAACAACCATGACAGCAGCCACCATCAGCCTAACCAGCTAAGACAACCATGGCTTAAATGGTTCTAAATTGTCTGTACTATCTTCGCCTTAAAGCTTTGCACCCATCTTCCAATCACCCTGTATAAAGTTTCTATAGGCGACCCGCATTAAGTTATTAAGAAACAACTCCAGAACGTATTGAGCAGTTGCTACGTTTTAAATTTTATGCATTCAAGTTGAGAAAAAAAGGTCACTACAATAAATGAATGCAAAAAGTGAATAACATTCAGAATGTGGAAATTGCCTAATTAATATTTCTCTTTTTTTATATTATTTAAAAGTGTCCATTCACCGGATTCGGGCGAGTAAATTCGAGCGAATGGACTAAACTACTAAAGAACCGCTGTAGATGGTATATGGACTCGCAAATGTAGCATCTTAATAACACCGAGAATAGATAGTATCCCATAGAATTATCACATAAATCAAGCGAGTCAATGATTAATACCATACAGACGATGAGAGTCTGACCACTAGTACGTCGTTATAACGGTTGAGTGTAATTAAATTGAGCTTCCGTATATATTCTGTGATGGCTCCAGTAATGGAGGATTACTACGGTCAACTGCTAAGCAGCACGCCTCGGAAAATTGAGCTTTAGACACCAACAATATAATCTTTTGAAGCGAGTCTGTGATGATGGGAACTGGGAATACATTGTTGGACGTACCTAATCATGTACCTGATATACTGGTGGAAAATAGTTGCCTATGGGATTACACACATACAATTACCGGTGAAACTATGGTACGCTGACTTTTCGTGAGACGTCATGACAAGGTTTTTTAGTTGCCTGATATAAGCCAAAGTCTTTAGTCTGAATAAAATTTTAAGAGCAAATCGCAATAATACCGCACCGCCATGACTTTACGTTGACGTCGTTGTGGGGCTTGCGCGCTCCTTACCTAGATCTGGATCGATAGTGTTTACTTTTCGCGAGAAACCAGACCAAGAGACATTATACGGTGGAGGTCTGCCCGGCTTCAGCGGAGCACCGCCGTGTCCTTGTGAAGGCGATCGGCGGCGGCGACCTCTCGCATCGGCTCTAGTCCAGGCCATGGTTCGGAGCGAGAGTGCATGGGTAGCCGTCACCTCCTTCTGCGAAGCAGTTATGCTCGCGAAGAGGGAGGCGGCGCACGTCAGGGAGAGGCAGTATATGCGCCCTCACGGCCCTAGTCGCCGCAGGAGACGCCCTGGGCATCGGGAATCCCAGGCTGATCCCGGCCACTGTAGGCGCGGGCTTGCGGATGGCGAGTAATGGGTAGCTCGCTGTCCGGTAAGGACAAAACCCGGGTCGACGGCGCGTTGTATTACACGCGCGCCTCAAAGAAATGTCAGCACCAACTGGTGGGGTCCGCAAGGGCCAATGCCTGCCAGGGGTGCGGGTTGTTCGAAAGAAATAACGTGGCCCCTGGCACACAGACAACTGAAGGAACATGGGTAGGTTTTAGTCAGTAAAAGTCTAACACGCCAAGTTATTTGATGATTTCCCACTGTCAAAAAAAAAAGATATATTCTGAATACCGTAGGGCAGAATGTAGCGAACTATTGAGCAGTAGTGACCCGACGGACCCCTAGGAGTAATTTTGTTCTTCACGTCTAGCTTGCTTTTAATGGTCGGCTGCCCAGCTGACGTGAACGCTGATAAGCAAGAGAGCAGAGCTCCCGCATCTTTCTTGTCTTTTTTGGCTGGCTTGAGTCGAGACTCGGTATAGTAGGAAGTATTCTAGTAAGTGCTGATAGGGATCTTGACCATTTTCCGGGCTCTGGGATTGTTTTATAGTAGTGGAATACCTCTGCACTCCTCAAGCACCTCAGGACATGTTGTCTCCTTGCTGCTACGTCACTATGTGCTAGCAACAGTTCCCGGGGCCCATTATTGAGTGTGCAAGTCACCACGTGCCATTTATCCGTGTCTAAATAAAACATTGATCAGGCAGGGGCCATAGTGCTTCCATACCTCTTGGTAACCAGTCCGCTTTAGACACCCAATCCCATAGTTCAATTTCTTTTCTTTTTCTTAACTTGCCACAGTCCTACACCAACCGGGGGATGTTCTTGGGTGCATTTTCATTGTCTATATGTTAACGGAAAAGTGTGTAATCCGTCATTGTATACAATTCCTAGGAAATGTGTACAATTCCTAAAATAGATAGGAAATCTATGATATATTTTGTAACATACACTTTTCCTAGGAAATCTATGCATTTCCTAAATAGAAATCGGAAATGTATTAAAAGTTAGTGACAAACGAATCGCTGCAAAACCGACTCCACGTAGTCTTGTCTGCCCTACCCCTAGAGTGTTATTTAAATCCGCGTAGGCGCGGAGGGGCGAGGCGGGCCGCGAGCTGAGGAGCAGGTTCAGCGCTCACCACCGCAGCTTCGGCTTGCTGGCCGGCCATGCCGGCCAGCCTCAGCCGCGTCGGCGACCGCTAATACCATCTGCGACTATAAGCTCGCGTGGGACCGCCAGAGACCCGCAGCGCCGGAGCCGTGACAGACACCATGCGAGCAATTCTAGAGAGCATTACTTTTTATATATATCCTAGTGTGTTCTCGGAATTGCATAAAATTCCTAGGAAATACATACATTTCACAGGAAATGTGTATTAAAGAATCTTTGAAACATTATTTTACACATTTCCTAAGTAGGCTCGGAAGTGCATATATTTCCTAGGAATTGTGTACAATTCCTAGGTTTCATACATTTCCGGTAACATATATAGGGATAATCGTCAGTTGGTGCTGTATTTCCTTAAAATTGTCTACGTGGCCTCTGCGAGTTGGGTTCGACCTCTTCTACGCATTGCAAAGAACTGGGGCACCATGGTTCCCCCCACGGGGCCCTATGGTGGTAGAAATACCATTATAATACCGCAGCCTAGTACTGTCTCACTGTAGGACAAAACCTTATTCTATTACTCATAGAGCATTCACCACGATTCTTCAAGACGGGTTGGTGATTCCAAATAGTAACCAAGTACATTTTTTTGGTAGTGTTTGTAACATAAATTATAATTTGCTCGAAAATGTTAAAATGCACAATAATAAGTTCTATTAATAGGTTAACCTCGTAAAATTAGCTAGAAAAAGTTTCAGACTTTTCGTGCTACTAATCGTTTTCCAGTTGAACGTGTTACAAAGTTGCAATGTTTGCAGTGTGTTTAAAACATGCGATAATTTTCTACTAAAGAATTACTATCAAAATGCGCTATTACCAGTGAATTTGCTCAGATATAATAGTATGTTCCATTAAAATTAAGTATGTATTTTGCGAAATAAATCTCTTGTTAGCAAAAAGTGGAACGTTTATCACAAAACTCTTGACATAATTTAATTTCTTCCTTAGAGACAGGAAGAACAATATTCGTCAAACATAACCCTAAAAAACCCAATATCATTACACATAACATGCTGTAGCAATAAATAAATCAACAAAATCCAAAGATTGCCTTCATTAAAGTAATTATCTTTGAGTAACCAAAGTAAACGCACATCAGGTTTGTAAAAGTATACCTCGAAACAAAATTACTCTAAAACTCGAACCTGTATTAACAACGGAATCAAACACTTCCTGAAATTAAACAACTTGTATAATGATGCCGACGTCAGATGAATCATTATTCTATAATTATACTATCAAATAATATGAGAAAATTGTAATGACTGTAATTTTAAATACAGTTAATCGTTATTGATTTTGCTTTGCCTCCGTATTGCTTCTTGATTTTTTAGGTTTTTTTTTTCTAGCTAATTATTACTTATTGCAAATGAAAACGCTATGCACTCGTTTCAACAAAAACAACAGTGACTTGAGAAACGACGAACTAAACATCGTCCATTTAATCCTGCGGTTAAATTGACGTTGGTTGTTTCGTCTCCAATATTATTATCGTTGTAGCACTTCAAACCAAAAGATGAGGTCTTCAATTTTTATGACATCTTTATACTATGATAGATCATGCAGTCCCAATTTTTTGCAGTATTAAAACAACTAACTATTTACAATAGGTACTAAATTAAATTACTAACTAGCTTTACAAATAAATACAAAAACAAAACGACACTTAGGTGTCAAAGTACTCTTACGCATCGCTGTCATCCGGAAAAGTGCAAAAAGACTGGCAGCAGTGCTATTTCATATTTTAATACCAATCCACCAATTAGGCTTTAGTAACATTTTCACTACCGGGGGAAATATTTCATAAATTCTCCGAAATCATTATTCAGCTAATGCACGAACACATTAATGAACTCAGAACACATTAATTGTTATGTGAAGATCTTAAATCTCAGTAACGTTTGAGTCGAAATATTTCACTCATAATACTTAAATTATTAAAATAGACGCAGAAATGTCTAAAGAACGTGACTCCAAGTTAAATATGCTGAACATTAAGATTCCAACTTAGACTGAGATGATATCAACACGAATAACTTGAATAAACGTAGAATAAAGTACGTTATTATATTTGATGATTATAATGAAGCAGCAAAAAGTGCTTGGGAAATGAATGGTATGAGAATAAACGTGGTTGATAACTAAATCAAGAAAAAGGTGTGTTATTATGCGCGTACTAAACCTTTTTTTTATTTGTTTACGAACTAGCTACAACAGCTTCAACTCCGATTCTGGATGAAGATGATAAGCCTGGGATTTTTTTAAGAAAACTTCTAACACAGGTCATATCTCGAAAGAATTTGCATTTTGTAAATTCATAAGTGGTTTAATTTAGAAGAAATGTAGGTCTCCAAAAATTGAGTCAGACCAGGTTGGTAGCAGTTCAGTCTGTAAAATGGTGCCAAATCCATAATTCTAATATCAGGAATTCCCGGATATACAACGCAGCAGTGAACCAACGATTGACGTACTGAATTTTTCATGCTTTGTAAAATATACAACAAACAAAACTATAAAATAAATCTCAGTTGTGGTCGTCATACTTTACGATAAAATTGATCTAAATTCAAGAACATCCGTTCACAGGTACATGTTGCCTATGTTTGCAATGAATAGTTTTCGCAGTACGCATGCGCTGGCGTTAAGCGACTCAACCACGGTGGTCCGAGTGCAAGGCACGTTTGTTGTATTTCACGATGTTAATTTTAAAATTAGCGTCAGCAAACAAATCCTGTAAATTGTTTGCCTTCGTCTACCGACAGACCGATGCTAATGGCTAAAGTTAAATCCTACCACTCAATGAGAACTATCACAACAAAACCATTAAGTATAACCGTCTTATTTGAATAATTTCCTCGTTCTTATCAGCGAATTTTTCATTAGCAACCGCTTCCCATATGCAATATGGAAATATTTGAACCAGTAGCGGACCACACAAGGGCGAAATTGGTAGCCCGCTGCATCTCGTTTTGCATATTTTCTGCATTACTGAGCAAAAGTCTTTTGTCAATATTGTCTCCTCGAGTCATTGAGTAAATGACGAAGTCTGTCTACTAAATATACAAAATGTAAATTAAGCTCCAGCATGTTGTTTTCTTGCTTTGTTTGTTTAATATCTCAATATCCTTTAATATTGCACGAGAGTATAAAGTTTCAGTTTTATGAAGCTCGATGTCAAAGATTTTAATGGCGTTGACAATAAATTTCTTTCTAGCACATAATAGAGTTTCTTGCGAACAATATGAACACAGTAGACGGAAGGTTTAATATGTTTTTATATCTTCTTTACCGTCTTTGCTAGCATCTTTATTCGATTCTGAACTCTTGGCTGGGAATGTACAAATTCTAATGCAAATCTCTGCGCATTTTTATATAGACTAGCACTTTTGCAACAAATTGCTTTTCTGATATTGCATAGATGTTTTATATCCTTGAGAATAGATTCTTCATTCGATTTGCCAAAAAATGTAGTACAATGTGCATCAACTTTAAAGATTGACGAAACCGTTACGCGGAGACAAGATAGCCGGACGGCTTGGAACTCAACAAAAGCTTTTTAATATCAGCACACCCTGAGGCAGGAAGGGGTTATTTACATAAAAGCCACGTAGTTATTTAAGAACAATCCGGTACATACGTGTGTATACGACCGAGACACGAATATTGTTATGCTAACTGGCTTCGTTAGTTTGTTCCTGGGAATTGTTTCGCTTTGTTGAAAGAGTCGTCGGTACGTGAGCTCGGATTTGCACCGTGATCTCTGTAACTGAGTTTGTGTACCAACTAATTTGCTTGAATTTAATTAAGATTGTATGAAAACGGATAAGTTCGGGAGTTATGGAAAGTATTATATTGCGCCTTTGTTTTGACTTGGTTTACATACATAATCACAATACGTTTTACTGATAAAATACACATTTAAGATCATGAATAGATAGAATATACCAACAGATAGATAGATGATGATAGTCACAATACTATTCGTCGAAAAAAGGACATGCGTGGTTCTACAATTCTGCAAGCCTGAAGGATATTTGAATATGACCGTTCATTTCCTACATCTATATCAACTTCCTATTGTATAGAATCAAGTTCTTCTGACTAACAGCTATGCTGCTGGAGAGTTTCTCGCACCACTACGTCTTCCCAGCTGAAGCAGTAGGAAGTGGTGAAGGGCGGATGATTTGGGTGACTGTCTTATGTAATTTCAGCGTTCAAGAAGTGCTGACTCTTAGCCTAGTTTGAATAAATGACTTTTGATTTCCACAAGGACGAAAGTTTTCAGAAAGCCGCATTCCACATCCTTATGATAACACAAAATACTCCTACAACAATTCATCACCACTTTCTATAACTGCATCAGTTATATGCAATTGACACACTGCCAGCTGACTGGTTTTCCAAAACCCATTGAAGTTAATGCTAGACAGTGTTGTCTACATGATTACATGCCGACTGCCGCACACACGCTCCAGACGTTTGCAAATTGCCCCTTGCCTCCTTTGCTGGATGGTTATTCCGTCATTGATGGCTCGCAGGCGATTGTAGTATCGAATCAGAATGTGTAACGCGTGACTGCTAATATTTTGAATGTCAATTCCGATTTCAGACTAGCTTGGAGTTGAGTGTCGTTGGAAATGAGTGGTTGTGTTCGATAATATTGTGGTGCTCTGGTTTGAATTGGACGATTGGCAGATAGTGTTGTTACTCTACATATTATTTGACTAAGGTATATGTGCTGTGCTGTTTGTAAAAATGTCTGTTCTCTTATCAATGACGTAATTGTAAATCATTAATTAAGGGGAATCTAGTCGCGGTCTCAAACTCACTGATGGACCTGGCTAAAAAGCACGCTGTCTCACCAGGTATCATGTCCAACTGAGGTAGTATTAGTGATGAGCAGTTAGATGCTAGTCTACACGCAGAACATTATTGAGTGAGATGCAGGAACATTTATAGTAAAACCGGCGAGTAAAAAATAAAGAAAAGTCCTTCGGAAGATCGGGTAAAAACCACCGCATAATCAATGACCAAAAAGTTTATTGAACTTTTCAATATTTGAGCTTTTACGGTACCGACTTGGTTTTGGAGATTTTACGATTTTACACTTCTTTTATTACTTAAAAACGCTCAAAGTTAGGTTAAATTAGCAAGAAATACTAATCGTTGTTGGCTCCTAACTTTTTAATGGCTTTTTATTTTAGTATTCTGTTTCCACACATACAATATTAATAATGAGATAAACCACACCATGTTTAATTTTTGATGTACATTGTCGAACAGTGGAGAAATACACTCCCGAAATTTGTATGGAAAAAATATTGACTAAATTCACCATAAATCCTCTCTATGATATAAAAACAATATTTTTGTCCTTTAGAGCATCGATATTTATTTTAGCTAATACAACAATAACATGACAAGCCATATAGCTATTTAATTACCAGTGAAAATTCGTAATAATATCTGTATAAAATTCTGTTTCAATTCAGTATTTTGACTACTTCAGTTACCAGTCAAAATACAAAATTAAGTGTTATGAATTTATGAAATACACTGACTTAAGCATGGTTTGGCCAGACTCGATTAACCGAATTACCCACAAGATTTGCTCTAACCCTTGAAGATATACAATTTTCCGATAGGTAAGCAAAATATTTTAGTGAATAATTCCATTCAATCGTCGACAAACCATATAGAATGCACTCACCTGTCTAGGTCCTCACTTCTTTTCATAACTTCTTGAACATCTAACAAAATAAATACAAAAGTAACGACCAACTCAATAATAACACTCAACTATTCGCCAGTACTTCACAGTACTTTGCAGTTTGCACGTTATAAAGTGGGCTCTTTGCCTGCAGTTTGTGTGTAGTCCGTCACTGCAGGTAATTGCGTTGAAAGCCCCACTCGTTTGTTGAGCGATGACGTTTTGATTTATTTGTAACGTGATGGGTAACTTCGTGTTGCTTTCTATTGTGGGGGAAGGTTCGTAACGGGAGAGTGGAAATGTCATGGTTAAGTACGAACATAGAGCTTTGAAGGTCGCAGTAATTTAGGGGCTTAAAGGATCTCCTTTCTCTTGGTTTGAATATATAAAGGACAAGGCTGCTGGCAACGCTGGCAAGCATCTTTGGGCTTGCAATGGCTACACCACCAAGTAATCTTGCTTATCATAATTATTGGATTGAATATACGTATCATGAGGTGACCTACCTACATTCGGTGCATGTATACTACAATATAGTTTTCGAACATGTGTTTTTGAAAAACAACTTGCAAACCCGCACTACACATACAGTTCAGTTTGTGCTAAACTTTTTTCATGACTTACTTATGCAATAGTAGGTAAGAAGTCATTATCAAATGGAACTAATGGAAAGTTGATATTTTTTTATTGAAAATGTCCTCAATTGGAAACGATTTTAATAGAATAGACATCGGCAGTCAACCATTCTAGCAGCGTTGTCACTGTCTAATATTTTAACCAAGGCATAATAATTCGTGCCGATACGGTAGATAGAAGGCTTCTTCTCAATGATACTAATAAAACCTCTTTGGACCGAAATTACTAAGACTAATAAATAGCCCAAACCATAGAGTGTATAAAATCCAACTTTTCCTAACGTAAGCGCCGCCAGCGATGCTGAATTAATACACGAACAGAATGCGTGTACGTACAGCACGCAATGTGCCTGTTACTAACAAAGTGACGTTTGTTGGTTGATGTGGACAGGAATATGTTCCAACTTACCTGATGGTCAACATCCACAAGTACGTAAAATTATCGCGACTGGATTTTACCGTGCGCTGCATTTTCAACTCTCCGCCTGCCTATCTGACCTTCACAACCAAGTTACTGGGTAATACGATACCGCTTGGTAAGTCTGGTTGTCAGACTTTCGGGCTTCTGACGACCCGTAACGACTGTCAAAGATGCACAAATGGCAGCCGGGACCAACGGCTTAGCGTGCTTTCTGAGGCACGGAAGGGTTTTGGTATGTAAAGATGGTCACCCGTCTACGGACTAACCGCGACAAGCGTAGCTTAACCTGATCGATGGACCCACGCGGCTGTTATTACCTAGCCACAAGCCGCTCATCATCATCAGCCCTTAATGTTCCTACTGCTGGGAGCAGGGCTCCTCTAGGTGAGAGGAGCCACAACCCGCACAAGCCAGCAACAACCCGCACTGGGCCCGCTTAGTGGATACCAAGTGGGCCCAGTGCGGGTCGCTAGATTCGTATACCTCGTATATGGAGTCTAATTTTCGGGCATATTAATCCGTTTTCCCATCAAATTAGTCAATTAGTGTACCAAGCATCGATATACGATTCTAAACCAATTGACAACCGATACTATCATTCGATTTGGGTAATTGCATCGATGATATCGGTATAATGAAAGGTATTTTGGTTTAACAATAAATCGCAATACAGGCGGAATTATCCGAATAGAAAATCTAATTTGTATTTTAAATCAATAAACAGGGATAAATCTAAATCTCGATTTGATTTCGTGTGTATTCTCGATGACAAAATCAGCTGAAAATTCATTATACAATATTTTCTTTAACAAAGGTAACACAGGTCTACAATGATTTTGGTGCCACTAAAACCAAAGCAAGTTATAAGTATATTCGATAACCTGACTCTAGCAATATACACATTTTTTTAACGCTACATGTAGTTTTCGAGAAATCGCAGGTGTAATGTAAAACGAAAACAAATGACTTTAAAACATTTAATTAAATTATTCTACAAATAAAAAAAATAAAAAAAATATTTTATACGTTTAGAAAATTTTTATTAAATTAATCAACAGGTTAGAATTTTTTCTACGATGAACGTCTTTGGGGCACTCACGTGTGATACTCCAACAGTATTAACTATCGATATAAACATTAAAGCTACGTACTAGCTTTAATGTTTTGACGACTCTCGAGGGTTAATTAACCAAATTATAACATAGAATAGTCGGCATCAAAAAAATATTTTTTTTGTGCAGGCCTGTGTAATCAAAGCATTTTCATTTTCACTTTAGCTTTTTCATTGAAAAGCTACCGCTTTGTACATGAGTACCGCTTTCATGCTTACGTCACCTTTAAAAGAGTAACCTTGACCGATATATGAACTTTGTTAAAACTGTGTCAAAGTTTAGAGGCTCTTTTAAACGTCATCTGCGTAGCTTTTGTCCAACTATTTTCGGGTTTGCTTAGTGTTTTTTCACCTTTACATACCAAGATCCCTTCGTGCCTCGGAAAGTACTTAAACCGTTGGTTCCTGCTGTCATTCGTGGATCATTGACAGTCGTTACGGGTCGCCATAAGCCCAAAAGTCTGACAACCAGTCTTACCAAGGGATATCGTATTACCCAGTAACTCGGTTGTCGTGGTCAGATAGGCAGTTGCAACATGTAAAATACTAGTACTTAATAGGGTATTTTACTCCATCTGAGAAAAAATCTAACGACCTAACGATTGGCGCAGTGGTTAAGCGATTGACTGCTGCACTGCGTGTCGCGGGTTCGATTCCTGCACGGAACAAATATTTGTATGACCTACAAGTAGTTGTTACGGGTCTGGCTGTTTGTGTATGTGAGTTTAAATGTCTGTAAACGCACCCACAATACAGGAGAAATTCCTAGTGTGGGGCAACGTTTTTATAAAAAAAAAAAAAACAAAAAAAATATTATTGAGATAGCTTAGGCAAAAAGCAGTCGGAAAATGTTAGGTTTAGTTCATGAAATAACAAAATAAATTTTTAAATTATATTCTAAGATTTCAGTTTTTTAATCTGTTTTTGAACACCATGAAATAGTAGCCGCCATGTTATTACGTAACACGGCGTGTCAATTGAACAACTTTGTACTTTTATTATTTTCGTAACCAAACTCCAAAGTAATTTTTATTGAAATAAAATATCTTACATTTAGGAACAGCAAACCAACGATAAGTAGAATAATAACTATTTTTTTAAATTATAAATAATTATCATATAAAATATCAGCGCATTTGTTTACTTAGCAAACTGACGTCATACCCACAGACCAATAAGGCGTCCACTGCGTCCAGCGTTGTCGTCAAATTACGCGCAAAATATGAACATTTTAATTTTAAATGCATTTTTATGGCACTAACCAATTAAATAAAATTGTTGTGATTTTTTTAGTGGTTTATTAGTATTTTAGAATCTAATTAAGACACTTCAAAAATGGGTTTAATACTCTAATTGCATCCGGTTAGACTGGAACCCGACACAGTTGGGAAAAGCATAAGCAGATGGTGGATAGGTGGGATACCTAATTGAACGCACGATTTGTAATCTACAAGGTGTAACAGAAACCCTATTGCTATCCTTAAGCACTAAAGATAACAACGGGTATAGAATCACTATACATAGTTTCAGCTCAAAATAAAATACTCTAAGAATTGGTACCAAATTTTCGGTTTCATATGATTCTTCAATTCAAATCATAACAAACGTGTCACCGCATTACGTAGGTTACTTGCCAATATCACGATAAATCTCTTCCGAGTGATGTGTTTATTTCAATTTGAAGAGTTCGGTTTCTGGTATCAATGTATTCAAAATTCTCATAACTTCTGAACATATAGAGATAGGATTAAAAAATCCTTACAATACCGTTTGATATCATCCAAAGAAGCCATGCACGTTGTATAATCACCTCAAAATAATTAGCCTATAATGTCCCCACTACTGGGACGCAGGCCTCCTCTCTGTGAGACGGAGTGGGCCGTTATCCACCACGCGGGCCCAGTGCAGTTTTGTAGATGTCACATTCGCACTATATTTGTTTGGTCTAAAACCTTTTGAGTTAGTGTAGTGTAAAAACTGTAGAAATAATAGTGACAACGACACACATAATAGCACATGAACAAAGTGTTTATAATTTCATTATAACAGACTCTAAGAAAGTGGAATGGACTTGTGTAAAGTACAAAGGACTTTCGTCTACGTTTTAAAATAATCATCATGTATAAAATTAAGTTACATCAAAATTGCTTACTAGTCTTATAGACTAAATTGTAATGAATTATAAAAAAAACCGGGTTCTTTTTACCAAAGGATAAAAAAAAGATATCACATGTCTTCGAATTTTGGGTTCCAGGACATACCGGTTTCCTCACGATGTTTTACTTCGCCGTATAATCCGTAAAATCAATCCTTGATTCTGTATAGTAACCTCGATAAAGCTTAATTATGGATTCAGGGAATCTGTTTCATAGACAGTCAGTTATTTATCATTAGTGTCTACGAGCAGAGGCGAGCCCAGTAAGGTGAAAGACGAGTAGCCAAGCATCCTTTGACGACATTCATTAATCGCGTTGATATCGATAGAATCGAACATCTTTCTCTTAGTTAGGCAAATGTTGTACAGTAAGCGGAGTGGTTGGGTCATAGGCGATTAGCAGAGCGGTTTTCTTATTCATTTTATCAATTTATTTTTAATAATTGCAAAAAAAAAAAAACATAACATGGGAACTGTTAACAGATGTGAAAACGTAAAACTTTATCTACATAGCTACAGATATACCCTCGTATTTATAAACGTTGCTTACAGTTATGAGATTTCTAAACATCAAAAATGTATGTATGGTTAAACAGACGCTAATCATTACTTTATTTTGCTGTGCCCGACAGGGTCCATATTGTTCCCACTGTTAATTCCATCTTTTAATTACATATGGAATGCAATAAAGAATTGAGTATTGAGTAACTTTAAGCAAGGCTGATAAAATTAAATAAGAGTGTTACCGTTTATAATGTTAACATGGCGGTGATGCGAACCCATAAGATTCCTCTACCACAAATTACCCAGCACGCCTAAAGTTTTCACTTCAAAAATCCAACGAAAGTATCTATATACTTTTGTTGGATTTTTGAAGTGAACACTAAGGCACCTACCTATGTACCTATGAATTTTGGTTTTTCCCACAGCCAAAACCCAGGTGGTAAAAGCCAGGTCAACCGTGATTCCAAAGTGCTCTGCTGATACGTGGTATGCATTGTGAAGGAACCGCCTTATACTCATGCATGCCGCATATATACAGAATTATTTTTTAGTCACCGTCCAAATTTTTCAGGGTGATAGTACCCGTGAAATTGAACAACTTTCTCCAAGGAACATGGGTCGAAATATGAAAAAAAAAATCGACCTCCCATGCAAAATCAATAGTTAGCTGGTCGATTTTGTATGGGAGGTCCGATTTTTTTTTTCATATTTCGACCCATGTTCATTGGAGAAAGTTGTTCAATTTCACGGGTACTATCACCCTGAAAAATTTGGACGGTGACTAAAAAATCAGCCTGTATAGTTCTTGGCCCAGCCGTTTAGTTATAACTTCTGAAGGTGTTAGACTCTTGGTAATAGCTCGGATCAAAGTCGAAGTCAAAGCATTATTTACAAAAAGGCACTTAAAAGGCACTTTTGAACGTCAACATTTAGGTACATTCAAATAGAATTGATTCTAGTCGCCCCTTCCAAAATGTGGTTTTGTATGGAGAAGAATGGGCAAGAAACTCCACCGTTATTCTTTATTTAACATACATCTTATTATATAAAAATGAATCCCTATTTACCTTGGTCACGGCAACACACGTGAACGGCTGGACCAATTGTGCTAATTCTTTTTTTGTTGTGTTTGTTATTGTCAGGAGAAGATTCTTATGAAAGAAAAAAAAAATAAAGTTGCAAATTCAATATTCATAGTTAAGACATAACAACGTCTGTCGGGTCAGCTAGTTCATTATATAATTAATTAATTATGTGTGACCGGGCTTATTATAAAGTAAACTAAAAGGGTCCGCCGCCACCGTTTAAATACTCATTGGGCTATTAATATTGAAAACTTTTTTTTAAATTGTTGAACCTCAAAAACTTTTTGGTGCTTTTTATGGAAGAGGATCTTTTTACCATTCTAGCTTTAACTCACAGTTGATTCGTAATTAAGCTAGGATATCCCGCCAAATAGATTATGTTATATTTACAAGTGTTTGCGTATCATTGTCATCATCTGCCTTGCATTTTCCTAACTATGTTTGCGTATATTGATAAAAAACTTTTACTTATGAGACGTGCCGGATAATATCGGGCTGCTTTAAACCGACTCCACTGCCCAAGCTTTACCTGCTTGCAGGAATCGCACCACGTGCCTTACGAAGGGATATCGTATGCGCGCTGGAAAAATAGATCCAGGGATACGATTCCCGACGTGCCCTCTACGATTACACAAGCAGGCCATCCAGGACAAACACCCATTGCGAGAATCAAATTGTGGGAAAAAAAGCATTCACCACCTCCGACTTCCTTAGAGCCCAGGGACATTTGCCTCCCGAGCGTGATCTGCAGTGGCCTATATGGAAAGCTCTAAATCGATTGCGTACCCAAGTAGGCCGCTGCAGACACAATTTGTCAAAGTGGGGATCACTGACTCATCCAACACCCAGTGCGAATGCGGTGCTTCTGACCAGATCATGCCCCACTTGCTAGAGTGCCCTAAGTGCCCGTTCACCTGCACCTTGGATGATCTGAACAAAGCCACTGATGCCACAATAAACGTGGCCACCTATAGGGCTCTAACTATTAATATTTATAAAAAAACATACCATCGACACGAAAAGAAGACTTATCAATTTCTAATATTTTTACACACTTTATATTAGCTTCACTTGTATGTTTTTTTGTGTGTTTGTTTGTTTGTTTGTATGTAACCGACTCCTTTGAGCGCGATTTTGACCCACTTTAAACGGTCAGATTTCATTGAAACTTTGTAAACTTGTCGAGGACCGATGACAATTCAATAATAAAAAAATGAGAAAAAAAATCACGTTTTTGTAGTTACCAGAACTAAAAAATAGAAAATAAATAATAGTTTAAAAAACTAAAAAACACGCTTTAATAACCAAACTAAAAAAGGAGAAAATAATTTAATTCAATTAAAAAGCGTGGGGTGCTTGACATTAATTGATTATAAAAATACCTCAAAAAGCACCCCACGCTTTTTAATTGAATTCAATTATTTTCTCCTTTTTTAGTTTGGTTATTAAAGCGTGTTTTTTAGTTTTTTAAACTATTATTTTTCGTCGTCTTCTTCGCCCCGCTTACAGTATGACACCAGCTTAAATACCAATGTTATTAATTAAATCTTCTACAACTAATACCTTCAAACTACGAATACACTAAACTCTGCTCCAAAGATTCGACGCGAGATATAAAAAACATTGTCCCAACACCTTTTCCTAAGTTTAATAACACCTTAATAAGCCTTAATGTAATTCTAGTTAATTAGACTTTATCTCTATTTTATCTCGATGGATGTCTTCCACGCTGCTTGTGATTTTGTGTTTGGTAAATATTTTCCCTGATGAGCGGCCTCTGTTAAGACAGACTTAAGATAACGCGCGCATTTACATTTTTGTGTGCCCGGCGTTTCCTACTTTGATCGGTTAGATTCGAGTGTGAAGGGATTATTTTTATCAGCTTTTTTTTGGAATCGGATTGTATAATTTGAGGACCATTTATGCAAATTGGAGATTTTGTTTATTAATAGAGCCTTGCCAGCGGCTTCACCCACGAGGAGGTCGAAAATTATCCTACAGCAACGTTCTGCCGGGATAAAAAGTATTGCATGTGTTAATTCAGGTTATAAACTACTTTTGTGGCAAATTTCATCCAAATCCGTTTCGCCGTTTTTGCGTGATTCATTAACAAACATCCAACATATAAACTTCCACATTTAGAATATTCAGAATAAAGAAATAAAATTAATAATAACATTGATGATATTAATATATAATATACTGAAATGGTTTGATAGCAAAGAGCCTCGACCAACACCTAAGGAGGCTCTCGTTGGGCAGCTGGATCAACGGTTTGATCCAGAAGCGCTACTCCTGGACATAGCTCGCAATGTCAGGAGGTTCCTCTCTCTGGAGCCCTGACCGCCGGTAGCTTGGACCTTGTTCCCGATACCGGTGGCCTACTATTTTTTTAATTTATTTTTTAAAATGTTTTTATGTATTTTATATTCCAATATTTAAAAATATAATTTATATGCATACAGGATAAGTTTTTAACCAGTGCGCAAACTGTAACCATGAATTCAGCATAATTATTATTCTAGACCCCCCTAGCGTAGAAATGTTTAGTCAGCTATACAAAAAAAATCAGCTGATCCATACATTTTGACCGCGTAGGTATTGCACGTTTGCTATGAAACAGCAGATTTTTTTTTGTGAAAACCGACGAAAAATTTCTGCGCTGGGGGTCTAGAATGATATGCTAAATTCATGGTTACAGTCTGCGCACTGGTTAAAAACTTATCCTGTATATTGAAATTAATAAAGGAAATTTAAATGAAATAATAATTTAATTTATTATAAGTTGGATAATAAGGTCTTAAATACAGATCATAATCTACCACGCGGGCTGAGTGCGGGTTGGTAGATGTCACATGTCTTAATTTTTTTGGTTCTAGAACATTCCGCCGGTTTCCTCACGATGTGTTCCTTTACTGTTTTGAGAGCAGTGGTGATGAAATAAAATATATAATAAAATATAAGCAAAGTAAAGCACCTGTCTGGGTTCGACCTTATGACCTACATCTCGTAAGTCGAGGCCGTTACCACTGGACCACTACTGCCCACTGTCACACACACAACATCAAATGCACATTAAATGTAACTACTCGGTCGTTCTTTGGCCAAAGAATTAGCATTGCCATTCAACGTGGCAATGCTGCCAGTCTTCTGGGTACGTTTCCTGATGACAGTGATGCGGAGGAATACTTCGACGCCTAAGTGTCCTTTTGTTTTTTGTATTTATTTTGTATATCGTAGTTTTAATTATTAAGTACATTTGATAAATAAAAACTACTCGTATTATTTTACTTACATCTAAAGAGCCTTCAGCAGAGAAGGCCCTTTGACTCTGGACCACACCTCAATGCTATAAAGTACAAACACAAAAACTTACGCTACACAGCAACAAATTGTAAGCTTAACATAATATAAACGATGAAAGTGCCAATATTTCACTTTCTATCACTTTTCGAATAGTGAACAAAGAAATAAAACGAAGGCAAACACCGAGTTTGTGGCACAAGTCTTATAAATACGACAGCTGTATGTGTTCGGGTTATTTGTTAGATAACTAGCTGCGCCTACGGCTTTGTCTGCGTTAGCCAGTTAGTTATTTTCCTAGCATGAGAAATAGATTCCTTCTCATAAGTCTTATAAATAGGTGTTGTATTCAATAGTTTATAACTATGTGGAGGCTTGATTATAGCAAAAATAAGCATTAGGTATATCTAAGGTACTTCATTTATATTAAAATTGGAAAGCAAACTTTTCCAAAATAAAAAATATAGTAGTAGTTTTTACATAAAAAGGTTATTACTACTTTATCTACTCTCATACATTGGTATTGAACCTACTAAATAGAAGATCAAAGTTAATAGACTAACAAATAGTTTTGTAATGCTATAAAAAGCTTAAAAAGAAAAAAAGACAACCGACTCCCAAAAAAACACTACAAAGTGAAAAATAACTTTAATTTCGGAAGGCGGTGACAAAAAATTAAAATACATATCCACAGGCAACTGAGGGAACACGGGTGGGTTTTAGCCAGTAAAAGTCTGACACGCCCTCCTGCTCCACCCAGAGCGGGAGAAGTTATTTGATGATTTCCCACACAAAAAAAACCGCCTTCCGAAATTAAAGTTATTTATCACTTTGTAGTGTTTTTGTGTTTTTTTGGAAGTCGGTTGTTTTTTTTTCCCTTTTTACTTATAGTAGGTACCTATCCCAAACAATTCGAAATTTCATTATCCTTGGGGTCAAAACAATGCCTATTTATGCGATAGCAGCATTCGCGGTTTGTTTGCTGTCATTTTTTGAAGAGTTCCGTTGTATGTGTCCGAAACGCATCATCAGATCTATAAGAAATATAAATGGGACTATTTTGGAATAAACCCCTTTCGAGCAAAAAAAGAATTTTGCAAATCCGTCGATATATGACGGAGTTATGCCCGAAAATACATAAAAATAAAAAATATTTAAAAACATGTCGAATTGACAACCTCCTTCTTTTTTAAGTCGGTTAGTAATATAAATGGCGCTCAACGCACGTGCATTCCATTAGAAAAAAATAAAACATAGAAAGTCCTTGGCGATATTAACATATACAGGGCATAAAATATAAATATACAGTGTATTTGTATAGTTTTGACTAAATAATTATAATTGTTTTATAACATTATTTTGTTCGAGAAAAAGCGTTAGGTACTGGCGTTAGGTACCTACCTACATAAAATGAGTAATTAAAACATATGTCTTTGTATTCGAAATATTCAGTGGTTTCTGCGTAATTTGTGCGACAAACCGTTAACTATCATAATTCTGAAAATCCGATATTTTTCTCTTACACCAATATTTTTTGTATACTTAATAGAGAGCTATATTTTCGACTGATCAATACGCAGCAAGGCGTAAAGAATCGAAGTTAAATGTTGATTTTTTACTTTGTGGTGTGTTCAAGCCGGTTCTACGAATTATGAGCAACCGACTAGGCTCAGCTCAATTGGATCTGTGAACAAACATTTGTGAACTGTAGGCATTTTACGTGTGTTTAGCGTAGTAACAAGAAGGAGTGATAAAAAAGTTTATTTTGGGACACCTGAGGTGTTTTTCAAACATCATTAAAAAAGGTAACGAAGTACACAGAAACTCAAAATGGCAGAGTGTGACATAGGTTAGGCTATCATAGTCCACTGTTGGGCATAGACATGTCAAATAGCCCTTCATTTAACTCAATCCTTGGCTACTCGCTTCCAGCTCCTACCAACTACCTTGTGAAGCTCCTCAATAGGGGTCTCAAGACTTCTACTGGACCGCACATTACCCTCTAATACAATTACAATTAGTCGTCGAAAACTCACCAGCCAGCAAACACGTCCTACAACAGCACTTAGCAACAGCGCCAACATTCTGGCACATCAGCTTAAAGTTCAGAATTAGGACAAAAGCACCAACGAAGTCTACGTGACACATTAAAGGTTTTATTTCCACATACGGCTTGTGGAATGAAGTCACGTGGTCAGAACACGCGAACTCACTTTGCTTGTCTCCAAATTTATGCAACTTTTCACGATGTAAAAACCTTTCATAACCCCTTCTAGAAACCACTGTTATTGCGGGACTATTCTGGGTTTCATGAGAAATATTCCTACACTAGCTTGTGCCCGTGACTCCCGCGTGGACGTCGGAATCTATCACACGGGATTACACGGGATTTATTGTGACTCGCACAGAAAGATCACAGGTACTAAACTAAACACACAATCGTACAAAAATTATAAAAAAACAAACTTAGAAGCAAAAACAAAAAAAAAACAGAAAGTCCTGCGCAAGGCCAAAAGGCTCCTACCTAAGCATGATGCTGCGTCATTTAAAAAGTGTCGCAGCGCTGGTATTCAGATAGGGCCTCAGCGCTACCTATCTGCGCGCGCGAACTATCTGTGTGCTAAATTTCATCCAAATCCGTTCACATAGGATACTTTTTTATCCCGGTAATACGTTTCAGTGGGATAACTTCCGATCACCACACGGGCGAAACTGCTGACAAAAGTTAGTCTATAATAAGTGTTTCTGCGAACATCTCTGAAAATAAATTCAAGTACCTATATCTCCTTCAAGTAAATGATGAACAATTTTTAAAGGTGACCTATCAAGGCCAAAGACGTTTTAATGTCTGCAATTACTGTATTTAATGAAGTGCAATTACTTACCGAAAATCCAATCTACCGAATTAATAAGCTAGTAATTGATACGCGATCTTTTCGTGTTGAAGCATTTCAATACGCAATCAACAGAATAACAAATTTAGAAAGGAACACACGAAATTATTACACAGTATATAATTATTTTATTTCTTTAAAAATTGCATTCAACTGTACAGAGGCCAGCACATCAAGTTACCCCAATCTGTCAAATTTCTTTGATAGTTTTTCAACTATATAACAAAAGAATAAGGTTCATATTCAATTGGGAAAATTTGACAGTTTGTGATAGCGTGATGTGCTGGCGTCTCTATAAAGCTGGTTTAACCTCTAATAAATAAAATATTTTTCCTTCATATTATAACTATACAAGTTTCGGCTCGCGACTTCATCCACGTTAAATTTCGCCCCCCGACCCACTGCGTTGAATCCTATCGTCCGCTCAAGCTATTACATCGTTTTTAGACTACACTAGTACTTTGCTACAAGCTGATGGAAAGTACATCAGAAAACTATTATTCCAATTCACTAAACATCTACAACATTATTTTGTTAGTACTACCCTGAAGGAACAAGACATAAACAGGAAAAGTTTTTATTCAGTGCGCAAACTTTAACCATGAATTCAGCATACCATTCTAGACCACCCAGCGAAGAAATTTTTCGTCGGTTCTGGGGGTGTCTAGAATGATATGCTGAATTCATGGTTACAGTTTGCGCACTGGATAAAACCTTTTCCAGTATAACTTTAACGGAACATTAGTAATCTGTTAGCATATTATATTAGTATCAAATAGTCAATCAAAACTTCTCCCCTCTTTCGTTCTTAGTTCAAACTTAACCTTCGACATCTTCCCGATTCTCCACCAATCAGAATACGCCTTCTATTCCCAGTAGTAACGAGTGAAAGGGACACTAGAACATCCAGTTGGCACAGAATTGGCGGGTTACGCACGGACGGGCCCACGGGCCACAGGCAAACCGTATAGTCGAAGATCCCGTGTAACACCGATCTTCACACATCTAATTTTCCAAATAAAAAATATTTTAGTTGTAGCAAAAGGAAAATGAAAAGGAAAATGTTAAGCTGCCTGCCTATATCCCTGGTTCGTATAACCGGGTTGCCAGGTAAAATGAAATGAAATTGGTTAATCTGCAAATCAGTTTTACAAGCCATTTAAAATATAAAAAATAAACTCGTCGGAGTCGGCATTCTATCTGACTACCCTTCAGAAGTATAGACAGATTAATTTTTAAGTACCAGAACAGATAGTCAATCTAGGTTTTTCTTGTTCTCTCTCGATTACTTTTGTATTATTCTCGTTACCTCCCATCATCTGCCTAGCCCTTTCCCAACTATGTTAGGGGTCGGCTTCCAATCTTACCAAACGCAGCTGAATACCAACCAGTATTTTACATGGAGCGGCTGCATATCTAACCTTCACAACCCAGTTACTGGGTAATACGAAATCCCTTGGTAAGACTCGCTGTCCGACTTTCGGGCTTCTGACGACCCGTAACAACTGTCAAAGATCCACGAATGACAGTTTTTAGTTAGTTATTTTAGGATAACATAAAAAAATGCAGCATATTGGTTTGTATGAGTTTAAAATGACTAATTTAGTCATTGTTAAAAAAATAGTACCTAAGTATTCATTTGATAATCACATGACTGATAGTCAATGCTTGACAGACTCCTGTACTACTAGTGGGCCACCATTCGATTGCATTACCTCATTCTTTCTTATTTACAAGAAAATTCTGATGTCCTTGCATGGACATTCGTTAGCTCAGGGGACACCGAGCTGCTTTGGGATTTATTTCTGTTTGTACATTGTACTTCCATTAGTTTGTTTGCGTTTCATTTGTTTCTGATCGGGATAGTCTTTTGTTTTTCTTTAGGTGAATGTAGTTTGAGGTATTTTTGAATTTAGAAAATGCGAACACACACTAGTGTGTTCGCTTGTGTGTGCAACACTAATTCGCTTTTCTAAATTGAATTTTTTCGGACGAATGTAGGTTGAGGTATTTTTGAATTTAGAAAATGCGAAAACGCTAGTGTTAATTTTTTCTAAATTCAAAAATACCACCATACTTAACAGTTCCAGTTACATTATGTCGGTAGCCAAAATAAATCAATTTGTAGTGAGTGTGCGCGCCGCCATTATTCTAAGAAAAAAAGAAAGATTTTTTTTTAAATTCTGCACAAACAAAACGCACATACAAAAACTATAATAAAATCAGATACTTAAAATAAATACAAAAAAACGGCCTTATTCATCTAAACAGTTGCTAAAGTCTGGTTTTCAAAGAGAAACCAGACTTTAGCAACTGTTTAGATGTTCGATAACTTTTTATGAATAAAGCCGAAAGTAGCTAAAGCCTTACAATATTGTTAGTATTGTCAATATTGTGTGTTGTATTCTCATGAAGCGACAGTCTACAGCCAACTTATTTTTTCTTGAAAAAGATTTTTCTTTCTTTAGTTTCAATGAAAAAGGAAGATTTAATATACAGGTAATATAGTTTCATCACATGAAAATACCGATATTTTGACTAACAACAACAATTTTTGTGAAACGTCTCTTTTATTCCTTTACTTTCAACCCGTATTTAGGGTACGCTTTAATATGAAAGTTATAGGAAATAGACACAAAAGGTTAACTTCAACGAAATATAATCTGAAATGACAAAGAATTCCTTGTTAATTTGGCTTTGAAGTAGAAAACTTTATCCCAATATCTTCTATCTATTCGAATCAAAATATTAGGGCACAGAAGACATTTCAGGTTACTGAACAGAATACTCTTAGCCCACCCACGTTTCCACCAATGTAATAAAATCGCGGCGAGATTTTTTGGACGCACTGAATCTTCAACGCACTGCTTGAGTGTACGACTAAAAACTCTTGTCGGTGTTCAGTCTGTCGGCGTTTAGTCGTACACTGCACTGCTTAGCGACAACAGTTAAAAATCGAACAGTAGGTACACATCATGTTCACACTATTCGATTTTCGACGCACCACTGAGATGCAATCTGTTGGATTCTCAATTCTCGGTTCAACACCGAGAACTGAAATCCAGTGCGTCCTAACGCGATTTGATTACGTCCGTGTGACTAACAGACAATATAGTATTTAAATCAACTGAGCATGATACATTTCATATTAAGTCCTCTGCTCGAGACGAGTCTGCCTCACGTTGGGTAATCGCAACTTGATTGAATTACTAACGCACGTCAGGATTTTGTCATAGATTATGAAATTCAGTCGGTCTGTTTTGCAAAAAGCTCTCGTGAAAACTTAGAGCTGAAGTGAGCTTGAATAGAGCTGTCATTCCACACGATGCTACATTAACACATTTTTTTTTATTGCTGAATCCTGCTAGCACGTTAAGCCGTTGGTCCCAGCTGTCATTAGCGGATCTTTGACAGTAGTTTCAGGTCGTCAGAAGCCCGAAAGTCTAACAACCAGTCTTGTCAAGGGGTATCGTGTTACCCAGTAACTGGGTTGTGGAGATCAGATAGGCAGCCGTTTCATGTAAAATACTGATATCCAGCTGCATCTGGTTAGACTGGAACCCGACCCCAACAAAAAAGGGAAAAGGCTAGACAGCAGGCTTAGCACGAGAACTGTAGACAAGCGTTTTGTCGTCGGAAGAGTAGACAAAAATGACGTTTCCTTATCGACAGCTGACAGCTTGTTCACCGAGAAATGTAGACAAGCGATTTCTATTCTACAGTAGAGTAGAAATACAAAGCGTCATGCTAAGCTTGCAGATGATGATTATTACGCTGTCTAATCCTCCCGTTTCATCTATACTATATAATACTATCTGACTCGACAGACGTTGTCCTGTCTAATTATGAATATTGAAATCGCAACTTTTTTTTTTTTCTTTCATAAGAACTTTCTCCTGACAATAACAAATACAACAAAAAATGAATTAGCAAAATTGGTCCAGCCGTTCACATGTGATGCCGTGACCAAGGGAAATAGGGATTCATTTTTATATATAAGATTATAAAGAGGAGAGATTTGATTGTTTGTTTGCATTGAATAGGCTCCGAAACTATTGAACCGATTTGAAAAATTATTTCACTGTTGGGAAGCTACACTATCCTCGGGTGACATAGGCTATATTTTATCCCCGTACTCCCACGGGAATGAGAACTACGCGAGTGAAACTGTGGAGCGCTGCATATAAATATGTCCTACAACTAAACACCTATAGAGTAGTTTAGAGCAATGATGGCTTAGTAGAACGGCGGCAACTTACGAATTGTAGATCGTAATTTCGAACCCAGTCAGGCGGTTTACTTTGTGCATAGAGCAGATGAACTACTCTGCGCTCAAAACGGTGAAGGAAAACATCGTGAGGAAACCGGCATGTCCTAAAACCAAAAAAACGAAGACATGTAATATCCACGAACTCGCCCTGGGCCGGCGCTGGCGTGGTGGATTATAGCCCACTCCTTCTTTCAGAGAAGAGGCCTGTGTCTCAGCAGTGGGACCATTAAAGGCTGATTAAGCGGAACATTTATATTTTTAACCGACGAAAAAACGGAGGAGGTTATCAAGTCGACGCGTATATATATTCTTAGGGACCAGGAGTGGTATTTTAATAAAAAAACCACCGTCAGATCCAGAGAACAAAGACTTAGCTGTGATTCGAGACGAAATCCAACCTTACCGCGCCAGCGCTGACAGGCAAAAAGGGGCGCGGGTCGGTTGACAACCGCTTTTATAGGCATTGGAGTGACTTCTCAGATGACAGCTGTACAGAAACTAATTTTTAACCTAATAATATATATTTTTTATGTATGACCACGCATAACTGTTTACAGAGTAGTCCGTTGATAATTCATATTTTATTGGATAGGGTTTACTACCGGAAGACGTAGACTGGGAAGGCCTCCCATAAGGTGGACCGATGACCTTGTGAAGGCCGCGGGAATCCGCTGGATGTGGGAAGCACAAGACTGGTCGAAGTGGAGGAGCCTGGGGGAGGCCTATGTCCAGCAGTGAACGTCTTTCGGCTGAAATGATGAGGGTATACTTCAAAGTTGGTCCCATATAAATTTGGAGAAAAAATCTTACCCTAAGGGTGGGAAAATAGTAGTGATTTATTGTTCACTCACAGATTTTAATGCTAAGTATTACAAAAAGTAATCAAAAATTAAGCATGTTGTAATTAGCAGATTATAGGCAAAAAAAATGATAAAATATTTTTTTTTTTTTAAACCATCGAAAAAAAGTGAAAAGCAAAAAATAATAAACCTTTTTTGTTTAACCTCTATAACTAAGTTCGGAAGTCGGTGACTTTGGATAATTATGTATTTCAATTTTATGTCACCGCCTTCCGAACTTAGTTAAAGAGGTTAAACAAAAAAGGTTTATAATTTTTTGCTTTCTAGTTTTTTTCGGCGGTTTAATTGAATTGTTAAAAAGTTTTTTTACTACTGTGTTTATGCGGGACGTAAACAATTTATATAAAAACTTAGACAAATCACAGTTTTGACAACGTATGGAGCCAATAAAGCAATTTCAAATTGCATTAGTCAGAAACGCTGAACCAAAATAGGCAAAAACCGCTCCCAATCATAATCTTTGCCTCAAAGCCTTATTGCATGTTGCAATATACGCTTATTAATGAACGACAAATACTAATTTCGCATGCCTTTGTCCCGGTCGATCATCACTCAGCGTTCCTCCGCCTGAGTGCCTGCAATAATCCGTTTGTGACTGACATTTATGAGTATACAGCCTTATGTGGCTATTGGCAAAATCCTTTGTGACCCGGCTAAAGGAATATCCATACAGCGTAAGATTCAATACATGCTAAAGGATTGATTTCGCTGAGCAGTATCGTATTCGACAATGCGCTCGCAAGACTATTGAAATTTGAAATCAAACGAAGTTAGCTCGGTATGGTACACGATTGTTACGTAAGATGTTTTGAGAACTTACTTGTTTGTCAGTTCTGGAATTGAATATGAGAATGTAGATAGGTGTCATTAGTTAGTTGTAAAGCATAAAGTCTGGCGATTGAAAGGTTAAGCCGTGTTATAAACTTTGTGTGTGCATCAAACATCTAAACATCCAAACTTCCATATTAATAATATTAGGAAGATATTAGTATGATAACGTTCGCATTCTACTTTCAGTCTCAATATGTCAAAAATGACTCTAAGTTACATAAGTTTTTGTCATTGATTGTCGCTAAAATGACATTGTGTCTAGATTTCGAACAGGAATTGACCTTTTTTGTGTTCTGATATAATGCAAAAACAAAACGACTGAATCGAAAACAGAGAGAACATTTAATAATTCCTTTTAAAAATCAAGACAAGAGATACAGCACCTTGCTTGGGTAAAAGCCTATCCCGAACAACTTGCACCCCGACAACGAGTACATGAATTGCCCGTCCATTCCCATATCGGATTTTCATTCCCAATTATTAGTCACTAAATGTAGAATATTAACATTGATGTAAAAACATCAACAATCAGGACCCATTTGTACACGTTTTCCCTACATTAACACCGTATGTTGCAAACGCGATACAATTTGTTACGGTGTCGATTTTTGCGATCGCTTCATATGTAACGCTTCTCTGATATTTCAATACTCGTGAGTTTTTGTTCCAAGGTGTAGAGCATTAGCGATGTAAATGTTGTAAAGATGATTTTTCTGTATCATTTCTTTTAAGCGTGTTGATAGCAATAGAAATACAATCACCCCAGAATTTGGCTACGAGCTTGGCTCAACAGCTTCCTATCAGTTCCTGTAGCGTGCAGACATCAGGCAGGAAACGCCGGACAAGATATTAAGTGCCCGATTGTTTGTGGGACAGCATCACATTTACACTCCAGGTCGGAGTCATCTGTGAATGAACCAGGTTAATTAACCTGAAGCAGGTTTTCTTTACTTCGGCTGGTTGCGAGTTGTCGACTCACCCACAGATAAATTAACTTCGTGCGAGTAGCCTATAGAAAATAATACATTATTTAAGAGTGTCGATTTGCCCGATTCGGGTGATTAAATTCGTGCGAATGGACTTATAAGCCTCTCTTACATGAAAGCAATGAATTAATTATTTCAGGCCTTACTTATGTTTCAGTTACAAAATAATCCTCTAGTCATTATTTTCATCTCGTCTACAAACAAAGCTAACTCAACTAAAGCAAAATGAGCACCTTATTTACCCTTCGGCGATAGGTAGCAGTCTATTATTTCAGCATTGCTATCCTTAATACCAATAAATTATGTACAGCAGAGAGTTTGTGGTTGATACCAGCAATTGTTTTGTCTGTAATTGAAAAACGATGGCGCGATGCATCATCTTCAATGGCTGGTAAATATCTAGTACAAATTATCGACCACCCTAGTAGAAGGTTATGGGGGTTTGCCACCGTTGGCAATCAAATTGATGGTCGCAGTGTGATGTTGCATTACGCAGGAGGAAGCTGCTGTGTCTGCGTTTAATGTATTGCTGATATTATGCAGCTTTGGCTTCCTCGTTTTGTGATGTTGATCGGAATTTTCCTGCTCAAAAATCTTGGGAATCATTAAGTTGGTATTGGAACTGAGTCCACCCGATGCCCTTATTTCAAGGCCGATTACATCATGGGACTTGGCAATGTTTTTGTTCTAAGTTTATGTCGGCAGTTAAAGTTTGTAACTATTAATGTTTCTTGAGTAGAAGTTGGCTCAGTGTGTGTCATTCCTGTGATCACATTATTAGCTGCCACATAAACCAAACATTTTCCATCATTACCACCCAACAAACATAAAACATGGACATGCACACTGCGACAAAATCAACAATAAGCAACGTCATAAAGTCGCACCGCTGACCATTCAACACTTGCATCGGAGCGTTGATTACACGGCGCGTGTGTCGATTTATAACGCCAATTAGTCAGAGACGCGTGCCTGCGACGACGACAACTGACAAATCGCAGTTGACTGCCGACTGTCGCACGTGGGTGGCGCGCCTTACTCCCCTACGGTTAATGTACTTTGTTTTACTAATAGGTAGCAATTTTATTTATAATCGTTTGCCGTTGATATTCCCTTTTTAACGGTGATTCAAATGCCATCTGTTCTTGTTCAAAATCCTGTATTATCTATAAACGTCGCGTTGTGTCCCTCTTCTTCGCGTCTCGGCATAATTTGTTCTATTTTCATAACAACATGTCAACAACATCGTCTTGCATCCTGTCCATCTAATGGAGCAACTGGTTACTTGTAACTATTTGATAAGTTTTTTTCATGCAAACGATCGAACGTCAACAAGATAGCGTTTTTATTTTTTTCCATTATACTCACTTCAACATATTCAATTAATCGCTCTAATACTACCGTTTTTAATCTATGCATATTCATAGAAAAATATTGACACATAAAGCTAAAGACACTTAATTGCATATAAAAATGGTCACTAACCATTAAAAGCCAGTTTTGACCTCCATAACTAAAACCAATATCAATTGAAATTACTTCGAACAACGCCTACCAAATGGTTTCCATCTAAACGATCAGATAAACGGATTGTCTCAATAATTAATTGTGACATTTATCACAAACTGTTACCTACATACCTTTAAATGTAACTACACTACGTGTGAAATTGGTTTCGCATGCAATCAAAGAACTAATTTGCATAATTACTGCGTATAGCAACCACAATAATTGGAATCTAATTGATGTCAATTTGTTATTGGGATTCGATAATGGCTCGATATAAAGAGCTTTTGAGTGAGTTTGTACGATGCATAGACATAATATTTCTACAGTACGGTGTATATTATACAATTAATCGATTTGCGTTAACTTTTTGCAGGGAAATAAATTAGGTACCTACATAAATGTCGACGGTGGTTGCTTTAGTAAATTTTTTGCGTATTTTTCTTTTGTTTCGAAGGTTCCCAATTAAAATTTTAGTATACATCCATAAAAGCTTAACAAGCAATAACTGTCCCAAGGCAATATTGTCATAATAATCAGTATCAGAATGGTTTCGTAGAATGTTGATCTTTCAGACGGGACTGCAGTAGGTAAAAGTAACTTATCGAGTAGGATTTTCCTGTAGATTTTACATCATCTAATCGTAATTATAAATTCTATAAATTATTATAATTTCAGTCCTAATTAACTTGAAAACCTATTTCATTCAATTTTTTTTTTTTTCAATTCACCTAGGTAAGCCTGTTTTAGTGCAATTTACATTTGAAAATTGAAATAAAAAAAACAAAATGTGAGGATAAAAAAATTTGCACGCAGAAAAAATATTAATAATTATTTCTCAATTTTCGCGAAAAGTCGATGGAAATGTGAGTTGTTTGATAACTTTTACTTTTATGTTAGTTGTAGTTTTTTATAGAAATAAAAGGAAGTTTGTTTTCTGAAACTATCCTATATATGACGTTATCATAAAAATAAATCATAGAAAATCGTGCCTTCCAATCTATGTTAGAGGCAAGCTAATGTTAGCTTGCCTCGCTTGCCTTGGCTGAAAAGGTAAAATATTAAAAAAAAAACCCGCTATAACATCGAATTTTCAGCACCATTCCAGCACTAAATTTCAGAATATTTTTAAAGCACACAGTGGATTATTCAGGGGAAGCCTGAAGCTTGTGACGAAGCGATAGGCGGTTTTAAACCGACCTGTGTGGCTGCGCAATTTAAAATTTAATCACGCGTTAAGTTAACGTACAGACAGCGGGTAAAGTTTAACGCGTACGTAAGTAAGGTGGCAAAACTTGGTGCGCGGTGGAAATGGGCGTGAAATTTTTATTAGTGAATCTGTGCATATTTAATTTGCACTGAAGTGTATGATGAGGTGTTGTTCGTTACACTTGCTGTCAAATTATTAAGGTGATGCGTCAAAGTTAAGCTACCTACTTAAGATGTTTGTTTCACTGATATTTAACCGTGGTGGAAAGTCAAGTACTACAATCATAACATCACGCCTGTTATTTCTGAAGGGTTTGGCAAGAGTGTGGGTATGGCTCACCCAAATTTCGTCAGCCAACTCCGGGCTGCTACTGAGAAATTCCTGATAGAAAAACCCAATACTGGTTTTTCCCGACCTTTGAATCGAACCCAACATTATTATACATACATACATACTTACATTATTTATTAATATATTCTTATTATCATACATACATTGATTTATATATTTAGGTTAACTAACAACTGTTTACACAATATAAATAATAATAATAATATTTATCTGTATAAGCTTTGATCACGATCACTCTAGTAATAAATGGGATATAAAGTAGGTAAGTAACGACATGCTTAAGTAATTCAAACCTGTGGTTAACTTAACTCTGGTTACTGTTGTTAACTTAATTCCTTGTTTTATTGATTAGTTTTGATATCTTTCACAATATTTGACCAGCATTAGATAGATAAACATGATTATGGACAAATTAAATTGTTTATACCTGACATTTAACAGGGCTAGGCCTTTGTAAACAACTATATTTTTATGGTTTAGACCCGCCTAGACATTGCCAAATGATTTTAGAACTAGAAACTACAATATCCATTAAGCATTAACGAATAAAATATACCGAGTACCTACATAAATAAATCTTTGACAATTTAAATTAATTAGCATTTGACAGCCAATAAATAATGAAAAACGCTACATAACAAAAAAGTATCGAAAGGAAACAGGACAGAGGCGTTTAAAGCTCAACAAAACATTAAAAATGCTAATCAAATTGCATAGTATTAATCTTCGAGGTATGTTAATTTAGGCATGTATTTAACCAAACCTTTAATAATCCCCATTTGCATTTTACGCTCCTAAAAATGTTATTGAACCCTCTGATATAATGATTCCGCCTCTTCTAATGAACCTCAAATAATACCCAGTTTGGGGTTCTAAAAGCCAAGCAACTACAACCAACTTGGATATGGCCCCTGCTGCGGCATCGCTCGCTTCGCTCGTTCGGCTCGCACGTGGTTGTTCACAATTTCAACCTACCCTCACGTAGGTAGTTTGGGTTAGTGACTGCGCGCAACTGTGAGCAAAAGGCCAATACCATAATTAGAGGCTCAATTATTTTAAAAATTGTGTCCAATTATTAGAACCGCAAAAAGATTTTGAAGGTTCATTACCCTCCTAGCAACTTATTACTTTTCTTTACCCTTAAATAAACCATGGAGACCATACGTTAATTTGATCAGGCCACAGATTAATTCATGATGCCGCCGACTCACCACTTAAAATCTGATTTGTTTAATCACTTATTTACTTAACAATTTTCCGTGTGGACGGCGAGCGAACAATGTACGGTAAACGGCTCAAAGGAAATTCTTTAGCATCGATATTATAATCGCGATAACGCGGCCATTTTGTTAACGGATTGGAGCGGTATGACGAATAAGGTCAATATGAGAATAAGTATCTACATTATTTTATTTACAGAACGATATCGTTTTCTCGTAACTCACCAAAAAAATTCGCCTTGTTATAAACAGTACAGATAAAGAATCTTTAACTTCACTTTAAAGATTCTGGGGTTGTTCTTATACAACGTGTAATGGAAAGGGTACACACATACCAAGGCCACGGCTTCTTTGGATGATATCAAAGGATATTGGAAAGGTTTTTTAATCCTATCTCTACATGTTCGGAAGTTATGAGAATTTTTAATATATTGATACCAAAAACCAAACTTTTCAAATTGAAATAAACACATCACTTGGAAGAGATTTATCGTGATATTGGCAAGTAACGTGGAAAGTTATTGACTTACGTAGTGCGGTGACACGTTTATTTTGATTTTAATTTAAGAAACATATGAAACCGAAAATATGGTATCAATTCTTAGAGTATTTTATTTTGAGCTGAAACTATGTTATGCTATTCTATACGAGCAGTCATCTTTAGTGCTTAGTGATAGCAATAGGGTTTATTTTACACCCTGAGTAAAGAATAATTTAGCGCCTATTGTTAATTATTTCCTGCTATATTTTTGTACAGCAGGAAATAAGTATTTAATTAAAAGGTAGATAATTTGTATACATAATCTACCTTTTAATAAATAAAAACCATTCTTAAAATAAGTCAGTTACTACTTGAGTGTGGAGTGACAGCTGTCTAGTTTTATGAGTGGGGGTAGTAGGTACCTACCTACATACATATTTTATCGAAAAAGTCACATACGAAAAGACGCTAAAATATGCAATTATGCATAGGTACCGAAATGACGAACCCACAGTAAAAGTCTGTCAAAAGAATATTTCTATAATTTACAACACACTTTTAAAGGCCTTACTTAAAGTTATTCTAACACGTCCACCACAATAAATCAAACAGCTGTAAATATAACGCAACATTTTACATTTAAATTAACTCACATAAACTTGGTGAGTTCATTCACTGACAAAGACCGAAGATAATCCCCATATTAAGAAGTACACTTTAACCGTATATTTTGTTCAAGTTAAATAAAGTAACACAAATATTTAATTATGCGTTGTTTCAACACGTGAATGACAGCTTGAGAAACGTTTCTGATAACGTTGTTTAAATTAACGTGTATATTTAAAAGATTAAGAGAGAACTTTACATGTAAGTGTATTTTATATGGAATATTAAGCCATTTAATTTTTTTAATGCTCGGGAGGTTGAGTTGCGTCTACATCTGTTTATTTTACTGTATAGCAATGTATGATCACATGTTTAAAAAATAAAGTTATAGATCGCATTGGTCGTGGCCATTCGAAATTAAAATACTATACTAAGAGTTTTAATCTAGTGAAATTTAAGTTAACGTCTTAATATCATACTTAATTAAAATGTTCAGGCACTTTTTAATTTCAAGTGTTAATTAAATTACAATTATGTTAGTTCCACGCATAGCGTATATTGAATTTCTAAGCATTTTTTATAAACGTTGCTTAAAGTTAAGTAATGATTAGCGATTGATTAACCATACATTTTTGACGTTTAAACATCTCTTAACTTTACGCAACGTTTATAAATACGAGGGTTAGCTTTTATTCCGTTCGTCTAATCTTAAAAAAAAATCTCTACATGTAAAAAAATCAAACATTAATGACAATTCAGCTAGATATAAAAGAATGTCAGTTGTTTGATGTTTTGCACGAATTCAAAATTCATCCCAGATTATGGTTACTTTTTAACCTATTTAATCCTTAGTTTTGTGGTGATCTTCATGGTGAAAAAGTGAATGTGTTATTCATGTCATAAACTCGTATCTTCAATAGGATGAATTTCACCATTGAAACTAAACTCGATCGGCACATTTAAACCGCGTTCAAGAATTGTCAGTATCATCAGTGTTGTCGAATATTGACACTGACAGCTCTTGAACGCGGTTTAGATCTACTGATCGCATTTAGTTTTATATGTGAAATTCCCCTTAAATGAGCAGTTCTGGATACATCTTAAGGTAAGTAAAGACTTTTGTCGGTCTCGCATAAATTATAAACCTTCGATTTTCGGTAATTGGTTGTTATTAGCGTTATTGCCTTTCAAATTAAATGTCTCAGGTTATCCAAAATTGCTATATTTGGAGATTAAACCAAAACCCGTGCCGAACCACTTGACTTTCAATATACTAAAATAATTTTATTGAAAACAACTTGAGGCCTTTAGCCTGGAGTTATTTGCGGACCATAAAAATCTCTTGCAAATTGTTTGAGACTTTATTAGCATTATGTACGATATGAATAACATATAAAATACGAATTAAACGGGTGAATATAAAATAAATTATTTTAATCACATGGCAATATAAATGCTCGAATTTCTTCGTCGTTGTTTTTGAAATTACCATTACTGTATTGTGCAGTTAAATTATTCAAGTTAAGCCAACAATAGCTTTAAATTGAACTATTATTAAGGCAACTAAGTAATTTTACACGTTTTTCTTTAGGATCTATTAGGCAACCACTAAACTAATCTTAATTATCATTATCTGCTTCTATTTAGCGTGGAAAATCTGTTAGGACTTAAGGCCTTATTTCACTGACGATTTGCCAGCGTGTTACCGGCGAGGCGATTGTCTAACACGCTCGCTGCGTATTCGTAGCTAGCACTCCACGTGTACATTCATTCCCTGCGTTCAGGGAACGAGAGCGATTGAAGAACCTACATTGTACAATATTGTGAAAACGCGGAAAACACGTTGCGTGATCGCGGCGAGCTCGCTTCTAACCCGCGTAGAATACAGTCACTAATCACATAACACGCTGGAAAATCACCAGTGTGTCAATGATTTTAGATCCTACGCCCAATATAGTTACTCTTTTATATAGAATAATTTCAACAAAAAGTTACGCACAGGGTGGCAATCATTATGCCAAGTCGTACTACAATCGCAAAAAACTCCTACCACAATACACGACACTTATCATACCCACATTGAGGACCAATTAGTCCCATCACATGAAAACGAAACAAGCATGAAAATAAATAACAGAAATAATTACACGCTACAGAAACACGGCCGTTAAACCGAGTTTAAAAACCGACTAATTAAAACCCAATGACATCGCCAGTTAAACAAGATAAAAATGCAATAATTTAAATCATTTACGATCAAGTTCGGACGCGAAATTAATTATGGTAAGTATTTTATTGACGATAAAGACTGTGTGACTTATACAGTTTAAGACACACTTTGGCGGGCCGCGCGCGTCGTAACGCTTTGCAAAAATCATTCTGCATCACCTTAGTACGTTTTATATGACCCATGGACCCATACTACAGGCGGGCCGCACCGCAACGCCCGCCAGGCGTTGTTTAGCCAACTTCTTAAAAAAGGGTGCTTATATTAACTTTTTGTAACAATTTTTTACATAGCAAGTAAACGAATTTGTGAAAACCTATCCCAATAGGTATCACAATTAAAAAGTGAAAAAAAAACCGACTCCCAAAAAAACCATACAAAGTGAAAAATTACTTTAATTTCAAAAGTCGGTGGCAAGAAACGACAATACTAAACCAAAGATACCGACTTCAGAAGTTAGTTATTTGTCACCTATAGTCGTTTGACGGCTAAAAACACGCATAACAACGCAACACAGTAGGTAGTGTTTTGTGATGCGGCCGGGTTGTAGTATGCGATGGTTCATACAAAACGAAAGTTTGTGCAATGTCTTCCATTGAGGTGCCCAAATAACCGCGAGCATCTTTGATGCGAAATTTAAATGTGTCTGAAATAATCCACGGCTTCTCATGTGCTTAGCTTTACATTCCGTTTGAAAACTTGATCACATGATACAATCATGGTGACTGTTTAATATCACGAATTAATTAGGCATAAATTAATTATCTATGCTTCGTTGATTAATTAATTGGGTCACGTTTAAGAGAAAATTTGGATCGTTAGTGTTTATGAGTAAAACTTTAATGTCGATGTTGCTGATATAGTATTGATTAGTTGGAAACTAAGACTTTCATCTTATAGTGCTATTCTGTAAATATCTCAATGTTAGAACTAAGGTGAAGTGAACTTGAAGTAAACTGTCATCCTACCTGAAGTGACGCTAGGGAATCTACGGATTGACAGCTCTCTTCATTCTAACTTCAACCAAATTTTCACAGTGAGACGTCCACCCGGCTGTTGTTTATAAATTAGTAATGATATTATATTTATGTTTTATTTTTAAAAATTGTATAATTGTACAAGGTGTTACGGAATAAAAGCAAGGCATGAAAGTAGTTGGTTCATAATTGACTACCGTGCGCCTGTTGAACCAAAGAAGATTAAATTTTATTTCAAGGTATTAAGACTCAATTTTAAATGCATAAAGTAATGTTAGGATCAAAACGTTTTTTCAATAGTTAAATGCTTTAAGTCAAAATTCCACATGTTGTATACTTACGAATTGACAAACATACAACCAGTGTCTGTGAAACCACAAACAACAAGCTAATACCTATCTCGCATTCGACATAAAAATTAATCTAGGCAACTCACACACAATCTCAATCGACATTATCTCGACAAAATCGTTGAAATCTCGACGCGAATCATTTATCGTCCGAAGTCATCAATATCGTTCCACAAAGTTATTGAATTACCGATGATGTGCTTACAATATGTGTATTTGTTCGTTTTGATTAATGCTGCTCTTCTGATGAATGGGTGACTGATTGACCTACATCATTGAATCTTCTTGTTTACGTTCAGTGATTCATAATTGGTTGGGATTTATTTTGGAAATAATTGAAATAAATTTGCCATAACTGTAAAATTGAATTTTCTGTAATGTTTTTCTTTGTGATCATCTTAAATTTTAATAAATGCCTTGGACCCCACTCTAGGAATCCCTGTATCGTGAGGTCCAGTCTCTTCAAAAAAAAGGCAAACATTAACATTTATTTTGGTGAAGTCAAATATCAAATTAAAATAGAAACAAAAGAACAAATTATGATTAAAAACTTGAGTAAAATGTAGAAAAGAGATTCTTCTCTTTTCTAATATTATGTTATTTTCTTGGCATAATGCCATGTTCTATTTCTAAACTTCTCAAAAACAAAAGACCCACAAGCCTATTTATTTATATATTTCCGTAGTAGTTACGTAGACCAAGCTGTTTTAAAAGCTGTCTACGGTATTTGATTAATTTAATTTGGCATACAACACAACATTAAAATAAAAGAATATTTAGGTTTATGACACCTGCCTAATAAGGACATTAACGACCAGAATTTAAAAATATAATTGAATTTTACTGTGTGTTTACATCTAACGCTTCATGTAAAGATAAGACTTGACGATTTAGGGGACAATACATAACTAAAACGACTCAAACCAGCCTAAACGAAATGAAAAATAATATCATTAGAATATTAATTAACACCTACTGCGATAAAATACACATTAGTCACATTATGTGGGCTCTATGTAACCAATTTAAATGGGACCACATTTATTTTTAAGAACACTTTTAAATTCAAATTAATAGCCAGCTACCGGTCGTGTCTTTCTAACTTAGAGGTCCTAAAATGTTTTTCAAAGACGTCTAATTTAAATATTTATTCGGCGTCGGATAAAGATGGATGTCATTCGTCTATTACCCACGTACGCTCGATGGACCTAAATAAGATGGATCGAGATCGGACGATTTATATCAATTTGTAAACGATTCTTTGCTATCCTTTTCCGTTTGATCTAAATACCTAGTAGAATTTGTCTTGTTTATGCAACCTTCCCACATACATAAAAGGAGAATTAGTAAAATGACCATAGTTCTTTGTTTGGTATTTACCACACACCTATTTAAAATGAAGATGTTTTTTTGGTGGCAAGCGTAAAGATTATTTTTATCTGCCAATAATTCTTGTGAATTCAAGTCTTAATCTTTTTAGCATTAAACATATTTATAATTAGATTTATTGTAAAAGATTTTCTCCGTTTTTATAAGTTAAAATTTTACTTTAGATTTACGCACTGTAACGGATTGCCTAAATTATTATTTTATAAATTCGTGTGAAAATGGACTGTATTTTTATGCGTTAACAAGCAGTGATCTTTTTGTGACTTTATTACTTATTCTCTGCGGAGAATCATAAAGATAAACAGAAACTGCTATATGAAAACAATTGAATGATCAAATTTAATTTTAAGTAGGTACTTAACGATTTTCTTTATTTTCGTTTTGTTCTTGCTTCTTTTTGTTGGCAACACAACATTTAGTTTATATTTTTAATCTGTATTTCGTTAATGTCAAATATGTCAATGTCACAACTGTAGACAAGAACAATAAATCGAGCACACCTTTTTCGCATCTGCAATTTTTCATTAAAATATAGTTTTACTATTCAAGTTTCCCAACACTCTTTATAATTGTATGACCATTTTACAGGTCCATGTTATCTATCTCTATAATATTGCATTCATAATTGTGCTTGTAACGTTCCCACTGCTGGGACACAGGCTTCATCTCTGTAAGAAGGAGCAGGACATAACCCACCGGGCCTAGTACGGGTTGGGGATCTCACATGTCTTTGAATTTTTGGTTTTAAGAAATATTTCCTCCTTCACCATTTTTGAGTACAGGGGTGATGAAAATAAATTACACAAAGTAACGTGCCTGTCTGGATTGAAATCCACGACCTACGACACGTAAAGCCGTCAGGGCCGTTACCGTTACCAGGAAGACAATAAAAAAGCATAGCCCAAAAATTCAATCAAATAACGTACTTTGATTAATCGAACCGTAATTAAACACTGCTTTCAAATCCTGCCCACAATTCGACTTTGCTCTTAATAGCTAATGAGTTTTATTCTTTCAGCTAATCGTACTGGCTGGTTGGATCACGGAGTGCAAAGTGCTGTATCGAAAAGGACAAAATGACGTACAACGGCGGGGAGTCGAGTTGCGTCGCAAGCTCACAGCACTCTACCAAATGCTTCTCGGATCCGGATTTGCTGGCATTGCCCGGATATACGAGTGTATATGGAACATTTACACCGTAGTGTAACGTTAGGATGTTGTAACAAAAGTTATTTTGTTTTTGGTAGAGAAATACTAACAATAGGTATCATGCTTTTCTCTTTCAGAGGAATTAGAAAACGTGTAAAAGTGAGGGCTGGTAATGCGAAGTAAAATTTTCTCCATAGTAGGAAATTATTTTGTCCCGGTACATAAACTACGTATCTATCAATCTTAAGATTTTGACTAGATGTATGGACTATAAGAACTAGACGAAAATCTAAAAAAGGAGGTTCAACATTGCATTTGGTTTTTTTTTGCATCAGATTTATTTCAGACGTCTTGAATAGCTCAAGTAACATCATGATCTTTTCATCCGAAAGACATCCACTGATGGACATAGGGCTCCCCCAAGCTACGTCCTTCAACCGGTTTTGTGCTTCCCGCATCTAGCGGAGTCTAGCGGCCTTCACAGAGTCATCGGCCCACCTTGATGGAGGCCTTCCAACGCTTAGTCTTTCGGTACGCGGTCGCCAGTCTAGAACCTTTGGGCCCCATTGGACATTTGTTCTGCGAATAACCCTACCCTGCCCACTGCCACTTAAGTTTGGCAATTCTTCGGGCTAGCTTGAGCATACAGGGTCTAAAGGAACTCATCACATAGCCGTTACCAACGCATTCTCTACATCAAACTACTCGTAAAAAAAATAAGCAAAAAAGACCTGTTTAGTTTGTTAATCCAATGATAAGTAGGTAAATAACTAATGTAGACCATTTACCAGCTCAAGTCTTGCTGCAGTCAGAAGTCTCTTCTCTTACAATGTTTCACGAATACACCAGTTATGAGGTTCTCAAGTTTGCTGAGGTACTTGCTTGAAACCTTCAGAGCTGTAATACACTGAATAAAGTATATATACTTCATGAAAGCTCACTAACTTGCAAACATCGAAGATGTAGTTGCAAAAATTACTGGAAACTTACCTGAGTAGGTTATATTTTTAGTTCTTTCATAGGATATAGATAATTTTTTACGGGTACAGCTTCTGAGAAAAATATTTTCTTTTTTAGTTTTCTATAGAAGCAACATTAACCGGTAATGACTAAAGTTGACGCAACGTAACACCTATCGTCATCGGCGGCAGCGATCTGTCGCGTCCGGCCCTGGGCCAAGCCATAGTTTGGAGCGAGACTGCATGGGTAGGCGTCACCTCCTTCTGCGAGCAGTAATGCTCGTGAAGAGGGAGGCGGCGCACGTGAGGAAGAGGTACTATATGCGCCCTCACAGCCTTAGTTTCCGCAGGGGACGCCCTGGGCGTCGGAATTCCCGGGCTGATTCCCGGCCACCGTAGGCGCAGGCTTGCGGATGGCGAGTAATGGGTAACTCGTTGTCCGGTTGGGACCAAGCCCGAGTCGACGGCGCGTTGTGTTCCACGCGCGCCTCAAAGAGATGTCAGCACCAACTGGTGGGGTCCGCATGGGCCGACGCCTGCCAGGGGTGCGGGTTGTTCGAAAGAGATGCCGCGGCCTCTGGCACAACGGCAACTGAGGGAACACGGGTGGGTTTTAGTCAGTAAAAGTCTGACACGCCCTCCTGCTCCACCCAGCGTGGGAGAACTTACTTGATGATTTCCCACCCTCAAAAAAAAAACTCCTATCGTCATAATCTATATTACGTATCTAAATACCAAAACATACTAAAATCGGGTACCTCGTCTCAAAGTTACCAAAAATTCGACTCAAATAATAAAAAAAAGGTACCAAAATACAAATATTTACGATACGAAACGGTGTAAAAAGTACTAACATAAAATCTTTAAGGATTCGGGAAGTTGCATCGGTTGATACACAGTTCTATGCGTCTGATACAGGGAAATACTCTTACGTGATTGATTGCTCTTTTTACGGAGTTATTTCTGTATCGAAGAAAAAACTGGGCTAGGGGACGCACTTCCGTATATTTGTCGAACGATCCCATTACTATGTGTCGACAAAAGTGTACAAGTAATGATATGTGTGTACTAGCGGGGATTAAATCGATTCTCCGTATGTGCATCGAGATTGCTGCTTCTTTATTTGGTTTCTATTATTTCTTGAGGGTTTTTTTTTATACACCGTGGTGTTTTTTTTTTAAACTGACATCAGTACACACCATGGATTCAGTACATGATTCTGTCCCTTTGAAATTTTTCGTCAGTTATTAAAAAAATATACAGCTGTTTCCTAGAAAAGTGCACCTACTCGGTAAAATTGTATATAACTGTCGAGAACGTACTACGTGTGTAGAATCATGTATATTAATGGTTTCTGTTCGTCGTATCGTGGGGTATCTGAAACATCCCCATGTATGTTCCACGACTTTTCATAGATTTCGAGTTACAATTTTTTTTTCTGAACTTTTGAGAATTTTCGACCAGAACATTTAAAAAAAAATAGTAGACTTTTACGAGTTTTTTTTTTTGCAAATGTATCTTCATGAGTAGTATTTTTATGCATAATTTAATCAGCTTCGTAACTGTGATGAAAGTTATGAAAATGTTGGTCTAAAGTGAAAAATTTACGTTCGGTAAATTATGACTCAAATTTTCAAAAAATCTAAACAGGTGACTTTAAGGTTCCTTAGTAGGCTACAAGAATGCGATAGACTAGACTAGATATAAGTAACAGTAAGAGATATGTGTACGATAAGACAATCATTTAAACTTCATAGGTATATTTGATGATGTTCCCAGTCTGGATACAGAAATTCAACCAAATATAACCAAAAGTTTAGTCACTATGGCTAGTCAAAGATTGGCAAAACCCATGGTCGGTACATCACTACTATATTTAGTGTGTTTGAAAAAATCACCTTTTTAATTTCGCTGTTAGGTTTTGTTTGATCGTTTCAAAATACTCCAATGCATTTCAAACTCAAAACTCAAACTCAAAGCATTTATTTCAATTAAATCATTTACAGGCACTTTTGAATTGTCAAATAGTCGACCAGTTGGAAAGTTGAAGCTAGTTGCCCATTCCAAAACGTAGATCTCTATGGAGAAGAACGGGCAAGAAACTCCAAGGACTTTAAGTATTGCCAGTATTTTTATTTATTGTCGTAGGTATTTTTGTCTCCACATATATCTTTTGAAGCAATATTTGGATAATTAAGAACTAATGTGTGTGCCAATTAGACCGCACGATCTTCGCATAGCTCCAAAAACCAAAGCCCACTCTAAATTTTTCCGCAAAGAATTCGCTTCCACCGATAATAAATTTATCCCTACCCCATGTATTTTGTCAACATGGATTTATTTACCCTTGTATGTTTAAAACTAATCACAAAAGGCAATAAATACCTAAGAGGTTACATATTTGGATCGTCGAATGGCCTGTTGGTCGGACACGCCACTCCTGCGCAGGTAAGTCGAGGTAAGTGAAGTTGCGTGTACCGCTGTCAAATAGAACTATTTTATTGCGGTTTTTATTCGCACAACAATTTAAATTTAACGAGAGCACTTCGGTTAACATCGGGAACTTAAGCATTCTTTTGTTTTTAGCGACATTTTTGTTTTTCTTCCGCAGTCTGTGAAGGACTGAGTTAGGGATTCTTTGTGTTTGAGCGTTTTGATAGTGATCGTACAGATATAGTATAGTATCGTATAAATACGTAGGTAATTAAATTTAAAATATAAAGATTAAAAATAAGCTTCTTACCTTTTTTTTAGTGATTAAATTCCATTAATATTCTTTTTGCGAGAACTGGCGTGAAGATAAGTTATGTTGTTGTTATTTCACTTAAAAAAAAAGAAACATATTTTAGTACACTTGATTTTTTTTATCAATAGCTACCTACTATAAAGATAGAAAAAAAAATTGAAGTCAAAGGACTTCAATTTTTTTTTTTTATATTTTGATAACCAATGAATATTTTGATATCGTTTTTATATTATGAACACAATAATCCAATCATGTAAGTCAATTATCCTTAAATAATTTCATTACCATTGCTCTCAACACGGTAAAGAGAAAAATCTTGAGGAAACCGGCATGTCTTACAAACCCAAAAATTCGAAGACGTGTGACATCTACCAACCCGCACTGGGCCTGCGTGGAAGATTACGGCCCGCTATGCATGCACAAATTGATGAACATTTTGATATCTACCCAATAGATATTTTTATATAGTTAAACATTTTATAATAGGTCTTTACCTATGAAATTGCCGTTTTGTATGAAAAAATTTAAACGAATTTTTTTCATGTATTTTTTATTTGTATTAATCGAAGTAATCACCCATGCAATCAATGCATCTTTGCCATCGCAGTGGCAGTTTATTGATGCCCTTCTTAAAGAAATCAGCTGGACGGGAGGCAACAAATTCTTCAAAGGCATTTTGTACTGCCTCTCGGGTATTGAATTTTTTTCCCGCCAAGAAGTTATCCAAATTCTGGAAAAAGTAGTAGTCTGCAGGCGCAAGGTCTGGTGAGTAGGGCGGATGACGGAGAGCTTCCAACCCCAGTTCTTGCAACTTGGAGACCGTCTGCTGTGCAGTATGAGGTCGCGCGTTGTCGTGCAGGAGCAGCGGAGACGAGCGATTGACCAATGCTGGTTGGAGATGTGCCAGCTTCTCCATCATTGTGTTCAGTTCTTCACAGTACACATCTGCAGTAATGCTCACCCCGTTTGGTAAGAAGCTGTGATGAATCACACCGGCGCTAGACCACCAAACAGTGACCATCACTTTTCTAGGGGTAAGTTTTCGTTTAGGGCATTGTTTAGGTGCTGAACCAGGATCCAACCAACTTGCTGAGCGCTTGCGGTTATCAAACAGAATCCATTTTTCATCGCAGGTAACAATGCGGTTCAAAATTCCTTCATTTGTGTGTCTGTTGAGCAGTGCAAGGCACGTCTCGACGCGTACTTCGCGCTGACGATCATTGAGTTCGTGGGGCACCCATTTGTCAAGCTTTTTTACCTTGCCAATTTGACGCAAATGGACTAATATTGTTTTGACGCTAACGTCGAAAGCTGCTGCTAATTCAGCCGTAGATTGTGTATCATCAGCTTCCACAATCGCCTTTAATTCGTCATTGTCGACCAAAGTCTTCGGACGACCGCGAGGTTCATTTTTCAGGTCGAAATTTCCAGAACGGAAGCGAGCAAACCAATAACAGGTGGTGCGTTGGTTTGTAGTGTTAGCTCCGTAAACGTCGTTGATGTTGCGTGCCGCTTGTGCCGCGTTGCTGCCACGACGGTACTCATATTCCATAATTACTCGAATTTTTAACGTATCCATGATGACGAAAAAGATTGAAATGCGATGAAAATGTAACACTAATCAATAAACAAATGACTACTTTTGGAAAAAAAAATCCATATTTTTAAAATAAAATTAATTTGAAATTAGAATTCTTACCCAAACAAAAATTATTTTGATTTGAAATGGCCAGTACTGCAAAACGGCAATTTCATAGGTAAAGACCTAATATTCAATAGTCCAGTCATATAAGGCCCATTAGCCTGAACTCACAAACCAAGCTAAGTAGGTATACATAGGTACGAGATCTACGTTAAAAGCTGTACTTAAACACGGCACTTACAATGAAACTTAATTTTTATGTTCACATAAAACTACTTACAAATAGTAGGTTAGTTGAAATCAGGCAATAAACTTAGCTGGAATGTAAAGCCGTGTAGATTACAGTAGAGCTGCCTTCTATTATGATAAGAGGTTCTTTATAGTTGAAGCGTTCATCATTGTTAGGTATCATTATAATGTAGCTGTGATAAATCTCGTCTTTGTGATTACGACTATTGTTTAAATTCAATCGGTACATAGGTAAGGAATAAACATAGAATTTTTTTCACACTAGCTGTGCCCTGCAGTTTCACCCGCATAGGTTTCGATTCCGTGGGAATATCGGGATAAAAAGTAACTGCTATAGGGAACAGCTATGTTTCATCGCAATCGGTCAATTAGTTTTTGCGTGAAGAAGTAACAAACATATTATGTACTTACTTACTAACACAAACTTTCACAATTGGAGCAGGATTTGATTAATGGAGACACAGTAATAAAATCTTTCATAGCTAATATTTCATTTACTTAAACTTAATGGATGGGGCGAAATAAAAATGGAAAACATAACTAAATAAGTTATGGCCATTCCGCAACCGGGTTAAAAAGAAAGAAAATAAGAATGAAATGTAAATATACCCATAAAGAATAATTGCAAGGCTGTAAACTATATTTGGTGTCCTATTCGTTTGAAGCAAAATTAATTGATTTTCCAGAGATGCCACGCGAGACAGGTTATCGTATAGTTGCCCATGGGCATTTGTTTCATAAGTCGATGCCGACCAGTGAAAATGTTTGTTCCTGGGATTGAACAATAGTTGTTGGAAATTATACTCTAACCGGGAACTGAAGCCTCTTAAATGATATAGGCAAATCCGTCGGTGTCATTGGAATACGCGGAATGTGTGCGAGCTGTCCGGCTGCGAGACCGGTGATGATGTTGGCTACAATGACATTGTCTCGAAGTTCTTTGATTAAAACTCTTGTGCCATTTCACAGGCTTGGATGTTTAAATTTCTTAATGTCATTACGGGGATTCCAAATTTTAAATTTAGTACGTGTGGCGGCAGGCCAGATGGAATTAGAGAGTTTTAAAATTCTTGAAGGTAGTGTACAGTGTCATCGATGTTGCACACTGTGTCGATGGACTTGTAGCTTTTAATGTCTCCTGGTAGTTTTTGTAGTACATCATTAAGCCTTGTCGATATCGGCACGTGTTCCCGTTGCGATAACAGGAAGTTTTTGCCTAAAATCTCCAGCAAAGATTAAAGTCACCCCTCCCACTTGAGTTACGAAGGTCTTTTAATGTCCGGTTTACTGCTTCAACATGAGCCCTATGGCTCATAGTACGTTCGTCTCACATTATACGGGACGTACTTTGTAATAGGATTCCCAAACGGCCATATTTTCGCATTGAGCATAACTGACTGTTGCTCTAAAGACACAGTCAAAGGCAATTTGAATGTCGAGTGGCCAGTTTTCTTGATAAGTAAAAAAATTGCGGCAATTCCGGAAGAAGCAACTGCCAATGTTGTTTTTCCGGATTGTCGTACTTTATATAATATCATATTAGCAAATAAAGTTTTACCTGTTCCACCAGGAGCGTCCACAAAACATATTTTTCCACGACTATTTTCTACGCTTCTAGTTATCGCATCATAAGCAATTTTTTGGTCTTGGCGGTTTGTGGCTAAGTAATATTGCCGCACTTGTCGATCGATCAGGTTAAGCTACGTTTGCCGCGGTTGGCCCGTGGATGGGTGACCATCTTTACATACCAAGATCCCTCTGTGCCTCGGAAACCATGCTAAGCCATTGGTCCCGGCTGTCATCTGTGGATCTTTGACAGCCGATACGGGTCGTCAGAAGCCCGAAAGTCTGACAACCAGTCTTACCATGGGGTATCGTATTGCCCAGTAGGTGACTGGGTTGTGGAGGTTAGATAGGTAGTCGCTTCATGTTAAATTAGGTATTCAGCTGCATCTGGTTAGACTGGAAACCGACATAGTTGGGAAAAGGCTAGGCTGATGATGGTGAAGCAATTTTTAGGTCAGCTTCCGATTTCGATATATTTGAATTGACAAATTCAAATTGGCAACTGATTAACTATTTTAACTTTAGGACTAGTCAACGTAACAAACGACATCATCGTATTTTTCAATAGTGTTCTAGATTTAGGTTTACTGGACATACTTTTTATTTTATTTTCTTATTGTCTCTAACTTTTTCAATATCTCAATGTCATGCATACCAGTTATTTGCACGGTTACTGAAATGCCAATCTTAGATGTAAGTTTTATTTGAAATGTAAGTGACAGTGCTGTTGGTGTGGTTATTATTATAAATGAATAAATAAATATTATGATTGTAATTGTATATCTACAGCATTTTGTGAGTGATTTGAGGAAGGTAAACCAAAGTCTTTTGGGTAATTATAGTTCAGTTTTAAAAGTTTTCGCGTATTGCATTGCTATACTCGTGATAACTTCGAAATTAAATTTCCGATTCGAATCAATTAAAAGTATTTTACTGCGACATAAATACCACTGATAATAAATCTATTTATTTGAATAAGAATTAATACTACGATATGAATGTAACCAACTCTTGTTTCTACTGGCGATCTAATTATATTTTAGAACACAAAAGCTGCTATTGTGATCTTTATATAATAGTTAGATATAGGAGGATTTTTTGTAGGTAATAATGAGTACTTTAATCATGCAGTAGAACTTTTATAAGTATCATCAATAGTTTTAGCGCACGCCATATAATGAATTTTATAGGCAAAATTTTTGTTATATGTTTTTAACGAAATTTTCATACAGACAACTCTAAACAAACAATTTATCCTAAATAATACCAGCCTATTAAAGTGCCACTGTGGGGGCTAAAGCCTCTTCTCATACAGAGAAGGCACGAGCATTAATCACCACGCTTGCTCAAGACGGATTGGCAACTTCAGACTTGGATACCTATATACAGGGTGATTGGAAGATGGGTGCAAAGCTTTAAGGTGAAGATAGTATAGACAATTTAGAACCATTTAAGCCATGGTTGTCTTAGACGAAGTCTTACCAATTTTTTTTTTAATAAGGTTTAAAAGACGTATTGTACAAATTTTTTATTTTTTCTGAGCTTTAAATGTCTGTAAAAAAAATGTCTAATGACACAAAAGCCTAAAACATGTTTTGCTTGATTGCTTACATATTACTTTAATTAAATAAATAAAAAATGAATTCATTTATCATTCAATTTGGCCATAATTATGCAGTTTACATTAAATTTTGAGAATTTCCGAAAAAAAACTTAAAAATTTGGTTAAAAATATTTGGTAAGACTTCGTCTAAGACAACCATGGCTTAAATGGTTCTAAATTGTCTGTATTATCTTCGCCTTAAAGCTTTGCACCCATCTTCCAATCACCCTGTATATTAACTACCTATAAGTCCAAGGTTTCCTCACGATATCTTTCCTTCACTGTTGTCAGTAATGTTAAATATTTATGATAAAGCTGTTATGTTAAACGTGATTTTTTTAAGATTGAATAGATAAAAGAATCATGAAAATGTAAGTTCCAAAAAGGTTAGAATAATCAACAAAAAAGGCACGGTACGTAAATATCTGCAGAACTTAAAACTAGGTTAAATTAAGCACTTATAACTGGTTTTAACATGATTAATTCCTGTCCCAGATAACTTTTATAGCGCGCTCTGATTCAAAGCGAAATAAAAGGCTTTCATAGAATTAAGTTTCTACTAATAGAACTGCTAAAATTTTAATTCTAATCTATCTATCTAATTCTACCTTTAAACGAGCAATTCTTCCATTTAAGTATATATAATCTGAATCTCGGTAACGGCTCCAACGATTTTCATGAAATTTAGTATGCAGGGGGCGATAAATCGATCTAACTAGGTTTCATTTTTAGAAAATGTCATCCAGATATTAAACGTTTAAGTAATAATGGACTTAATGGCTCGTGGCTGAGCAACCGTGCGGCTATTATTAATAGCCGCACGGTTGTTCAATCAGAATAAGCTATGCTTGTCGCGGTCGGTCCGTGGATGGGTGACCATCATCATCTTTTAAAGTTTTTTACTTTTCGCTTTTTAGTCATGGTACCTACCCCACACCAAGTCGTGTTCCACTTCTTGCTATATACTTATACAGTGCCAGGACCTATTAGAACATTATCAAATGGATTAAATGCGTATTATCGAAGCTTACGTAAAAGCTACATAAGCACAGTAATTCAAATTATATGGAGCTACCCCTGAGGCATACCCTATCCATTAAAAATAGAATTTTCGAAATCGACTGACAATTGCCGGAGATATCGTGGAACATATATAAACAAAAAAAAACAGTCGAATGGCAAACCTCCTCCTTTTTTAAGTCGGTTAAGGAATGAATGATAGATTTTTTTAAATCTTAACCCTAACTTTTTTTTTGTTGGGACACCACGATTCCGGCGGTAAGAGTCCTCTTTGAGGAGGCTTGAGAGGCGCCACGACGTCCTCACCTTCCGCTTGACGCAGGTTCTCACAGGATACGGATGTTTCGGAAGGTTCCTGTTTCGCATAAGGCAGGAGGAAACGCTCGGGAGTTTCCACTGCGAAAATCGCCCTGAGGACACAGTGGAGCATTCGGTGGAGGTCTGGCTGGCTTGGGCGGAGCAACGCCGTGCCGGCCCTGGTCCAGGCCATGGTACGAAGCGAGAGTGCATGGGAAGCCGTCAGCTCCTTCTGCGAAGCAGTAATGCTCGCAAAGAGGGCGGTGGCGCACGCGAGGGAGAGGCAGTGTTTGCGCCCTCACGGCCTTGGTCGCCGCAGGAGACGCCCTGGGCGTCGGGAATCCCTGGCTGATTTCCGGCCACCGTAGGCGCGGGTTTGCGGACGGCGAGTAATGGGTAGCTCGCTGTTCGATAAGGACCAAGCCCGGATCGACGACGCGTTGTGTACCACGCGCGCCTCTAAGAGATGTCAGCACGAACTGGTGGGGTCCGCAAGGGCCGATGCCTGCCAGGGGTGCGGGTTGTTCGAAAGAAATACCGTCGCCCCTGGCACACAGGAAACTGAGGACACGGGTGGATTTTAGTCAGTAAAAGTCTGACACGCCTTCCTGCTCCACCCAGAGCGGGAGAAGTTATTTGATGGTTTCCCATCCTCAAAAAAAAACCCTGACAGGTGCCTGCTGAAGTTTAAAAAAAATATTCATCCAAAATCCACATGGACGAAAACACAAGCAAACACTAGTGTACAAATACTGACCGCTTTTGAAGGCATTTCCATATAAACTAAACTTCACAAGCAAATGGTGATCAAGAGGATAGTATAATGTTATTATTACATAATCCTACTGATATAATCTCCTTTGCCCCTTTTATGATAACCACGGGACACGATGGGGGTGACTATTCGTAGTCTGGACTAATAGCAGGATTACTTGTTAGTGGAATACTTTGGAACCCAGTTTCAAATACGTCTTCCTCATACGATTTCGATATGTTTGAGAAGACTTTCAGTAAATCGGACCGGTATTAGTTTAATTAAGTTCATTGGACTCCATACGATCATACTATACTAGTAAGTTTTGTATGCGATTCTGTATTGGAATTAAATCCAGATTTACTTCGAATATGAGTTTAATAACACAAATTGGATAGAATATTCATCAAATGGTTTCTCAAACATCTTATCTACTCTATTTCAATGCTATATTTGTTTTATATGTATAATCAAGAAAAGTGACATGCTACGTCAATGTTCCATGTTATACCTATTTCATACAACTGCCAAAGAATGACAGCTGTATCATTGAGATTTGAACAACAACTGGACAATTTAAGTTGGTAGTCATTTTGATTAACAATAATTTTTTCTGTGTTTATAAATACTCGCTTTACAATTTTAATTCTTTCTAGAGTATAGTATCTGTAGGTGTATGTTGAATAAAATATGATCCGGAACCGTACACGTATATATTTACATTTCATCCCATTAAAAGGCTATTTCATGAACAAGTCATTTAATTCAAAATCAAAATACAATCTGATACTAACCTGAAAATTGTAAAATCGTAAGGTAATTTGAATTTCGCGGGTTACCTTGTCCTTATTAATATTCTAAAAGCGAAAGTAAGTTTGTTTGTTTGTGACGCTTTCACAGAGTTAGCACACAGATACTTAGACCATTATCTGTAAGGACATAAGCTACTTTTCATCCTGTATCGCAGACGAAATCGCGTGCAACAGCTAGTCATTCTATATCTCCCTTAGTTCTAAACCAGCTATACTAAAACAACCATTATAAACGAATAAACCTCTATATGGTAATGTAAGTGCACTTCGGGCCACAAAAACCGTACCTCTTAAAAACACTTCGATCTATTTTTATATTCCACTATGTGACGCGGCCGCGGTTGTTTTACAACGGAGTCACGTACAACAGCATCTGTCACGGGGAGCTGTTTTAAAACCGATGTGTCGTTGAAACTATGTTGAAACCAAAGAATGCGTTGCCAGACGTACACGGGTTGAATTGCAGACATTCGGGACACTTCTAGACAGGACAGACGCGTAACGCGACTCCATTGCATTCTTTGCGCGCTCTGTCGTTGTTATTTTTAAGTTTTAAAGTCGTTTCTATTGTTTTAGAGGTTTGTCAACGGGGTTAGCGGTTGGGAACTATAAGCGTGTCTTAAAACTTTGACTATACTGTGTACCTACCTACTGTTTAGAATTAAATAATTTACTAGATTTGCCTAATACCCTTCAATTTCTTTAACTACTTTATATATGGAGCTATTTAAGGAGCTCAGCACCAAAATTATACTTAACTGTTTACAAATGATTTTTATTTGTATTAGTCAATTGTATATTATTTATTTCCTAATTTAGTGTATTTAATGTAGTAGGGATTTGGCACCGGTTTTTATTTTATTTTATTTTTTAGTATTTATGAGTAGAAACTTGTAAATGGCCTTCAATTTCATATTTTTAAGAACACTGTTTAGGTTAGCTGTAAGTTTGCCGAATTGCCGAAAACTGCTCTTATAGATATCATCAAAGCATTAAAAATAATTAACTAGCTACTTAAAGCACTTTTATCGCACCCATTAGCACTCAACATCACAACTTCAACAATGATCACAATACACTTACAACAAAAAAACTGACAACATCGTGTAAATAAAAACCATTTCTTGTCTCAACAGTGCTATCAAAAAAGTGACTAACCATTGTTCACATCGGAACTAAAGAGTCCGTTATCAAACCACTTAAATTGTAACACGTTCTACCGCGGCTTGCGTTGTGTTCCACAACTGCTAAAACAAAGAAAGAACGCAACTATTACTCTCGTTTAAGATCGACCATTAAACTCTTACAAAAAGCTAATGGTTATCAAACTGGGCCACCCAAGTAGATGAATTTAGGAACGTGAGTTTTATGTAACACGTCGTAAATGGCTATAGTTTGTCTCGCGTGCCCTGCACAAAGCTAAAACTTTTCCACGAACAACCTCCAGCGCATAGCGTACAGTTCAAAGATATTTTTTGTAAAACGGAACGTAGAAAGTATTAAACAACGAGGATGGCATGAATTTTTTCCCCGAACGTCAGGAATTTAAATTCTTCTGGCTCCTTACGCGATCGCGTGTGGTCTAATTATGAATACGGCACAATAGCATTAACTTTTTCTCTAAGAGAAAAAAACTTCAGCGGTTTCCCTGTGAAAATGGAATAAAAGTGTAACGGATAAAGGAAAACTTCTAGACCTGTTAAGTGGCGATACCCTACTTTGCGGCTCCATTACTTTGCATTTTATATGCTGCTCGACTGCGCCTGTTTACTTTGAACTTTTATTATATTCACTTATCCAAGAAAAATGTTATGGCTCTACCCCATTTTCGGTCACGCGAAATTTGGCGCCTATTACGTAACGGCTTTGGAAATTCAGATGCTATTATTAATTATTAATTAATGTGTTTTGTATTCTAAATAATGTTAAGATCTATCGTTGGTGTCTGAATGGCTTTTAGTAAAATTAATAAGACAAGACCATTTTTACAGAAGCTAAATCGTTCACCTTTTCGTTTAAAAGGTCTTCATTGGAATTGGTCTGGTTTTTGAGTCATCCATAAATAATGCTATAACATTTAAGCGTTTTAGTATTAATAGCTTTTTTCTAAATGTCACGTCTATTTAGTATTTCAGGTTAGGCTAGAATTTAACCAAGATTCATTTAATTAATAATTAGATGACCTATGGGTTAAGAGATTAGACAAGATTTCGATAAGATAATAAATAGCTACCAAAATTATTATTCAAACTAACTTACTATAAATTCATATTAATACATGAGTCAATAAAAGCAGTATTGATTGTACAGATCATTAGAAAATAAATGGTGTTTAAACAACGTTTAAAAAGTTCTTGATGAATAGGTAATCCTTGCATGTGAATATTCAGCGGAATAGTATAATTTTACGTAAAATTCCGTATTTTTTTAGATAGTCTATCAAATTAATAGCCAAAGTCAAAGTCAAAGCATTTATTTCAAATAGGCACTTTTGAACGTCAATATTTACATTAAAATATAATTGACTAGCTTCCGCCCGCGGCATCGCCCGCGTGCAAGTCGGAAATTATCCCGCAGGAACGTACTATCGGGATAAAAAGTATCCTATGTGTTAATCTAGGTCATAATCTATCTGTGTGCCAAATTTCATTCAAATCCATTTAGAAGTTTTTACGTGAAAGAGTAACATCCATCCATCCATCCATACTTACAAACTTTCGCCTTTATAATATTAGTAGGATTCTAGTCGTCCCTTCCAAAATGTAGTTTCGTATGGAAAAGAATGGGCAAGAAACTCCACCGTTACTCTTTTAAAATGTTTTAAATATAATATTTAACATAGTACATTCATTATATAATTATGTGTGATGCCTACTAGTAAGTCCTACCCTAATTCAGAAATACTTAAATATAGTAGGTATAGTTATTAGTCACCGTTAATTAGGTACCTACCACATACGATTTATAATTTCCCAAAAGCCAGCTTTGTCCACATAATTACGCCTTTATGTATTTCCAATTCGCCAAAATTGCATTGTTAATCAATAACTTACCAGGATCTTACGAAATCAATTTCAAATTTCGAACACACTTTTTAAAAAAGCCTTTGACAAATAACAATATCTAATTTGATTTCGAATTCCTAATTTAAAAAATCGCCTATCTAAATCAATAGATCGTTATCCATCTAAATTCCTTGTCGCGTATTAAATCTTAAAGGAATTATAATTTTGCGAACAAACCAGTTTCATACGATACAAAATTTAATATATTACACTAAATTAAATAAGATAAATGTGTTTGATAAATATTTATTCGGCTTCATAACACCTAATTAGTAATAATTTGTAGTGATGATGCAATGTAGTTAGTCTTTTTTTCATTGTGTTAATCAATTAAATGCATGACTGTCCATAACATCACAGTTTGTTTCCTCGACGGGTTTTTTTTACGATGGGATATCATCAAATAACTTCTCCCGCTCTGGGTGGAGCAGGAGGGCGTGTCAGACTTATACTGACTATAACCCACCCGTGTTCCCTCATTTGCCTGTGTGCCAGGAGCCACGGTATCTCTTTCAAACAACTCGCACCCCTGGCAGGCATCGGCCCTTGCGGACCCCACCAGTTGGTGCTGACATCTCTTTGAGGCGCACGTGGAACACAACGCGTCGTCGACCCGGGCTTGGTCCTTACCAGACAGCGAGCTACCCATTACTCGCCGTCCGCAAGCCCGCGCCTACGGTGGCCGGGAATCAGCCTGAGATTCCCGACGCCCAGGGCGTCTCCTGCGGTGACTATTCCTCGACGGGTTAGGCAGAGGTGTAAGCCTAAAGTACACCCACATTTTGCCAGTTGTGTTTAAGTCCCATGTACTAAGGGGGCGACCCTATTGCTATAACTATAAGCATAATCAGCTAATAATGTTCCCACAACTGGGACACAGGCCTCCTCTCTGTGAGAGGAATGGGGCCGTAATTCACCACGCGGGCCCAGTGCGGGTTGGTTGATGTCACATGTCTTCGAATTTTTTGTTCTAGGACGTTCCGGTTTCTTCACGATGTTTTCCTTCACAGTTTTGAGAGCAGTGATGATGAAATTATTAACAGAAAGTAAAGCGTCTGCCTGGGTTTGAACCTAGGACCCATAAGTCCAGCCCGTTACCACTGGGCCACGATTGCTCTATTGCAATGATCCGGGGACAAATCCAGACTCCATGCCCTACTGAAAAATTCCAGATGGAAAAACTCAAAACACTGCCTGACTTGGGAATTGAACCCAAGAGCACCTCATGCGCAGCCGTAGCGCTTGTGATCATTAGACCAACGAAGTTGTTGATTATATTCACTCAATGATGGGACCCCAGATAGTTACACTGGCTCATTTTTTTACCGCAGCAAGAGCCGTTCTCGTAGGTAACGCTGACTAAAAGGGAGGACGAAAACCCCGGCAATGGCACCGGTCTTCACCGCCAACAAAAGAGACGAGAAAGAAGATCAGGATCATTTCCACTTCTAAGTAAAACAAAGATTCCCGTCAGCACCTAAATTTTGGCTTCACCAGTCTCGGTAAGTTCTTTCAGGAGCCAACATATATCTTAAACTTAGCCAGCAAACAGTTAATTTCTGTCCTCATTTTGCCATTTCAAAATAGTAATTATAATAGCAGCTACAGATAATTGCTTTTGTGCTGTGTCGCCATGAAGAGTTTTAACGAACGTGTTTTTTGTAAATTTTAAAATAAAACAACCTTTCGGGTCAATATTTTTGTGTAAAACCTCCGCAACATTTTATGTTCACACCTATGTATGTATATTTTACAATTTATTTGCATAGTTTAATGTGTATCAAAGCGTAATAAATCGTGCCGCCCACGGAGTATCTTTAAAATATATTAACATATACTATTGACCTTTGTGTTGAATTCTATCAGCGCGAACATTACTCAATAAAATGTTTAATACGGTGCTAAGTATAATATCGAGTGAGAACAATAAGCCATAAACATGCAGTCATATCAACGGATAAAGGTATCCCGTACAAAAGAAATGGGTTTTTCTTTATTTCAATAATATGCGGCGCAAGAGCTTTGGCGTAGAGTTACTCGAATCATTTCGCGCACGACTGGATTAAAATAACAGTTTAATCGTAACTTATACATTTTAATGCTCTAGTCGTGCCGTAAAAATATTACTCGCATTCGCAAAAGCGAAAGTTTCGATTTCGATTCGATTCGATTCATCGAATATCGTGCATGCTTACATAATTTCACGCTATTCTGCTGTGGGAGTAGGCGAAATCTTAAAACGCCACGTGCGCCTCTGTCTCTTGCTCCACATTCGCACTACAAATTATGCTGCAGATACCTACACCTACCCCTAAAAAGGGAGTTAACGCCTCGAGGCAGCACACCACACGGCACATTCATGCATACTCTCAATATAAGTACGCAGACAAAATATACTTAACCTTATAAATAAAGGAGTTTTAAGCATGACTTGTTCCAAGTAGGTCCAACATTTCAACGTCACGGATGTCTTCAATTATTAACATTATAGGAGTTGCGCCTATGTCGGTTGTTATGAATAATAAAATAGTAGAATACGCCGTGAATACAGCAAAGAAAGTGCAAGGGGTGCAGTACAATGGCAAGTAAAGGCAACAGTGTAGGTTTATATGCGTTGACAATGTGCATTGTGCCTTAGGTAGGACAGGTCCAAGAAGAATTTTAATATTCTCAAGCGGGAGATGCGGACTTCATCTGCCTCATAGCGACGCAGTTTGCACTATACAAAATGCTTTAAGAATTCATGCGGGTTATTCAACCCTGCTCTGAAACGGGGGCAGTATTGGCGTTAGGTATTGATTTTTTGGACCTTTACTTTGGTGCAGTGCATTAGGTGATTTAATATTAATATGAAATTGAACTTATTATGGTTATTATTCCGGTTGCTTATTATGGGATTGGCCTCATCCCTTTTCCACAGTTAATATTCTGCATATTTTTTGATACACATTTCTGTAACGACTTTACGACTAAAAAGGCTTTTCATAATTTGAACCGTTTTTTGGGCTTATTCCCAAAGTTCTCCATTCTTTTGTTCTAAAAAGATAAGAATCTCATACATTCATTCCCAAGTTACTCCAAGGAATTATTATTATTTAAAAATACTTATTATTTTGTTCCCATTATGCTCCATAGGTATCTGGAATTATTCTCAAAGTGCTCCACCGATTATTCTGTTATAAAATCCTAATGCTATTCATGGAATTTCTTTAGAAGTTAGCGAGTATACATTTCTGACAAATCTGTCTTGCCAATGAGGGATCAGTGATTGCCCAGTGGTAACGACTTACTAGTTGAAGGTCTTAGGTTCGGACCCAGACGGGCGTTTTACTTTTTGTAAAATATTTCATCACTACTGCACGCAAAACGGAGAAGGTAGGTTCCATTGTGAGGAAACCGTCATGTCTGAGAACAAAAAATTAGAAGACATATTATGTCATTCACCAACGCGCACTGGGCCCACTCCCTATACAGACTCTCTCACAGTATTTTATTTTTTACTTTTTATAATATTTTAATTTTAATTTTTTTTGTTAAGCATATTGTGTAGTTAAGTTTCTTAAATTCCTGTGCGAGTCTAATAAATACGTTTTCTTTCTTTCTTTCTTTTCTCACAGAAGGGAGGCCTATATCCCAGCTGTGGGACCATTATAGGCTGATTGTGTGTGTTGTGAAAGAGGGAGAAGTAGCACTTTTGCAACCCCTAACGGGTTTATATTCTTTTCATTGACAATCCTGATCCACGACTCTGATCTGTTCTTTTCTTCTTGTCTATTTATACAGGGTGTAACAGAAACCCTATTGCTATCCTTAAGCACTAAAGATAACAGCTGGTATAGAATCACTATACACAGTTTCAGCTCAAAATAATATACTCTAAGAATTGATACTAAACTTTCTGTTTCATAATTATGTTTCTTAACTTGAAATCATAACAAACGTGTCACCGCACTACATAGGTCAATAACTTTCCACGTTACTTGCCAATATCATATACCATCATATATCTCTTCCGAGTGATGTGTTTATTTCAATTTGAAAAGTTCGGTTTCTGGTATCAATGTATTAAAAATTCTCATAACTTCCGAACATGTAGAGATAGGATTAAAAAACCCTTTCAATATCGTTTGATATCATCCAAAGAAGCTGTGCCCTTGTACATACTCTTTCCATATATGTGTTTATATAAATGGTTAACACTTTCACTGACAAAGATGAAGTTGACATTCTGCAAATGGCACTACAAAATTTCATACAAAATAATGCCACGCATATAGCCGGACTGCCGCAAATAAAAAAGTCCACCTGTAATATGACGGTCCGTCGATAGACGATACCGTTCACAGGCGGGGATCATCATGTCAAATGAGTCTGTCGATGTGTGATTGTAAAGCGGCGGGGAGGTATCGAAATATATTTATATTTGTTATTGCCTGGACACTAGAAAAATGTAAGTGAGTGCAATACGACACTGGATCACGTGGCTTCTTAATAATGTACGCAAATTTACACGGGTATAGGCGGTTTGTATGTTTTGACTTGATAAAATTAACCGGCTGTGGGCATAGCGTCATATCAAACACGAAAAAAAATATGTCTCTGGCCGTGACGTCAGTAAAAGTGTTAAATACATAAATAAGAAAGATTATTGACAAGAATTTGTCCAATGGAGATTTGAAATACCAGTTTACCATATAGAGCCGGGTGGTCTATACCTTCCCGGAGACATTACGGTAACACCCAACATTATTCGCAGTCACACGCACCTATAACTGTCAGATACTCTTCAAAACATTATCCCAACGGAAATAGCAACATTTACTAATAAGTACAACAGTTTCATTGACCAGGGATCGCCAACAATATGCACTCGTGACTTCGAAACATTTGAATACTGTACTAACAATGCAGTCATCGTAAGCGCCTTGTGTACAGTCTCCCGCGCATATTTACATATGAATGTGATTCGCTCAACGAAAACTTATGTTAAACTTCTTACTGTTCATTTGAGACGTCATTTAATCTGTTGCTTTGAGGTCTCCAGTGACTACTGCACTCCCAAAAAAGGATCACATTTTATCATCTCGTTACTTTTGTTAATATTCAGATTGGCATTCGTTATTGTAAATGCAAGCGTTGTCATCTTTAGCTGTAACATTACCACTGGTAATACTTTTCCCATAGATTTCTTCTCACTTTCAATAACCATCGTAGATTATTGAGGATCAAAACTGTTTTCATAATTTTGAAAAATGTGTTAATAACGTGGCTGAAAATGAATGACATTGCCATCAATAGCTATCGTGCATGTGTTACAAAATAACCCCGCTATTCTTGCCTTCTTCTATCCAACGGCTACCCACAATCTCTGTCATATCATCTGATCAGAGGCCGCCAATATTGTCACTCTTCCGTTCTATCCAAACCGAGACAAGTTTTTCTGCACGTGTGGTTCCATTGACTGTTACTATAAGCAAGGTTTTGCTCATTCTACATACACATACATAAACTCACAACTTCATCACATGGAAGTCGCCAGAACCTACAGATCTTGACAGAGTCCTTTTGCCTCATTTACTTATGAACATAAATGAGACCAAAGGAATAAGTACGGATCGTACCAGGTGCACATCTGGTCGTTTGACGCAAGCCGGTTGCAACTGCTACGCACCTGACTTTTCTAAAGAACATCACCATTAAAGTAATTGTAACTAAATGTCCTCCTAGGGCATCGCCTGCCAGCATTTCTACCCACATGTTGCCTGGTAAATACCTTTTGTTAGTTTCTCTTCATTCATCTTGACTCAACATGACCAAACCATCTGAGCATATTCTTTAAAAAATTTGTTACTACATCTTCATTAAAATCGTACATTCTATATCTATGTTAATAAAAAAGTCATCAAGGACAACAATCACTCAATCAACACTTTCATCCTTAAACAAACATTGAACACAATTCGCTGCAACAATCATTATGTAAAACACTTATATCTCATTGGAGCCGTCACCAATGTTGTGATAGACGCAGGCGCAGTCCGGAACAGAACCCAGTACGTGGGTGGACGTTATCTCGGCGACGTGAATCAGCAATTTTCAACTAATTAAAGATAAACAACATTTGATGCGCGTATGAGCTTTTGGGTTTGGGGTCCCTTGGTATTTTTATTGGTGGTTCTTTTGTGGCGTGATTTCTTTTGATTAAACGCACGTATAATCTGTAATAGGTTATATGTGTATATTTATTTATGACGCGATTTTCAGAATTGCAGCTACCACTGTTTGACTCTGCATCACCTGATGGTTGACTGGTAAAAAATGCCTATGGCACTAAGTCCGCCTCTGAACCTTTTTTGGGCGTGAGAATCAAATGAATAATTAATAATAATAATAAAAATGTTTTCTTTTTAAATGATTATTTATTTGAATTTAAATTGATAATGTTCGTTTGATAGATTAGCCTAAAGCAGCTATAAGCATACACGGAATGCTCCAAGTGGTGGTATATTTTTTTTAAATAGAAGAGGCCCTGTTCTACGTAGTTCTTCTTTTTGAGAGTTAATAGTTTACTCTTATTCATGTATTTGGACATTTTTATGGCGTAGTAACTGGCCTATCAGAATCTAACTAGTTTTTTTGTTGAATACACCTACTACGGTTAACCCTTCTAAGCTAGGGTTTTTTTTTTTTTGTTTGAGTGTGGGAAATCATCAAATAACTTCTCCCGCTCTGGGTGGAGCAGGAGGGCGTGTCAGACTTTTACTTACTAAAACCCACCCGTGTTCCTTCAGTTGCCTGTGTGCCAGGGGTGACGGTATCTCTTTCGAACAACCCGCACCCCTGGTCTAAGCTAGGGTTGAGTTACTTAACCGCCTGGGGGATATGAATGTCAGCGTGTTTGTGGACGTGATTTGACTTAACGATCCAATGCACGAGACATTATATCCTACCTTATGCGAAGTTGCAGGTGTGAATTAGATAACAGTCTCACACAGTAGGTAATAGCATTTTTGCAGTCAATTGATCAAATTTAGCTGATAATTCATAAAGTGTTGTACATTTGCTTGCCAATAGGTACATGAAGAAAAATTTGAACATTTTCGCAGCTGCCATCTTGGATTTTTATTTTGTGATCTCACTATCGGCTGTAGCACCCTCAAAAACCATGAAAACTATCTCACTCTCTGTCTTTTTCTATCATATAAAATAAAAAACTCGCATGGAGGCTACTTCAAACAGCTGAAGTAGATAAAGGCTTCTTCAAACAGCTTACAAACGCGACACTTGTAGAAAAATTTCCATGAAGTGTTCATAGAAATTGTTCAAAGTCAAAGTCAAAGCATTTATTGCAAATAGGCACTTAAAAGACACCTTTGAACGTCAACATTTACATTAAAATAGAATTAATTCTAGTCGCCCCTTCCAAAATGTAGTTACGAATGGAGAAGAATGGACAAGAAACTCCACCGTAACTCTTTTAAAATGTTTTAAATACAATATTTAACATAGTTCTACGTGAGTCGCGTCGCACTGTCGCGTAGCACTGTCGCGTCGCACTGTCGCGTCGCACTGTCGCGTCACGCCTGTTTGAAGAAACCTTAACGGTTTTTCGTTGTGTGTTGACTTCTACAAGTTTACTCTAACCACAATAAATTTTAATAAAACATCAGTTTACAATAAGTAAAAATGCTAACTTATCCTAGCGCACTAAATAAATGTGCGATTTACTCGTACAAGTGATAACATCTTATACAACGACAATGGGTATAAATAATTGAAGGCATATTTAAAAAAAAAGTAATTCATCAAACAAGGTTTGTTTACCTTCGAAAGGCCCACTTAACTTCATTACACTTACGGAACCCACAGGTCGCTTAAATTGCTTCTTTTTTTAATAAGTAAATTAAATGTAAGGGAAAATTAACTCTTCTTGCACTGACGGCCAGTGACGGCGGAGTGACGTGGCCAGCCATTACGGTTCGAAGGTCGTTGACCTCACGACTGGAAAACAGCCGCGATGTTTCAACTACCTGTTTACCCTTTGTTTGTTGAAAATTAGATTGAGATGTTTTTTTTTTATATAAAGTGATTTTAATCTACATAGATAGGTACCTATCTTAATGTAAAATGAAAACATTTATCTACTTCGCCATTGAACATCATTTTTAGGTTTATACTATTAATGTTGGTTAATAGTTGGAGCAGTGAGGATCAGTGGTGGCCCAGTGGTAACTGTGGTGACTTACAAGTTGTAGGTCGTAGGTTCGAACCCAGTCAGGCGTTTTACTTTGTCTAAATTATTTAATTAGGTACCAGTGTTTTTAAAACGGTGAAGGTAAACATCGTGAGGAAACCGGCATATGCTAGAACAAAAAAAATCAAAGACATGTGGTATCTACCAACCCGCACTAGGCCCGCGTGATCCTTCTCACAGAGAGGAGGGCTGTGTCCCAGCAGTGGGAACGTTATAGGTTGATTATGCTTAGCGTTGGTTGCAACCTCCTACAACATATTCTTAGATAATAGTGTTTTACAAAACTATTTCAGACTAAACAGCAAATCACACGAGTAATTATTTACCAATTAATTACCATCCGAGTTCATAATTATTTTATGACATACTAGCTTTTGCCCGCGGCGCCGCTCGCGTGGGTGTCGTTTATTGCGTAAAAATTAACCTATGTCCTTCCTCATATCTCAGGCTATATCTCTGCCAAATTTCATGACGATCGGTTCAGCGGTATAAGCGTGAAAGCATAACAGAGAGACAGAGTTACTTTCGCATTTATAATAATAGCTTTTGCTCGCGGCTCCGTCTGCGTGGATACGGGTTATTGCGTAAAAAAGTAGCCTATGTCCTTCTCCATATCCCGGGCTATATCTCTGCCAAATTTCATGACGGTCCGTTCAGCCGTTTAGGCGTGAAACCGTAAAAGACAGACAAAGTTACTTTCGCATTTATAATATTAAATTAGGAGGGATGGTACGCATTCGTAGGGATTAATATTTAAAACAGTAAATAGGTAATCGAATGGTTATTTATGAAGTTAACTGACGTCCGGCAATGTCTTTGGTAGATGTCTCAGACCAGCACCCTAATTGCGTAACTGACGATTAATCATAATCTGTTTCGTTTTGAAACAGATGACTAAACCATTGCTTTATATTTCGAAAAATGTTTCTGCTCAACAACGTAAATAACGCAATGAATATTGTTGAACTGTCAAAATGAAACCGATTATGATTAATGGCGTGTTACGCAATTAGGGTGCCGATTAACAAACATTTCGCAAGCAACCAAAAAAAAAATACATAGGTACGATTTTTATTTTCTATTGCAAATCGTAAAATTGTTTGGAATGAAACTGTATTCTTTTTCTTAAAAGCATGATACACTCGTTTTTATTGAGGATATCCCGTCCAAGTAGTAAAATTTAACCGGGGTTCTTTTTGTTTAATCAACTTTTACGGCACGAAACCATGGGGACATTGGCTTAAACCACAAAGGGGTTTCTTGCAACAAAATTTTACAACCTGGTTGCGGTCTCTGAATTATTTTATAGATGAAGTTTTGTTGTGCACATTTTTTGGGCTACCCAAACCAAAAAACAAGAATTGCGATGTGTGAACAGCATTGTGATGTTATGGTACTTATATTTTTACAATGTTGCAAGAGATACCTCATTAAATATAGTTTACATAACCCGTAGGAATGTAATTTTAGATAAACTGAACCTATACCTAGTCAAATACAGCAGTGTCTCAAGACGAAATTCTTTGACCAGTGTTTGTTGCCAGTCATGACCTATGATTCGGAAACGTGTTCACTCACAATGGGCCTTATCAGAAGGCCTAAAGTCACCCAAAGGGCAATGGCGAGGGCTAAGCTCGAAGTTTCCCTACGCGATCGAATGAGAAATGAAGAGATCCGCAGGAGAACCAAGGCAACCGACATAGCCCGAAGAATTGTCAAACTTAAGTGGCAGTGGGCAGGGCACATTTCTCGCAGAACAGATGGCCGATGGGGCCGAAAGATTCTGGAGTGGCGATCGCGTACAGGAAGACTTAGAGTAGGATGGCCTCCCACAAGGTGGACCGATGACCTTGTGAAGGCCGCGGGAATACGCTGGATGTGGGAAGCACAAGACCAGTCGAAGTGGAGGAGCTTGGGGGCGGCCTATGTCCAGCAGTGGATGTCTTTCGGCTGAAATGATGATGATGATACCTAGTCATCATCTGCTCAACCTTTTCCTAACAATGTTGGGTCGGCTTGCAATCTAACCAATTGCAGCTGAGTATCAGTATTTTACATGGAGCGACTGCCTATCTGAACTTTACAACCCAGTTACTGAGTAGTACGAAGCCCCTTGGTAAGACTGGTTGTCAGACTGAATCTAAACCTAGTAGGTATTATTCACTTAAATCTATCATTAATATTGTTTAAATACAGTCTGCAACGACTCAGCAACCCCGGTTACCGTGCTTAAAGGATAATCCGTTACTTAATGTTTTTCTCACGTCCCAAAGCTACTATATAAAATAATATACATAGTTTGAAGGCAAAGTTCATCTATTAGAAACATTACAGAATTGCATTTTAATGTTAAACAGGACTATAACATAGGACACGTTCACTATCGTTTGAGGCCATCTTCCCCTATTATGTTGTCCCAAAAATCCGGGCTATGGAATTTCATACAGACCCATCCCGGGCAATTTAATAAACTTATCGAGTAACGATATTGAGACGACCACGAGAAACACATTAAATTCAGATTCTTGTCCTGTTTTCATTAAACACACACCCTCGCCTGCTAATGGAATAAAGAAAACTGTTGAGTTGAGTCGTCGAGGAACTATATAAACTTTGTGTAAACATTAAGTAGCAACTTACGAGTAATATGTAATAAATCAAATAATTTACTAGCTTAAATATGGATAATTAATGTTGTATTCATAACCAAAGTTCTTTAAAGAGGATACGCCAATGCGATTCCATGACTTTTCATGAAATTGACTATTTCAATGGGTTTTTTTTGAGCGTAGTAAATCATCAAATAACCGATCAGACTTTCACTGACAAAAACCCACCTGTGTTCCTTCAGTTGCCTCTGTGCCAGGGTCCACGGTATCTCTTTCGAACAACCCGCACCCCTGGCAGATTCAATGGGATTAAATTAACTTAGAGGATTATATTGATGATTTAAGTGATTATAATAAGGTAAATACATACGTGTCACGGTCATGAGTCATATTTTGCTCAACATACAGCGTGTTACAGAACTGAAAATAAAAAAAAGATAACAAAATTTTAATTTCGCGTGTTACCAGGGCGCGTTCCTCTTAAACCATATCCTACCTTAGCAGGTGTTCAAATATCTATACTAATTAACATATCATCATCATCATCATCAGCCTACAGCAGTCCACTGCTGGACATAGGCCTCTCCAATTTCACGCCATTTAACTCGATTCTCGGCAACTCTCATCCAGTTACTACCAGTAACCCTGCGAAGATTGTCACTCCACCTAGCTTGAGGGCGTCCTACCTTACGTTTTCCGATTCGCGGTCTCCACTCAAGAACACGTCTACCCCACCGGTCATCGGTTCTACGACTAATATGGCCGGCCCATTGCCACTTCAGCTTGCTAATTCTGTGAGCTATGTCGACAACTTTGGTTCTCTGCCGGATCACCTCATTCCGGATTCTATCTTTCAGAGATACTCCGAGCATAGCTCGTTCTATAGTTCGCTGAGCGACTTTGAATTGATGGACCAGCCGTACCGTGAGTGTCCACGTTTCGGCTCCGTAGGTCATAACAGGTAGGACACACTGGTTGAAGACTTTAGTCTTCAGGCTCTGCGGCATTAACATATATTCCAAATGACTCATAAATTTATCTATTACAATCATTAAAATTCGAGTTTTTATGAATTTTAGTAAGTAACTTTTACATGAGCTAGGTAATAGTTATTCTATTCAATATGTAAATGTTTGAAGTAATAGTTACTTACCTACATCAGTTTTGACATTCCTTTTTTTAAAAGTACCTATTAGAAATATGCAGTGGGACAAAACAGGCTAGTTAGATTAGAAATATGTAATATTTATAAATTATATTTATTGCTAAAACATCCGCAGTCTGCATACAACAGTAGCTTGACATACGTTTAATTCCATCAGAATAGAACACGCCAAAGCTGTCGGAAACCACATTTCGCCCATCACAGAGGGCGAATGCTCGCAATTGAAAATATATCACTCAAGCCGCAACCGAAACAAACGCCACATAATGTACCAGCAGACAACTCGACAGTTTTCACTGTCAGTACTTTAACGTGGCAGTTTAATAAAAGGGCGGAGCGCCCGTATAGTCAAAAGATAACATCACAGACGTAAACATGAATAAAACTGAGACTACACCAACTGGCTGATACCCTTCGGTAAATCGGTACCGATACCGGTACCAACCCTTTTATTTGTTCACGAATAACCTCTCCACTGTTCTCTTTAACACAAATAAGCAACTTTAATTGAATCGAACGGCCCTCAGCGAAAGGGTGACGGGAATTTTAATGAAATGCAATTACGTTTTAGAGTGTGGTAAACAGCAATTGAAATTTTCCAAAAAGCTGGGGCTGATAATATCGTATTGTTTCTGTTTAATTGACTTAAATAACTTATTCGATTAATATGAAGTGGACCTACCTGCTCAATGGACGAAGGTTAGATCTTCCGGACCTTGATTACATAACATACCTACTTTCAATCATTCTTAGATTTTGAACGAAACTGCTAACCCACTACTTTATATGATTGAAACATTCGTCGGCTCAACAGCGTAAATAGCACAATGAATGTTGTTTAACTGTGAGAATGAAAGGCATTGCCAGTGTAAGTACACATCGCTGTTTATTCGCCTTATTCGAGTTGTGACACACGTATTTCTGACCGTCAATGCTGCCAAAAAAACATTTGACATTTTCAATTTGAAAAAAATGACGATCGAGATAATAAATCGAATCGATACTTATCTTGAAAATGCCGCGATCACAGATCTACCTAAGAATGTTACTACCGTAATCATTTTTATCGGTTAATCAGGGCACCAATTAAAGCACTTTTAATTTTACTGGTTGATTTCAAATATTAGTTGCTGACAGAAACTGTGTTTTATTTAAATATCGCTCAACGTTAAATCGACTCAAATAAAACGCCATGTAAATTCATTCCTGCCATTATTCGCGTATTTCTGCCACACAACTCACAGAACGAGGTTAGTTGTTATTTTGTGTACAATTCAGGGAGACCAACTTTTCCGGCGGAAAGTTTAAAAATAGAAACGTTTAAAACACACACGTGCACTATTGCGATCGTTAAATCCAATGCGTTATTGCTATAGAGCCACAAACGGTACAGAAACAAGCTGATTCTGTAGCAGACGATTTATCGATACCTCTAGTCGGTATTACCTATTCGAAACCACAGTAGATAATATTTATCTACTGTGTCAAAACGGTTACTTGAGAAAAATAATTTAAAAAAAATAGATATTCCTTTTTAGAATTCCCTACCCAAAGGATGAAAACGGGACCAAAACTAACCCTAGGCTATCTGTTTGTCTGTCAATCAGTCCGTCAGTGTGTCTGTCCGTCAAAAATAATAGTTAGTCAGTTGAAATTGGTGATGGCCCAGTGGAATCGGCCTGGACTTACGAATCGTGGTCGTGAGTTCAAACCCAAGCAGGCGCTTTTCTTTGTATAACAGAGTATTATAGGTACACCCAATTTTGAAAAGTGTCCTAATTCGATTCTAAAATGCTAATAAACCACTAAAAAACACAACATTTTTATTTAATCGGTTAGGTACACCCAATTTTGAAAAGTGTCCTAATTCGATTCTAAAATGCTAATAAACCACTAAAAACACAACATTTTTATTTAATCGGTTAGTGATAAAAATGCATTTAAATTTTACATTTTCATATTTCGCGTGTAATTTAACGAAAACGCTGGACACAGTGGACGCCAAATTTGTCTGTGGGTATGACGTCAGATTGCTCTGTAAACAAATGCGCTGATATTTTGTATGATAACTGTTTATACTTTAAAAAATGAGTTATTATTTCAATAAAAATTGCTTTGGTTACGAAAATAATAAAAGTAGAAAGTTGTTCAGTTGATTAGTTAATACAGCGGTATTACGTAATAATCAATCTATCAATTGAATGTTAACATTTATTTTGTTATTTCATGAACTGCTTTTTGCCTAAGCTATCTCAATACTATATTTTTAGATTTTCTCTCATATAGAGTAAAATACCCTATTTGTTTTATCACCACTGGTCTCAAAACGGTGAAGAAAAACATCGTAAGGAAACCGGCATTTTCTATAACTGAAAAATCCGTAGACATGTGGCCTCCACCAACCCGCACTGGGCTTACGTAGTGGTTTTCAGACCGTTCCCAGCAGTGGGAACAGTATAGGCAGATTATGCAGTTGAATTTTTCACAAAAGGCCTGTGTCCTAACAGTAAAAAAATTAAACACTGATAATGCAGTTGATTTTATCACAAATAAGCATGTAAAAAGAAGTTAAACTATAATTTATAGTTTTGGTCACACGGAACCCATATTTCGCGTGTCCAACTCGTACTTGACCGGTAGGTTTTCAATAAGCTTCAAATAGTATTCATCTTCCATGAATATTTATAATCTAAATACGATTTAGGAACGTACTTCTACACTGATTAAAACTTTCCGTTTTAAGATGATTTTGTTTGTAATTAAATATGGTAATGCACTTTGAGCGAGTCGTAGGGCCTTCAGCATTGAAGACAAAAATCAATATAATCGAAATTGGACGTAACAGAATGCAATCTTTATAGTTAAAATAAATTAAACGATCTTTAAGTAGGGACAATAAGATAAGCTTTTAAAATTCTGAATATAATTGGATATTGGTGAATTGTATCAGGAATAATATCGAGTGACAACACCAAGCAGTATAGCTGTTAAATCTGATTTCGATTATTTATATTTCTGAGCTTTACCAAAAGCTCATTTAAAACATTGATACAACATTGATCCCATGAATTTCTTAATGATAATGTTATTAATAAACAGAGATTATGTAATTTATTTATTGAAATAAATCTGAATTACATTTTTGTTTATTAATTACTGTGCTTCTCGCATCCAGCGAATTCCTGCAGCTGTCACCAAGTCATCGGTCCATTTTGTAAAATTAGTTTAATTTAAATAAATCCTCAGAATTTAATTAATTACTTCGAGCTTTTTATTTGAAAGCATTTTTTTGTTCATTTTCGAATAAAATATTGTCCAATGAAATCTTTACGGTGCATAAATTCTCATCATTCCCTTAATTTAAGTTCGGAACTAATGTGCCAGTGAAATACCACTAAGAAGAGTTATGTACCACTCCGCAATACGTGCATACGCTACGTTTGCAAGTAATATATTGCGTACTATGTCTACCGGGAAATGTCGGGTACTGAACGTAGATTTCCCTTATTGACTGCCAGAATGAACGGGCTTGAGCTATTGCAGTATCTGTAAGTCTAACATGGACTCTAATATCGTTAGCTAAAAGCTGTGTTTTAGCTACCTAGAACTTTCTTATCAGCATTTGTTTACGTCGGCCTCATTGGTCTAGTAGTCATAACTATAATTGCTGAGCATGGAGTCCTGGATTTGAACCTGGGCAAAGTCCTTTTTTAATCAGGGAAATTAATTGTAAAGCAAATGAACTAGGTACTAATTTAAATTATCCGTTAAAGTACATATATTCAAATAACAACAGTAATTCTTTGGTTATGTATGTATGAAAGAGCATAAAGACAGGAAATATAGTTGACTATTGACCTGAAATACTGCCTCAGATTTGAGCAGTAGTCACAAATACGAATCCTGGTCCGGAGTCGTGATATCAAAATATACAACCAATAGGCCACACTTTCACTATTACAAATACTCTCCATCATTACATGTAATGATACACAGTGAGAGTAGTTCGTATACACAATAAAACATGCAGCTTTCCTAATAGCTGTTCCACACGACTGCACAGAAGTAACTCACTGTTATGATGCTATACTATTATTATGATCATGTTTGACTCGCCCGTCTATGTAGGTGAGGCTCATATTATCAAAATCATTTATAAATACCGAGTTGATCAGATAGACGCCACGCTGCGCGCACAATCAATTTATAGCGTAGTCAAGACAAATTGCGTGGCACTGCCATCTCTATTTTAGAGGCTAGTCCATCAGGCTTTATCATGACGTCATAGTTTTCGAAAATAGGCGTCGTTAATTGGTGTCATCAAATTAGAGACTCCGCCTCCAAAAGCTTTTTTGAAGAAATTGCTCGTTTTGTATCGGTCGTAAAAATATAATTTACAGCATGGAGCCGATATTTTGTAACACCAATTATTAAAAGATCGAATTAAACGGGTTGCAGTTTTTATAGTCAAAATACGGTGTGGCGATTTAGTCACTATCCGTCAAGGGGTCCATTCTCGGGTTCCCAGATAACGGCGGGAGGGGTTCACATCGGCGTCGAGTCGACGATGAAGTACCTGGGACTCGTCCTCGACAGCCGGTGGAACTTCGCGGAACACTTCCGACGTTTGGCTCCCAGACTGGAGCGGGCCGGGGCTGCTTTGAAGCGGCTCTTGCCCAATCTAGGGGGGCCAAATGCCTCCTGCCGGAGGCTCTACGCGGGGGTCGTGCGGTCCATGGCCCTATACGGGGCGCCGGTGTGGGCGCCTACATTGAGGCGCCAACCAGCGCGAAAGCTGAAGGCGTCCCATAGGGTCATGGCGATCAGGATGATCCGGGGATACCGCACGATCTCAGGTGAGGCGGCGGGCCTCCTTGCCGGATTACCGCCATGGGATCTGGAGGCAAAGGTCCTCGCGCACATCTGGGAGTGGCGCGAGGAGGCCAAACGCCGGGGCGTTACTCCGCTGCCGCGAGAAATCGAGGTGCAGCGGACAGAGCTCCGGCGGGATCTCATGGCGACATGGAGAGTGCGATTGTCGCAACCCAGTGCTGGGCACGCCACGATAGCGGCGGTAAGTCCCCTCTTTGAGGAGTGGCTTGAGAGGCGGCATGGCGTCCTCACCTTCCGCCTGACGCAGGTCCTCACCGGACACGGTTGTTTCGGGAGGTTCCTGTTTCGTATAAGGCGGGAGGAAACGCCCGGGTGCTTCCATTGCGAAGATCGCCCTGAGGACACGGTGGAGCATACGGTGGCGGTCTGCCCGGCTTGGGCGGAGCACCGCCGTGTCCTCGTGGAGGCGATCGGCGGCGGCGATCTCTCGCGTCCGGCCCTGGTGCAGGCCATGGTACGGAGCGAGAGTGAATGGTTAGCCGTCACCTCCTTCTGCGAAGCAGTAATGCTCGCAAAGAGGGAGGCGGCGCACGTGAGGGAGAGGCAGTATATGCGCCCTCACGGCCGTAGTCGCCGCGGGAGAAGCCCTGGGCGTCGGGAATCCCAGGCTGATTCCCGGCCACCGTAGGCGCGGGCTTGCGGACGGCGAGTAATGGGTAGCTCGCTGTCCGGTAAGGACCAAGCCCGGGTCGACGGCGCGTTGTGTTCCACGCGCGCCTCAAAGAGATGTCAGCACCAATAGGTGGGGTTCGCAAGGACCGATGCCTGCCAGGGGTGCGGGTTGTTCGAAAGAGATACCGCGGCCCCTGGCACACAGGCAACTGAGGGAACACGGGTGGGTTTTAGTCAGTAAAAGTCTGACACGCCCTCCCGCTCCACCCAGAGCGGGAGAAGTTATTTGATGATTTCCCACCCAAAAAAAAAAAAAAAAAAAAGGGGTCCATTCTACCCGTCATTTAAAAAAACTTTCGCTACGGAACTCTTTTCCGATTTGTACTTTTTTTTCAACTACGAATGTAACCTCTTTTAGTCCAATTTTAAAATCATCAAACTTTATTTTGACCTAACGATCGGCTTCAGCACCCTCGAAAACCATGAAATCTATCACACTCTCTCTATCTCTTTCTATTATATATATATTTTTTTTAATAATAAAACATCGCATGGAAGGAGAATAAAGCTTTTTCGTTACGTGACAATTTCTACAATATTACTCCTACCGCAAGCTGCTTTAAAGAATTTCGTTCCACAATACAAATTCATACACAACAGCAGACAAAGACATAGGTACTATTTCGATACATGTTTGAAAAGTCATTTGGTAAACCATTCGGATAGGAGTTTCTTAGCGAAAGTTGTTTAAAATGACATGTAGAGTCACCCCCTTGACGCAGGTGACTAAATCACCACCATGTAAAAAATCGGGATGTATTCAGATTGCATTCTCATTTTATAGACATTTGATATACTCGACTAAATAGCCGTACGGACGATATAACACTTCAACTATTTATCGATGTTTATAGCCGATAATGATGGGTACGATTTTTGGTTTTACGACTCTGTAACTATGACAAAATTTGTGGCTGTTGAGGTCGAGCCTTCACCGCCCAAAAAGTATCAGTAACTCCGTAAGCAGATACTGGATATGTTACAAAACTTAACAACCGAGACATAAAATGAAACTATAAACTCAAAGGGTCGTATAAGTTGTTAAATTAATAATTTGTTTTGAAAATGAACACTCATAAAAGAGCTTTTACTTAGTGATGAGACTATTTTTGATACGAATTCACATAATAAAAATATTTTTATTTCTATTTTATTTGTTTTTAATTTCTTTTCCCTGATGTGGTAAGCAAACTTTGGATCCATATCGTGTCTTTTTTCTGGAGCTACTGCGTTCACTTACGGAGTAAATTCAGAGACTGATAAAGAAAACCAACCCAAATATATTTAGGTACAGCTACAAAGTAGAAACATGACATATTTTAAGAGACTGAATTGTATATTAGTTTAGCATGATCACCCTATAATGTTCCCACTTTTGGGACACAGGCCTCCTCATGATGAGAGGGAGTGGGCCGTAATCCACTACGCGGGCACAGTGCGGGTTGGTAGATGTCACACATCTTCGAAGTTTTGGTTCTAGGGCATGCCGGTTTCCTCACGATGTTTTCGTTCGCCCATTTGAGAGCAGCTGTGATGAACTAATTTGCACAAAGTAAAGCGGTTGTGAGAAGAAAGCGGTGTCCAAGTGGTAACGGCCGTGACTTAAGAGTTACGAACCCAGACAGGAGCGTTACTTTGAGTAAATTATTTCATCACCACTGTTCTCAAAACGGTGAAGGAAAACATCGTGAGGAAACCGGCATCTCCTAGAATCAAAAAATCGAAGACATGCGACATCTACCAACCCACACTGGGCCCGCGTGGTGGATTATGGCTCCCTCCCTCTCACCAAGAGGTGGCCTGTGTCCCAGCAGTGGGTACATTATAGGCTGATTATGCTAAAGTGCTTGTCTGGTTCGTACCTACGACCTACTCGTAAGATAGTTTAACAATCCTTCAATTTTTTTTTTTTTTCAGTTCACTACTGGATGATTACTTTACCTAGCACTTTATACAATTCCCCAGATCATGGAACTCTCATACGCAATGATCAAAACATCAATAATTTACATTCGCCTCAACTGTCCGAATTTCGTGTACAGTAACGTCATAGCCGCATTGTCCGACTGTCGGACGCTCGTCAAGTCCGAGTGACGTGGCCAGTCAGACGTCAGACCTCGATTCCTCGTCATTGTCGAGTGAGGGTTGACTTCGAGCCCGTCAGACGTCATGTTGGCAATCTACGTCGGGGCAGGTGAGATATGACTGTTGATTGTCATTACTGAAACTATTTTTTTTGGAAGTTTATGTCTGAGAGTATCAGGTAGATATCGGTTGTTTGTCAATAATATATAGGTAATACGTTAACATACTATTCCACGAGATGGACTAGTTGACATTAGGGATTCTCATTGATTTATTCAACCCAATGAAACTCTACTAATCATTTAGCGAAGACCGTCGGTAATTTGAAGATAATTATATAATTACTTGTCATACTAAACTGGCTAATGCGTTGCAATTCCTTTTTATTTTATTTTTATTAGGATCCTTCACTGGCGCCCACGCAACAACTTACCAAAGTTTCATTACAATCAGTAGAACCATATTAGAGTTTTTTTTTTCGAGACTAACGCACGGCAATTGATTTTTATATAATACTAGCTTCGCCCGCGTGGAAGTCGAAAATTGTCCCACGATCCCACGAGGGCGTACAACCGGGATAAAAATCCTATGTGTTAATCCAGGCTATAATCTATCTGTGTGCCAAATTTCATACAAATCTGTTCAGCCGTTTTTGCGTGATTGAGTAACAAACATCTAAACATTCCAATTTTCACATTTATAATATTAGTAAGACTAGCTGACCCGACAGAAATTGTTCTGTCCAAAGTTTTCCAGGTTCTTTCGGCGGTTCGTTTGGGTTTTCCGAGCCACCCCTTTTTTAGAGCAAAAAACATATCGATTTGAATTTTACCGAGACCAACGAACAGCTACAGATTTTTTTTTAAATCTAGATTATAGTTTTAGTTAATCACAAATTCATTATAGATAATATAATACAATCGCCGGAGACGTAATAATTATAAAAAATATATAAATAATGTGTTTGTTTTTAAGACAATTAAAAAAGCAGAAGCATACCCTAAGCAAGCATAAGCATTACCTATGTACGTATTTTTCTGTTCCTTTCTTCTTTTCTGTTTATAATATTATGTGTGTGCATAAATGGTTAAATAAATAAATAAATATAATTAACAAATAAATGAAATAAGCTAATTTAAAATCTAATGTTCTTTATAACTAGCGAATCTATTTTTGCAGGCCTCATAATGAAATTGTTATCATTATAGAAACAATCCAAACTATAGGTCAAACTAATTAAAGTTATAAATATGCATGTCGCTATCAGTTTCGCATGTCATCGCATAAATATCGCACGGATCTCGTATTCAATCTGCGGACCCTGTTTATAATTTATTTATTTTCAATTTTAATAAACTCATCAAATCCCCATCAAGATGATATCTGGGAACGCTTTGCATATGAATGTGATACGTCAATCTGCCTTAAGCAAATAAAATGGCACGCCTTATTCGGCCAACAGCTGTTAGCCGTGTAGCCAATCTTTTGACCGGAACACTTACAAAGGAAACACCATTCAAGAGTCCTGTGCAACACTCTCTTATGACATAAAACTTCTTAAAACAACTTTATCAATCAGCAATAGAGTTTAATTTTCGACATCGAAGGTATTGCAGCCCAAAGAAGTAAGACATGTTTATTTTGTGAAATCCAATTTTCTGCTGACATTCCAACTGTCAAAATGTAAACGAAGGGTGTTGTAAAAGTGTCTAAGCGATAACCAACACTATACGTTAAATCGTGATATTTGATTTACTGATATTCCCAAGTTAATCAAAATATTAGATTCGCGAATAATAAATACTAACTAGAAATCATATTGATAGACCATGAAAGATCATGAATCATTTCTAGTAACAGTAAGCAACTTTGTTGCAAGAACTATCTACAACGCAGATTTAGATAACAGTAGAGTCTTGAAGATATCCTAACAATTAATCACTGCGAAACCAATCCCATCGGTCATACGATGTCACTCGGCAGACCGCGCTTGGCTCTGCTTTTGCGATTTTCCCGATAACTCCACCTCTTCAGTAATCTTATCACTATAAATCAGACCACCGGCTACTATACCACAAGCACTTTTGGAAATAATGTCAATCAGATTTGGTTATCAAAGACATCCTTACTCATTGTGCTCCCACCTCCGCAGCAGGGAGTAAACGGTACATTTGTTGAATTAAGATGTAGTTAGTATTCAGATTCAGACTCCCTACGCCTCGGCGAGGAATGCGTTCCGCCTCATAAACTTCTTCAAAGTATACATACCGAGCCTCAATACCCACAAACCGACGAGCGTTCGGAACTTAAACGAGTAATTACAGTGCTTATCCAATTTGGCAGGGCAGAAAAACGCGACCCCCCTTGTACAGGAAATTTGTTTTAAATTTCGACAACAATGGGGAGATTGCGAGTCGGATAATTGCGTACGGGAACAGTCCGTGACGCCGACGACGGTATAAATCCACCAGCAATGAACGGTTAATAATAGCTTGCACAGGTTAAACAGCGCTCTCAATGGGACCCCATGACAGCAATCTGCAGAATCTGCAATTGAGTATCGCATGCTTCGCACCGTTTACTCCGAGCCACTTGCCGATGATTCGGAAATCTGTGATAATATTTTCACGACGACCGGCGATAAAAATATCACAAACAAGATATTCTGAAGATGTAAAAAGTTTTACTGTGTCAATAAATCACTGAGATTATAAATCGGTTTTACAACCTTATAGGTGATCGGAAAGTGCTATAAATCATAAGTGAAATGGGGGTTGTTACAGCCGGTGTCTCTGGAGGACCATTAGGAAATTCAAGAACCATCCCACGGCATCGAAAATGTTGAAACGATGAAAAAAGTTTTTAATTAACCGTGGATTAATACTGGTGCAATAAAACTAAAGAGCTTCGATCAAAACAAATCAACAGTTATAATGATCGTCATTAATCATTATAAAAATTCTTCATCGCCACCGCAAATAAAAACTAATATCTACAATCTCGTGTTCGGTTACATTATGGCTATCAGTAACCATTAAAGTAGGTGCAAGTCAACATCAAATCATATCTGGCATCGATAAATTGCCAAATTATTTAAATCACGTGTGGTCCAGGCGGAAATATATTATTCAAGTAGATATTTACATGGCTGTGAGGTTTTTGGAAAGTCAATATACATAATTTGTGTTTTAAACTTTTCTTCACTTTTTGATTTCTTACCTTGTAATTCTTACCTTGTAATCTGCCTAGCCTTTTCCAAACTATGTTGGAGTCGGCGGGTCAGCTATCTTACCTCCACAACCCAGTTACTGGATAACACGATACCCGTTGGTAAGACTGGTTATCAGACTTTCGGGATTCTGACCGTAACGACTGGCAAAGATCCACGAATGACAGTAGAGATCAATGGCTTAACGTGGTTGCCGAGGCACGGAGGGGTCTTGGTATGCCAAGAAGGTCGCCCATCCACGGACCCACCGCGGCAAGCGTAGCTTAACCTGATCGATTGGCCCCTGTGACAGTTTTACTTAGCCACTTTTCTTACCGTAGGACGTTTTCTTAAAAATGGAATGTTCTTTGAACTGTTGCAGAGGAATTAAATTTACGTAATCTAAAGTAATATTCATTTGCTCCAATTTTATTGCGCAAGTGGACTTTCCCATGGTTTTCCCACAAATATATCGTCCGTCAGAAGAAACATCATTAAAATTTTCAAAAATAATTCAGTGATAATAACCACAGTATTAAAGCTCAAGCTTGGAATTTCATCTAGGTTATTAAACCTCATAGTTGAAGTTCTGCGAGTAAACGACCACAAAACTTTGGCTTCTACGAACGACCAGAGTAACGTTCTACATAATTTCTTAAGTTCATCATCAGAGTAACTTCACGTGTTTTGACCTACGTGCTTGCTCACTCATTCGCCTGGAGACAAACAAACCACCAAAACTTAGCATCTTACAAACAGTCTTGGATCTTAATGGAAACCTTAATTAATGCTCTAACTTAAACTCCGAATCGTCGTCTAGAGACCACACTATTCTTCATTATTTTGCTTGAGTAGTAGAAATAAATTAACCGTGACGGTTTGTATCTCGTATGGGACATTAATAACTGGTAGTACAATGAGCATTACAATAACAATTGGGACAGGAAGCTTGTAACCCGATTATGCTGATCGAGCGTCACTCACTATGACATCAATACAATCGATTGCAACGGATTTATGAATAAGATATCGAAGCTCTGATGTTATCAAGGAGCTTTTAATCGAAGTCTTGAGAATGAATGCTTACTTCCTCTAGCAAGTTAAAATAATTAGGGCCATTGGACAAAGATCGTATCTCAAGATAATGCGCTTAATCTTCTTGGAATCTCAATAAACGTTAATGCAGCGAAATGAGGATATCAGTAATTTACGAATGAAGCTGCATGAAATCGGTGAATCATGATATTAATCAATCCAGCCAGCTGTGATATATCACTTTATAAGCATAAACGCATCAAAGAAAATTATATCATCGACTGCGAACAAAATACACGACAATCATAGAATGCAAATGCGATTTTTCAAAGCCGATAATGATGCGTCAATTTCCCGAGACAATTTCCAATAGTAAAATAATACGATCAAATAGAGGGCGAGATAAATTGCAGTCCTCTGAGCGTTCTGATCGCGATTGCGCGGCGCAGATAAAACGCAAAGCGACGGGAACAATAACCGATGCACTTCCTTTGACAATAGTCGCGACCGGACCAGCCGACCGGCCGATGCAAGCCAGTAATTTATACGACGCCCTGAGATCGCAATGATACGCCCCACTAAATCGATCAATAATCCTAGAAAGTGATAAGACTCAATGGAAACTATCAAATTGAAACGTCAGCAAGGTATAATCAAGCGACACACCACAATTTATTATACGGTGGGAAGTTAGCCGGTTACGTCCAGAGTACAGCGGCCCGTAATAATTATGATATCGCTTCATTTCTAGATCAGCGCTGGTGGTCTCAACTTGCTTACCAACTCGATTTTCTTTTCTATTACTTAAGTAAACAAGCTTTAAGTAAGCATGCTCCAAATAAAACTGTTGTGACAACTCTCCCACAGAAAATTCTGAATTAAAATGCATGGTTTGAGTGTATCTCATTATGTCATGAAGTTTATGTCTTTAACGTTAATAATATGACTCGCTTTATGGTTTGGATATGGTCGAGAACAAGACACGAGGCACGCACAGTTTGTCTTGGGCGACAAACACAAATATTAGACATGAACAAGCAACGGTACGGAATAGCAAATCACAGTGTATTTGTATAAGAAGCGTACTTTGAAGCAGGTTTGTATTTGTAAACAGAGCACTGAATGTTCAATACAGTTAGCTGCCAATAACAGTGGAATGTCGCTAACAAAATCCACCTTATTTTTTAATGTTTGCTCTGTAAGCACTATTATGAACGAAGAAAAATGAAAACGTAGTCAAATAAAGATAACAATCTGAAGCGAGAGAAATCTGCAGCTGATGAAATATTTGAACATTGCGTAAACACTTTTCCGGAATGTTTCCGAATTCTCTACACAGGCTTACTGAATTACTATACGAAGCACATACAAAAAAAAGCTCTCGCTTACTACGCAAAGCTCATCAAAACACACTTGAAACAAGGTGCATGAAAATAGACGTTATTACCAAGAGCATTAAGAAACAAATGAGGTCCTGATGCTGCCCCACTCCTGCTTGCCTTATACCCGAGACAGAGTCGCCTGACAACTAAAAAATTGTATTTTATTCATGGAAGAAACTTTAACATCAGGTTTATGTTAAAACTCGTAGTGTAATGGAAACAATGCATTATGCATTGCCTCCGGTTGACACAATGACATATGGAGTAACTTTTGTTTGACGTTAGGGACGGGAATTTAAAAATATCAAACATGTAAAAACGTCAATACGCTTTCCACAGTTTTTCACATTACATTGTAAATATATTTTTTGCGTCGGTTAGCAATTTTTGCAGTCAATTTATTTCGATAAAGAACGAAGCGAATGTTCGGCTTAAGTGGACGCTGCGTTTACGCATAATTGGAACTCCTTTTTGCGCACGAGTCGAATACGAAATGATCCCGATATTAATTCTGTTTTTTATAAGTCTCCTTGAACATTTCTTACTAGTTCGTATTCGATCAAAGTTTAAGAAACTGTGGGTTTCAACGTTTCATTTTCTTCAATTCGTTGAGCACGAATCGCGAAACAAAAAAAAAGTAATTCTGTGAGATTTGGATCTTTTACGTTCACTTGCTTATCTAAAATAAAATGTTCAGTCAATGGAAAAATGGTAACTACGATCTTTGACCTCATTCACATTCTTTATTTTCAAGACCACACTGTTTATTTTGAACAATGTGTTTCTCGATTGGTCATAATAACACGCTGCGAGCGCATACAATGTAAAATCCATCACGTATCGTCCTAATATAACGTCTAGCAGTGTCCGATGCCTATCAATTTGGGCATTCTTCAATACACATCGATGGTGAGATATTGTCGATACACGAGGTATAAAAACAATAATGTGAGATCTATAAGGGGCGTGACTTGCGCGTGGGCAGCGCGTCGGTGGACATTGTTTAACAGACCACGCCGATATTAGAGCCCAAACATCTACGCTACGAGATTTTATCGTAATTATAATGTTCTTTTATTGGTATTTACACAGGTATACTCAAGTGATGGTATCGTGCAAACGTGTTTTGTAGTTTTGAAATTCCACAGCCATGATGGGCAGGTTAATGAAAGTTGTTTAATACTTATTAGTGTCCGACAGAAAATGGATTTTCAGCCGAAAAAGAAGTTTCGGCTTTAGTCTTATTTTCTGTCGAAAATGAAGCCGAAAACGATTTATTTGCTAAAAAATATAAATATTTTTGCTGTACACAGAAATCTAGTAATTTTTTTCTTACAGCTAGGGAGAGAAAGATCTAAAATGAAATAAATCACGATAATTCCGTCACCTGATATTACCGAGCTTAACGAAGTAAGCCGAATGATGCGCGACATTTCACGAACTTCTGATTTTCGGCTTGGCCGACGCTTCGGCTGGTTTATGGCCGAAAACTAAAATATGGCGAAATCATGAGTTTTGTCCGAAAATGGCCGAAAACGAAAACGATGCTTCGGTCGGTCACTACTTAATAAGTCATAATGGCTCATACGACGCTGTTATTTTAAGAAAACCATCGAGTTATGATTACTTTATTTTCGATTACCTGCTCATTCGAAATGGGCGAATTGACTCATAATATATCTGATATCTTTACATATTGAATATTAATATTCGATGGTTATCACAAACTGACTGCTACCGTATGCAACTAATTTTAAAGTTAGATTCGTGTTTTCAATGCATATTTTTTTATGAAACTGTTTGTTTTATCAAACTCAACTTATGCACTGCGTCCCGAAAACATAATACTGGCCATAAAACATCTCTTTATAGGTACAGATAGTAAAAAAATACAGAGGTAAAAACCAAACAAAACATAACATATCATCACGCCTTGTTTCCCCGTAGGGTTGGGCAGAAGTGTACCTTCAGTAGGTACTTACACCCAGATTTCGCCAGTTATGTTTGAGTTCCATGTAATAAAGAGCGAGCATATTGCCATCAACCGAGCATAGACAGCACAAATCCAAACTCGTTTAGTCCACTCTCAACCCCTCGACCCCTAATATTGAATGTGTCCACTGGACCCCCGACTATAGTTTATTCTCGACCCTTGGAGGTCGAGAGTGGATTTTATTTTTCAGCCAAGTTTTAGTTTCCTCTCGACCCCCAAAGTAGTCTGTACCTTACTGTACCAAAATGTTAATTTTAGGTACTTACCGAACTAAAGGTCGAAAGTGGACAAGGTATGCATGTCATTTGTATGAAAATCCAATCTCACCCCCTGGAGGTCTAGTTTGAACTATGTTTAAGCGTTGAGAGGAAACAAATGAACAAATTTTTATTAGGGCTTGAGGGGTCGAGAGTGGACTAGACGTCCAAACTCCGGGCTGCTACTGAAACATCCGAGATAGATAAACCCAATCACACATTGCCTGACCTAGTAATCGAGCCCAATACCTCATGCTCGATATTAGCGCTTGCAGCCTCTAGACCAACGAGGTAGTCTTAACAAAACATAGGGCCTATTAGCGTTTTCAACCTAACAATCCAGAGGTAAACCGCAAAAGGCTTGGCATATTATTCAAATCCGCACACGTGATCCCGATTGTCACGATGCTTGGGTTTGCAGGCTAATTAAGCTGAGCACGACATAGGATCACCGTGTCATGAATGTCATGAGTCCAGGCGAGATCTTGGCTGCCTTCATGACTTGTGGAGAAAGCAAATTAGAGCTATTAGTCCACGCCACAGAAAGACGCGACCATTCCCGAGTAATAGGTGTGGCAATTAATTATTTACAGTCGTGATGGAAAGTCCCGGGACTTCTGTGTTTTCTTTTTTTAATTAAGACCGTTTTACTGTGATAGGGATTAGTGGAGGATTGTGGAACATGCCTCTGGTTTTGACACATTAGTGGACAAATTATGCAAACTCTGCAATTCGGTGTTGATCTTGTAGCAGGAATACGCATTTTAACTATACATTATGACAGTGTAGGTTAAGTGTGGCCTGTGTAGGTCACGTTTACTAACATAGGGTTAAGGTGAATCTAGTCGACATTTTTTCCATACAAACTTCGGGAGTGTATTACTCCAATGTTCGACATTGCACAACAAAAATTCAACATGGTATGGTTTTGCCTCATTATTAATATTGTCTGTATGGAAACGAAATACTAAAATAATAAGCCATTAAATAGTTAGGAGCGAAAAAAGATTCGTTTTTCTTGCTAATTTTACCTATCTTTGGGTGTGTGTAAGTAATAAAAGAAGAGTAAAATCTCCAAAACCAATTCGGTACCAACAAAGCTCAATTATCTAAAAGTTCAATAAACTTTATTGGTTATGGATTTATGCAGTGTTTTTTTTCATAAAACCTGATCTTCCGAAGGACTTTTCTTAATTTTCAAACGCCTGTTTGACTATAAATGTTCCTGCATCTCACTCAATAACATTGTGCGTATAGCATCTAACTGCTCATCACTGATACTACCTCTGTCGGACGCGATGCCTGGCGAGACAGCGTGCTTTTTAGTCAAGCCCACCAGTGAGTTTGAGCCCGCGACTAGATTCCCCTTAAGAATTATTGTTACTAACACATTTGAGTCTTGTTACTTGTTTTCTTATAAATTACTTGGTAGCGGAAAATAGCCTTATCTAATTTGTCATTCTTACCGAGACGTAATAAGGTCGCGGAGGGTTTTTTTCGCGCACTGAATCTTCAACGCACTGTTCAGGGCGGAAAGCTGAAAATCGAACAGTGTTTATTCGACGCGCTGAGATCACTCTATTGGGTTCTCAATGTCACAATGCCACGCCACCTGATTGGTCTCGTGGTCGCAAGTGCTACTGCTAAGCATGAGGTCCTGGGTTCGATTCCCAGGTCGGGCAAAGTGTTATTGGGCTTTTCTGTCGGCAATTTATCAATAGCCTTAATTTGTGCCCAACAGGCTTAGCATGACGCTTTCTATTTATACGAAGAATAGACAGTTCTTTTTCAATCAAAAGGTTACGTTTCTCCATTTTTGACATCGCACCGTACGTAGTTATCCTTCTACAATCTATTAAGTAGTATGTTAAGAAAAGAACAGATTAACTGATATAATACGAGAAACATAGATCTAGAAAATAATTTTTGACGTATTAGGAATCAGTTTTCAGAAAAAACAATTGTATTTATCTTAGAGCAGATTTTTCTCAATCAAACTCCTATCTGAGGAATAAATATTGGTGGTTTGACAGCTTTTTTACATAATTGTTCTCCAGAAAAAGTTAATAAAAATAAAATTATCTGACTATTGAAAAAACAGCCCGTAGTCGATAACACCACATATACTTCCGTGGATAAGACCCAAGCAACATTAACTGTAGGAAAACTTTACCTTTAACAAATCCTTCACACATCGTAAAAGTTACAAGTGGTATTGAATCTAAGCGTTGTAAAACATGTGCAGCAGTAATAATGGCAGTTAGGCCATTAGAACGAACCTCGCCTGGTTTAAGAATTAACTTGTTTCCCTGTTCAGGCGGCAGGAAAACGGCTATAAATTCCCTTTTCATTCAAGCCACTATGCAAACAAACAGTTAAATGTGCTAACGACGTTTATTTATTTAAATTACATTTCCTTCATACATAAGCATCCTAATACCCAGGATGATTTGAAACTATCACGCCTGAATTCCCCAAAGAGGTAGGCAGAAGTAAATCATGTAATAGGGGACACAAGACTCTGGATTGTTACTCAGAATTTTCTTACGGCAAACGCCCAATAACACTTTGGCCGACTTGGGAATCTCACCTAGAAACCCACACTCGGCAGACGCGCTTGCGCACCACTAAAGCAACGAGGCAGTCAAAACTCAAACTCAAAGCATTTATTTCAAACTAGCTTTTGCCTGGTTTCGTCCGCGTGGACGACGAAAATTCTGCCACGGAAACTTACTACCGGGATAAAAAGTACCTTAAAGGTAGGGCTGAAAACCAGCGCTGTTGACAATAAGTTCGTCCGAAGTCACAGTATTTTGCTGAGCATCTACCTATTCTTGCACAGATGCGATGCACGGGTAAATTGTTATTATATTTGTAGTCTGTTTGTAACAAAAGTAGTCATTATTGCACTCTGATAACGGCACTTTATTTTTGTTGTGATTGATATTATATAATTGCCAGTGTCATAACGCAGATCCATTATTGTCTATGGTCCCCCCAGCGTTGACATTAACAGTCAATGGACAATATAGTAAAACTTTTTCTACCTGAATACGAGGCTTTTAGCTACTTTGTATGTGTATCTGTTTTATTATATTTTTTGTAATGTGCGTTTTGTTTGTGCAGAATAAACATGTTTTTTTTCTTTTTTTATTTCTTATGTGTACTAACCTAGTGCGGTTGATAGATGTCACAATGTTTTCGATTTTTTTATTCTAGTACAGGCTGGTTTCACGGTGTTTTTTTTTCACCATTTTGAGAGCAGTGCTAATGAAATAATAAAGGCACATAAATTAAAGCGCTTGTCTGGGTTCGAACGTTCAATCTACAGCTTGTAAGTCACGGCTGCTACCTACGGGCCACCACTGCGGTCTCTGACAAGCAGTCGCTCCATGTATTATACTGGTATTCAACTGCATACGGTTTGTCTGGAAGCTGACCCCAACTTAGCAAAAGGCTAGGCAGGTGATGATGTAGCACATCATCACATGCCTAGCTATACAGAAAACAAAACACATTGGGCTATGGTTCTGGTTAGCTATAGTGGATTGGTAACCTCTAACTATGGAAAGACTGTGTCACTTGCCTGATCAATGTTATCTAATACACGAATTAAGTGATAGGTCCTGCATGGTTGCACACTCAATAATAGGCCCCCGGAAACGGTCGCTAGCGACAAGGAGGCAGTATGTTCTGAGGTGCTTGAGGTCGAAAATTATCCCACGAAAATGTACTACTGATAAAAAGTATCCTGTATGTTAATCCAGGTTATATACTATCTGTTTACCAAATTTCAAACCAATCTGCTCGGCTGCTGTTGCGTGATTCAGTAACAAACATCCAAACACCTAAATATCCAAACATTAAATCATTCCATCATTCACATTAGTAGGATTCTTATCAGCATTAAATGTAGGTACTACTACCCAAAAGCTTTTTGCACCACATCTCACGATTCTGCATTACTTAAAAAATATATACTTAAATAGAAAACTTAAACCCAAATAAAACCTCGAACCAACCCAACGTAGCATATTTGACATACAAAACCACAGAGAGCCACATTTCTTAACGTTACTAATACTCTAACAGGTACAAAAATATGTTTTTGTGCGTGTTCATATAAATCTGACTTGAATGACGTTAATCTTGATAGACGTGATGGCTTAGTTTTATTCATTATGCTTGAATATATATTTTTAGTTTGGCTATAAAATGGTGTATTTTTGGACTGAAGAGTTATGGAGTGCGTTTAGTGGTTACTCTATCAAAGAGTAGGCCCTTTTGCGAACAGTAGGCGTATTTTAAATATGAGTAAAGAATTACTGACACATACATCAGCTTTTCTGCCCTTACTTATCAAAATATTGTGATCGTCATTTGGTTTACCGTTTGTTGCGATTCTGGGAATTACAATCGCAGAAATATAGATTGCGATTGTCTAGACGTACACGGCACGGTTTCATTACAATACGGCGTATAAACCGTGCCGTAGAAAAGACGTGTCTGTGTATGCACAAGCTCCCATTGTGATCCATACAACACTGACGACTGTGCCTACCACACAGCGAAACGTCTGTAGTTTTTAACGGCAAGACAAACGTGTGTGCATAAAGAGTCTCTTATAGTGCTGGATTTTTCAGGACATGTAGGTACGTAGGTAAATATAATCAGACTATGATGTTCCATCTGCCGAGGCACCGGTCTCCTCTCTTCGAGAGAGAAGTGGGCTGTTATCTACCACGTGGTACTTTTTATTAAAAAAGCATAAAAATAAAAGCCTACCTTTGATTTTCTCGAAGCTTGTATTTATCAGAAAACACTTTCAACTTGGGATAGGTTTATATTTATTGATAGAAATCAGAGTCTCCTTAGTATCGTTACAACACCTGGTACCACATTCAGTAAGCAAAAGCTATCATTCTAGACTTGATAATTTTTTTTCCCCTTAAGGTATGAAAGACCTAAATCTTTGCATTAACACGAATACGATATGATAAAGCCAAGGCCTGTAAGAAAATCACTCTAACATAATATCAGGCCTTGTTTCGTCAAAGGGTTGGGCAGAGCTGTAGGTACTTATGTACACCCACATTTCGGCAGTTATATTTGAGTCCCATTTAATAAGGGGTAAGCTTATTACCATTCACCGAGCATAAATCCAGACTCCCAGCAAATCTGTCTCTTGCTTCTAAAATATATTCTCAGTACTGCATAGAAATCAAAACATTGACGATCATCGGAACAATAAAAAGGCGTAATATTATTTTACAAAGCCTAATAGTACTAAGCTTATTGCTCTACAGCAGAAATAAATGTAGGTCTAAATTTTACAATCCATAAAACCATGTAAAATAAGGCTCTTAAACTTGCAACCGCAGTTACGAGACTAAGAATCTACGGCCAAAGTACTTCACAAGGCACATTATAATGACGTCAGACCTTTATGGTCTATTTTATTCCTTGGCTGTTGCAAGTATACCTTTAGTACCAAAATCACCTCAGAGTGTGCCTATAAACAGAAATCCTACTTTTGTCGTTTACAACATAAAATAACGTATAGCAGCCTGCAGGAGCCGATTTTCTGAGATTATTGTCATAAATTCAATCGTAAATAACATATGGATGGCGAAAAAGTCTAAGAACATATATTTTAGTACATTTTGGCAATAAAATTATAATAATCCTAAAACGAGTTGATTTAAAATCTCCAGGGTCAAGAGTCTATCACCTAATCTTACATTTGCGAGATGAATATCAAAGTGCTAAAATATGTTTAAAGCATCAATATGGTCTAACGAATATTATAGTAGAAAACTTTTTTTAATATGCTCAAAAGTTTTATGATATTGTTGCGGTTATAAAAGCTACTGTGGTGTTTATTAAAATATTGTGAATTATTTATTTATCACGCCTTTTAAAACTCATTTTTTGAACGCTTGATTTGAGGCTTCCCAGACGACAGATCTTGTGTTTTGTGTTTTGATTTAAATTGAGATCTTTGTTTTAACTAAACCATATTAATCATTCAACTGCTCACCTCACACCCAACGCAATATGTAATCAACAAAATGAAAACACAAAACGCATAAATCGTGACTTCTAATCCCGCCTTGATCTATTAAATTAAAATATTAAAAGGGTTCTCCCAAAATTCAAGTAGCCATTAAATCGCTTCAGTTACCTCATAACGGATTCAGTAATTTGCCCATACGTCTTGTTATGGTCGTTCAACAAGATTAAAACCGTAGCCACCCTTCATAAATCCTACCCAGTACTCCAAACGCGATATATTATTCATGAGTACGTAAAATTGGAAGCACACCCAAATTGTCAATACAACGTAGGTACTCGTGTTACGGCTATTTATTGCAGTTTTCCTAGTAAACCACAAATAAAATGGCCTCTATGCATATTAAAGTATCATCATACGGACGGGGCTGCAGTTTATTTGTCCCAAGGGCTGCGTTTATGGGGTCGCTTTTATTGGAAGAAGTGTCAATAGTAAAATCTGAGGCGGTCATCTTGTGCACGAGGCAAATGTGGCGGGAAAACAATATGCACTGTTTCTGTTTTGCTATTCTATTTTATTTATACACAAAATATTACGCCTTTATTACTGGAAGGGTTAGGCAGAGGTGTTTCTACAGTGCCTACACCCCTATTACATGTTTAAGTCCCAATGTCCCTGTTAAAACATACACTGGGCATACATCCAGACACTGGGCTACTACTGAGAAATTACTGATAAAAAAACAAATAATACTATAGCATCGGCGTCTAAACGCTACATACTAATACGCATCAGACTGACGTCACATAAAATCCTGCATGGCGAATGCGGAGTTTACCAAACGTCGGGCAGTTGCCCACCAGACACAAAATCCTTCTGGTCTGACGATGCTCCCTTTTCTATGGAGGATGAGTGAACTTAGCGGGTTGTTCTGCCAGGGGTACGGGTTGTTTGAAAGAGATACCGCGGCCCCTGGCACTCAGGCAACTGAGGGAACACGGGTGGGTTTTAGTCAGTAAAAGTCTGACACGCCCTCCTGCTCGACCCAGAGCGGGAGAAGTTATTTGATGATGTCCCACCCAAAAAAAAAACACCCTGTTCCCAGTACCTCTTTAATAAATGTACTTTGCCCGACTCAGGAATCGAACCCAGGAACTCATGTTCAACGGTAGCACTTGCGACCACTTGACGAACGAGGCAGTCAGTCAGTCATATTTTGTTTTCTCTACTATCCTAACGCCTCACAATTATAATAACATTGCTTACTTCTTTCTAAAAAACCAACAAAGCTTAATTCGTTCTATCGAATAGAAGCCCAAAAGTGTAGAAACAGTTACAAACCGCATCTAATACATTGAACAACCCGATAAACTATCACTACCGTATTGATCCTGCCTATAAAATATTAGTAAATAGTCCTAGTAAGCGCTAAGCGCACAATAAAATTCAATCATGTTCGCAGGCGGTACATTTTGTGCCCCACAAGAATGTTTTATCATGACATTGCTCCCACGCCGCCCGCGAATCAACTCTGTAAATTCCATTCAAAGATGAATGGATGTCCCCACTAAAATATATCGGGCACAGTTGTCCCAACCCTGTACTTGTCGGAAGTTATTGACGAACGGGCAATGGACACCGTCTGTTGGTACACGAAATCATATTTATGACAGATCGGCTTTTAAAATTATCGTTTCCGTGGCGCCGAAAGTAAAAATGTTGCGAGATTTATCTTTAATGCTTCTCGTCAACGGAATTAATGTATAAGCATGTAATATAAGACGTCTTTAGGGAAACATTAAAACTAATTTGGTACTAACAGGTAGTATAAAATTTTATGACAGCTTTTGGATGGTGTAAATGCCCATGGTGTGGTCCCAGGCTAAAAATGGGCTGGTTTGTCTTAGTCCATCGTAATCGTCAACACCAGCGAATGAGCATAATCAGCCTTTAAACCTAAACCTAAACAGCATAACTATGTGAAAGTCTATTAACTGCTCCCAAATTAAAACATAAATTTTTATTCTTTTTATTTTTTACAATGTCTGACATATTCTCGTCATTATTTGACATTATACATCAATTCTAATATCGACTATATAATAGTGATTGTCATGGAAATCATGTCAGTTGGTTTAAATAGGTTTATTTTATTTATGTACATTCTTTTCAATATTATGAATGAGAGAACGTTGTAGGCCTTGCAGATTATAGATTTGTAGAGGATTATCTATTCTTAATTTTCATTCCTCTATGTACCTGGTACTTCTTGACAGGCCTGCACTGTCCTCCAATACCTATTACCACTGTAATTTGAAAACATTGTAAATGCCAATTATTTTTAAAAGAGTAACCGTGGAGTTTCTTGCCGGCTTTTCTCCATAGGAAGCGACAAATTGGAACCGTGCACCTAGCTTCTAACGTTTCATAAGTGCCCATGCAGGTTTATGTGAAATAATATATTTTGATTTTGATTTTATAGTGGGTGCAAGCTTCCTCTCTGTGGGAAGAAGTGGGCCGTAATCCATCACGCAAGTCCAGTGCGGGTTGGTAGATGTAACATGTTTCTGAGTTTTTGGTCCTAGGACATCCGGGTTTCCTCTCAATTTTTCCTTCACCGTTTTGAGAGCAGTGGTGATGAAATAATTTACTCAAAATAAGCGCTTGTCTGGGTTCGAACTTACAACCTACAACTCGTAAGTCGCAGCTATTACCACTAGGCCACCACTGCTCTCAATCAGCTAGTAAAAAGATCGAAATCTAAAAATAAAATATGTCGGTGAAATTAATAGGTGCCCGACATCGCCGATTGATTTGTGCCTGCTTGATAGCAATAAACTCTGCTCTGATTACATGGGACATTACTCGCGAAATTTGGTTATATTACAGTTACAACTCTGTCTAATGTATTGGAGAATACAGGCGTGATGTATTAGAAAGTAGGTACCGAATAAATTTCGTTTTCCAGCTCTAGGTTTTCCAGTACGGAAAAGATTGACTTATAAATTTTAATTACTATTTTATTATAAAGGATATTATTATCACTGAGTAAGCGACTTAAAAAAGGGGGTAGTTCTATGTTCGACTGTAAGTAACTTTTTTTAATGTACATAAAAGAAGATACCAGCAGTTCACTGATTTCTCCACCGATTGTCGACCGATTTTGAACTTTTTTTTTAAAGCATAGGTTATGTCTCAGTGGTGGTCATGGTTCCATTATTAACTTTCCTTGGGTAGTTTTTGCGTTAGCTCCCATGATAAGTTTTTAATCCACTTTGTGTATCTTATTTGTAATATAATAAAGGAGTTAAACTAGGAACATGTCACTACCAACCCCTGTGGGCTTGCTAATCATATAATTAAGGACCATAACACAAAAAATAATTCGTTGTTCCATCTCATATAATTCGAATCAAACGACTATAATTTATAAGCAGCTGAGTGAATCACCTGCACAAATCAAAATGTCTGTATTGTTTTTCCATACATTTGATATCTTAATAGAAACTAATTAGTATTTCATGAGCTCAACCCTACGAAGAAGGGTGCTTGATGGTACCTACAGCTATTATTAAGGCTCTTCACTTTATGGGGAAAACGTTGCGATTACTTGAGTTATTTTTATGACCGTAACGACTGACGTGCGGCCTACTCATCATCTGCCTGCCTTTTTTCCTACTCTGTTGGGGTCGGTTTCCAGTCTAACCGGATGCAGCTGAATACCAGTATTTTACTTGCGAGTGACTGTCTATCTTACCTCCACAGTTCAATTAATATTATTAGTTAACCACAAGCCCCTCTGAAGTGCGGCCTACTAAAACGACATTAAAAGTTTCTTATTTTTCACCACTAGTCATTATTTTAATTACAGCACATAATTATTTTTGCTTTCATTAAGCTAGTCATGAGATACAAATCAATTAATAAATTATTTTGAACGAGTCCATTTCCCAAACTGTACGTAATAAAAATGGTCTTAATTCATTGCCCCGTTTATACAGACAAATAAGGTGTGGAAACGAAACCGCGCGTCCGTCTGGAACGCACTTAACTTTATAATCGGCCACATCAATCAACCTGGCCTTAATGAATAGTTTGCTTAAGGGCAAGCTTCGATAATCTCGACAGCGATAGAATTACACAATGGGAGGTTTGGTGTCCATTTTTTTTATTTTTATACAAGTTTAGTACTGAGCGAAGGGTTAACGTATTTTCTTTTTATAATAATGTTTGACAAGTTTAGGTTGGCCGTAGTTTTAGCTTATTAGTCGATTGGCACGAATATACTCGCTTGAGTCGGGCGAATCAACACTTTTAAATAAAATGTTATTTTCTATATGCGACTCACACGACGGTTATTGATATTAACTTCGTGCGAGTTACGCAGGTATTAGGCAATTGGTACATTTTGAAAGTTATGCAATAAAGTTATGAGAAAAGGTCACAATAATAAAATATTTCAAAGTGTGTATTCATCCTGTTCGGTTGAGTAAACTTGTGCGGATCGATTAATAAAGCCGTAGTTTTTTATGCGTGTCAATTTCTTTTCGAAAGTTTTAGTAAACCTAATTCACCTAATTGTTAGTTCAAAATAGTGATCAAGATCTCCAACCCTGAACAGAATGAGCTGATCTAAAATCATGTTACAAAACCGTTTAAAGTATCAGTATATACTTACCTTGGACCGATACGATGTTACATATCAACGGATCGTTGACTTTTCAATAGCTAATCAACCAGACAGTTACGGGAATTACCTTCTAAGTCTGCACAGCCAAAAAAGGCTAACCAAGGACGAATTCTAAATATGCAAATACCATTGATAATCGCGTTCCCATAAACGTGTAGATTCCCAATAAACCATGACCAAATAAACAGACAAAAAAGTGGAACCAAAACAGACTAATTCACTCACTATCGTCTGTAATTTATGGTCTCCTGGTAGGTAACATTTTTACGTGGAGACTTTTTTACCTTTATTGATTTATGGTATAGGCATGCGACGTAGGTACATGTAAAAATAAATAACGTTAGCAGAAAATTGTACTTATTTAGTTACCTAGCTACTGTATTTTCATTTTCATGACCGTAGAAAAAGTTAACCGAAATCCGAGTAATCCGACTAAAAGACGTACTCTAGAAAAACGTACGACGTACTCTAGAAAAAGATTTTAAGTATGTATTAAAGTAGGTATGTATTAAATATTAGCTGACCGCACAGACGGAACGCACCTACCGGGTCCAATGGTGATTCTATACCATCCAGGGAACCACTCAAACTCACACAAAAAATCATCATTTTGTCAATATACAGGAGTTTAGTAGGAGTTCAGTGACATAGATTTACGTACCGAAGAATTATACCTATATATAATGATAACATCGGAAAGTAACTTATTCCATGATTCTCCGCTTTTTTTTGAGTAGCGAGCAGCCAAGGTTTAAAATGGCTGCTTAGATGAGCCCATCCACGACCAGCCGATCGTGGAAGATGGTTACTCTCTGGTAATGGTCCTTGAAAACCGGAGTGACTATTGAACTGTGCCAAAATACGTAAATAGGTACCGATTCTGTTGGTCGCACGATGAAATCTGGCAGAAGCCATTCCCAAGTCATCGAACTTTGATCTTACCGGGATCTATCCAAGACGCCATAAAGTATTAATAGTTGAAACATTATCGATACTATCAAGGAGTTTGTTTATCATACTAATATTTTTACTCCCACCGTTCAGTAACACTGAATGATGAATGAACCGTACCGATCTTTATCGTTCTCCGGTCCCCGTCTCATCTACTTCATTGTTAATATACCATTGTCATATTATATTTATAATAGATTCGTATCGTTGCATGTGAATGTTTTCCATCAAGCAGTAGGTCAGTTAATATAGAAAAGATCCACTTTCTAATAATGTTACCGGTTGTAATATCAATTTGCCGAACATGATGAGTAATTACAAAGCCTGCTCTTGACAAATGCGTTGTGAAATATTATACCGTAGAAATTTGATTGGTTTCGGTGTAAGGCACACGAATTTAGAATTGTGGCACGCTAGAGAAATTGGTATTGTTGCTCTAAATATGCTGCATCGTCTGCGTGTATTAGAAAATATGTAATTTTCGTCGTCAGCGTAATAATATGTAATCAGAATCTACATTGTTACATTTCAGATTGCCAACGATGTTGATAAGATCCCATGTAATATGGCCGAGTCTGTTATCATGATTTGTACAGTTTCTAAACTGAACGTTCAAACCAAAACGGTACACCATTAACACTTTACCCTACATGAGAATCAAACGCACTACACGCTCATGAACTTAATACCACGCGACCAATGATGCAGATACAATTTAAATGATACGGTAATCTGAGCACATAAGTTAAAGTAACAGATATTCCGTCGCACACCTACAGCTCGACCTATGATAGTGAGCCTACAGTCATTTATCAGGCACAATCTTAATCACGGCCATAACGGGAATCTGCATAGGCTGCAGTTATCTCGGGAACAAAGTAACAATTTCAATTAATATAACCGACACGATGTATAAGGTAAGCGTTTCTATGCCTACTATTTGGTGATTACAGTGCTTATTAGGACTGGAATGATTGAGGAACAACCTATCGACGTTGTAATCTGTAACCCAAAAATCAAAAGAAAATGGAAGTTGCGAAGTTTTGGGCCTAAAAGATCTAAAATACAGACGTGCCAGCGACCAACACATAGGCCATTCAAAAGTCAGCAACTTATTCGTTTATTCTCACACCAACTTCTATATAAAGAATGGAACGTTGAGAATCACCTCCGAAACTTTTAACATCAGTCACATCGATGGTACTGCATTCCAGTGAAGGAAGTAGGGCATCCAAATCTTAGATCACGAACGAATCTCTCACAATGTGGGTACCGACTCTTGTCACACACGGGACATACACATGTTACCTTGAATTAGTCGCTACGTTACATACAGATATATGGCGTAATGTAGTGTGAAAGACTAGATTATTCGGTTGGTGAGTTTGACTTAATTTGGCATGTTTCCTGCTCAAATCAGGATATCTTACATGTAAGTTAGCTTGATGACTGAACCAAAAAAAAATGCTACGAGTTTTTTTTTAAGCGTATAGGTAGATATAGCAATTCTCTTAATCATAAAGACGTATCGTCGGTGTGGCTAATGCACAAATCAAACATGCTCAAACAACTAGACCCTGAACAACTCACTGTCTATAGATAATTTTATTATTAAAATAAACATTTTGTGTAGTAAGAATCTACAACTGAATCCAAAGCGTAAAGCCAAACGAACCTTATATGAGAGAGGATAAGACAAAAAATAGATGATAACATATCGTCTAAAAGAACAAACATAGACGAACACAGATATCCGGAAGGACTCATGTTCTGGCGAATACCGTACCTTTCGACATAATTTAAGTACCAAATAACACATTTCACAAGACAAACTGTTGAATAACATCCAAAAATCAAGTTCTGCACCAAGTAATTTGTTCAAGTAGACCGTCCAAATCTAAGCTCACGAATACCCTCGTTCCTACTCAATAGCGACACACATTCTTCGTACCGTATGATTAGTGTATGTAACACGTGCGACCGTTGACATGCCATGGTTCATATTAATATTAAGACCTTTAGCGAATAGGATATTATTAATAGACTGTTGTTTCCTGTCTAGTATCATAAGGTCATTGCAGGTGTTTCTTTTTCCTGAGAAATAATTGCTGATGTTGCTGCTATTATTCTGAATCTTTTATCTTGTTTTTTTTTGTTGTATAATAATATATTGATTATCGTTTGCATTCAGTGTTACATGTGTGCCGTAAAACATGACGAAGAGTCTGTTACACTCTTCCATGTCTTCTATTTTGTCGAAGAATTTCTAGAGGATCTTAATAAGAAGGACTTGACCATGAGAATGGAAATCAGACTCCTCGTGACCACTGTACTGTCGTCTCTTGATGCATAGGTAATTATGGTAATTTCTTCACAGCCATTTATTGCAGGAACCTAAAAAGAGAGCTGTTTCTAGGTTCCTCCAATAAATAGCCGCTATCTTTGACCAACTAGGTAATTCCAATGCTATTTCGCATATGTCATAATTATTTTATTTAAGTAGGATATAATAATAGTCTACAACTTTGCATTTATTCAACAGCAAGACACCCAAGAGAGTTGATTCAAACATTTGTACCAAACCTGGTGACAGAAATGGTTTCTTTACTGGTTGTACTATATACTTCTTATTATGATTATCATGATTATCATGACCACTTAAAACAACCATAAATACACCAAATCGTTTTACAATAGAAATGATGACTTTCTCCCTCCAAATATCACCGCCTAATTGTTTTAAATTGGCCATGCACATTACATTGGATTTAATGATTATTTCTTTTTAACAACACTGTTAGCGATTGCTCTTCTCAGCGGGTAATTATGTACTAACGATATAAGAAGTTGTGATCGACTTGTGGTCGACATTGTCGAGAACAATATTACATAATGCAATGTAAAGTTTTATCAGAGACAGCTTCCCATTTCTTCCTGTGGGTGTCGTAGTAGGCGACTAAGGGTCTTACTAGAGAGTGGGCAGCGGCGTTCTCTATGCATTTTACCACCATACTGCAATCGCCAATCCGCCTGCCAAGCGTGGCGATTATGGCAAAACCCCTCTTTTGGAGGAGGCCTATGTCCAGCAGTGGACCTCTTTCGGCTGAAATGATAAGGCTGGCGTGCGGGTTTATGAATGGTTTACATAAATGTTGTCTGTGATGAAGTGAAACAGTTGCAAATAACCGCTTTATTAAACTAACCTCTAAAACTGTACTCGTATAATAATAATTTGTTTTATCAATTCACAAAGTAACTAACCTCATTAATAATTTTAATTAGTATTTTATACCTTTGACTTTTAAGTAACCTTTGCTTATAATTTTCATGAAAAACTAAATATTAATTATCTGAAGAACAACATTTCATAGAAAACTGATACAAACTCAATATTTCTTGAAGTTCTCAGTACAGGTTCCTTGGGCAGTTCTTTCAAAAAATTCGTTTACCTTAGATCAACTTCAAAAATTTATATGAATGACTATTTGGAAATCTGAAATAAATGAATATAACATAATAGCTAACGTTGATTTCAGCTCGATATCTTACTGAAGTATAGTGTTTCTTAAAATTAATCTACTTAACAAGATAAAATCAGTAGAAATGTAGTTTTTAATGGTTCGGCTGCCGGTTTTTTCTAAGGTTCAGCCGCCATCGATATTATTATTGGCTTCGATCGCCATCAGTCACTATACTTCCCATAGTTTTTCTCCATCTTGGCATCCTGTTGCCATAGTGATAATGAATGTGTACTTTTTGCACTCCCTTGTCTAAGTCTTAGATGCACCATTTTATGGGTAGGTAATTGAGCTCTTATTAGTAAATAACATTAGTGATGTTGGTATTGAAGTAAAACTGATAATTATTGTTTTTTTTAAGGCTTTCTTGAAAATTCTGAGGATTTTATTAAGACATATTATTTATAGCAATATTCTCTAAATGTTAAATTAGGCCCACATAAGGCAGTGAGCTTGTATTTGAAACTGATAATATAGTGCCTCATTCTTTTCTGTCTTTGAAGTTTAACGTTGTGGCCCTTGGTTGTCTAGATTGACAAATTAAGAATCGGAATGATATTTTTGACTGCGTCTTAAATCTATACTTTTTGTAATAAAGCTGAAGAGTTTGTTTGAATGCGCTAATTTCTGAAAGTACTAGTCATATTTGATTTTTTTTTTGCGTTTGATAGCCCATATCTTAAGAAAGGCTTTCGGCTGCTTAACCACCGAGCCGAGCAAAACGAAAAAGATTCAGAAAGAACGGTGGAACAGTCGGTCGTGGGAACAAGAAATTGTAAGCTGACGAAGTCCAGCGACTCCAGAAGTTAGTGGAGTATTATAATGTTTAGGTACAGTAGTACCTACGTACCTATTCACTATAATATAATATACCTACTGTTTAATTTACGATAAGCCTTAAAACTTACTCTTCTTAAATAACGAGTAGGTTATCTCAGGCCGAGATAACAACGTTCTAAGAAAAACATGAGTAACTACAGGAAGTGCCTATACGTATTATAACAACAACTGGTATGTCAACCAAAACGACAAAAAAAACCCGGATTACTCAACTTCGCATACAAATTTGGCATCGAATCGTATCAATCAAACGTGGTATTTATAAAATTATCGAGAGCACAATCATAAGAGCACGTCAAATATCATTATCATCAATGATTGATAGCTAATTCTTTAACCCTATCTGATTATATTAGTCGGAAAGATGCGTGGGACTTAAAGCACAATGCATCATTTTATTTAGGTACCTACGCATATCAAGGAGAATCGATGGATGTGGTGATCAGGAAGTAAACGAAGACCTTTAGATGGTATATGGAAAATTTATCTAGCGGTACCATTTGTGGTACTTTTTGGCCTAATGATAGAAGTGAATTCGATAACTATGGTACGGTACGGTAGCAATGTTAATGTCAACGGTGAAGATTTTGATCGTATCCTCGAATTGCGTTCATCGATTTTTATTCATTAAAAAAATGTAACCATTACGAGTTTATTCCGACGAAGTAGTTTCCTGTATCAGTTACCTATACCAGGCCACTCAGAAAGTTTTGCGAAAAAAAATGTTTTATGTTTGAGAGACTGGCCAGTTAAAATCTATTTTGAAAACATGATTATTTGTAAGTAAAAATAGGTACGTTCCAATTTCAAAATTTCCCTCCACATTGTTTGCGAACTAATTTAAATTATCGTGTCTCATTGATAAATGGATCTGCGCCGGGAACATTTTCGCTATGATTTTTTACAATTTCAAGTGTCGCCGGAAACCGGACGAATCGTACGATAGACTTTAAATGGCATTCATGGATGAAGGCCCTTCTAAGGCAACCGTGTATCGTTGGTATAATGAATTCAAGCGCGATCGACTAACTTTGGGGGATAAAGAAAGAAGTGGTCGCCCTTTGACGGCTGTTACGCAAGAAAACGTGCTAGCACTGAATAATGTAATCCATGACAATAGGCGAGTTACGTATCAAGAGATTCAGCACATACTGCAGGTTGGATCGGGAACGTGCATCTTCGCGTGAGGAGGATAGTTTCACGCTGGGCGCCGCACAACCTCACCGATGCTCACAAGCAGACCCGGGTGGAATGGTGCCGTGATATGATAAACAAATTTGAAGCAGGCTCATCTCGGCGTGTTTACGGCATCATTACAGGTGATGAGCAAACGCAGGGCTCCGCGGGCTACTGCTCCACCACGACAACGCGCTTTCGCTCACCGCGCTCAAAACGAGGGACTTCCTGGACAGCACGCCGGTCAAACTCCTGGATCACCCTCTTTACAGCCCTGACCTAGCACCGTGTGACTTCTTTTTATTCCCGAAAATAAAAAATCAGCTCAAAGGGATACAATTTTCGTCGCCGGAATATGCACAGTCAGCGTTCGAGCAGACTGTAAACTAGGTGTTTGCGGCGGACTGGAAAAAGTGTTTCGAAAACTGGTTCAGACGCATGAAACTTTATATAGAGGCTAGTAGAGAGTACTTTGAAAAGATTTAACAAAACAATATTTACCTATAGAACATTTTATTTTTAGCTTCGCAAAACTTTCTCAGTGTCCCACGTATTATAAGGAATCAATCAAATCGAATGCATGTATGCTTAAACCATTATTATAGATCAACAAGCTAGTTTATTGGTTAATGACCGAAAAATATTCATACCTATTAAACAAATAATTAAAAAACTATAAATGAGTATATGTCAATATAAAATAATGTTGATATCTTCATGCCTAAGGAATAATTATAGGTTCGGTTTGTTAGTTTGCCAAAATTTATGTCTCACCCAAAAGAAATAAATATTAAAATTCGAACAATGTTGCGTCATTTAAAAAATACAGCTCCATAAATATGGACGCTCTCAACTCTCATACATTCGGACGTCCACAATTATTGTTATTTAAGATCGCATCCATAACTCGGCTGTTGCTAATGCTCATACAAAACCCGGTACATGCAAACAAATTTACCGAAATTGTTCACCGAGCGGCGAATAAAAATAACGACCGGTTTGTTCGCCCGCGGCCGGCGCGCGCGTCGCGGCCGGCCCGTTTCGACGGCCATCCTCTGATATTTATGCCCCCATAAAATACGAACACGCATCGGACTCCAAACGGTCACAACGGACAACGTATCCTTCGATCAAAATCAATAGAATAATAAAACCTGTGTTATGTCTATCGATTCCAACTCAATCGATGCGATTATCATTGTGCTTGCGTTATACTCCATTTGACACTTTACAGCCAATCTACATATACTAAGACCGACGTTTTTATAGACACACAAAAGAATCGTTTAAAATACTGTCACATTCTGAGCTCGAAATAGAAATTGTTACCCAATTCTCGAATGTAAAACGCATACTATTTCTTGGTAGATTAAACAAAAAAGCGGAGATTTTCAAATCAATGTTTTATTGCTGCCTAATGACAGGACGGAGATTATTGCGCATTCTTAATTAGTTTTTTGTCAGTATAAAGTAGCGTTAATTAAGATTCAAAAATTGAAATGTATATCGTGTGCTACGGTCTGCATATTAATTTAGAGATGGATATATATTAGAGGTAACGATAACATCATTGAATAGCGGGCATCTGATGTTCCCGATCAATTTACCATATCGCCTGAGTTTATTTGTTTTTTGACAATTTAATGGCGTTTTCAGTGTCGATCGCTGTTAATTAGATAGCCTTATAGCCTGGAGCTAGACAAATATTTTAATACAAACGTATACAAAGCCACCCACGTTCATAAAAATAGTATTCGCAGTCGGTAGGCAGATCGCAGCATGTTATTAAGTGATATATTTTATAAGCAGCCAGCGCGATACCATAGCCGTAGGGGATAAGTTGCATTTATTATAAAGTTAATTTAAAACAAATTAAATTATCTGTAGTCAGCATTAAAAAAGTTTAGTCAACTACCGTTTTCTTTTATTTTATGCATCAACATAACATTGTATTATTTAGTCTACATGGGTCACTTCTATGACTTCAAGATAACTGATAACGGTCGGTCTCCTTACAAGCTTTTATCAAAACCATTTGAACCTAGCTTGAAGCTACACTAATTAATTGATTTACGACTACACAAAAATCGATAACAAAATTACTAGAACTCAGTGCCGCCGAATTTCGAGAACTCGAGAACTGTTATCGAGTATCGCAAACTACTAAATGACATTTAATAGGTCTTTACCTATGAAATTGCCGTTTTGTATGAAAAAATTTAAACGAATTTTTTTCATGTATTTTTTATTTGTATTAATCGAAGTAATCACCCATGCAATCAATGCATCTTTGCCATCGCAGTGGCAGTTTATTGATGCCCTTCTTAAAGAAATCAGCTGGACGGGAGGCAACAAATTCTTCAAAGGCATTTTGTACTGCCTCTCGGGTATTGAATTTTTTTCCCGCCAAGAAGTTATCCAAATTCTGGAAAAAGTAGTAGTCTGTAGGCGCAAGGTCTGGTGAGTAGGGCGGATGACGGAGAGCTTCCAACCCCGGTTCTTGCAACTTGGAGACCGTCTGCTGTGCAGTATGAGGTCGCGCGTTGTCGTGCAGGAGCAGCGGAGACGAGCGATTGACCAATGCTGGTTGGAGATGTGCCAGCTTCTCCATCATTGTGTTCAGTTCTTCACAGTACACATCTGCAGTAATGCTCACCCCGTTTGGTAAGAAGCTGTGATGAATCACACCGGCGCTAGACCACCAAACAGTGACCATCACTTTTCTAGGGGTAAGTTTTCGTTTAGGGCATTGTTTAGGTGCTGAACCAGGATCCAACCAACTTGCTGAGCGCTTGCGGTTATCAAACAGAATCCATTTTTCATCGCAGGTAACAATGCGGTTCAAAATTCCTTCATTTGTGTGTCTGTTGAGCAGTGCAAGGCACGTCTCGACGCGTACTTCGCGCTGACGATCATTGAGTTCGTGGGGCACCCATTTGTCAAGCTTTTTTACCTTGCCAATTTGACGCAAATGGACCAATATTGTTTTGACGCTAACGTCGAAAGCTGCTGCTAATTCAGCCGTAGATTGTGTATCATCAGCTTCCACAATCGCCTTTAATTCGTCATTGTCGACCAAAGTCTTCGGACGACCGCGAGGTTCATTTTTCAGGTCGAAATTTCCAGAACGGAAGCGAGCAAACCAATAACAGGTGGTGCGTTGGTTTGTAGTGTTAGCTCCGTAAACGTCGTTGATGTTGCGTGCCGCTTGTGCCGCGTTGCTGCCACGACGGTACTCATATTCCATAATTACTCGAATTTTTAACGTATCCATGATGACGAAAAAGATTGAAATGCGATGAAAATGTAACACTAATCAATAAACAAATGACTACTTTTGGAAAAAAAAATCCATGTTTTTAAAATAAAATTAATTTGAAATTAGAATTCTTACCCAAACAAAAATTATTTTGATTTGAAATGGCCAGTACTGCAAAACGGCAATTTCATAGGTAAAGACCTAATATTTAACGTTTTAAATTAACGCAAAGGCAGCCGGGTGACAGGCGGCGCACGTCACTTACGTAAAATAAAACGCACGCGACACTCGACAGATCAACCGACTTGTCGGCTACCGATGTCGTAGGACGATAACGTCCCGACGGGATGACGAGTTAATTCGATAGTCGCTGCGCTTTATATCACTTAGAAACATAAATACGAATTGACGGCTCGGACAAATTCCATAGGTACCAGTACGTGTACCCGAGGCATAGACGAGTAATTTATTTAGTGATTAGTTGAGCAACAGTGCGTATGAATAAGTGTCTGTGTCTGATGATACCCTTGGGTGTTTGAGTTGTGTGCGTTTTGTCAGCAATGACCCGGCTGGAATATCAAAATAATTAGAATTGCCAACAATCTTTTTTTTTACTAATCATGCCACAAGGCCACCTTATAAATAAAACAAAATAAAATGCCTTATATTTCTCTTATTTTACCGTGTTTATCACTCTTTTATTGTTTTGATTTCAGAACCCCTGAGGTGAAGGTCTCTTTCAGGGAATGCCAGTTTTCTCTGTTCTTCGCACGCTATCCAGTGTGATCCATCTATACGCACAATCTTGTCCTATCAGCGAGTATGTGTATGTGGTCATCCTCGTTTACGTTTGCGAATCGGTCCAATCCAAAAAGTCATATTTTTGGTCCATCTATTGTCATACGGTCTTGCAACATGGCCTGCCCATTTCCACTTGAGTTGAATGCGTGTGGAGGGTATTGAAGGTATCGGTTGCTTTGGATGTAGATCGAACTTTTGAGTGACGAACTCCAAAGGCCACCTTACCTCATTGAAAGTGATGATCACCACCTAAGCGTCGGAACACGAAGACATTTTGCGATGTGTTGCAACTCTTTAACCAAATTCAGATGTTTATTGTCCATGTAACGTCACACAGACTCTACTACTCTTCACACCTTACCTTACATATATAAAGTGATTATCATTTCCTCTAAGCGCCGAAAGCACGAAGAGATTTTCCGATGTGTTGCCACTCTGTAACCAAATTGAGATGTCGCATGTCCTTGTAACGTCACAGATAGAAGAAGAAGAGTCTAGACTCTTCAAACCAAAACACAGCAATGCTTGTCACCAGAAATAAAAACGACGCTAGGAACCCAAACGAAACCTTTTATAAGGAGCTCCATCACAACTTTTGATTTATTTTTACCGCTTGAACAGATCCGAGATACGCTTACAAGTCTGACTGTTACTGAGACTGGTATAAGTCAATAAATAAAACAAGTTCTTGACATAAGACATCAATAGTGCATGAGTACTAACAGCTTGGCGCTTGCCTAGGAGAACAGTTCTAGCACTTCAATCTTACGACCAAACATTAACACAGGTCGGGCCGTAAATTCACAGTGTAACTTTAAAATGTCAACAAAGCAGCATTTGTATAGAAAGTCGAACGCGATATATATTTTTATTTGAATTTTGAGTACGGAAGAAAAGTAATAGAAATAATGATTGAAATAAAGATAAATGGTGAGACTTTCTTGTTGCTTTATAGTAAGCAGTTAGGTACAGTAGTTATATTATATTTTTCCTGTCATAAATCTCAGGCTTAGAAATTCTTGTACCGTAAAGCCCAGAAGAGACTTTAAAGGCATTATGTTACCAACTATAAAACAAATATAAGCCATTCACTATTTATTTGAACAGAAATAATAAGTAGGTACTTGCAATGAGCCATTTGTAGTTATATTTTACTTATATTATATTACCATCCACTAAAATATTGCAGAAGATTTCGTGCCCGCATTTTATGGATCATTTTTTATTGTAAACGGTATGAAAATGGACATTAAAGCTACAGAAGACAAATATCTTGTCGATTTTTAAAGTCAGTAAGCGCAGGCAGGGGTCTTTAAAAAATAATTGCTACTCCCGCCTCTGCCCATATTTCACGTGGAAGTGCAAAGAAATTGCTTCCTTATTAATGACAATTTATTGGGCTTTATATCATTATTATTTACGCCGTATATGATCACTTGAAACCGATAAATATTCAATGTTTTATACTATTTCTGTATTCCTATTTGTCAATGTTGGAAAACCTGTAAATTATTTTGCAATTTGTAAGTTTAATGTATGGTTAAAAATTAATCATCAATGTTTATTAAAAGGATATTTTTTTTATTTTGAATAACGAATAATAATTAATTTTTCACTACCATTTGCGAAAGAATTAATTACAAAATTAAAGTGATTAATTGAAGTGGAATTTAAACGGGAAAGCTCACAGAAAACAAAATCACCCAATTAACGTAGACATAACACAAATTCTGCACGTACGAAATTAATCAAATTGCCTCTTAAAATTCCATTAAGCAGTACTCTTGGAGCTCACTACTGAGGTTCATAACTCAGAACTACTAATAACAATCATCAAAATACTCGAGCGAATCTCGCCAATGAAGATTATGATTGATACCACTATTTAGCTAACGGTAAACCACATAGTGAAATTGAAGTTTTCTTAATGCACGGCTGTAGGTAAAACGAAAATTGGTGATTCAAATTATAATGAGAATGATTTAATGGCTCTCACAACAGTTACCGCCACCAATATAATTTAGATACGTGAAGCCTAATCAGAAACTATACATTGAACGATGATAGAGCATTTCTTACAACAAAACATGTGAACACGAGGCAATGTAGAATACCGAAAGACAATAGACGGCACCTTTTTATGCAGTGAGATGAAGCATATTAAAGTGAAGGAATTCTGGTAGCAAAAAATCAATAAAGCTCGGCTGAATAAAAACTAACAGTCTACTAAAAATAGACGATCACGCCGAGTAGAAACAAAGTGTTCGTTCAGATACTATTAAAGAAGTGTACGTGCTTGATAACATGACAGTAGAATAGCAATACAAAACAACACATCGAAAACAAATAATTAATTTCCAAGTAACAAAACGGCGAATAGCTTCTGATTGGAATTCGATGAAGGAATTTTGAACGCAAACAATATAATTAATTGTCACGGGCGAAAAAACTATTCGATTTAGCAGGAAATCTACACAATCAGGTAAAGTTTAGTGAAGATGATGTCACAAGACTAGTTTTTAGAGTACTGACAAATTGATTTTTTGCTGTAACAAACTAAGTGTCAATTCCTGACATAATTGCCATTTACAATAATCCACATGGCCGTGTTATTTGCCGGATTGACAAAAAATTATGGAGCTACTAGATAACATTTTATAAACCTGTATTTATGGAGATGATACCAGTTTTCAACGTGTTTACTATGAGCCTGTCGAGTTATTAGCGTAAGCAAAATATTGAAAAATTAATTGCAATCAATTTTTAAGATCGAAAACCTGTAGTGGAACCATTTTGATGAATGTGTAGATTGAGTGTGTATTTTGTTTTGTTATTTGTTAGCAGACAACTAATTGATGTGCACGATGATTTTGTTAGCAAAGAATAACGTATGATATAAACAACAATAACACTGCTAATATTTTAGAGAGAGTTTGAGATATATGTTCGTTACCGATTTTTTTAACATAACAAGTAATAGCCAGATGGAATAACTCTTATGATTCTAATAAAAGTGCACTTAAAAGTTTTTAATATTGACCATATAGGTACCATATAGGTGGACCATATACTACTAAATAAATCGATGCGCTTTCTGCGAAAACATTTGATCTTCCTACAATTTCTCCAAGAAACTAGTCAATGTTGACACTAAAATGAAGTCCTAGATTATACCTCACATAATCTCACGGTGGACACGTAAATCATTATCAGCCGTAGGGCTCCAAACTAGTTTTATTTACTCTATTGCTAACGGTAGTATAATTAATTCGCAAGCGGAACGGTAGCTGTCGTCTCTGTATTGAACTTAACATGTGGTATTACACGTACGCAAGTTGTTTAATTAGCTTGCAGAAACTTGCAAGCTCTTGCAATGTTTATTAAGTGACTGTCGTGCGCTGAGTATGTATTAGAAGGAAATTGTTTTTCAATCAAGAATGTGTTGAAACTGGGTTAAGGCACCTCTTGATGAATTGCTTTTACTTTTGAGATGATAATAAGAAAAACGTCCAAGCAAAACAAGTTTCATAATAACCCTGGAGACAGGGTAATAGTCTGCATGGTTTTTAACTGCAGCAATATCTTGCTTGGCTTTCAATTTTCTCCAAACTTCTTCGAACAACCCAGCACTATTGATTGGCGAACATGGCCCAAGGTTGGCTAAAATGGGCCACGCTAGCGACCGTAACAGGATTGTGTAATTTGATCTAACAATCACTTAATTGGTATCGAAACCACCGAAACTAGGATTGGCCGTGCAAAATCTTATTTGCGTGACGAAATCGGTCACGAGAACCTTGTTAGAGAGTCAAAATTAAAACGGAATGATAGAAAACTAATCATTGCTCTCTCTCTTCACTTATAATATTGGTATGATTAAGCAATAAATAGATTTTGTTGATTACGGAATTAATTCGCTTTATTGGTAGGTTTACGATGATTGCGTCTACCGTCTTCTTTACAAACGTTTTAGAGCTTCATAAAATATAAAAGCAAATACCTTCGGAACTTTTACAATTATGTGCTTTTACTCTGTGACCTTAATTATTATTACGATTATAAGGAAAAAACTAACTAACTTTTAGTGTTTCATTGGTAATGTTGAGAAGTCTTACAGTACAAGTTGAATGACATTCTGAAAACTAGCAACGAAAAATGCTCCTTAAATCAAACCCTTATATATGCCCAGTATATCTGAGTCTTATTTGCAGGAATGCAAGAAGGTCTATTCTGCCTTGTAAACTTGCTATCCCACCTATCGGCTGTCAGCTGTAGCTTGTAATCTTTACTTGAATAACCCACTCGACTACTCTATAGAGATAAGATGATATTAAGGCTATCAGAACATTCGTATGGTAATTAGACTTTAATTATGTTGTATATATACACCGCTGTTCATTATTTTAAACACATGGTTTAATTATATAATTTGCTTATCAGAATTGATAAATTATTGTTCAACTTTGCAAGCTTACTCGTTTGTGGTTATAATAGACTATTTTTATTCGATCACAGGCTCCATTATTTTCGAGACAAGATCAAAGTCTAACATTATTAATATCCATACTCTTCATTTCATTTAGTTGTAGTTTGGAACGATCCATACAAAAAAATATATTTAATTAAGCCCCCAAATATTTCATTCACGAAAAATATACAAATCTATCGGGTAAAGTTATTCTACTATGCAGCAGTAGCATCATCAATCAACTATTCAACGAAAAAATAACCAACGGAGTCCTCTTTTTGGGATATAACTAACGCGTCACTTCCCAGATTTTTTTATCCCGTAAAAAAATAAAACCCGTGGCTCAGTGTCGCACGACCTTCCCGCGGGATTCCATCTCGTACTCACAACGTCACTGGACCGTTCCTACAATTTAATTGATCTCAATGCTCGAGACCAATCGACTCGCTACGGAAATGACTTCTTGTACGGTTGAGCCACTGCCGTGCCGTAGCCAAAATGGGTTGGTCAATTGTTTTGGTTGAATACATGCCTAAGATGTCAACGAGCTTTATGAAAATTTCATTTTATCGTTAAACGATGATAAAAATAATAATAATATATAGTTGTAATAAAAAGACTCTGCTTCGGTCGACTGGCTATAAAATAAAAATAGGCGTGTAGGATAATATGCAAAACAAACAATAAAGAACAAAAGTTACTACAGCACATTATTAAACACGATAGTCAATAAATTAACAAGGGGACCATAATTTCGAACACAAAGTAAACGCAAAGGATTCATCGAATAATTGTACTGCCAATAGCTTACGCGGCTTTATTTTTTCACAAGCAGTGTGAAGTAGCCGATGGTATTTTAATGTGACAGCTGAACACATAACCGCACTTAATTTTGTCCTAATGCGAGCACCCGGCTATAAGAATCTTGGCCTTTAGTTGGCTCCGTTTTTCTCCTGAGAATATCTGTGAACTGAATCGGCGATGAGCCAGATAAGGCGAGTGTTTCTTTAAATATGCAAAGTGCTAACTTTGTGGGACTCTTTCGACAGGATGGTGAATAATTTTACACGCTCTTAATGGTTCGTGTCGTTTTAATTCAGCTTTGCGGTGTTGCGTTGACAAGGTACGGCGAAATTAAGCTAAAATTGTTTTAATTACAATCAGTGGTATTATATTTGGTATGTGCACTCAGAATAATAAAGGAAGCTATTGCATGAATGTGTAGAGCTGGTAAAATTACCATAATTAATGGAATAGCAATAAACTATGGCTATTGTTTGGTGTTGCTTGCAAATAAAATCTATAGATTATAAATAATGAAGTAGGATGCTCGCACTCTCGGGTCGGCTCCTCTAGTGTTTGTCAGACGCGGTGTTGGCTACATCGCGGCGACATAATTTAGCACCCAGGCAAAGACTCAGGCATTTTTCTAAAAGACAATACAAGCCTCCCAAGCCAATGGAATATTCAGAGTGCCTGAAGAATTCTCATTCTCGCACCCGCTAATGAATAGCTATTCTTTGAGCATTTTAACTATGGCTCTCGGAATGGAATTCGAGTGTACAGGTTTCTTAAAAGGTCCCTCGATATGCGTCGGACCCTTTCCGCTTCGCTTAATTTATGGGCATTCATACTTTTTTCTTTAATTTTATATTAATTATTACGGACCGTATAAAGTTTCGCGCGTTGTTCGACTTCGGAATTTTAGTGGATTACATTGTTAGACACTATTTCTGCTCTAGAGTCATCCAAACTGGTTTTCTTATACGTACAGTCGAGTTCATTAATATATTGGCCCTTTCAGGCGTCAAAAATATACATGAACGTCAAAAATGTTCATAATATTGTGCCAACTACTTTAAGCATCATTAAATTTAGATTTAGATTAATTATTATGTGACTGCTTTTTTTATAATTTTTCATATTATTGCCTAATGCACAGAATATATTATTGAACCGTTTACATGAGGACATATTTTTAATCTCTATAGATTAAGATCTCAATAAGAGCTCAATAAGTTCTATAGAACCTATGTTCTATAGAATTTATTGAGCTATCCAGCACTCACAATATTTTGAATCAGTGCCACTATATTAATGAACTCGATTATGCCTATCTATACATCTATGCACATAAATAAACTGACTAGAGAATAGGCAGCAGCGGTCTCTATGCATTTTACCACCATACTGCAATCGCCAACCCGCCTGCCAAGCGTGGCGATTATGGAAAAAAACCCCCTTTTGGGAGAGGCCTATGTCCAGCAGTGGACATCTTTCGGCTGAAATGATGATAATTATGACATAAATAATAGGTCTTTACCTATGAAATTGCCGTTTTGTATGAAAAAATTTAAACGAATTTTTTTCATGTATTTTTTATTTGTATTAATCGAAGTAATCACCCATGCAATCAATGCATCTTTGCCATCGCAGTGGCAGTTTATTGATGCCCTTCTTAAAGAAATCAGCTGGACGGGAGGCAACAAATTCTTCAAAGGCATTTTGTACTGCCTCTCGGGTATTGAATTTTTTTCCCGCCAAGAAGTTATCCAAATTCTGGAAAAAGTAGTAGTCTGTAGGCGCAAGGTCTGGTGAGTAGGGCGGATGACGGAGAGCTTCCAACCCCAGTTCTTGCAACTTGGAGACCGTCTGCTGTGCAGTATGAGGTCGCGCGTTGTCGTGCAGGAGCAGCGGAGACGAGCGATTGACCAATGCTGGTTGGAGATGTGCCAGCTTCTCCATCATTGTGTTCAGTTCTTCACAGTACACATCTGCAGTAATGCTCACCCCGTTTGGTAAGAAGCTGTGATGAATCACACCGGCGCTAGACCACCAAACAGTGACCATCACTTTTCTAGGGGTAAGTTTTCGTTTAGGGCATTGTTTAGGTGCTGAACCAGGATCCAACCAACTTGCTGAGCGCTTGCGGTTATCAAACAGAATCCATTTTTCATCGCAGGTAACAATGCGGTTCAAAATTCCTTCATTTGTGTGTCTGTTGAGCAGTGCAAGGCACGTCTCGACGCGTACTTCGCGCTGACGATCATTGAGTTCGTGGGGCACCCATTTGTCAAGCTTTTTTACCTTGCCAATTTGACGCAAATGGACCAATATTGTTTTGACGCTAACGTCGAAAGCTGCTGCTAATTCAGCCGTAGATTATGTATCATCAGCTTCCACAATCGCCTTTAATTCGTCATTGTCGACCAAAGTCTTCGGACGACCGCGAGGTTCATTTTTCAGGTCGAAATTTCCAGAACGGAAGCGAGCAAACCAATAACAGGTGGTGCGTTGGTTTGTAGTGTTAGCTCCGTAAACGTCGTTGATGTTGCGTGCCGCTTGTGCCGCGTTGCTGCCACGAAGGTACTCATATTCCATAATTACTCGAATTTTTAACGTATCCATGATGACGAAAAAGATTGAAATGCGATGAAAATGTAACACTAATCAATAAACAAATGACTATTTTTGGAAAAAAAAATCCATGTTTTTAAAATAAAATTAATTTGAAATTAGAATTCTTACCCAAACAAAAATTATTTTGATTTGAAATGGCCAGTACTGCAAAACGGCAATTTCATAGGTAAAGACCTAATATAATTGAAGTCTGTTTTTCAAATGACAACTTTTTACTAAATGGTTTTGAAAGTACCTATATACTCGTTTACTCATTACGGTACTCATAACAAAAACAAAAAAAAATAATACTGTGTGTCTGTCCGTCTGTTCCGGCTAATCTCCGAAACGGTTGAACCAATTTTGACAGGACTTTCACTGACACACAGCTGATGTTATAAGGAGTAGATTAGGCTACTTTTTATCCCAGTAGCACTTTCCGGGATAATTACCGACATCCACACGGGTGAACCCGCGGGCACAGCTAATACCTAATATAAATTAAAGACGTGACATTATCCTCGAATTCCTCATTTCTCTATGTGAGCACAGTTGGTGGCTCACTGCAGGCTGTATCGTAACTAATTCAAACAATTACTCATCTTCCGAGACAAAATTGGGTTTTATTGTTCCGTAATAGAAAACAATGATAATAAGGCTATAAATAACTTGTTAGACATGGTTGTCTATCATTTTATTTCGTTATTAGGCATGAAGTATGCCGTAGTTTTGAGTTCTTGCTAATTTATATTCAAAGTATGTAGGTCCACTGTTATGGAGAGTGTTTTTGGATTTTTTTTTTTTTTTAAGGGAGTTCTCGTAGCGGCGTCGCTGTCATCGTGTCCAGAATACATTAATACTAATTAGTGTTTTTGTATATCTAATTATTTCATTTTACTGTGTCGAAGTTCCCGTCTTCGGGAATGTTTTTGATGTTATTAAAAGGACCTTTGACATTGTTAATGTTTCCTTTAACAAGAATGTAAGTTCATTGACGTGTGCAGCAGTTGATAGTTAAGATAATCGTAGTTAACTTATTTGGGCGACAGACATGTATCGAAGATTGTTTAATATGAGGCTCACGTTTTTGACGTGAATACGTCTTTAATTTTGCTACCATACGGGGGCAATCCAAAAAACCTAATGACAACAAATCGGGGGATACAGTTTGGCGTTGTAGTTTCGAATCTATCATCTACATCCAAAATTAAATTATACCACTGGATAGCTAAAGGGTCAAAGAATTCATTACCATAAACGAGAAAAGTGACGCGTCGCGCGCGGTGGAGGCGGAAGCGCTGCCATTTTGAGGTTATTTTGCTGCGTATCGAGATTTGCAATTCGTATAACATTTGACTGGGAGAAGCTACGATGTTCGTTTAAGTTTTATATTGTAACAAAATAATTATTTGTTTCCTTGCTTTTATCCTGAATATATAAATATTTCTTAGTTTTTTTTTTAATATAACCCGTTACATATATGTATTCATGTACAACACACAGCCGTGTTCATGGCACAGCCACACCCCATTTCTTTACGCTAATTCGAACTGCTAAGCCTATATCACGATCATTCATGACTGCAGCCACCGCAAAAAATTATAAAAGAAAAACAATAACGGTAGCGGGTGTTGGTATATATTATAATGTCAGCAGTATTTTAAGCTAACAAATTTTACACAAACCGATAAATAAATAATACTGAGAAAATCGGGACCTAATTAAATTTTATTTATAAAGCAGACATTTGCGAAGTCAGCGTCAATACAAAGACCATTGAACACAACAACAAAAACCACAAAGTGAGTCATCATCTTTATTCGACATTCAAATTTTGAAAATTCAAAAGCATCGTTCCTTTTTTTGTCTTTTGTGGCAACGGCAACAGATAAGTTGGTCATGTACCCCTACAGACCGCTTTATGAAATATTGCAATGATCAAGCAACAATGAGCTGTAAGGCTGCCAAGCGACTACGCAAACACAATGTAATCTCTTCTGCGAACCAGAACATGATTTATTAAAGAAAATCCACATTCGAATTTCGAGTCTTGAAACGGTAAACGGAACAATCTATACTTAATAATCTGTGGCTAATTTGAAATTCTTAAGTCGGTACTACAGAGGATTGACCTGGGCATTAAGTGGCTGTGGTACAATAAAAGGATAATGTTATGGGAATACTTTTTAGATATTTTGAATAAGCAGATAGTAGTTGGTACTATCTGCTTATTGAAAACTCATTAATATTGACTTTTGGATATCAAACCAAAATCCTGAAGGCTAGATTTGGTATGGTTACAGAAACCACAAAGTAACATGCTAACGCGTCCTCAAAGTGGTACTGATGATGGTGAATTCGCATAAGGAGCAAATTATCGATCTTTGACCCGTCGCATATCTAATTAGCAGACACAATAGAAATTCTATTGTTATCGGAATACATAGTATGCACTTGACGTGCGACTGGTAAAAAAAAAATTGAGAAAATCATAGTACAAAATATAAACCAGGGCCCAATATACTGCCTTTTTGAACACCTCAAATATTTTAACTGAGCAAAGATTTTTCAAAGATACTGAATGGTAATCTACTCCAGTAAAAATCAATACATTTAAATTCATTACCGAATAACAACCCTAAAACAACTTTACAAGCTTTCGTTTGTAGCACCACTTAATATTAATCAAAATACTGGTCAGGACAATTTGTCATGCATCATCCAAAGGACCCAAACAAAAAAACGACTAAAAAGCATTTAATATACGTTGATCACGTACTCATTACTATTCAAAGTGAAAGACCGGATGCATTGTAACTAAACGTTAAAGGGAACCGCGATGGCGTTTAAAAGCTACAAATAACCCATTCACATCAACATAATTTATAAACAATTCCCAACAAACCATTACTGGGTGTATCAATATGAAAACATGAAGAATAAACGATCGTTGTCTCTCTTTATATGCAAGAAACACCTCATTAAATGTTTGTCATACAATTTACCTATCTGCATTAATAAGGCAATACAATGGAATAAAAAAAAATACAAAGGTAGCCGCTTGTCTGGACCCTTATATTGTAAGTTTCAGTGGCAACCATCTTGCAATAATTGTGCTTGTATCGGTACGTTGACATCGGGTAGTTTCTGCTTGTGTATCGGCAGGGTTCTCTGTGTTACATTGTTGCACAATGTGTCGAAGCAAAGAAAGGCAGAAAAAGCAAGCAGTTTCTTATCCATTTTACTGTACATCAAAAAGCCACAAAATACCTTGTAAGCGGAACATTCACATTTTGTTAGACTGTATCTAAAGCCTTTGGCAATTCCAAACATAATGAGAAGCGATATCTATTCCCTTCCTCGTTCATTAACCAAGACTTCCGCCTTAACAATCATAACAGCATTGCTAACAACCGATTGCTCTGTTTCCATAATGAAGGCACGCGATTTTCAATAGAACAGCAGGGCCGTCGAGTGAGTTATTCAAATGAAGTTTTATACACGTTAGTGCATGGCGGGACATATTCGATAATTTATACAAACAATGCACCGCTGTGTATGTCGTTTGGCCCGACTTGTAAAACTTACGCAGTGTAATTGAACGTCATTTAGCTAGCTGGATTATTATAGGGTTTGTGTTTATTCAATTTTGCCTTCTGCCCTTTTAGTTCGTGACCAAAACTATTACAAATATTAGCTTTGAACCTCTTTTTAAGAAAATTACGCTACTGGCGGAGGAGTATGAAATCGGGCACGGTTTATATAGTAAAGTAGTACAGAAAGCTAATATATTTATATAATAACGAAGTATACATTAAATTAATAAAAACACCGAACGAACAGACATTTTCAAGTCAAAAAATGGTCGAGTTTCAACCACTGGGCGATTACTGCATTTACAAAAATGCATTTGTAAACCTCTTTTTCTCTCCTTATTGTATTATAGGCTTATGAAATAAATACATTTTAATTTTAATTTTAATTTTTTACTGGTAATACTAAAAATGTGAACGATTGTATGTTTTAATGTTTGTTACTCAATTACGCAAAGACTGCCGAACGGATTTGGATGAAATTTTACACACAGATAGTTTATAACCTGGACTAACACATAGGATACTTTTTATCTCGGCAGGACGTTCCCATGGGAAGTTTCTTCCACGCGGGTGCAGCCGCTAGAAAAAGCTAGATAATTACAAAATTTACTGAATCTAAGCACTTGTCTAGAGGGATTTTCATGCCATTTTTCCTCAAGAAATAGACGTCAGATTTAAATAACGAAAGGAAAACACACAAACCATAGTAAGATTGACAAGTGACATTACGAAATCATAATTACAGGCTCGTGTGAAAGAAAAAAAGCCCAGAAGTGAAATAATATTTTCTAAATATCATTGAACCAAAAAAAAAACCCCGATAAATTATTCAAGCAAGCTGTCAAATCATACTTGGTACTTTCAGATAGGTACGCCTCAGTTGTTTTGTTTCCCAAAATCTAACAAAATTATAAACTTATACACAGAAGTCAAAAGTTCAAATCCTATATACAATTAACATCCACGTACCGTGTTATTTTAGTTTCTCAACACAACAGTTTAATTACACACGTATTTATATTACATTAGGAACAAATCCCGCAATGTACGTATCTTTCACTAATTCCTGTAACTACTAATATACATGTTAGACAATGCTGTAGCCTGTTAATTGTGTCCATATGTCCCGGACCCGGGATTACAGCACGGACCTTCGTTAACACGGGATTTAGCTCTTTGATACACCCCTACCCGGTAGTTCGGTAAATACGTAAATGAGCGAATCGAGATTTTTCCCGGAAAATGTCCGAATATATTGTATTCTGTTATTAGGGTGGAAATGTGTTTGTTTATCCGAGTAAATACGGAATCTCTTAACAGATTCACAAGTCGTTTTATTGAATCTGTTCAGAAGAGAGAATGGATATTTAATCCCTTCTATGCTACTAGTGACAACTGTTTTAAATAATAATAAATTGACTCTTTTCTTTTCGAATCAACAAGAATAAGATGCGCTTATTTCTAGTTTATATTCCTGCAAAACTATCTCGGCCATATTGCAGTTATTACAAAACCAGGGTTTTTTTTTTCACATAGTACTTATTTACCATCGATCTATTGTTTGAAATTCGAACGTGATTGCTAAATTGGTGTTTTTACAAACATTCCAAAATCATTTTTTTTTCTTTTTTTAAATTAGTCTGGTGCTAAGTTGTCAGTTCTGTCGGAATAAAATTCAAAATTCAAAAATGGCTCTATGGTTTTAACCTTGGCCTGACGATAAATCGTGTTATGTAATCTAAGACGGTCTAAGTTTAATCCTGGTGTCAAGAACCAACACTTCATTGAAGAGCACTAAGGAAGCAAGATTTAATAATACGAGTACAGGATACGAAAATAAAACAGAAATACAAATCAAATATCAATTTCCAACACTGAGAATACATTCAGTTTCATATAAATTGTTCTGAGAAAATACCTATAATTAAGAACCAAACTAATTTCCGATATGTACCTGTATTATTTTACTACTCTTTGCAGGAAACATTTGTGTTATTAGTTATTACGAGTAAACGTAAGCATAATTAATATATCATCTGCCTAGCCTTTTCCCGGGGTTGGCTTCCAGTCTAACCGGATGCAGGTGAATACTATTATTTTACATGGAGCGACTGTCTATCTGACCCCAGTCACTGGGTAATACCTTACCCCTTGTTAAGACTGGATGTCAGACTTTCGTGCTTCTGATGAACCGTAACGAATGTCGAAGATCATGCCACAAATGACAGCCAGGACCAACGGGTTAGCGTTCTTTCTGAGGCACGGCGGGGTTTCGGTATGTAAAGATGGTCACCCATCCGCGGACCAACCGCAGCAAGCGTAGCTTAACCTCATCTATCGGCCCGTGTGGCTGTTATTACTTAGCCACAAGCCCCTCTTAAACTTAATAATAATAGCATAGCATAATAATGATGACTTATAATAATATAACAAAAACAATTTCTAACGGGAGAAGCCGCCATTATAGTAGTTATCAGGCGGAAAAATTAACCTCACTAAGCTAAATGTGATCGTTGAAATTATAAAATCGATGCTTTACTTAACGTTCTTAACTTAATGTGCAAAAAGTAGTAAGTAGTTTTGCTTATATTAAAATTAAATTAGACTTTGGATGATGTTGATTATCTAATGTCACTGTTCTGCGATTTCGCTTTTTCGTAACCACCTAAACTTGGACGGGTTACCTCGGTCATTCACTTCCTAATTACTTTAATCGTATTATCTCATTAATTATCCAATGTACTACGCTGAAATTTTACTGATATACAACTGAACTGAACAACTAATAATTGACATAACAATCAGTTCATATATCCAATCCAGTGGCCAAATAACACCGCGCGCATCAAGACCGTGCTCGTGAAGAACTGAATATCATCATAACTTGTTAAATACTTACAGGATACTAATGAAACTTCACATACATTTGAAGGCATTTACAAGCTTTAAAATAACGTTTAAAGTAAGTCTTTAGACCTCTTATTGAGAGTGCTGGAACCAATTGAAGTGTTTTTCTATTTAATAAAATATCCTTTAAACTATGCATTATTTTGGTTTTTTTATTGCAGAACAAATTTAAACTAATTCCTAAAAAGTCATGTACAAAATATGATAAGAATCCGCTTAACCGTTTCAAAGATCTAGCAAAACCAAAAACGTTACCCCAGCAAAATCTCGAATAACTTCGCAACCGATGAAAGAACAAATACAAAATAAGGCACAACATTTACTTCATCAAGACAACTAATTTTATAGCTAGTATTTATTTAAATATTCCCATTAGAAAGAAAAAGGTCTGGCTGGGATAACGTTACCCCAGCAGGAATTGTTTTTGTGAAATAATTAAAAAACTATAAGCGCAACAAATTTAAAAATGTGCGCAACAATTACAGAAGCCGCAAAACTAATTATCTATGAGATTCAAATTACCATTTTCGACAACATCTGGCTGGGGTAACGCACACTTTAAAAACATCATTTTGTTTGAAAAATGTGTTATTATTATGACTATATTTTTAAACCGAAATGTATTGTGATTATAAAATAACGTCAATATAAAATCGTTTTGAAGTTTATAATTCGAATATATCGATATGAGATAGATAAAGTTTTTAAAAACGCTCAATTTCTCTAAAACATTTAATTATGTCCAGCCATTCATTGACAACTTTCCAGGGAATTTTCAGTTGTAAAGAAGAGACGAAAGGCTCAGGCATTAGATTCACCTAATTTCATCCCTACTAATCCCTAGTATCCCTACTAATTCCCTACTAATATTATAAATGTGAAAGTAACTCTGTCTGTACGTCTGTCTGTTACGCTTTCACGCCTAAACCATTGAATCGATCGTCATGAAATTCGGCAAAGATATGCAGAGGAACATAGGCTACTTTTTACCCAATAACCGACATCCATGCAGACGGAGCCGCGGGCAAAATTAGGTTAAAAATAAATTGAATTTCAAATAATTATCATAACATAAATATGTAATTTTGATATTCATAAGTAGTTTGATCGTAATCCAAGGGCAACTAATTCCATGGACACCGAAAAGTTGTCAAACGAACAAATCACTCCGGAATTAAACTGACATTTCATTCAACAGCTTATGAGGGATCATTGAAAATAGTCGGGTTATGTCCAAGGTACAGGGAAATGGACAGAAGATCAAGTCAATAATTTACAATCAAATGTGAAAGGAAATACTTTCAGGAGAAGACAACAAAGGCTTTTTCTTGACATAACAACACACATAATATCACGCCTGTAATCTCCAAAGGGTAAGGCAGAAGTGTACTTGGAGTATACCCACATTTCGCCAGTTATGTTTCAGTCTCATGTAGCAGGAGGCTGAGTTATACGGGGGGAGGATAAACTCGATCAACAGCACAACAAAGCCGTACTTTGATGTTAGTTCAAATATGCAAGATATAGATAATTATAATTTAATACGGAAGCGTACACTCGAGTGAATAAATGAACAAAATTTTCAGGTATTTTACTGAGGACGGTTTTTTTTTCTTTTTTGTTTGTTTTTATACAAAGTTTTGTACAATTTATTGAATTAAAATTGTAAAGAAAACCATTAAATAAGGGATGCGTGTTTTAGTGAAAACTTATTGATGCCAAAACGATCTGAAAATCAAGAAAGTTCATTCGCGAAATACATATCCATACATGTACGTTTTGCGTTAGGATTTGTCTAACAAATGTCAGAAACACAACAGCAAGGCTTATTTTTCAGAACGTTAAACTTTTACACCGTTTTAATCTACTCATCTTTACCTGCGTTACAACACAACGTTGCCCGTTCACGAATCGTCGAGTCCACTACACGTTCGTCGGGTCTCTCCTCACGATCTCTCTGTGACATCTAATTACTCGCCAAATTAAGCCTCAGCTATGAAACTTTCTTTCGTTAGGGCGGGCTGTGCTTCAAACTGTTCGAATTTAAATGAATAGACGAAATAGGGACTGTTTTCAGTTTTTGTGAGAATGGGTTATGTCTTACGCAGTCGAAACGTGGACACTCACAGTACGGCTGGTCCAGTAATTCAAGGTCGTTCAGCGAGCTATGTAACGAGCTATGCTCGGAGTATCTCTGTGGATAGAATCCGGAATGAGTTGATCTGGCAGAGAACCAAAGCTGTCGATATAGCTCACAAATTTAGCAAGCTGAAGTGGCAATGGGCCGCCATTAGCCGTAGAACCGATGACCGTTGAGGTAGACGTGTTCTTGAGTGGAGACCCAACATCGGCAATCGTAAGGTAGGACGCCCTAAGGCCTGGTGGAGCGACGATCTTCGCAGGTTGGCTGGTAGCATCTGGATGAGAGTTGCCAAGTATCGAGCTGAATGCTGAGAGGCCTATGTCCAGCAGTGGGCTGCTGTAGGCTGATGATGATTTATAATATTGGAGAGGAAAAACGGTACTTCTAATAAGACAGTCGATTTAACTCTAAATTCAGACTGAAACCATAAATTCAGCACATGATTCTAGACCTAGCGTAGAAATTTTTCGTCGGTTATTTAAAAAAAAAAATGTGCTGTCTCAAAGAAAATTGCTATTCTTACGCGGTCAAATGTATGGAAATGCAATTTTTTTCAAATAACCGACACTAAATTTCAACACAGGGGGGGTCAGAATCATGTACTTGAATCCCTGGTTAAACAGGTTGTGTGTCGATATCTCTGCCACTCTGTATAGTCAGGTGGTAGTAGACCCAAATGAGATATTTTTAAACCTGTCTAGGTAGTAATTGTCGTTTAGTCGACTCTTGGCCCCTCGACCCCTTAAAAATATTTGATTTTTTGTTTCCTCTCAACCTTTAAGCATATTTCATACAAGGACAGGTATACCTCGTCCACTTTCAACCCACAGTTCGGTAAGTACCTAAAATTAATATTTTGATACAATAAGGTACAGACTACTTTGGGGGTCGAGAGGAAACTAAAATTTGGCTGAAAAATACAATCCACTCTGAGAATAAACTATAGTCATCCAGTGGACACATTATTTATTGGGGGTCGAGGCGCCGAGAGTGGACTAAACGGTAATTTTTCAGATTAGGCTCAATGTTTTGCTCGACAAAATTACAAAAAAAATATCGCTGAAAGAAACATTTTGTGTACCTACCTACAGACTTAATACTATACCTCCTCCTATAAAATTTCTGTTGCATTAATGTTCACTAATAGATAATTTTGGTAAGTACTTACTCCGTTAGATCTAACGATTTAATTTAATATTCAAATTGGTACTGAGCGGCACTTCTTTACTCTAAGCTTAAAGAATAGAGCTCCAAACAAAACCACATCGATGACAACGTCTCCATAAATGGTCAACAAAATAAACGTTTCACTTTGTAACACTTTGTCACCCGACGTTTATCTAATGAGAAACTTCATAAGCTGCATATTAATTCGAAAATTAAGCTTAGCATCGAGCATAACACGAACAATTTGCGTCGACCTTTGTACCGCCAATAAAAACACATTAACTTCCATCACTTGAATTAATGATTTAACTGCACAAAAGCCTTATTACTCGACTCGCGCGAAAAAACTCTCCCGAATCGGGCGAATCGTCACTTTTAATAAATAAAAAAATCCATAGGCGACACGCACGAAGTTGATCTAGCTATATTATATCTATCTATGTGGACTAATCGACAATTCCAGAAATTCGGTATTGGACATAGGCCTCGCCAATTGCACGCCATTCAACAAGAAAAAAGTACACTAGCTTCATTACTTACATTTAATACAAAACGTGACAATTGCTTATTACGTGTTTCTAGAATTGTGGATTCGCCTAAAAATACGATAGTTTTTAAGTGCCGATTCGTCCGATCCGGGCAAGTATACCAGCGCTGCGACACCTTTAAATGTCGCAGCATCATGCTGAGATACCCTTTTGGCCTCGTACAGTATTTTGTTTTTTGTTTTTTAACTATAATATTTTAATTATTTTTTTTGTTAAGCATATTGTGTAGTTAAGTTTGTGATATTCCTGTGCGAGTCTAATAAATACTTTTTCTTTCTTTCTTTCAGTTAAGTCATGCGACTGGACTAATAAGCAATAAAAACACATTAACTGAACTCCCTCACTTGAATTAAATGATTTAACTGCACAAAAGGAATGTCCTCAGGTGAGGCCACGAAAACGTAGTCTTATCTTAACTGACCGGCGTTGTATGCGCTCTCTAATTGGCTAATTGGCATACTAGTGAAGATAGATCAACAATTGCAATCTCTTCCTAGTTCGGTTAGATAATGCATCCGCCTCTGTCGCCCTGATGAAATGCTAAGCGATCGATATCGCGGCCATTGAAATACGCTTCACGAACGGTAATTGTAATATATTACAGTGGTAATTTAATACTTGTTTTGTAAACGTTGTACTAAGGTCATTACTATGGGCGATTAGAATTTGTTGGCGCAAAAACAACACCGCGTGTGGTCGGACGAGAGATTCTATTTACTGATAAAAGTTCTTATAAGGTTCGCTTGATATGACGTGTGGTGTGTTTGATTTGAACGTACAACTTATCGCATGTAGTGTTAGCCTCCTTGGTAATTGACCGGTTGTGAACATTGAGCAATTTCGGTACTTCTATTTAATGCTTTATTTAGACGTGGAAATAGAGACATCGTTTTTAATTAATTATCATCACACATGAAGCAGGAAGTTTAGTTGGTTGGTTCGAATATTAAATTGATTTCCTTTTTTTTTACTGCTTCGTTGGTGTAGAGGTCGCAAGCGCTACTGCGAAGCATGAGGTCCTGGGTTCGATACCCAGGTCGGGTAAAGTGTTATTGGGTTTTTCTGATTGGACTTTCTCAGTAGCAACCCGGAGTCTGGATTTTTGCCCAGTTGATGGCAATAGGCCCGCCCCTATTACATGGGACTTCAACATAACAAGCGAAATGTGGGTGTACTATAGATACACCTCTGCCCAACCCTTTATGGAAACAAGGCGTAATGTTATGTTATGTAATGATCTACAGTTTCTGGAGGTAATTATAAAAAATCAACGCAAAACTTAAATATTTCTTAGACATATGTAAGCAATTTTTTTTTGCTGAAACTATTTTATTTTACCTACAGCTAAGATTGAAAAAAAAGGTCAAACCTATTCCTGGACCCACAAAAACGATGCCCACAAAAATATTCTGTTTTATCAATTTTCCTTTTTCTATCGAAAACATCGAAAGCTTACACCCCAACCGTAGCCCAAATGCTAGGACTTCTTGAATAATTCCTTTACACATCTTCGTATCTCCAAAGCCCACCCCTAACTGCGAATACATTTTTAAAGCTGTGCGCACATAAAAGGGAATACAGGAGTGTTATTCGAAAGTGCGGAAATGCGTCCCATACATCAAGTGAGGAAAATAGAAAAACAGAGGCGAGATAAAATGTGAGTACATTGCCGTGAAATGTTGCTACAATTCCGAAAGAGACAAATAGCCCTTTGACAACGACAGCATATTTTAGGGTAAAACCAGGATAGTTGCCCTAGACTAGAGACAACTAGAGTAATAAAAATGTAATTACTCTAGTTTCGCGGATGAATCTCACGTTATTTTATTAATCTATCGAAAGACTCTCCAACTATCACTAAGTTGACCGTGTCGCATGTCTCTGTGCGATTACATGGGAAGGCAAAATGCGATCCAAGTTTTTCCTGGATAGATGTCCTGTTTATCGGCGGGGCATCTATCCTAAAAGTAATTTATCTGTTAGGCAACTATCCCTTACTCGTAGGATAGATGTCCCAAAATATAGATATACGCAAAAATCGTTAATAGGTAGGTACTCTGGAAATATTAAACATATTTAACTTTTCATTAATTTGTAGATAAAAAACCCAGTATTTTGTTTTCTGTACTGAGATATATAGTGCGATTTCAAATTATCCGGCTGTTACCCTATATGGACTTGTTTGGAGGAGAATGGAGCTAGAGAAGTAAGCCTAGTCTCGTACGTGGTCGGTTTAGGGACCAACTGTTTGGATTGCGAAGCCACAGCTACTGTTTGATAATGAATGCTGAACCTGCGGTCGAGTTTAGTTCCGTTTCAGTCTAAAACAACAGGTTTGCTGTACAGGATTATATAGACGTGAGGACCGAAAATTGTTTGTGCTATTCTGTGTGACTATAAAGGCTGTGTAAGGGTATTTGAAGTTTGCAGCTATTCATACAAGGACTAAATTGAAACGGTAATTGATACGAGTTATTGTTGAATGAGGTTTACCGTAGTGAGTATGATGTCTATCTGAGGAGAAGCTTACCTAATGAAGAATGAAAAGCTGAAACCGAAGCTTAACCAAACCATCAAGTTCTCTGTATGTACGTTCACCAAAAGAGATAAGTTGAAGACCGATGAATGTTTTCGAATAAAATTAAATTAAATGAATAGAAAACAAACAGTTTATTTATCTTTATATTATTAAATTTCATTCGAAAACATCCAACTCTCACTCAACTTCACTATGTCCGACGACCCTGGTTACTTATCTATTTTGGTGACAACCTTTTTTTGTTATACAGGGTGATTGGAAGATGGGTGCAAAGCTTTAAGGCGAAGATAGTACAGACAATTTAGAACCATTTAAGCCATGGTTGTCTTAGACGAAGTCTTACCAAATATTTTTAACCAAATTTTTTAGTTTTTTTTCGGAAATTCTCAAAATTTAATGTAAACTGCATAATTATGGCCAAATTGAATGTTAAATGAATTCATTTTTTATTTATTTAATTAAAGTAATGTGTAAGCAATCAAGCTAAACATGTTTTAGGCTTCTGTGTCATTAGACATTTTTTTACAGACATTTAAAGCTCAGAAAAAATAAAAAATTTGTACAATACGTCTTTTAAACCTTATAAAAAAAAAAATTGGTAAGACTTCGTCTAAGACAACCATGGCTTAAATGGTTCTAAATTGTTTATACTATCTTCACCTTAAAGCTTTGCACCCATCTTCCAATCACCCTGTATAATATGAAACATTAATTAAAAAGAAAAATGAATGAATGAATTTGTATTATTTGTGTGATAAAAGAATATTACATTATATTCTACCTAATGAAGAACGAAAAGCTGAAAACAAAACTTAACCAAACCAAATGAGACTTCTTTGTAAAAAGCAACAAAAACAGTATCTACGATATGAACAGTATATAATAAACGTCATACAATTTAATTCTAGCTACATTCCCACCTGCAAATATTATAAAACCTAGCTAGGGACGCGGTTTCAAATTCGCACGTCCCAAAAAACATTCAAAAGAGCCGCAAGTCGACATTTTTCGCCGAGACACAAAATAAAATGACATCCTCATACGTGTTTGTTCCCGGTTGCAGTATTTAACACACTTTCGCCGATTCCTTTGCCCCGGTGTATTTCCGTCTCGTCGGCCAAATTGTCCTGGACAGTTCGTTCGACCGTGTACACTATCTCACTTTGAAGTCACTTAATTATGTCGATTCTGTGGGCTGTCACTCGTGATATATCGAACGTTGAAGGGAAGTTAAACTCCCTCATTGTTGGTTACTATCTAAAACAGAATGCACTTTAGGGTTTTGTGTACATTTCAATTACCGTTTATTTTGGGAAACAGTAAAAATAACTTTATAGTCGGAACTTTTTGCTGTCGAAATCATAGCAAATGAAATAAAGAAAAGAAAAAGTATTTATTAGACTCGCACAGGAATATCACAAACTTAACTACACAATATGCTTAGCAAAAAATTAAAATTTAAAATAATATAAAAAGTAAAAAAAAAACTGTACGAGTCCAAAAGGCCCCTATCTCAGCATGATGCTACGATATTTAAAGGTGTCGCAGCGCTGATATTCTGATAGGGCCCACTGTGATCAGTAGATTTCGACACCGAAAAGCATAACCCAAAAACTATGAAGTTTGGTCTAAAATTCACGGTCACATATTTTGTCAACTGTCATCATCTTCATCATCTGCCTAGACTTTTCCCAGCTATCGGCTTCCAGTCAAAATCAAAATATTATTTCACATAAACCTGCATGGGAACTTATGAAACGTCAGAAGCTAGGTGCACGGTTCCAATTTGTCGCTTCCTATGGAGAAGAGCCGAACCGAGCAAGCCGAGCAGTCTAACCAGATGCAGCTTACCAGTATTTTACATGGAGCAACTGCCTTATGCAAGAAAAATGGTAGCCCAGTGCCAACGGCCGCGACTTTGGGTCGTAAGTTCGCACCCAATTTTGTGTAAATAATTTCATTGTGAAGGAAAACATTATGCAAAAAAATGTTCTAGAACTAAAAATTCAAACACATGTGACGTCTCACGACCCGACGCCGACCGGTCTACCATCCCGCACTGGGCCCGCGTGGTAGATTACGGCCCGCTCCCTCTCACCGAGAAGAGGCCAATGTTGCAGCAGTAGAAACAGTATAGGTTGATTATGATGACTGCCTTATCAGACTTCCACAACCCTTTTACTAGGTATAATGTAAAACAATAAGTACCCCTTTTGTCAACTGTCATTACTGTTGAAACATATTGCTGGTCTGTTCATGGATATGGGAGAAATATGAATAGCTGACGAAAAAAACCTATATCTTCGCTGTCATTCTAAAAAGTCGTATGTAGAAACAGACTGTTTCAGGAAACACAAGAAACTATTAGTATATTTTAATGTGTCTATCTGGGGGCACGGCAGTGCCACCGCCAAGTCGAGTAAAAAAGCGGCACGGCCGTACCATCCTTTTCTTGAAGCAGTTCAGGCCATTTTCGACCCCCTATAACTTCGTTATGTATAAAACTAGAAGCCTGGATTCTCAGTAACCAAGCAAGCATTGTATAAACACGGTATATTTCAAATTTCCTTCAACGTTAACCAGTACTTTAAGAATTATAACCAGTCAAAGTTTCTTAGTTTTGTCACTCACTCAGTCACTGTCCGATCATCAAATCTTTTAAGTTTTAAATAAACAGATTGACTTGGCAATCGCAATAAACAATCTAATTTAATATAATATGTATTACTTGTGAGATACATTGTGTTTTCATGCGATGGCCAAGTCAATCTATTTATTTAAAACATAAATGATTTTTAATATTGATATGGTCACTATAAGATGTTAGGTTAGCTAATTAGAATAGAATAGCATATTTCTTTATTTTGAAAAAACAATATAATTACGTTATAACTTAAGACAGAAGGACCCTTAAGTAGGGACTGAATAAATTAACCGCCTTGGTATTACATGGATCTCACAAGTTTTTACGGTAGAAGAACTGAGTTGCGAGACTTGTTTTTTTTACAAGTTATGTTTTTGATGACATCGAAATGACAGTTATATAGACACAATCAAACATATACCTTTTCACTTATTTTTTTTTAAACTATTTAAGGAGTAATGGAAAAAAGTAGTGTTTTGTGTTTCCTGAAACAGTCTGTTTTTACATACGACTTTTTGGAATGACAGCGACGATATGTAATTATACAGGTTGAAATTGAAAACATGCGACAAACCGAAATGGGACATTGTACTCATCATTATGAACAACTTTTACTAAGGGACCAAAGATGCAATCGCGAAAAAAAAAACATCTGTTCCCTACATTTATGTTCGCATGACTCGTCAAAATGTAGGGAACAGCTGTTTTTTTTTGCGATTGCATCTTTGGTCCCTTAGTAAAAGTTGTTCATAATGATGAGTACAATCTCCCATTACGGTTTGTCGCATGTTTTCAATTTCAACCTGTATACTTGCCTTAAGTGCTGAATGAACCATATTTGAACTCGTGACGTTACGAAACCTACGGCCCTTCACTTTTTCTTCTTCGTGTACTGAAAATATAATCATTATTTTGTATTACCTACTTATTTACTTTAAATATAACCATATAAGCGCCGTAATGGCGCACGATTTATATCTTTGCATTCCACTTAAAGGGAATTACACAACAATTGAATTAATGGGACCTTGAAATACCCATGGGTACTTAACCTATAAGAACCCTACTGGGTTCCAAGGTCTAGTTGGGTTGGAGTTCTTATAGGATTATGCTCTTTATATTTCAACTGGAAAAAGCAGAGAATGCCGGTAGGCTAATAAAAATCCCATAACGCAGTAACTATAATAAATAACTATTGAAATTGTAACTTATTTACTTTTAATATTTTATAACCATAACATTATGCCATGAATCCCCGAAGGGTTGAGCCTATTGCCATCAATCGGGCCCGCAGATGCAGACTGCAGGCTGCTTCTGTGAAATCCCTGTTGAAATGCCCCAATAACACTTTCCCGACTTAGGAATTGAACGCAGGACCTCATCTTCTGCAGAAATAAAGCAATACGTAAATATTTTATTAATACTCAATACCTATGTAGGTATTAATATTATGCATTCTTGAAATATTTCATCTAAAAATCTGCACTCTATTTGCAATATTTTACTTCAGAGCTTTTCACCGGAATACTTTCCGTGGCACAACTCCGCGCCAAAATTAGGGGACGTCACTTCGAATCTCCTTGCTAACGCTTTCTCTGTGAAAGTTGGTGTTGCCAAAAATTTAGACTAAGACCACGATCAAGCTCCGTGCCTGTAAGACACATAAAATAATTAAGAAAACGCGACGGTTAAGGTGGAACCTCCAGTCGCCCGCGGAATTAAAATTTTCTTAAGATTTTTTTGCAATTTGTCAGTGTCCGGCAAATATGATGATTTTAATGATTATGATTCTGTAATATACGTACTTACGTTTTACTGTCGCGAATCATATTTTGTTTAACATACAGCCTGACAGTGACCTGTGAATTGCAAAAATAATAGTTTAAGAAACTAAAAAACACGCATTTTAGTTTAGTTTTTATAAAGTGTTTTTTTTACTATTATTTATTTTCTACTTTTTAATTCAGCTAACTTTTAAAAAAAATGGCTTCATTATGGAACAAATTTATGAAATTATTGAATTGTTATTGGTCCTTGATAAGTGTGGAAAGTTTCAAATCAATTCGACGTTTTGAAGGGGGCGAAAATCACAAAGATTCCGTTACATAGAAACATACCAGGCTAATAAAAGCGTGTTAAAACTTGGAATTTCGTGGGCTAGCCGAGAGTTTCCACCTTAACCGCAAATATTTAAATTAAGCGTCAATCGTCATAATCAAATCAACAGTCTACAGTCTAGACGGGCCTCAAAATATGCACAGGGTGTGGCAATTGTGGCATTAGCAACTTTTTTCTACATTTGCTGTTTATTCGAATACTACTTCATTATAAAATCACGATTCCATTCCACTTACAATTAAAAGTAGTTAGCAAACATGTCTGTAATTATTGCGCGCATTAATCGCTTTCGAGCTTCGGTTCGAAATTAAATGTTTTATTTATATTTCGACTTTTCGTCGATATTATGATTGCCACTGCCTTCTAGGTTTATAGGCCCCGAGCCAATGGAACAATTTATCACACCATTATTACCTACTAGGTAACTGGATTTCGTTATTTAATGTTTTATCCCTTATCCTGTTTACAGTATATTATTATTATATATTTATTTAGGTATTTTCCAATGCTATCTTAGTAATCAATCTTGACTTTCCTGTGTTTCGCATTACTAAGCTAAGTTTTTATGAAAAGTCTGAGAACCAGTCTTACCGGGGGTATCGTGTTACCTAGACCCACTAACTGGGTTGTGGACGTTAGATAGACAGTCGCTCCATGTAAAAAAGGTAATGATATTCAGCTTCATCCGGTTGGACTGGAAGCCAATTCCAACATACTTAAACTCAAACTAATAATAATTTAACCTTAGCAATCAATCTAGGCAGATACCTCTAACCTTTTTAGTATATGTGAAACCTGATACACGTACCTAGTATTTTAATGTAAAGAAACTATGTCCAAAATTTCAGAACTGTATCATGAAAAATCACAAAGTTATAAGGTTGTTATGTTACCTGGTTGTCTACATAAACATAGTCACTACGCGGCACACCGCGCCGCACGCGCTACCAGTGTCATATTGTGCTCATTGATAATAATAAATTAGGCAGTAGGTACCTAACCGTACGGCGATTGTATTGTAATTAACTGGTGATAACATTCTCCATCACACTTACAAAACTTTTTTAAGAAAAAATATAAGATGGTGTAAACATTATTGGAATCATCGATTCAGTTACTTATTCTGAACAAACTATATATAATACTGGTTTCGCATACTTAATAGTAAAATCAATGTTGTATATTCTAACATTTACGCAGATCCGACTAAGGGGCAAAACAATAAAATATTACTAAATAGGTAATTAAATTTTCTTTTATTAAATTATAAACAACATTTTTTTTATTAGAATTAGGTTTAAGGAAATCGAGATTTAGTAATTAACAATAAAGATTATATAACTAAGGATTTTTTATTTGTATCGTAGTTCTTAGGAATATTACTGTCGGTATTAGGCTATATTTTTATTGAGTCCATATAAAAGTTATTATTATTTTTATTACTTTATCGTTAAATGTATTTCATCTACTCACAGCAAAGTTACAATAAAACACAACATAGTAAAATGAAATGCACAAAATAAAAAAACACAGCATTCAAACATCTAAATGGATGGCAGCCTATTCATATAATAAATTGAGCAACCCTGTTTTGATTGTTCACAATCAAGATTGCACAACACACAATTAGACATACAGCTTTCAATAACTCCTCAAGGTCGGCGAAAGTAGCCCATAGATGTAGTTTTCGATTTCGTTACCGCGTTCTAGCCATCAGCTGTAGCATTGGTACTTTCGAATAATCATAGACTAATAAAGCACGCATGCAGAATGTTTTATTGCATGTTTTTGTTGTTCGATTATAATTAGAGTCGGGATCAAATGCACGATTCTAATCGAATGATGGGTACTAGTGACGTAAGGATGATAATTCCAGTTGGATATCGAGATTTGCATTGATTGAGCTTGTAACCTTGTCGGAAGTATTAGCAGTGATAGATAAGAAGCCTTGAAGATTCATAGGTACGTTGTTACCTCTAATGAAGGGTGACGTAAATGTTGTACTTATTTACTGCATACATTATTTGCATATTTGTGTGTTTTGTCACGATAAAGAAGTAACGACTAAACGGGTTAGTACTAATTCATTCCGTTCATTCTCGATTCCACCAGAAATTTAAAACTTAAGTACAGCTAAGTAAGAAAGTGCTTATTTAACACACGCAATTTCCGCTATTAAGAAGAATAGACATATTTTTTATTGAGTTTTACGATTGATAATCGAGTCAAGAACAGAAAACTTGAAATTCCAATAGAAATGTTTAATTTATTAGGCAGTGTTCACGTCGGTGACCAAGATGAGCAAATTCCCGGATATAAAATTTGAAGCTCTGCGCTCATTGATCGTCCAAACAAGAATCATCAAAGTCGCTTCCGCAAGACATAAAGCAAACCGTTCCAACACTTAACCAAACAAAGATAATCCACACAGATCCGCAGTCAAATACATACAGCCAATAAAGCTAATAATACATTTACATCAAGATAGCCAGGTAGACCGCATCAGCATGCATCGCACGATGCAATAGACGGAACTCTGCGGCGAGTTAGTAGAAGGAAACGGAAACATGCGACCGCGACGGCACAACGTTTGTTTTGTTTGATATCGTTTCACATACGACTATACCACCATACATCCTATACAGGAACTAGATCCCTACATTTGTGGGACAAGCACACTCACACATGCAAAAATATTTGAAAATGGAATTCTGTGTTCGAAAATGGTGGAGGCTCCTTCAATTCCCGCTCAATTTCGTATTCGGAACGCTTTTTTTAATTTCAAATTTGAAATCTAGGCAGTATACCATCTGGGCAATATGTCAACATGTATACTAAAGCTTGTTTAGGTTGAAATACAGAAAGGACACAGACGAGTCCTGTGTCGCCCCTCTGTGCCTGTCATAAAGAACTTAATCAACGTAGAGAGACCGAGGGTGAAGACACGGTGTTTGTTTTGGAAAGCTATTTTCGGTTTGTGTGACATGATGGAATGTTTATGACGTAGCCACATCCTTGCATAAAGCTGGATTCGGCTTAGAATACGTCGTTGCACAACGGAAGGTGGTCGTAGAAAAAATAAGCATATACTTAATCGTAAAAAAACAAAGGTCTTTTTGCATATTGTTTGCGTCTCTGTCTCGATGCAAAGGTATTTTTATGTCGTTGTGTAAGGAAGACAATTTTACGTACAGAAAGAAAATATGACCACGTAAATAAAAAGCTTTAAAAACACTTGTTACTTGGATTATTGTAATCTAATGCTACGGCCAGTATCAAGCATTTTAGAATATTATATTTGATATCATCACGACTTGTAGTCGACGTCTAACATTCAGTTAATTAGGTAATTAAGGCACTAACAGGCTGACACGAAAACCACGAAATTAATTTCAGTAATCAAAAGCATTCTCTTTGTGCCGATCGTTACGTCCAATCACATAAAAACTCTAATATAAACGTTTTCCTGATCTTAAGCAACGTCCTTAAAGACTTCCCGCTGGGAAATTAAATCTCCCTCCATTATTTTGCAATACACATATTCTCATAAGTATAGAGTTCACTTTTACGGGCCCTCTCCCTTAATACACCGTAATGTCACTCAAAAATATATTAACACGTAAAATACTGCCAATATAAATATGTAAAAAAATATTTTTCAAGTTAACCATATTAAATACGTAAGTTAGTGGAATATATTAAGTTCTCGTACAACTGTCAATTCTTATACTTTTAATATTCATTTTATGGACTGCATACCTTTTTAAAACAAGGGTCGGGACTGACTCGATACATTTATTGGCCTCTTCGGCTTGTAATGCCTGTCAAATAAATCACTACCATAATAAAAAGACAATTTCACAAAGTTAACGAATGAATTTCGAAATGATTAAGGATGTATGGACTGTATCGGCCACACTGGTGATTTACTTTTGTTTTTAATTGCTACAGGAACACGCATGCCACACATTCTCCGGCCCTATTTGTGTTGTATACTATTTATTTTATTTAGCAGAATAAACAAAGTAATCGATTCAAAGCGCCCGCAAACGTAAACAAACTATCGGGATCGCGGTAAATCAAGGGATTAAAGTCAGAATACCAAATATTGCACACAAACAACTTAAAAGCGAGGAAATTATAAATCATCATAGACAAAAACTAAAATATTAGACATATTAATCGCTTTCATATTAAAGAGTTACGCTACACAAGTTTAGAAGCCGGGAATCTGTATTTTAGGATGGCGCGCGTGGGCGCACGACATTATTTCCGTATTAAAAGCTTCGGGTTTCGTAAGATCCAGTTTTATTGGGTCTGTGTGCATTCTTTCGGTCACTTAGCGGATATCTACGAAAGCCGATTGGGGACACTAAAACGTTTTGAAGGGCCATCATCAAAGCCGTGCGAAATTCGGACCACACCTCGAGCGGCTTACAGCGTCATGTGAGATGCTTATTAGCGTATATTTTATAACCTCGTAAAATACCCTGCGTACAGCGTCAGACGACGTTAACATTCAAAACTATATGGGCCGTGACCCGTAATAGTTATTTACATAAATAATTATATTATCCTGCCTCTCCCTAATTACCTTAATAGTCGTAAAACAAACTTAATTAACTTCGTCTACTGTAATTTGAGTCGGACACTGGGACCGAATATCAAAATAGGCAACGAGGGTAATTTTAAATCCACCAACTTTGAAGGAAGCGTAAACGACGAGCTCGATGAACGAGGCCTTGAAAGAAAATCTTGAGGAGATTAAAATATCAGAGCATCAATTGAAAGTTAAAACAGATTTAACTAAAAGTAAAAGTAACTAGATGAATGAGGTGGATAAAGACGTGGAATTAGGAACAATTAACGACGAAACAGTTACAATGGCGACGACGCGCGACGCATCAAAGGCACAGGTTTACAGGATTAACGTTCAAACAAAGGGAAACAAAAGGATTAAGAGTTTTCGTCTCAATTTGGCAATGCCACGTTTAAATTAAAAACTGGAAAGTGTCATTCAAATATGTAACAAGGTTTGCGTTTCACAGTCTCAGCTGTCACAAAATTAATCCTCGCGCCTGTAAAGGAAGAATAAATAACTTTTTGCAAAAAAATGCATTTCTCGTCCATAGTGGACAAAAATCTTTTGTGAGCACAAAAGTCGCACTTAAAATTAACTTTTCGTCCAATCTTCGTGGAGGTACTCAACAATTGAAATTCTTCCTTGTGTGGTTGGTTATATGGTTCAATTTGTGGGAGCTGTAGTTAATTCAAAGTGAATGCGACATATTTATTTTACGAAATCCAATTTTCTGCTGACATCTCATCTGTCGACTTTAAACGTTTGGGACTATGGGACTGTCTTCTCGGTTTCACGCTTACTCTTTGAGTATCATCTTTGGTCCATAAATGTTTTTTGAATTAAAACGCTTCGTATAAAATTATCATATCAACTGAGATGCGGATGTTGTCCAATTATTTTTGAATTTGCAAATTGAATTTTTATTCCATGACTTAATTTATTATTTTGCAGTAAGCTCATTTTTCTGATAAGTTTGAGTCTTTAAGTTACCAACCAATATACATTATGTATGATTTAATATTTTTAATAAAATTTAGTTTTTATAACGTAATATTTTTTAATATTACCTCTGAGTTTATTTCGGCGTTTCTTCTCAGAGTAGTCAGCTAAGAAACGCCGACCTCATCTAGTTTAAAAAATATTTTTGACATTTAAAATCATTTATAATTAATGATGTAGTTCCAGATTATGCTGGGCTCATTTTTGAAAAAAATCTGCTATTCTCTAACTATAAAATACTTCAATACTGAAATACAAAAGGAACCGTGAACTTCTCCGAACGAAAGCTAAACTATAAGACCCTAAGTTATAAATGTAAGCCGAGGAAAACCGATCTGTGTTCGTTCGTAGGCGGACCCTTAAGAACCTGTCATGTTTGTACCATTGTGATATTGTTAAACCCGCTATTTTATTGCTGTTGTGACTTCAAGAAATACAAGAAATACTAGGGAACAGTGAAAATATAGTGAACGTTACGGCTTTAAGAAAAACGAAACACAACTATAAGCTGTTTCACACCACACTTATTGTTTATTTTTATATCGTATTACATTCTTACTGAGAGGGGCTTGTGGCTAAGTCATAACAGCTGCACGGGTCGATCGATCAAGTTAAGCTACGCTTGCCGCGGTTGGTTCGTGGATGGGTGACCATCATTACATATCAAGACCCCTCCGTGCTTCGAAAAGTACGTTGAGCCGTTGTTCCCGGCTGTCATTCGTGGATCTTTGACAGTCGTTACGGGTCGTCAGAAGCCCGAAAGTTTGCCAACCAGACTTCCGTATCGTATTACCCAGTATCTGGGTTGCGGAGGTCACATAGGCATTCGCTCCATGTAAAATACTGGTATTCAGATGCATCCGGTTTGACTGCAAGTGTTATAAATCAAGACCGAATTTCATTGCTTGAAGTTTTGACAGTCATTTGATCAAATCAAATTCGTTTACCACATACCTCAGGCAGTTGTCTTCATAGTTGCACCATAACGTAAGTTCTCAACACTTCTTCATCTATTCTACCTCTTCAAATCTCAAATTCATTGTTATATCTGGCTCGGAGCCATCACAGAGTCGTTTGTTATCCCCTAATATAAACGAGCCATTATAATAAAGAATAATGTCCTCCCAACCCACTTGCGAATAACGTAGATATCTATCCGGTATATCTACCAAATCTAATTTAACGTCATTAACAAACAAAAGATCGTATAAAAGTTCATAGAGATCATTACGTAGTTCCGATGACGTATGTAGGTGTCGTTGTAACGGTATGTTTTATTTATTACACCATAAGTCACATAAAATTCTAAGCTCCCGGTACTGTGATAGCATCTTGAATTCTTACCGGTCGGTATAGACCGATAGAATAATACAGGGTATTTGTATTAAATCAGTAAAGAAACTTACTTGTTTTTTTTTTTAAATGAGAATTTTGTAGAAGAATTTTTAGACGAACTTCAGATTGTCAACTGTTTTTATTTTAGTGACTTGTTCTCCAATTTTGAATTCAGAAGCTCGTAAAGTTACACCGTTTTTTTTATCAAAACATGGTTATATATCAGACCCAGCCGACTAAGTTGTCAGGCTTGTAAAAAGAATTGTATTTTAATCATATAATTACGTTCGAATTTCAAAACCTAGATCGATAGTTTAAACCATGTCAAAAAAAAACATTGTTTTGGAATAACGAGTATTTTTTAAACAATATTGGAGAGCTGGCTGGATTTTCCACAAAGAGTTTTGATATCAATTTTCATGTATACGAAGTAACAATTCACACAATTCGCGTATTTTACATATGTGTGGGGTGTTTTACAATCTGTAATGTAATACTGATAGGGGTTTGATCCTGATAACCTTGGCTTACTTGGTAACTAATAGCAGTATATACATAACTACCTAGAAATATATAGGTATACACATTATATTATACAGGCTGATGTCCGGAAATTGAGAATTATAATATCAAAATAGCAGAATTTTGTTCGTTTATTTCTCACAATAGAACTTCACAAAGCCTCTTTGCAATAACAATGCAATGCGCTCAAAATATACACAGCCTGTATATTTCCCCGGAAAAATATTGTGACGTCAAAAGCCGCTTAACTTAAAGGTTAACAAGACCTCCGTCATTGTGACGCATATTTTGAATTAATACTCAAATACTTACTGTAATATTTATTGTGTTTATTTTATGGGCTATTATGAACGTAACATCATCAAGGCGGAGCTTATTTTGCTTAATCATAGAGCAAATAATAGCTCAATGAATTTAAAAGGCGTGTACAGTCACTAAAAGAGATAAGTAACTAGAGTCGTCGGACATGGTTGAAGTTATGTAATAAACCGATGGATGATTTCGAATGAAAGTTAATTTGAAAATTTTACTGTTTGTTTTCTGTTAATTTTATTTTATTAGCAAATATTGACTAAACTTCAACCATGTCCATCAACCCGTTTCTTATGTCTTTTGGTGACCGTACATTTTGAAAGTTGACAGGATGCGCTAGGCTAAAATATACCGTTTATAAAATAAGGCCATACCATTTTTCCTGACCTTCAATCAATTCGCAACTTAATGGCAAAATGTATTAAATTCAATATTCTGGAGCATAAAACTCTGGGTTAATTCTGCTAAAGTCGAACAAAATTTTATGTAACATCTTTGGAATAGATTGTACCAGGAAATTATCTTTCTAATAACTTTTCAACAAAGAAATTGTGATAAGTAAAGAGGTAAAGTTTGTTCCTTTATTAAGAGTAGTCTCTTAAACTTCTTAATCAATTTGTGCTTAATTAGGATTTTGGAATTATTAGTGAATTAAATAAATTCTTGAGCTTCTTGAAATATTAATTAGTTGATCTGTCAAATTGACAGTTATAATATTAAGCCAGACGCTTGTAGACGGTATGTTCTTTCTATGTAAGCTTTTACTTAGCTTTTTCCGTTTATTTTCGAATGTGTTTGTAAAGGTACTTGATCTTGACATACCTAGTTTTTTTTTTTTTTGTAAAACATCTAGAATCAAACGAATAAAGTTCTTCTTAGCGTGTCGTGGCAATCTATACCTACAGTACAGTCAGCCCAGAATTCGGCTACGAGCTTGACATTTTCAGAGGCGTCCATCTCCTCCTGTGTATAGTTACAGATATACCCCGAACAGTTCTAAAATAACAAATAATAATTAGTTAATTATACGAGACTAATCTCTTTTTTTTACTCGTTCTTTAAAACAGCAACAGCAACGAACGCAATTAAAATAATTTCCCGAACACAAATCGCTTAGCTTTCTTCGATCAACATTGACACTCGAATCACGTTAGGCCGTGTCTACCTTACAGCCTTTTAGTTTAATCCGATCTGTTCAAGTTATAAGAAGATTGTAATTGAACGTCAAAGGGGCCGATGGATTAGAAGATCACCGGACAGATTACAAGTGACAATTCGGAATCGGCCATTTTGATTGACGTCATTTGACGTTTGTCTGTAAAGCTATTCGTTACGCATATCTCAGTAGCGTGACGGTGACTATTAATGTTCAATTAAAGTTATGTTCAATAATTATGTTGATTATTATTGAGCAACAAAAAATTAGATTTAGATTGGCCGGTTGGCTTTGACGACTTTGTAAGCGAACGACAAGTGACACGATGTGAGAAAAAAATCAAATGATCTATGAATGTTTTAATTTTATGTAGGTTTGAATGATTTCAATAAATATTCCACAATTTTTTACTATTTGAATTATATGATAATTAATTTACAATTACAACGCAAGCGCTACTGCTGAGCATAAGTTCCTGGGTTCGATTCCCATGTTGGGCAAAATGTTATAAGGTTTTTTATCTGGAATTTCTCAGTAACAGGTCGGTGTCTGCATTCGTGCCCGGTTGATGACAATAGCTTAAACATAACTGACATTTGGGTATACTACAACTAGGGCTTGCATTCGAATATTCGAATAAGTAATAAAATATTTCAAATATTGAACTATTAAAATATTTCGAATAAAACGAATGCAAAAAATTACGATATTCGAATATTCGACCATTTTCCATAACACAGGACTGTGAACCCTGATCTGATGTGCACAAAATACAATTTTAAACAACACTGCACAAAATGCAAGCGTGATGTGTAGTCGACAAGTGCCTTCGTACCATCAACTATATTTGGCATGGTGTCCAATGTGAGTGTTGGATCTACAAAATGAAACGAAATTATCTTGAATAACAATGGGAGGAGCCTGCAGGAAACACAGAAGAGACAGGATAGGATGACGACTTGACTTCAGCTGTTGAGAAAGATCGAGAGGTTCTACGTTAACAGTTATACACGCCAATAATTAACCCCGTTACGAATCTGCCAATCGACCTAAGAGCTAGATTCACTCGACACTATACCGAAAACATCGCGGAAACGTCAGCTTATACGAGATTAAGGTGGTTCAGAAGCAGCTTAAAAACAACAAAGCACCGGGTGATAACGGAATTACGGCCGAACTCCTGAGGGCCGGCAGAAAACCCGTTCTTAAGGCCTCCCACAAGGTGAACCGATGACCTTATGAAGGCCGAAGGATTTCGCTGGATGCGGAAAGCACAGAATCGGTCAAAGTGGCGAAGCTTGGGGGATGCCTATGTCCAGCAATGGAAGCTATTCCGCTGAATTGATGATGAAGATAGCTCTTTCCCATAATAATGTTTTTACCACTCTCTGGTAATCTGTTTCATTAGATAATTATATATCCCTTAATTTTCGTAGTTCGGTGCTGTGACCAAAAATTATCAAGAATAGTGCTTTGTAACATTGAATATTTTATTAAGTTTTTTTTTTCTTAAATTTGTCTACACTGTCCCACGCAAGCCCTCTCCCAAAGTCCTACCTTTATCGTCTTTCTTTTTATTTAATTGTTTGGTTTTATTATAAATATTATAACAATACTTATTTACTTGTATTGTGGTTGGTTGTCTGTGTATTAATCGCCTTTGCATCTAAATGCCTATAAGTTCGTTTAGTAAGTTTATAGAGCAGTCATATTTTGATTTAGTCCTTGATATTACTCAGAATCCTTCTATATCTAAGACATAGGCAAATAAAGACATAATTATTAAAACAGCTTATATTAAAAAAAAAAACGAATAATATTCGAATAAGTCGAATGTTACCCGAAAAAAAAACGAATATTCGAATATAAAAAAATCGAATATTTGCAAGCCCTAACTACAACCTTTCGGGGAAACAAGGCGTGTTCTACAATCTATTTAGGTAAGCATATAAAAATTAAACCCAAATCCTAAATATTTCTTAGACTTACCTCCTTTTGTTAAAGTTCATTTTCTGATGTTTCCTTCTGCACTCGGTCGTGGACATCTTTAGTAGGTACTTTTACCATAAGCTATTCCAATTCATGAGTAAGGATCTTACTCGCAACTTACCTCATGTTTTAAAGAAGAGAAAACCCTTCGAAAGCTATTTTATGAAAAATTAAAATAAAGTAAAGCTATCGTTCCTCAGTTACAAAGAAAAAGATAGACTTACGAGAAATGAATAACGTCATTTCTATCGTGCAGGCGATGTTCGATAAAATTCTTTATGTAGGATAAATAGTTTCGACTTTATGTTTCGACTAGTGGAGGTATAAAATAAATTCCAGAAAATATAGCCCGCTTTCATACTCCTAATAAATCGGGTATATTAAAAACTGATTTTAATTTTTCAATATTGCATCATGTTTTTCTGAATGGAATAAAATCGTCATTTTACTAGTTTTTGGCGAGAATGATATAGTAGCGAGATAAAACGTTTCCTATGTATTAATCCAGGTTATAAACTATATGTGTGCCAACTTTCATCGAAATCCGATCAGCAGTTTTTGCGTGATTGATTATTTAAAAACATCCAAACATAGAAACTTTCACATTTAGTATAATAAATTAATACGATTTCTTCAACAGGCTTAGCATGACGCGTTCTATTTCGACTCTAGGTGTAGAATAGGAATCACTTGTCTACATTTCTCGGTATAAAAACTGTCAACTGTCTATACGGAAACGTCATTTTTGTCTACTCTTGCGACGACAAAACGCTTGTCTACGGTTCTTGTGATTAGCCTGCTGGAAGTATTATTTCAAAACAACTCCTTGAATAAAGAACATAACTCCAACTTATCATGCACACTGCCTATGCAATATCAATGCTTTAAACAACGCTCTATGTAGTCCCAATAACTTCCGAAAACCACTTTGTCTCCCCCGCAATTTAAAAGTTGGGAAGAAACAGATGACGCTAGGACACAGTCCGCATACAAAAAGAGCATAAAAAGCCGTAAAAAATAAAATAATGCATATTTGTTGGCGTAAATACAGTTAGATGTGCGTTGGGGAGTCGAGGAGGCTCAAACTCGTTCAATTCGTGTATCGCGAGCCTATCAGTAACACATCCTGTAGGAAACACGTGACGGGAATAGGGACTGGGACTAGGAGAGGCCGCTAGGATAGCGGGAACGGGTAGTGCTAGTGGCACAGAATATACAGGGTGAAATTGAAAACATGCGACAAACCGAAATGGGAGATTGTACTCATCATTATGAACAACTTTTACTAAGGGACCAATGATGCAATCGCGAAAAAAAAAACATCTGTTCCCTACATTTATGTTCGCATAACTCGTCAAAATGTAGGGAACAGCTGTTTTTTTTTTCGCGATTGCATCATTGGTCCCTTAGTAAAAGTTGTTCATAATGATGAGTACAATCTCCCATTTCGGTTTGTCGCATGTTTTCAATTTCACCCTGTATAATGGTAGGCGAGGCTTGCAATGAAAATGGTAAAGTTATGCCCATTTATTTAACCTTTTGAACGCCAGAGCGTTAACGCATCGGCGTCCCGCCCACGCCAAGCCAATAATTCGGCGCTATTCTTTTTCGTAGGTGTTTCCTACAGAAGAGAATAGGGATTCCAAAAATTTATCGATAACCAATTGTGCACTGTAACTGTTATTTACTTAGCAAGTGAAGGTATACAAATTAGTATGGTAGATACAACATTTTTTTTTAAATAAATCAACCGACTTCCAAAAACAACTCCACAAAGTTAAAATTAACTTTAATATCGGAAGTCGGTGGCAAAAATCGAAAATACAAAACCAAAGACATCGACCAAAATAACAGTTATTTTTCAAACTCAAACTCTAGACATTTATTTCAATTAAGCCATTAAACAGGCACTTTTGAATTGCTAAAGAATCGGTCAGTCAGAAATGTGAAACTAGTTGCCCATTCCAAAACGTAGATCTCTATGGAGAAGAAGTAACATTCAAATTTCACTTTAAAATGTTTTTTTTTTTTCATTAAAAATGTCTTACTTAAACGGATCTAAGTATCTTTTAGGTAGTTTTACGTAGCTAATGTTTAATACAACACCTACAGGAACACGCATTGACAACATCAATACCATTATCAGTGAGTTACAAACTTCTAAGAAATCGTCGTACGTGAGAACATTCCACAAAAAATCAGTATTGATGTCCACCGATTTCGAGGCCCGGCTTAAGATTCACAGGAATAAGACGCGACGGAGGAGATGCGTCGCGCATAATGTCCTATTTTGTTTTGTATACAAAGTTATTGTGTTACCGATATTTTCCGTCAAAAAGATTTCTCGAAACATGTTGTGCGAACACATATTGAATATTTATAGATTGAGCCTAGAGATTGAAAGATAACACAAACTGCATAACTCTATTTATCAATAGATTTTGTTCTTTTTTGTTACAGACAAAAGGAAGTGTGTCTGTGTTTTGCCAATGATGATCGTAAAAGTGTGTCTTTAGTGTGAATTCTTGAGATCTATAGATTATTCGGTACAATGAGAATCGAAATTGTAAACTATATGGAACCCTATTTTGAACGGCCTTGGCGGCCCAGTCGTAACCGCCGCCGTAGGTCGTGCGTTCGAACCCAGACCGGCGCGGCGCTTACTTTTTGTAAATTATTTCATCACCACTTCTCTCAACACGGTGAAGGAAAACTTCGTGAGGACACCACGTCCTGGAACCAAAAATTCTAAGACATGTGACATCTAACAACCCACACTGGGCCCACCTGTAGATTACGACCCACTCCCTCTCATTGCGAGGAGGCCTGTGTCCCAGCACTGGGAACGATATAGGCTGATTGTGCGACTCTGAATAGTGGCGGCAAATTCAAATTTTCTTCTTTAAAAGAATAAAAAACCTGAACCACAAATTGTTTACAGCCAAGATCATCATTATCAATCGAACACCATTTAAATTAACGCACTGCACTGATCACTAGCCATTAACAATCGATTACCCTTACTATTACGATCGACACCATAAATAAACCTCACCGTACGTTGTATAATTACGCGCATAATACAAATGGAAAGCGCAACCGTGCACACGTAGCCACCATGTCTTACCCAGATTATTTATTGCCGTTTTATCTTACGGCGACCGTTTGCGATAAAAGAAATGTCAGTCGCCCGTGATCGCGATTATCACGAGACGATCACTGAATCGCCCCTGACCTGAGTAACAGATCCGAACCGCAACATGTGTCCCTATCAATTAATGCAAATACCATCTCCCGCGCATCTCGGAATGGAGTCTGAAAGTGGATACTGCAACCGCAATGGATGGTTTTAAATTCTAAACTATCGCTAAGAAGAATCCGGTAAAACAAAATACACATCGAAAAGAGTTTAAGGTGGAAGCACAAGGGAAGCTGGTGAAATTCAAATTTTCATACGTTTTTTGCTTAAGTCAGTGTCAAGCTGGATTTTGAACAAAATATGATTCTCGACCATAACAAATATCATCATCATAATTTCAGACGAAAGACGTCCACAGCCGCAGAGAGAGCAGCAGAGCCTGAATTCACTATGACCACTTAACGATTCCTTATTCGAAACCACGTCAATCACACAGGACATCTGGTAATATCGTATTAATAATATCGACAAATTGTCTTGGAACATACAGAATATGACATTTCGAAACCTTACCGTTACATTGGTTTCTAAAAAACACGATTTTGACGTAGTTTGAACGAAGTAAGATTCTGCGGAGAATCATTATAAGCATACAAAATTGGGGCCCTGGACATAGGTATAGGCCTCCGGCAAGCATCGCCAGTTCGACCAGTTCTGTTCGTCCAGGAGATTCCTGCGGCCTTCACCAGGTCATCGGCCCACCCTGTGGGAGGCCTTTTATAGCTACGACTTCCAGTACGCGGTCGTCAATCCAGAACCTTCCGGCCCCCTTAGCAATCTGTTCTGCGAGCAATTTGTCCTGCCCACTGCTATAGTTACCGGCACGTAAGTTGGCAAAAGATTTTGTAGTGGGGGAAATTCGCGCATGTAAAAATGTATGAAATGGTGCCTGCGCGAACTTCCCCCACTACAAAATCTTTTGCCAACTTACGTGCCGGTAACTATACATAGGTAACAAATATTACTTTTTTTTTATAATCATCCATACAACCCTCTAACTTCATTTAATTCCATTGAATGACTTTTTCATGGTATCTACTAGTGATGTTTCGGATATCCGTATCCGCGGACATCCGCGGGAGAAAAAATAATCCGTATCCGTATCCCTATGCATTATATTTTTGACGGATCTTTTACCTTATTAATAATTATGCTGCCCAGTGTCACATTAAACTATAACAAAACAAAAGAAAGACCCGCGCAACGCAAGTCGAAACATGTTCTGTTACGCAAAGCGTCAAGTGTCGTCAACTATCGTTTCAAGGTCACGCGCACCGTCACCGAATGAGTAAGAAAATTAAGATCCGTATCCGTATCCATATCCGCGGATTTGACGCCAATTACCCATATCCGGATCCGTATCTGCAGATCTACATTTTTATTGATCCGACACATCGCATCTTTAGAATTATAGAGACCTAATGCAAAATTAGCCGCAACCAAAATAGGTCTCTATAATTCTAATAATTCTAAATTAATTCTAAATAATTTTGCTGGCGGCTTATTTCGCATTAGGTCTCTATAATTCTAAAGATGCGACATCACTAGTACCTATATTAATTTAATGGAATCAAATGTACTTTGAGGGTTGTATTGATGATTTTAATGATTATTATTTTTTTTTTAAATACGTGCTACAGTTGCCAATCATATTTTGATCAACACACGACCTAGCACTTCCCTGCAAATAAAATTTTGAATGTCACTGGCAACTTGGAGCTTTCACCTTAAAATCTTAACAGTGTGGTAGTATTGGTAGTCAGTCATTGACTGGGAAGAAAGACTTGCTCGCATGGCGTGCCCTTCATGTTCCCTGGGCGGACAGCCGGGATCATTGTGTAAGGGAATGTCCTTTAATTAGCACATGTAGAGCAAGATTATCGGCCGACAACGTCACAGTGTGGGCGACAACTGAATAATGACGTCGCTATTTATATCGAGATAATTATTGTTAAATTTAAACACTCGTTTGTTTCATTTTGGGGCTTGAATTAGTGAAATAAACTGTTATTGCAGGCCGTCGCGAAATAAATGGGTATTTCAGGATTCACTGCGGTTGTTTTGAGTACTCGAGAAGCTATGCATAAAATAATGATGTAATACTAATTCGTTTTATTGCTTATGGGTGATTACAAAAATAACTTAGATCTTGATCAATTAGGTAATCCTACTTTAAATACTATATAATACACATACGCTATTACATAATATAATAAATGTGAAAGTTTCAATATTTGGATGTTTGTTACTCAATCCCCCAAAAACGGCCGAATGGATTTGGATGAAATTTGGCACACAGGTAGTTTATAACCTAGATTATTAACACATGAGAAACACACGGCAAAAGCTAGTTGTTGATAAAACAGTGTCACATAGTGACATATCGAATATCTACATCAAACATTTTCGTCGCTACGCCATTTTATAACACTGATTGACTCTAACATCAGGATGCATTTTGCACTGAACCGATCAATTTGGGACAGTCAAAACATTCTATTTACGTTTTATAGGCAGTCATTTGTTTTTGTTTACGGTCATCCAGGACAAATAGCTCTGGCCTCTATTACCTACATTTAAATGCACAGAAACATTCAAGATAACAACAACAGTCGGCCATTAGGCAGCATAAAGGACGTTCTTGCCAACATCATATTGCTAACTGTCCTTTCCAACTTTCGGAGCCAAATGACCAGTGACGAGGAGCCAAGTAAGCCTAAACAGGCACCTGCCATCGAAAACCAGCCAACTACTGATAGACTGTCAGTCTGCGCCAACTTTTAAATTAGACTACCGTATATTTGCTTGTTAATTTTAAAAAAGGAAGCTTTTTGGTTTTAAAAAAGGTTGCCTCTCGAAGACGGTTGGTTGATTTTGTCGTTGGACCATTTTAGAATGTTGCAAACAATGACGTTGGACTACTTCCAAAGAGGCTTCTGTTTCTTTTAGGTTTTATTAATGTAATAAGTAATAAGTCACTCTATTACTATTATTTGATAATTAGGTACTTATCGCCATCGGGCACTTACCGACTCCTCTACTTAACAGCACTATAGTTAATAATAATAATAGAATGTTTATTTGTACACTTAGAAAAACATACATAAGTACGCAAGGATTAAGGAAAGATTGTACAATATAGCCACATTAAAGGGCGAAGTGATGCTTCCTACACTAGGCCAAAAGCCTGTGTTTCAGGAGCCAAAGTTCCAAATGTCATGCAAGTACTAGCACTGGGCTCGCATGGTGGAATATAGTCCACTTCTTCTCAAAGAGAGTAAGCATAAATCCGCTGGCCTTGTGTCAGAAGTGAAAACGTTGTAGACTGATTATGCTACGAACCATTTCCTAGTTGGCAGTATATGCGCCCTCACGGCCGTAGTCGCCGCGGGAGACGCCCTGGGCGTCGGGAATCCCAGGCTGATGCCCGGCCACCGTAGACGCGGGCTTGCGGACGGCGAGTAATGGGTAGCTCGCTATCCGGTAAGGACCAAGCCCGGGTCGACGGCGCGTTGTGTTCCGCGCGCCTCAAAGAGATATCAGCAAAAAATGGTGGGGTCCGCAAGGGCCGATTCCTGCCAGGGGTGCGGGTTGTTCGAAAGAGATACCGCGGCCCCTGGCGCACAGGCAACTGAGGGAACACGGGTGGGTTTTAGTCAGTAAAAGTCTGACACGCCCTGCCGCTCCACCCAGAGCGGGAGAAGATATTTGATGATTTCCCACCCAAAAAAAAAAAAACCAATTCCTAGTTTCCTTATTTCCATATTAGGAATTAAGAAACACAAACTGTTCAGGAACTCCTACTTCCTAGATGTCATAATTTAACCAATGATGTGTCTCCATTCCAACGTCTAGACACATAAGCACAATAGTGACCGTTGACAGATAATTTACGATCACTGAGTCATCATTAATGATCTCTAACAACTTCAATGTTAAACAAAACTGCGCATCTCTTTTCATTCCCGACATGTCATGGCCCCTAGACAGATTTATACAGCATAATTAGCCTATAATGTTCCCACTGCTGGGACACAGGCCTTCTCTCCTCAAGAAGGAGTAGGCTGAAATCCAGCACGCGGGCCAGGCCCAGTGAGGGTTTCAGGGGAATCTAATCGCGGGCTCGAACTCACTGATGGGCCTGGTTAAAAAGCACGCTGTCTCACCAGGCATCGTGTCCAACAGAGGTAGTAACAGTGGTGAGCAGTTAGACACACGCACAACGTTATTGAGTGAGATGTAGCATCATTTATAGTAAAAAATTAAGAAAGGTCCCTCGGAAGATCGGGTTTTATGAAAAAACCACTGCATAAATCAATGACCAATAAGGTTTATTGAACTTTTCGATATTTGAGCTTTGTCGGTTTTGGAGATTTTACACTTCTTTCATTACTTAAACTCGCCCAAAGCAAGAAAAACGAATCTTTGTTGGGTCCTAAATTTTTCATGGCTTTTTATTTTAGTATTCTAATTCCGTTCAGACAATATTAATAATGAGGCAAAACCCTAACATGTTTAATTTTTGATGTGCATTGTCGAACAGTGGAGTAATACCCTCCCGAAGTTTGTTTGGAGAAAATGTCAAGTAGATTAGAGCCACATGTGTTCGAAATCTTTGTTCTAGGACATGCCGGTTTCCTCACGATGCTTTCCTTCATAGTCTTGTGAGCAGTGGTGAAGAAATTATTTACGCAATGTAAATTGCCTGTCTAGGTTCGAACCCTCGACTACAACTCGTAAGTAGGGGTCGATACCACTGGGCCACCACCGCTCCTGATTGGTGAATTACAGTGACAAATTCATACGATTTACGCAGATCTGACGTCATCGGACTAATCAATACGATAACGCAACACAATCGATTCGATACAAATTAATTGCATAGAGATAAATCGATTATTGATACGTCACATGTATGAATAATGATTTGTTATCAATGCGCTTATTCAAATTCTACTCGTCATATTCAACTATCAATACAAACGCCTACTCATATTCTAGTGCATGTTTAACAGTGCTATTCTAGTACAGTACGAGTTCAACACTAGTGCAAGTAAAGTGCATATCCAGTACAACTCAGGACATTACAAGTATGTTTATAGGTCAATGCCAACCACAGTGCATACTCCGTATAGTTTTACTTCACACGACGTTCAAGTTTAGTGAAATGAAAGTAGTTCTGGTTTGGTTCTGGTACGTCATTCGTGCGGACAGGTGTGATAAAAGAACTATGAAGGTATATTTGACATTGTGTACTAAAGCTTGACATTTTGTACTAAGATGTCCCTAGGATAGTTCAGTTAGGTCAATGCTAGTTCAGTTTTCATACATACGAATAATTACGAATTAGTCATATCGTGAGATAATGTAAATACGAAGAGATATTTTCATTAAAGTATTAGGTTACTACCTGTACAGAGCCAGAGTTCGAACGATGGTCTAACACATTTTTAATTCGTCTATAGCGCACAATAATATTCACCAAGTTGGATTATTTTTATCGTTGACAGATAGTCTGTGCTTATGCTCCACTTCCAGCTTACCAAAAAATAACTATAATGTCATTTTTATGTGGGATTTATTAGGTACCTACTGTTTACACAAGCACCTATAACCGACATAAAAGTACATTCTTGGATACCTTTCCACTAGCCAAAGCGAAGTACAACCATAAAAAACAAAAAATTCATGGGCGCACGTTTAAAAAATCACGTTTATGAAATATTAAATCTAGTTATATCTGCACAGGGAATCTCTACGGGTTTACGTCTACCGAGAAAGATAGGCAGGTGCGCCCAACCCACGGGTGCCGAGTCTCCGACCATAGACAATTATCATTCCGTGTGCTTGCGAAACATGCCTCGTCACTATCATGCTGCCCATCATCACGACTTCACTATTTACATATAATGACTATTCAACAATAAACAAAGAAATGTGCAACGCCCCTGCTTGTGATGTTATGACATAATTTAATTTTTAGGTTTCTTTTTTGGTGGAATAAGGATGTCACGTCTGAATAATCTAAAGTCGCATGTTTAAATGTTACTAGATCACATCAGTGTACTAACAGTTGGCAGGTTCTCAATATCGTGATCCTTATAGGCGTGCTAATTAGATGTAAGTTCAATTCATTGATCTTTGATTATTGTTATGATCAAAGATCTTTCTATGTCAGAAACGGAGATGGGGGGATAATAAATTGAAGCGCAAACAATAATTTGAAGCGTGTGACGGTGATCGGAGAGCAGTGGTAATCGCGTTGGTTCGAACCCAGACAGGCGACTTACTTTGTATTAACTTAATTGAAATGTTATATTACTTGTTCCATTCGCATTGTTTCCATGCCTGCTGTCACACACTTCACATTACCAATTTACCTCCCTGACGGGGTAGGTACGTCTGAATGATCGTCAATTCGTCGTTAAGTGATGGCCCTAAACACAGGTTTGAATAAATCTAGATCGGGCGGATAGCTACTAACATTCAAATTCCGAAACATTATCACTTGCACTTGTAATAAAAATGTTTTAGTAATACTTTATTTTTAGGCTCCATAATTGTATAGAAAATTTACTACTGTTGACTAAATGAACTCACTTGCCTCCAGCACTTGCCTCCAGCACTTACCTCCAGCACTGGCTTCCAGCACTTGCCTCCAGAACTTGCCTCCAGCTCTGGCCTGCAGCACTTGCCTCCAGCACTTGCCTCCAGCACTTGCCTCCAGCACTTGCCTCCAGTATAATTGCCTCCAGCACTTGCCTCCAGCATACTTGCCTCCAGCACTTGCCTCCAGTATACTTGCCTCCAGCACTGGCCTGCAGTACTTGCCTCCAGCACTTGCCTCCAGCACTTGCCACCAGCACTTGCCTCCAGCACTTGCCTCCAGCACTTGCCTCGGGCACTTGCCTCCGGCACTTGTCTCGGGCACTGGCCTCCAGCACTTGCCTCCAGCACTTGCCTCCAGCACTTGCCACCATTCCGTTCCATCGTCGTCTGTCTTCGAAACTCATCATTAGATCTATATTAAATAAACCCCTTTCCACAAAAACATAATTTTGCAAATCCGTCTATATATGACGGAGTTATGCCCCAAAATACATTAAAAAAAACAAAAATATAAATATAATGTACATAAACATGTCGAATTGATAACCTCCTCCTTTTTGAAGTTTTCTCTTATTTATTGTACATCATTTAGTTAATAGTCATGTCTGTGTTCCGTCGACAAATTAGTGCTGGGGGCCGATTCTACTAATTTGCAACGTTACACGTTAAATTATGTTTCCACAACAGTTCGATTTCGATCGCCGTTCGATAGTTACATAAAAAGTCATTCTACTATTTTATAAGCAAAATGGAAACTAAACTTAAAACGAATTGCAACTGAACTGTAGCGGGAACACAGCGGGTAACCCGCGTTACCAACATGCCAAAATAATATGTTTTATTAATACCACAAAGAAAAAAGTTGAATCTAAAAATGTTACTAAACACGAATATGTGGCACTAAAAGTATTTTCTATAATTAAAAGACATAATGATCATAATTTTATCATTAACTTTGTCCTATAGTAAACGTCACGCTCATGTTCGATTTTGTTAGTAGAATAGGTTTTGACATGTTTCAATCGATCGTTGGCGTAACTAAAACGTAACCGCAGCTGTGTCGCAGCTGGACCGTTGTTCATTTTAGTAGAATGCGAAAACGCTTAAAAGTGGTGATTCGGTTGCGGTTCTATTGCGTTTTTTTAACAAATTTGTTAGTAGAATCGGCCCCCTGGTGCTAAGCCTGCAGGATTTTTTAAATATCAGCCTGGAGCTGGATTTGTGCCCGATTGGCAATATACTCGTCCCTATTAGGTACATGGGACTTAAATATAACTGGCAAAATGTAGCTGTACTCTTCTGCCTAACCCACTCGGAGCACAGACATGATGTTATGCCATGCAAAATAATAAACTTCAACAATGAAGTTCCTGAAAATTGATTGCTCCTCTGTCTCTTTCTCCTTTTGCGGTTCAAACAAAACATTTCAACAACGGTGACCAAAAATAATTACTTGTCACATTCCCTGACATAAAACACACTACTTCTGAAGTAACAAGGGACACCAGTGTCCAAATCAAGCCCAAACCAATCAAGTTAACCGCAAAACCAAGTGAGTTAGTTCTCAGGCTGACTACCTAAATCTTACCGCGACACCTTCCATTTAAGTTACCTTACAAAAATGTTTAACTCCCAACAAGTTACTGAGTTTATGGCCAAGTGGCTGGACACAAGTGACAATGCGCCTAAATGAACGGACTCGAAATATTGGTGGCACAAAGAAAGTTAGTACAGAAAGTAGACTCTGAGCAGCTTTTGATATCCTCATCTGCCTAGCCTTTTCCCAACTATGTTGGGGTCAGCTTCCAGACTAACCGGATCCAGCTGAATACCTGTACTTTACATGGAGCGACTGCCTATTGGACCTCCACAACCCAGTTACTGGGTAATACGATACCCCTTGGTAAGTCTTGTTGTCAGACTTTCAGGCTTCTGCCTACCCGTAACGACTGTCAAAGACCCACAAATAACAGTCGGAACCAACGGCTTAACGTGCTTTTGATATGGCAGCATACAAATAGGTAGGGACAGAAGCAAAGACAAAACAGATCAAGGGCGTTTCGATTCTAACGAGTGCAACTATTAATAAAAGATGCTGATGCTACAATTTCATTATAATTAAGCCGTTCCTTGGGTCACAATTTGAATTTTACTAATATTATAAATGTGAAAGTTTGTTAGGATGGATGGATGCCGATGAACTTTTGTTACTCTTTACACTACTACTAAAACTACTGAACGGATTGGAATGATATTTTGCCCACAGGTAGATCATAGCCTGGATTAACACATTGGATACTTCGTATCCCGGTATGACGTTTCCGTGTGATAATTTTCGATTTCCATGCGGGCGAAACGGCCGGCAAAACCTATTTACCTACATCGGGAGAAATCAGCGGTTAAAATGACGATGTTTTACGTATTTCAGCGTTACAGCAGAGTAATTTAGCATTTTGCAGGAATTGAGCTTCTGTACGTTTCTTTTTACTGTTGTTCGTTAGTTAAGCAAGACCGAGTGGCTCTTCGGACGTAACTTAAAGAAATAAATTAACTTTGACCCCACAATGGCCATGTAAACATGTGTGTTTATGTTTGACACGCTGAAATTTACGACTCCACTGTGGAAACTCTAGCTACTTTGTCTTTTGAAGTTAATGTTTCACATACATATTTGTTTAAAACATAAAGGAAATAGCTTTACTCAAAACCTATTCGTTAAACTAGTAGTTTTACGCTTTGAGCCTACGATTCATAGCGCTTAGTTGTATAGCGTAAGTATTTCACACTTGCCTTTCATTCAAAAGCTTAATTAGTCAAAAGAACTTACTTCGAAAGACAACAAAAAGAATTTGGTATCAAATTAAAACCAAATGCTGATACCATCAAATAAGAAGTAAAAACTGTAATAGAGCCGATGGAATGCGAGCTCTCCCCTAACCGCCTAATTATCATCTTAATTCCTCATAATGAGGTAGACGTAGCTACCGTGCTTCCCAGAATGCCATCAACATAGAAACCTTAAAATACGGTTGTTTATATTCGTACATAGCGCCGCCCCAAACATTCCACAGCATATAAATTATTACCAATAACTAGTCATAACTTCTATACCGTCTCGGTAGCCATTAATGAAGAAAAATTGGTAATACAAATCAATATTCAAAACATTCGCTTAGCACAACTATAAAGGAAAATACATAAACTTTAAAATTTATATTCACTTAATCCATCCGTCCAAATATTACATCTTACATCTTGAGGCTATTTCTATTCACAATCGATTAGTGGTCGATCGTTTATTAATACCGACTGTTGGAATACCATTTCGGTATATTGAGATACGATCTATAAACTATATTCTCGTTTGAATATAAATAAAATTTAAGCAAATATTTTAGAAACCTAATTCGGATTAACAATTTTATATTCCGAATGTGGTTAATACCGAGAGATACTGCCATAGCTAAGCATAGCCATCGCATTCAGAGTCATGTATTTCTTTGAATCTATGAACATCAAATATTACGTCGCTTATGATAAGCATAATATTTATTTCAATAAAACTTTCCTACTATGTTGTAATAGAGTATATAAAAAATATGTTGCGATGTTCAATATAATGAATGTCGAATAGACTCCCCATTTTTTCGATCTTTTATCCTTTTAGTTATTCATTAACTACAAAAATGTAACATCGTGCTTCATTTCTAATACTCGTTAACTTTTTCTGACAAAAATAAAAAAGTCGGTTACTGGTTAATAACGGCTCGAGGAGAAATTACTCTTAAACACACGAACCTTTCGTCATAACACGGTACAAATTACGTCAAATCATGTAGATATAATTTTTTATGCCGAACGAGAGCACCATGTGGTAAATTAGGGTCCCTAATATGAAGAACAAAATAAACAACATAACGACTATACACAGTTTCTCGAGAATAAAAAAAAACTAACAACTTCCCGAAGTGAATGTCGCGCGCATCACAAATTATCGACCCCCGAAACTAGTTTAATTCGGGATTATTTTTTGTTGTTTCAACAAAGTAAAAACATGCCATAAAGAATGATGAATTAGCGATCGATTTTATTATCTATAGATGATTCTATAATTATATAACGAACATTAAAAAGTCGTAAAACAAACGTTATGCAGGTAATTGGCAACATTCAATTCTTTTTTCGTATAAATTTAAACATCTGTATTTAAAATTATTCTCAAGTGATGACTGCTATCGACGACTGGTTCTTGACCCTGATAATTCAGGTACTTAAGAGTATCTCCCATGCATTTTCCCACAGGATCTTAGTCCAATAAATCTGGGCAATTTGAATTCCAATAGGGTATTAGTGAACCTAAAGACAAAAAGGCATGTGGTCCACGAATTTCTTTCCGTGTATGGTTTCACAGCAATCTGCATGGTATTTATTCTTTATAGTTGCCGAATTGACTCTATCGAACCTGTGGAAAAAATTAATAATTAGTTAACTGTCATCTATACAAATATAACATCTAAGTCATCTAAGTCATCATCTTCCTAAATGCCTATGAAAGAATATACGGAATTTATTGCAATTTTTTTTTACACATTTTTGTCTGTCTGTCCATCTGTTTATTATGACTTATCTCCGAAACGGCTGGATTTATTTTGATGGGACTTTCACTGGCAGATAGCTGGTGTTATACGGAGTAATATATATACTTTTTTTAGTCCTCGTGGGCGAAGCCGCGGGCACAGCTAAGTAATTCTATAATAAAATCCATGAGAAGTGATAATGATTGAACATATGTTCACAAAGTACACAAGTAGTGATTAATCACCAAGCAATAAAGTGCTAACCAAACAGGTTTTTGGCATTGGAACGAATACATTCGCAATACGTATTCATTTAATTCTAAATCCGACGAGAGATAAGGTCTTGTTCACACACTCGCGGCGAATTTGACAACGGAAGATGATGATGAGATAATAAGAAAATAAGTGTGAAGTAAAGATAAATGCCACTAACTTGTATATGTACGGTAAATCTAATACTTATGAGAAAAGTATTACTTTTTATTTCAGAAACTAAAACCCAACTAGAGCGTGATTTTTCTGTAGTCGGGTTTAAGTTTTACAAATTAGGTACTTTTAATTTAAAATATTTTGGAGTTACCATTACGTGATTTTTCGTCATTTGACAGCCAACAGGGCAAAATTATAAAAATTAAAACCTAATTAATTTCATGACTTTATGTCCTCCAGATACTCCAGAAGGCGCTATCTTCAATTAAATGTGACGTCACATCGTCGTACCCTACAACCAGCGGACGATCTAGACGCTTCCAGAGACTGCATCATTTATCAAATTATAATAAGTAGTTTTGAAGTTATGAGAGAACAGATGAACATACGTACCTACATATATACCATTCAAACTCATAACCTTCTTTTTTGATTCAACATAGGTGAAAATATAACTTCATATTACATCAAAATAAGAAATGACAAAGCTTTTATCTTAACTGATCTCGAATATTTTATAGCAGCAACTAAAACTATCAACCATGATCAAAATTTTGAGTAAAGTGGTCTCACTAAACATTTATCAGGAGATAGCAATTTACTGGATTGAGTAGTTACCGTCCCAAACGGCCTATTAGGACATTAAGCTAAAACAGGTTAAAGATCACGAATTCAATTAACCGATTAAACCATTACTTGCGTAAAAAATACTATAAAGGCTAATTCTATAAATCATTACATAACCTCACGCCTTGCTTCCCCGAAGAATTGGGCAGACGTGTGCCTATAGTCATCATCATCATCATCATTTCAGCCGAAAGACGTCCACTGCTGGACATAGGCCTCCCCCAGGCTCCTCCACTTCGACCGGTCTTGTGCTTCCCACATCCAGCGGATTCCCGCGGCCTTCACAAGGTCATCGGTCCATCTTGTGGGAGCTCTACGTCTTCCGGTACGCGGTCGCCACTCCAGAACCTTTCGGCCCCATCGGCCATCTGTTCTGCGAGCAATGTGCCCTGCCCACGGCCACTTAAGTTTGGCAACTCTTCGGGCTATGGCAGTTGCCTTGGTTCTGCTGCGGATCTCTTCATTTTTGATTCGATCTCGTACGGAAACTCCGAGCATAGCCCTCTCCATTGCCCTTTAGGTGACTTTAAGCCTTCTGATAAGGCCCATTGTGAGCGACCACGTTTCTGTACCATAGGTCATCACTGGTAACACTGGCCTATAGTACATACACATTTTGCCAGTTATTTTGCACGCTTATTGCCGTCAATCAGGCGCTAATCCAGACTCCAGACTGCCACTGAGAAATTCCTGAAAGAAAAACCCGATCACAGTAATAACACTTTGCCTGACCTCGGTTTCGAAACCAGGTCCTCACCAGTAGCGTTTGCAATCAGAGCCTTAATTTTATTAAGTAGTACCAACAGCATCCTGACGAGTATCGGATTATCCATTCGTCCCTTGCTACCCTCTTCTTCTTCTCCAATCTTCCAGAAGATCGATTCATGGCTATACGATCTACCGATTTTTTTAATCGATTCAACAGGATGCGATCTTCACCCAGATCGAATCGTATGCGCTACAGATCGTATGAAAAAAGGGAGTGATATGAAGATTCGAATGACGTTATTGCGACGCACGCTATTTCGAAAAACTTTACGAGTGGTAGTCGAAAACCGCTATATCGAATGACGTTGTCGCGAACACGCTGATTCGAAAAACTGTTTGAATGGTACGCTATAAGGAAGTCTTGGTATCGAAATCCACTGTTGCGAATAGCATATTCCAATATGAATTTGTCTGGGGATCGAACTTATGACCCAGTGATTCAGTGGTCATTTTTATCGCAAGTTCGATCCCCAGACAAATTCAGATTAGAACTTATCATAAAAAAAAAGTATCGGATTATCCGCTTATGTTTTTTATAAACTAACATTAGTTTCACGTAAGCATTTCTGTGTTACTAACATTTGTATGGACGTACCTACTTAGGAATCTGAAATAAATGAATATAATAACAAAAAATAATAATTAAGTTTCAAAATCAAAGTCGTCGAGGACAGACAAAACAAAACCAAAGTCAAAGTCGATTACATTGTAAAAACCGAAGTCGTGCGTGCATGATGACAAACGCATTGACGAGGATTATGCAACCCTACGCGGTTTGAATGATTGCTCGGATTATGTTGTTTTAAATTATTTGCTGGAAGGGACAGCGTAATTTTTCTGCCAGTCTACGCTCGCCATTGCAATCCTTGCAACATTGTAGATTTGTAGACAGATATTTTGATGTTCTACGTTATTTCTTTTGTTACTGGGCAAAGGGCCACTTCTTCCATCTTTCACGAACCCGCGCGTCCTCCTTCCAGTTTTGGCGGAACCTATCCAGCTAGCCCCACCGTCTTCTACATGGTCTGCCGCGATCTGCCTACCTAACTGTTTCAGGGTACCAGTTCAGTGCTACTTGAAACCGTTACGCTACGTTCTAAGCTTATGAAGAAATTCAAAATATTAAATCAACACCACCAAGATTTGTGGGATTCTCCTACAGCGCAATAAACAGTGCTAAAATATTTATTTAATTTACTAAAAATAAACCCATCATCTCCGAAGCAGGTAGGTATATCAGAAGATTTATATTCCGGATCAAAACACTAAATTGTGTATTCAAAATCGGCGAATCGAATCAAGAAGTTGAAATTATAAATTCAATCTCTTGGCTCTGAATATTCTCAAACCGTGCAACATCGACATTTTTACAAAAGTAGTAAGAGGAAAATAAAAGGATAATAAAGAAACTAAAAATATAAAATATTCTGAAATGTACAAGATCCTTAAAAGTAACCCAGACACATAAATTTTATTTACATGTCTAGACCACGCTAGTAACGCGTACTTAGCAACTCAAAAGAGATACACCTACCTCCCTAGGAGTACCTACCTCCACATCTTTCAACGAAACAGAGAAAAGAAAGGGTTGATCTTTTCGGAATGTAAATCTTTATCTGTTAAGTTGCTTGTCTTCTAAGTGAAATCCAAACTAATACTTTAAATGCGAAAGTAACTCTGTTTGTATGTCTGTTACCTTTTCACGTCTAAACCACTGAACCAATCGTTTGAAATTTGATAGATAGGTAGCCTGGGGCTTGGTGGATATAGGCTCATTTCCACCCGGATATTTACACAACATACATACGTAATATCACGCTAGTTATCATAGTACACTCACATTTCGCCAGTTATATTTAAGTGCAATGTAATAGGGGGCGAGCCTTTTGCCATCAACCGGGCACAATCCCAGACTCCAGGCTGCTACTGAGAAATCCCTGATGGAAACCGAACCCAGGATCTCATGCTTAGCAGTAACGTTTGCGACCACTACACCAAAGAGACAGTCACGCGCATATTAGTATAAAAAATATAAAAAAATATTAAATAAAACCAATGAAAATATGGAAATAAAAGTAGATCCTTGAAAATAGTTATTTTTTGAATTGTAAAATAATTTCCAAATATAATTCTAATAAAAAGACCTCGAGTTATTTGTGAGTTATTATTTTTTATAATAGCATAACGGAAGACGCGGGCAGCAGCAGAAAAAAAAAACTTGAGAGGTGTCAAGGGACACCCGGATGGAACGAAGTTAACAAAAATTAAAAAAATAATAATCAAAATAATAAATAATATAAAAGACGAAATGAAAATATCTGGCTTGCTTTCTATAAGAGAGAGAGAGAGAGAGACAGGCAGAAACATGCGCACGCCGCACGGCTTACAATAGCTTACTATAGCAAAAAGTGTCGTTACAACTTTTCGTATGAATTTTTTCCGTCTAGCCCCCTTTCACTTCACTTCGTTCCAAAAACAAGTGGCAACTTTTAATCACTGTCACCAGTCACCATCCAATGTTTCTTGACAAAACTGTCGTGTTGGGGCCATGTAGCATCAAGACAAGGTCAACGAAACGTATTGAACGTTTATTGACTTCATAAGGATGATGATGATTAAGCCGTCTTAAGTACAATAGTCCGAATCAGATACGACCGAGGTAGCGAAGCGTGGGTGTTAGCAAACATTTTATTTAGATGACTAGGTTTAATTTCAAAATATTCCGTTTCTACGGAGCCTTCGTCAGAGCCGAAAGAAAACTGTTTTTTTTGCTGGTAGTAGGCAAAGTAACTTCGCCTGCATCATCATTGATCACATTTTTCCAAACCTGACAAAGTTGTCCACGCGCGGACATGGTGCCGCGAGAGATGAAGGCGGGGTGCGGGAGACGCGCGGGACGACGACGTGGCGCGAGCCAATCAGCGATGACCAACGCGGACCACGCGTCACTTCACATCAAAATATTGTGCGAATGGTCATCGTTTCTTGCTATCTCAACGAGTAATTTTGCATTATTTTAATATACTTACCTAATTTATACAGTACTCCGAGTTTAATTTATAATCACCAAGAACCATACCAAACAAAGTAGCTAACGAAAACGAAATAGAACTTAATTCAAGAGTTTTTTTATCAGTCGACGGCTCATTCTTGAAAGATTACAACCCTTTATCACACAAATTTATAAAAGCATAGGTTACTGCCAGCGTGGATGTCGCAAATAATCCAACGGTAGCGTAATACCGGGGTAAAAGTATCATAAGTGTTTATCCAGGTTATAAACTATCTATGTATGTGCTAAATTTCATTCAAATCCGTTCAACCATTTTGCGTGATTGAGTAACAAACTTCCGAACATCCAAATATCTGAACATAATAGCATAAAGATTTTTATCCTGTTCCCAATATTTTGTGCCACATTCAGTAACTCTCTATGCTTGTATTAAATAGATTTGAAAGCGCGGTCGTCTCTCGGATTAGCGATGGCGTGTTATCACTTGGCTGCAGTTAGCACAAACTTTGGGATCCCGCCCCGAGGGGGGTTCGCAAAAATCAACACCATTTTGCGGAAAAATCTGAGATGACTTGGTGTTTCTCTTCGACCTCTGGTGATTTCGGAAACTGTAGGAGTATAAGTATTTAAAATGTTGACACATTTTACGCAATATGTACTTAAGAAGGATATTAACTGTATTGTGAAGATTGTTTGGTCATTTAACTGGGCACTGATATAATATAAACTTGTACGGATTATATGGATTTAATCTCTAAATCTCGTCTTATAGTTCATATAGGTACCATATTTGTACCAGAAAGCAGCAATTCATTTAAAATTCATAAGAGCGTCAAGCAACTTCGTTTCTTCAATTTCAATTTTTATCTGTCTCTTAAATCTGCTAATACCTACACATACATAAAATTCATCGCTCGTCATCCAAAACCATTTATCGTCGTGCACGTTTCGATGATTGCGGTTCATACAACTATCAGTCGTATGATTTCTTTAATTACAACCACCTCGACCTTACTGGGGAACCCCAGAGCTTTGCAAACGCGAACTAATCGCGACCTGAATTACACGCAAACGCGGCGTCTACAATTTGTACCACATTTCGTATGGTCACGATATCGCCCAGTCTGTCTCATTGGGTGCTTTTATAATTTTGTACTTTACGATACGATTGCGATACGAAGTTTCATAGTGTATGAATTTCTACTGAGAATATCTATTATTGTAATTTTCTTAAAGTCAGTCGTTTTCGTCAGTGGCATTTATGTCTATACTAGTTTTTGCCAGCGACATCGCACGCGTGGATGTCGGAAATTATCCCACAGGAACGTACTACCGGGATATAAAGTATCCTAAGTGTTAATCCAGGTTATAAGCTATATGTGTGCCAAATTTCATCCAATTCCATTCAGTAGTCTTTACGTGAAAGAGTAACAAACATCCATCCATACTTACAAACTTTCGCGTTTATAATATTAGTAGGATTAACATCAGCAACAATGATCCCCGTCTCAAGTTTACCCATATCTGCTGGTAGTATATTGTAGCATGTCGTGTCATTCACGTATCGTACCTAGCAAAATTCTAAAAGCTACCATTGTTTCACAATTCGACAGATACCGACCGCTCACCGTTGTGCAATAGTGTCATCCGTATAATTACTCTGACTCATTGTTAAACGCTCCACTGACAGCTTTGTTATTTATCACCTAGTTGCTGTTAAGCCTGATATGGTCGAATAGCTTTTTGATTGGTTTTGAACTGTCACCGATGTTAATGTCCTGGCAGAAAGATATGAAGCATATCGAGGTCCGACTACTAACGATGACCATCATTCATGCGATCTTTGTTGCTAATGCTTCTTCTGTAACTATCAAGGCCCCGTTCATTACGATCATTCATCATCAAATGCCTCTATTCGTGGTGGCTTATGTGATGAAATCAAAGACATTGAATCGTACAAATAGCACAAACCTATTAGATTATCATTAGTGTTCCACTGTGTTATTAAGCCCGTGTATTGCAATTCAATTTGTGTTATTCGGTTTCGAAATCGCATTACCGGACATATCGCAATAGTCTCTCATGTCAACACGACTCTCTTTACACATACGGAACAAAAAAAAAGACACGCTCGCCGCTCTAAATTTCAAACAAAATTACTGACAACAAACTAACAACGTCAATCACTTTGGCTAATGGCGCACAAAGCGATCTTATCTGAGGAACCATAAGCTCAGTTGTCAGCGAGACGAAGCGGCCAGTAGAAAAAAAGGCTCATTGAAAAATTATGAATTTGAAGCAGTAGCGACGTGGACCGGTCTGTGAGCAAACAAATGATGCGTCCGCCCCATCGCACGGACATCCGTGGCTTCGGGCACCTTCGGGCCCCAACTGTTACGAGTCGTGCCCCTCTCTAGCACCGTTAACTAGCCCGATATTAATCATAATTTCCACTGACGCGATCCGTTCAAGTGTTTTAGATCGGCGTCATTATCTAAAACACTTGAAGCTAACTTTGGATCGCAAGCGCAAGCGATGATAGATCGACGCGAAAATTGGCCTCCGCTATAGCCAATATGTCTGTCGAAACGTAAGGAGTTATACTGACCAGCTAAGCTAATAAATTGAAAAACTTTCAAGAGTAAATTCTCTTTTGAGTTCACGTATAAAATTATAGTGTCCTAGACTATTTATGAGAGGGTGTTTCGTACGTGTGCGTAGAAAGTTATATCAAGAAGAGTTCCTAAATATGACTAGAGAACAATTTTAAAAGAACAGGCACTGTTCTTATGTGTTCTACCAATATCTATTTAGATAGATAGATAGTTGTTGTTTGGTCCACACAAAAGACAGCACAACATAAAAGCATGAAGAAATACTAACCAATTACATAAATATAGGAAATAGCTAAAGAACAAGGTGCAAAATGTACAAAAAATACCAAAAGAAGACATAACAGTAATGACACTTTGGGCTAAAACACACTTAAAAATTAAATGAAATACCGAACATACAAAGTGCGGCGTGCGTCTCAAAGTTGCACCAAATGGGAGTCCACCATGTATCAGGAAGATATTCTGCTAGAATGTCATTCAATCACAATCGTCCTCATAACTTTGATATATCTATAAGCCATTGTTCCACCGTATATCCCAGCCTTTATACCTCACCCGTCAATAGCCTCAACCAAACATAGGAACAACTCGAAAATTGAATAATTGGCCAAAGATTCCCACGACATACGACCATGTTCGTATACATCATTGAAATTGAGATTAGATAACGCACAGATGTATTGGCATCTTGTTATAGTGATTAGTTTATGTTACAACCAAATACAAGGGCCATAATGTACAGAAAACAAAACACGGGAATAGATGCCTCTCATACTTGCAGCCGTAAAATGTATGGCCGTATATACATACCTCAAACTAATAGGGTTTGCCTCAAAGTCAGAACTTTTGCATCGATCCTGATTATAAATAATGCCAGTTATAAAGTCAAATCTGTAATTATTCGAAATACAGAAAATGAAGTCATCCGAAGTACCATTACGGAGGCGGTGACATTCCCACAAGGTGGACCGGTGAATGAGTGAAGTTTCTGCGAGGATCTGCTGGATGCTGCACCCTAAATTTGTCTATCAATCACAATCTAAATAATTTTCACGGATATCGCTAATCCATTACTTCAAATGTTCGAAAAAACATCTGCTCAGTATGGAGAATAACGCAATGCATGTAGTTAAACTGTCAAAAAAAGGCACACCTACCGTTAGTGTGTTGATACGCAACTGCTGCCGTCCTGCCGGCAGAACATATCCGTTCGTTGAGGCGATGCTTGGGGGAGGCCTAAGTCCAGCATATGGTCGTTTTTCGGCTGAAATGATGTTGGTAAATGACCTAGGAAGAAATAATATTACAAAAAATGGTAAGCATTTTATGGCTTAGGAGTGAGAACTTAGAGATTCCGGCCCTTATACAAAATCCTTTACATGCGACTTCTATTTCCCTATGAAGATTTCTGTGGTAATATCATACCAGCTACATGACACACAACAAACAATAAACGGGTATTACGGAACTTGTTAATAGAAGCTCTTGCATTATTGAACCGATTGTATGGAAATACATCGAACAATCGTTTTGATATTCTCAGCATCATAAAGTATATTTGCGGGAGAAACAAAAGATGCTAATATAAGAAGTAAGACGGTAAGCAACCAGATCATAAATACTGGCTGCGTACGTATTTAAAATGATATTATTTTGCTTACATCTGTCAGCTTACATACGTTAAGGCCCATAGTATCCTCATCTCCCGTTTGTATGCTAAAGCACGACTGCCGCCCGCGCCCGCGCAGGGCACCTCTGTGCCTTTATCTCAAAATGGGGATATTCCTTTGATTAATTTACAATTGTGCTTCGGCGATTCTGTGGTACCTCTAACTATCTATTTTTCAGTGTATTTTTTTTTCCAAATAACGAAGCCGTTTAGTAGGAGTATGGAATAGAAGCCAAAATATTGCGTGTCGGAAAATATTTTTTTACACTAAAAGTATTAACCATACAAAAAAAGTACTTCGGGCAAAATTATCTATATGAATCTATAGCAAAATCATATATTTTTCAAATCTTCAAGACAAGCCGTTAATGAGCAGTAGGGTTCATAAAGTGACCGTGTTACGCTACCAAACGGGACGTAGGCCCTTAAGTAATTCTGAATTTACCATACAACTGCTAGCTGTGAACAGGCCTCTATTCCGCGTACTTATTAAAAGAGGTATAGTTATATGTACTTAATTAGATGTATTCAGTAATAATTACAACATGCATAGGGTGGAACGTTCAATATAATTATGTATAATAATAGTCGGACAAAATATTAACTACTAAGTAGCAGAAAGAGTGAGCTGTTAAATGAGAGCAGACCAAAAAAGACTTCTGCAACAAATAGTTCAATCACCGGGAAGAAATTGTTATTATTATTTTAACCACCCAATGTATTAAATTCGGCATATTAGTCGATTCGCACGAATTTACTCGCCCGGATTGGGCGGATCGACACTTTTAAATAGTATAAATATTTTCTATAGGCGACTCAACTCGCAATTGGCACGTTATTGCCTAATACGTATTTCTGGAATTGTTGATTCGCCCACAATTAAATTAACTTCGTGTGAATCGCCCACAGAAAATAATATAATATACATAGATATAATTTAAAAGTGACGAATCGCCTGTTTCGGGCGAGTAAATTCGTGCGAATCGACTAATAAGCCTTAAATTAAATTGCTATCAATTTCAACACAGAATGCAGTTTTTGCATCAATGCGTATCGAATCAAGATAATCCAATCTTATAATCTTTATTATTAATACCAATTGACGTCACCCTTCAGAAATGTCTGATATCAATTAATAAACAACGAATAAAAACGAGTCATCAATTATTGTTATAATTTTTTGTTTGGATCGAAAGAAAAAAATACGTCAATTTAATAAAAATCATTAGCCGCCATTGATGTGAGGAGTGATTGACAGTGTGGTGGGTTCAATCAGACGAATTTGTAATGCCTACTGAGAGAATACTTGACGGAACCCTCGGCTCACGAAGGCACCTTTTTATTTTACATACACGTTTGACATCCCATACAAAGGTCGAGGATTGTTTATAAAAATACAAAAGGTCTCCCTGGTCCAATGCTGATGTTTTTTCAATTCATGCTCCCTAACAAATTGGACGGATTTAGCATCATTGACCATTATTTTGGCTGATTCATGCAGACTTTGAATTAGTTCTGCACAAAATCTCGGGTCTTCTGTTCGATCCGCCACGCCACCGCCAATGCAATAACCAGTTACTTAGAAGCTATTTTTAAATCACACGCGTAATTGTTACACCTGGCTTCCACTTGCAATACCTCGTTCGCATACACCTTGCAACTCTGTAAATAATTAGTAGGCATAGGTTAGCATTGCTTAGCGATATACCGACATAAACACATCCAGTTTTTATATCAGTTGTAAAATAATAACAAAAACTAAGACCGACTTTTATAACACCAATTGATCGACTTACCGTAAACATGCTCATTTCAATGCTCAAGATAAAATCAAGTAAATAAAATCGTTTATTGTCCAGATATAGGTACATCCAATTTTTAAATTAAGCCTAGGCTGATTTTTTGAAAAATCAGCCTAGGTTTTACCCAACTATGTTGGGGTCGGTATCCAGTCTCACCGGATGCTGCGGATATTCAGATACCAGTATTTTACATGGAGCGACTGCCAATCTGACTTCCGCTACCCAGTTACTGCTTAACATGATACCCCTTGGTAAAACTGGTTGTCAGACTTTCGGACTTCTGACGACCCGTAACGACTGCCAAAGATCCACGAATGACAGCCGACACCTACGGCTTAACTTGCTTTCCGAGGACGGAGAGATCTTGTTACGTAAAGATAGTCACCTATCGTAATCTATCCGGACTAATTTTTAATCGATAGCCAAACTTCTGGACTCCATTAGCCAAGTTGGCTAACAGATAACAGTCCCAATCTTGAAACCTACCAAAGATTCCTTCAATTCACTTTAGACTACGCGATCAACCGAAAACAAACCGACGCCGAACTTAGGTAACAAACCTAATGAATCATTAACTAATCTGCCCACAATAGGGCGAGTGTCCCAAAGAGGAAACGATAAGACACGAAGTACGCCGAACCCAAAAACGAATCATTGTTGCGTTACAAAGTGGATATCTTATCATATGTTCCTACATAGGAAAGTGTTTGTTTCCGTCAACGTGCGGTTTGAAACAAGATAAAGTTTACCCACAAATGACGTCACGTCTGTATTCCCGGAGCTGAGGTTGTTCTCACAGACAGAAAAGTATTTACATTTTACTCTTCTTTTACTTGCACTTGCAGTTTGAGAGACATTGCAGTGAGTGCGTTCAATACTTGGTGTGCTCAAGAACATTGCCCAAATATTGAAACGACAAGTCTAACACTTAATCTATAGTAATCAACGACTGAAACATTTGTCTCTACAGAGTTTTTAGGTTCATCATTAAATCCAATGAGCTTGACTGTGCTGATCTCCTGCATAAACTGCATTTTAATTTCCCCAGGAGATCAGTTACATTTAATCTGGCCATCTCCATTACTTTTTCCTCTTCTATTTATATCAAAACTCATACACAGTGCGAGCGAGTAAAGGACTTTATTATTATTTGTAAAGAGTTCTCATTTGACCCATTTACCACCAAAACCTTCAAGCCCTTCAACACTTACTTCTTTAATAGTGCATAGTGCTTATGTACCAAATAAAATACTAGCTATTGCCAGCGGCTTTGCCCGCGCGGTACTTTCATCCCCTATTTAACTCCCTTAGGGGTTGAATTTCGAAAAATTCTTCCTTATTCCTTGGCTACATTATAAACGGAACCTCTGTGCAAAATTTCAGCTTTCTAGGTCCAAGGGTTTGGGCTGGGCGTTGATGAGTCAGTCAGTCAGTCAGGACTTTTCTTTTTATTTATATAGAAGATGTATTTTTTTTTCCTGATTGTTAGTGATCCTAAGATTTCTACTACTTTTTCTGTTTTACCCGTGAAAACCTGTAATGGTCACTAAGTGTCTTAAACAATTGTTATCCATAGCTGTTGGTTCTCTTATTAAACAAATATCGCAGTCTCCATCAAAAAACTTATGCCTTCCATCAATCAGTCTTTCGCACATTCCGGGTTAAGGCTTCTTTAAATCGGCGCGACGTCTTGTAGAACAATTTCCGTGAAGTATTCATAGAAATTGTTCTACGAGAATCGCGTCACGCCAGTTTGAAGAAACCTTTACGGTGCCAACAATGTAAAATGTTCCTAACATTTCAAAAGTGCCAGCTATTCAATCGTATGATAACAACAAAGTACGGTATGATCGAGAGGGGCAGAGTAAAGCTAATAAATGCTACGCGCATGCTCAGCCCACACTTCATTATGAATGCATGGTCATGCACGCTTGTAGCCGTAATTGCTGCGTCATTTTGTCTATTAAATAGCTACTGACATCACTGGAATAGTCGTTATTAATTTTATCTATTTTTAGAAGCAAGAGGAAATGGATTTAATAAGTCTTTAATTATTCTCTTGTGTCGTCTATTGGGATAAGAGTCAAGTGCAAGCCAAAAACTTCGTTAGCCAGCGGCTAGAACAGTTTTCTGTTTAAATTTGCGTAAATTGTGGGACATAAGTAAGCGAAAAAACACAATGAAAGCTATGGGCTTGTTGCCAAGGCCGTTCAAATATATAAAAAAAACTTTGAAACATCGCCGGTGTTATCCTTTATTTGTATGGAAATAGTACAAATGTATACGTAATAAATTATGAACTTTTAATTACATTTTCATTTGAAGAAGATACGGGCCACGGTACACAGGTAATTCGTCCTACTTCAAAATAATGTCGAGCTGTAATGCCGCGGTCCCATGGCTCGATATTCGACGGGCCGCGCCGCCACCGCCGTCGCGTCGCACCGAGCCAGGCCGACGGGCAGTGGCATCCGATGAGGCCTGCGGCGCGGCCCATCGCCACCCGTCCGATTCGTCCAGAGTCGGTAAGTTCAAACTTGGGTGCCTATTGTGGCCTGTACGGGCGCGTTTCTTTTTGCTAGGTTTATATGGGAATGCTCAGCACGGCCCACGACAGGCCTCAACAGCCATACTAACCGCCTGACGTGGCCAGTCTTTTAACAGGCCGTGGGAACGCTCGGCACGGGCCGCGCCAGGCCTCGACAGGCGTAACAACGCCTGGCGCGATCTGTCAGTTGCCGGGCCGTAGGACCGCGGTATACTTTTAAAACAAGTGTCAGTTCTAAGTACGCTAAACAGTTCCTGTATACGGATACCTTTGTTACAAACTTATCACGTTTGTGTGACAGGTGGCCTAACAATTGTTTACATAGTGTAATGAAAGTGTCTTCACAATTTAAAAGTGGTTAGGAACAACATACTAAACTGTTATTCATTAACTCGACACTTGAGCTGAAAATAAGAAGAAAGTTGATTTTAAGGTGGAAGGCCTGGGTAGCCCGCTAAACTCAGATTTTCTTTCGTTATTTTGCAATTTTCAGGTCACTGTCAGGTTGTAGGTAATTATATTGATTAAAATATAATTCGTGACCGTAACACGTATAGGTACAGTACGTACAGCCCTCTCTGGGCCTGTTTTTTGATCCGTAGTTAACTCTACCAATGGTTAAAAATAGTAACGAATGGTTAAATTTCGGCAAAATGTGTTGTTGATCAATTGTTAGTTGAACCAATAGTCAAATAACTAACTATTAGTTAAAGTAAGTAACCACCCGATGTTGGAGGGTTAAACAATATGGCGGATGGTTAACTCAAACACAACATAAGTTTTGCACATTTTATGGTATTACTGCTGCAACTGCTTTGTGCGAAGGTATTTTGTTACTTGTTTGATTATTGCCTATTTCCTGACATTTTTAAGAAGATGCTTGGCGATCGAGGTGAAAATTTAAAAACAATATACTCGGAGTGAAAATAGTTTTATTTCAATCTCGTGTTATTTTATTTGATTTTAATGCAGGTTATAATAAAATTTGACAAAAACACAGTCAAAAAAGACGGATCGAAACAAAATCATATCTATTTTTAGGAAACGATTCCTCATAAGTTTGTTTGCCAATGGTTAAGTTTACCCAATAGTTAAGTTTGACTTGAATTAAAATAGATATTGAAAAACGTAATAGCCCTTTAATCATTAGTTGACCAGTTGACTATGGTTATTCTATACAAATGGTTATACGGTTTGAATACGGATCAAACCGGCCCTAAAGTTCATTAAATCTTATTTCTTTATTAATGACTATTTCATGAAAAAGACCGTGTATTGCCGTTGTCCCCTTAAGCCATGTCCCCGTTAAAGAGGATAAAGGGAATTTAATAAAATAATTAAAATTACTTCCCGCAGTCCCCGTTAATTTGTTGTAATTTATGTTATTTTTAATATCAATACTCCTATGTTTGGTAAGCTCCTACCAAGTTATGACAACCTGGTACTTCGTTTAAGATACCAATTTCCAAAAAAAACTACTTATAAAAGTAAACATTTCTTTTTTGTTTGCATATTTTAATTTTAAATCTATTATATATAAAATAACTTTCATTTTAGTTCTAGGATTGCCGCTACCCACGTTTAAAAGAGAAATAATTTCGTGACATCTTAACTGTCCGTTGTTCATATATATATAACGGGGACAACAGTAAGGAAATTTTTGATGTCCCGTTGTGCCCGTGACGGGGCACAGATTACGGGGACAACGGGAATACACGAAAAAGACATAAAAAAATTGATTTTCACGAGTTACTTTAGCACAATTATTTTTCTTACTTAAACTTACGCTAACAAGCAACGAAAAAAGTCGCACAGATTTGTAATAACATGTAAGTCAAGAAAACTAATTTCGGTTCGGTTTGCTTCAGTTTAAACTTTACACTAAAGTCACATACCTATGAGTACAGTCACAGAATGCAATTTTATGTATTCAATCCATTTGGCATCTATATTTATAAAAATGAATTCCTATTTCCGTTGGTCACGACATCACACGTGAACGGCTGGACCAATTTTGCTAATTCTTTTTTTTGTTGTTTGTTATTGTCAGGAGAAGGTTCTTATGAAAGAAAAAAATAATCAAGTTGCGTGTAACATTAGAAAATTTAAGAACCAATGCCAATTCAATATTCATAGTTAAGACAGGACAACGTCTGTTGGGACACCTAGTAGAAAATAAAAATACTTAAACGAAGGATACAGAACTTTTCAGAACTTTTATCCAATAATGAAAGAAACACGTTAACGTTCAGCGCTGTGGTTTTTTTTTCAATTATCGCAGCATTATGCTGAGACAGGAGTCATTTTGGCCTCGCACAGGTCTTTCTCTTATTTATTTTTTATTGTTTTCTTATTTTGTTATTTATTTGTTGTATTTTACCATTATGTTCTTTCTGTTAGTTTGTATTTCCTGTGCGTGTCTCAAATAAAATATTTTCCTTTCTTTCTTTTACGAAACCATAGCACACATAAAACTATTATACGCCTGTTTAACTACTTCCAAAGAAAAAAAGCCTTCTAAAGGTATTCCTTTGCGTCAAGACCCACTTGTTCGATTTTGCAGCTAGGGGCGAGGCAGATGAATATGATCTGTCGTGCACCTGCTTACGTGTGCAGACCTTTACAAAAAGGCTGGGTACACGGTTCATATTTAATGACGTCATTTACTGCAGGAGACAGGAGTCTTGTACCATGCCTCAGGCGTCCCATCTCTCGCTTTGTCACTGCGCTGTGCGAATTAGCCTCAAGTATGAGATCTTTATTTATGATGAAACACGATTTTGTGGTTGTTGGTGACCGATTTACTCGTTTTGTGTGGTGTTGGCTGTCTTCGTACTAATCATTCGTTTCTTTTTGAATCTTTTGCTTAATCTTCACTTTTAAATCCTACTATATCCTACTAGGGCTGATAATACCAAAGTCAAATATCTTTTATCGGTAGAATAAAATTTACGTCTGACAATTCTACTATGGAAAATCTGTCAAAAATTCTAAATTTATTCTCAGGACAAGACTTATTCTATGCATAAAAGTTTGGTGAAATTCGCCCTTAATATTATAAATGTGAAAGATTGTTTGTTTGGATATTAAGTTGTTTGTTACTCAATCACGCAATAAGCCCCTGAACGGATTTGGATGAAATTTTGCACACAGATAGATTATAACCTGGATTAACACATACGGTACTTTTTATCTCGGTAGTACGTTCCCCTCGAGATAATTTACGACCTTCACGCGGGCGAAACTGCTGGCAATAGCTTGTAATGTAATATTTTTACAGGTTATTAGCTAATACGTGTTTCTGGAATTGTCGATTCGTCAACAAATAAATTAACTTTGTGCGACTCGCCTATAAAAAATATTACACTATTTCAAAGTGACGATTTACACGATTCTACTAATAAGCCAACTTCACACATTCGTTTATTTTTTTCAAAAAAGAATCGTGATATATTTTTCCTTAACAGAATCGACAGACCTGTAGGTGTGGTGCGAAGCGTGGGCAGTTAAGATAACCTTACTAAACAAAACAATGGAAGCCGCAAATATGATAAGAGCAACGATGATAAACCGTGCTTGCTCAAACTCCAGCCTATATTTTTATTACACAACGCGGCCCCATAAAGTGCATTCCATAGTTATCGCTTCTTTTGTATTCAATTAGCCTTGCATTTAGATTACTGATGCCTTTCACGACGACAGTGGTAACGAGCGTGGTCAGCTGTCAAAACGTCCAAACAATCAACCGTATACTTCTACACCCGTTCTCCTTTTCGATACACACCTTTTCGAAACCTTCGAATTATGAAACATCCACTGAATATTTGGTACCGATCTATATTTATAGCTCTTTACTATAGAATCAATGTATGTTGAGATAGTTTTAGTAGTACCGAATAATTTTGGACAGTCAGAGTGTGGTATTGTTGGTAAAGTTCGATTCGGGGCACATTGTTCAGTCTATTAAAGTATTTCAGAGGTGGGTCAACTTGGACAGGGCGTGATGAGATTATGCAATATAATGTATTTTGTATCATCACTTATATTTGGATGACAGGAATATATTCATGCTAACAGGAAAGGTCTTTTTTTTTTTTTTGAGGATGGGAAATCATCAAATAACTTCTCCCGCTCTGGGTGGAGCAGGAGGGCGTGTCAGACTTTTACTGACTAAAACCCACCCGTGTTCCCTCAGTTGCCTGTGTGCCAGGGGCGACGGTATCTCTTTCGAACAACCCGCACCCCTGGCAGGCATCGGCCGTTGCGGACCCCACCCTTTGGTGCTGACATCTCTTTGAGGCGCGCGTGGAACACAACGCGCCGTCGACCCGGGCTTGGTCCTTACCGGACAGCGAGCTACCCATTACTCGCCGTCCGCAAGCCCGCGCCTACGGTGGCCGGGAATCAGCCTGGGATTCCCGACGCCCAGGGCTTCTCCCACAGGAAAGGTCTTGATGTGACATTATTGGCAGCCTTTGATCAAGCGTCTTTACGTATTATAAAGAGGTAACATTTCTTTGTTTGTATATAGTTTAGGGGTAATATCTTGAACTCCATTAGTTATTATTGATATATTCACATACACATTTTCCCAATTTCGCAGAAAAGTTAAAACTATTAGCAACGCAACATAATTTTATAACCTACTTTTTCCTTTTTTTTACTAATTAATTATTTGAAAAAAAAATAGAATTCTCTTTGCACTCGTATGTACTCGTGCATATGCGCAAATAAGGGGTGTTTCCGTTTTCATCCCAAGTTTTCATCCCACGAATATTTTATTCCGTTTTCTACCCAAATCTTAGTCCGTGTTCTACCCACAATCATAATAATAGTTGTTTTTTCCGTATTCTACCTAAAATATATTCCGGTTTCTACCCACTGCAGTTTATAATTGTTTTTTTGTACAGACAGAAAAATAATCTTAAACTATTTAAACTTTGTATACTTATAATTTGATGAATGATTCACCAAAAATAGAGGGGATATGGCGCTCGGCGGCCGCTGCCGCGGCACCGCTCGCTTCGCTCGCTCGCCGTCGCGCGTTAAGGGTCACTGTTCTAACCTAACCTAACCCAAAAGATTTTTCTAACAAAGTTTGTTTGTCTGCTAACGTTACTTACATAAGTTACTAAACAGTTATGTACTATGCCGTGGGTTGAAAACGGAGTCCATTTTTGTTGCGGGTTGAAAGCGGAATAATTATTATTATTTTTAACTCCTGGGATGAAAACGTGGGATGAAAACGGAAACACCTCAAATAAGTCGTTGGTGTACCTTTTAAATAAATAAAATAAACTCCCACTTGGATTTGAAAAAATATTTTTGCATTTGATAGCCCAATTCTAGCTTTGCCTTTAACATCACGCTACGGCTCTAAGGAGACAAGTAAAAAGAAAAAAAAAGTCTGAAAGACTGCTTAGAGAAAACAAAGTAGGTATCTACCTATCTAATATCGCTGGTGGGCGATGCGATGCTACAGGATATACTTTATATTAAATCAAGAAATTTCACATGAACGAAATCTAGGCTAGTTTCAAATAAGACATTGATACCTTAGCGAAAGCGTAGCAAATTAAAATACTTTACCATATAAATGGAACAGCTTTGATTACAATCCACAATTTCATTGAAAAATATCTCTAATAACACCCACTTGGCCAGTTTCAGTTGCAGTATTCTTATTTTCTGCTAAGGACCTTTTAAATGGCCTGCGTTCTGATTACACTGCGATACGGACCCCATTACCCGATGCATGCGTAGAGATATATGCTCTTGGAAAAGGAGAAATAAAGAAAGAATTGGAAATATGACTGCACCTGAATCTAGAACAATCTACAAGGGTTAACAGAATAGACTCGAGTTATACTACTGAATCAATTTCAGTCCTTTTTTTTAAAGGTTTTTTTTTTCACAATGTATCTATTTTGCCATACCGATCGCTGGTTGAGCCAAAGAAAATTCAATCTTGTTGAAAGGACATAAGACAAATTTTAAATGCATAAATTAATACTAGGTTCAACACGATTTTCTTAATAACAACAGTTAGCTTTAAAAATAAGTTTTGGTCATTGTATTATACTTTTAACTCAATACTCTAATTGGAGTGTATGAGGTCTTGCGTTAATCATGTTACACGTTGCATAGGTACTTACTACCTACTGTTAGAATAAGGAAATATAGAAAGAATTGGAAATATGACTGCACCTGAATCTAGAACAATCTTTAGTACTTTTAGTGTTTATAATAATATTTTTTTTATAGTAATATTTATTTATTTCAAAAAACATTACCATATTTTACAAATTGAAAATAGACTAGTTTTGAGTAAAAATTAGTTAAGCATCTGTAGCCGAACTAGCCAAAACCTGTATTTCGGTTATCAGCGCCAATCCCCTCGGATAATTTTACATAATATCGTAGCCATTCGTTTTTACAGGTTAAACAGTTGGTGTCATTTTACACATTTTACTATATGCGAAGTTACTTTAATATGTAGTGTATGAATGAGTGACCTCTCACTGTGTGGATTGAGATGTGAGTGTGTGAATTGAGAAAGGGTGTGTGGGGGTGTGTGTAAGTGTGTGCAGTCCATGAAAAGGATAAACAGTTGGAAGTTTAAGCGTGTGGTCTGAATGAATTTGTAAAAATTCAGTCTCTTCATAATTTAGTTTTTGCAAATATTCAGATACCTTTTTTTGCATTAAGTTTTTGTTAATGAGTATATCTTTATAACCATGTTTAATCTATTGTAAAGGAAGGGACCAATGAAGTTCGCGAAGCGTTGGCTAAATTTACTTTTAAAGTGAGTCAACCAAGTCTGTCAAGTTTATGGTGGAGTTGTGGACGGCGTACATAGAGTAACAAGTTATATCAATTGCCCAACATGAATACGTTATGTGTTATACTCGAGTGATCGCCGGTTCGACAGCCGGCCGACAAAGATAGGTATCGGACATTACCACAATCCACAACATGGTTTGTGGCATCGGAGATCCGAGTGCTTATACGAGTTCGATTGAATCGAGTAATCAAAGCGCCATGTCTATATCGATTCAACAACTGCTACGGCTATCTGCTGGACGATCGATATTTGTTACATTCGGAGCGACCAACGAGTTTTTGCTGTTCTCTAAATCGATTTTAGAAATCGATCTATTCGATTCTGTATCTTACACCTTTTAGAATAAGGTTGTTAGATTTTTTTTACCGAAAAAATGTAAGTGTCATGATGCGATGGTAATTTCAAGCATTCCAAATTGATTTACTGTCAAAATCGACACAATCGATTCAATGTCAAATGTTTGCGATAGTATTGGACTCTTTTATTGAGTTGACCTTTTAACCGATTCGGTCTGTGTAGTTAACGACAATGCGTTAACACATATGGTACACTATGCAGCTGACAAAATTTACTAACTCATGCTTTAACTGTTTAATGATGTAGTATTGAAGAGTGATATACGTAAATGAGGAGAAAGCTTGTTATATTCTACATTGATATTATCTGTAAACTAGTGATATACCGACTAGTCGCCGACTAGTTGGGAAAGCTGACTAGTCGGCCATATTTGTAGTCGGCTATTATTCGGCGACTAATCGGCTAAAACCGCCGACTAGTCGGCCTATTTTTTACTCGTATTAAAAATCTCAAAGGCGGTGATTGAAATGGAATTGAAATCTTTACTGTTATTATTTTTATTATAGATTCCATGTCCCGGAAATTATTCTGCCTGGTCGCCGGGCGCCGCGCAGTGGCACCTACGAACCTAAAGCGTAGTCACGAACATTACCGATGTCACCGGAACTCAACCGAAAGCAGTGAAGGGCTTGGCCGACTAGTCGGCCATTTTGCAGCCGACTAGTCAGCTAGTTGGCCAAAGTCCATCTTTACTGTGAACCATCGTTTTATCTGCAAGATTTTGAAAGTTATTAATAAATAATAACGCTTAATTGGACACAGAACGTGAAACACAAAGTACAAATAAAAAAGTAAAAATAATATTTCAACAACAATAGTGTGTGCTCAGTAGCCTCCGCAGTGGTAGCCCAGTGGTATTAGCCACGATTTACGAGTAATATAAATTGTTTGTGTTTTTAATTTCATCACCACTGCCCTCTAAAAAAGTGAAGGATAACATCTTAAGGAAACCGGCATATCTTAGATCCAAAAAATCTAAGTTATGTGACATCCATAAACCCGCACTGGGCTCGCGTGGTAGTTTGTGACCCACTCCCTCTAAAAGAGAGGAGGCAATTTTATGCTGATTATGCTAGTGTGCCCCTCATGGAGCAAAGAGGTCCATTTCAGCATTAATGCTTGACAGGTGCTGCTGTAGGTACCTACTGAAGTTGACAAAACCTTAAGAAGCTTTGCTTAAAAAAACGTAAGTTAGTGGATCATTATCATTGTTTCTTATCAAACCTACTTAAGCCAGATAATACAGAATAGCAAACAATATGAAAACTACTATCACGTAAATTAGGTAAAGTGTAAACCTCCAACAAGTAGGTAGCGATAACTAGTTAGCTCATCATCAACCTATTAACCCAATAATCAAGCCACCACCTACGCAGGAAGATAAAGAGCTTGCTTGCACACGAAACGAGGCCTAATTAATTAATGTTTACGGTATTTTTTACCGTACACCTACGGATTTGGATGCAGAAGTTTTAATGGTGTAACAATGTTCACATCAGATGCCATAATCATTATCTGAACACACACTCTCAGCGTCGATACACCGTTTGTCGGAAAATAATATGGCCCCAAAGGTTAATAAAGTTATTCTCATACTGCATTCTAACATTAAATGAGTTATTAAAGAAAACCAATTAAATATACACGAACAGTAGTAGACAGGGTTACTTTCTATTTAATTTCGACTTGAATTGGACATGATTCTCGTCCAACAAATACCGTAGAACCTTGTATAATTGAGTGAAACATGCTTCCACTTTCTCTTGCAAATAAGTAAAAGATTTCCGATTCACTTGGAAGCCGAATGTCACGTAGCCAATATGCGTACAAAAAAGGCGGTCAGATACGAGAGGCGAAAACTCTGATTTCAATATCATCTTGAATTTTCGGCTCATATTATGGAGTATCAAATTGAATTAAGTTCTTCTTTTGCCTCTGGAAGGACGTAACTCGTAAGGATGTATTAAAATGGTGTTCCTTTTATCGGGAAGTACTGTTATGTTTTATAATAGTGTTGTAAGTATTCAATGAGCGGCGTCAGTATTAATTTGTGGAAGTGACGTAACTGTAATTTTAAGTTTGATGTCACTGTATGTAGCCAAGAGCAGTGGTGGGCCAATGGTATCAGGGGGCCTACTCCCTAAGCACGAAGTCTGTCGTTTCGGTCGAAGTAACGGGCGTTTCCGACACCGTAAAACTCACGGACAGAAGATTAGTTTGGAGCCCGAACTAAAAATAAATGACAACACGATTTGGCAGCTGTCCCTACTCCCGATATGTTTTTGCCCGTCCAAAAAAGTTAGTTAATTGGCTGTAGGATTCACTAAGAAACTTCGAACTACTTTCGGACGGGCCCGTATCTTCGTTGACGGAGTTAGAGAGTAGGCCCCCAGACCCGACTTACGAGGCACTTTATTTTTTATTACCACTCCTATCAAACGGTGAATGAAAACATCATGAGGAAACCGGCGTGAGAACTCGAGCCCGCTTGGTGGATTATGACGACTCCCTCTCACAGAGAGGAGGCCTGGGTCCCAGCAATGGCAACGTTATATACTGATTATGCATGTTATCCATTGGATGGACCCTAGGTCTTCAACGTCACCCAATTACTTCATATTAAAAAAAACTATCTGACCTTTGTTTTCTTCTATTTCATCGATACCATTTTCTAGTTTTTTAAAGCACTATCTACTAATAACCTGTTTCCCGAAATAAATAAAATTTACCATACGTCTGTAAGAACATAATTATTCGATCAATACATTTATCTTATCAGGAGCCTTGCGGCAAAGGGCCTCCAATCGATCTTGCCGAGACATAAACACGCCATGAACTTATCTGCAGCGGCGGATAAAAGCTTAATGGTCATCAAACACTTTAATATATTGTGTAGAAGTTCATGCTATAAAACTGATAAACTAAGGCCCAACCAGTTTTTTATGATAAATAGCGGACGAAATGTGTAAAAATACGAAATACGGTGAGAACCTAAGCGCCCTTTACTGACCAGCTTCAATTCTCGCAGGAATCGTGTCAGATTACGATATACGATATGAGAAGAATATGTCAAATCTTACAGCGATGAAGTAATTCATCGCTGTAGATGGAGTCATTGTAGATGGAGATGTGGACTACCTCGTTGGTCTAGTGGTCACAAGCACAACTGCTGAGCACGAAGTCCTAGGTTCGAGTCCCAGGTCGGGCAAAGTGTAATTGGGTTTTTCTACCTGGAGTTTGATGGCAACATAACTGGCCTAATTTGGGTGCACCTCTGCCTAACCCTTCGGTGAATACAGGCTTGCCTTTATGTGTGTTTATGTGAATTATTAGATACAATAATTCACAGAACAGTAAGCAAACTTTAAGGACTAAGAAATAAAGAGCAATTTAATCCAGATAAAAAGACCATATCGTAATACGTGATACCACAAGGACAATTGTATCCAACGAGGTGGCGACGTAATCATCACGATACCGTGAGGACAAATCCGAAGGTTTATGGGAAACTTTAGTGTGTGTAATATTTCTTTAAATAAATACGCTATTACAGGCGCTATTTATAGACAAGGAACACAACTCAAAGATTGAATAAAGATAGCCTTTACTGTTTACCCTTGGCCCTACTAGGGACACACCAGACACACACAGTACAACATATTTACTTAGGAAACGTGTTTGTCTCACTCCAATCGCTAACGCTATATATTTTGTAATGTGATCGAAGACAACATTTTGATACAGATAGGTATTCACATTTTCATATGCTTCTGTTTTTTTAATTTGCTTTATGATTATCATTCAAATCAAATCAATTTTTTTGCCCCTAGCTTTTGCTAGCAGCTTCGCCCGCGCGGAACTTTCATCCCCTATTTAACTCCCTTAGGGGTTAAATTTCGAAAAAGCCTTCCTTATTCCTTGTCTACATTATAAAGGGAACCTCTGTGCAAAATTTCAGCTTTCTAGGTCCAAGGGTTTGGGCTGGGCGCTGATGAGTTAGTCAGTCAGTCAGGACTTTTCTTTTTATTGATGATGATTGCTGGACGATTATATTAGGAAGTGTTGCAGTAGGCATATAGCCAGCACCCTAATTGCGTAACTTACGATTCATCATAATTTGTTTCGTATTGAAACAAATGGCTAAACCATTGCTTCATTTGTTCGAAAAATGTGTCTGCTCAGCAACGTAAATAACGCAATGAATATTGTTGAACTGTCAAAATGAAACCGATTATGATTAATCGCGTGTTACGCAATTAGGGTGCTGGGCATGCTAACGAGCGACTTGATATTTGCTGTGTTTATTAATTTATGTTATTATTTTAATCCAGAATTTGCCCTAAACTTTTATTTTTATTTGTATTTTATATTATTAATTTCCGATTATTTTAAAATTTTAATTTTAATTTGACATTCACTTGCTAACTTTTATTTCACATTGTATTTATGATTTTTTGTCATTGTATTTATTTTTATATTGTGATTTGCATTTATTTCGTATTTGTAACTTGTGATTGTGATAATATGGGAGTATCTGAAATAAATGGTTTTTTTTTGTATATTTATGTGTTGTACAATTTCAATCTTAACATAAATAATTACCCACAATACAGGAGAAATTCCTAGTTTGGGGCAACGTTTAAAAAATAAAAATATACAGATCCAAAACACTTAGTCATAATACTGTGACATGCAAACATTAGAGTTTATACATAAACATGATTAAATCATACTTATTTATATTAAATTAAACTACAATTAAATTAAAATTGAAATGGAGTAGCAATATTATTATAATTATTAAACACATTGAAAAAGAAAAAAAATGTCAGAGCGTAAATTATTATTATTATTATCTGGTAAAATTTAAATGCTGTCAGGTATAGCATTAAATATGCGACCACACATTTCATATTTGCCATTCAAAAAAAAAACAAATCGTCTTTTTAAATCTAGATTGTCTGATCATGGGCTTTTGACATAACATAACATCACGCCTTGTTTCCCCGAAGGGTTCGGCAGAGGTGTATCTATAGTACACCCACAATTCGCCAGTTATGGCATAAATCCAAACTCCGGGCTGCTACTGAGGAATTCCATATAGAGAAACCCAATAATACTTTGCCAGACCTGGGAATCGAACCCAGTATCTCGTGCTCAATATAGTAAGGCTATGGGCTTTTCACTGTACTTATATTACTAGTGAACACTCTCAAAGTATCGCTTGCGGTATAGACATAACAGTAAGGCGAGATCATCACAATCCTCACAATTTCACTACTAAAAAGCAGTCAAATTTTAATGCCAATAATAATGATGATAGTTCTCACACCATTCTCCCTTTGAGAATAAGCAGACCTCCACGAAGGGCTCCACCAATCTTCCTAGGGAAATTTAAGAATCTTTTTTATGAGCATAAATCATTATTTCATCCAACACGTCTCGTTCCCAAAAGTTTGTCTCAAGAAGGCCGGAGAGCAATCTGAGTAAAATTCAAAATAAGCTCACGTGCTGAAGACATGTAAATCTACTTACACTCGTGAGCAGAATCCTAACAACGTTATAGTAGCTACACTATCTAAGTAGGATTGTAAATATTTTTTGTTGGGAAATGTAGTTTTGAATGGCATTGCGTCATGTTAATGATGCTAAAGTTGTGCATGAAGATGTTTCTAGATAAGGTCAGAAGATTTATCTTGAAGGAAAAACAACTACATTTTTTTGCTACTGGATGAAAGTGTTTTAGTACTAGTATAGCGCAGTAGTAGGTACTGTGGGAGACTGGAAGAGGCTCCCCAAGATGGCAATGCTACAAGCTACTAGAATCAAACTCTGATATTATATCGTTATAAGATTAGTATTAGTATAAATATATTAGAATGTTTGTTGAACCTCTTCCACTCTATAAAATTATATTAAATGTCCATTAATGTTTATATCATCACATGACATTAATTAACTTAATTCTTCTTTTTCTTAGCTTATTGTGGCAAAAAGGTCAAACATCTTTGGCCCAAAACTCATCTGCGCAAACTCCGTTCACTGACGCAGTCATAAGATATCAAGTGCACAGGTTACAGGGCATGCGGCGCAAGATGGAATATTGCTGATGAAAGGTAGATTAACTTACTATACGATGGTGGAGATCATGCCAATTCTAAGATGAAAGACACCGAAATCCTACCCTTTCCTAAGCAGCCACGTCTGCCCTACGATTACGGCGCCCTCCAGTCGACTCCTTGATATACAATGGTCTCTGTAGCACCATGAAACATGAGGACTCAGGGGCTAGCGCAAATCAGTGTTCATTCGATTAATCGAGTCTGGTCAAACTACGCTGGGGAGGTGTATTTCATTCATTCATTCATATGCATTCGTGGAGATCAATTGGCTAAGCCATCCATACAAAACCTCTATAGTATCTACACTTACGATTGCTATAATTCACTTGAATATCCATAGCAATACTGAACTATTGACGCCCTTTACCATAGGTACTTTCCAGAAGTCTATCATACACACATAATTAGTTCAAAGTGCGTGATCAGTAAGCGTGAACTGGCAAACAGTTACTGACATCAGTCATCTGCCAATGAGCAGGTCTTTGACGGTCCGACCGAAACAATTGGGCTAGTACTCGCTCCAATGCTTCCCGTTTGATTTAGGATGTAGTTGTAGTTAGAGGGAGCGTCAATTTGCAGTTTAGCTATATCCGTCAAGTTCATTACCTACTAAAATCTGTTGCCATAAGTATAAAGTTATTAAGAAATTTCAAAGTATATATGCCAGTTTTGGGACGTCTAAACCTGGAGCAGACATTACCAAAAGAATTTAATAAGTAGTATGATTATTATATTCTGCACAAGCATGAACTGTTTGCATTGAATAAGGTCAGCCAAATCTACGAAGCTATCAATAAGTCCTAGCTAGGGGAAAATTGTTATCTTAGAGTCTAGTTTTGTCAAGGCGTCTTTATTAAATGCTGAATGATATGGATTTTTTATGTCTTCCTTGCATTTTTATTCTTTTTGGTTATTTATGTCAAAGTTTCACGTTCTTGAATGGTTTTATCTGCTTTAGTTCGTGTTCTTTCTAAAATAACAGTTTAATAGGTGACCGTTTATGTGAGCTCTGGACGTGCTCTTAATATTTATTTTTTATTTACAACGTAAAATATCTCAAGAATGAGTTCATTCATTGATAGTTTCGACCGAAAAACTTGTGTTACGTGATATCTCAAATCTGTTTGAATCAAATTGTTACTTTTATTATTTTTAAACAGCGAAACACGATCACGATTGCTACGTAAAAGCAAAATAAGCCTACTGAAATTTAAACAGTCTATTTCTTCTTTTTGGTGACGATGATGCTAAGCTTTCTTTACTATAATCACCAATCATTTAGACAAGTTTGGTGATTAATACAATTTTTGACTGTTCAGAGCCTCTTAAGATAGGTCATAATATGAGGCTTTGAACAGAATTCATTATCATCATTTCGGCCTGGAATCACCCTCTGCTTAGGAAACGCGTCCTCTTTCTTTCGCCATATTTCTCCATGCTCATTGGCCATCTCCGCGTCTAACCAGATTTCCTGCCCAAATTAAACTGATAATAACCGACTTCAAAAAAAGCACCCCATAGGTAGTGAAAAATTACTTTAATTTCGGAAGTTGGTAGCAAAAACACGAAAATACACGACCCACCATTTTTTCACTTTTTAATTATGGTAAGGTACCCCGCACAAATGCGTATACGTTCACTTGCTAAGTAAATACCAATGACAGAAAGTTATTATAACATCATCCACAATATCCACATACACTAAGTGGAAATAAATACATATTACTGAAGTTAACTCAAAAATCACTAATCAGAAGTTCACCAATTTTTCAAATCGGTTTATAAATGACGGAGTTGTGAAGTACCAAACATATCCTCCTTTTTTGAAGTCGGTTTTTTGGTCTGCAGACAGTGAAATAAAACTACACTTCCAGACACTGTAAATGTGACAACATTACAGTAAAGTTTAACTTCTAAACCAAACAAACGGCAGAAAAGACCGACCAAGTAAAATTCCTCGAATATCTCTCGAGGAACAAGAATTTAATAAACTTCACGTTTTATCACAAGTCGTCAAGTATGAAAACGCCGCAGACAATACAGGCTAGAGGTTAATTCCCATCAATACAACATAAGGAACAGCTTCGCAGAATATTATACATGGCCTAAACGACCCCGTGTTAGCTATGTTTCACTTCGGGCGGTTTTCACAGGGGAAGATTCTGTGGTCAACATGGTATACTCGGATAGGCTCCATAAAAAATATCAAGTGTACAATAAAATTGTAAGAGCTTGAAGGCAATTTTTATTGTTATTTTTTATGAATGACACTCAACTGACAGTACTGGCCACGTAATCCACACACAGAAAAGACATATCAGTCGATCCGCACGAATTACGTAGCCACTTGCATCGTCGAACCTCGCAACGTGCCAATTGCTAATACGTATTTCTGGAGTTGTCTATTCGCCCACAAATAAATTAACTTCTTGCACGTTACCTATAGAAAATATTTTATTATTTAAAAGTGTCGATTCGCCCGATTCAGGCGAGTAAATTCGTGCGAATCCAATAACAAGCTAAAGAAAAATGAAGAATCATCAAGATAGATCACCTCATCTGTTAAATATACTATGAGTACCATAACAATTCTCAAATCAATTAATTTCAAGGAAATGAGTTCAACCCAATAAAGGCAAAGGACGGAAGTTATCGATATAATTAAAGAGGATTGAAGTGCAGTATCTAAGAAACGATCTGGTTTATTTGTTTTTATTATGAGAATAACTATCACATAAATCTAACTATTAATCATTTGAACCAACGTGCAGCGTAAGCATTGATTCCATTTTCCTAATAAACTATTGCCCACAAATCGGGACAACTTGTATGTTTATTCATAAACTCCCATTAGTATTATATTCCACATACTATAACAGAGTAAAAATTTCAACTACTACTAAGAAAAATGTTAATTACTCGATGTAAAAATTCAAAGAATTAAACAGATTTATGGACACAAACAAGCAGTATTGACAGCTCACATAATTCCCACTAAAAACACAAGAGCATAACTTGAAAATAATTAAAAAATGTTGTCAAACGACATGTTAATGTAGAATAGTAGTGGCAGAGTAATGTGAGTTATCTAATCGGACTAATACATCACGTATGTTGGACAGGCGGCGTCAGGCGGCGAGGTAGTGGAACGTAATATATAGCATGCTTTATTAATATTCATAGCGACCCATTTGTTAATATACACACGGCTGACAGCTCAATTTCACTCGCAATCCGAACCACACACTTCCCATAGAACCGTTCCCGGCCAATTATATCTGATATTGGTACTTTCAACGTTGTCTATTAGGATTACTAATTGCATGTATTTATTTTTAAGTTTGAAATTAACTAATTGTCTTTTGATGCATCGTTCCTGTCAGTTCTAAACGGCCATGTTTAATTTTTGTTTTTGGAATGATTTCGTTGTGGTGATTATATTCTACACTCTTACTATTACCGACCTTGGAATAAATAATTTTTAAATTAGAAATTTTATTATACTATTTCTTGGTTGTAAGTTGTAACTCACATTTTCTTTGATTTGTCTCAGCCTATTTCGGATATATGAGAGATCTTCATAACTTTACTCATTTTATCATTCGGTTAACCCGAACTATCTTTATCAATCATTTCTCTTTTCTTGAGCCTCGTTTCCCGCAATCTCAAGGAAGGTAGACTGACGTAAGTACTACAGTACAAACTGTATACTCTTTCATAGACTAAAGTGTCACAAGTTCCAACAGTTGTAGCTCTAGAGTGAGCAAAGACACTCAATGAAGTGTCATCGCAGTGAGTACTGGTGAGTGCACTCCATGTCTCCGGGTTGCCCAACGTCACATAAGTGGCGCTATTGCTCTTGTGACACTGCACAATTTACAATTTGGTGAACGTTTTGTTTTCCCTTCAAATCCTCCTACTCTTTTATTGGTGTGAAGATGTAAACTACGGAGATAAGTCTGTTGGCATGCTCAGATTTGGCAAGTTTCGTACTGTGGACACACTTAATATTCAAATCCTACTTAGGTGACACAAATTATCTTATAGGGCCTTTTACACTATAACAAAAAATTAGAATTTTGCTATCTCATTTGTCAGGTGGAGGTTCTATCTACTATCAGACCACAGGTAAATATTGCTCATCCACCTGCTGGCTTCGAAGTAGGCCCAAAAGAAAGATTAGGTGATTTATTCTTATTTGACCTTTCCGTTCGGTCCAGCATAAGTCCACAATCCAATTCAACAAAAATATTCGGAATACGCTTTTGAGTATCACTTTCACCGTCCAAAGAAGATCGGTCAAACAAATTGAAAACAGCAATTCTTCAAACTGACAACCAACAAAACTGTTATTAAAATCTAACTTCACAGTGAATAAAAAAACTTGACGGTCAGAACGCCTTCGCCTCTATCCTAATCTAATCTCAACAGAAACTCCATTAATATCGCGTCCGTATTTTTTGGCATTGCACGTAATAGATTTTTTTGCGTTACGAATCGCATCCACAGAATAAGATTTCAATTTCCCACCACGTTTACATTGTAACTATTTTGTGTGATTGTCATTTACAAATCATAAGAAACGGAGCCTATAAAAACTTCGGCTTATCAGAATAGGGAATTAAAAAAAAGTAAAGTTATTTCTTTCACAATCCAATGTAATTTCTTACTGGTTCATTTTTTAATTGCTTTTTTTGGGCATAACAATCGGCGAAGTTGGCGCGGACAGCGGGTGGCCGCCGGCCGGCCCCTTTGCCTCTCATATAATTATAATTATTCCATTAACTTGTACCACTGCAATTATTACGTGAATTTCCATCTCATACTGTCATGCAGACGTTAATTCGCAGTCTTCATACGTCGTTCGATGTAAACAACGTTTATTTTACAAATTTTGCATTTAGGTAACAATGTCAGTCGTTAAGTAAAAATACATTAACTAATTAAATTACTGGCCGTACACATTTCTGACATCGTCATTTCGAATCTGTGTAAATTCGTAAGTTAAAAAAGGAATCTTCGAATAAAAATTGCAAAACATGGTACAAAACAATCCACATCGTTGTCGCGTCGTTAAATAAATAAATTACTGTCGATTACGACCCAAGTTAACAATGCAAAAAATCGACTCAATTTTTAACAATCTTATAAACAAAGATAAATTCGTGCCGCCACAGCAGTATGACGTCGCATCACCAACCGCCCTTTGCAAGATTTATACCCGCTATAAAAAACATTAACAAAGTCCATTGCGGGATATCTCAAAGATTACACAGTAAATTTTACTGTAAAACCAGCAGTGTAACGCTTTACGCATAAAACATTCCTTTATTGACAGTTGCGCCATACGGCGAAGATCTGCAACGTTTAACTTTTGTTACTTTTCTAATACCCTGTGGCGTCGGATCAGGGATCACGAACTATTTTTTATTGAGCCGATTAGAAAACCCGTTGTAATTAAAAACAATTTACGAATAATAGCAGCTATGAATAATTTAGAGATCGTTCACTGTCATTAGAGTACAGATTGGGGTTTTATTGACCTTATTATTTATTTATTTAGGCCTTCGTTTCTATATTGGGTTCTAGTCAATTACTTCATAATGTTTGTTTATTGCTTGAGCGTGGAGCTATGAAGCCTTTAAGCGGGTCATAAAATCGAAAAGAGATTCCAGAGAATGAGCTCAATGATCACTTACGGAAATGGTCTTACTCTACCTCTCTGTCTGAAGTTTTGGGTGAAGTCTGAATGTTTCGATGTAGATTACTTCATTTAGCTTGGTACCTACCAATTTCTATATTCAAAGGTTGAACACCCCTGCAACGCCCGAATTTAAATTCAAACCGCTACAAAAACAATGTTTGCGGTGAGCATCACATTTTTTTCAAAAACAGAATTCCGTAAATCCGCACTCGAGTGCAGGTAGCGATCGAATTTTAAAACTATTTGTATTTCCGAAAAAAAACGTGCAACAATAGACGATGTATACCTGACGCCGATTATAATAAGGCACAAGAATTATGACGACATCGAATAGTCATCCATATGTTGTTTTATTTTGTCTATGGAAAGAAAAAATGTTTAGTAGTCTTCTGTAGTGTTTGGTGAGTGAATTATTCGATATTAGTTGTTTAGCCGGGTCGTTAGAAAGACGTTTACAATTTCGTGGATGCGCCCGTTTTTTGGTGTGCCCTCGGGCGGAAAAGGAGTTTCTGCGTCGGTTGGCTACTTGAATCGGATTTGCTACAATTATAAGCATTAGGCCTGTTGCATGTGAGACGCAATGAACTGAGAGATAGGGGCATTTTTTTTTTAAACCAGAATTCTATTAGTTCCGTTTCTTGTTTGTAAGCTTTTGTAAGAAGCTTTTGAGATGGTTGTGGAAACCGCTGTTGTTAATATTATTACTGATCTATTTAACTTATATTTTAATGAATTATCGTTCTCACAGTTTTACGTCAAGTCTTTATTACTCGAGTTGCTAAGCAGAAAAGCATTTTGGTAAATAAAATCGCATGTGGAACTTTTATCCTTCCCTATTTCAGTCTCCTGATAAAACTGACCTACCTAGAAATCTCATGACTTCAAGAGGCGATCACGACCTACATAGCACGTGTACTCCATAAATTCCCATAAAGGACAGTTTACTCTTTTCAAAAATGCGAAAACTAAGAGTAACAAAAATAATAATCCTCCATGTCCAATAAGCAACATAAACGAGAGAAGCATGTCCTCACTATGTCCAAACACAGCACTCATTAGTACAGGCCGGTTGGACAACGGCCTCGCCATAGTAAATGATAATAATGAGCAGTTATTATTTCCCTACACTACTATATAATTATGAGCCTTTTTTCTGACATTTCCGACCAAAATTACACTTGCGACTCAACTTCAGTTCTAGCCAGGGTTGGTTTATTTAAATAAAATAATTAAGAAACCAACTAAAGCAAAAACACTATCGTGAACATCTTTTACGAGAATATGAACAATTTGTTGGTTTTCATCTTTCTATTATTAATTAATTTAATTTAATTGAAGTGTTTGTTTGAAATGTATTTTTTTTTTATAAATGCATTATTAAAGTATATTATATACCTACTTATAACAAAAACAGTTTTTTTTCTCTAACTTTCTATTTGTTTGTTCCGGCTAATATCTGAAACGGCTGGACTGATTTTGATAGGACTTTCACTGGCAGATAGCTGATGTTATATGAAGTACCTAAATAAGGAAATTTAGAAGCAGCTTTTGTCCCCGGTAGCGTGTTACCGTGGTATAATTTCCGACAGCCACGCGGGCGAAGCCGCGGGCAGCAGTTAGTGGTCAATATAGTGTTAAGTAATCAACTATTTGACAATTTTAGAAAATACTGCAATGTGTCTCGAAAAATCACAAAAAAATATATAAAAATACACAAAAATTCAACTCATTTAAAAAATTGCATGGGCCCATCCCTGATACTAGCACACCCCAGCTATTACTCACGTTGCACGCTGTATCACCGAATAAGATGTTTATTAAAGCATATAGAACAAGATTTAAATTAATCAAGACAATAATAACTTTATTTTGATTGGCTATTCCTTTCGCGGAACGGTTAAGGCGAGTTTTTTTTTTGTTATCATTGGCTAGATTATCTTGATTAATGATTTTTAATCGCTACAACTTTTTTGCTGTCGGTGCGTGACCTTGGCTACTCTATAAAGAAAGGACGACTTTGTTGATGGTACAAAACTTACAGTCTTATTCATAAAAAGTTATCGAACAACTAAACAGTTGCTAAAGTCTGGTTTTCAAAGAGAATCCAGACTTTAGCAACTGTTTAGATGTTCGATAACTTTTATGAATAAGGCCGTAAGTGTACAACTAATTGATATTGATTTTTCATAATTATACATATGTATGCTTTGATATATATTAATTGAGGTGCTCTTGGCTAAATAATAACAAATGGAGAGGTCGATTGAAGGTTAAGCTACATTTTCCGGGGTTATTGCATGGATGGTATTACACAGTAACAGGGTTGTGGAGGTCAGATAGGCAGTCGCTCCATGTAAAATACTGGTATTTAGTTGCATCCGGTTAGACTGGGAGCTGACTCCAACATAGGAATAATAATTTCTGTAAATAAAATAATAAGTACCTAATGTCAGTTCTATTTTCTCCCGGATGTTATCCAAAGATATCCAATCTTTGGATAACATCCGTGTATGCTTACTACTTGAGTTTCTTCTGTACTCAGGGCCGGATTTAGAGGTCTGCAGGTCTCGAGGCAAAAGGAATAGAGGCTCCCCTGCCCCAAAATTATTTTCCAAATAAAAATTTAGTGTCAACAAACGGGACTTTCCGAGCTTTTTTCGCCGAAAAATCGTTGATGATTTCACCGAAATCCAGGTACCGAATTAAGTAACTTTCAATGCTCAGGAGAGAAAGCTTTGATAGATGGTTTTGTCCCATCGTCGTTCGAAGCCTATTTTTTTTTAATTTCATTTTTGAAAATGAGCGCTCTCCAGTGCAATTTGATACCATCAAAACCAAATACATTCTCAATGCAATTTCATGTTGGTTTTTTTTATTTTCTTGCATGCAGTAAAGTTCGTGATGGCATATATTTGTGTCACAATAAAAAATATTTGCCTATCAAACTACATACCTTGCTACATAAAGAAATATGGAAAAAATACCAATTAGTCAAAAATAATTAATTTTATAAAAATATAAGAACACTAATTGTTCACATATTGCAATTAATTTATATGTGTATATACAGTTTAAAAAAATATAGTCAAGACACGGATTCGAATACCCAACATCCGAACCAACCCACTCAGCTATTGAGCCATTGGGATACTCCCTCAAGATGGTTAGTAAATTGCAAGTGCTTATAAGGGCCATTTGAGATTTTGAAATTTTACTGATTGCCTGATTGGAGTGAACAAACATAGATCTATGATTTCTGTTAATATTTAAGAACAATATAATCATGTTTGTACAAAGGTAAAGGTAAAACAGCGAAAAAAAAAACATAGGAAAAGTTGTTGATTAGTGTTTACTAGTCGGAATTAGAAAGATTTTTTTTTCCGAAGTCTCTATTGTGGGGGCCCCTCTTTTTGGATGCCCCAGGGTTGTAGCTCCGGTTGCCCTCCCCTAAATCCGGCCCTGTCTGTTTTAACAATTAGGCACAAAGATTTCCATGCAGTGCAGCAGTGCCAACAAGACATCTATGAATATGTTTTTGCTAGCAGTTCTGAAAGAGGTGGAAAAAGGTGACTCCATGTTCGACACACAGGCATCAAGTGCACGAACGATTCTCCCATGTAATAGGGGTGACCCTATTGCCATTAACCAGGCACAAATCCAGACTCCGGGCTTCTTCAGAAAAAATCCTGATAGAAAGTACAAATATAAGTAAATTTGGAGAAATGATCTTATACTAGCTTCCGCCCGCGGCTTCATCCGCGTGGAGGTCGGAAATTATCCCGCGGGAACGTACTACCGGGATAATAGGTATCCTATGTGTTAATCTAGGTTATAATCTATCTGTGTGCCAAATTTCATCCAAATCCGTTCAGCTGTTTTTGCGTGAAATAGTAACAAACATCTATCCATCCATCCATACTTACAAACTTTCGTGTTTATAATATTAGTAAGGATTAGCTTGCAGTAAGTTTATGATTTAACACACGTGCTTGTATTGCAATTTTACGACTCATTTCGGAATTGAAACTAAACAAGCGCTAATTGATGACCTTGTGAACGAAGCAGGAATCCGCTGGATGCGAGGAACACAAATACGGTCAAAGTGGCGACGCTTACGTCAAGTTATGTCCAGCAGTGGACGTCTGTCGGCAGAAATGACGAAGCGCTTATTTGATGCTGACTGCCTGTGTCCCACATGAGTTATTAAATCTTAACTTTCAATCCCACTTAGCAACTGAGATATAATAATCAACTAAATGAACACAGGACTATAAAATAAAAGTTTTATATGAAACTGATATTGGGTGTCGCGTATAAGGTAAAAATAACATACTCATAAAACCGATGAACGCTCAATTAGGGATCTCAGGGGGCCGATTCTACTAATTTGCAACGTTACACGTTAAACTGTGTTTCCACAACAGTTCGATTTCGATCGCCGTTCGATAGTTACATAAAAAGTCATTCTACTATTTTATAAGCAAAACGGAAACTAAACTTAAAACGAATTGCAACTGAACTGTAGCGGGAACACAGCGGGTAACCCGCGTTACCAACATGCCAAAATAATATGTTTTATTAATACCAAAAAGAAAAAAGTTGAATCTAAAAATGTTACTAAACACGAATATGTGGCACTAAAAGTATTTTCTATAATTAAAAGACATAATGATCATAATTTTATCATTAACTTTGTCCTATAGTAAACGTCACGCTCATGTTCGATTTTGTTAGTAGAATAGGTTTTGACATTGTTTCAATCGATCGTTGGCGTAACTAAAACGTAACCGCAGCTGTGTCGCAGCTGGACCGTTGTTCATTTTAGTAGAATGCGAAAACGCTTAAAAGTGGTGATTCGGTTGCGGTTCTATTGCGTTTTTTTAACAAATTTGTTAGTAGAATCGGCCCCCTGTCCTCCTTTATTTTATTTTTGCGAATCAAATTATTATGATTGTTTAATTTTTTTACGTTTATGGCTGTTTTTTGTTCTGTCGTAAACAGTTATTTTTAAGTGGACTTAATTTAGTAGATACCGTGTTAGAGAAATTATGCTAAGAAAACTTTTTAAAACTTTTTTTTTAGTGTGTTCCATATCTTTTTGCGTCATGTTTACCGCAAATCAATAATGTTTTTAAATTTTGTAAATATTTCTCATGTAAGTGAAATTTCTTTCTTATGGGAAATAAAGATATCTTTAACCCGAAATAAACGTTTTTTCTTTCTTTCTTTCTTTCTTATTGTGACCTTGTGCAATAATGTCAGTAATTATTACATTTAGTACATTGTACAAAACCGCATTATAATGTTAAATAAAACCTTTATTAAACAATCTTATAAAGCACATATTTCTTAGGTATACCTACTAAAATAAATATTTCAAAGTCAAAGTCAAAGCATTTATTTCAAATAGGCACTTAAAAGGCACTTTTGAACGTCAACATTTACATTAAAATAGAATTGATTCTAGTCGCCCCTTCCAAAATGTAGTTTCGTATGGAGAAGAATGGCCAAGAAACTCCACCGTTACTCTTTTAAAATGATTTAAGTACAATATTTAATATAGTACATTCATTATATGATTATGTGTGAAAACGATGCACCCAGAATAAAGTTATCATACCAAAATAGGTAAAAAGAATCAAATTGAAGCAATACAGATAAATGAATTCTATGATAGCTATACATGGTGCTCACACATTTACAAACATTGTAAAAGTGAGTATATGATTTTCCTAGAATATTAACATGTAATAAGTCAGTGTGTGAGTTAAAGTAATCACTGAGTGAAAATCAATGTCATAAATATAATTAATTAATAAATTATACAATTCATATTTAGCCGACACTAGTTTCGCGAAGATTGTCTTGCTACTCAGCTTACCTAGGCCTTGGGCACGCCACGATAGCGGCGGTAAGTCCCCTCTTTGAGGAGTTGCTTGAGAGGCGGCATTCGGTCACATCCTTAGCCCACTTGTCCTTTTTGTTTCACATCATGTGGCCTTATAATGTTTATGTAGACACGAATACCTTGGTGACAGTGATAATCTGTTGTAATGTCTCAAGAAAAGAAGTTACTTAGATAAGGAACGAATTAAAACACTTAGTTAAAAACACTTTATAAAATATACTTCGTTGAAATATACTTACGTCATGGTGTTTGTATGTAGTATAGCGAATCTATTTATTATTAAATTTGACGACATACAAGGTAAATGTAAAGCTTTATTTACAAGTATTGTAACAATAAACAATTTAATAATAAAATATAATACAAACTTAGTATTCTATATGGTTACAAGAATTTACTCTGAATGATGATAAATTAGTGACTCATTTTACAGAAACTCAATACTGTCTACAATAATTTAGAACATATTAGGTACTACAAACCATAAATAGTAAGTAGGTACCTGTTTCAATAATAGAACAAATAGAAATCAAAACGAAAAAATACTACAAAGCGCAACATTGTCAAATAAAAAACATGAGAAAAAACTTATTGTCATTTTGACACGTTGGATGACATTGCCAATTTTGACTAGTTTAAAACCAACATGATTTGTCACATTAGTCTATTTGTACTTTTGTAATCTGTTAAGGAAATTGTAGTCATACAAAAAGTATAATTGGATTTCCAGTAGGTAAGTAAAATTCTCTCCGCTACTATGTTCCAGGGTAGAAAACCCGGATCACCCGGTACGAAATCAGGATTATTTATAAAACATCATACCCTACATACCTACCTAAATACCTTTGCTTTGGTGATCTGTGGGCTGTGTTTAAATGAGCCTCATTTAAAGACCACAGGAAAAAGTAATTAGTTTGGATTTATTGGCAGATTTACAAGATTAATTGCAAGTTTGCGACCCCTGCTACCATGACCACTCTTCTTTCCTGCCAGTATTTATAATTCGCGCCATGCGGTCACTTTTTTCATGGGAACATTTAGTACAGCGAACTAAGCTCCGAAATTCTTAACAAACAGAAATACTCATTAAAACAACAAAAGAATTTAAATATATGAATGTTATGGTCAAAAGTTAATAAATCCTGTCTATAGAACAACATTATTAACAACTCGGTTGACTGACCACTCGGAATGTTTTTGCACCATTTTGAATATTGTGAAACACCGCCACATAAAGCACTTTCAGATAATCAAATTTGATTTGCGTCCATTAATCAGTTTAACACATTTACAGTGTGGCCATTGCGATTACATGCGATTAATAAACGCAGACAGTGCGGACGAAACCCAATGATTAATTATATCAAGTGCGAGCACCAATCAAAATAATTACGAACATCGCGACTCGTATTCTGTAGTATTGTTTAATATTGAATGCATTACATGTTGCCTTAGTTATCTTACATCTGTGTAGTACATCCGTTGGACCACACAAGCATAGCTTGATAATCTTGAAGTCCCCTACTGTTTATTGATCGTCAGATGTTTATTGTAATAGAACCTTGTCTTACTCAAAGCGCAGATTACTGAGTTACTTCATACTACTTCATAGTGACTGTGGTCTCATTATTCATTCAGACAATAGTGCCAATACAGCTGCGTCTGAATCCGTTTGCTCTGAAACTATTATTGAGAAACCTATTTCAATTTATCGGTGTTGAAGCAGTGGCGTATTAAGAACGTTCTCGTTGAAGGATATTTCAAGACAAAGTTCTTGATGAATTAAATTAACTGCATATTGAACAATTTTCCCCTATTTTCTTACAAATGCTACGTCATCCCATCAAATTCCATTATTCCATTAGGACTTCTTAGATTAAAGATTAACTAAAAAATGTCATAGTTCTTATTCTAGACTTAGATCTTATTGGAGACTAGCCACCACCACCACCACTTCGCCCGCTTGGAGGTCGGAAATTATCCCACGGGAACGTACTACTGGGATAAAAACTATCATACGTCTTAATTCAGATTATAAACTATCTGTGTGCCAAATTACATCCGAATCCGTTCAGCCGGTTTTGCGTGATTGAGTAGCAAACATCTAAAAATCCAAACATAGAAACTTTCACATTTACAATATTAGTAGAAAACATAGTAGAATCACACTTTCTTTCCTGTTGATTTAGATCTACAGACAGAGGTCCGCTGTTCTCCTATATTTCTTACGGAAAGTTTCTTGAGATAAAATATTATAAACCACTAGCTGACTTTGGAAACATAAAGCCAATTATCCTGACCTTTATACCAGAAAAATATGCCTAGAGATCACGTCCAGTATGTCATACCCATGTCAATTATGTGAACATGTTCACTATGTTGATTGATTATTATCAATACAAAGGGATGTATTGAAGCTACCACCCTTATCTGACAAGGGCAAACGTTGAAGACTTAAAGGAAATAGTTTTTATTTGTAAAGTAGAATGCTTAATTTCTACAACGCTACAAGCTTAATCATAAGTAAATACGCCATCTGGTTTTGCCAAAAGATCCTTGTAGCAATCTAGGCTTCACAATATTCCACTCCTGCCAGGGGTGCGGGTTGTTCGAAAGAGATACCGCGGCCCCTGGCACACAGGCAACTGAGGGAACACGGGTGGGTTTTATTCAGTAAAAGTCTGACACGCCCTCCTGCTCCACCCAGAGCGGGAGAAGTCATTTGATGATTTCCCACCCAAAAAAAAATATATATATTCTACTGATAAGTAAATATCCTTTTCAGTACCTACCTAAATAAACGCAGACAGTGCAGTAGCATCTCCTAATACTACATAGTTTGAAAAAGAAACTAAAAGATTTTTATTTGTGGTCACGTACAGACTAAATTAACTTGAAAATAATTCACAATCAATCTGCCACAAAGAAAATCGAAATGTATTCGTCGTCGTTGAATAAAAGATCAGGCAAAGATGGATTAGGAAAACAGCAAATTGAGACGAAATACCATAGCCTAACTACTGCAAAAGGCCCAGAAAACCCACACCCGGAAAGAGCAGTCTAATAAAACCTGTTAAAACTGTCAATATTGGAACCGTTGGACAACTGTATGAAGTTGATAGTTACACTGTGGATATACCAAAATACACTCGTAACTATAGTAACTAAGAGACCAAATACTAATGGAAAGGAGTAGGACAGGGATTAAAAAACAAGACAGGATACGAAATACCCGATAAGAGAAAAAAATTAAGTTAATAACGTACTTACCAAAATATACCAACAAAAGTGGAGATAGACAGGCCACATGTGAAGAGGTATATTCACGACAAGTGGAGTAAACTTGCGACAGAACGGTACCCTAGAGATGGCAAAAGGAACATGGGAAGACAATTTAAAAGAAGAGTAAAAGCTCAGTGCGGGTCCAAACTGGAGAAGAGTTGCTAGAGATAGGACTTAGTGGAAGTTGTTAGATACCTTTGGTTTAAGGCACATTGAACTAAGAGACATTTTGTATACTATTGATTAAATACCGCAATGCAAAAATGTTCAGAATGAAAAGGGCTCATTATTACTTTTATACAGGAAAAGTTTTTATTCAGTGCGCAAACTGTGACCTTGAATTCAGCTCATTATACATACCAACGTAGAAATTTTTCGTTGATTATCCAAAAAAAATCAGCTGTTCCATACATTTTGACCGCGCAGGTATTACACTTTTCTATGAAACAGCTGACTTTTTTTTTTCAAAAAAAAAAATCTACGCTGGGTGGTCTAGAATGATGGTATGCCGAATTCATGGTTACAGTTTGCGCACTGAATAAAAACTTTTCTTGTATAGTAAAAACTAAGTAAACATGAGTCAAAGAAAACCATTTAAAAATTGACAATTAAATATATTAACTTACAACGTAGAAGGAAAGGCAAAGGTTCGCAATAAACATAACGGTTTAACAGATATTTAATTTCCATAAAGGTTTGGTACGGATGAAAACTCCGTGTATAAGATTATTATGCACATCGCCTGGGTTATAAAATTTTAGTATGGAAGCTACTTGTTCGCCATAATGTTAGTTATCTTTCTTGGCTTGAATCCTATTAACTTTATGAATACTGGCATGTTATACTTTATCTAAAACGGAACATTTTGAATCAAATAATATGTTATGAATCATGATTCATGTCATCCAGTAGATAGCTGTGAACAGAGTTCTTTCATTAAATGCTGGAATGTGATGAACATAAAACTTTATAAATAGAAGTTCTAAGCTATATTTCAAGGTGTATTAAATCCATAGGAATTGAAAGAGAAGTACCATACAGCAGCAGTGGTGGTCCAGTGGTAACGGCCGCAACTTACGAGTTGTAGGTCGCAGGTTCGAAACCCGACAGGCGCTGTACTTTGTGTAAATAATTTCTTCACCACTGCTTCAAAACGGTGATGGAAAACATCGTGAGGAAACCGGCATGTCCTAGAACCAAAATATTCGAAAACATGCGACATCCACCATCCTGCACTGGGCCAGCGTGGTGGATACGACCCACTCCCTCTCACAGAGAGGAGGCCTGTGTCCCAGCAGTGGGAACATTATAAGCTCATTATATATGTACCATACAGCTTTATACTTACAATCTACTATTCAATTATTACAACATTTCATTTAAGTGAAACCGTTGACAGTTCAACAATATTCATTGCGTTATTTAAGTACATTGTTGAGCTGATTTGATTTTTTTGATTTTTGATTTTTTTTCTTCAACTTACTATGAAGCAATGGACTAGCAATATCCTGATTCTGATTGATAGTGAGTTACGCAATTAGGGTGTCGTCCGTGTATACTTCCTCTATATTATTTAGTCGCAAACGACTTGCTGAGCATGAGGTCCTTCCTGGGTCTTAATGCAGTTGATGGCTATAGGTTCGCCCCTATTACATAACTGACGAAATGTGGGTGTACTACGCACACCTCGACCTAACCCTTCGGGAAATACAAGGAATATGTATGTTATGTAGTTTCTATACCATCATCATCATTTCAACCAAAAGACGTCCAATACTGGCCATAAGCCAAGCACCGCCTATCGACCGGTTCTGTGCTTCTCGCATCCAACGGATTCCTGCGGCCTTCACCAGGTCAACAGTCCTTGTGGGAGGCCTTCCAACGCTACGTCTTCCAGTTCCTATAAATAAATCGTCAAATATTCGAATACCAAAATGTTCCCAAGCTCTCTCACTTAAGTGCACTAAAGGTCATCCCGTGATGGAATTGAGTAATACCGCGATCAGCTTTCATGTTTGAAGCGTGAATTTCGTTCATTCGTTCATTGTGTAATGTCAAAATCAAATGCGGGACGACCTTTGGCCGTATCGATGGACACACACACTATGGCACAAGATAGGCAAGTGCAGAAGGCCCACACCCTAAATTAAAGTAAACATTCTTGGTTGAGACCCTTTGTTTCCATTTTTTTTATACACATATACATCAAATTACGTTTTTTCTCATGGGGTAGGCAGAAACTACAAACTAACTACAAGAAAAGGTTCGTGGCATGTAGCGTTCTGTACAAACAAGGAAATGTGTAAGGACACATGTCCTTGTTTGTATTCAGTACGTTGTTCTAATGGTCTTTGATTACAGATGTAGCTTCTGGATTATCTTTTACCACTTTTTGTAGCGTGAAAATTGCCATTTTAACCATCATAATTAGACAACTACTGTGTTTTGACAGGACCCTGACTAATACGTTGAAGATGACTACAGAACTGACGGCTTTTGGTTTAACTCAAGCTCTTCGGTTTTCCTTTCAAGGACAGTTTGTCGTAGAGAAGAATGATTTCAACACCCAAATAAGCTAATTTTTAAGAATATTGCTAACATTAATCTATGTTAATCCATTACTTCATGTGTTCGAAAATTTGCTTGTTCCACAACATTAATAACGCAATGTATGTTGTTGAACCGCCAAAATCAAACACATTTCCCCTGTTAGTGTGTTACGCAATTACCCCCCCCCCCCCCCCCTCCCTCTGGTCTCAGCATAGCCGTTACACATACAAGACTCGGGCACGATGAAACGATCGCATGCTGTTTCAATTGAGTCTTCTATCTTTTACCTGTTTAGTGTCCAGTATTATTTAGCCATGTTATTGCATCCATGAATGCGTGGTATGTCAACGAAACTTTGTATGTATATAATGTGCTATTATTAAATAGACGTGTCACCTCTCGTTATTGCCTATTTTAATATTCAATCTTTTTTATAGGATTTAGATACCTGCGTCGTGAGTCATGATTGGCTATAACATAAATGACAGATACTGATAGTTAGTACAAAATATACCTAAGTTATGAAAATATATTTTGTTAATAATAAAGTTAAATTAATTAAAATTGATGATTTCCCGACAAAATGTTAATTAATGTTCATCGCTATTTAGGATTTCCTTTATTTTTAAGATTTTGTCGACGGTTGACAAAAACGTGTAGCCAAAGTATAAATATTTCGTCTAGCTCATAAACCTTCTTAACGAAATAGAAAAAAAAACATTTAGCTATATCATGCATGTCCCATAATCGAAATATTAAAACGTGAAGCAATTTTGTACCCCTTTTTACGAAAATTTCGCGAACGGAGGAGTATACAATTTGGCACAATTAAAGATTATATGGAGATGAGTGCAGAAAGATATTATTTTTAGATAATAATGCATTAGAAATACTTACATTAAGTTTTAAGTGAATAATGGTCGAATTTCGCCCACTGGGCGACCACTAAAATAGTTAGTATAATTATCTTATTTGGACAAAACTTGTGCACCCTATTTCCAATTATGGTGTGATTGATATCAATGACTATATTCGACATTATGCAACAATTATTAGTTCATTAACGTTCTGACTCAAGCTCGTGGGAAATATAATTATATTTTTCTAGTATAACAGCACATATTCATTACAACTCACATATTCCCCATAGTTACTTTAAAATAATTTACAATAAAATAATAAATATCACGTGATTCACTTGTATGATTTCATAGCGGAAGTTACTCTATTACATACAGTCACGACTTGAACTACTGATATAAATATTACTTTAAAAAAACATAATAATTTCATATAGTGTGTCGAATATAAGTGTTATACAATGTTATTAATTCACTTAAAAAATGCGAATCGTTGTGTTCAAGTAAATTGGTATGTCACGATGGTATATTCATTCTACCTACATTTAATATTAGGTACCTACCTTTATTATAACTTAAACTTTGAAGTAGATACTATGAATTAGCAAAGAAAAAATGTTTGATGATAGATTGGTCATCAACAGCACAGAACATATATATACCCTGATCAACAGTTGGTTGAAAATTATCCAATAGAGGACATCGCTGTGGGTCCTCTTGTCTTGACCCTTTTATCGTCATCGAAATCTAACATTCAGAATGGCGATAAACTAGATTTTAGTCTGTGACAGAACTTACGCCGCCATCTTGTTTTGTCAATCCCATTTCTGTGAAAATTTCACTAATGTTTTCCAACAAGTTGCACTCTAAAGTTCGTTTAAAAACATATTGTAATTTGACAGGTGTAGGTATAACAAACTCATCGACTAAAAAGCAAACACACAAATACTTGAAATGTCAGAATCTGGGATTTAAATAAATAATCGTTTAAAAAACTAAAAAACACGCTTTAAAAACCAAACTAAAAACGGAGAAAATAATTTAATTCAATTAAAAAGCGTGGGGTGCTTGACATTAATTGATTATAAAAATACCTCAAAAAGCACCCCACGCTTTAAATTTATTTAAATTATTTTCTTTAAATTATTATTTATTTATTATTATTTATTTAAATTATTTATTTAAATTAAATTATTTTCTCCTTTTTTTGTTTGGTTTTTAAAGCGTGTTTTTTAGTTTTTTAAACTATTATTTATTTTCTATTTTTTAGTTCTGCTAACTACGAAAACCTGTTTTTTTTCTCATTTTTTTTTAATTATTGAATTGTCATCGGTCCTCGACAAGTTTACAAAGTTTCAATTAAATCTGACCGCTTAAAATGGGTCAAAATCGCGCTCAAAGGAGTCGGTTACATACAAACAAACAAACATACATTTGAAGCTTTAGATAGAAATGTGTCAATAATGTAACAACACTGACAGTTCCTTCGTCAATAAAGTGTGTGCACACTGGTAGTTTCACGCTTCACAGTCTGGTTGTAGTACTCAAAAGCAGGAACTTTAATGTACAGGGATCCGCTCATTAACGACTGAAATTGGCGTAACTAGATGTTTTGATAAGTTATGCCACCCTAAATAGATAGGGATATTCTAAATAATTTTAATGTCTTACCGGAGATATTATATTTACTCAGGTTATAATAATCTGAGCTTATTTAGAGGAAATTAATTTGCCATGTGCGTGTATAGCAGATGTGATACATAATTTTTTAACTGACTTCAAAAAGGATGAGGTTACGCGATATCTCTGGCAATTGTGGATTGATTTTAAACAATTCTATTTGTAACGGACTTCAAAAAAAGGAGGAGGTTCTTAATTTGAGTGTATTTTTTTTTAATATATTTTTTGGCTCAGAACTTTCGACTGGGTGAACCGATTTTGATGATTCTTTTTTATTTGAATGCTGGTGCTTCCCGTGTAGTCCCGTTTAAATATCATATAGATCTGATGATGCGTTTCGGAGACAGACAACGGAACTCTTAAAAAAATGACGGCAAATCAACCGCGATTGCTGCTATCGCTTAAATATGCATTGTTTTTACCCAAAAGATGATGACATTTCAAATTGGTGTGGAGTAGGTACTATAACTAAAAAGTGAAAAATAAAAGCTTTTTCCAATTTCGGAAGTCGGTGACTTCGAATATGTATTTTATTTTTAAGTTACCAGTCACCGACTTCCGAAATTAAAGTTATTTTTTACTTGGTAGTGTTTTTTTGAAAGTCGGTTGTATTTTTTTTTGGACAAAGTTTTTATTGCATCAGTATGCCTCCTCACGGTAGGCCTCTCATATAAATTTCATTAACTTTGCTTAGGTTAGGTAGTTTTTACTTTTTACTTTTGGGAGTTAATTTCAATTTTACGTATTTTTTTTGTGTTATTGGGTTTTTCTGTCTGGAATTTCTCAGTAGTAGCCCGGAGTCTGGATTTGTGCCCGTTAGATGTTAATAGGCTCGCCTCCTATTACATAGGACTTCACAACTGGCGAAATATGGGTGTACTATAGGTATTTATACCTCGGCTCAATGCTTCGGAGACACAAGGCGTGATGTTATGATTGTTTTCCACTTAGAATTTATTGATGACTTCCTAACACTGTTATTGGTATTACGGGTACCTGTATGGATTTGTGGCCAGTGCAGGCAGGCGCTATACTTTGTGTAAATTATTTCATCACCACTGCTCTCAAAACGGTGAAGGAAAACATCGTGAGGAAACCGGCATGTCCTAGAACCAAAAATTCGAAGACAGTGACATCTATCAACGGCGATTACGGCCCGCTCCCTCTCACAGAGGCCTGTGTCCCAGCAGTGGGAACGTTATAGGCTGATTTAGATGATATGAATTTGTGCGAGGTATCTCTACTAAAAAGTCAAATAAAAAAACTTTTTTACAAAAAAAACAACAGCACTGATTAACAACTTTAAAAGGTAGGTATGACAATTAAAATTAAACGGATTTAAACTATGTGAAATGTGATAATGCTGAAATTAAAAACTTAATTAAAAGAAGCTAAATTATCATCAGTTCATGTTCATAATAATACAAATGTTTGAGTTGATAGTAAAGGACTAAATTAATTATTGTGGCTTCCTGTTTCTAGGCGATAAATAACAAGTGATCCACTTTATTACCTACTAACTTATTAATATCAATATTAATTAGTTCACATTAATGCTAATCTTGTTACTACTTCGTTACTATAACACTGAAATATACTGCTAATAAATTATACTTAGCACCAGACATTGCCCGCCATTATACGTTCATGCATCGTGTGGGAGTAGGACAAGTTTAGCCAAGATTTAGATGTTACTCCACTTCGAAATGTCAAAACATGCCAACAGATACACTATTCCAATACCTCCATTAACATATCACTTTATACCTCGAATCTGCTCATAAAAATTAAGTGATATGACTTCTGCTTCAAAAATCGCAATCAACTTACCTATATAATTAATTCCATATATTATAAAAAAATATAAAACTTGTCTCTGACCGTATAATCGAATTTTCGTGGGAGGCACAAAGTTCCCGAAGCCATCATTCATCTAAAACTCTCATTCTATAAAACGATTTCAAAAATAGAATAAGAGTTTTTGCCCCGTTCGGCCACCAGTCGTCGAAAAACAACAATTAATAAATATAAATAAAAAATCCGGCCAGTGTTTCAATTCATTCGAGGGGCGGGGTCGTTTTACATTCAAGGGGAGGGTATCTCTCGAAATCATTAGTCGTGGAATGCCTCGGAAAGTGAACACGGTCCATAATAATTTTCGGTGCCCTTCGTCCGGCGTCGTGGGCGGATATTGCCTTTGTCTTTACTTACAAAAAGGACAAAAACCTATCCAAACGTCAGTTCAAAATATTTATTTGCGCCGGTCAATATGAGCCGCATGTAATTTCGCTCGCATTGTACGATTCCCGTGTTATTGTCCAACAGAGTGAAGTATAACGACACACGTTTCATTATTCAAAATTATGTTCCAACAGACTTAAGGGCTGTGTTTCAAAAAACGAAACAAAAAAAAAAGATTTTAATCGTCGAGCACAAACAAATTTCGTTCGATGTGAATGTGGCCCGAATACGAAGAACTGCGCTACAAGACCATCTTCCTTTATTAATGCTGTTATTAATATTAATTTAATGATGTCCGGTACAAAGTTATAATTCATGTCCTTTTTTAAACAGCTAATATAAGCTTCATTATTGAATTCGCGAATAAGTATATTTTATTCTCGAATTAGTGAATCATTTTATTGAGCTTCATAAATTAATGAGTAACAACTGAACTTGTTCGAAGCTGGTTTTCTGTTTACTTTTGAACTTCACAAATTTCCGCGTGCGTTCGTCTGGCGTAATATATAACAATACATACAGGCAGCTTTTATCACTAAAACCGCCAATTAAAGCTCGTCTTGTAAGGTAGGCTCCCATTCATGGGATTATTACTCGAAAATCTTGTTTGTATAATAATACCATAATATCATTAGTGCTTTTATGGTTGTATTCATAAAATCATATGTTCATACTTTAAGTGCATCGTTATATAACCCTTGTTTTGGATAAGATAAACTGAATTTACGGTAAAATATTTTCTTCCAACTGACTTTCCCTTTAATTGACTATGGATACTTAAAAACCTATTTAGAGTTTTTAACACGAATCGTTATCCTGATCGTAAACCAAATGGGGCCGAATTTTCTATGAACGGAATGACTTTACGAGGGAACATGCCCAACATTTAAGTAAAAAATATATTAAATCATTGTGACTGGGTGGGTGCTTAAGGCTCATTTAACTTGCCTATAAATCCTTACTATGGCTCAAAATGTGATTCAAGTACAACTTTTAAAGTAAATAATCATTTTCTCTCAATGTGAAAAGATCAAATATATTTTTCCCACAGAGGTCAAAATCACACAAAATATTTAATCAACATCAAATCATATTATTTTATTTTCAATATAACTTCACATTAAAATACAAAGTGTGAATCTAAATTCAAAACGACTTTTTACTTGAAAGAAGCAAGGTGTTCGAAATTCAAATGTATTGACATAAGATGGCCGAGGTTCTAAACTAATCAAATAACACGAGTGTGAATAAAATACGTTCATATACAAGTAATTATTTAGTCGGTGCTTCTGTACAGAGGCAAATAGAATCAAGACAGCTAATGAGAACAATTTACATGAATACACTATTATCACATGAGTGATGATCGTCTTATGTAAACGGCATTTTTAGCTGGCAACACGAATGCAAGTTGTTTTTTTTATTGCCTATTATGGCAACCGGCTTTGTATTTGACTTCCCGCCTACAGTTACGACATTTTTGTTAATAATAATTTAACTATGTATTTGTGTGGTTTGTTCTCATAAATGTTTACACAAAATCAGGGTTAAGGTAAACTTGTAATTTGGTGCGGTAAAATAAATATTCGAACTAATGTTGACCAAAACTGCTGCAAAATCTGAACATAGGCACGTACGGTTACGTAACGTAGCAGTGTAAGAAAGTTAAAAATAAACGAAAACGTTAAATATGTATTTGCTAACGCTAAATCCGCTTGACATCGGAATCAATGGTAATTTCGGACACAGGGATCGGTACATCTTAGTTGTCCAAGCTTCGATAACGGATCCAAATCTATGGTGCGCCAGAGGGAGTCATACTAGTCAATCACAAATTAAAGGTACTATAAGTAATATTTGCATTCAAGATACATAAGTAGAAAACCATAGCGCATTTAAAGACACGACAAAATAATCCCACACTGCGAAAACAACGACAAAATTCAGCAGATCTGTACCAACAGCCAGATAAACTGCACATGCAAATTTTTTTTTCGCCTCAAAAATATTAGACGTCGTAAGGATCTTAATACAATACACACCTACAAGCGAAGGAAGACAAGGGACAAGTTTAACTTAAATCTGAAATCGTCGCGACAAAATCTTTTGACTACAGTCCGCGCGTTTAATTAGAGTGAGCGCAAACTCCGCGGCGTCACAAAGAACTTTCTCGTATTATTTGATCGCAGACGATATTGTCGCTGAGTTTGTATATAGTCTAACTTTATAAAGCCGAGATTGTAAGGAACTGCTTGCCTTTTGATTTGTGAAAAGTGTGCTGTAATTTGTTTAACGAGATTCGGCTCTAGCTACTGTTAGGTGGTACAACACTATTCCTTACTCAGTGTTGCTATAACAAATATTAGTAGGTACCTATAACATTTGCAAAAAAAAAAATATTGATTTGAATCCATTTGCAGGTGCTAATAACTCTTATGAAATGAATTGCATCGTTTTTTTTTTTGAAGTGAAAACTTCTTTAGGCGCGTTGAGCACTTTTGAGTGAACAAAAATCATGGAACTCGCGTCATCGACACCGAACGCTTGAGCAAGCTCATGAGTCGCGCGTTGATGTCTTTTGGAAAAGTCCCTTTCTTTCATTAGGAAATTCTAATTCTTTAATCCCTTACTTTCCATTTGTATGTTTATCGTAAAAATCTGTGCTGTTACCTTTAATGGCTGAAGTCGACCGCTCGTTTATCATTTATTACGGAGAGCAATCAGGACCCAAGGGCCCAATGTGAAATCCTATATTGAGGATTAAAAAAATACACACGTAATTTTTCAAGTTTTCACTTCTATCAGCACTCCTGGAGTGCTACCTACTGTTTTTTTTTTGTATATTTAATTGACTTTGCTTTTTTTCTTTCATGGATAGATGCGAAGTTCCGCCAAACGTTGTAGCTACGCCCCTCAGCCAGATGGGCTGATGACCTAACGAAGACAGCCGGGAAAGATTAGACTGGAATACGGAAAAGGCTAGCTTGAAGTTGGCTGCATGAATAATAATAAAAATATGGCCGCAAATGGTGTTTCTTATAACTAACTAGGTAGCTTTTGCCAGTGGCTTCGCCCGCGTAGAGGTCGAAACTTATCCTACGGGAACGTACTATCGGGACAAAAAGTATCATATGTCTTATTCCAGGTTACAAACTATCTGTGTGCCAATCTGTTCATCCAAATCCGTTCAGCCGTTTTTGCGTGATTGAGTAACAAACATCTAAATGTCTAAACATACAAACTTTCGCATTTATAATATTACGAGCTGACCCGTGCCCACTTCGTTGGGCGGTAAACATTTTTATATCACTCCATAGATTACGACACGGTCGCGGTTCCATACCTATGTCGTATTATCTCTTTAACCATTCGTCCAAATTATATGCAGTAAAAGGGAAAAGTCTTTTGTTTTAAACACTTGAGACGATAAATATACTTATTTTGATAAGAATTCATAATTATTGATATGACCAATAAACATGACCTAACGATTTTTTAAAATATAAAAACTACGTTTTGTGACTTAAATATAAAAGTTAGACGTATGCTGTCGCTGACAACTTTGTATGCATTATCAAGCTCCATAGCTTTTCTCTAGAATTCAATCAAATATCTCTCATCGTTAAGGCAGCGTTCATAAAAAACGTTTTCGTTCGACCGTTTTTTCCTCCGACATACTTTGCAAATCCGACTACCACGAAAAAATCTTTTCATTTTTCGGGATAATATATAGCCTATGACACTCACAAATAACGTCTTTTAGCTTTCTATTGGTAAAAGAATTTTCAAAATCGGTTCAGTAGATCCAGAGATTACCCCTTACAACCTCACAAACTTTACCTCTTTATAATATTAGTATGGATAAATATGATATAGCATTATATTGGATAAATAGGATTAACTGATAGACGTGCACTGTTAGGTAGTCCCGCAAGCGTCAACAAATCGGCCGGTGACAACATAAGTGCAATTAATAAAAATGAAAGCTTAAAACAATGGTAATTTATACTCAATAATTTATTACACTCCGCAATATGTGCTTACCTGGTAACTTCAAATAGAATTAGATCATTATGGACCCTGTCATGATACGAATATGCCTAGCGGGACCCTCGAACCTAGGGGTTAGCAGACTAATAGTTATTTATTTAGTACTTTATTGTCTCTCAACCGAACCAAACATCTGCCTAACTATTACCTAGCCTTTTCTATAGGGAAAAGGCTGGGTTTTTTTTGAGGGTGGTGTATCATCAAATACCTTCTCCCTCTGTAGGTGGAGTAGGAGGGTGTGTCAGACTTTTACTGACTAAAACCCACCCGTGTTCCCTCAGTTGCCTGTCTGCCGGGGGCGACGGTATCTCTTTCGAACAACCCGCACCTCTGGCAGGTAGGCAAATGTTTGGTTCGGCTTTCAATCTAACCGGATGCAGCTGAATATACTGATATATCACAACCCAGTTCATTGGGAACAAGATATCCCTTGCTAAGACTGCTTGTCTTTTAACTACCCCTAACGACTGTCAAAGATCTATACCAATGACAGCCGGGACCAATGGCTTAACTTGCTTTCCGAGGCACGGGAGCGTCTCGATATGTTTGTAATATGTTTTCTTTTCCACCATTTTCAACACTCGCACCCTATACATCCGCCCAGTACATAATGAAGGCAACCTTTCGCGAAGCAAGCGACCACGGGGACAGATCGGCCAGTATTTATACCCACATAAAACTGTTCGCGATCCGAACAAGCGATCACACAACAGATGTGACTGCCAGACAACGACAACGTGATTTTCAGCTTTGTTTATTGAAAGAAAACATTTCATATAAACTTTGTGGACAAACTGCTTAAATAAAGTTATGGGGAGTTAAATTTTGTTGAAAAGTTGGAATTGTTTTGTGGAAGAGGTTTTACTCGGCCTTGGCATTGCTGCTTTGACTGCTGGCTTTTAGTAGGGTTTGATAATTACTGGCTGTATTCATTCAACATTTCAAAGATAGATATACACATATAGGAAGGCCCGGTCACAGTGGTCCCAAACGATAGAAGCCTCGGGATCCACACGATTTCCAAAATGCCTATTTTGGAAAGCCCATTTTTTTTTTGTTGGGTATCTTGTACTTGACCTTGAGAGCCCGTGACTACTTAACCGGGCTTTCCTGGGGCTGCCACTAAGAGTTAACTTAACGCCTCCAGCCAGGGCTTAAAAACTAAAATTACATACTAGGCGACTGCACGCTGAGGGCACAACCTGTGGGGTACGGGCCTCGGCTCAGGGCGTAACTGTTAGGGGGACAGCAAGTGGGAACAGGCTGTATCAAAATATTGGCAGTATTATTATTAATAGGGGAATTTAACTCTACTGGCTCAGCTGCGGCGCGGGCTGGCGCTTCAACGAGCAAGGGTCGGTCGGGGGAAAAGCCCATGCAGACCTACATCCTTATATACTAAGTAATACATACCTACATATAGATATTATTTAGAAAACTCATCTCAGAGGAAAACATTTTGTTGGACAAAATTCGTTCCAGATTTTCAGTCCCTATAAAATAAATTACGGGAATGTTGCAAATACCGTTTCCCTGAAGTGTTAAGAACTCTTATAGGCCGACTGATTGTTTTTTTTTTTGAGATCAAAGCTATTGTCATACCAAAACAACTTAAAACGTGATTCGAGGTAGTGTTCATACATACCTATTGAGAAGAATTCATTTCGGATATTTTGGTGGTTTTTGCAAGCCGTCGTCTGTAAGCGATTTGAAAACAGTTGGGAAGTCTATGCCATACCTATGCCATACCCATCTTCGTTGAAGGTTTTGAATTTTGAAGGCTCAAAAAAAACGTTGTGAACCAATGTAATCGGGTCATCCTGTATGAACTTTTAAGAATCAGAATTAGAGGCCGTACCAGCAAAGATACAACTGATGCTCTTCGTATTGAGAACACACCAAAAAGTATATTGTTCTAAACGTGTTATTGATTTCTTTTAGAATAACAATCGAAAAAATCCCACAACAACTAAAAAAACGTTCACAGATTATAGGGTTCCCAGTCAGACCGCCGCCGTCGTGGACCATCCTGAGGCGGGTTCGCATACAAATCTGTTGAAAAGATTTACTCCTCGACAATTTCGATATTTAATAAATCCCTAATGTTGTCGTCAAAATTATAAGCAAATGCGTTGTTTATAAACAATATAGCACCAAAGCATGTCATAACTTCCTATTACCATTATATATAATATGTAAAAACACATAAAAATCCGACAACTAAAATAACGGGAGCTAAAATATTAAGAGCATTCTGGACTGTTTTATAGCCGTAATATTTACTGCCACTAAATATTACTGCGGCGTACAAAATTAACAGATGAATGAGCGTTCATTGAATATCTCATACAATTTTAGCGTTCCCGTTCATATATTGACCCTGCAATCACTCTGAGGTTGTTGTAAATCAACTTTACAACGTTTTTGATGATCATACGTAAAATATGAGCATATTCTCGCAGACTGGTATTGTGAAAACGGCCATTCCAGGATTCGCAGTGTACCTACCGTATTTATAAAATTAAATAATGTTTACTGTTTCCGATGAACATTGCCCGTTTGTCGTTTACGAGTCCGCCAATGTAAACGTACGCCAGTTATACTGTTTACACAAATACGGGAAATATTTAAACAATACCCGAAACTCATACGCAACAAACAATATTTGCTCCATTACGCAGTATGGTTACTTACGAGTATATCTTACGAGACACAAATAAAACCGAAAGGAAAGGGTTTGATCGCTAAAGTGGTCCTTATCAACATCCCAAAAATAACACGCGTTTATATTCAACTCAGATATGAAGACATGTGTTACGATATAACAATCCTCTTTTTAAGTTGAGCAAACAATTTGTTCGAAGTGGCAAGTGATAACTACATTAAAATCGCATTAGACATTCTTATCGCCCAGTTTTATCTCACACTTAACACTTTTAGTGTGTGATTCAATAAGATTTAGCTTCGGTTCGAATCAGGAATCTGAATCAAAATCCCACACTCGGGCACTTACGTTCTTTTTGACGCGGGCCCGGCATTAAATCAGATACACAAGTAATACTTGTTCCATGCATATCCATACTCGTCAAATTGCCTATAGAATCAATACCTCCCACATAAAAAGCTCACGACCGTACAAGCGCCGTGACCAATAAAAAACGATTAGTTCACTGCCTCAACATGCGAAGAATTAATATTTGTATAGACGCGATCAAAGGTCGTCATGTAGCGGAGGTCTATCTCGTTAAAAAAACTGTCAGTTTTTTGCTTCCAACGAAGACTGCACAATAAAAGTGCCAGTGTGTTCTTACAAACGAGAATTTATGTTCGCTATATGTAAATGAAGTCCGGTGACGGTCGTACGCTGTGCTTTTTTGCTGAACAAAACACTGCTCGTTGCGTGCCCGTAATCAAACTGTAATGGAACAGTTTACGCAATGTATGCGAACGTTTTTTGTGTGTATCATGAGGTTTTTTTGAATAATGTGCGTTTTCAACGGTATTTTATATGAGCAAGAAGTGGAAATAATTTAAATATTGGTAAAGTGAATATTTTTGACTGTGTGAAATATCCGAAGCAAAACACTGATGTATATGAACATCCCTTTAACACCTAGTATATATGTCACAAAGACTTTTCTTCTTAATTTTGTAGCTGCACCATCATAAATAAGTATTCTGGATATGATCCAGATACCACTATCTATAATTTAAAAAAATTAAACTGCCGAAAAAACTGAAAAGCAAAAAATTATAAACACTATTTTGGTTTAACCTCAATATCTTAGTTCGGAAGGCGGTGACATTAAATTAAAATACAGATCCAAAGTCACCGCCTTCCGAAATGAAAGTAATTTTTCACTTTGTAGTGTTTTTTGGAAGTCGGTTGTTTTTTTTTAAGTTTTTATTTTTTACTTTTTTGTTACCTACCCCACACCAATTCGAAATTTCATCATCCTTGGGGTACAAACAATGCATATTTATGCGATAGCAGCAATCGCGGTTGATTTACTGTAATTTTTTGAAGAGTTCCGCTGTCTGTCTCCGAAACTCATCATCAGATACTCCGGAATAAACCCCTTTAGAACAAAAAATATATTTTGCAAATCCTTCTATATATGACGGAGTTATCCCCGAACATAAATAAAAAAATACATATTTATATAAAAATATGTCGAATTGATAACCTCCTTCTTTTTGAAGTCGGTTAAAAACGGATCGTAATGCTTACCAATGGTAAAAAAACCTATTTTCAAACTGGGAAAATAAAAAGTTTCGTAAGCTAATTTTACCAGTGATAGCTACTTCTAAATAGGCGTGGTCTACTATGCGAAGATATTAGGTATTTGCTTCATTATTGGTTAGGATACAAGAGTCTTAGGTTTAAACTACAACTGTCCATAGAAATCGGCCATTAGTCTCTTACATCTTCCTAATCAAAATCAATCGAAATCAAAAGTCATTTATTCAAACGCGGCTGAGAGTCATCACTTTTTGAACGTCAAAATTACATAAGACAGTCTTCCAAAAATGCCCGTCCTTCACCACTTCCTAGTGCTTTAGCTGGGAAGAAGAAGTGGCGCAACAAAACCCAACAGAGTAATAGTAAAATCAATTACAGTTACATATCTTTCTAGCTGCTCACCGTTTACATCAAATCTCAAGTCACCATTATTAAGCCTGCTTATTTCCGCAGCCGAACAATAAAAAGCTCGTCCGTATTCTGTATTCATAAATATTATTTAACTACTGGCATGACATAAGACCGTGAGTAGAAAATGAGTATTTTATCACCTAGATTTCTAACAGCCACTAAATTATCGAGACGTTTCTTGCGAAATATATATACCCCAGAACTGTGACTAAGTTCCCATAATATTTTTCATCGACAATAAATTTTACTATGATACTGCGAGGGGTCAAAATGCATTGCCATGGGTTGTAAAACAGCACTTAAAAAATAACTACCATCTTCTATGATGGTCACTGTCAGAATGTATACAGAATTTATGTGAAAGACATTGAGCGTTCCGTTGTTAGGTCGACAACAGCATTATAGGTACTTGAACACAGCCTATAATTTCGTGGCTTCTTGAAAATAAAATTTTAAATGCCTTTCTAGACATTTAGTTAAATAAACCTTTGCTATAAATAACAGTTAAAATATTCTCAATTAATCGCGTGTTTCTCAAAAGTTTGCAGTTTCAAGTTTTGGTAGCGAGGATTAAAATGTAAAAAGCTTGAATTGAAAGTAGTTATTTTCCAATAATTCGCCGTAAACCAGGTAATATAACTCAATAAACAATCCCACAATAATCAACTTGAGAGAATTAACTATAATTCAGCACTCAAATTAATTTCGCAATACGATAAAAAAGAACCAAAAAAGGATTCACATTTCCATGCTATGCAATTTAGTGCCTGTAAATTGGCTGGATGCAATTCAAAAATGCATTCTAGTCTTTGTACTTGTTCAATCACTAAAAGGAGCTTGTTTAATGGATTTCTACCATTACTGAGCAAATAATCGTACTGGACTCGTAAGGGTGCGCGCTTATTGCACTGTCTATTAACACAATTTATGTGCGCGTAATAAATAATTTTGTGCTTTTTGAATTATTAGGACGCTCTTCTAACGAGATGTGTTTTATATCTTTTGTTTCTTCTATCTCGTTATTTGGTTCTACTATTTTTACATTATTTATATCTTACGCTCATAATTCGCGATTCAAAATACATATTTTAAATTTACGTCATGCGTTTCTCACAACTAACGAACTTCAAATGCATGTCATCAAAACTATGTCTGGGTCATTATTTTTAAACTCGTTATCTGACTTTAGCTCCAGGACTTTGCATTGACTAGACATGTAAAGACTGTTTAAGTCCCGGCAGCTAGCATTGGTCACATGGCCGTTGGCCGTAGCCTCCCCAAAACCACCATGCAACCAACAGTTGTTACATGTTTGACTTCGTGCATTACTTTTAAACTCGCCTGCTTCCTCAGCTATGTCATTTATAAGTAGTACCTACTCCTTAAAAAACCGTAAATTTATGTTTTTCTTTTAATCTTTTATTAACTTAAACATTATTTTGCTTCCAATTTTGTTTCCCGCTTACCGCTCCGCTCATGTTCTGTCCTCTGTAAGTGGATGCGCCCGCGGCGCGGCGGCGCAGTCACGACGTGCCCGTCTCGCTGAACCGCCAATTTGTGGCCGCCCCGTGTTGGTTTTGTTGAAGCCAGCGTCTTCATACCTACATGCGAGGCTTTTTACACTTTTTGCCACCTCAATACACCTAGAGTAGACGTGAAAAAATGTTTACAAGCCCTTCTTACCGATGTATGCGATATGATTCGAATACAATAGAATATTTGAATTAACATCAAACCTGTATACCTGGTATGAGCTTCTATTTACTTCGTTGTATTGGTTTTGGAAGATGCACATTGTTCTACAATGTACTGTGTTATTCGCTCTCCCATTCTTATAGCCTCTTGAATAAATTTCAGAATTGAATATAACTTTGTTGTTATAAATGGTTCCTCTACTTGTGCATAAAACAATTTTCAACCCGAACATGCATTTTTTATTAAACGCTTATTACCGAGTAACCGAAGTTAACGTTACGTGAACCAATAATTAATAATTAAGTGCGTAATAACATTTACCGCATACCTCGTCAACTACAAAATTTCCAAAACATACAACCTGCACCAGTGCTGGTTGACCTTTGACTGCACGTTGGTTCCGCCGGGGGCCACAATTTTGTGTATGCAACAGGGGGCACCGCGGGTCAAGATACAGTGGACGCTCTTCATAATGACGGGCCCGTCAGTTTGCCCGTCAGTCAGCGAGTCCAAAGAATGAGTTCATTTCCTTCGAACACGCGAGATACGATTTTTAATTAAGTTTTTGTTAAAAATTCATTAAAGAGCAGCGACTATGGCGCGGGTGGGTCTTCAAACCCAACTCGACATGCATAAATGAGTATGTAATTAATGAGCGTAGAACGCGGTCACTTTACTCGGTATAATATCGAATTTTAATGGTTACGTTAGCATTATTTTTACCCGTCAACTTTTTAAATTAAACTTCGGCATGGAAAGGTTTTCTAGATAATGTAGGCGATGCAGTGCGGCGAGGGCTAAATTTAAAATTTAAAACACAAGAAACAACGGAGGGACGTATGAGCCGATGAAATGTAAATTCCTACTTATTATACCAGCTCCCAAATGTCAACGGGAGCGGTCAAGTCACTTTTTATTCATTGAAATAATAGTCAATGTGTCAGCACTAAACGAGAGTCAGTCGCGTAACGAATATCGGTTTAGACACGATCCGACAGGTAACACACCCGCCTCGCGAGCAAAGAACTATTGCCATAAATAGAAATAGATATTTTTTATATTAATATAAACAAACTGTATACGTCGTTTCCTTTACAAGCGTTTTCCTTTTCATGTCCTTTATGTGTATGTATGTAGTTTTCTTTACTTGTCCTTTCTTGAGTTTCAGATGTTTTTGGTTTAACTGTAACAAAATTATTAAAAGTTGTCATAACTAGGTAATATTTTATTAATTCATTAATTCCCTTCCCTTTTTTAACCGACTTCAAAAAGAAGGAGTTTATCAATTCAAAATTTTTTTATGTATGTTCGGGCATAACTCGTCATATATAGACGGATTTGTAAATTTCGTATAGATTTGCTGATGAGTTTCGGAGACAGACAACGGAACTCTTCAAAAATAACAGCAAATCAACCGCGATTGCTGATATCGCTCAAATATGCATTATTTTGACCCAAAGAATGATAAAATTTCGAATTGGTGTGTAGGTACTTTAATTAAAAAATGAAAAATATAAAGTTTAAAAAAAACCGTCTTCCGGAAAAACACTACAAACTGAAAAATAACTTTAATGTCGGAAGGCGGTGACAAAAAATTTAAATACATATCCAAAATCACCGACTTCCGAAATTAAAGTTATTCTTCACTTTGTAGTGTTTTTCCGGAAGCAGACCGTTACGAGAATCACCCCCATCTCATGTAGAAGCTGTTGACATCATCATCATCTGCCTAGCCTTTTCCCAATTATGTTGGGGTCGGCTTCCAGTCTAACCAGATGCAACTGAATACCAGTATTTTACATGGAGCAACTGCCTATCTGACCTCCACAATCCAGTTACTGGGTAATACGATACCCCTTGGTAAGACTAGTTTTCAGACTTTCGGGCTTCTGGCGACCCGTAAGGACTGTCAAAGATCCCCGAATGACAACCGGGGCCAACGGCTTGGCGTGCTTTCCGAGGCACGGTTAAGTTTTGGTACGTAAAGATGATCACCCATCAAACTCAAACTCAAAGCATTTATTTCAAATAAACCAATTACAGGCACTTTTGAATTGTCAAGGTCGGTGAGATAGAAAGATGAAGCTAGTTGCCCATTCCAAAGCGTAGGTACCTATGGAGAAGAACGGGCAAGAAACTCCATGGACACTCTTTTAAAATCATGATTTTGTTACAATCATCCACAAACCAACCGCGGCAAGCGAAGCTTAACCTGATCGATTGACCCGTGTGGCTGTAATTACGTAACAACAAACCCACGTGGAAGCTGTTGTCGACAAACCCCATTTGAGCGATGATGCAATTGAAATACTGAATCTGTCTACAAAATTAATGTCTCGCATCAAGAAACATCAAATGCATTGACATAAACGCGAGTTGACAAGGGGGTGAGACGCGACGGCTCATTTAAAATCCAGTCAGCACTGCGTACGAGTTGACAGGTATGAGTTTTCGTATACTTAAGAAAGCATAAAGCATTTTTGAATAACTAAAGTCACAATAGGTCAGTACATTATCGGATCATGGTCGGAATTGGAATATATTTGTGGAAGGACGTAAGTAGGACTATGACTAACTTAAATGGGTCAATAACATGAATTTAAGGCAACTGTGAAGAAATAATAAACTGGCGGGAAAGAGATGGCAACGACGGTAATGACGAAGATTGACATCTGAAGATAACACTTGTTGGAATAAGAGAAAAAAAAAATGATGTTGGTAAAACCATGGGTGCCGGGTGCGGGATGCAAGATAGGTATTAATACAATCAGAACTAAAAAAATATCTGCAAACGGCTAATAAAACAAAGAACTTAAATGATAAATTATTTTATTTCTGTAAGTAGGTTTGTACAAACACTTTTACGTGTCAATCATATTTTTTTAAACTAGATGAGGTCGGCGTTTCCTATCTGACTACTCTGATAAGAAAGGCCGAAACAAACTCAGAGGTCACAGTCTCTTTTAAAGTCCAGACATAATATTGGTCAGATCATGTGAAGACCATGTGGATTGGTGTCTGAAATGGTCTTTTGAGGAAAGAACCACACAGATTGAGTGGACTTGTCCAATCAGTACACGCTTTATCAGTAATCATGCAGCTCAACTCAGAACTTGAGGAGCTTAAAGATTTGACGAACAATACCAAAGAAAGGACATTTGGGTAGGCCGCATAAATTACTCTAACTGCCTTAACTTGTGTATATGTATATTATCACCAAAAATAGCAACACCAGCTATTATAAACGTCTAGCACCAATCCCGCTATCCACTCTTACCGTGTCCCAGAAATCGCACTGCCTTTGAAGCCATAACAAGTAGAATCAAAGGAGAAATGAAAACCGTGATAAATTAACCTGTTTCCCAAATTCTATAGAATCGTTTGATATAATCCATATTATATTTAGTCGCTAACAACCTAACCGCAGCTGTGACAATGCGTCCGCGCAACGCAAGCCCGCTGTCAGCGCGCGGCGCCGCCACCATTTGTAAATTTATCTTCAAAGTAAGCCCCGGTCCTAACATATTGCTCGATGGATCGAATCGAGCGTCACTGAATCGTTTATTTCGTATCTTAACTAAACTAAGAACGCTTTTTAAATTAATGTCTAATGTTGCGTTTTAAATAGGGGTCTCTATTGTTCACCGGTAGTGGCTTTTATCTTTATTAATTTGTAACTTCAGTTCATTTTCTTTTATGAAAATAAACAGACTGAATATGAGGAAAAAGTGGTTGTTCTTTCGCTTCTCTGTTCAACATAACGATTTTTTTTTCAAAATTCCTGTCTTGCATTATTTTTTTTGTTAAAAATCGGCCCCATATTTTGACTAAGGTGTAGAGTTTGTGAAGTTAGCCTTGTAAAGTCAGGGCGTGTAGAGTTAGAAGCTTGGCTCTACATGAGATCTGATAACTTTTTGACAGTGTGAGTCATATGGTCTCGTCTTGGCAACATTTTACATGAAAATGTTTTTGGTGGAATACATTATACTCCCTGTAAAACAAAATCACGGACAGTCGTTAAGTAAAACGATTCACTTTACTACACTCATAACTTATCTCATAAACCCAAGGTAACAGCTGAATACCGGTATAAAATTAATTATCAAATAAAACATGGAAGTGTTAAAATAATCGCCTATTAAGGATTCAAACAACTATACTGTTAGACAGTTAGGTTTAATCTCTTCATGCAAAGCTAGGTTTTACGTGGAAGCCTTTTCTCTAAAATTGCTGGAGCCACTGTAAAATTTATTGCACACCATGAGAATCAAAGAGATCCAAAAAAGTGCGTGGAGTCCCTCCGCGCGGAAGAAGTGAAACTGACTCACTCTCTTTCTTTCTCCTACTTTCTACTTTTGTGTATCTTTATTTCTCTCTCCCTCGGTAGCGTTAAACGTTTAACGCAACCGACGCAACAAAGTGAGTCGGTTTCACTTCTTCCGCGCGGAGGGATTCCACGCACTTTTTTTATACATAGGGATAAATGCATGGTGTTTAAAGATGAGTGAACATCTGACATACCAACAACCCTCCCTGCCTCGGAAAGTACGTTCAGCCGTTAGTCCTAGCTGTCATTCATAGATCTTTAACAGTCGTTACGGGTCATCAGAACCCCGAAAGTGTGACCACCAGTCTTGCCAAGGGTATAAGTGGGTTGTGGGGGTCAGATAGGCAGTCGCTTCATGTAAAATAATGATACTCAGCTGCATCCGGTTAGACTTCAAGCTGAACCCAACATCGTTGGCTTTATCCAGGCAGAAGATGATGAGATAGCCATAAATTCAATGATAATCTTAATATATAAAAATCCAGGGTCATGATGTATGTTTCCAGTGAACTCTTCACCAAGTCAACCGATTTGATGAAAATTGGCATTTATATGTAATTTGTTCCAACTTGAGAGATAGGATAGATTTTTTTTTGTCTTAATGATTTATAATTAACATTACTGATTATCAATGTTGATTGTTGTTATTAATCGTAAGTTTCAGTCTCAAACAGATGGCGCCTCAATAATCACTACTAATAGGTATTATAAACGCGATTGTTTGTATGGTTTATATGGATGTTTGTTACTCTTTCACGGAAAATCTACTGAATGGATTTCGATGAAATTTGGCACACAGACAGGTTATAACCTAGATTAACACATAGGACACTTTTTATCCCGGTAGTACGTACAGGATAATTTCCGACGTCCACGCGAGCGAAGCTGCGCGCGGAAGCTAGTAATATTATAAATGTGAAATTTTTGGATGTTTGGTTACTCAATTACGCAAAAACGGCTGAACGGATGTGGATGAAATTTGGCACACAGATGGTTTGTAACCTGGAATAACTCATAGGATCCATTTTATCACAATAGTATGTTCCCGTGGGATAATTTTTGAACAGCACGCGGGCGAAGCCCCTGGCAAAAGCTGGTAAATAATAAAAATAATTCTTTATTTTAAATAATAATAATAATTCTTTAATGCAAATAATAATACTAATTCTTTATTTTAAATAATAATAATACTTCTTTATTTTAAATAATAATAATAATTCTTTATTTCACTAAAGAATTTCATCAGCAGCATATTAGGCCACAATAATTGTAACACTCTGACTCCTAAAAAATGTGCCTGTGTCTTCGGAGGAATGAGTGTTAGTCGGCATAGTAAATGTAGCGCTGTCCATAGCTAAACTGATTGCCTACTACCGTCGCACCTCTATTTCCAACGGCTTTATACGACTTCAAAAAACATCCGGATTTCTATATCTAAGTTTAATATTAAGGCCCTGGTAACTTTAGATATCGTGTTTATGAGCGATAATAGTTCTTATTTCAATCCGATACGGATTAAAATCTGTTGTAATAAATTCGAATAATAAATGAGCAAGCATTGTCGTAAAAATGCAAATAAAATCGTATAAATTAGATATTAAATATTTAATAATAAATAATCCATCACTGGATGCAGTTTAGCATTTGGAATTTTATGGTTTATTTTTAATTAGATTATAATTGTTATTGAAGGGATAAACTTGTTTTAAAGATAATTTAGAGGTGACTTTGATGATTTTTTTGATGCATTAAAGTATGTTTAATTATGTTTTAAGTTCCATAACTTTATGCAAAAAAGACTTGAAAATATCATATGTTTTTTTGTTTTCAAAACTATTTACGGTTAAAGAGATAGATACACTTGTTTAAAAAACCACCTTTTTGAGCGTTTTCAAGAAATCACCGCCTAATGTACTAACTTCTGCCCGCGACTACGTCTGCGTGAAATTTCTTGTTCCCCCTGCCCCTACCCACCCCGTCGCAGCGCATCGCTTACTCATGCTATTACTTCGTTTTCGCTCACTATTCTTTTTGTTAAAGAATTAGGCTAACACATAAAAGTTTTCTTTTTCAAATCCGACTTCCAGAGACTAGAACGTTCAAACACACTCGAATACATATAATAATTAAGGACCGACCGAAGGTTCAGTTTCGGTTTCGGTTTCGGCTAGTTTCGGCCCAAAAATCTAGTTTCGGCCACAGTTTCGGTTTCGGCCAATAATTGGCCGAATCTTCGGCCCCGCCGAAACTAGGTGTTCGTGAATTGTCGCGCATCATTCGGCTAAATTCGAGTGAGTGAGTGAACGTGATTGCCGGTTGAGTTCGCTAGCCGGCGCGATTGTGATGAATTTACACTCGACAAAAATTCAGAAATTTTCGCGGTCAGTTTTTTCATCTAAACCAGTCACAGATTAACAATTTAAAACACCTGGCGCCACCTTCTTTGTGGAAAAACCATGGAACTAAAACCCTCAACATTTTCGCAATGAAGATGGTCCAAACTCCACAGATAATAGTATATTTATTGGCTGTTTGAGTTTGTCCTAATTACTTTTCACTCCCTAGAGACTAAAGTGGTCACTCTAGTCCCGCTTCGTAGGGCTATATTGGCGTACTTTTAGAGCATGAGAAGTGAAAAAGTACTTGATTGTCGTACAAAATATACTCATCTTTATTGAGACTGATAAATATTAATTAAGTATCACTGATAATTAATTATAATGGTAAGATAATTCTTTAAATACTAAGACCCGAGTTCACCAACACATGGTTAAATTTAAAACAGCCGGTTAAATCATAACCGGCTGATTAACAATATTTTGCTGTTCACCACGCACTAACCATTGGTTAAGCACTGTAATCGGATGGTTAACTTAAACGACGTGGCCAACTCAGTTTAACCGTTGCCGCGTTGGTTTATGCTTTCTGGTTTGAAGTTTTGCATTGTGAATCGCTTTTAGTCATAAAATAAAAATGCAAGACGCTTTGAGTTACTTCTTATTTGATGAGGATAATGTGTTAGATGATTTTGAAGATAATATATAATTTTGCGCAATCCCGTATAATCCAAACACGGCACAATAATTTCGAGGAATATGACTAGAAAGTATTTGGTACAAGATTTCGTACATATAAACGTAGTTAGTGCTCTGGAATTACTTGATTTAATTGAAAAGAAGTTTGAATAGCCAAACACGTTTGCAGTGACTGCCGAAAGCATTAAATTTGTCAGCCAGATGCATCCGACCCCATTTTTTTCGCCATTTGTCGTGGCGTCTCTTACAAAGTAATGTTAAAACATTCGATCATTCGGTCATTTTCGACTCACTCATTCAAAAACGTTCGGTTATTTAACCGTTGGGTAGAATTGAATAGTGAACTCGAAAAAAACGCTGTTTGTTTAAACATATGTTTAATGCTAACAGGACGGTTACGTAATCAATGGTTATGTTGTAGTTGGTGAGCTCGGGTCTAAGTTAAATACTAGATCTCATTAAAAAATAACAACACAAGTTATCAAATCATTAAGACTATTGTAAACATAAGTAATTAATGTTGATTTTTGAAAAAGTTTGACAAATATGTTGAATGTGTTTTTTTTATTTAAATTGTTAATTTTACAAATAAAGAACCATTTTTGTTTCATACTTTAATTGTTGCATTTTATTTTCTTACACGTGTTAACTGTCTATATTATATGCGTAAAAATACAAAAGATTTAACATGCTATAAAAATTCAAATAAGTTTCGGTTTTGGTTTCGGCCGAAACTGGGACCAAGACCGAAGGTTCGGTTTCGGTTTCGGTTTCGGCTGAAATTCCTGTTTCGGTCGGACACTAATAATAATCTTACGGAATAAATTCTCTAAAAGGTAGTGAAAACCACGTCCAAATCACCTCGGAGTTTAAAAGAATATCGCGGTCACATAGACAAACGAAAAGCGACTTTAATGTTTAATGTGTATAGTATAGATACAACTACTTATTGAACGATATCTAAACAAATTGATAAGAGACTTGTGTTTCTGAAAGCAATTACTATTAATAGAAACAATAAAATTGTTAGTCACAAACAGTAAAGATATTCTTTGTTCTTGATTTGAATTTCTGATATTACTCGAATGTACACACAGTTAGATTTCTAACTTTCACAACTGTTAGGGAAACCTCTTGTAGTATGGTATTATCAAATGATTGTACTGTCTATCAAACTGACGCTACCTACATTGTTGACTTTTCCGGCACACACTAGAAATCAAGGAAAAGTAAGAAAGATATACATACCTAAGCAGATTTACGTACTAAATATCTTTAGGCAATGCCTTATCCTTATGTAATAAAAAGCTGATGCCGTTTTTTTTCACAATTAAATTCATTATTCATTTATTTAGTTTTGTGAAAAGCCATTTTGACTTAATAAATACAAAAAGATTTTCCCGTACCGGGAATCGAACCCGAGCCTCCTGGGTGAAAGCCAGGTATCCTAGCCACTAGACCATACGGGATACTGGTGAATCTGTCATACAGACCATTCGCTCGATGGTTCAACTTCGTTGAAGAAAAGATTTCAACGTCTGAACGTGTGCGTCAGTAGTTACATAATTATTCTTTTTGATAACCAGAAGATCAATAAAAACGATGATTTTTTCATGTTTTGAGATTTATAAACGCAAAATGATTTAAGGATTTTTTAGAAAGGGTCCAAGATTACATTGTCCTCATCTCAATCTCATTAACTCATAGAAATTTTTAAAGCTTATAAATATAAAACTTATTAATGGCAACAAAAACTTAATAGGCTCAGCTGGTCATATAACACATAATGTTACAAAAAGCGATGGACAAGTCGATCTCCAACTGACTTTTACGCAAAACTAAATTTATCTACAATGAAATATTTACAACTTTATTCAGAGATTTAATGATGTGTTTCCTTTAACAACACCTCAACGTGTATCTTAGGCTTTTTATGATACTTATCAATTTCATATCAGTTAAAATCTCAGTATAAATTTAATTTAGAATGCTTGTTTTTATATATGTATGCAAATGTAGGAAATAAATTCAACGGAAAAAATATGTGATACTATTTTAAGCGAGTCTTTAGCACCTTATGAAATCTGATACGCGATTAAGAATTCTGCGTTCTCGATTTCATAATACTCGGAACGAACGATAAAAAGTGTTGTTTGAATAAGTCAGACTACACGACTTACACTGTTTTTAATTAAGTCGTTATGTGTAACGGAAATCCCAATTATAGACAGGATGATAGTCTAACACTTGCAGCTTTTGATCTATAGCAAAAACTGCCGGCTGTTGTGCTTAGGAACAAAAAACAGTTTTGGAAATGGGAAGTTAATGATTAGCAATGTAATAAGTACCTAGTTTAAATTTACCGGATATTTACTGTCAGCCAGAATTCTTAATCGATCCAAATTAATTTATAAATCCTTATGATTTCTCATCAAGTCATAAATCACTTAACACTCAGCGGACGTAAATTTTCATCAGAATATAATAAGACTTTGAACGTCATGTCCAATCGCACAAATATTTTTAAGATTCCGGACGAGGATTCCATCATCCGGAATTTCACCACATAAATTGTGACACATAGTCATGGTAAAGTACTTATACATAAATATGTTGGAGTAGACTGCACAAAGAAAGCGAAGACAATGACAACCTGGACAATGTTGGAGGCGTATTAAACGCCAAGGGCAAACTTTGCAAATACATCTAAGGATTAAAAGTTATTAATATGTATGATAAGAAAATAAAAGGGCTTTATTATTATTATACATATACTGGGACTAGGGTGCGACATCAATCCACTACCATTAGTACACTTTACAACAATGACGTAGGCAGCAAAATGTCCCTTCACATTCCCTAATGCCATATCATTGGAGGAAGGCAATAAATATTTTAGGATACCAGTGTGAATGGACACTGTCGCTTTATATTGTTGAGGTGACCGGGTTTATGGTCGCCATATAGCTGGTGCACTTCTTGTGTTTGTAGCTTCGTACGATCTCCATTTTCTAAGGACATTCCTGTATTATTTAACGCTACCATATTATTAAAATTGTTTTGTTTGTAGTGTGGTGTCTGGTGAAGAAAAGGCTTCTGTGTGGCTGGCCGTGGGTGTCGTAAAAGAAGAAGAGTATTGTTTAGAAGAAAAGGCTGAAGCATCACAATGTGATCCAATAAAATACGGTTGTCACTGTTTTCGCCATGTAATGATGGCAATATTTCATCACAAACCGGTGCACGGTCAATTAGGATTGGACGGTTACGGTCTAATGTTAAGGACAAAAGTGTAGCAGAAGGGATAATAAAACAGGTAGCACTTCTATTATTTATTCATTCATCTAAAACGTCATCTTTCAAATCCTTTACTTACCTACCTACTCATTATGAAGAGATTCATAAAGGCTCTCGTAAGAAGACGCGACGCGACATTGATTAATTGAGATCAATTTCTATGAAAACTTCGTGGAATTTGTTCTACCAGAATCGCACCGTTGCGTCGCGCCTGTCTGTGGGAGCCCTCAATCTAAAAAAAACTTATCATATTGTTTAAAATTTTAGCTTCATAAATAGTTACTCCTGTACAGTAAGTATCGTTTTACTGACCATTAGTTCTTAGTCAGATTGAGCTAAACAAATTTTGTTCAGCACAATCCAACATTCCCTCCGATCGTTTGGTAACCCACCTGTAGGAAACAATTCAACCATTTAGCATACATACGCAAAGGCCGAACATAACAATGTTACCAGCCCCCAAAGATGCCCACTCCTGGCCATTGTCTACACAATGGTGGACTTACACCACGTTTATAGACCGTAGCTTGTAAACCGCATAACGGAGGAAAATGGCGATTAGCGGGACGATGAGGAAATTGACGATAACTGTCTATTGAGGAGCACTTTTATTGTAACGTTGATGACAAACGACGTACAGTTTTTTTTTCGGTTTTGGCTTCGCACGGTTTGTGCATTTAGCCAGTGTCAAGTAATTTTTCTTTTCAATCAAGTAAATGGCCCTATATCGGGTACGAAGTTACAAAATAGTCATAGTCGTCTTTAGTCAGTCAAGTCAAAGTTATTGTAAAGCGGTACTCGGTAGTAACTTTACATCAACATAATATGTGGTTTTGGGGGGAACACGAAAAGTCCACGTTAGTCACTTCACTACACTTGTGCACTCACATGTAACTAAATTGAATAATTCTCTACCAAAATTATACAATTTAATTCACTATTTCACAAAATTTCGGGAAAATGAAAATTCGTGCGACATGTTCCAACCCGATCCCGCCAAAAACTCCGACATACAGTTTGTGAACTAAGAGTATAAATTAATTGTTAAAGAAGCGTTCGGACATGTGGGACTTGTGGGTGATCAATGACAATGTTGAAACTTTACTGGTTCTTAAAATAATGCTATAATTTATAGAAGATAAGATTTACGAACGAAATATGGACTCATTTAACTTCTACCAAATTATCACAAATAGCAACAAGTCGTCTAGAATTATTTATGTCTCGTATCTAACCATCTAACATCTGTTGGCGTGTCAAATATCTACTAGGTATAGGTATAATATATTTTTCGAGGTATTTTCCGAATTCTTAGTCACAACCGTTACATTACCACTGAGTCACTAACCAAACTACTTTTATGTCTACGATAAGAAATACCTGACTATGATAATACGCCCTTTCCGAGTCTAACCCAAAACCATTAAGAGTAACTTCGCGACTACCGTTCAAAACAAACATGAACCTCATTTTATTATTCCGATAATTAATGCTAGATCAGTTTGTATCGACCGCCAACGCATATACGTTTAAATTTGGAGTTCGATAGATGCCGACATGTATATATCGGCATCTATCAAAAACCAAATTTAAACAAGGAACGTAATAGGCGGTAACAATAGCTGTGGGCATCGACGAGCACCTCTACCTAATACCAATAACTAAAACAGTACACAGCGGCTCGCCTGTTGTCTAAACGCATTTTTCCCCGAAGTAAAGGGTCAATATTTACCCTTTCCATAAGCAGCACAAAGCTTAATGTTTGTCTCGACGTTGCACTTCGGGTCCTGTGTAAACTCGCCCTAACAAATTGTATGTAGTACTGTAGATCGACTACAATTCAATTGAAACCTTGTTCCGAAAACGCTAAGGTTCGTTTTCGGAAACGGAAAACCTTAGCGTAGTAAAGACACAAAAAGCATTATATTTTATGTCTATAGTAGCATTTAGTAGCTTAAGGCGATTCTGCGGTTACATTGTAAAGAACTTTATAAGAAAATGGATACATCGCCTCCAGTGCTTTCAAGATAAACTATAACGCAAACTCTGAAAATATAATTATATTGATATAAGACCTAACTCAGGGGACGTTTTTATGAATTACTTATTCCTTTAGACTAGAACTGGTTATTTGATTACAGCACAGCGATGGATACACTAATGGATTTTCTGAGAGAGTATCTGCCTACCAATGCTAGGCTTTGTAAGTACATAATAAACAAAAATAGAGCTTCCTACGCTTAAGTCCTGTTTATATGAATATGTAAATCGTTCATTTTGATATAATTTACGTTTCATACCGTGATTTTATGCGAGGAATTTGTTTATGTGAGGTACGCACGCAACCGAAAGAATTTGTTAAGATAGAGCACAACTACATACTTTATTAGTCCATTACATTAATATACTGATAACACACTTTATATCAACCATACCTGCTGTAATAATTATTCCGATAGGGCCTATAAAACAGGACCTACAAGGTCTTAAAAACCTTCCATCTCAATTTGTTTTAAGAGAACAGGGTCACGATGCTACGAATTCAATTTGTTCTCATGCTAATTTAGAAATGAAATAAAAGTAAAACACAGAGTGGTATCAGACGGTTATCATACCCCCCAAGTTGTGGGAGCGTTGGGGGAAACAGGTTATTTTGTGCTCCTAAGCGGGTTATAGTAACTACAACACGATTATGATTCCCAGAGGGATAAACAGGCTACGATTTGTAGCTGTAGTTTTGCTCTCTTTTAAGAAGGCTCCTGTTGATTTGGCAGCTTATCAGTACTAGCTTTTTCTAAGATTTATGTAACGGAACATTTATTTAATAATTATATATTAGACAAATAACTGCCAGTACCATTTAAATTATAATTTCTGTTGATTTTACCCTTCTATTCATTTATTTCAGCACGTTTATCATAAGAACTATGTAATTCTTCAGTCTAAGCTTCACTTTTGATACGCTGTATTCATACATTTATTTACATCCCACTCTTTCTTCCCATGGGGGTGAGCAGTATCTGTAGAACGCCACCAGCTACGATTACTTACAAACTCCTTTTTTTCTTTCTTTGTATGTATTCCTTTAATCAAGTAGGTACCTACCGGTAAAATTAAAAAAAAAAACAACAAAAAATACAAACTTTTGATCCACATTTTTGAGCTATATCTAATATCTGTCTAGCTCATAACAGCGGCAGCGGCTTGAATATTTATTTGACATGTTTTGATTAAAGAATTAGATACAGTGAGACAGCCATCCGGCTGATATCTCGGGATGTTAGCGTCGCATTTAAATGTACTAACTCATAAACAATCATAAACTGTTAGAAAAAACACTGAGATAATAATGTTTGGTTAGGCTATTATGTTGAACAATTGTATTGTAATTTAATCAGTATTTGTACATATTATGCCTAAAGGAAACCAAATTAAATAAAAACATTTTGACAGTAATTTTTTTATACATACACACATTTAAAATTATCATAAATACTTACTTATTACGTGCATATCAAAATTCAAAAGAGACCGTTAATAAAGATTTTTATTAATATAATCATCATCATTATCATCATTTCAGCCAGAAGACGTCCACTGCTGGACATAGGCCTCTCCCAAAAAGGGGTTTTGCCATAATCGCCACGCTGGGCGGGCGGGTTAGCGATCGCAGTATGGTGGTAAAATGCATAGAGAACGCTGCTGCCCATTCTCTAGTAAGTACCTTAGACGCCTCCTACGACATCTACGGGAAGAGATGGGATTAATTAATATACTCTGTTTTAATTTACAAAACAACGCCCTAATTAAGTCGGACTTCTTAATTACATGAGTAATTGAATGCACATAGTTTAATTAACGATCAGATAGCACATAACTTTGCAGATTTTTTCACACATCATCAAATTACAAAGCGGAAAATTTTAAGCAGTATCTGATTACTTTTTATACGAAACTTCCCATTTAAAGTTATCTAAACTGCCTATATTTTTTACACTTTAAAACGACACCAATAAAAAACCCATAATATTCACATCTCGGTAACTGGATCATAAATCACGATGAGAATAAAACTAACGGGACCACTCTATTACTTGACAATACTTTCCGATGGAGCCAAACCCATTCGAGACAGCAATTTGCAATCCAGCAGCAATAAAACATTTACCAGTTAAAACTTCATTGTCCCACATCACAAAACAAAGGGTTGTCGTGAACCTCGTAAACAATAACATAAATACTTGCAGATCTTTCACAAACCAGTACAAAGTCTTTGTTACTCACAAACCCTTTGGGAGCTTTCGCAATGACAGATGACTCAGTAACCTATTAACTGTGGAACAATTTGAGAGATATCTAAATATTGACTGTTGCTCCAGCTACTGTTAAATTACGTATCAAACTAGTGTACATATATTTACATGTATCTGAATACATCAAGTCTTTGACATTTGTCGTTGAATTCTATATTTGTGTCGTTAGAGATTAAAGTCGTTTTCTTAAAGTGCTTCAGGCATGCTTAAGGCTATTAATTTAGTTTCGGCTTTCCACATAAAGCTATAAAACATTCGTTCAAAGCCTAAATTGCCTACAAACGATACAATCTGGAATTGCTACGTTCTCAATTTACGAGTATAGTTGGCTCAAAGCATTCTCCGTGCGGAGGAACGGTTGGCATTTTTGTCGAGCACAATATTCTTATGAGTTTCTAAACATGACCATTCCATTTAAATCCGAGCTTCGTCTGTGAATATACTTAAGATTTTATTGCGCTATTATTCTTTATAGACGGAATTTAGAATAATTTTGAATGTTTAAAATAGTCTGCCGTAAAATCTAGATAAGTATCAACAGACTCACTAAATTAGGTATTATTGCTATTAAAGATATTTTGATAAACTTAATTGTTTTTTCTGTTCATAAAACTTCGTCTAATAGGCTGATTCGCCGTTTAAATTAAACAATGGCAAAATTATGAGTATTTTTGTTTTTACTGACACCGATAGCAGCTATTACAATTTCCTAATATCAAATACATCTCGGAAAATAACGAAATTATCCTCTAAAGACGTCAGTTTGATATCCAACCTAACTGTGAAAAAAAAAATGTCACAAACTTGACCATGAAATATGTTCGAACTATGAAGGATGTTGAATTTCTAACAATGTCCGTTGACTTTATAAATGATAGTCAATTAATTTTACTATCATTTACATATTATATCTATTTGTATACTTGCCTACACGACCGGTAAATGATGTTGTCAATTGAGAACTTTTGATGATCATTCAACGAGTTGAGATTTTTCTCCATTAAAAATTCCAATACCTACGAATCAAAATGGTATCAATATTAAACAAAATCCTTTAAGGATCTTTAGAAAAATTAATCCGACATTGTTGTGGACTCCTAATGGCTACTCAAAAGTGCCGACAATAAACGCATTAGCCGTCTGTCGGATCACGCGTCTCCATCAAAATAATGTGTCACATATCCTAATCCCCGAGAGAATGTCGCTTCCATAAGCTTTTTACGATAAAACTACCAATGATATCACTAGAAGATAGAATTAGAACTTAGAAGAGAAATATAAACCGCTAGAATCACTATTTAGTGATAAAAGGATTTTTGTACAGGTGGTTCATACGAGTAGCTAGGCTGATATATTTGTTGAAATCTTAACGCAACATTGTGTTTATTATCATAATAAAACACTTAACCTTAATCTATCGTGACGAAACCAAAAGCCCATCAATGAATTAAGCATCATACAAAGAGTCCATATGGAGAGCCACGTGACAATTATTCACGTTTTATTTACCATAATTCAATCGTCCGTCGCTTAAATAACATTATCTAAAGGCAGTAAATATCGGCCATTATCGAGGGCCCTTCAAAATTCCACGCGGTGTTTTTGAACGAACGCGAGAGAATGACGCGTCAACTCCATCCACTAAGAAAAATATTGAGACAACAGGCTCGTCGAGTGCCCTCCGCGGCGACATAATGGCTTTTCATTGAATTCCTCTTGCTTTCTTTTGTTTATATCCCATAATGTTTCGATTGGAGCATGATGGAGGGCGGTTGTGATTACTTTAATAACAATGACGACCGGGTACAAAGGACGAGACCACTAAAATTATGTGCGGGGTCGGTCTGTATGGTTCTCATGCCCCTCACGTAAGCACGGCGAACCGGAGCATGCTCGGTGACGTTTACCTGCCCCCACGTCACATATAAATATTATCAACATAAAATAATGAGCCTTTCATAGAAACCCATTAGCTTTATGACCTGATACCAAAATGATAAAGAATTCTAAAAATATGTGACTAAAATACGGAAAATATTTTCGTTAAGATTAGATTATCAAGCTGATAAAGAATTCTGCGAGTCTAAGAAAACTAGCTAAAGATAAACCAAACAAATAAATGCCGGAGGTGTCCCAATTATGGAGACATAAGGGTGGAGTCAAACCAAACCTCAGTCGTATCTATCTGAGAACGTGTCAGATATTCAGATAACGTGTTCAGTAAATCATTAGGTATGGAAGCCTCACCCCAACGGAAACAAAACGCATTTCTTTACTTTTTAATATAGAATAAAGGCGTCGTCGGTCGTTTGCTCGTACCCGGCGATATGTATGCGACACAGCAAAGGGACACGCTGTTTGATATGGTTATTACGTCCTTTGTGGAAAGGATATAGAAGCCGGTGTGAGCGGACTCTAGGCTCCGCGGTGAGATTTGTCTTCGTGATACGCTAAAATGTATAAAAAAGCCACTTGACAAGAGGCTACACAGTCGGCCTCCTTGGAAATGGTAATGTTTCATAAAAATCGAAACCTGTTTGGGAGATGGCCTTAAGAATAACTAAATTTGGTGTGACTAGACTGGACGCCATTCATCTCTGTGGATGTCATTCACGACATGATTCATTTCTTGCTAACGCTACGAGAAACAATAGACAGCGACCGTCATTCACTGAATAAACCAAAGTGGGAATAATTTTCGAATCTGGCGAGATTCACCAGTCCGGTTTATGAATTCTCAAAGCTTGTTCCCTTAAATCTTACCATTTGACTTGCGGTCCAAAAACAATATTCACTTACGTTTACCATTGCCACCACGATGAAACTGCTACCTAAGACGCTTCAAAAGATACATGAAGCATAATGGCTGTTTACTGTCTTCTCCCCGTAGTGAAGCATATTTTATGGGTTTATGTATGAGCGTCCCGGTCCAACGAGCTTAGCTCCAAGCGATTCCGACACGATAATCGCAACACCAGAGGATGTCTTGACATTTCTTTTCTTCGAGGCGATGTGTAGCAGTAAATAAGCTGGCATGGACATCAGTACTTGGCTGACACCGTGCTATTATATTGTTTGCGTAATTGCACCCCGCGACCTGGAACACTTAACGTATCCAGCTTGAGATGCTAATGCATGCGAAGCGGACGCAAATTACTCACGTGAGAAATTATTATACGCAACATTTATAAATTCTACAAACATTACACAAGTTTTGAAAAAATCAATGAAAGTTACGCATTATGTGATTATGCAGTTGTTTATCATGCAAATATGAGGACCTCTTATACCGATATACGGAATCTGAGTGTATGCAGAAGCATTGTCGTTCTTATAAACAAATAAAGGTTTGGAATAAACTTAATGAAGCGTCGAAAGTCAACAGGGAAAGCAAACGTCGGTAATATTTGGAAAACATCTTTATGATAATACGACTTAGGCTCTTTTATTTTTCTTACGAACCATACTGTTTGACTACGTGCTGAAAGCGTAGGGACTTAAAAATAGGATCAAGTAAGGCTAACTGTAAGATATGTGTTCTTGGAAACAGTCACGCACTCGGGAAAATATCCACGTTTGTCGTTGAGACTTTTGTATGTGACCCCAGAAGTAAGTCTAATTTAGAGGCAGTTTGCACTTACAGCTCTTGTAGTATATCCTTTCTAACAAGAGACCGATATTGGAAACAGATGAACGAGCATATCGTTTAAAGAGGACATCCAGTTAATAAGGTACATAGAGGAAGAAAAAAGAAAAGGAGTTTATGAATATGCGGCCCATTCACGCAAAACGGTCATCACTTAGCATAATGTGCACACAGTCATGATGACGCCAACTGGTGCAGCATACGATAAGATATAACAGAGACAAGATAGAAATAAAATAAATACACAATAAGCTATTTTATGGAAGTTTAATGAAGTTGCAGAACCTAGAATTCTGCCTACCATTGATATAATATGTTCAAGACAAATTCTGAACTCTCTTTTAGAACAGTTTTAAATGCTCAAAAATACGCACCAGAAATTCTTGTTTAACCACAAATTCATCACAATGAACTCGGTATATCACCTGATCCTGTTCTAAACAGGAATTGTAGCGTTCTGTATCTAATCTTCACATCTGTGCATGTTTCTTCCAGGGTAAGTTACGTACTTACGTTAGCACCTCTGTTCCTTGCGTTGTCAATTCGCAATGAATCTCCTCGAGTCGAACCCCATCGTACTTTATCAGCTAGATCTGAAACGCCGCATACCTGATCGCTGGAGATACGAGCCTGCGGTTAAGAGACCGCAATTTGAATATTACGTCCTATATTATCTTTCAGATTTAAATGTTATTGTTATTCTGGTTCTGTGTTATTAAGCGGTTGGAGAAAGACGCTTTCTCAGAATTGATGTCTTGGATAACAGGTGCGTTGATAGTCAAAAGAAATGCTCCTATAAACTTACTATTTTGGATTTCAATAAGTACATTCACAAGATCGATGCATTTACAGAGTCAATCGACCAGCAAGTGGTTATGTGAATGTGTGCATAGTATGTACACCAAACTGTCATTTTGCCTTAAAACAACAGTTGTATCGTTGTTGACATACAAAAACAGTTACCTTAGCCGATCGTTTGCACTAGCTGTAATGCAGGATGACAATGTTTGACAACATCTTAAGTGTCAATTTAGACAAATTGCACGGATGTCGCAACTTTGAAATTGAATCCCGTTACTGTAATCTCGTGGGTCTAATGTGCTTTCTACACCATAGTCGGCAAATACAAAAAGGTGATTCACACAGGCGTTAAAACATTCCATTTGCTAATATTTGCTTTTTAGATTTCCCACTTTTTACTACTTCCATTGCACAATGCAATTTCTATGCGTTTCCAAAGCGCCGACTTTTATTGGGGACCGTTAACATAAAACTAGAAATCAACGGTACTGAAGGGTTCGCAAAAAGAGTTGCAAATAAAACAATAAAGGCTTTCGAATCTGCAAACCCAACATTTGTTGTGACAGGAGGTACCGTTAGCCCGGTAAAGGGCTTATTTATTGCAGCAAATAAATTGTTTGCAAAGTCCTTCTAAAAATTGAGATTTCACCAATTAAAGACAAAGGGTGTAACTGTCTGTCGGCGAATGCAAAACACAAAGAAATATTTACTGCCTCAAGGGATTAAAGTTCCTTTGCAGGCATTCGGAAGCCAAAGAGTTAAATACATGTTCTTGTTTATTGTTTTTGACAATATTTCGCCGACAAGAAGCAAAATTACAGTGATAAATTTACCGTAGGAAAATCCCAGGCTTGGTTATATTCAATCTTAACGTTTTACATGCGCATATCAATTTTTTTACTTAATGCTAAATTGTGCGTGTTATCTCAATATAAACATAATATATGTATATAATAGTCTCAACAAATTGCACCGTGCTCGCAATTAAAGTCTTCAAAAAGGATCGTCAGTATTTTTTTGATATAATTATCATCAAGCCAGTCGTCATAAAGTCAATAATCACACACCACTTCGGTTTTTACAACATCTGTTTTATTATCAAGTTTATTCGCTTTGATGAACTGAATATATTTTATGAAGCTTTACAAGCTGTTATGGCGTTTGTAGGAGCAATTACTAAACTGATATTGAATAATCAATTTATGAAATGAATTGTTTGTAATTTTATTCCTATGAAAATATATGCACACACCAGAGAAGTATTTTATAGATAAAATGTACATTGTATATCTAGGTAAGTAAAGCGTCGAATAGTGCAAAGCCAAATAATTCAATACTAGTACATAATTGTAAAACATCAAGAGATAATTGTTCCACGCACCGAGAGCGAACCATTTCAAACAGAATAAACCTCTCTTACAGTGTTCCATATAAACACATGGTTTTATGCATGACAACGAAATTTACTGTTGTAAAGGTCGCTAAAGCCTCTGACAATGAAGTACATTGTGATGCGCTTACAGCACGTCCGAGTGAGGCGCTGTGAGTGACAGGCAAATAAAAGTAGACAAAGGGAGCATCGCGCTCCGACGACGTGGTCCGTGGACGTCGCCGGTCGCTCTTGAGTCACACTGGAAACATCCTCCAAGCGATTCTCACACTTTCCCTACTCCAATAAGAACGAACTAAAAATTAAATCAGTTATACATGTAACATGCGAGTTTCATTAAATCACTCTTGAAACAAGTCTGCCGTGTAACAATGAACAATACTTCACAGTTTCCGAGTCGAAAGCCAATACTAATACCATACTAAATGTCCGGCCGTGAGTTCACAGATGTAGTGAGCTTTTCTATAGCACGGCGTGGCTTGAGAGGGGGGCCGGACCACCAGCGCTGCGCCCGCGTCGCCCGATCCGCCGCATAATTACTGTGTACAGACACACACACACCCATGCCACTGGCCGCACACCTATCGATAAAACATTAAATTAAATTTTATCTGCCTTGTAAATTTCATGGGCACTGATTGAGTTTTCGGTGTATAGTCTTTAACTGATCCGGAATCAGACTCGAAAAACAGAGAGCGTGCTCCGGTAGCCATATTAAAATCAGCTGCGGTCGCACTGGGCAGTTTTACGAGCGTCTCGTAGCGTATATTCTTATTGATGATGGTAATCGATCCGCCACAATGTCACACATCAGCAAATAGGCAATGCAGAGTCGAAATATTCACCTCAATCTCTATAAAATCTCCATAGGTATGCGACCTTTTAACTCCACACACATATGGGGTTATTGTCAAAACGTACCTCACGTACCGTGTAGGAGCGATATATTCGCATTCTTTGCGTGTTTGTCGTTCCAATCAAAAATGGCTTCTATATTTGTTCAGTGAAATGTCAAAATATGTCGTAAGAACGTTACGATAGCGTATGATGGCGCAGGCGCATCGTGTCGGACCGGTCACGCGAACGCTACACTTGTACCAGTACACTCCTACTCTGGACTGTTTGCGAAATAAGAATTTCAGCCTCAGGGAGATTGAAGGCTCTTATGGAATTTTAAGTTGGAAAAGCATCCGTCAAAGTTTGTTGATTTATGGACTGAGAAATATGAAAATAAGTTATTTTATCACATTGAAAATCACTGTCAGAAAGCTTAAGATTACAAATCCTGGTAACTTGATACTGGATAAAGAACTAAACGAAGAATCTTAATTGTTGTGGTGCAGTTCAGAACATAGTTTGAAAGGATTACGGATGAAATGTGTCAAATTCCTCCCCATAAAGTGAAATCAACATTCTACAATAATCGACAGCGGGAGACCAAGGGGCTGGTTAATACTTTCGAAATGATTATTAACCTCTACAAAAGCCAGGGGTGCGGGTTGTTCGAAAGAGATACCGTGGCTCCTGGCACACAGGCAACTGAAGGAACACGGATGAGTTTTAGTCAGTAAAAGTCTGACACGCCCTCCTGCTCCACCCAGAGCGGAAGAAGTTATTTGATGATTTCCCACACTAAAAAAAAGAAAAAATGAAGACCCTAAGCAGGTCCAAAGTAAATAGAAGCCTGGCCCCGTTTACTACAGCGCGGTAAGTTTTATAGATGACCTACGACCCGCGACAAACATGGCATTGCTCTGATAAAACACAGAACATTAAGCAATCAATGAACAACACGAACCTTATTGAAAAGGTTAGTATACAAAACATTAATAAAACACAAAGTTATAGATCCACCACAGATGTGAGGTGAATAAACTCCCCGGACCAAGGAAAACGATGATGATAGAGGACCGTCGCACATAACTCTCGATTTGAACGATAATCGATGATTCATAATTGAGACTTCGAACAGTTCTAAATCAATAGATAACTATGAAACATGATCTCATAATTACTGGCGAGCTAACTTCGGCGTCGGTACAAAACCAACAAAGCAAACGGGAAGACTGTAATTCAACCACCCATCAATGGAGGCGACCCAGTAATGGCCATCTAAATCACTGGACGTAATCGCAACAGTGATTTTAAACAGAGGTCACGAAGCACTCCTATTGGACAATATTTATGAAGACAAAAAGGTAGGCCGCTCTGGATGCCATTTATTACAGAGCACTTTTTGTCAATTATACTGTCACGTCACACACCAAATTTCTGTACAGCATCTCCGTTTGTTTTTGTCTCGACCCGATCGATCGATATATGAAGGCTTTATCCGCATATGGCCCGATCGACTTACGAATAAAAGGATCAACGAAAAAAGCTCGGCGTCCTTTTAGACGTGGAAGTTTGGTATCTAAGCGACGTGTCTTAAAACACATTTAGTAGATAATACTGACAGTGGTTTACACATTAAATTATGTAGAGAGCCGAGTCTCGGGCGCGAGTCGCGCTCTGGATCACGAGGCTACTACAAATGACTGCGTATCCTTATCAGGTAGCGCCGATGCCTGCGGTTAAATATTTTTATAACGTTTAGATGCAGGCGGCTTCCGTGTCTTTCAAACTGTCCGCTGGATCTAGTTACATGTTCCTATTACGACGTTTTATGGCTCATATCTCATAGAAACATTACATCAACGACATTTCACAACATCTTGGCGACGTATCGCGATGGCTCAAGCCGCTCTACAGTTTAAGGATCCATAAATATTTGTTTTAAATTGAACGATGTCGAATATAAATTCCGTTACGGATTTATTTTTAATTGGAGTAGAGTGTGCGCTTCTTTTATACTCTGCGTGTCTCGTTTCAATAAAATTGATCGTAATCGTGCTCGTATGTTTTATCTACAAAGTCAGTTTTTGAGCGGCATACCGTGGCTACAATAAATCGATGTTCATTACAGAAATCGCCGTAAAATACCTGAGCGATTCGACATCGATGCGAGGGCTGCGCTGGCGGCGCGAGCGAGCTGCGAGGTAGTGTGCGTGCGAGCACCACACCTCAACGTACGGCGGTGTCGGGAACAGGTAGTGTTGTGTATAAACAAATAACAAAATCGACTTGTCTTACAGAGCGCGCCAAGGTCGGGCTGGCGTGCCCGCGCGGCCCGAACGCCGCGCCGCCGTCCATCCACAGTCCACTTTTTAACTTTTTTTATTTCTTCAAAAGCCCTTATTTATTGTGATGGCTGAGTATTTGGGCGCACAGTTTGTATAAGCAATCAATTTTATTCATTTAGACGGAGCAAGTTCTCTTCTACAAATAAATAAGTGAATATAAAAATATTGTTGCTGCCGACCGGGTTCTTGAGTCATCGAATGTAAGCAATTACATAACCGAACCGAAAAATATTTGTATTGACTAGATCCAATATAATCGAATACCGTAAAAAACATACATCCGCTAAACAAAACTAAACTTAACGGTGATAACCTAACAAATGGTGGTGAACGTGTCCGTGAAATCGATACCTCAAACGTTTGATTCTTCTATCGATTTCGTGATGAATGGTGGGTGATATTCGATATTCGATCGATTAGTGAATGGCGGCGGAAGTGCGAGCGTGGTTGGAGTAGAACGTAAGCCACGGGGCCCCACGATCCTCACTGTGACAAATCGCTGCGTGCCATCACTCGTTCTAATCGTTCTGCTTTGCGTCCACAATAATATCGATTTAATTCAATTAACGCTTCAATGCACTCCTGCCATGCGAACGGATTTTTAAGAACAAAAAACCGATAATGATTTTCGTTTATGCTTTGATTCGGTTGATCAGCAGGCAGCCTGATTAATTTTGATGTAATTTTACTATCTTACGTAAGTCTTTGTAACCTATAAGCCAAAAGACAATGGTCGGTGGATGACCGCAGTTCTTTGTTGCGAGAGATCGGAAAGACGCTTTGCATTTCTCATACTGACCAAAACGTCTATATGAAAATTGGCAGCTGATAATACAAAAATAAAAAACCTTAGAATCAAAGCCGAATAATACCTATCCATACCGAAGCTAGTTCTCGGGAGCAGAGCAGTAAAACTGGCACACATCACGCAGTGGTAGACGACATCATGCAGTTAAAACTCAGTTTAGCATGTATTTCGTACAATCTCCGTCCGTAGACACCCAGGTGACATGACGAAAATAGAATTACACATCACTGTTCCACTAACAATAAAGGTAGCGCTATTTTCCCATACACTTCACGTTATAAATTCTTAGAACCACGTTCCGTATTGTAGGCAACTAATGCACAATATTTATAACTACTTATTAACATACCTATCGGTAACGGGTTTTTTTTTTACGACGTTTCGGTGGTTAAATATTTATATGGACCAAATACTTTGTTTGAATAAAGACAACTTTTTTTAAGATAGGCTATGGACATTACGATCATAACGAACTTATATCGTAAGCTTCCCATCATAGGTATCAAGAATATCTAAGTACTACAAATATATTTGCAGGGCCACGCTCAAATGGTTTGAAATATACCCTAACAACAGAAACGTCTACTACGCCGATTGTGCCGTTGAGAAGAATTACTGTATTTATATTATCTTCTACTAATTCTTTTCTACTCTTCGCATTTTAACGAAATGCCGGATATAACCAAGACCTCTACTCCGTTGTGTGGTATAACTCTTCACAGTTCTCTTGTATACTTTCCCTCTCTCCTACCTCTTCCTTCAGTTTCTTGGTATCTAAAACAATCTTAATAGTATAATTATCAATCTATTAACTATTTTACGCAGCTATACATTTGGACATGACTGAATCTGTAGCGAGAGTTTTATATACGTATGTAATCCAACCAAGGTCCTTTTTGTCCTTGGTCCTACCTCAACATAATTATGTAGAAGTCTATTACAGAGTAGGTCTTGATCGCAGAGCATGAAATCGCCGCACCGGCAGCGGTTATGCTCTATGGTACAGATACATAGCACATTGCTGCAATATTTAAACATTGAAATTTGAACCTTCAATTCAACAGTTCCATGCAACAAACAGTAACAATGTATTAAACTCAAAGTGGTTTACTTATAATAAGCGACGACAGGAAGAAACCGTACCCGTCAATTTTCCACAATTATCATATTCTCGAAATTGCCTCTAATGTCAAGAATTTCATCATGAGCCTCCTTGTTAGCGACAAAAAACGTCACGAGTAACAAGACAGTAGCTTGTATTAGAAGCTGTCAAAAAAAAAGTATGTAAATCGATCCGAGACACGCAACGGCTCGCATGTGTAACTGTATCAGGTTCTTAGGGGCTTTTTTCGAAGTTTGTATTCCGGTAGCGTTAAAAATAGTTGGTAAACGACGGAAATGTTAGAATTCTAATTCTATGGGTTTTTCAATGACTGTGGCCGTGTTGAATTCATTAAGATCACGTTTTAGAACTACGGCACCGTTCTATAATTAAAAGATTTATAGAAACAAAAATTGTCTTACAACTGCTAACCCAAATGAGTAACTTAGAAAAACCTACAATGCAGCCAATCATCATGATTCAGGTCAAATGGTACGGGTCAAGTAAAGAGAACGGGACGAGCCAATGTGATGCTCGAAGGCAACGGATTATTAACAAGCAACTTGTCATTACCTCTTTGAATCTGCAATCTTTGCCTTTATAAGTTACTTAGCTGCGGTTCCAAGACCGCATAACGCACGTTTTGGAAGTCTGCCAACATAAAAGGAAGCCAAGCTCTATTTGCATAATTCTAACTTAAAAAGACATTACGCATTATATTCCCCTTTTACAGAATTCCTTACATTATTTTGCCTGGTTAATCTATGTGCAGCTAGACGCTGAGATCACCGCCTCTTTCCCAAGCCGAGCCTTGACACATTTCATCCGACAACAATGAGCAAGAACATAGTAAACGTCAATTACAGCATTACTCGTGTATCGCTGACTCAATCGTAGGCACATGCGGAATCGAACAGGCGACATGGTGCGCCGCTTATGAGAACACAATTACAATCCATTATATTCGCCTAAGACCTTTTAGGGCCGAGCTAACCAGCTAAACGGATCGCAGAGCAATGCGTAGCATTCGGTAGACGAAGAACACGAGAGTCCGTGTCGAGGCAGAGCCGGGGCACAACATTATGTCCCCCATCCCGTATTGTTTGTCACTCAGACGGATTTCACGGCGACAAATGGCCTCAGAGATCCAGGATAAACACGCCACGGCACAATGCCTCTCGTATAAAATTAAAACAACTTCAACTTAATAAGAGTTTAGTGAGCTAGTTAAAGGCAATTTTCTAAACGACTGCTTGTACGACTTCATCCTATACGTTTGTTCATCTTGAACGGCAGCAGAATAGTTCATTGTGAATATAATGAATGTTGGAGAAAAAAACGTGTAGGGGGAGACTTTCGTTCTTACAATCAACATGTGTATTACTAATGATCATTATTCCGACAGCTTTGTTTATGTATTCGAAAGTGAACAAAACACGTTCGCCCATCAAAATTAAGCCGCGAACGTAAAAGTGTATCAAATTGCAAAGAGCTCATCATTATAATGTTTGGAACGAGAATATTGCGATGTTCGAGTGAAATCATGTAGGTTTGCAATTGCTACCGTATCTATTAATGTCTGCGCGAAACATTTATGTATTCGGAATGGCCTTTTTCGTGTCACCCTACACTTATTATGCAATAAACAGTGACGATTTGCAACCTAAAGGGCAAACGAGTGCGTACGAAATTGCGTCCAATTTTCCTCTCTCACACAATTGTAGGATTAGAGTAAAATTTATATGTCTGGCTTTTTCAAATTAGAGCTCTGGGCTTAATACCGTCTGAGGACTAGCAGCCATTCCATTTGTCGCCCAACGCAAGGCTATCGTAACAATAGGACTTTACCTTTAGCTAGGTGGGCTTAAGTAGGCTCTGGCTAACTTTAAACACCATCTTCGCAGAAATATTTGTTGCTGACTTTTTGCGTAAATCGTGTGACAGCCTGTGAATGGCGCTCATCCTTCTTTTCTCTAAAAGTGAAGTGTAAGTTAAAATTATAAATGTAATGGATAGGTATTCGTTATTTTTATTTGCAGTTTTTACAGGCTTTTTTTGTATTGGATATGTTCCGGCAAAACTGGAAGCAGGACGCGCGGCCCCGCGAAATATGGAAGGAATGGACAAAGGCCTTTGCCCAGGGGTGGGACAGCGCAGGACAGGTAGCCAAAAGTTGGTTTATTGTAGAAATCTAGAGTCACTATATGCCATTTCATTCACACTACTCCAAACGTCAATCTGTTTCCTCATTGCTTAATTATCCATTTCACATCTTTTCCTCAATTCACTCACTTTGAATAAACATTCTTCTTATGTAACATACACCTTAGCAAAGTCAACAAAACCATCATAAATTAGTGCAGATCTTGGCAGATAAAGAACATATACATGACATTAAGAGGCTGATAACCTTTATTCAAACCGTATAATTATTGGAGATACCATTTGCCGAGACTACTAATGTTTAAGTACAAACGTATAGTGGTCATGGGAAAACGAACTTTAGTACTTTATGCTAAGAGTGAAAGATGCGTTGCAGAGGTCCACGGTCCGTCAAGACTGCGCTGGCACGTAGCTCGCGTCGCCGCCACGAATTGGTCTATAATTAAGAAATAAGTTGAGATACGGTTTTTGGCTGACTTTTTACAAAGCATCTTACGGGCCAACGCAATTAACCCGCCTTGTAAATTGAATGTTTGCTTTATAGTGATTAGTAATTAACTTTTAAGTTTTTATAAGAAGTATAAGAACCCGAGCACGACCACATTGATCTTATTGGTGCTGATTTTGTTTTGTTTATAACGCGCAACTCAATTTTGTACTCGGGGTATTAATTTAAGCCGTGCTTTGTTTGTTTTTGTTGTAATTATAGTACGCTCTGCTACTCAAGTATTCAAATTACACACCGTTCGTGGTATAAAAAATGATGAATACTTTACTGCGACAGTATAGCCATTTAAGTAATTTTTATGAGCATCCTATTATTCATACTTACGATATCAATTATTTCACTATTATATGCAACTACATGCATTCTTTGTTTGATTACTAAACGTTATGAAAGAACTGTCACTATTTAAAACACAAAATTTGTATTCGCTGTGATAACAGCCGCGACTTACGATTTTAGGTCGTTGGCTTGAACCCAGGCATACGCTTCAGTTTGTGTAAATTATTTCTTCACCACTGCTCTCAAAACAGTGAAGGAAAACAACGCATGTCCTAGTATAAAAAAAAATCGAAGCCATGTGACATCTACCAACCCGCTCTGGGCCCTCGTGGTGGATTACGCCGTACTTACAGAGAGGTCTGTGTCCCAGCAATGGAAACAATATAGGCTGATTACATTATGATGACATTTTGTATTCGCATCTCGTCTGTTACCTAAAAAGTACTGTTAATCTTATTCATCAATCCATTAAACATTCAAATTTTTATAAAGTTTTAATAGTGAGAAATCGTGTTTATCCAATGCTTTTCTTTCTGGGGGACCTTTTAGGAGGAGTCCTTATACTGATGAAATCACACACAACACAAAGGCACCATTATCCATAAACATTGATAACACACTTTGAGTACCTACTTCAGTTCAGATAACCTAATCACTTCCTGAGCTACACGGTAGATGAGTAAGTTTCATATCAGATAACATATAGCATTATTAACATGAAATTCACAAAGTTATTGGAAAATTGGTACAAGGTTTGTAATTGTAATTATATGATGCATCGGTGCATTTTAATCAAGAAGGTATGTCTGATATGTTTTGTAATAAGGCCGAAGAACAGACAGCACTATAATAACAGTAGGTCCTTTAAAAATAATTCAAAAAAGACAAAAGACAGAATCGAGAATTTACAAGAGTAAATAAGAAGATAAGTCCAGGAAGTGGTAGCGTTGGAAAGCCTCCCACAATGTGGACCGATCACCTGGTGAAGGCCTCAGAAATCCACAAGATGCGAGAAACACAGAACTAGTTGAAATCGCGATACTTGAGAGAAGCCTATGTCCAACAGTGGACGTCTTTCGGCTTAGTGATGAACGAAGAAGACACGTTTCCTTTATAACAAATGGATTAGTTTCTTCATCTAACATTAGACATCTCCAACGCCTTCTCGAGTCACCGTAACTGTACTGACATCACCGCGCTAACTTTTACAAGAACCAATTGTTTGCCTTAACCTTCTCCTACCTTCCTGGTATATTATATCCTCAATAAACAACCATGTCCAACAAAAACAGCCATTCCATATTCTCCAGGTCGTGATAGATCGACAGGAAATCAAAACATTGTAAAAGAAGCGATACTCGCACATAACCATGCATATTTCATAGTCAACAATATCAAGGAACACATAACATATCCCAGTTTCAATATTCGATCAATTAGCAATAAACCATTTCGTCGTAGGGCGGTCGCAATCCTGCATAAATTCAATTAGAGCAACCTCGGTGCCGGTCCACAATTCCCACTGCCTTTCGAGACATAACTATATGGAATAATTGATCGGTCGACGATGAAACCCGGGAAACCCTTTAGGAATTGATATCGGAAATTATTGTCTCTTGCGCGTGATATGAGTATATTTATTTGCAGTAAATTATTAGGTTTATGAGGCATCGCTAGTTTGCCTGATGCGGTAGTGTTATGGCTTGCCGCTATGGTTTATTGAAATAGAATGGTAACCTGTTTTACATTGAGGAAGTGTGCAGTAAACTTGAGTTAGTCTATCATCACATTAGCTCGTAAATTTTCTATTGTTGAACTAGTCCTCTCATAAACCGTTATAACGACCAGTTCAAGCGGAATATTGGCATGATCAGCACACTTTGGTGCTTGGGTTTATGTTATTTATATCCAGAGAGCTGTTGCTGCTGATATAACATGAAATTGATTGATTAATCTTTAACTCTCTAACTTAAAGTTACAGTTTGGACCACTCATACAAGTTCAAATTCATCTTTTAAATCTTGGATACCTACGTACCGAGATGGCCTATTTGCAGTCGACAGCTTCTTCATCTGTTCTCATATATAGATCACCATCACCAAGAGGCTCAACTTGCCAAATGCCATAGTGGCCCTAAATGTTTTTTTTTTTGTGGAAAAGTGACTGCAGTTATTGCTTACTCTTACATTGGCTCGTTGTAAATTCACGTTTTGGAAAAGTGGTTTTTTTCCAACTCCTTTATACTGAACTGTGTGAATGGACAAAAGAAGTACTGACCCACATCCACAGGTGATATTAGCTACTTATCTTATTGAACATCATTCAATACACGTATTAAATTTTATTGCGTTTATAAATAATATAGATACCCAGAATTAAAGATCACAGTATTGCCCAAGTCGTGTGCTCATGAACATTACAGGATCGCACGCGCCGCTAGCACACGCATTGCAATAATCAGATTCGCTGATAACACATGTTAATATCGTATTCATTGGACGTCTTGCATTGCACTGGGATTTCCTTCGGTTTTCTTCGGAAGGAGTGACGTCATCGGAAGGATGTAACTCCTATGTTTTCTAGTTAAGCAATTTTAGCATTAACTTGACTCATCACCTTATCCCAACCATTTTTGAGGTTGGTCTTCAGCCGAACCAGCAGGATCCAGCTGAATACCAGTATTTTACATGGAGCAACTGCCTATTTGACTTCCATAAACCAGTTTTTGCGTAGCACGATACCCCTTGGTAAGACTTGTTGTCAGACTTTCGGGCTTCTAATGACGCGTTACGACTGTCAAAGATCCACAAAAAACAGACGGGACCAACGGCTTAAGGCAGTGATTTCTTGAAAACGCTCAAAAAGGTGGTTTTTTAAACAAGTGTATCTCTTTAACCGTAAATAATTTTGAAAGCAAAAAAAACATAAATATGATATTTTCAAGTAATTTTTTCATAGAGTGATGGAACTCAAATAGTATATTTTATAACGAGGGACTAAACGAAGCCATAATATACCCGAGGTGGTTTGACTCCCGAGCGTGCGAGGGAGTCAATGAAACCGAGGGTATATTAAGTTGGCGTTTAGTCTCGAGGTGCAAACTGTACTTTTCACTTCGAGTGCGAGAAAAATAGTCAATTTAGTACAAAAACATGTACTTACCTATTAAATATTACTAAAAAAACACTACAAAGTGAAAAATAACTTTAATTTCGGAAGTCGGTGTCTTTGGAGCTGAATTTGAATTTGTTGTCACCGCCTTCCGAAATTAAAGTTATTTTTCACTTTGTAGTGTTTTTTTGGAAGTCGGTTGTTTTTTTTTTGGAAAAGTTTTTTTTTCACTTTGTAGTGGTTCACATGTGCTTACCCCTTCACAGCGTACCGGCGTGATGTTATGTTATGAACTGGTGTAAATAATAGACAGAAATGAGATTTCAGCAATCCCAGTCCATTTGCTATCATTTATTGAGGAGTTCCGTTGCCTATCTCCAAAGTTCTTCATCAGATCTTCACCAAATTGAAATGAGACCACTCCGAGAAAGTACTCTTCCAAAAAATACCTAAATCGCTTCGCGTGCCTATAAAATTTTAAGAGTTCTCTCTATTTCTCCAGGATCCCATCATCAGATCCTGACTTGATGATCATGGGACCACCTTGGAAGTACACCCTTTCAAACAAAAAAAAAATCCAAATCGGTCCAGCCATCTTCCAGTAATCGGGGAACATGCATAAAAAAAAATAAAAAAGGTTCCGACGAATTGAGAACCTCCTCCTTTTTGAAGTCGGTTAATAAAATAAAAATTACAATATCTATTAGATATGTCTTTTGCTCTTTGCTTGACGTCAAACTCTTCACCAAGGAACATAAAGAACATAATATTTGTCACTGGACATTCTTAATAAATAAATTTACACTCCACAAAAATTCTGAAATTTTCACGGTCAGTTTTTTCTTCTAAACCAGTAACAGATTAACAATTGAAAACACATGGCACCACCTTGGCAAAAACCATGGAACTAAAACTCTCAACATTTTCGCAATGAAGCTCCACAAATAATAGTATAATTTTAGAAAGAAAGAAAGAAAGAAAATACATTTATTTAGCACAGACTAAAAAAGTTTTACTGGCTGTTTGAGTTTGTCTATGTCACATGAAGGAAATTAAAAAACGAATTACTTTTTACTCCCTAGGGACTAAAGTGGTCACTTTAGTCCCGCTTCGTAGGGCTATATTGGCGTCTTTTTAGAGCATGAGAAGTGAAAACATAATTAAACATACTTTAATGCATCAAAAAAATCATCAGTCACCTCTTAATTATCTTTGAAACCAGTTTATCCCTTCAATATACCATAAAATTCTAAATGCCAAACTGCATCCAGTGATGGATTATTTATTATTAAATATTTAATATCTAATTCTATACGATTCTATTTGCATTTTTACGACAATGCGACATTTATTATTCGAATTTATTACAACAGATTTTAACCCGTATCGGATTGCAATATGAACTATTATCGCTCATAACGACAATATTTAAAGTTACCCGTGCTTTGCACAGAGGGGTCTCGATATGTTAAGATGGTCACCCATGCATTGACTGATCGCAGCAAGCGTAGCTTTACCTGATCAATCAACCAATGTGGCTGTTATTACTTAACCAAAAACCCCTTTAGCAGCAGTTATAAGGAGTAATTAGCAGTAATTAGGAGTGACTTACTATAGTATCTGTGTGGACCTTACTAAGGCAGGTGAGCAGCCGGAACAGGTCTGGATTATGTGCTAGATTTATAACACAATAATCTATCCAATATTTACATAAATCAAGTATGCAACTTTTTGTTTCATCGCAACTAGGTGTTTGACAGTTTGTGGGACTTGAAAATGACAGTACATCACGCAGTCACTCTTAAAACGACAAACCGGTGACATAGAGTATTTTAAGCACCTGACTGAATGCACGTTGGAAAATGGGAAAATTAGAGGAATTCCCTTTAATTTAACTCCTAGAACTTAAGATAAGCTTTAAAAGGTAAACCATCTTGGTACTAACACTAGATAATAAGTTGTTTTAATATTATGTTACTAACACTCTATGGATTCTTTTTCCGAAATAAAAATAAATATTATTATATTATTATTATATAATAATATTTATTTTATACGACAATTTGGTGCAAAAGTATTCGGCCCTAGAAATCACAGTTTTCTTTAAAAAAAATCTTAAAATCGAAAGGTAAGCAAGACTAAAGCTTGCAAATGACAGTCAAGAACTCACACAATGAAGCCTCACATGCTTATGTTTACAGCCGTTTAACAAATGAGGCATTTAATGAGCTTCGAATAGACACAGAAAATTCCAGAAAAAGCGTTTATCAGACCACCTCGCGGTTACAGGAAAATCAACAACCACAAGAATCGAAGACAGCATTTCTACAAAACTAATCACGTTCAAGTCAGATAATACACTCAGATCGCAATAAAAAGGTCTTAAAAATAAATTGGTATAAAGGCATAAACTGTTAGGATATATTCCGACGAAGGAACTTCCGCAAGGTAAAATCTTAAGGCGGTCAGTTTTATGACTACAACCAATGAAAAGGAGAGAAATAAGATTCATTTCCGCTTTGTAAGATCCCCCCGTAGCTATTAAATATTTAGTTATTCTATTCTATAGAATCCGCTATTATCTCGTGTCTATCTCGCTATAAAACGCTATCACAGCATAAAGAATAGCCCCCGCTAACTAAGACCTCTAAAAGGCCTCTGATTTCTGTGTGGTTGGTGAATCCACCTATGCTCGTGCACCCGGCTGAAGAATAAACTTCGTGGAAACCCGTTCAGGTGAGTGTAGTGTTATGACTGGCTTTCCTGATCTGCACCCTAATTGCGTAACACGCGATTAATCATAATCGGTTTCATTTTGACAGTTTAACAATATTCATTGCGTTATTTACGTTGCTAAGCAGACTCAGTTTTCGAACATATGAAGCAATGGTTTAGCCATCTGTTTCAAAACTAAACAGATTATGATTTATCGTGAGTTAGGCAATTAGGGTGCTAGTTTGAAAGAGGTGTGTTCATCATTACATCAACCCTCGCCGAATATATATCTTAACCTGCATAAATATACCCCATAACCGCGTTACCAACCTACATGGTTGAGGTACAAATTCACTCCAAACGGAATCCCATTGCCAGACGATCATAGACGGATTGATCGTTGTACGTTTTATTGTCAAAACAGAGAGAAAGCTACCTTATAGCCCGCCTTTATTGAACCTATCCTGCAAAAATATATTATGCCATCCGCAGGTAACGAGGATAGCGGTCCACGAATGACTGACCTCTGAAAATAGAGGTAAAGAGAGAAATGGTCCATGAGTGTTCTCGAAAAAAAAATAGAGATTTTCTGAAAGAGAAGCTATAACAACTCGTGCACAAAAGTTATTACTTTGTATCTAATGCCTTCCGTGAATCTCTTCCGTGTATTACGTCTTTATTGCTTTTTGTAATTGTCCATCAATAGAAATTGACCAATAAAGCTTTTTGCTGGTATGTAATGAATAAAAAAATAACACGGACTGATAAGTGCAGTATTCCTACATAGCAAAAGCTAAACAAGTAGGCAAAGCAAACAAAACACAGCAGCACATAGTAGCGTCACGGAAGAGGGAAGCCTCTTGAGATTAGAACACAACATAATCTCCCGCCGCTGAGCCCTCCGCTCCATTTATTTATTTATGGAGATTATTATCGTGCGTAATAATTCACTAAGTTTCAATTGCATAATGACGGCGGACAGGGCTACTAGGCCTGCTAGCTAGCGCTCTGGGCGGACGCACCGACTAGCGACCACAGATAATCTTCCACGCGAGGACTATTATTAAATAGGGGGCTGTCAGTGAGACGGCAGGCCGCCTCCTAGCGCTATCCCGCGATGTTATGTCCAACTTGTAAGACTGGCAACATCGAACAGCGGAACATTCGTATTTTAAACACTTGATTAACGTTCCAATGCGTTCAAAATGTACTTGGGAAATCGGTGAACATTAGTCAACATTGGGATCTAGATATTGTAGATTTATGTACTGAAAGTCACTGTTCCACTTGTAGAAACATGATAACAGATATGTAAGATAATCTTGTTACAATATGCGTAAATCAATGAGATTCCGATCAAATCGATCATATCTATCTCAATGTTATCTACGCAGACTCGTTGATATCCACAGAATTTCAATGTCAATCGTTTAGACCGTTTAAAATAGAACAAACAATTGCACGGATACATTTATTGAAGAATTTAAAGACTTCAGATAATAGGTGGTAGAAACAACTTTAAAACGGGCACTCATAAACGCGATAAGGCGTGACTCCATCAGCAATGAACGCCGGTAACCCATTACAAATCTGTTATATTGCTGTACAAAAAGTTGGAATTTCACGGAACAAAGAAATTGCGAGAACGTGTGAATGATAGAAAGTACTATTACGGATATCAACAGCTAAGTAACCGCTCGTTCAGGCATCAACTAGTAGTTGACGCCCTTTAAATATTTCGAATTCAATAGAAATTACTGCACGCCACCACACCGCAGACAATGAATGAGCTTGTGAAACACTGGGTAGAGCATCGAAGTTAGCGGTCACTACGGACGTTGCACGTGAAAAACCAACAACGATTTCACACAGGAAAACTACGTCACTCACAAACTAACACTAAACCACCAACGAAGAGGGAAGTAAACTTCTATTTTGAAAACTCCTGTACCGTTATCTGACATTGTTTTATAAGCACGCTCGTTTAGAAGCCGGCCGGCGCAGCTCCCAACACCACATTCCCATCAGTACGGCATCTTGCCCGAACACCGTTACCTAAACAGATATTAATCATAATTTTCACTGACGCCTGCTCAACTATTTTAGATGATAGTTATTAGCTCATTTTGATTGTGACCCGACTGCGTGTGGGCAAATTCGAAAGAGCAGCTACTGGAAAATTGCCGTGTGACATCTAAGGGGTAATGGATTTAAAACTGCTCTCTGAGACACCTTTGAATAGCAAAATAATCACTTCCTGCGCAATTACCTATACAGGCATTACGACAACTTGTCTGGGTACTTTACAACGATTTGTCTTTAAACCTTTATCATACTTGTAAGTTGGTTTAATAGCTATTCTAAAACGTTTTCTTGGCTGGTAGAAACATTTTCACATTTTATTGACTGTAACTTCATCGGATTCATTTAAGGCGAGGAATCCTTGATGGGAATGCGGACATCAAGTGAACAAACAAAGCTAGTAAGAATGCGAAGGAATCCGTCGTAAAATCTACACGTTTTTATGTTTCTTAATTGTCTTACGCTGTACGCATATCACGGGAACGAATGCATATATTAACAGGGACACTTAACGGTAAGTAAAAACTAATAAACTTTTCATAATTAATTATCTAAGAAACGATAGGTACGACAGATAGGTATGTCTGAATTTTTTTCTCAAAGATTGATTGGCAAAAACTGCAAAGGATCATGATGATAAAAATTTTCATGACAAAGACAGAATTCTTAACGGTTTACACATTGACCCTGGATCGTGTCACGATTTTCCTTATTGTTAGTGGTCGACCAAAATCTAAGGGAAGCAAAAAATATGAACACTCCGTCATTCGTATCTATTAGACCATCATAACCGAATCGAAGATGGCGGAGTCAGAATATATATCAATTTTATGACTCATCTAATCGCCAGTTTATGCAGCGAATTATCAAATATTTAGTATTAATTTGCTAATAGCCACTAAGCGACTATGATTGAGAAATACCAGACTTTTTTGTATCACGCTCGAGGCGAAACAACATTTTAAAACAAATTAATTTAGCTATCGAAACTGAAGACGTAACGACGTATATCAAACGAATTGAAGGGTACATCAGTCTTAATGGATTTTAATTCAATTGGTGACTGGGCTCGGTTGTCTCCGGGATTTATTCGGGATCAATCAGATCAATTAGAAGAAGGCAATTGTAATTCTCAAGGCTTGTTCTCCCCACTGAGAGAATGATAAAAGAAAAAAGAAAATATTGCTCCTATGATTTTTTTTTATTGGGTGGGAAGTCATCAAATAACTTCTCCCGCTCTTTCGTGTCAGACTTTTACTGACTAAAACCCACCCGTGTTCCCTCAGTTGCCTGTGTGCCAGGGGCCGCGGTATCTCTTTCGAACAACCCGCACCCCTGGCAGGCATCGGCCCTTGCGGACCCCACCAGTTGGTGCTGACATCTCTTTGAGGCGCGCGTGGAACACAACGCGCCGTCGACCCGGGCTTGGTCCTTACCGGACAGCGAGCTACCCATTACTCGCCGTCCGCAAGCCCGCGCCTACGGTGGCCGGGAATCAGCTTGGGATTCCCAACGCCCAGGGCGTCTCCCGCTGCGACTACGGCCGTGAGGGCGCATATACTGCCTCTCCCTCACGTGCCTATGATAAAAGACGTGTCTGTGTCTGCCGAGTGACTGCCTCATTGGTGTAGTGGTCGCAAGCGCCACTAGGTCGAGCATTAGGTCCTGGGTTCGGTTCCCAAGTCGGGTAAGGTGTTATTAGGTGTATTTTTTTTGGAATTTCTCAGTAGCAGTCTGAGGTCTGGATTTGTTCCCGGTTGATGGCAAAAGGCTCACCCCCTAATACATGGGACTTAAACATAACTGGCGAAATGTGGGTGTACTATAGATACACCTCTGCCGAACCCTTCGGGGAAACAAGGCGTGATGTTTATGTTAAATGTCTGTGGCGTCACGTAAGAATTACTTAAGGGCCTACGTCCCGTTTGGTAGCGTAACACGGTCACTTTATGAACCGTACTACTCATTAACGGCTTGTCTTGAAGATTTGAAAAATATATGATTTTGCTATAGATTCATATAGATCATTTTGCCCGAAGTACTTTTTTTGTATGGTTAATACTTTTGCTGTAAAAAAATATTTTCCAACACGCAATATTTTGGCTTCTATTCCATACTCCTACTAAACGGCTTCGTTATTTGAAAAAAAAAATACACTGAACAATAGATAGTTATAGGTACCACAGAATAGCCGAAGCACAATTGTAAATTAATCAAAGGAATATCCCCATTTTGAGATAAAGGCACAGAGGTGCCCTGCGCGGGCGCGGGCGGCAGTCGTGCTTTAGCATACAAACGGGAGATGAGGATACTATGGGCCTTAAGAAATTGTATTTATGAAAAGCAGATCTTTCAAATATTTTTCAACCTTACGAACAGAGTAGGTAATATTTAATTTGGAAATACAGTGTCACTAACACTAGCAGTTTACCTGATGGTTAGCAATAATAACTTATAACTATGAAACGGCCTCGGCTACTGTGGTGCTGACCTTTAAAGGAAGCATACGTCGCTTGTTAAAGACACTCACATCGTATTTTTGTAATTACAAAGTTACTGTGGGCAAAACTTTGTAATTACAAAAGTAGGAAAGATTTAATGTCAGCAAAACCATGAAATTTCTAAACAATTATTGATAATATCTTATAGTATAGGTATTAGAAACTCTTCGTCATAATAACATCAAAGGCTGCGTCAAAACCTGTTTTAACTTCAACTTAAACGCGTCACCAATTATCCAATATCCATCACAGGCAAATAAATATCCGTGGAAACGATTACACAAAAATTGCATAGCGAATCTGCAACGATTACAGTAAATTTTCTTATGTGAACATGCCTTAAAAGTAAAGTATGAATATGACTAGCTGTTTAAAATTGAACTGACTATACTGCCACTAATACATAAACAAGGTGAGTTTTAAGTCACCGTTTAAATTTTTCAGGGTGATAATACCCCGTGAAATTGAACAACTTTCTCCAAGGAACATGGGACAAAATATGAAAAAAAAATCGGGCCTCCCATACAAAATCGATCAGCTGACTATTGATTTAGCATGGCAGGTCAGACGATTTTTTTGATTCCCCTGAAAAATTTAGACGGTGACTAAAAATTCACGGAGTATAGATAAAGTCACCTTCTCATGGGGTAAGCAGAAACTACACCATTGACAAACAGTGGCTTCCACCGGGCCACAAACTGCCAGGGCACACCTGGAGACCTCTTAATCGACTAAGAAGCCAGGTGGGCCGCTGCCATCACAACTTGGTCAGTTGGTACTCCGAAGCCGTAGAGTGACTGTGAAGCCCCATATCAAACAAGGCTTACCTCAGGTCGTGCTCTTTGAACACACACCTACATACACTATGAAAGGCCTTTGCGAGACCAACGATAACGCTGTCAAGTGGTTGAACTCTGGCCGAAGCTTTTATAGCTGTATTGATATTGAATTCCTAAATGTACTGAATTTTTTAATTTATAATGTTATTCAATTTATTGTATTATGAATGTGTTAGTTCATAATTTTAATGAGCTTGTTTTTATTTATTACGTAAGTTAACAAAGACAATGTGAATTGTTCCTGAATAAATTGAATTTGAATCGATACGACGAAGAAAAAGAATCATTAGATAGATCACTGTGCGTATGTGGCGGCGTCTACCCTCAGGCAATGGCCTAGCTTCCATCTTGCTCCACATAGCCTGTCCCCTGTGCACTTGATGACATTATGTGTAACTGAGCGGAGTTCATGTAGCTGAAGTCTAGGCCAAACATATTTAACTTCTTGCTATCGATAGACATAACATCACGCCTTGTTTCTCCGACGGCCGAAGGTGGACTTCTGTCCCACATCTGGCCAATTAAATTTAAGTCCCATGTAAAAGGGGGCGAGCCTATTGCCATCAATCGGGCACAAATCCAAACTCCGGGTTGCTACTGAGAAATTCCAGAAAGAAAAACTAAATATCACTTTGCCCGACCTGGGAATTGAAGCCAGGAGCTCATGCTCAACATTAGCGCGTACGACTACTAGACAACGAGGCAGTCAGTTTTTGCCATCGACACAATAAGAAAGATGTACTGAGGTACTGAGGCCATAGAGGAGCTTGTTTTATTCATACTCAAAGCTGTAAACAACGCAGCAGTGGCAACACTGGCAAGTCAGGACAGGCAGCATCATCCGATGTGGCCACTTGATTTAATTGAATTAAATTGAAACAATCGATGGCAGTTACCAGCGGTTGGTCGACTAGGTAGGTACTCTCCGATCTTTGATTGCTCGTACAATGTGAATGGATAACGAAAGAATGGATTTGTAGGTTGGTTTTCCCAGTAGCTTTTTGGTTATTCAATGGCCGACTCCTATAATTTACGGACTGTTATTGGTTAAAATTAGGACTCTTGTATCTTAGCCAATAATGAAGCAAAGGGCTCATAGTTTTGGACGGTAGACCGAGACCCTCTCATATGGAAGTAGCTGCCACAGGTAAAATTAGCTTAGGAATCTAATAAATGCCCACTTTGGTAATAAAAAATGCTACCATTGATAAGCGAAACGATGCGTTTTCGTTTATAGGAAACTGATCAGCTCCGTCGTACGAGTTCAAAACTAGTCGGGCCACCACGGAAAAACACATAAGAAAAATAACATTTAAAATCGTTAATTGAGTAGGTGGGCAATATGCTTTTAATGGGGTCATCGAGAAATGCGACTGAACTCTGTTCCAAAAACGTATTAATCTTTCACTACCTACCTAAGCTGATTATTCACGGATGCATATAAATAGGTTATCTAATCTCGAGATACGAAAATGCTAACGACCTTTTATTACAAAGCCAGACAATAACAACAGAAATATGCAACTAATTATGCGATTATGTCATCACAACGTTATTCATGCATATATGTGCGGCCGAAAATAGCGCTCGCACACAAACCTGCGCGCGCGCGCACTTGAATGACGCAAGAAAACAAAAGACAGCTTTTATCAACGCATCCGAATGACTAACACAGCTGAAAAGATATTTTTAAAAGTCGAATGTCGGTGCTCAAAAAACGCTAGCATTTCTTCTCATTGAGTTGCTTCATAACAAACATTTCACGACACTGTAACAACTTATTCACTGGCACTCTGCCTCTCGTTGCTTTTTAATACCCCCGAGGCACTAATCGTCGTACACTGTGCCTGCTTCAGCTGCTATGCGCCGTAATTGCTCACATATCAATCCACACAGAGTAAGCGCCAACTTAACATCCGCTTAAAATAAACAACCCACTTTGTTAAATATATTAGTCGTTACACTTTTATTAAGATAACGTTATTACAAAATCTATTAGTCCATCGTTATCTATATATTTATGGAACGACTCAAACCATGCAAAAAATATAAATGTCGCAGCTAAATAACGATATCTGTAACGTTTAAATAACAAAAGGACATCGATACTAACGCATATCCGGGCGAATCGCCACGTTGAGGCCTTTAAACGCAACCGATAAAAACATTACTCGACGCTCTCAATAAATACACATTAATGTCCTGGAGCATTCTGGTTTACATTCCGTGCGGTTTCCAACGAGTTTTATAAAAGCTCCGTTCGGGCGCACACGCAATTACAAGCGCCTCTTTGCGGTACAATCAATATTTATTCCCTTACGAGACAATACAGGACACACTAGTACATTACTGCGCCGGCTCCAGACCACGAACACGCCATGTTTGTGAAGCCGGCAATCAATTCCCGACTCGAAATTTCGTTCACGTTACAAGCGTAGCGATTTATGTAAGGGTGGGCGCACACTGGCCGGCCCGCAGAGTTCGTGTCCGTGCATAAATAACCCACCGTGCAATCTTCCCAGTTAATGATATTGCGATGCATTATCATTTCAGTCATTTGAAATCGCTCATTTCGTTTTTCTCGTCGATAACAGGAACAAATGAGGTTTCAGGGAATTAATAAAATAAGAGATGTGCTGTGCAACAAATTAAATGCGCAACGTGATTGTTGTCGTTTTCAATTAATAGCGATTAAAGCCTCAATTCATGGATGTTCACAGAATAAAAGTAAAAAAGGAATTAATTGCACCGACAAGACAGAATAAAGGCAATCATAAAATAAACGGATAAATTTTATGGCGCGGAAAACAATGCGCTTGATTCGAACAATCGAAATCGTCGATGCAATGCAAAGGGATGTTGAAGTGAAAGCGCATGCGCTGATACAAGAAAAAGCCTCGCGAGCCAACCAGTTATTACACTAATCGCAGCGATATAATTCCCGAGTCAACTTAAACACAGGTTCCTTGCGGATCGAAATGCAAACATGGCGGGCGCTTTGAGCTCGATAGCGCGGGAACTGCCGAGTGCGGCTTGTCTGCAACGAATGTTACAATACACAATACTATCAATTAGTAACTCATTGGATCGGCGACACTAGACCCAAAAGATGGCTTAAATTACCCATAATATCTAACGTTTGGAAAGAAACTCTCCATAAGTTGTACTGTTTGACTGCACCTGCTTCTCCAGTAACGAAGATAGTTGAGCTGTTCGCATTTATCAGACTATTTTTTTAAATATGAAATGCTTTGTTTTCAAATTAGAACTAAGCGACGATATGGTGTTGGAATTCGACAAAATTTCAAATATGTCCACCATGTGTGATCCTTACATCTAATCCGTCCTAATTTATGTGGGATCCTAACGATGTCCCTAATATTTAAAAACAAAACTGGAACTGTCGCGACAATTGGCATGGTTCATGACATCAATTAGCTTGTATCGTGTCCAAGAAAATACTACAGGTCACATTTTCACAATTTCCTCACTTTATTGAGGAAATTTTACAACACAATTTACCCATTTCATCACTAGATTCTAATTTAGTGAGAAAATGAGTAAATTTTGCTTATTTTGTGTGTATGTCGCAGCCATCTGGCTAAATTAGCCAGCTAATTAGACGCCTAGGCGGTTCATTAAACGCCGGTATCCAATTAAGTAGCTGAACGACAACTAGCCAAGTCATTGGGCGCAAAGTTTAACCAGATGGCTGAATTTCGTGTAGTCATTTAGCTAAATTGGATATTGAAGAATTTGTGATATTTGGTTTGGGTGACTATGAGTTCACAAATTTTGTACGACTACTTTTCACTAATACCAACCAGTAAGTAACTAGTTATAGTGAAATGTTTGTTCACAACGAAGTACATAACACGAATATTACTCAATAACAATTAAGTCAGTCAGTAAGTTCAGTCAGTTTAGACTCAAATATTGCGTGATCGAGATAACTTGCAGAAAATGTAGTATTATTTGGCACCTCCATGTTTTCATACTATTTTGACAATGTCACACTTTAATTTTACTTATAATTGCAAACATTCACGGTTTGCGCTATTGACGCCATATTTGTTTTGGTGACTACTAGCGCCGCAGTGGAAAAAAAACTGAACTAAATTTGAATCACTTGGCTGAGTCTTGGTCAGTCATCTTCAAAGGGCTGACTTTCAATACGCCAAGTTGTTAAACGTTGAATGATTCTAGTTCAATTAACTATCGGCCTAGGCATCCAATTGGTTGCCGGCGTTTAATGAACGGCCTAGCATAGGCATTCAATTAGCTGGTGAATTTAACCAAAACTCTGCGACATGCATATTGTTTGAGTCAAATACATTTATTTTCTTTCTTTCTTTCTTTTCTTACATTCTTCAGCTTTCGCAGTAAGTAGCCCGCACGCACGGTCGCACCCGGCCCGTTTCGGTCCATCAAAACGCAGCGCGAAAGTCGCAAGCTTCGTTTTATCGCGTTCGCGCCAGAGTTATCTGGCCGAAGCGCCTGCGCAGCGCCCCGGTACAAAACGGTTGCTCGATACAACTCTTTATATCCCCATAAACGTTTTACATGTTATTTATCACGATCTCAGTGGGTGACCCGCTTTATTTATGACGCTAAATATTATAATCGTCTTAATGTAACTTGATATTGAATAGTGACTCTATAATGTCGGGTTCGGCTTTACAGGATTTGTGAATATTTTCAAACAATCTTTTTTCTTTCTTACGTAACCAGGGCAACACGGGCGCGGTTATTTATGTTGTTATTTAAGTAAATTATACCCATATAATTAAACAAAGTTCCGAATCGGTCGACTTTATAATTTATGGTTACGCTTATAAATTATGATGCGAATGTATTCTAACACCTAGCCGGTAAAGATGACGTTTACTACCGATGTGGTATCTAAATATTTATTGGCTTAGAACAAATTAAAATTTTAATGTTAAGGAACTAAAATCTCCGAAAAGTATAATCATTCTGTCACTTGACGACCAAATCCTGTTTATTATTGGTATGGACCCACTTGTCTCAGTCACCCGGAGTGAATTTTAATGAAATTCACCTTTACAACTCGTATAATTCCTTCTATGTCTATTCGGTAACAGTTTATAATGCGGGCTACGTAATAAACTTATTCTTTTTATATTATTAAAATTAATTATATGCCGCATATTATTTTATTGGATAATCCGCCTAAACAGCCATAAAATTGAAAGCAATTTGAATTATAAAAATTGAATTAATTTACTATAAGTATTGGATTATAAAACAAAAGTGTTATAATAAACCTTCTTAGATGCTACAGCAGAACGACCGAGTCAATTTATCGAATTAACTTCGTAAATTCGTACAGAAACAGGCTCGGATATTACAAGCAATATATCATAGATAGACCTCCTAGCATCTGGATTAAGATTAGGCAATTAAAAAGATGTTCTTTTAAGGGTAGCTATTAAAGATTGAAATATAGCCGGGAAGGCCGGCCACGGCCACACAATTATTTGCTGAACCCCCCACAGGCGGGCACCACACAGCACAGACTATATTTAAAATTTATCACTTGGATATTAAATGTCGCCCCACATATAAATTACTGTCTGTAAACCGAGCTATTGGCACGATTACTGCACAAGTGATTTTGTATCTAGTTTAATTGGAATGATTAATTTCTAATTGCCTTCTTCGGTACTTAATCGACTGCATCTAGTTAATAATAGGTTTCGTATATAGTCCTGCGAGTAATTGGTATCATTTGTTCTTACCCTGTAACATCCTTTCCATTAGTTTGTCTATTGCCAATATGAGCTTAACTTATGTTGTTTTCATGCAACACAACACAATATGTATTTACAGTTACATACCTACAATCATTCTTACAAATTGTTTTGGTACCACAGGTTGGTACAAATCACTTTAGTTAAAGGTAAAAAAGTCATTTCAACACACAATACTCAATAGTTTATCTGAATTTCATAAAATGTAATTAGGTGGTAACTTAACATTATATGTGATCATTATGAAGAAGAGAGGTAGCTTTGAAAACTTAGCTCAGCTTTATTCAGCTCTCTCGACTCTCTTGTCTTTTTGTTCTAGTCTTTTTCTTGACAATTATACTACAACATATAAAAATATTTTTCCCATCTATAAACTAAACACAGAGAGCAAAAATCTATAGAAAAAAATAAAAATAAACTTAGAAAAGCAGATGACGTAGCGCCCTCTCGCGTTTTCTCTCCACACGAATTGGTCAGTTGAAAACTGAAAGGTTCGTATTTTAAACTCGCTCTGTCGGACTGTTTTCAGTAGCGCTACGCACATAACTACGGACGATGTTTGAACGCTGAAAGTCCGTGAATGTATGGGGACGCGGGGATGCTTTGAAGTTATATTATTATCAGAAACTCAATTTTAGTTAAGATTTGTCTTGTTCTAAAAATCTGCATTGCTTTGCAGTATTTTTCATTGCAAGCCGGACTTGCTCTTAGTTATCTACCTTAGAGCATGTTTATACTAGACGTAGCCTACGTAGACGTATCGTGCCATTCGTAATATTATATTTTATTGTCATGAGATCAGACGATCCATGGGCCAAACTTACGACCCAGTGGGTCCAGCTTAATGCCAAACAACATCGCGGCAGGGCCAGACAAAATAGCGGGATGAGCTGGACTCCTGCAGCTATAGCCTCATTACGCCTTGGCAGCTCTGGACGGAGAGAGGTGGAAAGAAAGTAGGAAGGCTTTTTTCAGCAATAAATATATTTATCATCACCTCCACTTCTTTCCAAATTTAAATGCTATTATTTAAATTTAGAAAGAAGAATAGTTCCATCCAAGTTCTAAATTGTGAAATATTTCATAACATTAAAATTAATCACTTACGTGTCACCTATTTCTCACATCATAGCTTCGTGCTGCCTGCAGTCACTGTCAAGATCATTAATGCCAACAACTGCCTACGTATTTTATAAATCTTAACCTGTTTCACTAATTAGATAGACGCCTCCTACTGTGTCCTAAACACACCGCGACAAATTATTCATCCCCGCTGAGTTTTGAACTTGACGTCCGTTCCCCAAAATAGTACCTCTACAAGGCCAACGGGGCTACGGAACAGGTTTGGTCAAATGTAAAATTATAACTTCCAATGCAATCCGTGCAAGTTCGGTTTCATTGCGAACTACTATGGACAGCTCGGCACAGGTGGCTCCTACCTCACACGGCATCGTATTTCGTTCGATTGTGTATCGCGAATTGCGATCGAACCTTTCCGGTCGGAACTGGGTTGCACGCCCATCGTAAGCCATTGTGAGATCCACATTAATTGGCCTCAGCCGCAGTCATTTAATATCTCGTAATGCGCTAAAAAAAACACAAAAAGGCACCCCGAAAACTCCCAAAGCTTCAACATCCGCGCATTGAATGCGCTCGGTGTACAAACTGTAATGCGATATTTTCTTAAGCGATTTGTAGGCAATAGCAGATGGGTGTGTCTCGAAACAGGAAATAATTTCGAACTTGTTGCCACTGACTGATCTGACTGCGTTGTGTTCGTTTTGTTAACAAACCACGTGTATTTATCTTGGAGTTTCTTCCATTGAAACATGACTACTTGTATACGTAGTTATTATATTGCTCACTGCAGTAGGGGACTGTGGAGTATTGAATTTCGCATATAAACACCATCTGCTGCTGCGTTTGTGTTTTGTGAATTTTAAAGCTACTGTAAACTATGTTGCACAAGTGTAACTATCTATGCAATTTATGCTTTAGGTCTAAAGACACTGTAATTTATAGTTTTGTTTCATGTAATTACCAGAACTGTCTTCTCTTAATCTTGAGTAGAGCGTCCACGGAATGTTTAGGATTATCTTTAACGTACGACAAAGTAGTGACGCTAAATTATTCAAACGAACACTGGTAGAAGTTTATTCCTGTCATATCTTAAAAAAACACCTCGTCTATTCGTGTGCACACATTTGTTTAACGGGACCCGTCGCTAACTAACTTACCGTTCAGGTAAAAGATAATATTTTTTTCCAACGCACGATCTCCCCGCATTCGTGTCGAAACGCCACGACGAGGGATTATTATTTTTGTAACATCTGTACGAGTAACTCTAACTAGATACTAATAGATAACCACTGATGTTTTTTATGCGATCCCGCTTTTTAATCTTTTGTATCGGGTCGTACACCAAATGTGCATTTTTATTTATAGGGGTCCGTTACAATGGGATATGGATTGGGGTACTACATTCGGATATACAATAACATGAATGATAGAGGTCGCACTTGTGACCACTTGTCGCTAATTGAATTTTTTATTAACAATAACAAACAAGTGCGTGGAATTACAACTGACATTTGCGTATCGTCCGCTGACAAAAGACCTTTGAACAAATAAGTACACTAGAATCAATTATATTAAATTGATTGGCGGCAGGAACTTAATTATTAGGCGCAGTAGTTAATCACATTGAAGCAACTGGACGTCCCCAAAGTTCCAATAAGTTGCTGCTAATTACGTAATTCAAGCACCGTGACGGAAATAAAAAAGGTAGAATAACTCGAGCATTGTGGCGGCAAACGTAAAGGGAATGTGGATCTGCGGACACGGGGACAAACGTCACATTCTCTGGAGCTGAGTACTTTAGTTCTCTTTTTTTGGGACGGTCTAGGATGGAAAGAGTATTGTGAATTAGCTGCGACGATCCCTTGGTCATTGTCGCAGTCAAAGGGATAATTTTATCCTTGTAGACTATGGAGTGAGCTGATTTACAGTTCAACTATAAAATACTAGAGCTTCGTATCGCTTTGTGAGACATCTTCAGTGTTACTTTTACTCCACACATTTTAAATATCTTGAAACTATTTGAAGACCAAGGGAACGTAAACCTCATAAATTAGCATACATGGCCTGCCTTATAATAATCTAAAAAAAAAAAAGTAACTTATTCTTATTTCAAATAATCGTAAAGACATAAAATGATCTCTTAGATTCTTCGTTCAACCCTACACTTGTATCTGCGGGGTAGTTTTTAACGAACCATGTATTGTATTGGGCATGCGCATGCCACAGTCTGTCTCCTAATCAATGTACCTATTCAATTTCACCCACTTATTATTTTTTGTGACACACCCCCACAATTTATTCGCATATGTCAGATTTTTGCTAACCACACTCACTGTGTTATTTAAATTTAATGTTCAATAGCTTTTTTATCTTTCTATCTTTATGGGATTATAATTATTTGTGTGCACTTTAAATTATTGGGTTTGTAAGGCGTATTAATCAATTATTTACCTTAAAGTAACTTAAAAAACAGGGCACTTATAATCGTAATCCACTACTTTGTTGTTAGGTTTTTTAAATTATTTATAATAAATTAATCATTTGTAATTTGTGAGCAGTGATGGCCCGGTGGTATCGGCCCCGAATTACGACTTGCAGGTCGTGAGTTCAAACCCAGGCAGGCACTTTACTTTTTGTATTTTATTTCATCACCACTGCTCTCAAAATGGTGAAGGAACATCGTGAGGAAACCGGCATATCCTAGAACCAAAAGTTCGACGACATGTGACATCTACCAACCTGCACTGGGCCCGCGTGGTGGATTACGGCCCACACTCCCTCTCACAGAGGGGAGGCCAGTGTCTCAGCAGTGGGAACATTATAGGCTGATTTACTTATAATAATAATTTGTAATGTGGTGTAAATTCAAAAAGGGTGTATCCTTGAATGAAAATGGTTGATGACGAATGACGGGAGTTGAACACAAACGAAGAAAGGCAAATGATGGAAAATGTAGAAATTCGGATTGATATAAATATGAAAATACCTAAGTTGGTTTAAATGATTGCAAGCTTTAAACTACCCTTTGCAGCTTATGAAGACTGGAAAGCAACAATGTAGAAGAACACGACTGAAGTACCTAAACACAAAAATCAATATTAGTCCTCATCCCGATAATCCACAGGAAAAAAACCTGAAACACGTTCTACAATACTTGAGAATATTTGCAAAGATTATGCAAATAGATACTTATGCTCGGTAATTATTTTCTTGCTACATAGGTACTGACTCACGTTGGACCCAGAAGCATTTATTATGTCTGTGTTTACTTAGATAAATGTACGTTATCTCACAGCTTCCGTCTATAGCACGTCCGGGGAATTATCAGCAGATCTTAGTCCCGCACTATTTACCCTTATCCTCAAAATCACGCATTCCTTTAACTACGGCGAGGTAAAAACTTTCAACTTAATACCGTAGCTTCATATGACTAATGGCCTACAGATGTTTCCGAAACGTAGACGTATATCAAAAATAGAAATTAGGGGTTACACGCTCGCCCTCGATCAATGATAATAATTAAAATTAAATTTTTATCTCTTCGAAATCTTGCAAGCCACCCAAGTAACGCTACGGTGTTTTACATAAATAAATAAATATATATCTAACGTTAGTTTCATTAACACATTCGGCATTTTATATCATTTTTATGACGCAAAGCTTTTTGGCGATGTTATCAGCGATTATCGCTAACGTTAGTTTTATTGCTTCTATATCTTAACGCTTGCAAATTATAATTAAAAGAGGCCTAAATAAGTTATCTGCGCCAACTTTTTGACTCTATCAATTTGATTTTGTCGATTAAAATTGCCTTTTTATCTGTGTCGTTAAGTCGTAAATGATTCAATTCGGCGATGTTTAAAGTTTTAACATTATGTGAAACTGGTTTAATATGTTAAAAATCTGACTACTTTTATAAATAGACTATGTTTTTCAATTTTTTTGTCCGAAACATTAAAAACAGAAAGCTAATTTCGAATAACAGCATATGCGTTGCATTCTCCGCTTTCAACACTGTCACGGGCTATTTCCCTGGCGAATTTAAATTTGTAATTCCTTCCTTTGCTCCTACCAATAACAGCGAAACATTTATTTAAAAAACCTGTGACTCCTCCTACCGACGGAAGCAGCTGCAACCCTAATTATTACAAACATGGACTCTTGAGCATTGGGCAATGCTATAGATAACTAGAGTTATTGTTATTCATCTATTGAAAACTGTTATTAATTTACCAGCTGGCAACGAAGACACAAATTAGTAATGTTTCATAAAATACTAATCACTAGTCGTAGTAATTACTAAGCCTAGTAATTAGCTTCATCAACCTACGGTTTAGTGACAATCGTGTTAGTGGTCATAATTACAAGACCATTATCGATCATCACCACAAAATCAATATCAATAATTCCATTTACAACTTTAATTCAGCTGTCAAGTATTATATTTGTTTTTATAAAGCCATAACCGAACTATTTTATTATGACATCCGAACGTCCTACGCGAATCTCATGGACTTGAACATTTCTTTAAGCATTTCATTAGTTGGGCCTGGGATATTTACGATTTTGGATAGCTATGGGCGGTCACGATTACGGTTATGGAAGTACCATTTAATGAGGATACGATACATTTAACTTGTAGCTAATAAGAGGCAGCCTTCATTTACCCTCCCACTCATTGAAATTGAGAGGTTAGAATTCAGACATAAATATCATAATACAAATAATAAAAAATAAATCGAAAGGAACAGTCCCAGTCTGCACTCAAATGTTGTAGATACAGCTGATGATTTACATATTCACTGTTGAGCTTGCAAAAGACCGAAAAATTTCAACCGAAATTTATTGCAGCATTTTCATAAGAACTGCCATTAATACTTTTGTAATAAACCTGTCCGAACACCGATAACATCACAATCTCAACTTCACCAAAAGCTAAAAGGTCGTTTATAGGGACATAAACGTTTATAGAATCATAAAGCAGAGCCAATCTATTGTTTCCAGTCGGCCTACGCTCGCCGACGACATAACTAATCGAACAATTCCGCTTTTTGTCTTTACAAGGGACATAATCAATTGTCACTTCGGGTTTAGATATTTCCCACCTAAGTTTAAGATGTCTAAGATCCATTTGGAACGGGTTTAAAATCGTTCGTGGACAATAAACGATAGGATATCGTATTGCATGGAGAAAAAAGGGTGATGAGTGGCCGATGTCGTGGTCTTGGCGCGTAAATGGATGGCCTGCATGTCATAGACATGGGACCTCGTGATGACTATCATTTAAATCCTTGACGATATTCGAAGTTTGAATTCTTATCGATATAATTTTACGTGAATGATTCGATTTAGCTATTCGCTTGTTTTTTTTTCTTAGGAGAGCTTTGATATCGAATAAAATGTCAAAGGCGTCCAATGTGAGAAAATACTTTTACGACTTTAGAAGTGATTTTTCGATCAAAAAAGCATCAAGACTTTATTGCTAGTTCAGGCAGTAAAGCAATGAATTCAATGTTGCTTAAATTTAGTCTACATTTCTAACTTGTTAATAAAAAAGAAATTCATTGATAAATTATTTTATTGATGGAAGGCTTTCAAACTCTTTAACGAAGAAAAAGCTCTAGATTCAACCACACTACCTAAGAATCAAACACAATTAGTTGAAATATCAAATGGAACCTGACACATGCGTCTGCACACTTAACGCGTAATCGATTGCTCCACTTGCTCACACCGCTACTTAACAATGAAGAGACATCGTCGTAATCAAAAGTCAATTAAAATGCTGTTTATTCATCATTGGCCCGGTCGGCAGATGATTTATAATTTCGCAGCGGGCCATCGCCGCACGCGCACTGTCGCGGTCGCTTTTTAAATTAAAATCGTACGGACTCGGGCGTGATCTTATCCGGCTCGATCAATTTAGATAAAATAAATATTTATACATTTGACTCTAGATGGGCGAACAAAGCGTTCGGTAAATTGATTATGTCAATGAAAAACTTATTTGACGTTTCGACGTTTGCCCTTATTCTATCACCTGTTCCGATTTTAAGATATGCATTTATAGAATGTTCCGTCTTGTTACGTGAGATTTAAATTCAAGCATTTTTTGTAACGATTTCTGTCACTTTAAAATGTGAACTTTTAGGAGCAAAGCTCATGAGAGAAAATATTTGGAAACGAGACAGGTCTATTAGATAATGTTTATGACTAAGGCAAACAGTTCAATAGGTTCATCCGAAGCTTTTGAGAGCCTCCACCTGTCTGCTACAAACTTATGGAGTAAGCCTTAACATTTGATTTTATATGGACAACACTTTAAATAATATTTACTTTTCATTGACAGCTTTGACAGATGGTTGCGCTCGGACTTTGCTTGAGCTTTTACCATTATTGTGTTCTTCAGAGTGTGCACACTAATTTAGTCTTTCTGCTATCTAATCATATGACTTATATTTGAAAATTCTCTTGAACAGTTGATTGTATCTCGCGTAATTTGTTTTGTGTATGTGTGTGAAGAGTGAGTACGGGTTGTATAATGTATGAAGTCATTAAAAGGCAATAATAGTAGATAAAAATATTATTTTATTCATACTCTGCGTTTGGAAGCGTAATAAATACGAAAAAATTTCATATCCTAGCTAAAAATTACATCACAAAATTATTTACTTACGTATACTTCTTACAATTAAGCTATTTACAATTGACTAGGGTACATTTCAGTTCTGCGATACCTTTTACTTACATAGTAATATTTACAGTACATATTTTCACACAGTTCTCACTTCACATGATAAATTCAGTATAAGTACCTAACATTATCACAAAATACTCAGCATGTCAGGTCTTAAAATTAATCAGGAACCTTAAAGTACCAGTGTATGTATTATTACTCATTTACATTACAACCTATGCATGCACTTATGCAAAAAGGAATGTATGGGTTTACATAACTTCATTTGTCTACAAAGAACTCGTACTTAAAAAGGAAGTGGACAATGAATGCTATTCAAACAGGTACAAAAGATAATACAAATATGTTCAGAATTCGTTATAGACATCAATAGTACTTAAAGTACAATAAAAAAAGATTTTTCAAGTCTGGCATATAAGACCGATTACTGTTACATAATACAATTTAATATTACAGCACCAACAAAGATAAGCTTACAAACACAATTTGCGTCCAGTACATATGCCAGTTAGTTTAATAATATTTTCTTTACAATGATATTTACAGATAACGGTTTAAATCACAATGATCATTCGCTTATACAAAGTAAGTCTTTCTAGGATGCGTTGTGCTCGACATAGGAATTTGTTGGGCGGGCCTTAGAGGACGTTCCTCACACTGGTGATTGTCTATGGAGACGTAACTGTGATGGTGAGGTAGCCGATCGTCAGGACGACCTTCACTACTAGCCACCGAACACGTTTCGTCCTCCGTGCTGCGCGCTGAGACCTCTGCGCTTGCGCTAGTTGAATGCATCGGGCTTGACATCATCAAACCAGGTGGATTCATTCCGTACTTATACCAAGGGTCATGAGACGTCGGCGGCGCCGTGTACCTCAAATTCCCATGACGACCAAACGCCTCCCTGTTACTACCACTTTTCATATTATTCGCATTATGAAGCGTCCGATTTGGAAGAGTCACGTCCACATCCGGTAACCGAAAATTTAGCTTTTCCCAACAGTTTCTCTCACCCCACACGATCACTGTACACGTTTTAAGTAACACTTTTAAATCCGGATCTATGTTTATGGCACTCAAGTCCGTCGTCACGAGGAATATTATCTTTTGGCGTCTATGCCTAACGTTCACTGAATTGATTGCACTTTGTATAGCTGCGTTCGATTCTGCCGCGTACCATTCTTGCTGCAAGAATGTTATCGATAACACTATAACGAGTCTTTTAGAACTTTCGGAGGCACTCACTAAACTGTCACCTGATCGTCTTTCAACCAAGGGCAAGTCCCTGTGTTGTAAGCATAACGTATGTCCCATATTTTCTAGTTCGGAACTAACAGCGCGCGTCACGAAGTCTTCATCTCGTGGATTGTACACAAAAAAAGCGTCGAACCGTTTGTTTTTATTATCGTTCATATCTTTCGGAGTCGAAGTGAAAACTCTTACACCGTATCTCGAATGCATCCATAATTTAAAATCTTCCCGGAACATGAAGAGCAAAGCACACATTAGTAGGAGAATAATTGCTATTATCAGCACCGCAGCGATATATGGAATGTAATTTTCGACACCGTCATGCGACTCAATGAATAATCGCTTCAGTGTCTCGGTGCCGGTCTCCTCAGTTGTTGTCTCTGATTTACATTCCTTAGCTACTGTTGCGATGGTTTTATTCATTGCTAAACCATGAGCAAAGTAGCACATCATACTCTCTGTGTCTTTTGACTTTTTTACTAGCCACTGATTCAGCTGGTTGACGTCTTTACAATCGCAAATCCAGTTATTCCCATCTACTGAGACACGAGTGCGGGGATCGTTGTCTGTAATGACTCTCCATGGCATGTAATCAACGTACCCGTTATTGTCTAGACCCAAGTACTCCAGTGAAGGCAGGTAATTAAATGTATCATTTTCTATAACCTTGATCTTATTGTTACTGAGATAGAGCTCGTTCAGATTTGGTAATCTTGTAAACTGTGTGTTCCTCAAAACTTCCAATTTATTGTTCTCCAAATGAAGAATCCTCAATGACTCGATACCGTTGAATGTTCTATTTTGTATTGTGTTGATGTTGCTGTTATTGAGATACAAGACTTGTAACTTTTTTTTGCCGATGAAAACGTGATTCCCTAACTCTTTCAAGTCATTTCCATCTAAGTATATTTCGGTCGCGTCCATCGGTATTCTGTCCGGCACGTGATCGTAGTCAGCGCCCGAACAATCGACCACGTTAGTGGTGGTCCAGGTTTGATCATGATAACACGAGCATTTATCTGGGCAAGTCATCTTACAATCACAGGCGTCAAAGTCACAACAATGGCACACCGCGAAACAATGTGATTCGTACTCGCACAGAAATTCTGAAGATTTTACTTCAAGCAAAAGCATATCCGATCTGGTTCGTGAATGGGTTAAAGAGCACCTTACACTTTCTAAATCCATTACTCTCGGGCGCTGTCTGAGGTCACTTAATTGGTTAATTGTCTGCAGCCATTCCATTGTGCAGTCGCACTCAAATGGATTTTCGCTAATATAAAACTCGGGTAAATCTTTGTCATCAGGAACAGCTGATATCGCAAAGGCGCCGAGCTCCAGTGTTCTTATTTTGTTTGCATACAGTATTACTTTGTTCAGATTATACTTTTGCAGGAATGTCCCTGGGCTTATTTTATCAATGTTGTTATTGTTCAAAACAACAGTCTCTATACTACTTGGAAAAGAGAACTCGTCAATGCTCCTTAATTTATTGTAACTGATATCGAGCATTTTCACTGAACATGATTCCTTCAGTCCATATGTGTCTTCAAGCTTTTCAATTTTATTTTCGTGCATATCCAGCCATTCAAGATTGGTAGGAATATGGCTGTAATCAAACCAAAGTAACTCGTTGTTAGACACGTTTAACCAAACAAGCGGTTGGGTGTTAGTAAATATGCCTTTCAAGTCCACTAGTTTGTTACCGTCCAGTCCGATTGCTTTTAGCTGTTGGTTTGAGGCAAAAGCTCCGTCATCTATTTGATCTATGTTGTTTGAAGCCAAGTTCAATATTTGCATTGAAGGTAATGCAGCAAATGTATCCTTTGATATCTTTTCTATTTTGTTCCCAACAAGGCGTAAGCCATACAAATCATCTAATCCTTCGAATTGAGCAGTTGTGACTTTTGTTATTCTGTTCATGCCCAGGTCCAAGGATGTCAAAAATCTCAGTGTTTTGATAGCCTCCGGTACCTCTGATAACTGGTTCCCGCTAAGTCCCAGGTCATGAAGCTTTGTTATATTCTCAAAAGACCGTAAATCAACTTTCGTTATTCTGTTACCGTCGAGGAACAACTGATTCAGTACATAAAGATTTGAAAAATGTCCGCTGTCAACTTCCAGTATGTTATTATGAGCCAGAGAAAGCGAGTGAAGGTTTTTCAAATTAGAAAATGCACCATCCGCTACGCGTGCTACGTTGTTGTGTTCCAAACTTAAAAACTGAAGGTTATTCAAATCTTGAAATAATAGTGCATCTATTTTTGTGATTCTGTTGTGGGATAAATTAAGAACAATCAAACGGACTAGTCCTGAAAATGTATCTCTATTTACCCATTCACTTGTCAATTCATTCACCGATAAATCCAATATTTGCAATTGATCCAATCCTTCTAATAGTCCAGGAGCAAGTACACTTAGTGAGTTGTTGTTCAAATATATTTGTTTGATATCTCTCGAAGACTGGAACATTTCAGGTGGTAAAGCAGTCAAAGCATTTGTTGACAGATTCAGAATTTGCAAATCACTCAAGCCCACAAAAGCTCTATCCGCTACAGCTGATATTCTATTGTTTTGTAAGAATAACTTTTGAAGCGCGCGTAAACTTGATAATCCATTGTCGGGTAGCGTCCTTATTTCGTTGTACGACATATCTAATGTTTCTAACACAGTGTTGCATGATTTACCAGGTGCAGTTGGTCCATTGCCCCAGTCGGAGAATCCAAGATTTGATATGTCTTGTAATCTGTTTTGTGTTATATTCAGTTCTTTTAAATTGTACAAAAGACAGAATATCTCAGGAGGCAGGTTCCAAATGTTGTTATCACCCAAATCCAATATTCGTAAGTCAGTGAGGCCTCGAAATGTGTCTCTATGGAATTCCATAGACATTGCTGACCAATCCGTATTGTGTGTCCGAAGAGTTAAGCTCCTCAATCCACTAAGCGGAGATAACACTGCAGAGGGAACATATCGAATCTTACAAGACTCTATCCTCAGTTCTCTAAGGTTGTGGAACCGGGACAGGAGCTGCGTTCCTTCTTCTTTTCTTCTTCCAAAGTCAAGAGAGCTCTCGAAAAAGAGAACATCTGTGCAATGTAGGTCTAAGACAGTGATGCGCTGAGCTTGTGAGGAGCTGAGACCGGCTAGTAGGTCTGTAGCGCCGGCAGCAGTACGGAGCGAGCACGCGAGCTGGACGCGAGTGGACTCACTGGCATCCCCCGACACTCGCTGCCATTCGCACTCCTGAGGCGCCTCCGCGACGCGGCTCGTCAGCGAAGCAGCGCCGGCACCCAAGTACATCCAACTCCATGCGGCATACCACACAGCCAATAATCCCATCGATAACATCTCGAATAACTCACTTTAAACTGTCACTTTATTTAAATTGTCACCGTTTGAGTTGATATTATCGCGCACATCGCTACGTTAGTCCGGACGCGCTCGGAAAACTTCACGAATTTCCCGTCAAACTTGTTTCGAAGTGCGACACATAACGGCACGAGTTGGCGAGCTGAGGTGCAGCAAGCGCCTCTCTCGAAGACTCGTGAGAAGCGACTGAGTGTAGCGCAAGGCAAGTTGAGCGACCGGCCGGTGGCGGCACGCTCCCCGCGCACGGTTGCTCCTCCCCCGACAGAGAGCTCCGATACGTGTGTCTCTGTCTGTTAAAAAGTTCACAACGGCAACAAGTTGCTCGCCGCGAGATTGGCATGAACAGAAGCGCGCTTTGCGAGCTTTTATAAACATGGCTGTGCTTACTTTGTTGTTTTGTCTAATCATAAAATTTCAATAGAGTTCCGACTGAACAGCGTGCGAACTAAAAAATAATATAGGTTTATATTAAAGTATAAATTGAAACTCGCAGCTACTTAACTGAAGAATAAGATTTTTTACTGTACCACACCAGGATATTTATCAAATTAATAAAAGGAGCGTAGGTACGTGGCCAAGATATTAAAATAAATAATGTATTTAGACTTAAAAATTGTTCAATAATTACTTCTTAAATTTTTAATCCCCTGATAACTCAAAACAACAATGCAATAAATGTACCTAATCTCACAGGAATCCCAATACCAAAAGATATAGGTAGACAGATACTTAAGATAATTATATATCACCTCTTATCAACGTGCATATTTTCACATGATCACTGATAATGATAATGCACAATTACACTGTCATTTCTGACAATTTTGTTTTGTTCTACAATTCGGGACGTACCTACCTGAGCTATGACGCATTTTGCGATATCTCGTCTTATCTAGCTCACCAATGAACACACCTGTCAACTTACTCATTATGACGTCATCAGTAACGAGTTCCTATCTTCCTTAAACCTCTTTGGAAACTTTTGGACGGCGGATAGGTAATCGGGTACTAAAGGATGAAAGTGTGAAGTAGGTCATTAGTAATTCTTTGGCTCTATCAGGCCATACTGTTCGTTTTGTAGTTTTATCAATGCTAATGGATACTTTCCTAACACCACATAATCAATGCACTTAAATATTTACTAAATTAAAATTAATTTATTTAAATCAACCTGTATATTTTTAATATAAAATGTAGTCACATTAAAAATCTTTTCTCATCACATCCGCTTCAATTCCACAAAAGTTATTTGAAGAAGTTAAAAAATGTACCAAAACTAACTGTTCTGACCTTTAATTAAAAAATACCACATAAAAATAACATTCACACATTCAGTTTTCAAAATACCTGAACTACTGTGCGGCTACGCGTTCAATGCTTCGGTTTCTTTGGTATTTTATCACAGAATCAAATGTAAAAGCGAACACGCAATTCAGTTGGACAAACAAAAGGCGTCGGGGAACATGAAAAGGGCTTTATTGGCATTCTCAGCGGCGAAACACAAAAATTGTACCGCAAAGAGTTAACTGATCTAAACGAGTGCACTCCGCGCGACCTGACGTGGGACGGTGGCATAACGTGGATTTATGGATATCGGATTTTATTATTATAGTATTGATTCACTAGGGCTCGTGGCCAAATAACTATCGAAGGATAAGGTACGCTGTCCGCGGTCGATTCGCAGATGGGTGGCCTTCCATTACATATTGAGACCCCTCCGTGCCTCGGAAAGCACAATAAACCGTTGGTTCCGGCTGTCGTTCGTAGATCTTTGACAGCCGTTACGTGTAGTCCGAAGCCCGAAAGTCTGACAACCAAGGCCCAAGGGGTATTACCCAGTAACTGGGTTGTGGAGGTGAGATAGTAAGTCGCTCTAAGTAAAACACTCTATGTAAGACACACTACAAACTATTCTGCTGCATCCGGTTAGACTGGAAGCCGATCCCAACATATTTGGGAAAAGGCTGGGCAGATAGATTGAGTATTGATTCTCTGCTGTACTCTTTTTTTTTTGCAGTCTGTAGGCTTTCCAAAAACAATATTTTGCTGAAACCTTCGCATAAGACTAAGGTAGAAAAAGAACTTTGAACAAGCATGCCATGTGTGTTGAGGGAATTTAAACGAGAAAACAAGAAATAAAGAGGAAACCAAAGGCAAGAAACTTCTCTCTCTCTTCTCTTCTTCAACCCTTTGCCACCCAATGCTGAGTGTAGGTCTCTTCCAAATCTCTCCACTTTTGGCGGTTTTGTGTCATGGCTATCCAGTTTCTTCCGGCCACTTTAGTAAGATCGTCTGTCCACCTAGTCGGTTGTCTTCCCACATTCCTCTGTCCCGTCCGTCTCCACTCCAGCATTTTCTTCCCCCATCTTCCATCCAGGAAACAAAAATTTACAAATTATATAAAGCTGAAAACAAATTAATGGTGTACGCTTAATAAATACAAGGACGGAAGCGTTGCAGATCAATTGTAAATTCAAGCTTTTATGAAAATGAAAAAAGCTAAGAAACTAAACAAGTAAAGACACAGAACAAGTAAAAAGTAGAAAGGAATTCTGGCCATAGACATGAAGCTTAAATGAACGAAGAAATATCGAACATAAATTTAAAGTACAAAAAATTGCCACGCCTTACTTTAAACCTTTAAAGCGCGAGTCAGGCCAGCACATGGTAGGATTCCGTTCATATGTTTTTATTTCATCATTAAATAAACCAAGTTTTTTATACAGGCTGTAACAGAAACCCTATTGCTATCCTTAAACACTAAAAGACAACAGCTGGTATAGAATCACTATACATAGTTTCAGCTCAAAATAAAATAATCTAAGAATTGATACCAAATTTTCGATTTCTTAAGTTTCTTAAATTCAGATCATAACAAACGTGACACCGCACTACGTAGGTCAATAACTTTCCACATTACTTGCCAATATCACGTTAAATCTCTTCCGAGTGATATGTTTATTTCAATTTGATGATTTGGTTTCTGGTATCAATGTATTAAAAATTATCATAACTTCCGAACATGTAGAAATAGGATTAAAAACCCTTCCAATATCGTTTGATATCATCCAAAGCAGCCGTGCCCTTGATACGTATATACCTTTCCGTTACACGTTGTATAGTGAACTGTGTTTACCTAGAAACAAATTGTAAAAAATCTACTTCAAAGCCCGGACGCTTACTACTTAATTAAGATCTGAGGATTTCATGAAATGAAAGCTCCTGAAACTTTTTTTTAACCTTTTTCAAACCGCTCTCGCTACAATCTACTCGACCAATAAGAGCGCAAGTTCTAGAAAGTTCTAGAAGACGTGTCAGAAACGGGCGACGGGCGGTGTCGTCTGACGTCCGTCAACTAGGCTGCAAATCAAAAACCAATAGTTTACCATTTTACGAGACTTATTATCTTCGTCCCGGACCCTATTTATTAAGTTATCGTAAATAAACCATTTCCAAAACCTGTGTGTATGTTAAAAAATAATGAAAGTTCCTTATTTATCTAGGTACAGAACCCTAACAGCGATGCTTTAATTAATAGAGAGACCACATACGATAAAACAAAAAGGTAAAGTCATAATTTAAATATTTATTCAGCCCATGTCAAAACTAGTTTTAATAAAATATTGTGATCTTTATCGAAAGTGATCATCGATAACGATAATTGATAGCGATCATTGATCTTCACTTTTTTCTTGAAGTGCACGTAAAACTACTCAATAAAAGAAGGGTCAATATTCGCAATAAATGTAGTTATGTAGTTCAATCCGCCTAGCATTTTTAAGTAGGTATGTTGGGTTCGGCTTCCTGTCTAACCGAATGTATCTGAATACCAGTATTTTACACGGAGCGACTGCGTATCTGACCTCCACAAACCAGTTACTGAGTAATATGATACCCCTTGGTAAGACTTTCGGGCTTCTGACGACCCGTAACAACTGTCAAAGATCGACGAATGCTTGCTTTTCGAGGCACGGCGGGGTCTTGGTATGCAAAGCTGGTCATCCACCTTCCAGGGACCAACCGCTGCAAGCGTAGCTTCACCTCGCTTATAGACCCGTGCGGCTGTTATTACTTAGCCACAAGCAGACAGTAGTTATAATGTATTATTTAGGTACTTGTTTGCATTAAATGTCCCTGTCCCATCAAGTTCAGTGCTAACGTGCCACTTATTCACTACAGGAAGTTGTAAATCTCAACTGCTCTTTTCACCAGCTTTAATTAATCTTCTCTACCCTCCGTACTTCTTACTAAACAGAAGACAGATTCATGCTTCCTTCCATCACCACAGTTCTAGATATCCTGGTCGAGATTTAGACAAACCGCTGAAAATTGCTTATCATTATCTACTTTTTATTACCTACATGTGCATCCTGCGTGACACTGCAGTTCAGAAAAAATAAAAGGTCATTATCTTCGCTTGTCATGCCTAATAAATCAGCACCACATAATGTCACCGATGATAAATTAAAACCATTATTCAATGGACCTTGATATTCTGAAAAATTGTTTATAATAACTCTCTTTACGTGACTATAAATATTAAAATAACGGTGACGACTCATTCGTAAGTGGGCTTAAAAACGATGGTTACAAGTTACAATAGCCAATACAAAAAGTTTGTCTCCGAACACAGGTGTTTGATGTACAACACGATAATTTATACGTTTGGCAGCCAGATACCACATTAACCTAATGACATCGAATGAAATCAACATGTGATTTTGATCACCATAACTAACCACATTACAACTTGAATCGATTCCCGCCAACTGTTCCCTATGCTTTCTGGATTCTATTATCTGTCAATATATAGGGTCCATTGTGGGATTTGGCAAAAAACGCATAAATCGAATCGATCTTCTTAGCTGTCTGCCATTCACTTTGTTCCCGTGTTTCCATGCATCTAATGGCCGATCCCTAAAGACCCATACATATTTGGTGGTAGTAAATGTCAAAATATTTTGTATCAGTTGTGCTAATGGTTTGTAAAGTCGGCATTACGGTCATATTGTTATTTTGTACAGGGATACTGTGGCCAAATGTGCGTTATTTTTACCAAATCATATTCCTTTCAAATTGAGGATGTTTATTGATAAATGTGAAATCTTTTTCCATTTCCATAGGGAATTATGTGTGGTAAATAGGTTTTCTCATTTTATATGGTAGGTATGTCTCTGAAAAATGTAGAGCATGTTAAATAAATTCTGCTGTCCGAGTCACCGTTATATTCAACTTTATTAGAACTGGGTCGGATTCTTGTAGGAAACCGACTTACCGAGCTCTAAAGCCATTAATTTCCAAAATGAACTTGTAAAAGAGGCTCCATTTAACGTATTTAACACAATTAGCAAATCGCATTTCTGATTAGCCTCCACAATCGCAGCCGCCGCTTACATTAACGTTTTATAATGAGAAAAGCAGAAGAAGGGAGAAAAAAAATATGAGAATTGGAGACCTATCTCGGGATACTTGACAAAATCCGACGAATGAATGTAATGCCATTATGATTAGCATTATTTTGTTGGGAGGGTCGCGGATTCCGGTTTACTGGATAAAGCGAAATTCGTCGTCACAAAGAGGTTTTTTTTGACATGCTTTTTAATTCCCCTCTAAACATCTGTGGTGGCTGGGACTGTATAGCCGCTTTAATCGCATTTGTTGCGCCACACGTTATTGGATAGTTGAATGGTTTGTTTAAATATTGTGGTGTTGAGATACAAGGAATATACGACTGGGATTATACTTGAGTGGGTTCTGTAGTTTAGAGATTGAAAATCGAATTGTTGAAGTATTACTTTAATGCTAGTAAGGTACGAATAATATTCAGCAGCCACAGCCACTGCACTCGGTATTAGTATCGTATTGAAGGACTGACAATAAAAGTACTGCGCAGTAAAAATCCTGAAAACTATAGGTAATTACAGTTCTTGAAGTTACACAGGTAAGCAATAGGTATTTATGTCTGTTTGTGTTTCTGCGGGTAATAAAACATTAAGCCATCTTAGCCATGTGTTTAATTTTACACTTTTTGGTCTTACGGAACTCTAAACACTTCTTTACACAGTGACACGAGAATTTAAATTTATGTGGGGGATTTTAATAAATAATTATAGACGTGATCTGTAAACAGTAAGCTGAAATGTTTTATTTTTTAACGTATTTTATAGTTCTGCTAGCTAATCCGGTTACGTTTGTCACGGAGCCTTTTAGTACAAACTCGACTGCACTAAATATGAATCTTTATGTTTAACTGTGACATTAATCACAAAAACCCCGTGATTTATGTTACTATGCAACAGCACGGATCCGTTTACAGTTCAAACTAGAGTTTAGTAACATGCTTCACATTCGAGAACAACAAAAGCATTGTTAACTATTTTATTAGTTTTACAAGTGCTCGAAACGTGGCTGTAAATAAAATATGACTAAATGGGAACAAATACTTAGTTCATAAGAAATATTATTGGCTTAAGATTCCGAGTTATGCAAGACGAGAAACGTATTAACTATCCATAGTCCACAAGGTTACAATATCAGAACGACTCCTCATCATAGGTTCGTTTGTCGGCCGCATCGTCGTATAAAATAGTATAATTAAAACTCAAATCGAAATATCGACGTAGCTACGCGAGTGCGCATCCCAATGTGTGTCAGTGACCGCTCCTGAATGGACCCTAATTTTTTTCAGGCCTTCGATTTGTGGGTTCTTGCTTTGTGATACAAAATTAATGATTTTTGGTCTGTGCTTCGCAGCGTCAGCGGGTACAATGGACCGAGTGACAATGGTGCCCCGCTGTCCACGATATGGACGGAAGGCTGTGCGGACGAAGCTACCTACGCTCCTGGCTGCCCGACCGGCCCCAGGCCCTTTGTCCACAAGAATTTAGACACGTCATGAACCAAATGGAAGCTCGTGAGAATAACCGCGATATTAAAATAATTCTTTAATTATACCCCCGATATTCGTTTACTAATTTTCTCCGCTGAGCGTCTCTTGTATCCTCTCGTAAGCTAATCAAAATAACGTTGAAAAAGTTATAAGCTGAAGCCATAACATGCCAGTAACATGAACTTCTAACGTGTTTAAATATCACAGAACTTATTCACACAGCTCACATTGTTAGAGTTTATTTTATTGGACGTAACCTTAACGTCTATGCTCATTGACCAACTGCCCCTATAAATTACATCATTCATTTCTTGTAGCAGACCAAACATCTTGCTCCCAACACTATTGTGACTGGACCACAACGCACCCAAACATTTAGGGTGGTCTTATTTTGTGACCACTATTTAACCTAAATACGGCGTATTATAAATAGCCATCATTGTGTTCACTGGTCACCCCAGTAACGAACATTGTTGCCTCGCCTCTAATTTATAGCAATTCAATGAAATTTCATTAGCACCAAACTGTTTATAAATCTGTATGACCACAATATCAATTCGATTGACGACAGTCTGTTGTTATGGCCAATAAATTTTGGGATTATCTTGTCCGTGGGCCGTGATTAGGTGCCATCAATGTTTTGAGGGAAAGTCGAAAATTAAATCGTTTAAGCCCAGTTAATGGCGGGTGTACAATGACATCAATACGTAATGATAAATTACGGCAATGAAATAAAACCACAGTATGTCATAAATAACGTTTGGAACACCCACAAGTGTATTCAACATTTTGACTGCGTGCATATTAGAAACTTTCTTTGCAAAGCTCGTTTTAATTTAAAATTGTTTGTTTTATTAATACAAAGCTCAATCAAATAAAAAATGCTTGTTCTCGAGGCGCGTTTGTCGATCATGCTTCGCGCATTTTAAACCGGCTTCAAAAGAGCTGATCCGAGAATTTGCTATTCAAACGACAACAGGCGCAACCTTAATTCTTCAACTTTTTATCGAAAATCTTCAACAAATCGGCGTGTATCGTTGTAAACAATTCCCGTAATTCATTCGAGATTCGCTTTGCGTCTAAGAGAGATATACTGAAATGACCAATCACGGACGTGCGCGGACTATCGAACTTGATGTTTACTTGAGCATTACCCATTGTTATCACACCGACATAGGTACTGGTGTATTAGCAATATTTATGAAGCCAATTTATAGGTTACTTTTGTACGACTAGCCTTAGATGGCTAATGTTGGATTCCTGAACCTTACCTCACTTGTCATGATCATTGCCATGAATAATTATCATTCAAATAACGTGACAAGATCACGAGACGAACGTGTGTATTTCGTTTGAGTTCATTAACTAATTGAACAGTGCCTAACGATCCTGAAACCAACAAGGTCCTTAGAACATAATTAGTCTCAATTAATGCAGTTGGCAAACATTTCATTATGTACCTACACAATTAATTTTAATGAATAAATACGTACCTAACCTGTTTATTTATTCATTTATGATTTTCCAAATAGGAGCGAGCTTTGATGACGATCACCACACTTGCTTACAACATGTTTGATGTTGGTGATTAAAGGAAATGAAGACATCGTAATTTCATTACTATATTCACCGTCATAATCAGCCTATAATTTTCCTACTGCTGGGACACAGGCTTCTCTTCCTGAGAGGGAGTGGGCCATAATCCACCACGCGGGCCCAGTGCGGGTTGGTGGATGTCACATGTCTTCAAATTCTTGGTTCTAGAACATGCCGGTTTCCTAACGATGTTTTCCTTTGCCGTTTTAAGAGCAGTGATGACGAAATAATTTACACAAAGAAAAGCGGCGGTCTGGGTTCGAACCTGCGAGGTCTACGACCTACAAATCTATTGTCGTTACCGTTACCACTGGGCCACCACTGCTCTATATTCACCGTGTCAGTGAAGGAAGAATTTGAAAAGGATAAACAGGATTTTTTTGAGGTTTTGCTTCGCCTATTGCAACATCAAAGATTGTTCGCAAAAGAATTTCGGTGTAAGCATTCACGAACGCTGAAGTTCGATACGATAGTTACATTTGCTCCGAAATCGACTATTTTTATGTCCATTAGTTTAATGTGATTTCTTTCAGATGTTGGAAAAGCATGTTGGTACTTATCTAACGGTCTTATCCCTTTGGTAAAAGGTTCAATCGTAGGTATGTAGGTGGGGTCTTCAAATATACGAGTGTAGCCAATCCAGAATTTCAAATGGTGTTATTATCTGTATCATAGCGAGGAAATAATTCTACACAAAATTAGGTGCAAGGTACTTCACTTTTTCTCACTTCACATTGCCCTAATTATTAAGTCGGATAATGCACAATATGGATAAATAAAACAAGCCACCATCCTGAAGTGCATGCACAAAAAAGTAAAGTTTCAGTTTCTCTTTCAGTGCTCCTTCAGTAGGTAACTCTTTCTCTTTTGCCCCGTAATACTTTATTTCTTCTCAAGCTACATCTGCACAGAAGAAGTATCAATGGTAGACATGCAGGAGGTTCTCCGATGGTGACGAGCGAAACAATGGTTACTAGTGATCTAAGGGCGGATTTCACCAATGAAACAAAACGCAATCAGCACTTCTAAACCGCGATCAAAAGCTGCCAGTTTCAATATTTCACAGCAAATATTGACACTGACAGTTCTTGAATGAGGTTTAGATGTGCTTTCATTGGTGAATTTTGCCCTTAGTCTGCAACACCAACACTAGAAGCAACGCAGGTGTGTCGCCATCACAGAAACCTACCAAATTGAAAAATATGCTCAGCAGCTCAGCACATCTTACAGAACACAGGTAAAAAAGCCAAATCCTGGACTACCAAAAGAAAACCTAATCATCTCCACTTAACATTTTTTAAACAGAGTTTAACGACCTATTGCCACCAAAAGCCGCCAAGTACGAGTCGGACTCGCACACGAAGGGTTCTGGGTACGCCACGATAGCGGCGGTAAGTCCCCTCTTTGAGGAGTGGCTTGAGAGGCGGCACGGCGTCCTCACCTTCCGCCTGACGCAGGTCCTCACTGGACACGGTTGTTTCGGGAGCTTCCTGTCTCGGATAAGGCGGGAGGTAATGCTCGGGTGTTTCCACTGCGAAGATCGCCCTGAGGACACGATGGAGCATACGGTGGAGGTCTGCCCGGCTTGGGCGGAGCACCGCCGTGTCCTCGTGGAGGCGATCGGCGGCGGCGATCTCTCGCGTCCGGCCCTGGTTCAAGCCATGGTACGGAGCGAGAGTGAATGGTTAGCCGTCACCTTCTTCTGCGAAGCAGTAATGCTCGCAAAGAGGGAGGCGGCGCACGTGAGGGAGAGGCAGTATATGCGCCCTAACGGCCGTAGTCGCCGCGGGAGACGCCCTGGGCGTCTAGAATCCCAGACTGAGTCCCGACCACCGTAGGCGCGGGCTTGCGGACGGCGAATAATGGGTAGCTCGCTGTCCGGTAAGGACCAAGCCCGGGTCGACGGCGCGTTGTGTTCCACACGCGCCTCAAAGAGATGTCAGCATCAACTGATGGGGTCCGCAAGGGCCGATGCCTGCCAGGGCTGCGGGTTGTTCGAAAGAGATACCGTAGCCCCTGGCACACAGGCAACTGAGGGAACACGGGTGGGTTTTAGTCAGTAAAAGTCTGACACACCCTCCTGCTTCACCCAAAGCGGGAGAAGTTATTTGATGATTTCCGACCCAAAAAAAAAACACGTAGGGTTCCGTACCACAAGGCAAAAAATGCAAAAGAACACGTTACTTGAAGGGAGACCTTAAATTTTTATCTTTTTTAATTGTTGTATAGCGAAATAGGAATACACACTCTGTGAAATTTTCAACTATGTATTTACGGTTCATGAGATACAGCCCGCTAACACACAGACAGACGGACGGACGGGCGAACTAACGGATAGACAGTGAAGGCATAATAATAGGGTCCCGTTGGCACCCTCTGAGTACGGAACCCTAAAAACTATGAATAGCGGAAATTATACTGTCACCGATAAATTCAAACATAATTAGACGATTCCTGTAATTACCTCTCGTTCTTGAAATTAACGTTAGTTAATTGGCTCATTAACATATAACATCTACTTAATTTATTTGTGTCGAGATTGTTAGTGCAGGACAACAATGACGGGAACATGACATTCATAGAGCAAATAGGAAATTGCAAAGTGCCGGCTCAATTCAGGCATAATATATCTGGGTAGGTTAGGTACCTACTTATGCTTAGTAAGATTATATAAAAAAGTATTTTCTTAGAACAGTCTTTGTAATGGTATGATGAGAATGGAGCATATATTATGGAGGTATCGTTATAGGTTGGAACAGCTGGGACATAAAGCGATGGGCTGAAGATATCTTGTATAGGTATACCTACTCAAGCTGCAGGCCAAAGCCAAAATCCTGTATGTAACACGAAACACACCATCTTCTATGTTCTTCTTCTTACGAAAACTTGGTCAAAATCTGTTCAAGGGTACTGCGTTCTGCACTCTAATTGCAGATACCCTAATTGACGGATTTGCTAATCCATTGCTTGACATATTCGAAAAGTTTGTCTGCTCGACAACTTAAATAACGCAATGTATGTTGTTGAACTGTCAAAATGAAAGCCATTCATTCTGTTAGGGCTGATATCACACATTAAACTGACCGCGATCGGCACATCTAAACCGCCTTCAAGAGCTTTCACCATTGTTGTGGAAAATTTACACTGACAGCTCTTGAACGCGGTTCAGACGTGCTGATCGCGTTTAGTTTTGTTGATTTTGGCACTTAGTGTGTTACGCAAATAACCAAGGGCCCAAGTCTGCTATTTTTATAAATTCGTCATTCCAACACGATCCCATTGTCATTTTGCTAAAAGTTCGTAATCTGCTAAATTCAGAATGGTCGATCATTGGTCGGTCAATGGTGTCGTAATTGGCATCGCATTTTCGTATTGCCATTATTATAAAACTCGTTATTAGAAATGATTTTCGAAAAACGACTACTAAATTTGAACATTTATTGATATCAGATTTCATTTATATATATTTTTACATAATATTTATTAGTGTTATATTATAAGCAATCTAAAGTAGTAGGAAGTTCTTAAATTAAGTCAGTCATTCATTTGTCATTATATACGAGATTACCAATAAATGCCATTTCTTTCATTGGAGTGTCAGTGGCTGACCATTGGAAAGTCATAATGACGCCATTTTATTAGTAGATTACCTACCCATGACCAAACTTGTCAAAATCAACTATTATGAAATCAATGATAGACCATTCTGACACTATTATAATAGCAGACTTGAGGCCCTGTCCTTGCTTCAGAATTATCATGTAAAACTGTGAACATCATTAATCTCCAAATCAAAGCTAACTAGTCCTAACACCAAAGACTTTATCCGTCAATAATTATCGTGAGTCAGACTATTTTATTTTATGTGCCATTAAATTTAACAACAATTGCCTTTTAGTGACGTGGAAGTAGACATCTTTATGTTTATATGTCGTTAAGATTAACTGGTCCTACGTTTCGAACGTAGGGTCCGGCAGACCGGCTTGCAGGGAGGGAAGGGACCTCTATAGAGGTATCTCCGGACCCATTACCATAACTCAGGTGAGTATCAACGCTATCGTTGTTATGGAGCATTTGTGAGTTGTTATAGCAACCCGTGAGTTTTAAAGTCGTTCGAAATGAAGCTTCTTAGATAGAGATGTGGACTGGTGGTCGAGAGAATTGTTTGTCGCAATATCAATACATTTCAAATAAAAAACGTACAACGTACCTTACTTATTTGTTAATAAAAAAGTATGTTAGCGCCTTGTACTTATATTCTAAAGTATACCTAGGGTTAATTAATTAACCTGTTGGTTAATTCATCAAGACTAAGCATATTCAATTTTAAAAAGAAGAACACTTAGAATGGCTTTCATTGTCACAGTTCAAAAACATTCATTGCGTTATGTTGTTCAGCAGACGATTTTTTCGAACATTGAAGCAATGGATTAGCAATAGGTATCCTTCTACCGAAATTATTCAGATTGTGATTAATAGTGCGTTACGCAATAAGGGTGTCGGTACCTACCTATCTCTCCTAAGCTCTACATTCTAAAATATCTAAGTTCATGCAAAACACCCAAGATATCGTTCCTTAATTTCACTTTTTTTTTGCACCAGGTGTAAACTCAGTTTTGACTTTACACAAAACCTTTTCAATAAACCCCAAGACCACACAAAGATGTCCATTTACCGCCAAGAATCACACTATTGTGACTGTCAAAACAAGATCGGTTACAATAAATCTTATTAAAAGTTAGGCCCGCCACAACGTCATTCATGGCGGCCTTGATCCGACCTCAAAAGAATGGTTTGTTTACAGATATTGCTAAAAGCCTTTGTCGTGGCGCACATCTGCTCTACCTACCTGAAGGCACATGATATAGGGTAAGCAATGTAACAATATTTCCATCAGATTTTGCAAAGTATACCTAGCTATACCTATTTAGAGATTTTATAGTAATTTTTAACAGATTTAAAAATAAAAAGTTGTTTTTTACTACTGGTATTAGGTACCTATGTGACGCCAAGGTTCCATCGCCACGACATGCGCCTAAATTCAGTACCTAGTATTCGAATAGTAGCTGATAAGCTGACCACAGAAGATGACTTGTCCAAATTTCAATAGAAAAAAGTACTTTTAGTTTTTCCCGATTTTCTAATGTTCCAGGCAACTTAACCCATTTTTCTTTCCGTCAAAACCGTAATCATAAAAAAGTGTCAAATCCTGCCTTATCTCAAGCCTCAAGTGATGCGCTAACCGAGAATCAGCATTTTTTTGTATGTCGCAGAAGAATAGACTAACGCCGCGCTGTGTGGGCAAGAATTACAGCTGCTGAACTGCATAATTATCCATAAACATTTGCTCCCAGCAACACATAACACTGCAATACCATAATTTGATGTCAGCAATATGTTAGGTACCAGCAAAGAAGAAACACATCACATTGGTGAAACAATGTTGCTAAGGTCCCAGGCGGACGAGATCAAACGGCGCATGGTTATCACCAGGTCCTCCATGGATTGGCTTAGAAAATATGGAGAAGCAGAAATATCACAAAGGCCACTAAAATGCGACTTGTCAGGGCATTTTGGGTGTTTCCCATATTTCTTTACGGTGCTGAGACATGGACTTAAAGGGCATGCGAGAAACAGAAAATAGACGCCCTAGAAATGTGGTGCTGGAGAAGAATGCTTGGCATAACCTGGACACAGTTCCGAACCTACGTCTCAATCCTCCAAGAGCTTCGTATCTAACAGCGTCTTTCTTCCATCGTCCAATGTCGTATTCTCACTTTCTTTGGACATACCACACGTCAAGAAGATACATCTGTGGAACGCCTTGTAGTACAGGGAAAGGTTGAAGGTACAAGAGCACGCGGCAGGTCTCCAATGCGTTGGACCGACCAAGTTAAAACTGCACTCAAGGGTCCACTCCACGAATGTTCAAGAAAACCCACAGTAGGTACGGGAGGAATGGCGACGGATTGTGAAGCTTGCCACCACCCCTGATGTGACGACCACGACCACTTTGCCAAGAGCGTGACGACGAAGAAGAAGGTCCCTTGGAAGGAAAAAAAATATATAAGTACCTACATACATTTATTTGCAATTAAGCACACCAACATAAAAAGAAACTAGTAGGGAGGTAAGTTTTTTGCATGGGTTCTCGCAGGTGAGCCTTAGATCTTGCTTGATAGCTGATAAACCGGACATTCCTGTGCTTAATTTCATTAAGACCTCCATATCATACCTACCTAAGCAACTACACGTAAAGTGAGCCACCCCTTGTGGAGTACGTACGGTACGGATCGCTGGTGGGAGCACAAACAATGGACAGGCCGGTTTGGTTTAAGCCCCATATTATAAAGTATTGAGTTGAGTCGCACAGGTATTATCGCGGGAACTTGTTGAAACTCAAGGTGACCATGTCTGTTGCTAGTTTGTGATAAATTCAACAGATGGCGTTATTAGTACTAATTTTTAAGTGATTCTTGCATTTCTCTGCCACACTGGCAATACCTACCACATTGTGGTTTCGTGATATCCACAGAACACATATACTCCTAACGACAAAGAAAGTGATGGAACAATAATCTAAATATATTAATTAAAATAATATTATGACAAAAATGTGTAGAAATTTAAATCATTAAAGAGATAAAGAGGTTTGGATTTGTCTTCGTATAATGGGGATTCTGGATTCCAAAATGATCTACAACATTGCCAAACTACATACTTAATCAGGCAACTAAAGGTAGGTAATTGTTTCCAAAGCATTGAGATGGGAATGTTCCAAAGTGATGGATGATTTATGTGGAAGAGCCAGGGTAGCCCGCTAAAATGGGATTATATAAACTTTGAGGGTTGTATTGATGATTTTAAGGCTAAAATGTATTAATATTTAGATTTTGAATTTGAACATTTTCTATAATAATATTAGGTCTTTACCTATGAAATTGCCGTTTTGCAGTACTGGCCATTTCAAATCAAAATAATTTTTGTTTGGGTAAGAATTCTAATTTCAAATTAATTTTATTTTAAAAACATGGATTTTTTTTTCCAAAAGTAGTCATTTGTTTATTGATTAGTGTTACATTTTCATCGCATTTCAATCTTTTTCGTCATCATGGATACGTTAAAAATTCGAGTAATTATGGAATATGAGTACCGTCGTGGCAGCAACGCGGCACAAGCGGCACGCAACATCAACGACGTTTACGGAGCTAACACTACAAACCAACGCACCACCTGTTATTGGTTTGCTCGCTTCCGTTCTGGAAATTTCGACCTGAAAAATGAACCTCGCGGTCGTCCGAAGACTTTGGTCGACAATGACGAATTAAAGGCGATTGTGGAAGCTGATGATACACAATCTACGGCTGAATTAGCAGCAGCTTTCGACGTTAGCGTCAAAACAATATTGGTCCATTTGCGTCAAATTGGCAAGGTAAAAAAGCTTGACAAATGGGTGCCCCACGAACTCAATGATCGTCAGCGCGAAGTACGCGTCGAGACGTGCCTTGCACTGCTCAACAGACACACAAATGAAGGAATTTTGAACCGCATTGTTACCTGCGATGAAAAATGGATTCTGTTTGATAACCGCAAGCGCTCAGCAAGTTGGTTGGATCCTGGTTCAGCACCTAAACAATGCCCTAAACGAAAACTTACCCCTAGAAAAGTGATGGTCACTGTTTGGTGGTCTAGCGCCGGTGTGATTCATCACAGCTTCTTACCAAACGGGGTGAGCATTACTGCAGATGTGTACTGTGAAGAACTGAACACAATGATGGAGAAGCTGGCACATCTCCAACCAGCATTGGTCAATCGCTCGTCTCCGCTGCTCCTGCACGACAACGCGCGACCTCATACTGCACAGCAGACGGTCTCCAAGTTGCAAGAACTGGGGTTGGAAGCTCTCCGTCATCCGCCCTACTCACCAGGCCTTGCGCCTACAGACTACTACTTTTTCCAGAATTTGGATAACTTCTTGGCGGGAAAAAAATTCAATACCCGAGAGGCAGTACAAAATGCCTTTGAAGAATTTGTTGCCTCCCGTCCAGCTGATTTCTTTAAGAAGGGCATCAATAAACTGCCACTGCGATGGCAAAGATGCATTGATTGCATGGGTGATTACTTCGATTAATACAAATAAAAAATCCATGAAAAAAATTCGTTTAAATTTTTTCATACAAAACGGCAATTTCATAGGTAAAGACCTATTATAACACAGCCAGAGTGGTAACCCGTCAGAGGGCGATTACGCAAGCTGCGGTATATTTTGGTGGTAATTTATCCAAATTACAAATCTATTGATAATTAGCTACTCATACCAGCGACTGAATGTGCGCGCTCTTGAACTCAAAATTTCTGTTATATTGTATTTTTTGTGATATGTGAGTGAGATTCCTAATCAATGGCGTTCCTCCGACACCCGTTTTCCAACCACTGTATCCAATTTTATGCACTGGTAACCCATGCGATGAAAATGCATTTGACAAATGTCAGTCGTCAATATTTAGTTCTTGAGCATTGCTTTCCTTGTCTGTGCCATATATTAACGTAAGAAAACACATTTTTGTTATGCTGTAAATGTGTAATGATTAGTTTCATACACCTGTAACTTCAGTATACATTTTGAGTTTGACAGACTGGACATCGTGAGCCATTGCAGTTGTGTTGCATTCACTTTGTTTGCTTTGTTTTGAACGTAGGTAGTGCTCAACAAGTTCTTGACTGTGCCGTGCTAATAACATCCTAACTTAATATTAGAGAAATTAAACCTGCATTGAATTATGGATACAAGTTTGCGACTAAAGGAGTGAGTACAACTTATTGTTTAAACTTTTTGAACGGGTATTTTTGTGCAGTATTATAAATGAATCAATTCGACCGAGCTCAGAAGCACAATATCTATTTACTATAATCAAAGCTACTGTGTGTGATAACAATAGAAGTCTATCTAAAGCTTTTGTTTCTGTTAACATGTTTAGACTTACTGGAACTAGAAATTCAACAAAAATATGCAAAAGCTTTAGATTTTTTAATAACATTTATTTTTATTGAAACATCTCATTTGTGCAACATTTATCGAAGCTGAGAGATAATAAACCATGAATTTTAATTGTATTTTAAGTCTTATGTGCTAATTTGTGTCAGCAAAAAGTCTTTAACTGAAATGGTATTGTTTAAAAAAATCTTTGCTATCAAATTACATGATTAGTTGCATCATCAAACATTTTACTAGAAACTACAGGTGACTGACCACAATAATTATTGCTTGTTGCCTACTCTGTGTTGCGTCACAAAATAATTGCACAACATTTACTTAATATTTTAATTTTCTTGTATCTGATGCAACCTACCTAAACTCCTTAGAACTTTAATTATGTGGAAGTATTCGATAAATATATATTACTAGCTTCTGGCTATCAGTTGTCCGTGTGTTTTAACATAAAACATATCCTATGGCACTCAGCAATAGTGTACTTAGCTCTACATTCAGAGGAATATTTTTTGAAATCAGATCAGTATTTCCAAACCATTTAAAAACAAATCATCAATCTGACCTCTTTATAATCTTGCTTCTACACAACATTGTTATATTATTCTCCCTTAATTTGAATGCTTGGCAAAGAAAATTCAATTTGACAAGTTTTCAAAAAGCTTAAGCTAACTAGGTACCAGCTGCAGCAACATTAGAGTTGCAAGCCTAAACAATAAGTTTAATGACCTTAGTGTAAGTGTATTATGCACTTTGATCCACTCATTGATTCTTTTCATCATATTTGTTTAAATATGGATGTGTCATAGATAGAGTTTTTTGCACCACTTCTTCTTTCCAGCTAAAGCACTAGGAAGTGGTGAAGGGCGGGCATTTTTGGGGGATTATCTTATGTAATTTTGACATTCAAAAAGTGCTGACACCAGCCTAGTTTGAATAAATGACTTTTGATTTTGATCTTAACTCACTCATCCAAAATCATAGTGATTTTAAGAATGATAAGCTACTGTAAAGCCATCGAGATGTATCTGCATTATATGTTCGACAGTTATAATAGAATTAGGCTTCTCATGAATATACTGCCTTAAAGAAAACTTACAATGACTGTGGTCTACCAGAAAGCAGAATTTGTTATTTTCTGTACCAGAAAGCAGAATTTGTTATTTTCTGTACCAGAAAGCAGAATTTGTTATTTTCTGTACCAGAAAGCAGAATTTGTTATTTTCTGTACCAGAAAGCAGAATTTGTTATTTTCTGGTTACAAAGTCTCTACATTTATCTGCCAAATAAAATAATATATCTTTATAATATGATGAATGTGATGATGAATTTTCTCTCTTCACAATGGTCCACATAGTTATAAACATAGAGACAAAATCATTTGGATTACTAACCTTTGAAACTGGAAATCCCACAAAATAGTAGAACTCTGAGATATTCGATTAACCCTTTGTACTATTATTTGGAATGTGGATCCTCGAGAGACATAATGATTTTTAATTGTTTGTGTAATTACACCAGCTGCATTCAACTGGCTAGTAATTATTTACATAGACGACTCTTTGAAACCGCAAATCCCACTAAATAGTAGGACACTGTAATTTTCTTAAAAACCCTTGTAAATTAAAAAAAAAATACTATAATATGTATCCACTGCAACGTCATTATTACTTGACTAGACTGACCCCAGACATCACACATTCAGTCAAACAGTTTTTGTCTATTTTTATGCCCTCTCAATGATAATAACCTTGACTCTAATGTTAGAACTAGAAAACAAGTCTCAAGAATTTCGGATAGTGTTAATATTAATTTTAATAAACTGCTGGTATGCAATTTTTTTACTATAAGTAAAAAAAGAAGAAATAAACATACATGTAGAAACTTCCTATCTATAAAATCAATCTGCATAGCCTTTTTGAACTATACTCAGCGGCATTCTGCCGCTGAGTGTATGTTGGGGTCGGCTTCCAATCTAACCAGATTCAACTGAATGCCAGTATTTTACATGGAGCTGCCTGTCTGACCTCCACTACCCAGTTACTGGGTAACACAATACCCCTTGGTAAGACTGGTTGTCATAGTTTTTGGGCTTGTGAATATCCATTACGACTGGCAAAGATCTACAAATGACTGCCAAGACCAACTGCTTAAACATGATTTTCGAGGCATGGAAGGCTCTCGGCTCTCGATATATAATGGATGGCCACCCATCCACGAAGTGACCGTGGAAAGCGCAGCTTTACCTTCGATCGACCCGAGAAGCTTTCCATCCATATGCTGTTTGCATGTGCTATATGTTAAAAAAATATGGTATTTTATATACCTAAACTATTCAATACCATACGCTTATCACTAGAAATAATGGCTAGTAAAAATAATTGAATACATTATACTTGTTTGGAGCAAGAATAAGTTTGTGGTTTGTGGCCAAATGTGGGTATATAATGGGTACGTCTCTGCCTAACCCTACGAGAAAAACAGGCAAGATGTTATGTAGTTATTTATTTTGCAGTGGATCATTCTTCAAAAAGCTATCTGCACCTAACAAAGAAACATTGCTCATGCTAATTCTTAAAAGAGCTATCACCTAGCAATACAATACTGAATGACTGTTATCAGTGGGCAAAAAAACACAGAACTAATTAGAGCAATAGAAATAGTTGATTATATGATGCTACAAAATTTTCATAGTCTATAAGAGTTGCAAACCATTTATATTCATCACACTTTTATTTATTTATTTATAAAGATACACCAACGACTTATTCACTAGACACATTAACGTTAGGAAAATCACATTTGAATAGAGTTATGGTGAATTTGTCACTTACAGGCTTACACAGCACTTACTTAAAAAATAGCAATATACGTTTTAACAAGATTTTTTACTCGTAATGAATATAGAGAAATAAATTAGAAACAAAGGAAAAAACATTTAGTAAAAATAAAATCATAATCGAAATAAGAATAAAAAAATAACTGTAATTTATTACTAGAATCAAAATTAAACATCAAAAAACAAAATCATATTCGCAATTAGAATAAAAAATTAAACAATCAAAACACAAAATCATAAACGATATAAGAATAAAAATTTTAAATTATTACTAGAATCAAAATTAAACATTAAAATTTAAAAACAAAAACCGTCAAATAAAAATTCAAAACGGCAGAACACGATGATGAGTGCAGAGAACATTCCAAATTTTTTCAATGGCAATATGTGGCAAAAAACCAAAAAAAACTTTTAGTCACATGCTGTGATGATGAGAGATGACAATCTCTCATCATCACAAGCCCATATCAAGACAAACAATTTCCTTTCAAGTTTTCTGTCGCTGGCGTCCCTCTAATTTACTCTTTTCTTACTTTATCCATTCTCGGCTCTCCACCACATCCATCTCAACATTGTATTTTTTCTTATTTGTTTAATGACTTTATCATTATGGCTAAATCCATTCACTCCACCTCTTAGCTGAAGTATTCTTAATTATTATCAACAATTATTCATATTAAATGAATAAAATTTGCACTCCTTTGTAGGTAGGTACCTACTTGAATAAAGCTCCTTTTTTATCGCACTTAAAATGTTGTCGTGCGGAAATGCACCTTATCATGTAACAGTAGCAATTACTAATTAGGCTTTAAATGATCAGTGTAATCTACACCTGCAAAGCCAGGTTGTCACAATTATTGCAATACATTTCGCATATTTCCAATAATTATGTTTCTTCAACATTGAAGTTTCATAACAATTTCAGTGGGCTCATATTATCAGTCTTGTGATATCTTTATTTTTTCTATCACTATTGTGTAAACATTCATCGTAATGGGTTGTTTTTTTTACACCCATGTAACTTAAAAGTTGTTTTGTTTGCTACCTACATCAGCTAGCCTCAGGTATGTTTTTTTTTTCATTTATTCATAAAGGCCAATCTCCTCCTGCTCCACACTATGTTACTGTAAAATTGCTTAACATAAATTATAATCGTTTTCTAAAATATGATCAGGTTCAAAACTACATGATCCTTATAGGTACTTAATGTTTGATGAATAAAATCTTTCAATATGTATAATATTTTTTGTAGAAAAGTAATGACTGAAAAAATAATTCTGAATATAGAAATGCCGGTGGCGATGTGGCGCAGTTCAGGTTTTACCGCCAAAGCAAAAATCAACGTTGACACATTGAATTAAAGTCGAAAATAAAAACAAACTGTCTCTTCTGGTCGTCCTGACGCCATCGCGCTTATGTAAAGCTTTTTTGAAATTTAAAATGTATGTCAATGTATCGAACGCTGATATTTCCTTGGCAGTAAAAATCCAGGACTTAAAATAATTTTTAACAGTATTAATTAGCATATGAGTAATACCAAAATTCTAGAATCTCAGTTACCATGCAACCTGCTTTAAACTAGGGCAGTCAATTAATAACTTAGTCATCTTTTCGTTGAATTACAAATTAATTACAATGTATTGACCAAAAGTAGATATTTATTCCATAAATGGAGTTTGGTAGTCAACGTATACAAGCCGTGGTACATACAACTTGTTGCTACCTGTTTTAAAATGCTTAGGACTTGGGAAACAATGAATCACTGGTACTGCACCAATAGATATTCTATAAGTGCTCGTTATCAGTCTACTTGACCAGTTTCCGTTCAAATGACACTAATTTGCTGCTGACTGGTACAAGATAAGGTGACCTTGGCATAGAAGCATAATTTTGTTGTGTCAATTATGCCAAACGCTGTTTCAAGGTGGCACTCATTAAAATGGCTGACCTGTATTGAAGAAGCGTGATTTTAAGTATCATTTGTTCAAAAACCCATCACATAATGCTTCTGCCTTCGACATCGTCCGCGTAAAATTTCTTATTTCTCCGACCCATCGCGTCGCATCACATCACCCCCCCCGCGCTATAAATCCGTTTTCGCGTAGTGCTCTTTCTTTTACTTCTGCTCGGCTGCTAAGGATTGTAGCGTGATGTTAAATTACATCATAACCTTCCTCAACAAATAAGCTATCAAATAAATAAAAAAATAGAGGTAGTAGAATTAAAAACCAGTGACTACCGATGTAGGTACACACGTTTGTTAATGTTGAATGGTACTCTTAAATTATAACGTTTGATTCATGCATGAATCAATACAATGAATGCTTACTTCTTTTTGCGCAAAATGCACAAAAATCCTACTGCATTCGTAGGTGAGACATCACACCACCTAATCGGAAATACCGAGTTTCGATGTCATTTAAATGTCTTGTCGCTGGGTAATCAATCAGTGCAATCCACCAGTCTTTCATGAATATAGAACTGAATAAGAACATCGTTGGACGTGTGCTGGTATATCAATAGGAAGGCTTTGTTGTCTGGTAAAATATGGTTACCATTTCATTCCATGCTAGATTTTGGCTGACATTCAGACAAGCGCGCGTAACTAGGGTGGGGCAGGCAGGGAACGAGCCCTGGGCGCCTATTGAAGGGGGGCGCGAAAAGTCGCCAATTATTAAATAATAATAAAAAAATACTTCAATAAACCATTTCATACTGTTATATCTAAGAAATCTGAAGACCTACTTGATTTTATTGTGCAGTATGGGTATGAATGCGTATTTCTGCACAATTCTATTCAAAGTCTGCTTAAAATTGCAGTATTGCAAGTTGTGAGCGATTTTTTAGCAAGTCAAAATGAATACCTTCGTTATTGAAGGCTAAAAATTGTCAAGAAAGGTTATGCGACCTAGTTTTGCTTAGTGTAGACGAAGAAGATAACTTACGAAGTGGCGCAAATGTGATGCGTGCCCTAGGCGCCATTTCCTATTGGTACGCCCGCAGGGGTGCAGTCCATTTTCGATCGAGACATGGGCTGTACTACAGCCCCTCCAACGGTGCCAGATCGACTATGGGTACATCGAGGCGTTGAAGTATCTGTACGAAAACGCCACTATGTCAGTCCGACTCCAGAACCAGACCTCGAAACCTATCCTTCTGCAGCGAGGTGTTAGATAGGGAGACGTTATCGCTCCGAAACTCTTCACTGCTGCACTTCTTCAAGGTTCTGGATTGGAAAGTGGCTGGCATGAACATCAATGGCGAGTAAATCACTCACCTTCGGTTTGCCGATGATATAGTTGTTATGACTATGTAGGACCTCAGTACAATGCTCGATGACCTCAGTAAAGCTTCCGAAAGAGTGGGTCTTAAAATGAACATGGACAAGACAAAGGTCATGTCCAATGCCCGTGTAACACCCACTCTCATGACGGTCGGAGGCGCTGCACTCGAAGTTGTGGACGAGTACGTTAATGATGAGGGCACGCATCACATTTGCGCCCCTTTGTGAATTATTTTCTAGATCTAAACTGAGCAAAGCCAGGTAGCATAACTTTTATTGACCCATTATAGCCTTCAATAACGAAAGTATTAATAATAATTGAACACGTTTTGCGGCCCCCCTTCGATAGGCGCCCAGGGCAAGAGCCCTGCCTGCACCACCCCAGTTACGCCACTGCCCCGAACAAATCATAACTCCGTAAGTGATACGGAGTCGGATAATCCCGCAACTTCGGCCTACGGATTTCGGGCTTACGGAGTAGATCCCCGGTGTCACCGAATCATGATCCAAAATACCAACTTCAAATCGCTAATATACATATACAATGTATAAGCTTCTCTCTTAAACACCCCACTGCGGTAATGCGTGAGCTTCAAGAAGAAGAAAATCAAAAGTCTTTTATTTTAATTCGGCTAAGACGTCAAAATTACATAAGACAGTCCCCCAAAACGCCCGCGCTTCACCATTTCTTTCTGCTTTAGCTGGGATATCTATCATACTTGCCCAACTTACGTGTCGTTTAGAATCACTACTTAATTGATTACGTCATTCAAGAGGATGTGAGGTGATACTAAATTGTGCAGGAACCACAAGATACAAGCACCAGTTTAATTATAAATGGTCCGATATCCGAACAGGACTGCATGATGTGGTCTATGAGATGGCGTGTTCTGTGATTCAGCAGAGGTTGTACGCCGGATATGATGAAATTGGTCCTTGAAGAATGAAGATGCTATGACCTGATGACTAGAAATTGAGTCTATATGACCGTTTGCCCATTAAGAGGATCCAAATGATAACTGTACTGCTAAAGCCTTAATTGTATCTTTAAGGAAAACCTTTAAAAAAATTATAGACGATGTATTTATATCTACGCCCAAAATTGCGTAGAAAACTGCACTAAAGTCCCGTTAGGCTGCGAATCGTTAAGCTGCGCTTGCGCTGATGTATATGACTAATGTTGTTTGCCAATACCACGAATTGAAAAGAACTGGTTTTCGCCACCTATGAGAATTCGCTTGTCTTTTTAATCAGGCCGATATTTAATAATACTTTATTTACTACCTACTCAAGTCTAAATAGGCATAAATTTTGTATGATATGTATTTTTTGTTAGCCGCTTATCATCTGCCCATCGGTCAATGACATTTGCACCCGAATGGTTCATAATTATTATTAGATTATTTGTTTACTTTTTCGGAGCTTTCGTGCTAGCTAATTGGTCAGGGTCCAAACTCCTGTTTTCTTCTTTTTTTCTTTTTTTATTAGCCATGAACGTCCCACTGCTGGGCAAAGGCCTCCCTACTCTCTTTCCACCTCTCTCTGTCTATTGCTGTCAAGGGCCAACCTTTCTTAAAGGAGTCCAGCTCATCCCGCCATCTCCGTCTGGGCCTGCCGCGATGTCGTTTGCCAAACCGGCACGTCCTAGAACCAAAAATTCCAAGTCGTGTGATATCTACCAACCGGCACTGGGCCGGGCGTGGTAGATTATGGCCCACTCCATCTCACAGAGAGGAAGCCTGAGTCCCAACAGTGGGAGCATTATATGCTGAATATGCTAAAGAGCTTTAGGTAAGGTTTTCTTGCTCGATACGTAGGTACCATTCTTTTGTTATACAAACCACATTTCCACGAATTGGGTTTTACCCGTGAGAACATTGTTAGGTGCATGTAGAAATAGAAAATTTGGATATAATTGCTTGTCTTTAAAATGTGTTAGTACCTACCTACTAGTCATCATCTGCCTAGCCTTCCCCCAACTATACTGGGGTTGGCTTCCAGTCTAACCAGATGCAGTTCCGCCATGGGATCTGGAGGCAAAGGTCCTCGCGCACATCTGGGAGTGGCGCGAGGAGGCCAAACGCCGGGGCGTTACTCCGCTGCCGCGAGAAATCGAGGTGCAGCGGACAGAGCTCCGGCGGGATCTCATGGCGACATGGAGAGTGCGATTGTCGCAACCCAGTGCTGGGCACGCCACGATAGCGGCGGTAAGTCCCCTCTTTGAGGAGTGGCTTGAGAGGCGGCATGGCGTCCTCACCTTCCGCCTGACGCAGGTCCTCACCGGACACGGTTGTTTCGGGAGGTTCCTGTTTCGCATAAGGCGGGAGGAAACGCCCGGGTGTTTCCATTGCGAAGATCGCTCTGAGGACACGGTGGAGCATACGGTGGCGGTCTGCCCGGCTTGGGCGGAGCACCGCTGTGTCCTCGAGGAGGCGATCGGCGGCGGCGATCTCTCGCGTCCGGCCCTGGTTCAGGCCATGGTACGGAGCGAGAGTGAATGGTTAGCCGTCACCTCCTTCTGCGAAGCAGTAATGCTCGCGAAGAGGGAGGCGGCGCACGTGAGGGAGAGGCAGTATATGCGCCCTCACGGCCGTAGTCGCCGCGGGAGACGCCCTGGGCGTCGGGAATCCCAGGCTGATTCCCGGCCACCGTAGGCGCGGGCTTGCGGACGGCGAGTAATGGGTAGCTCGCTGTCCGGTAAGGACCAAGCCCGGGTCGACGGCGCGTTGTGTTCCACGCGCGCCTCAAAGAGATGTCAGCACCAAATGGGGGGGTCCGCAAGGGCCGATGCCTGCTAGGGGTGCGGGTTGTTCGAAAGAGATACCGCGGCCCCTAGCACACAGGCAACTGAGGGAACACGGGTGGGTTTTAGTCAGTAAAAGTCTGACACGCCCTCCCGCTCCACCCAGTGCGGGAGAAGTTATTTGATGATTTCCCACCCAAAAAAAAAAAAAAAAACCAGATGCAGTTGAATACCAGTATTTTACATGGAACGACTGCCTATCTGACCTCTACAACCCAGTTACTGGATAATACGATAACCCTTGGTAAAACTGTTTGTCAGACTTTCAGGCTTCTGACGACCCGTAATGACTACTAGTCTCAAACAATAGTTAGTCACAAGCAAAAGAACGGTAATGGCCGTAAGACAAATAAAGGTCTGGTCGTCTGTCCAAAGCCCTTGACAAAGGTGAAATTTAAGATCCCTATAACCTCCGGTTCCGTTTGATAGACTGATAGTCACTGAATGCCTATAGCCATTTATGTAACCCGATTTAATCCTAAACATGACTATTGTATTACAATGATTAAACGTTATTGGAGATAAACTCTATTGAGTCATCATTGAATGAATTAGGCGACACGAAAATATATCAACAAGAGTGATGTCCCGGATATCCGTATCCGTGGATATCCGCGGGAGAAAAAAGATCCGTATCCTTATTCCTATCCGTTACATTTTTGACGGAGCTTTTACGGAATTTTACCTTATTAATCATTCCAAATTGCACTACTACACTTCATTATAGACATTTTTTTTAACTCATACGCACGGCTACACATCAAGCTATACATTTCCAGTGTACGTTGATCTCGCACTGTAGGGAAATCCTATACAATGCGAGATCAGCTTATACTGGAAATGTATAGCTTGATGTGAAGCCGTGTGTACAACAAACACAAACGCTATCTATCTATACTGCCCAGTGTCACACTAAACTATAGACAAAACAAAAGAATGCCCCGCGCAACGCAAGTCGAAACATGTTCTGTCACGCAAAACGTCAAGTGGCGTCAACTATCGTTTCAAGGTCACGCGCACCGACACCGCCAATTATCCGGATCCGTATCTGCGGATCTACATTTTTATTGATCCGGCACATCACTAATCAACAATATGACATTGCTTCATTTTGCGGTTATCGTCGCCGGTCCAGCCAGATTATCGTTCAATATTATTGTCCTTATGCCTTAGGACGGTCGCATATCTGACGGAAGATGCGTCGCCAATCGCCAGAACTATTAAGTACCTAAATAATAAAACATTCAACCTAACTGACAACCCAACCTTACTGACAAATGTGTGCACTGACTGGACAGGTCCACTCAATCCGTGTGGCTCTTTCCTCCAAAAGACCATTGCACAGAGACGCTAATGTTCATGGTCTTCACATGATTTGGCCTATATTATGTCTGGTCTTTAGAAGAGACTGTGACCTCTGAGTTTGCTTCGGCCTTTCTTCTCAGAGTAGTCAGATATGAAAAAATATGATTGATGACTTAAAGTGTTTGTACGAACCTACTAAGCGAAATGAAATGATCCGCGACGATGCGTTGGAGAATACTAACAAAAGTTCACACGGACGTAATAAAATCGCGGCGGGATCTTCAACTCTCGGTGTTGAACCGAGCATTGAGAATCCAACAGAGTGCTGCGCGAGTGAGTCTCAGCACGTCAAAAAAACATTTTCCTATTTTCTACGCTCGGCGCTAAGGGGCCATCCATAAATTACGTCACAAAATGTTTATGGTTTGTTGACCCCCCTGTCCTTGTCACAGGTGGACACACTTGTGAAACCTATGTGACGTCACACAAAGGAGGAGGGCCCCTCGTCACATATTTTTCAATTTAAAAATCAAATATTTTGGATAGACAGAAGAAGCCTTATAAATATAGATAGAATATGTAATATTTTTAAGCTTTTGATTTACGTATAAATTTCGAGTTTTAGTTTCTCATGTTTCTACAAATAAATGTCTTATCTTATCTTAGATGTAAACATGTGACGTCACAAAAGCTTTTGACCCCCCCCCCTGTCCCTTGTCACACAATGTCACATATCGTTGACCCCCTCCCTCCCCTTAACGTGTGACGTTATTTATGAATGGCCCCTAAGCAGTGCGGTGAAGATCCAGTGCGCGAATAAATCCTGCCGCGATTTTATTACGTCGGTCGTAGGGAACGTGGGCTTACGCCTAACGCATCTTCCGTCAGATGTGCAACCACCCTTAGGTGCCAAGTTATCCTAGGAGTTTCCGCAACACAGCCAATATATAAATGACTCTGTAATTTCTCGGTTCATTATACACTCAGCCTTGGCCATCGCACAATCAAGGTCCGGTCATCGACTTTATGTTCTCGAATTGTAAACTATGTGCTTACTTGTTTACCTAAACTGTTATGTAGGTGGCTGCTATCGACAAGGTCGTTCTCGTATGTATAAGTCATTGATTATTCTCAGTGTGAAACTTAATTTACATTCGTATACTTGTGTCTCGGATTAGTCGAAGATAACATCTTAGTTGTTTTCCTTTTTCAAATTCATTGTTTTTTTTTTTTTAAATTGACTGTGAAGGTGTGTTGAGTCTTGTGTTCTGTGGATCGAGTGTCTGTTCTGTGTGAGGTTTTCACTTCGCGTGTGCTTTCAGATGACAAGCGAACCGGGAAAATGGACACTAGCAAGAAGCTGCTGCTGCAGAAGCACCAGCAGGACATTATCGACGATCTAGAAGTAGAATACATCTATGATAAGCTGTTCACAGAACGTGTTATTTCTTCAGAGGAGTTTGATCATATTTTTAGACTTGTAAGTACCTATTATGATTATGACACACCAATTTGATTTCTGAAACCCACGCGTGCTGTATCAGCTTTATATCATACGATTTTAATATTTAAGAATTCACACTAATATAGTAGAACTAGCTTTTGCCAGCGGCTTCGCCCGCGCGGATCTTTCATCCCCTATGTAACTCCCTTAGGGGTTGAATTTCGAAAAATCCTTCATTACTCGTCTACATTATAAAGGGACCCTCTGTGCAAAATTTCAGCTGTCTAGGTCCAAGGGTTTGGGCTGGGCGTTAATGAGTCAGTCAGTCAGGACTTATTATTTATATAGATTCCAAAGTGACGTCCATCTGTATGTTACCTTTTCACGTCTAAACCACCTAATAGATTTCGATAAGATTTGGCAAGGAGATATATGGTATCCTGGGGAAGGACATAAGCTAATTTTTGTCCTGATAGCACGTTCCTGTGGGATAATTTCTGACATCGACGTGGGCGAAACTGCGGGCAGAAGCTAGTTATTTATTATTTAATAATATATGTTTAAAAGTTAGCGTATAGTGTATGATGATGCGTTTTAATCCAATTGCAACTCTGTTGTTCCTCTTCCGTTAAGGAAAATTGTACATGTCTAATTGTTAGTGGGATATATATAATTATAGACTAATATCTGGATGACCAAGTATCGAAATGATTTGTTCCTCCTGCGCTACCACATACTTTTGTTTATTTGCCGGGTGTTTTCGGGATCCACTTCTATGAGTCAAAGTGTACCTTCCGATTGTTAGTTTAGTTATAATTAATTATTTACAATTTAGGTACCTGTTGAACAGGCAAGTCAATACATATTTATGTGTAATAGGAATTGTTCTGTTAATTTAATAAGTATTTAGGTACCTATAGTGTCAACTCTTATCGACTGGGTTTTTGTTGTGAATTTTGTTTCAGTTTTTAATTAATTTACTTAATAATTGATTGTTTAAATTGTTTATTTTTTGTCATGTTTGACATATTTCTGTATGTATAAACGTTCCAAAGAAACGTTCGCAAGAAGATGGAACATATTAATTATGAAAGGAAATTATTATTTGCAATCGTTATGACACGAAACGGTGTTATAAACACTTCGCGTCAGTCAGATTTCAACTTCTGTTGAGGGACGTCGTGTCGCGAAATAAAAATACGTCACATACTTGACCCATCTATGTATTATAGAATTTATTATAACTTTGTTTGCAGCCGTCACGCGTCGAAAAAGCACGTTTCTTGTTGGATTCGTTAATGCTGAAAGGTAACAACGGGTCTTATGAAGCCTTTGTAGACAGCCTGCATAAAGACTACAAGTGGCTTTGGGAGAAGTTGGCGATTGAGAATAACAATCCGATGCCTAATGATAGTTTTGAGGACAGCCTCAGTAAGGGCGATGTGCCCAGACTTCCGGACCATCATGTGAGGAGAATTAAAGTGGTAAGAAATCAAACTATACATATTTTTACTTTTTGTACTTTGTTTTTTCCGTGTGGTGCTGGACGTAAAAGAATAGCACCATCCCATTTCTTCTCGTGATTGTCGTAGAGGCGACTAAGGGACTTACTATAGAATGGGCAGCAGCGTTCTCTATGCATTTTACCACCATATTGCGATCGCCAACCCGCCTGCCAAGCGTGGCGATTATGGCAAAACCCCCCTTTTGGGGGAGCCCTATGTCCAGCTGTGGACGTCTTTCGGCTGAAATGATGACGATGGTATTTTTACTCGACTTCAAAAGGGAGGAGGTTCTCAATTCATTTTGTTTTTTTTTTGTTTGTATTTTCCGCGATATGTCCTTTAATGGTGGCTCGATTTTGTAAATTCTTTCTGTATAGGTCCCATATAAATTTTATTTAGTCTTTTTAGTTAATTTTTGCGTTAGCTTCGATAAATACGTATTTAATACACTTTGTGAATCTTGATGATATTCTAATAAGTACTACCTGTCACTGTTGTTAAAAATATAAAAAATTGACAATTTAAAAACTTTTTACAAAAAAAAAAACAACTGACTTCCAAAACAAACACTACAAAAACTTTAATTTCGGCAGTCGGTGTCTTTGAATTTGTATTTTAGATATTGCCACCGACTTCTGAAATTGTTGTTGATGTTTTTTTGGAAGTCGATGGTTTTTTATTTTTTTATTATTTAGTGGTTTATTAGCACTCTAGAATCTAACTAAGACACTTTTCAAAAATGGGTGTAATACCCTATTGTAATTGAATAAACCTACTGCCCTTGCGTATGGTCATTGTTACTGTTTCGATTTTAAATAAAGCAAACAAAAATATAATTTGGGTATCTAACTGATAAGTTGATAACTGTTACCTACCCTAGATTTATACGAGCGCTTTTTTCCGTGCACTTGTATTTTGAACGCTCGGTTCAGCGCTGAGTGTTGAAATTCGTTCGGTAAAATAAACGCCTTTAGTTATTGTATTTTAAACTTAACGACAAATGTAAAGTTTCTAATACAAAACTGACAACTTACTCAGTTTTGTATAAAGACAGTTCCTTCTTATTTCAAAACTGGCACGATTTTTTGAACCATAGATATACCTACCTTGCTTTTTAATAAAACCGATGAAAACTCAAGGGCCCACTTGAACAAAAATCGATTTGATACAATATTCTGTAGCTAGAACAGAAAAATCAATGAATAGCTTTACAAAAAACACTTTTATCTCACTCCAGTGATATTCTGTTAGGATGTGTTATCTAATGTGAGAAATAGCACTTCAATCTAAACTATGTTAATTCGTGATTCATGCGTCGACACACGATCGTTTTACGAAGACAATTCAATCAATGACTTTGATAATTGTAAAGGACAACGTATTTGTTTTACATAGATTTTTTGAGATAGATTTTCCGAAATAGGCAACTATGTACTTAATAAGATTTATTTTACGACAAGCGCGTGCGACCTCGGCTAGAAATGATTTAGAATAAATGTAAATTAAGCTTTTCAGACGAGCAGTGGTGACCTAGTGGTAACGGCCGCGACTTCAGAGTTGTAGGTCGTGCGTTCGAACCCAGTCAGGCGCTTACTTTGTGTAAATAATTTCATCACTGCTGCTTTCAAAACGGTGAAGGAAAACATCGTGAGGAAACCGGCATATCCTAGAACCAAAAATCGAAGACATGTGACATCTACCAACCCGAACTGGGCCCGCGTGGTGGATTACGGCCCACTCCCTCTCACGGAGAGGAGGCCTGTGTCCCAGCAGTGGGAACGTTATAGGCTGAGATCTATGTGTTACCGGCCAAACCCGATTTCAGGCCAAACTAGTTTGTCCTAGGCCAAACTGGTTTCTAGCTTAATTAGCCATTTCGTTAACAGCCTTTGGAAGTAACGCTCGCCGGCCGCTGCCGCGGCGCCCGCCGCTCGCTTCGCTCGCTCGGCTCGCGCGCTTTTGGTCACAGTTCTAACCTAACATAACCCATTTAATCGGCGTGCCCCGGCTTAATAAACCAGTTTGGCCTAGGACAAACTAGTTTGGCCTGAAATCGGGTTTGGCCGGTAACATATGTATGTATAAGCTTTTCAGATAGGAATACACCAAAACCACGAATGTTATCAAAGTTGATAAGATTTATCAACTGGATTAAAAGATTTAAAATAAAGGGTGGCAGGCATCGACGCTCAAACTGAAACCGTGAATTCAGCACATGATTTTAGACCTCCTAGCACAGAAATAATTAATCGGTTGTCAAAACAAAAATCTGCTATTTTATAGAAATGTGCAAGACCCTACGCGATAATAGCCGAAATAATTGTAATATGTATTATTGTAATGTTTAGATTCCTGTATTTTGTGTAAATTTCTTTCTTTATCACATAAGCATAAGGTTCATAGCTTGATGTGCTGGCGTCTACACACAGTTAAAGTAAAGTAAAAACTTATTTTCATAGATTGCATCTACAGTAAAAAAGGGAGGTGGGGGTAAAAGTAACACTGCGCAAATACACAAGTAATTACCAAAATACGTGAGCTAATTTAGGCTACGTTCCGAGTTGCGATAATATCGATTTGAGTGCGCTCGTACCCGTTCCGAATTGGCGTGAGCGCGATAACGATGTCCCATGAATCGTCATAGATGACGTCATGACATGCGCCATCTTGCGATAACGCCGACCATGCGTGATACTAATATCACCACCGTGAGCGCTGTCAAAAATGACAGTCATGCTGTTTTGTTTTGAGTCGTATCATATTTAGTTATTAAATAAATAAATAAATAAATAAAATAAATATCTATAGCTAACTTAGATTTATTAGAAATAGTGCTTCTGGCTAGAGTCACCACCTAACCAATTAAGAAGACGCAATTTGTGGTGTATACAAGTTTTATATGGTGTGTATAGGGGAACCTAGTCGCGGACTCGAACTCACTGGTGGTCCTGGCTAAAAATCACGCCGTCTCACCAGGCTTCGTGTCCGACAGAGATAGTATCAGTGATGAGCAGTTAGACGCTAGTTTTCACGCACAACGTTATTGAGTACCGACTTGATTTTGGAGATTTTACATTTCTTTTATTACTTAAATACGCCCTAAGTTAAGTAAAATTAGCAAGAAAAACGAATCTTTGTTGGCTTCTAACTTGTTAATGGGTTTTTATTTTAGTATTCTGTTTCCGTACAGACAATATTAATAATGAGACAAAACGATATCATATTTTACTTTGGATGTGCCATGTCAGACAGTGGAGTAAAACACTCCCGAAGTTTGTATGCAAAAAATGTGGACTAGGTTCACCGTACCGTTTTGTTGACAAAAATGACAGTTCTTCGCTGTCATAATCGTGATATATATCTCAAAACGCAAATTATTGATGTGAGCGCTCACAGCGCTATTTTTCTAATTCGGCCTCAGTTGACCTGATAATTTAGCAACGTTTTTCCCCATCAATTATATGACAACCAGCAATTATATGTCACAGTACAATTTCAAAAACCATTATGGTATTTTCTACAAAGAATGGCCTCATTCCCTTGCAAGAACTGACGAATCCGATTGGGACTATAATAAAATAGACATTTGCTCTAGAATAGGCTTCATAAGTAACGATATCTTCTTAAAGGCTCTAACAAACAGACGCGACGCGACTCTCGTAGAACAATTTCTATGAAAACTTCATGGAAATTGTTCTACTAGTGTCACGTCGCATCTGTAGGCTTAGCATGACGTTTTCTATTTCAACGAAGAATAGACAGTGCTTTTTCAATACAAAGTGACATTTAGTTTCTCCATTTTTGACATCGCACCGTAGATATCCTTCTACAATCTTTCATTTTGTCTTTCGTTTCTAACGATCTTTGTCTAGATCCTTATGTAGACTATTATAGAAGAATATTTCTTCCCAAACTGTCAAAATCAAACTTTCTACTAGACGGCCACAAAGTATATATGATTATCTAAAAAATCATGATTCGTTTAGAACGCATAACTGTGATAATTAATAGAAAAACATAGCTATCTTCTCCTATTGTACATAATTTAGTTAATAGTCATGTCTATTCTTCCGTCGACAAATCTGTGCTCGTGCTAAGCCTGCTGTTTGCAGAGGCATTAAATTACATACGTCCGGCACGCCCTGAACTTTTCCCCTCGGAATCACCTAGATGACTATCCTTTTAAATCAAGCCAACACCTGAGAAGAAAAATAATATCTCTATGAGCCATCAACTCAGCTTACCACAGTCCAGCGCTGGACAAATCATTAATGCCCAAGCAGGGACTAAAACTGTTACCGTAATATGTGTTTTAACGCTATTTCAATGAAACGTATTTACAAATGTAACAGATACAATAATGTAACAGAATCAAAGTGTAACCTTTTATATCTCAACAACTAAGAAAAATCACAAAATCTGAAGTCATTTATTTAAACTTGGCTGACAGTCAGCCCTTTTTGAACGTTAAAATTACATACGACAGTCCCCCAAAAACGCCCGCCCTTCACCACTACCTTGTGCTTTAGTTGGGAAGAAGAAGTGGCGCAACAAACTCCCCAGCAGCACAGCTGTCTGTTAAGTTAGAAGAACTTGATTCTATACAGTTGTAAGTAAGTAATTAACATTACGAAATACAAGAAAACATTAAATTTGCCATAATATGTCAGCCAGCACACGCCAATATGCCAACAAAACATTGAAAACTATAGGTACCTACTCAAGCAGAAATAAATAATTAAAAAAAAAAACGTAAACAGAACTTACAACCTAAATATTAAAAAGCTTCCAGGCATAAAAGGCGTGCCCGCTTTCATAAGCAATTCTGTATTATGCAAATATAGCTATAACTTCAAGTAACAAAAGTTAAACTAGGACCTTTGGAATAAAATGAATATACAGTTATAACAATTATCAATGAATTGGATAAAGTTCATCTCAGAATGACAGTTGTCGTGTACTGTCTTCATTCTGAAACATTCCTTCCTTGTGTCATTGAGTTAATTAATATTTAATTTTAATCAAAATCTCATTCATCATTACACCTTTTCTTCGTTTGTTCATTCTTCCCCACCCGGCTGCCGCCGATTTGGGGTTCATTTAGCCATGATGTGCTTTTTTATTTTTTTGGATGGGAAATCATCAAATAACTTCTCCCGCTCTGGGTGGAGCAGGAGGGCGTGTCAGACTTTTACTGACTAAAACCCACCCGTGTTCCCTCAGTTGCCTGTCTGCTAGGGGCCGCGGTATCTCTTTCGAACGACCCGCACCCCTGGCAGGCATCAGCCCTTGCGGACCCCACCAGTTGGTGCTGACATCTCTTTGAGGTCCGCGTGGAACACAACGCACCGTCGACTCGGGCTTGGTCCTTACCGGACAGCGAGCTACCCATCACTCGCCGTCCACAAGCACGCCTACGGTGGCCGGGAATCGGCCTAGGATTCTCGACGCCCAGGGCGTCTCCTGCGGCGACTAAGGCCGTGAGGGCGCATATGCTGCCTCTCCCTCACGTGCGCCACCTCCCTCTTCGCGAGCATTACTGCTTCAGCCATGAGGTATCTCACGCAACGTTTGCCATTCCCTCACATATCTTCCTGACCTTATCACACTTTACAGGTCGGCGGAGCTTGTCTTGTTCTTCATAAATCTTTCAGCCATCATTTACTTGTTTTTTTGCTTGAGTACAGTATCATTCTATTCGTTAGTATATTGGCATGGCTAGTTGACTTATGTATGGCAAATGATATAATTTAATGTTCTGTGTCTCATAATGTTAATTACTTTGCTTACCTACTATTGGATAGAATCTAGTTTATCTAACTAAAGAGACAGCTGTGCTGCTGGGGAGTTTGTTGCACCACTTCTTCTTCCCAGCTAAAGCACTAGGAAGTGGTGAAGGGCGGGCGTTTTGGGAGACAGTCTTATTTAATTTTGAAGTTCGCAAAGTGCTGATTCTCAGCCTAATTTGAATAAATGACTTTTATTTTATTTTTAACCGATTTCAAAAAGGAGGAGGTTATTGATCTCAGTATTCATCCTGTGTCTGGTCAAATTATCTTTCACACAATTCATAAAATACAGACATCCACATAAATACCTACTCGAAAACCTTCCTTACATTGCTGTTAACCTTGATAATATTCTATATCTTGTAGGAAGAAAATGTAGCAGATAGCTTGAAGCGGCTTACGCGTCACAAAGTCGTAGCGCTTCACGGCATGTCCGGGTCAGGGAAGACATGTGTCGTCCTCAGCGCATTGAGGGACAACCCTGATTTAGTCACCAACAACTTCAACGGCGTAGTGTTCTGGGTCAATTTTGGCAACTGTAAGACTGACGATGACATTATTTTTCAACAAAGCAAGTGAGTATTATATTTTCCTTGTTTTTTTTGTTCTTGAATGGTGAATCTTGTGGATTTTTCTATAGAAATGCACTACGAAGCAGTCTTGGCGTGGTGCCGACAACAAAAGCTGTGTGGCGTCGCATTGAAAAAGGGCAGGCATGCATTTTCTTAGATCTAAACTGCGGGTGACGTTTTGGGCCAGTTTTGCTATGCGACGTCAAAATGCTCATAAAATGTGTGCTGGCGCTTCTTTGCCTTGTTTGCCCTTAGAGGTTTGACGCACCAACATTATCAGTAACTTTCGTACTTTTAACGCGTTCTAGTTTTAAACACTAGCTAAAAATATTGTATTGTAGGCAATAGATCAGCTAAGCATTTATACATATTCGTATTCTGCTGATACCCAGCCAAGAAATTGTTTATGTATCACATTAATTACTGACTTCCTTCCCTCCGCAGATTACTCAGAAAAGCTTCCTCAATGTACACACAAAATTCGTACATGAACTCATCAATTTCAATGTCGAGTATCGGGTCCAATGGCGATAGTCACTCGTCTTCCAATTACGAGTGGACTATGATTGATCTCAAGGACAAACTTAAGGCTCAGTTCTCTGAGCTACCTTTGAAAGAATGCCTTCTCGTACTTGACGAAGTTAACGATAAGAAATGTTTGGAAGCTTTCGATATTGGGTGCAAGATCTTGGTGACTACAAGAGACACCAATGTGGTTGCTACTTATCATCCGCAGATTATTAAAGTGAGTACTTATACTTATGTTGTTGTTATGTGTCTTTAAAAGTCCGACTGAAGGCGACCGCAACCGCAAACCAATGTCGCCCAGTCACAAAAATCCTAACTTGATTTTAGTACGACATTTTCGGGTGACCACTGAAAATCAGCGCTGTGCTGTGGGTCCCGTGGCACAGCATCATACGAATGGAAGCCTTCTTGTCACAGTCACGTTCCTAAGTATAAATCTGTGGAGTTTTTTATGATATAATGCGATCTCTCGTCTTTTTGTATGCACGTGTTTCTGTGACAAATAAATATATTTTCATTTCTTTCTTTGAATGATAGACCCTAGCGACACGACTATGTAACACTATGAAACAGCTTCCGCATTATGCTGACGGTGCCTCCTATTGCCGTTAGCGATTGCGGTCGCCTTCAGAACCTTAAGAATTCTCATTTCTTTCATTAATTCTTGTGTGGACACTTCATCAGCTCCAAATGAGCTCCTGTGATCAAAAAACCCATTCGACCGTTGTAAAGTTATAGTTAAGTTTTTATTCTATAGCGTAGCGTAGTATAGCGTAGCGCAGCGCAGCTTAGCATAACTCAGCTTAGCATAGCGTAGCGCAGCGTAGCTTAACCTGACCTATCAACTAATATTACGTGTTTTAACATTCTCCTGCCCTTATCCCAATCTATTTGGGTTCGGCGCAACATGCCTTTTTCATCCACACTTCACTATTAGTCGTCATCTCCGTAGTCACACCCTTTCTAACTATATCATCATTACGTGTTTATAATTAATATAAAACTAGCAGCGCTCCGCGGTTTCACCCGCGTAGCTCCCGTTCCCGTGGGAATACGGGGATAAAATATAGCCTATGTCACCCGGGGATAGTGTAGCTTCCCAACAGTGAAATAATTTTTCAAATCGGTTCAGTAGTTTCGGACCATATACAGTGCAAACAAACAATCAAATCTTTCCTCTTTATAATATTACAATAGATCTAATATTACATGTTTATTGTGTAATGATAATGAAGCAATATTGTGATATGTAAATGAAAAACAACATTCTGTGACGTCATAGTTATACTAAAAATCTGGTATATCTTTCCCTATTATGTACATATATCCATATTGGTAATTGTAGAACCATATTTGATGCTAATGCGTACTGAATGCTATAGATTTCCATTTTTTTTTAAATATTCTATGTAGGGAACCTTAATTACTTTTATTAATTAACTAAATTGTAATAGATATGTATGCCTGTTTGAAATCTATACTTGCAAAGTCACTTATGTTTTGGTCTTCTGTATGAACAAACATAACAACAAAAACTCATGATTGGAAAATGCAAATGTCATCTTTAAAAACACTGTTACAAAGTTAATTTCCGCATGACAAAGCTATTGAAAACAATTCTAGTTGCAATGCAATTTGAACTAAGTGTACTGGAAATTAAGGTTCCTAATCCTTATACAGGGTGAAATTGAAAACATGCGACAAACCGTAATGGGAGATTGTACTCATCATTATGAACAACTTTTACTGAGGGACCAAAGATGCAATCGCAAAAAAAAAAAACAGCTGTTCCCTACATTTTGACGAGTTATGCGAACATAAATGTAGGGAACAGATGTTTTTTTTGGTCCCTTAGTAAAAGTTGTTCATAATGATCAGTACAATCTCCCATTTCGGTTTGTCGCATGTTTTCAATTTCAACCTGTATAACGCTGATTGTTAATAAATATATCAATCACATTGAATCATTACGTCACGGTCGGTCATTGACCCCACGCGAGTTTCAGCAAAAAAATTGACAGTATATGTTTTTACCTTATTTAAAATCCACAGATAGAGAACAATTTAGAAGAGAAAGAATCCCTGGAAATCTTTGCGTTGTCTCTGGAAGTGCCTGTGTCTAAGTTACCCTGGCAGGCGAAGAAAATACATGAGATCTGTAAAGGAAGTCCGTTCAATATTGGGTTGATTGGAGCGCAGTTAGCTGAGAACAGAGAAAGACTGATTGACGATCCAAAACGCTGGAATTACTATGTCAAAGAGTTGAAGAAAAAGAATCATTTTTATTTGTAAGTTGTGGTTTTGTTTATTTATTTAAATTCATATTTATTTTCAGATTTATTTAGATTAGGTACACAAAGTTCTTAAATATACAAAAGTGTTTTAAATACATGGTATGCAATTCTCACTAACAGAAGATTTAGACAGATTAAGCAGCGGGTCCCAAACTAGGGACGGCCTGTATCTTGGTTACCCAATTATTACGTTTTTTTTTATTTACGTTGACTAATTATCAATAGATTCATATAAAACTTGACAAAAATGTCTTGTTCTAGAAATTGCACAATATTAAAAAAATATCTGTTGTAATATTGCGCAATTGAAATGACGTTGCAAGTATCAGGTGCTTTTGGTATCAAATTGGTGACAAAAGGTGGTTTTAATATTTTATATTATACATTGATTATGATAGGATAATAACTTGTTAAATTATTCATGTTTTTCCCCCCTTAATTTATTGACATAATTAATAGATCAGATGTAAGGAGGAAAACATAAATATTAATATTTATTTTGGCAATGATTTACTAAACAATATATTTGAACAAAAAAAAAAACAACCTTGACAGGTGTGCGTCCATTTTAAATTGTTCAGTAACATAAATATAATTTGACCAAAAGCCAGTGCATGGTCTTCGGGACGAGTAGTGCTAAATTCCCGCAAAGTATACCACCAGTTTTACTCAATGGTGTTCCCCTAGACTGGGTGAAACATTTTAAATACTTAGGGCATTTGGTAACGGCTGACCTCAGGGATCATGCTGACATCGAACGGGAGCGGAGGGCCTTGTCAAAAAGAGCGAATATGTTGGCACGCAGGTTTGCACACTGTTCTGATCAAGTTAAGATCACACTTTTTAAAGCATATTGCACTTCTTTGTACACTTGTTGCTGTAGGCTAGCTATACACAGGTGAGTTACATTGCCCTCCGCGTCCAGTACAAAAACGCGTTGAGGGCGGTATTGGGGCTGCCCCGCTTCTGAAGTGCCTTGGGCATGTTTGCGGAAGCGCGCACCGACTGTTTTCACACCACAATGCGCAAGCGGTGCGCGTCCTTGGTGCGCAGAGTGCGGGTCAGCTCCAATGCCATCCTAGTGATGATTGCTGGACGATTGGACTACCCTTATATTAGGAATTGTTGCAGTAGGCATATGCCTACTGCAACAATTCCTATTCCTATTCCTATTCCTTGGCTATATAGCCAGGGCATGTTAACGAGCGACGTGATATTTGCTGTGTTTTATTAGTTCATGTTATTATTTTTATCCAAAATTTTCCCTAAACTTTTATTTTTATTTTATATTATCAATTTTCAATTAATTTAAAAAAAAAATATTTGACATTGACTTGCTTATTTTTATTTCACATTGTATTTATGATTTGATGACATTGTATTTATTTTTATGTTGTGATTTGTATTTATTTCGTGTTTCGTAACGTGTGAATGTAATATGGGAGAACCTGAAATAAATGTTTATTTTTTATTATTAAATCACTTTAATTTTTCAGCTACCCAAAAAATCAAGCCTACAACCCGATGAAAACAATTGAAGTCTGCATCAATTCTCTAAACGACTCCGTACTACCATTATTCAAGAAGCTCAAAATTCTGCCTGAAAACGTCAAAGTATCAGCAAAAGTGCTGAGTAAACTGTGGAACAAAGAAGCGTCACAGGTTGAATCAATCATGAAGGAACTGCGCAGCAAGTCACTCATCATTGAGTTTTACGATCGAGAACAGAGAAACTACATGTACGAAATACATGACCTAATTATGGAGTACTTAAAAAGTACGGGTGATGACGATAGCAAATTGCATTCAGATTTCCTTAACAGTTACAACTATAATCATGTTTCTCCACCGCTGGATATCGTTGACGATGGCTACATCGCGTTTTACATCGGCTATCATATTAAACACACTGATAATTACAATGATAAATGGAGTTTGTTCAACAAATTGTTCCTGAATTTGAAGTTTTTGGGCAACAAAGTGAGATTAACTGGGCCAGCTGATGTGATGTCTGATCTACAAAACTATGAGACGAATATAGTTAAACATGTAAGTATTATTATGTTTTAATAACCTATTCACAGATTTAGAGCGAGAAAAGTGATGAGATTAAAAAAATGTTCCCAGGTCCATAGTAACAAATTGACATTAAAAATCGTTCTTACTGCTACGAAATAAAGGCGCTTTTTAATTCGTAGCAATAAGAACAATTTTGCTAGTTCATCTGTTACTTATGACGTCTGGTCGTGTCGCTTGATAATACGTCACACATCCGTTGTAAAAGAACATAACGGTTATATGGCGTGATACGAAGAAAATATGACATAGTAAGCGGGAAAAGTCAGCAGATTCAATCAAAATGAAGGTTATGAAATCAGTTCATCTTTTTTTAAAGCTCTGTGGAGAGAATTAGTTATGACTTTTAATAATTTGGGTACAGTTTACTGCACATTCATGCTAACAATTTGACTTTAGAAGCACCTTAATTTTTTAACAGTAGGTTTGGTTTTCGTCGTTTAGAACTCACAGTGTGGTTTTTAAAAGTTATCGTTCCAGTTGCCTATGATTAGAGATCGGACATTCCGATATTTACCTAAAGTAAATTTTTAGCTATGAAAGTATGAAAGCGGTTTCTAAAAATACATTTCTATTTGTTTTAAATCTAGGGATGCTAGGAACACCGGAAATGCTTAACTAGTCAGGTGTTTAGTATGGAAGTGACTTCTAAATTATTAGGATTCCGTAACTAGTCAGATGCATATTTATTTCAAATTAAGATTTTAACCCCGATGCAAATAAGTCTATGTAGAAATGTAAGAGAACGGGTGCCAAAGGGATAGTAAAAAAATATTATTCAATAGCGCATTCCATAATAGCCAACATCTCAACTTCAGATAAATATGCATCCGGAAATCCGATCTCTGCTTATGATGTTCGTAACATAATATATTTTAATTATCATCAGCGTAACTAGTTTTCCTTAACTTCGAAGACTTTGCTTGCAGGTCTAATCTTACATTAATATAAATACTAGTGTTCGCCCACTGGTAGAAATTCGACCTTAATTCATTTAAATTTTAATCAAGAATAACCAAAAATAATAGCTCCCTGCACACCAGCTCCTTATAAAAATAATAACTGTGTCAAATTTCATACTCCACCGTCCACGTAATTTTCGTAAAAAGAGGTACAAACTTTTGGCTTCACGTATTAATATATGGATAATGTGTAAATCTTGCATATTTTCTGCAAGCTACTTGCATTTAAAACACTCTCTATTCACCGCCAACATTATTTTTGTTTAATTTTCTTCTAATCATGCTTTATTTTCTTAGGAATTAGACAAGGATCTGATTAACAACATCAAAGCATTCCTAAGCACCCATGGAAACGATTTATTTCATTACCCCTGCACTGACATTATCCAAAGCATACTACAAAACGAATCTAAAGGCATACTCTATTCGAAAGCTTCGCAGATCGCTCAAGAGAATTGTAATAATAATGAGCTGTATTTTGATTTTCTGTAAGTACTTTTGTTTTTTTTTTCCTTTTCTATGTTGTATTTTTTCTTCTAAAGTTATGGTTTGCTGTTTCTTAAATTGCTTTTTATTGTATTTTTCACGTATGTAACTCTCATCACACGTGTTAGGTAGATACTAACATTTCTAGTTTAAACTACAAAATGACTCGTTAGTCGCGCCAATCTCACACGGCAGGCCCAGACGCGTCGACGGCTGCAGTTCACTCTGCCGTTGACGCGTGCCGATCGTGTCTATGACCACTTCCCCCACAGAGGCGAAGCTTCTAAGTTTTGTAAAGACGCGCATGTTGGGTAATATCCTTAGTTTTTTTAAGGCGGTTTTTATCAATGGAACGGAACGCCCTCAGCCTATCCGAACTGCGTTTAAGAGCTGTCATTGTCATCGTTGCTATGAAATGTCATTGTCGTTTGCTATAAACACTATTAACTAACCTACTCTAGACAATTAGGGTGATAGCAATAAATTATGGTCGGTCGATATGAATCTCCGAGGGATTGATATCAATCTAATTACTAGTTGTATCAAAGCCAGACATCTTACGTCACGCAACAGACGTTCAAATACATACATAAACTATACATTATTAATAACACATATACATATCATCACGCCTGTAATCCCAGGAAGGTTAAGCAGACATTAATACACAAATAACAACAATAACATTCAAATCACGCTCTGTAGAACAGACTAATCTGTATGCAATTTGAAATTTTGCATATATTTTTGGGAAACAAAGTTGTGCAGCATGTTTTTCATGTTTTGTGGAAACATGTTGACGGCAACATAAAATTACGCAGTGTTGCTGTCAATATGCTAATGTATCGTGTTCATTAAAACAAAAGTTGCGCAACATTGTTGCCAGCAACAATTAATAGTGCGGGAAACAATATTGCGCAACTGTTTCATAACTTTATTACTAATGAATATGGCTAACACACCCGTTTAGCACTTAAATGACACATGTAAATAGAACCCGCTCAAAATAAATTGGCCTCCGGGAGGACAATGAACCCAATCTACTATCACAACAATTCTTCAATTGATTTAATATGGTTTTTAAACTGTGTCAGTGTAATGAATATTCACCACTACCTCTTTTACCCTATAAGATTGTTTGTAAATAATTAATCGATCAATTCAGCATGCCGCAGTCAACTGCTGGACATATGCTTCTAACGCAATTCTTATACATTTGTTCATATATATAAAATTGAAATGTTTCTTTGTAATGTCAAAATAACAGCTTTTTACTAAATGCTTAATATGAAAGTGTACCTTACACAAAAGAAAAAACTATTTCTAACATTTTTGTCAGTCTTGTCTTGTTTGTTCCCGCTAATCTCCGAAACGACTCAACCGATTCTGGCAGACAGCTGATGTTATAAGGAGAAATTAAAATTATTTTTATATTAGGAAAATATTTAGGGTTCCGCGGAAAAAAAACCCATCAAGTCCAAAATGCATGCGAACGATGTCGCGGGTACACTAAGTAATAAATAATTAAAAAGCCTTTGTGCGTCTAGGCTATATTATTATAGGCCTCCAATTTAACACTTATCATACTTACAGCATATTGAAAGATTTCAGACAGCAAAAGAAAAACATTGATCCTACTTAATACTTCACTTTTGCTATCCATAGGCATGAACAGAACGTGGATGAGGTCAAACCCTCTACCATCGACGTTAAGGAAAAAATCACGGCAGTATGCTTTCTGAGAGATTATGTACTCGTTGGGACCAACTCCGGGGTCATTAAGGTATGTTGTAAATATAAACTATTCGTTCTGAACAGATGGTATTATCATTTAATAAAACGTCAATTCAATTCATAAAGTTAGGGTAAAATCATCCTTATGGAAAATTAGAGAAGGATTGAAAATACAAAAACTCACTCAGAGCTTTATGCTACAACTACAGTTAGTTTTCGTTTTATAATAAGGTTTGGGGGTAGAGTTAAACCACCGAATTGTCATTAAGTATACAACAACTCAAAAGGAACAATTACGTCGCCACATGCGGGACTTTTGAGGCGCTACTATTGAATTGTGCGCTACATTTAATCGTATATCACATCTGTGTATTTTTTTTTCTTATAACTAGTTCTTCCACATCTTCACAAACAAACTGAGGAAGGAGCTCCGCGGTACGGGCTCGCCAATCAAATGGATCGGCGTGTCGTGTACCAAGAATCCACCAATCGTAGCCGCGCTAGCTTATGATGGCGTCATCAAGCTGTGGTACGTTGATGACGTAGAGAGTGAAGAGACTGATGATATTATTGAAGAAGGTATGTTTTTGTTTTACTTTTCTTTATTTATTATTTTGGGTTGTTTATGAGCTCGTAAAAATAAACTACGTAGACACTAGTGATGTTCCGGATATCCGTATCCGTATCCACGCATATCTGCGGGGGGAAAAAGATCCGTATCCGTATTCCTATCCGTTACATTTTTGATGGATCTTTTACGGGGCTTTTACCTTATTAATAATTACTAATTGCACTACTAAACTTCTTTGTAGACATTTTTTTAACTCGTACAACAAACACAAGTGTTATCTATGCTGCCCAGTGCCACACTAAACTATAGACAAAACAAAAGAAAGACCCGCAGACAAAACAAAGCAAATCGAAACATGTTCTGTCACGCAAAGCGTCAAGTGGCGTCAACTATCGTATCAAGGTCACGGGCACCGACGGCGACGCCGATTGAGTAAGAAAGTAAAGATCCGTATCCGCGGATATTGACGCCAATTATCCGTCTCCGGGTCCGTATCTGCGGATCTAACCGTCAACAGATCAAATTAGGTTTTTTTTTTAGAAACGCATGTTTTTAATTTCTGTTTCACTATATTTAGAGTTCGTTACATATTTTTTTTTTTCATTCTTCTTCCTCGTTGTATCGATGATTTCTTAAGCTACGTCCAGAATTCAGCCACTTCGACAGCGCCATCGATGGCCTCGCAAAGCCCCCGCCTTTCATCTGCCAGGGGTGTGGGTTGCTCGGGTGGGTTTTAGTCAGTAAAAGTCGGACACGAGAGCGGGAGAAAATATTTGATGATTTCCCACCCTTCATAGTGCAGGCCCTAAGCGCAGAGAGAGCACGACGAGGATCTTTTTAGGTTAAGTAATAAAATTGACTGGTCAACTTTAAACTTTATACTCACGAAATGATGTGATTTTTTCACTGAAATACAGAAAACAAACTTTATTTAATTACAGCAGTTTATTGATCCTTTCCAGAACCAGAAGAAGCCAACGCTTATGCCGACACCGAACAAATTCAAGGCTCATACCTAAACTGCACATGGTCGAACAACGAAGAGTACCTAATTATGCATACTAACAAAAAGATCATCTTCTACAACCCTTCTCGCAACGAGAGGAACAAAATCTTCAAGACTATTCAGGACTTCGAAAGGGACCGAGAGATTTTGTGCTGTATCCCTTGTAATTATGATAAGAATATTATTGTGGCTACGGATGGCATAGCTAAGTGTGTGGAGGTCATCGATTTGAAAACGCAGGCAAGGGTCATCACGTTTGAAGAGTCTGACATCGTTCTAGATATGGTTACAGTTCCTCGTAAGTACTAGTAACTATACTTTGTTTATTAAATAGCCCGATGCATGACAGTGGTAAATTAGTACTTTTAAAATCGCCCTTAAAACTATGACGATAAGGCAACTGAGTGGTCTAAATTTTCTGACACGTTTTTTGCTTGATGCTCATTTAAATTGTGCTGATATAAATAGTTCAGCTCGAACATTTAACATAATGGTAACTGGTCAACGTTACTGTGAAGCCAACACCATATTAGGACATTTGAAAACGCATAAGTCGTACTAACAAGGATCAACATTTCAACAATGACTAAATTTCCACATAGAAAATTGGTAGCTAAAGCCAGCAGGCTTAGCACGAGAACCGTAGAGAAGCGTTTTGTCGACGGAAGAGTAGACAAAAATGACGTTTCCGTGTAGACAGTCACAGTTTTGTACCGAGTAAAGTAGACAAGCGATTTCTATTCTACAGTAAAGTAGAAATAGAAAGCGTCATGCTAAGCCTGCTGGGTTTAATTTTGACGTGTTTCAACGTTCATACGGACGTAATAATATCGCGGCGAGATCTTTTCGCGCACTGTGTCTTCTGCTTAGCGCCGAGAGTTGATAATCGAACACTGTATTTTTTCGACGCGCTGATGGAGTCCCAATACCGAGAGTTCAAAATCTAGTGCGCGATATTTTTACTTCACACAGTTTTTACTTCTACAAGTAAATCAAAATATATTATTACATAATTCAATGTAATAGTGTATTTCAATAAAAACAGTACCAACAGACGATCGAATTTACAAAGCAGTGTTACAGCCCTTTCACACTAGCGTTTGTCCAGCGTAGGCGTTCGATGAACGTATGCGCGGCGTCTCTGCTGGGCCACATGAGTACGCAGCGCTATCGTCGCGGGTGCGCGACGCATACGCCGCTTTACTGTGGTGTCATGTACAATCGAGTTTCCTCGTCGGAATCCATTTTGTTAATGATAATACCTTCCGAACCGACAACGAAATTGTGTGACGTCTGCTCCGCGCTAGCTCAGCGTTCAATTAGCTCCAGAAGAAAGGCCGCGCCAACGCGACGCACGCGTCGCGCTGTCGCAGCGTCTGCGCTGCGCATACGTTCACCGAACGCCTACGCTGGACAGACGCTAGAGTGAAAGGGCTCTTACAACGGAACTTTCACTTTGACATCTGGCACCACTTTCAGTGAAATTGTGGCTGGCACTGCCAGGTGTAAAAAAAGCTCCCCACGAGTTTTTGGGGAAATTACTACAATTGTGTAATGGCAACTATTTTGACTTTTGTAGGTATTGAAATTTTGTATGGGACATTTGATAATTTTTTCGCGATTACGATGTTAGTTCCATGCAGAAAATTGTTCAGTTTGATGATCTGTACCACACCATGATCATGGCCACATCGTTTTGATATAATATGCTGTATTTGTTAACGTGACTAACCCAAACAAGAAACTACATCACGGTAGGTGACTTGAGTGTAAACTATACTTGTTTATTTGTGTACAGACGCCAGCACATCAAGCTACCCCAATCTGTCAAATTTCTTTGATAGATTTTCAACTTTTTTACAATATGATAAGGTTCATGTTCAATTGGGAAAATTTGACAGTTTGGGAAAGCTTGACCTGCTGGCGTCTGTACATATTTATAATTCAAAAGTATTAGTATACACAGCAAAAAGAGTCTTTATAGTAAACTATACTCCATTTTTAATAAGATTAGACATTTAAACAAACCTTTTTTACAGTCAGTTCAACCGATTCTGACTTCTATACCGTAGGCATAAGGATGGCATTAAAAGCAAAAAAGTAGTTACAATACCAACTGTTTACTGCAGCTGCCATTTGTTATGCCACGTTATGTGGTGATTTGATAAAGTTACATTTTAGGGTAATTTGTTTTTTGTCAATACGCATCATGTCGCGTCATCAAAATAAAATATTTTCGTTTAAGGAAAACTAAATTATTGTCCTTGATTTATTTGAATAACTAAATACTTTCTGATTTATTACAAATCTTAGCTCATTTAAGATCTCCCGCCGTTATAATATGTATCTTGTTTCAAGTATTTATTATTTAGCGTTACTCATATTTTATCGAAAGTGCCCGAATCAAACTAGAAATCGTATGAATCACTCACGAATCTATCATGAAATATAAACCTTTACATTACAGGTAGCAACAAGATCATTACGCTAAAACCCAACGAAATTATGGAGCACGAGCTAAGAGTGAACCCAAATACGCTCAAACCAAACACTTGCCCGGCATGGAGACGAGTGATTGAGAGCGATGATATTAAGGAGAACATGTCCTTCCAGACCATTGCTGTTAATAAGACTGGCACACTGCTGTTTGTGGCAACCGATGATAGCAGAGTTGTTTGCGTTGATTTGAAGACTTATACGAGAAACTTTGATTTGGATAATCGGAGAGGGTGAGTTTTTAGTGTAATTGTTGTGTCTATTTTTGTCATTTGAAAATATTAAATTAATTTAACAAGGGTTTGCCGTTGCCTTGTCAAGGGATTATTCAGGCAAAAAGTATTTCGTTTAGAAATATTTTTTCCAACTTACCTTTAAAAAAATGTATACAGTGTGGCATCGACGCGCACCTGTTAAATTCGTTAAATTAGCTGTTATCTACATTATCACCATTCCATAAGTTTTGTTTCATGTGGCGGACTTAAGAATAGCACCATCCGATTTCTTCCCGTGAGTGTCGTAAAAGGCGACTAAGGGGCTTATTACAGAATGGGCATTATCTATGCATTTTTTTAATCATACTTTAATCGCTAACCCGCCTGCCAAACTTGGCGATTATGGCAAATGCCCCTCCCCCCTTCATGTTAACGTAGGATCATGTACTAAATTCGTGGTTGGGCGCAATTAAAGTTAAACTGAATAATTTGTGCTTGCCATACGTTAATGCAATACAGGAGAAATTATTTTGAAAAACAAGATTTTAAAGAGAAGGCAACGTTTTGCTTTTATGAAACTGCTTTAAAATCAACTATCCTTTTTTTTTATTACGGGTGGAAATCCTCATGGATGTCCTCAGCGCTGGGGAGGGCGGAGGGGTCTGTCAGACTCTTACTGACTAAGACCACCCCGGTGTTCCGTCTCACATTTGCACCGGAGATCACGGGAACAAGAGTGACTTCCACGATCCCCGGCTAGTGCCGGCTCGCCTCTGCGGGCCACCTTTCGTTAGGGGGGGAGTGAGGTGTTAAACTCCCCCCTTACATCATAGAGAGGCGCGGTGGAACACTACGCGCCGCTATCTCGGGTCCTAAGAAGTAGGGGCCGACGGATTTCCCCACATCCGTTGCCCCTGGACCCATTTAGGGGGCTGGAAGAGGGCGTTATCAGCCCTCCGCCGACGCCCGGTGCGTCTGCTGCGGATCGGGTTAACGGAAGCAATCTCCCGCTCCCTCTCCGCAGCCTCCTTCTGCGAAATGACTGATTCGCAGAAGGATACCACCGCGTCCCAGGACTCCTCGCTGTCGACCATCGAGTCGACAATGGCCGGCAGCGATAGGTCGCTGCCTACTCCTGAGATGAGGGCACGACGCGGCTCCTCCCAAGCAGCACACTCCGCCAGCGTGTGCCACGCCGTGTCCTCCCGACAGTCGACGCAGTGGTGTCACCGAGCGTCCGGCTCCCTGTTTATGCGACATGTGTTTCCGTGTAGACAGTTGACAGTTTTTAACCGAGAAAGGTAGACAAGCGATTTCTATTCTACGCTAGAGTAGAAAGGAAGCGTCATGCTAAGCCTGTAGGTGCAACTTAAATTTTCTTTTGACTAGTTCGAGTTTTAATTTAGAATCTTGTTCCTATTTCAGGAATGTAGTTGCAATGGCAGTAACAGAGATGATGTGGGATGAATTTGAGCCAGGTTCTGACGTGCTTCTCACGGGCACCGGATGTATTGAAGATTCAGCTAAAGTTTGGTACTTGGATGCTTCTTATGTTTCACAAACGGCGCAACGGAATGGGTAAGTCATATGAGTCAGTTGTTTCTCATGAGCCTAATGATATTTATTTACTAGCTTTATACCACGGTTTCCTCCGCGTGATAATAAATCCGAAAACATGTGACATCTACCAACCCGCACTGGGTCCGCGTGGTGGATTACGGCCCACTCCCTCTCACCGAGAGTAGGCCTGTGTCCCAGCAGTGGGAACGTTATAGGCTGATTATGCTAATACTATTGCATTAATATAAACCTTCCCAATTTTAGGAGGGTACGTCTAACAACGAAATTCGATGTCAGCTTTGTCAACCCGTTATCGCCGCATACGCCAAATTCAACATCGCCAAACAGTGGGACAGAAAGTGCTAACAGTACACCAAGGAGGCATCAATCGTTTAACCATAGAGAAGTACCTGTAAAGGCACTACTTAAGAACTCTATGAGTTTGGACAGGAGTTCGTTAAAACCGCTGAATTTGAAGGGAATTTGCAATAATAATGATGGTGTCTTACAGCCTTTATTGGCTGTGGTCGATGATAAGAATAATATTCAGGTATGTTTTACAATAAATATCTATTTAATAAAAATCTTAATTCCATTCTCTGACAGTATATCACATAGCCTAAATCGCAGGGTTTAAAAGGGTAGGAAGGATTTTTGAAAATGCATCCCCTAAAGGGGTTAGTTAGGGTATGAAAGTTTGAATGAAAGTTCGTCATTTTTTGTTAATGGGAAATACCATGGGGCACATGCCTTGGCACAAATAACAAACAAACACGAACTAGTTCTTGACTATTTTCTTTTGCTTACCTATGATGAAAACTTCTCAGACTCTAGTAAAACTCTGATAATCTTTAATAATTGCTTTTGATGGTTACGAAACTTTAGTGTGTGTGATCATATTACAGTAAATCTGTATATTCGCAGGTTAAACTATAAGATTTATTTTTAAACAAGTGTTATTGATCTCATTCTTAATTTTATTTTGTTTAAAAAAAATGTATTTTCTTTCTATGTAGTTTGCATACCGAAATGTAATGTAATGCACCGAACCCAGCGTGGCTTGACCAGACTCGATTAATCGAATGAACCCCAAGATTCGCACTAGCCCCTGGGGCCTCATGCTTCATGGTGTTAGACATGCCCTTAGGATAGGAAAGGATTGCGAGCCTACCAGATATGCATCCTTGAGTAAGCATTGGACTAGTGGAGAGACGAGATTTATTTATAGGAGGTCATCTTTTCACGACATATTGCGACAATGCGGGAACCCACTGGGGGGTTGCTTAACTATGTTCAGTGTTGTTGTTTTCATAGTCGTCTTCTGAGTTCTCGCTGCTAGATATCAGTTTCTGGTTTTTTGTAGATATCGCTAGCCGCTTTCTTGATCTTGTTTCAGCCATGTCCTTCCAAAACGTGATTCCCATGTCGAAGTATTCATGTGCTGTTTTAGTTTGTCGTTCCATGTGTAAATAGGTCGTCCGACCTTCCTAGATTTCGCCTTATACTGCATTGCTGCATGTAATAGGTGTGGTTTATCCCGTCTGAAGACGTGTGCTAAGTAGCACATCCTGTGGTTCTTGATACGTTTTGTTACGGTTTTTCCGTCTAAGATTTGGTGCATTTTCTTAGTTCTTGATTTATTCCTGGCGTAGTTAATCAAGTCTCTCATGATAACTCGTTCATATCTTCTAAGTCTGGATCTGTTCGCCTTGGTGAGGGTCGATACTTTTAAGCCATTATCATACAAGGTACGATAACCATTCGGTACATAAGTCTAACTAACTTCTAGTCCATCTTTGAGTTTAGTATGAATGGTAGTAATGATTTGGCGTTTGTCGTGGCCTGTTGGCATCGTTTTCTAATTGGGATTTTTCTGCTTAATGCGGATGTTATATATGAGCCTAGATTACGTCCACTGTTGGTATACTTATTCTGTTGAGGGTCACGTTGGTCTTTTGCTGTGATGTAATGGGGTCCCTAATTAGAATGTTTGTTTTTGTTTCGTTTATTTGGAGGCCTACGCTATTTAGTAAGGGTTTAATGTCGTATAAGATGCACTCTAGTCCTTCTAGATCATCTGTAATGAGGATAAGGTCTTCCGCAAATGATAATACCAGGGGGAGTGAAATTTCGCCGTCCTGATCTAGTTTTATTAAATGGGTTTCGTCTTCGAGGGTTCTAAGGACTTCGTCGATGACCAATGTGAAAAGGCGAGGAGATAGGGGGCCCCTTGTTTAACTCCTTTTCCTTTGACAATCCAACTACTTTACTGACCGCACCATTTGATGCATGGTCTATCATTCAAGCATGCTTTGATTATCGATTTTTTGGTTCGTTTCAGTAATATATCTCTTAATGCCTCGAAATCAACGTTGTCAAAGGCTTTTTCTATGTCGAGGGCGAGTACGTAATTTCGTTTACCTGCGCGCCATTCCTCGTCTAGATCCCTTTTGAGCGTAAAAATGAGATTATCTGTTGATCTATTGTTTAAGAACGCTGCTTGGTAATTACCCAACCCCGTTGTTGTATCGTCTAGTTTTTTTAGTATGTATGAGGCGTAAATTCCTTAGCCCATGTTACAAATCGTTATGCGGTGAAAATCGTTTGCGTCATTCGGATGTTTTTGTTGGGATTGGCACCTACCTGCACGGACTTAAGCCACGTGTCAGGTACAATGTTCTGTGTCCAGGCTTTATTCATGTGTTTAGTTACAGCTTCCTGTAGTATTTGGGGCATCGCTTTGTACAGCTCGATTACCACTTGGTCCGTTCCGGATGCTGTTCCGTTTCGCATTTTATTGATACTTCCCGCTATTTTGTCCACCGTCGGTCCTTCTAGGTGTGGTTCGATTATCGGTTTTGTTATATTAACCGTTGGTATATGAAAGCCCTCGGAGATTTTTTAGTATTTGTTCCCATTTGGACATTGGTATGTACGCGGTTCTTGTTCGGCGTTTTGTTAGCTGTTTGCTTTTCCTGCAGAATGAGTAGAGCATTTGCATGCGTTTTGCAGGGTGAATTTTCCCTAGTCCGGTGAAGCAGGCTCTGCATATTTTTGTTCTTCCAGATGTGAGCTTAGGTTCGTTTGAGGCTGGGGTTTCGTGGGTTTTTCATGTTCTTGTCATGTGTTGCGCCGATTACCTAATGGTTTGGTATGATGTGTATTAACGTTGGTTGGAATTTGCATTAGGTTTATCCGGTTGTTGCTGTATTGAATGACAAATAAATTATTTGGATTTGTGAAATGAAATAGAGTTTTCTATTTGATTTGAAAAGTCTTTTAACGGAAATGTGGGATCACAAAATCCGTTTACACATTGACACCAGTCTTTCAAACTCATTAAAAGGTTGATGAATTTCTGAAGATAATGAAATCCTGATTTGATTCTAATATTGTTTTATCCCACCTTCTAGGTAATGCGCGGCAGAAAAGTACTAACAGAAATCACAGAAAAATCCGACGAATATATAACAAGAGTAAAGATCTCTCCGTGCAATCAATACATCATCTACGGCCTGAAATCCGGTGCCGTCAAGAAATATACGCTCCGTACGAAAGAAAATGTCGCCATCATGGATGTTTACAGTCCAGTGCAATACTTGAACTTTGTTAATCCTAATTTGTTAATTGTTGCTGGGAAGAATACGTGTTTGATGGCTTATCGATTGATGACGAACGGAGATTGGAAACCAGAAATGATGCAGAGGGGCAATAATAATCTTGGGTCGCAAGAGATACTGAATGATATTCAAGGTAGGTTTTATGAATCTAGTCTTTTCTTAATTTGCTAACGATCAAGTATTTTATAAATAAATGTGTATGATCGTTTCATTTGAACAACTGCCATTTGACATTCGCTGTACAAGTTTTTGGAAATTGATATACCAAGATTTAGCTCTTACTTGCAAAAGTACAGCTAGAAAAGTTTGTTCCTTTTTGCTAAATGTGAAATAAACACATAACAACTCATTTCAAATGTATTTTTACAAGTTATCAACGTATCGGCAAACAAATTGGTATCTCAAGGGTAAGTTGACTGATTTCATAAATGGTAGTCCAGTCTATACAAAAACTTTTATCGTAGACTAGCTTTAGCCAGCGGCTTCGCTCGCGTGGAGGTCGATTATTATCCCACGAGAACGTACTACCGCGACAAAAGTATCCTATGTGTTCATCCAGGCTATAAACTATATGTACCGAATTTCATCCAAATTCGTTCCAGCCGTTTTTGCGTGATTGAGTAACAAACATCGAAACATACAAACTTTCACATTTAAAATATTAAGTATACGATTAATAGCAGCTGTTGATCACAATGCCCAGTGGTGTGCAGTCCATAAAGACAGAAACACACTGCCTACCCTACCTAAATCAAGTAAATATCTAAAACGAATATTATTTTAAAAATAAACAAAAAATCTTAATTCTACATTTCATTTTGAGGACTGCCTTGTTAGTGTAGTGGCTGCAAGCCGTAACTGGGTTCGATTCCCGTGTCGGGCAAAGGGTTATTAGGTTTTTCCATCTAGAATCTCTCAGTAGCAGCCCAGAATCTGATTTTGTGCCCGTTGATGGCCATAGGGTCGCCCCATATTTAAATGAGACTTAACCATAGCTGGCTAAATTTGGCTGTACTATAGGTACTACCGAAGACAATAGCAGTGGATCACTTTTCACCCTTGATATCTTAAGGGGCCGTCCATAAAGGACGTCACACGTTAATTAGGGGGGGGAGGGGGTCAACGAAATGTGACATTGTGTGACAAGGGTCAAGGGAAATTGAATGTGACGTCACAAAAGGGGGAGGGAGTTTTACAAGTGTGACCGCCTGTGACTAGGACTGGAGGGGCCAAAAAAAGATAAAATTTGCGTGACGTAATTTATAGATGGTCCCTAACCAGTAAGGTTGAAAAGTAGTCGAACGCCAGTGTCCACGATGGTACACTTCTGCCTAACCCGTCGAGTATTACAGGCGTGATGTTATTTCCAGGAGTCAAGAAAAAGAACGGACATTTAGAAAGGCTATCAAGTTCGAGCAGCGAAACAAGCATCGGCTCTAGAGACCGAGCCTTCCCCAACGGAGAACACAAGAGTCTTTGCAAAGGCAGTGGTCTCGTCGACTGCTTCTATATAAAAGACCTGGGCATTATCACTGTGGAGTTCAATGCGACTATTAAACTGTGGGCAGACACTAATCTGAAATTACTGACAATACTGCATGCTAGGCAGTCGGATGTGTTCATCAGTTCGGCGGCACTGCAGAATAATGTTCTCGTCATTTGTGAGAAGAATAATACGGCGTTTCAGGTATGTCTGAGTTTTTTTATTATCTTAGATTACTTGAGAGATTGTGTACTTGTGGGGACTATCTCAGTAAGGTATGTTCACAGTGTAATTTGATTATAACTCTTAAACTTAAATCATCTGGCTATCACCTTATCCCAACTATATTGGGGTCAGCTTCCAGTCAAACCGGATGCAACTGAGTACCAGTATTTTACATGGAGCGACTGCCTATCTGACCTCTACAACCCAGTTACTTGGTAATACTATACCCATTGGTAAGACTGATTGTCAGACTTTCCAGCTTCTGTTGACCTGTAACGACTGTCAAAGATTCACAAATGACAGCCGGGACCAACAGCTTAACGTGCTTTTCAAGGCACGGAGGTGTCTTGATTTGTAAAGATGGTCATCCATCCACGAACCAACCGCGGCAAGCGTAGCTTAACCTGATCGATGGGTCCGTGCAGCTGTTACGACATAGCCACAAGCACCTCTTAAACTGAACCATCTATGAATGACGACCGAGACCAACGGTCGAACGTGCTTTCCGAGGCACGGAGGGGCCTCGATGTGTAATGTATTCTCACCCATCCACAAACTGACCGCAGCAAGCGTAACTTAACCTTCGATCGACCCGTGTGGCTTTTATCATTTAGCCACGAGCACCCTTAATGAATTTTCTCTTACTCTATTTACATTTCATTTTGTGTTTACAGACGTTCGAGCTAAAAAAAACAAACGATCTAGTGGAACTACAACCTATTCAAGAAATTAGACTGAACAATGTAATTGTGTCGTGTGATCTCACTGCCGACGGAAATGTTCTAGCGTTGGGACTCGACTCTGGAATTGTTGTGGTAAGTTTTTCAAAGGCTTTATTAAAGCGAAAGGTTTGCTCGCAAAACTAAAATTTTCTTAAGTTTATTTTTGCAATTTGCAGGTCAAAATGATGTTGTATGTTTATCGAAATATTATTCGCGATCGAAATATATGTTAATACAGAATTTTAATTATAAAAATTATCAATACAAATCTCTAATTTCATATTGCCCTATTGAATTACTATTTCACGAAATTATGACATTTGAGGTCAATTCTAAGAGTTGTATTGATGACTAAATACATACCGTCAACTGGGGCATCTTTACTTTCCATTAGCAACTTTACCAATGTGAACTTTTAAAAATATATCTGGATTACTAAAATTTGTTACAAATAGTAAATTATTCTTCTTCTGTATCGGTTCGATATTAAATGGTGGCAACAGCTTTTTAGTAATCGAGCGAAATTTAAGTACTCATTGGTAAAGTTGCTTAAGGAGAGTAAAGATGCCACTGTATTTTGATCAACCAGTCACTGACTTGCAAAAAGTTGAAAATCTAATAAGATTAAAATTTCGCGGGCTAACTTATGAATCTCCTTTTTTATAACACTTACTAGTACATACTGTACGTCATTTCACCAAACTTAACACTCTATTTCTGTGTAATGTTTTCTCTTATTTTCGCATTTGAAAAAGTGTTTTGTTGTTACATCCCCTAAGGGGTCATCCATAAACTACGTCACACGTCACGAAATGTGACATTGTGTGACAAGAGCCAGGGGTTGTCAAAAGCTTTGTGACGTCACATGTTAAAACATTTACTTACATACTCTTACTTCTAAATATAAAACTGAAAAATAAGTGACGTCACACAATGCGTAAGGGTTGTACAAGTGTGACCACCTGTGACGGCGGGGTGGTCAAAAAACTATAAAATTTGTGTGACGTAATTTATGGATGGCCCCTAATTTATTTACTTAAGCTTTATTGTACACCAAAAAATACATAACAAAAATAAAAAAAAATTAACATTAAAAACATACTAATTAACTAATTTAATTGATCTGAAAAAAATCGGCTATATCGCGCGTGTTGTAAATTGTCTTTGTTCGATGAATGAGAGTATTTATTTTTTTCACCGGTGTTTTGAAAATAATCTTAATAAAGCCACCGTTCTCTTCCAGGTATGGAATGTCAGAGGTGGACGACAACTGTGCCTCCTAAGGCACCACAAGTCCAAAGTCCATTGGTGTTCATTCTCGCCCGTCCCCGACCGTTCGAACCGCAACTCGATGACGTCATCACCGCATCCCGTCCAATCACCGTATCACCTTTCATCACCGCAAGATGATGACGTAGATACCGAGCAACCACCGCTTGTACTAGTTACCATGGCAACAGAGATTGTTTGGTGGAATATCACGCAGGTTATGAAGGCGCAAAAGCAAAAGTATGGAAAAAGGTTAGCTATGTTTCTCTTATTATTTTAGCCATCATCATCATTTCAGCCGAAAGACGTCCACTGCTGGACATAGGCCTCCTCCACTTCGACCGGTCTTGTGCTTCCCACATCCAGCGGATTCCCGCAGCCTTCACAAGGTCATAGGTCCTCCTTGTGGGAGGCCTTCCCGCTTTACGTCTTCCGGTACGTGGTCGCCACTCCAGAACGTTTCGGCCCCATCGGCCATCTGTTCTGCGAGCAATGTGCCCTGCCCACTGCCACTTAAGTTTGGCAATTCTTCGGGCTTAGTAATTTCTAAAATACTATGGTCCCCGTCACGAGAAGCTAGAAATTTTGTAAATAAAGAACTTCTACCAAGTTACGCAGCGATAATTCAATCAACAACAAATAATCCCAAATCAATCAACTCAAAGTAACATACGTACCTATAATACGAAACTACGAGCAATTTCACTTGGTCGGGTTATATTTTAGCGATTTAAAGAGCTGTCGTCTAATATTTTGTGGTACTGGAACGCGTCTGACTCATGGAACGTAAACATTTGAATCCCTGAATGTGTGTTTACAAAATTTCTAGCTTCTCGTAACGGGAACTTTAGACTAATTATTCTGTCCCTGACAAATTTAACTACCCCCTAGACTTTCTAATAGAAGGTAATGTAGTGGCATATTTACATGCGCTTTATTGCTTTCAATACTATATTACTTTTATAACATAAGATAAACATCACGCCTTGTTTTCTCGAACGGCTGGGCAGAGGTGTATACCTATAGTATACCCATATTTTGCCAGTTACTTTTTAAATCCCGTGTAATAGGGGGCAAGCCTATTGCCATCAAACAAGTCCTGACTCCGGACTGCTACTGAGAAATTCCAGAAAGAAAAACCCTGTAACCCTTTGCCCGACCTGGGAATCGAACCCAGGAACCTCAAGCTCAGGCAGCATTGAGGCAGTCGAGACGAGGGATTTTTATTGTTGTATAACAAAAATTACTTAATTGAGTTCTGTTTAGTAAATTCCGTCCCAGTCGAATTTAAGTACCTCTAGAAATAATAGAATAATCAAACAACACTTACAGATCTTACAACGCAATGACACCGATCGGGAGTCCGTTAGAGAGTAGATGTGACACACCAAACGCGAATAACAGCTCAAACGCTACATCGTCGTCTTGCAATTTCTTCTTTAGAGATGGTTACCTACCGCAGCAATGCTGGAAGCTTATTTGGAAAGGGAAATCGTAAGTAATTTTATATATTTTTATTTCCAACATGCAGACCCAATTGACACTATCCTGACCTTTCTCATTCCAAAATCCCAAAGAAAAACAGACTTCCTTTTTTTTTTTTTATTTGACATTTTTCCGAGTGACTACTCTAGCTTTGGTATATTTGTTATTTCGAACATTTCCAAACAAAAATCTATATAGCTAAATCAGTCCTGACAGTGATAGGCTTACCTACGAAGAGAATTTCATTTTTATTACTTTGTTTACCGTAGTAAAGTGCAGTTACAGTAAAATTGGGATTTTGTTAGTAATATTAATGAGCGATACCTTAAATTATGTCAGGGGTATCCAGGGTACACAGCCCTACTGTTGACTGGTCAATATTTTTACCAAGCTTCGCTTATAGGTATACTTCCTTAACGGTTTCATTGCCGTACATTTTTCTGCTTACTCTGTTACCTACTTTAGGCCAACGATGCGTGTCATAATTTAGCATACTAAAATAACTTGACTAACAAATTTTAATATTTTATAGTGAAGTTGTGCGCAAACGTGGAGTTTGAAAGAGACACTTTTTCTATATTTCATAATGTAAGGATTAAAGTTAAATTGTGTACCTATCAACAACTGTGAGAAATAATAGCCTTCCACTCTAGACTGTTACTGCCTTGTAACTTAATTAAAGTTAATTACTTAGTGCATCTTAGTTCAACATGTTTCTATACTAACTGAACTTGCAAACGGAGTTAACAACTAGAACCCGGACACTTCCTGTACATTTCACAGAAGAATTCGGTATTCTGTACACAAAAAATTGTGACTGCACGGTAACAACTCAGCTGTTATTCATTTTCGACTCTAATAACCTCAGTAATCAGTTGTATGATAACCCTGACATACGTTTTCATCGCAAAAAAAAAACCTGCGAAATTCACATGAAAAACTTGAGTTTAATATTCATTTATATCCACAGGTGCAAACAAGGCTCCAAAAAGAAAGAAATCTTAGCATGCATCAAACTATCAGGTATGAACGCGAAGAGGCTAAGTCACGACGAGAAGTTCTCATGTTTTGTCACAGTCGACAATCCTGGCCATATCCATATCATGAACGTAATGCGGTCGAACAACACATAGCATAGTACCACTGTCATTTAATGTTATGCCTTAGAAAAAGAAATAATATAGCGCTACAAGGTTATTTTGGAGCGTGGCCAAAATCGGAACTAACGTCGCCATCTTTTTTTTTCAACACATTTCACAAAACAATGGGGAAGACAACTGTCAAAATAGCGCTGTCGTAGCTAGTTCCCAACACAGGCTAATAATACAAGGTCTGAAATGGTTTTACTTTATTTTAGCGAAAATGTCGCGTGGTCTTCCTAAGTACTCCGAAATTGGACTTAATCAAAAGATTGTAGCTTAAAGCTATTCGTAGAGTTTTTTTTTTTATTAAACATTGTTCGGCGTTATTCGGAATCATTTTCAAGAGAGTGGTTACGAGGAAATATTATTGTTTTAAAATTCTGACACATTTAATGTTAAATAATTGATTTAAAATATTTAAATCACCGAAAATAACGAAGTAGTAAAATAAAACCAAACTTGAATGAACGAAATGTCAAATTAATTGTAAGCCGTAGGGACCAAGCTATGAACACGCCATCTACAATTAGCTTTGCCCGACCTTCCCCATTGAATAAATGTTCATCACCAACAGCGCCCCCCTTGTCAAGGTCATTCAAAAGCCACAATATCCTTGTAGCAGTGTACTTCGTATGAAAGTGAAACTATTGTTCCTGATGCATTCAAAATCGCATTAGTTTCAGGTCAAGGCGTGTGATGCTCCTATTTTCGCTCCTACGAAGGATTATTTTTTTCTTTGGTTATGTGAAGCAATGTCCATACCTGCTCCCTTTTACCGTCACTCTGTTGGCATTGCGCCTCGCTATTACTATGTTGGTGCTATTGTTACTTATTATTAGGTTTAAAATCATTGAAATGTTGCCCTTTTTTTGGAGAGACAGAGTAACCTAGGGCTACGACATCAAAATGATAGAAAGTAAATTAATTATACCCGTTGCTGCATGCAATAAGCGATGCCGTTGGCGGTAAAAGGGTAATAAACATTACGTTACGAACTGCTCAATCAAATATTTAAGGACTAAACACTGCCTAGAATGCATTTATTTTTAAATAGTATAAACTTTTACTAATAACTTTTATTTTATTTAAGGTCCTCGCGGTTGTTTGTAGTTAGAATTTTGAGCTTTTTTCAGAGTAAAAAAATGACAGGTTAATTTTTTATAAAGCCATTCGAATACTATTTTTATATTTTAGACCCTCTGCTACGAGTTTTCATCCTAATGCCTCAGAAGCGTAAATGACAAGTACATACTAAACTAGAATATTATTTGAGATTTTCATTTCTCTGTGCTAGTCCAGTGCATTTTCTTAACCGCGCCCTATTTTAAATGAATATTGCTTCACATAACCCTGTTATATTAATCATGAACAAACTGTTATTTTAGAATAGTACATTTAAGTATGAGATTATTGTAATGTTGATCCCACCAGTACTGGTATGCTATAGTTGATTTGGGTAAACTTATCTCCACATTAGTTGAAAATTATTTTTATATTCTTTGTGTAAGTAGATGCAATTAAACAAATACTGGATTTTGGGTGACCTGGATCAAAATAGGTACTATAATTTGAATGTTTTTGTTCTATAGTTAATAACTAAAATCAATTATTTAATTTTTATAAATACAGAAGGTTTTATGTATTACACCTGATCGGTATTCTAAAAATAATTGCAATAATATGATAGGAGAGAAGTAGTAACATAAAATTCGGTACATCGCGAAAGTTAGTCCTAGTTACGTATGAAATTGTGCCATTTTTCGGCTTTATTAAATAATAATTCATTCTCAAAAGGAGGTTTGATGTAAGACAAGTTTATGCTTTCAAACGATTAAAAGTACATACGTAATTTTTCAGGCAATCCTTGTTGGCTCAAAAATAAATATAAAATTGTAATAATGTCCACATAAATTCCAAAATTACTATGTGGGCATTTTTTAAATCTAATTATGTTTAAGTTCATAATAGATCTCTCTGTTATACTTAAATATAATGTTTAATTATGAACTAAATAATATAATGGTGCTTAAATAATAAGACGTAGTTTATAAACGTTTATATTTACCGACAACTATAATATAATATAGGACTATTTTCTGTTAGCAAAATGAAAATTCCTTATGAAATTTGAAATCAGTTTTAGTTATAAATAAATAAGGGGCTTAGTGCATGCAATGATCCTAGAACATAGGAACTAGGCATAGGGCAAGACTTTTTCTTACTAGGTAACCACGCACAAGCTTCCCATGACCAGTATTGTTATTTATACAAGACCAATGCAGTATAAATACCGCATCCTGTTTATATGCACTAGGTTTGAAGAGATATTGTGAAAAAGGTAGAATATAAATTTTACTTTGTGTTGCATGCATTAAGTCCTAAAATGCATCCTCTGTGTGAACCCACTAGGACCGAAGGGATGATGAACAACCATTAATAATGTACATAATTTTATTAGAAATTTTATTTTTTAAGTTGTCGGATTATAAACTGTACAATATTCTTTTTACTGAAAAGAATTATAATGTTATGAAAATAGACTTTAACCTTTGCTGCAGTGGTTAGATTCAAAATTTTATTATTTTTCTAGAAAATTATAGCTTTATTTTAATTTTTATGCCACTGCACAGAAGGGTTAATCAAAAATTGCCGCCCAATTGCGTGTCTGTACGCGAATGTAGTAGGGTTCCGTAGTAACTAATGCGATTTACGTAAATCTCAATCGTCCTGTATTCAAGATCCGCCTAGTATACAAAATCGATTAAAAACCAAAGAGGAATGTTCTACAATTTTTATCTAGTATTCTGCTACCTATGTCAATTTCATTAAACTCTAAATACCTGCGCCTAAAAATAGGGGCGTTTTGAGCACTATTCAATCCACATTAAACAACAATCCCCCTTTGGACTACGGAACCTTACCAGTGTAATGCTCAATTCGTATTTTTACAAATAGTATGTTATTTTTAATGTAATGATATCAAACCCAGCATAATTTAATGACAATGCAATCTTAAATTTTTCTACTGTCTCAAATGTTTCAGCGAACATCGAAATTATATTTTTTATAGTAATTGGTTTTGTAATAAGGAAAATATTTTGAATATATTTTTTGATAATACGTTATTTCATTTTTTTATATTATATGATAAATAAAGAGATTAACATTTAATTCCTTGTCCTAAAAATGTAGCTTAATGGTTGTGCCCAATGATTACTGAGTAAAGAGTACGAAAACGATTACCCAGATCATCAACAAATATAGAATAAATATTATTGCGAGATTGAGATATACACGTTCCGCAAGAGGAGCGAGTAGTCTAAATTGAGCAATTGGCAGCCGTTGAGTTGACCCACCACGCCTCTTGATCACAAAATTAACACCTAAATAGTACATACTTCAATCAAACTCCTCCTAATGCAGTCCTCACATTCTGCCTGGGCGACTTTAGAAAGGAAACCTCTTAACAAATTGACTGGTGCCCAGTTTGACTTATACGCTGTAATCTTAATATTAGCAATGAAAAGCACTAGGATAGTTTCATATCGAAACCTTTGAAAACGGCGATGCCGCATGCCGCGCCGGAGGCTTAGACCAATAAACAGACTATATTTATAGACCTTGGGAAGGACCTGTGATACAGTGAGGCCAGTAAATGTATTTTACTAAAAATTTTGTCGATACGAGCTGGTAAATGCTCATTTAATCCATTGCATAAGGAAATCTCTATTTTAATTTTATAAAAAAAACCTTGTTTATAAAAAAAACCTTGGTCTTACTACAGTCGCTGTGTGTGGAACAAACATTATTCATAAAAATGGTGGCGTGGGGTGTTAAATATTATTTTGTGTCAAAAAGGAAAAAACCTATCTCTCTTTGCAACACTGGTGGTGTGTTCACACATAAAATTTAAACACCCGTATTATGTAAACAAATCTGACTCAAAAGAAAACACCTTATTTCTAATAAACTCCGAGTAAATGGCTATATCTCATCCGGACGGACAGACATAACGAAATTATAAGGGATCCGTTTCTGCCATTTGGCAACGGAACCCTAAAAAGTATAAAAAATTGAAATTAATATACTGTTGCAGATTGAATCCTGGTATCCGTTTAAATTGTGGAAAAAAAAACAGTGGCACTTCGGGAGTGTCAACAGAAGTGAAAACTTGAACAATTACGTGTGATTTTTTTTAATCGTCGATACAGGATTTCACATTGGGTCCTTGGGTCCTGATTGCTCTCGGTAAAAAATGATAAACGAGTGATCGACTTCAGCCATTAAAGGTAACAACATAGATTTTTACGATAAAAATCCAAAGGGAAAGATGGGGATAAAAAATTAGAATTTCCTAAAAGAAAGGGAATTTTTATTTATTTATTTATTCACAAAATCCACAGCTCTTTAACAATTTCATATAAGATAAATAAACTAATCTTACAGCCAATTACGGATTTTCCAAAAGACATCAACGCGCGACTCATCCGTGTGCTTGTTCACCCAACCACCATTTTCAATAGACCCCTGCGGTGGCTCAGAATCTGATATGACGCAAATTTCACGCTTTTTGTTCACCCAAAAAGTACACATATTATTATATACACAGTATAGATACAGCGAGAAATTTTTATGATTGTTTTCCCGCGGCAGAATAACTTGCCATAAAGAGTACTTTTGAAGCATAGAGTAAAAATATAAAAATAAAGATGTTTTTGATTTAAAATAATTTAAATAAAAATCATCAACAAAAAAGTGAGAATCAATAGTAACACTAGAGGTAACTTGTAGGTACTATTCGAATCGCACGCGCTACTGACAAAGGGAACAGCGACGCATAAATGTTCAAAGCAAAATAAACTCTCGCACAAGGTGATTTTTCACAATTAAAATCTGTAATTTTTTGTTTCTAATATTTTATTGTATTACCAAGACAAAACCATTTCGCTGCGGGAAAACAACCATTAAAATTTCTCGGTGTATAGCTCATGGAAAGCGTTCGGTGACGATGACGCGAGTTCCATGATTTTTGTTCACCTAAAAAGTGCTCAACGCGCCTAAAGAATTTTCACTTCAAAAATGTCTTTGTTTATGAAATTATTGTTATTCTGTTTGAAATTATTAAAAATAATCACAATCTATTAATAGATGTTGAGATAAATAAAGATTCAATAACTAACCTCTTCTGTTTGTTAGTGAACGGATTTATTGGTGTCAAGTTTTACCCTGGTTTCCACATTCAAGTGGGAATTTTAATAAGCTGGCAACATTATACATTTCAAATTTCTTTCCAAACATTTCAAACCAACGTATTTTTGGAATAAACTGTCATTGAATTTTGATTTTATTCTTTTGATGAATAATTAGATTTATCTCTATTGAGTGTTTCTCGTGCATTTATGAACGATAAAGCTTATGTTTTTATTGACAGTGTTTGATTTCTAAGGATTGCTAGTGTAGCCAGTGAGTTTGTGGAAGTATGGCCCAGTTCAACTATCTGAATGAAATAAATAGTTTGGCGACAATGGATGGGCCGATAACTCGCGGTCCTCTTCAGCGTTGGGCGAAGAAGTCCAATAGTGAGAACATAAATCCATTGAGTACTTCATTCAAGAACCATTCGAATGTGAACTTGAGTGCTTGCAACCAGTCCATGCAAAAGTTGTCTCTATCTGCGAATCAGAGTTGTAATAATAGCGCGCTCTCTAGTAACAAGACACCGACGCGCAATGATAATAGGAAGGGCAAGAAGACGCCGTCTAAGAACAAATCTCCAGGTAAAGTTGTTGAAAAAATTACAAAGAAAGACAGAACTTCTGTTAAAATTAGCATGGGTTAGTTTTATAGTCACTTGGGCTCTGTGTGTTCGCTTTCGTAGTCGACGTAAATTCTACAGTAGTATTAACAGCTTTTAAGCGCTAGCGCCCCAGCTCTTTGCACTCTATATCTTGTCTAAAGCAATGGGGGCCCAGTGGTAACAACCGTGACTTGCGACTTATTGGTCATGGGTTCAAACCCAAGCAGGCTCTTTACTTTGTGTAAATAATTTCATCACCACAGCTCTCAAAATGGTGAGGAGACAGGTATGTCCTAGAACCAAAAATTCAAATTTATGGACTTCCACTTATCTGCACTGGGTCCGCATATTAGACAATGGCCCTCTCAATTAGAGAATGCCTGTGTCCCAGCAGTGGGAATGTTGTAGGCTGACTATATCTTGTCTAAAACAGCTTGTTTTGCTAAGCCAATTTGCAATGTTAACTTTGAAAGTAAACATACAGTCTTGAAGGAAAAGTTATCCGTCTATACCTTGCAGGTCGCTCAACCACGCCAACTCCTAACAAAGCATCGAAGACTCCGAACAAAGCTGATAGATTCATTCCGTCTAGAATTAATTCTAACTATGACTTATGTCATTATATGGTAAGTTTTTTGTTATTTGAGGGTTAATTGCAAGGCTCTGGATTGTCTTTGTAAGTATTGGAGAAGTTTAATGTTTGAAACTGTAAACTATTTGTTGTTATTTTCAGTCTTTGATTGATGTAATATAAGACATGCTTTTGTACATATCATAACTAGCTAAAGGGTGGCATTGATGTGCAACCTGTTACTTTAGATTCAGTACATGATTCTGAACCCTACTGCATTGAAATTGGTTGTTGGTTATTTTAAAAAGCTAGAATATGTGTTGAATTCATGGCGAGTCCGTGCCACCCTGTACAGTGTGAAGAATATTTTGCAGAATTATTTAATAACCCATCACATGGCTAATTAGCAGACACAATAGAAATTAGTTGTTTCAATCATAGCATTCTAAAACATACAACTTGCACAGGGCTTGCTGTTTTCATTGATGTTTACCTTGATTAGTTTATCTTTTTCTAAAACCACAACTTTTACAGGGTTTTATTTATCTCAACATTGCCTAAAGTTAAGTCAAATGTGAATATTTAATACCATTCTCAATGATTTATAGGTATGGACTTCATCAGCAGGTATATTGCCTGCCTGCACTATTACCTCGTATATAGATAATACCCTCATACCAATATTTAAACAAACAGTTGAGCCGCGATGAAGACAAGAATGAAGAAGTAGTGGCTCAAACAGCAGCTGGTGAAGCCATCGGTCGAGCACTCACTGACACAGAACCTGGACGACTTCTGCAGTACACCTGCAAAGCTCCGGCTGCTCCAGAGGGCTACACGAATAGACTAAGAGTTGTGTATTCACAGGTATATCTGCTTGCTTTGACTTACACTATGCTGCACCATAATTGTGTATCACACTTTCAATCAGAATCTGAATCATTTTGAAGGACTTTGCCAATTCATTGCTTCATATGTTCGAAAAAAAATTGTTCATTAACAAGTCTTGTGAGTAAGTGTGAACTATCAAAATAATAATTTAAAAAAAATCTTGCTTTCATATTTGTTTGTCTTTAAAAATAAATAATAGTTAAAAAAAACTAAAAAACACGCTTTAAAAACCAAACTAAAAAAGTAGAAAATAATTTAATTCTGTTATAAAGCATGGGGTGCTTTTTGAGGTATTTTCATAATCAATTAATGACAAACACCCCACGCTTCCGTACGCAAAATACGCGCTTTTCTATTTTTTAGTTCTGCTAACTACAAAAGCATGATTTTTCAGTTTTATTTTTATAATTATTGATTTGTCATCGGTCCTTGATAAGTCTAAAAAGTTTAAATGAAATCTGACCGTTTGAAGTGGGTCAAAATCAAGTCCAAAAAAGGAGTTTGTTACTAACAAACAAACATACAGGTGAAGCTAATAAAAACGTGAAAAGAAACTCTTTTTGTCAGTACTTTTATGGTAGTTTATATTGTATTTTGGTATCCTTGTTGGTTCTCATTAAAACTTGTAAATAATTACATTAGTGTCACAAACCATAACAGCTTTTATCTTATCCTTCTGTAGCTATTACCTAAACATTATATAGAATTTAAAGTTGAAATTATATCTACTAATAAATGGTGAAGGGACTAAAGCCTGCCGTTTATCATTCTTGATCTTTTAATGTTCTGATTCTCACTAAAAATACTGATACATCATTGTGAAACCTTTTTTTTGCAACCGCACTTTTTATTACAATGTAGTAAATTGCTACCTACTAATATTAAAATAACATTTCAGGCCAAAGTTCCATCTTCAGTGAAAAATACAACAAGGTACATTCCACAAGCTCCTGACAGAATATTGGATGCACCTGAGATTTTGGATGACTACTGTAAGTTTTCGAGTTTTTTTTTTTGTTAGCTCTCTGGCCTTTTTAGCCTCGCATACCTCGTTCTACCTCGACGGCGATGTCCTCCGTTAGGCGTCCAGAGAGTGACGCTCTTTGCCTATCACTGTGGGTGCATTCGTGCGACGTGTACAGCCCACCCTCACTTCAGCCTAGCTATTTTTTTCGCCAGTGGCCCCTGCACTTGTGTTATGAAGCGCAAGTGGTGGTGTTTCTAACGCGATCTGTTTGATTAACACCTATTCTGCTTTGCGTTATATTTATTCATTCGTAAAAATCTATTTTAGCTCAATCAATATAATAAAAATTGTTTTTAAGAGCAAGCTAGGAGGTAGATAGAATCACACTGTTACAAAATGTATCGAAAGTTAGCCTACATTCGTACAGATGTAAAATATGAGTGCATCCTAGCGCGTCCAAAAAAACAAACTGTTGAATTTACAACTCCTGGTGCTTAGCACTGCATTCAAAATCCAGTGCGCAAAAATAATAGACTTATTCAGTTTTCCTTTAATACGAAAGATATTGTAAATGCTATTTGGCTACACATACTCGTAGTTGTCAGAAGGCTGCAACAATATTTACAAATCATATTTCATGAAGCCTAAACATAGAAGACACCATCAATATGGCAACAACTCAACAATGGTCAACACTGGCAACACTCGCGCCCGCTGCAGGTCAATGTGCACGCGACCCGCTGTAGTCAGTCGCTGCCACACGCTCGGGGACACCTGCAGGATGACGTGGCACATATGGGGGTTCCTCGTCTTACGACGGTACTTCACCCCCAACCTCACATCTCATGCAGAAATGTCCCCGATCAGGTGGATGTTCTGCCGCTGCAGTGCTTGCATAAGCTCCGCATCTGAGTGGCAGGAGAGGACGGCCTTGACGATGATGAGCGGATCTATGTTCTTCATCTCCTCCGCCACCAGATTGCCAGCTCTCCTTGATTTCTACAATATCACTAAGCTTATTAATACCAATAACTGTGTAACAGCTTAAATATTCATTGCAAGTAAGAACTCATTCTTATCATAATATATTCTTCCCAAACAGACCTCAACCTAGTCGACTGGAGTGGTTCAAACATCCTTGCAGTCGCTCTTGGCAACTCAGTCTACCTATGGAACGCTGGCTCGGGCCAGATAGAGCAGCTATGTACTCTAGAAGGTTCCGAGACAGTGTGTTCAGTGCAGTGGGTGCAGGGAGGAGGGTCGCACCTGGCTGTGGGGACTTCTGCAGCGACTGTGGAGTTATGGGACTGTGAGAAGATCAAGAGGTTGAGGGTATGTAGAGAAAAATGTTTCAATAGACACTAGCATATTCTGTTAGCGTTTCTAGAGGAAGGAAGTGTGTTTTAAGCATCCTAAGGCTTCAGTCAGAAATTACACATTGTACTTTACAAGACATCACAATACATCGTAATAAACAATTAAAATTTGTTTGGTAGTTTGCCCATAAACTAACTCACTTTCAGAAAGTTTGTTTTCATTTTAATTCATTGACCACTTTATTAACATAGGGCCTAACTCCACAAGTATTATTTGTGACAAAATACATGTACTTGTGTTATGAGCGAATTCGCGTCACTAAATCTTTTAGCCTTCTTACTAAGCAATTTTTTTTACGCAGGTAATGGACGGCCACACTGGGCGTGTGGGTTCCCTTGCGTGGAACATGTACATCGTGAGCAGTGGCGCTCGTGACGGCAATATTGTGCATCACGACGTGCGCCAGCGGGACCACGCTGTAGCTACCATACATGCGCATACACAGGAGGTACGTATTCCTTCATATCAAGTCATTACCTACCTATCCTTTCCCCAGCTATGTTATCATTGGCCATTGCGGCTTACTAAACAAATGCATCTGTGTATCAGTACTTCGCATGGAGCGGCTGCCGATTTTATTTTTTTTTAAACGTTGCCCCACACTAGGAATTTCTCCTGTATCGTGGGTGCGTTTACAAACATTTAAACTCACATACACAAACAGCCAGACCCAGAACAACTACTTGCAGATCATACAAATATTTGTTCCGTGCGGGAATCGAACCCGCGACACGCAGCGCAGCAGTCGTTCGCTTAACCACTGCGCCAACCGTGCCGTCAAATCGTCGATTTGACCTCCATAACCCAGTTACTGGGTAATACAATACCTCTTGGTAGGACTGGTTGTCAGACTTTGGTTTCTGTGTACCTGAAACGGCAGTCAAATATCTACAAACGACAGCTGGTACACATCCTTAACCTGCTTACCGAGGCACGAAATGGTTACTCATCCAGATAGATGGCATTCTACTGAATAAAAATCTTAATTATATTTGTTGACAACAACGTACAGCGTAAAGCCCGGGTCTAGCTAGAAACTTATCATTTTTGAACAAGACTTCCTCTTTTAAGGTAATGAGCAATAAAGAGTTTTAAAAATTCATCCCCTAAAGGGGAAGGTTAAATTTAGGACACAAAATTTGGCAGTTTGTCATTTTTGCCGATGGGAAATCCCATCTATATTTGGAATTAAAATCTTATTTTTATTTTATTAACAGATTTGCGGGTTGAAATGGTCCCCTGATGGTAAATGTCTTGCTTCGGGCGGCAACGACAATTTACTCAATATCTGGCCAATTGCGCAAGGACAGCACTACTCGCAAACACAGTTCCTGTATTCGTTCAAGTAAGTTGTTAATTTGAATAAAGTCACATTCACTGGATGGTAAAATATCGCGCCATTTTAAAGGGGGCAGTCAATTCTTAGCGAAGACACGCCGCTTTTAGCAACACTAACTTGTAGCACTATTTTCAATGACTTGAAACTCCCGGATCCCTGTACCCATATTCTCCTAAATAATATCAACTTATCTACCAGGACCCTTTTTATACGCTTTATATTAGCTTCACTTGTATGTTTTTATACAGAGAATGCACAAGCATTGATATCCACGCTTGCTCAAGACGGGTTGGCGATTTCAGACTTAACTAATAATAAAGAGGTCAAATTTGTGAGTTTTTATGTAGGGAGTAATGTTCGGAAGTCTTGATCCGATTCCGAAAAATCTTTCACTAATGGGAAGCTACGGTTTTGCCGATTGTATATAGGATATATTTTATTTTTAAACAAGAAATTTCACTTGGTTGAAGTCGCGGACAGAACAGAAGCTGGTATTAACTACAAATCCAGGTTTTCTCACGTTGTTTTTCCTTCGCTGAAACTCAGAAAGTACATAATATAATATATAAATTGTAAATGTCACATTGGTAATTGCTTGTGAATTTGAACAACCTTGTGCATGAGAGGCGAAGTCTTAACTACCGGGCCATATCCTCCTAAAGTAACATCTAATTTTATTTTCACTTACAGCCAGCATCTAGCAGCAGTGAAGGGTCTTGCCTGGTGTCCATGGAGCGCGGGCATCCTGGCCAGTGGCGGCGGCACGGCCGACAGAACTATACGCATCTGGAACATCAAGACAGGAGCCAATCTTAATACTGTTGATACTAAGTCACAGGTATGATCTACTTAGTTGAATATGTTTACGCTGCCTTATTGTTCTAGTGGCCGCAAATAGCTACAGCTAAATATGAGGTCCTAAGTGAGCATAAAATATTATTTCGTTTTTCTATCTGTAATTTCTTAGTAGCAACTCGGAGTTTGGATTTGTGCCTGATTGATGGTAATCGGCTCGCCCCTACTTCATGGGACTTAAACATAACCGCCGATGGGTGTTCTATTGTTCTATTGCCCAACCCTTCGGAGAAATAAAGAAAGAAAGACAAATAGATTTATTGGCAAAGCGTGATGTTATGTGATATGATTTGTATTTTTAAGGCAATTATTCCACTGCTGACGTGGGATGGTGGGACCGACTAGCTGTCGACTATTGTATTTCTTAAGAAATGTACATAAGATGTTAGGTCCTGTGTCAGTAAAAGAGATACATATATTTTAATAGTTCGTTGCTGACTTTTCACTACAGGTAGTTTCGTGTGGAGAAGAATATGTAAGAAACTCCATAGCTACTCAAGTTATACAATTGTATTCTATTTACAGGTGTGCTCAATCGTATGGAGCACTCACTACAAGGAGCTGATCTCCGGCCACGGCTACGCTAACAACCAGCTCGTGATCTGGAAGTACCCGGTGATGTCGCGCGTGGCCGAGCTCAACGGGCACATGGCGCGCGTGCTGCACCTCGCGCTGTCACCCGATGGGACCACTGTGTTGTCTGCGGGTGCTGATGAGACGCTGAGGTAGGCTCTAGTGTCTACTAACTTAAGACAAAATTATCTTTATTTCAAGATTCAATTAATGGTTTTGTATTTTAAAAATATAACACTTTTGCCCTAAGTCAGTGTGGTTCCAACTTTAACTAAGCAAATGCATTCTTTAAAAAGTAGGTATGTGAAAACTTGAAAAATAGATGCTGCCTGATTGGCGGACGATATCTCTATTGGCCACGCTCGACGCCAGACTTAGCACGCGAAATCTCTAGTTGACAATCTCGACTCGATGTTGCATTCCCTAGTAACAGCATTCTGGAGATTTGACAAGAAAAGAAAAGTCAATGACAAGTGAAAATAATGCTTGAAACAAGTGCCTAGATGATGATTACGCGCATGTTCCACAAATTCCAGCGTAATTAAAAGTTGATTGTAACTATATTTACATACAGCTTAAACCTGTAAAATAATATCACACTTAAAGACGGGTAGGAAGATAGACCTAGTATTTTAAAATTATTCATAAATTATTATTAATTTCGATCTATTTTTTGTTTCAGGTTGTGGAAATGCTTTATGTTGGACCCGTCAAAGAAGAAAGAGCCAACTGATTCGAAAGCAGCTAAATCATTACTTAATCTGAACTCTTTGATTAGGTAACTCGAGCTTACCAGTAAAAACTACACTCCTGGTCTCTTAAATCCAGCCACCCACCCAGTTTTTTCTTGTAATAAGTTCTAAAACATTTTAAATGGTTGTGAATTCAAATTTGGAACAATGAAAACACCAAAATGTTGGCCTTTATTTTGGCTTCAAAACTTTTTCTTTGAGTGATCAATTTTTTATAGTCTATGCCTTTAGATCTATGGAAATGCATAGTGGCTCAATTTAGAAGTCCGGGAGTGTATGTTTAGTTGAATTGACTGACATTGTGATGTTACAATAATTAATTTTATTACAACTACGTTGTACTAGTAATGTTGACTTTTTTTTATAAAATGTTCGTATCCTCGTGATTTTTGACTTACACTTGCATTACTTTGCATTGCATGCTTATAAAATTAAAAGTATTGAATAGTATTTTATAATGAACTTATTCGCGATGTTTTAACAAATAATTTTGATGGTGTTATTGTTTTTGACAAATCAAGAGAAGTTGAGGTCGTAAAATGCGGTTCCGATTATTTTTCTTTCGTCCTATAAATTTCCTTTTCTTTCCCTCTACTCTTATTTCCTTTACCTAATCTTTTATTTACTATTTCATTACTTTATCTTCGTTGTCTTAAAGAACTGTAATTATTACTTAGCTAACTGTACTATTTGTAAGACTTTAAGTATGTGTTAAGATGTTTTTAATATGTATGTATAATTTTTACACAATGAGAAAATAAAGATTTACATTCCCATAAATTGCTTTTACATTGGCTTATTAAAATTATACACGATAAACCCCATTTCTAACATGTTCGCTAAACAAATTTCCGACATGTGACGAATCCCGTTTTGCCGAACGAATGACGAATTTACGACGCCGACCTTCCACGTTTTGTATAGAGGCTGGTGGAGAGTATTTTGAAACGATTTAAAAAAAAACCCCTATAGAATATTTATTCTTATTTTCGCAAAACTTTCTGAGTGTCCCACGTAAGAGCTTACTTATTATTTATTAACATAATTATGTTACCTAAAAACGCTTTTATGTCTTCAAAGTAGCAGGGTGCCATAACTAAGTACGAGTTAACCTTACATAGGTATGTTAGCTAAAAAACGCTTATCTTCGAAGTACCATAACAAAGTAGGAGCTTAACTAACTTAGGTGTGTTAGCTAGAAAACGCTTTGTCTTCGAAGAGCCAGGGTGCCATAACTAAACTAAGTAAGAGCTTACCTAACTTACGTGTGTTGCCTAGAAAATGCCTTAAGCCTTCGTAGTACCAGGTTACTATAACTAAGTTGGGCCTTACCTAGCATAGGTCACATAGATGTGATAGCTAGAAAGTCTAGACCTATACAAGATAACCCCGGTGTGAGGGTAGATATCTCCTTGAAGTCCAGGTGGCTGTGGCGTCCTGCATCTATAGGGTCCAGGTAACTTTGTGAACTGCCAACGGCGATGCAGAAATTACCGATGAGTCTTCATTAGGCTTCTGGTAGCGCCTGCGTAACCCTTCCGTGCGTCAGGACTATTGAAAAACTATGAGGTTCGGTATACACGGTCTTCTCAGTTTATGAAGGCATTTCTAGTAAAACAGTAATGACAAAAGAAAATATGCCATTCACGGATTTTTTTTTTCATCGAAAGCAAGAATATTGGATGGATGCTACAGCGAGTGCGGCGAGCTAGATTTCCCATTTTGTAATTCTTAGGTGAAATAGGAGTTGCTTTGTTGACCTTCGAAGAAAAGTTAGAGAATTAGAACCAAATTGTTTGTACGCTGTGCCGGGCCGTCACTCAGGACGGCGTGACCGCTAGGTTAGGTCCGCGCGTCGCTCTGTGTGCCTTGCGATCGCTAAACTGCCGCTTGTCGAACTTCTTTTTTAGTAGTCGGTTTATAAGACCCTTGTTTCTAAATAAAACGATTTCATGGTAGTGTAAAAATGTTTTAATATCTAATTCATAAACATTGCAACAATGTGGGAATGTAAAAGAACGGGCAAAATCAAAATAAAAAGGGTAAATTATAAAAGAAGTGCAATAAAAACGTGCTATAATAATAAATATAATATGCTTTAATAAAATGTGATGCTTTACGAAAATGTTTACAACTTACAAGGTGGAAGCATTGGTGACTAGAACTAAAAAAATTGTTAGAAGAACACAAAATGCACTCAGCCAGCTACGCACTACTTATATTGCAAGTACAACCAAATTAATACTGATTAAATAGCTTCAGTTCACAACACAATGAGATCAAACTTTTAATCTCGACTTGAAGATAACGTATGAACCCCGGAGGACCCGAAGGCTTTAAATTATTTTTTGAGATTTCTTATTCGATAAAATAATCTTGGACTAACCTAATTAATTCAGTTTTCTTTCTTATTAGGCTCAACATACGGCAGAATTGTGCTGTGTGCGTTTTAGCCGATTTTGCGTGTGATGTCTGTTTCATACAATATTCTGAGTTGACGTAGATAAAGCCAAAGATTGAATGTCGTCTGTTTTTGACCTTGGGAATTTTAGTAGCATTCCCGTAAATATCAGACAACTGAAAGAACAATATAACTTTTAATAGTGAGTAGCCGGTTTTTACATAAATGCAAGAAAGGAACTAAAGAAGCCGTTATTATCACTTATATCTATCGAACAACCGGTTCGCTTACTGAACTAAATTCATTGTACTTGACGCATTCAACACTCATTTACTGATTTATTACCTAGCTTTCATTCGATTTGTTTTCATCGATATTCTAGCCACTGACATCGATTCTAAAATACGACTCTATGTCCTATGGGGTTGCCACTAATTTATTATTAAGATCGAACACACATTTTGTAATATTTAGTACACTTTGTAACATTTACGTAACGATTATTATTTCCATAAAATGGGATATAAAAAATTGCAACCTATATCGATATTTATGTATCGAGTTTTAAATTAGACATTCTATTCTATATTAAAATGGGGTTTTCATACAATGTCTATTATTATCAATGGGCTAGAGGCATCGCTCTTTACAAGTTATCACACTAACGAATTTAACACTAAACCGCATTCATTGCCAACTTATCATTCTCATAATTTAGAAAAACACGCTCATAATAATTCAACGAGAACACATTTCTAGTCTGTTTGATTCACATATTCCTTTAAAAAATAACTGTTAACAATCGTCTTCACATTTTCCAAATGTTAAACACATTTTCTCTAAGCTCTGAGGTTATTATCAATTTAAGTATACAATGTAAGTACACTTATGCTATACTTAAACATCTAGCTAAATGGCTCATTTATTGTGCTTACACGAATAAAGGATTAACAATGTTTAAAAAAATATTGGAGTAACTGAGATTCCTCTTCATTATGACTACTTATTATGCTAGGGTCGATTAAGTACTAACAATTACGAATCTAAACCTAGTATCTAAACACGAAATAATAACAAACGACGACGGTAAGTCGCAAAAAAATTAAAAAAAAAATACTTTCAAAACGGGTCCATTACACATACAGTTACTCGGGAATGGGTACGTTATTTATTAAGTACGTACGTCCTGCATTAATTAATTACCCCTGGTTTATTGTTTATGTTATAATGGGATACTCAATCAATACAGGTGTTTCTACTAAGTACTATTATTGTAAAACACATGCTCTATACAATACACTTAAAAATACATTGTAACGGGTTCAGGCCATCTATAAAAATATAGCGCCACAAGATTCTTTTGGCTACTTACTACTTTTGGAACTAATGCCGCGCCGCCATTTTGTTTTTTAAGCTGGATGCACCAAGGTAGCCCGTAATACAAATCAGTGTGAGGTTTTATGTTGATTAAAATATGATTCGTGACCGTAACAAATACGGCTTTACAGAATTATTTATTTAAATCATCAATAAAACCCTCCAAGCTCATGTAATTCCCCCATTGAATGAATATCTCATGAAAAAAGCATTCAATGAGTTTAAATTGAACTTACGAGGGTTGATTTGATGAGTTTAATGATTATGATTCTGTAAATACATAATACGGGCTGATTTTTTAGTCACCGTCCAAATTTTTCAGGGTCATAGTACCCGTGAAATTGAACAACTTTCTCCAAGGAACATGGGTCGAAATATGAAAAAAAAAATCGACCTCCCATGCAAAATCAATAGTTAGCTGGTCGATTTTGTATGGCTGGTTTTGTAGCCAGTGACTGACGTGCAATTTGACGGGCATTTTTCAATGTATTAAAAACTAGCAGCGCTCTGCGGTTTCACCCGCGTAGTTCCCGTTCCCGTGGGAATACGGGGATAAAATATAGCCTATGTCACCCGGGGATAGTGTAGCTTCCCAAAAGTGAAATAATTTTTCAAATCGGTTCAGTAGTTTCGGAGCCTATTCAATGCAAACAAACAATAAAATCTATCCTCTTTATAATATTAGTATAGACTATTTTAATTGGAAGAGTCGGACGAAATATGTAAACAGAAAAATAAAAATATATTGATTTATATCCATTTTCTAAATTAAAAACGATTTAAATCGAATTCATTTTTCGTTGTTTTGAATTTACCGCCAAAACGCTCCTTACGATTACTTTTTTATCACGTGACCACACGGGATGTCAACTTTGTGTATAATAAAGTAGTTGTAAACAAGTGAATGTCGGGTTTATAATTAACAAGATTTTTAATGGATAAAGATTGGTATTACTGGTGTGCGGTGCCTCTGTGCACAAATACTTCTAAGACTGCGCCACACAAAGTATTTGTACCGGTGCCGTTTACGGTAAGCTGACGTCACGTGTGGTCACGTGATAAAAAAGTCATCGTAAGGAGAATTCGGGCGGCAAATTCAAAAGAACGAAAAATACATTTGATTTTAATGGCTTTTAATTGAGAAAATGGATATGAATAAATTTCTTTTTCTTTTAAATATTTCGTCACAATCTTCAAATTAAAATAGTTTTAATAAATTGGAAAATACCCTATTATGGGCTACCCTGGCGTTTCCACCTTAGTATATTTCACAAAACAATTGCACAAATGTTTACAAACAGATGCTTGCAGCAGTTTACTCGTATTCGTGACGCCATATTCTAAGGCGGACTAAGATAAATCATATGACGGACGAGCGGCTGTGTGTATCTTGTGACGTGCTGACTGCCGACATAGCAACAGTACTGGACATGGGCTCGGCACCGCGCACCAAATGTTCGTGACTACTCGTTAAGGCACCGCCATACTTGAAACTCCTTCGGAGACTCGATCGAATGCTTTTCGCCGAGTCGCTTTTACGCACGAACGACCTACGAAGGTAGTCTCTGGTTAGAGATAGAGAATTCCTAGATGTGGATGATCTTGGTCGGTTAGTTCTGGAGTCGGTTTCGTCTGTGATGGTTATAGTAGGTGTTGCGAAAACGCCGCTGTATTCTGGTGGTTGTGACTCGACGGAGACAAGGGCGTCTCGTTCAACAGTTTCGCTGACTGTTATTGGTAGCTGCGTTGTATCTTCAGCGGGCGATTGTTCGGGACGCGTTGTTGTGATTCTGTAATGTAACAGAATTGAAATATTAGAACTAAGTAGTTGAAGTTTTAACTAAACTTATACACTGTTAAAATGTATAACACTATTTTCACCCTTATATCTTTGTCTGAAGCTATCAAAATTGAATCTTGACTACAATAAACGGTATTAGGTGTCAAAAAGTGATAAGTTTTACATAACCCAACATCACGACTGTATTCTCAGGTATTCGGTTTAGGCGGGGGTGCACCAATAGAGTATAGAGGTACATACACCCACGTTTCGCTTTAACAAGTTAATTAGAAGTTTCTTTCGTAAATAACCAGCATCATAAATGGTAAAATACTTACGAGTGAGCACTGGATTCAGATGGATTCGTAATAATTATGAACGTAACTACGCTTTGACCAATTGACCATCATGATGCTATAAGCCAGCCAGAATAACTCGGGCTGGTAACTGGTTCCAAATTAATTTCCGGAACCTCGGCAAAAGTTGGATAGGTACCATACTACATACCTTCTGAGCGTCCTGAAGCTCCGCCTGATCGTGTTGAGCAGCCGCGCGCCCGTGGCGGTGGAGTAGGAGGGCGGCGGCGTGTACTTGGGCGGAGGGTCGGGCGGCGCGGGCGCGGCCGCGGGCAGGCGGCCCGGCGGGTCCATTTGTACTCCCATCCGGGGGCGGTACAGGTTTTGTATTCGCTAGAATTGATCGAAATGTGGTTATGATTAACTCAACTGATATAAAATACATTTTTTTAAATGCTACTTCCACAAATGAATTAAAAGTCGAAGAATTTTAAAGTATATGACAAGTTTTTTGGTTCGAAGTTTTTAAACGCAGCTTGTGGTAGGAGTGAACTTCTTAAACTTCTTGAAAAAACATAACTCTTCCTTGGCAGTCGGGTGAAAAGAAAGTACTTTTCATGGCTGTTGAAGCCAATGATGAGGTAAACATGAAAATCCAAGACAGCGGGTGCGAAGTTTTAGTTTTCATGGTTTTCAAGGGTGCTGAAGCCACTAGTGAGGTCGAAATAAAATCCAAGATGACGGCTCCAAAAAATTCCAAATTATTCATCATGGTTGTCGTTATCATAGTTTTCGAGGGTGCTATAGCCGATAGTAAAGTAAAAATGAATTTTGAGTCTTTTAGAAATGGAGTAAACGACGTAATATTCGGAGTTAAAGAAATACGTGTAAGGAATAAACGTTTTGACTTTGACTTTGGAACTTCGTTCCTGACGGGGGTCCTCGTACCCCATACATTTATTTTTTAATGAATCCAATATTCCGAATCGGTTTCCGGTTTTGGGAAGATTATATTCTAGATGCTTAAGGGATGAATTTCCGAAAAACGTTGAGACAACATCCACATTTCTAGCTTAAGAAATAACGAACTTTCATTCCCTATTTAGGCCCCTTTAGGGGATGAATTTACAAAAAATATTCCTTAGTGATCTCCTTCGTTTCTAATTGATGAAACTCTTGTACAAAATGTCATGCTTCTAGACGCAGATGTTTACGCTGTGCACTGCCTGTCATAAATGAACGAATGAATTTAAGATTTTTATGATTTACCCTTTGAAAATCCACTGCTAAACCAGGCATCGTAAAAGCCCGTAAGTTCTCGTTGAGATTACGAAATACGGTTGTAATAAGGTTTCCAAAATAGAACAAAGTTTAGAAATAATCCCTTCTGAACTTAATTGAATTTCAATGTTACAGTTTTTTATTTATATTGACCATTTCCACTTAATTTAAACACAAGCACTCTTAGGTCACATTTTCTGGTTCAAAATAAGAGCTAGAATCGAATGTTAATTTTACATCTGTAGAAACAATCCAATGAATTCACTTATTTGCTCAGTAATGATTAAACTATGTTATCTCTTACGCCAGAACTGAGACTATCAAATATTTGTCGCGACCTTACATTAGTTCACATTTCGTAATACTATGGTCACACGCGTGAAATCTAACAACTATAGTGACACTGTGACACTATACAATCGCGAACGTACCAAGTACTTAATTGTTTAAAATTATATAAGTATGTGTTCTACTTGTCACTGTGTGACGGTTTTGTCTAAGGAACAAACATTAATTAGTATATAAGACTATATAGCACATGTGACGTCATATGTATTGCTTAATATAAATAAACCATTTCAGTCTCTTTTCAGGGTTATCACAACACTAGATTTTTGAATATTTATCTTCAAAACATTCTATCAAAATTAGGGTTATAGAAATGTATATTTTGAAAACATATAACATAAAAAAATAAAAACAAGTTAAACGGTTTTAATGAAAATAATGATGTAGATAATGTACTAAAAGCTAAAAAATAATTCGTTAGGTCCTAGGTAACAGTCACCACACCACTTTCCTCCTCAATCTAGGGCATTGATCAGACCAAAAAATAAAATCGTGAGGCGCGTGAAATTTCTATCAACAGTCAACCGCTCGTACGTCTGCCAGGGGTGCGGGTTGTTCGAAAGAGATACCGCGGCCCCTGGCACCGAGGCAACTGAGGGAACACGGGTGGGTTTTAGTCAGTAAAAGTCTGACACTCCCGCTCCACCCAGAGCGGGAGAAGTTATTTGATGATTTCCCACCCAAAAAAAAACCGCTCATACGTTATTTACATATTTACTCAGGTTACGCTACGCCCCACGATTTCATTACTTTAGTGCGTACATTTCTAAGTATTAATAACAAAAAGTTTAACAATAATCGACAGTAGGTAAACAAACAATGACTAAGAAACAAAATGTCTTACCAGTTCTTCAATACAATCGTTCGTCCCATAATCCTTGTAGCGTTAACATAAAACATTATGTAACAAATGAACCTCCAGCCATAATAACGCCTTATTTACTAATAACCTCCTCTGTACATGCAACCTGCTAATTGTTGAGTCTTCGCATCTAATCTAATTGTATGGTCTCGCTAATAACTGTTTTTTTTTTCATAACACTTTCGATTCGTATTCATAATGCTTACGGTCACACTATATCAGAAAACTTTTAATTGTAGGAGTTTAGGAGTTAGTGTAGCACATACCACAACTGTCTCAATTTGATTATGCCCGGCTACTTAAGTTAACCTACGGAGTCTTTAAGGTTAGCAAATGGTTATCTGACCGAGCTTAAGAAACCAGGGTTTTTAAAAGTCTAATGTGGTGCGTTTTCACAAACAATGGGGCACTTAATATCGTGTCACTTAATACCAATATTTTACGTGAAGTGACTGCATGTCTGACCTCCACAACCCAGTTACACTACCCGAGGACACTATACTCCTTGGTAAGACTTGTTGTCAGACATTCGGGCTTCTGACAACCCGTAACGACTGACAAAGATCCACTAATGGCAGCCGGGACCAACGGCTCAACGTGCTTTCCGAGGCTCGGAGGGGTCTCGGTATTGAGTCTAAATTTAGATATAGTATACAATTTTGGGGCAACAGCTATCATTATAACTGTCAAAGAGCTTTTGTCCTTCAGAAAAGAGCTATACGTACTATTGTCCGTATTTCACAAAGAGAGAGCTGCCGCCCACATTTCTTAGATTTAAAAATACTTACTGTACCCAGTCTCTACGTTCTCATACTCCTGACTAATCTTAAAAAGTACTTACATGAATATGAGACACATGAAGAAAGACTGGTTAGGGAAAGCACACGTAGGAAGGATTTGAGAAATAAGATAAGTCCTCACTTCAACATTGTGAAACACAGTTCACAATATCAAGCAGTGCAGTTTTTTAACAAGTTACCACTACATTTAAAAAGCTTGATTTATACATCTACTTTTAAAACAAATGTTCAAGCGTTCCTATTAGATAAGTGTCTCTACTCCGTTGACGATATGTGATTAAAATATGACCAACCGATTTATTTTTATTTTTTTTTCCTGTCAACTTAAGTAACTGTCTGTTTTTTTTTTTTTTTTTTTTGTGACTACTCTATTATTATTCCTTTTATATAGTGACGTTGACATCAAACTATTTTATTGGTACTTTTTTTAATTTTTTAATTATTTACTGTTTTAAATTTTAGTGAGTTGACATCAAATAATATTATTGTATGTGACTTATGTTTTTAATGTTGTTGTGTTAAGTGTTTTTATGAGTGTTTATTTTAATTTTTATTATGTAGTAATATTTCAAACACAATGTAAATTGTTAATGAATAAATTGAATTGAATTGTAAACATGGTCACCCATCAGATAGCAAGTGTAGCTTATCCTGATCGATTGACCCTTGCGGCTATTATTTCTAAGTCCCAATACCCTCTCAAAGAAAAGTCTAATCAAATTCAAGTACACTAAATCAAATATCAAAGTTTAACTTAGATGCAATTGATGAAACTTTTGACCAAAAACCAATCGTACTAAATGATATGGAAGTCTCCATTTTAATTCCTATTGTAATCAGCTTATAATGTTCCCACTGCTGGGACACAAGCCTCCTTCTGTGACAAGGAGTGAGCCGTAATCCACCACGCGGGCCAAGTGCGGGTTGGTAGATGTCACATGTCTTCAAATTTATGGTTCTAAGACATGCCGGTTTGCTCACGATGTTTTCCTTCACCGTTTTGGGAGCAGTGGTGATTTAAACAAAGTAAAGCGCTTATCTGGGTCCAAACCTACGACCTACAAACTGGTAAGTCGCAGCCGTTACCACTGGGCCACCACTGCTCTGCATTTCTGTGGGATTTTGAAACTTATAATTCGGGATTTAGTGAAATAGTAAAGTGACTTACATCGAGAATATCCGGTGGTCCCTTGTTCATGTAACGCCACGTTTGTATAAAGGCAGTGATAGGAACTAGTAGCAACGCTCCCTGTTGCAGAAACACTGCTACCTGTCGACTCCATACTGGCCAGTAACTGGAATTCAAACTTTTATCGTTAACTTTCAAGTCTTACTTTCAAAGAATATGTGCTTTCCGCCCAAAAATAAGTGAACTCCACGCTTTCCTTGGATATTTTGTAAAGGGAGCGTAACTCCATCACACGGACCCTTGCTCTTGATACATACCGAGGGAATGAGTCGGTCGTAATCCTGCAATAGTATAAATAAGCGGAGCCTTTAACGGCTGATGGTTTGGCAAGTCCTTAGTTTTTGAAAAACTAAGTGTAAGTTTTTAAAAAAACACAATAACGTACCCGGCTGGTTTCCTCCAACTGTACATTTGCTTCTGTTGCCCCACTCGGAAATCCATGACGCAAATTGCCTGAAAAACATAATTTTAATAACATGAGTTCATCAGTATTTCGGTCTCACTATAATCTTCAAGTTGACATTTTAAGATGGTATTTGGTCAAGCACATGCAAGAGCTTCTGTAAGTAGTTTTAGAACAAAACATGATGGATACTTATATCGGTACCATCGGCAATTGTAGTGCAATACCAACCGAGACGTATCTGTGCCTCGTCCGGCTACTCAAAAATCAGCAGCAGGTGGTGTTCCTTATGTTGTCAACAATGTTCTCTTTCTGTTTTTTATAGTTTTTCTTTATTTACTCACAGGACCCTTAAAATACGCTGTTTAAAATCAGCTGCAGTAACTTGATAAAAAGCATACTTACACACAACAACACAGGTAGCACCACGGTCCAAGTAAAGCTCAGTAGAGCCGCCAACGTCGCCGACAGTCTGCTTCGCGACGAGTACAACGCGGCGACGACGACATCGGGCGAGTACGGCCGACCTCGCACCACGAACACACCGCAAGCGAGGGCGACTTGGATGACGCATTGCCACCACGAACCGACCCAGACGTAGTCTATGAAGTGGACTATACGGATGCCAGCCTATGGAATAGAAGTTTTCATATAATTTCCACACAAGCCGTGATTTTCCATCAGCAAAACTGACGAACTTCTAAACAAGCTTTCATCCCCATTTACTTTCCTTAGTGCTAACCTACGTTATACCTACCCAGGGGATGTGTGTCGTCTGTCGGTGAGATAATTAATTTAAATTTATTAATGACCATAATTATATTGTTCAGAAGCAAACGAACTAGTAGCCCACTATATAGTATATGGTCCCATCATGGATCAATCTTATATATATATTCTGGACATCTACAGCACATCCATTTATTATGTAGCCTTACCACTGGAAAGCCACTTAAGTGCCTACACAATTATGTTAACTTGAAAAAGATTTAAACACAAATAAAGGGGTTATTTATAAATAAAGGGGTTATTTATAAACGTTGTTTAAAGGTAACTAATGATTAGTGACTGTTTAACCATACATTTTTGACGTTTAAAAGTCTCTTAACTTTAGACAGTCGGGTTTTTTGATTTTGCAAATTATTTTTTTAGTTCAGTTTTTAGTTAATATAACTATGTTTGACGATAATGAGACCTATTTATGAAACCCTTTGTTTTGATACCCCACTCAATAGGTTTTGAGTTTTTTTTTTATGACACTAAAATTATGGCGCCAAAAATCGGCCATTTATTTTTCGAAGTTAATGAGACCTATTTATGAAACCGTTTATTTTGATATCCCACTCAATAGGTTTTGAGAAAAAAAAAAACACAATGTAGTGCCAAAAATCGGCCATTTTTTTTTTAAATGTTGATATTCCCAGTGTCACTCTCACAATTAAGAAGAATCTAACGACACCTCTCAACCTGAAATCGATCAAGTCTTTAGGCTACAGAGCGTGCCAAAGAAATATACATACATACTTACATACATTCATACACTAGAAAAACATAGCCCTCCTTCTGGCACAGTCGGGTAAAAATACGTACTCCAGTGAAGCTAATTAGCATAGCTAAACAATTCTTTTTGCGATTATGTTTATAATCAAGGACCATTCTGTAGTAAAATAATATCGTAACGTTCAGTGCTCACGTCTTGTTACCAAGGCAACGACAGAAGAGGTCACACAGGATCAAATATTTTAAAACTTACATAGAAGGTAATTAAGTAATTATGAATTATTTAAAGGACATCATTCAGGTTTCGAACATTTTGTACCCAAAAATTTAGATTAAAAAATGGTATTCTTAAGGGAAAACACCCATTATTTTATTTTATTGCTGAATAGGCCTGCTCTTAACCTCGATCACGCTTATGGAAAGCGATTAATGGGGTCTATGATGGAGCTAGCGTGTCAGCGTGCCCACAAGATGCCTGATCACTATTGTATTGAAGATTTAACCCGTCTAACCTTAAATCTTTTTAATTGTAAAGTTTACCCTCAACATTTTTTACCATTACAACGTGAGTATACAATTTACCCTTCCGCTGCTATTTAAGTGTGGAAATACTACAAATCTTATTTAGATTATATACAGGAAAAGTTTTTATTCAGCGCGCAAACTTTAATTAACCATGAATACCATGCATACCATTCTAGAACACCCAGCGCAGAAATCTTTCGTCGGTTATACAAAAAAAAAAACAGCTGTTCCATACATTTTGAACGCGTAGGTATTGCACTTTTCTATGGAACAGCTGTTTTTTTTTTGTATAACCGACGAAAAATTTCTAGGTTGGGGGTCTAGAATGGTATGCTGAATTCATGGTTAAAGTTTGCGCACTGAATAAAAAGTGTTCCTGTATATATTTAAAATTATCATGTCCATTTATACCATGGGCATTAATTTACTGTTTGCGTCTTTAAACGAATGTCCAAAATATTGTTGGCAAAATATGATTTTACAAGCTTTTAATAGGTCTTTACCTATGAAATTGCCGTTTTGTATGAAAAAATTTAAACGAATTTTTTTCATGTATTTTTTATTTGTATTAATCGAAGTAATCACCCATGCAATCAATGCATCTTTGCCATCGCAGTGGCAGTTTATTGATGCCCTTCTTAAAGAAATCAGCTGGACGGGAGGCAACAAATTCTTCAAAGGCATTTTGTACTGCCTCTCGGGTATTGAATTTTTTTCCCGCCAAGAAGTTATCCAAATTCTGGAAAAAGTAGTAGTCTGTAGGCGCAAGGTCTGGTGAGTAGGGCGGATGACGGAGAGCTTCCAACACCAGTTCTTGCAACTTGGAGACCGTCTGCTGTGCAGTATGAGGTCGCGCGTTGTCGTGCAGGAGCAGCGGAGACGAGCGATTGACCAATGCTGGTTGGAGATGTGCCAGCTTCTCCATCATTGTGTTCAGTTCTTCACAGTACACATCTGCAGTAATGCTCACCCCGTTTGGTAAGAAGCTGTGATGAATCACACCGGCGCTAGACCACCAAACAGTGACCATCACTTTTCTAGGGGTAAGTTTTCGTTTAGGGCATTGTTTAGGTGCTGAACCAGGATCCAACCAACTTGCTGAGCGCTTGCGGTTATCAAACAGAATCCATTTTTCATCGCAGGTAACAATGCGGTTCAAAATTCCTTCATTTGTGTGTCTGTTGAGCAGTGCAAGGCACGTCTCGACGCGTACTTCGCGCTGACGATCATTGAGTTCGTGGGGCACCCATTTGTCAAGCTTTTTTACCTTGCCAATTTGACGCAAATGGACCAATATTGTTTTGACGCTAACGTCGAAAGCTGCTGCTAATTCAGCCGTAGATTGTGTATCATCAGCTTCCACAATTGCCTTTAATTCGTCATTGTCGACCAAAGTCTTCGGACGACCGCGAGGTTCATTTTTCAGGTCGAAATTTCCAGAACGGAAGCGAGCAAACCAATAACAGGTGGTGCGTTGGTTTGTAGTGTTAGCTCCGTAAACGTCGTTGATGTTGCGTGCCGCTTGTGCCGCGTTGCTGCCACGACGGTACTCATATTCCATAATTACTCGAATTTTTAACGTATCCATGATGACGAAAAAGATTGAAATGCGATGAAAATGTAACACTAATCAATAAACAAATGACTACTTTTGGAAAAAAAAATCCATGTTTTTAAAATAAAATTAATTTGAAATTAGAATTCTTACCCAAACAAAAATTATTTTGATTTGAAATGGCCAGTACTGCAAAACGGCAATTTCATAGGTAAAGACCTAATATTTAACTTGCAATGTAACTATGTTTGTTCGGGTGGATTCTTGCAACTCAATTTTCAAGCAGATATCTTTAACCGATTGAGCTGAAATTTTGTATGCATATGTATATCGCGTGACAATGCAATGTTATGATGACATGGAGCTGATCTGATGCTAGAGCTGGAAGGTGGCCATAGGACCATTACTCCGCAATAAAACGACACACCCCATCGAGTTTGGGCTCGTTTGATTGGTATTCGCGAGCACTTTGATCCTATATGGTAACCAGGGTCTGATGCTGGAGCTGGAAGGTAGCCATAGATACATAACACTTTAAGTGCTCAAAACAACATAATGTGTGGGTTCTACGAATTATTACGAGCTACATAACGGAAAACGCTGCTACGAAATACGCCGTAGTAATTCCCGCATTATAAAAACTAAAAAGTTAAAAATAAAAACTTTTTTTAAAACAAGCTTTTATTAATACTTATTAATAAAACGAACAAAAATGTAAAAAAAATTTATCAAAATTATTGAAATAAAAGCGTGTTACATATTGATGGTTACAAATAGGCGTAACTTATTTCTCCTGCCATCAAAATGTAACACGCTTTTATTTAAAAAATTGAGACCAACTTTTTTCTGCCACTTTTTGCTTACGAAATGAATTATATCCGTTTTTTTTTTTTTTTGGGCTTTGGCTTCGCACGGTTTGTGCATTTAGCCAGTGTCAAGTAATTTTTCTTTTTGATAAGTAAATGGCCCGATATCGGGCACGAAGTTACATAAAAGTCATAGTCGTCTTTAGTCAGTCAAGTCAAAGTTATTGTAAAGCGGTAGCAACTTTACAACAACCTAACATGAGTTTTTGGGGGAACACGAAAAGTCCACGTTAGTCACTTATTTTCACCTTCACTACACTTGTGCACACACATATAACTAAATTGAATAATTCACTACCAAAATTATACAATTTAATTCGCTATTTCACTAAATTTCATGAAAATGAAAATTCGTTCGACATGTTCCAACCCGATCCCGCCTAAAACTCCATTATATCCATTATGTGACTTTATTATCATAAAATGTAGAAGATTTAGGTGACTGAATCTGTTAGGTTAACCACCGAAAAAATTGAAAAATGGAACACATTATGTATCAAATCCTCCATTAAACGTTAACCGTAATGGAACCGGCGCGCCGGTTCCATTACGGTTAACGTTTAATGGTCGTTTAACAGTCCACTATAATTTTATTGTTTTATTGGCGTAACCTACATAGGTCACTCCCATTTCATTCACAGCGCATACCTACAGTGAACTATAGTGTATTTACGCACGCAATCATGATATACGGCTTTATTACGGTTATTTTCCGGCGCTGGGCTAGAGTTCAGCTTGACTTGACACGCACTATACGACATGCATGCGTATCTTGCAAGGAGATGAGTTTTGCGGTCAAAACATGTGTAAGCTACGGTTCTTTATAACAAAGATGAACTTTCTCCATTAGAAACGGCCAATTGGAATCGTACATCTAGCTTCTCGGAGGACGGAGGCGCTGCACTCGAAGTTGTGGACGAGTACGTTTACCTAGGACAAACTGTCCAGTTAAGTAGGTCCAACTTCGAGAAAAAGCTTCGCAATATCTTCTTGTCCCACATACCACAGTGTCTCAAGACGAAAGTCTTTGACCAATGCGTGTTGCCAGTGATGACATATGGAACCGAAACGTGGTCGCTCACAATGGGCCTCATAAGAAGGCTTAAAGTCACCCAAACGGCAATGGAGAGGGCTATACTTGGAGTTTCCCTGCATGATCAGGAATGAAGAGATCCGCAGGAGAACCAAGGCAACCGACATAGACCGAAAAATTGCCAATCTTAAGTAGCAGTGGGCAGGGCACATTGCTCGCAGAACAGATGGCCGATGGGGCCCAAAAGTTCTGAAGTGGCGACCGCGTACCGGAAGACGTAAAGTTGGAAGGCCTCCCACAAGGTGGACCGATGACCTTGTGAGGGCCGCAGGAGTCCGCTGGATGCGGGAAGCACAGAACCGGTCGAAGTGACGGAGCTTGGGGGAGGCGTAATACACTATCAGTAGAAATCGTTTTCACTTTGACAGTTTCACAACATTCATGGCGTTGTTTACGTTGGTAGGCAGACGATTTTTCGAAGATATGAAAAAATGGATAAGCAGTAACCTTCAAAATGATTCAAATTCTGATTAATAGTGTGTTAGGGTGCCTACTATGGATCCAAATCACAACTTTATACTAAATCTTGGTCCGGTTATCACGATAAACGAGATTAGCGCAAGCCATTCCATTGGTTCGAATTAATGTAACGATTTAATTCAAGAATTTAGGTTAAATACAAAACTCATTAGGATGAAGTGTAATAATTTAACTTTATTTAACTAGTTCTACGAAATGTGGAGTAACCATTTTAATTGATCTAGTTTTCTTGACATATTTATAAATAACTAGCTTTTGCCTGCGGCTTCGCCCGCGCGGGTTCGGAACTTATCCCACGGGAACGTACTACCGGGATAAAACGGTATCTGTGTGCCAAATTTCATAAAAATTCGTTCAGCCGTTTCTTTGTGATTGAGTAACAAACATACAAACATCTAAATATCCAAACCTACAATATTTCACATTTAATATTAGTAGGATAATTCGATACGATATGATACCAAGATAAGATCGAACTAGCCGTTTTTACGGATCCAACTTGAAGAGGTGAAACGGAATCTTTATAATACGGACTTAATCGAAAAAGTGCTGCTAAAGTCAACGCAAACTTAAGGTGGGGACGAATGATGGATCGATATGAGACATATTGCACATGGGGCACTAAGGCTATTCAAACCTACCTAGACAGTACCAACTACGTAGATGGTAGAGCAGTGATGCCCATGCAGGGGCATCGGCCTCGACTTACGACTTGTAGGTCAAGAGTTCGAACCTAGGCAGGCAATTTACTTTGTGTATTTAATTTCATCACCTCTGCTCTCAAAATGGTGAAGAAACACATCGTGAGGCCAAGACGCCATGTGACATCTACCAACCTGCACTGGGCCCGCGTGGTGGATTATGGCCCACTCCCTCTCACAGAGAGCTGGCCGGTGTCCCAGCAGTGGGAATATTATAGGCTGATTATGAACTTAATTTCAACTTTTTCTTTCGGTTAAAGTAACCGTTCTCCTATTGCCTGCATGCGGTTATGACAGAATGATTTAAAATCAGTTCGATCATTTAGATTATTAAATGGATTGTGTGGTTTATACTCACATCAGTACTAAGCAGCAACCCCATGGCTAGTCCAAAAACACAGCTCAGAAACGTGATGGTAGTCTCCCAAACTTTTAGAGCTTCAGCATTGATAGCCATGATGCCGGTTATGACGCAGTGCCATATCGCCAGCTGTTGTGCGATTCCGAACATTATTATGATGAAGTAGAATATCACGGCCCATGCTGGAGATAACTGGAAACAAAATGAAGAGTTAGATGGTATATTTGATGAAAGTTTATAGATACTAGTGGTCGCCTAGCGGCGAAATTCGATCATTGTTCATTTTTATATTAATGTATTTCGAATGCATTATAATTTATTATATAAAAAAATATTAGCTTTCTGCACTCCATATAAACTTTAACTGTGCCCAATTTTATACTTTTTCCGCGTAATGTAATTATTAATACGTGAAGCAAAAACATTGTCTCCCTGTTTACGAAAACGGCGTAATTTTCGTAAAAGTTTTTGCTTCATGGATTAATATACAGATATGGAAAACCTATCATTACTCTGTTGCGTAAAAAACATGGTGCTACCCAGCCTGTGATGTCTCTTTCGCACATAAACATATTATGCCTCTATCACGACCTAATGAACAGTAAAGGCCTAAGTTGATTGGGGCCGACCGCATTTCAAAAATTCTACTTCATCACTTTCGTTCATTTTTTATGAACCAACGTACACTACACTTATTTGTATAAGAATGCGTTGCGGCTGTAGAGTCCGTTTGGCTTATTGGAGATTTAGACACGTTTTGGTAATTTTGGGGCTAAATCAGATCCACCATTTATATGATGCAAGTTTTAACAGATGCACACCGAGTATTTGGTCATTATTAACACGTTGTAATCGTATTATTTCCCAGTTTGCTTCATGCAATAATTTTCTTAATAATTTATGCAATCTTATATAGCGAATAATAGCTGACAACACTATCCGACTTCCGCAAATCTTTCTAAATCTTGTATTCATAATATCTTTTATAACTCTTATGAATTAAGTTTTGTTTGATTTCAAAGCCTATTAACTCATTACACTTAACATCTCATAATTTACAGAAAGAATTAAGGACACCTAGTTTAGTCGAAAATTATCAATTTCAGAATTATCCAAAACAAGGCTAGTCAAACAAACAATTACAATTATACACTAGCTTCATACACCCAGCCGTAAAACAAATTCTAGGCCACAAAGAATCAAGGTCATATTCCATATTTCAAAGTCTTGGCAATAAAAAGATATAACTTCGCGAGGTGTGCCTTTAGTAAAAGTTTACAAGGAAATAATTGGACGGTTAGATAACATTGTTATTCGGTTAATTCTTGCATGCATGCCAATTAGAAGAATCAATATGAAATTATGAAAAACATTATGTAAAGTTTGTTATTAAGAAATTGTTATTATCATACTATTACAACGCCGCAACGCAACGTATTGCTAAAATCCTCCTTCATCACTTTCGCATTTTTTTGTATGAAAATAAATGCGTTGCGATGCAGTCCGTTGCGGCTCTAATGTGCGCTTGGCTTTAAAATGTAAGAATCGTCATACATAAATACAGTTAAAGTTTTATCTAATGAATATTTATTTTCTCCAGCCAAATTTTAATAAATGCCCTTAAGTCTTTATGACATAATTATCATTATCATAATATAATTAATACTGTGATTATGTTAAGTGGGTAGATAACACAATTTAATTACAGATATCTTTTTTTACCAATAACTATTGTGTTGCTATGCGCAAAGGTGGTAGCATTTAAAAGTTTTCATTAAACTTACCAAATTAGCAGGCAACACAGCAAGAGTAGCCGGCACAATTTGTGTTGCCAGCTGCAAGGGTTGCCAGCCACTAAGCGCGCGCGCGGTGTTGCCAGTCTTCCATACCGTAACTCCTACTAAGCTACCGTAGTGGCCCATGTAGCGAACTGGTGTAGAGACCACGTTGCCTGGCATTGGCTCCGAAATTGGCCATAAGAATTGCGTAGACTTTACCGTTTCTGTAATCAATATTATGTATTATAATTAACCTCATCACAAATCTTTAGTAAAGTCACGGAGTTTCGGGGCTTTGGGCCGTCATAGCTGTGTTCGTATAAAATCAGAGTATGTTTGAGAAAAGAGTGGCCATAGAGGGTCCAAAACCCGAACATGTGTGTCTTGTTCTTCTTTGTGTGTCATTATCTAAGTATGTTTACCGTAAAATTCAAAAACGCGAATACGGGTTGCTCATGCAGCCATTAATTAGCTGACCCTCACGTGGAGAAAATGTATCGTTGTCCCACCATTGTCAGAGAAATGTATGGAAGCAATCTCTTCATGTTACTGAGTTTAGTTTAATTATCTAACTTGTTCGAGTCGGCATGATTCGGCTCAATCGGGGGCAAAAATACATTCGATTTTGCCGTCCAGCCTGGGCCATGTGTGTAACACCTCTAACCCAAGATGGCCCTGACCGTAATATGCGTGGATGGACCGTAAAAGAACACAAGGGTTACATTTCAGTGTCAATTTCAGCTCCAGTAACGTTTGTGCACGCGTTTGTGGTTGTGCGGCTGTAACTAAAGCCAAAACAAAATACTACAATGGTATTATGGTATTACAAATTATCGTACGTCATCGTCAGACCGATTAGCGCATCGCGAGTTGTGTTGTTAATTTCACAGTAAATAAATATTTTGCAGCCAATTAGATGCACGTCTACAACTACAATATCTACGTACTTATTATAATTATAATATCTAGTGAACATCTGGTTTTTATGGATATTTCAAAGTACAATACGTAATTACGTGAATTATAACTGGCTGTGTGAGAAGAATAATAATTATATTCTACTGCTAAAAGCCGAGAGCACTTTCATTTGCCAACCATGGATAATATATAAAAAATATAAATACCTACCTACTTTAATTTTATTTTTTACCGATTTGAAAACAACGAACAAACTTTTAATATTTTTATTTAAACATTAGTATGACAGACGATGCGTAGAGAATTGACCGCGAAATTCATATTGCACACTTGAATTTCGCGATAGATGTGAGCGTATTTATATTCTCTGAAAAAACATAACGCCTTGTTTTCCCGAAAGGTTCGGCAGAGATAGTATAGTACACCCACATTTCGCCAGTTATGTTTAGGTCCCATTTAATAGGGGGCGTGCCTATTACCATCAAACGGGCACAAATCTAAACTCCGGAGCTACTGAGAAATTCCAAATGGAAAATCCCAATAACATTTTGCCCGATCTGGGAATCGAAACCAGGACCTCATGCTCAGCAGTAGCGCTTGCGATCACTAGACCCACGAGGCTCTGAAATAAGGCTATAAATCAATTAATTCATTCCTATGCTTTATGTACAGTCACTATTAATTGGCGTAGGATTCTAATGCTAATCAAATACGGCCCAAAGAAGTGACTAACTAAACCGGCTTTTGAACGCCTGCCCAAATCACTGATCAGTACAATTGCTGGCAAATCTCATGTTTGCTAATCTTAATTCATCAACATTTTTTTTTTTTTTGGGTGGGAAATCATCAATAACTTTTCCCACTCTGGGTGGAGCGGGAGGGCGTGTCAGACTTTTACTGACTAAAACCCACCCGTGTTCCCTCAGTTGCCTGTGTGCCAGGGGCCGCGGTATCTCTTTCGAACAACCCGCACCCCTGGCAGGCATCGGCCCTTGCGGACCCCCCCATTTGGTGCTGACATCTCTTTGAGACGCGCGTGGAACACAACGCGCCGTCGACCCGGGCTTGGTCCTTACCGGACAGCGAGCTACCCATTACTCGCCGTCCGCAAGCCCGCGTCTACGGTGGCCAGGAATCAGCCTGGGATTCCCGACGCCCAGAGCGTCTCCCGCGGCGAATACGGCCGTGAAGGCGCATATACTGCCTCTCCCTCACGTGCGCCGCCTCCCTCTTTGCGAGCATTACTGCTTCGCAGAAGGAGGTGACGGCTAACCATTCACTCTTGCTCCGTACCATGGCCTGCACCAGGGCCGGACGCGAGAGATCGCCGCCGCCGATCGCCTACACGAGGACACGGCGGTGCTCCGCCCAAGCCGGGCAGACCGCCACCGTATGCTCCACCGTGTCCTCAGGGCGATCTTCACAATGGAAGCACCCGGGCGTTTCCTCCCGCCTTATTCGAAACAGGAACCTCCCGAAACAACCGTGTCCGGTGAGGACCTGCGTCAGGCGGAAGGTGAGGACGCCATGCCGCCTCTCAAGCCACTCCTCAAAGAGGGGACTTACCGCCGCTATCGTGGCGTGCCCAAATTCATTCATCAATCAAATCATCAAATTCATCAATTCATCAGCATCAGAAGAAACATTCACTCAGGACACAGACCCCCTTATGGGCGGTAACCGTTTGATCAAAGTTACATATTAGCATGACCACCGAAATCAATAGTCAGCCCATAAAACATTATGTAAACACGTCAAACTCACCGAAACTGCCCGGTATATAAACGTAGCCATAGTTCTTCAGTATTTGCACGCAAGTGTTGGCCAAAAACGATCCCAGTAGCAAAACTGCGAACGTAAATGCCACTATACACGCACTCTCCTTCTGTAGTATTGTATTCGTTTTGTTTTTAGCATTTTTGTGTGATGTTAGTTGCATTATACAGGCCCCAAGGAGGCCCCACGTTAGGAACGTTTCTTGAGCTGCCGCTGCCCAACTCTAAGAAAAAACAAAAGAATTTGAAATTAGAACTGTCTGTGACCATGGATTTAGTAGAGGTGTATAATGTTGAGTTTATTCTTTTGTTTACATAATTAAAGGTTAGTAAATTACAACCACTTAAAAGAGATAAGTAGGATCTTAAGATTATTTTAAGGTGAAAAAAATATTCATACATTACTATTAATGAAGAATTCGCTCCATTCAGTCTCGGAGAATACATTGATGACGGTATCGTAAGGTATCAAAGTGAGCAATTTGGTACATAACACTAATGTACCACAGATCGGCAGGAATATCAGCATGTATACAGCCTGCAATTATAATTATAACGGGTTACACTTTCGTGGGAAATCACCTTACGTTACAATGACGCGCTGTAGGCTGTAATGTTTATTACCTTGCCGTAAGACCTCAATCCTTTACTCAGCGCGACGAATACAATCATCCACACTACCGCTAAGTTGAAAGCTACTTGAAACTTTATTGTGCCAAAATATGAACTATTGGACCCCAAATTCCTTTGTAAAACCTCGCCGTGAAAATACTGCGGCAAGGTCTCTTGTATTTTATAAGTACCATTTTTCGCTACGGCATCTGTAACATAAAAAAAAACTTTCTCAGTCTGAACCAATTTCCTTGTTCCACTAACGGAAAAAGTAATTGTGTAAATTGCCGACCTTCATTCATACTTCCTGCTTCACTTGTTGATTGATAATACCGAATTTGTTGACATTGTCCAAACAATAAACTATTTAATTAGGTAATGGTTGACTCACCTTCAAAATTGAATTCGTGTGGTAGTGCCCATTTATATTTGTCATTGGACGTTATAAAAGAGTCTCTAAAGTAAACAAATATCCAAGACAGGCCTATTATACTGTACATGCCAATCACGGCTTGAGTAATGAGCAAAGAGACTCCTACGCCTTGGAATATTGGCGATATACGCCACATGTCCACCGGGCCAGACTCCAACACTTGGCCCAAACACAAATGTAAAGTAAACAACGGTATTCCAATTAAAAACGACAGTATAAAAAACTGTATTATGAAGCTTGCTGCAACAACAAAAAAAGATCCATTATAAAGATACCAGGAAATTAGGTGAATCCAATTAATTACGTAAAAGTCCATTCATTACCTCCAAAATGTACACTGAATATGGCAAATCTAGATATATTAAATATTCCCACGGTACAACTGAGGCACGCCAGCATGGCACTCATACGATGTGGCCAAACTCCAAAAGGAGGTTCTTCAGTCTCTTCGTTTCTGCAAAACATCGTAACATTTATTCATCAGGTTTTGGAGAAAATGATCTTTAATTAATGAATCATCAAATCACAAATCCTATGACCTCATTTTTCAGAATGAAATGAGTAATGTATTGCCGAAATCGCGAAGGTTGCTCAATGCATGAGTTAACTGCAAAGTATAACACAATTACATACTCGGCCTAAAACGTTCCCACTGCTGGGACAAGGCCTCCTCTCTGTGAGAGGGAGTGGGCCGTAATCCCACGCGGGCCCATTGAGGGTTGTTAGATGTCACATGTCTTTGAATTTTTTGTTTTTATGACATGCTCTCAAAAGGGTGAAGGAAAACTTCGTGAGAAAACCTTCACGAAGTTTTCCTTCACCGTTTTGAGAGCAGTAGTGATGAAATAATTTACACAAAGTAATGCGCCTGGGTGGGTTCGAACGCACGACCTAAAACTCATAAGTCGCGGCCGTTACCCTGGGCCACCACTGCTCAACAACACAAACACAATAATTATGTTTTATTTAATATTTATAATTACCTCTCCTCAGTAGCACTTCCAGCGTTTTGGATGATGGGAGCAACGTCCAACGACTCAGAGGACGAACTGGACGCACTAGTGCTTCTTGCGGTATTCCTTCCAGTCCAGTCCCCAGCCGTGACGTCACTATCCCCCGGAGACGGGAGTGAAAGCGTACGATTCATCAACAAAGCTCGCCGCCCAACAATCAAAGGTCCCGAGGCACCATCACTACTGAGATTTGCCGCCGTCACTTGCAACTGTATCGGAGCGCTCGTCGGCCGCATGTTAATGTTATGCTCCAAAAAAAGTATTACCGGCAACGTTAGAGGCTCGCAAGAAGACTCCGCTGTTAACGCCGGTAGAACAATAGGGTCTAATCTCCTCATCGAGTTTCGCAATGTGTCGTTCATCGTACTTGCTCTCTCTAATGATGAAACTAAAGCTTGCCGATCACTGTCAGTGAGTTCTGAAAAACTTTTCGAACGTCCAAGGCTCATGAGATTCGACCTTTCAGATATACTTGGTGTGATGCCCATTTCTTCCATGGACGGTGCTGACACATGAACGTTGGAACATGTTATTACTTGAGTATTGTCGTCCACAGAACTTTGCGCTTCCGAACGATCTGATTCTCCTTGAGCCTCACCAATTACTTCCTTAATCTTACAAATGAGATCCTCTTCGTCGCTGTCGAAGTTTTTCGTTCCATCGTCAAGACATGCTAGTAAAGACTTATCTAAAACTTCGTCTAAATCATTCAATATATCCATAAACTGGCACAACGCCGTCGCCTGAAACTCTTCGTCATTTGTGATGCTTGCCGTATGTGATGAATAGATTGAGTCAGATTTGTAGCATTCTGGTATTGTCTTTTGCAGGTCCTCTTTCAAGTCACCATCTTCTGATGTTTTGTCCAAGTCCTCGCTGTACTGATCACTGTCGTTGCTCTCAAACGCGCTGCTGGAGGCATCGCTGTCGATACTACTTCCTGGCACATTTTCACTTTGTTCGTACCGTCCTTCGCCTATATTGACTACTTCCATTTTTATTGCATGGCCTAAGTCATAGCCAGCGCGCTTGCTTGACCCTGCAATAAGGACGTCACTAATTATCATGGTCATAAAGTTTAAACAAATATCAAATTAACATAAAAAGGCACATTTTGTAGTGATGATTTTCCACAGCTTGTACATGGCTAGCTGGTGAATGCAGAATGTCGTTCGTATTTACATATGAATAAACTTGCTAATAACCCTAATTATTGTATGTAGCAGTGCGTCAAATGTGGCTTAATGTTAACACAGTAATGCCAAGAGTGTCAGGTAAGTAGTTACAACATGGTACACAAGTATGAATCACTTGGGATTATTTCTTGGTACACATTGATAACAGTGTTATGCTCCAGTTGCCAAAATTTTAATTTAGCAAAATAAATGGTAAATGTAGGTACTATTGGCTTAGGTACAAAAGATTTATCACCAATTTTCTTGGGATTACAGAAAAAATTGTACAAAACTTGAACGTAACTGGTGGAAAATGTACTTGTGAAACAAATTTTTTAAAGATTTTTTTAAATAGCGGTAAAAAAAGATAAGTACTTAAAAATAATTTTCACCTGAATTTATTTAAGTAAACCAAGGCCTTGTTAATCATATGAAGTTATTAATATTATTATGAGTAATAACAAAGAAATTAGTGCACAGTACAGAATTACAAATGATTAAATTGGGATAAATAAAGGCCAGATTCATCATACTTTGTTAGTGTAACATACTCCTACTATGCAAAACAGTCCAACAAAATGACTGTCAAAATTCTTAACATGACATTATAATACCTAAATGAGTTTGGTGAAACTGGCTCTTAGTTGTTTATGAAATGAATAATTTATTACGAAACATTCTTTTGTTTAATGATAAAACATTTTCATTTACACACCAATATTTTCCAAGGTTAGTTTAGTAATATTAAAACATGAACACAAAAGACAAACTGCCACAAAGTATGTTTGTATCTACACTACCATAAGACCTGTTTAATGGAAACAATGGAGTAAACAATGAATGAGGCTTTACACAACTTAATCACTTTTCATTTGCCATTCAATGTTTATTTAGCAATCAGTTGATAATGACCAATTAACTATAATCACTTAAGTACTTTAAACTACAGCGAAAATAACTTACAAATTAATATAACAGTCCCGCAATACCGTTGTGACTATCACTTATCTGGAATACCGAGATAACGTGAAAAATAAAAAATGCTAAGTAAACTGCAGTTCTTTCACAAGGCACTGATAATATGATAGATAAATTGTAAGGTAACAGATGTTATTTCTCAACTGAATAACAGATAAGGTTAGATAATATCTGATCTCATACTTGCAGCGATTATTCAATTTATGATGTCATAATAATAATAATTTGCTAGATGAATGGTCTTGACTATACTAAGAATTGAATTGGATGGTTATTCACATACAACAATTTTAGTCTCTCATAAAGCACTTTCACATGCTCATTACTGAGTATTCAAGAATTAGTATGGGCTATCGTAAGATAGTATGTATTATAACATAAATATTATGTATATGTTGGGAATCAAGAAATTAGACACAGATTAGATCTTTTAGCTAAGACAGAAGTGACGGACATCTTTTAGCTAAGACAGAAGTGACAGACATCCTCACTAAAGATAGACCAAATCAAATAGAGATGGGTGGATCCAATGTTTCAGAAACCCCCTCATAAATTGAGTAAAAATATCACACCTGTATTTCCCCAAGCGTTAGGCAGAGAGGTTTGGATTTGTTCCCGGTTGATGGAAATAGGTTCGCCCCCTAGGTAATACGGGCTGTTATCCGCAACTCCACGTCAAAGCGCGTATTTTGCATAGTTCGCCCCCTATTACATTTGACTAAAACATAACAGCAAAAATGTGTGCATATGGTAGTGTGGTATAGTTGTCTATTATCCACTACACCAAGATCTAGCACGCAGTTCAAGAATTACAATGGAATTGTTCCAAAAGTTTGACCTATAGACTATATGAACCGGCAAGAAATTTCACAGATGTGTGAGATCCAATATAGATCATGGATCACTGATTGAAACCTTAGTATCCCATAGCCTTATCCATATATAGGAAAAGTTTTCATTCAGCGTGTAAACTTTAACCATGAATTCAGCATACCATTCTAGACCCCCAAGCGAAGAAATTTTTCATAGGTTTTACAAAAAAAATCAGCTACTTCATAGAAAAGTGCAATACCTATGCGGTCAAAATGTATGGAGCAGCTGTTTTTTTTTATGTATAACTGATGAAAAATTTCTGCACTGGACGTCTAGAATGATATGCTGAATTCATGGTTACAGTTTGCGCACTGGATAAAAACATTTTCTGTATTGTCCAGTGACTTTCATACATTGTATGCCACAGATGTTAAGTGAAGGTAGCTGCAGATAGGATTTTCTTCACATTAAATACAACCTTTTAAAATAAGAAGGTTGAGTTTGTGCATTCTGTAATTTTAATATTTTGTGGACAGCCAATATTTAAAATGGGCACACAACAATGGCTTATGATCATTGATCAAGATCATAGTTTCCCTAAAAAAAAAGGGCTGGAAGGACATCTCAGAGGGAGATCTGATTTAGCTAAATTAGCATAATAAATGAAAACACAAGGAACAGTTTTGAGTGGTGAACTACATAATTTAATTTGGCCAATAAATGTAGGTAGGTATTTCGTTATTTTAACAAAATATGAACTATACATACCCTGAAGTTTAACATTTTGTAATAAAACAATTTACTCTTTAACATACTTGAATTATATCTAACGTTACGGTAAATTATGTAAAGTTAGACATAGGTACACAATTTTAAAGCCATAGTAAATAATATAGCAAATTATGTCGTAAATAATTAAAATTTAACCGATTTGGAAAAGACCTGAACAAAACTACTGTTAAATACTTAAAATATATTCAGACTTAAGTTATTGAGAAACCCTAAACCTAATTTGTGGGCTGCCCAAGGTAGCAACCAACCAACAGTGTTAAGAAAGTTAGAATAACCCCATCTTATTGAAAATAATCATTCGAAGAAGTCGTTTTTAAAATAACAATGTTAACAGAAGTAGTCTTATCTGAAGCTTTACATAAATTCGTAATTAGATACAAACCAATTACCGTTCAGTAAATCTAAAACACTAACCTGATTCCTGATTTTTTTGTACACTTCAGTCCATCAGTCGTCAGCTGTCTAAGAAAACATTATTAACAGAAGACACTCATTTGTTTCACTAACTTGTTTTTAATTGGCTACTAATTGAATAATCAAACTGAAGATAATTAAAATTGTGATGTTTTTTGTAGTAAATGCGAATTTTTCGTTATTACATTACTTTTAGGCCTGTACCAGCAGGTACGCACTAGAGAGGCGTACGTGGGTAATTGCTAGTCGATTTATGAGTCCAATCGATTTAAAATAAATGAAACAAATAATCGAAATATAAGATTTATTATTTGTCATTTACAAGGTTTAAAAAAACATAGGTAGTCTTAAACTAAAGGCTCAATTAACGTTAGTACGTTTCTTAAGTGTCCAGGTTTATGTGAAATAAAATATTTTGATTTTGAATATCCGTCTCATTACTGTAAAATGAGCCAGTCTTACTGTTCTAGAAGTGCGCAAGCTGCCCATCCTATTAATATTTACAGGACATCCACCATGACGGATGATGAATATGATGAAGGATGCTTTTACTTCAAGGGCTAATCATTGTTTTCTAACTGGAAACTCAGCATTAAGCCTCTCTCTCTCATCTCCCGCGCGCTCTAAATAAGCTTTATCACCATGGAACTTTGAACCATGCTACTAGAGTCTGAAATCTATATTAAAAATAAAATGCTGTTCGTTAGTCTCGCTAAAACTGAAAAATGACACAGGGGCGTGAAGAGAAAGAAAATGAGGAAAACCCAAAACCCGTAAATTGGGAAAACTTAAATGATGTCTTCTATGGGAGTTATGTTTGAATTATTGGAATTTAGACAGGACAACGACTGTCGAGTCAGTTATAATAGTGTATATAATATAATAGTTTGAGCCGTTTCACTGATAAACTGATTTTTTAACGATTATTAGTTCGTAAAAAGTGTGAAGTACTACTCTAATATTCGATGCGGTACATGCGTTCAATTATTTTGAAGGAAAATATGTTATTTCACTCGAAAAAGCACGAAGCGTGATATCAGTATATTACAAAGTACTCTGTGATGCTAGCTCAGCTAGATGGCTGGTCAAAGCTGGGGCGTTAAAAGTATGTACAGACATCACGCTACCCCAAAACCGTCAGATTTTTCCAACTGAACATGAACCCTAAGCTTAGGCGATAAAGTTGAAAAACTATTAAAGAAATTTGACAGATTGAGGTAGCTTGATGTGCTAGCGTCTGTACGTAAGTCCCGTCATTCCATGTATTGTCTAGGTCGTCCAAAACTGTGGAATTAAATAATTGAACACACCCGTTGGCCTAGTTCGCATTCGCAATCTTAGTTACCTTCTAGCTAGTCTTAGAAGACTAGCTAGATACCAAACAAAAAGAAGAGAAACAGCTGTGCTGTCCACTTTCATGATTGGTGCGATATCTGTCAAATGATCAAAAAAGGCTACGTTCCGAGTTGGTATAATATCGATTTGAGCGTGCTCACACACGTTCCGAATTGGTGTGTGAGCGCGATGTCGATGTCCCGTGAATCGTCATAGATGATGTCATGACATGCGTCATCTTGCGATAATGCCGTATGACAGCTAAGAATACGGTACGCTCGTGAACGCGCTAACAGTGCTCACTCAATGTTAAAACCTATTTACACCATATACAACTAAAAATCAAACGCATCGAGCGCGGTCGGCGCGGCGCTCCGATTGGCCCTGGATTGGTGACGGACCAATCGGAGCGCCGAATGCGCTCGATGCGTTTGATCGAGATGGTTAAATGAAACTCACCCTAGAGCCACAGGTTGTAATAACTCGGTAGGACCTAACACAGGTGTGTCAGCTAGAAAACGCTTTATTCCTTCGAAGTATTATGTCGTTTTAACTTGGTAGGAGATCATGTACAATGCCTCAAGATGTTTTGCTGATTGGTTAACATGACACTTATTGATTCTGAGGCGGTACGAAGTTCGCCGGGTCAGCTTGTGTATAATATAAGAAAATGAATTATCCAATTTTTTTGGGAATTTTTCTTATGTTTTATAATAGGGTATTATACTAATTTTTGAAAAGTGTCTTATTTATAGATTCTAGAGTCCTAATAAACCATTAAAAAAACATAACATTTTTATTTAATCGATTAGTGCCATAAAAATGCATGTAAATTTTGCATTTTCAAATGTCGCGCGTAATTTGACGAAAACGCTGGACGCAGTAGACGCCATATTGCTCTGTGGGTATGACGTCAGTTTGCTAAAAACAAATGCGCTGATATTTTGTATGACAATTGTTTATAATTATAAAAAGAGTTATTTTTCTACTTATCGTTGGTTTGCTGTTCAATAACTTTGGTTACGAAAATAATAAAAGTACAAAGTTGCTCAGTTGACATGCCGTATGACGAAATAACATGGCGGCTACTATTTCATCGCGTTCAAAAACAGATAAAAAAAACTGAAATCTTTGTATTTTAAAATTTATTTTGTTATTGCATGAACTAAAACTAACATTTTCCGACTGCATTTTGCCTAAGCTATGTCAATAATATATTTTTAGTTTTTTTCTCGTATAGAGTAAAATACCCTATTCTAGGCGGCGACAATACCAACAAATCAAAGATCATAAAAATTGGTCCAGCTGTTCTTGAGCTGGTGTATAGAGGTTTCAGCATAGTACTGGTAGCGCGTTCACGAGCGTTCCGTCATCATCATCTACCTAGCTTTTACCCAACTATGTTGAGGTCTGCTTCCAGTCTATCCGGATGCAGCTCCATTATTTTTCATCGGAACGCAAATCATTCATGTGAGCACTGTGAGCGGTATTATTGTTCTAATTCGGAAAGCGGCCTAATTATATACAGACGCCAGCACCATCGAGCTACCCCAAACTTTCAAATTTTCCCAATTGAACATGAACCCTATGCCTACGTGATAAAAATGAAAATCTATCAAAGAAATTTGACAGATTGGGGTAGCTGATGTGCTGGCGTCTGTACCCTTTCTTCTGGCCTCAACTGCGCATGTTCGTTTTAGAGTACATTTTAACAAACAAAACAATAAAACTAAGGAAGACTTTTGATTACACAGAAAACGAAAATATAATTTAAATTAATGTACGTCCTATTCATTTCCTTATTATTATAAAGACTACGTATACATTTTATTAAACCCTGCTTTACAGCGTTCATAAATACAGCGCTTGGAATGTTGTCTTGTTACATATTGAACGTATGAAATGAACAATCTATGGTTCAAAGTATCTTTCTCGCAAAATCTTTTTCAACAGTTTTATTACGATTATCAACCTTATTTTCTGAACGATAAGCATTTAAATTGAAAATTGAAAAATACGTGGGGTATCTCAAATAGATAAGTTTATGTAAATGTTTTTTTTTTATAATTGCGACCGATAATATAATCAATTGCTATCAGTGCGTCAGTAGCTTCTCTTGGTGAATACTTACAGTAGTTTTTTAAGGAATAAATTATGTTGTTCTTAAAAGGAAGTAGAATTATTACCATCAAAATGCGCTCAACAAATAAGGTTCGTCTTCCTTCAACCAAAGTTTATTTTGCGACTCAGTTCAGTTCAGTCCTAGTCGGTTTGCCTGCCTAGTCACTAGTCTCTGAAGATCATACAAATTTAATTTCCATAAATTGTTACGAGTTTAATAAATAAGTTTTAGTAATTTGACCAATTGATCGACAGCTTTTTAAGGCGATGGCAGCGTATTCTTCAAAAGTTTCCCTCAACGATGTGGTTATAGCGTCTGCGGTGAGGACTCCCATAGGCTCCTTCAGGGGCAGCCTGGCGAGCCTTTCGGCTTCGGAACTTGGCGCAGTCGCCGTAAAAGCAGCAGTGGAAAGAGCCGGCATTCCTAAAGAGGAAATTAAAGAGGTTAATTGATTCACCCTACTTTCTCTTATGTTATACATCAATTTACAGTTAACATTTGACCATGATCATTTTTACACACCATAGCAATTTCATTCAGTGAATAGTTCTATAATTAAAACAAGCTACTTTAAGTACAGTCATTTGTCAATTTTGTCATTCCAGATTAGAATTAGCTGATGAGTTTGTTATCACCAATACCAGCACATGAATGATAACAAAATAATTGATTTTGATTAATTAAAAAAATCCATTATTCAAACCATTGATTCAAACATTAATGATGATGACTAGATACCTACTCTATAAGTAGGTAGGTACTAAATTTTTCCAAAATCAAAATTAATCATAACAGTTTTTTTTATATGTATTACTTACACAATGTTAAGATTAGTTTTCATTATTCAAATAATGATTTAATTTTGTATGCTCAGTAAGAAAAGTCCATTGACACTATCACTTTTAAATGATTTGAAAAACTGATCGCTAATAGCTAATATTTTTTAAATTGCGCTTCTGTTCTGGTTTTTATAAAATATTTTGCACAATAATTAAGATTTAAAAAATGGAGTGTTCATATCGACTTATTTTGCTGACTGTACCTACCCAATGTTTAAAGAACCTATCACCTAATTTTTATTCAATAAAACGTTAATCTTGATTAAAATAATTGAAAAGGTGTAAAGGGTGTAAGGATTTTTTTTTACCTGACCATAGAATTGTGCTGCTAGTGCTATTTTAGTTCAAGAAGTTTAACCACTCTGCTCAACAGGATTTTGACACATGGCGGGATGCTGGGATGTTGTGTATTACGTCATGAAATTCAGTAGGAAGTTAAAATTCTTAATTCCTCTTTATTGTTCTAGGTGTATATGGGAAATGTCTGTTCAGCCAATATGGGCCAGGCTCCAGCAAGACAAGCTGTAATTTTTGGTGGTCTGCCTAAAAGCACAGTTTGCACAACTGTAAACAAAGTTTGTTCATCTGGCATGAAGTCCATTATGCTGGCTGCACAAGGCATACAAACTGGTTCTCAAGATGTAATATTAGCTGGAGGAATGGAATCTATGTCAAATGTGCCTTTCTATTTGAAGAGAGGTGACATCCCATATGGAGGAACACAGTTAGTTGATGGAATTGTGTTTGATGGTCTGACTGATGTTTACAACAAATTCCACATGGGCAACTGTGCTGAAAACTCTGCAAAAAAATTAAACATCTCTAGGCAACAGCAGGATGACTATGCTATTTCTAGTTACAAGAGAAGTGCAGCAGCATATCAAGAGAAAGCCTTTGCTGATGAACTTGTACCAGTTCCCGTCCCTCAGAAGAGAGGAGCCGCACCTATCATATTCTCAGAAGATGAGGAGTATAAAAAGGTCAACTTTGAAAAGTTCACCAAACTATCAACTGTGTTCCAGAAGGAAAATGGAACAGTTACAGCTGGAAATGCCTCAACATTGAACGATGGTGCTGCAGCCTTGGTCCTCATGACTGCTGAAGCTGCTCAACGACTGAATGTTAAGCCCCTTGCTCGAGTTGTTGGTTATGCTGATGGAGAGTGTGACCCAATTGATTTCCCAATTGCACCAGCAGTTGCCATTCCCAAGCTTCTAGAAAAGACTGGTGTGAAGAAAGAGGATGTTGCTATGTGGGAGATTAATGAAGCCTTCAGTGTTGTTGCTGTTGCTAACCTACAACTGCTGGGAATTGACCCTGCGAAGCTCAACATTCATGGGGGAGCTGTTAGTCTTGGCCATCCTATTGGCATGTCTGGAGCTAGAATTGTAGTACACTTGTGCCATGCTCTTAAGAAGGGAGAAAAGGGTGTAGCGTCTATCTGTAACGGTGGTGGTGGTGCATCATCTATCATGATTGAGAAATTGTAAGTTTCTTCATATTCTGACGACTTTGTTTCATTATCTACTGTGCCTTTTAGGAATTATTTGCTGTTAATGAATGGTTTGTGTGTTTGCAAGACAGCTTTAAGAGTTAAAAGATTTTATTATATTGTTGAGATAATATTAGGTAATTTTTATATCCATATCTCTTGTAAAATAAACTTCAATATGGAAAAGTGTTAATGGTTGTATTCTATGGGATATATGATTGAAAATCAATAAAATATATTTTTAAATGTTTTATTTTATTTAAATGATTATTTATTACTTTGGTTTACTATTCCAGAGCGCACACTACAGATGGACTGCCAGTTTTGACCTTTTACACTAAAGACCCATGTGGACTATGTGATATAGTCATGGAAGAATTAGAACCTTATAAAAATAGAATAATCATCCAAAAAGTAGATATTACTGAAAAAGAGAATGTAAGGTGGTTGAGATTGTACAGACTTGATATTCCAGTATTATTTCTCAATGGTCAGTTTTTATGCATGCATAAGTTGAACAAACATTTACTAGACAAACGACTTCAAATGATTGAGGCTGAAAAATTACATTAATATGCAAAAACGGTTGGTAAACTTGATTTACTACATTCATGAGAATGTAATTTTTTCCTTATGATATAATATTTTTTCTGATTGTTTTCCTTGATTTTGATAAATGGTACAGTCAACTGCACGTGACCGTGTCCACAGCAACTATACGAGGGTGAGACAAAGGGCCTTTATTTCGTAGCAGTAAGGACGGTTTTTGCAGTTCAACTGGCGTCCGGTTGACTGCACCTAGTCCTGGCAGGTAGTAGAGAGATATTATGTGAATTCATGAATATGATTATAATAAGTTACGAACTGTAAATTAACATCAGTGTGTTTGAGATTGTTCAGGCAACATATATACCAATAAGTAAGTAGGTATGAAAATGTTAAAAGTCAGTTTCTATGTATGCACTGAACCAACATTTATTAGGTATACAAATGATTGAGTATGGGACATTCATGTGCAAAACCCGAAGGTCGGGAATCTTGATAATCAAGTTTTATTTGTTCTGTAAAACCTGATTCTGCTTGATAGTTGTTGGTAGATGTTATGTCATGCTTATATGAAAAAGATTATATCAAGTAATGGACTGTAAAATAACAGTGTGCCGTGAAGGACAAGTTGAAATCAATTATTTATTTTTATGCATGTTTATGTACAGTACAAATAGCATAAAAATTATTATGAAACTAAATAAACTGTGTTTATTTTTAGTTTTAAGGCGTGCTATAGGTACACGTGTTCGTGACGGCATGATTCGGCACGCACAGCCGGGCGGCAAATGTATGTTCGATTTTGTTGCCCAGCGGAATCATGACGACTTGGACATGTGTGGTACAGCACTGAGTAGGTATTCTCTAACCGTAGACCGCTTACCATATACAAAGCGAATATATGTGCTGATCTGATTTTAGATGACTTTTGCGAGCAGAGACCATTTATTATCCTAATCATCTAAATATTTGGCGTAATTCAAACAATTTATGCAAAAACTAATCATTACGACCATTGACCTTTTTGCGAGTAATTCCACTTTGCCCCACCAAGCCCGCCACCCTGGTGTGGCAAAGTGGACTGCCTAAAATTTTGCAGTGGAATATGCCCCACTATTCTGATTTGATGGGGCGGATAACACTAGCATAAACATTTTGTGGATTCTGCCCCACTAGGGTTGGCAGCTCAGGATTTACGAGACATTCACCGCCTCATCTAACCCAAATGATTCACCAAAAATAGAGGGGATATGGCGCTCGGCGGCCGCTGCCGCGGCACCGCTCGCTTCGCTCGCTCGCCGTCGCGCGTTAAGGGTCACTGTTCTAACCTAACCTAACCCAAATGATTCAAAAATACATGTTAACCTTCATACACAAATCCTGAGCTGCCAACCCTAGTGGGGCAGAATCCACAAAGTGTTTATGCTAGTGTTATCCGCCCCATCAAATCTGAATAGTGGGGCATATTCCACTGCAAAATTTTAGGCAGTCCACTTTGCCACACCAGGGTGGCGGGCTTGGTGGGGCAAAGTGGAATTACCCCTTTTTGCGCACCATACATCGCAATGGACTATTGTCATCAAGCGGCGACAATCAGGGTACATATCCTGGCTCCGGGCTGCTACTGAGAAATTCCAGAATATGGAAAAGCCAAGGAGAGGCGCGCTTGCTACGCCGACCGACGGGGTGGTCAATTAACTATTAATTCACACATTCTAGTGCTAGTGAAATATTTTTTTTTATCGGAGAGGCATATGTCCCGCATTGGACTGTTGTAGGCTGATGATGATTTATTTTTATTTTCTAGGCTCGAGAAATAACAAATATCGAAATCGTAGTAGGTTGTACTTACCATTTATTTTACATAGGCTATCAGCATGATATCATAAGGTTTAAAATTTGCAACCTGAGAGGGTTGCAACGTCATCAACTGGTAACGGAAAATGAATGAATGGGAATTTATTTGGTCAGGAGCAGTGGTGACCCAGTGGTAATGGCCGCGACTAACAAGTTTTAGGTCGTAGGTTCGAACCCAGACTGGCGCTTTACTTCGTGTAAATTATTTCATCACCACTGCTCTCAAAACGGTGAAGAAAAACATCGTGAGGAAACCGGCATATCCTAGAACCAAAACTTCGAAGACATATGACATCTATCAACCCGCACTGGGCCTGCGTGGTGGATTATGGCCCACTCCCTCTCACAGAGAGGAGGCCTGCGCCCCAGCAGTGGAAACATAATAGACTGATTGAATGATTATGCACCAAAGATTGTGAGGTGTAAGCTCGTCTTATAATAGACGGATTGCTAATCCTAAAAATAATACTAGTGTGCTGGCTGCCCAACCTCACAAACTTGTCTTTGCCCAGTAGGTGGTCATACTTGTTTAGTTCCATACCAAGGACCACGTTTATGAGTTCGCTCTAGGGAACTCTTACCCAGGGTTAGCATTGTAGTTTTATTAAGGTATTTTTGCTCTGGGTGGGACAAAGCGGCCTGCAAACTGAGAGGTTAAGCCATAGACGGCGTATACAGAAATATATATATAAATAAATAAACATATATACTTTTTTATACAGAAACATGGTAACAATAAATCTTCAACTCATTAATTTTGTGAAGGAGGGCATCAAGGTTCATTACAAGTTTGTTACAGTTTGTCAGTGTATTTTTAACCGACTTCAAAGAAGGAGAAGGTTCTATGTTCGACTATGTATTTTTTTTTATCAACGTAAAACAATATTGCATCTTGCAATCCTAACCAAAATACGTCAGTCTTCAGGTGTCACTTTCTTACTTTTTACATTTGAATCACTACCATATCTGCCTGCAATAAGACCCTAATTGCATGAAAACTTTCTTCTTTGTTCAAAATGTTGATAGATTGCTGCTGTGCATAATCTGTGGTTGTCATTGTAATGGTTGAAAATTGACATGTAATAAAATTTACGAATATATTCACAATATTTTGACTGTTTTTCTCAATAATTATGTGACTTTTCGGCTAATTTACTTATTAACACGTTTCCTAAGTGTTTTAGGTACTGTCTCTCATTCATCTTTTCTCATAAGTTGATCTTAAAAAATAAGTGTTACAATGGATAATTCAGCTATACAAACATTGGAGGCGGCTGCTCAGATGCTGATGGTAAGAAATTATTAGTATTACATTACCTATATGAAAAGAATGTAAACCAAAATCAAACAAAAAAAAATCCACAACAGAATAAGACAATCAAAATGCCGTGACTATAAACAAAATCCTTACATTTAGCACGCAATATGACATAGTTAATTCAGTATTTTGAAATTAACACTTTTCACTGGAAATTAATCTACAGGAATTTCAAAAATAAATACTATTTATGTCATAAAGTTTTAGAAGCATGTTATTTTCACCTGTATTGAAATCCTAGCCTTTTTATTCAAACAAGAAATTCCACAAGGGAATCAACCATGGTTGTTTCAATTTTATTAAGTACTTATAGTTAATCTGATCTTTACACACAGGGTGATATTGTAAATGTTGTTTTCCAAATGGGAAGGTAAAGAGGGACCTACTGTTTTTCACACCCACACTTCCCATGTATTGGTAGTTAGTTACGTGTAAACATTTAAAACTGTGTACCTATATGGTTCAACATTATGAATTTTTATTCAATTCAACATTCTTCATAAAAGTAAAGATATAAGTATAGAATTTATAAATATCTATGTAAAATAAATTTTTGATTGCACCTCCTTGCTGAGTTCCAGCAGCATATCCTAAGAATTGTTTCAATCTAAAGTGCATTTTATACCAAGGCTGCACAACTAGTTTAGAAGTAGGAGCCTCACTTATATTCCATTTCAGCAGGCTATCTAGTAAATGAAACTTGCCCACAGTTAAGGCAGATACCTAATACTAAAATGAAATAAAACTTAAAATTACTTATAGTTTTATAATAATGTAACAAAAATCTCAATGGTGACCTTTTAAATGAATTTTGTGCCATTAATTAATCAATACTTGTCAACCAATTTGAGGTTGATAGTAAAACCAGATCTGAAATATATTTTGCAGTGAATGAGGGATATTTGATTTTCTCAAAACTGAGAGTTGGAAACACCTTTTCACATAATAATATGTTGAGCCAAATCAGCTTAAAATCTGCAAAGCAAGAAACTGGCATCAAAAGAACACTTTCAAGTGCCAATTTCCGAAAAGCTGAGAAATTTTCTGAAGACTTCTGTGACTGATCAGTCCCTTCACAAGAAATCACTGATCACTGTTTAGTAGAAATCTGTCGACAGCAGTTTTCAGAAAATGTATTTTTGTATATTACCAAGGTATTGTCTAATTGCAAATGTCTTCAGAAATGCGAATTCTAAAAAGTCTGTCGCCAGTTCACTGCTGTTGGTGGGCAAATTCAAATGTAACCGGGTATTGGCAATATTGCTTTGAACCTTCTATAGATACCATCCAGAAAATAAATCAAAATCACAACATTTGTGTGCTGGGAAAATATACGAAATTGGCAGAAATCAATTAGTATTCCAAAAATTCATTTTTAATTTAAAATAAAAATACAACACATTAAGAAGGTGTACATCAGATAAAAAGTTTGGAATCATAATATTAGAGAGAGAGAGGCCCAGAATTTGGCTATGAGCTTTTGGTACTTTCAGCAGCATTCATCAGATTTTGCATATACAGAGGAGACAAAACACAATCCTTTCCATATTATATTTTCATTCATTTATAGGCACCACCGCAAATGGTGACATCAGAGCAACGTCACCAAGCTGAGAGTCTATTTCTAGAATTTCGGAGCACCAAGAACCCTTATCAGTTGTGTAGAGAAATTCTAGAGAAATGTTCATCAGAATATGTACTGTTTGAAGCAGCTGGCTTGTTGAAAGCGGCACTTATCAGAGAATGGAGCTTATTATCTGAAAACGATATTTCCTCTCTGTCAGAATACTTACTCAATTATTTATTGAGAAAAGAGGCTCCACCATTTTTGAGGGAAAAGCTTTTGCAGGTAATATTGTTCTTTTTAAGCTTTTTTAGCTTTGTTATGCATATTTGCATTTTCGACACAATCACAGGAATTGATTGCCTAAAAAAATTAAGATAAATGGAATTTAAAATCTAAGAACACCTTACTCATAGTAGGCTTTTAATGAAGTCATTTCGAATCTTTTTCTCTGTCGCTTTTTTTGGTTGACAGTTTTAATATTTCTACTGCAAGTCATCAAATTAAAGTTCTTTAAAATACAAAAATGTTTCAGACTATTGCCATTATTATCAAAAGAGGCAGCATCGACGATGGAGGAAGAGAAAGGAAGAATTTGATTGCCGAATTAGAAAAAATAATTCTTAGTTCGCCAATAAGCCAGCAAAAGCTGGCATGCTCACTCATACTGGCAGTCATGCAAGAATTTGCTATAACAGTCAAATCGGCTGACGTCGGCTTGATATGGGAAGTCCATTTTCGACTGAAGAAATCCTTTGAAGCGCTAGATTTGAAGAAAATATTTAGGTTTACTGTAGGAGTTCTGGAACAGATAGTGCGTTCTGGACATCGGCCGGAAGGCGAACAAGCTTTATTGACGAAGCAGTTATTAACTATAGTGGAGACTGTATTATGTTGGAGTCATGTATCTCCACTATTGTCGAAGAGGTTGATCGGTGCTTTTGAAGCCATTTATGAGAGTGATACCGCCCCGGCTCTGCGTTTAAGCCTGAGCTGGCGGGACACGATAATGCAACCTGAACTTCTAGCTTTGTTCTTCGAGATACACATGTATGTAAGGTCCAATCCTGACTTGGCTAGTCCATCTCTCACGTGTTTGGTGCAGCTAGCTAGTCTAAGCGGCGTAGTTGTATCTGCAAGTAACCTGAAACTGCAGTATTTGGAGAATTACGTGAATAGCTTCTTGAATATGATGGCGTATATTCAGCCGGTTGAAAGGGAGATGCTTGGGATCTCCGATATATACCGCAGACTAATCCAGTTCTTCTCGCCCGCAATGATAGCGGCGACGCCACCGGCTTTTCTGCAGAATCTGACTTCGTTGACTTGTCATTGCATCAGAGGATCGGTTATTGAGGAAGGCGTAAGTATTCATATTACAAATAGTTGATCAGTCAATTTGTTAAGCCAGATGGCCAATAGAATGGGGATAGTATTTTTATTGGGGTGCATTGTTAGTTTCTTACTGAATTGCCCGATAGATCTCTGCAACTCTTGACGAAAATGAAGATTTAATTATTATTATTAGGGGCTTGTAGTTAAGTAATAACAGCCGTACGGGTCGATCGACCAGGTTTAGCTACGCTTGCCGCGGTTGGTCCGTGGATGGGTGACCATCTTTACATACCTAGACCCCTCCGTGCTTCGGAAAGCACGTTAAGCCGTTGGTCCCGGCTGTCATTCGTGGATCTTTGACAGTCGTTATGGGTCGTCAGAAGCCCGAAAGTTTGACAACCAGACTTATCAAAGAGTATCGCGTTACCCAGTATCTAGGCTGTGGAGGTCAGATAGGCAGTGGGCTCCATGTAAAATACTGGTATTCAGCTGCATCCGGTTAGATTGGAAGCCGACCTCAGAGTAGTTGTGAAAAGGCTAGGCAGATTTAATTTCTTGTCATTTTAAATATACGTTCCATCGTGCAGGTGAACGATGACACAGTATGGAGAGAGTCACTGAACAAGTTCCTTCATAGTTGGAGTTCACTAGTGCATGAGACCGACGGATATACTAATGACACGCTGATGAATCCGTGCATAGAGATATTTAACACTTATCTACAGTGCAGACTGGCGCCTCCTGATGGAACGAGGTAAGAGTTTTAGGGTTCCGTAGTCAACAGGGAACTCTTATAGTTTCCCCATGTCCCTCGGTATCGAACATATATATTACATAATAGAAAGCTGTAAATTGGCATCGGTATACATATTTGACCACCCCGACAAAGTGGTAAAATAAAATCTTGAATAAAATAGATATTTAGGTTACCTCCCCTACACGTAAAGTGGGGTTGATATTTTACTCATCTTTCCCATTGTGTGAGGTGTCGTTAAAAAATATTGCGGGTGTGTGACAACCATTTTTCGAGTCTGGGATCCATTTGCGAAAGCTTTAAAATATTAACTTTGTTTGAGTCAGGTGTCCCTTCCTGTCAGCTAAATGGTTGTTATTGGATATGTGAAAAAAATCACGGCAGTAATAAGTTAAAAGGAATACTATCACAGTTGAGTAATAGTCGACCAACTTAAATTTGCAGTTTGAATGTGAATGTGTGTTGTTAACATGGACATAACTATTATGTGTTATTTTTGCCTGTACTCCAAACTCTTTGGTTGACTGTATGTACATTAGAGGAACACGGAGGATACCATATCAAAGACCGTGGAATCTTTTATAGATAACTTGCTTTTGCCAGCGGCTTCGTCCGCGCGGAACTTTCATCTCCTATTTAACTCCCTTAGGGGTTGAATTTCGAAAAATCCTTCCTTATTCCTTGTCTACATTATAAAGGGAACCTCTGTGGAAAATTTCAGCTTTTTAGGTCCAAGGGTTTGGGTTGGGCGTTGATGAGTCAGTCAGTCAGGACTTTTCTTTTTATTTATATAGATTTGTGCCACCTGTACAAATAATTTTCTTATAATTATTTTATCTGCCACATTAACAGGGTCTCAGACAACGCTGAAGAGGATATAAAGGATGAACTAGAAGAGGATGAACGAAAACTGCACAGCAATGTTCTCCTAACGATTGGTGCGATTGCGCGAAAGGCACCCGCTCACTGCTGCCATGTGCTCTTCACGTTACTACAGGATAGGAGTAAACGGTGATTTATGACTGCTAAATAGATAAAAAGACAAAAATAATTGACTGCAAATATTTTGAAAAAATGTCTGAGAAACACGAAAATCACAAACAACAAGAAACACGTTGCCGTCGTTTGTGTTTTGTATCTGAACATTTTAGACCCTAGCTTGCGGAGTCACGAAAGCGCTAAAATAATAGTAACAAAAAAACTATACAAGGTGTATCAGAATAAACGCAAGACCTGAAAGTAGTTTGTTCCTAATTGACTACTGAATCAATTTCAGTAACTTATAATATAAAAAAAAAATGTATTTAGCCATACCTACTGCTGATTGAGCCAAAAAAAATTAAATCTTATTTCAAGGCAATAAGACTCAATTATAAACATATTAAGTAATATAGTTTGCTTTAAAAAAAAAGTTTTGGTCATTGTATTATGCTTTTAACTCGTATGAGGTCTTGCGTTAATTATGTTACACGTTATATACATGGTGTAACGAGAAAACTGTAACCATGATTTCAGCACATGATTAGAACGCCCCGCCCCCTGAAAATACACTTTTCGTAGGTTATTTAAAAAAAAGTATGCTTTTTCGAACAAAGTACCTACACCCAAGAAACTTAGATAAAAGTGGAAGCCACGCTCCAAAATAAAAAAGTGAAGACGACCTGGCTAACGCTCTCTTTCTAAATACATACATAGGAACGAGACAGTGATACGTGTTTTCTCTTTCTTATGTATGTATTTAGAAAGAGAGCGTTAGCCCACAGTCGTCTTCACTTGGGTATTTAGAGTGTTGCCTCCACTTTTATCTATAACCTTCTGCCTCCACCCTACACAGTCCAAATGTATGGAAACAGCATATTTTTTTGTAAATAACCGGCGAAAATTTTCAACAATGGTCTAGAATCAACATCATCCCTATGTAGGAGTCGGCTTCCAGTCTAACCTGATGCAGATAAACACCATTATTTTACATGGAGCGGACTGCCTATCTGACCTCCACAGCCCAATTATTTGATAATACGATACCTCTTGGTAAGACCCGTAACGACTGTCGAATATCCACGAATGGCAGCCGGGACTAACGGCTTTCGTGCTTTCCGAGTGTCACGAAGGGGTCTGGGTATGTAAATATGGTCAGTCATCCACAAAAGAACCGCGGCAACCGTAGCTTGACCTGATCGATCGATGTTATTTCTTACTGGGTCTAGAATCATGTAACGAATTCATGGTAAGAGTTTGCGAATCGTCGTCTTTTACAGCATTAATAGTAATCATTAAACTTTTTAAAAGATTAATTTGCGAATTTAAATTAAAATAGTTACAAAGAAGCGAAGCACTGCGAATTTGTGTATTGTGATTACGTAAATTTAATTTCACCAAGTTAATTTGTGTAGGCTAATATAGTTCGTATTATGTCTTTCTATAGGCTTGAAAGTCAACTGCAGTTGATGCACATGGGCAAACTGCCAATCAGTGCAGGGGGACACATGGTCACCTTATTTGAAGACTTGCACTGGATTCTCATGATTACTGGTAAGACAACATTCTCTACAGCTTTGCTTTGTGTAGTACGCAGAATAACAGCACTTATTGTGTAAAAAATAATATAGAAAAAATATATACAAGGTGTAACAGAATAAACGCAGGACCTGAAAGTAGTTTGTTCCTAATTGACTACTTAATCGATTTCAGTAACTTTTAATATAAGGGTTTTTTTAATGTATTTTGCCATACCTACCACTGATTAAGCTAAAGAAAATTCAATCTTATGCTAGAATATATAAGCCTCAATATTAAATGCATAATGTAATGCTTGGGTCGACACGTTTTTCTTAATAATATCAGTTAGCTTTTAAAAAAAATAGTTTTGGTCATCGTATTATGCTTTTAACTCAATACTCTAATTGGGGTGTATGAGTTCTTGCGTTAATTATGTTACTCGTTGTATAGGCTACTAACAAATGCATAATATATTATAACTAAAGCACTACAAATAGTTATTCCGGGCCTGCATATTATGTGATAGCAAAACCCATAAAAGTGTAAGTCAAAACGCAAACAAGATTTTCTCGGAACAATCTTATTGTTCTTTGTGACTGGCAAGCAAGACTGCTGAGCTCTGCTCTAGGTTCGGTCCTCGAGTCGTCGCGATCGTAAGAAATCTTATACCCAGTTTCTAAATTGAGAATTTTAAGTTGAGAACTTTGAAAACACCATTATAAATGCGAATGTGAGATTTTTGCTTGTTACGCTTTCAAGTTAAAACGGCTAAACAGATTTGGATTAAATTGACTTGACTTTGACAAAGTTTGGGGCAGCAGTTAGTGCTAACTAAAGTAGAGTTTGACAAGTTCTCAACCGCGTGTAAGTAATTAAACATTTTAATCATTTGCCCAGGTCACTTCCTAGCTGTGGACTGCACTGAAGGCGAGACCGTGATGATTCCCTCTGAGATCATCTACTTCAGTTTGATGGAGAACGCCAATGTTGACGCCTCTCTCAGATACTTGGTCGGCGAGAGTACTAACACTGAAAATGTGGATTCTGTACTCAAGTAAGTTTCGATTTTTATATTTCTACATACATTTCTCATTCTAGATGTATACAGGGTGAATTTGAATATTTTTTTCCTATGTTAACTGTCGAGGCAGTCGCTCCATGTAAAATACTGGTATTCAGACTGGAAGCTGACCCCAACATAGTTGGGAAAAGGCGTGGCAGATGATGATGATTATGTTAGCTGTCGATGTAATCATATTTCACGGCGACATCGAAGCTTTATATGAAAAACGTAGTCGAAAGTGTTCCAAAAAAAAAAAAGGGTGAAGCTAGTCCACATTTTTTGCATACAATCTTCGGGAGTGTTTTACTCCACTGTCTAACATGGCACATCCAAAGCAAAATATGATATCGTTTTGTCTCATTATTATTATTCTGTACGGAAACAGAATACTAAAATTAAAACTAAATAAAAAGTAAGGAGCCAACAAAGATTCGTATTTCTTACTAATTGTACTTAACTTTGGGCGTGTTTAAGTAATAAAAGAAGTGTAAAATCTCCAAAACCTATTCGGTACCGACAAAGTTCTATTATCAGAAAGTTCAATAAACTTTATTGGTCATTGATTTATGCATTGGCTTTTTCATAAAACCCGATCTTCCAAAGGACTTTTCTTAATTTTTTCGCTAATTTTTTACTATAAATGATCCTGCATCTCACTCAATAACGTTGTGCGTGTAGACTAGCGTCTAACTGCTCATCACTGATACTATCTCTGTCGGACACGAAGACTGGTGACACAGCGTGATTTTTACCCAGGCCCACCAGTGAGTTCGAGCCCGCGACTAGGTTCCCTTTAAGCAGGATTTTGTAGAGATTCAAAACCGTTTTTTTACTAACACGCTTTTATTAGCTTCACCTGTATGTTTGTTTTTTGCACGTGGCACATCTAATAGACCATTATGTACTCGTATGTGTGATTGCATGCGAAACGAACCATCATTTTGCGTCTAACAAATGCATAGTACAAAGTTCAATGTTACCTCATTTCCTGGCCATTGTGATGTTTTGTTAGTCCCATTATGATCATAAAACATATTTTCTTTACACATGTAAAATACCTATTGATCTAACAATGTTAGGAAAACCTTTTGTTGATGTCGTATCATATTATAACATGATGCAATGTATTATATGATTTAATTCAATATTCTTAAGAGTTATTTATCTTGATTTGTAAATGCTAATTATGACCCTGTTCAACTTTACAACATCTTGTGATCTTTATCGTCAGACAATGAGAAACTATTTCTAAATAAAATAGATCTCAGCAACTCAATAATAATATCTGCGACGTTATATCTATGTAGGGTACCCAGGACATCTATGAGCAACCTATAACCATGAATTTTTCTCGTGATTATAGACCCAAGCATAGAAATTTTCTGCCGGTTATAAAAAAATATATATGCTGTTTCATGCAACAGCGCGGTTAAAATGTACGGAACTGTCAACTTTTTTAATAACCGACGAAAATGTAAATGCATGGGGTTTCAGAATCGTTGAGCTGAATTCATGGTAATAGGTTGTCCCTGCTACCCTTTAATTAAAATACAGCAAAACCATTTATTCAGCATGTCCTATATTATTGTTTGTTTGATGAAAACATTCAGCTTTCATGGTTTGTTGGTCAATTGTAGAATTCGATAGTTGTAACTGTCGCAATTATAAGATCATGCATCCTACCAAGCTTCTACTAATTATGGGATACTTCACAAACTCAACTAATTCATTATATTCTATTGTTTGTGGCTCTTGGAAGTCGGCGTGTTGCGAAAGGTTAATCTACTCGATCAAGGCTTCGATTTGATGTGGATCGTTTACTAAGCAGGGTCCGATAGTTGGTACTTAAAATGAGAGTCCCTTATGTGGAAGATTGTCAAGCTGTGTCACATAATGGGCACAGGTTGTCATCCTGCATGCCCTGATAGCTGCGCTTTGCTGAAACGAATAGACGCTCCTGATGATGCTAAACTTGTAGCTCAGAGGGGCAATTATCATAAATTTAAGAACATTCACAGTCTGATCTCAGTCTGAATCGGTCAAAAATACCTCGAGTTTCCATACATTTTTGACAAGTTTTTGACATTTGATTGTGCAGAGGTGAGATTGTTGATTTTTAACGATTTTAATTACGAGAGTTGGCCTTCAGTTATGGTATGTCTCAATTCAAATTGCCATGGACAAGAAGTAGAACCATGAGTTGACACTGTGCCAATTATCGTAAGTGTAAATCTTGATTTTCCCGTCAGGTTGGTTGGTGAAATCCTGCGCATCAATGCATGGGAATGTGCGGCGTTGGAAGCTGGACTCGGCAGCGTGTTTAGTCCAGAACTGTCAGCCACAATCTCCTGGCTGCTCAAGATATGGGCCAACTCGTACCTGATGCCACAGCCATCTGTTTATTCTGAGGTGGGTGTTGATTATAATATGACGACTGAAAGAAATACAAGTATCCCAAGAAAGTATGCGCTTCGGGAATCATCGTCTGTCTTCGGGAGTACGACTCGTAAGTCCGGGCAGATACCACTGCTCTCATCATTCTCTCGAAAAGGAGAAAATCCGTCATACTGATCTTTTTACTTTGTAGTTTTTGATCGTTTGGAGGACCAACTTTTTTTTGGTACATCTGCATCAAAGTAATGAATGACGTATGTTCTATTTTCGCTGTCCAGTCTGAATCTAAGATCGGCCATGGTAATTTGTGCAAAACCAATAAACAGCATTAATTCCTTAGCGTGGTCTAATGCATCGTCTTTCCGTTCACCATGCATTACAAAATTACAACCATATTGCAGCCTCCAGTTCTGCATCAAGTGAAATATAACGATGGAGTAATGTTACATACTATTGTTCGTGCTTACCATCCGTTTCCTATCGTGACGGACAGCACAATATGAATTTTGCATAGTATCGTTATCAGACTGGTTTTTATTAAGTATTGTTGTATGCAGCCTTCCTTCATATAATTTTCATAGCATAGTAACTACTTTCTGCTATGACGCGATTGAATGTATGATCTAAACAAGTCCCATTATCGAGTAATTGGGTCAATAAACTGGCCAAAAAAATCTAATCTCGAATCGACGTAAGAAGCGCGATCTCGCGTGCTAAGTCTTGCTTCTTTCGAGATATTGGCGAGATCAAGATTTCGCCTACTGACTACACCTACTACCCAAATGAAAACGTGTTATATTTTGTAAATAAAAAACTTTACCTCATCGAATCTCGAAACAAAAATATCAACGTTTATTTAAACAATAATCATCTGCACTACGCATACATAGATAACGCAACAAATCAGCACACAGATATCATACACTTTTAAGTCCATTTTCATTAATTATTAAGAACATTGAAAAAAAAAATCGGTTTGTCACGAAATCTCGAAGGAAATTTCAATAACGAGTCTCGAAAAGGTCCGAGATTTCGCGAGATCGAGATTGCATTCCCTAAACTGGACTAATAATTAACAAGGGGGACACGACAACACATTCCGTCGTCGCATAGCGCACCTGCGCTATAACTTCGTTTTCGATTAGTGTTCTTTCTGCAATCTTACTTAGTTTGATCTACAGATCCTCCACTCGAAAATCTCGAAATGCTTTTCCTATCTCGCTAAAAGTGTGACAGTAGAGTATTCTTCCTCGTGGAAATAGAGTTGTCTCCGTCTTAGACGAGCTTGAATCCCTCGCTGCACTCAGGATCCCTACATTTTACGTTACGTTTGTAATCCAATTATAGGGTACATTTTTTACCAGTGCGCAAACTGTAATCATGAATTCAGCATAATATTACAGACATAGCGTAGAAATTTTCCGTCGGTTATACAAAAAATAAATCAGCTGTTTCATAGAAAAGTGCAATACCTAAGCGGTCAAAATGTATGGAACAGCTGTTTTTTTTTGTATTTCCGATGAAAAGTTTCTACGCTAGGTGGTCTAGAATGATATGCTGAATTCATGGTTACAGTTTGCGCACTGGTTAAAAATGTATCCTCTGTATAGCGGCCGTAACATAAGACACTGCTATATCCCCTTAGTAAATAGTGTTCTATTCTGTGTGTAGATGTCGCCGATCCTAGCGTGCGCGTTCGGGCGCGGGTCGCGCGGCGTGTCGTGGGTGGTGTCGCGCCTGGCGGGCCGCGCGGGCGCCTGCCTGCGCCACCAGGCGGCGCAGCCCGCCGCCGCCTCGCACGCCACGCATCTACTCACTACACTCGCGCACTCACAGCACAAGTAAGTGTATATAACATAACAGCACCTCTGGGCACGCGTTATCGTGGTCGAATTGAAAATCTCTAAATAGACTTCGAACCCAAGTCGGCCGGAACAAAGACAATATCCAAAGATGGGATTCACGGACGGCTCAGACCTCAATGAGGATGTTCTGAAATGACGTTCACTAGGTGGCAGCACTGAAACGACAGGTACGGACACCTGTCAAAAGTGTTAAAGCGCCTGCGGACTGAATGGTGAACGACAGAATGAAACGAATGACATCAAATATTTTAAGTTCATTTTCGAACTGGAAGATCTCTTGTCAAAGTGGCGCCAACTGGTGGCTTGAATATAACACCCTCATTGCGTATGCAGCACCTCCCCACAGATAATAGCTCACCTATCCTGCGCCGCATGCCCGCCTTGTTACTTGTGCATTTGACGATCTTATGCTGCGTCAGTGAGCGGAGTTTGCGCAACTGAATTTTTTGCTAAAGATTTTTTGATTTGTTTTTCCATCGATAGGCTGAAAAGAAGGAGCATGCCTGTATTTCCAGAAAGGTTAGGTCACACCTCTCATCTTTTCTATTAAATTTTTAAGTGTATTTGTTAAACTCTTATCTGTGTTTGCCAGATCACGTTGTGGCTGTTTTTAACGGCCACAACGCGATCTGTCAAACACAGAAAAGCCACGACGAATCAGTATCGTTGCTCACGAGCGTTTTTGATATTTGAGGTTACACTTAAAAATACAATAGAAAAGATAAAAATAACGTTCTGAGCCTTGACACACCACCAAACGACGGACAGGTTGTATAGAACCTGACGACGCTCGTCCTGCATCGACTTGACGTATTGATGGGATAGTGGAATGCGCTGATGCCAAAATCTCACACAAAAATGAAAACCAGGGCGGCTAATTTCGTTTTTTTTTTGTCGTCATGGGTTTAGTTTTCATGGTTTTCTATGATGTCAAAATGAAAATCCAAGATGGCTACGGAAATTTGAATAATTTTGGATCTTCGTTTCGTACCCGATCCTAGCGCGTGTTTACGTCGTCAAGGCCTAATAATGGGGTTGACATATTTATTCTAACAATAAAATTTTGTGGTAACGTATACTTACGGTCGGCCGCGGCGATGGGAAAATAGGTCATAGCCTTAGAATTGCTGTTGCCTGCATGATTAATCTGCGATAACCCGGCACCGCTGCTGATCAAGATATCACCTTTAGAATAATAATAAACCTTCAGACCGCAGAGAAAGAATGCCCAGACGTAATAACAATAAAACTTCTATTGTGTCTCGTTCAGTGTCCTTCAATGGGTTAAAAATAATGATAATACCCAAGTAACAAACTTATGCTAGGTCTAGAGCCGAACACAGTACTATACTATACTGTAGTCGTACACGTATAAAGTTTGACCTAGTGACGCAGCATTGGACAATCCCTTCTACCGAACAACGTGCTCAGGATGCTGTGGAAGCTGGCGCGCATTCTGCGGAAGATCAGGGCACTCAGATTTCGAATAATGTCATGAAAGCCATGGAACATTCCCGAATCACTACAAAAACGCGGTAGCTTCTTCAGTATCCTGAACACGCTGTTATACTGCACGCGCAGGGCGTTGTATGACCTCTGCGTATACTATGCTATGTCCAGGTCATTAGTGACGCAGACAAAGATTTGAAAAAGAATGAATTTTCGCATTACCATTAAGATACTTGTCTCATCAAAAACAGCGCATACCTACTCTTTACTCATAAAATTCTTACCTTTTTCTTGAGGCAAAATCCGCTGGCAAGTTGTGAAGAGTTCCTGGCGCTGCTGCAATGGGAAGCGGCCGGCTGTAACTTGCCAGGAGATCTCAGGAAGGAATTACACAGGGCTTTCGCTATAGCTGCTACTTACGCTGAAGGTATGTACAGATGGCGCTGGTAACGATTGTCCCATTTTGAGGACTTTATTGAACTATTTCTTAAGGTTGTAGGTGAGCGTGGCTAATATGCAGGCCATTTAGTTTATTTATTTAGTTTTATTTATTCAATATTTATTTATTCAGTGAAATAGACGATGATTTAAAACGAGCGCGTAAAATTTCATGAACTGACATTTGGCGTATAGATATTACGAGCTACTGGATGTATTTGTTCAATATAAAGTTATTTGACCTTTTGAATAGATTATGTATGCTGTGTGGTAAGAATTTTGCCATTTTTATACTCCAGGAGTTTATATTGAAGTTTAAAGAAAAACTGATACCAATATATTCTTTTTAGTTCTGTTTCCGTATCGGATTAGATAATGATGAGACAAGTCCATATAGTTTTTAATGTACACTATCAGACAGTGGAATAAACTAAATACTTAATTATTCTACAGGTGACGTCCGAAACCGTTTGCTGTCAAGTACGGTGTCGTTACAAGAGAAGCTAATGAATTTAATAAACATGGAGTCTGATACGGAACCAGTTCGCAACATGCTCGCTGATACACTTGATTGTTTTATTGGAGTCACTGAAGGCGTGCTTGAGGTAAGAAACAACAATCTTTTATACCAGTCCCATACCTTTTTTATTTTTTACTTGGAGAAATGCTCATGCATACTCCGCTACCATGGGGAGATAGCGCAGTTATGTGGAACTCCAACCCGCCAAAACTCCGCGGTTTCCTCCAGTGCCGCTTGTGGCGGGAACACGGGCACGCGAAAGCCTTCATCCGCGAACCCGCCCGGCAGTCCGTCACCGGCACCACCCCAGGGACCAAATAGCACGTGTGCGCCGCCCGCCGGGCAGCAATGCCGCGATGCTTCCCATACGATGCCCAATGTTACTTAGTTTGATGTACAGAATGCGTAGGTAATGGCTTTATTATGGGTCTTTTTACAACCTGTATTATAATTCTGATTTGTATTTTTGTCTTCGCGAGAAAATTATTTGCGCAACCAAACTACACTATTATTCACACCAAATTATAGAACCAAGCTTGTTTCAAGAATACAGCCATATTTATTTATTTAAACCATGCGGATCATGGAGAAACAAGGCGTGTTGTTCTACCACTGAAAAGGGAGAATACCCTTACTAGCATTACAGTGTCTAATGGGCTACTTCCCAACGGTTGTTGTGCCCTAAGGTTTTTGGATTTATGATAGAAAGATAGTATTTATTTGCCGAAAAACAGTGCTACACATTTCCTTAAAAGTCTACAGTAGTAGCTAGGCTTACAACAAAAAGAAAAGTAAAAATAGACTCAATGGCAGCATTTTGCCTATATACACTAGGTTGAGCCTGTCTCATGCAGTCCATAGGTGACATTCTATAAACTTTCATATAACAACACAGAATTTCATGCCCTCAATGGTATGCAATTGTGCATCACTTCACAACAAAATCTTCATATTCTTCAAAGCAACCTATCATTGTTTCCCTTATACCAAATAAAATTTTGCCTTTTCATTATAACCTATATTTATACATTCCACTAGTTTCAGTTTAATTCTAAACTACCCGAGTACCAAGACCACAACATAACAATAATTTTATTATATTTTAATTTCGCAGGTCGGAACAATGGACGAACAATTCATGATGCTAATAGGTGCATTAGATAAGATACCTGGGATCTTATTCAGATATCACAATTATCCCGGAGTAGTGTTGCCAGCGTTGAACTTACTCGCTAAAAGCGCTAAGAGGATGCTACACTCTGTACAGCCGCAGAATGTGAACAAGTATGTTTTTTATTTCTTAATATCTGACCCGGCAGACGTCCTGTCTTAACAATGAATATTGAATTCGCATTGGTATAATATTAGAAAAGTTAATATGGTCGTTAAGTTTCTGAAATTTTCTAATGTTACGCGCAACTTTGTAATTTTTTTCTTTCATAAGAACCTTCTGACAATAACAAACACAACAAGAAAAGAATTAGCAAAGTTGGTCCAGCCATTCACGTGTGATGCCTTGACCAAGGGAAATGGGATTCATTTTTATATACAACAAGTAACATAATTAACGCAAGACCTCATACACCCCAATTAGAGTATTGAGTTAAAAGCATAATACGATGACCAAAACTATTTGTTTTTAAAGCTAACTGATATTATTAAGAAAAACGTGTCGACCCAAGTATTACTTTATGCATTTAAAATTGAGTTTTATTTCTTCTTTTATAAGACTGAATTTTCTTTGGCTCAATCAGTGGTAGGTAAGGGCAAAATACATAATTTAATAAAAAATCCTTATATTAAAAGTTACTGAAATCGATTCAGTAGTCAATTAGGAACAAATTACTTTCAGGTCTTGCGTACATTCTGTTACACCTTGTATAATACGTAGATTATCAATTCAATTTTTATTGCATCATTATTTTCCTGCCCCTATCCCAATTTATTTGGGGTTTTAACATTTTTCTTGCATACAAATCGAAAATCATTTTTCTTGCATACAAATCGAAAATCATTTTTCTTGCATACAAATCGAAAATGAAATAATACTTCACATAGAAGCACTAGCGTATCAAACGCCCTAAAGCTATAGTTAATAGTTGCTATTTATGCCGAAGATGTTACAGAGGGCCCTGGTATCGCTTGTCCCATTATTATAAATTTTATTGAACCATCTTAAATAGACGTAAATATGTTGAAGCATGATTTTAAATTTATGATAAACTACTGTTTGCAGGTTCCTAGAAATTTGTAACACGACGTTTGAAGTATACATGAGGTGGAACTCCGGTAAAATATCAAGTATTCCGCAAGATGCTGAGGAAGAAGTGTATGAGGTAACTTTTCTATGAACTTGCTTTTAGCAGTAAAAGTATTATAGTATATTATATATATTATAAGTATATTTGTTTGTTAAGAAGATAAACTGAAGTAATTCGCTTGTCTTTTGCTATACGTCTTAAAACGCTCTTTAGCTGTTCATTGTCTAGAAATAGTAGCAATGGTTCTCTTCCATCATTTCTTTCTCAAAAAACTATGTCGTATTTTTTCGACGCGATTAGGCATTATGTTTCATCCTTTTTTTTCTGTTATTCGATGTGGAAATCCTCATGTATGTTCTTCGTCCTGGGGTGAGCAGAGGGGTCTGTTAGACTCTTACTGATTGAAAACCACCCCGGTGTTCCCATCCCATACTTGCACCGCGATCATGGCATCTAATGTGACTTGCGTGATTTGCTGGCCTCTACGGGCCACGTCGAGTTCAACACCTCCCTTGCTCCCTTGGGGGGAGTGAGGTGTTGAACTCCCCTCCTTACATCATAGAGAATAATGTTCCATCCCAAGTCATCCAGTTTTCGGGATGTTTTCTAAAGCCGAGTGCACATTACAGCAGCAAGCGGGCCGTAGCGCAACGCATTTTCACACTGAAAAGGTGCAGTACGCTGTTAGTAGAAAATGTACGAAAGTGATGAAGGAGAATTTTTGCAATGGTTGCGTTGCGGCGCGGGCCGCTCTAATCTGCGCTGTGTCGCGAGACCCTGCTAGGAAGAAATATTTTGGCAGGACATCTGCGCGCTCATGGAAGTGATCTGCAGCATCGCGCGCTCGGGCGCGGAGCGCGGCGTGGGCGACACGTGCGCGCGCGGCCTGCGCCTGCTGCTGCCGCTGGTGACGCCGCCGCTGCTGGCGCTGCCGTCGCTGGCGCAGCACGCCTACCGCATGCTGCGCGACCTGGACAATGCCGACCAAGTGAGTGCCAGGCTCTTGTCAAGGATCGGGCGCCGAGCGCGGCGTGGGCGACACGTGCGCGCGCGGCCTGCGCCTGCTGCTGCCGCTGGTGACGCCGCCGCTGCTGGCGCTGCCGTCGCTGGCGCAGCACGCCTACCGCATGCTGCGCGACCTGGACAATGCCGACCAAGTGAGTGCCAGGCTCTTGTCAAGGATCGGGCGCCGAGCGCGGCGTGGGCGACACGTGCGCGCGCGGCCTGCGCCTGCTGCTGCCGCTGGTGACGCCGCCGCTGCTGGCGCTGCCGTCGCTGGCGCAGCACGCCTACCGCATGCTGCGCGACCTGGACAATGCCGACCAAGTGAGTGCCAGGCTCTTGTCAAGGATCGGGCGCCGAGCGCGGCGTGGGCGACACGTGCGCGCGCGGCCTGCGCCTGCTGCTGCCGCTGGTGACGCCGCCGCTGCTGGCGCTGCCGTCGCTGGCGCAGCACGCCTACCGCATGCTGCGCGACCTGGACAATGCCGACCAAGTGAGTGCCAGGCTCTTGTCAAGGATCGGGCGCCGAGCGCGGCGTGGGCGACACGTGCGCGCGCGGCCTGCGCCTGCTGCTGCCGCTGGTGACGCCGCCGCTGCTGGCGCTGCCGTCGCTGGCGCAGCACGCCTACCGCATGCTGCGCGACCTGGACAATGCCGACCAAGTGAGTGCCAGGCTCTTGTCAAGGATCGGGCGCCGAGCGCGGCGTGGGCGACACGTGCGCGCGCGGCCTGCGCCTGCTGCTGCCGCTGGTGACGCCGCCGCTGCTGGCGCTGCCGTCGCTGGCGCAGCACGCCTACCGCATGCTGCGCGACCTGGACAATGCCGACCAAGTGAGTGCCAGGCTCTTGTCAAGGATCGGGCGCCGAGCGCGGCGTGGGCGACACGTGCGCGCGCGGCCTGCGCCTGCTGCTGCCGCTGGTGACGCCGCCGCTGCTGGCGCTGCCGTCGCTGGCGCAGCACGCCTACCGCATGCTGCGCGACCTGGACAATGCCGACCAAGTGAGTGCCAGGCTCTTGTCAAGGATCGGGCGCCGAGCGCGGCGTGGGCGACACGTGCGCGCGCGGCCTGCGCCTGCTGCTGCCGCTGGTGACGCCGCCGCTGCTGGCGCTGCCGTCGCTGGCGCAGCACGCCTACCGCATGCTGCGCGACCTGGACAATGCCGACCAAGTGAGTGCCAGGCTCTTGTCAAGGATCGGGCGCCGAGCGCGGCGTGGGCGACACGTGCGCGCGCGGCCTGCGCCTGCTGCTGCCGCTGGTGACGCCGCCGCTGCTGGCGCTGCCGTCGCTGGCGCAGCACGCCTACCGCATGCTGCGCGACCTGGACAATGCCGACCAAGTGAGTGCCAGGCTCTTGTCAAGGATCGGGCGCCGAGCGCGGCGTGGGCGACACGTGCGCGCGCGGCCTGCGCCTGCTGCTGCCGCTGGTGACGCCGCCGCTGCTGGCGCTGCCGTCGCTGGCGCAGCACGCCTACCGCATGCTGCGCGACCTGGACAATGCCGACCAAGTGAGTGCCAGGCTCTTGTCAAGGATCGGGCGCCGAGCGCGGCGTGGGCGACACGTGCGCGCGCGGCCTGCGCCTGCTGCTGCCGCTGGTGACGCCGCCGCTGCTGGCGCTGCCGTCGCTGGCGCAGCACGCCTACCGCATGCTGCGCGACCTGGACAATGCCGACCAAGTGAGTGCCAGGCTCTTGTCAAGGATCGGGCGCCGAGCGCGGCGTGGGCGACACGTGCGCGCGCGGCCTGCGCCTGCTGCTGCCGCTGGTGACGCCGCCGCTGCTGGCGCTGCCGTCGCTGGCGCAGCACGCCTACCGCATGCTGCGCGACCTGGACAATGCCGACCAAGTGAGTGCCAGGCTCTTGTCAAGGATCGGGCGCCGAGCGCGGCGTGGGCGACACGTGCGCGCGCGGCCTGCGCCTGCTGCTGCCGCTGGTGACGCCGCCGCTGCTGGCGCTGCCGTCGCTGGCGCAGCACGCCTACCGCATGCTGCGCGACCTGGACAATGCCGACCAAGTGAGTGCCAGGCTCTTGTCAAGGATCGGGCGCCGAGCGCGGCGTGGGCGACACGTGCGCGCGCGGCCTGCGCCTGCTGCTGCCGCTGGTGACGCCGCCGCTGCTGGCGCTGCCGTCGCTGGCGCAGCACGCCTACCGCATGCTGCGCGACCTGGACAATGCCGACCAAGTGAGTGCCAGGCTCTTGTCAAGGATCGGGCGCCGAGCGCGGCGTGGGCGACACGTGCGCGCGCGGCCTGCGCCTGCTGCTGCCGCTGGTGACGCCGCCGCTGCTGGCGCTGCCGTCGCTGGCGCAGCACGCCTACCGCATGCTGCGCGACCTGGACAATGCCGACCAAGTGAGTGCCAGGCTCTTGTCAAGGATCGGGCGCCGAGCGCGGCGTGGGCGACACGTGCGCGCGCGGCCTGCGCCTGCTGCTGCCGCTGGTGACGCCGCCGCTGCTGGCGCTGCCGTCGCTGGCGCAGCACGCCTACCGCATGCTGCGCGACCTGGACAATGCCGACCAAGTGAGTGCCAGGCTCTTGTCAAGGATCGGGCGCCGAGCGCGGCGTGGGCGACACGTGCGCGCGCGGCCTGCGCCTGCTGCTGCCGCTGGTGACGCCGCCGCTGCTGGCGCTGCCGTCGCTGGCGCAGCACGCCTACCGCATGCTGCGCGACCTGGACAATGCCGACCAAGTGAGTGCCAGGCTCTTGTCAAGGATCGGGCGCCGAGCGCGGCGTGGGCGACACGTGCGCGCGCGGCCTGCGCCTGCTGCTGCCGCTGGTGACGCCGCCGCTGCTGGCGCTGCCGTCGCTGGCGCAGCACGCCTACCGCATGCTGCGCGACCTGGACAATGCCGACCAAGTGAGTGCCAGGCTCTTGTCAAGGATCGGGCGCCGAGCGCGGCGTGGGCGACACGTGCGCGCGCGGCCTGCGCCTGCTGCTGCCGCTGGTGACGCCGCCGCTGCTGGCGCTGCCGTCGCTGGCGCAGCACGCCTACCGCATGCTGCGCGACCTGGACAATGCCGACCAAGTGAGTGCCAGGCTCTTGTCAAGGATCGGGCGCCGAGCGCGGCGTGGGCGACACGTGCGCGCGCGGCCTGCGCCTGCTGCTGCCGCTGGTGACGCCGCCGCTGCTGGCGCTGCCGTCGCTGGCGCAGCACGCCTACCGCATGCTGCGCGACCTGGACAATGCCGACCAAGTGAGTGCCAGGCTCTTGTCAAGGATCGTAGGCGCCTCACCAAAATTGCCATTAACGCCGCCATCTTGTTTTAGCTTCACCTGTATGTTTGTAACCGACTCCTTTTTGGACTTAACTTTGACCCACTTCAAACGGACAGATTTCATTTAAACTTTGTAGACTTATCGAGGACCGCTGACAATTCAATAATAAAAAATAAACAAAACTGAAAAACCACGCTTTTTTCGTTAGCAGAACTAAAAAATAGAAAATAAATAATAGTTTAAAAAACACGCTTTAAAACTAAAAAAGTAGAAAATAATTTAACTCTATTAAAAAGCGTGGGGTGCTTGATATCACATACACATGTCACATATTCAGCCTATAACGTTCCCACTGCTGGGACACAGGACTGCTCTCCATGAAAGGGATTGCGCCGTAATCCACCACGCGGGCCCAGTGCGGGTATAGTGTGGGTTGATTATAAAAATACTTCATAGAGTACCGCGTGGGGTACATTTTTTTATAGAATTAATTAGTTTCACCTGTCCCGGTATACACCAATTTAACTTGCAAGATTTAATTACAAAGAGATACCTCTTTGTAATCAAATCTTGCAAGTTAAATTTTACCAACTTCCCGGTTTCCGATTGTGCTGAAATTTTGCATGCATACGTAAATCAGATGACAATGCAATATTATGGTAATCTGATGATGGAGCCGAATGGTGGTCATGGGAACTCTGTAATAAAAATACCATATCTAGTTTAGACTCGTTTGATTCGCGTTGACAAGTACTCTGGTTCTAAATAATAAAAAATAATATATGTAAATTAGATAGAAATGACTAAACTAGTTATTTAACATCGTTTGAATGAATTAATTGCACCGACCCCAGCGTAGTTCGACTAGACTCGATTAATCCAATTAACCCCAAGATTTTCACTAGCCCCTGAATCCTTATGCTTCATGGTGCTACAGAGACCAATGCATATAAAAGAGTAGACGATTAGGACAATTACCATGCATGCTTACGTATTTATTTTTTTCTAGCTTACCAATTTGCCTATGGACGATTTCAACATGGTAGTGACGGCGTTACGCGTGGGTCTCACCGCTGTCTCCTGCGATGTATCGACATTATGCTGCGACACCATAGTCGGACTCTCCAACAAAGTGCGAACGCTGGGCGACGACAATCCCTACGCGCTGTCCTTACTCACGCTTGCCGAATTACTACTAATGCTCATTATTAAGATGGAAATACCACCGGATTCCATTCCCGCGGCTGGAGCGGCCATTTATTCACTCACTTGTGTGAAACCAGCCTTACTTGAAGGGTTAGCGAGGCAACTCATCGAAGCTTTTGCCGTCAACGATCCCGCTAACGTACCACGACTAGAAGAGGCATTCTCCGTACTCACTAACGGAGTTCTCTTCGACGGGATGAGAACCCACAAACTCCGCTTCCAGGATAACTTTGACAAGTTCCTGGCAAGTGTACACGGTTTTCTTATCGTGAAATAACTTTATCACGGTTTAATTACTGGGAAAATTATTAAAAATCATAGCTTTGCTGGCGTATTGACGCCTTTCACAATACCCGTCTCAAGGGTTTGACGCAGAAATGCGGTTTCGACGATATTATCGTCATGTACTGATCGTGAACCAAATTGGTGCATATGTGGTATAAGGTTTTGTTTTGCAAGCAAGATTAGTGCGGCTCGAATGTTTGATATATTTTAATAGTTAAGTTTATTGTTTTCATGTCCATTCCTGGGCTGTGTCAAATGTAATGAAACACTATTGTGTCTCGAATAGTTTGTTATGACATTTTCTTAGGTGCCATTTGGAAAAAATGCAATATTGATTTTATATTGTTTGGCAAAGTTATTATGGCCTAAGATTTCACAGGGTGCTGTGACCTTAATTGACTGTATAATCTTTATGATATCTTATTTTGAGAAGAAATTATTTTATTTTATTATAACAATGCTTAATTAACATTCTGCAATCTTATGTTCACAACGAAGTAAGTATGGAGTTTATAAATGTGGTTGTGAATGTATAAATATGCAGAAGATTTACTGTGGTATTATATATTTCTTAGGAGTAAAATGAAGAGTATACTTTTGGTACTGATTGCTAGTTATCGGAATTGTGATTTCTACCGAGTTAAGCACTCGTAAATCGCAATGAGTTTACATTATTGTAAGAGGAATGTCCTTAGCACTTTGAGGTATGTATTGCAGGTTTTACTCCGTCTTTTTAAATTAGTCAAAATATTGTCATCTTGTCAACTTATTCTTAAAAAGTGTAGATAATATTGAACTTTGTCGTATAAACTTGAATGCTTACAATTTTTAATACGATCGTTATGAAGATTGCAATTTGAGTTAAGACTTTTGTTAAGAGTAAAAGTACATTATTTTTATCTTTTATAGTTCTATAAATTAAAACACATATTGTAGTTTAAATAACATTACGAAGTTAGTAGACATAATGAAAGATGATTTGTATTTTTTTTTGTGTTACTTACTACCTCTCGTCATTAAAATATTACGTGTACCACGGCTTGTTCACTCATGTGAACTTAAAAATTAAGATTTATTTTCTATCACCTATGAAATAATTAAAACTCAATTTTATTAAATTAACTGATTAGTGAATCCAATACTTTATTACATTAATTACTTTCATTTTAAACCCCAAACTCCTAATTAACGCGAAGGTAAAAGAGGGTGGTAAGTAAAAACTAGATATGCGTAAACAGGCGCTTATTAATTTCGACATGGTTTAGTGATTTAATTATATTTAAACAGTTCTCTAGCCGTTTAAAAGGCAGCGTTTGTTTTGCCGACGAACTTGGCATATAAAATAATTAGAAGTAGTATTTTTCTTAGTTTTCTGACGCAATAACGATCAAACATGTTTAGTTCCTGTAATGTTTTGATTGTAGGTGATTAGCATAATTAAAATCAACCTAGCAACTATTTATTTTTGTAATAGAGTAAGCTTCTACATTTCAGTAAATAATATTAAGACATTGTGCTTAAATGATGCTAGTACCTTATATTGTTATTTAATTAAGTTAATTTTAATTTTCCTCGAATGGATTTATTGACTTGTGTAATGGAACGTATTTTATTGTACAGAATACTTACAATTCTGGCGTGTCCTAGCGATTTATATATGTATAGAAAATATATGAAATACATATTTTCTTAATGTAGATAAAAACAGAAATATCCTTAGTAAAAAGAAAATTAAGTGCCCTAAAGTCTAGTGGAACAGACTTTTAAGTTTGTTCATTTGTTTTGAATAAGAATATTATATCAAAATTACCTATTCGGAAAGCTTGTTGCATTTTAAATTAAAAGACTAACTGACTTCTAAAGGAGAATATTATGAATTATTTTACCTAGTGTTCCGAGACAATGTTTAGAGAAAATGAGGCTTTTGACGAGTAAAAATATTAGTTTGTCTGAATACCCTTTAGCTAGGAGACATTTTTATAAATACTCAGAAGTCAGAACATTTTAATACCTAATGAAAAGGTACTTACAATATGTCTTCTTTTCAAATTTTTGTCTGTATCAATTTAATTAAATTGTACAAATTTTATTAAATGATGGTCTGTTTTATTTTTGTGACTTATCCTTTCCGTATATCTGCATGAATCATGATCAGAGATCGGATATTCGGATACATATTTACATAAAGATAATTTTTAGCTATGAAAGTATGGAAGCGGCTTTATAAATTATTTGTAATATTTATTAAAAATCCCGGGATTCTTGATTGCATACCTATTCAGATGTGTATTAATTTAAAATTAATGTTTAACCCGATACAAATATGTATATAAACATTACTGGAAGAGGGGTGGTTTGTATTAGTTAAAACAAAAAATAAACAAATTACTTACCTAAAAAGACTTTTTCGATACAAAAGCGCATTCCATGTTAGCCAACATCTCAACTTTAGGTGAATATGGATCCGAATATCCGATCTCTGATCATGATTGAAATATTATTATACTCAATGATTATAACCGAGATCGCGGGCTCATAGTAGAGTAGATACTGCTCGACCAATTTTATATCGAATAAATTTCGTTTCTAGTCTAATAAAGGTATGTCCTAGAAATGAAAATTATTCGGTAGTTTAATATTCTACAACCATAAATGTGAAAATCTGGCGCCGCACTCAAAGGGGAAAAGAAAATTATATAGCCTTGGATCTAGGGGGGGCATCGGGGTGGTAGGCAAGTGTACCACCCAACGCACGGACTCACCGGTACTTGGTGATAAATGAGATGCGCAGCAATTATTTTCTTTCTCTAGGTGGCGCATATGACTACGTGTCTACGTGATTGGCGTAGACAGATCGTCAAACGGTTTGAGCGAGTGTGTGTAGTTGAATTCAGCCAAGAATTCTCCGTTTTTAAAGCACATGCTTCACTTTAATTTGTCGATGTAAAAAACAGCTATCTCTTGCAGAGGCGGACGAGCGCGCGCCTCTGTGGTCAAAAATGAAAAAGTCCTTCAGAAATTATTACTTCAAGTAGCGTGGGTGCCGGGTGTCCTGCCCTTTTCGACGCCTGTAAGATAATTGTTTACCACAGCGGTGGGGTAAGTGGTAATTGGAGCAGTATCGATCGATAAAACTTGACTAATATGTTGCTTTTGCGTTGGAAGGCTTCCCACAAGGTGGGCCGATGACCTTGTGATGGCCCCAGGAATCCGCTGGATGCGGGAAGCACAGAGTGTGCGTAGTCGCTGCGGAAACATGTCGAACTTCTTAATTTCAATTTAGCAGATATTTAGTGTATGACGTCGTGTAATTCTGTATGGTAAATACAAATTTGTGCATGCAACCATTGGGGAGCTATTCAACAAAAACTGTTTCCGCTGGAACTACGTCATCCTAGCGGCACGTTCTTTTCCTGTGGACGTACAAGAAAAAAAATACATTCAATAATTAGTGTGTAACGAGTCTAACGAGAGGTACATGTATATGTATAAATGAAATTTGTGTGTCATTAAACTGCGGCGATAATCAAGTTTCCGCTGCGCTGACGTTTGGCAATTTCATGAAAATCATTTAAAACAGTTTAGTGCAGAGTTATTTTTTACACACGTTGCTTTGAATTTGTGTATAAAGTGTGTGAAGAGTAAAATTAAAATTTTTTAAACCCGCGACCCGTACAAAAACTCTAAAAAGTGCTAGGCCTCCTCTGTTTGGCGTTTTCATTGACCGAATTGACAATGCCTTGATCAAAATATTACCTACAACTTAAAAGGCCAATATATTTTTTTAGTTTTTAGAGTTTTTGTATGGGTCGGGTAAAGAAATATGAATAGGTATATGGTCTTTGAGGTCAGTGGCAAACGTCGTGGAGAAGGACCCGAGTTGCTGATGAACGGGTCACCAATTAAAAGGGTGTCAAGTTTTAAATATCTAGGGTATTGTCTTGCCGCTGACCTCGGGGACGATGTAGACATTGAGAGGGAGCGCAGGGCTCTAGCGGTCCGGAGTAATATGTTGTCCCGTAGATTTGCGCGGTGTACAGACCAAGTAAAATTAACACTTTTCAAGGCTTATTGCCAAAGTTTGTACACGGGCAATCTATGGGTCAATTGTACCAAGAGATCGCAGGATGCCCTGCGCGTCCGATATAACAATGTTTTCAGAATGTTGTTGAGGCTGCCTCGTAACTGTAGTGCGTCCGAAATGTTGGCGCGAGCCCGCACCGACGGCTTCTATGCAATTATACGCAAAAAAACTGCGTCGCTACTGAGGTGAGTGAGGGGTAGCCGAAACAGCATCCTGAAAACTGTAGCCGAGAGCTTCGGCTCTCCAATTATGCAGCAGTTTGTGCGGAGGTTGATTTTTACTAACATTAGGCAATAAGTTATTTTCTTGTATGTTCCTAACACTATATGGATATTTGTGTCCGAAATAAAGTTATTCTATTCTATTCTACTACACATTTTTTTTTAATTTCTTTTATGTATTATATATTTAAAAACTTTAATTAAAAAACATAATATGTATTTATAATTAATTATAGTTTTATTACAAAATTAACTGTAAGTACGGTGCTAAAACGAAAAAAAAACTTACAAACAAAACAATTATAATAATAATTTTCTATTAGGTATAATTAAAAAAACATATTATTATTTTATTACAAAATTAACTGTATGCAAAAAAAAACTAACAAACAATACAACTACATATTAACACCCCGCGCCGCGCGCCAGCGACAATATCCCTTCTCACGCCACCCGGAACCGCATACCGATGAACGATACACGTGCGTGTAGGCACTCCGTTAGGAGTATATGTGTTCTGTGCGTTTAGGTAAAGAAACCCTCTCGATCCAGGTTACGCGCCGATCACGAGTTGAAATTGAATTCGTGATTTTTAAACAAACTGTATGAAAGTTGATCACCTATTCAGTAGTGATCGGCAGGAGTATCAGGACTGCAGAGCCCACACGCCGTCATCTTGTTCTTCAGGAACGCCAGGGTTGTCCAGCTTCGGTTCGCGGCGTCGTCGTCCATTTTCTATCGCCGCGCCCGTCAAGTTCACTACTCACCCTGACAAGTTCACACGACGGTGGCTAGGTCGAAATGTACTCTTTGGTCGAAATGGAAGCACGGATTGCCAGGCACCCATACATACTTATGCCTTCGCCGCGCACGCCGCGTGCTCGGCGCACTCGCGCCGAACACACAGGTGCCACCGTGTGGAATTCATTCGACAACATTGTGCTGTGATGTGATTGGTTAAAAATGCGCTAATATTATTGGTTATATTTTTGTAAGATTTATTTTTATTGGTTACGTCCTTTTATTGTAAATAGTCATGTTATTCGATCAAATATATGCTCATTCACATTCTTATACCAACAAGCGTTTTCTTCAACCTTCTGATACTATCCCAGTCTCCATAGTCTCTAAATAATTATACAAGAACGATTTTGGATTGCATCAGTCATCTTAGTAGAAAGAGACTTTATTATTTTATTGTGCTTGTGGAAGAATAGACAAAATAAATTTTGTCCCGGTGCCCGGTCGTTGAGATGATATTAGAAGTGCCTACTTTCAACAGTCAATAGTCAGAATAGTCGACATCGGCTATGCTTGCCATAATAAAAAATAGATTTTTTTAAAGATGTAAATACCGACATTTCATTGTCACACACATTGTTAGACAAAGGCTACGTTCCGAGATATGATAATATCGATTTGAGCGTGCTCACACCCGTTCCGAATTGGCGTGAGCGCAATAACGATGTCCCGTGAATCGTCATAGATGACGTCATGACATGCGCCATCTTGCGAGTTGCTATAACCCCGACGATGCGTAATACTAATATCACCGTGAGCGCTGTCTAAAATATCTTTAGCTAACTTAGTTATAACTTATAGTGCTTCTGGCTAGAGTCGCCACCTAACCAAATAAGAAGACGAAAGTGGTGTATACAAGTTTTATATGGTCTAAATAGGATTTAACATTGAGTGAGCACTGTTAGCGCGTCTACGAGCGTTCCGTATTGTTGACAAAAATTACAGTTCTTAGCTGTCTTCGTGATATCTATCTCGGAACGCAAATTATTGATGTGAGCGCTCACAGCGCTATTTTTCTAATTCGGAATGTGGCCTTAGACATTCATTTCTTCTTCAACTTGTCAAAACAAAACTGACAAGACAATCTCTACTTAGAAGGCAAGAAGCCTTTGTTGTGGTTTTCTATTTTATACAATTTATTACCTATAAACAATTGATTAAAAATCTAAAATGAGTGTTGGGCCGAGTCTATCATTGAACTCATCAGTAGCGACGTCTCAATACGACAGCCAAGATGACGCAGAACCAACAAAAATTAAAAATTATCTCAAAGAAAGATTGAAGTCACGCATCTTCTTGGGCCGTTACATAGAAAGGAGGCTTGCGGACAAACGTATCGGATACCGTGACGTAGTTATAATTAGTGCCGCAGAAGTGACATTAAAGAAGGATTTGTCTGATGTACAACATAAATTGCTTACAATTTGTCCTAACACGCACTGGATAGGTATCACAGATACTGAATCGTTGGGTTATACGCCCGGCATCTGCTTGTGGACAGAGATAGATAACCAACCGTTCGGCCCCTTTTGGTTCCAAATCAAGAGTTTGAAATTCAGGGATGGTGAAGTTATGGTAACATTGAAGTGTTTGCGACATATTTCTGATGCATTTTTAGAAGTAGAACCAATTTTAACTGGCTCAGCAAAGATAGCTGATTCTACATCAAACACTGACAAAAAACTAGAAAGTAGTGTTGCTGCTCTCAATGAAACCTATACTGACTTTGTTCAGACTCTTAGAGGTGCTTTATCCATAAGCAATGTGAAAGAATTTGTAACATTTTTGCTTGCTTTTGTTATTGCAATCTTTACAGGAAGTTCTTCTTTTGTAAATTTTCTTGGAAACTTTATATTATCACTTATAAGGGAATTCTCTCTTTTAGTAAAAAACTCCACACCAATGTTCCTTGGGTTATTAGATTTCTTTAGTAAAATTGTTGGAGGATTTTACATTTTGTTGGCAATGTTGTTCAGACAAAGTGCTCCAGTTCCATCTAATAAAAGAACAGTAGAAGTCTATAATAGGTCACGCAGAAGTTATAATGACCAACATGAAGATAGTGAGTTTGACTAACTGCTGATATGATCTGGTTCAGTTTTATTAATTGACAGCTTTATTTATTTTTGGTCTCGTACAAGAACCTGATGTGGTGAATTGTTAAAATGTTTTTTATTTAGTTCTCGTATAAAGGGTTATTAATTTAATGATTAACTAAAACTTGCTTACTAAAAAGTTTATTTTGATAATGCAGTAACATTGCCACTTTACCAAAAATGTGTTTTCATCAATAATCATTCCAAATGCATTTACTGAAATATTTTACCGTTTTGAATGTTTAAAAACAAATTGTATACTAAAGAAAACTGCACTCAAAATATTTAAAAGGATGTTAACTAAGTCATCAAATATTTATACACAGATTTGTTGTAATTTATTTTCTTTGTTATTGTAGATTTATGTGAAGGCTGGTTCCATAATATTGTTTACTGGTAATAAAAACTTTAATACCAACTTGTCTTCTTTTTTTTTTCAACTGGTACCACTATAATACTTTTTCCATCTGTAAAAAAAAATACTTGTGGGACATGCTATTAAAATCATAATTTATAGCAAAAATTTACTTGCCACTAAACTTTTTTAGTTTATCAGATGAGTCTCGCGAAACTGTAAAACAGATATTAATCCTAATACTTACTATCTAGCAATGAAGTGTTATTTATTTAATGTTTCAATACTTTATTTCCATAGTTAGGTACCTTTTCGTCTTGATGTTTGATGAAATTTTGTAGAACCCAAGTATAGTTTTGGTTTGTTATATGACTTCTTTTTATGTTTTTGTACTTGTGGCATTTGGATTATTTGATTCTTCATCTCAACAGGCTAAAATGTTTTAATAAATTGTGTAAAGGGTAAAAGTAATGCATTATAAATATTTTTAATTGAATGCAATACCTCTGTAGCTGTGTCTGCCATTAACAATTTTTTTGGCCCATCCTCTTTCTCTTGTTTTTGTTTTAACATATTCTTCGAAACAATATTGTTTAGAATGTTTGTTATTATTATATTCATCCCACTATTGTCATACTCTTTCAGAATTTGTTTGAATAAGAGCAGCAATCTAGGCAAGTGCAATGTTAAATCTGTTCTGTCTTTTCCTTCATTACTGAAGTTGTTTAATAAGTCTAAATTTGTAAAAACTTCATCTAATGTCATATGCTTTCTAAAGTCTTGTAGATCATTTATAATTTTGCTCAAATTACCTGAAAGTTACAATCTCATAGTAGAAATTCTACACTCTGAATCAACAAATATTCTCAGGATTTTACCTACACATCCAATTTCCCTAATGTCCACCAATTAAAGTAACCGGTATAGATAGGAACAATCTTTTTCATCAGTGTTTACTCCAATATTTGACTCCTTTGGATTTAGATATGGAGTTTCCAATGATTTTCTATATTTGGTCTCGGTAGAAATGTTCTTTAGTTTACCTTCGCCATTTTGCCTGCTGTTGTAGAAATATGTGGAATTTATATTTTGTGTCATTCGAGGGTGAATCAGATCTAATGTGGCTTTCAAAGATTCTTTAGTATCTTCGTCTAATTTCGACCCTCTTTTCCTTAAAACTTTTTTTATGTCATTCGTTATTTTTGATGTGTATTTCAGGTATCGTCGTCCCTCTTCCAACTGGGCGAGTTTATGCAAAAATGTTGCTGCTAAATTCTGAAATTCGGTTTCTTTAATATAATCTGCATAGTTATTAATATCGTACCTATTACGTAAATACCTACGTGAAATTTAAAATTACTTGAAGCTAGAAGATACTATATGCGACTTCATCATTTCAGCCGAAAGACGTCCACTGCTGGACATAGGCCTCCCCCAGGGTCCTCCACTTCGACCGGTTTTGTGCTTCCCAGATCCAGCGGATTCCCGCGGCCTTCACAAGGTCATCGGTCCACCTTGTGGGAGGCCTTCCCACTCTATGTCTTTCAGTACACGGTCGCCACTCCAGAACCTCTCGGCCCCATCGGCCATCTGTTCTGCGAGCATTGTGCCCTGCGCACTGCCACTTAAGTTGTGACTTGATGCGAGTAAACCAGCAACTTCGAAAAAAAGACTTACCTGAGTGAAGTTATCTCCATAGTTTGTATACCTGCAAGTCCAAGATATGCACATAATCACTATGGAGTGGTTTTCAAAAACATTGCACACGTCTGAGTGCGAACAACCTTGCGTTATTTCTACCTTCTCTGCATGAATTGATTTTTCTAAGCCCTGCAAAATTATGAAATAAAATCAAATCAAGCATCATCACTATGTTCGATCAACCAACTTACGAAGCATTAACTTCACTAAAAAAACATTGACATGTTGCGAGCTGAATGTAGGTAATAGAATAGAGCCTTGGGGGACTCCGATCTAAAACAGTACCCAAGCGTTTTTTTTTTTGTCGGGCATCTCGCAGTTGACCTTGAGAGGCCGTGACTGCTTAACCGGGCTTTCCTGGGGCTGCCATTAAGAGTTAATTTAATGCCTCCAGCCAGGGCTTAAAAACTTACATACTAAGCGACTGCACGCTGAGGGCAGCCCCTGTGGGGTAGGAACCTCGGCTCAGGGCGTCACTGTTAGGGGGACAGCTAGTGGGGACAGGCTGGATCAAAATGTTGGCATTATTATTATTAGACGGGGAATTTAAAGGTACTGGCTCAGCTGCGGCGCGGGCTGGCGCTTCAACGAGCAAGGGTCGGTCGGGAGTACCAAAGCGGATGAAGGAGAGTATTTAATATGTAATTTTGAAGGCAGAGGTTGTGCTACGACTAATACAATTTTTTAAATAAAATAAGCACCAGCAGGTAATTTAAAAACCGTTAGGCTTGAAGTAAACTGTGTCGTAGGCTTTGAATCTTATCGTGTATCGAATTTCGTCAGTTTGTCATTGCAACGAATAGGTACAAGCAAATCACTACTTATTACATAAACTCAAACATAAAAAGGTAGTTAAGTACCTACCTCATTTAAAAATATCAATGCATTTTTCGTATATGTGCCACCCATGTACAGAAATTTCTTCAGAATGCGTATATTTTTTATAATTTCACCAATAGTGCTTGTGGAGTATTTAGTATCCTCATTGAAATGAATCATAAAATCGTTGTATTCTTGCTGGTTTAAACAATTACACTTTCTCGTTAGTCTTTTGAATATTGAACAATCATCATCGTCGTCCTAAAACAGATTTCATTGATAGTTTTTCAACTTTATTACATAATCATATGGTTCATGTTCAATTGGGAAAATTTGACAGTTTGGGGTAGCTTGATGTGCTGGCGTCTGTATCAAACCCGGAGTTTGGATTTGTGCCGATTGATGCAAGTCTCGTCTCGCCAGTCGCCACTATTAGATTCAGGGATGCTTATCCCTTCGGGGGAAACAAGCGAAAGAAGTACACGTTACCATGTAGGTACTTCTACTAAATCACTGATTTCATTGCAACTTTTATGATGCTTTGAACAGAAAACACGAAACAATTAATTAGGAAGTTAATTTGTTTACCTCTATGTAAATATTATTTAATGCTTTAGTTTGGGCTTCTAAATATATCAGTGCCGGTTCAGGTACGTCAGTAATAGAAGAGTACTCTTGAAACGTCTGACTCTGGAAAAATCACCACCAGTATAATTTAGGTGATGCCTATTATATAGATCCCATCTAGGGTGAATGCTGTAGTAATTGGTCACTTAGCGTAAAATTTCTTTTTTGGTACTCAATAAAAAACATGTTGATATAGTCACATACACTTATCATCACACACCAAATAAAAGTGAATGAAATGGGGTCATAGGTAATAAAACAAATATAAATAAAATCACGTAATTATTGGTGAAAAATCTCAATCAAATTGAATCACTTAAAAACTCGTTCTCAGAAATACTATCATCATTTTCCGTACAAAAGCAGTTATGGCATAAGAAATTGTCGCCTTCCTCCGGTGCCATGTCATTGTGTTCTCCGTCCTCAAGAGTGAAAAATGATTCGTCGTTTTGGACATCTTGCATTATATTTTTAATATCTTTAAATTTATTAATCATCTCTCCGGCTACGATTTTCGAAAATGTTGTCAATGTTAGTGATTTTTCGGGTTCATAATATGAAATGTCTACAGTGTCTGGATGCTGACTTTGCTAAGCATTTAGAATAATCGACAGCATTTGGATCAAAGGCTGTAAGCTCAAAAGCCATTTAAAATGCAGACAGAACTTATTTTTTCAGTAACTTTTATTTAGATATAAATTTAAAGATAGAAATTTTGCATAAAAAGAGTGTACTACGTGAGCTCGACAAATGGTTGTGCGATTAACGTTTGTGCGACAAAATTGTAGGTACTGCGACTCCCCATAGTTCGAATGCACGCTTGTTCGACCCACTGAAGCTCGACATCACACTAGTGTTTCAAACGGTTGTGTGACAGTAGTTCGACACTAAGCTTACGGTAGTGCGACAAACAATTGTGTGACAGTATTGTAATTAGACAGTACGTTGGTGCAGTATTACAGTAGTTTGATACTACCCAAGTGCGATAAGCGATTAAAGTACCTTAGATTTTACACGAAAAATAGTAAAGTATTGGCTTTACCAATTGTACACCCGCGATTAACCAAAAAACTTCTCAGCCTGAGTAGAAATAACCTTAGAATAATAATAGGAACAATTACGGGCCATAACCCCCTTAACAAACATCTTTTTAACATAGGCACCACAGACAGCCCGATTTGCAGGGGCTGCCTAGACGCTGAGGAATCAGCCGCCCATGTCGTCCTGGCATGCGAGGCCGTGGCTTCTCAACGTGAAGAAATCTTCGTAACAGTGAGCGGTCGCTCCGCGAAACCTGTGAAGCTCCCAGGAAACTTCTGTGCTTTTGGGCGGAGCTAGGCTGGCTCTGTTAGCCAGAATCCCCACGCACAACGGACCGAATGGGAGTCTAAGTGCGGAAAAGGGAGTCCCATCATCATCATTATCATGTCGCACTAGAGTAATGTCGAGCTTCAGTGTGTCACACAAGTGTGCATTCGAACTATGGTGAGTCGCAGTACAGTTTTGTCGCACAAGCGTTATTCGCACATCCATTTGTCGAGCTCACGTATTACACTCAGATAAAAAATATAATTTCAGACGAAAAATTATCATTAATTCTCTGTTTTACGTAATTATTTTTGGTGTATTACTGTATGAAAAAAAAAAAAATTTGAGCATTCCAAATAACAAGGTAGGTACTTACAGTCCTACCATGGAAGTTTTTATAAATTACTGAACTATTTTATGTTCCATGTAACAAATCATCAAAAGATGCCCGAAAGTAAAATTTTATGAAACATCATTTGCCGAGACAAGGTTTTTACTGACTTTGTAAACAAATTAAAATATGTTTTTAGAACACTTCCTAGACAAATAATGAAATTTTCTTGGACATATCTTTTTTTTAATGTTGTGGGTATACGTCTACCATAATCACTAATCAAATCTCGAGTTCGAAAGTTTTGTTACGCCATCTAGGTCACATTTTATGAACTAAAATGAAAATAGATCATACAGCAAATTTTTTTGTCATTTTTACCCGAGTGCGCCAGAAGGAGGGTTATGTTTTTCGAATGTATGTGTCTATGCATGTATATTTTTTTGGCACGCTCTGTGGCCTAAACCGCTTGATTGATTTCAGCTTGAGAGGTGCCGTCGTCTTAATTGTGAGAGTAACACTGTGTATATCAAAATTGAGAAATAAACAAATGGCCAATTTTTGGCGCCAAATTGTGTCTTCAAAACTTTTTTTTTTTTAAAACATCGAGTGGGGTATCAAAGTAAAGGGTTTCATAAATAGGTCTCATTAACGTCAAAATTATTATATTAACTAAAAACTGTGAAATATTTTACAAAATCAAAAAAAAAACCCGAAAAAGTGAACTTTAATTAAAAAAGATGGACACAAGAAACTTGTTTTAAAAGGAGGACTATTAGACTGAATACTAAGCAATCTCATGCAGTCGGAGGCAATAAAGGTCTTTAATGTTAAATTGAAGAAGAAAGATGTCTCCTTGAGATTGCATATAGTATTCTATTCAGTCTAAGTTTCTTGTTTCCATCTTTTTGAATTAAAGTTCACTTTCTAGGCAGTCGGGTTTTTTGATTTTGTAAATAATTTTTATTCATGGGCTTGCTTGCATTACCTTGTTTCTACCTCTTATATTATGAGTGGCCAGTTCCTACAGCGTGGCCAATGAGGGTGTTCATGAATATTCAAGCCACCAGTTGGCGCCACTTTGACAAGAGGTCTTCCAATTCGACAATGAACTTAAAATATTTGATGTCACTCTTTTCATTATTTCGTTCACCATTCAGTCCTTAAGTGCTTTGACACTTTTGACAGGTGCCCGCACATGGGGTCTCAGTGCTGCCACCTAGTGAATAACATTTCGGAACACCCTCATTACTATAGCAATTACCCTACCTAATTCATTAAAACAGTTAGGTATTATTTTTGTATGTGTATCACATTCTTACCAAATTCAGTATTCAATTCATTGAAAAAATAAAATATGGTCCATGTAAAACACTGGTATCTATTCAGCTGCATTCGGTTAGACTGGAGGTCGACCCCAACATAGTTGGGAAAAAGCTAGGCAGATGATGATGATCATTGCAAAAATAAATATTAATAAAAAACAAAAATAAATTCATACACCAGCAGATTCTGCTGACGACGACGCTACAAAATTGGTTTCGTTTGTTTTCGGAGGAGGTAGATCTTTGGAGTATGTTTTCGATTGAATGTCGTCCAGTAAATATAACAATTTCCTTGTACTGTCTTTAAGTTTGTTTATCGACTCCTGAAATAAATAAAACCTGTTAAGTACTGATACTCTACAAGTGGTTGCATACATTATGACTTCTTGCACTGTGCGTTTTTTCACCTTTCCCGGATTCTACCTCTATCGCCTAGGTACAAAACAAACTATCGCAATACCTACGTTTCAGGAAATTATAATTTTAGATACTCTATTTACTGCGTTTTTTAACCCTCTGCTCTGAAAGCCTCCAGCGCCTTCAAGCCCATTTGACATGACCAGTCTTGAGAAGGAGTGCCATATTACCCCAACCTACGTTACAATAAAAAAAAAATACGTTAATACCAACGTATCTACCATATTATAAAAAAAAAAACGGGATACTAGCAGGTCCACACTGTTTTCATGTCGCAAGTCCCAAAAATAGGTTGCTCGAGTCCGATCAATGCTCATTGTTCATGTTAGATGGATGTGAAGGTAGCCCGCAAAATTCAAATTTACTTACTTACGTTTTTTGTGTTAGGTTGTTTATAATCGTTAAAATCATATTTTGTTCAAAATCAGGATGTCGTCGTCGGCGCATACACTGCCAACACCTAACACACCGGTCTCGTATCTTCGATTTAGTAAAAATTATATAATTATTATCATAAAACCTACCAATTTAACCTGAAGGCAAGGTTCAAAGTAGGTTCTAATCGGATTAGCAGTCTTAGGGTCGGTGGGTTGAAGCTCTGCAGACGCAATGGTTTTCTTTACCACTGGCGACATCGGGCATACTTGGACATTCATCAGTTCAACATCGCTCGGCTCGATATTTCCACCCAATGGATGACTCCTGAACTGATCCGCTCGTTCTTTAGTGCCTTTAGTGTCCTTACGTCCACAAATGATGTAGCTTGAAGAGTCAAACAATCCATTTCTATAATGTTGTTTATTGCGACGCTCAGAACCGTCATCCATTAGGTAAAGATAAAAATTAAGCAAAATAAACTAAAACATTGCAGCAATGTCAGTTTCTATGTAGTCATAAAACTTTTGGTTGTTATGTATTCATACTTGTAAGCTGTGAATGGCGAATGAAAATATAGGTTACGCACAGAAGATGATTAGAGTTTGGCCATTTTTGAATAATTATAGAGCCATTTTTGTAGGCATAGACAATAGATCATTAAAGGTCGCTGCATACGTAACGTGTACGGGACGGCGTTAGAACGTGGACGGGCCGGGGACCGAACGTGGTAGTGGTTAGTAAACACTGACGGGGATTTTTAATGCACACGCACCGAGAAAGTAACTCGGAACCTCGGAACTAACGCTAGTGTTGTGAACAAGGACAGATCACTGACGTATAAATTATACGTCGATGGATTTTTCATTTGAAGAATTGGCTTTAATTGCTATTGCTTTAGATGACGAAGAAGCTACGGCCATCAAGAGGAAATTTTACGCCACAGATAATTTTTATATTTTGTGTCTAAATACTTTGCGTTTCCAAATTTATACAAAACTGGATGTGATCGTACACACTCAATTAGTTTTTCGTCGTCCATTTTTGCTTTCATAACTACTTAGCTCTCTGGAGCGAATGGAACGAGTGTGCATAATTACGCAGCAGAATCACGGACGGGACAGGGCGGGACGTGCTAAACATCGTCGCTGACGATATTTTTCATCCGTGCATCCGTGACGTATGCGCTTTCGTTTACATTTTCTATGAAACGATATTTCCAAAACTTCACGTCCCGTTCCATCCGGATAAAACACGTTTTTTTTTTTTGTAGGGCATCTCGCAGTTGGCCTTGAGAGGCCGTGACTGCTCAACCGGTCATTCCTGGGGCTGCCATTAAGATTTTACACTTAACGCCTCCAGCCAGGGCTTACAAACTAAATTTATAAACTAAGCGACTGCACGCTGAGGGCACCCCCTGTGGGGTACGGACCTCGGCTCAGGGCGTCACTGATAGGGGGACAGCTATCGCTATTGGGGACAGGCTGGATCGAATTGGCATCATTATTATTATAGGGGGATTAAAGCTACTGGCTCAGCTGCGGCGCGGGCTGGCGCTTCAACGAGCAAGGGTCGGTCGGGGGTCTCGACGTTAGGCGCCGATACTACTAGGGGTCTTCGCGGGGCGCGAGGACCTCGGCGGCGAGGTCGGAAGGACGATTTTGATCGGTGTGTGCGAACTGTACTGGTGGCCCTATTGCTTTCCTGAAGGAGAGTAATGTGGTCGTCTGGGTCGGTGAGGACATGTCTCGGCCGTCGGACAGAGCTAATCCTACTGGGGACATATGTGGCGGCCTTCACAATCAAGGGATTGCGGTGAATTTCGGCTTTATCGAAGAAACGCTTCGAGTTGCGTTTCATGAACTGACTGACCGTGGGGATTTTCAGATCGAGATGGAGGATCTCGTTCCGAACGAACCAAGGGGCGCCTGTGGCTTGCCGGAGGAATCGGTTCTGTAGGGTCTGCATCCTATGGATGAATCGGGGGTTCGCGTGTGCAAAGATTGCACACGCATACGTCATGAATAAAACACGTTACGTATGCCAGCGACCTTTATATGGATATGGTCCCTACGTATAATAATCCTCTCCTCTATGAAATCCCCTAGAACTCATTGGCATAAGCTAGATACACACGCAGGGACTCGCAAGTGACTTCAAAATCTCATGTCCTTTCACAGAATTTCGGATCGCTAGCGACAAATGTTTATGCTGGTAATTCTCTGCGGATGTTAAGCGAAATTGATTTCTAAACTGAGCAATGTGTCGTGCAGTATTTGATTAATTATTCCATACACCTACAGAATGGACTGCGCGTTCCATATTCAGTTGTGCAGTGAATCAGACCGAAAAGTACGAGAGAGAAAGCAAATGTTCGGCTCTTAGAATAATAACTAAAGCAGTTATTTTTCTAAGGTTCGGCCCGTGCGGCCATTATTTGTCAGTTTTTATCGTATTATTACAGGCTTGCAGAAAAAAGACAGGTAGGTATTGGCGGCACAGTCGCTTTGTATCTTTCTAGAGAGTGGTCACTTTTGTGAGGATAACGCTCAGTCCATTCTCTATGTCTATGGCGTGAATTACACAGAAACGGCGTAAAGTGAAGGCGCAGCGTACGTAGTACATTTTGTATGAAAACGTTTAAAAGCGGCATCATGCCTGCGCCGCGCCTTCACCTTACACCGTTTCTGTATAATTCAACAAGCCTATGAATTATTCAAATCTGGTTGAGGTGCGGGAGGTGCGCGAGGTATGCTACTGTTTTATATGTCTGTGGAGTAGACATGGGTAGCTCGTGAGCGAGTGATAGAAAAGAGCTAGCTCTTTTTGATGGACGTCGCTCTCGCTCACTCACTCGTTCGCTAAGTAGCTCACTAGCTCAGTTAGCTCTTAGACTCTCAGTACTTCAGCGAGACACCGATGATCGACCGAACTCAGCGGCCGAACGGCTCATTCGGTTCGCTTCGGAATATTTCGATTGTTTATTTTTTTGCGTATTTACGTAAAGTCATAACATTATATAAACAAACAGAAAAACTTATTTAATTAACTCCAAACTTCCAAAGAGCTATTGATAATGACTATTGAGCGGGCCGAGCCGTTTCCTTCGACACGCGTGCAGCGTGAGTCAAATGAACTAACAATCGGCGTCTGAATCACTGAGCTATAGAAGAGCTAGTGAGTAATAAAGAGTCCAAACCTCCAAAGAGCTACTCACTATTGAGCGAGCCGACCCGTCTCCTTCGACGCGCGTGCGGCGTGAGTTAATTGAGCTAACAGTCGGCGTCTCGGCGTCTGAGTCACTGAGCTATAGAAGAGCTAGTGAGCTAGAAGAGTGATATAGCTCTTCAGAGTGAAAGAGCTAATCGCTCTTTTTCTTTTCAGTGAGCTACTTCGCCCATGTCTACTGTGGAGGTATGGCACTGCGTAGCAACATCTTAACTAATATGACCATAGAAAACCCGTTCTATACATGTCAAAATGTTGTCAAACTTTAATAAACGTCAATGTCATTGCTTGTCACTATTTTGGCTACGTTCCGAGATACGATAATAGCGATTTGAGCGTGCTCACACCCGTTCCGAATTGGCGTGAGCGCGATAACGATGTCCCGTGAATCGTCATAGATGACGTCATGACATGCGCCATCTTGCGATAACGCCGACCATGCTTATTACTAATATTTATCAGCGTGAGCGCTGTCAAAAATGACAGTTGTGCTGTTTTGTTTTGAATCGTATAATATACTATAACTAACTTAGATATAGTGCTTCTGGCTAGAGTCACCACCTAACCAAATAAGAAGACGAAATTTGTGGTGTATACAAGTTTTATATGGTGTAAATTGGTTTTAACATAGAGTGAGCACTCTTAGCACGTTCACGAGCGCTCCGTATTTTTAACAAAATTGACAGTTCTTAGCTGCCTTAATCGTGATATCTCAAATTATTGATGTGAGCGCTCACAGCGCTATTTTTCTAATTCGGAATGTGGCCTTTGATGTAATGGATTGTCAAACAACAAACAACTCATTAATAAATCCTCCCAATAGTAAATAAATACTTTGGTTAACTCGCAGTTAAATAGCTAACGCAGTATTGAAATATTTTTGTTTATCTTTTTCAACAAATTATGAATAATTATAAGAGTAAAATAAGCTATGATAGTCCCTGCGATTCAGATAATGATTGGACAAACTCTTCAGATGAGTCGAAGTATTCAGATTCAGAAAGGTAAGTTATATAAAACTAAATTTTGTATTTAATGATGTATCTTATCCCTAAAACTTACTTGGATCTTTTAATTTTAGCTCTGTGCCAGAGTGGGATTCTGATGTTGGTGAAGATGGAGAGTTGGTGTTCATAAAAACAAAAACTAACAATGAGACTACAGACATCAAAATGCCTCTTTTAGAAAATTGTGAAACATTTAAACTTAGAAACAACTTCAAAAGATCTTCTACAAGGCGATCTACGAAAGGTAGCAGATTATGAATTAATATTAACACAAAATTAAGACCTAAAATTTTCTATTTTTTAAGTGTGAGTGTGAAAGTGCGCTAATACTTGTATAATTAAGAAAATAATCTGTGTTTATTCCAGGTAGAATATTTAAAGTTCTAAAATCACACAAGACAAAAAATTCAGTGAGTGGCCTTAGAAAAGATATTGATGGAGTATTGGCTTCAAGTGCCAATACAAATGTGTCTACAGATGAAAAACGTATTATTATTCAGGTATTTATTCCTTCAACCGGGCACGCGGTCATTTGTAACGGCAGCAGTTGCGCGTAACCTTAAAGACCTATGGTATATTTCAGAGATTTAAAGCAATAATTTATTGAATAATCATTTATTTTTTGTATTCAGACACATTATCATTAAGTTAGGACACAATTTGTCGAATAATTAAAACTTAAACTCGGATAAAAACAAAATTGTAATATCAAATAATAAACATAAATTTTCTATGGATTAGTGAGTAAATTTTCTTACATACCTACTGCTATCTAGCTGTTTATAGTATAATAATATCAAAATTACAAAAATAGTTGGTTCCATGAGATAAAAAAATAAAATAAAAATAAAAGTTGTTTATAATTTAATTTTATTTATTTATTTATTTCAGACATAAAATTAGTCCATAGTTTCAAAACTTAAGTATACACATTCAATCATAAACTATTTTTTAAATATAAAACACAAAAATAAAAATAAATTTTTGATTAACTAGGTACCTACATTTAAAATGTTCACCAAAAAAAATATATAATAAAAATTGAAAAAAAACTTATAAAAATGTCAGAATTATATAAAAATAAAATGTATAATATAAAATTGTCAAATTAATTAAAAGCAAATAAAGATTATATGTATAAATTGTAAACAAATTAAAATGGTAATTACTTAAAAAATTACCTGCCCCACGCCTGATATACGCCTAACCAGCGCCTAACGCCTGCCAGTGCCACATGAAAGGCCCATCCAACCTGTTGGCTACAACGGTAAGAAGACTGTTGCCGCTGCCCCGCACTCTACTCGCTATTGAGGTCGCCCTCTTGCGCATGCTGGCATAAAAACAGTCAATGCGGACGCTCGCGAACATTCCCGATGCGCTGCAGAAGCGAGGCAGCCGCAGCAGCGCCCTCAGCGCGTTATTATATTGAACGCGGAGAGCGCTGTGCAAATATGACACCCACAGACTACTCGTATAAAAAGATGTGCAGTAGGGTGTGCGTTACCCAGGCCAGATGTTGTCGAAAATGGTCATTTGAATCTAATAGATAATTAGTTTTGCGGCTTCTGTAATTGTTGCGCACATTTTTAAATTTGTTGCGCTTATAGTTTTTTAATTATTTCACAAAAACATTTCCTGCTGGGGTAACGTTATCCCAGCCAGACCTTTTTCTTTCTAATGGAAATATTTAAATAAATACTAGCTATAAAATTAGTTGTCTAGATGAAGTAAATGTTGTGCCTTATTTTGTATTTGTTCTTACATCGGTTGCGAAGTTATTCGAGATTTTGCTGGGGTAACGTTTTTGGTTTTGCTAGATCTTTGAAACGGTTAAGCGGATTCTTATCATATTTTGTACATGACTTCTTAGGAATTAGTTTAAATTTGTTCTGCAATAAAAAAACCAAAATAATGCATAGTTTAAAGATTATTTCATTAAATAGAAAAACACTTCAATTGGTTCCAGCACTCTCAATAAGAGGTCTAAAGACTTACTTTAAACGTTATTTTAAAGCTTGTAAATGCCTTCAAATGTATGTGAAGTTTCATGAGTATCCTGTAAGTATTTAACAAGTTATGATGATATTCAGTTCTTCACGAGCACGGTCTTGATGCGCGCGGTGTTATTTGGCCACTGGATTGGATATATGAACTGAATGTTATGTCAATTATTAGTTGTTTAGTTCATTTGTATATCAGTAAAATTTCAGCGTAGTACATTGGATAATTAATGAGATAATACGATTAAAGTCATTAGGAAGTGAAAGACCGAGGTAACCCGACCAAGTTTAGGTGGTTATGAAAAAGCAAAATCGCAGAACATTATGGTACCTTCTAAAATATGTAGGATAGTGTTACAAATTTAGTACAGACATGTACACAAGTTTAAAAAAAAACTACATGTTTATTAAATAATTTTTATTAACAGGTAAAATAATCATTTCAACTGAACTTTTAAAGTATTAATAAACTTATACTTAGAAACAATCACAGATTAAAATTACAGATAGTAATTTTGCTATTTTGAAATTTTCTATTACTTTTATTTAAATTATAGATTTCAGTATACACAGTACAGTTACAGTTTTTATTTAAATATACACATATTGGAATGTGTAATGATCACAGACAATAAATTATATATACTTAATGCCTTTTTTCAGTTAACTCTAAACTTACGTATGTCTACTAATACCTACTTATATCAATTAAAATCACAGATCAAAGGTAATATTAAATGATATCACAATGTAGTAAAATGCTCACAGTTAGTCCTACTGATTTGTTGTCTCATTTCAAATATCACATTTTTCCGCGTCCCACCAAACGATATGTTATATCGGTGATTTTTGATAAGTATGTGCAACTGGAAGATAATAATAATGTTTTCATAGTACAGATATTATTATGTATTTAACAGTGTACGCGTCTGTACCGAAATTGTAAGGTGTATTATACTAAATATTTCAAAAGATAGCATAATGTTCTGCGATTTCGCTTTTTCGTAACCACCTAAACTTGGTCGGGTTACCTCGGTCATTCACTTCCTAATGACTTTAATCGTATTATCTCATTAATTATCCAATGTACTACGCTGAAATTTTACTGATATACAACTGAACTAAACAACTAATAGTTGACATAACATTCAGTTCATATATCCAATCCAGTGGCCAAATAACACCGCGCGCATCAAGACCGTGCTCGTGAAGAACTGAATATCATCATAACTTGTTAAATACTTACAGGATACTAATGAAACTTCACATACATTTGAAGGCATTTACAAGCTTTAAAATAACGTTTAAAGTAAGTCTTCAGACCTCTTATTGAGAGTGCTGGAACCAATTGAAATGTTTTTCTATTTAATGAAATAATCTTTAAACTATGCATTATTTTGGTTTTTTTATTGCAGAACAAATTTAAACTAATTCCTAAGAAGTCATGTACAAAATATGATAAGAATCCGCTTAACCGTTTCAAAGATCTAGCAAAACCAAAAACGTTACCCCAGCAAAATCTCGAATAACTTCGCAACCGATGAAAGAACAAATACAAAATAAGGCACAACATTTACTTCATCTAGACAACTAATTTTATAGCTAGTATTTATTTAAATATTCCCATTAGAAAGAAAAAGGTCTGGCTGGGATAACGTTACCCCAGCAGGAAATGTTTTTGTGAAATAATTAAAAAACTATAAGCGCAACAAATTTAAAAATGTGCGCAACAATTACAGAAGCCGCAAAACTAATTATCTATTAGATTCAAATGACCATTTTCGACAACATCTGGCCTGGGTAACGCACACTGCAGTAGGCTCGAAACAAGGTGATCTTCACATCCTTGGAGCTACGAGCGAACCTGCGGGCAATCATATTCGCCCTCACCGACAGCGCCCTCCTTTCTCGCTCAATATCAGCGTTGTCCTTCAGGTCGGACGTCAAAATATGGCCCAGATAATTAAACATAATTATGCACCCGCTCCAAGGGCACCCCACATAGGTGGAACCTCAGTCGGACACTTAGAACCCGCATTGAAAACCATAAGCTCGCCCTTTTTGACCTTATATTTTTGGCCATGTGTATGAGCGTACGTTTCACAAATGCTTATTAGTTCTCTGAGTCCCCCTATTGACGGGCTCAGCAGCACCATATCATCAGCATAGCTGATGTTGTTAAAGCAAACATCATCAAAATAGCATCCAACATGGCGGCTACTGAGCTCGGCAACAATCCATCGATGTACAGATTGAAGAGCGTTGGTGAGCTCAATCCTCCCAGCCTCACTGCGCACTCTAGCCTGTACGAGTCCGACAGAGCTCCCGAGCGACCATTTAACATTATTGACCTGGTTCCCATACCAGTGCTGGAAGATTTTAACAATTTGAGGCGCCACTTGCCTATCGAGCAACTTTTTCCACAGCACTTTGTACGAACCTTTTCGACGACAGGCGCGTGGCGTGCGCCTGCGCCATATAAAAATGTACTCTGTGGCCTGCGCCGCGACTAAAACAAATGCGATCTATGCACTCCGGAGGGCACGGGGAGGGGAGGTAAATAGTTTCTTTCAAGCATAGTGAAACAATGACAGGCTACTAGGGATGGGAAATATATGCGACAAGAAATAACGATAAAAATGTATCGTGTGTGGTCAATTCGACGCACAGTGGGCTGAAAATCGATCTTCATAGACTTAGGGGTCAACTTGGTAATTTTTTTTTCTTTTTTCGGCAGAAATGGGTTTAGGTATCGTATATTAACAATTTAATGCTGCTTCAATTTTCCAATAAACGTTTTTCTTTACTATAAAGTTGGTTGGAATAAATGTTTGGAGAAATATGTAAAAAAGGATATGTTTCAACTTTGGTGAAAGTGCGTCTAAGTTTCTTTTGATACGATTATGCCGCTTAATTTTCTGCATTTTTTGACATATCACACAATGCGCGCACGCGCTAGAATATTGGGTGAAAAAAATAAAATGTGTTTTTAGAATATAAAAAAGGTTTTAGTCTGTGTATAATTCACATTACGTACATTATGGTTACCTATACATAAATTATATGAACAGAAATGTAATAGCTACCGGTACTGACTAAAACCCACCCGTGTTCCCTCAGTTGCCTGTGTGCCAGGCGCGGTATCTCTTTCGAACAACCCGCACCCGGCAGGCATCGGCCCTTGCGGACCCCACCAGTTGGTGCTGACATCTCTTTGAGGCGCGCGTGGAACACAACGCGCCGTCGACCCGGGCTTGGTCCTTACCGGACAGCGAGCTACCCATTACTCGCCGTCCGCAAGCCCGCGCCTACGGTGGCCGGGAATCAGCCTGAGATTCCCGACGCCCAGGGCGTCTCCCGCGGCGACTACGGCCGTGAGGGCGCATATACTGCCTGTCCCTCACGTGCGCCGCCTCCCTCTTCGCGAGCATTACTGCTTCGCAGAAGGAGGTGACGGCTACCCAGGCACTCTCGCTCCGTACCATGGCCTGGACCAGGGCCGGACGCGAGAGATCGCCGCCGCCGATCGCCTCCACGAGGACACGGCGGTGCTCCACCCAAACCGGGCAGGCCTCCACCGTATGCTCCACCGTAACCTCACCGGAAACACCCGGGCGTTTCCCCTCGCCTTATTCGAAACAGGAACCTCCCGAAACAACCGTGTCCGGTGAGGACCTGCGTCAGGCGGAAGGTGAGGACGCCATGCCGCCTCTCAAGCCACTCCTCAAAGAGGGGACTTACCGCCGCTATCGTGGCGTGCCCAGCACTAGGTTGCGACAATCACACTCTCCATGTCGCCATGAGATCCCGCCGGAGCTCTGTCCGCTGTGCCGCGATTCCTCGCGGCAGCGGAGTAACGCCCCGGCGATTGGCCTCCTCGCGCCACTTCCAGATGTGCGCGAGGACCTTTGCCTCCAGATCCCATGGCGGCAATCCGGCAAGGAGGCTCGCTGCCTCACCGGAGATCGTGCGGTATCCCCAGATCATCCTGATCGCCATGACCCTATGGGACGCCATCAGCTTGCGGGCTGGTTGGGGCCGCAATGTAAGCGCCCACACCGGTGCCCCTATAGGGTCATGGACCGCACGACCTCCGCATAGAGCCTCAGGCAGGCAACGTTTGGCCCACCTAGATTGGGCAGGAGCCGCTTCAAGGCAGCCCCGGCCTGCTCCAGTCTGGGAGCCAAACGTCAGAAGTGCTCCGCGAAGTTCCACCGGCTGTCGAGGACGAGTCCCAGGTACTTCATCGTCGACTCGACGCCGATGTGAACCCCTCCAGCCGTTATCTGGGAACCCGTTGGTGGCACATTCCGAGGACCATGAAAACACATAGCCTCGGACTTGTGCAAGGCCACCTCGAGTCCCAGTTGCCGGATCCTATCCACGATTGTCGCACCCCGTGTGTCGCTAAGTCGGCCGCCGCCTGGTACGACCTCCTCTGCGCCAGGACCAGCGTGTCGTCAGCGCAGCAAACTACACTGACGCCGCTAGGGAGGTCGGCGCGCAGCACCCAGTCGTACCCGATGTCCCACAGATGCGGCCCCAGGACCGATCCCTGTAGGACACCGCACGACATCTCTCGCCGGGTTCATTCTCCTTGGTGACCGGGGTAGATGACGGCCCTGTCCGACGGCCCATCAGGACACATGGCACGCCGTGACCACCCCAAGATCCAAGTACCATAAGGGCCCCAGACGACCCCGTGTCTGGCACCCTTCTTTTGGGCGTGTTAGGCTTTTTTTGAGATGGGAAAATAATTGAACTCGTGACACTGTTACCGATACCGACATTACTGACAACACGAACGAACAACGTTGAACGTTGTTTAAAAATGTGACGGTAAAAAAAAAATCCTGACGCTTAAAAAAAAATCCTGACGATTCAAAAAATACACACGTGATTGTTCAAGTTTTCACTTGTGTCGGCACTCCCGGTGTGCCACCAAATAAATGGAATAGCAAATCTTTATTTTATTTATTCTCTTCTTTTTTCTTTTCAGGTTAGCAAAAGCATGATATTCAGCAGTGAAAAAAATTGCCAGATAGAAAAGCTTTTTGGCTTAAGCCTAGAGACACATGCAGATGGCAAGACATTAACAGTTACAGATTTCCTAACAGAAGCCAGAGCTATATACACACCCAAAATTAAAAAGGGATATTATTTATCAAAAATAAATGGAGTTGATGTGAATTCTTATAACATTAATAATATTCTGCAAAGAGTTGTAGAAGACCATAACAGTCCAAAATTAACATTCCAATTGCCAAGTGATGGACACATTGTAGATTTAGAAAAGTTACTGAACTCGAAAAATACGCCGGAAAATTATTTGACTCACTTATTAAAGGATTCACTGTGCTCAGTTCTATACATATGCTGTAATGACATAGAATATAACAGTAATGATGACAAAGGAGTTCTCTACTGCTACCCAAGACCTTTCAATCAGAACTTTTTGTACAACACCAGAGGAGCCTATGTCACTTTAAATCATTTAGCTCCAAAATCTTTGGGGACTAGTGAACCCACAAACTCGACTGTTCTACATAACAATACTCTCATTAACGTAACCTATACATCACATTACAATGATCTACTGTTGGTAGCATTTCCAAATAAGGAAGTAGATTTGTTTGCAGCTAAAAAAATAGTAGCTGATATTGTAAGACTGTTAGAATTTTTGTACGGTTCTCTTAAATCTAGCTTTACTAAACCTAATAATGTTGATAAGATGGATAGTTTATTTGCCCGTATGTTTGTTACTTTAATCATTAATAATAAGGGGAATAAAGATGATGGTATTAGGAATGTTGGTTTGTATTTTGAGGATATGTTGGCTGCTCATTCTGTTACACTGCCTTTGGAGGTGAAGGTACAAGTTGACGATGCTATAACTGAGTTGGAAGCAGCTGATTATCGCGAATGGGTAAATAACTTTATTGTGGTAACAAATTGATGAGTATAAGATTCTACATTTTTGCATGAGTGAGTGATTTTGTTCTTTTCTCTTTTAGACAGATGATGTAGAAAACTTTCAACGACTGTACACAGTAATTGGATCATGTCTATATTATTCTGGACATTTATTAAGTTCCCACCTGCAAGATGAAGACTTGAAAGAAATCAACGCATATTTGCGTTTAAATGGCATTCTAAAACTGAGCACAGACAAAGAATTGGAAAAACTTGTGATGTGGCGAGAAGTGTTTATTAATGAACATAGGAAACAGAATAATAATGATGGGAATGAATACAGGTAAACAAGAATCTTTATAAATAAACAGTACCTTTGTCATTGCAAAACTGAAATGCCGTTGTAATGACTCACTATAAAAAAATAAACAGTTGTTTGTGTAGTAGGGGAAATCTCGCTTTGAGTGCGTTCAAAATTGCGCGAATAGCCTGAAGGCTACAGGTTGTACTGCTGTACCATTGCGGTGAATGATACGTAGATAGTAGTGACGTCAGTATGATGCGTAGTTGGCGATGTAGATGTCGCCACATGTCTATGAAGTTGGTATTGATATGCCACATCTATAGACATAAATGTCACTACTTCGGGGTAGAAACGTCGTAAAAGCCAAAATAGCAACTTTACAGGAGAGCGAAAATACGTAAATTTATAATCTTTTTGGTACATAACTTCTTTTTCCATAGTACTTATACTATTGAAATGAAATAGTGACAAAAATTGTAGTTAAATGCAGTATAATACCGAGAAGCTAAATGTTAACTAAACGTTATATTTTAAAAGATAGGATGTATTTATGACCCAAAATTCCAAACGAAATGGTTCTTACACCCAGCACACCACTTCATAAACAAGTGCTAAGTGACGTAAATCTAAATATGTAAATGTTGCCAACATAAATCTGGTTATATAAGCCATTTTGACAAATCAAAAAGTCGTAATGATTATTCTTTTTGTAAGATTGTATCTAGTCAATGCTGAAATTTTTGTGCGTGATACAAATTCAAAGCCCAGAAATGTTTATAAAATATGACAGATCAAAAGATTTATTACCCCTACCAGTAATATTGAGGCAAAAGCACACGGTTCAAGCAAAGTAAAAGACAAAAAAAGTTTCAACTGTCATTAAATCATAAAAAAAACAAAATCAAAATTTTCTTTAATTTAGTTACTTACATCATCACATCAAGTAAACTGTGTATGGGCACGCCACGATAGCGGCGGTAAGTTCCCTCTTTGAGGAGTGGCTTGAGAGGCGGCATGGCGTCCTCACCTTCCGCCTGACGCAGGTCCTCACCGGACACGGTTGCTTCGGGAGGTTCCTTTTTCGAATAAGGCGGGAGGAAACGCAAGGGTGTTTCCATTGTGAAGATCGCCCTGAGGACACGGTGGAGCATACGGTGGCGGTCTGCCCGGCTTGGGCGGAGCACCGCCGTGTCCTCGTGGAGGCGATCGGCGGCGCACAGTGGATCGTCCCCATACAAGAGGTCGGACATTGAATTAAAAATTGAAAAAGTATTTAATTGAAAAAAATGAAATATACAGTTGCATTACTCTATTATGGAACTACAATAAATGTTACTACAATTTTTTTATTTGACCAGTACTTTATGAGCAATTCGATGAAAACTGTTATTTTTCTATGGAAATGGTCACAAAAATGTCTGTATCTCATGATTCCCTCCTTGTTTCGATTTGCGGTTTTCACTACTGTTATTTACCCATTTTATGTCACATTTTCTTCAAGGACACATGGTGCCCCCAGCGACCCCCTTCAGAGATATTTTGCTTTTAGTAACTATACTTTTTATTGTATAACTGATGAAATGGAGGTACATTAAGTATATTCATTACTGAGAATAAGTCATCCCTAAGTAGTTCCTTAAATAACAGGTGCATTTGCGATTACTTTAATGACTTATGAACGCTTCTGTTGCCATACAACAAAAGCGTTAATGAGTCCTTAAGTAAAGATTACCAGTACTTGCTTAATCTAATTAGTTATTGTAATTACTATGTTAACAGCCCTTAATCTCTGCATTGTGATTGGATAATCACAACACCACCACCACCACCTCCCGCCCTCACCTTCCGCCTGACGCAGGTCCTCACCGGACACGGTTGTTTCGGGAGGTTCCTGTTTCGTATAAGGCGGGAGGAAACGCCCGGGTGCTTCCATTGCGAAGATCGCCCAGAGGACACGGTGGAGCATACGGTGGCGGTCTGCCCAGCTTGGGCGGAGCACCGCCGTGTCCTCGTGGAGGCGATCGGCGGCGGCGATCTCTCGCGTCCGGCCCTGGTGCAGGCCATGGTACGGAGCGAGAGTGAATGGCTAGCCGTCACCTCCTTCTGCGAAGCAGTAATGCTCGCGAAGAGGGAGGCGGCGCACGTGAGGGAGAGGCAGTATATGCGCCCTCACGGCCGTAGTCGCCGCGGGAGAAGCCCTGGGCGTCGGGAATCCCAGGCTGATTCCCGGCCACCGTAGGCGCGGGCTTGCGGACGGCGAGTAATGGGTAGCTCGCTGTCCGGTAAGGACCAAGCCCGGGTCGACGGCGCGTTGTGTTCCACGCGCGCCTCAAAGAGATGTCAGCACCAAATGGGGGGTCCGCAAGGGCCGATGCCTGCCAGGGGTGCGGGTTGTTCGAAAGAGATACCGCGGCCCCTGGCACACAGGCAACTGAGGGAACACGGGTGGGTTTTAGTCAGTAAAAGTCTGACACGCCCTCTCGCTCCACCCAGAGCGGGAGAAGTTATTTGATGATTTCCCACCCAAAAAAAAAAAAAAAAAGATCTAGATAAGTAGAAAACCCACGGAAAGCCAGAATGACAACACTTGATAGAAGTTATAATTACAACTGAATTACATTTGCTAAACACACTCAAATATATAGGGCAGCAAGTAGGCAACTAGCAATGAATTTGATAAGCTAATGATGACATTAGACAATCACAATGCAGAGATTAAGGGCTGTTAACATAGTAATTACAATAACTAATTAGATTAAGCAAGTACTGGTAATCTTTACTTAAGGACTCATTAACGCTTTTGTTGTATGGCAACAGAAGTGTTCATAAGTCATTAAAGTAATCGCAAATGCACCTGTTATTTAAGGAACTACTTAGGGATGACTTATTCTCAGTAATGAATATACTTAATGTACCTCCATTTCATCAGTTATACAATAAAAAGTATAGTTACTAAAAGCAAAATATCTCTGAAGGGGGTCGCTGGGGGCACCATGTGTCCTTGAAGAAAATGTGACATAAAATGGGTAAATAACAGTAGTGAAAACCGCAAATCGAAACAAGGAGGGAATCATGAGATACAGACATTTTTGTGACCATTTCCATAGAAAAATAGAAAATAGAAATAGAAATAGAAAATATTTATTGTCCAGGTAATACAGTAAGCATAGACAGATTAAACAACAAGTTGAGACGACATATGAGTAGCTTAAATATTACCTACAGCTAGTTACAAATATTATTTGCCAGTGAACCCCAAACTAGACAGTTAGTCTGTATCTTGGGGTTCAGGATACGAATACAAGAGTGGAGACTAGAGAGGTGCTTTCAAGTATGTTATTTTATGAGTGTATGTATTGTGTAACGTTTGTGTAGTGTCTGGCGTGTGTGCGGTGTGTGTGTGGTGCGTGTGTGTGGTGTGTGTATGTGGCGTAAAATGTGTGTAAGTGTGTATTTTGTTCCCCATACAATATACTTCGTTTGATTCAGTGTCAGGTCAGGGTCGTTATATTAATTGTTCCGAGTCATCATAACCAGTAATATGCAGCATTTTCTTTACAATTTTTTTGCATTCGAATGAGTTAGTGTTTTTAATTTCGCAGACTTTGCAGACTTTGTTGTACGTATTAATGAGAGAGTAGGCCGGGGAGCGTCTAGCTAGCAATGAGGTGACGTCAGGTGTTGGGATTCTATAGTTTCTTTTGCTTATTATTGAAGTATAGTCGAATCTACTTCTAATATTTTTGTGCGTTTTAATACAGGCAGAAAGAATGAAAAGCTGGCGGACTCTGAGAACTCTCGTTTCGCGATAGAGTAAATCAGTGGGAAACCGGTAGGGCTTCTTAAAAGTTACTTTAAGAAGCGCTCTCTGAGCTCTTTCAGCTTCAATCAAGTAGGTCTTTCCAGCACTACCCCATACGTTGATGCAATACTGTATTATTGATTGGCAAAGCGCTAAGTAAACTTGTTTTAGTGTGTCTGTGGGTAGACAGTCTCGTAGTCTACGCATGGTGTGAATAAGTTTTCTAATTCTGCCAGAAATTTTGGATATATGGTGCTTAAAGGTTAGGTGGTTGTCGATAAAAATTCCGAGGTATCTAAGAGAGGAAGTACGTTCAAGAGGAGGACAGTCGCAAGGGAGAGTAGAAATATTAGAAGAACAGTGATGTAGTTGGAGTTTTAGGTGTACTGGTGGGATAGAAGCGGCGGTCTTGGAGAAAACAATATATTTTGTTTTGCTGCCATTTAGCGTGAGAAGGTTTCTGTCCAGGTTATGCGCGATTAGAGACAATCCCTCTTCTGCTAGACGATGTACATGTTCCCACATAAAAAAATAACAGTTTTCATCGAATTGCTCATAAAGTACTGGTCAAATAAAAAAAATGTAGTAACATTTTTTGTAGTTCCTTAATAGAGTAATGCAACTGTATATTTCATTTTTTTCAATTAAATACTTTTTCAATTTTTAATTCAATGTCCGACCTCTTGTATGGGGACGATCCACTGTGCGGCGGCGAGCTCTCGCGTCCGGCCCTGGTGCAGGCCATGGTACGGAGCGAGAGTGAATGGTTAGCCGTCACCTCCTTCTGCGAAGCAGTAATGCTCGCGAAGAGGGAGGCGGCGCACGTGAGGGAGAGGCAGTATAAAAAAAAAATTAAAAAAAAAAGTTAACTGTGTACCTAACGTAAAAGATAAATAAAATAACGTTATTTTTTGTAATTTTAATGGTTTTTTTTTTAATACAATGTTTTAACATTCGAAACATGTCAATAAAAATAATGGTAAAGTATCATAAAATTCGTATTTTAAGTAGGTAGTAAAAAAAACATTTTTTTGGGATTATTTAAAAATTTAAACTACAGATCGATAGAGCGTATAAAACTGAACAAAGCTGCATTATTAAGTAATTTTAGCCTAAAATGGTTTTTACGACCTTTTTACCCCGAAGTATCTATGTATAGATCATGTAGAAAATGATTGTGTTCAGATTCAGAATGTATGTATTAAATTGGAAGATTGTTAACACTGTCCCATGTTTGTAGAATTTCAGAAGGACGTTGGTTTCTTCTTACTGTTGGTAAAGGCCACTTCATATTGACGACATTAATGGAAGCCGGTGGCTGTACAGAAGACGTAAGGATTTTATTAATACTATTGCTTTCGGCCCTCTAGAGGCGCGACTTTGTCACCGTGATGTGCTTATACTAGTAGTTTCATCGAAACTATGTGGTAAAACCCGAAATAAGAACCTATGTGGGCCAAGGAATACCGAACTCTTACCAGCATAGCTATTCACAAGCATTCGACCGGCTTTCGCATCAAAAAATTACACATTTCGATAACCTGATTTGTCTTAGCCCCGACTGCAAACAGTTGTCGGAAGAATAGTGGTCGTCAGGTTGATTTAAATTGACAAAATTTTCGGGTTTTGAATTTGTGAACAACGTTTATAGGACTCATGATAGAATTGAATGGTTGTGAATAGCCGTGCTGGACTGAAGCATTGCTGAAACTAATTAGTATTCTTTCACATTTACTAGGCTGTCGGAGTAATTCCACCATCTCCATTCTACGTGGAAGAGTGTGAAAGTTGTTTGGAGTTACTGTATGAGGTTGGACTGAACAAATATCTTGCATCTTGGTACTGTTCGAACGCACAGCCGCAGGTCGAAACTTCGCCGGAATATCTGACAAAGTATGGGAGAAAAATAAGGGATGTTAATAGTGAGTTGTGTGTTAATTGAATATCCGATCACCAAAGCAACTAGTACTGTAGTTTTTTGTTCAATCGGCTCTCTGCCAGCGGCTGTGTTCCCTTCTACATTTAACCCGACTGGCTTCAAAGCAAGAGTGAACAGGCGTCTTCTAGGCACGATTGTTCCATCATAGACCTCATCAATCGCCATTCGCCATTGTATTCCAATCAAGCGTGATCGCGGTCAGCAATTTAAAAATCTACCCTCAATCCGATATTAGAATGGCATAATTTGAGATTTGTTTAGAAAATTCAGGTCCTTCCTAACTCATAAAAAAATGCTCTTAGATCAATGCAAAAATACAACACATATAACAAAGTAACCGTTTATTCTTCTAGCACTAAAACCAGACTCGACACTCAAAACCTCAACTCTGAAACTCTCAAAGTTACAAATCGACAAACGTCGTCACAACTCCTCTGAACAGATTAACGTGGGATCTAGCACAAGTGACATGAATTCAATGAACTCTCTCACAAACTATGGCAGCCATCACAGTTTGTATGCCCAGTCTTATAATACTGCACAGAAGTATAGACACTCAAGCTTAGATGTCAGTGGATATTCTGAGGATTCTAACAGCTTGAAAAGTAACAGGTAAGGTTCTCATTGTCTTTGAATACTAGTGTATCTACATATTTTAATATCATGATATGATATCATCACATCTGCTGCCCAAGTAAACCCTGCCCAAAAACAGCCTGTACATCTGAAAAGTTGATCAATAAAAAGCTTTATTGCTAAAGACAGGTAGGTCAGATTTCCCAAACTGCTTTATTGGTGCAAAATGCATTCACATGTTCGTATATATCGTACTTATTAATTAATTCATTATTGGAATTCTTTACATATTCAATCATTCTCCTTTCTTTCAGTCCATCCAAAGATTGTCAGTAAGAGGTTGCCACACTAGTTTAAATATGTTTGTCCTTTATGTATTCTGTGGTGGACAAAATTGTTCAATACATAAATTGAGTAATAAATGAGTTTGCTCATTTGTTTCAGTGAAGTAAGTGAAGAACGCGTCCAAGGCAGAAGAGCGGATAGAGAGCAAAGAAATCGTCGGGACTCCTCCGGATCAGACTCAGATTGGGACAAGCTGGTAAGAAACACATAACTTTACGAGCGTCGAAAATTATCCCGCGGGAACGTACTACCAAAGAAAAAAATATGCTATGTGTTAATCCGGGTTATAAACTATCTGTGTGCCAAATGTTATCCAATTCCGCTCAGCCGTTTTAGCGTAATTGAGTAACAAACATCAAAACTTTAGTATTAGTAGGATAGGATATGAACTGCAGAATTTAAAACTGACTGAACCAGAGGCCTCAAAGGTGAACACGCGTCGAGGGGCGCAAAATGCATCCATCGGCAGTTTTGAATCTGCGAACGCAAGTGTGTCACCAGCTGCAGATAACGCTGAGCAAGCGCCGCCCGCACCACAACACCGGCTGCGGTAACGTCACACGTAGGTACGTCGACCCCTCGTATCTACGCTGCTATTGTCGCCACCGGCAAATATGATGCGTCGCAGCTTCAGAGAAAAACCGGAAAAGGGGATAAACTAAAAATGGGTACCCAACCTGTGAACTTGCCCTGACTGCGGTCCGCAGCTCTTTCCCAAGAACGGGCCTAGTTGATGAGGAGGGTTTCACGAAGGTAGAAAAGAAGAAGAAGAAGCCATGTTCTCGTAACTAGTGCGGTACCGCACCGAGTGGACCCAGCATGCTGCTGCGCCCTGCTGTGCCTACGACGCAGCTGTACATTTCGCGACTGTATCATTCCACGAAGATTGAGGAAGTCGTGCAGTACTTGAAAGTTAAGACCAACTAGACTCTGAGGGTCGAAAGGTTGGAATCGCGCCAGGACATCAACTTAAGTCATTCGTGGTACAAGTTCTAACCCAGCCTCTATAGACCTGCTTGAAAGAGGACTTGGTCGAAAGGTGTCGTATATCGACCTTTCCGAGGACGGTTACGCGACACGACGCAGACCACTTTACGTGTATAGTTATAGTTTAATAAGGTTCTTATTATGTATTAGTTTATTATTATTGTTTAAGATTATTTTGTGTATTTTATCTATGTGCCTTTGTTTCCTGATAATAAAATGATTATTATTAAAACTTCCTTGGTTTGATTCACAAGGAAGGTTGATCAAACAACTTGGAGTGAAACTAGACAATGTGATTCGTTGCAGATAAAATATTTTCAAAGTTTTATAATCGAGGCTTTAAATGTTTCATTGATTCATTTAACGTATTCTATTTTTTCGTTTTCAGGATGGGAGCAGAGCCAGCGGCAGTATTGACATGTCTGACATCAGGAAATCCTTGCTAAATGAAATAAATCACGTAACTGCACAAAGGTGAGATATATGTAACAAAACAATGGCAAAATTAAAGAAAAACTGCCCTTACCAGTTGTAATTGTAACAGATTCATAAAATCTACTATCGAATTATAATTTTTCACAACACAAGGCAGCAATATTTGGTAGTTTTGTAACTCTCTTAAGTTTTTTTTTTTAATTTCTCCTTTACGACTTTTTGCAGAATAACAGCAGGAGAAGAAAACGTTTTATTCCACTTTGTACAGCTGGAATCTGAAAAGGGCTTATTGATAGCTCCAGTGAAGAATATAGAAATGCAAGCCAACAATATACTCTATTCGTATATAATGAAGACATTCAGATTAGCTTGTAAACGAATACATGAGCTGTTGCAACATAGTATACGGTAAAAACACAGAATAACATTGCGTGAATTTTCTTAATTTGTATTCTGTGGCAAGTACCAATGTGATATTTTCAAATCATAAGTACTTTATGACGTTGGTCCTGGCTGAAATTCGTGGATCGTTGACAGTCGTCACGGGTCGTCAGAAACCCGAAAGTCTGACAACCACTCTTACCAAGGAGTATCGTATTAATTAACCAGTAACTGGGTTGTGGAGGTCAGATAGGCAGTCGCTCCATGTAAAACACAGGTATTTAGCTGTATCCGGTTTGGCTGGAAGCCAACCTCAACATAGATAAGATAGGCTAGGCAGATGATGATGATGTACTTTCTGAGTTTAGATAGGACATTACGTTATATGAGTCTGAAATCGGTAACCCATCTTGGGCAAGCGGTGGTGATCAGTGCTCGTGCCTTCTGTGTGTGAAGAGACCTTTCCCCTGCACTATAGGTGTTTGGAGATGACTGAAACGGACGAACTTTACAATAATACAAATTCATTTTATAAAATACAGGAAAAGTTTTTATTTAGTGCGCAAACTTTAACCATGAATTTAGCATACCGTTCTAAACCCCCCCAGCGAAGAAATTTTACGACGGTTTTACAAAAAAAAATCAGCTGTTTCATAGAAAAGTGCAATACCTACGCGGTCAAAATGTATGGAACAGCTTTTTTTTTGTATAACCGACAAAATATTTCTGCACTGGGGGTCTAGAATGATATGCTGAATTAATGGTAACAGTTTGCGCACTGGATAAAAACTTTTCATGCATAAGAATAGCCGAGCTAAACAAAATGGCGTTTATAGAGACGAGCGCACTCGATGCTAGCCACAGAGTACTTTTATATGCTAGCTGTCGTCCGAATGGTTAGCCGGCCAGCCGCCGTGATGTGGCAGCGTCGCTCTGTGCGCCCCGCGCCTCACCCGCGTCCCCTGTTCGCCTTGCGCGTGTATAATGGGAATTTAATAGATTGTATCATTATATTTTGTAGATATTAACTTCATGTTTTCACTTTCATGTTTTAGTAAAACAAGTCTGATTAAAACAAAATCAAAGTATTTTTCTTCCATATCTGATTGTAATCAACGGGCTGTTGTATGTGTTTATTTTCAGATTCAAGAAGAACCACGCTCCATCGAATCCTCTGAACAAAATTCTGGTGGCAGTCAAAGAGCATGGAATGTTATTTCAGGCGCCTCTTGATATTTTGAGTCAATGCGGCGTCAGCAAGAAAAATTCTGAACCATACTTGTTTTGGGTTGTCGGGTAATATTCCTAGTTAATTTGTACAAAAGATGACTATTTAAGAAAAAGAAAAAAAAAGGTGAAAGCACGATTTAAGAAGAATTGATGACTATCAATCGATAGCCAAAATATTAATTTTCTTGACTGACATCTAAAACAGCGAAAGGCATAATTAGTTAATTTTGTGAAAAATTGTTGGATTAAAAATAGGTACTAGAAAGTTGCTTCCACTTTCCTCTCGTCAATGTCCTAAAGTCGAGCGAGACAGTATGGTGACCCTTTTTGACACGGCGGACCGAGTACTCTAGAAATAAATTATAAATGATAAATATATTTTTGTTACAGCCGAGTATTCAGTGAACCAGAGCCAAGAGAATTATATTTATGCTATCACGAATCTGTCCCTCAAGATCTTACCGAAGTAGCTTATTTGCTCTCTTATTTAGAATAAGTACCTACACAAGTAGTATTTTTTTTTCATTAAAAAGACTGTATTTTTATGCATTTAAAGAAACGTATTCCGTCCATTATACTAGTAATTTTATTAAAAGAAATATAATTATATGATGCAACAAACATTTTTTATTCCATAACCATCCCTGTTTATCTTTTGCTAAATCGAGCTCATGACCGGTTTTGGCATTTCTTTCTGCTCTAATTTACAACTGAAGTTTTGAAACCACTTGAAACTCACTAGAATTCAGCCGTCGCCACTTTTTGTTCTGCCTTTGGCATTTGAACTCTCCGCTCTTGGCATTTGAACTTTCCGCCAAATTGCACCGGAAATGTGCTTCTCAGAAGATGTGATTATTTTCATTGAAGTTATTGGTAATGGAGTAACTGTAACAATAACAAACATAACAACAACATACAAATACGTAACACGATTCGCTATCGCTGTTAATATTTATTTACAGTATTTTAGTGTGGTTCAGTGAATTAAATTATTTACCATAGACAAAAAATTACCAAGCGTTGTGAACATCCGTCACAATCAATCAGGCTATTATACCCAGTGTCGCGTTAGTGTAAGGACTATAATAGCACATCAACAATTATAGTCAATGTAATGTCTATTAAAAATGTTTAGCCAAACATTGTTAAAAAAATTGAGTTGTTTCCGTTAGCCGTCGCGTCGTGTGCGAAATTGCATAGGTATCGTGAGAATCGTCGCAGTGGTATAATAATAATTAATTCCTCATGGCAAATAGAAAATAAAGACAACTGTTTTTATGGATTTCTGTGTTTTTGTGCTGTGCGAAGATTTGTATTTGATTAAATGTCAACGATGATAACCAAAATGCAATCACAAGCGAACGTCGCCGTGCCACAATCTGTCACGACGCAACCACAGTCTCAGCAAATTGTTGGAGTAGGAGTTTCAGCAAATGCGGTGATATTGAAGATGTCAGATATTCAGCAGATCTCAACAGTCGGTACGTATTACGTGGTGTTTTTGTTATGAAGGTGAATAATGTACAAGCAGCCTGAAACTTTCCATGAACTTAGGAATTTTCCTAACAATAGCAATAGCCTTCAGGAAGCTTTGTGTCATCGTTGATAAATGGGATCAACTTTTGTTTGTTTTGAATAGCCAAAGTTATTTATTGACTTGAAGATGATAAGTATGTGTTCAATAAAAATAATGTCCTTGGGAGACTTCTATTTGTTATTTTTTGTTAGGTTATGCAGCTGTCTTATTTTTTCAACAGCAGCTGTAGCTTATTGAACCGCCAACAATGCAGCCTATGAATAGTGTTGTGGACTGCTCTTTTTTTTTGACTGACTGTTTTTTATTTTATGGAAAGTTAAGAACGGAAATGAACTATTCCCATTCATTATTTTTAATTTAGAAGTTTGTCTTTAGCAAAACTTTGAATAAGCAGGACTGGAAACTTCATTACCAATTAAAAGAAGAACATTCAAGAATGAAGTCTCGCTTTATGCTGTTGGGTGTTTACTAACTTACAAAACAATATTTCTTTGCTTTGTATAGTGGCCATTCATCAAATATTTATTTTAATAAAACAAAAACTGTTTCTTAACCAGCATTTCTTTGTTGTTGTCAGGACTACTAGAACTTGCCCACCGAGAGTACCAAGCGGGAGACTATGAGAGTGCCGAGCTACACTGTATGCAGCTATGGAGACAAGATGGAACAAACACTGGTGTTCTCCTCTTACTGTCTTCCATTCACTTCCAGTGTCGAAGGCTGGACAAGTCGGCCCACTTCTCCACTTTAGCTATCAAACAGAATCCACTGTTGGCTGAGGCGTACAGGTAACTTTCTTTGTAGATTTTAGTATGATTTATTTTCTAGTTTTAACATTAAGTTAATTCAAACAAGTAAAATATTTATGAATTCATCCACATAATATGCATTCACACATAATGCTTCTATGTATTGAATGGTTTTCTATATTTCTAATGAATGTAGTTTTCTACCAGTGTACCTTAGTACACTGGTAAAAAATGCCTATGGCTTGAAAGTCTTCCGTTCTACAGCATTTTTTTTAATTTGAGCATAAACATTATAAAATAATTAATTGTGTCCAACCAAAACGTGATTTTCAGCTGAAACCGAAACTTGTGAAGTTTTAACTAAATTTAGTTAATTAAATCCATCGTTTTTCGTAGATTTGTTACAAATAATTTGGTTCAGGGCTGATTTTGCAATCTGATTTCTTTTGTCCAAAAAAAAAATAAGTTTCCCTAAGTTTGTGTGAAAACCTGGCAAAATTTCAAAATAATGGTAAAAAAATGAGCTTTATTTGAATTTAAATAAGGGCAGCAGATATACTCCTGTTAGCTTTTATTATTTAGTAATTTTTCGTTTCAACTCTTGTTAACTAACACTACAAAATTTTAGCATTAGCAATCAGCGATTTGATCACTTTTAGGAAGCTACAATAAATAAATAAGAATGCAATGCCTTTTCTGTCCGCCATACAATTCAGCATCATTTGAAAACGCAATTTTATTATCATTCTCAAATGTAGGCAGGCTTGAACTAATTTTACTTATGTGAATGAGCGCACCATCACTAAGATGCATCTGCTGTTTGAACAGCTTAAAAGTGCGGCCAAGTAAAGGCCCAAACCGTAACAGCAGCCGAAACCTGATATTGGCTGAGACTGACCGAAACCAAACCTTTGGTCAGACATGAAGTATAATAACTAATGCCTATCACAGAAAATTCAATTGTTGAATCAAACCTTCAGGGAGTTATAATATGATTGTGTAATTTTCTTCACCTTGGTGTATGTAACTTGAACAATTAACTCAAGCTGGGTAGTACAACAATGCTATGACATATCTTGTTGTGAACAAAAGGAATAGTTCAAATTCCAGGTTCACATTCACATTCATACAAGTAGATTGTAAACGTGTTTTTATGTAGAAATAATGGACGAAAAATAACATGGTATTAAGTATCATAATAAATCTATGTACCTATATTGGTTTTCGTTTTTTTAAACATGGAATTGAAGCATAGGTAAAATTAAGTACTATAATTAAAACTAATGATTAAAATTGTGGTTCAAATAATATACAAATAGGTAAATAACAAACAAAACAATGATAAGGCAAAATAATATGATTAACTAGCTGTTGCCCGCGGCTTCGCACGCGAGGTTGAAAATATTATCCCACGGGAACGTACTACCGGGATCATAACCATCCTATGTATTAATCTAGGTTATAAACTATCTGTGTGCCAAATTTCATCCACATCCGTTCAGCCGTTTTTGCGTGATTGAGTAACAAACATCCAAACATTTTCACAAACTTTCACATTTATAATATTATACCTAGTAGGAAAGTAGAATTTCTTTCAGTTTAAAAGATATATCCAATGGCTATCTGTCTAACAAGCTGTCCAAGCTAAAATAATTTTGATGTGTCACTGACAAAACATTTTGGCACCAGTAGCCCATTAAAAATTAGGCCATTTTGAAGTTGTTGAAGTGTATTGCACTCATTTGAAACTGATGAGTATAATTAGGAGTGCCATTTTGCATGTAATCAAATACACTTGAGATAAATCCTTCTAAAGAATTTGTCCAAACCTGAGGGGCTCGTAATTTTAAGAACGTTCACAGTCTGATCTCAGTCTCAATCTGTCAAAAATACCTCGAGTCTCCATACATTTTTGACAAATTTTTGACATTCGCTTGTCGCCAAGATGACACTGCGACTAGATTTTGGACGTTTTATTTACGAGAATTGACCTTCAGATCTCCTGATCAGAAGGTTTGGACAACAAGTTCTTTTTCTACCACATTTAGCCAGCTTTATAGTACATTCATGTTTTTACAAAGGCATTATCTTGATGACTGCAATACAGCAAAAAACATTAATTTTTGCGTTATAACTTTATCAGTGTGCAAATACCACAGCACTGGTCTGCCCATTCATCTATGTCACATTATGACACCTACTTAATATGTGGGCATATGATGACACACAGTGGAAATTCTTAACTAGAACCATTTTACATTTCAAAGTTATGATTCTCGATAGCATGCCGCGAATTTCTAACCGAATGTAAAACCCATTCTCATATTGTTATACAAATTAACATAATTCGATTCGGAAAGGTCACGTATTGTAGTCACGCTTTCAAGTAGTAGAATATCAGTACATGTTAGCATTGATTGGGTACCTATAATTCATGACGTATGGCGTAAACATACTACTGTGTCAATGCGCTATAAAAATGCGAAGACTTGAATTATAATCTATTTTATTGAACTGATCCTAATCCTTAACGCCTGCTCTACTTTCCAACCAGTTAAGCCCGTACCCGCTACAATACAGTGTGTACAATTGTTTGTCCTACTTTAAATCCTCATATAGTTTAATTCTTACAATCACACGAATTGAAGAACGTATTTTCTGACGGTCAGAGATCGTCAAGATATCATTGTGTCGACGAAATATGGTAGAGCCAATGCCATTTTGCAAAAAAAAAGAAACCGTTTATTGTTCGCCTCTATGAAGGCTTCCGGTAGAAGACGTTACTGTCATGCCCAGTAACGCCGTCACGCTTATAATCTGCGACCGTTGGTAAGCAGGGGTGTATAGTACCTGCAGTAGTTCAGGTAGAGAAATATTATAAGTCATTCACCCAGCATTCGCTGACGGCGGTGCTCAGAAAATAGGGGAGCGCATTGAGCCGTGCGAATGTTAAAATTAAATTGTATGGGGCTGTTTTTACGAACCCCATAATTCGCATCGCATGAGGATTTTAGTGCAAAGTGAGCACTAGCGAGCGCTAGTAACAAGAAGACGCGTTGTTTTGATACAATGTACAACGTGTTATATATAAACAGTATGAAAATTACGAGATTTTTAAACAAAATCTATTCAAGTGCTTTAAATTTACCATAAACACATTACAAAATTGAAACTTCATACTCTAGTAACACAGACTTGTCCAAAAAAAATGCTATAGGTAGGGTATTCATCCAAAGACAAACTCAAAACTTTCTTTATTTCCACCAGCAACCTAGGGAACGTGTACAAAGAGCGGGGTCAACTCCAAGAGGCGTTGGAGAACTACAGGCACGCTGTCAGACTGAAGCCGGACTTCATTGATGGCTACATCAACCTCGCGGCGGCTCTCGTGGCCGCTGGAGACATGGAGCAGGCGGTACAGGCTTATGTTACCGCCCTACAGTATAATCCTGTAAGTATTCTAGATCTTTCGTGGTTAGAAGGCGTCGATTGAATAATGCCCGAATTCCCGAAATTAATAATGTATCTTGATCCGCGATCTTTGATGGCTGCTTGTGATTTGCCCTTTCAAAGACTCAAATTGGCAAACTCTGCCGTTCATTGGTTACAAATATAGATCGGTATCAAAATTGGGGTTTAGATACATTATTAATTTCGGGCGTAAGTGTATATCCTCCTAAGGCGTTATGGTTTAACACGCGCGTATATAAGTTAGGTACTAGACAACATCCAATACGCATTCACGCGTTTTGCGCGCATAATGGTACTTGGGGCGACTTATTGCGAAGAGCCTTTTCTACAATGCATCGCGGAAAACACATTATTATGTAGCATGCAGGTAGTTATTCCGGGTGTTAACGTATGAATATTTTAGTATAAAAACATCCGTAAAATTCCACCCGTTTTACGACTTACAGAAGACCACGGGACTGAACGAAGCGCTCTTTAAATTCTATCCGCTCACCCTATTTATAATGCGCGAAGGGTGAAAGCGACTGCAATTTGACGAGTACTGACTGCCATTGTGGCAAACGACAACTTCGATCGCTACTTTAGTTTCTCGGTCATCCTAGCATAGAGTATGAAGTTGTTTTTTAAAATGCATTATTCAAATGTTGCTAGTATTAAATCTTATCACACCTCTATGCTAATAAGGCGCTTTATAAAAGGTTTAGATTCTGAGTCATCCCTTTACTCGTTGCTATCGGTGACAAGTTATGTGATATTGCCGCATATGCAAACTCAAAGCAATTCAAGCGATAATATATATTGTGTACACGCATCACAAAACACGCTAAAATGACGTCATATCAATTTAAGGTTGCTCAATCTTTTGTCTTAATGTGTAACATAAATAAAGTCGTATTATATTATGCGGTAATACTACTCGGCCATCTCAGTTTCAGTACATTGTTGGACGTATGCCAGAAAAACGGCATGGCCATAGTTGCCACGCTAGGTATCGTATTTGGTAACCGCATAGTCGATGCAATCGCACCAATGACGCTGCCCTTCACCGCCCTAGAAAATTAGGACTGACTAGTTGGGCAATTGCGCCATTTGTCATACTGTATTATAAATCGTGTATTACTGTGTGGCTTATTACGGCAATACAAGTATTATAAAAGGCGACTTTGAAAAAGACAAGAAGTTAGAATCTGCTAGATTAACCAGATGCGGGAAACGCGTCCACGCGGTCATCAATACGTTTGCCAAACATAGTGAAATTGGCAAAATGGCAACAACTAAAATCCGTCTACGATTATTCATTGCGGCATTTTTTGAGAAATCTACATTCAGAGAGAGTAGTAAGCTTAGACTCACTTCGAGCATGATGTCGTATAAAAGACGCTAATAGTCCTAGGCTGTGCAAAAAGTCCTATTTTTGCAGTAAGTGATAATGCCGCAATACGGGTGAAGTGGTTGCGATTCGAAATGCAGTTAACTTTTACCTTTTTGCTTTTGATTTTGATGTTAAAGGTGCAGACAGCCGCGACGCGATTCTGGTAGAATAATTTCCATGAAGTTTTCATAGAAAAGTTCTACAAGAGTCGCATCTTGCTGTCGCGTCGCGCCTATCTACGGGAGCTTTAACACGTCAATACACAACTTATACACTCTATACGAGGGGTTCAGAAGCGTGTCTACTGTCTAGACTTTCACAGACGAAATCGAGATAAACCAGATTTCCTCCTGTAATTGAAACGCTCTCTAAACAAGACTGCGTATAGACACTATTCTTAAAGGTTTTATACATATAGGGAACATCTGTTGGGTTTTAGGATGCATCGTCGGTTTAGTATGTTTTGTCTTTGAATGATTCCAACCTGAATTTTACATAAGGTAAAGCGATCTCTCTTCATTGTGCTAACGGGATACAAAAACAAAAGCTTGTTATGACACGCGTCTGCATCTATGCAGATTTCTTTATAAAGTTGATGATTCTAAAAAAACTCTGCTTCGTTGGTCTAGTGGTCACAAGCTCTACTGCGGTTTGATGCCCGGTCGGGCAAAGTGATATTGCGTTTTTCTATCTAGAATTTATCTTATGAGAAATTCCGGAGCCTGGATTTGTGCGCGGTTGATGGTAATAGGCTTGTCATTCTTGGGGGGGTTTTGCCATAATCGCCACGCTTGGCAGGCGGGTTGGCGATCGCAGTAGGGTGGTAAAATGTATAGAGAACGCTGCTGATTCTCTAGTAAGTTCCTTAGTCGCCTTCTACGACACCCACGGGAAGAAAGGGGATGGTACTATTCTTTTACGTCCGGCACCACACGGTAGACCGATGACCTTGAGAAGGCCGCAGGAATCCGCTGGATGTGGGAAGCACAAGACCGGTCGACGTAGAGGAGCTTGGGGGAGGCCTATGTCCAGCAGTGGACGACTTTCGGCTGAAATGATGATTATGACTAACTAGAAGTTATACGGAATACTAGAGCTGATTATTATCTTGTTTTATTCATAACTTGTTTATCATGCCAATGATAATGAATTTGACTGTATAATTTTTAGACTAGGGAAATGTTGTAATTACGTCAGTCAATGCCTTGATTACATATTTTGTACATAAATTAAAGGCACGCTCTACTAATATAATCAACGTCATCAGCCTACAGCAGTCCACTGATGGACAAAGGTCTCTCAAATTGCATGCCATTCAACTCGATTCTCGGCAACTCTAAGCTGCTATTAACCAGCCACCCTGCGATCATCGTCGCTACACCTAGCCCGTAGGCGTCCTTCGAGCTTAGCACTCAAGAACACGTCTACCCCAACGGTCATCGGTTCAACGGCTAATATGGCTGGCCCATTGCCAATTCAGCTTGCTTACTATATTAATAGTTAAGTAAGTAGGCTAAGTTAATTTACCTTTTCAAATTATATAAATTGTAAATAATGGCATCATTTTTACATGTGATGTACCTACATTACATAAATCTAAGTTGCGGAAGAGTGGAGTGTTAACTAACACGGGCAATTGTTTGCTTAAAAAGAATAATTTGCAGGCCAGTGTCTAGTTGTATGTTGAACAAAATATGATTCCCTACCGTAACAAGTATGTAAAGGGTCTTTCAACAAGGACGGGTCGATGTTGAAATTAAATAAAACAAGCTGTATGTGAGATATTAAAGAAATTATTTTTTTATTTGAAAGGCCCATTTATGCCATTATTTATGAAATATGACATCGTTTAAATGTCTACCGCGGCTTCGAACGGTTGCATGGATCCGAGAGGTCCAATTTTCAATTACTCTACTGCATAGATCCGGCTGAATCTGAGCGATGGCCTGCGTTATGTTGACTTTCAGGGCATCGGTAGATTGCGGAGTATTGGCATAGACCTGCGACTTGAGAAAACCCCACAAGAAAAAGTCTAGCGGGGTCAAATCGCACGATCTTGGTGGTCAATTCACGTCACCTCTGCGAGAGATAATCCTACCCTCGAACCGTTCATGCAGAATGTCCATTATGTCGCTCGCTGTGTGGCACGTAGCGCCGTCTTGTTGGAACCACATGTTGTCCACGTCCATATCGTTCAATACAGGCCAAAAGAAATTGTTATTCATTGATCTGTAGCGCTCGCCGTTGACAGTAATGGCCTCGCCATCATTGTTTTCGAAGAAGTACGGACCAATGACGCCGCCGGACCAAAATCCGCACCAAACAGTAACTTTTTGTGGATGCATTACCACCTGGTGAACCTCATGTGGGTTGTGGTCGTCCGATATACGGCAATTTTTCTTATTAACAAAACCATTCATCCAAAAATGCGCCTCGTCGCTAAAGATGATTTTTCGGCCAAAATCGGGGTCCTCTTCCAAACTTTCTGTAGTCCAGTCAGCAAACAAACGGCGTTGTCTATGGTCATTCACTTTGAGCTCCTGGGTCAGTTGGATCTTGTACGGGTGTAGGCCCTAGTCCCGACTCAGTATTCGCCAAGTTGAAGTCTGCGAAAGGCCGAGTTCTTGTGCACGGCGAGAAATCGACTGCCTCGGAGTCTCCTGCACACTCTCACTGACAGCAGCAATGTTCTCGGCCGATCTGGCGTTCCTTTGACGTAAGGGTGTTGGTTGGTTGTTTACCGAACCAGTCGTCTCGAATTTGGTCACCAAACGTTGAAGAGTGGACTTTTAAGGGCCACCGCATCTGCCGTAAAATGGACGTAATGCGCGCAACGTTTGCACTAACGAACACTCATTTTGATAATAAAGTTTTATCATTTGGACGTGCTGCTCAATCGTGTAACTTGCCATGGTGATTTGGCATCAGTAACTGAAGAAATAACAACGCATTTGACAGATGCCGCCAAAACAACATAGCCACCACAAACGTTCAACATCGACCCGCCCTATTTGAAAGACCCTTTATGTCTAATTTTTTAAATTATAAACAATTTATTATCATACAAAATTTTAGCGCATTTGCTTACACAGCAAACTGACGTCATACCCACAGAGCAATACGGCGTGTAATGCGTCCAGCGGTTTCGTCAAATTACGCGCGAAATATGAAAAAGTAAAATTTAAATGCATTTTTATGGCCCTAATCGATTAAATATTTTTTTTGTTTTTTTTTTAAAGTGGTTTTATAAGCACTTTAGAATCTAATTCAGACAATTTTCAAAAATGGGTGTAATACCCTATTATTAATCATTGAAATCATCAATCCAACCCTCTAAGTTTATACATACATATAACCCTCTTTGTTGATAGTTCTTAAAATAGTAATTCAATGGGATTATGATAGAATAGAATAGCGTTTATTGTCTCCAGTATTACAGCTAGTAGTAGTAGTAGTATTAGGTACACTTATACACACAACTATAATACTGGAAGCAGATCTTCCTCGGCCAGCCTCATCGAGGTTTTGTGCGCAATGGTACCAATATCGTCCGCCTATCTCGCCGCCGCCGGACGACCGACATCTCGTCTTCTATAGTCGTTGGTCGCCATTCTGTCACAGCCTTACTCCACATGCCACCACTGCGCCTTGCCAGGTGTCCTGCCAGCCGTTTGAGCTCCATTACACGCTTTCCAATGGATGGGGCGTGAGGATTGGCACATGAAAAGAGAGGCTTATAACCAGCAGGGGGTAAAGTCTGGCTGTGATGATGATGATGATGATGATGAACTTCTATTAAATCCATGAAATAGTTCAATGAAGTTATAGTAAGTATATGAACGTTATAAAATTGCATGAAATATTCATTCAATAGTTATATGAACTTACACGGTTTTGATTGATGATTTTGATGATTATAATTCCGTAAAAACACACATGTTAAGAGCTAAAAGCTTTTAATCATGTTAATAAAGGCAATTGATTTTATCGTCAGTTCCGTGACATAGTTAACTCGATTCGGAGTTGAGCCGTTGAAGCGAGCGGTCGCCTTCTTTGAGCTCGCAGCCTCGCACCAGATGTTGACTGGGGCCTCGAATTTGAAATCAAACCGCGTGTGTTTTGTGTTTTGCCACAGTGTATTTTGTAAAATTGGTGAAAGTGTAACATAACTAACGCAAGACCTCAAATACCCCGATTAGAGCATTAAGCTATAAGCATAATACAATGAATAAAAAATTATGTTAAAGCCAACAGTGTTATAGAAAATCGTGTGGACATTTGCATTAACTTATGCAGTTAAAATTGAGTCTCATCCCCTTGGAATAAGATCCAATTCTCTTTGACTCAATTAGAGGCCTTGTATAGTTTTGATTACACTTTAACCACAAACAAGTAAGCAAAAGTGATATTGAAGTGCGCTTCAGCCTGCAGTGGAGACGGGCTGCTGGAGGACGACGGACCCCAGAGGCAGACTTGGTGAGATCGCTCCTATTATTACAGGGATTCGTTTGCTATAGGTACTGCATGCGGCGGGCCTTTATTCGCCGCGCGTGATCTCTGAAAATCAAATCACCTCCTTTGTGGACCAGTGTGCTTACACCCACTGTAATAGAGGAAAGAACTTGATACACGCCAATATTCTAGCACAAAATACGGTACCGTCCAAGACACCGTACTTAAGGATCTTACTATTGTAACAGTGTAACGAATTCCACAGTGGATTGCAAGGGGCCACGGTCAAAAAAAATATTCAATCGGAAACAGATGGCCTAAATAGGTACCCCGAACTATTCCGTTGGCTTTGCACGTTTTTGCTTTACAGATAAACAAAGAATTAAAACTAACAAAAAAAAAGGTCAGCCCATAAAACAAACTTTAAGGTTAGCAAGTTTCAGCCCCTACATACATGTGTTTCTGACTACCCCTACAAACAAAAGCGCTTACAATGGGTACAATTGTGCCCATTTTAAAAGATGGAAATTGTTTGTTTAGGGCACTAGCCCACCAAATAAACATTTTAATGGGCTTAACATTTGATCACAGAAATGTCCGTCAAGACCTAGCCACCTATGTTTTGGAACATCAACAACACTTCTAAATAATATACAGGAATTTCTCCCCAACAGCATTCTCTCCCAGGAACAAAGGATAACAAATTATATAACCGCGCAATTTAACGAAACATTCTGGAGTGGCGAAGATATAATTATCGCCGCGTCTGAATTCTACCTCGTAAACGTGCATGTACACATAATCAACGGAAATACACAGGTGTATTACCCACGGGCGATCCAGTACCCGGCAACATACGAGTACACATCCTCTATCAGAATCACCACTATGATAGCTGGGTCCGGAATAGTGAAAAACAATACAGCAACAACCCGAAACTCCTAATGCAAATACCAACATTAAAACACCACATCATATCAAACCAAGAAGTAACCGGTGCAAGACACGCCAAGAACAGGAAAAACCCACGAAACCCCAGCCTCAAACGAACAGCCCCCAACAGGTAAACCCGTTATCGCCGTGTGAACAACGACAGGCAACACTATTTACACCGTTATCTGACGTAATTGCGGACGACACCGGATACACAATACTAAGACACCGGACCTCTATCGTAATTAAGTACACCTGCCCAGACTTGTGCATTGTAACCTGGAACGTCCGCGACGCCTCAAAACCCGGAAAAAATCGAATAGACGCTGAACTTTCACGCAGAGGCATTCATATAGCCAGCCTACAGGAAACGGATGAATTCAGGAGCATACAGCTCCACACGCTACAAATGGCACGCGACCGGCGAAATGGGAAGAAAACTAAAAAAATCCGAGGGCTTTCTGATACCAACGGTTAATATAACAAAACCGATAATCGAACCACACTGCGAAGGACCAACGGTGGACGAAATAACAGGAATCATCAATAAAATGCGAAACGGGACAGCCCCTGGAACGGACCAAATGGTAATCGAACTGTACAAAGCGATGCCCCAAATACTATAGGAAGCTGTTACTAAACACATGAATAACGCCTGGACACAGAACACTTTACCCGACATGTGGCTTGAGACCGTACAAGTCCCAATCCCAAAAAAAAAATCCTAAAGACGCGGACGATTTCCGCCGCATATAAACCATTTGTAACACGGGTTACAGAATTTACGCCTCATACTTACAAAAAAAAAAAAAAAAAAAGTAAACGATACAATAACGGAGCTGGGAAATTACCAAGCAGCGTTCTTAAACAATAGATCAACAGATGACCACATTTTTACGCTCAAAAGGGTTCTAGACGAAGGATGGCGTGCAGGTAAACGAATTTACGTACTCGCCCTCGACATAGAAAAAACCTTGACAACGTTGACTTCAACGCATTAAGAGATATATTACTGGAACGAACCAACAAATCGATGACCAACAGGATAATCAGGGCATGCTGGAATGAAAGAACATGCATCAAATGGTGTGGTCAGCAAAGCAGTTGGATTGTCAAAGGAAAAGGAGTTAAGCAAGGGTGCCCCCTGTCCCCTCGCCTTTTTACATTGGTCATTGACGAAGTCCTTAGAACACTAGAAGACACTATCATTTAATCAAACTAGATCAGGACCGCGAAATTTCACTTTCCATGGTATTATCATTTGCGGACGACCTTATCCATAATACAGATAATCTAGAAGGTCTAGAGCGTATCTTATACTACATTAAAGCCTTACTAAATAGCGTAGGCCTCCAAATAAACGAAACAAAAACAAAAATTCTAATTAGGGACCCCATAACATCACAGCAAACGACCAACGTGACCCTCAACGGAGTAAGTATACCAACAGTGGACGTAATCAAATACCTAGGCGCATACATAACATCCGCATTAAGCAGGAAAAGCACAATTAGAAAATGATGCCAACAGGCCACGAGAAACGCCAAATCATTACTACCATTCATACTAAACTCAAAGATGGACTGGAAGTTAGCTAGACTTATGTACCGAATGGTTATCGTACCTTGTATGATATAAGGCTTAAAACAATCGACCCTCACCAAGGCGAACAAATCAAGACTCCGAAAATATGAACGACTTATCATGAGAGACTTGATTAACCATGCCAGGAATAAACCAAGAACTAAGAAGATGCACCAAATCTTAGACGGAAAACCGTAACAAAACGCATCAAGAACCACAGGATGTGCTACTTGGCACACGTCTTCAGACGGGATAAACCACACCTATTGCATGCAGCAATGCAGTATAAGGCTAAATCTAAGGAGGTCGGACGACCTATTTACACATGGAACGACAACCTAAAACAGGACATGAAATACTTCAACATGGGAATCACGTATTGGAACGACATGGCTGGAGACAGAAACAAGATCAAGAAAGCGGCTAACGATATCTACAAAAAAACAGAAGCTGATAGCAGTGAGAATTCAGAAGACGAATATGAAAACAACAACACAGAACATAGTGAAGCAACTGCATAGAAAAGAGCTAAGAAAACAGTTAAACCTGCACAAGAAGCTTGACCTGAATCAACATGCCGGCGACGTCGTGAAAAGATGCCCTCCTATAAAAAATACCACCCGTCTCTCCACTAGTCCAATGCTTACTCAAGGATGCATATCCGGTAGGCTCGCAATCCTTTCCTATCCTAAGGGCCTGTCTACCTGACCATTACCGCGCCCCCCGGTCTACTTCTTGATATGCAATGGCCTCTGTAACACCGTGAAGCATGAGGCTACAGGGGCTAGTGCGAATCTTGGGGTTCATTCGATTAATCGAGTCTGGTCAAACCACGCTGGGATCGGTGCATTACATTACATTACATTACATTACAGTTCCGTGACATAGTTAACTCGCGGTTTCAACGGCACTCATTGCTACAGGCACGCTAGTGTATTTCTTTGCATGAGTCACATCATAATCACATTAAATTTAATAAGCGAATGTCTAATCAAGACTAAAACGATATCAAATGCTGTACGTTTTCGGTAGTATAAAAAGGATCTTATCTTTTTATCTAGAAATATTAGGTTAAGAAAGCAATTACAAAGACTAAACCATGTTTATTCTTTGAGTACAAATTACATGGAAGAGAACAAAATGTCTAATTGTATACATTGAACAATTAAACAAAAAGTTAATCTACTTATAATTCTTATTTTCTGCAGCAACTACTCAAACAATGTTAAAATTAAATATGTCGGGGTACATACTTCTAAGCAACGAGTGTTTCCACATTAGAAAAAACTTCCTTTTCATACAATTGCTCTACAGTTATATCTAATGTCACTGTAATTCAAACCCTCTGTTAGTCTAATTTTAGGTGTAAAACTCTTTAACACTTAATTTTACATTATAATAAAAACTTCCTTCGCATACTATTGTTCCATTAATCTAATGTCATTGTAAATCAAGCCTTATAAAGATTGAGTAAGGTGCATAAACCATACACACTTATTTTTTGTTTCTGTGAAGGTGTATGAAGAAAATTCAGAGTTTGTAAACAATAAACTTAACAATCATTACACGAGTAAAAAAAAATTGCTTAAAATAAACTTGGTTTTGGCTACTACGATCTAGATTACCCACGGCAGGTTTAGCATGACGCTTTCTATTTCTACTCTACTGTAGAATATTAATCGCTTGTCTACATTTCTCGGTTAAAAACTGTCAACTGTCTTTATACGTAAACGTCATTTTTGTCTACTCTTCCGTCGACAAAACGCTTGTCTACGGTTCTCGTGCTAAGCCTACTGATAAACTTTTACTTAAACTATGACGTTCAAAGTCAATTATGATATGTCAAACTATACGAGTATCTATCCTTGTTCTCGGAAATGACCTATTGTTACGCTTATGTGGTACTCGACTAAACGGTGGAATATTCCACGATGTTTTCCTTCACACTAACCTCAAGCTGATCGAGTTGCCCACTTTATTATATATTAGAAGATGACCTCACTGATTAGAAAAAACATTATTTTTATATAGGTATGCTTCCGATAAAAATATTTCCTCTTGATCTTGCAGTACTTGCTGTTACCTTGTGGGAGGGTCTACTTTGCGAAGCTATGAGGTCTTTACTTCTTTATTGGTAAAGATACAAGAGTCCTCATTTTAACCAATAATGGTCCGTAAATTATAGGAACCAGCCATTCGTCCTTCAGGTGGACTATTGTGCGTGGGCCATGGCGGCTGCCAGTGGTCGTATTAGATATCACAACCGTCGGCGAACGGTGTTTGAAGCCGTAAATCAAATTCATTACCAAGGAGATTAAACGGCGCGATCCTAGAATTAAAATGTTCGTTATTCATTTCTATACAAAGTGTAAAAATTGCAAATTTTACCTCAGAATAATGTTTTTTTTTTGTTGTAAAGTTGGTACCTATATTTGAATTCATTGTAGCAGTTGATTGTTTTCCTTATAAATAGAAATTGTGCAAAAGGCGTATAATTATGAAAACATGATGAATCAAACCTAATGCTTAAGGCAATTGCATCACCATAACATGAATTTGTTTATAATCGTCTATGTATCAGGTTATAATAACTAGTACCGTAGGTATAGTAGAAAAATAAATACGTAGCATAGTAGCATTTTCAGAGGAAATATATTAAATTAAATGAAATACACGTCTCGAATGTCTGACACATTTGCTGGTTTATGTTAATTTACATTCGTTTCGATGATTACTTTAAAAGGAAAATCCTTTGTTCTGTGGTCTTTTACATTTTGTATTATAAAAATCATTAGTCGTCGGAACTTGACCTAACAGACTTCGTATGAAATTGTTGTTATTTTATTTTATTTCATAAGGGAACACAAAAAGTAGTACATACCTATATCTTTACATACAAAGTCGCTTTTTGTGTTTGTACGCTTAGATCTTTTAAACTATGCAACGAATTTTGATGCGGTTTTCAGCAATAGGCAGAGTGATTCAAGAGGAATGTTTATATGTATAATAAACCAACCTCACCGCGGGCGAAGCCGCTGGCAAAACTGAGTAAAAAATACACGGTAATAACCTAACAAATATACTATCCACTACATTTTCCACAGATTACAATTTACAAACTGATGGCAAACGTTAACTGCAGTTAGGGCTAAATCAATTAACACTTGATACTAAATAAATACTTGGAGGGCAGAAACACTATTATTATTTATTATACTAGCTTCCGCTCGCGGCTTCGCCCGCGCGGACGTCGGAAATTATCACGCGGGAACGTACTACCAGGATAAAAAGTATCTTATGTGTTAATCTAGGTAATAAGCTATCTATGTGACAAATTTCATCCAAATCCGTTCAGCCGTGTTTGCGTGAAAGAGTACCAAACATCCATACATACAAACTTTCGCGTTTATAATATTATATCATATATTATAATGACCAAACTATTATATAAAAAATATTATATCATATATTATTATAGTGGGGATCTACATAATATGTATGGGCTGTAAAAATTCCCTACCTCCGCTACAGAACTGTAGATCTACCTATTCACTATCTATTTTGATTGACACTGCCGTAATTGTCACCTTAATTGAAGTAGAAAAACAATACGTATGCAGCCGTGAAACGACTCTGTATCTATACTTCTATACTAATAATATTATAAAGAGGTTAAGTTTGTGAGTTTGTGAGGTGTGAGGTTGTAGGGGGTAATCTCTGGATCTACTGAACCGATTTTGAAAATTCTTTTACCAACAGAAAGCCACGTTATTTGTGAGTGTCATAGGCTATATATTACCCGAAAAATGAAAAGACTTTTTCGTGGTAGTCGGATTTGAAAAGTAAGTCTGAGAACAGTCGAACGAAAACGTTTCTTACGAACACTGCCTTAACGATGAGAGATATATGATTGAGTTCTAGAGAAAAGTTGTAGAGCTTGATAATGCCTACAAAAAAGTCAGCGACAGCAATGTGTAACTTTTATATTTAAGTAAATTTATCGTCTCAAGAAGTTTAAAACAGAAGACTTCCTTTTTACTGCATCTAATTTGGACGAATGGTTAAAGAGGGATCCATATTGGCTCACCTAAAGTTCTTTATCCGAAATTGTTCTTCCTAATGATTTGTAATCCGAATGATCAGTCTTCCTAAAATTTTTCATCCTAAAGTTTTCATTCATACTATTTGTAGTGCTACCGGCGATGTTCATAACACTCATCTTTCCGAAAATTGTAATTAATAATATCATTAATGTAAATATATTTAAACTCCTACTGTTTTTTATCATAACGCTTTTATCACTAAACATAATTACCATAATATTTTCACTCATACTCAGAAAGAAACATTTTATTGGTGTTACATACTTATTACTATAACTATACCTGCGATAATTATGTCTAAAAAACCAACTGTTTAGAATGATTAAAGGTCGTTTCACTGATTTTTGTCTTAAATGAATGAAATTCAGGTCAGAGTGTCGTCTTGGGGGCACTATGAAAAAAATACTTAAAAAAAATTCGCGACCAATTTCGAGGTAGCGTTCGCCGGCCGCTGCCGCGGCACCGCTCGCTTCGCTCGCTCGGCTCGCGCGTAGTTGGTCACAGTTCTAACCTTTTTTTTTTTTTTAACGTGGAGAAATGCTCATGCATACTGCGCTACCACGGGGAGATAGCGCAGTTATGTGGGACTCTAACCCACTAAAACTCCACGGTGTCCTCCAGTGCCGCTTATGACGGGAACACGGGAACGCGAAAGCCATCCGCGAACCCGCCGCGGCTATCCGTCACCGGACCCTCCTCTTAGGGGAATGACCCCCATCACCGGCGCACCAGAACACACGGCACGCCGGACCACCCCGTTCACCAGACAGCGCATGGGTGCCAAACGACCCCGTGTATGGCACCCTTGGTCCCCCTGCGGCGGGTCAGGATAGTGGCCCCGCCGCCTACCACTTTTCGGCCGCAGGGGATAGGGAGAGCGGCCTACGCAATACCGACACTCCTCCTCCCCTGCGGCCCCACCGCGTCCGCCATCTAACGATGGCAGCTCCGTCCAGACCGCGGAAGGTGAGGAAAGTGGCGATCTCCATACACCACTCCTCTCCCGCCGCGGCCCACTACCCCCAGCACCAGTTGCTATGCCGCCCCGCGGCACCGCAACTGGTTGGCCGCTACGTCGTCGGCTTAGCGGACAAAGCCCTGACGAGCGGCCCCTCCTCGGGTTCCTCTTCGCTTCACCGTGGGTGGGGAAAACCACGGCTACTGAGCCCCCCCGCAACGACAATGCGGGAACCCACCGGGGGGGGTCACAGTTCTAACCTAACCTAACCTAAGAAATCTAAACAAAAAATATATGACTTTGAATAATAGTGTAAAAGATGGTTATGTTTAGAAAATATAGGAAAACAAGTAAAAGTATAATAGATGTTTATTGCTACTGACATTATGAAGTTGAATGCTTCGGAATTATGAACATTAGAGACAGAGTAGTTAGGAATTGTGATTGTTAGGATGAAAAATGTTAGTAAGAACATTTTCGGATTTCCAATTATCGGAGTTGAAAATTTAGGTGAACTTTGGCGCACCCGGTTAAAGAGATAATACGACATAGGTATGGATCCGCGTCCGTATCGTAATCTATTGAGTGATATAAAAATGTTTACCACCCAACGAAGTGGGCACGGGTCAGCTAGTCGGATATATGTATATTGCTTGGTGGTTATCGAGAAATAATCTTATGTTTATAAACACCGTTTCCGGCAATGGCAAGGCTGTGTGAAGGCAACGAGAGGATTGCGTCTAAAGGATGTGTTAGTTGCATTGTTATACGCTCCTATTATAATATTATGGCCAATCTGAACAATTGTGATCCTCTCTGATGGAGCCCGAATCAATCTACCATCGCTAAGTCCCGCACTTTTATTTCCCCAAAAAGCATAAATCCATTTTAACTGTATTTATTTTGTTCACAGGACCTTTACTGCGTTAGGAGTGACTTGGGCAATTTGCTCAAAGCTCTTGGTCGTTTGGACGAGGCAAAGGTAAATATAATTTCCTCCTCGACTTTCTGGTTTGCTCCGAAGTTAACAGGATTCTCTAAAAGTTTCCTTTGTACAATATCAAATTAGCGTACTCTCTGCTCTGTAAGCGTACACTGCCCTTGCGTATATACATCAGAATAATTTGCAACTTGCGTCAGCTTTTCCTTATAATGGTTTCGGCTATTAGATCTCATTGTTATCTAAGTTTTACACTCAAAATGCGTTATTGAAGAGTTTTAGTGTTGAAACCATTATTGAATCTGTGAAGCAGGATGGGAAATCGAATGCTTTGTTTGGCCACACAACTTCCGTTTCCAATCTTGTTGCACCACACAGTATGTACAGTCACAAAATATTAAACATCTTATGTGTATCGTTATCTGATAATAAAATTGCGTTTGATAAGTTTGATCCACTGTTTATATCAATGGTTGACATTGACTGGAGTACAAGGACATTTCTGCGTAGCATATTTCTTACACGTACATTTTTTATTGAAGCTTGCCGTACACATATTGAATTTTAATAATGTACACAATAAAGTACATAATATTCTTATACAATTTATGACAAAACCTTTCCGGGGGAAAGACGGGAGCGTAATATTTTGTGACAGCATTTTTGCGTTCAAATATCAATTGTCTACACAACATTTGTCCAAGGAATTGTTTCTTACTAGTCGTTTGTCATGTCATAATATGTTAAAATCGTACCACTTCTTGATCTAAACTATGTTGTGTGGAGTATTGAGCAGTAAAGGAGAGTAAACTAATTCACATCGCTATACTAAACGTTTGAGACAACATTCAATCCTGTTTTCTTCAAAACCTAGTTAACTTTATAATCCTTGTGCTTGTAGTGATTTCTTATTACAATGGAGGATCAAAGGAGTCTGTAGAGTTTATTTCATTAGTGGTATGACGTAGTGAGTTTATTTGTATTGTATGATTTGGTCATCCACGACATGCCTGTCGCAACACTCTGCTCGATGACAGCGTGAGCTGGACAATGATCCTCTCAAATCATAAATATTTGATTTGCAATATAATTTGTTTATGAAGATGATCGGGTGAAACAAATTGACTCAAAATCAACTAATTTTCTATTATATTTTCACAAGGTGTTGTCTGGTAAGGCAAGTGTAGGTGTGACCGCTGCTGTATCTAGCTGGGTTATGGTTCGTACGACACTCGCTATCCCGCCGCGATGCCGCCGTGTCTGCTGCAGGTAAAGTGGAAAAGGTTTGCAAGCACTAAAGTAAGAACAGGAATCGGATACAACTCGTGCTCTTGACTTATCCATTGTCGTGACCATCCTCTCTCTCATCGGCTAGGAAGTGGAAGCGTTTCACTCGTGGTTGGCTAGTTTGTTTCGTGACGTATGATTTATTTATTATTTTATGTTTATACAAAAAGTATGTATGTGCGGTTGCACTTGGTTTGCACTGGTTTTTCGTTTGCATTTCCTACTGATGTGTGTGGCAGTCGGCGTAGTCTCGTTTCTCTAGGGGGCTGTTTGCGTAAAGTTTTATGTATGCGACTGATGTTTGGTGATCGTAGCTTTTGGTGTACACGTCGATCACCCAGCATCACTCGTAGCGAACGTGTAATTATTGGCATTGGCGTAACATACATTTCAGAACATCATTACATGAAAACATAGTTTTTTATAGTTATTAACATGTAATTTTTTCGTGTGTGTAGGCTTGTTACTTGAAGGCAATAGAAACGAGGCCAGACTTTGCAGTGGCATGGAGTAACTTGGGATGCGTGTTTAACGCACAGAGTGAAATCTGGCTGGCCATTCATCACTTTGAAAAGGCCGTTGCACTAGATCCGAATTTCTTGGACGCCTATATTAATTTGGGGAATGTTCTCAAAGAAGCAAGAATTTTCGACAGGTGAGCTAAATTTATTTCATTGGACTTTTCAAACAGACAACAATAGATCAGAACTTTTAATATTCATTCATAGCGCATTTTACACATGTTTATGTATGCAAATTACATATTAATGTATTTTCATTACCATTTCAATATCGTAAACTCACATTAATATGTGAAGGCACGTTTAATTAACAACAATTTTCCATGTTCAATAGGGCTGTGGCTGCGTATCTTCGCGCGCTGAATCTATCGCCAAACAATGCCGTGGTTCACGGCAATTTGGCTTGCGTTTACTATGAACAAGGATTGATTGACTTGGCAATTGACACGTACAGACGAGCCATTGAGTTACAACCGAACTTCCCCGACGCATATTGTAATTTAGCGAACGCACTAAAAGAGAAAGGGCAAGTCGCTGATGCTGAAGAATGTTACAACACAGCTTTAAGACTATGCCCATCACACGCTGACTCGCTCAACAATTTGGCGAATATCAAACGTGAACAAGGATACATCGAGGAGGCAACTCGTTTGTACTTGAAAGCTTTGGAAGTGTTCCCTGAATTTGCCGCAGCTCACAGCAATTTAGCTTCAGTACTACAACAGCAAGGCAAACTAACCGAAGCCCTCATGCATTACAAAGAGGCGATACGTATTCAGCCAACTTTCGCTGATGCGTACAGTAACATGGGCAACACGCTCAAAGAGATGCAAGATGTAGCGGGCGCGTTGCAATGCTACACTAGAGCTATACAGATCAATCCTGCATTCGCTGATGCTCACAGCAATCTTGCTAGCATCCACAAAGATTCTGGAAACATTCCCGAAGCTATTCAGTCGTATAGGACGGCTTTGAAATTGAAACCAGACTTCCCGGATGCGTATTGCAATTTGGCTCATTGCTTGCAAATTGTGTGCGATTGGACCGATTATGAGTCGCGTATGAAGAAGCTTGTCAGCATTGTGGCTGAGCAGCTTGATAAGAACAGACTGCCGTCAGTTCATCCTCATCATTCCATGCTGTACCCGCTCACACACGATTACAGAAAGGCAATTGCCGCCCGACATGCTAACCTATGTCTCGAAAAAGTGCAAGTTCTACACAAGCCACCGTTCAAGTTCCCGCGAGAGTTACAAGGACGTCTTCGTATCGGTTACGTGAGCAGCGACTTTGGTAACCACCCAACCTCTCATTTGATGCAATCCGTACCAGGCTTGCACGACAGAGTCAAAGTAGAAATCTTCTGCTACGCTCTGAGTCCAGATGATGGAACCACATTCCGGTCCAAGATCGCCCGAGAGGCGGAACACTTTATTGACTTATCACAGGTCCAATGTAACGGCAAAGCGGCCGATAAAATCTACGGCGACGGTATTCACATTCTCGTCAATATGAACGGGTACACAAAGGGAGCGCGCAACGAGATATTTGCGTTGCGACCGGCCCCCGTGCAAGTTATGTGGCTCGGATATCCGGGAACGAGCGGGGCCAGCTACATGGACTATTTAGTGACGGATGGAGTTACGTCGCCCATAGAATTAGCGAGTCAGTACAGCGAGAAAATGGCTTACATGCCGCATACATACTTCGTTGGCGATCACAAGCAAATGTTCCCGCATTTGCAAGAACGACTAATCCTCAGTGACAAACTAAAAACTCAAAATAACTTAGGAATTGTAGCCGACAATGTTGCAGTCATCAATGCTACGGACTTGTCGCCACTTGTGGAGACCACAGACATTAAAGAGATTAAGGAAATTGTAAGAGCCGCTCGACCTTTAGAGATTTCCTTGAAAGTAGCTGAATTACCGACCACCACGCCTATTGAGACCATGATTGCATCTGGACAAGTTCAGGTAAAAACATATTAATAAATGACAGTAAATATGGCTCGTTGAGTTTCACAGAAAGTTGGCTTTTTGTTTTAGAGTATCATCTTTATCACTCATATTGGTGTAATACGTCTTTTTGTATAGCTCTATGTCTCATATTAACAATCGCGTTATATTCTCAACTAGCTTATACGCCAGCATAAGAGGTCGGAAAATATTCGTACTACTATTGTTTTCATTTGTTTACGTGGCGCTCGCCAGTAGGCATGATTTTTCCGACATCTTTAACAAGTATCGTCATTTTTCAGCCAATTTACACAAAACCGTATCTAATTATACACCTAGACCTTCCTCATGAAACGTTCCGTCCTTTGGTGAACCGTATGGATCGTGTTCATATAGACAGATAGACGCGGCGGGGGTACGTTTTATATTATGTAGTGATTAAATATATTTCGGAGCTAACGTATTCTTTATTTTCAGACATCAGTAAACGGTGTAATTCTACAAAATGGACTAGCGACGACACAGACGAACAACAAAGCCGCCACAGGCGAAGAAGTGCCACAGTCTATTGTAATAACAACTCGTCAACAATACGGACTGCCAGACGACGCAGTGGTGTACTGCAACTTCAACCAGCTGTACAAGATAGACCCGCTAACGTTGCACATGTGGGTGCACATATTGAAAAATGTCCCCAACAGTGTGTTGTGGCTACTAAGGTTCCCCGCCGTTGGGGAGCCTAATCTTCAGAATACGGCGCAGCAACTAGGTAAGAAGCAATCTGACCACATTATTGTGTTATATTCTGGCATTTACCAGTCTTACCAAGGGGTCTCGTATTACCCATTAACTGTGTTGTGGAGGTCAGATAGGCAGTCGCTCCATGTCAAATAGTGGTATTCAGCAGCATCCGGTTAGACTGGAAGCCGACCCCAACATAGTTGGACGTAGTTAAGCAGAAAGGACTCAATCCACATTTTGACCAAAATTGAGTTAAGTATGCCATCATACTCCTGAGGGTCGAATCTATCGTGTAGTGAAAACCCTATTTTTAAAATGGAGACGGAAACTAGCTTTTCTCGTTACCCCGACTCAACCCACAGTATGAAGAGCACGTATTATAATGTCAAACTTCAAACGCCCATAACGCAAAAGTGACTTTGTGTGGATTGAGTCCTTTCTGCTTAACTACGTCCAGTTGTGAAAAGGCTAGCCAGATGATGATGATTCTCGCATTGAGCAAGGTGTTGTGAGCAGTGGTGGCCCAGTGGTAATGACCGCGACTTACCGAGTTGTAGGTCGTAGGTTCGAACCCAGTCAGGCGCTTTACTTTGTCTATTATTTCATCATAACTACGACGCATGGTTGGTTGCCGCAGTGGTTAAGCGATTGACTGCTGCGCTGCTTGTCGCGGGAACAAATATTTGTATGACCTACAAGTAGTTTGTTCCGGGTCTGGCTGTTTGTGTATGTGAGTTTATTAAACGTTTGTAAACGCACCCACAATACAGGTGAATTCCTAGTGTTGGGGCAACGTTTAAAAAAATAAACAAAATAAACTCTCAAAACGGTGAAGGAAAACATCGTGAGAAAACTGGCATGTCTAAGGACCAAAAACTTAAAGACTTATGACATCTACCAACCTACACTGGGCCTGCGTGGTGGATTACGGCCCACTCCCTCTCACCTAGAGGAGGCCTGTGTCCCAGCAGTGGAAACGAATACCCTGATTATGATGAAGGTGTTGAATGCTCGTGCCTTCTTTGAGTGAGAAGAGGATTTTGCTTTAAAAAGGAACAATTAATATTATTCTTACTCTCGCTTCAGTATAAAACGAGGTGTAATCAAACCGTGTCGTATTTATGATTGTTCAATCAGTCAGATAATCTCACTGATAGCATTGTCCATTAAAAAAAACACAAACTTCCATCTACAGAAAGGATTGAAACAATAGTTATAAACAAAGAGTCACGTAGATTAGCTAATTGCCAATTGATAAAGCAAAATATCTATCAGGATAGCGAGATTTCTTTATTTACATAAGAATTTTTTTTGCCAACAACCGGGCACAAATCCAGAGTCCCAGCTGCTACTGAGAAATTCCGAATGAAACAAACAATCACATGATGATTTAAATTTAATTAAGATTAAAGGAAATGAAATACATTTTTTTAACAGTACTTTATTTTAAATAATCACTTCTTACAGCACAATATGTTGGTGAAACATTAGCTAATTTAGTCACTAAACGGTCTCGGTATTGTTTACTCCTGTTTCTTTTAGGTGACACTTTATAATTTTAAATTGGAATGAAATAATAAATCTAAATGAAAGGCACTGAATTTCCTAAGATAAATAGTTAAAATGATTACCTACAATAAATTGTGACAGCTGGTAGGTATATAAATAGATTTGAATAAATGTGGCGCTAATCGTAACTGTAACAAGTTTAATGTACTGTTGTTGCAAAGTGTACCACATTAAAAAAATAAAAAGAATTTAAAAGTTCCTTTTTTAACTTCTGTCTAATGCTATTATAAATGAAGTTATATATAAAAGTTGCTCGTGTGACCGCTTTTTTATCACACTTTTATTAGCTTGGTATGTCTCTATGTAACGGAATCTTTGGATGTGATTTTCACCTCCTTCAAAACGTCGGATTGATTTGAAACTTTCAAACTTATCAAGGACCAATGACAATTCAATATTTTCATAAATTTGTCCCAATAAGCTCGCCAAAAAAAATCACGCTTTTGTAGTTAGCCGAACTAAAAAATAAATAATAGATTTAAAAACAGGCTTTAAATACCAAATAAAACAAGTAGTAAATAATTAAAAAAGGATAGAGTAATTAATAAATGACGCGTGGGGTGTTTGTTTAAGGTATTTTTATAATCAATTAATATCCATTTACCAATTACACTTTGCGCAACCTGGGAATCGAACCCACGACCTCGTGCTCAGCAGCATCACACCTGTAATCCCCGAACGGTTAGGCAGAGGTCTACCTAATAGTACACCCACGTTTCGTCAGTTATGTGCCTAACTCTACCTTATTTATCAACATTTCCTCTTATTCTTCTTCCCAGGTCTGCCACCCGGCCGCATAATCTTCTCAAACGTGGCCGCTAAAGAAGAGCATGTGCGTCGTGGACAGTTGGCGGACGTTTGTCTGGACACGCCTTTGTGTAATGGACACACGACCAGCATGGACATCTTGTGGACTGGCACGCCGGTCGTTACGCTGCCCGGGGAGACACTAGCTTCCAGGTAAAATTAGATATTTTTGGCTGTTTTTGGAACTGAAAAATAACATGGTACGAGGAAGCGGGAGATATTTAGGGAGATCTTTTTACAGGAGAATAGGGTACCCAAAAAGTCCCATTTCTTCCTGTGGGTGTCGTAGGAGGCGACTAAGGGACTTGCTAGAGAATGGGCAGCAGCGTTCTCTATGCATATTACCACCATACTGCGATTGCCAACCCGCCTGCCAATCGTGGCGATTATGGCAAAACCTCCCTTTTGGTGGAGGCCTATGTCCAGCAATGGACGTCTTTCAGCTGAAATGATGATGATGAAATAGAGAAATCTCGGTGTTTTGTCTAGGCTTAAAACACGAGCAAAGCAGGGGCAGGTCACTTGTTATTCGTTAAAACGTGATACTTCAGATAATTTGCAAACTAGAGTAAAACCATCATGGCTGACATGGGTACCAAAAAAAACCTAGAAAGTCATACTATTTTTTTCTGTTGTAGAGTCCATAGTGTAACACAATGAAGTTCCCGCCGTGTTTTGATTGTTGGAAAAGGTGTATTATAATACTACGGTCTTGAGTTACAACTTATATTTAGTAGTTTATCTGTTGAACCTATGTATTGCTGTTGTAATTACACATCCCAAGCTAAGAGGCAACCAGGACATCAAATTTACTATACGACCAATGAGGGCCACCTCATCAGACCTATAAATTTGAGGAATACGAGTTGTAAGTCGTAGGTTCGTACCCGGTCCTGTGCTTTACTTGTAACTTATCTTTATTTAAACTGCACATAAAACGGTGAAGGAAAACATCGTGAGGAAATGGGGATATCCTAGAACCAAAAATTTGATGACACGTCTAACATCCTGCACTAAGCGATCCCAGCTTAGTGGGTAACGGCCCTGTCACTCAGAGGAGGTCAGTGTTGCAGCAGTGTGAACATTATAGGCTTAGCAATATGAAATAAATACTTTGTGATGCAAGCATTATATCCAACTTATCTATGTTATTGTTACAGAGTGGCAGCATCTCAGTTGAACACGCTCGGCTGTCCCGAGCTGATCGCGAGAACGAGGATAGAATATCAAGATATCGCTGTAAGACTAGGAACCGATAGGGAATAGTAAGTATTTTATAATATCACAAACAATACTACCAGGACGACAAATCAGTCAACCACTCATATGGACATTATATTCTGGTCCTTAAGATAAAGTTCCCTTATTTGTTATGCTGCATTATTATTTCCTAGCTGGTGCCCGCGACTTCGTCTGCGCAAGATTTGTACTTCGAGTAGATTATTTTCTTCTCCAAGGTCCTGTCTATCTTCATACCAAAATTCATCAAAATTGGTTCTGCGGTTTAGTCGTGAATGAGTAACAGACAGACAGAGTTACTTTTTTTAACAAATCGCTAGTGCCTTGAAAATTCGCAAAACGGACACAACCGTCAATGACGTCTGCCCTCACGCGTCTGCCCGTGTTCGGCGATGCCGATGAGTGACTTCTTCCCTCACCTTGCCCGTACTGCCTCCAACCGCCCGCCCCATTCGCCCGTCACCGGGATCGCACCATATTATCGCACATTCGGTTGGTCATCGTCGTAACTAATACAATATTTGTCCAAATGATAGTGTGAAAGACAAAGTTTATCTACTTTAAATACCAGAAGCGATAAAAGTATTTATTTTGATATAAGGATCAATTTGTTACTACCAAATGTGCATTAGAAATAAATGATCAATTTTTATTGTATTAAAATTTATGGTTCACTATTTTGGCGATAATGACTTACACGTAAAGATCATGCTGTCGCGGGCTTTTTTGTAGGACTATTTAAGATACATATTTCCATTTTACATTAAATACGGGTAACTCTAACGATTTTTCCAGCGCACGCCAGAATAGCTCGCAGATGGCTGCTTTTTTTCCTACTTACTTGACACTAATCGTTATATTTTGGACTATTCACACAATATCTTTATAAATTATTGCCTATGTTCTGATGTATGAGCTTATACTATTGTAAAGTTTCAGTAAAATCCATTAAGTAGTTTTTATATGAAAGAGTAACAAACATCCATATTTCCATACATACAAACTTTCGCGTTTATAATATTAGTAAGAGGATTATTTTTACCTATTGTGGTAAAGTAATTTTATTCTAGGTGTATCGCCTTCACATACAATGATATAATTAATGTAGGTATACAAAATATTAAAAAAACATTTTAAAAGCGTAAAGTTGACTTTCTTGCCCATTCTTCTCCATACAAAACTACCTTTTAGTAGGGGCAACTAGAATCAATTCTATTTTTTTTTTTGTTTATTTGATGTTCAAAAGGTGTTCTCAACACCATGTGCCAGGCCCAGAAAATATATGGTGTCTTGACATGTATCTGATATTTCTTTTAATTTTGGGTGGTCAAATAATGTTTTTCCATTTTTCTTTGCAGTTTAAAAGGCATCCGCGCTAAGGTTTGGACAGCGCGCTCCGAGAGTCCACTCTTCGACTGCAAAGCATACGCCACTGGCTTAGAAATGTTATACAATAAGATGTGGCTGAGGTACGCGCGCGGTGACCGTCCGGATCATATAAAGGCGGATAAATAGACTGCGGTTCGCACCGGCAAAAACAATGACGGGACATCTAAGAAACGCCGATGGTGCTAAGTGATTGTGAACCAGTAGGTGAAAGTTAGAACGGTTTCAAGTTATCGACTAATTTGTGAGTGCCGATGATCAAGCCGAGTGCGGACTGCGTGTGATATTAATTGTATGAGCTGAAGCTCTGTTTTATTCCGATTGTCAGCCGTTGTCGATCAACCTGATCAATGTAGTCGTACTTTAATGAAATTGTACTTTATAGACATTGATCTGCCCTTCATCGCCCGTTAGGTGACTAATCAAATTTTGTATATTATATAATTTGGTTGGTTTAAAAAGTCGGTATCCAAAGCGTCCATTGTGGATTTGATACGACAACTTCCCTGGGCGATGATGTATCAGTGATATAGTTGACCATGACCTGGCAATGTTTAACTAACGGTAAGTAACTATACAAACAGGCTCTCGGATGTAAAAACATGAAATGAATGCTTGCTAGTGTTCGTGTATCTCAATATATTCTTTATCTATAGTTATGCGCTAAAAGGTTCCTAGCTATAATGTTACGTATGCAATACTGGTTTAATTATGCTGACCTGAGTAAAAAATAAATATTGAGCAATAATATTATGTAAAAACTAGTAGTAAAGTGCCCTTTATAACTGTAAAATATTACAGAGTTGTGTAATAAGTTACAGGTAAATGGTGTTAGTTCATTATAATTGTGTTGCTTATAGTTGTTTTGCTGAAGTTGTTGCATAGCTTGTATTCAAGTTCAATGTTATAAATATCTAGTTATTTAGTCAATTCTGAATAACCTCTAGAGAAAAGAAATAAACTGTTTCATTGTATATCAAATAAAAGACAATTATATAAAGCTCTTCAAACTTAATCGATTCATATCAATATAAATAGACTATAATAATGTTATGTGCTACATCCTAAACTAGATGGAGAAGTTGTTACATACAAGTCGTTTTTAATGAGGCCTTATAACCATTGTGTTTGTATTGCATTTGCCAAAGTTATGAGTAATAATTAATTGTTATTTAAACTGTACTGTGAAGAATGGAATATTATGTCTCTGTGTTATACCAAACATGTAGCCGTGTGTAATGAGACAGAGCATACGTAAGACTGAATATCCGGAACACTAACAGTGCAGACAGTTAATAAATTAGTTCAATTATTATAGTTATTGTCGCTACAAGCCGTTTGTGACTCGTTTATAGTGTTTTATGAGACTTGTGTTATGTGTCAGCTTCTGGTAATGGTCTCGCATGCGCGTTATTGTCTTGACGATGCACGTGTGTCTCATGGAAGTTTATCCTACATGCAGCACAACGCTGTGCTTGAAACTCCACGGTATCACCGCCATTGAGGGCGGCAGTCTTGCCTTCAAGAGTCTGTCGATTGCCAATTCTAATAACAGGAACGTCGACTATCACTTTCAATTCCATAACTCCAGCATTAAACAAACATAGTTGGAGATCCTGTCCCACGTCAAAGATGTATTCGCAACATAATTGGGAATATTAAGGACAACATTATTATTGTGCGTAAGAAGATATGCCGTAACGCTCAGCCGAAATGTAGTATGTGCGGGTACCGTGTTTCCTTCATGCATACGACAGAAGGTAATTAGATTGTTAGAACCAAATTCAAGCCCTGGGACTCTAAAAGAACCAGGTACTACTTGATTAAATTGATTTCTTACTCTTTTTAATTGATACTCTTCAAAAATTCTATAATCTATGAAATATCTTGAAAGATGAAAAAGTGTGGATTAAATTTTCCTAATAGCTAATCCAGGCTGTGTAGGTACGGATTCGAGTAGATTGTGAGAAAACAGGAATTTACTGGCAGTGCAAACTTTACGAAATCGCGTCTATTCTCAGGAGTCGTGGTCATTGGATTTGGCATCTCAGCGGAACCGGTAGCTAAATGCGCCAAAATCATGGAATATGTCGAATCGTGATACCCATCCATAGGGCGCACAAGGGCCATGGTCACATCGCTCAGCAGCGTACTGAATGATCTAAGTAATCATTTGTGATACCAACATTACTATTATAAAATGGCCACGCTTGACGAATATAGTTTTAGACAACTTTTACTCAGCGATTGTAATACTTTAGACACATATTTCCAGTGAACGCACCCAATTTAATTTCACTATAAGATTTTCTCTTGTTATTTTGGCATGTGTTTTTTTTTGTATTCTGACTTTTAATTTTGCATGATGAGTTTATTAAATGTATTTTGTGATGTGTTGAATGATTTTTTTAGAATTACATGTATTCAAGTTGCTATTTAATTATAACTATTCCAATATTACGAAGTAGGTTCTGAGGTGTTTTAGCCTTCAAAATTGTACTAATTAATTGTAATGTCTAAAGTAATTGGAAAAGTTAGAGAGAGAGGGAGCATTATAGTGAGGTTGGTATAAACTCAGCTATTTATTTATATATTGCTCATGTAATTCTTCGCTAAATAAACAGGCTATAATGTTGTCTTATCGCAATAAATGAGCATACAGTAGTGTAAGACTTTATGGTTATAAATGTGACTTATCCAGTTGTTTTGTCATTGTCTGCTGAATTGTTGTAAATAGTAATTAAGCCTAGAATATTATGCAATAAAAAGAAAAATATATTGTGGTTTTATTTTTATTTTTCGTTCCCATTATTACCGGGATCGGCAAGTTACTGATTTGGATCAACTATGCATAATATAGGTACAGTCACGAGCATAATATTACTATGGACAGATCGGCAGTAATGTCTGTTTTCGTGATTCATAAATACCTGTTTTCAAGAAATTAGCTAATAGCAATAATAATGGTGTGCGTAGTCCCAGCGGAAAAGTGTCGAATTTCGTAATTTCAGTTGAGCAGATATTTAGTGTATGACGTCGTGTAATTGTGTATGGTAAATAAAAATTTGTGCATCCAGCCATTGAGGAGCTATTCAACAGAAACTGATTCCGCTGGGACTACGTCATCCCAGCGGCACTTTAAAAAAAAAATGGACGTACAAGAAAAAAAATTCATTCAATAATTAGTGTGTAACGAGAGGTAAATGTGTATGTTTAAATGAAATTTGTGTGTCAATAGACTGCGGAGATAATCAAGTTGCCGCTGCGCTGACGTTTGGCTATTTGATGAAAACCATCTATAGCAGTTTAGTGTACAGTTGTAATTTTTTACACACGTTGCTTTAAATTTGTGTATAAAGTGTGTGAAAACAGAATTTGGAAAAAATATACCGTTCAGAAGATATACACGTAAAAGTAAAATAAGGTTATTAGGTCCAAGTACTTAAAATAGGAAGTCTAGAGCCTAACTTATAACGTTTATTTGTTTCTTGTAAGGGTCTACAATGTCTTGCCAAGTTTAATTTACGTGCTCTTTGTAATTAATGAGCAATGGCATAATTTATACGACTGGACCACTATATTGTATGACATCCGATTGTAGGATTTTTTTTATGGAAAAGAAGAATAAAAAATATGCAGATATTTAGTGTATTAATGCAACTATTCGCACGTAAAATTTCAGCTCATTACATTAAATAATTAAAGAGATATAATAAAAATACCAGATCGACCGCAATACGTGGATAAACCGACCAAGTTTGAGATGCTACGAAAAAGCGGCCGTGCAGTATATAGAGCTAACGTTCTACATTTTCCAGTGTTATGTGACCATGTGACCATTATTGAATCGGTACAGGTGGGAACACAATTCTTGAACAAGTAACTAATAACTTTCGTGATTAAACTAGTAAGTCACTTGTTTTTTCCTAAACATACGAAATGGTTACAATATTAATTACATCTGTATTAACAAATGCATTTATTTGTCAGAATATTACAAAAATTTGTATTGCGGTTGTTCTGGTATTTTTATTATATCTCTTTAATTATTTAGTGTAATGAGCTGAAATTTTACGTGCGACTAGTTGCATTAATATCTACACTAAATATCTGCATATTTTTTATTCTTCTTTTCCATAAAAAAAAATCCTACAGTCAGATGTCAAACAATATAGTGGTCCAGTCGTATAAATTATGCCATTGCTCATTAATTACAAAGAGCACATAAATGAAACTTGGCAAGACATTGTAGACCCTTACAAGAAACAAATAAATGTTATAAGTTAGGCTCTAGACTTCCTATTCTAAGTACTTGGACCTAATAACCTTATTTTACTTTTACGTGTATATCTTGTGAAAGGTATATTTATTCCAAATTCTGTTTTCACACACTTTATACACAAATTCAAAGCAACGTGTGTAAAAAATTACAACTGTACACTAAACTGTTTTATATGTTTTTCATCAAATAGCCAAACGTCAGCGCAGCGGCAACTTGATTATCTCCGCAGTCTATTGACACACAAATTTCATTTAAACATACACATTTACCTCTCGTTACACACTAATTATGGAATGATTTTTTTTTCTTGTACGTCCATTTTTTTAAAAAAAGTGCCGCTGGGATGACGTAGTCCCAGCGGAAACAGTTTTTGTTGAATAGCTCCTCAATGGTTGGATGCACAAATTTTTATTTACCATACACAATTACACGACGTCATACACTAAATATCTGCTAAACTGAAATTGCGAAATTCGACACTTTTCCGCTGGGACTACGCACACGTATATGTGAGCCAAATTTCATCCAAGCATCTAAACACACAAACTTTTACATTTATAATATTAGTACTTGATGCGGGTATAGAATACCACATAGGGACACCTCTCAGAATGCATAAATATCAGACATGTCTTGCGTTATAAATAAATTAAGTTTTTTTTAGTGTATTTGGTTGGTGAGTTCGATATTTAGGAAAAACAACAATGCAACGAAAGAGGTCAAAGGAACAATGATCTCGTTTTTTGTAAATAGATTAAACTCACCATTACCTACTCTGCGATAGATTGCTGGCAGAATCTCGTTTGAACGAGGAGATTTTCTCGATCGTCACGAGTCAATAAAGTCCCCGAATGGACAGTCTCGCGTGGACCATGCTACTCACTCATGCTAGATTCGTACAGAGCGAGACAATCGCCGATTAATCTGCAATAAATCGCCTGACTATACGACACTCGTAGGCGAGCCTGACTGTCGTAACTCGTATGGCTAATCTTGCCACTTGATGGTACAGAAATTGTTCTTTTCTCCTTTTTCAATCGAGGCTTTGAAATAAAATCCTAGCTTGTGTCCACTAAAAAACTTACGGTGTGAGGTCTCTACATCCGATTAAATAGAACGACTACACACGCTATGGCTGCGTCCTTGTCAACGCGACCGTTGCGTCCATTTTTTTTCGCGAACCCGAATGCGTGGTCGCGCCAGCATAGTACACCTCGTTTTCTGTACAAATACGCATAATGAGTACCTACCTACAAAAAAATGCGAATTTGCGCGACCGATCGTTTTGGTAAGAACGCGGGTTATTTAAATTTTGAAAACGGTCAAAAAGGTGGTTTTTTAAAGCAGTGTGTCTCTTTAACCGTAAACATTTTTGATAGCAAAAAAAAATTATATTTTCAAGTATTTTTTGCATAGCTACTGCGATGGAACTCAAAACAATTAAACATACTTTAATGCATCAAAAAAATCATCAAAGACACCTCTTAATTAACTTTAAAAGCAGTTTATCCCTTCAATAACAATTATAATTCTAATAAAAAATATACCATAAAATTTCAAATGCATTCAGTGATGGATTATTAATTATTAAATAGTTAATATCTAATTTTATACGATTTTATTTGCATTTTTACGACATACGCTTGCTCATTTAGTATTCGAATTTATTACAATAGATTTAAACCCATACCTATTAGATTGCAATAAGAACTATTATCGCTCATAACGACACTATTTAAAGTTAACATGGCTTTAATCAACTTTCACTTTCTTCTAGCGATGATCCTGCACCCAGGTCATACCAATTGGCTCAAAGCTAAGGTACAATTACGGACGCTCAAATACTACCAGCGGAGCGGAGTGACTAGCTGCCTCAAGAAACCACTAGAACGTAAGCTTTTAAAATTATATTTTGATGGTTCTTAAAATAAAGTCGAAAATACATAACCTTTCAGTTTCGATGCACACATGTACATATATTATGTTAATTTTTGTTTGCTAGTGAAAACCGCGCTGCTCTTCATCAGGTCTCAGCCGGGCGTAAACCAGCTAGCAGAGCCGCGTGACGCTAAGCGAGGTAACAAATTATGCCAGACGTCAATAGATGGCGTGGTTCAGATCAGAAATGCGTAACTTAACATTAATACAATTCTACGAGATACAACGTTCGTAAATATTTTTTTTTTATAATTCAAGCACACTGTAAAGATTATTGGTTTGCCTCACTGCCTGTTTTAAAAAACCAGAAGTTTGGTGCCTGGATGTTTTACATAGCATGTTTGCCGAACGAAAGTTATTGCGGTGAGAGTAAAGGTTGGTTTGAAGAAGCTTAATACGTATTCCGAGATAAAAAGGTACCTACCCACAATATAATAAAAATATTTTATTATTAGGTACTAATTAAAATAATTTTAAAACTAATGGTCTTACAATAATATAGACTTACATAACAAGTACCTTTAAACAAAAGAAAATAATCATACAGCATCAAAAAAAATATTTAAAAATGAAAAAAATCATTTAAGAATCTCGTAACACAAAGGAGGATTTTGTATTTGTGCCTTCCTCCAACGATTTTTCACCCCTGGACTTACGCTTGACACTAGACATATCTAGGTAATACCGTGTACTAATTTGTTTATTGAGACACATAGAAACCATTTTTACTCAATAATAATAATGTTTACTATTTTAAAAACTGCGACAGAAATACCTTAACGGTAAGTGGTTGAATGTACAAAAATTATCGAAATATATCAAAATACTATCAAACGCAATACATACCTACGTAACATAAAGGTTCTGTAGTGGCGACCATGTACTGGAAGATGTGGTGTTGGAAGGCCTCCCACAAGGTGGACCGATGACCTTGTAAAGGCTGCTGGAATCCGCTGGATACGGGAAACAGAACCGGTCGAAGTGGCGTTGCTTGGGGAGGCCTATGTTCTGCAGTCTAGAGGACATATTTTGGCTGAAATGATGATGATTCAAAAGTTACTAACAATAAAAGCAGTGACTAGCAGTAGGTATTTAAAAGGAGAGTGAAATAACACTATCTTTCCACTTCGTCATAGTTGCGTATGTAGGTACTATAATTAGATTCAGATTCATTTATTTTGCAAAAACATGTCTAGATAATATACATGGTATGATGCTTAGGTGTTACAAGGTTTTTTTGGCTCAACATGTTTGACCATGGCTGGTGTAAAAATTAGATCGAAAGACAATAAGATATAAAAACACAAACAATATAAATAAATTAATAATATAAAATAAAAAAATTGGGTCAATAGTCATGCGATTCAAAATAAATAGAAAAGATTTCAGTCAGCATCTTCAGAGCGATTTATTATTTAAAAATTAATTAACATTTTATTAGGCTTTTTCTGTCAGTATTTTTTTAATTTTTTTCTTGAACTGGTCTGTATTATGAATATTCTTATGATATTTATTTCAGAAGTATGTAGGTATGTTGGTACCTATGTATGTAGGTTTACACCTACATATTCTCATAACATTTGTTTCATATTAATACCTACGACTTACGAGTTGTGGGTCGTGAGTTCGAACTCAAGCAGGCACTTTAATTTGTGTAAATTAATTCATAACCACTGTTCTCAAAACGGTGAAGGAAAACATCGTGAGGAAACCGGCATGTCTTAGAACCAAAAATTCGAAGATAAATATGACATCCACCAACCCGCACTGGGCCCGCGTGGTGGATTATGGCCCTCTCCCTCTCACAGAGAGGAGGCCTGTGTCCCAGCAGTGGTAACATTACAGGCAGATTATAATATTAATAAGTGTTTTTTTTTTCATGTAGGTATTTTATTTTCTCTTCCCCTCTTACACACGGTGTCTACATCTCTTTTTATCTACTTCCCTATTGCAGGTAGGTAAGCTGGAAAAGATTTCTTTAGAAATAAGCATACCTTTGTATGTATATACTCTTCCTCTTGCCTGTTTATATTTGTATGTGACATAAATGGTTCAGCATCATGCTTACAGCAGTCCACTGCTGGACATAGGCCCCTCCAATTGTACGCCATTCAGCTCGATTCTCGGCAACTCTCATCCAGCTAGGTACTAGTCGCGGTCTGCAATCACGATCACCGTAATTGGTTAAATAAATGTAAGTAATTAAATGAAATCATTGATTACCTACTCGGTCCTCTAAAATCAATAAGTATTTTAAAAAGCTTTAGCGAACTGGGGCTGGATCTCTATTTTAGCGACTAGTATTCCTGTAACCCTCTCAACTTCTAACAAAGCCAAACAATCAAAATAGAATTCACGTCAATATCACATTTATAACAACGCGGCGCGGGTCGGGCATCGGGATCTACTTCGCGACCACCACCCCTAAGTACTAGTCTGGCAGTTTATGTCTAATTAAGAAAAAAACTGCTAAACGAAAATCTGCGCAATATTTAACTAACTTTCATGTAAATAAATGCTGTATACCTATGTAAATTCGATCACATCAATAGATATAATAATAGACATAAAAACACACACTCAAATGAATAATATGTATTATAAACCCCTACTTATTATTATAAATGCGAAAGTAACTCTGTCTGTCCACGGGCAAAAGCTTATCTTATTCTTATTTTTAAAAAACGTTGCCCGCTACGTTGCTAGTTATTAATAAAGTAATTGTTAGGACATTTACGGATGGTTCAGTGGTTAAACGGTTTCCTGCAGCGCTACTTGTTGCGGGTTTGGTTCCTTCACGGAACAATAAAATTTATATTTGACCGTGCCGATAGTTAACGTTCCGGGTTTGCCTGTTTGGGTACTTATGTGTATGTGTTTATAATCGTACCCGACATTTAGAAGGAAATGCTGTGTCCTCAATCCACGTGGGCGAAGCTGCGGGCACAGCTAGTGCGTAACACGTCCTCTGCTGGACAAAGGCCTTCCCTAGAATCGCTACAACGAACATTTCATACATAAGTATTACCTTTCTGATACTAACGCCCGGCTTCTAGAACGAAAACCCAAAATTCAAACTTAACAAATAGTCAAGTGCACGGTAATTGCTGTGGTTGGTTTAATCAATCGTTTAGTCCACTCTAGGCCCCTCGACCCCTAAAAAAGATTAATTTATTTTTTATTTAGTTCCTCTCAACCCTTAAACATAGTTTACACTTGACCCCCAGGGGGTGAGACTGAATTTTCATACAAAGGACAGGCAATGTACCTTGTCCATTTTCAACCCCTAGTTCTGTAAGTATCTAAAAATAATATTTTGGTGCGGTAAGGTAGGTACAGACTACTTTGGGGGTCGAAAAGAAACTAAAACTTGGTTGGAAAATAAAATCCACTCTCGACCCCCAAGGGTCGAGAATAAACTATAGTCCTATAGGGGTCCAGTGGACATATATTGGGGGTCAAGGGGCCGAGAGTGGACCAAACGGGATTAATATCAACGGCCAATCGCATCACTTCACTTGCGTTTAATTTTGACTCGTCGATAAACTAAGTGGCAGGCCGTACGTTGAACAAAATATGATTCGAAAGAAAGAAAGAAAATACATTTATTTAGCACAGGCTAAAAAGGCACACACAATATACAGCAAAATAATTTAAAAAAAAAAACCATCAAAAAGTGTAAAGTCAGAAACTATCATCAACGTGTGCCTCACGGCTGCGCTAAAAAGGCCCAGTCCAGCAAAAATGCCGTGTCTGACGCTGGTTTTCAACTGGACCTGATTCGAGACCGTACCACGTGTCTATTTGCAGAATTATAATCATATCAATCATGAATACAACCCTCTAAGTTTAATTAATCTCATTGATGATTACTTCATGAAAAAACTATCTTCATATTTTAATCAACACACAGCCCAACACTGGCCTGCAAATTGAAATTGTCTTTGAATTTTGCGTGAAATCCTGGCGCGACCCCTTAAGGTGAATCTAGTCGACATTTTTTCCATACAAACTTCGGGAGTGTATTACTCCACTGTTCGAAAATGTACAGACGCCAGCTGCACATCAAGCTATCCCAAACTGTCAAATTTTCCCAATTACAATAAGGTTTATGTTCATATGAACCTTATTGTTTTGTAAAAAAGTTGAAAATCTATCAAAGAATTTTGACAGATAGGGGTAGCTTGATGCGCTGGCGTGTGAACATCAAAAATTAAACCAGCACCCTAATTGCGTAACACGCGATTAATCATAATCGGTTTCATTTTGACAGTTCAACAATATTCATTGCGTTATTTATGTTGTTGAGCAGACACATTTTTCGAACATATGAAGCAATGGTTTAGCCATCTGTTTCAAAACGAAACCAATTATGATGAATCGTGAGTTACGCAATTAGGGTGATGGTATGGTTTTGTTTCATTTCATTATTAATATTGTCTGTGCGGAAACAAAATACTAAAATAAAAAGCCATTAAAAAGTTACGAGCCAACAAAGATTAGTTTTTCTTGCTAATTTAACCTAACTTTGGGCGTGTTTAAGTAATAAAAGAAGTATAAAATCTCCAAAACCAAGGCGGTACCGACAAAGCTCAAATATCGAAAAGTTCAATATCGAAAAGTTCAATAAACTTTATTTGTTTTTTGATTTATGCAGTGGTTTTTCATAAAACCCGATCTTCCGAAAGACTTTTCTGAAATTTTTGTGTGTTTGTTTTACTATAAATGATCATGCATATCACATAACAACGTTGTGCGTGTAGGCTAGCGTCTAACTGCTCATCACTGATTCTACCTCTATCGGACACGATGTCTGGTGAGACAACGTGCCTATTAGCCAGGCCCACCAGTGAGTTCGAGCCCGCGACTAGATTCCCCTTAAGTTTGTTTCTACGCCAGTTTTGTCAACAACCGGCACACCAGCTGCAATCGGTAACACAATGTGTCCCGTGCCCGGCAGCTACCTGTATGTACCTCTACGGCCCTACGGGATGTTTTGATAAAGGAGAACCAGAAGGCAACCGCAAGCGCAGCTTTCTATGTGATTTATTTCGATATAATAAACAGTCGATGGCTTAGAATAACATTTATGTAGACATTTAGCGGAATATTTGAACTTTACCTACCTCCCTGTATATCATTTCTCACCTATAAATTAAAACATGGACATGTTTGAAAACAGAAGAAAGTCTTATAGATCACCGTTAGCTTGTTGAGGTCTGAATAAAACTTACCAACATAAACTGTAAAAACCCTCTGCAATTTATACATATAACTAAGTAGTTCATATCAACGGTTACATACAAACATGACTTATAAAATGTATAATAAAGTTGTATTGTTTAGTTGTATAATACTATCTTCCACTCTTACTTTTCTAATAAATATGTAACCGAACATAGAGCTGACGACAATCATCCGCACACTGACTTACTGAGCTATACTATAGCATCTTTCTACTTGTAATAAAGTAAAAACTTTTAGGAGCTCAAACTAGCAAAATCACTTTGATAAAGCTCCAAAACCATAGTTATCGTCTGGTAAATAAAATACCTAAATGAGACGTTTACAGATTCTGGACCAATCACAAATCAGCAAAATTGTGTAAATAATAAAACTAATGTAAACTCTAAAATAAAAGCCGGTTACTTTTCGTATTACATTTTGGTAAGCTCTACTCCTAGTAGAGCTAGAGCTTTGGTTTTTGTTCATTAAAATTTGAATTTTAAAAGGGTTATTCCCAAATAAAATTTATGGAAACAACGTCACATAACGGTTTCCGTTTCGTACAAAAGTCAAAACTACGAGGGTTACTTATTATGCGGCAATAGAAATGTTGGTTTGGTCCGTCCTTCCCTCCACGCTGCCGCGCATTCATGGTATTTCATTGTACGCGGCAGTCGCGGCCTCGCCACCGCGGGGGGATCGCGTGCTTGCGTTGTAGCGTTGCCATGCTGTGCCGCACGCACACTGCTCTATTTACTACACCGCTCATAATCGTCGTTATCGAAGTGTTTCCGTGTAGTACACGCGTAGACAACAGCTGAACATGACCGTGCGCGAGTTACGAACTCAACTTTCATTCATCAAAACTCTATTCTGACAAGTGACGAAAATGATATGGACACAGTGCCGTTTAAAATGATAATTAACGCGATATTCTTTTGTTTAGTGATGGGCGCGGCGCTTACGGAAGCGCCTGACGATGCAGATGTTTGTTTCCGTGTGTCCGGTGAGAATGGTGTGGTGGAGTGCAACGTACGGACACTGTCGTCGGACAGGGACGTCGCCGGTTCGATGCACTCGGATGGCGCGGAGCGACTCGCGATCCGGTGCAGCCCGCTGCTACTGGAGAGCTCTCTGCGAGACCATCACTTCGGAAGAATGCAAGGTTTGGCAGAGATAACCATAGATAACTGCAAAATACTACGACTGCCTGGCAACGTGTTCGAGGGGCTACGAGGGCTGAAGACATTGAAGATTCGCTCAATGAACAACGAGTGGAGCAACAACAAAGAATTGGAACTATCTCTAGGAGCTTTCAACGGACTGAGAGAGCTGCACACGTTAGACTTGGGTCACAACAACATAAGAAAGATACCTTCGGACCTGTTTTGCGCACTGGAGAATATAATTTCACTTAATTTGACGCACAACAAAATCAAGTTTGTCGATGAACTGGGTTTCGGTCATAAATGCGGGTCCACACTGCAGACCATAGATTTAAGTCATAACGACATCATGTCGCTGCCAGCTGACTCCGAAATTTTACATTTGCGCCGGTTGACACAGTTATTCCTTCAAAATAATAAAATTAACGAGCTTCCAGGCGAAGTTTTTAGTGACTTACTGTCGTTAAAAGTTGTAAACCTTTCGGATAACGCAATTAGTTATTTACCAGACGGTTTATTTTATAATAATAGAGAAATTCGTGAAATTTATATACAAAATAATGAACTGGAAACTTTGCCTAAGAGAATATTCAATCGGTTGGAACAATTGCTCGTTTTAGATCTTTCGGCGAATAAATTGAGGAGCGACCACATAGAAGATGAAACGTTCGGTGGTCTAATAAGATTAATCGTGCTCGACCTGTCCCATAACACGGTGGCCCGGGTCACACGCAACATGTTCAAAGACTTGTTCTTTTTACAAATTTTGAATCTATACAATAATACCATAGCATTCATAGAGGATAATGCATTTTCACCGCTGTTTAATCTACACACTTTGAATTTAGGTCAGAACAAGTTACTAGCTATTGAAGACCATATATTTAATGGATTATTTATATTAAATAAACTAAACTTAAATAATAATATGCTATCTTATATCAGTGAGAATGCATTTGGAAATTGTTCAGATTTGAAAGAATTAGATCTTAGTTCTAATAAGATAGCGAAAGTCCCTGATGCAATTATGCAATTACCGTTCTTGAAATCGCTAGACTTAGGTGAAAATTTATTAACAGAGATTGCAAATAGTTCGTTCCAGAACCTATCGCAACTGACCGGGTTACGTTTAATCGACAATCAAATTGGAAACCTTACGGCGGGCATGTTCTGGGGCTTGCCAAGCCTGCAAGTACTCAATTTGGCCAAAAATAAAATACAATCAATCGAGACTGAAACCTTTCAAAAGAATACCCAATTGGAAGCCGTGCGATTGGACGGTAACTTCGTTTCTGACATTAACGGGGTGTTTGTGGCGCTGACAAAACTGTTATGGCTTAATTTATCCGAGAATCATTTGGTCTGGTTTGATTACGCTTTCATTCCGGGAAGCTTGAAATGGTTGGACATCCACACGAATTTCATTGAGATTCTTGGTAATTACTATAAAATTCAGAACGAGCTTCACGTTAAAACATTAGACGCCAGTCATAACCGTTTAGTGACCCTGTCACCGATGTCAATACCAAACAGCGTAGAACTTCTATTTATCAACAACAATTTTATTACAAGTATAGAGACGGATACATTCCTTGAGAAGAGAAATTTAACTCGAGTTGATATGTATGCCAATGATATTGAAAGTTTGGACATAAATAGTTTACGTATTTCGAGAGTGCCAGATGAACGCGTGCTGCCTGAGTTTTACATTAGTGGCAATGACTTTCGATGCGATTGCACAATGAAATGGCTTTTACTCATCAATTCCATTACGTCCCGTGAATACCCGCGCGTGATGGACTTGGAGAATGTAATCTGCAAGGAATCCTACGTACGCGGCATGAAATACCTCCCGGTCAGTTCTCTCCATATCAAAGACTTTTTGTGTAAATACGATAGTTACTGCCCTGATGGCTGCCATTGTTGCGATTTCAATAACTGTAGCTGCAAAACACTGTGCCCAATTAATTGTTCATGTTATCACGATTCGGCGAAAACTACTAGCGTTGTTGATTGTTCTGTTAAACAATTGAAGGCAATACCTCAGAATTTCCCTGTAGATGCAACTCATATATATTTAGATGGTAATATTTATAGTGAACTTAACGAATCTGTTTTCGATTCAATGCGTAAGGCCGTGGTTGTGTATCTTAACTCAAGTAATATTATAAACATACATAACAATACATTCAGCCAACTAAGAGATCTAAGAATCCTACACTTGGACAGCAACAAACTGAAACAACTGCTGGGTCTCGAGTTCTCAAAGCTCAGCAACTTAAAAGAACTGTATCTTCAAAGTAATTTAATTGAGTACATTTCTAATGAAACTTTTTCCCTTTTGGGAGCTCTAGAAGTTTTGCGCCTGGATGGAAACAGACTCGTGAATTACGGTCTGTGGCATTTAGACAATAACAAGAAGTTACAAACATTGTACATTGGCAGTAACAACTGGTCTTGTGATTGTAAATATTTGCAAGGTTTTTTAACTTACGTATCTCAGAATGTTGAGAAAATTATCGACATTCCCAACCTGTGGTGTGTGAATGAGAACATGAACCCGGCAAAGAAGCCATTGAGTTTAAATGTGACAGTTTGCAGTGAAATAAGCGATAGCTCGATGATAAGCGCGTTATTCGTCTCCCACAATTTGCCATTATTGGCCTCGGCTCTGACTGGGTTCATGCTTATTTTATTAATATTAGCTTTAGTATTCACATTTAGATACGCTTGTAGGATGTGGTTGTATTCGAATTGCGGAATTAAGCTCTCCCCTCTAGCGGGCGCTTTTAAGGATGCTGATAAGCTTTACGACGCATATATTTGTTATAGCCCTAAAGACGAGGAGTTTGTCGTAGAATCGCTTGCTCGTGAATTAGAGACCGGTTATCCGTCGTACCATCTCTGCCTACACTACCGAGACGTTCCGCAGTTCGAAGCGACGTACGCTCAGTTCCCCGACTTGGTGGTCGAGGCCACCGAGGCGTCGAGGCGTATCATAGTAGTTTTAACAAAGAATTTTATCTTAACCGAGTGGTCACAGATAGAGTTCCGACAAGCTTTACAGAAAGCGCTACAAAAGAATCCACATAAATTAATAATAGTGAGCGTAGGGCTCATCCCACGAGATCCGGAGTTGAAGTCATATTTCAAAACGGGTTTGGAGATAACGTGGAAAGAGAAACGGTTTTGGGAGAGGTTACGTTATGCTATGCCGTCATCTAAGCGACACGGACAGAAATTAAAAAGACTAAATTATGGAAGAAATTCTAATACTTATACTATGGACGCGTCTGTGTTGAACAGTACCTGTCAGACGCTTTGTGGCAAGTCTGCCAACTCAGCGGAACGCTCGCCGTGCGACCGGCCGCTGTCCGAGCACATCTACTCCACCATAGATTCGGATTACTCCTCCAATGACTTCCAAGGTCGGCACAACCAGCCACAGTCCGTGGTATTTCAGCACACTGTTCAAACGTACCTGGTATGAAGGACCTCAGTAAACATTAACCCAAACGATCTCTTAAATAATTGATCTGTAGACCTTAGTCTTAGCCTTAGGCGAACGCTAAAGAACTTGTTTTGTTAAAGACGAAAATCGTCCCAAGTTGTAAATATTTATAGAACTTTGTAATCTACGAGTATCTTTAATAGCATATGTGTAACTTTTGTACAATAACGATACCAAATTTTCGCATTTGAAAAGGTTTGCTTCTTCGTATTTATTACTTTTTTAAATGAAAAAAATGTTTTAAGTATTATTCGGAAAGACTGTAAATTATTGTGTAGTTGTAATTCAATTGGCTGATGTTTGTATAGATATGTAATTAAAGAAGTTTATAAACGAACTTGATGATTTCAATGCACTCCTTAACATTCTTAATGTTGCCATTATATAAAGATGTAGTAAAATCGCACGAGTAGGTACTGACATTAAAAATAGACGTTTTATTCTGTTTCCAATTCAGTTTTTACGAGCCGAGCCAGAAATGGAGCAGCTGGTCCATGTAAACAGAATAAAAATGAGAGGCAAACATGGCCGACATCTATGCCTTCAATAGGCGGCTATATAATAAGCCCCACTTGCTTGCATTCGCTTTGAAATGCTCATTTCCATTAAAAGTTTTTCTCAATTTTCTCTACCGGCGCGGCGAGGTGAACACGGAAATGTAACCGGCGACTGTAACGATCAAGCACAAAACGACACTGTTAAAAAGAAAGTAGTTTTTGCAATCACGACTTTTTTAACATTAAAACGATGATGACTTTTAAAACTATTATTATAGCTCCCATTATCACTTTATTCTTTAAATTAACCTGAATACCATTATGTTAACGCTGCTTTTCGTGTCGCGCCTGTCATACTATGAACAATGGAAAATCTGTGGGCGACGTGCTACAATATTTGTCTCAATTTGTAAACTTGTCATTTTAAGTCTTTATAGGTCGTCCGTATTCGTGGAACTTTGACGGTCGTTACAGGTCGTCAGAAGTCCGAAAGTCGGACAACCAGTCTGTCCAAAGGGTATCGTATTACCCAGTAACTGGGTTGTGGAAGTGAGACAGGCAGTCGGTCGACTGATCGCGTTTGACTGAAAGCCGACCCCAACATAGTTGGGCCTCAACCTAACCTTTCCAGGTTAAGCAGATGATGATGACAGTTCGTCCCTATCGATTCCTAGAATGTGTATTGTCCTACATTCATCATCATTATCCATGGCCTGAATTCACCCACCGCTGGGCATGGCCTCTCTTTTCTTGTCCTACATTCCATGCTATAAAATATAACAGTTAAAAGCAAAAACACACAATATTCGAGAATACATCAACCGCAAAAAAGGCAGACAATAAATAAACTTTGGAAATATGTTGAACAGGAAAACCGCGTTATATAATGTGCGTAATCTGGTGGTCAATAAATAACAGCACATCTCGATGAGACAGCGACAGCAAAAACTATATCGATTTTTATATTTTTTGCAGTCACCAACGGTTCGTAGCGTTTGTATACAGTTACGTAACATTTATATACATATATACGAAGCGTCGTGAGCAGAGTACAAAAGTGTAGGATGACGCAGGTTATATGATTGAATTTGGCTCTCTTCGGTAGCTACAATGAGACAATAAGACTTGTCTGTGCCCAGTTAATAGATTTACTTTTCTTATTTGGGGATCTTGAACTCCCAAATGTGTTTTATAACAATAATAATCATTCATTTGCGGTCTTCTTCTTCGTCGTATCAATGATTCTTTTTGTTGGTTTTAAATAGACTTAGAAAATAATTCAGCCACTTCGACAGCGTTATCGTTGGCCTCACAAAGCACACACAGGCTCATAGGTGTTAGTGCACAGAGAGTACGATAAGAGGTGGGGCGTAGTTTGCAATGTGGCTCCACAGTCGCATTGCGGCTCATCGGAGTGCCCTCACCTGACCAAGCACCTGGCTTCTTAGTCGGGTTAAGAGATTTCCAGGTGTGCCATGACACTTGGTGGCCCGCTGAAAGCCTTCTGCGGTAGAGGCACACAAATATGGCGCAAAGGATATACATGGACAGCTAGAAACAAGTTTTAAAACCATTAATTAACGTTAATCAGGAAGGGCGTTAACTTAATGACTGGAATATGAGGTCAAAGTGCTTTCAAGCTTTTTAAAATTATGTCTATGGGCAATGTTTGTCGTCCGTTGCAGTTTAGTAGAGGATTCTATGTAAGGAGTATTTATCGCCGTTTTCAACGTGGCAAGGGAGCTTGCAATGTTCCAGATAGGGGCAAGATAGCATCTAAGAATAGGTGATTTAAAACTATTTTTATACTTTCTCACTTTGTGTCTATGTTCTGATCGAAATATTGAAGTTGAAGTTAGATTGGCATAGATTTAGAAGGACAGCTAACAAGATTACATTCTCATTCATTGTGCTATCTAAGGAATAACTTCTGTGACAGACGGGACAAAAAAGTGGTGTAAAAGTGGTGTATGAAGATTGCATTTCTCCTTTTTAGATTGGAACCATAGAAAACAAAAGGAACCTATTTAAAAGTAGAGCGTTTTTTGACCTAAAACGTTGCCTCTAGATCTAAACCAAGGCAACAACACAACAACAACAAGACCAAGTTATTCAGCATTGAAAGGTCACAAAGTTCAACACCCACACACCACATAACTGTCAGTATTCTTCAATGGGACCTCACAAAACCAGAGATAACACTATCTAAATTAGCATTAAAATATGTATTTCCCTTCTCGCTTTATCTATAATATTATAACAGAATAGTCTCATTTATAAGGTAAGAACGTAAAATTATTTTTACTTAACTTCAGACTTTGTTTCGCCGAATGTTTGGGCAGAGAGTGATACACACACCACTCCCACGTTTCGCCGAATGTTTGGGCAGAGAGTGATACACACACCACTCCAACATTTCGCCAGTCATGTTTAAGTGCCATCTAATAGGGGCAAGCTTAATGCCATCAACCGAGCACAATTCCAGACCCCGCGCTGCTACTGAAAGATTCCAGATAAATCGGAATCGGACCTCATGCTCAGCATTGCGATTCCTAGACCAAGGAAGCAGTAAAAAAAAGACTAAGTAATAAATTATTTTTATTTAGCAAATAACAGAAGATTTTTAGAAACAAAATCAGCGTACTCTTGAAATGGCTCCAACGTGGGTTGATTTAAATTCTAAGATTTGCGTAGTTAGAAACTCTCTTAGAGTAGGTCAAGTTAGATGTGTTTGTGGGTGGGTGCTAATCTCCGTGGGTGTATGAGAACGGATCAAGGTAACACCATAGTGACATGTAAAACTTAGGAGTTTCATCGAAAAAGGTTATAAACTAGTGATGTAACGACTAGTCTTCTACTAGTCGGCGACTAGTCACTTAACACCCCCGACCAATCGGCTCATTTTTACACGCTTTATATTAGCTTCACTTGTATGTTTGTTTGTATGTAACCGACTCCTTTGAGCGCGATTTTGACCCACTTTAAACGGTCAGATTTCATTGAAACTTTGTAAACTTGTCGAGGACCGATGACAATTCAATAATAAAAAATATGAAAAAAAAATACACGTTTTTGTAGTCAGCAGAACTAAAAAATAGAAAATAAATAATAGTTTAAAAAACTAAAAAACACGCTTTAAAAACCAAACTAAAAAAGGAGAAAATAATTTAATACAATTAAAAAGCGTGGGGTGCTTGACATTAAGTGATTATAAAAATACCTCAAAAAGCACCCCACGCTTTTTAATTGAATTAAATTATTTTCTCCTTTTTTAGGTTGGTTTTTAAAGCGTGTTTTTTAGTTTTTTAAACTATTATTTTTTACTAGTAATAATAAGAAATTTTAAAGACGGTGACTGAAATGGAATTGAAATCTTTTCTGTAATTATTTTCATTATAGAAATCAGTTTTACTGTTTACTTTCGGTGCAATCTAGAATAGGATAGAAATTAGGATAGGAAGAAATGCCGGCTCGCACGTAAATAATTATATGTAGAATGAATGCAAAGTAAACAGAAACATGTCCCGACAATAGGGTATTTTCCAATTTATTAAAAAATATTTTAATTTGAAGATTGGGACGAAATATGTAACAGACAAAGAAAAATAAATTGATTTAGGTACATCTTTTTCTCAAATAAAAACGATTTTGATCATCGTTGTTTTGAATTTATCGCCAAAACGCTCCCTACGATGACTTTTTATCACGTGACCACGCGTGACGTCAACTTTGTGTAAACTAAAGCAGTTGTAAACAAGTGAATTGTCGAGTTTATAATTAACAAGATTTTTAATGGATAGAAAGTGGTAATAACTGGTGTGCGGTGCCTCTGTGCACAAATACTTCTAAAACTGCGCCACACATAGTATTTGTACCGGTCTGTGTACACAAAGCTGATATCACGTGTGGTCACGTGATAAAAAAGTAATCGTAGAGCGTTTTGGCGGGAAATTCAAAACAACGAAATCACATTTGATTTTAATCGTTTTTAATTGAGAAAATGGATATGAATAAATTTATTTTTATTTTTCTGTTACATATTTCGTCCCAATCTTCAAATTAAAATAGTTATTAATAAATTGGAAAATACCCAATTCCGCCTGGGCGCCGTGCACCTACGAGCCGAAAGCGTAGTCACGAACATTACCGAGAGCTCAACCGAAAGCAATGATCGGCTTGCCGACTAGTCGGCCAAAGTCATAGTCGGCCCATCTCTATTATAATATAAACGGTTATGGAAGAAGATCTTGTAAGTATGTCTGAAGTATTGAGATGAGCGTATGTCTGTCGACTAGTTGTGTGCTTTTCGTCATTTCGCTTAACTTATTGTTTCTGTCTTTAACTTATTTAAATACCCTTAGCAATTTTATGTTGAAATGAATAGATAATAAATGATGAAATCTGATGACAGACGCCAGCACATCAAGTTACCCCAATCTGTCAAATTTCTTTGATAGATTTTCAACTTTATTTCATAAGCATAAGGTTCATGTACAATTGGAAAAATTTGACCGTTTGGGGTAGCTTGATGTGCTGGCGTCTGTACCTACTTTGCAAAAGATACTAACTTGAACCTGAAGCAATTAGAGTGGGTGTGTTCGTGTAATTTATTATGAATTTTCAAAATAACTTCAATAAACTCGAACGATTTCTAAGAATAGTAAAGTTATCATCAATAATATTCGGAGAATAAGACAATTCTTATAAAAATACAATATTAACGACCCGAATGATCAAAAGCCTCGTCAAAAATACTTAAAAAGGTTTTCCTGGTTCTCAAGAACATATCAATCCTGATTTTTTATCAATATTTCCAGTGATTGGTTCCATTTATCTTTCCTCCTACGCCAACAGGGAAATACGAAAGTTGTGTACCTACATATTTTGCCGACCGTACGGAAATAGTCAGGAGTTGATTATTCCGTTCGCTTACTGAGCCGTGAGCCCGTGATGCCTCGTTCGGTCGCGAGCTATTGTTTCACCAAAAGGTCGGGGAGTGATTGTACTAAAAGCATTTGTTTACTTTACTACGGGTTTTTGTGAATCAAGGTTTAGGTTGGGCGTTTTGATAGACAAATTGCTATTGTCAATATTGTTGTTTGGAATTAGGAAAATCTGGGAATGTTTTTGGTTAGTCAGTGTGAATATGGTCATCCAAGCATCGTTTCATTGGTAGGTAAATAGGACTTGTGCGCACCAAGTTAAAAGCTTTGACTAGGTACGAAGCGTTGTCGACTTTAAGGCCCCCGCAGACCGGCGCAATCCGACAGTAGATCAAATTCAGCGCAACGGGATTTTAGTAGATCAATTTCCATGAAGTTTCTATAGAAATAGCGTTGCGCTGTCGCTTCGCGGGAGCATTCAGTTAGAAAAAAAAAAAATGAAAAGCGTAGGTAATACCTATCTATTTAAGTGGGTAGTTGTAATGAAACCAGAAATATTGAAACCAGAAAGCAATGCCGCTTGGTGTCAGAAGAAGATGAGGTGATTTGTACTCCGGAAAAGCACCTAATTACTTATAGGTACTAGGCTAGTAGGTACCCACATTATGGAAAACCAATTCCGCTTTAGCTGCAGCAATGTCAATTTGTAGGAGCATTAGTACACGTTCGCTGTCATCGCTCATTGGATTTTCAACTCTCGGTGTTGAACCGATAATTGGGAATCCAATAGAGTACATCCCAGCGTGTCGAAAAACACATTGTTCGATTGTGAACTCTCGGCGCTAAAGGTGCGCTTACACGAGCAACTAAAATTGCTCCATCCTGGTCAATTCTCGTCAACTAAGTACGTTACGACTACATCCAGTAGTTTAGGGCAATGGTAGCAACTTGTTGCCAGAGATACGGCCACACAACATCATGCAATATCGAGCAACCTAAAAAACTAGGCAATACGCGCACCCCCGCCACCGCCTCCGCCGCTGGCCGGTTCCTCTCGCAAAAATGAGACGTAGTTATACGTACAAACAAGATAGAAAGAAAACTGACTATAAATTAATTCCTAAACCGATTGGATATTCGGCAACTCATGAAATATATGGAGCAATCAGAAGCAATATTCGCGAAACATATCCGCAATTTATTGTTGTTGCTCCAGATTGCTCCACTTAATTGATCCCGATCGATCCATTAGTGTTGCCGAGCAATAATTGCTCAAAAAATTGCCCGTGTAAGAGCACCTTAAGCAGTGCGGTGAAGAACCAGTGCGCGGAAAATTCCCGCCTCGATATTTTTACGTGCATGCGAACGTGGTCTGATGCACTGTCTCAGTAGATTCTGGAGGTCTACTCTCTAAGTCCATCAACGAAGATACGGATCCGAAAGTATTTTGAAACTTCGGAGAAAACTAACCTTTTCGGAGGGGTTAAAACACATCGGCAGTAGAGACGTTTGTCAAATCGTGGTGCCATTCATTCTTGGTTCGGGCCTCGAACTAATCTTAAAAACCGTAGGTGATACCGAGTAGGAATTGCCCGTAACTTCGGCCGGAACTACGGATTTCGGGGTTAGCGAGTAGACATCCTTACCCGTCGTGTCAACACGACATGCCTATTATCTAATACTAGCTTTTTCCAGCGGCTTCACTCGCGTGGAGGTCGGTGTATTATACATAAACCTTCTTCTTGAATCACTCTTGAATTATTCTTGTCTATTGATGAAAACTGCATTAAAATTCCTTGCGTAGTTTAAAAGATCTAAGCGTACCTACAAGTACGAAAAGCGACTTTGTTTTGTACTATGTAAGGATGTTGCTTTTGGAATTTATTATATTGCCCGTTTTCATACTTTTTACTAACGCTAGACACCTAAAATGCCAAAATAAAAACGCGCTGTTAGATTTCCAACGCTCGGGTTAGCACCGAACGTTGAAAATCCAACATCACGCTTTCATTTAAGCATTATTTTGGGTGTCGCCGCCGCCGTTAGTAAAAATGGACATAATATGTGTGTATTTGAGAGCGTGTCAGTTCAACAAATTCATAGCGATTTTATCTGAACATGACCTAATTTGTGGTCCATAAATATGTCAATCTAAACCTGCCTGTAGGTACAAGTTTATAATTTAATAGAGCCCGATATAATTAGACACGTGTCAGGCCTGTTAGATCACTAATCATTGTGTCGTTGTGTGTTGATAATGTATTATAGGCACATCCATTAGTAGCCAAGCTACTAATTAGGTTAAACCTGTGTTATTGACAGGTACTTTAGTGTCAGTTTTTCTGTGCGTTTTTGACCAATGGGCGTGTCAGCTATCACCAGTCTTACCAAGGGGTATCGTGTTACCCAGTAACTGGGTTCTGCTACATATATAATACTGGTGCCTACTACTCCATATAATATAAGGTAAGACTAGAAGCTGACCCCACCCAACATAGTTGGGAAAAGGCTAGTTAGATGATGGGGAGTCAGCTGACCAACCTGCGGACTGGCAATTTATTTTACAGCTCACAGTTGCATTCTCACAGAAAAAAGAGGCTTATGGTCAGAAGTGGGTGAATTCGGGCTGAGGTTGGTGATGATGGTGATCAAGTCTATCTGGGAGTCATGATCACTACTTCAGGAAAGAAGCTAGCAGAAGGAGACAGTTGGGTTGGACAGCGTGGAAAACTTCGTAAGGCCTTCTCATCGCCCATACGACAATATTAAAATTAAAACACTAACCTTTCTTCTTAGAGTAGTCATATATAATAGAAAACGCCGACCTCATCTAGATTTTAAAATATGATTGACGAGTAAAAGTGTTTGTACAAACCTACTTACAGAACTAAAATCATGTATCATTTGTTTATCATTTAACAACTGGTGCGTCCTGCCTGCTATTTAATGTTCATGCATAAATTGATTTTTACTTGTGTTTAGTTTATATTTATTCGGCATTGTATCTTAAACTAGAATATTACATATTTAAACATTGGCGCTGATGACACCGACAAAAAAGTCGGTGGCGACAGCGTGACTAAAATTTGATGGGCGCACCTCTAGTGCCGACCCATCCCACGGGAAAAAGAATAAAAATAATGAAATCTTGAATTTATTGTTAACATAGGTCAATATGTCAATGGCACCATCACCACACTGGTGACCTACATTAGTTTCGATCAGTTTAGACCCATGATGTCATTCATCAGTCTAGCCTTAATTGCAGATGGCTCCTAGTAATTTATCAGATTCTGCTGAATTTCAGAAGGTATACGAGCATGCCATTTAGCGTCCCACTAACTAGTATTGATGTGTCTACGACTTGGAATCACTCGTATATTATACTTAGCTCACCTGACGAGTTTTCTTGAGTTTTCGTTTCTGTGATTTAATGATAGACGTCAGGAGGCTAGAAATCCGTCGTTTCGGCCGAAGTTACGGGCAACAATTTCTATTCGAATACGATTATCTAAATACGACTACTTGACGAATACGACTTGACAGTTGTCTCTATTCCCGATGTGTATCTACCCGTCCGAAGAAGTTAATTAATCAGGGGGGTTACTCCCTAAGCACGAAATCTGTAGTTTCTGCCTTTACGGGCGTTTCCTACTTCGTGCCACTTACGGACATAAGATTACTACTTGAGCCCGAACTAAGAATGAACGACAACACGATTACGGCAGCCGTCCCTACTCACGATGTGGTTTTGCCCGACCGAAATTTTGAATTTGACACTTGTTTTGACAGATGAATTACTTTCGGACGGGCCCGTATATTCGTTATCGGATTAACAGAGTAGACCCTCTCGTGGGGGGTTCACTCCGAAGTTTTGGATTACTGTCGGCCAGGCCTGTGCCTTCGTTGACGGACTTAGCTATTGCAATGTTACTCTTATCTCATTATAACAAAGTATACATTAGAATGCTTGTCGTGAGTTCTATTAAACTCTCGGCATTCATTCTAGTTTATAAGTACCTTACCTTACCGAGATAAGAATTATATTGCAATGACTTACTAATAATTTTATGTCGATCGTGAGTGTCCTACCTTAAATATGTACGATGGGACGCACAGTGCGCTGGATTGGTGGAATTTCGACTAAATACCTGTGAAGATGGTGGACCATGGTGGAGTACTTAAACAAAAATACTATATTCCACTGTCAAAGGTAGCGAGTGCTGAAGCTTACTCAGCCTGTTGTCCTGTACCAGATCTCGTCTTCCAAGCTAATTTTAGACGGCAGGCAGTTCTATTTGCAGTGACGTTTGCAGATCTACGACTATTTATGGTTTAGCTGTAAAAGGATGGTCAAATGGCCAGAATAACGGTAAGTAATTAAACCTGACCTGATTGACTGGTTAGGTCAGGTCGTTAGTGTCCAAAACTTGATATTTTAAGGCATCCTAGCTATGTGTCATACATTTCTGTTGACATTTAGTCTATGAGTAGAATATAAACAGTCTCTTTTACTACCGTGAAATTTAGGGAACAAAAAAAAAATGCCCAGCGTTTTGAATTTCGAAGTTTCTACAACGAAATTCGTGGAATCTTCTATTGACTTTTCACACAAAATCAATAAAAATCAAATTAAATTAAACTTTATTTCAGACTAAGGTCCAATATTTTTGTTAGTATTTTGGTGTTAGTAACAATAGTGCTTAGATATATAGGTTAATATTTTTAGTTGTGACAAAATTAATTAATTATTTGATCCTAAGACTTTCGTCACCCAGTGACCCTGAAAGAGACAATCCGCTCTAGCAGCGATCATTAATTTTAGAATGCTTTTGTCACTACCATGCAAACGCTGTAGCATTGAGGCCGCATTCTTTCGCATGATGGCATGGAAACCATCTGCGCGGGACTCTGTGAACATTCCCGAGGTGCTACAACGCTATGGCAGTCCCAACAGCATCCTAACATAACATCACGGCTTGTTGCCCCGAAGGGTTGTGCAGAAGTGTACGTATACCCACATTTCGCCAGTTCTGTTTGTAACAGGGGACGAGCCTAATGGCAACCAACCGGGTACATACCAAGCTGCTACTGAGAAATTCCAGATAGGCAAACCCACTTTGGCCTACCTGGGAATCGGACCGAGGACCTCATGTTCCGCAGCAGCGTTTGCAATCACTAGACCAAGGAGCCAGACTTTCATCGAGGTATCTTTTCATTTTAAGGAAAAAAATGCTAGTGTTCATAGACTGCATAAGCTGGTACACAATAGTGTGCCTATAATTAGGTATACGAAACGTGGTCGCTCACAATGGGCCTCATAAGAAGGTTTAAAGTCACCCAAAGGGCAATGGAGAGGGCTATGCTTGGAGTTTCCCTGCGTGATCGAATCAGGAATGAGAAGATCCGCAGGAGAACCAAGGTAACCGACATAGCCCGAAGAATTGCCAAACTTAAGTGGCAGTGGGCAGAGCACATTGCACGCAGAACAGATGGCCGATGGGGTCGAAAAGTTCTGGAGTGGCGACCGCGCACCGGAAGACGTAAAGTTGGAAGGCCTCCCACAAGGTGGACCGATGACCTTGTGAGGGCCGCAGGAGTCCGCTGGATGCGGGAAGCACAGAACCGGTCGAAGTGGCGGAGCTTGGGGGAGGCCTATGTCCAGCAGTGGACGTCCTTCGGCTGAAATGATGATGATGATGAATTAGGTATACATATCTGCTCGATCACACGACCCTTTGGCATGAATCGTGAAATTGTGATGAGTTGCGCAATTCACTTCAGCGTGGAATAACGGAATTGAATTGGTGACAGTATTATCGGAATTTCACATCTTGGTGGGTCTGGGTACAGCCGGGTCGAAGGTCGCAGAAATGTGAAAGCTTAACGCCTATACAAGTTTTTAACACTTTAGCATTATACATACCTTACTAGTTTTGTTTACATGTTTGTGAACTTTTTTTTTTCAACTCTATTTTTCGAATCCTTCGAAAAATTATTTTTTCATAAAGAATTTTTCATCTAAGCATAAATAGTTTGTAATCTATGTACTAATAGCGTACGATGACTTACCACAGACCAGCACCCTAATTGCGTAACGCACGATCAATCATAATCTGAATCATTTCGAAACAGATTGCTAATCTATTGCTTCATATGTTCGAAAAATATGTCTGCTCAACAACGTAAATAACGCAATGAATATTGTTGAACTGTCAAATTGAAACAGAGTATGATTGATCGTGTGTTACGCAATTAGGGTAGGTACAGCACATCCTTCAATAGCAGATATCCACTATATCTAGGATCTTCTTTATTCCCATTTCATCCCCGACCGACCCTTGCTCGTTGAAGCGCCAGCCCGCGCCGCAGCTGAGCCAGTAGCTTTAAATTCCCCGATCAATAATAATGCCAATATTTTGATCCAGCCTGTCCCCAATGATAGCTGTCCCCCTATCAGTGACGCCCTGACCCGAGGCCCGTACCCCACAGGGGGTGCCCTCAGCGTGCAGTCGTTTAGTTTGTAATTTATTTTAGTTTGTGAGCCCTGGCTGGAGGCGTTAAATTCATTCTTAATGGCAGCCCCAGGAAAGCCCGGTTGAGCAGTCACGGCCTCTCAAGGCCAACTGCGAGATGCCCAACAAAAAAAAAACTCATTTCACAAGTCTTTTTTTTCCGGCAGCAAACTGCACATCACGTTAATGGAACTCAATTTAATCATACCTGCCTATATAGTGCCCCCACTGCTGGGAAACAGGTCTTCTCTCTGCGACCGGGAGTGGGCCATTATACACCACGCGGGCCCACTGCGGGTTGATGTTTGTCATATGACTTAAAATTTTTGTTTTTGGGATATGTTGGTTTCCTCGTATGTTGTTTTCCGTCACCGTTTTGAGAGCAGTGGTGATGAAATAAAATACACAAAGATATAGAATGGCACGCGCTCGGCCACAATGGAAAGCAAACTAAAACAAAAAAAGCAAAAAGTTCTTCTCCATAGAGATTTACGTTTTGGAATGGGCGACTAGATTCAACTTTCCGAATGACTGATCGACTTTTTGACAGTTTTAAAGTAAATGGTTTAATTGAATTAGATGCTTTAAATTTGATTTGAAAACGCGTGAATTATTCACGATTTGGCGATTTGAGACCAATACAAAGATTTCCTCACAATATTTTCTTCCACGCTAAGTCATTGATCTAAGATTAACTTAGCAACTACTCAACCAAACGTCAGCAACATTCACACAGTTGACACCACATGAGTACTATTCATGTGGTTGACACAGCATTTCCCATGTCCTCAAACTCAACGATTTCCAAGCACATTACAATTCTATCCATGGTCCGCTGACGATCCATTATAGTCCATTTACTATAAATACTCGTTTTTTATTTACATATACTTATATTGAATTAAACAGCCCGGATGTTGGGGCCGTTTCCCTAAATTACATCTCCATTATGGACGAACTCGCGACTCATTGTCAAGTTCTGAGTGAAAACATTGTGTTAAAATAATAAATGTTTGGTTATTACTGTGTCAAGGTAGATGATCTAGTTGTCTTGTTAGGCTGTTAAGTACTACGGAGATTTTATTTCTGTTTGGAAAAAAATTCGGCCTTAATTTTGCTCGTTGCTTTGGTTAGCATTTAGACTTGGACTTGGAGATCGTCGCCTTTACTTAACCATAAATTATTGACGTTTTTTAAACATCACTTAACTTAAATCAACGTTTATAACATAAACTACGGGCGGCTACTCAAACTTTAATAATAAAATAAATAAAATATTGTGGTTAAAATTTTCCTCGTTGCTTTGGTAATTATTTAGGCTTTTTTAATTTGGTGTAGAGAACTAAACTGTAACCATAGATTTAGTATGATGTAAGTCCACTTACATCGCGTGGTCGATACCTACTGTTAGTTCTACGACAAAGAAAAAGTAGGAGAAGGCAATACATTGTTTGAATCTTGGACATTGATCGAACGATTTTTCAGTAGCCATTTAATGCTTGCTGAAGTTGTATTGTGTGAAAACCTAGGAAGTCGCATTGTTACAGTTAAAAATAGTAACTTTTGTGAATGAACACAAAAATAATCTGAACTTGTTGCTTCTAGCTGACGTTTATAACTTAAACAAAGAGAACAGATGGTACGTTCAACATTTTCATTCATTCTTTGTACGTTCACACATGAAACTAGTTTAGTTACCCTAAGTTTCTTTGAAGTTAAGTATATCTTAGTTAGGCACTTTTCATTCATGACTTGGCTAATTGACGACTTTATTTACCTTGCTTTGTTAGCCAGTTATGTTTTAGTTCCACGATAGGATAGCATGAAGAAGCCTCCTCGTGTAGCGCAATTTGTTCCACCAGTAACTCGAATGAACCGAGCGCTCGGCGCATCCTGGACAGTCACAACCAATACCTTGATGACTGGACAATTCTTCCCTTGCAGTGGTAGGTCTAACGCCCGCCTGGTTCGCAACCACCCTCCCACTGGAGTCCGGCGTCAAGCAGCTTGCTGTGTTTCGCCGATGTGTGGGAGTACCAGTGCCCTGAACAAAAGTGAACAGGCATTTTCTGGGCACGCTCGATCCATCACAGACCTCATCAATCGCTTTCCATCAGGCGTGATCGAGGTCAAGAGCGGGCCCATGTACTATGTAGTAATAAAAATAAAAAATAGAGGAGAGAGCCCATGCCATGTGGTTCTTTCCTCAAAAGACCATTTCAGACACCAATCCACATGGTCTTCACATGATCTGACCAAGATTATGTCTGAACTTTAAAAGAGACTGTGACCTCTGAGTTTGTTTCGGCCTTTCTTCTCAGAGTAGTCAAATAGGAAACGCCGGCCTCACCTAGTTTAAAAAAAATATGTTTGACGTGTAAAAGTGTTTGTACTAACCTACTTGCAGAAATAAAATCATTTATGATTTATCATTAATTGGGCCCAAATCCAGCAGCTTGGCTTTGGAGAAATTCCATATTTTTCTTCTTAATTTAATCATTCTCTTGTCTTTATCCCAATTTATTTGGAACATACATGTGTTGTTCTGTCATATTTTTCTTAGTTGTAAGTTACGTGTAATGCCGGACGTAAACAGAATAACACCATCCCATTTCTTCCCGTGGGTGTCCTAGAAGGCGACTAAGGGACTTACTAGAGAATGGGCAGCAGCGTTCTCTATGCATTTTACCACCATACTGCGATAGCCAACCCTGCTAAGCGTGGCGATTATGGCAAATCCCCCCCTCCCCCAAATTATGAGGAGCCTGGTGGAGGCCTATGTCCAGCAGTGGACGTCTTTTGGCTGAAAATGAATGATGAATTTCAGTAGTCACACCCTTTTTAGCCATATTAGCTTTGACATAGTCCATCCTTCTTTTCTTGGGCTTTCCCTTATTCTTCTTCCTAATTTGATAATTCACCTACATGCGTCCAACTTTATATCCTACCGTTTGCCCGGAGACTACACGGTAAACTTTTGGGTAATGTTATTAGAAAACCTTTGAACAACAATGTCTTTCCAATAGTTATTGTCACGATGAAGGTAAGTACTTGAAGCTTCGGGATGAGGGCCGCTTGTAAGGAAACGGTTGAGAGGAATCCGGTGGAGGCACTTATTGGAAATATTATGGAGAGGGTTCAGGAATGGGTAATAAGAAGGATAAATTAGTTTTATAGACGAACTCCACAATGTGGGTAGAGGTACTTACTTGGTGTCGATAAAGCTGTGTTATTTTTAGAAAATTTAACTTTAATCAGTTAAATAGTCTCGTCGTGTTTGCATAAATTTGAACATAAGAAGGATATAGAATATAGAGAAATAGGTACTTTTCTTAAAAAAACATTTTCAATGTTTCGAATCGATTTTTATATTTTCAATGGCGATTTAAGATTGTCAGATTTAGCACCAATTTCAACTAAAATCTAGCTTTTCTTCTCTTCACTCAAGAATACGTGGCTAAGATCCTACAAAGAATATTATAATTTTATCAAATTAGAAAAACGTTCAAATACTTGATAAAAAATACGAGCTTGGGTGAGGCCTATGTCCAGCAGTGGACGTATTTCGGCTAAATGATGATGATGATAAAAATATGTTATAAAGAACTTGAAAATAGACGCTTATCGAACCCAATAAAATATTAGACCCTGTCGGCACTTTGATTCATAATTATCCAGTAATAACACGTATCCAATATTAATAGCCTTTCCAAGTAAATATGTTTTCCTTATTGATCTATTCATTACTTTCATGGCAATAGGAAAGCCATTAAAAGTTTTTATGACATCGTGCTAGACTTCCTTAGAATTATTAGCAATTATGGCCGTAGACTGTGGACGGACAGGCAATCTATCTAGGATACTGTGTAACTATCAATCTGTGTAGGTACTGTTTTGGCGCTTTTGAAAAAGTTTGTAAAAGAAAATGTGACACACTCAACATTTAGCTCCGCAATTTGTGAAACCTGCCCGCTTTCTGTGTCGGCTATGCTATCGACCAATAAGGTATACGGTAAATGAAAACTTGTGGTAAGAACGAAATCTATTGTCTTTTACAAGACTGTGATTTAGCATATCGATTGCAAAAAGTTATAACATCTTTGGCCCAGAATTCAGCTGTGTGAACTCCGCTCATTGACGCAGACAATAACATCATCAAAAGCACAGGTGGTAGGGCATGCGGCGCAGGTTGTAAGTTGAGCCATTGTCTGTGGGGATGTGCCGCATCTGCACTTGAGATCTGAGCCGTCCGTGAACCCCCATCTGTGGAGGTTGTCTATGCTCCGGCCGACTTAGGTTCGAAACTTCGAAGTCTGCATTGATCACCGTGTTAGGGGGCCTACTCTCTAACACCGGCAACTAATATACGGGCCCGTCCGAAAGTAGTTCGAAACTTCATAGTGAATCCTACAGCCAATTAAATAACTTTTTTAGACGGGCAAAAAAATATCGGGAGTAGGGACAGCTGTCAAATCGTGTTGTCATTCAATCTTAGTTCGGGCTCCAAACTAATTTTCTGTCCGTAAGTGATACGGAGTTGGAAACGCCCGTTACTTCGACCGAAACGACGGACTTCGTGATTAGGGAGTAGGCCCACAGATTCCATTCGATTCGCATGTTGTCGAATAAAGTGGGATCTGCCACCTCAAATCACCAATCAGTTTGCTGAACCCACTATGCTTAATACTTACTTACGTACTTAAATATTAAGAGGTGGCTTAATATCCAGCATCCAGCTGCACTGCCAGGAGCAGTGGTGGCCATGTGGTAACGGCTGCGACTTACGAGTTTTACTTGTAAGTAGTAAGTTCGAACCCCGACAGGCGCTTTACTTTGTGTATATCATTTCATCACCAATACTCTCAAAACGGTGAAGGAAAACATCTTGAGGAAACCAGCAAGTCCTAGAACCAAACGTTCGAAGACATGTGACATCTACCAACCCGCACTGGGCCCGCGTGGTGGCTTTCGGCGCACTCGAATCTCATAGATAGGAGGCCTGTATCCCAGCAGTGGGAACAATATAGGCCGATTGATTGTGCTGAACTGCAATGTCGGTTTCAACTGAAATAAATAATAGTTTAAAAAACACGCTTTAAAAACCAAACTAAAAAAGAAGGAAATAATTTAATTCAATTAAAAAGCGTGGGGTACTTTTTGAGGTATTTTTATAATCATTTAATGTCATTATTTTCTTTATTCGTGTTTTTTAGTTTTTTTAATTATTTTCTATTTTTTAGTTCTGCTAACTACAAAAACTTGTTTTTTTTGCCTTTTTTTTCATTTGTCTTAAATTTTTTTTTAAATTATTGAATAGCCATCGGTCCTCGAACAGTTTACAAAGTTTCAATGAAATCTGACCGTTTAAAGTGGTTCAAAATCGCGCTCAAAGGAGTCGGTTACATACAAACATACAGACAAATATACAAGTGAAGCTAATATAAAGCGTGTATGATGAAGCTAAGAAAAAGGGCCAAACGATAAGTGGATAAAGATTTATGTACCATTTACTAACGGATACTGAAGACAGAAGCGTATCGGAGAATGTTCTATTGTACATAAACACCATCCTGAATAAACACATCACCGATCAAACACATGCTGACAATAGAATCGTCCATCGATAAATATGACATCGTTGTGTTGACACAGTTCTGTTTACTGAAGGGAAGTCTACACTTTAATCTTCATTTATCAGTACAAATTGAGCCACTCATAGCCAAGTGGCCCCCTGCGACGTTTATCCCTCATCCCTCAGGCTATAAGCCAATAGATGCAGTAAAAGTTGATTATTCGACATGATTTTTGACTAGCCCCTATGCGTTCAAGAAATTACATCAGCAAATATAATATTTTTATGATGAAATATTCTATGTTTATTCAGTTTCCGGAATCAATAAAAGAGGTTTTAGTTTGGGTATTCTTAAGGTGGATGCGCTAAGATAGCACGCGAAATCAAATTTTCTTCCGTTGTTTGTAATTTGCAAGTCAGTGACAGGTTGCGTAGAAAATATGGCTTCACAGAATTATAGTATTTTGTCATGAAATACTCATTCAATACATTTAAATAAACTTAGAGGGTTGTATCATTTTAATTATCTATCTATCTATTAATACTTGAAGCAAACACTTTGTACGCTTTTTTAGAAAATGACGCTGGTGGAGGAGTATGAAATTTAGCACAGTTGAAGTTTGTTTGGAAAAGGAGTGCAGAAAGAAATATTTTTTATTAAAAATTAAATGAATTCTGGTCGAATTTCGATGACTGGGCGACCACTAGAGATAATTTTGTAAATAAATTTTTAACGTCAAATATGAATAACGCGGGCCACCCTGGCGCTTCCACCTTAAGTCGTCTAGTTATTACTAAAGTTTTACTTATCTTTATACTTTTTACCTTATGTCATCTACTTAGTTATTACTAAAATTTTACTTATGTTAATAATTTTTCCCGTTCATTTTACCTAAAAAGTCAACCATCCTAAAGTTACAGAAAAACATTCTGTGTCATCTAAATATATACTTTTTCAGGTATCAGACAGCCAGGTAAAAAATAGTATCGCATATTGATTCCGATTGTTAGAGGTCTTTCAACTGCACAATCAAAAGACTAGCCGAATGACATAACAGGGTCGGTTAGCGTGCATACAAAGTGCCATAGCTTTCAATCCGTTAGATGTCTGGATGACAGACGAACTGTACCTATGCGTCAAGAATTGCAAATGAGCGGCGCGTGCGGTGACGTCATACGTCGAAGTATGCCATTCAGCATTTATTTAAATGAATGCGTCCACCGAAGCGTAGCGCAGGTGCAATGTGTGCAATATAACAATCTGTTTTATTGCAAGGTAACAGTGAGTCAATCAATGTGCCTAGCCTTTTTCCCAAGTATGTTGGGGTCGGACTCCAGTCTAACCGGTTAGAACCGGGAGCTGAATACCAGTATTTTACATGGAGCAACTGTCTATCTGACCTCCATAACCCAGTTACTGGGCCTACGATACCCCTTGGTAAAACTGGTTGTCAGACTTTCGGGCTTCTGATGACGTAACAACTGTCAAAGATCCACTAATGTGAGACTAACGGCTTATCGTGCTTTCCGAGGCACAAAGCGGTCTTGGTAAGTAAAGATGGTGACCCATCCACGAACCAAGCGCAGCAAGCGTTCTTTAATCTGATCGATCGACCCGTGTGGATGTTACTACTTAGCCACGAGCCCCTCAAGGTAACAGTGAGGGTGCAATTAATTATTGCGTGTTTTTTAAATGTTTGTCATTATATTTGGAAGTTCCTACAAAGCTGTTCACATTTAGACACTTGAGTAAAGAATGTAATTTAACTTTTACCTAATGTGCTTCAACAGTAAAAGTCGAAGTGGATTATAAAACGTAACTTGATGTAACTTTCAATCTCATGTCAACTTCGCGAGTCTATAAACGAATTGTCGCCGAGTTAAAATTTTGAGCGTGACTTACCCCCTCGCAGGGGTCTATTAAATTTATTGCTTGTAAAACGAGCAGCTAATTTAGAGTTACATTTTATTGTGTTAACTTAACTAAACTAGTTAAGTTACGTTACAGCGCCGCGGGTGTTCCTTCGTGTGTATGCTTCAGTGGAAAAGTAACTTTATTGTCACAGTAATAAGGACAGGGGATCACAATAAATATATATAAAAACAACTAGCTATGTATACTTTTTATTAGCCATATGTAATGCGTAATAAAGCAGTGGGGTGTGTTTCTGTTTTTACGATCACTAAAGGGGATGAAAGAAGGTATGGAACCATAGATGAATAATATTTTTATGACACATGTTGTTGGTTAGAAAAAATATTATTTTAGTTTTCGTCGTACGTGTACGGCCCGCGTAAGAAATAAAGGGATTTTTAGAGGTATGTTTTTCAGTCAAATATAAAAATATGAAGTTTTTATGTGAATTTACTATACCTGACTTTGAAGTCACATTTTTGTCTTGCCTGAATTTCAGTAGGTAAATTACTTTGTCCAGTATAAGTATAGTACAATCAGCCTATAATGTTCCCACTGCTGGGACACAGGCCTCCTCTCTGTGAGAGAGAGTGGGCATAATCCAGCACACAAGCCCGGTGCGTGTTGGCGGATGTGAATTTTGGATTTTTTGTTCTAGGACATGTCGGTTTCCTCACGATGTTTTCCTTCACCGTTTTGAGAGCAGTGGTGATGGAATTAATTACACAAAGTAACGTACCTGCCTAGCTCTGAACTTAGGACCTACGACTAGTAAGTCGTGGCCGATATCAATAGGCCACCACTGCTCTCCACCAAAGACTTTGTTTAAGGAACAAATTTTATCATAAAAGAATCTCGTTTACAGCCGCTGAACAAGGAACAAAGGAACTCGGAAATGTCATCGCTCATTTCTTTTCATTTGCACGTTTCTTCCTGTTACACACGGCCGCCCTCACATATTGCTTGTAGGCCCCTTTACACAATGGCCTATGTTGGGCCATCTTGTACTTCTGTCGCACCATGTTACAAATACAACTCGACTTAATTATGTTAGTTTATAAAAGGATTTTTATTACTCAGTAACTGGGTTGTGGGGGTCAGATTGGTAAATACTGGTATTCGGCCTTGCATCAAGTTAGGCTGCCTGGAAACCGACCTCATCTCGTTGGAAAAAGTCTAGGCAGGCAATGATGATGGCAAAAAGAATTTCATGCCTTATTTGATCTCAGTAAAGTCCACTTTTGAGTGCTAAAATATCTACATAAGAGGTCTCTCTCTAAAAGCGAGATTACTAAAGACGCTAAGATAAGCTGTTCTAAGGTAACCACTTAATGTACTTATTTGGATTTAATATCCTTAAATAAACCAGGACGTCTCGTATGTGTATTGAAAAATTTCATCAAAATCCGTTCAGGTGGTTAGCGTGCATAAGCAACGAACATACAAATATTTTCAAAAGCTTTTACATTAAAAATGTTGGTGGTATTCATTCCGTAATAATTTGTTAGTCCTAATTCTTTTAAATTATCGTGATTGCGACTCTGTTTGGTACATTTAATCGCATAAGCAATCTTCTTAATTGATCTATTAGGATCCTATTAATTAACATTAATTTAGTTTAATTAATCATACTACAGTTTTAAATGTGCAAGTTTTGTATGTTAGGATGTTTGTTACCTAATCACGCAAAAACGGCTTAACGGATTTGGATGGAACTTGGCATACATATAGTTTATAAGCTGCATACTTTCTATCCCGGTAAACGGCATGGCTTAACAACAGCTGTTATCAATTGAAGACCTTATTTCAAAAACCACCTTTGTCAATTTCATGTTATGAGTTAGTTACGCCACGCAATTTGCTTTTGCAATTCGTCATGCAATTCGTTGTAACAAAATAAAAGCGAATTTATCGTGACTTAGGCTTGTTTTTGAAAAAATATAAATTATAATCAGAAAGCTTATAAATTCCTCTACAAGATGGCGTAACTAACTCATAACATTGAATTTCATTGCGTTTATTTTGCGTTTTGATATAAATTGAAGACTTTATTTCAAAACAAAGCAAAAAAAAAAAAACAAATACAATAAAAACACGCAAACGATGGGCAACGCTTGTTATTAATAACATTATCTTTTACCATCTACTTTAAACTGCATCACTGTGTAAATACCTTGAAATACTGTTAAATATGGTCTGGCTTTTCTAATTATTGGCTGCATAATCAGGCCTTGTAAGTATTTGCAACTGATACGCTTTGTGAGATTATTAATTTGCAGTAATATTATATTAACAATATGGTTCCTGCAATCGTTAAGTTATTTCTGAGGAAAGTATTGTTCATTATAGCTCAGAAGTCAGAAATGTTATAGCCGCTTTTGTGAAAGTAATTAAATTAACTTTATGAGTTACAATAATGATTAACTTTTAATTAACTGAAATGAACGTTGCTTGAAACAAACTTTTATTTCAATTGTACCATTTACGGGCACATTTGATTTGTCAAACGTAGATACAATAAAACTTAGAAAGAAATTCATAATTATTATGGGCAAATATTAAAGCCTACAACAGTCTTAAAAAAATATCATAATTCTTATATATATTTTTTTTATTACTGTAAAAAACGATGTATCTGTGACATTAATTAATCACTGTGAAATATATACCTAGGTATTTTTGCTACGCCGGAAAAATAAGCTTTTCAATAGAAAAGCTTATTTTTGCGCGGCATTGGTACTGGTTCCAAAATTGAATGATTGTAGTGTATTTGAGGTGATTGGGTTACACCTAGAATGTTGCGTTCCATCGCTCTTTGGCACAGTCTAAAGCGGACTTTTGTGACTTGGTGACAGACCAGTAGGTTAGGACGGGCAGTAGGTACTTAAGTTGGGGTGACGTTACTCTTGATGGTTCATGGTAAGCAGTCAGGGCCGCCTTTTTCGAGACTAGCAGTGCCCAAGGCGTCGCGACGCGACGTGTCGCCCGCGTGGATGTCAATCCCATAGGAACGTGCAGCCGCGCAAACGCAAAAATGCACGCACGTGCAAGCGTGCGTTTGAATAGCAGTAGCAATAGCTACTGCTATTCAAAAAACTCTTGGAAACAGATATTTGGCGTAGCAACCGTAGCAGCCTCGTAGCCACTTAGGTTTAAGTCGCGGGCTACGCTGTGGACCGCAGTACTACCGCCGCCGCTGCTGACATGTCGCAGCGATGTGGTGGAATCAATGGGTGTTTTGCGCTATGACGTTGCTGCTGGATTACCAGCCTTGTCTATTTGGCAGGAAAGTCAATATACAGGATGCCATACGCAACCTGTTACTATGAATACAGTACGTGAATTTGAACCTGATATTTTGGTCGGTTCCATAATGTCCCCACTCCTAGGACACAGGCATCCTTTCGGTGGGAGGGAGTGGGCTGTAATCCATCTTGCAGGCCCAGTGCGGATTGGTAGATGTCACATGTCTTCGAATTTACTCCAACATTACAAATTGGTTATTAAAAAAAATGCTGTCTCATATTTTTCACCGCGCAGGTATTACTCTAGAATTATGTGCTGAATTAATGGTAGTTTGTGGTTCAATGTTCCTCCCACCCTGAATGTATTATGTAAATTTTTTTTTTTTTTTTGCTTTGGCTTCGCACGGTTTGTGCATTTAGCCAGTGTCAAGTAATTTTTCTTTTCGATCAAGTAAATGGCCCGATATCGGGCACGAAGTTATATAAAAGTCATAGTCGTCTTTAGTCAGTCAAGTCCAGTCAAGTCAAAGTTATTGTAAAGAGGTAGCAACTTTACAACAACCTAACATGAGTTTTTGGGGGAACACGAAAAGTCCACGTTAGTCACTTATTTTCACTTTCACTACACTTGTGCACACACATGTAACTAAATTGAATAATTCACTACCAAAATTATACAATTTAATTCGCTATTTCACTAAATTTAATGAAAATGAAAATTCGTGCGACATGTTCCAACCCGATCCCGCCAAAAACTCCCATTATGTAAATTATGTACTGCTGTATATTGGGCGAAATAGTACTGTCATTGGAACGTATCAACAAGGGGTAATGTCACATTTTCTTATAGTCTATACCTAAACGTCTTCTCGGAATATGGACCTACCTATTAGTGGTAATATAAGTCTATTGATTTCTATTGCTTTGGACTACGTCATTGCTTATTCATCGATGAATTAAACTTGCTTAACGTTGCCAAATCTAATGATTCACAATAAAGGAATTAGACATTTAACACACACTTCAAAATAATATGTAATTCTTATCACTACCGCGTATATTAAAATTTAACACGGCCATTTATTCAAATTGCCCGGGCATTTCGGTAAATCACATATTTGGCTATTGTTTTCAATACGGTTCGCATATTGAGTAGGTCACGTGGTCGCCACGAGCCAACAATCCTTCTTCCATTTTATCCTTATCGAATACAAAACTATAGCCGGCCATTCTTGGAAATTATGGCTTGCGTTCTGCTCATTTGAATAAAATTCATACTGTATAGCAGAGGTGCAAAACCGGTTCTTTTTTTAAATTCGGGCCGCAGGGCACGATTATTTTCTGCGACATTTTTTGAATTTTACGTAGAATGTTACCCTACTTCAAAATTCTCAAGATATATGGAATCGAATGTTCTCCGTTCTAAAGATATCAAAGTATATTGATGCCTTGGTATTCGCTATTCGTTTGTATGATAGGTTTTTGAAAAACCTGAATGGTGTGAACTTTTGTTACCTACAGGAGAAAACTCCATACACAATATAATCAAGATTGTTTGTCTGTTAACAAAGTGGTATAGAGGAAGACCATAAGTAAAGAGTCATCATCTGCCTAAGCTTTTCCTAATTTTGTTGTCGGTCGGCTACCAGTTTAACAGAAAAAAAAAAACAAATAAAACCCATCACCAACCGCGGTAAGTGTAGCATAACATGATCGATCTTCCCATGCAGCTGTTATTATAAACCATAAGTCCCTGAGTTGGTTTGTTAAATAACAACCTACTTTGCAAAAACATTTAATTGTTTTCTCCATTGTCTGTCGCGTCACAGTAATCAAAGCGAGAAGACGTTCGTGCTTATACATACATAACTCGTGTTACATATTATTCACAAAAAGCGTAGACAAAAAAAAAACTATCTGGTATTTCAGGGTTTAATTTCAAATACCTAGGCGGTTATAAAAATAGTTTTATTCAGAGTTAGAGCCGGGATTTAAGTTACCATCCATGTCTTGCCTTGTTCGCGATTTTTATTATCTTTTATACTAAACCCTTTGAACTTTAATGAGTTCTGCTTACATAGTGCTTTGAATAATTGAGCATTGAGGTATACATCATAACTTTGTTTTTTTTTTTAAATAAAATCCCTTGTAAACGTTGTTTTTAAAAGGGCAGGAATAATGATTATTAGAACATAAAGAAAGTATTCATTCTGGTAATACTATAATGATATAATTATGTAGTAATTATTGGGCCTCATAAGAAGGCTGGAAGACACACAAAGGTGAGGACTATGCTTGGAGTTTCTCTATGCGATCGAATGAAATGAAGAGATACGTAGGAGAACCAAAGTAACCGACATAGCCCGAAGAATTGCCAAACTTAAGTGGCAGTGGGCAGGAAGCCACATTGCTCGCAGAACAGATGACCGATGGGGCCGAAAGTTTCTAGAGTGACGTCCTCTCACTGGAAGACGTAGCGTTGCAAGGCGTCCCGCTAGGTGGACCGATGACCAGGGCCTTAAGTATGCTATTACAATAGTGTCAGAATGGTCTATCATTTATTTCATAATTGTTGATTTTGACAAGTTTGGTAATCTACTAATAAAATGGCGTCATTATGACTTTCCAATGGTCAGTCACTGACACTCCATTGAAAGAAATGGCATTTATTGGTAATCTCGTACATAATGACAAATGAATGACTGACTTAATTTACGAACTTCCTACAACTTAAGATTGCTTAAAACACTAATAAATAATATGTAAAAATATTATATAAATGAAGTCTGGCATGAATGTTCAAATTTAGTAGTAGTTTTTCGAAAATCATTACTACTAACGAGTTTTATAATAATGATTAATGGCAATACGAAAATGCCATTATGACACAATTATATTACGACACCACTGACCGACCAATGATCGACCATTATGAATTTAGCAGATTACGAAATTTTAGCAAAATGACAATGGGATCGTGTTGGAATGACGAATTTATAAAAATAGCAGACTAAGGCCCCTGGTGCAGGCCATAGGAATCCGCTGGATGTGACAAGCACAGAACCGGTCGAAGTGTCCAGCTGTGGACGTTTTCTGGCAAATGATGATGATGATGATGATGATGATAGTAATTAATTATTTAATGCATACTTAACTACGCAATACAAAATATGTACCTACCTACTTTGCAGGCACCTATAAATTGTTGGCTGGAGTAGTTAGGTGTCGTGTTTCAGCACATTAGTTTAGTCGTAAATTGTGTCTATGCTCGACCTAGTTTATTTTCTTTTTATAAAACGTTTGTCTTGCAGTAAGCGGTAAGCGGCATATCTTTACTTTGAAAGTATAATAGGGAGGCATACCTAGGTAACATTACTGTGTTTTGTTTATTCAGTCATTAAAATAATAGCTTGTGTTGACAATAAATATAGGTAGCTTGTATTTTAATACCTACAGAATAAACTAATGTACTGAGTAAATTTTTTCATGATATTTTTGGTATATTGGCGTGTGTTAGCTGACATATTATGGCAAATATTATAACGTTTTTGTTTCGTACCGTTAATTACGTACCCATTGTATACAATCAAGTTCTTCTAACGTAACAGACAGCTGTGCTGCTGGGGAGTTTGTTGCACCACTTCTTCTTCCCAGCTAAACCATTAGGAAGTGGTGAAGGGCGGGCGTTTTGGGGGACTTTCTTATGTTATTTTGACGTTCAAAAAGTGCTGACACCAGCCTAGTTTGAATAAATGACTTTTGATTTGATTTGATAACTTATATTTTACATGATAATGCCAGCCTATTCAATTCAAAAGTACTTTCTGAGGTTATCTTGGACATTACTAATTTTGGCGAAGGAAAAACATTGTGAGGAAACCTGCACCCTAATTAACACGCGAGGTTTAATTTTGACAGTTCAACAATATTCATTGCGTTAGGTATTTACGTTGTTGAGCAGACACATTTTTCGAACATATGAAGCAATGTATTAGCCATCTGTTTCAAAACGAAACAGATTATGATTAATCGTTAGTTTCGCAATTAGGGTGCTGGACTTTCAAGTTGATATGTTTTAAATCGCGATATTTTACAAGCGGAATGATGATACACGTAATGCCATTTACGGGTTGATAACCTTCCAGAACTATTTGTAGACAAATCCTTTTAATTCCTACATAGCGTTGTAGATTTTAATTAGCAGTGCAACGTTTTACACAAAAAGTAATCCTAGTTTTATACACGATGGTAGTTAACAGCTAAAATAAACAACGTGCCAGTTAATCCAATGAAATAAAAATCATACGTACAATTTGTAAATAGGTAGTCCAACTACACACTGTAAAAACTGAAACGGCAGCTATTCAAAATTGAACCTTATGAAAGAAGCTTTAAAGGTTGTGCATCAGTGATTGGAAAGTATAGTCGCGTGGTAAAGTATTTTGGCACGTGCTCTTACCATAGTGAATGATTATTCGCGCGAAGAGTTTTTGTTAGGCCAGGCTACCGGGCGTGCCAACGATCGCTGCCGTCGATTGTACTAGTACTTGGATCAAAATAATCGATTTTCAATGTGATATGAATTCGTTCGATGTTGTTACTAGTTAGTAGTCGAACCGAGTAGGAACGGTATGAGATTGGGGTTGGTATTAGGTCATAAATGGAAGTACGCTGTCTGCGGGGTGTGGTGTATTGTATACGTAAATATGTTTAAAACAGTACTCTTGTCAATTGTTTTTTTTGGAAAAGAACTTTGGACTATACTTATTCGTATTAGATTAGTCCCCAGATAGATGGACCGATGACCTTACGAAGGTGTTTGGGGCAGACTGGATGTGGAAGACGGTTATGATAGGGTGTTATGGGGCACCCTGGGAGAGGCCTATGTCCAGCAGTGAACTGCTATAGGCTGAGTTATTTTATTATTAGCGTGTCGATAGCAATCTAAATACAGTCAGCCGAGAATTTAGTAGCGTCCATCCACAGTCCTGTAGCGTGCAGACAACGGGACGTGCTGGACAAAATATTAAATGCCTCATTGTTTGTGCACACTACACAACACTCCAGGGCGGAGTCAACTGTGAATCTCTACCTGAGCAGGTTTTCTTTCGTTCGATCTACCTCTAGTCTGAAGTAAATTTAAAGACTTTCGGTAAAGCCAGTCAGCACATGTCCAGGTGGGAGATTTTCAGCAAGTGGAACGAATGGGTTTGGTAGGGAAGCACCATCTCATAGACTGAGTTGATTGATTGAGATTAGTCCATAGTTTGTAAGTTTCTTTAGTTATGCATTACAGACACAACAAAATGTTATAGGCATCAGTTGCTCCTCTCTGCTTCTGCCTTTTGAGACGGCTTCCAGTTTATCTGGATGCTGCTGACAGACCTCCACAATCCAGGTACCTACTCGGTAACTTGATACCCCTTAGTAAGGCTGCGTTTCCACTGAAGCGGAGCTGGGCGGAGCGGACCAAAGACGTCCAATCACAGACGAGACGAGTGGATGCGATGATAATTTCAACCATTGTGATTGGTCATCTCCGCTCCGCTCCGCCCAGCTCCGCTTCAGTGGAAACGCGCCCTAAGACTGGTTGTCAGACTTTTTGGGCGTCTGACTATCTGTAACGACTGTCAAAGATCTACGGATGACAGCCGGCCCCAACTGACTAACGGGCTTTCCGAGGTACGGAGGGGTCTTGATATGATTATGTGTATATTTTAAGTATCTGTTTTTATTCTATTTTTTGTAATGTGCGTTTTGTTTGTGCAGAATATACAATTATTTTTCTTTTCTTTTTTTACACGCTTTATATTAGCTTCACTTGTATGTTTGTTTGTTGGTTTGTTTGTTTGTTTGTATGTAACCGACTCCTTTGAGCGCGATTTTGTCCCACTTTAAACGGTCAGATTTCATTGAAACTTTGTAAACTTGTCGAGGACCGATGACAATTCAATAATTTAAAAAAAAATGAGAAAAAAAAACAAAATCACGTTTTTGTAGTTTGCAGAACTAAAAAATAGAAAATAAATAATAGTTTAAAAAACTAAAAAACACGCTTTAAAAACCAAACTAAAAAAGGAGAAAATAATTTAATTCAATTAAAAAGCGTGGGGTGCTTGACATTAACTGATTATAAAAATACCTCAAAAAGCACCCCACGCTTTTTAATTGAATTAAATTATTTTCTCCTTTTTTAGTTTGGTTTTTAAAGCGTGTTTTTTAGTTTTTTAAACTATTATTTATTTCATTCTATCTTTGAAACAACCGCGGCCAACGTAGGTTAACTTTGGACCGACCGTAGATCGACCCACGCGGCTGTTTTTATTTATAATTATACACATACATATTTATAATTACAGGATTAAACAGATACGAATACGTAGATACTAGTAGTACAGGGGGCCGATTCTACTAATTTGCAACGTTACACGTTAAATTGTGTTTCCACAACAGTTCGATTTCGATCGCCGTTCGATAGTTACATAAAAAGTCATTCTACTATTTTATAAGCAAAATGGAAACTAAACTTAAAACGAATTGCAACTGAACTGTAGCGGGAACACAGCGGGTAACCCGCGTTACCAACATGCCAAAATAATATGTTTTATTTATACCACAAAGAAAAAAGTTGAATCTAAAAATGTTACTAAACACGAATATGTGGCACTAAAAGTATTTTCTATAATTAAAAGACATAATGATCATAATTTTATCATTAACTTTGTCCTATAGTAAACGTCACGCTCATGTTCGATTTTGTTAGTAGAATAGGTTTTGACATTGTTTCAATCGATCGTTGGAGTAACTAAAACGTAACCGCAGCTGTGTCGCAGCTGGACCGTTGTTCATTTTAGTAGAATGCGAAAACGCTTAAAAGTGGTGATTCGGTTGCGGTTCTATTGCGTTTTTTTAACAAATTTGTTAGTAGAATCGGCCCCCTGGTAGTTCTAATAAATGGCCATGACCAGTCGACAGGTCAGGCCAACACCTGCATATCGACTCTAGTCCTAACTAGGGCAACAGTCAGTGTTCAAAGTTTTAATACCATACCAGTTGTGAACGCCATTTTATTTCTCGAGCAATGGATTAGCAATATCCTACAAAATGATTCAGATGGTGAATAATAGTGTGTTTAGCAATAAGGGTGCAGGTATCACGTATCACTTCAGGTGTTGTATCACGTATAAAGCATCAAGAACCACGTAAACAACCGTTTTCCTCAAACTTCAATGAATCAACCAAAACAGCTTATCACAACCAAACAAACAACTTAGGCGAAGGTCTCCCATAATGTTTGTATCGAGCTTATATCGATTCGAAACACTCGTAAACACCCTATATCACGAAAGCATTCAAGTTCCCGATCTATTGCGGTGTCCGATGCCAACAATTACGTATTGCATCATAGAATCGAGTATCGATATAATCTTAGTACTCCTGTATCGAGAACAATAACGCTCGGAGCACAACAGATAAGCGATTAAGATTATGATGCAGTAAACACTGTATCAATGTTGCATGGATTACGTGAAGTAAACATATCTAGTGGATGTGTAGATCTTGGTAAGCCGGAAGATACAACTATGGAATCGTTTAAGTGAAACTACACATAGCTTGTGGGATAGATCATGTATTGCAGAGCAAATTCCTTTACTAGGCAGTTACGGTAATATAATCATAGTGCACAATATACACTCGAGAGCAATGAATCCGGGTCACTTAAAGAATCCTAAAAATCTCGGAAACTAAAAATGCTAGGTTAATGCAATAAATTGTATTTAATAGACAATGTAATACTCCTTAAATGAAGGTATTAAAACTTCATAGTTATTGTAAAGTTATATCATAAAAAAATCTAATTTGAAAAAGGGCCACTTTCGAAGATGGAACTACGAAATTACAGCATTTGGTTTTGCTTTTGTTTGTAATCTGTCATTTATGTGGGTACATAAACCATGTTGATAGTGCTCTATATTCATTATTCAAGCTGAAATTATGTCGCTTACGCCTGAAGAATGCACCAGAATACTTACAATGCTGGAAACCGGCCGGAGTCAGCGCGATACAGCCAGGACTGTCGGTGTGTCGCTGTCAACAGTACAAAGAGTTCTCCGACGTTACGAAGAAACTGGTTCTAACCTACGCAGACCAGGAACGGGCAGAACCAGGTGTACCACAGCACGAGAAGACCGATACTTGGTGAACACCATGCTTCGAAATCGCTTTCTCACAGGAACTGAACTCACAAATCAGTTTCGACGCCTCGGAGGAAGTAACCCAAGTGCATGGACAGTAAGACGTCGGCTTGCTGAATCTAACTTAAAACCCCTTAGACCTGCAAACGGCCCTAAACTGGAGCGTGGGCATCGTATTTCAAGACTAAGATATGCCCAGAGCCACGTAAATTGGAGTATTGAAGATTGGTCAAAAGTTATGTTCTCCGACGAATCAAAATTTATGCTCTACAAGCACGATGGAAGACACAGAGTGTATCGAAGACCAGGGGAAAGATTCGAGCAAGCATGCATCGAAGAAAAAGTAGCCTACGGTGGTGGGTCTGTACTTGTGTGGGCAGGAATTTCTTCTGAAAGTCGCACAGAGCTGGTGATCATAGAAAACGGCTCTTTAACTAGCGTAAGATATGTGGAAGAAATCCTCAATGATCACGTTGGTCCATTTATGGTCAATTTAGGTGAGGATGCTATATTTATGCATGACAATGCCCGACCTCATACAGGTAGGATTGTGAATGACTACCTTCAAGAGATGAACATTACTCGTATGGAGTGGCCAGCGCGCAGCCCGGATATCAACCCGATCGAGCATGCTTGGGACGAGCTAGGCAGATGCGTAAAACAACGAAACCCTCCCCCAATCACGCTTCATGAGCTCAAAATTGCTCTCACAGAGGAATGGGAGAATATTCCCCAAAATCGTATAAGGAACTTGGTGTACAGCATGCCAAACCGCGTAAACGCAGTAATGGAAGCACGAGGAGGCAATACGAAGTATTAAAATTCAAGAAAATCGTAATAAAGTTCAAAAATTTCATGTTTCCTATTTTTGTTTTAAGGAGAGATCAGCAGTTTTTTTCTTTATGTAATTTTGTGTTAATAAAATGTATGGTGACTCATATTTTTTTTACTTTCATTTAAGGAGTATTACATTGTCTATTAAATACAATTGATTGCATTAACCTATCATTTTTAGTTTCCGAGATTTTTAACATTCTTTAAGTGACCCGGATTCATTGCTCTCGAGTGTATATACGTATATTATGACTAATGGTTTTGTGTGTTCTAAAGTTTATTTCGTCTACTGGCCGTAGTAAGAGAATAGTATTGTACAGAACTTAGATTTAAACTGAAAAGCGGATGAAACGATAAGCTTTAATTAACATCGCCGGGCGCGATGCACAACTGCATACAACGAAACTGAGACATCTCTGATCACAGTTGTATACTTACTGTACGGTGGATAAATGAATTTCTTATACGATTACCAACAGATTAGTAACTAGGGTCGTAGGATTTTTTAATCGACTTCAAAAAGAAGGAGGTTATCAATTCGACATGTTTAAATAGGTATTATGATTTTTTCTTATGTATGTTCGGGCATAACTCCGTCATATATAGACGGATTTGCAAATTATTTTTTTGTTCGAAAGGGGTTTATACCGAAATAGTCCCATGAAAATTTCATATAGATCTGATGACGCGTTTCGGAGCCAGACAACGGAACTCTTCAAAAAATGACAGCAAATCAACCGCGATTGCTGCTATCGTATAAATATGCATTGTTTTGACCCCAAGGATAATGAAATTTTGAATTGGTGTGGGTACTAAAGCTGGAAAGTGAAAAATAAAAAACTTTTTCCAAAAAAGAAACAACCGACTTCCGGAAAAACACTAAAAAGTGAAAAATAACTTTAATTTCGGAAGGCGGTGACAAAAAACTAAAACACATATCCAAATACATCGACTTCTGAAATGAAAGTTATTTTTCACTTTCTTTTTTTTGGGTGGCAAATCATCAAATAACTTCTCCCGCTCTGGGTGGAACAGGAGGGCGTGTCAGACTTTTACTGACTAAAACCCACTCGTGTTCCCTCAGTTGCCTGTGTGCCAGGGGCCGCGGTATCTCTTTCGAACAACCCGCACCCCCGGCAGGCATCGGCCCTTGCGGGCCCCATCAGTTGATGCTGACATCTCTTTGAGGCGCGCGTCGAGCACCACGTGCCGTCAACCCGGGCTTAATCCTTACCGGACAGCGAGCTACCCATTACTCGCCGTCCGCAAGCCCGCGTCTACGGTGACCGGGAATCAGCCTGGGATTCCCGACGCCCAGGGCGTCTCCCGCGGCGACTACGGCCGTGAGGGCGCATATACTGCCTCTCACTCACGTGCGCCGCCTCCCTCTTCGCGAGCATTACTGCTTCGCAGAAGGAGGTGATGGCTACCCATGCACTCTCACTCCCTCTCACTCCGTACCATGGCCCAGGCCATGGTACGGAGTGAGAGGCGATCTCTCGCGTCCGGCCTTGAGCCAGGTCAAGGCCGGACGCGAGAGATCGCCGCCGCCGATCGCCTCCACGAGGACACGGCGGTGCTCCGCCCAAGTCGGGAAGACTTCCACCGTATGCTCCACCGTGTCCTCAGGGCGATGTTCGCAGTGGAAACACTCGTTGCGTTTCCTTCCGCCTTATCCGAAACATGAACCTCCCGAAACAACCGTGTCCGGTGAGGACTTGCGTCAGGCGAAAGATGAGAACGCTGTGCCGCCTCTCAAGCCACTCCTCAAAGAGGGTCGCCGCTATCGTGGCGTGCCCAAGTTATTTTTCACTTTGTAGTGTTTTTTCGGAAGTCGGTTGTTTTTTTATTTTGGAAAAAGGTTTTTTCTTACGAATGAAAGGGTAATAGAAGATTCATTCATGACCTTTCTTCTAAATTCCAAGAACTATGTAGTAGAAATGTCGAAATTCAAAACGCTGGATATTTATTTCGTACCCTCAATTTCACGTTTTTCGTGTCAGTATATACCGATGAAACTTATTTCAGGTATTGTTTTTCGTTTTTCCACCATAATTACTTCTACGAAAAAACACGATATGAATAAGTAAGTGTGACGAACACAATCAGATTACTAGGTCATACGTAGGTGGTCCAATGCTACTTAAAGTACACTTCCAAAAACCAACACGTCTTCCTGTAGGTGTTGCCGTTTCGTGACCATACATCTATAGAACAGTATTAGTACCGCTAACAGAAATAGAAGCGTATTTATCATACATAATGTGTTAACAAGTTAGTTGCAACTGAACTAGTACAGTTGTAGTAGAATAATGGAGATAAGTGCAGGAGGTGAAGTTTGAACGAAGTGTGAAAACAGGGCTATGAAGGGTCAAGCAATCAAACGAAATAGAAGCAGTGTCAGAAATAAATCGCATTCATTATGGTATTGCAACATCTACCAACCCGCACTGGATTGTCTGCCAGGTGTGCGGGTTGTTCGAATGAGATACCGTGGCCCCTGGCACACAGGCAAGTGAGGGAACACGGGTGAGTTTTAGTCAGTAAAAGTCTGACACGCCCTCCTGCTTCACCCAGAGCGGGAGAAGTTATTTGATAATTTCCCACCCAAAAAAAAAACACCCTCAAAAAGAATCCACCTGGTGGATTACGGCCCACTTCCTTTAACCGAGAGGAGGCCTGTGTTCCAACAGTGGGAACAATTTGGGCTGATTATGGTTATGCTATGGTACTAGCTCATTGCTGATTGTGCTATGGAAATTCTCTCTAACATAAATATATGAGCCGGAGTTTTTGCCATAAGCAAGATAATTGTTACCTTTTGTGACTAGTAGTTCTGATCGGGGCATTAAATATAAACCCCTTTTGTCTTTACGAGTATCAGCGGAGAATCAAGGGTGTTCTGGTGGTTATTTCACAGGCTCACAGTCTGTGAGTATTGTGACGTTAGGCAGATGGCTTCATCATCATCATAACCATTTCACCCGAATAACGTCCACTGCTGGATATAGGCTGAGGCCTATATCCAGCTGTGGACGGAAGTGGAGTGGAGCGGTGGCTTGGGTGAGCCCAAGCTCTACCATTTCGACCGGTTCTGTGCTTCTCGCATCCAGCGGGTTCCTGCGGCCTTCAGTGATGCCAAAAGGATTGACAGGAACTTATTGGAAACTATACTATACTTACAGGAATATACAGGTTGAAATTGAAAACATGCGACAAACCGAAATGGGAGATTGTACTCATCATTATGAACAACTTTTACTAAGGGACCAATGATGCAATCGCGAAAAAAAAAACATCTGTTCCCTACATTTATGTTCGCATAACTCGTCAAAATGTAGGGAACAGCTGTTTTTTTTTCGCGATTGCATCATTGGTCCCTTAGTAAAAGTTGTTCATAATGATGAGTACAATCTCCCATTACGGTTTGTCGCATGTTTTCAATTTCAACCTGTATAAGGCAGCAGTTGCTTATTCAATTAAGGACTCTATCTCTACATTCACAGATTCATATTTATTTAGTTTCGATTGATCTGACAGCCATTTAGCCTGAAATCCTTCAATAAACGGGCTTTCTGTACCTTCTCGTTTCACTGTACTAGGTACTTATACTTGTGTGGGGCTCCGCACTGGGCGTTGCTTCCTGCTCCGCCTACGTCTGCCGCAGACGGAATACATTGTTAATTATTTATGTTAATGTTATTGATAACTATTACTACAGCTTCTGATTCTCTGCTTTTGACACAAATGTTGAGGAAAATTAATGGTTGATTAGACGCCGCTATAAATCGGATGAGTCGGCGAGGGAGCCCCCCTGTTCTACGCTTAGGGGAATGATTTGGTCCCACAACGGGATAAATATTAGTATGACCTTTAGGTACTAAAGGTTAGCAATATTTCTATCTGCCTTTTTCTTCTTTTCTAAAGTAGGTACGTATTCATGCGAGGAGGAAAATGAAAAAAACTGAAAATTCATCATTTTGTTCCTTAATTAAACTTGTTCCTGTACCCACTCGTTTCATAGTACATTGCCTGGGAAGACGTGAAATGAAGTTGATATGTCTGTCTTTAAAATGGAAGACGTCAAGAAAAATATCAGACATTGCAGAAATATTTAAAATGAAGGAATGTGTAAGCCCTCCCAGGATGTTGTCCGCATAAAGTCTAAAACAATTCCGGGCACACAATTGTTTCGAAGCTTCCGACATATGCCCGACATTCTTCACAGTGAAATGTATAGCACTGAGGACAAATTGCCCGCACGGACTGTTTTGTACGCGCTATACAATTTATTTTCTTAATTGAAATAAGAAGTTTTTTAAGAACCCATTTAATATAAAAGGTGGCATTTTAGATGGAGTTTATTCAATTACGAAAGTTCTATGAATTTCTGTTTTTTTTCTTTGGATGTCTTTGATAAAATTGTGGGGTTTTTTCCACAAACACTAAATAAACAGTTGAAGTTAAAATATTATGTTTTTGACATGACCCTTGAGATGAAAATTTTGTTTACTTATACTTTATGTAGGTAGAACTCGATTTTGCCAGCGGCTTTGCCCGCGTATAGGTCGATAACAATTATCCCACGGGAACTTACTTCCTGGATAAAAAGCAGTATTCTATGTGTTAATCCAGGATACTTATAAACTATTTGTGTGCCAAATTTCATCCAAATTCATTAAACTGTTTTTGGGTGATCGAGTAATAAACATCCAAACATCTAAACATAGGTACAAACTTTTACATATATGATATTAAATAGTACAGAAATAAATAACCAAATACATGTAAAATACTATAACAACACAGACAAGTAAAACGTAAATCTAAATACTAGGATAGCGTAAATACTCAGCAGATTGCAAATTCGTTCCGACACATTTCTCGCTCGAGTAGGTAGCGTGGTTTCATAACCGGGAATCGTCAATGACTGACGTGGCGCATTCCGGGAACGAGTGACGTCACGGGGCTCTGTGGTCATATTCCCCGTAATGTACCGTCACGGGAATAGTTCCAACTTTGCCAATCTCGGTTGCTGGATTAAGTGGGAATGGCGCATGGGAAGTCTTTATGAACATGTGTTTAACACTAACGACAAGTCACCTATGTATTACAATACTAATTGTGTTTATTTTTTCCTTTTCAAAAAACTAAATTGAAATGTGCGAAGTCCATATATTCTCCACCAATTTAAGTGGTCTATTTTTGTGATAGGTACCCGTTCATAATTTGGATCACTCCCATTACATTCAGTAGCGAGACTGAACAATCTATAAATCTCTTAGCTGTATCTAACATTTTTATCAAGAAAAGAAGGCGTAAATAACAGCGAATTATTTATTGAAGTATATTCCTGTACAAAACATGTACACAGTGCCACTAGGCATTCTCTGGCTGGTTGAAAAGATTGTATTCCTGGAAAATCCTCTCAATCGACAATAGTAACTTGCGTCCCGACAATGACAAACCCAGACCGAGTTCCTTGCCCCTTATATAACTCCTCTACGACCTTGAAACAAAAACAGCGTGGTTTATCTCCAGCACAAAATAGATAGTCAGGTACAGAAGGTCAGTTCCATTTAAAGAAAATAGGCGTACGCATACACAAGACTTACATAGTATACGTACGGCTATGACGCGATGCCCAACGGTGGCGATCACAAAGTATAGCCGTGCATGATTTTTTGAAATCTGAACTAAAGCAGCCATTTTGTTTATGACTTCAAAAAGGAGGAGGTTATCAATTCGACATGTTTATATATTTATATTTTTTTGATTCGGAGACAGATAACGGAACTCTTCAAAAAATTACAGCAAATCAACCGTGATTGCTGTTATCGCATAAATATGCATTGTTTTGACCCGGAGGATGATGAAATTTCGAATTGGTGTGGGGTAGGTACACACGGCTACACATCAAGCTATACATTTCCAGTATAAGCTGATCTCGCATTGTATAGGATTTCGGTACAGTGCGAGATCAGCGTAAACTGGAAATGTCTATACATTTCCAGTTTACGCTGATTGATGTGTAGCCGCGTGTACTATAACTTCAAAGTGAAAAATAACTTTAATTTGGGAAGTCGGTGACTTTGGATATGTATATTAATTTTTTGTCACCGCCTTCCGAAATTAAAGTAATTTTTAACGTTCTAGTGTTTTTTCCGGAATTCGGTTGATTTTTTTGGATTCTTTTTTTAAATTACATATAGGTATTTCACAAAACAATTGCACAAATGTTATCAAGAGCGCACGTCTGTCGACGTCATTGTCATCATCATAATCATTTCAGCTTAAAGACGTCCACTGCTGGACATAGGCCTCCCCGAAGCATCGCCTACGGGTTTTGTGCCTCTCGGATCCAGTTGATTCCTGCGGCTTTCACCAGGTCATCGGCCCATCTTGTACCTAGGCCTTCCAATGCTACATGTTCCGGTACGCGGGCGCCACTCCTCGCCTCCTCCGCACCTTTCGGCAGTACTGACAATAAACTCAGCCTATGGCATTCCACTGCTGGAGATAGGCCTCTCCCATGCTGCGTCACAAAACCCTGATCTCGACCTTCGTCATCCAATCTGTCCCAGCCACCTTTTTGAGGCCGTCGGTCCATCTAGCTGGGGAGCGTCCCACACTACGTTTGCCGATACGCTGTTTCCACTCCAGGAATCGTCTGCTACTAGCTTGCTTACTCTGCAAGTCGTATGTTGTATGTCCAACAAATGTCAATCTGTCGCTATGAGTAGTCGTGCGTCCGTGTGCGTGCGTTCTCGCTCATTATAAGGTAGCTACTAACCTTCTGTCTCTACTTTGTGTGTCCAACGTCAATTCAAAGAGCCAGCTGTAAGGAATGGGGTACTTAATGATGGTCACAAACGACGGGCTCAGTCCTGTTGCCACTGAGTTATAGTTAGGACGATATTTCATAAGACAATGTTTAATTTTAGACTGTGATACCAATTGTCTGGAGACGAAAGTGGTCCAATTGTGAGTTACGTTTAAACTGGAAATTGCTCTGTGCTACTGATGCTGGAACAAACGCGAAACCGGCAAAGTGAGAGTCGGGCCTTTTATCCAACTATCCTACTAATATTATAAATATGAAAGTTTGTAGGTTTTGTTTGGATAATTAGATGTTTGCGCAAAAACGGCTGAACGGATTTGAATGAAATTTGGCACACAGATAGTTTGTAATCTGGAATAATACATGGGATACTTTTTATCTCCCCCCGGAAGAAGCCCCTGGCAAAAGTTAGTATCAAATATATTTGATCGAAGATTTAATTTAAACAATTTAATTGATCTCTTCACCTACTTCTTTTTCTCTTCTGATCCCTAAGAGAAATGCCTGAAATGATAATAAAATGTTCCACATAATTTTTCCTGAACATTTTACATATAAGACGTCATAGCAATACTCAAAAGACGCACCTCCTACTCCTTTAATAACAAAGGCGAGTTTTGAACAGCAAACACATATTTATACGATGTTTGTCCTGAGTCTTAAGTAAACAGATAAAAGGGTAATATTCCTTCAATACGAACGTTTTTCCTAGACAGGTGCGGCCTAACCGTTATTTATGAGGACCCTTCATACCGTCCGCACACCAGATGACTGTGTTTCATTTTTATAGGATTTATGTTACATCGATATTTGCAATATCCTAGGGCATGATGTAAAAGTGTCTTATAAAATATTGATGTGTGTGAGTAAGTACGGTTTCATGTAGGGAGGCTTAATGGTCAATCGATCTTCTTTTTTAATTTTATCATTTGGTTTTATCCTCGTTGCTAAACCGCTACTTTTGAACATGAGGTCCTTGGTTCGATTCCCAGGTCGGGCAAAATTTTATTTATTTATTTAACCGTTTATGTATACAATATACTCGTTTATATAGACAAGAAGATTAGAACAGAAAAATAAGTACTGTAAAGGTTGTATGCTCAGCATGAAACCTTACGTTTACTGGCAGCCAATAATGGCTATTGATCGAACAGCCAGAAAGTTTTAATTTAAAATTTATAAGAAGATAGGATTGACAGATGATTTTATTCGGCAGATATTTTTCATTATTACTTTAAGCGCAGGCTTGTTTTGTACGTTTTATCTTAAAATACACGTGGAAACACGAAATAAGCTCCTATTATTGTTTCATTTCGTAGTGTAACGTCCATACACTTAACAAGCTACACTACACCCCCACAGTACAGAGGAGATGGTTATTTCTATGGGTTAGGTTTTTCTAAATGGAATTTCTCATTAGCAGCCTGGAGTCTGAATTTGTGTTCGGTTGATGGCAATAAGATCACCCCTATTACATGGAACCTAAACATAATTGGTGAAATGTGAGTGTACTATATGTAGATACTTACACCTCTGCCAACCTCTCGGGAAACAAGACAATGCCGAAGCTATATGTTAACTAGGCAGAAGAACCTAGCCCGATGGACCGACAACCCGAAGAAGTGCTTGTGGATGCAGATGGTGGATATAGTTCTTTGGTGTACTTCAAAAGGGCCTATTGGGCTACTGCAGACGCAGGTCCTAAAGACTAACTCATGTACGGTCACCAAAATCGAAAAGTAACCAGGGTTTTCGGATGTATTACAGGGTGTGGCGTAAATAATGGATAACCCTGAAACTGTCGATTGGCCAGATTATCATCTATCATTTACCCTACTTATATCGCCATATGCCAATGGATGACCAAATTATTGATATTTTAAATAAAAATCGTACTTACTCTTACAAAACCAGCTGCCATTTCTACAATTGGTGATTTTTTCTTGTTTTTTTTATGTCACTCCTGAATATTTCTATTATCAGATCAGTATCAAGATTTTTTATTACATTGTAAGATAACATTGCAAAAAATATTTATTCTTAAATTTTTAAATTTTTTCTAAGGAATTATGCAATTTTGGGCCCCTGTACCTATCGCAAAAAAATCATCCATGGGCATTTGGCGATATAAGTGGGGTAAATGATAGATAATAATCTGGCCGATCGACAGTTTCAGGGTTATCCATTATTTACGCCCCATCCTGTATGTAGTTTAGTAAGAAAGCGATGGAAGTTTTCAAGATGGAAGTTTTAAATATTTTTTATGTTAGCTCCATCGCTGTTTTTGATAGGTAACATTAATCTTTTCGGTATAATGCCGGCAATGTAGTTAAGTTGTTCAGATAGCTGCTCCGGTGTGAATAATTTCATGTCGAGATGGCCTCTGTAGATATCTGTCAATGCACCCAGGAGCATTTCTTGATTTCTTCTCAGTACTGAGATGAGTAAACTGGCAGTTAATGCTCCAGCGTTGACGTCGTTCATTGTTTTCATTATTTGAAATCTGTTTTCTATCACTGCCGTGTTATATTTCGTATCGTTCATGAACTTCTGAATTACTTCCAGTTGCGTTTTTACGAAGTCTTAATTTTTCTTGATGACGTTGTTTTCTGCCTCGATAATCAGTGTCTGATTTCTTATCAGCTGTAATAAATATTGTTCGTTCGTTTTGATTTTTTGTATGTCTTGAGCGTATTTTTCGGCGAAATCGCTATCAAGGACACCAAACAGGGCTCGTGCAAGATTTCCTACGCCGTTGACGTAGCCACGTCGCCTTCTTTGTTGATGTTGAGACCGTAGTAGTATGTTGTACTCGTTCAGCTGGTTCATTTCGAACTTGAGTTGTTGTGTCGTAGAGTGACATGGCTCGTTAGGCATCGTGTCGCATAGTTGACCTATCCGATTCACGAATTTTTGTACCATTGTCGTACTTTGCCAGAACGTTGTCAGGTTATAAAATACCAGGAGTTTCCATTCATCGTGAATAAGTTGGATATTTCCGACAGGGTCAAGGTAAGCTGGTTGTGTTTCAGCTAAACGAGTAATTTTAAAATGTTGCAGGGGTGCTGCTAGTCCAGAGGTTAATGTTGTAATCGCTACTAGTAACATCATAAGCAAGCTGTTTACCCTTTTCGGGGGTTTACTAGTCCCTTTGTTTTGCTTGCCGTGCTTAGTTTCTGGGCTCACTTTTTCAGTGTTTCCGCATACCTCGTTTATGGGTAGCGGGGCTAGTTTAATTATGGGTCTTTTTAGTATCCCATTTTGTGTCTTGAGCGTGACTACTCGTACTAAGTCATCGCTGCCTGGGTGCAGTTCCACTACGCGTCCCATAGCCCACTTGCTTGGGGGTAGATTATTTTCCCTGACGAGAACTAGTTGTCCCTTTTGTATGTTTTCTTTAGTTTGTTGCCATTTGTTTCGGTTTTGTAGTGAGTGAAGGTATTCTTTCGACCAGCGGTCCCAATAATGTCGACGCATGAGCTCAATGAGTTTCCAGTTGTTTCTAATGTCTATAACTCTCGTTTCTTCAGGTTCATTGAGTGGTAGTGTTAGTGTTGGGCTCCCCGTGAGAAAGTGACCAGGGGTGAGGTATTCCAGATCTTCCACATCCTCCGATAATGGACACAGTGGTCTGCTGTTCATGCACGCTTCGATTTGAGTAAGAAGCGTTGCAAATTGTTCGTATGTAAGCTTCTGTTGTCCAATTACCCGTTTCAGGTGTGTTTTCATGGAGCGTACAGCCGCTTCCCATAAGCCTCCTGCTGATGGCCAGGATGGTGCGTTGAAGTGCCATTCGATTTGAAGGTTGTGAATCTCCCTAAAGAACTCTGAAGATAGCATCGTTTTAAATAGTTGGAACTCTTCGTTTAAAACTCTTGCGGCTCCGACGAAGTTGGTTCCGTTATCGCTGTAGATATATTTTGGAGTGCCTCTTCTGGCGCACATTCTTTTTAGTGCTGCGATGAAGGTTTGCGTTGACAAGTCCGAAACAAGTTCAATATGTACTGCTTTTGTGCACATACATATGAATATGGCTATGTAGCCTTTGCAGGTTTTTATCCCACGGCCTTTGTTTATCTTTACGTCTACGTGACCTGTAAAATCGATCCCGGTGTGTAAAAACGGCCTCGATGGAGTGATCCTTTCTTTAGGAAGGTTGCCCATTAACTGTTCAGTTCGGGTTGTTGCATATCGGCGGCATCGAATGCATTGTCGCAGTATTTTCTTGACGGTTCGATTGCCACTGATAATCCAGTAGTTGTTTCTAGTGTCAGCTAGCGTTAATCTTGCTCCACCGTGTAAGGTTCGTTGATGCGCCTTTTCAACAATAAGTTGAGTTAGTGGTCCCTCTCCTGGTATGAGTATGGGGTGTTTCGTTTCCACTGGCAAGTTTGAGTGGTTTAGACGTCCTCCAACACGTAAAATTCCATCAGAGTCCAAAAATGGATTGAGTTTCAAAATGGTGCTTCTGTTGAGGAGTTTTTTACCTTTTTTGAGAGAAATAATTTCATTTTCGAAATAATCGTGTTGCACTGATTTGATTATTTTAATTAATGCGTTGTTTATTTCATTCAAGTTCATTACATAGCACTCAGTCGACCTTCTTTTGTTTCGTAATGCATCAGCGAAACGTATCACCAAGGCGAGTATTCTTGTAATACGATCTAAGTTGCTATGTCGATTCAGTAATGAATTGAATAATTCATTTTTAATCGACGTGGGTTCCGTACGATTATTTGTGTAACAGTTTGTTAGGAACCCTTCGTTTGTGGTATAAGTTTCTTTTGAGATAAGGGGTTGTTTTTCTTGCTCCTTAAGCCATTTAGGGCCTTCCCACCACAGGTTAAAGTTGACCATTTTTTGCGGTGAGAGTCCTCTTGTTGCACAGTCGGCAGGGTTTTCGTTCGTCTTCACGTAACCCCAGTTTATCGCAGGCACGATGTTTAATATCATTGTCGTTCTATTGGTAACATACTTTTCGTATTTTGTTTGACTTCCCTGAAGCCATGCTAGAACGACTTTTGAATCGGTCCAGCAAGTAATTCTTAGATCGTAATCTTCTAGGATCTTAGTTATCCTTTGTAGGAGTTTCGCTAGCAAAACTGCGGCGCATAGTTCCAACCTCGGTATCGTAGTTTTCTTTTTGATTGGTGCCACCTTCGTTTTTGCCGCGAGTAGTGTAGTTTCGTAGGCGCCGGTGGATGACGTTGTTCGGCTGTAGATAACGCATGCGTAGGCTTTCTCGCTCGCGTCACAGAAAGCTTGCAATTCGATCGCCTTATTGTTTTCGTTTTTTATCCATCTTGGTAAACTTATATGCTTTATGTTTGGCAGATCGAATTTAATTTGCCTCCATTCCTTTTCTATGGAATCCGGTACGTTTTCGTCCCAGCCAATATTTTGACAGTTATCTTTCCATAGTTTTTGGAAAAGCAGTTCTGCTTGTAGGGTAATTGGAGCCAACCAACCGAGCGGATCGTAGATCTTACTTATTTCTGACAATAGCCTGCGTTTGGTGTATAGTGGCTCTTTGTTGTTGCTAGGCGATTCGGCAATAAAATGAAATGTGTCGCTTGCGTCATTCCATGCGAGTCCGAGTGTTTTGCTGAACTCTTGTTGCTTGAAGTTAAATTCGTTGTTATTACTCTTCTCTTTCCTTTGTAGTTCTTTGAGAATAGATGGTTCGTTCGTGGACCATTTCCGTAAAACAAAACCACCTTTCTTCAGTAGTTCGCTTAACTCTTTTTGCAGTCTCTTTGTTGATTCTATGGTATGGTGACCCGTGATGGCATCATCCATATAAAATTCGTTAAGTAGCGCCTTTTGGGCCAGCGGGAAAGCGTTGCCTTCATCTTTAGCTAGCTGTTGGAGAGTGCGCATCGCTATGAATGGTGCGACTTTGGTCCCGTATGTTAGGGTACACAGCTGCATATCTCGCAGTGGTTCTCTCTTGGAGTCTCTCCAAATTATTTTTTGAAGACTTTGTTGATCTTTGTGAATAAGGATTTGTCGGTACATTTTCTCTATGTCCGCTGTTAGGACATATTTATAGCTCCGCCATTTTATGATCAGAGATAGAATGTCCTTTTGTAAATTAGGCCCTTTTTCCATTAAATCATTTAGGCTGTACCCGGAGTCTGTTTTCATGGATGCATTAAAAACAGCTCGTAGTTTGGTTGTTGTTGAGCACTCCCTTACTACGCCGTGGTGTGGTAGGTAGGCTTGTACTCGACTTTCGGATTCTGTCACTGGTTTCATGTGGCCTAATTCGATGTATTCTCGGATGAATTCCTTGTATAGTTTAGCGAAGTGTTCTTGTCTGGCCATTTTCTTTTCTAAATGAAGAAATTGCGCTGTAGCTTTAGATTTCGAGTTTCCAATGTTTTGTTCATAGTTAGCTTTCATGGGCATTTTCACCACATAACGTCCGTTGTTTAGTCGTTCTGTTGTTTCAGTGTAAAAATTTTCACAGATTTCGTTCTCCGTTGTAGTTTCGGGTTCCGAAGGGATGTCTTCTATTTCCCAAAATTTTGTTAGGTTGTCCAGCTCTGTTAGAGTAACTAGACAGTTAAACTGTTTTGTAGCACCGCACAGTATCCAGCCCAACTTTGTGTGTTGCGCTACTGGCGAGTTCTTGTTATGCTTGATTATTCCTCCTAAGATCACTTCGGAGTAAACATCCGCACCAAGCAGTAGATCGATGGGTCCAGAGATGCTATAGTCTGGATCAGCCAACTTGATGTTATGAAGATGCGTCCAATTGTCTGTGTTGATCGTTGAGTTAGGTAGATTGTTGACGAGTTTACTCATCACTAATGCTTCGGTTTGAAACGTATATTCAGAATGGATAGACTTGCATTCCAATTTTAGCATCCCTTTACTCTTGCCCATTATGGTTCCAACTCCAGTGACCGCAGCGTTCATTTTGTTTCGTGGTAAGTTCAACCGTTGAGCAGCATTTTCTGTAACCAAGGTTACTTGAGAGCCTTGATCCAGTAACGCCCGAAGGATGACGTAATCTCCTTCCTTGTTCTTGACCCTTAGTTGAAGAGTCGTTAAAAGTATCTCTTGTTCACCGTTAATGTGGTTAGATGTTCGCTCAGCCGCCGTTGATGAGACAAGTTAAATTAAATTAAATTAATAGAAAACAAACAGTCCATTTCTATTTCATTCATGAATAGGAACAGTAGTTCTCGGAAATCCCTGAAGCCAGTATCCCTGAAACAGTATCCAACTTCGGATTATGAAGGATCTTTCAACATAATAGCTCTCAACATAATATCTTGCAAAACTTTGAAGTAGGTACGTTATGTAGATAAGATATACTGTAATGAGCATCGGCCATGAATCTTTCAGCGCTCTTAACTAAAGGAAGTAAGTAAATATTCATATACTAGCTACCTGCCCCTGCTTCGCACTGTTTTTACGATTTGACAAAACATTGAGATTTCTACAGGGTCAAATTAAATTAGCTGGCAAAACTCTAGCCACGTGTTGCGTGCCGATATCAAAACCTAATGGAACAAAAAAAAATATTTTTCATAATTTGATCAGCTGTTTTGCAATGGCCTTTGTAACACCATGAAGCATGAGGCTCCAGGGGCTAGAGCAAATCTTGGGGTTTATTCGATTAATCAAGTCTGGTCAAGCCACGCTGGGATCGGTGCATTTCATTCATTCATTCATTTGATCAGCTGTGTTTGTAATTTTTCGTGGAACATGGATATTTTTTTTTAAGTTCCAATAATTTTAAAGAAAACAACATTCCTTTGGTTATTAATGTATATGTCAATGACATTTAAAGTTTTGAACAAAGATGGCATGATGGAAAAAATTGTTTTGTTGTTTTATTTAATTTCAATTTCTAGTTTTCGATATCAATACCAAACACGCGGGTGAACGTTAAAGAAGTATTGACAACTAATTTAATTTGACCCTGGACATTATCGGCGAGTTTAATTTTCGGAATTCTCGTGAAAACCGCATAAAAATTCGTTTCATAATTTGAAGAACAACGCGGTGACACAGACCGACACAAAATAATAATTTTTAATATGTAGGTTTTGATATAGGGACGTATAATTCGGCCGCAACTCCGGTAGCATAATAATATAAATATTTACTGCTTCGATAAAATATATTTCAGTATGAATATTGGAACTGTATGTGACGTTAGTAACAAACCTTCCGTTTGTGAAAAAGCATAAAGCGCTGTCGAACTCACAAAGAGTGATGAATACCTATCCGTGTCACAGCATACACGGCTTTTTATGTTAGCATTTATATTCCGAACATTTATTACACGAAATCAAAATGGTGGTTTAGAAAAAAAACGTGAAAAATCTGGATATATTATACAAGATGTAACAGAATGGACGCAAGACCTGAAAGTAGTTTGTTTCTAATTGACTACTGAATCGATTTCAGTAACTTTTAATATAAAAAAGTAATATTTTTTAAATTATGTATTTTGCCATACCTACCACTGATTGAGCCAAAGAAAATTCAATCTTATTTCAGAAGAAATAAGACTCAATTTTAAATGCATAAAGTAATGCTTGGGTCGACACGTTTTTCTTAGTAATATAATATCAGTTAGCTTTAAATAAAAATAGTTTTGGTCATCGTATAATGCTTTTAACTCAATACTCTAATTGGGGTGTATGAGGTCTTGCGTTAATTATGTTACTCGTTGTATACAAATCGGGGTTTTAGGCAAAGTTGTTACAATCGTTTACTGTCGAAACGTGGGATGTATCACGGTCTTAAACAGTATTGTGGAAGACATATAAACTATAGTCTTCCCCTTTCATTCTTCGCCCGCGTTGGCGTCGCTGCAAGAATATGTGCCGCTCAAATGAAAAAATACAACTTCCTCGGCGATGCTCGCCCAGTGAGACATAGTTTAGCGAGCACCTAGACAAGGCATTATGTTGTTCAATTTAATAATAAAGGTCCCAGCCAATTTGGCATGGAGCTCACTCCTACTGGAGTCGAGGGCCATCGCTCTGTGAGAGTAGTGCAATTTGCCTGCAGCCCGCACCCGGCCCTTGAGCAAGCTTCCAAGAGCACACCAATTAGACGAGACAAATTCGGATTTATTATTCAGCGTGGGCGCAATTGAATTGGATAATAGATCGAGTTGTTTGTTTCCATCGACCACTTACCTAGCTGAAATAAGCAGCAATGGTTATCGATCTGTTGCCACACGCGACTTTTACGGATGACAAAACACTTCGACCAACCGCTTCGGAAAGCCCTGTTCTAGCTGTCTAAGTAGTTTTCTAAGAACCATGTATTGGACGATGCAATCGACCACAAACGACTGTCTACGTGTAATTTGCTTCGGATAATGCTACGGCTTTCGTATACGTGTGTCATCGTTAGTGTATCAAGCATACGTTAGTCTCGTAATGGGCGGCTGTTTCTTCCCACTCTAGGCCATAATCAAAGGTAGGTTTTTGCGATCCACCTTGTCGTTTTATATAAGTAATCTACGAGAGAAACGTGCTATGTCAATCGTGGACGTAAGCGTCGTATTATTTAGTGGGTACAGTTATAACTCATAAATAACGATGCGCAAAACGCCTATGATTGCTATAATCTTTATCCATATTTTATCTACCGCTGTCAGCTGTTAACCATCCGTGATTATACAGTGTCGGGAATCAACGAGTCATCTACTCGATCTTTTGTAAACATTATGCAAAATACTGTTACTATTTAAGCTTTGTGAACGTGGAACGGTGTTTTGACAAATGGTAAAGCTGGCTCTGATATAATCTGTGTACGATCTCTGCAACGTGTAATTAGACCGACTGACTAAGCGGAATCTATGGGAGCGTTGCCCGTCTGACCCCGCACAAGATTTAAGATCCCATTGTGGAGACTTCTTTATTGCACACTACGGCTTAAAGTAATGGCTGGCATTCGTTTTCAAGTTATCGAAACATACATTCAGGTCGATAGCTTTGTGAATTTATCAGTCAGAAAATTGAATGTCAAGACTTCGACAGTAAATTATATTACTCAATACCTCGGAGTGTTAAAGTTATTCGCTCGAATGAATCATGGTTCCAGAATGAATGTCGTTTTACATATGAGAAATGTGTGATGAAAAATACGTGATCCCTCGTCACGTTATGACATAAAGTGGTTACAGAGGGTCGTGTTTACCATATTTTTTGTTCTGTTTTTTACGCGTCGCCGTTACCAATTAGTTATCTGATATTAGATCAAATTACGCCTCGCCGGAGGTCGATGGTTGAATTGCATCACAATAGTGTTGTGGCTAAAAAGCTGCGAGTCACCATCGAGTGGACGAGAACTATTCGGAGAATCGATATCGTCGTACGTGAGGAGCAGCGTATGTCGATGTGGTAACAGCGACCACCTTTATCACCTGTGCAACTAATACGAAAACTATTTTTTGTTCCAATTGGAATTACGGATCGTGTATCCAATCAAGTGTTTTAATAGCTTCTGTGTAATTATTGGAACACTCTACTTTAAGTACATCAAATATTTCAAAATACCTATCACAAGTATTTTTGTAAATTGGATATGATGATAATTAAGGCCATGTTAACGGATTAATTAAAGCTGACAGTCCCATCGAGCCGTTATGGAAGCAAAAAGGGTCTCACTTCCATACTACGTCCAAATCAATAGTGTCGCAATTAAGAATTTTGGATAATTATACCGATCGTTCGAGCGGAACGTTGCGATTGCTATTTTGTGCCCCGAAGTCGCGATTATTTTACAAAACGTGCTCGACTTTTCGTTTTTTTATTCGGATATCATGCCGGGCTTAATTAACACTCGGATTTTTTGTTGACTTATGATAACCTTTCCACGACACATTTTTATATAGACATTGGTTTAATCAAACGGGAGGAGGATTATGAAGTCATCAATTTATTATTTCTGTTGTTAATTGAAATGCGCGCATTTTGTACCTACCTACAGGCGAGACGGTTTGGTGTTCGTGGAAATAATTAATTCATGTCAGTTGGCAATCTCACTACTGCTTCGGTTTAAATGTCATCGTTCTAATAGATGGCTTGGGTTAGATAACACCTATTTCAACGGCAAATTGGAATGTGAATACGAAACACTTGAATAAATACTTACACACATTTATTCACTAAGTATAATAGCAGTCCACATCTGGATACAATATTTTTAATTACCTAGAGAAGAGGTTATATACCTCACATTCCTGTCGCCTAACACCGGCTACTAATCATTTAGAACTCTAAATTCAAATTTAAAAATGGTAATTACACAGTCATCGAAAAATACGGACATATTTCTAACACGCGGGCTTTCCTTTATTTCAGAAAAAGAATTAAGAGCTAAATAATGACATGTTATTACGTTTTCAACTGCCGGGCGGTGAAGTAATAGCCAAGATAACCGAATTTTAATGGCCAACTTTGTTCGTTAAAAATACTTTAGCACAAATTGTCTTCGACTAGAAAGTGTTTCCTTCGTAATTTTCTATCACTTATCTCAATTATTTGCATCTGTCGTTCTTTGGAACATTTGTTCCAGGAGTGTCTGGGTCACTTCTGTTAGCGTCGTTTACATATAATTTTGACAAAGAAATTTTTGATATTTAGAAATACATAATATGAGTATGCACAGGATGTTTTGTGGGATGTTTGACTCTATTATACATTACTTAGTTATTATGACATGATATATTCTGACATTGCATATTTATTGATTTGAATTTATGACATTGTTTATGGTATTATTTCGAGTGAAATTGCATAAAGTATTACCTAATTTGAATTTATAAAATGGTGTAATTTTAATGATATAATTTCAATAATAATTTTGCTTGCCTGAATTGGTGCAACACAGTGGACTGCGCATTTACTTGACATCTAGAAATGTATGGTTATGTACTGTGTTGAGCAAAAAACATTTGAATTTGAATTTGAAGAAGAAGCAGTCGGGGAAATCAATTGTTTATCAAATTAACATACTACGTCAATTGGCTGTGTTATAGCCATTTCTTACTTAACTGTCAAAAAAATATGGTTATGATTTGTAATATGGACAATTTAAGTTACCCAGTCAATTTAATAAACAAAATCCTCGACTTTACGATTACGGCTAAAAGCTTTGTAATACCTGTCCCAAATAGATGTTATTTTAATAACAGCCCAACCTAATTAGATTTTAATTCCACACATAAAACTCTTTACGACACCCTTAAAAATAAGTGGAATAAGATAGAAATTACGGCCGGCCCTGTCCTTAATCAGGAGGGGCTGGTTTGAAATAATCCTGAGACATTGAGATAAGATCTTGGAGGGAAGGTCCCTTTAATAAGTCCGATAGGTCAGGTCACTCGAGGCGCGAAGGTTACCCTCATTTCGTTTATTATGTTCTCGTGTTACTTGTGGTTTGCGGCAAGGATGATAATATCGAGTTAGAAATTAAGAGGTTCGGGTCTTAGTTTGTTAATGTTCGTTAGGTATGGGTTTTTGTGTTATTTGGCACGTGATCTTTCTTATTAAGTGGAAGGAAGAATTGGAGGCTGTGGAGTTCCTGCTGTGGGACAATTTATTGTAATATGATTATTTTTATCTGTTGACACTGAATAATAATGACACGGAAGAATTACTCAAACCGAATCAACTACCCACTCACAAATACACTCCTACACTCACACAAACACACACCTGGCGCATATTATTATAGATACACCATTTTCTTTCATTCATGTTAACCTCTTTACTTTCTTCCCCCGTTACTTATACATAAAATAAAATGAACTACTCTTAGTTTATTTTTACGAAAGTGCACATTACTAAATTGTTACTGTTATAATATATCCATAGATGGGACGTGATGGGATCCCTGTAACATAGCCTAACACATTGGTATTTCCTAGCATGGGGGTCATTTCAACAGTTATTTTGTGCCAGGCTATTTGCACGCTTAAATATAGTGTCACCTTGTATCTGGGCACCCCACAATTGCGGCGGTAAGGCCCCTCTTTAAGGAGTGGATTGAGAGGCGCCACGGCGTCCTCACCTTCTGCCTGACGCAGGTCCTTACTGGACACGGGTGTTTCGCGAGGTTTCTGTTTCGGATCAGGCGGGAGGAAACGCGCGGGTGTTACCATTGTGTAGAATATTGATATAATATATATAATATCGCCCTGAGGACACAGTGGAGAATACGGTGGAGGTCTGCCCGGCTTGGGCGAAGCACCGCCGTGTCCTCGTGGAGGCGAACGGCGGCGGCGATCTCTCGCGTCACCTGGTCCAGGCCATGGTACGGAGTGAAAATGCATGGAAAGCCGTCAGTCACCTCCTCCATTCGAAAGAGATACCGTGGCCCCTGGCACACAGGCAACTGAAGGAATACGGGTGGGTTTTAGTCAGTAAAAGTCTGACACGCCCTCCCGCTCCACCACAGCGGGAGGAGTTATTTGATGATTTCCCACCCTTAAAAAAGAACCTTGTGTCTGTGTACGGTGGGCTGCATCAATTGGGTACTCCAGTTGTATAAAAATTTTAACTACCCTATATCAGTATAGGTACCTACTTTTATGTCTATTATCATTCAAATTATTTTTATCAGACAAATTTTCGGACGCTGCTTTTTGTTGGTATCTATTTCCAATTCAATTTCATCATCATCCATATCCTTTCCAAGAAATATAATACTCTTTGTAGATACTTTTTCTTATTTTAGTAAAAGTTTCTAACATTAATATATTCCATACATATTTCGTCAGCTTTGCTTTAGAACTTAGTTTCGCCTTTGCCAACTTTAAAATATACGTCCATGTAATAACTAGTAATTTGGTTTTTAAACTATAATTTTAAAGTCTAAGTTTGGTTTATTTAGTTAAATATAAGAAAACGATTTCAACGAGACTAAATACCCTTGTAGCTATTTGAAGTGATGCATTAGCGAGGGCGACGATGTCTAATGAAGCGACTAACGAAGATAAATGAATTTGCATTAACATCGAATGTTTAATTAAGGCAGGTATGTACTATATATAGGTATAGACTAGTCCTAAGTATATCCTTAATAAATAATAAATGTCCCTGTAACTCTGTAATCTCAAATCTGTAATTGTCAAAGACGTGTTCAAGAGAGATAAAACGATTTGACAAAATGTCGAGATGTCTTTATTATAAATGTAAGTTTGATATTAATGTAATAATACACATAAACCTTCCGGAATTAATTCTCAAAAAAAATGGTGAAAATCGCATTCAAATCCATTGCATAGCTTAGACGAACAAGGCGCTCACACAGACAAACAAGAAAAGCGACTTTAATTTGTAATTTTTAAATGAAATACCACTACAAAATAAACCAAGGTTAACACAGAGAAAGTAAGTAGAATAAGAAAAACGAATGAAAATACAATAACACTGCACCTGAATTATAGATCCTTAAGTAAATAACATTGATATACTCAGACGTTTTTAAACTCATAAAGAAAACGGAAGTAAAACGAGAAAGTATAATATATGAAAAGCTACAATGCACAGTGACAGACTAAATTAGTGTTATGATGAAGAACATTAACATTCAATTAAAACACACGACACGCGTGTAAGTGAATGAATGAGGATAAAAAGGAACACCACAGATAAGGGCGTTAATTTGTTGTGTCTGTGTGTGGGTTTGCCTTGCTTCAGGCCATCCTACCGTTTTCCAACTATGTGGCACTGTGTCTTGTTTTGATGCGAGTCTGATTAATGATGTTCGTTTTGATGTCTACGTCATCTGGTTGGATGAAGACGGCTCATTCCGTTAGTTTTGCGTCAATGCGGTCAAATTTTAGACGGAGGCTAAAATTTGTATTTTGTTTACTCCCTCATGTATGAATCGATGTGAGAAATTCTTATTTGGTTTGAAAGCGCATTCTTACCGAGTCCCATAAAAATATTTCTAGTATTTTTTTATGTTTTTGAGTTAGCTTCAATTATACGTATTTTTTTTCCTTTTATCCTACTTATTTACTTAGCAAGCGAAGGTATACGAATTTGTGTGGGGTAGATACCACAGCTAAAAACTGAAAAATAAAAAGTTTATAAAAAAAACAAGTGACTTCCAAAAAAAACACTACAAAGTGAAAAATAACCAGTCAGTGGCAAAAACTAAAATACGGAACCAAAGACACCGACATCCGAAATTAAAGTTATTTTCCACTTAGTACTATTTTTTACAAACTTATTTCTTTTAGAAATTGTAGCAAAGTACAAGCTATTTCTTCGTCCTATTTAGAAAAGAGCTAAAATACATCGCCTTTTTCTAACGTGCACCAGTTATAAATTCCGTGGAGCGCACCGCAGTCCGTAAAGTCAACCAGTCTTTATGGCTGGTTTACTTGCAAAGGTCTTGCTCCGGAACAAATATTACTATTGAAGGCGTTTACCCGTGTCGATATGTTTGGCCCCGTTCCACTTGAGAGTTCAGACTATTATTAAAAATTCCATTAGTTTGCGTCGAAGCTGCAGTCCCGGGTGTTAATTTGTGACGGAGACGTATCACTGGTGTTTATAACTCCCACTGTGTCCCATTGACAAATTGTTCGCTCGTAACGCGGTTCGTCTCGCCCCGTACCGTTTGTATACGTCACGCTCTTTTTCTTTATTGGGTGAGCAGAAAGGTAATATGAGCTTCAAACGGTATTCTTGCCTCGTTTCAGCTACGTGAGCTGGGAGATGTGTTGGATTTTTGAACACGGAAATGCTCATATTGTTCTATCTGTTGCTTTATTCATGGATTATTCTTCTTTTATTATTATCCGTAACGTTATGCTGCTTAACATTGTTATTAAGAAGTATCAAAATTATAATTTGTCTATGTATTTCTCTTATCATAGCTCATCATCATCTGCCCAGCCTTTTCCCAACTAAGTTAAGGTTGGCATCCAGTCTAACCGGATGCAGCTGAATACTTTATTTTTATGGAGCCACTGCCTATCTCAGCTCCACAACTCAGTTATTGGACTGGTTGTCAGATTTTTGGGCTTCTGACGACCCGTAATGTTTGTCAAAGATGGAGAAAGGAAAGAGAAAGCACGGAGGGGTCTCAGTATGTACAGATGATCACCCATCCACGGACCAACCGCCCCGACCCGATCCAACACGCTCGTCTGTTCTTATTATAAGTATCAAAAATATTATTTTTCTTTTCATAGCTAGCCGTTAAAAATCTATTTGGTTTCTCGACCGCCAAAACCATTGCTTACCGGTTGTGAGATTATAATCATAGCGTCTGTTATAGTTTAAACATCTACAGAACCAATGACTGTTTATTAAACAACCACAATGTTTATCTGTGTGTGTTCCTCGGTAAGTAACGTCATTTGCTAATTAAAGGACTCTGGTTGTCTTCGTTTTTGTAATGCTACACACTCGACACTTGCGGTTCTAAACCACCTACGTCGCTAATAAGGTCAATAACGTCTGTTATTATTGTAAGTAGGTACGTGCGCTCTTTAATGTGGCACTTGTTATGCGTAGGAGTGTGAAAAATTGCGATCATTAATATCTTCAATGTTACAAATACTGTAATTATTGACATTTATCTGTATGTGGGTGGAATATGTGGGCTTGAATTTCATGATATACCGTAAAATCTCGTTTCGGTTCATTACATGTTACAGGTCTCGTTAATGTAAATATAAAGTATATCAGGTCTGTTACGTTAGCAGAAATTTTAATAATCCAGGTAAAAATATACCCACATTTCTGAATAATATACAGACCTGGATTTTATAAAGTTTTCGTGAATTTCACTTTGACCTACTTGGGAAATCAACTTGGTTACCATTCATTCCTATTACAAACATTTCATAAAATCACACACGATTTAAGAAAATAGCGGTTTGATTGCGTAGCACATTAAAAGTAGGAATAGCTTTTATTTTGACAGTTCAGGCAAATTTTTCGAACTTATGAAGCAATGGATTAGCAACGGTCAGATGTCGATTGACAGTGCGTTAAATTCGCTGAGCACTAAACGTATTTAATTTAGTAATTGGTAGTACGAGCGGGCCTGAATTTGCTTCCTCTTAGGGCGGATTTCACCAATTAAACTGAACGCGATCACCATATTTAAACCGCGTTCAAGAACTGCAAGTCTCATAATTGTTGTGGAATATTGACACTGACAGCTCTTGAACGCAGTTTAGATGTACTGATCGCGTATAGTTTCATTGGTGAAATTGGAACTTAGTGTACAAAAAAGTACTTATTAGTAAAATAATATATAGCTTTACAGGTTTCAGTTTGCGCGTCGATATATGCCAAAATCAGCCTGTTTCATGGAAAAGTGCAATACCTACGCAGTCAAAATGAAAACCCGTGGTAACAGATTGCGCTTCGATGTCCCTGTCACCCTGGATAGAACTCTAAATTCTAGGAATCAAGCCAGCACATGTAACTACTTCAAAGCAGGTCACTCTCACAAGCCCTTTAGCAAATGGCTTGGTAAAATAGCCGTGTAACCTACCTACTTGCTACTCAAATCACAGGCTTGTGCCGGCTCGCTGACAGCCGCGGGCTAAGAAAGTATAGTAAGTATTTATGATCCTTTTTGTATGGTTATGTCTTGTTAAATGTTTAAGTTGAACTTTTATTTCCAGTTACGTCAACGAATCTCTCGTTGAAGTAAGTTTGTAGGTAGTAAGATCAAACAATCTGTTGAATTACTTTAATGTCTGCCTAGTCCTGAATTGGGATCGCCCCTTTTCGGGGGGCATTATTTGCGAAGTTTATGAAGATTTTTCGGGATGTACTTATACTGTACTACGGGTTAGTAGTACGTTACTTACCCTTCATAGTTCAGAAATCAATTTCCCCATGGCATGAGGCTGATCCTGCAGAACAATATTTCCATGAAGTTATCATGGAAATTCTTCTATTAAAGTCGCGTCACGCCTGTCTACAGAAACCTATAGGATAGGTGTCAATGTCATTATTTAAGTAATTTGAATGTGTATACATGTCAATATCACAAATCGTAGCCCAAACAATGAGTCATAAAACACTTCTTGGTATAAGTCAAGAAGCTCGATTGAACCATTCCGTTTATTGTTTTAGTTTCCGATCAGATGAACGAACTTTTGTTCAAACTTCTAGCTTAGTTTCAAATACACCCTGTATTCAGCGATTTGCCGATACAGGCAAATTGCAACAGTTTATGTCTCGATTTGTAGCGCATTTTGGTTTCAACGGTCGATTGGCACGGAAGAAACGTTCTTTTAGTCAACTGCAATAACCAAATAGCATCGTAAATAAATGCATTTGTTTTGCTTTTTTCACCAATGTTTAGGCGACAGTATTTTGGCTTTTAGCCAGAAGGACGGTCACGAAATGTTATTTATTATCTGTGCTAATGGCGCGGACATTATTAAATTATGATAGTTCGTTTGTTACGATAGCAGTTAACATTTTGATGACAACGACGATAAAAAATATAAATTGGTGGATATTATGAATTGTGTCGTTAAAAGTTTGATGAAAGATATGACGGGTTTTGTTTTTATTAGTCGCGGTGTCTAGTTATGGCAGTCGCATTGCATTATTGTTCACCACATGGTAACTTTTTAAGCAGTTTGGTGGCGATACCTATATGGAGCATTACTGGCCCCGTGGTAACGGCTGCTACTTACGAGTTGTAGATCGTGGGCATGCTGGCGCTTTACTTGGTGGAAATAATTTCATCACCTCTGATTTCAAAATGGTGAAGGAAAACATCATGAGAAAATCGGCATGTCTTAGAACCAAAAAATTCGAAGACATGTGACATCTAACAACCTGCATTGGGCCCGCGTGGTGGGTTACGCGGCCCACTTCCTCTCACCAAGATGAGTCTTGTGTTCCAGTACTTGCATTGGAGTATAGTGGAAGAATACTATATATTCCACTGTCAAAGTAGCGAGTACTGAAGTCGACTTAGCCTACTGTCTTGTACTAGATCTGAATCCGAACGACCTGCAAGGATTTTTTCTCCTATATTTCTGCGAACCCTTATATTGATACTAGTTCAATAGAATTTGTTCTCAAGATCTCTCGTGCTAAACGGAATGCAAACATAACTTCCTAATGCAATGTCCGATTTATATGTAACATTGATCGTAAAATCGCAGGATCTGCTGAGTGCATAAATAAAGTCGGTGCAGCTGCTGTGTAACAGCTTAGAGCCACGCCATGTGGTCCATTCAGTTGCATCCACACGGAGAGGTTTTATGAATGAATTGGTTTAGATTTTACGAGCATATCCTTATTTTATGTAACTGGGTTTGTTTTTCTGGGTGATTGATGAGTCTCATGAATGTTTAAGGGGTTAATCCAAGGCCTGATGAAAGATTAAAATAGTAATGATTGATGGTGTCATTGAGAAGGTCAGGTTCTGAACGCTCTTTTGGCTTGACGCGACGTTTTTGTTCTTGTCTGCCATGAGTAATAGACTATAAGTTCGTTGACTCTTAATTAGTTTTTCTTGATTGCTGAAAAAAACGAGGAGTGTGAATGATGAATTAAGTAGGTACATATCCACGATTATTCATAAACAAACTACCTATTTTATTTCCCCCTTTCCCCCTTTTTTTTCCACCTTTTTTTTCTACTTAAGAAACGTCAAAATCTTGGTGCACAGTTCCAATTTGTCGTTTCCTATAGAGCAAGAGACTCTACGTTAAAACCTAAAACACTGCCTGATTTCCGAATGTAGCGTGTGAATGGCTTATTCTCTTTCAAATTAGATTTATTTTCGTCTATAAATCTTTCTAGTTGGATGTATTGTGATGGCAAAACAAAAATCTTCAACACTGCGTACTTATTCTAAAGATATCATTCTGTTACCAAGAGCCAAGAATACTTGAGTGGATTCAAGTGGAGCTGTCGAGTTGACGCCGCTGTCGAAAGAGCTGGAATCAGAGGGAGAGCGAACTTGTTGTTTGAAGAACTTTCTTTACCACAGTTTTCTGTTGTCTAGTTTTTTAATCCTACTAATATTATAAATGCAAAAGTTTGTATGTTTGGATATTTAGATGTCTGGACGTTTGTTACTCAATCTCGCTTTTTATCCCAGTAGGTACGTGTCCGCGGGATAATTTTCGACATCCACGCGGGCGAAGCCGCTAACAAAAGCTTGTAGTGTTATTAATAGTTAACGTTATGAAGATATATCAAAAGTGCAGTAGAGGAAGCGGCCCTTTATTAATAAAAGCGGGGTTTAGTCATATCCAGTTTTGTCCAGATTGACCATTCATTTTTCGAGGTTTAAAGTCTCAATATGTACATGTGGCAATTTGTAATAGTTTCATTTGCTACTTATCTATGTCTAAAAAATATAAGCATGAATTACAAAATATATTTCCTGTAGAAAAGTCACAATTATTTTTCAGTTCCATTTTTTCGTGAATAAATAAAACTGGAATAATAAAGTTGTTTGCAAGAAATAGCAACAGTGACGGGAGCTATTGTACTATTCCGTATTCAAACAACCCCCAGCATTTTCCGTACTTATTGTGCAACAAATTGCATTTTCTTTTCATTCCATGTTTAACTTTAATAAAGTCTACAGTGTATTCGTGAAGTATTTCTAGACGGCATGCCTAATATTCGTACGAGACCGCACCTGAGTTTTAATTAAAGAAAATGTACGTAGCTGATGTAAAGCAAGAAGGTATTTTCGTACAATGTACCACAACAAAGTTCCTTACGCTTTTACGAATATCTCGGTACATATGTGTACCCGTTCCACGTCAGTCTTTATATCACAAACCCAATGTTTCTCGCCGGCTGTTCACATGGGAATCAATAAAACAAGGGACTCGCCAAAATGTAAACACGAACACTATTCCCCTCTCTATCTACACAACTATAAAAGACGAGGACAACAAACGAAATGTAGCGGCGAAATTCATTTGATTATCATTAGGTTAAAACAAGGACTGGCGCCGTTGATCGCGTGACGTTTCACTGAAGAACATGCATCCCTAGAGGATTGTTTCCTGTTAGTCTATGCTGTTAACATCACCTTTATTGCTTCAGAAATAAAGTTCGAAATAAGTTTTTTATAATGTTGTCTTTAGGGTTGTATCGCTATCATTATTAAGGTAATGAGTCATTGCTTTAAGTGGATCTATAAAATGAGTCATGGTTAGTGTTGGACCGAAAATGGATGTTCAGCCGAAAACAAAAAGAAGCTTCGGCGTTAGTCTTATTTTCGGCAGAAAACGAAAATCACTGAAATATTTTGGTTGCTTTAAATAATTGAAACATAATCATTTCAATAGAGGATTTTCGTGTTTTGTTTGTTGTATTGATGGATTATATTATGTAATTAATAGATTTTTCGATTTGCGGCTTTACCGAATCTTCGGCTGGTCTACGGCCGAAAACGAAAATATGGCCGAATCATGATTTTTTGGCCGAAAACGAAAACGAACCTTCGGTTGGTCACTAGTCATGGTACTAGGTTAGTATTTTTGAACGGAGAAAGGCAAACTGCAGCGCATGTTGACACAGAGCGGCCTAATAATGCGTGGGTGGACGAAGTTCGACGACCCCGGAAAGGTATCTCTGATATTGTGTTGCCAGCGTATTGAGAGAAAGCCGTATTTGGGAAATAACCTGAGGAAACTCTAAAGAGGAACACTTTACGGGAATGTTTCCCATGGTGCACGTTTTAAAAGAATGGCCGTGTCCCTTTTGTCCGTATAGCGAACATTTTACGTGAAGACATCCCTTATTCGTTTTCGCGCGTCGCCATTTGTTTTTGTTGCTTTATAGGAAAGCATATTACTTCCACGAACGAAACTCCGGAACAACGAAAAACTCAATATGGCATTCCTTTGAACTGACACGAGAATAATGCACCGTGTAGTTTTCAAAATGAATTACAAATACTGTTAACGATTTCTCGTAAACATTATTAATATTTACGAGGTATTAGATTTAACGGGAAACCCATAACACTGGCTACAATGTTCTTATAATATCTCCTACAGGTACTAATAAGGCGCTGCATAAATCGCAACGCTATCGGGGACTATTGAGTAATAGAACAAGAGCTGGTGACTGGTTTTGGGAATGTATTTTAAGCATTAAAGTACATAGCTGTTCTTCTGTACTAGGAAATAGGGATAAGAACGGGTGGCTACTTTACGTTTAATGATTGTCCATATCAATTTTCTTTCTTCTACGTGGTAAGTAGGTCCGTGCAAGACCATGACTTGGCCCAGCAGTGGGACGGTTCATCATCATCATAATTTCAGCCGAAACACGTCCACTGCTGGACATAGGCCTTACCCAAGCTCCTCCACTTGACCGGTTCTCTGCTTCCTGCATCCAGTCGATTCCTGCGGCATTCACAAGATCATAAGTCCACCGTGTCGGAAGTCTTCCAACTCTACGTCTTCCGATACGCGGTCGCCACTTCAGAACCTTTCGGTAATGTATAGCCACGAGCACTGATATGTATACGCTTACCAACTTTTAAAAGTGATTTTCCCCTCTTGTGCTGATTGTAATTTTATGTTATTATGTAAGTAATATTTTTGAACCCACACTATAATGAAATATCTAGGTTATCTCAAGGTTGCAAACGTTATTTAAGAGAAAATCGCTTTTGAATTTGGCTATGTGTATATATTTATGCTCGTGACTGTACTGTTTTAGACATGGCCAGACAACTCCAAACATACATTAAAAAAAATATCAAGATGCTTTCCTAAAATTTGTCACCATCTCCGTAGCTATAAGCTCAGTATATTACATCTATATGCGAGAGTTTCACGGTCAATTTACTCTAAAGAACTGTTATGATTAAACCCAAGAATACATTAAAATAGCCGCGACCATTAGACCGAGAACTTGATTATTTATACAGAGAATATTACACAAACCAAAGAATGTATGGAAACGTCTTTCCCCACTTTTAGAAATGGCTTAATTATGTGCAGCGTTAAGACGTACGTTATTGGTTTTGACGCCTACGATCACACGTTCTGTTAATCAATGGTGCATGTTGATGTTTAAATGCAAATGTGATAGGAATTTTAAAAGAAGAAGATAAATATTGAATGATGTAACTGGTTCTATGCATTTGTTTTTAAAATCTTGATTGTTAATTAGTTCGGAGCCTGGATTGGTGGAGGTTGGTTGAGAGCAATGGTGACCCAGTGATGACGACCGCGGCTTACGAGTTGCACGTCGTAGTTTCGAACCCAGACAGGCGTTTTAATTTGTGTAAACTATTAACCGACAAAAGAACGGAGGTGGTTCTCAAGTTTTCTTTTTATGTATGACCACTGACCACGCATAACTTTTTACAGAGTAGTCCGATTTTGATAATATTTATTTTAATTTGATAGGGTATACTCCGAAGTTGGTCTCACATAAATTTGGAAAAAAAATCCAACCCTAAGGGTAAGAAAATAGGGGATATTGATCGTTAACGAGTCGAGTCTGTAATATTTAATTTTCCGGTATGAAAGGTCCTGTTCAGGTTTAAGTTACCTCTCAATTTATTGAAATTCAATTCTTTTGTACATTTATCAAAAAGAAAGAGCTCTTATTTCAGAATTTCGGTATTAGGTATCATGATAGAATTTTCTTTTTGACTAAGGGTGCCTACCTTAAATATAAGATATTTCTATGGTACCTATCTACTTATTTCAGCTTTTAAGTTCTTGTCTTCCTTTTTTTAACCATTTATGTTACCTTTAACCGGGAAGAAGATGGAACAGAAAAAACGTACAAAGGTAATGACTAAAGAAATCTCATCCTGCATACTTGCAATAGGAGAGGAGATGTAGACAACCTCGATCTTATTACAAAAAACTAAATAAACCTTGGTTTAAACCTGTACTATCAAGTCCAAGCTTATCTATAAAACCATGGCCTAAACTTGTTCGTATTACAAAACATTTATAATCCGTGGTTTTCTTAATACCATCATTTGAATCACTGTCTTCATATTACCATAGATTAACACAAATATCACTCATTTGCCATGATATCATTCTATTGCAACGTTCCGTACTTATGCCAAGAAAAGAACGTTTTCATTATACGCTAATTATTAAATTATGAAAAAAGGAGTGTTTAAAATATTGAGACTGTTATTTTTCATGGATATTAACATTACTTATTTCGTCGATTGCAGTTTTGTTTAGGTTTAAGCATATTACCAATCTACTAGCTAGTAATACATCTAAGTACGTGTAACGAAACGTTACACTCTAGCGCGTTTTATGAAACCATTACAATAAAAAAAACTATCGCAAGATGAACAAAGTTCAGTTAGTTTAGGAATTTTTAAGTTGCCAAAGTCTCTCTCTAATATAACAATTGTCTCTTTGTTAATAATATTACCTATAAAATAAAAGTATATTGCGATGGACCAACAAAAGAAAAAAAAAGGATCTGAGAATTGGAGTACCTACTAAGGAAAAAGGAAGTACCTAAACATTTTTTATTAAAATTACTTCAAGTAACTTGGAATCTGAATATTTAATGTTTTGTAATGAATGGATAGTATGCTAACCTAAATTTTTTATTCGTAAGTTGGTTCCGTGTGGTGCCGGACGTAAAGAATAACACCATTCCATTTCTTCCCGTGGCTGCCATACGACTACGGGACTAATTAGAGATTGAGCAGCAGCGTTCTCTATGCATTTTACCACCATGCTACGATTGCCAAACCGCCTGCCAAGCGTGGCGATTATGGCAAACTCCTCCCCCATATTTTAGTTCCTAAACATTTCGTAAACCTTTGCCTGAAATCTTCATTGGATGATTCAATGAAGGGATTAACTCGAACCTGTTTTTTTTGAGTCGCCGTGGCCTTTCTAATAACTCAGCGGCCTCAATATCCTCATTAGCAATTAAATCGACCATGTTAATGTGCATTTTCGGATAAAAACAACACAATACAATGAATAGATGGTAACCAAAAAGAGGAAACTTGACGAATACGTCAGACTCATCGATAAACTAGGGGCCGCCCACGTTTCACATAATACCAGATTTTAATCTATGGTTTATAGCAAAACCTCTTTTTGTAATATTACTTTTGCATAAACTGTAGTTTATAGACGTTTTTTTAAACCTGGGTTTTTAGTTCAACCTCTTTTTGTAATAAGACCGTGTGTGTTAAAAATGTTTAAAATCCTTTTTGTATCTTTAGTGTGGATACTTAACCTGTCTGTAAAGTTTCGCTGGCTAATTTAATTTGATCATGTATTTACATATAACGATAGCTAAGCGAAAAAAAAACTCTATAATATTGTTAGGTAACTACTTAAATCATCATTTGCCTAGCCATTTTCAAACTATTTTGGGGTCGGCTTCCAGTCAAACGGAATGCAAATGAATACTAGTACTTTACATGGAACGACTGCCTATCTGACCCCCACAACCCACTTACTGGGTAATACGATAGCCCTTGATAAGACTGGTTGTCAGACTTTCGGGGTTTTGACGAACCGTAACGACTGTCAAAGATCCACGAATGACATCAACGGCATTACGTGCTTTCTGAGGCACGAAAGAAGTCTTGGTATGTAAAGATGATCACCCATCCACGGACCAACCGCGGCATCGACCCGTGCGGCTATTATTACTAAGCCACAATCCCCCATTTAAGTAATTCAGAAGTACTATTTATTAATCAACTTGATATGTTTGACAACACGTTACCTAATACAACAATATACATAATTCAATTTTAACCGCATTCAAATGTAATAATAGCCTTGATATCACAATACAATTTAGATTAAATACAAATGCATTGCCAAACGAAGGTTGGCATTGAATCATACAATGGTTAGAATTATGCAACAGAATAATTCGATATTCACACAGACGCTTGACGTAATAAATGACTCGCACTAACAAACTCGCCAGGATCGGGCGAATCGTCAATTAAATAATGTAATATTTTCTAAAGGTTACTCGCACGAAGTTGGTTTATTTGTGGGCAAATCGACAAAACAAAACGTTAAGGAAACAACGAAAACTTAAGGAAAAAACATAACCTTCCTTCTGGCGCAGTCGGGTAAAAAGTTCACTAACCTAACCTTTCTTTTTTCCCATGTGGAGAAATGCTCATGCATACTGCGCTACCACGGGAAGATAGCGCAGTTATGTGGGACTCTTACCCACTAAAAGTCCACGGTGTCCTGCAGTGCCGCTTGTGGCGGGAACACAGAAACGCGCATGCCATCAGCGAACCCGCCGCGGCTGTCCGTCACCGGACCCTCCTCGTAAGGGAATAACCCTCATCACCGCCGCACCAGAACACATGGCACGCCGTGACCACCTCAAGGAACAAATAGCATAAGGGTACCAGACGACCCTGTGTATGGCACCCTTAGTTGTCCTGCGACGGGTCAGCACAGTGGCCCCGCCGCCTACCACTTTTCGGCCGCAGGGGACAGGGAGAGCGGCCAACCAGCGTGGCCCGGTGGTCTAACCAGCGGGCGAGTTTTAGTGTCAGTATTTTTAGTTATTGCGAGACGACTAAATAAACCAATCAAATATATAGACTGTACTTCGGAGAGTGTGCACAGAAGCTCCACGACCTGATCCCACCATCGCCCTCGTATTACCGGACTACCAGACGCACTGCAGGGTACCATCCGCACTTTGTTGATATCCCGACCCGTCGTAATCAGCACTACTCCTCCACATTTATTATACGTACAGCCAAAGTGTGGAACTCTCTGCCTGCGTCTGTGTTCCCTTCCACATTTAACCGTCTACCTCAAAAGCAAGAGTGAACAGGCATTTTCTGGGCACGCTCGATCCATCATAGACCTCATCCATCGCTTTCGATCAGCGTGATCGAGGCCAAGCGCCGCGCCGGCCCATTTAGTAAAAAAAAAATCGCGGCGGGATTTGATTGTGCAATGGATGTTCAACTATTGGTGGTGAGCTAAGCATTGAGAATCCAACAAAGTGCAACAGCTCAGGGCGTCGAAAATCAAACAGTGCGTTCACTGTTTGATTTTCAGCTCTCGGCGTTAAGCAATAAGTTCGAAATCCAGAGCGCGAAAAAATCGCTCCACGATTTTATTACGTCCGTCGTAACGTGAACTAAGGCCTCGGACAGACATGAGATCTGAATGTTCTGAAGTAGCAAAGAACTTCTCAGTTAGGTTCCAACTTTGGCAAAATCTGATTATATGCAGTATTGTAGTCTGGAGTCAGCTAGAATGGTAGCGGAGCGCAGCAAATGATATTCTACAAAGTATGGTGAGCAAGAAAGTAAGGAACTATTGAATAAAGTAAGGTACTAGTGTTTAAGGAGGCAGCGATGTTCACATTAGTTGTGACAAATTCATATTGCAGAATTTAAAGACTATTATTAAGTGTTCCCGGCCTCTTTGATCTAGTGGTGGCAAGCGCTAGTGGTGAACATGAGGTCTTGCAATGGGTTCGGTTCCCAGGTCGGGTAAAGTGTTATTGAGTTTTACACTCTGGAGCTTCTCAGTAGCAGCCCGGTCTCTGGATTTGTGCCCAGTTGATGGCAATAGGCTCGCCCCCTATTACAAGGGACTCAAACATGGGTTAAAATGGGCAAAATATGGGTTTACTATAAGGTCCACCTCTGCCCAATGTTTCGGGGAAACAATTCGCTACGGCCACATTCGGAATAAGCTAACACTTCACATGCCGTATTTGCCCAAACATTCGCGTAACTTGACCAATTTAAAATATACCCTTATTATTTGTAACGCGAATATTTGGGCAAGTACGCCAAGTGAAGCGCCGGCATAACATAAAGGTATTAGTAAATCTCACAAAACGCAACAGTCTCATATTCCCTTACGTATTAGTTTGCTGACTGTACCAGTAAGAAAGAAAAGTTACAAAGATAAACTAAGTTCAAATGGTAACGTTTAGAATACTAATGTTAGTTCACAGGTGAGTTTTGTTAGAACATTCGATAACAGTTTCAGCAAGTAAGTATGTGAGTTTTGGACACGTATTTATTACTGTGGAGCTTCTTCCTTGTTCATATCTTGGTATACAGGGTCAATTTCAATTAGCTAGCGAAACTTTACAGGCGTGATGGGTCATCATCATCTGCCGAGCCTTTTCCAAACTACGTTGGCGTCGGCTTGCAGTCTAACCGGATGCAGCTGAATATTTTTACACGCTTTATATTAGCTTCACTTGTATGTATGTTTGTAACTGACTCCTTTAGACGCGATTTTGACCCACTTTAAACGGTCAGATTTTATTGAAACTTTGTAAACTTATCGAGGACCGATGACAATTCAATAATCAAAAAAAAAAATTGAGAAAAATGAATAAAAATAAAATTAAAAAAAAAAACACAAAAACAAAAACCAAAAAAATAGAAAATAAATAATAGTTTAAAAAACTTTAAAACACGCTTTAAAAACCAAACTAAAAAAGGAGAAAATAATTTAATTCAATTAAAAAGCGTGGGGTGCTTGACATTAATTGATTATAAAAATACCTCAAAAAGCACCCCACGCTTTTTAATTGAATTAAATTATTTTCTCCTTTTTTAGTTTGGTTCTTAAAACGTGTTTTTTAGTTTTTTAAACTATTTTTACATGGAGCTACTGTCTATCTGACCTCCACAACCCAATAACTGGCTAATACGATACCCCTTGATAAGACTGGTTGTCAGACTTTCGGGCTTCTGACGACCCGTAACGACTGTCAAAGATCCACAAATGACAGCCGGGACCAACGGCTTTACGCGCTTTCTGAGGCACGGAGAGGTCTTGGTATGTAGAGATGGCCACCCATCCAAGGAATAACTGCGGCAAGCGTAGCTTAACCTGATCGCTTTAGCTACGAGCCACCCACAATGGATGATATATTTTATATAATTTTCAACTGTCAAACAAGGTTAGCTACCAAAATCCATTTGGCAATATTTAATAACAAGGTACAAATTCTAGTAACTGTTTGGCCTGATTATTATTTCTACGAATACTGACAGATTAATTACCTTAGCAAGTAATTTAAAGCTTAAACGATATTTAACTAAAGCTTAGTCTTATTTGCATTATCAAAACCCTATTTGTACACAAGTCCTGTCTCGTATTTTCAACAAAACCTTTTTGCGAAAAATTATATTTTATTTTTAAGGTCAGGTCAAAAATAAAATTAAAGTCGCCTTTCACAAACAGTTAAAGCTTACTTAGCATGTTTATTGTCAGGATGCGTGTCCCGGTGTATATTCGTGTAATATCTGGGCCATAATTTATTATAATATCACGCCTTTTTCCCCGAAGGGTACGGGTGAGGTGTACCTATAGTACACCTACATTTCGCCAGTTTGGCATCAACTGGGGACAATTCCAGACTCAAACTCAAACTCAAAGCATTTATCTATATATATAAAACAAAGTCGTGTTAGTTACACCATTTATAAATCAAGAACGGCTGGTCCAATTTTAATGATATTTGATTTTTTAGATTTGTCTTCGTCAGGAATAGGATAATAAGTATTAAAATATGATATTTATTAATAAAAAATATCAATCAAAACAAAAATCTAGCCGTTTATTTTTAACAAAACGCAACGCGATGCAACTGACAGCGCACGTCATGTTATTTGTATTTTGTTTTGAAAAAAAATTACGCAAAACTGAAATGCATGTAGGTTCATTGGGACGTGTTGCGGAATACTAAGAGAGAATTTACCAAAATTCTTACGGGAACGGGAAAAGACAGAGTAAAGTTTGTGCGCGTACGAAGTCGCGGGCAAAAGCTAGTTTAAAATAAACCAATTACAGGCACTTTTGAATTGTCAAGGTCGGTGAGGTAGAAAGATGAAGCTAGTTGCCCATTCCAAAGCGTAGGTACCTATGGAGAAGAACGGGCAAGAAACTCCATGGACACTCTTTTAAAATCATGATAATGTTACAAAAAGTTGGTTACATCATTATGTTGAAATTATCAATGTGAGTACGATGTAAAAAGACGTGCACATTAAAAGCGTCCGTACGAACTCCGGGCTTCTATTTAAAAATCCAGATCAAAAAAATAAGCAGTCACGGGGACTGCCGACAGAAGTCACATTAGCATGACAGTGGCGCGAATCCAACCATAAAAACTCACAACGTGGCTAAAGAAGTTTTCATTTCGGAAACCCAATAACACTGTCCGACCTGGCTATCGAAGCCAGGACCTCAGGTTCAGCAGTAGCGCTTGCAGCCACAGAACAAATTGCCTTTCACAAACAGTTAAAGTTTATTTAACATGTTTATTGTTGAGATGCGTGTCCCGGTGTATGTTCGTGTAATATCTGGGCCACATTCTCACGTAACAGCATGCCTTGTTTCCCAAAGGGCTTGGGCAGAGGTGTTCCTATAAAGTACACCCACATTTCGCCAATGGGACTTAAACATAACTGAACATGACATGAACTGAACTGAATATGACATGTCATAGGGGGCAAGACTATTGCCATCAATCTGAGACAAATACAGATACGAGCTTCAACTGAGAAATTCAATTCAACTTGGAATCGAAGGCAACATACACTTGCAACCACTGAACACATTACACATAAAAACAAGCCTTTCACAAACAGTTACAGCTTATTTTCCATGTTTATTGTTGGGATGCGTGTCCCAGTATATGTTCGTGTAATATCTGGGCCACATTCTGTCTGCCAATTAATTAGGATTATACTTAGCTCCGTTGTGGGTCAGATAAAACTTCGTGAGCAGTAGGGTTGGCCAAGTTAAAGGGATTCTGAAATTAGCTTGGGTGTTTGAATAGATAAAGATGTTTAAGTTACTACTACGACCTTAGATTACAGCTTGGTATTGTGTGGCGAAAACACACACATGTTATAACCCCCCCCCCCCCCCCCTAGTTGGTCTGGTGGTCGTCCCCAAGGCGGGTGCCCTTAGCGTGTAGTCGCTTAGTTTTGAGTTTTTAAGCCGTGGAGGCCTTAATTTATTGAGGTCGCCTAGGGCAAGTGCGGTTAAGCAGCCGACAAACTCCTAGGTTGACCAGCGAAATGCCATTAAAAAAAAGTTGGTGGTTGCAAGCACTATTACTTAGCATGAGGTCTTGGTTCGATACCAGGGTCGGGCAAAGTGTTTTTGAGGTTTTTTAATAGGAATTTTTATCCCGGTAATACGTTAATATAGGACTTTTTATCCCGGTAATACGTTAATATAGGACTTTTTATCCCGGTAATACGTTCCCGTGGGAAAATTTTCGACCTCTACGCTATCTAAGCCACTCGCTAGCACATCCAGGTTGTAATTTATCTGTACACCAAATTTCATCCAAATCCGTTTAGCCGATGCAACGTGATTGAGTGACAAACATCCAAACATCTAAATATCGAAATATCCAAACATTTACACATTCAAACTTTTACATTTACAATATTAGTAGGATAGGATAAAATTATTTACTTCATCATGAAGCGAAAGTTCCTTGTTTTTGACTCAAGCTTTGACACCCATACCTTTATTATGAGTCAAGCTTTCTATTACACTAATATCCAAATACTAACATATCCGCCCTCAGCTGAGTCAAAATACCGCACAACTCTATGAAAAGGTGAATCATATCAGTTCCCCTAGATTGCGTAGGAATACATCGTTAACACCAATGGAATGCCATTAACATAAGTAATACGTTGCACTTTATTAAAGGTGTCTCACAAACATGTCACCTCTTTATGGCAATACTAACTTCTGCTCGCGTCTTTGTCCGCGTGAACTTTCTTGTTTTAACATAAAACATTCTATGACACTCGGCGATACTGTAGCTTCCCATTAGTGAAATAATTTTCGGAATCAGTAGTTTCGAAGATTAGCCCCTACATACAAACTCACCTCAAATTTTACCTCTTATAATCTAATACTGGATTACACGTTTCAATCATTAATTGATTGAAAGGTTCCGTAATCAAATGTATAATTAAATGTATATGGCTGAAATTGAATGATTCACTTTTCAGTTTACACGAATCAATTTGTTGCTTCATTCAAATTGACTGGTCAGAGTGAACCATGTAATTCAATCAACTACTACTACTGCCGTGGCGAGACCATGTTTCTTTACCCATACAACTTGTTCCACTTGCTGAGGATCTCCCACCTGAGCAGGAGTTACCTTGGCTAAACTGGACGTCTTTAAACAGCAAGGAAAACCTGTTCAGATGGAGATTCTGTTAAATATGCGGGGAGTCAGGTGTTGTAGGCGGTGGTGACGGTGTTCCCGATCACGAAAGTATTCAATTAAAGAGGTATTAAGTTTGTAAATCACTATATTGGCACACGATTATTACACGTTTATCGACAATACATAGAAATACACAATTAGGCACTTAATACAGTTAAAAGACACGAATATACACGAACACGGGAATTACGGTTATAGCAAAAGTCATATAAAGTCATACACAGTTATTACACACAGAGAATAAGATGGTAATATTCCTAAGCTAATACTGGTTATTTGCTAGCTATTTATAGGGTACTTCGCGACTTAATAGTGCACAGCGGAGCCACTATTACGTAATTACTTGTTCACTTGAGGACTAGATGATGACTACTGAAGGTTATGAGGTAACTCTTCTAAGCACTGGTAGTAACATTCTGACAAACTAATTTCTACGGAGCCTTATATAGCTTTACACATCGTTGTAAGTTGCGGTAAGCCCCGCCTCCAAACATTTACAAAATACCAATCATGTCAAGGAGGCGGGACCTAAATGGCCAAGCGTAGTCTGTTTTTCGGTAGACAAGTCGAAACCTGCTCCCGATTCCAACGGAATCTTCCACACGACCGTGGAAAAATAACGATTTCATGGTCAAACCTCCGTGCGTCACAGTTCGCATGGAAGATTCCTTTGTAGCAGGTTCCGACTTGTATTACGTGCCTACCATACATCACGCTATTGGAAATAGGTAGGGTAGGCAGGCAAATGGGTACATATTTAGGTGTATATCCACAATAGATATACACAGGTAGACAGGTACACTCAGGTAGGTACATTAATTGGCAGGTAAAATTTAATAGTTTGTAATGGGGTTCTGTTAACATAGCTATGTAGGCCCGTAACTTACATGCATGTTATTGGGCTTCGCTAACATTCCACCCCCCTGTAAAAGGGTTCAACCGTCTTACAAAACTTGGTTTGTAGGAAGCACAATAACTTTGGCTACGGGCCGACGCAGAACCCCACTATTTGTTCTGACATCTATAACACGGATGATGCCATCACTGCCATGGTACACTGCCTTAATTACACCCTTCGTCCACACACTTCGTGGTTTATTAGTGTCGACAATCACTATTACGTCACTGACACACACATTTGGCACATTGTTCGCCCACTTTTCCCGACGTTGAAGCGTAGGTAGAATTTCTTCAGCGTCGCTCGGTGAAACGGAGTACTCCCAGACACAGTGCCCAGGAGCAGATGATTCGGTGGTCAGGACCACAGGCTGGTTGTGGTTGTCGTACACGCAGCTTAATATGGCCGGCTGTTTGTAGTCAGCTCGGCCTTAGTGAGGAGGGTGTAAAGGACCTCCTCACAAGGAACACGCTCCTTGAGCGTACTGCAGCAGCAGATGAGCACGGGCAGGCCTTTTAGACTGGCGGCCCGCTCGTCCTCGAAGCTGTCTTCTCAGGACAACTTTTAAGGCAGTTGTGAGCCTCCTCCTGGGTCTCGCAGACCCAGTTCCGCAGTCGACCGACGTTTGCTACGTTGGCCGATGAAGATTAGCACATGTGCTATGACGCGTTGTATGCGCGCCCGTAACAAGCACTTTAAATTGTTGAATGGCGCCACAGATGCTGCTGTGGCGTGGACCCGCTGAATGCGAACGAAGTCCACTTCGGTAGTCGACCGATGTTTGCCACATCGGCCGATGAAGCTCGGCGCGTGCGCTATGACGCGTTGTAAGTGCGCCCGTAATAAGCGCTCGCAGCTGATGAATGGGGCCACAGGCGTGGCTGTGGCGTGGACCCGCATAACGCGAACAAAGTCCACTTCCGTAGGCGACCGATGTTTGCCACATCGGCCGATGAAGATCGGCTCGTGCGCTATGACGCGTTGTAAGCGCGCCCGTAATAAGCGCACGGAGCTGGTGAATGGGGCCACAGACGCGGCTGTGGCGTGGACCCGCGTAACGCGAACAAAGTCCACTTCTGGAGTCGACCGATGTTTGCCACAACGGCCGATGAAGATCGGCTCGTGCGCTATGACGCGTTGTAAGCGCGCCCGTAATAAGCGCACGACGCTGTTGAATGGGGCCACAGACGCAGCTGTGGCGTGGACCCGCATAACGCGAACAAAGTCCACTTCTGTAGTCGACCGATGTTTGCCACATCGGCCGATGAAGATCGGCTCGTGCGCTATGACGCGTTGTAAGCGCGCCCGTAATAAGCGCACGAAGCTGGTTAATGTGGCCACAGACGCGGCTGTAGTGTGGACCCGCGTAACGCGAACTAAGTCCACTCCCGGCGCCTCAGCCTCAGGAGACCCCGGCGACCGCACCTGTGGGTCACACGAAAACAAGGGGCCCGAAAGCCACTCTGCGTGGTCGTCGGGCCAACACAAATGGGTAGCCCTGTCAGCTGGGTTATCCTGGGAAGGTACCCAGCGCCAGTCGCCTCTATCTGACAAATTATCTAATAAGATTCTTAACAGAATGTCAGCGATATCCCCCGAGAAAGAAATGGGGCCTATCCTGACCTTTATTAATAAACCGAGTACTGAATTCAATAAGTCGGGCCCGGTAAGTAGGTTATTATTTAAATACGTACCATGTGACGTAGCGGCCGCGTCAAACACTAGACGTAGCGTCCCCGGTTTGTTCGAGTTAACAACTCCGACTTGTGGTAAATACCAAACCGGCGAGCTATTTAAATTACTCTCTAATGTAAGCGCGTAACGCTCGTCTAATAACCTATTCACTGGTGCTGAGTAAGCCTCAGTGAAACTAGCGTCTTTACGCATACGCTTCTCAATACCATACAGTCGCTGGCGGGCCTGTGTATAGTTGTTAGGCAACTGGACATTATCATGTTTCCACATCAGGCCCACCTCCCATTGTGACTGGTCAAGCGTACGTTGGCTAGTGCTGTCTAACACAGCTACTGCCCTCTAGATATCTTTATGCCTAGTGCTTTCGGAGATGCCTAGTGCTTCCAGCTCGAACTGGGACTTAACTAGGTCATGTAGGTCGGGGAGGGAAACAGTCATGCAATTTACGTTTTCATTATCTAGGTTAATGTTATAAAACGGTCCATGAATGACCCAACCTAGCTGAGTTAATGAGGCAACTGGCTTACCGGATTTTCCACGGCGGATGTCCTGGCTGACAAGTAGCTCCCAGTTGTCCTGTCCTAGTAACAGCAGCGGCTTGGCTCCCCTCATCTCCACGCAACCCAAGTCACTTAGGTGCGCGTTGTCGTTTATTAACGACTTCGTCACTGTTTGCATTGGCAGATTGATATCTTTTATTGTACGACACTGTATGTTATAGCACTGTCCATTAGGACCTTTAATGCGCACTTGTACTACTCGCGAAGTAGAGTCTGTCACACTGTAGCCACCCGCGGTTTTTATTGTCAGAGGAACACACGGACCTGCTAGGTTAGTGGCGAGCGAACTATCGATCAGTGACACGGTCGCTCCATCGTCCAATAAAGCGTAGCACCGCTCGTCGTCACTTATCGTCACTGGCACTATCTTTAATAGCGCAGTCGCCCGCCATTCACCTATGTTAGTCACACTTTCCGTTTTGGTATCTTGAGGTTTTCCCTCTTGTTCCCTCTGTTGCTTATCCGCATGTAATAATAGGTGGTGCCCGAAACCACATTTCTTGCATCTACTGGCGCGACAGAATCTCTTGGGATGCTTTCCAAATAGACACTTGAAGCAGGTATTCTGCCCTTTAATTGCTTCCCAACGTTGTTGAATGGTGAGTTTCTTAAATACCTCACATTCCTCCACTTTATGCTTCCGTTGACATATTACGCATTCTTCTGGAGCGGTAGTCTCGTCGCTCTGCGTATTTACTCTCTCTGTCAACGGAGGCCTGCTGCTGGCCGCGCGCGCACTGTTTATTGGTCGGGACTGTCCTGTCCCGCCGAACTTCTGTTGTTGCCTGGCAGGGGGCTTTGATGGCTCGGGCTCGAACATGTTCGCTTGCATGTAATAAGATGTCGAGCGTGCCAAAGTTATCAAGAACTGAGATAACATTTCCAGGTTTGGAGACACTCTTAAGTCCACCCCCTGCGCACTATTCAACCCCATGGCGAAGTCCCCATATTGCGCGCGTTGTATGGGCGTCAGTTTACCCAGCAGTTCATTCACAAGCTGCGGGTTATTTATATAGCCGTCAGCTCGAATATTCTTTAATAGTGACACACAATTTCGCACCGTTGACGAGAATTTCCCCAGCTCCCGGCAACTCTCCGTCACTCTGGGTAAATCTCGTACTTTCTTAATCGCATATTCTAGCACTAAGGTCGGATGACCAAACTCTTCCTCAAGCGCATGCATTATTTCTGAGGGATCAGTTGACGTTCGTAACAAGTCTTCAACTGATACTTTTGCATCGCCCTGTAATGAGGATTTTAATCGTGCTAGGTTTTCGTGCGGTTTGAAACTGTACAGCTGTGACGTTTCCCAGTACATATTTCGATATGAAATCCAGTCGGCTGGGTCACCATTAAAATACGGCAATTCATATGCCTGTCTTGGTACCGGTCGTGGTCGTGCCAGGCTCGTGATCGCCTCTGCCAGTTTGTCGAACTTATCTCGGCTTCTGTCCCCAGATGATTCTCTCCTTCTTTCTCTATCATCCTCTCCGTACTGCATCTGCCGCCGTGTGACCGACTCGAGCGTTTCTACCCGAGGCACACTTGCGACCGGAGTGGTAAAGATGGGATAACTACTGGGCATATTAAACCTTACGCCTCCCGACGAAAATGGCATGTAATCGTACCTTGGCGTATTTGGTACCGTTAGGTTAGGTAACGGTACAGACGCGGATTGCCTCGGTACTTGCGACACGTTAACGTTATGCGACACTGACGACACACGGTAACTATTACTATCACGATTCACTGTACTTACGTGATTTACGTGGTTTTCCGATGCTTCACGGGGCGCGGCCTCTTCAACAGGCGCGCCTGACACAGCTGACGAACCCAACACTGAATTTAACCGGGGCACTTGGGGTGTTTTACTCACCCATTCTTCGACGCGCTGTGTCGTACTCACATCGGAGTGCGAGCCATCACTCTCATTAGCCGCCTCTATTTCGGCTAGATCTGCTTCCACTCTTTTCTTGAGAAGGTTTTCCTTAAGTTGGACTAAATCGCGCTCAGCCTCGTATTCGACCCTTTTCCTGAGGTAATCGATACTTTTCCGGCTGTTTCTCGATGACGCTTTGCTGCGCGGCGAGGTATGGCGAACTTTAGCGGCTGACTGTCCTTTCGGCCCTTCTGGCGCTTTGCTATGGTCGATTACTCGGCCTCCCGTTAGAGGGATATGACAGGCTGATGTTGATGCCATCGTTGGCGCTATGGATGGAGATCCTGGGGCCCTCTCAGAGGGAATGCCCGAGTCAGAGACGACGTCCTCTAATCTACGTGAACTCATTTCTTGAGCTAGCTTCCTGACTTTGCTGCGTGTGGTAATTTCGCTTTTATTGCTCATGATTTTAATCGAATACTTTCTAATTGAACCTGATCCGGCTCGATAGGACCAAAATGTTAATTATGCGGGGAGTCAGGTGTTGTAGGCGGTGGTGACGGTGTTCCCGATCACGAAAGTATTCAATTAAAGAGGTATTAAGTTTGTAAATCACTATATTGGCACACGATTATTACACGTTTATCGACAATACATAGAAATACACAATTAGGCACTTAATACAGTTAAAAGACACGAATATACACGAACACGGGAATTATGGTTATAGCAAAAGTCATATAAAGTCATACACAGTTATTACACACAGAGAATAAGATGGTAATATTCCTAAGCTAATACTGGTTATTTGCTAGCTATTTATAGGGTACTTCGCGACTTAATAGTGCACAGCGGAGCCACTATTACGTAATTACTTGTTCACTTGAGGACTAGATGATGACTACTGAAGGTTATGAGGTAACTCTTCTAAGCACTGGTAGTAACATTCTGACAAACTAATTTCTACGGAGCCTTATATAGCTTTACACATCGTTGTAAGTTGCGGTAAGCCCCGCCTCCAAACATTTACAAAATACCAATCATGTCAAGGAGGCGGGACCTAAATGGCCAAGCGTAGTCTGTTTTTCGGTAGACAAGTCGAAACCTGCTCCCGATTCCAACGGAATCTTCCACACGACCGTGGAAAAATAACGATTTCATGGTCAAACCTCCGTGCGTCACAGTTCGCATGGAAGATTCCTTTGTAGCAGGTTCCGACTTGTATTACGTGCCTACCATACATCACGCTATTGGAAATAGGTAGGGTAGGCAGGCAAATGGGTACATATTTAGGTGTATATCCACAATAGATATACACAGGTAGACAGGTACACTCAGGTAGGTACATTAATTGGCAGGTAAAATTTAATAGTTTGTAATGGGGTTCTGTTAACATAGCTATGTAGGCCCGTAACTTACATGCATGTTATTGGGCTTCGCTAACAGATTCATAAACAACTGCGTGCATTCCAATGCAAATGCCGTGCAGCTCCACAAACGAACGTCCTTTCGTCGGCACATTACAGGAACTGATGTACGCTAGTGATGGCACCCAACATGTAGCTGAATTCTGGGCCGAGACCATTCGATACACCAAGAAGAAGAACTACTATTTTCTTTTCTAAAGGAATAAAAATGATCCGAAGCGGATTGGCACTGCACAGCATGTCATCTTCTTCCGTAAATCTCTATTTGCCGTTATTTGAGTACTCACCATGGGGTGAGTACTCAAATAGAGATTTTTGTTCTATGGAGAACACCGTATCGCTGTGAGAGACAACGGCACTAACATTCGTGGTGCTGCGGACCCCTTCTGTCCCGAAGCTCACGACCATTCAAAGCCGTCAGATTATATAAAATGTAAGTAATTTGTGTAGTAGTGGCTTGCGAGTGATTGATAATACTCTTGGTTTGTATGGAAAGTGTTGACATGACAATCCCGACATTAGCAGCGTCCACCAAGGTGTGTTTGTGCTCTGCAATTACTCACCCTATTTCTAACCATAACTTCCTTTTTTTTAATTATTGGTTTGTAAACTATCTGTCTAAATGAGAGTGTAGGGCCAGCCCTAGCAGTGCCGTGTGGCGCCTCAGCCCTTAAATCATTCCGGTACTTAAATTTTACCTAATCCTTCCCGCGGCTCGACCTACTTTTGTCTGATTGCGGTTGTGTTCGAGATTACAGATAAAATGCTTGAGGAATACCACTTTTAATAACACAGATAGTACATAAAAACGTAGGAAATGTAGGTACGTGCTTGATGAGATTATTTTAATGAGATATTTTCACCTAACGATTTGCGAAATGTAGTTCCTACGTATGTATGTTGAAATTCGAAAGTTTTTGGATCAAGTTTGGTTCTAATTGACTTACGGTTGCTGATTTACCTTAATATACAAAATAATACCCTCATTAGAAAGTAAGTACATTAAAATAGCATTAATTTTCTTTCTAACCCAGTTCCGGAAATAACCAAGGTACCATAAAATAACGTCGCTAACAAATTGCATAATTTTCTGTTTTAAAAAGCTTTTACTCTTACGTGGTTATCTCCGTAACTCGATATTTCATTCTCAAGTAAAACATCGCAATATCTTACCCAAATGCGACGCGACTCGTCCAATGTTTCGAGAAAATGAACTCGGGACGAAAGTACGAAACGAGGTCGATTATTGAACTCCCGAAAATGACTGACAACGCGGCACAAATGAGTCTGTGTCGTAAAATTTAACGTGACACCCGACACCCGCTGATAGTGACAATGGCGAAAGAAAGTGCCCATAAAGAGAATTGATGAACGCCCCCCGACGTAATGTCGCGCTGATGTCGCTCTGTGTGTAGCTAGCCTTATATTGATTCCGAATCGGCTATTAGATGGCCTGTCTGCGTCGTAAGTAATGAAGATACGATTGTTGTTGATAAGACTCGTAATGAGATGTTGTATTTTCGACGACACAGAATTGGTAGAAACGACACAAAATAGAAGTATTATTTTGGCTCTGTCTGGGTTTTGTGACGTGCTTTATTTGTTTGTAGTAGGCAATTAGGGCTTGTAACTTCGTAATAAATGTATTCGTTGGAATTTTAAGAGTTCTAAATAAATATTAATTAATCATCGTTTTTCTTTCTGTCTGCTACTTTTGACGAGCTTCTAATTTGTCCCTAATTGCCAATTAGAAAAATTCTAGATGGAAAAACACAATAACACTTTGCCCAACCCGGGAATCGAACCCAGGGGACACAGCAGAAGCGCTTACGACCTCTGGACCAACGAAGTAGTCAGACTAGATTATGAGTCTATTTTATTTATAACATTGATCAAAATTTCAAGGAACTCAAGCCTTGAAAGCCCAATTATATTTCAAGTAAAAAAAAACTAAATACGATAAGGCTTTCCAGATTTTCCCAATTAATAATACTTTGAATGAAAACTGAACCCTCATCAACTTATTCCAGAACAACTGATCTACTCCATTACAAAGTACCGTCCAAACGAAAACTAGAATATTAGAGTACTTATCTAGTACGCGCCTAAACGCTTACTGGATATTCAACGGTCGGTATTCAACCGAGCATTGAAAATCCAACAGAGCGCATCACAGCGCGTCGAAAAAACAGTCTGTTCTATTTTTAAACGACTTCAAAAAGAAGGAGGTTATCCATTCGACATGTTTATATCGATGCCTCACAGCCAAAAAGGGATAACCGCCACTTTACAAACTTTACAGGAGAATAGTTTAAAGTTCAAAATAAGTGAAAAAAAATCAATTAAATTATTCTGTAGGTTCCAAAAGTTTCAAAATTTACCCATACAGCTTTTAATTAGGTCTCTACGAAATGTCATTGTTAATTAAAATAAATCACACTCCTAACACCATCTACTGACGCTTACCCTCAAATGGTCCTGATTTTACTAACAGGAAGAAACGTCGTAAATGAAAACAACTCACTGATTCACTTCCAACCTAAATGATTTAACTGCACCATTTGTTTTATTTCAATTGAAGGAAAAGAGCATACCTGTGAGTTTTCTGTTCATCAAGTGGAGCCAATATGATATAACCGGCTATTGGTTAATGACAGACGAACAAGGAAATTGTAATAAGTTAATTATCTATAAAATTTATAACAAGCTCTTTTATACAACGCGAAAGCACATTGTGATTATGTTTATACAATTTATACATACATACGTACATACATACATAAGACCTTTACCCATAGACAAGATATCAAAAATAGAGATTTTTGGTAAATCAGTCTTTAATTTACAAAATTACACAAAACAATAGTTACATATTGTAAGTAAGTCTTGCACTATACATCCATGTTGTCATGTTGACAAAAGAATAATTAACTTAAAATTTCGTACCTAAGGACTACCTACTCTTAGGTACGACAAAATAATAATAAACTTAAAATTTCGTACCTAAGGACTACTCTTAGGTATGACAAAATAATAATAAACTTAAAATTTTGAACACTAAAAAATACTGTTTATTTAATGTTTCAATGTTAGGCGACATTCGTTTGGATGATTTATCCTAAGCGCCTTCAATAATTGATATAGTGACTAGGGAAAATAGCAATAAGCGCCAAATTAAGTCTCGGAATTGCGGCCTAAATGTAATAAAAGACAACTATTTTGTCCAAAGAAACTGCCATAATATCCTAACCGGAAGTTTGGTAAATAAAGATTCAAGTAAAATTTGATTAATGTATTTTTTTGCAAAAAATATTTATAGCCCAAACCAGTTAACGCTTCAAGCTAAAAAAAATATACAAAGCCAAAATTGCATAACTCACAGTTTTGAAATATTGTTTTCATCCAACCACCATAATAAAAAATACACCAAAATAACTGTCGTTTATGACGAAAAAATAAGTGTTAGGACCCTAATTTCTTTACCGCCTAAGCGACAAAAAGTTCGACCTAGAGTTATGAAACTTAAACAAATAGACGCAGAAAAAAAAGCCGATTCTAACCATATATATAAGTCGATTTCGCAAAAAATGTCGCTTATCCCTTTTTGGCCGTAAGGCATCGATATATTTTTTAAATGTATGTTCGGGCATAACTCCGTCATATAGGTATAGGTAGACGAATTTGCAAAATATATTTTTTATTCGAAAGGGGTTTATTCCGAAATGGTCCCATTACATTTTCATATATTATAGATCTTTTTTTCGAATTAGAATTCGAATTTATAAAAATAGCAGACTAAGGTCTGCTATTTTTATAAAATCGTCATTCCAACACGATCCCATTGTCATTCATTTGTCATTTTGCTAAAAGTTCGTAATCTGCTAAATTCGTATTGGTCGATCATTGGTCAGTCAATGGTCTCGTAATAGAATTGTGTCATAATGGCATTTTCGTATTGCCGTTATTATAAAACTTGTTAGTAGAAATGATTTTCGAAAAACTACTACTAAATTTGAACATTTATTCATGCCAGATTTCATTTATATATATTTTTACATATTATTTATTAGTGTTATATGTAATATAAAGTAGTAGGAAGTTCGTAAATTGAGTCAGTCATTCATTTGTCATGATGTACGAGATTATTAATAAATGCCATATCTTTCAATGGAGTGTCAGTGGCTGACCATTGGAAAGTCATAATGACGCCATTTTATTAGTAGGTTACCAAACTTGTCAAAATCAACAATGATGAAATCAATGATAGACCATTCAAATCAAATCAAATCAAATCAAATCAAATTTATTCGTAAATGTAGGTTTCATTACAATAGGATGTTATAATAAGATAGTCAGTTCGCTACATTTTACTCGAAAGCATACAAATAATAAGAATGTTAGTTTTGTCGAAACCACAGACACATTTAAAATAAAATAACTCAATTACTTACATACTAACACACAATTGCCAATGTCGACCTAATATTAATCTAAATGTAAGGACAAAAACATAAGATAGTGTAACTTAGAACGTATACACACAGAAACAGCCATTTTAACAACATCTAAAGAAACCAATGAGGATAATAAAATCATTATCATAAAATGTCATATTGTGATAATCTAAATGTTAGTGGTATCCTCCATAAATTCAGCTATGGAGTAATAACATTTATGAGTTAAAAATTGTTTCAGTTTATTTTTAAACATATTATTATTAAGATTTTTTATCTGTCGTGGAATTTTATTGAAAATACCTGGAGCCATTCGATAAAAACTTTTACGTAGGAGGGCTGTTTTACTGCGATCAACACAAAGAATGTTCGAATCCCTTTTCCTTAACCGTGGATCAGCTGGAGCTCTTATTTCGAAAAGCTGTGGGTGTGTCTTAACAAACACTGCCACCTCAAAGATGTATAATGACGGCAATGTTAAAAGCTTCAAGGATTCAAAATATGGTTTACAACTGTCCCTTGGGTGTAGCTTACATAAAGCGCGTATGCATTTTTTTTGAGCGAGGAAAACGTAATTATTGTCTGTCGAGTTACCCCAGAAAACGACTCCGTATCTTAGAACTGATTCTACGTAGCTATGGTAAGCAATAAGCACGGCGTCACGGTTTACAAATTTGGACAGCTTATGAAGAGCAAAAGCAAAACTGTTAAGTTTTTTACAAATTTCTTCAACTTGCGGTTTCCACGTAAGTTGACTGTCTATAACTAACCCTAAAAACTTTGTAGTATCCGTTTTTGTAACTGAATGTCCATTGTGACTAATATTAACCGGTAGTTGTTGTTGTCGCTGACTAAAATGCATTATACACGTCTTTTCTAAATTAATTTTTAAATTATTCGACTGTAACCAATCTATAGTTTGCTTTAGCGTGTCATTGATTTCTTGTTCATAATTGTAGGACTCATCTTTTTTTATCATTATTGTACAATCATCAGCAAATAATACAGTTGGGTGATTGATAATTTTTGGAAGATCATTTATGTACACCAGAAATAGTGGGGGACCCAATACGCTCCCCTGAGGTACACCGTATTTCACCGTTCTAGGTTTTGACCGATATTTGATTTCACGCTTGGTTTTAATGTTTATATTTGTTATTTCTGTGTATTGTTGCCGGTTGCTTAAATATGATGTGATAAGATCAAGACCATTGCCGCGTATTCCATATCTTTCTAGTTTGTCGATAAGTATAGTATGATCAACGTGATCGAAGGCTTTCGTCATGTCCATATACAGGGCACAGATGGGTAGTGTGTTATCTACACTTGACATAATTTTCTTCAGAAAATCATAAATAGCAACATTTATTGACTTATTTTTTCTAAAACCTTTTTGTTCATCAACCAGTATATTTTTACTTTCGAGAAAATTGTACATTCGGTAATGTATTATTTTTTCTATGACTTTCGAGAATATCGGTATTAATGCCACTGGTCGATAATTTTTAATTGAAGTCTTCTCCCCTTTCTTATACAACGGTTTAATAATAGACACTTTAAGTTTATCTGGGAAGACTCCTTTTTCAAAACACAAGTTTATAATATGAGATAGTGGATGACAAATAATATGATGAACTTTTTTGATAATGTTTGTTGTTATGTTATCATTTCCTGTACTCTTAGTATTTTTGAGAGATTGAATAGTTCTCGATACCTCTTCTGGAGTAGTTGGAGTTAAAAAAATCGAGTGATTCAGTCTGTCTATTTGTGGCGGTAGTTGATTGCAGCCTGGAGTAATTTGATCAGTGTAAAAATCATTGAATGCATTGCAGATGTCTTTAGTTTTTACTATTTCTTTATTATCGTGAATAATTTTCGTTATTGGTTCGTGAGGGAATTCAACTTTGTTGTCACTAATTATTTTCCAAGTTGCCTTGCTCCTATTATAAGATGTTTTAATGTAATGATTATTTTGCGCATACTTTGTTAGTCTTATAATTTTTTTATATCTAGCTGTATATGAAGTATATATTGTTTTATTATTATCAGTTTTGGTTTTACGGTATTGCCAAAGTAGTTTGCGTTTTATTTTGCTGCACGTTTTTATGCCATTGGATAGCCATTTTTGCTTTTTATTAATAGTTTTTGTTACAATTTTTAAAGGAAAACATAAGTCGTAAAATATTTTAAATAAGCCTATAAAGTTGTCGTATGCTAAATTTGGGTCATTTAGTTCATAAGCCTCATTGAAGCTTAAGCTTGCAATACACTCAATAAACTTTTCTATATATTCAGAAGAGAAGTCTCTTATTTCAATTTTCCACGAATGAATTGTACACGTTTTTTTTACATTGCATTTTAATATTTGCGCAGTGTGGTCCGATAGTGCAGTCTCAATTACTTCTCCGTTGTTACCACGAGCATTATGAAATATATTGTCTATACAGGTACCGCTAGATAAGCGAGTAGGTTGATTCCATTCTGACACTATTGTAATAGCAGACTAAACTTTTCAAAAAATTACAGCAAACAAACCGCGATTGCTGCTATCGCATAATTATGGATTGTTCTGACCCCAAGGATGATGAAATTTCGAATTGTGTGGGGTAGGTAGATACTATAACTAAAAAGTGAAAAAAAAAAACTTTTTTCAGAATAAAAAACAAACGTCTTCCAAAAAAACACTACAAAGTGAAAAATAACTTTAATTTCGGAAGACGGTGACAAAAAAAAAAAAAAAAAAAACTCTCGGCTCTTAGCAGAGCGTTGCAGATCCAGTGCGCGAAAAAATCCCACCACGATATTATTATGTCTATGGACATCGACTTACTTTGAAGACGACAATGTGGAGGAATTATGAGCTATTAGCTTTTGCCAGCGGCTTCACCCGCGTTTGAGGTCGGACTTCATCCCACGGAAACGTAATACCGAGATAAAAAGTATCCTATGTCTTAATCCAGGTTAAAGTCTATCTTTGTGCCAAATTTCATCTAAATCCGTTCAGCCGTTGTTGAGTAACAAACATCCAAACTTTCACATTCATAATATTAGTAGGTTAGTAGGATTTTAAATATTTTAATGTTGTTTTTTAGGGTTCCACACTCAAAGGGTACCAACGGAACCTTATTACTAGGCCTCCGCTGTCTGTCTGTCAGCGAGCTGTATCTCATGAGTCGGAATATGTAGACAGTTGAATTTTTGACAGAGTGTGTAGAAATACACACTCTACTGTAATGTAATGTGTAATGTAATGTAATGTAATGCACCGATCCCAGCGTGGTTTGACCAGACTCGATTAATCGAATGAACCCCAAGATTCGCACTAGCCCCTGTAGCCTCATGCTTCATGGTGTTACAGAGGCCATTGCATATCAAGAAGTAGACCGGGGGGCGCGGTAATGGTCAGGTAGACAGGCCCTTAGGATAGGAAAGGATTGCGAGCCTACCGGATATGCATCCTTGAGTAAGCATTGGACTAGTGGAGAGACGGGTGGTATTTTTTATAGGAGGGCATCTTTTCACGACGTCGCCGGCATGTTGATTCAGGTCGAGCTTCTTGTGCAGGTTTAACTGTTTTCTTAGCTCTTTTCTATGCAGTTGCTTCACTATGTTCTGTGTTGTTGTTTTCATATTCGTCTTCTGAATTCTCACTGCTATCAGCTTCTGTTTTTTTGTAGATATCGTTAGCCGCTTTCTTGATCTTGTTTCTGTCTCCAGCCATGTCCTTCCAATACGTGATTCCCATGTTGAAGTATTTCATGTCCTGTTTTAGGTTGTCGTTCCATGTGTAAATAGGTCGTCCGACCTCCTTAGATTTAGCCTTAAACTGCATTGCTGCATGCAATAGGTGTGGTTTATCCCGTCTGAAGACGTGTGCCAAGTAGCACATCCTGTGGTTCTTGATGCGTTTTGTTACGGTTTTCCGTCTAAGATTTGGTGCATCTTCTTAGTTCTAGGTTTATTCCTGGCATGGTTAATCAAGTCTCTCATGATAAGTCGTTCATATTTTCGGAGTCTTGATCTGTTCGCCTTGGTGAGGGTCGATATTTTTAAGCCTTATATCATACAAGGTACGATAACCATTCGGTACATAAGTCTAGCTAACTTCCAGTCCATCTTTGAGTTTAGTATGAATGGTAGTAATGATTTGGCGTTTCTCGTGGCCTGTTGGCATCATTTTCTAATTGTGCTTTTCCTGCTTAATGCGGATGTTATGTATGCGCCTAGGTATTTGATTACGTCCACTGTTGGTATACTTACTCCGTTGAGGGTCACGTTGGTCGTTTGCTGTGATGTTATGGGGTCCCTAATTAGAATTTTTGTTTTTGTTTCGTTTATTTGGAGGCCTACGCTATTTAGTAAGGCTTTAATGTAATATAAGATACGCTCTAGACCTTCTAGATTATCTGTATTATGGATAAGGTCGTCCGCAAATGATAATACCATGGAAAGTGAAATTTCGCGGTCCTGATCTAGTTTGATTAAATGATAGTGTCTTCTAGTGTTCTAAGGACTTCGTCAATGACCAATGTAAAAAGGCGAGGGGACAGGGGGCACCCTTGCTTAACTCCTTTTCCTTTGACAATCCAACTGCTTTGCTGACCACACCATTTGATGCATGTTCTTTCATTTCAGCATGCCCTGATTATCCTGTTGGTCATCGATTTGTTGGTTCGTTCCAGTAATATATCTCTTAATGCGTTGAAGTCAACGTTGTCAAGGTTTTTTCTATGTCGAGGGCGAGTACGTAAATTTGTTTACCTGCACGCCATCCTTCGTCTAGAACCCTTTTGAGCATAAAAATGTGGTCATCTGTTGATCTATTGTTTAAGAACGCTGGTTGGTAATTTCCCAGCTCCGTTATTGTATTGTTTACTTTTTTTTTTTTTTGTAAGTATGAGGCGTAAATTCTGTAACCCGTGTTACAAATGGTTTATATGCGGCGGAAATCGTCCGCGTCTTTAGGATTTTTTTTTTTTGGGATTGGGACTTGTACGGTCTCAAGCCACATGTCGGGTAAAGTGTTCTGTGTCCAGGCGTTATTCATGTGTTTAGTAACAGCTTCCTATAGTATTTGGGGCATCGCTTTGTACAGTTCGATTACCATTTGGTCCGTTCCAGGGGCTGTCCCGTTTCGCATTTTATTGATGATTCCTGTTATTTCGTCCACCGTTGGTCCTTCGCAGTGTGGTTCGATTATCGGTTTTGTTATATTAACCGTTGGTATCAGAAAGCCGTCGGATTTTTTTTAGTTTTCTTCCCATTTCGCCGGTCGCGTGCCATTTGTAGCGTGTGGAGCTGTATGCTCCTGAATTCATCCGTTTCCTGTAGGCTGGCTATATGAATGCCTCTGCGTGAAAGTTCAGCGTCTATTCGATGTTTTCCGGGTTTTGAGGCGTCGCGGACGTTCCAGGTTGCAATGCACAAGTCTGGGCAGGTGTACTTAATTACGATAGAGGTCCGGTGTCTTAGTATTATGTATCCGGTGTCGTCCGCAATTACGTCAGATAACGGTGTAAATAGTGTTGCCTGTCGTTGTTCACACGGCGATAACGGGTTTACCTGTTGGGGGCTGTTCGTTTGAGGCTGGGGTTTCGTGTGTTTTTCCTGTTCTTGGCGTGTGTTGCACCGGTTACTTCTTGGTTTGATATGATGTGGTGTTTTAATGTTGGTTGGAAATTGCATTAGGAGTTTCGGGTTGTTGCTGTATTGTTTTTTATTATTCCGGACCCAGCTATCACTGTAGAAATACACACTCTACTGAATGAAAACTGAAGCCTTATCAACTTATTCTCGAACAACTGACCTACTCCATAACATAGTACAGTCGAAACTAAAACTAGAATAGTAGAGTACCTAAGTTACCTACATGTTTTTAGTACTAAGCTGTACGTTACAATGAAGTGGAGAATATACCGTGTGGAACATAATATATTCATAACTACGCAGGTTCGTAGCGAAACGTTGGCTTAAGGTGAACCTAGTCCACATCTTTTGCATACAAACTTCGGGAGTGTTTTACTCCACTGTCTGACATGGCACATCCAGAGTAAGATATGATATCGTTTTGTCTCATTATTAATATTGTCTGTACGGAAACAGAATACTAAAATAAAAACCCATTAAAAAGTTAGAACCCAACAAAGATTCGTTTTTCTTGCTAATTTTACTTAACTTTGGGCGTGTTTAAGTAATAAAAGAAATGTAAAATCTCCAAAACCATGTCAGTACCGACAAAGTTCAATTATCGAAAGTTCAATAAACTTTATTGGTCATTGATTTAAGCTTTGACTTTTTCTTATTACCCGATCTTCCAAAGGACTTTTTTATTTTTTTTACTATAAATGATCCTGCATCTCACTCAATAACGTTGTGCGTGTAGACTAGCGTCTAACTGCTCATCACTGATACTATCTCTGTCGGACTCGAAGCCTGGTGAGACAGCGTGATCTTTAGCTAGGCCCACCAGTGAGTTCGAGGCCGAGAATAGGTTCCCCTTAAAGCTAGTTTGTTCAGTGTTGAGTTCTAGAACATTATTATGAGCTTTCATCATAGCAAAACAGTTACTTTGTAGACCACCATGTGGTGGCATAATGAGTATTTTTTTTAATTTTTTGATTATGTTTTTTAGGGTACCCAAAGGGTCCGTCCGTCTATCTGTCAGCGGCTTGTATTTCATGAACTGTAGTAGGTAGACGATTGAAACTTTAACAGATTGTGTTTTTCTATTGCCGCTACAAAAGCAAATAATAAAAATGAGTTAATGTGTAGTGTTAAATATTGCACCGGGCGGCGGCGGCGGCGGCGTCGCGTCGGTGGTAGGTACGAAACCCTTCGGATGGTAGTCCGACTCGCACTTGGCAGTTTTTATTACATTGTGTTTTGTTAAATAATAAGCCAATTAAGGGCTATAAAAGAGTCTTCACGAGTGAATTAGCTTGGCACCCTGGACAGACAATAGATACTAAACATGTTAATTGGCTCATCATTTTAACACAAGAGGAATTCAAACTAATCCCACACAGATAGGGTTTTTGTTTGGGTGTGGGTAAATCATCAAATAACTTCTCCCGCTCCGGGTGGAGCAGGAGGGCGTGTCAGACTTTTACTGACTAAAACCCACCCGTGTTCCCTCAGTAGCCTGTGTGCCAGGGGCCGCGGTATCTCTTTCGAACAACCCGCACTCCTGGCAGACACAGATACCTAGGGTAAAAGCCGGATAGTTGCCACACTTATTGAAATTAGTCTATATCTATCAGTACAAAAAGCAAAAATACTTTATTTGTAATAAACTAATAACTGGGCAATTATTTTTTTTGTTTTTATTAACAAAATTGAAGTAAAAGAAAAACCATTATCTTTAACATTTCTAGAGTATTAGGTATAGTTGCCTGATCCATATAAATTACGTTTCTATTAGGATAGATGCCCCGCCGAGAAACAGGACATCTATCCTGCAAAAACTTTGATCGCATTTAGCTTTTCCATGCAGCCGAACAGAGACATGTAACATGGTGGACTTAGTGGTAGTTCGAGAGTCTAAAATAGCACGCGATTCATCCGCGAAACTAGAGTAAGTAATTATAATCGGGGCAATTATACCTCTGGGGCAACTATGTATGTAACCCTTATATTTTTTTAGTATCCTCATTAGTTTACTTTGCAGAGTTTATATTTTCAGCAGTGTAGACGTCCACGAAAAACAAAACCTCAGTATAAATACAAAAAAGTTTGTTTGTTTTTAAACCATTCCTGTCAGAAACAGCGGACCTACTAATGTTCATATTCGCTTTGTTGATTACATTACAACACAAGCATTTTAATACCATTTCCGGACAGCGTAAATACAAGTGATATTGTTCGATAAGAATCACTATTCATAATAGCTGACAACCCAGTTAGCATTTCATTTATTGTGACCTGTGTTAATGTAACTGATCTCGTTTTTGTTTACAGTTGTCATAATGACATGTCACGACACAAATCAACTGTGTTTAGGAGATAGCGGCACATCCACGGGGTGGCATTGTATGAAGCAACTCTTACGTTAAATCCTATGCCTTGTAAGATTTATATACAGGTTGACTTGTAATTTGACGTATTACTTATAAGACGTGATAGAGTGATCCATTTGCAACAGTTAAGCACCCTATAAAGCCTAAGCGAATATTCATAGGACTCGAGAAAATTTAATTTTTATGATTTTTTGAAATTTTCCCAGAATTCGAAACCAAATATTACTTTTTCTCTAGAGAAAAGTTCAAAAATCATTTACAATTTAACGCACTATTTTTTGATAGTTTAAAATAATCTATCCGTCAAATTGTGAACTGGTACCAAGACGGATAGTACCTTGCGCTATTACTAAATAGTCAAGTAACTGCCACTAACTTGGAAGTAGCGGTCGCCGGCCGCTGCCGCAGCACCGCTCGCTACGCTCGCTCGGCTCGCGCGCGGTTGGTCACAGTTATACCTATACCATATTAGTCTATGGTTACAGTTCTAACCTAACCTAACCTATTCGGTCAGTAAGTAGTATGGTGGAGCAATTTATCGACAGTTTATGATCTCGCGAGATACATTATAAACTAACGGTGTTCACAATCTTACGGTGACATATCCAAATTTTCTAAGACATCAAACAGTTAAAACTTACAGCGGGCTTAGCAAAACGCTTTCTATTTCTACGAAGAATAGACAGCGCTTTTTCAATACAAAGTGACTTTTCGTTTCTCCATTTTCGACATCGCACCGTAGATATCCTTCTACAATCTGTCATTTTATCTTTCGTTTCTAACGATCTTTGCCTTATAAATGTAGACTATTTCAGAAGAATATTTCTTCCCAAACTGTCAAAATCACACTGACAACAAACTTTCTACTCGACGGCCACAAAGTATACACGATTATCTACAAAATCATGATTCGTTTAGAACGCTTAACTGTGATAAATAATAGAAAAACATAGCTATCTTCTTCTATTGTACATCATTTAGTCAATAGTCATATCTATTCTTCCGTCGACAAATCGGTGCTCGAAAGAAGTTTAATAAACAATTTTCAAATCATTAACATACGTGAATTTCAACCCCAGATAACTACAAATTTTACTATGGCATTAAGCGTAAAAATTACGGCAGAAACAATCAGCTATCTAATGAGGTACAAAAGTTTAAAAAATATTCAGAGTTTCCGATAAAATTTAACAACTGATCAGAGACTGTTTCAGGGAATCTATTGCCTAATCACGAAATCCGTAGTTTCGGCCGAGATTACGGGCTTATCCTACTCCGAATCATTTTATAACATAAGATTAGTTCAGGATCTGAACTATGAATGATAACACGATTTGGCATTGGGAGGTACCCTTCGGTCGGGTACCTAGTGTGAATCGGAAGTAAAGTTTATTCCATAAGTCTCGAATTACTTTCGCTTAGGCCCGTATTTTCATTGTTTAGAGAGTAGGCTTTAAAATCAGTTTTTTTTAAAGATACTAAGGACAAACCAATCTAAACATACACACATGCGTTCCGTTCATAACAAATTATTACCACACAAAGCCTAGATACACACAATCATTAACAAAAGCCACTAACCGACATTGACACATTTATCACGATTGTGAGAAGCTACAAAACGACTTAAATAGATTATCTAATTATTATAATATCAATAGAATTAATGTGAACATAAGCAAATGTCAGACTGTAACCTTTACTAGGAAGCCAAATTTCATTAACTGGACTTATAAACTCAGTGGTACCAATATTGCGCGTTGTAATGTTATTGGGGATCTTGGTGTCGTCCTAGACTCAAAACTTCTGCTTTCGGAGCATGTGTCCTGTGTTGTCGGTAAGGCATACAGAAATCTCGGATTTATTATGCGTACATGTAAATTGTTTACTGATATAAATTGCATCAAAATACTTTATTTTGCATACATACGCAGTATTTTAGAATACTGCAGTAACATCTGGAACCCTCACTACGTAGTTTATATACAGCAAATAGAATCTATACAATCCAAATTCATTAAATATATTAACTATCGCACTGGTTTTAAGTCTAAGGATTATCTGCAAGCATGCAAACATCATAACATATTACCATTGGAGAACAGACGTATGATTCTCGACATGCTTTTTCTTTATAATGTCTGTAATGGGAACATTGAGAGTACCGCTTTAAATGATCTGGTTCTAAGATTGAGTGCTCCGTCTCGACGGACTAGGCACACGCAGTTATTCGATGTACCGCACAGTGGTACAAACTACGCTCAAAATTCTGTCATTGGTAGGATTTTAAGAAATTTCAACAAGAAATTCTCCCATCTTGATATATTTAACACCAAAAAAGGTGTTTTCAGGAAACTTTTAGTGACTTCTGTATGCGACGATTTGACTAATAGGTAATTCTAAACAAAACTGAATAAATTAACCCGTGACCATACACCATTACAACTCCTCACACACACTTCTACACACCCACCCACACTGCACACTTAGATATGCTTAGAGGGTGCTAGCATGACATCCTGTTTGTTTTCTGATGCATTAAATAAGTGTAGTTATTAAATTGTAAATCCGTAATTGGCTGTAAGATTAGTTTATTTATCTTATATGAAATTGTTAAAGAGCTGTGGATTTTGTGAATAAATAAATAAATAAATAAATAAATCACAATATGCAGCGTCACATCCATCTAAAACGTAATCAAGGCTGTGGACGTAAAAACCTTTGTTTCGCAACCATCATGGCGGCGGAACAGTTTGTAACACCATTGCAGTTACAGGGTTAACACGAGTGTTAATTTTATATTTTATGTACATACTTAAGGAAGTTTATTGTGATGCTTGGTAGGTGTTTCATAAAGTTACATTTTGTTTAGTTGTCTGCCTCGTGGTCGCAAGCACTGCTGCTAAGAATGAGGTCCTGGATTTGATTCCCAGGTCGGGCAAAGGGTTTTCTGAAATTTCTCTGTAGCAGCCCGGAGTCTTACCTCTCTCGGAGGATTTTTTCCTGGTTTTTGGCATTAGGCTTGCCCCTATTACATGGGACTTAAACATAACTAGTGAAATGTGAATGTACTAAGCCACCCGTTCGGGAAATGATGATAGTAGAACAAGGACGGTATGAATTTAAAAAATGACATCGGTATATGACTTGAGTATGAATTTGTTTAGTAGAAGATAAGAGAAGTTTTCTGCTATGTAAATAGGCCTTTTATCAAATAGAAAGGTTTTCAATTTACTTGATACTTGAAGAGAAAATGTCAAGGATAAAAATAATCAAAAGAGCTTTTCCAGGAAGGCTTTTTTGGCTAGGTATCTTTTATTTCATTTTCCGTTCGCGGCTGTTACTAACCAAAATAAGATTGAGTTATATCTTTTCCGCGAACTGTATTATATTTCGCTTAGATCTAAAAAAGGGAACATTCAGGTTGTTGCTATGCTATTGTTGCTATCTTTATGTCTGCAATATTATGTTGATCACTGAGACACGGGCCTCCTCTCTTCAAGAAGGAGTAGGCCATAATCCACCACGCAGGGCCAGACGGGTATGTAGATGTCACATGTCTTCAATTTTTTATTCTAGAACAGGTTTTACCACGGTATTTTACTACCTTTTCCAAGAATTATACGGTATGAAAACCCTATACAAACAATGATTTTCTGCAACATGCATATTTCATTATTACACACATATATTGCCATTCGCACTCACGGTAATGCAACAATACTGTTTTTTATTCCCTTTGTGTGAGAGCGGAGACTTTATTGGATAATCTCATCATCACACATTACTTCACGATAAAACATGAAATGTATGAAATATTTGAATGTACGGCTCGGAGCTTTGTTTTTACAGCAACGATAACCAATCACAAATATTTATTGCTGATCGACAAACTTTGCATAGTTTTTGAATCGACGAAAATAATAGGAAACAATAAAGAATTTATGCAGCAAAACGCATAAAAATTCATGATGCCCGGTGAACATGATAACTACGTGTTAAAATAAAATTTGTCCGGAAAATGTGTGGCGAAACCCATCGACTAGCAGCTGCATGTTATATAACTGTGCCCATTCTGAATTCTGATCCACTTACTTCAAATCATCAGTCCACCTGTGCAGTTAAGGTGGGTGCGCTAACATAGCCCGCGAAATTAAATTTTTCTGAGGTTTTTAACATTTTCCAGGTCAGTGTTAGGCGGTTGATTAAGATATGATTCGAGACCCTAACAATTAAGTTATTAGTTATTGATAAGTACATTTAATCCCATTGAATCAGTTTTTATGAAAAGGTAATTCAATGGGATTAAATAAGCTAACAAAATATGATTCGTGACAGTAACACGTATAATTATGTTCATCATCTTGCGCTGCCTAGTCCAAAAATTACTCGCTAACACAAAACTTGGGATACTGAGAACTAATTAATATAGATCGCCTGATCTACTTCCAAACTATAACTTGTTAAATAATCATTATGTTCTTAAAGAATTATAATAAACTAGCTTTTGCCTGTGGCTCCTCCCGCGTGGATATCGGTTAGCCTTTGTCCTCCTCTCACAAGCTATATCTCTGCCAAATTTAATGACGATCGGTTGTCCGGTTTAGGCGTGAAAGCGTAACAGACAGACAAACAGACAAGTTACTTTCGCATTTATTATATTAGTAGGGAAGTAGGGATTAGTAGGATTGGTAGGATGAATTAATTATTATAATTGTGTAAGTACATACGTGTTACGGTCGCGAATCATATTTAGTTCAACATACAGCCTAACACTGACTTCAAATTGCAAAAAACGTAAGAAAATTTTAATTTCGCGGGCTAGCCTGGTTGCTTCCCCCTTAACTCCTTCAGTTATTTGCATTTCGCGGACTAGCCTGGTGCTTCCCCCTTAACTCCTTCAGATATTTAAATTTCGCGGGCTAGGTACCCTGGTACTTCCCCCTTAACTCTTGCAGTTATTTGGATTTCGCACGCTAGCCTGGTACTTCCCTCTTAACTCCTTCAGTATTTTTCATCAGTCATTAATTCATTATTAATATCGCTAAAGCTAAAAGCTTGCCCTAGTTCTAGCTTCACTGTTCTACACCTCGTCTAAAATGCATAGGGATTGAACAATACTATCGATCGCGCATTAATAATTTAACTGACTGACAGCCCATCCGTTTAGCGGCGACCTAAAAAAAAACTGAAAGAAATTACGGCATTACTTTGTTATTTCTTTAAAACAATGTAAAACCGAGAAGAAGCACGTTTACACATAAAAAAGTTTTTTTCGTCGTTCTATCAAGATAGGCATACATTTTCGCGTAACAAAATTTTTTTCTCAGTTTTTGCCCATTTATGTGGTACTTACTTTTTCGCCGGAGCGGGTAAAAATTTTAGACAAAAGCGAAACTGAAACGAGCTTTGAAACAAAGTAGGATTTGCTCAAACGTTTCATTAGCGAGGTCTGTAAAGATGTAGCGTGGCTGGGTTATTTATTCTGTGTGAAATGTCGGTCGGTCGGTCGGTTGGTCGGCTAATTTCTATGCAAATGCCTCAGATGGGCGCCCGGTTTGTTACGGGCACGGGACGACCATGCCCCGGTGGCCAATGTCCTGCTCTAAACGAATTTGGATTGAGATTATGCACCATCTGGGCCAACGGCCATGTCGATACATGCGCCGTACAACATATCCGGCTCTTGTAAGACGTTAATTAGACCCTGGTATAGAAATACATCGCAGATATAGGTTAGTCACCGCATTACCATTCTGCGTGCGTGTTATTAGGCCGTACCTAGATGTTTAATAATGATTTATAATTACGTCGGCCATCAGTCACGCGTTATCTTGCTTTACGCTTGTTCACTCGGTGTGTGTAATTACATTTTCCGAAATTAATGTCCGGTGAAATGAGGCGAATTAAATGTGAAATGGTTCACGTTGGGGAAAGAGCTTTTAATATAAGCATTAATAATGAATTACAATATTGATTATTTAATAAGTTATGGCTTGGAACTTGTGAGTAGATCTGGGGATTTATATTAATTAGTTGCCACTATACCAAGTTTGCAAGATGCGGGAAGCACAGAACCGGTCCAAGTAGCGGAGCTTGGTGGAGGCCTATGTCCAGCAGTGGACGTCTTTCCGTTAAAAAGATGATGATCCCAAGTTTTGTATTAGTCAGTTATTTTTTGTTGAAGACAGCACAGGATGTTCTATTTGTTAAATCATTAATTAATCATATCATTTCAGCCGAAAGACATTGGCGATCGCAGTATGGTTGTAAAATTGATAGAGAACGCTGCTACCCATTCTCTGGTAGATCCCTGTCGTCTTCTACGACACTCACGGGAAGAAATGGGATGGTGGTATTTTTTTACGTCCAGCACCACGTGGTACAATTTTTATAATTAACCACAGCTTCAATGTATTCCTACATTGATTCTTTAAGCATCAATCTGGCATCATTCCATCAGCACTCGATTATGCCAAGTAGAACGAGAGAATACTCTTTTGGGCTTTCGATTAACTTTTGGTTTTCATTTAAAATTAAAGTGGTATTAGTGGCCGGTGCCTCTTAAATATCGAGTGGAAAACGTCCAGAGACCGATAAAGAGTCCGTTAAATTCAAGACTTAGGTACTGGGGACTTAGGTAAGTAAGCCTTTCGAGCCCTCCAAGTGTTGGCCAAAGTGATGCTGACTTTGGAAATCAAAAATTTATCTGTGTGTCATCATTACTCATCACCTTAATCAGCATATTATTTTCCCACTGCTGGGACAGATGCCTCCTCTCTTAATAGACTAAAACCAGGATAGTCTCAGGTTACCCAAGGAATATACATATTTATATATTAATGTTTTTATTTTTGTTCGCCGAGCCTTCACCCAACTATGTCGGGGTTGGATGTTAGTCTAACCGGATTCAAAACCAGTATTACAGTATAATATGGAGTGACTGCCTTTTTACCTCTCGGCGGCTACTTTAGCGCCTGGAATCAGACTCTCACGTTATCCTGGCATGATTCCCAACACGAACAAATCATCGAAACAGTGAGGTTGCTCCACAAAGCCTGCGTAACTCCAAGCACCTTCTGAGTTTCTGGGTGGAGCTACGGAGTGCTCGTGGGAGTTTAAGTACCTACTTAGAATAGCCACCACTTACATAATAACATACATACCGGCTTGAGAGAGGTGCAACTTGGAGCTTGGGGGAGGTCTATGTCCAGCAGTGGACGTCATTCAGCTGAAATGACGATACCTGCTTCTACTACCATCTTTCTGTCTCCTCTCTAGTCTCTGACTGTCTACGTTTAGCCAAACATCTTCTATATAAATAAAAAGAAAAGTCCTGATGACTGACTGACTCATCAACGCCCAGCCCAAACCCTTGAACCTAGAAAGCTGAAATTTTGTACAGATGTTCCCTTTATAATGTAGACAAGGAATAAGGTAGGATTTTTCGAAATTCAAGCCCTAAGGGAGTTAAATAGGGGATTAATGTTCCGCGCGAGCGGAGCCGCTAGCAAAGGTTAGTTAAAAAAGAAATAAACAAGCTACCACTCCGATCGTACTGCTCATCTTCACAGATAGATATGTTTTAAAAGTAATTTAATTATTTTCGGTAATGAATATTCAATGGTTTTTCCAGGAGTAGGTTTTGAAAATCGACTTCAGTACAATTATAGCATCTAAGCTGGCGTGCCATTAGCCTTTAACATATCTATAATTCTAACATACTTCGCGTGTGTTCGTACATTTACATCAGAAAAGTGTTATTACGCAAATTCAGTTGACTTTTAAAAAGCTTGCTCTGAAGAAAAGGTGGTGCTGGTTTCATAAATTCTTTACCCTCCAAGCGTGCCGAATATTTTAAAAATGGTTTTTGTTTCTAAACGACTTACGTACATATTTCTCTTGATAAAATATTTTTTAATAATATCTAGGTTTGTGGTTGAAAGCGAGGTGACCTAGTGAAGGTGACTGGGGAATAAAATGGCGAAATTTAGGTAGACTGTATATAAAGACAATAGTTAGAGTCATTCTGAAATATTGACAGATCGAAATATGTTATTGGTGCGATTGTTATTTTATAATAAAACTCCAGGGTTATATTTCCCGAAGGGTTAGGCAGTGGGTTTATCCATATTTGGCCAGTATTCTATGTAATAGGGGCGAGCCTATTGTCAGCAACCGAAAACAAATCTAGACAGCGGCCACTAGAGCAACGAGGCAACGAGTCGAAAACAACGAAGATTATTACAATGCTTCACTTGTATGTTTTTTTGTATGTTTGTAACCGACTCCTTAGGGCGCGATTTTGACCCACTTTAAACGGTCAGATTTCATTTAAACTTTGTAAACTTATCGAGAACCGATGACAATTCAATAATTTAAAAAAAAAGAGAAAAATAGAAAAAAAAAACTAAAATAATCACGCTTTTGTAGTTAGCAGAACTAAAAAAGTAGAAAATTATTTAATTCAATTAAAAAGCGTGGGGTGCTTGATATTCATTGATTATAAAAATACTTCAAAAATCACCCCACGCTTTTAAATTTAATTAAATTATTTTGTACTTTTTTAGTTTGATTTTTATAGCGTGTTTTTTTTTGTTTTTTTAAACTATTATTGTTTATCTGTTGTGTTAATTGGTGAGTGGTACAGAACTACTGTTCTGTTAGCATCAGCTGAACTGTAGTCTGCAAATGACTAAAGGATGGATGAAACTTGAAAAATAGGTTTCACTAAAAGTCGCGTTGTGACAAGTCAACTGGCAGCAATCTGCCACCGACAACGTTTGAACAATGGATTAATTTCAGTCGACATGTTTCTTTAGATAAGTATCTAGTAGAAAATATAAGGGCGAAAAGAAACAACCAACCCATCTGCCCAGTCTTTTCCCAACTATTTTGGGGTCGGTTTTCAGTCTCGCACGATCTCAGGTGAGGCGGCGGGCCTCCTTGCCGGATTACCGCCATGGGATCTGGAGGCAAAGGTCCTCGCGCATATCTGGGAGTGGCGCGAGGAGGCCAAACGCCGGGGCGTTACTCCGCTGCCGCGAGAAATCGAGGTGCAGCGGACAGAGCTCCGGCGGGATCTCATGGCGACATGGAGAGCGCGATTGTCGCAACCCAGTGCTGGGCACGCCACGATAGCGGCGGTAAGTCCCCTCTTTGAGGAGTGGCTTGAGAGGCGGCATGGCGTCCTCTCCTTCCGCCTGACGCAGGTCCTCACCGGACACGGTTGTTTCGGGAGGTTCCTGTTTCGTATAAGGCGGGAGGAAACGCCCGGGTGCTTCCATTGCGAAGATCGCCCTGAGGACACGGTGGAGCATACGGTGGCGGTCTGCCCGGCTTGGGCGGAGCACCGCCGTGTCCTCGTGGAGGCGATCGGCGGCGGCGATCTCTCGCGTCCGGCCCTGGTGCAGGCCATGGTACGGAGCGAGAGTGAATGGTTAGCCGTCACCTCCTTCTGCGAAGCAGTAATGCTCGCAAAGAGGGAGGCGGCGCGCGTGAGGGAGAGGCAGTATATGCGCCCTCACGGCCGTAGTCGCCGCGGGAGAAGCCCTGGGCGTCGGGAATCCCAGGCTGATTCCCGGCCACCGTAGGCGCGGGCTTGCGGATGGCGAGTAATGGGTAGCTCGCTGTCCGGTAAGGATCAAGCCCGGGTCGACGGCGCGTTGTGTTCCACGCGCGCCTCAAAGAGATGTCAGCACCAATAGGTGGGGTTCGCAAGGACCGATGCCTGCCAGGGGTGCGGGTTGTTTGAAAGAGATACCGCGGCCCCTGGCACACAGGCAACTGAGGGAACACGGGTGGGTTTTAGTCAGTAAAAGTCTGACACGCCCTCCCGCTCCACCCAGAGCGGGAGAAGTTATTTGATGATTTCCCACCCAAAAAAAAAAAAAACCGGATGCAGGTGAGTACCTACCAATATTTAAGGCAAACAGTGCCTGAATATGACCACTTAAGGATTCCTTACTCGTAACCACGTCAACCACACACGAAATCTGCTAATATCGTATTAATAATATCGACAAATTGTCTTGGAACACACAGAATATGACATTTCGACTCCTTATCGTTAACCGGCTTACGCCGGTTAACGATAAGGGTTGCGATATGGGTTGCCAAAGCCGCGGTGGTGAGCGATAAGCTCGCATGGGACCGCCGGAGCCCTGCAGCGCCGGAACCGTGACAGAAACCATGCCTGCTGCATGTTGCATGTTTGCCTGCATGCCGCTTTACTAGGCGTTTTATCATATTAGACTACATAGGTTTTATGTCTTTTGATGAGCTTATAAAAAATAGTTGCTTTAAAACTATATCAATCGTTTATTATATTAACTGATCATTATATCAAATAAAATTATAGATTCAGTTGTTATATCTTGTAAATATTAGAGATTTTGTAATTATATCATATATTACGTACCCCGATTTACATGAAGTTTTCATAGAAGTAATTGTTCTACGAGAGTCCCGTCGCGCTGTCGTGTCGCGCTTGGGCCAAAATTCTCTATGGGTTTAAGCGTCGCGCCTGTCTGAAGAAGCTGTTGACGTGGAGTGACTGCCTATCTGACCTTCACAACCCAGAAGAAAATAAACAATCAAGGCTAATTAGAATAACACTTTTAATTAGGACTCGTTATCACGCTTTAACTATCCCTTTTTTTTTTTTTTTTGGTTGGGAAATCATCAAATAACTTCTCCCGCTCTGGGTGGAGCGGGAGGGCGTGTCAGACTTACTGACTAAAACCCACCCGTGTTCCCTCAGTTGCCTGTGTGCCAGGGGCCGCGGTATCTCTTTCGAACAACCCGCACCCCTGGCAGGTATCGGCCCTTGCGGACCCCCCCATTTGGTGCTGACATCTCTTTGAGGCGCACGTGAAACACAACGCGCCGTCGACCCGGGCTTGGTCCTTACCGGACAGCGAGCTACCCATTACTCGCCGTCCGTTTTACTATCCCTTCTACATTCAGTAAAGTACACTGCAGTACATTAAGCAAAATAAATAAACGTACCTAGGTATTAATATTACGGTGATACCCTATAGGTATTTATAAATTAGTGTTATACAATCCGTTATGTGTGTTTGCCACACACAAGCAATTAAAATAATAACTAGTCCTGAATCCGTCATGTTTACATAATTCTCTAGTATTTCAAATTACGTTAAGTGCCGTTTACTCTACATTGTACGTGATTATGAACTTAGTCAAGCATTTAAATATCACCAATGTCCACAGTACTTATTTACATAACCACTGACATTTAAATGTATGTGCAATAAGTATCAAACGGTTACTAAGTAATGTAGTCGATAGGTTTGCGCATTTTAGTCGGTTCGCATGAATTTACTCGCTTGAAACGGGCGAATTGAGACTTTTAATCTGTCAACCCCGGCACAATTAATTTTCTATTGTATTGGAACCGATAGATTCCGCGCCGGACTTAAACCGGTAATAATGTATTTATTTCTGTAAGTGATTCGTAGGACGTTAATTAATTTGTGGGCAAATCGACATCTCCAGAAATACGTATTAGGCAATCGGGACGTTTTGAATGTTATGCAATAGAGTAATAACATTAAGTAGTTTGTTTTTCTCCTATTATTTTATTTTATTTATTTTTATTTTATTGTGTTTGGGTGGCTTACAGCTATCAATACAAAAGGAATAGTAAGATAATTTACGAAAAGCCATTTACAAGCCTCCACAGATCTAGTAAGTTTTTTTTTTGGTAACTACATAATGTAGAATTAAGTTAATTTCGATTTAGATCTACAGAAAATAATAAATTGATTATAAGTGTCGATTCGCCCGTTTTGGGCGAGTGAATTTGTGCGAATAGACTAATAAGCCATTTTCTGGTGCTCGTATGACGTTGACGAGGGGGTTGGTAAACGTTTGTGCACTTTAATTGTGAAATGTTTAAAAAAGCAAGATGGCGACGTTAGTTCCAATTTTGAACACGCGCCGAAAGATACAGTACAGTAATATCTATTTCTGACATTTTCGGAGAGTTCGTATTTTATCTTTAATCTTTAACCCAACCATTCGTAGGTGTAAATGCCAATAGAATTAAGCACATTAATGCGTAGAACGGCTGTTACATTATTCTCGTTAGGCCTTCGGGTGGCTAGTACTTAATAAATTAGAGCTAACATGCCCCGCTTAAGAGGAAAATAGCTGAACGTTCACATATCACCGCCCACTCAAAGCTGAGCCGTAAATCAATAGAACTGAATGGCTTCAATGCATAAAGCTATTAATGCTCGTACGTTCCATGGTCTTTAATACATTTCGCATGTCACATGCTATAATAAACCCTTCAAGAAAAATTGTCACACTGGGTGAACTGTAAAAATGACAGAACAATTTTCCTACGCTGTGGCGTTAAACAGCGTATTGATTCACAGGGTGAGCACGTAAATACGGAGCTTCATACCCAATACGTGTTCAGAACTCCTTGTATGCTAAACAAATGTTATATTTATGCACCTCTGTAATCGGAAAATCGTCAATCAAAAGATAGTTGTTTTGATAAGTAATGTTATTTGTAGGTATGTTTATTTAGTGTATGTTCAGTTTTGTTAGGATAACTTTTACTGGGTTTGCGTGTTTGATATCAATGCCTCAAGAGCTCTGGCATAAAATTTAAACTCGTATATCGAATAATAAATATACAGGTGGTTGCTTGTTAGTGAGCTGAGATTGCCATATACGTGTTTATGTTCAGTATTCATTATAGAGCTAATTTTGTTTTAATTGTATCAACTGGTAATAGAATGTGTGTAATTTGAATTTCAATTACAAAAAACTTAAATACTTTGGAATTACAATTAAAAGTCGTGTAGTTTCTGCAAGCTCACAGATCACGTTCGCTAAAACTAATAATAATGTTATATGAGTAATTTGTCATTTTAGACTTTCAGACCGATTGTAACCTCTGCCTCTGCCTGCCTCTGTTCTTGGAAAATAAGTTATTTGATGATTGGGAAATCATCACGGTTTTCGTTTTTGAGGGTGGGAACCCTCAAAAACGAAAACCGTTCTGGGAATACGAAGCCTTCTGGCTGACAATTATATTGTAAATTATATAATGCAATGAAATATTATTAATTATTTAAATCAAAACTCAAAACTCAAAGCATTTATTTCAAATAAACCAATTAAAGGCACTTTTGAATTGTCAAGGTCGGTGAGGTAGAAAGATGAAGCTAGTTGCCCATTCCAAAGCGTAGGTACCTATGGAGAAGAACGGGCAAGAAACTCCATGGACACTCTTTTAAAATCATGATATTATTACAAACAGTTGGTTACATCATTATGTTGAAATTGTCAATGTGAGAACGATGTAAAAAGACGTGCACATTAAAAGCGTCCGTAATTAAAACAAAAATAAATTAACAATTTAGAAATTAAAATAAGCCGTGGGAGCTAAGAGATGACCAGTCCCTACTGGCGGCGCCCGTTCACGAACATGACGTATGGATCAGCACCATTCAGCTCAACCATTTTGAAGGGAACTTAATGATCCACACACACGCCACCACCAGCGAGACATTTGAGTGAGCATGACATACTCTCAGCTGCCAGGGCACATTCAAGTCAATGAAAGACGTACCCTGTAAATGTTAGCTATATAGTAAGGACATAGTGCTCACACGTATGCTATGCAATTATACAATACTAAAAGGTTGAATTTATACAATGCAAATGTATCTAGCTTTTACAGTCTTCAGCAGCTCCAACAATGTTTACAAATGCTATTCAATTTAGTTTAAGGTACCTTGTGGAGCAGGACAAGCAACGTTTAGCCAAGCATTTTTGTCAGCGATGTAATCCCCCAACTTATAATAAGCATGGCTGCATAGTGTGCGTTTTATACAAGATTTAAATTTCGTTTCATTCAATTGGAGTATGTGGGGAGGTATTTTATTGTAACATTTTAAACAGTACCCCATGAAGGATGAATCTACTTTAGCCAGTCTGAAGCCTGGTTGAACTAATTGGTCCCTATTTCTAGTCCTAATGGTGTGTCTTTCACCTCTTTTACTGAAAAGATTTAGATTTTTCCTGACGTACATGATGTTCTCATAGATATATTGACAAGGTACCGTCATGATATTAATAACTTTGAACAGTTCTCTTAGAGAATCCCGCCTACGGAGGCCATATATTGCTCTAATGGCTCTTTTCTGCAGAATAAAAATAGACTCGATATCTGCAGCCCGTCCCCATAGTAAAATACCGTAAGACATGATACTATGAAAGTAACTGAAATAGACTAGCCTCGCGGTTTCTACATTTGTGAATTGACGGATTTTTCTCACAGCATAAGCTGCTGAACTTAGCCGTCCTGCAAGAGCTGTTAAATGAGGACTCCACTGTAGCCTTGAGTCGAGCGTGATCCCTAGGAAAACAGTTTGATCGACGAATTCTAGTTTCTCTTTATTCAATACTATGTCACAGTCAGTACTTTTGACATTTGGTAAAGCAAATCTTATGCATTTCGTTTTTTTGCCATTTAATACTAAATTATTAGCAGTGAACCAATTCTGTATCAGCAGTAGGGCGTTATTTACGTCGTCAAGATTTGATGCACGTCTATTTATTTTAAAAATTAAAGATGTATCGTCAGCAAATAACACCATTTGTGGTTGTTTTTTTAATAAATGGGGTAGATCATTAATATATACTAAAAAGAGGAAAGGACCTAATATTGAGCCTTGTGGAACACCCATTTTTATTTTTAAACCAATTGAATTGACACCATTTATATGAACTTTTTGCTGTCTATCACTTAAATAAGATTTTACTAGACTGAGCGCAAGTTTACCTAGTCCGTAATGCTCAAGTTTTAAGAGCAAGGTTTCGTGATTAACGCAATCAAATGCCTTGGAGAGGTCACAAAATATTCCAATGGCATCCTGGGCCTCCTCCCAAGCTGTAAATATGTGTTTTAACAAGGTAACACCGGCGTCAGTTGTACAACGTCCTTTGGTGAAGCCATATTGCTGACCGTGTAAGATTTTGTTGGTGTTAAAATGATTAAGCATTTGATTAAGCATTATCTTTTCGAACACCTTGCTGAATACCGGCAGCACGGACACTGGTCTATAATTATTGGCGTCTTTGCTGTCCCCAGTTTTGAATAGTGGTATAACCTTACTATATTTCATTAAATCCGGGAAGACTCCTTGATCCACACACAAATTAAATATTAAAGCTAAGTATGGTGCTATGGTCTCGATTATGGATGTACAAACTTTTATAGACATTCCCCATAGATCTTCGGTCAATTTGATTTTGATTTGCCGAAAAGATTTTAAGACTATCATAGGGTTTATGTGCTTAAATTGAAATTCAACCGGGCAGCCTGGAACGTTCGCTCTTAATAAATCAATTGAGACATCGGGGGACGAATTTAAAGCTTCCGTCGTTTTAGATGGTATATTAGTAAAGAATTTCACAAATTCTTGAGCTACTTCTATGTTAGAGTTTATGGCACCACGCGAAGTCTCCAATGTATAATGCGTATTACGTATTTTTTTCGAACTAGTTTCTTTATTTATAACTTTCCAAACTGTTTTTATTTTATTCTCTGCTGATTTGATCTTGTTGCTAATGTACAAGGCTTTAGCTAACTTGCAGGTATTTCTAAAAATTTTGGAATATGTAGCAACATACTTGTTGAAAGTTTCGGTGTTAATGTAAGGCTTAAGGCCATACAGCTCGAACAGTCTATCCCTACTTATCCTAATACCTCTAGTAGCCCAGTCACTAAATACAAAATGTGGGCAAATATTTTTTGTTTTCTTTTTTAAAGTTTTACTAAATTCGGTGTGCACTACTGAGAAGAAATCCTCATACAATTTATTTGCATCGCCCATATTATTAACGCTCAGAACATTTAACTTATTGTATAGGGTACTTTTGAATTTATTTAATTTGCCCGTCGTTATTGGTCTAAATTGTATTTGTACTTTTTGCAAAGGTGTTCTAAACCTAAATTTTACCGTTTGTCCACTATGATCAGACGGCAGATAATTTACGATAGCTTTCTCTACATATTCACAATCGCAGAAAATATGATCGATACAAGTAGCGGAAGTTGGAGTTACTCTAGTCGGTTCTGTAAAAACATTCGATAAATTGAAAGATTTAAAAAGGCTTAGTAATCTACTGCTATTTGAATTATGTTCCAAAATATTGATATTAAAATCACCACAGATAATTGCGGCTTTATTACTGGAAGCAAGTTTCGCTAGGGCATCTTCCATTATTGACTCAAATAAAGAAAAGTTCTGGTAATTAGGGGGTCTGTACACGCACACTACAACGTGCTTATCTAGCTCAACACAGGATAGTTCGATACAATGTTCCACTGATAAACCAACTATGTCATTACGTTGCTTAGATTTTAAACAATTTTTTATCAATATAATAGAACCTCCACGTTGCATAGATTTACGGTTAAAACAACTGCCCACACTATAGTTTTCATAATTAATTAGCATTTGGTAGTCTTTTAACCAATGTTCAGTAAAACAAACAATGTCAAACTTTGTTTTTTCTAAAAACAATTTTATTTCTAATAATTTGGAAGAAATACCTTGAATATTTTGATGAAATAATTTCAAGGCTTTCTGCTGATCTCCTTTTTGATAATTAATTATTTTAGAGCAAGAAGATACCTTGTTGTTGTTAGGTATAAGAATATTCTTACTGGTACCTTCTGTTGTCTTACAAACTAGTTTAAAACATTATCCGGAGTTAACCCCAAGTTTTCAATGACATCACCAGGCATTGAGCACATTGTGAGTGAGGGACATGGAACCTCCTTCGTACAATTTGTATACAAACTTATAGCATTTGAGCTACACTCAGTCTGGTTCACCACCAATGTGGTGTCAATAATACAAGACTTCGACATACTATTTATGTCTGTGTTTATATAAAAAGCTAATAGCCTTGCTATTATGTGTCTATTACTAACAGGCAGATACACAGTACCCCTAGTCGAGTTTAAAGTTTCCACAAAACTGTTGGTGTCAAAAAATACAAGCTTGTCACTATAATGACTAACTAAGAAGTGCATATGCTTATTAAGCATATGAATATAATTGTTTTGTGTATTTGTCAATTTTTTAAAATATGGGAAAGCACACAATGTTATTTTACTACAATTTAACTTTAACAACTCAGTTACATAGTCTGTAATTTCTTCTTTTTTGACCTTAGAACTATTACCTACAAACACAGTAATGTTGGCTTTGGGATTATATTCATTTGCTGTTACTGATGCCATTATGCGTTTGTAAGTTGACCCTGGCATACAATAATTTTGAGTGGAATAAGTCAGGTTATTACTAATTAATTTACCTAAACCCCTTCCTATACTATCTGAGAACATAACTGAATGATAACAATCATTACTACTAAACAATGGACAACTACCAATCTCGAGCTGCACAACTTGAGATAGATCTTGAACTATATCTGATGCATCATTATTGAGAATACTGTCTTGGCATAAACTCTCAGTCTGGAACGGGTCCTCCGTTACCTCAGGCTGGACAGCATCAGAGTTTGACACGTTTTGACAAGTACACTGACACATTACTAACTCATTTGCAGCAAGAATATGCTCTTTAATTTGGTTCTGAGAACCCACATATTTAATGTAAAGGGAACTAAGTCTGCCCTCAAGTACCTGTATACCAGATTGTAAGCGCTGTGTATCAATTTCATATATATTTTTGCTGTCTTCTAATTTGATTTGGTAATTGTATAATTTACTAATTAGATCAACACGTTCTTTCCTCAGTAGAATATATTTGGAAAAGTGTTTTTGTTGTTTTTTAAATTGGTTACATTTTTTAATTATTCTATTAAGTTTTGCATATTTTTTCATTTTCTTATAACTAACTTTATAAATTAAAAACGACTTGTCGAACAAAACTAACTGTCAATAATTTCACCCTGTATACAATATCAGCGCATGTAAATGAGTGTTTAGACGCGCGGTAATGAAATGCCGACTCAGCCCTTAAACGCCAATAAAATACAAGCGCCCGTATTTATTTAGCGTTCACATAAAATATTTTATTACAAAGTCCAAACAAAACGATCCACAAGACACCACTTTGTAGCTCTGCCCTTGTTTTCGTGGCGAACATGCGTCGAGATTTTATCGATATTGTCATATCGCATGTATATTGTATATGTACTTGTAGGAGCACATTGCCGATACACATCGCAATATGTAGAAGGGCTCTTACACTTTATAGTCCATAGCGCCCGTCTGGGGTTAACAAAAGGCTAAAATGAAGGTTAGGGCACAGAAGGTCGCACGCACCATTTATCTTTTGTCATTATCATTGAATTTTTAATCATAAGGGTTATTCAAATTACTTAAGTGTGTTCAATTATGTGGTTTTTGTCTCCATCACTTACTATTTATTTCTCGTGTGTTCCGTAATCTACCTCAGGTCCATTCGACCGTCACAAGTTAATAGACCAAATCTTATACAATTTCTATAATAGCGGTGATTTAATTATAGATAAAGTAGTTGAAGATAAATATTTCTGAAATACTGTCCTTATCGCAGAGTTATTTCACAAGTGTCTTTGATGATTTTGTCCTCGATTCGAAAGTTAATTAAAGTTAAATATTTGATGGCACTTATAAAATGAAATAAAACAAACTTTAACAGCGAGGGACCAAGAACATTATAGTGTTTTATGTAATTGTGCCACCCAACTTCATAGTGCGAATTAATTAAACGTTGGCGACGTGTTTCATTAAATATTTGTGGCTTGTAAGTCGACTCGCCCGAATCGGGCGACTCGTCATTTTTAAATATAATATTTTCTATAGGGCGACTCAAACGAAGTTAATTTATTTCTGGGCGAATCGACAATTCCAGTAATTGTGTCTTAGGCAATTGGCATATTTTTATTTTAATACAATAACTTTATGAGAAATCCAGTACAAGAACGTAATAAAATTTGTGGAGGTACTTTTTCTTTTCGTTGTTTCCTTAACGTTTCATTCAAAACGTGCCGGTTGCGTAATACGTATTTCTGGAATTGTCGATTCACTGACAAATAAATTAATTTCGTGCGAGTCGCCTTTAGAACATATTATGTTATTTAAAAGTGACGATTCGCCCGATACGGGCGAGTTAACACGTGCGAGTCACCTTATAAGCCATATTTGTGCGTGTGGTGTGGTCCAACATGGGCGATCTTATCACGTAACACACAAAAAATTACTTCCATAATTACTGTAATCAGTGATAATTGTATCCCTTAGGGCAAGGTGACGTATGAAAAACAATGGTTCATTGTCGAGCCGTCCGTCGCTGGAGTAATTGTTTAAACTGTCTCATTAAGCAGCCGAGCCATCCCGACTGGCATACTATAGTTTTTTGTTTTCACTCATTAATTATATTGCCTTCTGTATATTGCCTCATTTAAATTCAGTGCTTTCTTCCACTTTGTGTTGTCGGCAAAAACGGTATCGACTTTTACATCGATAATGTTATTCTTGTTATGTTTTATCTTGTAATTAATCGTGTCTTGCCACGCGAAATGTTCGTGTTACAATTCCTTTTTATTATTGCAGTACAAGTTAATGTAACCCGGTTCAATAAATGAAATGATTCTAATTAAGTTTCTAAATGTTCATTTGTTATTTGGAGTCTGTTTTACCAGCACCTGATAGCTAAGTAGGTGGGTACCTACTGTTTAACTTAACTTGCAGAAACGTATTTATTATTTTAGTGGACACTGTGAAACAGAGGACTAATTGCGTAACCACTAACTAGAAGGAATGGCTTAGAATCGATAAAGATTATGATGTAGTAAACACTGTATCAATGTTCCATGAATTAACTGAACTGAACATAGAATGTAGTGTATCTTGGTAAGACGGAAGATACAGTTAAGGAATCGTTTTAATGAAAATACACAGATGTTGTAAGATCTGCGGGGCAATTGCGTAACACACTAACAGTATCAATGGCTTTAATTTCAACAGTTCAACAACATTCATTGCAATATTTAAATTGTACGAATATGGAGCCATGGATTAACAATATCATTCAAAATTATTCAGATTCGCAATTAGGATGCAGGCTTTCTCGAAAAAAGTGTAGGTAAACTAATGTTGTGCTGTTAATGAAAAGGTTAAAGCCGAGCCAACCTTTACCAGAATCTAATAATAGCGCGTCTATAAATACCATTTCCAATTACTTCTAAAGCTTGCGGCTTTTTAGCGGAACCAGGGGTCGGCTGGCGGTTCTTTCTACGGAATCATTGGGATACGAACGATGTTCATATTTCATAACGTTTTAGGTCAACTGGAGCGAGCTAACGATAGCGGCCGAAATAAATTGCTATTTGATTTATTTTATAGGTATAGGTACTTTAGCGATGTTTGTAGTGGCAAGTTTGAAGGAGGTTGTTGTTCTCAGACATTTGTCGTGACCAATTAAGATTAAAGATGACACGGCGAAAGGACACTTCTAAATGAATAGGTCCGTTATATAGGTTACTGTATGGATGTACTTTTTAATTGTATAGCTCCGCCAAAATGATAGAATGAGACAATTGGCGAACCATTTACCTACTTTAATTCGTGCTGGCAATTATTACGGCTCATTAGGCGGAAAAGCCCAGATAAAAAAATATATTAATTAAAAGTGTCGATTCGCCCGTTTCGGGCGAGCAAATTGTGCGAATAGATTAATAAGCCATTATTACAATACCGTTTATCTTTTATAGGTAAGTAAAAAGCGATATTTATAAGATTTCCTATCTGTTAGGGTCGTATCCACCAAAAAGTCCCTAACGCCGTGGCGTCGTGCATAATTGATTTTGCAAACGACACCGTTTGGTAAAAACACGAAATTATTATCGCCATTCTGCTTTTCTCACCAAACACGGTCGAATTTATAAAGAATACATTTACATAGGGAAATGTGTCTTAAGGAATCTAATTTTTCAGACTTATGACGTGTTTGAGTTGAAATACCTAAAAATAAAAATAATCCTGCAGTAAAAATGGCCGGATTTTAATATAATATAAATTAAATGATTAACTAAATATACAAATAAATACAAAAACAAAACGACACTTGGGCGTCATAGTATTCGTCCACATCGCTGTCATCAGGAAACCTGCCCAGAAGACTAGCAGCATTACCACGTTGAATGGCAATACTAATTCTTTGGCCAAAGAACGACCCAGCCCTCTGGTCGCGTGAAGTGTCGACCAGCCGGCGAGAAATTTCCTTAAAGGGAGTTGTTCTTTCGGGCCCCATGACCCGAGCGTTTCGACCCCAAACGGCTCAAAACTATAGTTAGGTACCCATAAGGTTACCGTATTTCGCCGCTTGAGGTCTCAGCAGCTGCAGCAGCGGCGCCAGCATATTTCGCCGTGCTAGGAACATGGGATGGCGCAAGAGTATCGACACAAGTTGCGTCCCACACCAGAGGTCTACCCACCTTCCAAGACAATAACGTCATGCCGTCTGGTCTCTTCCCATCATCACGTACAAAGCCGTTTGGTTCTAATACCGCTGGTACGCTGGTGGTGATAATTAAGGGCTCGACGAATAATATCGTTGATGCTGGCGTGGCGTGCTATGCGAGCTGCGCTCTTGCAGTGGGACAGGCCATGGTGCCCGAGACAGCTTCACCGCATTGACACCTATGCGGAGCAACACAAGGTGCGCCCAAGCGGAGACACGTAGCGAGCTGAAACGATGAGTCATCTATCATAGTGCCTATGGTGGATGACGGGAGCGCCTGAAGCCACAAGCCTGACTCCCATTCTCCCACAGCCAGCAGATGGGCACGCTCAACAGTATTAGGTGACGTATTTACCAGGGTATTTCATATAATACTGCAGAGCGGCACGTACAACTGTCTCTGGGAGGACGGGTTGTCAGGTAAAACCGTATTGGGACAAGCCATTTTTCAAGCGCTTAGCGCATCGGTCAAATACAGTACTTCAAAATCGACTAGTGAGGCTTCCTCAAATTCAAGTATAAGTTTACCGACCGAAGGTCGGTAAACTTATACTTGAAATTTTGCGCACGCCGAGACGGTCATCCAAAGCCACATTTAGGATTGAAGTTAGTGTGTTTCTAATAATTTGGTCTACTTTTTCTAAAAGTTGTGGATGCTTCCAAAGATGGGAGGAGCGAAGGCTATATATAAATTTTGGTCCAAAGCCACAGTATCGAATGAGCGTGAAGGTCTAATGAATATTAATTTTTAAAAGTCGTTCCGGGACATTATTGAAATTTTTAATTTTCTTCTCAATAAACGTTGGAAAGGATTCGTCGAAAATTGGGGACCCTAAGAGGTGAAGAGAGTTTATTTCCGTAATTTTGATATCTGGTGCTATTGTACAGAATTTTGTTATGGTAGTCTGCCTCTCAGCGGTTTGGGGAAGATAAATTTCACATTTTGAAAATTGGTCTAGGCTAATGGAATTAATTTTTTTAAAAAAAAGTTAAATCTTTTAAGACTGTGTCTACATCACCTCCTAGGGTTCCGTCATCCAAATACCATACGTTGAATTTAGAATTTAGCTGTTTAGATATAAAGCCGGATAAAGTTAATTCAAAAAGGATTATCCTATATTATCAGCCTTTACGTAAATTATAGACGATTTTATTTCTGTGAGTAGATTTGTAAACACTTTTACACGTCAATCATATTTTTAAAGCTGGATGAGGTCGGCGGTTACTAGAAAAAAAGCAGAAACAAATCCAGAGGTCACAGTCCCATTTAGAGTCCAGATTATGATCTTGGTCAGATTATGTGTAGACCACGTAAATTGGTATCTGAAATAATCTTTTGACGATAGCACAATAGTGTGATATTGTGCCGTTTAAAAAAAAATTAATGTTGGGTCGGTAACTTATCTACTTCTTTTCACATAAAATATCAATGGTGACAACAGCCTGTTTGACACTGACATTTCTATATTGATGACACAGGTCATATATATCCTATGAACCCATTGATGTAAAAAAAACCCAAGATACACAATCAGCGTCTTAAAAACGTCCGCATAAATAGGGCGCAATGTGCGCAGGTGTCAAATAGTATTTTCAGTCATCTTTCAGTCAGAGTTCAGTCTCAGTTCAGAGAGAGAGTTTCAGTCTTTTTGGACATTGCTTTGTAAAAACCACTTTAAATCATGCGTGTAAGGTTGATTTTGAATTTTTTTTTTTTTGGGGACAGTTTTAAGTGTTACTTTTGTTCAAAACTGTGCATCTTGGGTTTTTTGTATATCAATGTATTGAGATAATCCACCACAAATCTCCGTACTTTCCAGGAATCTAGATTAAGAGCCAGGAGCTCTGCAATCTTCTCTGTGGCGGTTCTGCAATAGGTGTATAATTAGCGCGGGGTATCGAACGTGTAATGAGCAGAGCCGACGTTAATTGCAGTACGATTTAAATATACTCGCGTAAGTGCATCGACCGCATTCGAGATGTGGTTCACACGTTTATTATTAGCTGTGTTTGTGTGAGGACAATAGGGAATTAGGTAGATATATTTATTGAATTTAAGGGAATGATTTACAGTATCCAGATTGGCACTATCCGACGGAGCAATTACAAAATATAATCGAATTTGTTTGATATGTTGTCGCATACCTACTTACCTAAGTGCATCAACTGGATTCAAGATGCGGTTTCACGTTTAATATTAGCGGTACTTGTGTGAGGACAATGTGAGGACAATAGGGAATTAGGAAGATATTATGTTTATTGGATTTTAAGGGTCTCTTTGTGTCCGTATCAATTCTGAAATGAAGTAGAATTTGTTTGTTTATTTTAGTCAGGGTATCAGTAGAAAGTGGTGTGATGATACCTCTTTTTAATGGCGTTGGTCTTTATTGCCTATTTTGCTATTGATCTTCATTTATCTTCTTGTCCTCTTGTGGCGTTATGTTAAGGATTAGTCAGGTAAGATGTGCTTCAGTATTGGACATTGAAAGACGCCATCCGCTATGTAAACAATTTCAAACAAGCCAAGGCACTGACTCCTGTACCACCTAGCGCAGGACTCAGGGTTTCAATTGAAAATGTAACACCTTCATATTATTTACCCCAATCTGTGACTCTAACTTCTGTGTTTGTTGTCCAAACGTAATCAAATATGAAACACCATTATATATTGCAGGTCTATACCAGAACGAAGACCAATTTCACAATTATAATCTATCTCCCAGCCGAAGAGAAAATTAAAAGAATAAGGAAAAACAAAAGAAAACAACACCATTCCCCTAATATTGGAACATAAATACGAAACTTATCACACCATACATCAACTTCGTTCTTAGCAAGCATATTCCAGGTAGTCAGTGAAAACAGCCACTAAATTATTTTCCTGGCAACATAAATCGCCAGACGCTGGCATACTGGTAACAAAAGCTCTGGCATTAAATGGCTACGGTACAAAATGGCACATTAAAATGTCAAAACGCAACCGTCAGTCGGTGACGTCATGAAATAATGACGAATATAAAACAAGGGTGCGGTGAACGTGTATGGTAAAATATTGTTAATTTTCATGACGTATGTCGTGATTTTGTGAGGGTTTCAAGATTTGATGGACGTTTAAGAATTATTTATTCTTAATGTTAGACTTATGTAAATCATTTTATTTTTGCCATTCGATGTTAAAGTCGAACTATAACATCTAATCGCAAAAAGTAGGTATATGATAGGAAGAAAAATAGGTTACTTTATGTAGAAAATTAGGTGCCCATACAAAGTGTAACAGAATGGACGCAAGACCTGAAAGCAGTTTGTTCCTAATTGACTACTGAATCAATTTCAGAAACTTTTAATATAGTATTTTTTTTAAAATTATGTATTTTGCCATACCTACCACTGATTGACCCAACGAAAATTCAATCTTATCTTGGAAGAAATAAGACTCAATTTTAAATGCATAAAGTAATGCTTGGGTCGACACGTTTTTCTTAGCAATATAAGTTAGCTTTAAAAAGAAATAGTTTTAGTCATTGTATTATGCTTTTAAACTCAATACTCTAATTGGAGTGTATGAGGTCTTGCGTTAATTATGTTACTCGTTGTATTTTTGTCACGTAGAAACTTAGCCGTATACTTTCCAATATTCTATCTCACATGCACAAAAAGCCTGACACAGACCAATAATTTTAGCAATTTAAATATTTTATGCCTAGTTAAGTACTGTCATGTTTCTGCCGAGAAGAAATTGATCCCTTAAAAATCAAACTCAAAGCCCTCATTACAAATAAACCAATTACAGGCACTTTTGGATTGTGACAGAAAGATGAAGCTAGTTGCCCATTCCATTTAGGACGATGTAGAAAGAGGTGAACATGAAAAGAGACCGAAAAAAAAACTAGTATTTAGAAATTAAAATAAGCCGTGGCAGCTAAGTAACATGGCTTCTTCTTCAATCCTTGGCCACCCAATGCTGAGTGTAGGTCTCTTCCAAATCTCTCCACTTTTGGCGGTTTTGTGTAACATGTAACATGGCTATCTGCGCGAAAATCCTTGCAAAAAACTGCAACCAAGTCGTATTTTTTATTTCATTTTTAATGTTCTAGTTCAAATGCTATATCAAGAAACTCGGGTCCTACTCGGCCATGCCTTTTATCTGCCTTGTTCTAATTAAACTTTTTACTTCGCAAAGAACAATAAAAAGTTCTAAAGTCCTTCCTTACTTATGGACTGCAGTAAAGTGCGATCCTTCGTTTAAACTTTAAAAAAGTTTTTACTTTATATGAAACCGTTTTAGAAACGTTTGGCCCCGGATCTTAGGACTCATATTTTTATCTCTTGGACATTCTGAGAACGGTCCAAAGCCGGATGCTTTGAAACTGGAACAAATCCGTTTGGCTGACTTATGTATTTCCTTTGAGTTTTTTTTACTTTCCAATATTATGTTTATACATATTCTGCTGGATAAAGTTACTAACAGTTTTCCGAAAATTTCTAGACATAGGTTTTACGATTCTACGCTCGACTAGTCTGAACTATCTGTGTGTCGAAAGTTAGTTTCGAAGCCCCGTAGGCAGTATACACTTTTAGTCTAATGTCGCATTGCGTTCAAATAAATTTTCATTTACCCATTTGATTAAATTGCGAAGCATGCACAAATTAATTACAAACAACAGTTTAACGTTCCAATGATTTTACAATAACTGGGTCAACTTGAAACTAAATAATTAATTATTAAATAGAATCAGCATTGCCATATTACGTGGCAATGCTGCCAGACTTTTGGGCAGTTTTCCTGTTGACAGCAATGCGGATAATTTTTTTGATACCTTTTCTTTCCCCACATTTTTTTTATCATCTTCGTACGCAGCCTGACTTCACCCACTCTGGCAGTGTTGCCAACTCCAATAGTTTAAATTATCGAGTGCCGACCTGAAAATTATCGTATTCTGGGCAAAATTATCGTACAAAAGAAAATCACAAAAAAACCTAATTCATCATCATCATCATTTCAGCCGAAAGACGTCCACTGCTGGACATAGGCCTCCCCCAGGCTCCTCCACTTCGACTGGTCTTGTGCTTGTCACTTCCAGTGGATTCCCTTCAGAAGCCTTCAGAAGGTCGTCGGTCCACCTTGTGAGAAGCCTTCCCACTCTACGTCTTCCGGTACGTGGTCGCCACTCTAGAACCTTTCGGCCAAACCCAAAACCTAATTAATTCATTTCAATTGATAACAAACGACAAGATTAGAGTCAAAGGAGGAGTATATGCCAAGTTTTACCAGCAGACCAAACCGTAACCGATTTTTGTCGTAGTGTTTACTTAATATTTTTTAATGTTTCTTCACCGTACAATTAAATGAAGTCTTAAATACAGAAACATCGCTTAAGTTTTTCACCTAAAAGCCATTTGACGTTTTGTTTACGACTATGTGCTTATTGCGGATGGAAACATAAGAATATTTTCGAAATTGTGCGCTAATTAATGTAAGGGAAAGAGTTAGAGAGAGACATTTACTTGTTGACGCTGTCATTCTTCACATTTGCCATTGAGATTTTGTTGATTTTTTTTACGTTTGTTTTTTCTGACAACTACAGAAGAGTCTGTAGAGCCAAAGCACAAAATTATCGTACATTAGACATTCATTATCGTACATAGTATCATTGGCCAAATTATCGCACGCCCCCATAATTATCGTACGGGTTTTGGCAACACTGCACTCTGGGCATAGGCCTCTCTTTTCTTCTGCTAATCCCCACGCTCCTGTGCCAGCCTCATTAGGCATTCCCGCGATAGCAACAATCTCGCCCGGTCATCTCGTCGCCGGACGACCGACGTCTCGTCTTCGAGTCCTTGGACACCAACGCCACGCTCTGTCAAATCTTTACTCCACCTGTCATCACTGCGCCTTATCAGGTGTCCTGCCTAACTCAATATGAGCTCTATAATAATTTGCTTTCCCATTTCAATTTTCATTTTCCCATTTCTTCCCGTGGGTGTCGTAGGAGGCGACTAAGGGACTTACTAGAGAATGGGCAGCAGCGTTCTCTATGTATTTTACCACCATACTGCGATCGCCAACCCACCTGCCAAGCGTGGCGATTATAGTAAACCCCCAAATTGGCGGAGGCCTATGTCCAGCAGTGGACGTCTTTCGGCTGAAATGATGAATACGCTTTCCAATATCGAAGACCTTCGTACGTCTTCGTAACTTCCTTACATACTTGTACATATTATTACTATTTTAAGACTGTTAGCTTTTAATGTATGTAACCAAATAATTCAATTTGCTGTAACTCTATTCCGTAAATAAGTTTAGAACGTTCAGTTCTTCCAACTTTGTAGTGACACCTGCACCATTTCAAAGTTGATCAAAGAAGTACAAAGGACTTTTCCACTTTACAACTTGCAGTCAATTGTTTCTTTCGAATAGAGAATTTATACGTCCGCTCACTAGACGTTTTACTAACATTTTGATTGAATCATTAAAAGGATGAAAGAGTCGCTTAACTTACTATACTCCATTTATTATAGCTTTAGAAAAAAGAGGCTCGTAGAAGCAGGAGTGCAAAACCTTTTATTTCAAAGTTAAGTTCTAACTTTTTTAGGTAGATTTAAGACAGTACTAAATACTGAGATAAAAGTAATTTTATTTCAAACAATGTTCTATTTATAATAACATCTTCATCACACATTACAAACCTACAACAAAACGAATGAATGAAACAAACAATCACATGATGATTGAAATCTATTTAAGATTAAAGGATTTTTTTTTTACAATACTTTATTTTAAATAACAACTTACGACCCACAATATGATGGTAAAACTTCGTCGTCATTAGCTAATTTTGTCACTCGGTATTGTTCACTCCTGCTTCTTTTAGGTTTTTAGCATTGACACTTTAATTTTAAATTGAAATGAAATAATTATATACATGAAAGCCACATAATTTCATAAGATAAATAGTTACATATGATTACAATAAAGTGTGACAGCTAATATTTAAATAAATTATAGTAAATTTGGCATTGATCGTAACTGCAGCACGTTTAATGTAATTTTGTTAGAAACTGTACATTAAAAAGAACCTTTTTACACGCTTTATATTAGCTTCACTTGTATGTTTGTTTGTTTGTATGTAACCGACTCCTTTGAGCGCGATTTTGACCCACTTTAAACGGTCAGATTTCATTGAAACTTTGTAAACTTGTCGAGGACCGATGACAATTCAATAATGAAAAAAAAAGTTGAGAAAAAAAAACACGTTTTTGTAGTTAGCAGAACTAAAAAATAGAAAATAAATAATAGTTTAAAAAAACTTTCCTCCTTTTTTAGTTTGGTTTTTAAAGCGTGTTTTTTAGTTTATTTATTTATTTAACCATTTATGCACACACATATAAACAGACAAGAAGAAAGGACCAGAAAAATACGTACATAGGTAATGCTTATTTCTACAGAAATCTCTTCCAGCACACCTGCGATAGGAGAGAAGATAACAGAGATGTAGACAACGCGTGTAATAACAGTAGAAGGAAAATCATAAAATTACAAATTAAACTCTAATTTAAAAATATACACACATAATATGAGAATATACATACATACTAATATACATACATCTGCCTCTAACTTGTGTCTAATGCTATTGTAAATGGAGTATAGAGTATTTTAAATGTTATTGTTCGCATGTTTGTTACTTAATCACGCGAAAACTGTTAAACGGACTCCGATGAAATATGTCTCACAGATAGATTAAAACCTGGATTAAAATAGAGGATACTTTTTATGTGTGTAGTACCTACGTCCTCGTGGGATAATTTCCGACCTCCTAAGCCAAATTTTCCAACCCGCACTGGGCCCGCGTGGTGGATTATGGCCCACTCCCTATCACCGAGAGGAGGCCTGCGTCCCAGCAGTGGGAACGTAATAGGCTGATTATGTGAAATCTCTTCAACAAACTCATCACAATTTTACCAACACAGTCGGTAGTATAAGTACGTTCACAGGCGTTATGATCTGATTAATGTCCCCATGTATTTGTTTTCTTGTAATAAAAACATTGTAATAAAGCAGGGTTATATAATTTTTATGATCGCGGAATCAACGAACAAACATGATTCGTAAATAACTTGCGCTTGAGTTGTTTTTCATACTTTTGTTTTGTCGACTGTTACTTTGATATGTATCTTGATACTTTTTCATGTGTTATTGCCACTCATAAAAATCTTTTTAGATAGCTGGTATGTTTAGACATTTTTTAATAAAAATTGGGCAAGTTCGGGTTTGGGTCGGTCTCGGTGTTGAACCGAGCATTGATAATAATCCAACAGAGTACAGCGCGACGTGACTCTTAGCCCGTTGAAAAAACACAGTTTTCGATTTTCAACGCTTGGCGCTAAGCATTGCGTTGAAGATCGAGTGCGCGAAACAATCCTGCCGCGTTTTTATTACGTCTGTGGGAACATGGGCAAAGAAAACCGAAACTATCAGCTATTCTAAACTAGTTTTTGTTTTCAAACAAACTTGGTACCTAATCCAAAAAGCCTAGAGCGGTATAGCTTTATTCATGATTAAACACTAAAACAAAGCGAGGACGGAGGCAGCTTTTGTAGAACAAATAAATTCTACGAACAATTGAATAGTCTCTTCTCTCTACTGAATTTGATTGGCTCGGCACATAGACACATTTGAAGTATATTCGCAAACCAATCAACCTAACTTCTGTAAGTCTTTTTCTTCCTATCTCGTATTGGCTCAGTTATACGAGAACAGCAAATGCCGTAGAAAAACAATTCCTTTATTTATCTGTACTCGTAATTTTGTATCATGGTCGGGTATTGCATGGTCCCTTCCTGCACTAACTAGCATTTGTTTCCCGTATCGTGGTTCCATTTTCAAACCCGCGTCTCTAGCCACAACCGATTCCTAATTTAAATTGCCACTGCGTCAATCAAGCTGTCAAAGACTAGTCAATCAGAGGGGTTTTTAGTGTGCTAAAAGTCATTAGCGTCACTCTTAAACACTTTCAAAGTACATAGAAAGTACCAACTTAACTCAAATCGTGCGGCGCTCGCGCGTAAAACGAGCGAGTTGAGAGTCCCGCTCATTGCACGCGTTTTACGCGTTAATCAGCAACAAGAGTAGGTGACCTTCTGCCATATTTCTCGTAAACGGTATAAGCCGACACCTGTGCTCAGTAATATTGTTATTTTACTGACTATGCCGAGGCACGGATAGCAGAACAAACAAAAGGTGCACTTAGTAACGTTTGCATAATGCGTAGGTGGCTATTGACGTATGGGAAGCCGCTGGACATGGCCCTGTAAAGTGAGGGCTTTAAAGGCTTAAGGGACATAGGTGTTATTGTCTCTTATGCTGTTTTCGTTCTAAGGTTCATTCATTGTAAGTGTTCCCTTTCTTTGGTATACAGGAGGGACTATTATTGTTGATTTGTTAAATTTACATACCAAGTAGGTACGTGTGGTGACCCTGATTGTCTGGTTTGTATAACAGACAGTTTTTGTGTTACGGTTTTAGCTTAATTTATTAAACGCTTGATAATCTTAAGTCACAAGGAATTCCGCACACAGTTCCAGATTATCAGTTTTTTCTCGCAGTTAGTCAATTACAACAACAACAAAAAAACACAGACACTTTATTTATAAGATTCAAAAGAAAATTGCCAAACTTCCAGAAATTACTAACAACGTTCACATTCTACTAACTTTCATGTTACACAAAGAATTCCACAAACAAACAGTTACTTGAACATTTTTCTCACGTACCTAAGTGAATTTTTATATTTTAAATCCAGCCTGTATTTCCAATACGGGTTGCTCAAACTTGATTATAAATTACAGGAATTAATGCACGCATGGTTTTGTTTACAGATACATATCTGTTTCGCTCTATTTTCTTTTGTTTTTGCGCGAATCGTTTCTGTGCGGGTGTTCGATGTAAGGGGTCGAATGCATTTGATTGTTTTTTGTTTTTATTAGCGTTTTTTTTCTTATGTGGTGGTCTGGAGAATTAATAAAAGTGAGTTATTGTAAGTATGGGGCCTTGTTGGAGCTGCTGATTGAAAGGGTTCTATAGTAGTCTGTTGAAGGTCTTTCTTTCAAGAAATAAGGTGGAGGGTTATTCTACTAATATTATCCTTTTATCCTGCTAATCCTATCCTACATTATGACTGTGAAAGTTTGTGAGGATAGATGGATATTTGGTACTCAATCACGCAAAAAAGTTCGGATTTGGATGAAATTTGGCATGCAGATAGTTTATAGCCTAGATTAACACATAGGATAGTTTTTATCCCGGTAGTACGTCCCCGTGGGATAATTCCCGAACTCCGCTGGCAAAAGCTAGTGAGCCATAAGTCAATCTAATGTTATTTTTTGCAGTTCTGAGGAGGGTGATTTCAAATTCGTTTTTACTGTTTTTTATTTTTTAAAGCAGAGTTGTTTTTTTGGGGTATTTTCATGTAAGAGTATTGTTATTATTATTTCAATATACTAAAAAAAACCCAAAGTAATACGAGGTAATACGAGGTCTGATAGTACTTTTTTTTTCGTGTTTGATATTCTTCGTTGACCTTGAGAGGCTAACTAACTACTTAGACGTACTCTCCTGTGGCTACCTTAATCGGACTAATAGCCTACAGCCAGGGGCGAATTTCTTAAATTACTAAGCGACTGCACGCTAAGGGCACCCCTGTGGGGTATGAATGCTGACTTAAGCATATGTCAGCATTTCAGCAGACGCCATTACACATCTGAGTTTATGAAGACTTGAAGTGACGCGCTGCTGACAGCCTCTGTAAGTATACTTAGAAACAACGGGACTATGATAAACATAAGCGATATTATTGCAATGCAAAGTAAATAATGCTGAGTAAAATACGGTGTATTTTAAATGTCTAAAATTCTGTCTAAAACTAAAATTAAAGGACTTCTCGATAAAAAACTAGCAATCTCGGTACCTTCGCTATTATGTGTCAATATGATAGAAGCGTAGTTTTTTTATAAAAGGAAATCATTTAGGTTTATAGATAAAGCTTATTTCAGAGACTTTTTAAAGGATCTGGAATTTAAAGGTTATTTTCTAAGAAATACGAACATGTTTTACGGATGGAACGAGAGTAGACTTCACTTGACTTGAAGATGTAGACTTTAATATAGGGATTTAATAAAAACCGAAAAAAACATTTAAAAACTTAGGTATGTACTGTGGGACCTGAAGGGTCCCTCGAGTACCGGGGTCTAATAATGAAAGACTTGTATGCGTGTAATTATAAATTGTGTCGTTTATTCCACGCTTAGGTCTTTACAGCTCCGCGCCTGCCAATTAATCTACATATTTTATTCCGAAACCAAAACCTAAGCTAAAACATTTGAAGGATTGTTCTAGATCTCCTTGACAGTTCGAATGTGACAAAGCCATTTCGTTGCTTGCCGGTACAACGGTAAGGTATGCGTTCGGTAAATAACCAACCATTACAGTACTGATAAAAGTAATAAAACAATCGAAATTACATAACTCACCCAACCACTAAAAATGTGGGCTTGCGGACGGCGAGTAATGGGTAGCTCGCTGTCCGGTAAGGACCAAGCCCGGGTCGACGGCGCGTTGTGTTCCACGCGCGTCTCAAAGAGATGTCAGCACCAAATGGGGGGGTCCGCAAGGGCCGATGCCTGCCAGGGGTGCGGGTTGTTAGAAAGAGATACCGCGGCCCCTGGCACACAGGCAACTGAGGGAACACGGGTGGGTTTTAGTCAGTAAAAGTCTGACACGCCCTCCCGCTCCACCCAGAGCGGGAGAAGTTATTTGATGATTTCCCATCCAAAAAAAAATGTACAATAACAACAATTCAATTTCATCCACGTCAGTAACACAAACGCACGACGAAACGCACTGATGCGGCCTAACGCTCATGTAGATTTACCCTTAGAGAAATGGCGCGAAGGGAAATAGGCCGTTTGTCTATGGCGACGTTGGTTTACACCCGTACCGTACCGTAGGCGTAAAATGTTCTACTGATAATACTCTCGATACGGAATAAATGTTTACATACTGTATGTTAGGTTTTGGTTTAGTTTATACTGTTCTCTGGAGTTGTAAATGCTTGAAAGGATTTATATTATAGCAAGAACGTCTGGTAAGATCATTAGTTGTTTCGCTCTATAGGGTCGGAAGTGCTTCGGAGGTTTTACTTAGAAATTGTGGACAAAATATAATTGCTTCGAGTTAGTTAAACGATCTTTTTACATAATAATATCTTTGTAGTTTACAAATAATCAAAATGTATTTGATGGTTTGTAAAATTGTCTGTTATGAATAAACTCAAAAACTACTTAACCAATTTAAAAAAGAAACTTTCACTATGGAAAGCTTCATTATTACAGATACATATTATAAGTTTCACGCGGACGAAGTCACGGCCGAAGTGCTAGTTTGTTATAGAATAATTATTTATCATAATTTAACATGCTTTTTATTATCTTGCTTCGTTCGGATGTGTTTCCAGTTAGTCTCATTCTAAGGCATTTTTCAAGCACTATTTGGCGTCAAAAACACTTAAAATTCTCTTAAAAACTTGAGGCGTGAACGTCCTTCATACGTTTAAGATAAATCTCAAGCTTTTAAGAAAATATTAATGTTCTATATTTAAGTATTATTTACAACTCTGTAGTTCAATAAAACATGTTTAAAAATAAATAATTTTTACTTACATTTTATTAACGCCAAAATGAAAGAAGAACATTCTTAATTCAAATCCAATACGAGCTACGCAACGTCATAATGGCATACATTAACAACCAATTCATCTCACCAAACGTGCATTCCAGCGCGAAAACGGAAAGCCATTTTCGTGCCGAGTGTACATACCATAAATAGTACATTCGCGTACATAAATCTCTGAATCTATATTGTATCACGTCTATATTGTTACTGTCACAGATGATTGATAGCTTCCGTTGTCTATGTTCTCTAAATTGGACTAATGTGTGTTTGGTAACATGAACTGGGACAATACAATAGTACCTCTAGTTAGCTTGTATGGACTTATGGAGATTATATTTCAGTGTAGGATGTTTGGGATGATGATATTGTCTTTTGTTAATCAAAAGGAGAAAGATTTTCTGTGAGTAGCATTTCCAGAATTTTCTAAGAATTAAGCGTTTGGCAAAGATATGGAGATGAGCAATGATAGATGAGTAAGTTTTGGGACGAAAATCTTTAACGCAGCTTACGGTAAGTGTACAATTGTAGAAATCGTCACGTTACAAAAAAATAGACAGAGAGAGTGAGATCGTTTTCATGGTTTGCGAGCGTGCTGAAACCAAAAGTGAGGTCAACAAGAAAACCAAGATGGCGGCTGCAAAAAAATTATGTTTATTTTTTCCGCCGTTTATTGTTGGCGATACTCAGTATTGGTAACTTTTGGAATCATAAACAGTACCAATCACAAAAAAAGTTATATAAACCCAGACAAAACAAAAAAAACAAAAAAACAAATGGGTTTCGGTTTACATGAAAATGACGTTGACGTATTAACCCAACAAAGAGGCCGCACTCACATGAGATCAATGTTTATATACAAATAGAAGGTAGATGCTGTCACCAAGTGCTGTCAACCCAAAAGGTGAGCCCCATACTTCCTCTTATGTAACTTTTGCACGTGCCACTCACACGAGCAAAAATCCTAGATGTTCTTTAAACAAACATCCATATCCATCCGTTTATATCCATCTGATTGATATGGTTAAGCTTTTCTTAAAAGGATTATTAACTGAGGAGTTTCTGACGATTTTCTTTTCTTTCAAATTAAAAGTATTCAGGACAGAGCGCGGAACCACAGCGTCCGGCAGCGGTCTAATAAAATAAGTGGCGTTGAAAGTGCGTTGAGCGCACAACTTCTGTCATGGATTGCCTTCAAAGTTATCAGATGGCCAATTCTCGTAATTAAAAACGTTCAAAATCTAGTCGCCGTGTCATCTCGGCGACAACGAAATGTCAAAAACTTGTCAAAAATGTATGGAAACTTGCAGTGTTTTTGACAGATTGAGACTGAAATCAGACTGTGAACGTTTCTTAAAATTACGAGAATTGCCCCTCAGTTTTTACACGTCATTTGTCGTAGTGTGAGTAAACGGTGTAGAGTAGTGACAGCCAAGTGGTAAAAGTCCTTTCCATTAGTAAATTTTCTATGGCTATTGGGTTTTAGGGCAGACACCTATAGTTCAGTGCCCATTCTCCTTTTCTCATTAAATAGATTTTGAAAATTAAAGAGTTAATCGACAGTAGAATCTAATGTTGGTACAAACACTTAAACCCAATATTTGTATGCCTTGGTAACCACAAACGTGAGGAGAGCAGAGCATTGCAGAGTAGTGGCAGCCAAGTGGTATCACAGCCGCGACTTTCGAGTTGTAGGTCATAGGTTCGAACCCAGACAGGCAGTTTCCTTTGTGTAATGTAAATTATTTCATCACCATTGCTCTCAAAACGGTGACGGAAAACATCGTCATGTAATAGAACCAGAAATTCGATGACATGTGACATCTACCAACCCACACTGAGCTCGCGTGGTGGAAGACGGCCCACTCCCTCTCAACGAGAGGAGTCCACTGTACCAGCAGTGGGAATATTATAGACTGCTAATGTATACATCTGATTGATGTTATTGAGGTACTTATGTGAAATATTGCTAGAACCTTCTTACGCTTTTATCTCATTGAGACATTTCAGTTCTATTTTCTTTTTAACTTCAAAAAGAAGGAGGTTATCAATTCGACATTTATATATATATATATTTTTTGTTTTTATGTATGTTCGGGCATAACTCCGTCATATATATGTTTAGACGGATTTGCAAATTTTTTTTTTGTTCGAAAGGGGTTTATCCCGAAATGGTCCCATTTTAATTTTATATATATCTGATTATGAGTTCCGGAGACAGACAACGGAACTCTTAAAAAAATGACAGCAAATCAACCGCGATTGCTGCTATCACATAAATATGCATTGTTTTGACCCTAAGGATGATGAATTTTCTTATTGGTGTGGGGTAGGTGCTATAACTAAAAAGTGAAAAATAAAAACTTTCCCAAAAAAAAAAGCAATTGGTTTCCGGAAAAACACTACAAAGTGAAAAATTACTTTAATTTCGGAAGGCGGTGACAAAAAAATTAAATACATAACTATCCAAAGTCACTGCCTTCCGAAATTAAAGTTATTTTTCACTTTGTATCTAGTGTTTTTCCGGAAGTCGGTTGTATTACTTACAAAAGTATTTACTAAAAGTAATCTAATAGAAATGATTCAATTTTGACACAAGCACGACTTAGGTAGTAGGTCTGTACGACTTATAGTATCTTCACTCAAACTCCAAGTATTATAAAAAAAATCCCTATCCAATTTAATTAATTTTATAGCGTCAACAACACGTGGTAATTATGCTGTTAAAATGTAGCTTATATGACACGTTCGTAGATTTACCGTAGCAGCGCCATCTATTGATTACTTACTCAACCCAGTCGAAAAGTATCGACATCTGTTAGAATCATTTGGAGTTAACAGATAATTGTGACTGTCAAATAATAACAGACAAATAATTAGCTGAATTTTATAGCGTCAACAACACGTGGTAATTATGCTGTTAAAATGTAGCATAAATGACACGTTCGTAGATTTACCATAGCAGCGCCATCTATTGATTACTTACTGAACCCAGTCGAAAGGTATCGACATCTGTTAGAATCATTTGGAGTTAACAGATAATTGTGACTGTCAAATAATAACAGACAAATATTTAGCAATAAATTAAAATTGCGACTATAATTTGAGATTTAAACTATCCTATCTCTCAAGTTGGATCGAACTGCACATGGTGTGCGAATTTTATTATGATCGGTTAAGTGGTTTAGGAGTCCATTGAGCTTAAACATTGTGACACGAGATTTATATATATTAGAAAGATATAGATAGATGTTGGGGTCGGCTTTTTGTCTAACGGGATGCAGATGAGTACAGGTATTATACATAGCGCAACTGCCTATCTGACCTCCAAAACCCAGTTACTGGGTTCCTAATACGATACTCCTTGACGATACGATTGTTGAGCAATCAGCAAGTAATTTGTTAAACAATCAACAAGTAAGTAAGTCGTTATTGGGGGCCTGTGGCAAAGTAATAATAGTCGCATGTGGCGGATCTGGTAAAGCTACACTTGCCGCGTTTGGTCGGTGGATGGGTAACCTGATGGTCATAATGGGGTCTTGGTATGTAAAGATTAACATACGAAGACCCTGCCTCGTGCTTCAGAAAGCACGTTAAGCCGTTGGTCCCGGCTGTCATTCATGGATCCTTGACCGTCGTCGGGTTGTCAGACGCCTAAAAGTCTGAAAACCAGTCGTACTAGGGGTATCGTATTACCGAATAGCTGGCCTGTGGAGGTCAGATAGGCAGTCGTTCCACGTAAAATACAGGTATTCAGCTGCATCTGGTTAGACTGGAAGTTGACCCTAACATGGTTGGGAAAAGGATAGGCAGATGATTATTATTGTACCCTTTATCTTAACATAAACATACGAGTATATAAATGACATTTTTAAACATTAGTATAAAAATATAAAAACATTTAAAAATATAAAAAATAGTAGCCCAACGGTATCGGGAACAAGGTCCAAGCTACCGGCGGTCAGGGCTCCAGAGAGAGGAACCTCCTAACAATGCGATCCGTGTCCAGGAGTACCGCTTTCTGGATCAAGCCCTTGACCCAGCTGCCCAACGAGAGCCTCCTCAGGTGTTGGTCGAGGCGCTTGGCTATCAAGCCATTGGCTGTAACAACTATCGGTACAATGATCGCTGAGTCCACATCCCACATGTCGACAACCTCGCGAGCCAAGTCAAGATACTTGATTATTGTACCTATCATTAACGCTTTTGCTATTATCTAATAGCAAAGCATTAGTGATCAGAAATCCTGTTGTTCCAATGAATTCACGGGCGTTCATGATAGTCAGACGAGCTTCAGTTCTAACAATACCCAACCGCGGTGCCATTCAGAAACCCATAGAATGAGCTATTGATATAGCTCATTCTATGGCTAGTGTAAGCTTATACTGAAACATAAGTCATTGAAACGCTCGCGTGCCGTGAACGCTCATATTTTATGCTCGGCTTCTCGTAAGTGAAAAGTAATGCAATCTCCTGGATGGATGCTTTTATTTATTACTAGCTGTGCCCGCGACTTCATCCGCGTGGAATAGTGTCTTTGGGTCTTCGTCTCTTGTCACAAACTTATAAAACATTCATCCTTCATATTTCCATACAAAGTTTCATCCCCTATTGTCTATTGTTATTTTACACCCTTGAGGGTAAAACTTTTACCAACTTTGAATGTCATATTTATTTATATTGAATTAACAGCCTAGAAAATAAGTTTCAAGCTTCTAGCTCTAAAAATGACGATACTTCCATACAAGTTTTCATCCCCCAACCCTTTTTTCGCATTAAAAAGTAGCTTAAGTGCCACGATAGCGGCGGTAAGTCCCCTCTTTGAGGAGTGGCTTGAGAGGCGGCATGGCGTCCTCACCTTCCGCCTGACGCAGGTCCTCACCGGACACGGTTGTTTCGGGAGGTTCCTGTTTCGTATAAGGCGGGAGGAAACGCCCGGGTGCTTCCATTGCGAAGATCGCCCTGAGGACACGGTGGAGCATACGGTGGCGGTCTGCTCGGCTTGGGCGGAGCACCGCCGTGTCCTCGTGGAGGCGATCGGCGGCGGCGATCTCTCGCGTCCGGCCCTGGTGCAGGCCATGGTACGGAGCGAGAGTGAATGGTTAGCCGTCACCTCCTTCTGCGAAGCAGTAATGCTCGCGAAGAGGGAGGCGGCGCACGTGAGGGAGAGGCAGTATATGCGCCCTCACGGCCGTAGTCGCCGCGGGAGAAGCCCTGGGCGTCGGGAATCCCAGGCTGATTCCCGGCCACCGTAGGCGCGGGCTTGCGGACGGTGAGTAATGGGTAGCTCGCTGTCCGGTAAGGACCAAGCCCGGGTCGACGGCGCGTTGTGTTCCACGCGCGCCTCAAAGAGATGTCAGCACCAAAGGGTGGGGTCCGCAAGGGCCGATGCCTGCCAGGGGTGCGGGTTGTTCGAAAGAGATACCGTCGCCCCTAGCACACAGGCAACTGAGGGAACACGGGTGGGTTTTAGTCAGTAAAAGTCTGACACGCCCTCCTGCTCCACCCAGAGCGGGAGAAGTTATTTGATGATTTCCCATCCCAAAAAAAAAAAAAAAAGGGTAAAACTTTTACCAACTTTGAATGTCATATTTATTTATATTGAATTAACAGCCTAGAAAATAAGTTTCAAGCTTCTAGCTCTAAAAATGACGATACTTCCATACAAGTTTTCATCCCCCAACCCTTTTTTCGCATTAAAAAGTAGCTTATGTCCTTTCTCAGGTTCTAGACTATTTGTGTACCAAATTTTATTTAATTTGGCTCAGTAGTTTTGGCGTGAAAGTGCGACAGACAGACAAAGTTACTTTCGCATTTATAAAATTAAAAAATATATAGTAAGGATTAAAGAGTTGAGGAAATGGCTTGTTTAACGTTACTTATGCACTATTACGAAGTAACTTTGTAAATGATCATGGTGGCTCATTATGGTGATTATTGGAAGGTCCATGTGTGGGATTAATTGATGTATAATCATATCAAGCCTATAATGTTCCCACTGCTGGGATAAGAGCCTCATCTCGGTGAGAGGGAGCGGGCCGTAAGCCACAACGCGGGCCCAATGCGGCAATGTTGATAGACGTCACTAGGTTGGAATTTTTGGTTCTAGGATATACCGGTTTCCTCACGATGTTTTCCTTCACCTTTGTGAGAGTTGTGGTGATGAAATAATTTATACAAAGCAAATCACTTGTCTGGGTTCGAACTTACTACAACTCGTAAGTCGTGGCCGTTACCACTGCTCCTATTTACTGATGATAATAACATCAACGATTCTCTTGAACAGAAGTAAGCATAGCAGCTAGACCTACCTTTGATCCTGCGGGATAATTTCGTAACAAACTAAATTGTTTCAAAATTTTGACAGTTCAACAACGTTCATTGCGTTATTTACATTGATGAGTAGACACATTTTTCGAAGCATATGAAGCAGTGGATTAGCAACCTTCAAAATTATTCAGATTCTGAATAATAGTGTGTTACGTAATTAGAGAGAGTGGAGCTGCAGATGTTAGAAATCATATTTTTGGACAAGATAAAGAAGGGGCCATCATATAACTGCATATAAGAAGGAATGAGTTACTTGAATACCTGCCAATTTTGTCAACAATTTCCTAGGTATTAACGTAGACCGAGTCTACCCTTGATTTTTTTAAGTTTCTGAGCCAAATTTTTCTTTGTCTTTGTCTAGTACGGAGCTATCTCTCTGCCCACATACTATTGCTTAAGGATACCAGATATCTGCATTTTGTATTGCGTAATACTTTGAAACAGTCGCGTGGGAGAAAGGATTCTAACTTATCAAGTTTCATACATAGTTCCCATAAACTACTTTAAAGGAATTTAGAACCGCGTAGTGGTTACAACTCTGAGTATAAATCTGCAATTTTGCGTACCACTGCTATCTTATTTGACATTAATTATACATAGCCATCTTAATAGTATATTTATTCGAACTAAGGAATTTGTACAAGCTTCCTCTAGAGTTTAAACATAGCTATAATGCCTTGGGAATTTCTGGGGTCATTATGAATTCTGACTGACTCAAACCTGATGTTCTGTGTAGACTAGAACGGCAAACTGTGGTCGTCTTGATTATTCTACTAAATAAACTCGATCTACTTCAAAGTAGTTTGGTCATACATTAAGATAGTGAGTTTAAGGGCGGCCGACTATATTATCATGTTTGTGGAATCGCTTCACTTAATGTCAGCTACTCATAATGTTAACGAGAATATCACGAGAATTACCGAAGAGGTGCTGACAATAGCAGCAAGCCAAAAAAAAGTGCGTGGAGTCCCTCCGCGCGGAAGAAGTGAAACCGACTCACTCTCTTTCTCTCTCCTACTTTCTACTTTTGTGTATCTTTCTTTCTCTCTCCTTCGGCAGCGTTAAACGTTTAACGCAACCTTTAGCGTTAAACGTTTAACGCAACCTTGTTGGAAGTCGCATAAGAAGTTTCACTTCAAAAAACATGTTTCAGTGATTTCACCTGAACTGATTAATGGTTTCATTAAATTTCTGTAACGAGGTTTGTACAACCCCTTTTAAACGTCAAACATATTTTTTTAAATCGATGAGGTCGGTGTTTCTTAACTGACTGCTCTGAGAAGAAAGACCGAAACAAACTCAGAGATCACAGTCTGTATTAAAGTACAGACATAATCTTAGTCAGATTATGTGAAGACCATGTAGATTGGTGTCTGAAATGGTATTTTAATGAAGGAACCACATAGATTGGCTGGACCTGCAGCTTAACTCATAACTTAAGGAACTCAACGATTCGACTAACAATACCAAAGAAAGGACATTTGGATAGGCTGCATAATTTAGGCAAACTGCCAGATCATGATTGAAACTAACTGAAAAAAAAAAGCAATGAACCACATATATGGAATCCATGCTGTGATATTGCTTCCCCGAACGATCCAATACGCGGCAGTATAAAAAAAACGACAGTTTTTTGAGATGTGACAAAAATGTCGAGACAGTTGTGCCATGTAGTCCATAGTCCTTTAACTAGTAATCCAATAACGCTATAAATACTCAGTCGGCAATAACAATTAATTAAGGAACTTATTACCTAGTGGGCACAGAGCCCCGCCATTTGTTGTACTGATGAATGTGGGTGCAACTGTATTGGTATATGGATAATAAACTGTTAGAGCACTGTTTGACAAAGTGGAGCAAAAAGTTGTAGGATTCATTAGTGATGGGAAAATGTAGGTGCAGGGAAATGTTGGCATGAATTTAATTAGTTTTAGTAGGTCGGTAATGAATAATAAGAGTAGGAGTTCCCTCTCATATTAGTACTATCTACTGGACGAAAGTCTTTGACCAGTGCGTGTTGCCAGTGATGACCTGTGGCACTGAATCGCGGTCGCTTACAGTGGGCCTCATAAGAAGGCTGAAAGTAACAGCCTTTTGGCTATGCTTGTAGTTTCCCTACGCGATCGAATCAGAAATCAAGAGATCCGTAGCGGAATCAAGGTAATCGACATAGCCCGAAGAATTGCCTAACTTAAGTGAAATTGCTCGCATTACAGATGGCCGATGGGGCTGAATGGTTCTGGAGTGGCGACCGCGTATTGGAAGAAATAGCGTTGAAAGGCCTCCCACAGGGTAGACCGATAACCTGGTGAACGCTGCAAGGAACTGGATGCGAATAGCACAGAACTGGTAGAAGTGGCGGTGTTTGGGAGAGACCTATGTCTAGTATTGGACGTTTTTCGGCTGAAGTGATGATGATGACAGGGACGAGACCTATCACGTAGCCGTCATCCACGCATTCTCTACATCCAAATGAGTAACTTGTCCAAGATTACTTCCTGAGATCAAGGCAATTGGGTTAAGTTTTTGTCTCTACCTGACCGCCTGACCGCCTCACTACCAACATCTGTGCTGCCACCGACGATGACGGGGAAGTGACGAAGTTTCGGGCCAACTTTAATGCTACTGTCCAGAACCCTAATTGCGTAACTCATGATTAACCATTATTTGTTTCGTTTTGAAACAGATGGCTAAACCATTGCTTCATAAGTTCGAAAAATGTGTCTGCTCAACAACGTAAATAATGCAATGAATGTTGTTGCACTGTCAAAATGAAACCAATTATAATTAATCGCGTGTTATGCAATTAGGGTGCAGCTATCCTCCGACGAAGAAGAATACCTCACAGCTGAAGTTAACTTCTGATATTTCTAAAACGTAGATTCTTAGTTTCGACAATTGCATTATAATGAAGTATTTTTTTATAAATTACCAAAAAGAGTTTGGGTGGCCAATTAATGACATATTTCTATTATATTTATCGCATTGTTCATTTTTCTTTCTTTTTTTTCTGTTAATAAATTGTAAAAAAAAACTAATAATATGTAATGACGTGGAATGGTATCAAAGTAAATATTTTGCTGTGTAAAAATACGTTTGCAACTGTCTGTAACTTTTAAATTGAGAATTGGCTCTGAGACAGCGTTTTGGGGCTTAAACATATTTTCAAAACGTATTCTCAAACTTGATAATACTTAAAAACTTGTGTTAAAAATTTTCAGCCAATTACCAAAGATATTGGTTACAATAGTCCCATAGTCTCATAGGCGAGAGATGGTAAGTGTTTCTGGCACACAGCCCAGCAAAAAGATAATTTATCTTGGCTTGAGCGGTTACAGGCAAGGCGGAAAACGAAGATGGTGATAGCACAGCATTAAGTTATACTTATAATAATGAAAAATGTGTCTAATGTGGCGGAAAGTCTTCAACATGGTGTCCTTACTGAGAAGTAAGTTTCCATTTCAGTGATTGGTCGAAAGAGTTCGCCATTTTAACTAAGCTACGTAAAAAAGTATTTGTAGTTTGTTGCTGACAAAAGAATTGAAGACATTGTTGCTGATTCTCTATCCTTCTATTGTTCTTTGCTTATATGGGTGCTGATACTTTTCCCTTATTTACTGCTTAACTGCTAGAATTCAGTTTACTTAAAATAGCTTCAGTACAAGACGATAAGTTGGTATATTTATGCGCAACATGGGCTTTGCTGTTAGAGTCTGACCAATTTTCGTGATTGCTAATTTTCTTCAGAAATATCCATTTTAAATTCCAATATTCCTATCGGCAAATCAATACTTTCAATAATTTCATTCAGAAAAATCGATTACTTTTACCAAAACTAAAATTACAATAACCGTATTGCCGCTAGGATTTTAAATGAAAATTTTTGTGTGAAGAATGATTTTAAGACTGACACTTACTTTTACTTTTACCGAAGACGCAAACGACAAATTAAAACCACGATTTTTTAGTTTTCGATCGAAAATGCAAAATCAGGCGGACAACCATTTTCAGTCGGACTCTTCTTGCTGTCTAACCAGTTCCTCAACAAGGTCTATTCTCGTACAGCTAGTGCCAACACAAGTAAGACTCCATTATTTCGTAGTTACTTTATGTACAGAAATACATTGAGCTATTTATTTTCATCTCCCAAACAACGACATATCATTAATTACCGTCATAATGTACCCACACGGAAATACCGAATGAGAATAGATTAAGTGTCTCGTGCGCGATTGATATCACACTTCTCAAATTAGCCTTTGTTTTGCCCAGTGGCCTCTGTTATCGGTCATCGGAAACGCTTTCACGGTTAATTCCCACGAAGTCGAACAATGATATCCGTATTGTTATGGGAAAAATGTGTTTAAAGAAAGGTGTGATATTGCATATTTGATTGCATGCACAAGTGGTTTTAAAACCCACTATCAGGAAGTTGACTTGCTGACCAAATTTCATGTCTTTTCAGTATTTTAAGCCAGCTTGAATGGGCTTGTGGCTACATCATAACAGCTGCAAGAATGACGGGTCGATCGAAAGCTAAGCTATGCTTGCCGCGGTCGGTTTGAAGACACTTGACCATCCATTACATATCGAGAGCCGTGCGTGCTTCGGAAAGAACGTTAAGGCCCATAGTATCCTCATCTCCCGTCTAAATGCTAAAGCACGACTGCCGCCTGCGCCCGCGCAGGGCACCTCTGAGCCTTTATCTCAAAATGGGGATATTCCTTGGCAAATGTTGATTAATTTACAATTGTGCTCTAGCGATTCTGTGGTACCTCTCACTATCTATTTTTCAGTGTATTTTTTTCCAAATAACGAAGCCGTTTAGTAGGAGTATGGAATAGAAGCCAAAATATTGCGTGTTGGAAAATATTTTTTTACAGCAAAAGTATTAACCATACAAAAAAAGTACTTCCGGCAAAATGATCTATATGAATCTATAGCAAAATCATATATTTATGAAATCTTCAAGACAAGCCGTTAATGAGCAGTAGGGTTCATAAAGTGACCGTGTTACGCTACCAAACGGGACGTAGGCCCTTAAGCCGTTGGTCCCGGCCGATTTTTGTGGATTTTTGACAGTCGTTACAGGTAGTTAGAAAGCCAAAAGTCTGACAAGCAAGGGGTATAATGTTACTCAGTAACAGAGCTATGGAGGTCAGATAGGCAGTCGCTCCATGTAAAATACTGGTATTCAACTATAACCGGTTAGACTCGAAGCCGACCGACCTCAACGTTGTTGGGACTACTAGGCTAGGCAGATAGACAGTTTAAGTCAGGCAGACGTAATAAAGCTGGTTAGTACCAGCGACTTCATCAACTCAGCAACTTCATAAACAGGGTATGCTAGTACATACCCTGTTTATGAAGTTCATAAAAAGTTAAATTTAGGAAACATTTCAGAAGCTGATTGACGTCATATTGTGTTTGTTTTAACTAACTTTCGACAGCGACGCATTCCGATGACGTGCGATTCAACTTTAATACGTCAATGCATTCATTATGCCCTCTTTCTTTTACCAACTGACAGCGGTCCTTGTTCACGATAGAAAAAATATAAAAATAAAAGGTCCGCCACACAACGAGAGATAATCGCTGATGAGATCTCCGCCGTCGGCTTCGCATTGTTTGTAAATGAGAGCAGCGAAAATAAAATAAAAATGTTCATTTGATAGTGCTCTCTTGACTCGATTGTTTCGGACCTTTGAATCGAGAACCGTTTGTGTTTTTAAATTTTAATTATGTTTTAGTGGTTTCTATTTGCTATGGAGCGACGTGTTAAGAATTGATTGGGACGGACGAGTGTAAAGTTCTCTTTCTCTTGTTTGTTTTGACAGGCCAATTACTGGCAACATTTTTTAACATAAAACACGGCTTGTTACATTAATTGCACATCCGGCTGAGTTGAAAGTGAAATAAATGGACTTCGGTTATTGTATTCTTTGGCATGACAAAGGCGTATCTCAAAATATCACCGCAAACCTTGGATATTGCAGATATAGTTATCTTCTTCTAATTCTGTTTCCCGGATTTCCCGGAAAAAATATTTGATAAAGGAAAGTGCACACTGATTAAAAAAACCAGACTACTGAAAAATCAGGGTCTTCATACTTTTTAGAGAGTTATTGGCCGTAGTCGGGTTTTAGTTTTTGAATATACTTTTTACTAAAATAATTTGGTGTTAGCTTACAATATACATATTTCAAATGTGCCCTTTCATTTTAAACGAAACACGCCATCATTGACAAAAACTTTTTTTCAGTTCGTCACTTTACATAGGTTCTAAAGGGCACCAATTATTCTATTTAATGTGACGTCACATAGGCTATAACTAGCAGACGAAATTTTAAAATTATGATAAGCAGTTTAGAAGTAATGAGGGAACAGATGAACATACGTATAAACTTAAATAGACCGCTGTCAAAATCATAAGCCTCGCCTTAGTAAAAACTGACCTTCATGGTTCTCTCTGCATTGATTAAGGCGGTGATTTCTTGAAAACGCTCTAAAAGGTGTTTTTTTAAACCAGTGTATCTCTTTAACCGTACATAATATTGAAAGCAAAAAATATATGTTATTTTCAAAGTTTTTTTTTTGCATACAGTGATGGAACTCAAAACATAATTAAACACATATTTTAATGCATTAAAAAATCATCAAAATCACCTCTTAATTATCTTTAAAAGCAGTTTATCCCTTCAATAACAATTATGAATAAAATTAAAAATATACCATATTACGACAATGCTTGTTCATTTATTATTCGAATTTATTACAACAAATTTTAACCCGTATCGGATTGCAATAAGAACTATTATCGCTCATAACGACAATATTTAAAGTTACCAAGCTATAGCGTTAACTTCGTAAGTAATAGCAAACATGAAGCTTCAGGTCTTCAGTCAGTTTCAGGTCTTGCGGTATTCTTCCGTTTATTTTAGGCAAAAAGAAATGGATGTCTCTATCATATAACCGCAACGCCCACGCTCTAACATAATATTATTTGTTACGGTATAAAATATTGCCATATTTATATCAGGTCGTTAGTGGTCTGTCATGGCATCGCGTGTAGACGTGTTTGTGTTGTTTAATTTGGTCAGAGACTTAGGGGACATACCAATTAATATAATAACGTCTTTTAAAAACTAACAAGCGTTGGGTATATGACCGGTCATATACCCCCTTTATTTATAAACGTTGCTTGAATTAAGTAATGATTAGAGACTGTTTAACCAAACATTTTTGACGTGTGACCTGTCAATCCCGGCTAATGAGATAACAATTAATTTTCTATTGTGTGGGTACGCAGGCGTGCCCTCCTAGACATTACGAGTCATCTCTAAGCTTTAATCAACATTTATAAATAAACCCCAGAATAGTGTTTTTTTTTTGCTATCATCCACTGTCCCACTCCTGGGCAAAGGCTTCCATTCACTCCTTCTATTTTTCGCGGTCCTGCGCGTCCTCCTACCAGTTTTGTGTTTAATATTGTTTATGAAAAGAAAATTGTGTCATTCGACGGGATGTGTAAGGTTCTAGATTCGACTTTGTTAGTTTTTGCTTTTAATTCTAAGACACATAACATCACGCCTGTCGTCTCGGAAGGGTGGGAAGGCAGAGGTACCTATATAGTAGACCCAAATTTCGCCAGATATGTTTGAGTCCCCTGTAGTAGAGGGCGAGTCTATTGCCATCAACAGGGCTCAAATTGAGATTCCTGGCTGCTACTTAGAAATCATAGAAAAAGTAAAATCCAATAACATTTTACCCGACCCGGGAATCGAATACAGGACCTCTTGCTCGGCAGTAGCGCTTGCGACCACTAAACCAACGAGCCAGTCTCAGTTCTCTAAATACTGTATTGATACGGACATTTTATGCCACTAAACAAAAAATCCAAGAACAAGAAAAGTAAACAAACTTATTCGCAAAACCAGACCGTTTCTTGAGAACGTCTCAAGACCAATTCAGTGTACTTGACATTAGCCTTTGCAAACAAAGGCACACGTGCTCTTGAACAACAGCATGATAGTACGCATTGATTGGTCCATTTATTTATCAAGAGCAGTGAACGTTGACCGTGATTGGTGGAGCGTTGCGCCCGGGCATCGTAACGAGAGTAATGTAGCAGTCAGCACTTTGCGGTCGGCTGGCCATTGTCAAATATTTCGAATATTGAATTTAGTGAGGGGACGCTTTTTCTGTTAGTTTCGGATCGGTAGGTCTCGATTGGAACTCTTTTTTTCGGGTGTGTGTACCGTTTGATAATGTATTTGAGGGGCTTTGTAAAATACCTGTAGGTATTAAGCGAACTATGTTTTTTCTTCTACGTAAATAATGTATATTTTAATACGTGAAGCAAAAAGTAAAATTTATATGGAGAAAATACACTCATTTATTGGAAATACCTACATTAAGTTTTAAATGAATAAAGAGCGAATCTGGATCACTGGGCGACCTCTAAGTAGTATTTAAAATTACTTTCACCATATTCCAAGTAGGAATTGGTTCCCGAACTTCCGATAAATGCAATGCTGTCTGTGCATTGCCCTTCTGTGAAAACAAAATAACAGAGGGGCGATCTTAATGTTAAGCAACGCTTGTCGAGGTCAGGCTATGAATGGGTGACCATCCATTAAATACCGAGATCCTTTCGTGCCTCGGAAGGCACGTTAAGCCGTTGGTCCCAGCTGTAATTTGTAGATCTTTGACAGTCGTTACGGGTAGTCAGAAGACCGTGTTACCCAGTAACTGTGTTGTAGAGGTCAGATCAGGAATTTTCTGGGCACGCTCGATCCATCATAGACCTCATCAATCGCTTTCCATCAGGCGTGATCGAGGTCAAGAGCGGGCCAAATTAGTAATTTAAAAAAAAACATAGGCAGTCGCTCCATGTAAAATATTGGTATTCAGCTGCATCTGGTTAGACTGGAAGCCAACCCCAACATAGTTGGGAAAAGGCTAGACAGATGACATATTATCTATGGCAGATGATAATGTACTTTGTCCTTTTAATGTGCTCGTAGAACTCTCTATTAATCCGTAGTTTTTCAACTGTTCTATATAATTATAAAATATCCCTAAAGCGGCAAATATGAAGTGTGTCCAAGTTATTTCTTCATCCCTCTCCTCATAAAAAGTTAGTGTCGTCATTCCCAAAGATTAATCAATAATAAAATATGTCCCTAAACTATTAAGACGTAAATAGCTGTCGATTCACACAAATGCTATTGCAAGCAACGATGCATTTAAGGATGATATTAATATAATACGTCGCGCATCATTTGGTTTGCCTGAATACGACTCTTGTGCCACAGAATAGATGGTACAGAAGGTTGGCTTCAAAGAAAGGTTGAAAATATGAGTATGCACGTCTACGTTCAACTAACAAAAACCTTAGCATAATCAGCCTACAATGTTGTTACTGCTGGGACGAAATCTCCTCTCTGTGAGCTGTAATTAGTGATGTGCCGGATCATTAAAAATGTAGATCCGCAGTTACGGATCCGGATACGGATGATTAGTGTCAAGATCCGCGGATACGGATACGGATCTTAACTTTTTTACTCAATCGGTGTTGGTGCGCGTGACCTTGAAACGATAGTTGACGCCATTTAACGCTTTGCGTGCCAGAACATGTTTCGACTTGCGTTGCGCGGATCTTTCTTTTGTATAGTTTAGTGTGACATTGGGCAACATAGATATTAACGTTTGTATTTGTTGTACGAGTAAAAAAAATAGTTTGTAGTATAATTTGGGATTATTAATAAGGTTAAAGATACGTAAAAGATCCGTCAAAAATGAAACGGATAGGGATACGGATATGGATCTCTTTTCTCTGCAGATACGGATACTGATATCCGGAACATCACTAGCTGTAATCTACCACGTGGGCCCAGTGCGGATTGCCAGAAGTCACATGTCTTCGAATTTTTAGGTTGTGGGACAAAAACTTACCCATAATTATTACTTTGTCATTTACACGATGCGAATAGCGTCGTCAAAAACATAAACTAACACATGAATTCACAAGTACACGGCAACATCTTTTGGGCAAGAATCTTTTGAACAAGTTAGTGAAATGTCACTTCATATGTATTAAAAAACAAGATGGCGGCGTTAGTTCGGATTTCGGCCACGCGCTAAAATAACCTTGTGGTGCTGTAACGTGTTTTAAAAGACAAAGTCATAAAGTGATCAATGTTTAGGTAAGGTGATTTTAGCTACGTAGATATCAAACACTTGCACACGCTGTACGTGAAGCGTGGCAATGTGTGAGTGCGTTTTCGCTCGTTGTACGGTATCGACCTTCTGTATCCTCCTTTATATTTATTTTGTGGCTTGCTTGAGCATCGGCGGCGCATTTACATCGCATCACTTACGACTAATGGCTGCGTTATTATCTAGCATCGAGTTATTTATGAAGAATTTGTGTGGTTAGGCTTCCGTGTTTCTTTGAAGAGCACTCATTAATGCATTATAATTAATTTCGAACATTTATTTGTGGCTAATAAATGTTTTCCCATGGGTGATTAGCTGGATTTATTAGTGCGAAGTTTCGTATCGATAGGCAGCGAAAATTGTTTTGATGTTAGGGAAGTAGAATGTATTAGACCAAAATAAGTAAAGTAGGTTCAAGATGGAGAAAAACAACTTGTCAGTTGCCATGTCCCTAAACCGTGTTTACAGCTGTTTATAATAAACAGTGTTTGGTAACACCATGATATTGCATTTGAACTCACAGGACAAACAATGGAGAAGCTTATTATTATTTATTTATTTCTTTCTTATGCTCAGCAGAGGGCGTTTTTCAGCTGAAAATGATGATGATGCTGAAAAGTCTAAGACTTCTAGTAAGCTTAGTCATCAGATCGAATGGATCCAATCAAACACTTTGTCGACTTTGACGTATTATAAATAGACGCGTCATATATGAACATTAGAGCACTACTACTTACTAGTGCATACAATCATATAGTGCGCGAAGAACAGGAAAGACCCATACCGATTCCTGTTGTTAGAAAGAGACAAAAATATATATTTACTAACCTCACTAGCGTGTCGCCGCGTCACTCGATGGTACGTGACTAAATAACGCGACAGGCAATTACCTGTCATTTATATTGCCAATATTGAGCGACGCGTTATCGGATGCGTCTAAAGGATGGTCATTGGTCGATATCCAATAGATTTCCTTCATTCGACTAGAAGGAAATATTGATTAAAAAAAATATAAAAATCACACTTAACATCAATTACAAATCACCCTTTTTAATTGCCAACGCTACGTTTCACGAGGATCATACCCATTTCCTAGGCACATGGAAGTGTATTCCTACCCTTGTCATTTTGGACATTTGACACCTGCTATTTACGGATCAGATACTGCGTAAATTAATTTCATTACGCTTCCATCCGCCAGCGCGAGCTGACGTGCGGACAACGATCCAATTATTAATGTTTGTTTAACATAAACTTATTTTGAATTCATGTAGGTACCTTTCGAGAGCAATATTGTTTGTTTCACTGTAGGGAGAGTCTTTTCTCATATATACCTACTCATTGTTTTGCCAACTAATTTCCTCATTGTGTGAAGACGATATTAGACCATTTCCTCATGACATTTTCTATCACAGTAACTCAATGCATCCCTGGTTTTAATTCCACTTTCCTACTAATATCTCAGGTTCATTTATAAACGTTGATTAAAGTTAAGAGATGTTAAAAAGTCAGAAATGTATGGTTAAACAGTCGCTAATCATAACTAATATTTAAGCAGCGTTTAAATAAATAAAGGGGTAAATGTGAAAGTTTGTATGTTTAGATTTTGTTACTCAATCACACAAAAACGGCTGAACGGGTTTGGAGGAAATTTGGCACACATTTAGATTATAACCTAAATTAATATTGGATTCCTTTTATTCTAGTAGCACGTTTCCGTGGTATAATTTTAGACCTCCAAACTAAACCGCTGGTAAAAGGTATTATGAAGATAAATGGTAAAATTTAAATAGGGGAAAGTTGCTTTTGTTTTATATTTATGATTAACCTACGTCAAAACCTGAAAATTTATGTTCTTAAACCTCTAGGCTACTACCACAATACATAGTGCCAGTTTATTATCGTACGCTAGATAAGCTGTTGGTGCATCGCCTCTAAACGCCATTACGTTATCGTCTCCCCGACAGACTCACCTAACCTGTGACAGCTTGTTAACCTGTTGTCTATGAGCTTCAGCACAGGTAGCTCGTAGATTAGCTTGAATACCGGTAAATGTTGATGGTTTGATGATCACAAAGCAAGATAAGTTTGTACATAAACTTGTATCTAATAGCTGACTGAAAGTCATGCTAATTACAGGCTTCGATTCTGAAATTAATTAAAAAATTTGCATACAGTAAATGAGAGCAGTCAAAGACTTACGAATTATGGGGCGTGAGCTCAAACCCTGAGGCACCTCACTTTGTGTAAATAATTTCATCACCACTGCTCTCAAAATGGTGAAGGAAACATCGTGAGGAAATCGGCATGTCTTAGAAACAGAAATTCGGAGACATGTGACATCTACCAACCCGTACTTGGCCCGTGTGGCGACTACGGCCCACTCTCACAGGGTGGAGGCCTGTGTCCCAGCAGTGGGAACATTGTACGCTGATTATGCTAAAGTTAGGTGAAAAACTGCCAAAAAAGCTTCGACCAAAATCTGGTCATGGCTTAAGGAAAGATAAGAGAAACTTTAGTTTGCCAATTTATTACTTCTGTGCGTGATGCCATAAACAAGGCACATTTTCCATGCTTCCACGACTCCCGTATAATAAACATATACATAAACGTTCGATTCCATTTACCGTAGTCGCGTACAAATATCGTTGTATCTGTCACGTAAACCATTCGTCACCCACCCCCATAAGAGTTGGATTTTTGATTTGTTATCCCAGCGAAGTTGTCAGTGTTATTGATGTGTAGCGAAATTGGAAAGTTCAGAGGCACTTATCTCTCAGATTTAGATAGCGGGGCAATTTATAAAGCAGGGTTTTCTTCCCCTAAGCACCCTTGACGCGAGCCCGCGGCTGTGTCGCTCGCAGCCCGGCTTCACTCTCGGATTATTGAACCCGATATTACATAAATACCAAATGTGGATAGACAATGATGATACGGTATTGGGTTTATTTCATTTCGTGTTACACGGAAGGCTTTGTGGCTTGTTTTATGTCGCGTCCCGATGCAGGGAGTATGTAAACAACTTCGTATATTGGGGCCCTAGTATAAGTATCACAGGATTTATATCGAAAAGTAACTTTTGTTTTCCGTCGTGACTATTTTTAGCTCCGCAAAAAACTCGGTAGAAAGTACTGGTGAGATAGAAGGACTTTCAGCGACATGTCAAGTCATCATTGTTCCACTAATGGATAGAGCAGATTCCACGAAAAAACAATTGAGAGCTCCGAGAATTCATTCTGTTGGCTTTTTCCCGGATTTTCGCTAGGGCCGAAAGAAATTGAATGCGAGTTCATTATGAAGAGCAAAAGTAACTTCTTTAATATTATGACACGTTTTTGTGAAACGACGGGTCCTTGCAAACAGTAAACAGACGAGAGTATCTTGATATCAGTATTAATTCCACAAAGGAAATCAAGTGAACCGTTGCCGATATCTGTTGTAACGTAAAAGCTATGATATTAAACATAAAACACAAAGGGATATAAAAATCTGTTTCAAGTCGTTTTCTTGAACCATTTGGAGACGAGAGCCCTCGAGTGGCGTGTCGAATCATGTCTTCGCAATCGATACTTCAGTTTTTCCCTCGTTCCTTGAAAAACGTTACCATTTCTTGTCGAGACAGAAATGCTCCTTATCTCTGTAGGAGATTAATACGAAGGGTACGTCAGTATCAAAGCTGGCCAAATATTTTGTTAACATTTACGCCGCGAAAAAAATGCAAGGAAATTTTGTGAATAGGTCGAGATTTTGTAGATTTATGGTGAATGGATGTCTTGTTGTTTTATCTTAACGATTGGAGATTTGTTTGCTGCAAGTAATGAGAAGTAAAATTTTGATTAAACCTTGCGTGCAATCCTGCAGCTAACAATGAATTGGAAGTCCATTTCAGAACGCAGACGAATGAAAGCCTTTTTGAATGAAAAACTTCTACTGTTTGTGTTAATAATAGAATCCTTTCAAGTTCAATACCATCGCAGTAGCATCGGAAACAATACCCAGTGAAGAGATAAAGGTGTCAGATTGAATCATGGTGGATAGGATTTGGTACGTCTGAAGATAATCTATTGATTGGAGCGGTCAACGTCGAATCCTAAACTATTCATGAATTTTCTGTGAACAAAACATTTACGTTTGTTGTTACAACCATTAGCAGCATTATTAAAGAATGAAATGTTAGAATATTTTTGGAATCCACTGTACACAATATACAAAATGATTTAAATTTTTAAGTAAGGACGTTGACAACGCGTTCTTAAAATTTGTCTTTTTATTATTTCTGTAAGTTGACGTAGAGATTTTAGAGTTATATAATCAGCCTATAATGTTCCCACTGCTGGGACACAGGCATCCTCTCTGTGAGAAGGAGTGGGCCGTAATCCACCACGCAGGCCCAGTGCGCGTTCGTAGATGTCACATGTTTTCGAATTTGGTTCTAGGACATGCAAGTAACCTCACGATGTTTTCCGTCACCGTTTTGAGAGCAATGGTGATGAAATAATTTACACAAAGTAAAGCGCCTGTCTGGGTTCGGCCCTACGACTTACAACTCGAAAGTTGCGGCCGTGATACCACTTGGCTGCCACTGCTCTGCACTGCTCTGCTCTCCTCGCGTTTGTGGTTACGAAGGCATACAAATGTTTGGTTTAAGCGTGTGTACCAACATTAGATTCTACTGTCGATTAACTCTTTAATTTTTAAAATCTAATTTAATGAAAAAAGGAGAATAGGCACTGAACTATAGGTTTTTGCCCTGAAGCCCAATAGCCATAGAAAATTTGCCAATGGAAAGGGCTTTTAAAGTAGAACCTTTGCTACTTACACGACTTTTGCCAATTGTTAGTAAGTTCGGAGTTATTAATGAAAGTTAATTAATGGAGGAAATACCAGAATGTCAGTAAAACTTAATTATACATAATTATTAAGAGCTCTGTAGCTCCTTATGTACTAACAATTAAGAGAAGTAGTCTCAATAAGAGATATTCTCCTTGACGAGATCTTTTCATTGTTATATTATATCTTAACGCAGAATCGCGGAATTTCTCAATCTCTTTTATATAGTTAACTCAGAACAGAAGTAAAATTAAGTAATATTAACTCTATAAGCAAGTTACTCTGTGAGTTGCAGTTTATTGAATCATTTTGTATCAATTTTAATGAAATAGGTACTAAGTGACAGTGTTTTTGAACTTTTTTGCTGACGAACCTATAAAAATTAAAGATTTATTATAATTTATAAAAATATTGACATGCTGGTTGAATCATCAAGTAAATCTAGCATACCTTTTTATCTTAGTTACATTATTTGAAACTGAAATACCAGAAAAACATCGCATTTAATAGGGTATTTTACTCTACATGAGACAAAATCTAAAAATATATTATTGAGATAGCTTAGGCAAAATGCAGTCGGAAAATGTTAGTTTTTGTTCATGAAATCACAAAATAAATTTAAAAATTCAATTCAAAGATTTCAGTTTTTTTAATCTGTTTTTGAACACCATGAAATAGTAGTCGCCATGTAATTACGTCATTCGGCATGTCAATTGAAAAAAATTGTCCTTTTATTATTTTCGTAACCAAAGTAATTTTTATTTAAATAATATGTTGCATTCAGGAACAGAAAACCAACGGTAAGTAGAATAATAACTATTTTTTTAAATTACAAACAATTATCATACAAAATATCAGCGCATTTGTTTACTTAGCAAACTGACGTCATACCCACAGATCAATATGGCGTCCACTGTATCCAGCGTTTTGGTCAAATTACGCGCGAAATTTGAAAATGTAAAATTTAAATGCATTTTTCGGCACTAATCGATTAAATAAAAATGTTGTTGTTTTTTTTAGGTTTCCTAGCACTTTAAAATATAATTAGGACACTTTTCAAAAAATGAGTATAATACCCTATTGCAATTATAGTTTGATGGAGCTGCATCGAAAGTAGAGTATCCCACACCATTTCAGACACCAACCTACATGGTCTTCACATGATCTAACGAAGATTATGTCTAGACTTAAACGAGACTGTGACCTCTGAGTTTGTTTTGGCGATTTTCTATCTGACTACTCTGAGATGAAATTCTCAGAGTAGTCAGATAGAAAACGCCAACCTCATCCAGTTTTTAAAATATGATTGACGTGTAAAAGTGTTTGTATAAACCTACTTACAGAAATGAAATCGTTTATCATTATCATTTTTCATTTACCTAGAAATTCATAGATATCACCTACAACTAGAGTACCAATGAAGTTTTTCACATTGAGAGTCCACAATACCAAACTTGAGTCTGCCTAAAATTCTTCCTGAATCCAATCACAATACAGATAAAGATGTCGGCTAGAACGATGGCCGATAGCATTAAGTCTGCGATATATGCACAGATACATCTCGATATATCGACCAGGCAGCGTGGAATGCCTTCAATTTCCACTTGCGCCAGTCTGTTGAGTTCAGAGGATGAATATTTATGGGTTTCAAACGCTAATGTACTATGTGGTGGATGCGTTTGTTGGTGGATGATTGTATTTGGCGGAGCTGTTTGGTGGATGTAATGAGAGGTATTTTTGCGAAATATTAACGTTATGGGAATCTCAAAAGAAGACATTATAAAATGCAGTGGGTGATAATTGTTTATAACAAGGCAGCATCATGCTGAGATAGGGGCCTTTTGGCCTCGTACAGTATTTTGTTTTATATTTTTTTTACTTTTTATAATATTTTAAATTTTAATTTTTTGTTAAGCATATTGTGTAGTTAAGTTTGTGATATTCCTGTGCGAGTCTAATAAAAGTTTTTTTTTTTTAAATAAAAGTAAGGTCACGTGCGCACGGACGTAAAAATATCGCGGCGAGATTTTATCGCGCACTGAATTTTATACTCTCACTCTGTAGGATAGTTTAGTCTAACAAACACACTGTTCGATTTTCAATTCTCAGCCGCGATATTTTGACGTCCGGGTGAACGTGGTCTTAAGACTGGTTTCATAGACAGTATTCCTATCTACCTTATAACCTTAGAAAACTGTTTACAGCGTTAGTCCACCGCCGGACTCGGAACGTCAACGAGAAATGAGATTATTAAAACAGAACGTGACGTCCCGTTGACGGACGCCTGTTGGACACGCGGCCGTAGAAAACGTATGCATGATAATAATATTCTTCGGCGCCGTCTGCTCGTTCTTGATTACCTCCAATTGACGTCAACATGGCGGTGAACAAATGGCCTTACTGTGTAGATAATTAAATCAAAATTAAAAGTCATTTACTCAAACTAGTTTGAGAGTCAGCACTTATTGAACGTCAAAGACAAAAAAAAAACTGTCGTGAAAGAAAAATCTAGAAGAAAGTAGCTGTTTGACGCTGCCATTTGTAATTTATTTTGTATTTCACATAGGTTCTTCTTACTACGGCGAGGTCAGCAAAGTTAAGCTTCTGGGGTGAAAGAACTACTTATATTTCTTTTTCCGGGTAAGTTACTTAAGTTCCATAAAAGTCAATAGGGTGAAAGAAATTGCTTTTAGCAGCAATATAATTTAGCTCATGTTTTTTTCGTCATGAACCCAACGAATAATGGTAAAAGTAATATTTTGACAATCGATTTTGTAACTTACTTTATCACCTACCTTTGTTACCATAAATCACTTAAACGCAGTCCACACACATCAACACACACACACACACACACACACACACACACACACACAAGAAAAGGATTTTTATTTTGATTAAAATCATTGATCCTTGATTTATCAGTAACTAAATAGATTTTAATTTGGCAAAAAATATATTAGCGTCCGATTTTTTTGGAACCTGAGTACGTAACACTGGTGACATGGGGGATATATGTATAAAAATATATACTTTCTATTTAACACATCATTCCACACACATCTACACACACACATACACCTATCTTACATCACTCACCAAACACACACATCCTAACCACATTCCTAATTTGGATTAGGAATAAAATAAAACCTATACTTATTCTATACCCGAATAAAACAATAGAACGCGTCATAAGGTTTTAAACACAACAACACCAAACATAAGGACACCAAAAAACAACCATTATCATAACAGTCTCCGATTCTCATCAGTCATGTGTAAAAAAACAAACATAAGTTAAGAAAACGATGTTTTTTCTTTCGACTGTTCGTACACATATGTATGATATTATGTATGTTGTCTAGGAGGGGAACGATATTGTAGCCAATGTATCTGGTCCCCCTTTGTAACCAGTCGCTCCAGGCGATGCGTGGATGCATTTAGTGATTACGTTTGTGATTTATTTTCATCAGGATTTTATGCCTAGAGATAGGGCCGTAGGTAACATCTTCTCGTGTGATCAAAAAATTCTTATTTTTTCGTGTAGCCGGACTAAATTTTGATGCTCGCAAATCACAATTAGACGATCACAATCGGAAAACCTAAATCTTCTTGTTTCGCATAAAACTACCATCTAATAAATACACAAAACTTACTTCAGATACTATTCCAACAATGTTCCAGACTTTGCACTGAGAATCTGAGATGAGAATAAACCAACACCGCAATAAACTTGCATCGCAAACAGAACTCAACAATAATTAAACTACTTCACTTTAGTTCAGCTATCATTCCACAAACGCAACACAGCTCCGGATGTGTTTGAACAAATTCCCAGTTAATTTCCCAACTTCACGATCTGTTTGTACAAATTCCCAGCTAATTTCCCAGTTCCCTTGTATCGTACATCCGGGACCAAGTCTGTCCATATCGTCCGGTTTAATTACTAAGCTGCCAGCGCCTGTAGTAAGTAACACATTGATGACAGTGGCTGGCTTGCTTGCAAGATATAACTCAAACTGTTTGCTTTTAGCCTGGAGTGTCATGCTCAATGTGTGATGTTTTGATGGTGATGGAAAGATGTTCGTTTGACAGGAGATGTCACGGTGTGGTTCTTTTTTTGATAGCGTGTTACTGGATGGCTAGAATTTTTAGTGTTTAAAAACGGTTCTGACTTCAACTTCCACCCGTATCGTAATGTTTAATTAGATACTATGTTTGGTTTTCGGCCAACATGGTTGATCGTAGTATGAATGAAAACTTAAAAGCTATTTCTGTCAAAAATAAATACTTAAGGTGGATGGATGATTGCTCTCAATGCCATTTTGTCGCTAGATGGCGCAACATCCACAATTTGGAACATTTTCAATTTTTACGCCTAACTTAGAAATCTTTAGTAGATAACTTTATTGTACGCTGAACCTAGGGCATTAACTTGATTTTTTTAGATAGTCACTGTGCTTGTTAACTGGTCTCATACAAAGATTACAACATAATAAAGATTTAGCCGCTTGACTTTACTCTTTACACACACTTGCAACGTAAATAGTAGTAACTTTCGACACCACTAGATGTCGTTTTATTCAAACAGTTGAAAATTAAAATGTCCGAAAGACTAAAAATAATTTATAACACTTGATATTATGTTCCAATCTATTTCTTATTAGTATAATTATTGGTCTAAGCATACTTTTGTTTCTAGACTCGATACCTTTCAACTTAGCAAATTATTCATATAAATTATTTTAGGTAATATAGGTATACTGTACCTATAAGTAATAAGTATAAGTAAGTAATAAGTATAAGTATAAATAAAAGACTATTTATTCCATTGTAAAGCTTTTTATTGTACCTTACTATAAATTAATAATATTTATTTAGTAAAAAGGGGTTAATATTTTCATAAAAATAATCGTTTTATTTACTCTCACTACATTTACTTAGATAGTTTCCGTTTGGATTCAAACCATCGAGTCATACCACCATACAAAGATAACATACTTTTTTAAATATTTTGATATTTACAATTATGATTTTGAATTTAGTATTAGAAAGAATTATGTATGTAGATTACAATATAAATAACATCATACGTAAGTATTTATAACAGCACATGTAAGTATCTTACACAACAACACACAAGTGGTTGCTAGCTAACCATAACATTTATTTATGTTTCAAGAATACCTACTTATTATACAATTTAGAACTTCAATAAATATTCTTTTACAATTGAATTGTTAGGCTGGTACCTAAATACATGAGTGAAACTTATCTACACAGAAAAATCTTATGAACTAACAAAATAACACAAACTATACAACGCTACGTGCAAAAATAGCTTATTAATTATTCTATAATGTTCCCACTGCTGAGACTCAGGCCTCCTCTGAACTGTGGTGATGAAATAATTTACACAAAGCAAAGTAGTGCCGGCTTGGATTCGAACCATCGACTCGTACCACCATACAAAGATACTTATAAATATTATAATAAAATATCTTCTTTTCTACGTGCTACTTTTTGCAGTCGCCGCCGCCGCCGCCGCCGCGCCGTATCAGTCTTCTGCTTGTCACTTTTTACTTCCATTTATATAATTTCCGTGCGATCTGAATCAAATGCTGGAAGACGCAGTTTTCGCTGCAACAAATGAATTTACAGTTTTGTTAGACTATTCTTACTGAACCCACACCTCAGAGACCTGCGGAATAAGTTAGGAAATGAGTAAGACTTATATTTTTATACCTTTTAATTCCTTGATGTCTAGACATTTAGCATTTTTCTCAACTCTTCTCAATATAATTTCCGGCACTACACATGTTTTAAAAAATGTTACCAACTTCGGCATCATAGCGTTGATAAATTCCTCATCCCGGTTAACTTCTATGACAGTCAATGGTTGGGTGACAGATATAAAGCAAATGAAGTAACATTTATTCATTTTGGTAATTCGCAATTGACCCTGGACCTAGAATCAAAATAATAATAGCTGTTAAAAAGAAACAATCCAAGAAATACATTATTTTTATAAATACATACCAAGAAATAATGATATTTGTTACTTACTTGATAATAATAATTATGCTTTTTGTTCATAACTAAAACATCATTTTCCAAATGAATAGGAAAATTTCTATTTTCTGATGCTCCTCTAATATTTTGAGATTTCCTTTCCAAGGAGGGAAAACATTTTATTTCTACAATAGTATTTTCTGCTTCTATAATACCTGTAAAAAAGAAAAGTTTTTAGGCCTACGCTACTGAACCAAATTTAAAAATTCACGCGACACAAGATCCATAGGGGCAGAACCACAGGCAAAAGCTAGTTATTTGTATATTTTCATTATTCAATAATCTTACCATCAGGGCTAGCTGCTAAGAATCCAAATTCTTCATCAATGAAAAGTCCTGATGGCCTGACAGTTTTGCCATATTGTTGCATAAACATGCTCTTTGCAACATGTTCATTTTGTTGTCCATACATCATATCTTTAGTACAAATATTATTTTTGTAGAGAATGCATTTCACATGATTGTGACATGGTGTGGCATTACGACGTTTGCAAACCTAAAATTAACAAAGTGACAATCATAATTCTTGTACTGGCTTGTGCTGTGGCTTCTTAGAAAGTAAGAAACAATAGAGGAACAATAGAGGCTGATAATATATCTTACCATTCCAAACTGGCTTGCTGTGAGACGGTCAGATCTGTATGAGAGATACTTTTCATTATCATGTTGACCCACAGTCTGCTTTTCAATTAGTACTATTTTTTGTGTATCTTCTTGGAATTTAAGCAATCTCAATTCACAGAGCCGTTTTAATTCTACCTCATTAATATCGACAGGGTCACTTGCTGCTGGGCCATAGTCCTTATCAGGTTGAGTTTTATTTTTTTCAGTAAAAAGCCGTTTTCGAGTCATTTTCTGTTGGCGCAATCTATTTCTCTCTTTTTGATGGACATATTTTTTAAAATATTGTCCAGGGCTCTCTGTTGTCTTTTTTTTCCATGCAGTTTGATGCCATTTATGTCCTACAGAATGAGACAATCCTGAAAAGCCAAATCATAGTCACATACATGTCTGTTTGCAACCTAAGTTTTTATTAATGACCATTGAAAGTTCCATAAGTAATCAAAAGTTGAGAATAAACTCTTTATATTATGGAGAGAAGAAGTCATAGATCATGTGGGTTGCTAGAGATATCATATAATTATTGTTTTAAAATATCTATGAAAAAACTTATTTACCTGCTACATGAACACGCCGCTGATAAGAGCCTCCTTTTCCAAGACTGAGTCGTTTTCCACAGTTAAATTTATTAATGACACTCATAAAATTTTCTGCAACATTTGTTGTTTCGTTAGACAACCGTCCAGCTTTCAAAGCGATTCTTTCATTTGCAGCATAAATAAGAGCCCAGACCTCTGGTGCTGTATTTCTTAGGATTTCTACTTGGTTGTCTTGCTGTTTATTCTCGTCAGGTGGTAATTGCTTCACTGAACAGTAATATTCCTTACATTTTTCATGCTGTCCAAATACATGAAGTGGACTATTCCTTAAATCATCAGCCATTGAACCTGGCTGACTGCTATTGTGAACAATAATCTTTCGCGCTACTAGTGTCAATTTCATCAATTTAGGCCTCAAAATATTTCGTCCATACAGAGGGAGTTTCGTATTACCTAAAATCTTTAAAAAAAAATATTAAAACATAGGAAGATAAAAAAACTTTTTGAAAATAATATCTGACTTCTAAAACAAATACAACAAAAAACATTGAAAATGCCAATAAAATTTGAGGTTTACCCTCAATTTCCCTGGGATCCCATCATCAGATCTCATTTGGTGAATGGGACCACTTCAGGTGTATACTCTTTTAAATAAAAAAAGAATTTTGAAAATCGGTCGACAATTCGCGTAGTTCGGTGGACAAACATTAAAAAAATACAGTCGAATTGATAACCTCCTCCTTTTTGGAAGTCGGTTGAAAAAGAGAGAAACATTTATTTTATAGTTGCTAAATCCTACTGTAAGTGAAATATTTGTTTTTTTTTATAAAATATTTAAACAAGCACTGAAAAATGACTGAACGGATATGGATGAAATTAGGCACACAGATATTTTATAACCACAACATAGGACTTACTATACTTTTTATCCAGGTAAACATTTTGACACGTGCAGAGCCGCAAGTAAAAGCTAGTGTAAAATCATTATTTATAACTCTAAAAAGTGGTTGTTTACCTTGTAAAGTGCACTCGTGTAGTTTTTTATAACATGATTCTTGCATTCAATTTTCTTTATTTGGTTTCCATAAGACACCTTTTCTTTCAAATTAGCAAACACTGAAGAATCCCCATCTCCTATAAAACTTAGGTACCGAAGATTATGCATATTCTCACTCTGTTGAAATCCTTCAACAATTATATCAGATTCCATTGCAGTAGATGGCCCAGTAAAGTTTTTGCAGCAACCATGACTCTTAGTGTCTGAACCTGTTCGCTCATAATACTGGCATGTATAACAATATTTGTTCCTGACACCAAGATAAAGACATTTCTTGGTTTCCTTTCCAATAATGCAGGCCTAAAATTAAAGTTCTTAGTTTAAATATTGTAAGAAATCATAAATCAAAACACTGAACATTGTGTAAAATATGTTGTACTTTGGTATTGTCAAACATAAACTTCATCGCTGCAAACAAGCAAAAGCGTACTAATGTAATGAACACAAAAATATGGTATCAAGTTAGGACTTACCATTCCAGATGAGGAATCAAAGTTGTGACCATATGACCTTTTCAACCATCCGCCATCTACATATACAGTAATGTATGGAATACCATCTAAAGAAACATTTCCTTTATCAATAGCAATAGACCTTTCTTGCTCACCAGCTTTCTTTATTTCTTCGGTCAAATGTTCATGCCATACATTGCCCAATTGTTTTTCAATGAAACGGAACGTTTGTCCGGTCATTGTTGGTATATCCATTAGACTTGTGATGTGTGCTGCTTGCGTGTAATAACTTCCAGCAGTCACAGTTGCCCATACAAATGCGGTGTTAATTTTCTGTTTCTTCTCTGTGCTTTGCTGCCATATTTTATTACACATGCTACATTTAAATGTTAACAAACTGTGAAATCCTTTCCGGTGTTCACTAATATACTCTATTTGAGATGACTCACAAGACTGTCGATGGTTTTCCATTTGAAATGCCCATTGGATCACATGTTTCAAGTCAACAATACGGTACCCTACCAAACCTGATAAGTTGTCACTTGATGTTCTTTCCACAGTTAGTTGATAAGCTTCAGTCTCTGAATCGGGTTGTGGCCAATCAAAATCAACAGTCTCTACTTGCTCTGTAACAGATTCAACTGTATTGGAGCTAGAGCTGCAGGCTATGGCTTCGTATCGAATTTTTGGTATACCACGCGAATAGGTTTTGGGCGTATCTTCAGCTGTCGAAAGGTTGGACAGCTGATGATGATCTCGAGTTGTATGTGGACTGAAATAAAAGATAAATAAATGAAATAGGTACAGTTAATAAAAACAATGTTGAGAGACAAAAATATTGATAGGTCTGTAGGTACCTAAACACAACAGGGCAGTCCGCGGTTTCTTCCACTACCTTCTGTTTCTTGTTACGCCATGCTTCCACCCGGCTGCAATTTGTTAAAACTTGCTCAATACATAATACTATTTGAAACTAACCATAACGAGCCACCTTTTCTTTTTTTTTCATAATAAAGGAAAAATGGCGGTAAACGAAGACTACAACACGAACCAACGAGTATCAAATAAACTCCACTCACGTAAATCTGATTCGAAATCTTATGGGAATCTGATTTACTCACTATATATCACTAAAAGAACTTCCATGATGTCTTTTGAATGCAGCTTGCACTTTTTTCCGTGATTTTCGCGGGCCTGAATACATATGTCGTATATACGCAAGTTAACGATGGTAACCTTGGCGCTTTTTCGAATTATCGAACAGCGCCATCTAATATAAATGTTTACCAATCGTAAACTCGTAACACAACAGCAACCAACTTTCTCGGTGGTTCTATAAATTTCTGTCAGATGGCGCGATTCAAGTCACTCACACATGTAAAGATTTTTCGTTTTTTATTCGGTCTAATTCTCCTAGAAATACTGTTTTTTTTATAAAATTTGGGCCATATGCGGACATAATACACTATAAAGTTTCATTATAGTTGCTTTTATTCTGCAGAAACTGTTTATTTACGGAGATTTCTACATCTGAAAAATGTATGGCGAAGTCCTTCTAGGCATTCACCTTAAATAAAAAAAGCTATTCTGTATTGCAACGCACGCTGTGGTTTCATTTTTAAAAGCGTCGTACTGGGTTTTGTATAGCCTTCTCATTAAACTATAATAATAGTGATGGCTACAATTTATTTATTTATCAAATGTACTTAATAATTAAAACTACGATATACAAAATAAATACAAAAAAAACAAAAGGACACTTAGGCGTCGAAGTATTCCTCCGCATCGCTGTCATCAGGAAACGTGCCCAGAAGACTGGCAGCATTGCCACGTTGAATGGCAATGCTAATTCTTTGGCCAAAGAACGACCCAGCCCACTGGTCACGTGAAGTGTCGACCAGCCGGCGAGAAATTTCCTTAAAGAGGAGATTAATAGTGATATTAATAATAATATTACTAAAATTTATAGTGTTTTAAGAACCTTTGATAGTGTTTTTTAAAATACCGTGATTTGTTGAACGTGTTGAAAATTAAGTAGCTATTTCTGCCAATTTAAAGTTAAATACAGGTGGGATGAGCTGGAGTTCTTCAGCAAAAACTGGACCTTAGCAGTTTTAAACAAAAAAAGTGGAAAGAGAGTATAGAGGCCTTTACCCTTCAGTGGGACATCTATTTTTTTTCCAACTTTAACTTTAGAAATGGTCAGAAAAATCGTAGTTTATTTTACCGTTGTCATAAATATTAGGTCTTTACCTATGAAATTGCCGTTTTGCAGTACTGGCCATTTCAAATCAAAATAATTTTTGTTTGGGTAAGAATTCTAATTTCAAATTAATTTTATTTTAAAAACATGGATTTTTTTTTCCAAAAGTAGTCATTTGTTTATTGATTAGTGTTACATTTTCATCGCATTTCAATCTTTTTCGTCATCATGGATACGTTAAAAATTCGAGTAATTATGGAATATGAGTACCGTCGTGGCAGCAACGCGGCACAAGCGGCACGCAACATCAACGACGTTTACGGAGCTAACACTACAAACCAACGCACCACCTGTTATTGGTTTGCTCGCTTCCGTTCTGGAAATTTCGACCTGAAAAATGAACCTCGCGGTCGTCCGAAGACTTTGGTCGACAATGACGAATTAAAGGCGATTGTGGAAGCTGATGGTACACAATCTACGGCTGAATTAGCAGCAGCTTTCGACGTTAGCGTCAAAACAATATTGGTCCATTTGCGTCAAATTGGCAAGGTAAAAAAGCTTGACAAATGGGTGCCCCACGAACTCAATGATCGTCAGCGCGAAGTACGCGTCGAGACGTGCCTTGCACTGCTCAACAGACACACAAATGAAGGAATTTTGAACCGCATTGTTACCTGCGATGAAAAATGGATTCTGTTTGATAACCGCAAGCGCTCAGCAAGTTGGTTGGATCCTGGTTCAGCACCTAAACAATGCCCTAAACGAAAACTTACCCCTAGAAAAGTGATGGTCACTGTTTGGTGGTCTAGCGCCGGTGTGATTCATCACAGCTGCTTACCAAACGGGGTGAGCATTACTGCAGATGTGTACTGTGAAGAACTGAACACAATGATGGAGAAGCTGGCACATCTCCAACCAGCATTGGTCAATCGCTCGTCTCCGCTGCTCCTGCGCGACAACGCGCGACCTCATACTGCACAGCAGACGGTCTCCAAGTTGCAAGAACTGGGGTTGGAAGCTCTCCGTCATCCGCCCTACTCACCAGACCTTGCGCCTACAGACTACTACTTTTTCCAGAATTTGGATAACTTCTTGGCGGGAAAAAAATTCAATACCCGAGAGGCAGTACAAAATGCCTTTGAACAATTTGTTGCCTCCCGTCCAGCTGATTTCTTTAAGAAGGGCATCAATAAACTGCCACTGCGATGGCAAAGATGCATTGATTGCATGGGTGATTACTTCGATTAATACAAATAAAAAATACATGAAAAAAATTCGTTTAAATTTTTTCATACAAAACGGCAATTTCATAGGTAAAGACCTATTATTAAGATCCACTACCATTAAAGTTTACAAACGGCCCCAACGATATGGATGTGATAATTTATTTTTTTCCTCGGAATGACTTTTCAAATCATTTTCTCCTTTCCAGGTTATGAAACAAAAAACGTCGAAAAAGCAACCTTTTCAGTATTTTCCCCACAAAACGCAGCTTTGTACGGAATTAAAGAACAATTACTTCATTACTTAAAAGTGCCGACTTGGATTTTTACTTTGGCTTTTCTAAGAATGAATGCTACAAAAAATAAATAAAAGTCGCTTTATTTTTCATAGCAAGGATAAATGGTTTAAAGACTGAGTTATTATTTTATTTCAGAATAAATATCATAAAAAGTATACCTACGTGTCTTTGATTTATTGTTTCGAAATAAAATGTGATATATAGAGAACAATAAAAACTTTTGAGATATATAATTCTAGTTTGTACTGAATCGTCGTTTTATTTGGTTAAGGTTTGGACATTTATAAGTTAGTTACCAAAAATAAATGAGATTTATTCAGTCTAGCTAAACGCCATACAGAGAGAGACAAGTGGTGGTCCAGTGGTAACAGCCGCGACTTACGGGATGTAGGTCGTAGATTCGAACCCTGACAGGCACATTACTTTGTGTAAATTATTTCATCACCACTGCTCTCAAAACGGTGAAGGAAAACATCGTGAGGTCACCGGCATGTCCTAGAACCAAAAATTCGAAGATATGTGACATCTACCAAGCCGCACTGGCCCCGCGTGGTGGATTAAGTCCCACTCTATCTCACAGAGCGGATGCCTGTGTCCCAGCAGTGGGAACGTTATAGGCTGATTTTGATGATGATGAAAAGCCATACTTATCAGTATAAACATAGCATTGTAAAGATAATGTCGATCAAGTAAATGGCCCGATACCGGGCACGAATTTACAAAACAGTCATAGTCGTCTTTATTGATTTACTTTATTTTTGATTGATTGGTGACAGGTCGTGAAAAAAACGATCTAATAGTTAAAAATTGCTAAATTACTTTAAATTGTGTTTATTTTATGTTAAAACTATTGTTATCTTAGAATCGAAGTATAAAGTGTCTCACGCAGTGTTTGTGCCGTGTTTTTGTCGTGATTATTCATAATATTCGACACTTCGAAAAATCATCTACCGGCTGTCAACTTTTGAAACTTTGGATTGCGGATTTGAATTCATCAAACCCGGGGAGTATTTTGTTTTATAATATCCATTATTCTACTAATATTTACACACGATATAACATCTGAAAACACTGCTCAGGGTTATGAGCAACGTCCAGTACACACCGGCACCGTTTATGTCTCCTTTTGCTTGACAAATTTGTGGAAGCAAAATCGAAGACGAAAACACTTGCCCCAGACATAAACCAACACTACAAACCTTACTTTACACATATTTATCCCTAATTGATTGACTTTTGTTTAAAACTAATTGAATGGTTGAAATGATAAAACTTGCTTATGTACTAATCTCATGTCCTTAAACAATCATACATTACCTACTCTCTTAGTGGAAATTAGCTAGCCCAGTTATTGTCTTAAATGATAATAAAAGTCTTCCTGTAAACAGTTAAAATTGTGTTAATTAAGCCCCAGAATAAAATAAATTGAATAACTTCCTTTTTTTTTGTTTTTCTAATACCTCCATTTTTATTTTTATTTTTAAATCTATTCCAAAACTTCATCCTTTGTCTGTTATTTTATTTCTTAATACCTATTTCTTCCAATCGTACTTTCCTATCTTCCCAAGTTCTCAACTTACCTAGCTTCCTCATACACTTAGCTGTTTCTTGTCACATTCCAGGTGCCACTTGGGGAAACTTTTAAATATGATGACCCGCGGAGCCACCGTTCGTGACATGAGTGACAAGCTGAAAGCAGCACTGAAGGAGCTGGAGGCATCAAGAAAAGAATGCAACCAGCTGCTACAGGAAAGAGAGGACAGTGAGATTGAAGTGAAGAAGATAATTGACAAAAACACTCAACTCAAGAGCCAGCTTGTTGAACTTCACTCTCAGCACATGGACATACTTGACCAGCATCACCTTCTCCGTCAACTAGTGTCAGACTTCCAACATTGCAGTGACACTCATGACCAGGCACTAAAACGGATATCAGGCCTTGAAGCAGAGTTATGCAAGGCCAACAACACGATTTCCACTATCAACTCTCTAAAAGACAGCGAACAGGTTACCAACACCAGTAACCTTTTTGACGAGCTGGTTGGTAGTATATCCGGATTGGAGTATGTGAAGCCCACCGTTGCCATAGACTTGACTGGGGACGATACCTTAACTAGATGTCCAACTCTAACTAGTCATAATAAAATTAAGAAGTACATTAAAATTAGTAAGAATATTAAAAAGTATAAGAAACTTTTGAAGACACAAAGCGTTTACAAATTTAACCTAAATCTTAGGAAAGAACGTTTCAACTTACAGAGCCAACTAAATGTATGTAATAACAAGTTGAAAACAAGCAGATTAATGTATAATGTTGACATACAAAACCTTCAAAAGGAATTACTGAGCAGGGAAAATACACTTAAAGAAATATCTTGTAAGTATGAGTCTAGTCAACAAATGTTAAGCGACCGTTTGCAGGAGGCTTGTGAGTTGGTGGATCTGGTGAAGTACAATGCAGAGAGGTATGAGTCACTGACTAACAATCTCACCTGTAGTTGTGCTCCCACTCTGCCACCTCTCATGTCGCAGCATGTTGTTTCTGCCGCTTCTCCCATTGTAACTCATACACTAGACAGTGTCCATCCCACTCAAAGTAATGTTTTAGTTTATTCTGATAGATTAGGAGCAGGTTTTGGATCATTGTTAAATAACTGCTCTAAACATACTATAACTAATTGTTGTTACCATAACCTGCATTTTAATGAGCTTGTTCATAAAATAAAAAATACAAAATTGAATGAGCAGACAAGTATAGTTCTTTTAATTGGAAACAGTCTGAATTTATCTAAAAGGGACATAGTTAATGGTATTGACACCCTACTTAAATTAAAATTAGGTAAAATAATATTATGTGCTTTGCCATATTCAAATAATTTGAATGATGAAGAAAATGATTACATTTTTAGGCTAAATAATTTAATGCATTTGTTGACATGTCGTCATAGTGACCGTCTATTGTATTTTGATACTAACAATTTTGTTAGAGATTTTGTATTAGATCGGGAACATATGTTTCTTCCCAAGAAAAGTCAGCATGTATTAGCTACTTTGTTAGCTTACAATATACACGCAGTTATTGATAATTTAACTGAGACTAGGTTAAGTGACGAAACAGTATTATCTAGTACTTCTAATAATACTGTAATTAATTCTTTAAACTTTTAGACACGACAAAAGAGAAGCATAATAAGAGTATTTTACTGTATCACCAAAATATAAATCGCTTCTCTGGCAAAATCCTAGACGTGGAAATGTTAATAGATAAATATCATATGGATATCTTATGTTTTAGTGAAACTTGGTTAAAACCGGATAGAATGTTGTTTAATGTAAATAATTTTTCAGTTGCCAGTGCGTACAATAGGTCTTCGATAGGGGGTGGTACTTTGATATTATGTAATAGTAGTTTTAGATATAAGGAAAGAAAGGATATCACTGCTTGCTCTGTTGATCGCTTATGTGAGGTAGCATGTGCAGAGGTTGAGGGCCATACTTTCTTATCTGTTTATAGACCACCAGCCTCGAACTTGTCATCATTTTTGATAATTATGGAGGAAATATTAGGTAAACTTTTTAAAGATAATAAATTAGTTTTTGTGTGTGGTGACCTAAATATTGATTTACTAGTTAATTCACCAGAAAAAAGTAAGCTTATCTCATTGTTTAAATCATTCAAATTTAAAATGTATATTTAATGAAGCGACTAGGATAACAGCAACCACAGCTACATGCATAGACAATGTATTTACTAATTGCATAATAAAAGGCTCATCTTTAATTAGTGGCGTCAGGTCAGACCATACTGGTCAGCTTGTATCGTTTGACTTAGATAAAAAGTTACACCTGGATAAAACCATAGAATTGAGACCACTGACTAAAAATAAATTAAAAACGTTTAATAATAATGTTCTTAGCAATCTCTCAATAGCAACTTTAGATTCACAAGACCCCAATGTAAACTATGGCACACTTTTTTCTACAGTATGCCAAGAATTCAATAAAGCATGTCCTGTAAAAAAAGTTACAATCACTACTAGACCAAAATTTAGTGAATGGGCCACTGATGGCATTAGAAAAAGCAGAGACATCTTATATAATTTGTATAATGAAAAGTCATTGACTTCAGATCAGGCCTTTCATAATTATGTAAGAAACTATTCTAAGATATTCAAAAGAGTCTGTGCTCAAGCTAAATCTAAATTAATAAGTAACAAAATTAGTATTTCTAAAAATAAAATAAAAGCTGTGTGGCAGGTAATTAACAAAGAAACTGGAAACACAAAACAACGAGATCAGAATGAGTTAGCTCTGAAAATTGACAATGAAACCATTTCAGATAAGTTAAAAGTTGCGGAGACTCTTGAAAATTTCTTTACCAACATCCCAATAGAGGTTACGAAATGTCTCCCCTCATCATCTGTATTAGCTGAATCTCTTCTTAAAGAAAACTTCAGTAAGGACATTCCAAGTTTTGAATTCAAACCCATCTCTATTGCCACAATTAAAACAGCATTTAAAAGTCTTAACATAAAAAACACTGAAGACTTATGGGGGATTTCCGTTAAGGTTATTGAAAATATCATTGACACAATTGCCCCTGTCCTAACAGGCATATTTAATCAATGTTTAGACAGCGGTACGTTTCCTGACTTAATGAAACATAGTAAAGTAGTACCAATTTTCAAATCGGGTAGTAAGAGTGATCCTTCTAATTATAGACCTATATCTGTGCTTCCAGCATTGAGCAAAATTTATGAAAAAATCATGCTGGACCAGATGTTGTCACATTTTAACTCAAATGGGATTTTACATAGTCGACAGTTTGGTTTCACGAAAGGTAGGTCGACGACTGACGCGGGAGTAAAACTCATCAGTCACATTTTGGAATCCTGGGAGAGTTCTCAGGATGCGATTGGCATTTTCTGTGACCTCTCAAAAGCGTTTGACTGCGTTGACCACAATACACTGATCTGTAAATTACACCACTACGGAATTCGTGGACAAGCTGCTGATCTTGTACTTTCCTACTTATCAAACAGGCAGCAAAAAGTAAACGTTAACGGGGCGACATCCTCGGGGTCTCTAGTTAGGATGGGCGTGCCTCAAGGTTCAATTCTTGGTCCTTTTTTATTTCTAGTTTATATTAATGACCTTCCCTATCTGATGGCTAACTTCTCGGATATAATTTTATTCGCTGATGACACTTCTCTTATTTTTAGAATAGATAGAAAAGATACGGATGTCTTACATGTCAACGAAAGCCTAGCTGTTCTATCGAAATGGTTTGCTGCTAATAATCTTTTACTCAATGCGAACAAAACTAAATGTCTTAAGTTCTCGCTACCAAATGTACCCCAAGTAGGTCTAAATTTAAAACTTGATGGCAAGAAACTAGATGCTATTTCGGAAACTGTATTTTTGGGAATTACTTTAGATTCAAAATTGCAATGGGGTGCCCACATTAGAGCGCTTTCAAGCAGATTAAGCTCAGCTGCTTACGCAGTAAGAAAAATAAGGCAGTTGACTGATGTAGCCACAGCTAGGTTAGTATACTTTGCTTATTTTCACAGTATTATGTCTTATGGCGTTCTGCTGTGGGGATCGGCAGCGGACGTAGATTCAATTTTTATTTTACAAAAGAGGGCAATCCGCGCAATCTATAAAATGGGGCCTCGCGAGTCTCTTAGAAACAAATTCAACGAAATTGATATACTTACTCTGCCTTCTCTTTATATTCTAGAAAATATCTTGTATGTTCGCAAAAACTTAGGTCTTTTCAAAAAAAGATGCGATTTCCATAATCTAAATACACGTAGTAAAGATGAAATTGTGATTCCAAAATTTAGATTAACTAAAACTAGCAAGTCATTTCTAATAAACAGTATCCGCTTCTATAACAAGTTGCCAAAGTCGGTTACAGAACTTAGCGATGGAAAGTTTAAAACTCACATCAAACGTGTCCTTATCAAAAAAGCATATTATAAGATAAAAGACTACGTTGAAGACAGGGAAGTTTGGCATTAATTCCTTCTGCACATGTGGCTTCCCTGGTACCTCATTAACAGCAAAACCGTGTGAAAGTCTATTAACTGCTCCCAAATTGCAATGTTAATTTTTATTCTTTTTATTATTATTATTTTTTTTTACAATGTCTGACATATTCTCGTCATTATTTGACATTATACATCAATTTTACTACCTACTATTTATTTTCAGTGATTGTCATCGAAATCATGTCACTTGGTTCAAATAGATTCATTTTATATAGGTAGATTCTTTTACATATTGTGAATGAGAGAACGTTGTAGGCCTTAGAGACTAGATTTGTAGACGTTTTTCTATTCTGTATTTTCATTCCTCTAAGTACCTGGTACTTATTGACTGGCCTGCACTGTCCTCCCATACCTATTATCACTGTAATTTGAAAACATTGTAAAAGCTAATTATTTTTAAAAGAGTAACCGTGGAGTTTCTTGCCGGCTCTTCTCCATAGGAAACGACAAATTGGAACCGTGCACCTAGCTTCTGACGTTTCATAAGTGCCCATGCAGGCTTATGTGAAATAAAAATATTTTGATTTGATTTGATTTGAATGCTCCTCGTAGCCTCTTTGGCCTAGTGGTCGCAAGCTCTACTGCTGAAAATAATGGTCTTGGGTTCGATTCCTGGGTCGCATCTAGCAGTAGCGGCCCGAAGTCTGGATTTGTGCTCGGTTGATGACAATGGACTTAAACATAACTGGCGAGGTGTGGGTGTACTATTAAGACACCTCAAGAGAATGGATATAAAGAAGAATAAATACAAATACAAAATTACAAAATTTATTTATTGACAAACAAGTAGTTAGGACCAAGTTGTAGATTTCTCTGACTCCTGCGCTAGTTATACAGGAAAAGTTTTTATTCGGTGCGCAAACTGTAGGCATATCATTCTAGACCCCCGAGCGCAGAAATTTTTCGTCGGTTTTACTAAAAAAAATCAGCTGTTCCATACATTTTGACCGCGTAGTTATTGCACTTTTTTATGAAACAGCTAATTTTTTTTTCTATAACCGACCAAAAATTTCTGCGCTGGGGGGTCTAGAATGATATGCTGAATTCATGGTTACAGTTTGCGCACTGAATAAAAACCTTTCCTGTATAACTGTGTTGCAGGAGCCAGTGTCCTCCCGTAATACAGAGACACAGTGTTTTGTTGTTTTATGACAACAGAAAAAGTAAAAAAAAAAAAAATGTTGAAGATATATGGAAACCCATCATCACTTTATTACCCCTAATAATGTGTCATATTAATGACTTTATTGCAGTACGATCGTACGTGGGGCTCAATAAGTGGGGCTTGTGGCTAAGTAATAATAACCGCACTGGTTAATCGGTCAGGTTAAGCTGCGCTGGCCGTGGTTGGTCCGAGGATGGGCGACCATCTTTACACACAAAAACCTCACCGTGCCTCGGAAAGCACGTTAAGCCGTTAGTCCCGGCTGTGATCCGTGGATCTATGACAGTCGTTACGGGTCGTCAAAAGACCGAAAGTCTGACAACCCGTCTTACTAATGGGTATTCTGTTAGCCAGTAACTGGGTTGTGGAGGTCAGATAGGCAGTCGCTCCATGTAAAATACTGGTATTCAGCTGCATCCGGTTAGACTGGCAGCTGTCCTTGGGGTAGTTAGTTGGGAAAAAGTTAGGCAAATGAAAGAAACTTATTGCAGTACGATCGTAGTTGATACTAATTGCATTACGTATACCACAAGGCGCTTCTTCACGGTTTTAGGCGCCTCGGGAGACGCCCTGGGCGTCGGGAATCCCAGGCTGATTCCCGGCCACCGTAGGCGTGGGCTTGCGGACGGCGAGTAATGGGTAGCTCGCTGGCCGGTAAGGACCAAGCCCGGGTCGACGGCGCGTTGTGTTCTACGCGCGCCTCAGAGAGATGTCAGCACCAACTGGTGGGGTCCGCAAGGGCCGATGCCTGCCAGGGGTGCGGGTTGTTCGAAAGAGATACCGCGGTCCCTGGCACACAAGCAACTGAGGGAACACGGGTGGGTTTGAGTCAGTAAAAGTCTGACACGCCCTCCTGCTCCACCCAGAGCGGGAGAAGTTATTTGATGATTTTCTGCCCAAAAAAAAAGGCGCTTATTTGAATGGAAATGAATGAAAGAAATGTAGTGAATGCATCCATACAGTGTTAATTCATTGTGGTCTGAGGATAAGAATGTGGTCTTAAAACTGGTTGGTAATTCAATGCACATTTAAATGGCTAATTTTTCGTATGAATTAATACTACATTGAGAGAAAACTTCAAAATCTAATTGTAAATAGGTAGGCACGTATTAGGTAATTGGCACATTTTAAAGTTTATTAGTAATAAAATTAGTTCGAATTTTTCCTAGTATCTAAGAAAAAAAAAATCTTAACTAGTAAATTCGTGCGAATTGACTAATAAGCCATTGTATCCCGATTTTCTCACAGGATTTTAGATTTATGGGGGTAAAACCGCGGGGCACAGCTAGGTACTAATATTATAAAGAGATAATTGTGAGGTTGTATGTACAGTATTGCCTAGCGTCATAGGATATATTTATTTATTTATTTAATACTTCACGCACAGAAATGTACAGAGGCGGAACGAAGTCGCGCTACTAGTCGTTTGAGCGTTCATCCGCCGCGGGCTGGCAACGTTGCATTTCAAATAGTTTTTCATCTTATTAAGTTTTATTTTTTTCAGCCAGTTGCTCGTTGATATTTGTGAGTTTGTATGATATTTTTTACAGTTATTTTGGGATTTACTTATAAAAATCGAGACACCGTCAATTATTTTCTATTTGCAGTACTTATTACGATTAAATGTTTTTATTTAACAGGAAATGTTACAAATTTATTATATATGAATAATATTGAATGAAAAAAAAAATGAACTTTGATTTTTATTTAATGAAAGTACCACGAAAATCCATTAAAAATGCAACGATGTCAGCCCGCGCGGGATGAACGCTCTAAATAAAATAAAGCAAGACTGACCAGTAAATAAATAGTTATATTTTCGAAGAATAATGTGGTAGATTTCCGTGTAAATCCTGATCACTACTACTAAAGGCATTATGGAAAATTGTCTAAGTAGCTACTATTACCTATATCGACTAATTGGAAGGCTAGTATTAATTATGTAGGGCAGCAATTTGCTGATATTAGTGCACTATAAATGCATGCAATCGTCAAAGATTATATTCGTTGGAAGCATGTAAGTGACGTAGGATAATTTGCCTGCCGTGGACTCACATTATGCAGATATACAGGATGTCCGGTAGTTAATGGATAACCTTGAAATGGTTCATGGTAGAAATAATGGTTATTTAGAGAAAACATTTTTTATTTGTAATTAATCTGTAATTATTTTTTTTTTATCAACCGGCTTCCGAAAAAACACTACAAAGTGAAAAATAACTTGTCACATAGGTACGGTTTCTGAAAGTAACGATTTAGGCATAAGAAGATGAAATTATCACGCTCATATTTCTATGTTTGGTACTGTGATACCTAAGGGGTCTAGGTACCAATGAAATATTGAGTAACGTTCAATATCGTGTTTATTTGAATAAGATATGACTTTAACAGGGCCGCGCCTACTATAATCATTAAATATATTTTCTTAGGATACAACTAATCCTATTCGCATTGACGGATCGAATCCTAGTTCCATCATCTTGATCGTTCAAATGTGACAGTCATTCCATTACCGGCCTGTATTAACATAAAGGTTGCATTCGTAAGCAACAAACCTTTACATGAGCTACGCCCACCCTTGAATAAAAGGATTAACGTAGTCGTATATCTGAACTAGACTTTTATTCACAACATTTGAACAATCACGAGATACCTACCTATAAACCTATCAGAATTATTACCTAACTCTGGAACGATAAATTAACAATATGAGGTCCAACTCTTACATGAGAAGGCTCAAGGACAGGACAAACATTTCTAATACACTATGAACAGTGTCTGCAAAGATAAACATTAAAGCGTGCCAACGTGCACCTATACAAACTAAGTCTGTCATGCTTGAACCTCGTCACGTCAAAACCAGAGGAAAAGACGCGACGTGGCCTCCTACAAAAAAATAAATTAATGTGACAGTTCACATCAGTCCAGAAGGGTTAATCAGAGAAGTTCTCAACATCAAAAGCTTTTGCTCCATCGGACGGCATTGAGTCAATGGTGTCGACTCAACACCCTTTGCGAAGACTATGCTTCTTTAGCAAAGTTGGTCGGCTTAGAGTGAGTGTCTTCCTCGTGTTCGGTCTCGAACACTTCGCTTAAATCTTCTTCAGCATTCACAGGACTGCATTCGACTTCCTCCTTGACATCATGGCTGTCATCGTGGATGTCATCCTGATTGTCATATGTGATACCTAAGGGGTCTAGGTACCAATGAAATATTGAGTAACGTTCAATATCGTGTTTATTTGAATAAGATATGACTTTAACAGGGCCGCGCCTACTATAATCATTAAATATATTTTCTTAGGATACAACTAATCCTATTCGCATTGACGGATCGAATCCTAGTTCCATCATCTTGATCGTTCAAATGTGACAGTCATTCCATTACCGGCCTGTATTAACATAAAGGTTGCATTCGTAAGCAACAAACCTTTACAGTACTGTGACTTAGATAGCCATGCCCGAATTATTTTGTTGCGTGCCACCAAAGGCACGCGTGCCGTTGGTTCTCCATCCCTATCCTAAAGCGTGTTCTCCCGATGTTTCTCCTCACATTTGCCTTGTTAGCCGCCATTCATTCATACTCCCAGCATGACCAAACCATCGAAGCATTCTCTTTTCAATGTTTGTCACTACATCTGTTCTGTTCTTATCCTGTTTCTATTCCTCAGCCATGCAGTTTATTAAGTGATGCGAAAACTTGCAAGGCCCTACAATTAATACTTTTTAACCTTTTTCATAACCGAAATGTTTAACTTTTTTGTATTAAAAATAATGTATTTTTTTTTTGGGTAGGATATCATCAAATAACTTCTCCCGCTCTGGGTGGAGCAGGAGGGCGTGTCAGACTTTTACTGACTAAAAACCACCCGTGTTCCCTCAGTTGCTTGTGTGCCCGGGTAGCTCTTTCGAACAACCCGCACCCCTGGCAGAAAATAATGTATTTAAGTAGATCCAAGTAATACCTACAAGATATATCAAACTGTACCCTTACGTAGCGGTGACGTACAGTTTAAATAATGTATGTCAATCGGACAAGTATGTACCCACTGAGAGATTGCTGGTCCATCCTCTAAGAGATTTGCGGTCCCATGTTTAACCCAGTTTGCGTTTTACGACGTGGGGCATTAAGCTAATACACTTAACTTATACAAGGAGAGGAAATAATACAGTCACTATGTCTTTACACGAGTTTATAAACCTTAGTGAAATCATTGTTTTCAGGCGTTCTTAGGAAAGTTTTTTTTTGTTGTATCAAAAAATCATCAAAGCTACCTTTGAATTTTCTGTAAAACCATTTTATCCCTTCAATCATTTTTAAATTCATCTTTTTTTTTTTTTTTTACAATGTATTATTTATTTATCAAATGTACTTAATAATTAAAACTACGATATACAAAATAAATACAAAAAACAAAAGGACACTTAGGCGTCGAATTATTGCTCCGCATCGCTGTCATCAGGAAACGTGCCCAGAAGACGTTTTTTTTTGTTGAATTTTTGGCATTTGAATCAATCTGGTTTGTTCCTGATTATTGATTGGTAAAAGGTTAGTTAAAAAATCAAAACCCGCTTACTGAACGGTATAAAAAGTATGGAACAATTAAACTGATAATACTGTAAGCTGTGGTCGTATACCACCTACACATGGCTGCCAGTGATGATGATACTGATGATGAAGTATGCCATTGCTGATCGTGGCAACCACTACATTAGGAACTGTGAGATGAATCGTTGATAATACAATAAGTCTCTCTTGTAGACATTCGACTTATCAGAGGGGTAGAAGGAGACCCTTTCATTTTGACAGTTCGACTGCATTCATTGCATTATTTACGTTTCGAGCAGACAATTTTTTCTAACATATGAAGCAATGAATTAGCAATATTTTTCAAAATTATTCAGATTGTGATAATGCAAGTGGTAATGTGTAACGCAATTACGGTGTTGATGTATATAATCAGATTTATACGAGGTATTAAGTAATAATCTGATTATATCTCCTGTTTTCCTTTTACAACTATGAACGGTAGAATACAAAATCATTTTCAAATTAGGTACACATCTGTGAAAAGCTGGTTTCTGATAACATTTTGTGCACTTTATCAAAATAGAGCTATTTTCTATTCCCAACTCCAAATTAGAATTTAATTAAAATTAAACATAATATACGCAATATGCTGTATTATAAACCCGAATATTGTAAGCATAGAGCAAAATAATGCATTTCATAAATTAAATGGTAAATGAGAGCGCAGGTAATTTACATATAGCTGAATTTCATGAAAGCCACATGTGATGCCGAGACTTCATTACGCCTGCCACAGTTGTTTCAGCATTTGATATGTGTATGATATGACAATATTCGTGATATTTTGAAGTTATTAAAGAATGGAATATTAGAATATTTAAGGACTCCGCTGTAGGTAGATACACAATATACCAAATGATTTAAATTTTTAAGTAAGGATTTTGACGATGCGTTCGTAAAATTTCCGAAAATTGACGTAGAGATTTTAGAGTTATATAATCAGCCTATAATGTTCCCACTGCTGGGACACAGGCATCCTCTCTGTGAGAGGGAGGGGGCAGTAATTCATCACGCGGGCCCAGTGCGGGTGGGTAGCTGTCACATGATTTCGAATTTTTGGTTCTAGGACATGCCGGTTTCCTCGCGATGTTTTGCTGCACCGTTTTGAGAGCAGTGGTGATGAAACAATTGACACAAAGTAAAGCGCCTGTCTGAGTTCAAACCTTCGACCTACAACTCGAAAGTCGCGACCAAAACCACTAGGCCACCATCACTGCTGCTGATTTTAAAGTTGGCGAGAATGTTTGACAGCAGACAGCTCAGTTCAGTGGTGAAAAATAACACACGCACATGTTCGGCATTTTTGTGAATATTGCAAAACTTAATTAAACGTGCATCCTGAACTAAAAATTTAATTCCAACCCGTACTCCCAACAACGTACAGACCAATCGTACGATTGATTGTTTAGTTATGAATTATTTTATAGCGTGCGCCATAATATAATTAGATACGACTGGACTATCGATAAAAGCGACACAATACAATAACCGAACAAGCCAAATAAGTATATACGGACGGATGGTTTAAATTATTTTTCACTTCTCATGCTCTAAAAAGACACCAATATAGCCCTACGAAGCGGGACTAAAGTGACCACTTTAGTCCCTAGGGAGTAAAACGTAATTCGTTTTTTAATTTCCTTCATGTGACATAGACAAACTCAAACAGCCAGTAAATATACTATTATCTATGGAGTGTGGATCATCTTCATTGCGAAAATGTTGAGAGTTTTAGTTCCATGGTTTTTGCCAAGGTGGCGCCATGTGTTTTAAATTGTTAATCTGTGACTGGTTTAGAAGAAAAAACTGACCGCGAAAATTTCAGAATTTTTGTCGAGTGTAAATTTGTTCGGTTTTAAATAAACTTATTAAGAATGTCCAGTGACAGTAGTGGTATATTATGTTCCTTGGTGAAGAGTTTGCCGTCGAGCAAAGAGCAAAAGACATACCTAGTAGATATTGTGATTTTTATTTTATTAAGTAATATTTATTAGGTAAGTACATGTTTTTGTACTAAATTGACTATTTTTCTCGCACTCGAAGTGAAAAGTACAGTTTGCACCTCGAGACTAAACGCCAACTTAATATACCTTCGGTTTCATTACCTCTGGTATATTATGGCTTCGTTTAGTCCCTCGTTATAAAATATACTATATTACCTATCTAGTGGCACTGATTGTTATTATGAATTTTCTTTTGTTAATATGCGGATAATGTAATGGGCTGAAATATTGTTAATATTTTGTATTATTTTTTCTTTGTACACATGTGTTTTAACACATATTGTAGCTGTTTATTGTCCCTGAATAAATGAAATAAAATAAAAGACAGTTAGATATGGATATCAGTTTTTTAAAGAAAAATTCACGATTCAACAATAGAACCCTGAATGTTTTATAATGTTAATAAGTACTAAAATTCTCCATATTTCAAACCAAAACCACTGAACGTAGATAATGCTTGTCCAAGATCACAGTCCGTAACTTCAAAGAGAGCAATAAATCTTGGTAACAAAAGACTTAACATAAAACACAAGTTAAGTTCGTCAGTGCAAACTGCAGTACAGTGAAGTAAGAGCAAACATGGGGTAGTAAGTGAATGGAGGTCTAATATGTATCTTTAAAATGAACAGTGAGTTTGTTTCGCTATTTCTTTTCAGGGGTCATATAGAAAATGTTACACCCATCTAGCTTATTTTTTTATGTGACAAAATAATAAACATTTCATAACATTGGTATCGGCATCGCGCAGTATTTGACGTAATTTACCATAAAATAAAATCACATTTACAAAAGAATTATCGTTGAATAACTCTTTTTTTTATTTGCTTGCATTATCTTTCTTTGATGTGCAATAAAAATATTCCACTGGTCGTGATGACAGATAAAAAAATTGAGTTTAAATCAAAATGACTAATCTGATCACGATGATGTGATCTTAAAACCTAACTCACTCGTGAACTCACTGGTGGGCCTGGCTAAAAATCACGCTGTCTCACCAGGCTTCGTGTCTGAAAGAGATAGTATCAGTGATGAGCAGTTAGACGCGAGTTTACACGCACAACGTTATTGAGTGAGATGCAGGATCATTTATAGTAAAAAAATCAAAAACAAAATTAAGAAAAGGCCTTTGGAAGATCGGGTTTTATGAAAAAACCACTGCACAAATCAATGACCAATAAAGTTTATTGAACTTTTCGATAATTGAACTTTGTCGGTACCGACTTGGTTTTGGAGATTTTACACGTCTTTTATTACTTAAGCACGCCCAAAGTTAAGTATAATTAGCACATCAATATTTTAGGCATGCACTATAATTATATCTTACTAGCATTTGCCAGCGGCTTCGTTCGCGTGGAGGTCGAAATTTATCCCATTGGAACGTATTACCAAGATAAAAAGTATCCTATGTGTTAATCCAGGTTCTCGAATCCATATTTGTGCCAGATTTAATCCAAATCCATTCAGCCGTTGTTGCGTGATTGAGTAACAAACATCCAAACATCTAAATCTCTAAAAATACAAACTTTCACATTCAAATATTTTTGAGAATTATCTTTTTAATTCACTTTTACAGCTTCTGGCTATCCATTCTAATTTACTCCGTGTAAAAAAAACCCTCTGTCGGACGTTTTATTTTACAAGTTACTTGATACGAGTGTAACGTCAAACTTTTCACTTAAGCTGTATTCGTCGCATCTGTGAATTCACAGTTGAAGCTTTACGACTGAACTTGGTACAAGTGCGACTCAATCGGTACTACTTTCTATAGGTAGGTTAGGTGGAGTGGTATTAGAAAGAGCTTGTTTTGCAGACTGTATGTAGGGAATGTAGGTATCTACTTAAATTTTGATAATTTTGTCAAGTGTGTCGATTAATGTCGACGTCAATGTTGTGTACTTGTGTATCTGCTGACATCACGGTTGGCGCAGTCGTTAAGCGATTGACTGGTGCGCTGCGTGTCGCGGGTTCGATCCCCACACGGAACAAATATTTGTATGACCTACAAGTAATTGTTCCGGGTCTGGCTGTTTGTGTATGTGAGTTTAAATGTTTGTAAACGCACCCACAATACAGGAGAAATTCCTAGTGTGGGGCAAAGTTAAAAAAAAAATCTGATAAATGATTTTATTCCTGTAAGTACGTTTGTAGAAACACTTTTACACGTCAATTATATTTTTTAAACGAGACGAGCTCGGCAGCCAAAACAAACGCAGAAGTCACAGTCTCTTTTAAACATAATCATGGTCCAGATTATGTGAAGATTACGTAGATTGGTGTCTGAAATGGTCTTTTGAGGAAAGAACCACACAGATGAAGTGGACCAGGTCAGTTCACGTATTCGACAGTGTCTCTAGATCTATTATAAAATGTATTATGAGGGATATGACGATTTATTAAGAACGAATGTTTTATTGAGAACTAGCTGACCCGGCAAACTTCGTACCACCGATAAAAGATTCCTGAACTTTTTGTGAGACTAACAAACGTCAATATTTTTATATAATACTAGCGGTCGCCCGCGGCTCCGCCCGCGTGGATGTCGGTTACCGCTGCAAAAAGCCTACCCAGGAAAGACACGGTCAGCAAAATGATTCCCAGGTCAATTCACAGACATCGACACTAACATCGACGACGCAGTCATTATCCGCAGGCTGCATAGACTCCCCTCCCGCACGCGCACCCCGTCTTGGTGACGCCCACTTCGCAACGGGCCGTGCAGCAGAAATCGTATTATTTTAATTTCGCCATAACTTTAAAACCAAACGTCCAATTTTAATCATTCAAAGACCAAATATTATCTACATAAACTGTACTTAGTGATGAAATAATTTATTTTGATAAGGATTATAGCATGAGTAAAATAAATGCGTTTAAATGTAGTCCAAAAAAAAGTCAAGATAAAAAAATAAAAAAAGGGTTGTTGTGCCTCACTCGACATAGATAGGTATAGTGTGTCGCGGACTTTTTTGTAGATATTTATAAGATCTACAATTAATTAGAATATTTTATGGTTCTATCTTTTATAGTTTAGGCAGCGTACGCAAAATAAGTAACTTTTCTGGTTGATTTTTTACACCTTGTGTCCGAAAACCCCAAATATCTTACGGAACCCTATTTTTTTCCAAAATAAAATTTAGCCTATGTTACTCGTGGATAATGTAGCTTTCGAATGGTGAAAGAATTTTTAAAATCGGTCCAGCAGTTTTTGAGCCTATTCATTACAATCAAACAAACAATCAAACAAACAAAGTTTTCCTCTTTATAATATTAGTGTAGATATAGATTTTATTTATATTTTCTCACCGTTTAAACCTTCCCTGGACTGCCACAAATATTTGAAAACCAAAATTAGCCAAATCGGTCCAGCCGTTCTCGAGTTTTAGCGAGACTAACGAACAGCAATTAATTTTTATATATATAGATAGATTCCGTGATCCCCGTATTATATTAGGATAAGTTATAAAATAATTCTAAGGAGCAAGGAGACAATTCTGGCGTTTACAATTCAAAATAAATGAAATGATCAAAAATATCATCTTCAAAACCCATTAAAATAATATCCCAAAGCTCGTCAAAACAACTAGATTAAAGAACGTAGACAAAAAACTATAACACCAATCATAAAGTAACAAACAGGCGCGATATTGTTTATGAAAATCAGAAAATAAAACATTTTACGAGACGCATTCGGTAATAAAAGTTGTTAATAATATTCTGCGGTCCACCACGTTGAACAACTCAAAAATTTGTTAGTTTATAGCTGTCAGTTTACGAGTTTTATCCCTCAGTTTACTTTTAAAATAATAATGGAAAACAACCTACGGCTGACATGGAAACAGACAGGAACAGAAGGTAAGGTATAGGAGTAGTTATTTAACAGAGACTGAACGTCATACAATAAGCAAATGTAGCGTGGGACGCATCCAGCTAAGCTAGATGGGTATCATCATGTGCCTGGCGTTTTTCCAACTATTTATTTAACCATTTATGTACACACATATGTAAACAGATAAGAAGATTCGAACAGAAAAATAGGTATCTCTTCCAGCATATCTGCAATCCGCTTGGGCGCACCTTGTGTTGCTCCGCATCGGTGTCACTGCGGTGAAGCTGTCGACAGTCTCGGGCACCATGGCCTGTCCTGCTGCAGGAGCGCAGGTCTCATAGCACGCCACGCCAGCATCAACGATATTATTCGTCGAGCCCTTGTCACCGCCGGCGTACCAGCGGTATTAGAACCAAACGGCTTGGTACGTGACGATGGGAAGAGACCAGACGGCATGACGTTATTGCCTTGGAAGGTGGGAAGACCTCTGGTGTGGGACGCAACATGTGTCGACACCCTTGCGCCATCCCATGTTCCTAGCACGGCGGGCTGTGCTGGCGCCGCTGCTGCTGTTGCTGAGACCCTCAAGCGGCGTAAATACTGTAACCTTATGGGTAACTACAGTTTTGAGCCGTTTGGGGTCGAAACGCTCGGGTCATGGGGCCCGAGTGCACGTCTCCTTTTTAAGGAAATTTCTCGCCGGCTGATCGACACTTCACGTGACCAGAGGGCTGGGTCGTTCTTTGGCCAAAGAATTAGCATTGCCATTCAACGTGGCAATGCTGCCAGTCTTCTGGGCACGTTTCCTGATGACAGCGATGCGGAGGAATACTTCGACGCCTAAGTGTCCTTTTGTTTTTTGTATTTATTTTGTATATCGTAGTTTTAATCTGCAATAGGAGAGAATATAAAGAGATGTAGACAGCGTGTGTAAGGGTAAAAGGGAAAATAAACTACATTTATAATAAAAAACAATAATTCACTAAATTAATTAAACAAATAATATGGGAATATACTAACATACATAATTACAAACATATATACATACTTCTAAAATAAATATCACTAAAATATAAATAATATAATGTAAATAAAATAATACACACACTACTATGATGATGTAGACAGATAGTGGTCTTTCACTCTTCTTTTAAAAACTGCAACAGTTTGGCAGTCCCTAATGTCAGACGGAAGTGAATTCCATAACCGCACCGCGTGCACAGTGAAGGATTAGGAGTAGAAGTCAGTGGAGTGGGGAGGGAACTTAAGGAGGTTTTGAAGATGCGACCTGCAAGGCGCATACTATGTTCCAGTCTCACCGAATGCAGCTGAATACCAGTATTTTATATGGAGCGACTGCCTGTCTGACCTCCACAACCCAGTTACTGGGTAACACGAAACACCTTGACAAGACTGGTTGTCAGAATTTCGGGTTTCTCACTAGTCAAAGCAACTTTCAAAGATCTACAAATGACTAGGCTTGATGAACCGACATCCTTAAATGGTTGCTGGGATAGGTTGAATGGATAACGGGCGAAACCTAGAAGAACCTGTCCAGCAGTGGACTACGATATCATAGGCTGTGTTGAAGACCGAGGGATCTGTAAGCTTCTAATAGCGGCAATGTATCATCATACAGTGCCGCTATTAGAAGCTTACAGATGTCCAATACAACAATGGAGTATGGCATTTGTTCCGTCACACTTCAGCATCGCTTATGACTTTTGGTTAACACGTTTCTGTGTATTTCTACTCCGAATTGTGACAGAATAAATGCCATACTCCAATGTTGTATTGGCCGTTATAAAGACGTACCACAGGAACTATAATATATCGAATCGATAAGCTACATTTTGTAAGTTGTAAGCTGTCACAGGTGGCATCGTACAGTGACGCTGGGTTAGTTTATTTCGCATGTCCATAGACTTGAACATATTATGTACATACAGTAAGTGATTTTTATACCCTTCCAAATTTTTCAGGGTGATAGTACCCGTTAAATTGAACAACTTTCTCCAAGGAACATGGGTCGAAATATGAAAAAAAAAATCGACCTCCCATGCAAAATCTATAGTTAGCTGGTCGATTTTGTATGGGAGGTCCGATTTTTTTTTTTCATATTTCGACCCATGTTCCTTGGAGAAAGTTGTTCAATTTAACGGGTACTATCACCCTGAAAAATTTGGAAGGTGACTAAAAAATCAGCCCGTATATAATCTCGTAGAAACCACAAGTTAGAAAGTTAACCTTCTATATCTTATTTATCCTTGCCTTATATAGCTAAACCAAAGGAGTAACCACTTTTAGTTAAAGCATCAGTTTTATGACCAAGTTAATACAGCTATTTTTTAGTAATAAAATCAACATCAATTTTAATTTCAGTTTCAAAGGCATCTGCTTATTTGTTATTATCCTTGTGAACGTATTTACTATGAAACATTTGCCAGGAGCAATCTCAGATTTTTTTAAAGCATATTGGTATATCTGTTTATATATTTGAGCTTAATAGACTTCGGGACCGTTTGAGCAATCACCATGAAACTTGGCACATTTATGTATTTTTTTACATAGAAAATATTTTATAGGGAATCCCGCGGCTTATGCGTGGGCGAAGTCACGGGCAAAAACTAGATTTGTAAAAATAAATATCCAGCATATTACGCTTTATCGTAGGCATTTACGTAAAGCTTTATATCTAATGGCCAGAACCAATCTTGAAAAACAACACTACGTTTAAAAGAAAAATCAAGCAAATCGAACACCAACCCACGAAAAACAAATTCCTTCGCTCAAAACTGCCCAGGGGTGTCACTTAGTATTCAAGTAGTGTACGACTGTACACCTACTCCTGCTACTCCATTATTCGTAGCGTCATTTGTCCTATGGACGTCACCCTTCACTGGCAGCGCTGTAATTAGACCACTCAAGGCAACCCTGAATATTGACGTGGAACCGATGCGATTTGAATTTAGTTCGTCGTCTGTCCGAGTAATTTGTATGATTAACGCCAGTTATTGTTAGATATGTTATTATTTGAAGCCTATTGGTGCATTTGGTGTTTTTGGTTTTTTTGGTTTGGTTTTTAAGTCTGGTTAAGTTTTAGTGGTGAAATTATTGTAGAAATAAATGATTTTAAGGTAACACTTTTTTATTTATTTATATATGCACAAGGCAACTACAACAGGCAACAATCACATTATTTTACTAGGTCCACCTGTTTTAAAATCAAAACCAATCAAAATCAAAAGTAATTTATTCTATCAGATCTAATCAGATTTTTTGTTGCGATAAAAATATCTGATTTGGACTGCCTTTCAGAACTGAAAGAAAACAAAATTAACTTATACTCAAATCTAGTTTGAAATCCAGATAACTATAAATATGTTTAATCAATACAGGTCCTAAACAAAATCAGTAAAAGCGTCTGGGATTGCCTAAGTTAGCCTTAGCCGATTTATTTATTTATATTGCTTACCTATAAAACCAAAAATTTTACAACACAAGCAGGCATGCGCTTGAGTTGTGTACTAGTTAATTACCTTTACATAAATGAACGGCTCAATTAAATAACCGTAAATTGTATTTAACGATAAAAATATTAATGATGCATTAATGGCGACTCCACCGCCTACCGTGTTCATCGAATAAATAAATATTACATTTTATAACTGGCTACTTATAGAATTGTTTAATTAGTACACCCAGCTTGTTTAGTTGTCCGTTTTATTATTCATTAAAATCTTAATTAATAAACACGTGGCGCAGTAATTAATGTTTTTTGATAGTTGATTCTATTTAGAATGAAGGATTCGTAAGTAGGAAATAATTTTTAAATGAAATTAGAAGAATGATGAGCAGAGATCGGATATTCGGATGCATATTCACCTAAAGTTGAGATGTTGGCTAGCATGGAATGCGCTTTTGTATCGAAAAAGTCTTAATTTAGGTAAGTAATTTGTTTATTTTTTGTTTTAACTATTACAAACCACCCCTCCTCCAGTATATACACATATTTGTATCGGGTTAAACATTAATTTTAAATTAATACACATCTGAATAGATATGCAATCCAAGAATCCCGGGATTTTTAATAAATATTACAAATAATTTATAAAGCCGCTTCCATACTTTCATAGCTAAAAATTATCTTTAGGTAAATATGCATCCGAATATCCGATCTCTGATAATGAGTTAATTTTCAAAAGAATGGGTGCCATTTTTTACCTAGATACAGTTGCCAAAAATGTCGTTTTTTTTTCTATTAATTAACTTAACTTCCACTACAACCGACAATCCTGATTACTTATCTCTCTTGGTGACCGTACCTACCATAATAATCGGAAGAGGGATAGAAAAACAAACAATTTAAAGCCATGTTTTATTTAAAACATGAAACTAATACAAAAAAAAGAGATAACCGGTCTGTAGACAAAGTGTTAAAATCTTAAAGCCTGTATTAAAAAACTGACAATCTTAAGACACTATTGTTTTAAACTTAAAAATAAAGCAAAGCAACTATGTTTAAGTGTTCATAATAATGTCTATTTTTCAAGTTGATCGGCAGGCACTTTAGAGCAAAACATTCGGAAGATATCGACAATTTTGTCGACCACCTCGTCCACGATGGGTTTGGCGACCGATTGCATAATTTCTTTCCAGTTGTCGTTGAACAGGTTCAATATGGGTTGAGCTGGAAAAAGAAAAGGTTTGGTTATTAAAACAAAGCGAACCCAGCCATCATCATCATCATCATCATTTCAGCCGAAAGACGTCCACTGCTGGACAGAGGCCTCCCCCCAAGCTCCGCCACTTCGACCGGTTCTGTGCTTCCCAAATCCAGCGGATTCCAGCGATCTTCTCTCTTTTAAATAATATCATATTTTCTATAGACTACTCACACGAAGTTAATTTATTTGTGGGCGATTCGACAATTGCAGAAATACGTATTAGACAATTGGCACGTTTTGAATAAAACGTTAAGGAAACAAGTGCGTTAACTTAATTATAAAAAATATTCTGGATTTATTGATTCACCCACAAATAAATCAACTTCGTGCGAGTCGCTATACAAAATATTATTTTATTTAAAAGTGACGATTCGCCCGATTCAGGCGGGTTTATTTGTGCGAGTCGACTAATGAGCTGTTCTCATTAGGGTAGGATAATGTGTTTTGCTGAGTATTTCGCCCGGCATTATAAAAATCTTATGTCAGGGTCGATTTTATTTACAATCATTTACAGAGTAATCCTAATTTAATCATGGAAATACACTCACGATCCCTTTCATTTTGACAAATCACCAATGTTCATTGCGACCAGTGCGTTGGTTGGATCAGACGAATTTTCCTAACATATTTTATGAAGGAATGGATTAAAAAAATCCTCCAAAATGCAGGTAACGGCAACTTAATTCAGTTATGTTCATATCTTACCCTTATCCTTATCTCCATTGAACAAGTTTTCGAAATTGAACTTAGCCTGTTTTCTAGCTTCGTATGTATGCGTAGTTTTGCCAACCTTCCAGTACTGTGTACCATCTTTGCCAACTTCTTTTGTTATAGCAACTTCAGCCGCGATAAAGACTTTTTCTGTAATTGTTTAAAAATATAATTTAGTGACTTAATTAAACATTAAATTAAATGACTAACCAACTATACAAATAAATACAAAAGGAATCAGGTAACGTTCCCACAAGACTGGCAGCATTGCCACGTTGAATGATAGCTAATTCTTTGCCAGAGAATGATCCATGATTATTGAATACTTTCGTTGTATTTTTTTTAGGCACAAAAAAATTTGAGTTTCCCGCAGACAGGCGCGACGCGATAGTGCGGCGCGACTTTAGTGGAACAATGTGTATGAAAACTTCTTGGAAGTTGTTCTATTAGAATCACGTCGCACCGTTGCGTCGCGCCTACCTGCGGAAACAGTTACATCGATTTAAATCTTCGGGAGGTAACTTTTGACTCCATTGTAGATTATAATAAAATTATTTGAGGTAGGCGCGATGGTCATGGACGACATTTAATTCTAAACTCAATATTTCTCAATCATACCTAACTAATTCAATGCCTGAGCATGGTTTTAGAATACAACTTCACTTAGATTTTTGAAAGCAATTCCGATGATTTTAAAACAATTAATTAAAACAGGCAACATGCAATTTTGTGAGTGACATGTATAACACCGTACTTTAAATTCATGAGTTCATAAAAATTACATTGGTTTGATCGATTTTGGCAATCAGAACTAAAGTTAAACAAATACGTAGTTGCTACTTAAATAACGTAACATCACGCCTATAACCCCCAAAGGATTTAGGCAGAGAAATACTTAATACACCCATAATTCGTCCCTTACATTAAGTTCCACGTGAAATATCTTTTTTTTACTGTAAAAGGTCTTCCCATTAAAAAAACTAATCTACCTAGCCTTTTCTCAACTATGGTGGGTCAGCTTCCAGTCTTACCGGATGCGATTGAATACCAGTATTTGACATGGGCTGGCGTACGATACCCATTGGAAATAGAAGAGGAGTCTTTACCGGTTGTCAGGCTTCTGACTACCCATAACGACTACACTTCAATTTCCCGTTACTTTAGTAAATGAATCAAGTAACTTACCACAATTCACATGGAATGGACCCTTTCCTTCGATTGGTACTGTTAACAGATTTCCTTCACATTCGTAATGGCCAACTACGTCAATTGGACACTCGGCTTCTAATCTTAATAGATTTTTGTTTACGTCACGCCTGTTTAAAAAAAGAAAAATAGTTATACAATTGAAAAGAGTAAGTGTTTATGTAATTTTTTTCATCACCACTGCTCTCAAAATGGTGAAGGAAAACATCGTGAGGAAACCAGCATGTCCTGGAACTAAATATTCGAAGACATGTGGCAGCTACCAATCCACACTGTGCCCTCGTGGTGGATTACGGCCTCTCACAGAGAGGAGGCCTGTGTCTTAGCAGTGACAATATCATAGGCTGATTATAAAGTACGAGTATTCATGTAGACAATAGATGCGTTAAAATCATAGATGTAAAAGGGAAGGCTGAAACAATACTGGCAGTTTTACTTAAGCTAATCCTAAATGAACTTTGTTCGGAATTGATAATAATATTTTGTTTTCAGTAGATTCCAACTACCATTTTTTATCAAATGATTGATTCCTTGCTTGCATTTTAGAACACGAGTATATTGGCTATGGAAACCTAGGGATATTGGTATTATGAACGAACACAAGAAGTACCTACTACTTTCTACCACGGCAGGCTGTGCTGGGGCAGCTGCTGCAGTTGCTGAAAACCTAATGTATGTTTGAGCCGTTTGGGGTTGAAACACTAGGGTCAATATGATTCCTTACCTCCCATTTTTATACATATTGTATGTCATTATTTTAAGACTATTAGTTTATTAATTATGATATTTCGCTATAATAGGAGGTAGAAGAATTAAAAAAAAACAACATTTTACATAGGCCCATATAAATTGGTAATCATATTTAGCTGTAAATAAAGAAAATTATTCGTTACCATGACAACAATAAATGATGATTGATAAGGTATTCAAAAATGGACTTACTCTACTTTCAATACTTTGCATTTGCTGATACCGGTCACATCCATATTACTAAAATCAACTGTCAATCCGCCCTCTTTTAAAGTGACTTTGGACATTTTTAAGGGATCCAAAGGTTCTATTCCTAGTTGAGTCAAGCCTTTGGAGAAGTACGGTAGGGCTTTTGTCGTGGATGCCACCAGGCAGGCCTGGTCGTTCCATTCGCACTTGTCGATGAAGGGAACTGTAAAAAATTTTATTACGGTACAGCGCAGACAACAAATTATCCGTGACGCACTTTTTAGTCTGTGAAAATAGAACCTGAGCAATTATATGCAGTAACGCATACGACGCGCAAAAAGTCCGGTGCACAAAAAATCCGTGTCATTCTGGCAGATCGCACCGCGCCGCGCCGCAGAAATAGTGCGTGAAAAACATAGTACGTTTACAACAACCGCGCGCTAACGCAGACGGCGCACACTTTTAGTATGCAATCTGCAATTTTGCACTCGTTAGAGGGGGACGCGGACGTAACGTATGCGGTATAATACCATGGCGCTAGAGATCGATGTATCGATGTTAATACAAGAAATACAAAACAGACCAGCAATTTATGATACTTCTAAGGCAGAATATCATGATAGACATTTAAAAAGAAAATTGTGGGAAGAAGTGTGCTGTAATATTTATTCCGCTCCTGTTTGGACATCTCTCACGTCTACGTATTTTTACACGCTTTATATTAGCTTCACTTGTACCTATGTTTGTAACCGACTCCTTAGGGCGCGATTTTGAACCACTTTAAACGGTCAGATTTCATTTAAACTTTGTAAACTTATCGAGGACCGATGACAATTCAATAATTAAAAAAAAAATTGAGAAAAATTAAAACAAAAGGAAAAAACAAAAAAAAAACACGATTTTGTAGTTAGCACAACTAAAAAATAGAAAATAAATAATAGATCAAAAAACTAAAAACACGCTTTAAAACCCAAACTAAAAAAGCACCCCACGCTTTTCACTTGAATTAAATTATTTTCTCCTTTTTTAGTTTGGTTTTTAAAGCGTGTTTTTTAGTTTTTAAAATTTTTATTTTATGTCTTTCCTACAGTTCTACCGACAGAATGATCGAAGATGTGCGTTGTGTGCGTTGAGTCTGCGTAAAATCCGCAACGGACTTTTGGTATGCCATGCAGACATTTTGTGCGCCACAGACTCAATCGCACAAAAAGTGTGTCGTCTGCGCTGCACCTAAACATTTTTACAGACTAAATATGAAACATCGTCTTCCTGCTCCTGCCCCAAGTTACTTGGAGCCGGAGGAACACCTCTTCTTCTTTAATTCTCTTCTGTGAACTGTCACGCTATCATTCGCTACCTTTTCATAAGGAACAGGGTCTCACACATTACATGTTACTATTGTTTTTTTTAATTCACCTCGTGAGGAAACCGGCATGTCTTAGAACCAAAAATTCTAAGACACGTGACTCCACCAACCCGCACTGGGCCTGCGTGGTGGATTATGGCCCACTCCCTCTCACAGAGCCTGGCACAGGCCTGTGTCCCAGCAATGGGAACATTATAGGCTGATTATGCATTGTTTTCGGTCTTATATCTGAGATGAAAGTTGACTATTAGTCGTTTTAAGATATCTAACCGTATCTTAGGCCCATACTTCTATCAGTCAGACGTGAAACGGTGACTTCAAAATAAAAATTATTACAACAAATTGCGTTAATTTGATTAAATTTGAGGGAGAAATCGCTGGCATGTACAAACAACGCTGTAAGAGTGAACCTACTACTACTTTGTGATTTTAAGCAAATAAGAAAATTATAATATTGTAATACCCTTGAAAAAACTGAATTAATTGCTGGTCATTGAAATTTCGTATGAGAAACTGCAGGCAGGTACAAACAACGCCAGAAAATTAGGTTCAACTTGATTCCCTCTGATTTAGTGACCGAGGAAATTAAAATAATTTAGAAAAATATAAGTTATTCTGGTCACTGCAAACTGTCTATTTCTCATAGTATTTAATTTGTCGGAGAAACGCCGGCAGGATCAAACAACGCCAAAAAATAAAGGGTCAATTTGATACTCTATGATTTAAAGTGACCAAGGAAATTCAAATAATTTTAAAACCTTTTAAGGTTAAAAATTTCCTGGTCATTGAGAAATCATGGTGTTTAAAAACAACAAAGCATTTCTTACCCAAATTTCCATAAGAGCCAACGACGAAGTAGCACAAACACAAGAACAGACAGAGTGACTTCAGCATTTTTAATAATGATTATTTCTAAGGTTTTATTATAATAACACTAGCTCCTTCTATTGTGTTGGAAGGATAACCATTGATGATTATTTTCAAGAATCAGTACAATATATAGTACTTGTACGGTCATAGTGTTTTCGTCTTAAGATTTTTTTTTATTTTAGGAAATAACCTTCTATTTGTTAAAGTAGGTATTTGCTTTTTTGCCCTATTGTGTACTTGGTTAATTTTATTTTATGTAAATTAACATAATTATCTAATTGTGTTTTAAATTGCGGAACCTAACCCTAAATTCTTGTTACCGAGCAATTAATTAAGATATATTATGCCCATGAATATGTTAAGTTTAATTATGTTATGCTACAATTACATATTATCCATATCTTTACTATATAATAAAATAAAGCTGAAGTGTTTGTTTGTTTAAACGCGTCAATCTCTGAAACTGCCATTGAGTTTTGAAAAAATCTTTTTGAATTTGTTAGCCCTATTTTTGAAGAAGGTTTTTGACTATTTCAAATCACGCTAGGACCCTCAGGTGTCCCGAAAAAACAAAGTACCGATTACCGCGGGCAGGCGGTGTGATGCAACGGGGTGGGTCAGGAAATATAAAAAATCACGCAGTCGAAATCGCGGGTAGAAGCTAGGATATTTTTTATAATATGCTACTTCTACATCCAACTAGTTATTGTTAGTGCGGGTTGTTCGAAAGAGATAACGTGGCCCCTGGTACACAGGCAACTGAAGGAACACGGGTGGGTTTTAGTCAGTAAAAGACTAATACGCCCGCCTGCTCCATGCAGAGCGGGAGAATTTATAATGATGATTTCCCAACCAAAAAAAAAAAAAACAGCTTATTGTTTTCTTACATTCACAACTTTTTTTGTGTATTAGTAATGCAACATAGTGTAGAGATTCTTAGGTAAGTCGTGCAAATCCTAGTTTGTCTAACAATGTACTTTGGTATGTACCCAACATTAAAACATGTGGAATTCTATTTGTTCGCAGAGCCTCTACGTTTGGCTTGGTGCCACGGTGGAACTAGATTGCACCTGTTATTTACTTTATCTTAACAATTAATTACTTCACTAACATTCGTGACTTCTCAATTTACTGTGCCGAAATTAGGTTCTTTGTTTTCTTTTTGTTCTTTGCCATAGATAGAACGATAATCGCAAGACGTCGCTTGAACTTATCGAGTGCTAAGTCCATTGAAATAGTGACCGAAACAAAATACGATTTTTTCTTTAGGACAAGCTTTTGCCTTTCGCGCCTCTATCTTTTTAAAGTTCTATGATTAAGTAAGTTTCATTTAGTACATTTTGGCTAGTTAAGTCATTTCTATCTAATTGTCATTTTTTTTATCATCTAGGACCAGAGTCTTTGATAAGACGTATAAAACGAGCCTGAACTCGGTGGGGTTGCGTCGTTTTATTACAGAGTACTCATGGCCACCATCCGGCTCCATCATCAGATCAGCTCCATGTCGTAGTAATATTGCATTTTCATCCGATTTACATTTATGGAAGATTTTGAGTCAAATTTAACTTGCAAGATTTGATTACAGACTGAGACCGGAACAGATGAATTTAAACAAAAGCTTATTAAATCGTCATAATCGTCAAGATTAGTACGTAAAACCTCTAATAAAAATCCAGAAAAGAACTAATGTTATCCATAGAACACGTAACTGCAACTTTTCCACATAAACAGCTTTCTCGATACTAAACTAGACATTATATTTCCATACGCCGAGCATTTTCAGTCCAATCCTGAAATGTATCGGCTGGCTGGGCATAAAGTGTCTTGCATACATGTCGATTTCGGCCGTTACGGTCGTCACTCGACTCCATACGGCCGTACGAGTGACGACCACATAGGCCGGTTGTACGTCGTATTTTGAACATTTACGGCTTGCGCAGCTCGTGTCCGAAGTACGAACGGTCGGCATGACTCAACTACTAGTTAGACTAAAATCGGGGCCTGTTGGAGCATTACGTCACTCCTGAATATTTACTGCTTGTTCGAAACTACGGAGCTTATTGTGAAAGGTTCCCTTGTTAGGTAGATTTTGTGTTTCGTCTCGTAAAACGATGAAACAGAAAGTTCTGGTATCCAACTGTAGCCGGTTTGACTGTAAGCCGACAAACAAGAGGTATTTACAAGGCAGATTTGAGTGGAAACGCCAAGACGACGCTCTAGAAGGACATAATTTACAGGGTGGGTAAAAAATCGTGGATCAAATGAAACAGGGCGATGGTTGAGGTTATTTGAAAAAAAAAAATAGTAATACATTTTTTTTACGGTATATTTCTAAAGTGATGATACATTTCCTAGAAGCAACTAAACATCATTTATTGTTTTAAACTAGGTACCCATTTTAATATATTGCCTATTTATTACAAATTTGGGTATTTTCTTCAAAAATCACTCAAATAGTCATAACTTTTGAGGAGATCAAGTGAAAGCTCTGCCACATAGATATTTTTTACTGCAAATAACCTCCACTATCGCCCTGTTTCGTTTGATCCACGATTTTGTACCTACCCTGTATAGTGACTTTATTGGGTATGTTCTTCAAAACGGTTAGGTGTGTAGTATCTGCAACCGGCGCAGCTTGCGTGTATAAACGTAAACCAGGTATAAGAAGTATGTAAGGATCGTGGTAGGCGGCGATGTATGCTTCTGAAAACGCCCATGGGAAGAAGGCCTGAGTTTATGTATGTATGTAGATGGATGACCAAACAAACGCACTAACAGAACAGTCAAGCATAACAATTACAGTACCTCAACATCATTGTCATTTATTATAGCGGACTACACAAGACCATTGCGTGCGGCAGCGGTCTCCGGGGAGGCTTAAGTTGTGTCTAATAGAAGCCATTGCCGGCTCCCATGGATTAGGAGTGTAATTTGTGACACCATACTATGGAGAGCTTAAAGGATGCTACGTAAATGGTGTTTAGAAACTTGGGACTGGATAGACTGACGATTTGAAATTACTTTTCATTTTAACCATTTTTTAAACAATAAATCAATTAAGGGGATCGCATTACATGGGACTTACACATAGTAGGTTAAATATGGGTAGTCTGACTTTTTCAACTACAATCACTTATATTTTCCTTACTCAGTTTTTCCACTAGAAACACTTATATTTTCCTTAGTCAGTTTTTCCACTACAATCACTTATATTTTCTTTACGCAGTTTTTCCACTACAATCACTTATATTTTCCTTACTCAGTTTTTCCACTACAATCACTTATATTTTCCTTACTCAGTTTTTCCACTACAATCACTTATATACTCCTTAATCACTTTTTCCACTACAATCACTAATCACTTCCGTTTTTTCCTTTTGAGGTACGAAACCCTAAAAACAACACAAAAAAAGAACTATTCCACTCTTGCAAACACATACTTACTCACAGTACACTTAAATTATAGTAAATGCGATTTTTTAGACACACCGCCTCCGATGAAAAGAAATAGAGGAAATAATACTTCCAACATATATTCTCCCTTTGAAATCAATCAATCTGCCCAGCCTTTTCCCAACTATGTTGGGGTTAGCTTCCAGTCTAACCAGGTACAGCTGAATACCAGTATTTTACATGGAGCAACTGCCTTTAAAATAATAGGACAATAATTAACTGTGATGCTCGCCGTTGATTTTACGGGATCCCGGCTGTCAATAATAAAACATTAATTAATTAATGCTCGATTAAATGTTAAATATACGGACAGTATCTATTTATTTGTCAGCTGCAGCCGGCACGGTTCAATGAGTCGGGACAAATAAATATTTTTGATTGTTTTGTATTAATTTTCGAATTTGCATATACAATGTGATTTGTGGGATCTGATTTATTTGTTGAATAATTTTATGACCGCTGATCACGCCTATATTCCCCGAAAGATTAAGCAGACGTGCACCTATACCGTAAACCAGGGTTACTTTGATTCGCGGGCGGACTTTGATCAAAACGTCCATTTCATTTAAAATTGCTAATTACGTAAAACGAAACGCAACATGGTAGTTTTTTTTCTAGGTTAGCAACACTAAAGAACTGTCAAATCCTTTTCTGAGGACACGCTGGGAATTCACTAACAATTATAATTAAAAATGTTTAATTATTTTTCCTGTTGGCAGTATTTTTTTTTTGGTATTATAATTGGGGTTACTTTGTAATTACGCAATAAACTAAGGGGTATCAAAGTAACCCTTCATGCAAAGTATAACTTTGATCAGTCAGATTATTTATTTTTCTCAAAATAAACCAATATTGTTTCATGTATTATTACAGAAATCGAGAGTTATAAAAAAACCGATTATAGGACATTTTTTTTATTTTTATCTACAGGTGACTTGTAATTTGACGTAGTCCTTCCAGGACATGATAGTGTGACCCATTTGCAATAATTATTCACCCCAAAAAGCCTAGGTGAAAATTCATGGGATTCGAGAAAACCCCATTTTGTATGTATTTTTTTCCCAGAATTCGTAACTATGTGAATATCACATTTCTTTAAACTCTTAAATTGACTGGCCTTGTTGCTGTTACAATGGGCACTCTGTATAGTACACCAACATTTCGCCAGTTAAACTCAACTGATCACACGGGGGACCAAACTTTTCATACGGACATAGTCACGGGCATCAGCAGGGTCTGAGTTTACCTCAATATTGGTAACATATGAACCACATTTCATGGCCCATTTCAAAGGCTATCGACGGCTTTTGCCAATCTCAACATTACGTCAAATGCAGTCAACCATGAGGCTTATTGGTAGGCCCACAAAGGTACCTTTGTAGTTTGGCTTTACGTATGGCAGCGGTTGACTATGCGAAATACTAACCGTTTCGGTTTATATAACGTGTATCTATTCATACACGAAATATCTGAAAGAGTCATTGTAGTCATCAATAGGAACAACTTTTACTATGGGACCAAACCTGAAGTCGCGAAAAAATAATCAGCTGTTCCCTACATTTATGTTCGCTTGACTCGTCAAAATGTAGGGAATAGCTGATATTTTTTTCGCGATCTCAGGTTTGGTCCCATAGTAAAAGTTGTTCATAATAATGAATACAATGATCCCTTCAGGTATTTTGTGTATGAATAGATACACCTTATATTAATAGTACTTATAGGTGATTAGCTATGAGGTCTACACCTCATAAATATTGACATAAGGGAACCTTAAGGGAGGGAAGCTCGCCTTCTGATAAGGTAATCAAAAGGCTTCGAAATAAAACGTTCAAAAAAATCTAGTCACTTACCCATAAAAGCGTTGGAAAATATAAGGTGTTTTTAACAGATTAGAATGAGAACACATCTACATCCCTTAGTGGTAGGCAGAAACTACAGAACGCCACCTGCTACGACCCATCATCATCATCATCATCATCATCATTTCAGCCGAAAGACGTCCACTGCTGGACCTAGGCCTCCTCCAGGCTCCTTCACTTCGGCCGGTCTTGTGCTTCCCACATCCAGCGGATTTCCGCGACCTTCACAAGATCATCGGCCCACCTTGTGGGAGGCCTTCCCACTCTACCTCTTCCGATACGCGTTCGCCACTCCAGAACCGTTCGGCCCCATTGGCCATCTGTTCAGCAAGCAATATGCCCTGCCCACTGCCACTTAAGTTTGGCAATTCTTCGGGCTATGTCGGTTGCCTTGGTTCTCCTGCAGATCTCTCATTTCTGATTCAATCGCGTAGGGAAACTCCGAGCATAGCCCTCTCCATTGCCCTTTGGGTGACTTTAAGCCTTCTGATAAGGCCCAGCTACGACCCTTACGTACTCTTTTTGCCTCGTTTACGTTTATACATTAGTCATATGTGCACGCCGGTTGCGGGTACTATGCATGTGACTTTGCTGGAGAACATCACCAATAAGGTGGTCTTTTTACTCATGTCTACCTTGTAAATCATCTAAGCATACTCTTTAAAAAATTTGTCACATCATCTTCTTTTAAACCGCACCGTTGCCTTATATCACATCATGACTCAGTCTATCATTCAGTCATGCGAACGTTCTTAGTTCGTTATTTTAGTCGTCTTACTGTCGAAGACTTAGTACACATTTTAGCATAACATCTTTGTTTTACTAAATCCCACACAACCCTGACAAGACTCTGAAAAGTTTAATCAACAGTAATGTTTCATGCTGAAATAGGATACGCTGCGGAATTTATAGGTACCTGAGTGTCGAGCGAAAATTCTCCTGCAGTGTCAACATCACCTTAAATTCATTTAGCTTACGTTTTCCAAATATTATCACGGAACTAATCAGTTTTTAGTGTTTTTACTGATTCAGCAAGACAGAATTGACATTTACTGGAACATAAAATCGAGAAGTGAAAAATATCGTACATATTTGATGCTGTGCTAAGAAGTCTAGCGTAGGAAATATCATATATCTACCAATGGCTCGGTCGCATCAGCTATTTCATACAAAATTCAACGGGCTCCTTCAAAGCATTGGGGACTACGGTCCAAGTTTACTTCACGATTGACTGTGCACCTTTGAACCGACATCGACTATTTAGAGTTGTTTTTAGATGTTAGATTTAAGGACATAGGTACAGAAGCAATTTGTTGCGGTACGTGATAATCTAGAAGTGTGGTTCTAGCTTAGTGTTGTGATCGTATATCTAATGAACTAGCCTGTATTGCCACACATTCCTGCCCTTTTCTAGTGGCCAGTCCTTTCGGTAGGAGACAACCTCGTCCCGCCACCAATGTTTTTATTTTACCAGAAAGTTTCTTCTGTTGGCTAAAGATGGTCTGTCTAGACTATTCCCAACAATGTCGGGGACTGCTTCTAGTTTAACTGGGTGCAGCTGAATACCAGAATTTTACATGGAGCGACTGCCTATCTGACCTTCACAACCCAGTAACCTGAAACATGGCAAATATGGCATAGCATCATCATCATCATCTGCTTAGCCTTTTCTCGACCATGTTGGGGTCGGCTTCCAGTGTAACCGGTGCAGCTGAATACCAGTATTTTACATGGAGCGACTGCCTATCTGACCTCCACAATCCAGTTACTGGGTAATACGATACCCCTTAGTAAGACTGGTTGTCAGACTTTCGGGCTTCTGACGATCCGTAAAGACTGTCAAAGATCCACAAATGACAGCCGGGACCAACGGCTTAGCGTGCTTTCAGAATTCCGAGGCACGGAGGGGTCTTGGTATGTAAGATGGTCACCCATCCACGGAACAACCGCGGTAAGCGTAGCTTAACCTGATCGATCGACCCATGCAGCTATTGTTATTAAACATGGCATAGCATTATCAGTCTATAATGTTCCCACTGCTGGGACGCAGGCCTCCTCTCTGTGAGAGGGAGTGGGCCACTACGCGAGTCCAGTGCGGGTTGGTAGATGTCACATGTGTTTGATTTTTTGTTTCTAGGACATAATGATGATTTTTTCCTTCACCGCTTTTAGAGCAGTGGTAAAGTGCCCGTCAGGGTTCTAACCCACGACCTACAACTTTTAAGTCGCGGTTGTTACTACTGGGCCATCACTAATCAAGCATGACATGAAATGGCATAAGTACCTTCTTAGTATAGTGTTGAAACTAATTTTCATAAGCCAATGGTGATGTAGCAGCATTCAATTCCCGAACCAAATATTGAATCATTTACAATAAATTCCACAGTTAATGGAAATCGTGTCAGCGGTATTTAATCGCTCCACAAACACAAATATCATCATCATTTCAGCCGAAAGACGTCCACTGCTGGACATAGGCCTCCCCCAAAAGGGGGGTTTTGCCATAATCGCCACGCTTGGCAGGCGGGTTGGCGATCGCAGTGTGGTTGTAAAATGCATAGAAAATGCTGCTGCCCATTCTCTAGTAACTCCCTTAATCGCCTTTTACGACACCCTCGGGAAGAAATGGGATGATGCTATTCTTTTACGTCCGGCACCACACGGAACACAAACATCGTATTAAACTAATTGCCGAAAAAAACCAAAACCTTACACTCTTCTTGATGTAACCTTAAAATAAATAAATAATAAATAAATAACCCGAATAAAAGCGAAAGTGTCAAACTCTATTGGGTTTATCTAAACAATTCTAATCACATCAAATCTCGTCGTTGTGTTGACGTGAATCACACGCTGTTTACAATACAATACGGCGGCTGGGCGGGTTAGTTCCGGCCGGCCAGAATTAGCATGCAAATGGACAGGACATGCCACGTGCACCGCACAGTAACCGCAAGGCCTGAGACGCTCCACTTACGTGCGGTGAAATATCACGGAGACGTAGAGGTAAGTAAGGGTTTCTTATTTAAAAACACTTTAAAGGTTCGAGAGCAAAATAGTTTGGGGTGAATGAATGAATGTGTGAATGAGACTTATATTAATGAAAATATTTATTTGTTAAACACAGTTAAGATACCTTCAATAAGTATGGAAACATGTAGTGTAAGTAATTTTCTTGCGGTTTCTTATTCGTTTTCTAAAGGTGTATTGATTGTCGCAGTAATAAAAGTAGGTATGCTTCCAGATCAAAAAAGAGATTCCAGTGTATTCTGTTCTCCAAACGAAAAAGTAACGACTGTTTTCCCTAATACGTCTTTGAATGGGTTTTCCTTCATAGATGATTTTTTTTTTCAATTAAGTATCTATAAATAAATGTGTTATTTTTCATATAATCTTAAAGAAGATCTAATAGGTTCTCTTCGTACCCGAATCTTTAGAAAACCGTTCTTCACCTTAAACCGTTCTACATGGTTCTACGCTAGTTTTTCCTGAAAGGATGTTTAGCTCGTTTCAGAAAACATTACACAGCACCTCCTTTCATGCACGTCGAAAGGTCTACCTAGCTACTCTTATGCAGGTCGTATGTGGGTTTAGCAAATGATGGCAGCCAAAAATTTTGAAGGCATTTTCTTTTATAGAAGAAAAAGCACGTTTAGGACATTATTTTCGGCCAGTCTCTTCACTCAGGATACGACATACTAAATCCGTTTTTTGTATCCTGCAGTCGAATGTAATAAAAAACCAAGACCTTCTTTTGTTCTAAAATTTGCATGAATATACATAATAAGTGACAGCTGATCAAATGGAACGAACTTTTCGTAATCCGAGGTAAGTTCGTACCCAGGGACACGTCTTCTCATTATTCAATTCTATGTTGTCTTTAATATCAATTTGCACAGACAACGTTATAATATTACTTGCTTCACAAAGAACAATGTAGTTACGAGTTACTAAAGAGATATTTGTACATCATCGATTTATTTGAGAGCCACAGACGGCACGTGATCTTTCCTGCATGTTTTTTTTTTGTTTGATTTATACAAAATAACATAATTAATGTATGGTTACTTCCTAATAATTTAGCTTTCTATTGGTAAAAAATTGATAAAATTGATCCAATAGTTTCGGAGCCTATTCGAAGCAAACAAACAAAACAATATTTCCTCTATATAATATTATTATAGATAATATCGTCGCGCACTGCAATTTTAACTGACGGTGTTAATAAAAAAAAATTCGTAAATACAATACAAATCAAAATCATCAATCCAACATTCAAAACATCATTGCCACACCATAATCAAAATCAAAACTACTCAGAAATTAACTTTCTTACAACGCCGAGATCTTTACCAGATACAACAGAATTATCTGCCTCGTTCATCTCGAACAAATAAAACATTCGAAGCCTTTAAACGCTTCTACTTTCAACAAGATATTTTATAGTACTCCTTTGATCTGTAGACTTTTTTCGCTGACCGCAATAAATGCCTCGCTTAAAGAGATAAAAATTAGATTCCTTTGTGGAGAAACTCGGGCAAGTGACTTCAAATGTAATGAAAATCTTTAGGTGCGCTAGGGAAATTTATTTGTTCCAATAGTTCTTGTTTATCCTGCGCTCTTTGTAGTGTACGGTAATTTGAATGTTTCGACGTAAATCTTTTTGTTTACAGTGTCAATGTTGGCGTTTGTGGTGAAGTTTTCGATGAAATTGAACGACAATATTCCCGAGACATGACACTGATGGCATTTTGTTACTAAAAGAATTAATATTAATAAAGCATTTTACTGATAAATTAAATTGTTACTGTTAAAAACTCGTTAGGCCCTCCTAAAATAACAGCCGCACGGGTCAATTGATCAGGTTAAGCAACGCTTGCTGCTGTTGGTCTATGGATGGGTGACCTTCTTTACATAACTAAGACCATTCCGTGCCTTGGACAGTACGTTGAGCCGTTGGATCTTTGACAGTCGTTACGGGTCATCAGAAGCCTGACAACCAGTCTTTCCAACTGGCATTACCCAGTTACTGGGTTGTGGAGGTCAGAAAGGCAGTCGCTCCATGTAAAATACTGTTATTCTGCTGCATCCGGTTAAAACTGAAAACCGACCACATAATTGGGAAAAAACTCGTTAAAAAGTTTAATTTCAATCAAGTGACTAGGCTTAAATTCGCAATTTATTAAAGGATGATAAATTATATTGATTAAAGTCCAAACATAATTATTTGTGGACAGAATATAGAAGAGAAGTGGTGGCCCTGTTATAACTGTGGCGACTTAGAAGTTATAAGTCGTAAGTTTGAACCGAGACAGACGCTTTACTTTGCGTAAGTATTTCTTCGTCACTCTAAAACAGTGAAGAAACACATCGTAAGGCAACCGGCATGTCTTAGAACCAAAAATTTTAAGAACTGTTACATCTATCAACTCGCACTGGGCCCGCGTGGTGGATTATGGCCCACTCCCTCTCACCGACAGAAAGCCAGTGTCTCAGCAGTGGGAATAAAATATGCTGATTATGCAAGCTTAGGCTGCTGCAGACTGGATCTAAATCTCATGTCCTATCATATCATTCCATCATAGCCAGTATCACACAATTTCGACCTCACTACGAATAATTTTGTTTGCATACAACGCAGCAAGACCATGAAAACGGTTGCATTTTAACGTTAATTTTACTTCCAAAATGTTTGTCCTATACGACACTATTATTATGCAAGCCGAGACCTTATTACACATTCCCATAACGGCTTACGTATGCATTTACTATATGGGCCAGTTGAAGTTTTGCTGCCCCATAACAGGGAAGGACGTGACGAGCCATACATTAATATAATTATTAAAACGAAACGGGTCATTTCGTAGTGCAACGTTGAGCTTGCATTCCGATTCTAATGCGTTGTGCAGTCTTTAATCCGTGTTTTGTTATGTCCTTTACATGAATAATTATATTTTTGGAACTTTTGTTGAGGATAATCGAGACGTAATTTATGTTGGAGATTAATGTAATGAACCACCCAAATAGATGGAGGTCGATGTCGAATGTGTTGGTGGGAATTTGGTCTTCTGCGCTTTGGATAAGATTCTCAAAAGCCGTATCCTGACTTATATCAACTTATGTCACTAAATATATGTAGATATTGTTTTTGATGAGAAGACCCTCATGACTACCTATGATGACGTTGCGGGTCTTTCCACAGCAGTGCAGTGGCATGGGTTCAACCCATTACACTGCTGAGCATAAAAACTCCTTCATTCAATATCGTGGTGTCAATTTGGGTGAGTCTGCACTCGGTACTTACTTCTTTGCCATTACTAATGCCACGTTCCCACGGCCCGTTTTCTCAAGGACCGCGCCACGCCAGGGTAAGCCGACAGGCCATGGGAACCGTCGCACCCAATGAGGCCTGCGGCGGCCCGTAGCCGCCCGTCCGTTCCGTCGTCGGGAGTCGGTAAGTCGGTGCATGGGTGCGTTTCTTATGCTTTGTTTATATGGGAATGCTCGGCACGGGCAGCGAATGGCCTCGACAGGCGAACGGCTGGCGAGGCTCTTCAAGTAATGGACCGTAGGACCGCGGCATAAAGATGACAAGAATTTTATTATTTCATTTAAAAACTGTTAGGCCACCAGAACATATAAAACCTGATAGCATAATCAGCCTACAATGTTCCCATTGCTGGGACACAGACCTCCTCTCTGTGAGAGGGAGTGGGCCATAATCCACCACGCAGTGCGTGTTAGCAGATGTGACATATCTTCATGTTTTCGGTTCTAGGACATGCCAGCTTCCTCACGATGTTTTCCTTCACCGTTTTGAGAGCAGAAACCTAATACCCAAATCAAATAACATCTTACAATGTCTACATTAGATTGTAGAAGCTGCAATATTCGATACAGAGATCGTCAAACAAATTGGTTTTCGGCACTATGTATTCTGACAGCACCTCGGTCATGCATTATAAGTAGGTGCTGACCTGAAGATGGGAACTAGGCCGAATGGAACTGATGGTCAAAGGGTTCGTATTGTATAGTTCTAGTATAGCGTGAATATGATATGAGTTTGGGTACTCGGTTTGTATGGTTATGTTGACCTGTGAATGATGGATATGAATTCTTAGTTTGATATTTAGGCTGATTGCTTCGTTGGTGTAGTCGTCGCAAGCGCTACTGCCGGGCATGTGGACCTGAGTTTGATTCCCAGGTCGGGCAAAGCGTTATTGGGATTTTCGATCTGGAATTTCTCATTCTGGATATGTGCCCAGTTGATGGCTATAGACGCGTCCTCTATTACATGGGACTTAAACATAACTGGCGCAATCTCTTTGTACTTTATACAGGTACACCTCTGCCTATCGCTTCGGGGAAACAAGGCGTGATATTATGTTCAGGGTGTTCGTTGGGCATTACAAGTCTGCTGATTGTTAGATGGCTGAAGAATGATCACATTGATTTATGGATGGTTACTTGCGTTTCGAATTTTGCTATTCATCCTCTAGACGTCATTAATCTTTTAAAACCTTTGTGGACTGACTCTAGAAAAACTCAGCATTTAACCATTTATAAACAGACAGAAAGAAAAGAACAGAAAAAAAGTTACAATAGTATAGGTGATGCTTATTTCTAAAGAAATCTCTTACAGCATACTTGCGATGGGAGAGAAGATAAAAAGATGTAGATAGCGTGTGTAAGAGTAAAACAGAAAATCTATATACACAAACAGACAAACATACATAAAGGTATATTTTTCTTTGTTGGGTATCGAAGAGCAACAGCAACTAAATTTTCACCTGGAACAAGAGCAGCTTATCAGTGCTCAGACAACTAAAATATAATTTAACAAACGATATAGTAACCACAACAAAAACATACCACAAATAGAACAAAACCCGCCCAAACTTCTAAACAAACAAAACATGACTCATAACACAGACAATTGCCGACCACAATCAACATGACGACCACAAATAACGTGGTCAGAACAAAGTGCCAAGATCCTGTGGTACCGCACAAAATATTAGACCGAACCCCGCCAACCGGATTAGGGGGACGGGGTCAAAAGTGCTTCGGAACGTCCGAAAAGTTGCCGCGAATTTTTGGTGGACTGGACCTAATTCCGTGGGATAGGATTTGTGGAAAGTGAAATGCAAAATAATAATTTGCTCTTGTTTGTAGTTGGGACTAGGTTATTAAGGATACATGGGGAGCTTGTGGCTAATAAGCGGGCTGGTTGTTTAATCTGCGAAAATTTGTCTTAAATAAAACGGTAGGTAACCATTTAAGTCATTATCATCAACATTACAGCCGAAAGACGTCCACTACTGGACCAAGCCCCTCCACTTCGACCAGTTTTGTGCTTCCCACATCCAGCGGATTCCCGCGGCCTTTACAAAGTCCACCTTGTGGGGGGCCTTCCCACTCTCCGTCTTCCGGTACGCGGTCGCCACTCTAGATCCTTTCGGCCCCATCTTCAACCGACATAGCCCGAAGAATTGCCAAACTTAAGGGGCAGTGGGCCGAGCACATTGCTCGCAGAACCATTTAAGTATTACGTAATAACTTTACCGCGTCTTCGCACATGTGGTGGTTGGAAATTATCCTACAGGAATGTACTACCGTAATAAAAAGGCAACAGACAGAGTTAGGTAGGAGTACGTTCGCATTTATAATATTGTGTATGAATTGCCACCCCTTTCTATTTATCTGGTTCTGCACGTAGACTAGACTGCTACGGGTCATTTGAAAACGTGAAAGTCTTGACTACAGGGTAACTGGGGCGTAGTATTCATAATTTCAGCCGGAAGACGTCCACTGCTGGACATAGGCCTCCCCTAAGCTCCGCCAATTTGACTTTTTCTGAGCGTCGCGCATCCAACGGACTCCTCCCCTCCTTTTCATATATTTTCTAAAGCTATTGAGACATTTGCGTATGGTCATCATCATCTCATGACGCTAAGCTGATGAAAGAAGGTACAACTCTTTAACGGTTAAGAGTGGTAGGATGTTCGGGCATAACTCCGTCATTATATAGACGGATTTGGAAAATTATTTTTTTGTTCGCAAGGACTTTATATCGAAATGGTCCCATTAAAATTTCATATAGGTAGATCTGATTATGCGTTTCGCAGACAGACAACGGAACTCTTTAAAAAATGACAGCAAATCGACCGCGATTGCTGCTATCGTATAAATATGCATTGTTTTGACCCCAAAGATGAGACAATTTCGAATTGGTGTGGGGTAGGTACAAAAATGAAAAAATGAAAAATAAAACCGTTTTCCAAAAAAAAAACCGGCTTCCGGAAAAACACTACAAAATGAAAAATAACTTTAATTTCGGAAGGCGGTTACAAAAAAATTAAATACAATCCAAAGTAACCGGCTTCCGAAATTAAAGTAATTTTTCCCTTTGTAGTGTTTTTCCGGAAGTCGGTTTTTTATTCATAGTGTTTGACAGAAACCACACAGCAAGACTTAATAATCTACAAAAAAAAAAAACAGAACGGTATCGATGACCAATTTGTCAATCATTCTTTATTCAACAATATTTTACTGAACAACGGTTGTTATCGAGAGCCAATCTAGAGCACTCATTTATTGAAACTAGTGTAAACTGAGCGTTGTATTCTCAATTCCAATTACCCTCCGGCGATATTTTCAATAACATTGACTGTAAATGATTAATTTGGATTGTAATTTCATGATATAAAAGAATTCTAAAATCGTGGAATTGGATTGCGAAATGTTATCTTGAACTAGTAAACTGCCCCGGCTTCACCAAGGTTTATAGTGTGTGACCGAGGTCGTATAACTATAGAATGTCTCCCCGCGATGTGGACGGAAACGGGGCATGCCAGCCGACCGCTCGTTTCGCTGCGAACGATTAATAATTTTAAATCTTTGATATTTTCTAAGATATTAATTTTAATAATATCCTGTTTAGGGAGATGTTGGTCTACCTTAACTGCACAACGTATCTAACGTACTAAATAGGATATAGATTAAACCAGTATTATTTTAAATACCTTCCTAAACAACCCATTTTTTATATATATGGTTATTGAGGGTATCCTTAGGAGATAGATATAAACCATAGGAAACATTTCTGTAGTCATTTTTAAGATATAAAATGCCGTACTATTATTATATAATACGTTATATAGATTTATCTCGTAAGGATTAGTCAATATTAGCAAAGTAAGCGCCCAAAAATTTGATTTTTAAGACAACATTACAAATCTTTCAAATTCTCAGTTGTTCTCTACTAAAATATTCATGTATTTTACATTATAAACCTTCCGGAAGAAATTCTCTAAATTATATGAAAACCGAATCAAAATTCGTTGCGTGGTTTAGAAGAAGTAAGCGGAGAAACATATAGACGAAGGCAGCGAGATTAGAGAAATCACTGTATATAATACCTAGTCTTGCCGTAAATATTGTCACGAAGAAAATTTTTATTTTTTTATTGCAAATAATATTTATTACTTTTACAGTGTGTTAGTTTAATACATAAATATAAAACAATTTAAAATATAAAAAGCTTATTCGAAGTGGTCTCCATTGGCTGCAATACAGTCCTTTAAACGTTGAGGCCAGTTATCAATAGAAGCACGCACTCTTTCCATGGGAAAATTCTTCACTGCCAATCGTATGGATTGTTTTAGAGACTCCAAATTATCATGGCGTTTAGAGCAAGCCATACTCTCTAAAACTGACCATAAATCATAATCCAGCGGATTAAGATCGGGACTAGACTACGGCCAGTCTTCAGCTCTGATGAAGTCCGAAACGTTCACTTCCAACCAAGACTGCGTGGACCGAGCTTTATGACCCGGCGCCGAGTCTTGTTGGAAGGACCATACTTGGTTAATGAACATGGTATTGTTAAGGGGCTTAACTACCTTCTCAAGAATGGTATCTTGATACACTTGTGCCGATGTTTTGATACCTTTTTCACAAAAATATGGCTCAGTCACTCCTTCATAGCTAACACCCCACCAAACCATCACTGAAGTCGGATAATGCCCATGTTGCACTCTGTCGACTAATTGGGAAGCTTCCTTAGAGCTTTGAGCATAAATACGGTCATTTTGTTTGTTAAAATGTTGCTCAATTGTAAAGATTTTCTCATCCGTAAACAAAATTTTTCTGTGACCTCCCTTTGCGTACCGCTTCAGTAGTTGTTTCGATTTTACCACCCTATTCTTTTTTAAATTATCAGTAAAAAAATGACCAGTGCATCTCTTATAGGCTGCAAGTCCTAGGTCATCTTTTAAAATACGCGACATGGTTCTGGGTGCTATCTTCATCTCCCGAGATAAAATCATTTGCTTTCGGGCAGGATTTCTTCGAATTCTTTCCCTTACTGCTTTGACCACCTTTTTCGTACGAACACTACGTGGACGGCCAGATCTTTTTCTGTCACAAATAGAGGAGGTCTCATTGTACCTATTAATAGCCCGGTACACAAACATTTGACTAATACCAAGCGTATAGAGAGTTTTAAAAATTGCATTTGGCTCCATACCAACTTTGTGTAATGCAATCACAGCGATTCGGTTCTCTTTATCACCCCACTCCATTTTAATATCGCAAAATATTGTACAATGTATTGGCCCCAAAATTAGAAAACTCAATGAACAATCGTATAAAACTGACAGATTCCAAATTCAAATGTAATATCTTTCTTATTTTTAACTGTAACAGTATTTATGGCCAGACTAAGTATATTCTTTAGTTATTTTCATCAATGCATATTTCAGCCGTGTCTATAGGATAGCACGAACGTAGTTCAGTTTTATAAACCCTTACATTTGAACTATAGAATCACCCGTGTCGAGTGGTATTATTATGTTCTGCGAAACCCATCAGTCAGTCCCCGAAACGCGATGTTATTCAATGAATGGTACTCAAACAAACAAACTAGAACAATAGTAGAGCTACTAGCATAAAGGTTTATTTGTGATGAAGGCATACGTGCCCCGACCGACCCTTGCTCGTTGAAGCGCCAGCCCGCGCCGCAGCTGAGCCTTAAATTTAGCTTTAAATTCCCCGTTCAATAATAGTAATGCCAATATTTTGATCCAGCCTGTCGCCAATGATAGCTGTCCCCCTATCAGTGACGCCCTGAGCCGAGGCCCGTACACCACAGGGGGTGCCCTCAGCGTGCAGTCGCGTATTATATAAAATTTAGTTTGTAAGCCCTGGCTGGAAGCGTTAAGATTAAATTCTTAATGGCAGCCCCAGGAAAGCCCGGTTGAGCAGTCACGGCCTCTCAAGGCCAACTGCAAGATGCCCAAAAAAAAAGCATACGTGCGATCTCGATTTCTGTCACCAACCGATACCCCAAATATACCGTATATTTATAAGAATACCAACAGTTACTTGAGGTTTATCACATATGAGATTGCCAAGGCATCGTCTCCTTGCTAAGTGGCTGTTTTCACCAAAAATACAATTTCAGATTTACAGATCCATGGTTATGCAATCCAAGAATCCTGGGGTTTTTAATAAATATTACAAATAATTTATAAAACCGCTTCCATACTTTCATAGCTAAAAATTATCTTTAGGTAAATATGCATCCGAATATCCGATCTCTGGTAATAATGTACTATAAACGCGGAAAGCTCAACTCTGCGACGTAACGATAAAACGCTTAGTCGGCGTGCGGTACGTCTGAACTGCGCTGGAGGAGTTTAGGGTTGTGATGCATAGCTCAGCAGAACGGCTTATACACCGTGACATTTTAGTCGTCTTACAACGGCAGCCCACTTCATTTATACATAAAAAAAATATATTGAACATTTGTATAATAAAAATAAAAAAAAATGAAAATATCATTCACTGAGATGCATGACGTAGTTTGAAACATCTTGATATGGAGATGGAATTAATGATGGTAGTTAGGTCGATATCTTTTAGGTACCTACCGTTTTATACGTAAACATTATAAACAGGGTGTTTCATCATTCTAAAGCATTATTTATTTTTCTTTGTACCTACTATCTTAATTAATGGTAACAATGTTTTAATCGCGCCTAGAGGTATTTTATGACGGATACATTGAGTGGACCACCTTTGTAAGACGACTAACATGTCACGGTGTATATGGAGATAAAGATGGAGAGATGAAAACGATAGTGGAAACTCCGTGTTTCTAAACTATCTACCGACCTCATCTAGTTTAAAAAAATGTGCTTGACGTGTAACAGTGTTTGTACAAACCTACTTACAGAAATAAAATAAACTCATCTATCATTTATCTATTTTTTACATATTAAATGATTGTAAAATCTTATTTCGGATTGAAGGTATCATTCGTATCAAGAAAAAAAATATCATTACCAAGGCGTGCGATTAGAGCAGCCTATGTCCAGTATGACATTTGTCAAGCTTAAAAGACATCATCATCATCAGTCTGGACTGACCCAAGAAGGTGCCTGCCAGGGGTGCGGGTTGTTCGACAGAGATACCGCGGCCCCTGGCACACAGGCAACTGAGGGAACACGGGTGGGTTTTAGTCAGTAAAAGTCTGACACGCCCTCCTGCTCCACCCAGAGCGGGAGAAGTTATTTGATGATTTCCTACCCAGAAAAAAAAAAACAAGAAGGTGGCATTTTCAAGACCTGTGAGTTGCACAAACGGATGACAAGCTTGTGACCTATGCTTAATAGAAAAATTCACGGTAAGAAATATCGAATGAGTTGCAGGCCGTTTCAGCAGGATTCAGCTGAATACCAGTATTTTACATGGAGCGACTCCCTATCTGACCCCCACAACCCAGTTACTGAAAACGATACCCTTTGGTAAGCCTGATTGTTAGACTTTCAGGCTACTGACGACCCGTAACGACTGTCAAAGATCCACGAATGACAGAATATATAAAACGACTAGACCAAATCTAAGCCTAAATAACATACATGTTCAGCACATTCAGCCATTAAACGAGCATTGACACTATGTGCCAGTTACAGAAGCCAAAAAAAAAACAAGTACGTAGTTGGTAGCGAAAGATTTCAATCTAGATAGATCGCAATAGTTCTCAATTTACGGCGAGCGCCAGACGCCTCTGGGAACAGCCTTGTTGCCTCGTTACTACTCGAAGCAAGCGAATAAAGTTTTCTTTGACGTATATGCATTCGCGATACACCTAGGTCTTTTTAGATTTCATATTGGCGTAGACTTACAGGCTGCTGTTGTTTTTTTTTTCAAGCTTATATCTATCTAAGGCCGTTTCTGAAAAACAGCGCTGTTGACAATAGGTTCGTCCGAAGTCACAGCATTTTGCTGAGCAACGACCTGTTCTTGCACAGATGCGACGTCCAGCTTAGTTGTTATTATATTTGTGGTTTATTTGTAACAAAAGTAGTCACTAATGCACTCTGCTATCGACATTTTGTTTTTGTTTCGATTGTTAAATAATTACCGGTGTCGTAACCATGTCACAACGCAGGCAGATCCATTTATATTGTCTATGGTCTCAAGCCTTGACTGACATTAACAGTCAATGGATAATATTGTGTAACTTTTTGGACAAAAGCCCCGTATTGTATGTGTGCATTTTACGTTTCTTATTTAATTTAATTTTTTGTAATGTGCGTTTTGTTTGTGCAGAATAAACATTTTTCTTTCTTTCTATAAAAGTGCGCTACCGATGCGATTCTGAGAATGTAAAGCCCTGAATATGCCCTTTTGCTCCAATCGAACCGGGGTGTAAAATACTATTAATTCTCACTCTCTCACTGAGACAGGACAGAAGGCCTTTGTCCCACCTTCTCTTTGTGAGTGGTAGTGAGAGGTAATCCACCAATCGGGTCCAGTGCGGTTTGGTGGATGACACATGTCTTCGTCTAGGATTTGTGGTTCTAAGACGTGCCGGTTTCATCATTATCCTTCACCGTTTTGAGAGCAGTGGTAAAGAACCAATTTACACAAAGTGCCTATTTAAGTTCTAACCTCCGACCTACTGGGCACGCCACGATAGCGGCGGTAAGTCCCCTCTTTGAGGAGTGGCTTGAGAGGTGGCATGGCGTCCTCACCTTCCGCCTGACGCAGGTCCTCACCGGACGCGGTTGTTTCGGGAGGTTCCTGTTTCGTATAAGGCGGGAGGAAACGCCCGGGTGCTTCCATTGCGAAGATCGCCCTGAGGACACGGTGGAGCATACGGTGGCGGTCTGCCCGGCTTGGGCGGAGCACCGCCGTGTCCTCGTGGAGGCGATCGGCGGCGGCGATCTCTCGCGTCCGGCCCTGGTGCAGGCCATGGTACGGAGCGAGAGTGAATGGTTAGCCGTCACCTCCTTCTGCGAAGCAGTAATGCTCGCAAAGAGGGAGGCGGCGCACGTGAGGGAGAGGCAGTATATGCGCCCTCACGGCCGTAGTCGCCGCGGGAGAAGCCCTGGGCGTCGGGAATCCCAGGCTGATTCCCGGCCACCGTAGGCGCGGGCTTGCGGACGGCGAGTAATGGGTAGCTCGCTGTCCGGTAAGGACCAAGCCCGGGTCGACGGCGCGTTGTGTTCCACGCGCGCCTCAAAGAGATGTCAGCACCAATAGGTGGGGTTCGCAAGGACCGATGCCTGCCAGGGGTGCGGGTTGTTCGAAAGAGATACCGCGGCCCCTGGCACACAGGCAACTGAGGGAACACGGGTGGGTTTTAGTCAGTAAAAGTCTGACACGCCCTCCCGCTCCACCCAGAGCGGGAGAAGTTATTTGATGATTTCCCACCCAAAAAAAAAAAAAAAAAAAAAAAAAAAAAAAAAAAAAAAAAAAACCTCCGACCTACAACTCGTAAGAGGCGGCCGTTTTCACTGTGTCAACAAGTCAGGCCCAAATGCAGATGGACGATACTGTTAATGTCTAAAGAAGTAAATAACCGCGGCAAGTCAGGGAAAGTATAATCCACCTATAATGTTCCCACTGCTGGGACACATGCCTCCTTGCTTCGAGAGGGAGTGGGCTATAATCCACCACGCAGGTCCAATGCGGGTTGATAGATGTCACGTGTCTTCGAAAATTTGGTTCTAGTTCATGCCGGTTTTCTCAAAATGTTATCTTTCACCGTTTTGAGAGCAGTGGTGATGAAATTATTTACACAAAGTAAAACCTGGGTCGAACCCATGACCGTAAGTCGGGGCTGATTCTACTGGACCACCACTGCTCCAGACGGACAATAATCAGCAAAGACTCTAAAGTTTAAAAACAGCGTATAAACCTCTCCCACAGCTAACAACAAACCTTTAATTTTATTCGGACACTCGAGATCAGTTAAGACAACGATACATCAGCCGGTTGCGAAGCTCCGCGTTGATTACACGATGTAAGACTGATATGCATCGCGCTACTGACGCCACGCCCGGCGTCAATCAGAATCACGGAGTAACAGTGTGTCAGAAAGCCAACTGCTTGGACGCGTGATAGAAACTCGAAAGCAATAAATTTATTTAATTACAAAATGGATGTCGTGTTTTCACGTTAGTCATCTTTTACGGATCGTTTAACCCTAAATAGGTAAAATTATAAAATCACTAGCTCTTTCCAGCGGCTTCGTCGAGGAAAACGTGGACGTGGAGGTAGAAAATTATCCCACAGGAATGTATTAAAATAGGGGATAAACATTCTTCTACGTGTTAATACAGGTTATAATCTATCTGCGTGCCAAATTTCATCCAAATCTGTTCCGCTGCTTTTGCGTGGTTGAGTAATAAACATCCAAACATCTAAACATACATACAAACTCATACATTTATAATATTAGTAGCATATTTTGAATAATTGCTATCTATTCATCGAGAAAAAGACCCTTGTATCACTTTCCGGGACAGTCGTCAATCCATCATCAGTGACTTGTACGATATTCAACTGTCACTGTTAGTTTATCATCAAAGCAAAGTTCTTATATTGTAGTGGCCATTTTGTAACTTAGCAGCAAAGTATAGTAGAGCAAAATTCCGTAGCGGATTAGTTGCAAGTTCCGCAGTGATATTTTCATTCAATGGCACGTAGACAGCTGCTTCATATAGCAAAGACTGCGTTCCACGCGAATAATAAAGCTCTTGTCATTGTGATAAGTTAGACTTCCAGTCCCTATCTAATCTGTGTTCTGAATATTGCTGTGTAATGAAGTTATTTTCTCGTGTTTTGCGTAGGAGTTCGGTTATTGTTTCGTTTGATTTGTATTCCCGATATAGTGAGTGGGTATCGATACTGTTAGAAATACTCGTAGCAAGCAACAATGCAATAATAATAGTTACGTTGTATTGCGTGGGCAGGGCACACCGCTCGTAGAACAGATGGCCAATGGGGCCGAAAAGTTCTGGAATGGCGACCGCGTACCGGAAGAAGTAAAGTTGAAAAGTCTCTACAAGGTGGACCGATGACCTTGTGAAGGCCGCAGGAATCCGCTGGATGCGAGAAGCATAGAACCGGTCGAAGTGGCGGAGCTTAGGAGGCCTTTGTCCAGCAGTGGACATCATTCGGCTGAAATAATGATGAAGATGAAGATTGAATGCACAAAGACATAAAATTATATCAATTTTCGTAGACTGTTTAAGAAAAAAAAAAGAAGACTGGGTATAAAATATTTGAACTTAGTTAAAATGTGTTATGGGCCTGTAGTTCAACAAAAGCTTTTTAATTTAACGAGTCTCGGGTCCCAAAAGTCTCGTACTAAAAAAAATTGGATTAGTATTTTGTTTTTAATTTCGGGCAAAAAGTATTGGAAAACATTTTGGAACTTTGTAGACAAGTTGTTATAAAAATCTTTAAAGTACTTTATCTACATCAGACAAACCTTTTCTGTAAGTAGGTATACTCCTAGGTAAGTAGTACTGCGCAGTGCTTTATATATTAGGTCCTCTAAAAAACAGCAGGTTAAATTTAACACCAGTCTTTATACTTACCTAGGTTATCTGCCTAGTAAGAGAACATAAAGAAAAAAACAAATTAAAGGTATAGGCTACTGTACCGTCCACAATTAAGCTATTATGCCGTTAACTCGCATTTGGCCGATTTTCGTCTTTTGATGCCACCATAATCAGAAAAAAAATCTCATCTTTCTATCTAAGCAGTATTTTTCAAATATTTATGGATGCCGAGATAAAAAAGTAAAAAAGTCGTTAACTTGTCTTGTTTGATAGGTTTACTACGCTAAAACGCAGGTAAGCAACATTACTAAACTAAAAAGTGACTAAGGGCTTATAATTTACATGTGCGCTATTTTGTCCATAACTCGAAATATGATTTTTCGAGTTATGGACAAAATAGCGCAGAAAAATATGCAATGCATGCTTTTTAGTTATGCAACGGATGGTAAAAATTCTAGTAAAAATGTAAATTATAAGCCCTTAGGCACTTTTTAGTTTAGTAATGTAGCTTACCTGCGATTTAGCGTAGTAAACATATCAAACAAGGCAAGTTAACGGCGTTTTTACTTTTTTTATCTCGGCATCCATAAATAGTAAAAAAATACTGCTTAGACAGAAAGATGAGATTTTTTTTCTGATTATGGTGGCATCAAAAGACGATAATCGGCCATATGCAAGTTAACGGCATAATAGCCTAATTGTGGACGGCAGGCAGTACAGTAGCCTATACCTTGTGGACGGCAGTGTAGAGGTTTTAACCTGGATGGTGTTGCTAACCAACCTCCATGAACGCTTAATAAGTTAATGACTTAATACGAGATTAACACTATTTTATATCATCATCATCATCTGCCCAGTCTTTTCCCGACTATATTGGGGTCTGCTTCCAGTCTAACCGGATGCAGTTGAATACCAATATTTTACACTAGTTTCCGCCCGCGGCTTCGCCCGCATGGAAGTCGGAAATTAGCCCGCGGGAACGTACTACCGGGATAAAAAGTATCCTATGTTAATCTAGGTTAAAATCAGAGATCGGATATTCGGGTGCATATTTACCTAAAGATAATTTTTAGCTATGAAAATATGGAAGCGGCTTTATAAATTATCTGTAATATTTATTAAAAACCCCGGGATTCTTGATTGCATAACTATTCAGATGTGTATTAATTTAAAATTAATGTTTAACCCGATACATATATGTGTATGTACTGGAGGAGGGGTGGTTTGTATTAGTCAAAGCAAAAAATAAACAAATTACTTACCTAAATTAAGACTTTTTCGATACAAAAGCGCATTCCATGTTAGCCAACATCTCGACTTTAGGTGAATATGTATCCGAATATCCGATCTCTGGTTATTATCTATCTGTGTGCCAAATTTCATCGAAATCCATTCAGTAGTTTTTGCGTGAAAGAGTAACAAACATCCATACATACAAACTTTCGCGTTTATAATATTAGTAAGGATGAAGCGACAGAGCGACTACCTAGCAGACCTCCACAACAGAGTACGATATCTCTTAGTAAGACTAGTTTTCAGACTTTCGGGCTTCTGATTCCTAGTAACGACTGTCAAAGATCTACAAATGACAGCCGGGACCAACGGCTTAGCGGGCGTCTGAGGCCCGGAGGCGTCTCGGTATGTAATGGAGGGTCACCCATCCACGGCCCGACCTTGGCAAGCGTTGCTTTTCCTTGAAGATCGACCGACCGACACGATGTTTTTATTAAGAAATCAAATTATAGTTACTTATCCTCGGTACATCATCTATTAGTATATTTTTCGGAAAGGTTCCAAACTCTTATAGTGTCTCAAATTATTTAATATCGAAAGTTATTTCGAGCTTCATAACTTCATAATTACTTCAGAACACGTGCAAACAATTACCTACAAATAATTAATCGCAAACCATCATCTCGTTAATTTGTTTAAAATTACACCATCTCATTACATTCCGTCTAATTAAACATCGTAAACGGGAAATATAAATACGCTTTTTATATTATCCGTACTAAAATTACGTTGTTTCTAGAACAATTTTCGCTAAAGCAATTAAGTTTGCAATTAAAAGCGAGGGTATCCGGGGAATGTCGGCTGGTCGGAATTTGTCAGCAACCAGCTATTGTGGACCGACCCTTACTGACCTCACCTTAAGTTTCAATTAATGGAACAATTTCATTTGTAGGTTCTCACGGCTGTCGGTTGTTCAATCGTAGTTTACGTTGAATACCATATACGTAATCGGTTCCTGGGACAGCCTTATTATGGTTGAAAAATATGCTTCTCAGCAATGGTAACTTTAGATGCATTACCGGCGCTCAATATTGGTAAGATAAATGCAAGGTAATTATTGCCTGTGGTATTATTAGCCACGTACCATCTAGTGACGCGGCGCAACACTAGTGACGTAACAAAATATAAAAATTATAAATTTATCTCTTTTTAACAATAGCAGACTTAGCATGACGCTTTCTATTTCTACTATGAATAGACAGTGCTTTTTCTTTACAAAGTGACATTTCGTTTCTCCATTTTTGACATCGCACCGTAGATATCCTTCTACAATATGTCATTTTGTCTTTCGTTTCAAACGATCTTTGTCTGGGTCCTTATAAATGTAGACTATTTCCGAAGAATATTTCTCCCCAAACTGTCAAAATCACACAGACAACAACACGATTCGTTTAGAACGCATAACTGTGATAAGTAATAGATAAACATAGCTATCTTCTCATATTGTACATCTTATATTCAATAGTCATGTCTATTCTTCCGTCGACAAATCGGTGCTCGTACTAATCTTGAAGGAATCGGTATGGATCTTTCCGGTTCTTCGCGCTCTGTATGATTGTATGTACTAGTAGGTAAGCTACATTCATGGTTTGCGCTGTATTTGAGTACACTAATGTTCGTGTATGACACGTCTACTTATAATACGTCATGGCTTCTCAGTTATTTTTTAACTAACTGACTGACCCTTTGGTCTAATGCTCGCAAACGCTACTGCTGAGCTTTTAGGTTCTTGGTTCAATGCCCAGTACGGGAAAGTGTTATTGGTTTTATCTATCTTTTCTCAGTACCAGCCCGGAGTCTGGATTTGTGCTCGGTTGATGGAAATAGGATCACCCCCATTACATGGGACTCAAATTTAATTGGTGAAATGTGGTGGTGCGAATTGACTAATAAGCCGCCAAGTCAAGATACTTCTTTGTTTAATGTTTTTGCATTTAACGAGATTTTCATCATGTGGCGTGTTCTTATACCAGGTGAAAAAAGACACTTATGGAGACCGAGAGTTACTTGTACTCCTCGTCAATATAATATGTTTTTTTCTGGACCATACCTGGAAAACTTCTGGTTAGGAGATATTGAAGGTCAAAATTCCAACTTTTAGTGACAGTTTTTTTACGAAAACAAGTTTTTAATTATAAAACTTAACTTTAAAAACCCCCTTGACCACTGTACTGTTACATGCACCCATAAGCACCATATTTTGCGCGCGTTATTTTGTGCATTACCTACCGCAAACAGCTTTTGACACCAAAAAAAAAAATAGTTTAAAAAACTAAAAACACGCTTTAAAAACCAAACTAAAAAATAGAAAGTAATTTAATTTAATTAAAAAGCGTGGGGTGCTTTTTGAGGTATTTTTATAATCAATTAATGTCAAGCACCCCACGCTTTTTAATTGAATTAAATTATTTTCTACTTTTTTAATTTGGCTTTTAGTTCTGCTAACTACAAAAGCGTGATTTTTTCAGATTTTTTTCTATTTTTCTCAATTTAAAAAAAAAATATTGAATTGTCATCGGTCCTCGATAAGTTTACAAAGTTTAAATGAAATCTGACCGTTTAAAGTGGGTCAAAATAGCGCCCTAAGGAGTCGGTTACAAACACACAAACAAACAAACATACAAGTGAAGCTAATATAAAGCGTGTAATAAAAGTCGTTTCACAGCAATTATTTTTGTGCATTGTTACTTAGTTCGATGTACAGAAAGCATAGATGACGGCTATGTGATATGTCTTTTTACATCCTGTATACTGTAGGTCCGCTGGATGCGGGAAGCACAGAACCGGTCGAAGTGGCGAAACTTGGTGGAGGCCTATGTCCAACAGTGGACGTCTTACGGCTGAATTGATGATGATACTGTAGGTATTTCTAAATCATATTTCATGCCGTGAGATCATATTAGACCTCATGCTCTAAGATGCTTCTTGAGATTCTTATAAACAGTTCCATTTATGAACAGCAAGTTAGGTTCTATCTTCGTAATAGTTACTTACGTTTCATGGTGTAGGGAACTTCTGACACTTAAATATGAAGTTATTCACTTGTTTTGCTTTCGCTGCTGAGAGATTTGGTTCCGTCTGAAGTATTATAAACCCCTACTACGAAATATTTTTATAGCCGAAATATTAATTTTACTTTTCTATATAAATCTAGATCATTGGTAAAACATCAAAGTCATCCTATTTAATTTTATAAATGTGAATGTATGGATGTTTGTTACTCAATCACGCAAAACTGGGTGAACGTATTTTGATGAACTTTGGCACACAGATAATTTATAACCTAGATGAATACATAAGATACAAAAGCTAGTTCTCTATTAATGTGAATACATCCTAAGCAAAGAAGTACGGTACAGTATTGTTATTGAGACTTTCTCAAGCTATACTTATCTCATACCATGAATAACCGTAAGTAAACAGTATTCTTTCTTTCTTTCTTACTACAATCATGTCATAGATAACGAGCTTCTTCTTTCTGACTGACAATTCAAAAAAACCTGTAATTGATTTAATTGAAATAAATGCTTTCTTTCTTAATGCAAAAGCCAATTTATGAATTAAGAACTCAAGATGTATAAAAATGCAGTTCTTTTTACAAAACTGACAAATTATAAGTCCAGTACTAAGTTGTCATTTATTAATTAAGAACTTTACCCTAATCAAAATTAAGTTCCAAATGCAAAAAACTGGCTCAGAGCTTTAGAGTAGAACTAAAGTTAGATAGCATTTTGTAATAACACGGTTTGAGCTTGAAGGGTTCACTTTTACTATATGTCTGAAACCGTCCCTTAATACTTTATAATGCCTTAAATATTTCAGTTTTTTTAATCAAACACATCAACCACGATACACAGAATACAACTTGCCCTAAAAGAAGTTGTATCAGCCAATAGCCTTGATTGAAGTTCAAATACCTCGATAAAAGTAAAGAACAGAACTTAAAATACCTTTGTTTTACACTTTTCCAATAAATCCTCACTTTACAATAGCATCAATAAATACTTCGAGGCTATTTCATTATCTTAATTATAGCTCTAAAGATTTTATAAAAGGTCTACATTAAAGAGGCTTTTTGTTGAGATTAAGTTTGTTTAATATTGAAGAGCTTTTTCTATTCTTGGTAGTCGAATACTTTCGTTACAAAAAAGATTTTCATTTCATTAATATTTTTAATATTTAACACATAATGCTTAACTAGCTTTTGCGGCTTCGCCCGCGTGGATATAGTAAAATTATCCCACGGGAACATATTATCGGGATAAAAAGTATCCTATGTGTTATTCCAGGTTACAAAGTATCTGTCTGCCAAATTTCATCCAAATCCGTTCAGCCGTTTTTGCGCGATTGAGTAACAAACATCCAAACATACAAAGTTTCACATTTATAATATTATATAAATATATTTAAATTAGGATAGGTTTTTACCTAACCTTAGAAAATAATCATTTATTACTCTGATAAAGATAAGGTCGTACCTACCTACTTACTTACTTATAAACATACAACAGATAAAAGAGGTCTTATAAACCTTTAGTCGACGTTAACACAAACGTAATAATATCGTGGCGGAATTTTTTCGCGCTCCTGATCTTCAACGCCGAGAGTAGATTAATCGATTAGTGTGCTTTTACAACACGCTCTGTGATAAACTCTATTGGATTCTCAATGCTGGGTACAACAGTGAGAGTCCCTGTGTAAGTCGACTTAGGGCGAATTTCAAAATTTTATACCTAGAATAAGTCTTATCCTGAGAATAAAATTTTGAATTTTTGACAGATTTTCCATAGTAGAATTGTCCGACGTAAATTTTATTCTACGGGTACAAGATATTCTTTGACTACGGGTAAAAGATAGACTTTGGTAAAATCAGCCCTTAGTTTCAAAAACTTATTCCAGAATAAAAGACACAATCGAAAAAAGATACTCATGTCATTCATAATTCGTAATAGTTATCCACGTTCGTGTTAAACCCATGGTAAAACTCGACCGTGCCTACTAGCAACTCATACAATTACACTCTCATCGCCAGAATGCGCAACTATCAAAGACGTTTCCCGCTTCGTGAGAAAATAACTCGTCTGTACAAACACCAACGCGGCTTTAAGCGGGCACATCATAAAAGAGCCATTCCCCTCCACTCCACGAATGCACTACATTTATTTATAAGAAAAAACATGAAAAACTTGCAGTTTTACTCTAGCTTAGCAAATGGCCAATGTTCTACGTTTTCAACTGTGATTCGCGCTGGGATAACTGTTTTATCTTTGTGTCTGACGTCAGATGTAATTTCGTTTTCAGTCGAGTCGCTTCAGTACCCGTTACTCTTTTTGAAATAAAACTGAGCAGACAGTTTTTATGTCTCTCTTCGCAATGGATGAAAAACAGAGAGAATTTTATAAGTTTTCTTGCTTTAGCGAATAAGCAGCAGGACTCTTTGCATTAGAGATACAAATCATAAGCACAAAACAATAAGACATACGACGATTTCCTAGAAAAAATAAAATGGAGATCCTTTGTTGAGAACAGCAGAACGTTGGCACGGCGAGATAGTGCATGGTTGGCAAATCATGTCTAGTGAAAGCAAATACCAGACAAAACTGGAAAATACTGGAAGAGGCCTATACCCGTCGAGGGATCCTTAATTCATTTAATTGATATTATTTACTTAAACGGTCATTAAACATCGTTACATTTTGATCGTTTTAATCCTTTAAAAGGATCATTGTACTCAGCATTATGAACAACTTTTACATTGGGTATCAACCCTGAAATCCTGAAATAAAAATGAGCTGATCCATACATTTATGTTCACATAATTTTTTTATCACAGCCTTTCTATCAATCGTCATCGTCAATAAAGATCCAACTAAACAAAACACATTTCGTAATCATTTTCAATAAACAACACCAATCATTACGCTTAATTGTTCAAGGCAATTCGAAAGTGCCATAAGACTTTCGTTAAGAACATTGTAGACACCTACGCAACGCCCACGGTCTCATCATGGCGCCTCATAAACTCTGTTTGAATTCTCGAGACTCAAGAATTGACTAATAAGCCGTATGCCTTAAATATTAATTAGTTACAAACAAGGATCAGAACTCGGTGAGTCACACAAGTGTACAATTAAACTAAAGGAGCAGTTGGTGATTAAGTAAAAGTTTGTGTCTGTCGGTGACTACTACAAGGTGCATGGAGTAGGGAGCTAATGGAATGATATGTCGAGATTTGATTGATGAGACCCCACCGCCGCCAGCACCGTGCCAGTACGAGTACACACCAATTTTCGCAAAAAAATATAAGTCATACAAAACTCAAGAAACAGAACATATATCAGATATGTACACGAGTTTAGCCAAGACGTAAAATACTTTTGGAGGAACAAGACAAGTCACAGTTGTTTAGTAACAACTCTACGCCATCACGAACAAAAATCAAAATAAAAATATTTTATTTCACATAAGCCTGCATGGGCCCAGTTCATCAATAAAGTTGTATTGACACATCAATCGATTAGTGTGAAGGACCATGTTAAAATCGACATTGATCCCATGATAAATGTTTCTTTACCACAAACATCATCTGCGTAGCCTTTTCCAAACCATTTTGGTGTCAACCTCCATTCTAAGGCTGAGGCTACATTAGACCGCGACGCGACCTGCGACACATGAGCGATTAAAACAAATAAATGAATGCTCACGTATATGGCTACACCGTACATCAATTATTACTAGCGATCTTTGATTTCTTTAAGCAATAGGAACAACATTACTGTAATCACGGCATCGGCTACATCAACATATTAGCGATTATCGCCGAATATACGCCGGATTTTCGCTTATAATGTAGCCATACCATGATTATCTTCTTTCGCTCTTCCAGTCGCATCGCAAATCGCTGCCTACTGTAGCCTCAGCCTAAGAGGATGCAGCTCAATACTAGTAATATACAGAGTTGCGACTTATTTGAAATACTTGTATTTAAAATGCAAATACAAAATGCAAAATACGTATTTTATATTTTGTATTTAAATACCTTTAGACAAAAAGCATTTTGCATTTTATTTGAAATACTTTTCGAGGTGTATTTTGTATTTGTAAAATGCAAAATACTTTACTGAAAATTTTCGCCACTTTACCCACTCAAATCATTTAAATGGGTAAGCGATTCGACAAATAGCCACTAGCGGCGCTGTAAGTACTGCAACCTTGCGATTGCGGGTTTGTGTGCAAAGTGAAGTGACAAAACATAAATATCGTTTGTTATCTGTGGAACATGACAATACGCGCTACGCCTTGTTGATTGGTTTTACTTCGATTACCGGTCTTTTTGTTTCGTCGCTGTTAATAGTGTTTATTATCAAAAATAAGGTATTGGATTTGGTTTTCTATTGTTGAAATTTAATAAACAGAGATTACTTGATCAATGGTGATGTGAATCAAAATGTAAGTAGGTACATAAACATAAACTCAAAAGTTCGTATGAAATAGGTGGCTCCAGTGTGAGTTTTATTTAACCATCTCGATCAAACGCATCGAGCGCTTTTGGCACTCCGATTTGTCCTGGATTGGTGACGGACCAATCGGAGCGCCAAACGCGCTCGATGCGTTTGATCGAGATGGTTAAATGAAGCTCACACTAAAGCTTCTGAGGCTAAGTAATGGTTTCTACCGTTTTTGAATATTACTCAATCAGTAACATATACCTACCTATTGGTGTGCCAACAGTAACTAAAATTGAGTAACAATGTTGGTTGTTTTAATATCTAGGTACTATGCTCGCGCCTATTTGGGTACGCGTCTACAGTTTATTTGTTGGGTTTTTTATAAGTTAATTAATGTTAGCTAGCCCCGAGACCTGTTATGGTGTTCTATTTTTATTTTATTCTCTATTTCAGGGATGGCCATAACCTCAATTATCCATTTATATTGAGGCATTGTTTCAAAGACGTTAAGTAGGATGCTGGACACGAAGTTAATATTTCTGCTGTTTGTAAAAATGTTCAAAAACATTAAAAGGAAGCGTGACTGCGACTACAAACTTTTTGAACTATATAAATCCAACAATGTTAATTAAATATATTTGTACGCCTTTGGGCAAAACATAGAGGATCTACCTATCTGTAACATCTCGCAAACGATTGTAATTTGACCTATGTTTACAAATAAAAGATTCTGATTTTGATTCTGAATAAAATTAAAAGGGAATTCCTAAAATGCGACATCTGTCTACCAAGTTCTGCACCAGTGGAAAGAGTATTTTTACATGGTGGTATGATCATTCGTCCACAAAGACGTAACATGTCTGATGCTCTTTTAAAACGAGTAATGTTAAAATCTTTAATAAATAAATAACACTAATTTCATCTAAAACTATTTTATTTGAATAAAGTATTTTGAAAATACGTATTTTGCATTTAGTATTTAAAATACAAAAAGCAAAAGTATTTTGTATTTTGCATTTGAAATGGTAAATTAGAAAATTATTTGCATTTTGTATTTAAATACTTTTTTTAAACTATTTTGTACATCTCTGGTAATATAAATGGTGCGACTGCCTATTTTCCACAACTCAGTTACTGGGGCTACAGCTACCTCCACAACTCACTACCTACGAACACAGATCTCGAAATGAAATGCATCGCTGTGCATTCCATTGATTCACTCATTCATGGCAACTGCATGTAATTAAATGGAGACGCAACTTCAACGAAGTCGGATACTACGGCATGAATATTCTATTGCTGACTGGAACTATAGCTGCGAGCTGATATCAGTGTCATATAGCTATTCATAGATGTGCCGCGCTATCACCATTCATATTTCAACAAGTTCCGAGTTAGGTTAGAATGGTTAGGTTGGCATGGTCTCGGCACGTCGCGAACTTAACTTGGGTTAAGATTCTGAAATGTTATGCTTTCCGTGTACTTTGGTGGTAGTTAGTTAACACTGAGTTTGGTTTACGTTATGTATCAACAACATTGATGAGGAAAAACTATTAAGTGTTATGAAATTGTAGTTTATGAAACTGCTGCATAATGGGTGTATTAAAAAACACGAATGTGTGTTTAAAAATCGAGTTGTAGGCGAGGTTTTTAATAGTATTACACGAGTATTTTAATATATATTTATGTGCAGTTTTATACACTACTTTATCAACTCTCATACATTGATATAAAACCTACTAAATAAAAGATCAAAGTCAAAAGAGTAAGAAATATGTAGTATTGTAATGATATTAAAATGGCGCGCCTCGCATAGGCGTTTCATTAGAAAATGCAAATTGATTGAAACTCTTTCGTGTTATTAACTTCTTGGATTTTCCTAGCCTTATCACAACTATGTTGGCGTTGGATCCGGATGCAGCACCAGTATTTTACATGCAGCAAATACCTATCTGACCTCCATAACTGTGTAATACGATACGCCTTGGTAAGACTGGTTGTCAGACTTTCGGGCTTCTGACGATCCAACAGCTTAACGTGTTTTCCGAGGCACGCCGGTATTGGGTATGTAAAGACGGTCACCCATCCACGGACCAATCACGGCTAGCGTAGCTTAACTGCAGCCCCTATATAAGTTGGCACTATTGTGGTCTAATAAGTAATCTAGATCTCCATTTTTCTTCATATCTAAGTAGACTTAATGTCTGATATTGATCAAAACATCAAACTATTCTAGTTAGGGACCTTCTCTCCATGATATAATTAAAGATAAAATCCTCACAAGTGCGAGGGGTGTCGCTGGCGGTCGAGGCACGTACTATACGATGACATGTGATTTAATTGCGACAAAAGAACAACTACAAAACGACCAATTTACTAGTAGTTAAGACAAGCTCATTTATGTGTTGTCCCTCTATGAGCAGATGCTTGTAATGGGGGTGTTCATGAATATGAAAAGCCACCAGTTGGCGCTACTTTGACCAGAGGTCCAATTCGACAATGAACTTAAAATGTTTAATGTCATTCCTTTCCTTTCATTCTATTGTTCACCATTCACCCCGTAGACGCTTTGGCACTTTTGACAGGTGCTCGGACCTGACGTCTCAGTGCTGCCACCTAGTGAACGTCATTTCAGAACGACCTGCTGAAGGTATAAATGAAAAGTAGTCCATGGCTTTTGGATTTAGTCGGGTTAATTTGTGGATTCATTTTACCAACAAAGATACTGGGCAGACCTGGAATCCTGGTTATATGAAATGGTCTAATAAAAAAAAAGCAGTGATTTTATTTGACTAACAACACGTCAGATCTGTATAGTGAGATCAGTGAAAAACGTTTCATCCATCATCTGAATCGAGAAAACCACATGCACACTTGTACAGTCAAATGACAATTTGACAGTGCCTTTATGGAGCAGCAGTAAGGTCGATATTCGTAGAGCATGTAGATAATATAATTGATCTGCGGTTGACTCTGACCATTGAGAAAAATGTTTTGAATTGAGGAAAAATAAAAATGGTCATGGTTTTCAAGGTGAAATAAATAGAATTTCTAGTTATTCTCCAACAACGACTAAAACTTGCTATGTATGCCTATTTGCCAACTTCATCATCATTATTTCAGCCAAATCGGCCTCCCCCAATCTCCTCCACTTCGACCGGTCTTGTGCTTCCCACATCCAGCGGATTCCCGCGGCCAACTTACAAGGAGATAAATTATATAACCATGTAATCATACCAATTTGGTCCTATTTGGACCTAAATTGTTTACTTATTTGGTCTAAAATTACGTAAACGACTAAGCCTCTTGTACTGATTACGAAAGGTTTTAGAGCAATGTGGCTTTAAATGGTAAGCCTGAACAAACCTCTAATTTGAATTTATTGTTGTTTCGACTTTGCTTGAACAATTTATACAAAACAAAGGCATTGGGTGAAAGGAAAATAATACTATGTACTTACATGTATTTGTGTGAAGTGTGATGAATTTGTGTGTACATGTATGAAGTTTTACTTTGAATAAAAAAACAAAAGTTTACCTCAAGGAGAAAACCATCCATGAATTAGAGCACAATTTAATTTTCTTAATTATCACACGCACGTTATATAATATAATATAACATTTTTCGCTGTAATATATAATCGAATGCAACCTATTATTAACATAATTTGTACATACAATACAACTGTGAAGCAAAAGGTTTTGAACATCAAAATTACATAAGTAATTTGACGTTACGTAATTTTGACGTTCAAATTGCTGATTAATTTTTTTTTTAAAGACTTGGTTTTAATGGCAAATATTCAACACCAGAATTCAGTCATTGCCATGACATTACATATTAATATTTTATAAGATAAGTTCACAGACATATAAAACAGTAGCAGACCAAACATTAATCCATAGTCGATGGACTTGATTCTCTATCCTTTTTTTGCTAAGCGACAAGTCGTAAGCAGTATCTCGTTCTGTCACCTGTTGTCACACTGACCCACACATAGACAAAATTTGACGTGTAGCCCGTCTGTACCGCGCCGCCATTTGGATATGCAACATTTATCCTGAATCGCGTTCTATGTTTCAACCGCGAAATATTACTTCAAAAATTAATTGTTTGGGACGATTACACAAAAATAAAATGGTAAAGTGCTGTGCGTACCAGTGTGACAGTGATAGCTACCACAAAACACCTGAATTGACCTTTCATCGGTAAGTTTTTGTATTATGCTGTGAAGTCAGGGTTGGATTTGGCAACAAAGACGATATTTTTTATTGTATGGAAAATATTTACCTATTATGGAATTATCAAATAGAGACTCGGTTTACTCTACGATATTTCAAATTTTTTTGGTGACATAGTTTGAAAATACTGCAGAGTGCAGATTGCCAGTGTAAACATACATTCTATGACAATAAAATTTATAGAATCGCTCCGGCCCGGCGCGTACACATGTGATACGTTACAATAGAAAATCAATTGTGTCTCATTAGCCGGTTATGTTACCCTGTCTGTGTGATGGATAATATGAACGATGGTGGACATAAATCGGTATAGGCTACTCACATAATTTTAACATTTCATTCAGCAGGTAATAATTGAGCTTACTAATATTTTTCCAGGTTTCCAAAGGATGTAAGTTTACGGAATGCATGGATTTAAAAACATGAAACTCCAGGATTGAAACTGAACCTCAAATGGCGCAAATATTTCAATCTTATTGGAACCTATTATGTTCGAGCCGTTAGCCTTTGTTGGCCACTTTTCCCATTGACAACGATGCGGACGTATTATTTGATGCCCTATGATTATTTTATTTTTTGTATACCTGTACATATTATTATTTTAGGACCAGTAGTTTTTAAATTATGAAAATAAAGAACATTACTTGTCGTTGTGATCTTGTTTTCGTACCAAACTGTAATAATCTCTGTATAGGCTTTTATTTTCGTTCGTTTTAAATTTTGTATATATGTATTTATGTATCTATTATTTAGGATATGTATATCTATCTGTGTATCTATTTTAGTATATTGTAAACACATTATTTGGACCAACAACGTCCCCATTTTATGCCCCTGTCCATTCCATGGTTGCCTGGATGAGATCGCGGAAAGCGATAAGGCCGCCTATTGTATATATTATTGTGTATTTTTTTGTTTATTGTATTTTTGTAGTGTACAATAAAGAATATATAAATAAATAAAGTTAAAAAAAAGTACAAAATAAATATGTATATATTCAATAAATTCATTGTTTTATTTCAGAATTCCTGATATATTTATAAGCTAGCTTTCAGGCATACCAACACCTTAACTCTAGGTCCCACCAAGCTGGGCATACGGGTTAATGACTGCAGGGAGAGTTATTTTATCCGATACTGATGCCCGTCAACGGTCTGTGTACCGTTAAAAGGAGGTGAAAGGACTGCCGCCCACCGTCTTCTTAAAATATTACCTTAGTCGCCTTTTACAGTAACCACGAGAAGAGATGGGTGGTTATATTCGTTAAGACTTTATTGATAAGTAATCTAGACTTCATTTACCCAGAGAATATCGATTTTCGCGGATTTTCAGTAAGATTATCGGTCGTTTCAATATCGTTATATAATACCGGCAACCGGCCCTAGTCCGGCCCTGTATCGACAACACTCTCTATGTGTGCGTAATGGGTACGCATTTTTTAGCGAATGTTTGGTCTGCTACTGTTTTATATGTCTGTGGATAAGTTTTTCCCTTCTTTCTATTAAAAACTTTACACAAACGTGAGTCTACACCCTAAGTGCCCACTTGCCACTTAGATATTTACCAGACTATATTAAAAGTCTGAAAGTAAGGAGGCACAGTTATGGTTCACAAAAGATCTCTTTGATAGCGCCCCTACAGTATCTCCCCATATAAACATTAGTGAAAACTTTCCGAATAATTATAATGCGGTGCAGTGAGGGATCGTCGTGAGAAGTGTACTCCAGAATAATGACGCTCGAAGAGGGCGCGGATGTCGAACGGTAGAAGAAATTGACTGGAAATGATACCGTATGTAGTACCGTATATACTTTCATATTTATTAAAAAAGCTATTATTTTGACGTTTCAAACAGACACTTTAATTTTATTCGCATAATCAGCCTATAAAGTTCCCACTGTTGGGAAATAGGCCTCCTCTCTGTGAAAGGGAGTGGGCCATAATCTACCACGCGGGCCCAGTGCCGGTTGGTAGATGTCACATGTCTTCGAAATTTTTGGTTCTAGGACATGCCGGTTTCCTCACGATGTTGAGAGCAGCGGTGATTAATTTATACACAGTAAAGCGCCTGTCTGGGTTCGAGAACCTACAACCTCGACTCGTAAGTTACGGCCGTTACCACTGGGCCACCACTGCTCTCTGCAATTTTTTTTTTTTAATCGTTGGCCCACACTAGGAATTTCTCCTGTATTGTGGGTGCGTTTACAAACATTTAAACTCACATACACAAACAGCCAGACCCAGAACAATTACTTGTAGGTCATACAAATATTTGTTTTGTGCGGGAATCGAACCCGCGACACGCAGCGCAGCAGTCAATCGCTTAACCACTGCGCCAACCGTGCCGTCAAATTAATTTAATTTAATTGTACAGAGATATCAAAATTCGACGGACACTTCTTTTTTTAAATATTTTATTTGACAGCCTTCGACTACCCTAATAAATACAAAACCAACCGTAAAGAAACAATACGCTTAGATCGCTATACATTCATAACAACTATCAACCCAACCCTAAAGAAAACCAAAACTTTTTTCTCCAAACTACCGTCAAAATAAGGCGCCAACAATGTCCGCGTTCAGCCACACTAATCTGTGTTTATCGCATTTATCTAATGCAGAGCGGAACACGTCTAGCATATAGATTTTATTCTGCGTTCGTGACCGGAATCCAGTGAGGTGGCGTGGAGGGAAGCTCGAAGACACATTGTGTTTAGCAACCCTTGCGATGCGAAATGAATCGATAGAATGTAGTGGAGAATTTTTCTGATATATTAAGTACAAGTTATAAAGGTGAGTGTACTGTAATTTATTTTCTTGGTACTTGTTTTGTTTTTTAATATTAAGGTGAAACTTATCGACATTTTACGATACAAATTTGGGAGTGTATTACGCCACTGTTCGATAATGTACATTAAAAATTAAACTTGGTATGGTTTTGTCTGATGATTGATAATGTTATAGTGATACCACACTATAACATTATCAATCATCATCATCATGTGGTCTGCAATAAAGATTTTTATGTATTGATTTATTTATTATTATTTCAATGCAATAGGCGTGCCCCCTATTACCTACATGGGACTGAAAACTGGTTAAATGTCGGTGTACCATAATAACACCTCTGTTCTACCCTTTGGGGAAACAAGGCGTGATGTTATGTTATTATTTCAACGCTAAACAGCAATTATTCAACCATCTAAATATATGAAAACGAGTCCTCAAAATTAAACATCAATATTAATTCAATGATTGTGGGAAAAATAATATAATCGTAGTAAACGAACCGTAATATACCAACTAATTTAATTACGTTCATCAAACTTATGCAAATTATTGTAATGTAAGCCTGGCATTTAATAAATCAACTTCATATAAATTTATACGTTTAATAAAATTAATATTTTAATTAAACCGTCATTCATTTTTGGCGCGTGTGCTTACACGTGATGAATAACAATTGTTTATTTTAATTGTAACAACCAGACCAGTGTTTACGCTAATGTAGTGTTACGTTATAAACTAGAGAAAACTTCGAAGTTGGTAATATTTTGTTTACATTATTACCTTATTAAGATTACCTTAAAAACATGTGTCGTCTTAGAATGCAATAGTATCGGAAATATCTGCCGACACAGTTAAATTCAGAAAATGTAATAGGTACATCGTTGTGAACAAAAATATCTGACATCACTTAGGCAGCATAAAACCTAACAGAAAGCACCTCGTCTGCTGGAGGCCGCCATGCCGCTCCGCTCAACTTTGTAAAGAGAGCGCGGCAATTGCCAACACGGTTGTCCTACTTGCACCCTAATTGCGTAACCCACGATTAATCATAATCTGTTTCGTTTTGAAACAATTGGCTAAACCATTGCTTCATATGTTCGAAAAATGTGTCTGTTCAACAACGTCTGTGTTGTGTCTGCTAAACTGAAACAAAATGAAACCGATTATGATTAATCGCGTATTACGCAATTAGGGTGCAGGTGCCTGTCCCACCAAGCACCCCACGAGTTCAGATTGTGTAGAGTTTTCTTCTATATCGTAATTGGTGCTGCTCATATTGCAAAAATATGTCACATCCTATTGGCAACAAAAATATCTGATAGTAAAATGTGACATCCCACCGACAGCAAAACATTTAACAGGAAAGTAGAAATGTGAATAATAAGCAATTTTTTTTCTTGATGTGCATAAAGATATACATCGAGAAATTTTAGTGGTTGTTTTCCCGTGGCAGATCAACTTGCCATAAGGAATACTTTCGGAGCATAGAGTGAAAGTAAAAAAATAAAAACGTTATTGTTTGAAAAAAAAAATCATCAACTCGAAAACGTGAGAATCAAAAGTAACACTAGAGGTAACTTTTAGGTACTACTCGAATCGCACGCGCCGCCGACAAAGGGAACAGCTATTCATAAATGTTCAAAGCAAAATAAACTCGTGGTGATTTTTCACAATGGTCATTAAAAGGAGATGTTTCAAAATGGGCCAGGTCTATGTACAGTAACTCAAAAAAAAGAGAAAAATCCGTAGAGTTCGGGAAAAATACAGATAATTAAATAAAATGTATACTGTTGTGGTAGTGAATTTATATTTATCAATTATTTTTATCGACTTTCAACATGGCGTCTCACCGATTTAGTTACTCTGTGCTTAAAAACAATGACAATAAACCATAGATCATAGAAAGAGAACTGTTAGCTGTCACAACAGTGAACTGTCTGTCACTTTCGTCTCGTCGTCTCTCTTCAACACACAGCGAAGACAGAGAATGTTATTTAATATTATTAATTAATTACTATTTATTATTAATTCTCTGTCTACGACCCACAAAGTACTTTTATGCTTCAACCTCCACAGAACTAAACATGTCAAACGTCATTAATCAATCAAAATGACAGGTTGCCGCCATGACGGGTTTTTGTTGTGTGTTGCAATTTCAAGTGTAATTTCTTGTGTTTACCAGCAAACCAAGCTATTTTAAAGTAATTGGACAGTTTAGAACTGTTTTAAATGAATTTCCCTATTTTTAAGTATAGTGTACAAGGACCTGGCCCAGGCTCCATACATTTTGGAACATCTCCTTTCTTGGTGTATATTATGCTCCTGACTGTACTTTAGAACCTGTCACATTTTCGCGGTTATAATCCTGTTTAATTATAATCAACCAACAACTGAAACCACATCATTAATAATAATTAATTTTAACAATTTGTTTATTTTGTATAACATTCAAACCAATCGCGGTCTGATAATACCTAACTTTAAGCTGACATAAATACTAGAATTAACTCTTTGACTCTTCTATATACGTCAACCATTATATGACAGCTTCGTTGGTCTAGGAGTCCAATCGCTAAATCCGTTGCCCCCTACTACTTCTTAGGACCCGAGATGGCGGCGCGTAGTGTTCCACGCGCGCCTCTATATGATGTAAGGGGGGAGTTTAACACCTCACTCCCCCCTAACGCGAGGTGGCCCAGAGGCAGGCCGGGGATCGCGGAAGTCGTTCTTGTTCCCGTGATCTCCGGTGCAAGTGTGAGACGGAACACCGGGGTGGTTTTAGTCAGTAAGAGTCTGACAGACCCCACCACCCTCCCCAGGGCGGAGGACATCCATGAGGATTTCCCCCCGTTATCAAAAAAAAAGGGGTCCAAGCGCTACTGCAGATCATGAGGTCTTGGGTTCGATTCGCAGGTCGTGAATTGTGTTATTGGGTTTTTCTACCTGAAATTTCTAAGTAGCACCCTGGTGTCTGTGACTGATTGATGGCAATATGCTCGCCCCTATTACATGACACTAAAAAAAAATACAAAAAAATATAAGTATTATAAACAGAGATCGGATATTCGGATGCATATTTAGCTAAAGATATTTTTTAGCTATGAAAGTATAGAAGCGGCTTTATAAATTATTTGTAATATTTATTAGAAACTCCGGGATTCTTGGATTGCATAACTATTCAGATGTGTATTAATTTAAAATTAATGTTTAACCCGATACAAATATGTGTATGTACTGGAGGAGGGGTGATTTGTATTAGTTAAAACAAAAAATAAACAAATTACTTACCTAAATTAAGACTTTTTAAATACAAAAGCGCGTTCCATGTTAGCCAACATCTCAACTTTAGGTGAATATGCATCCGAATATCCGATCTCTGGTTATAAATCATTTAATAAGTTCATAACTGGCGAAAAGTGGATGGTGGGAACACCTTTGCCTCACTCTTTTAGGGATTACACGCGTAATCTTATGATTATATAAATACTAGAAATAACTCGTATTCATCGCTCGTATCACGCTTGAAATTATACTAAAATGAAAACTCGAATAAAACTAAAACAAAACTCCCCTTAACTAAATTTTACAACCGAAAGCAATATTAACTTCTTAACTGGTACGGTGTGCAACGAGTGCAAAAGCCAACCCCACAATGTAGGCACATAACACTAAAGATACGGGTACGTACCTTTTATACAAAGATAACGTCTTTTACGTATCTTTTATACAGAAATAACTGTTTTTCGAAAGAGTTTGAAGACTATATTGGCCCTCATACCCACGGGCGATTTTGTAGCTTGGTCATTTTTTTATGACGCATTGGATTTGCAACCTACTGTCTGGTGCTGAGAGTTGAAAATCAAAATTTGTATGTCATAAGTTCATGACACGCCGGGGAGATGCACTGTGTTGGGTTCTCAATGCTCTGCTTCACAGCTTGAGTTAAATATTCAGTGTGCGATAAAAAAATCATCGTCTTAAAAAAAAAAAAAACAACAACCGACATCTGGAAAAACACTACAAATTGAAAAAATAACTTTAATTTCAGAAGTCGGTGACTTTGGATATTATATCTATTTTAGTTTTTTGACACCGCCTTCCGAAATTAAAGTAATTTTCCACTTTTTAGTGCTTTTCCACAAGTCGGTTGTTTTTTTTACCTTTTAGTTAGTACCTACTCTTAGATATCCGTGTACCTACCCCACACCAAATCGAAATTTCATCATCCTCGTGGTCAAAAGAATGCATATTTATGCGATAGCAACAATCACGGTTGATTTGCTCATTGCTGTAATTTTTTGAAGAGTTGCGTTGCCTGTCTCTGAAACTCATCATCAGATCCGTATGAAATTTTAATGGGACCTTATCGGAAAAAAATATTTTCGAACAAAACAAGAATTTTGAAATCCGTCTATGTATGACGGAGTTATGCCCAAAAATACTAAAATAATATATATTAACATATCGAATTATTAACCTCCTCCTTTTTGAAGTCGGTTAAAAAAGCGCCCGTGCATACCTGGGCTTACCATCTGAGTGTTGTTAAAAATCAACTGGCAGTTAAAGTCGCTTTTTAAGATAGTGATGTCTTTCGTAATTAAGATGATAAAATATTTAATGTTGGTAATAACACCTAAGAGTTTAAAGTATAAATTGTTATCATTGTTTTACTGTTAGATTTGATCGATGGTTATTTGAAGTTTAATCACTGCCATGAAAATTAATTGAGGTTAATCTAGCTTTGTTCTAAACTAATCTTTTTAAAGAAAAATCACTATTTTTTACGACATTTTAATTTTGAATCCTCGAATAATAAGTGATATGTTTTAGAAAAAAACCTGTACGATTACATTCTGACGGACGTAATACCGCGTGGCCCCATAGGGGCAATTAGGTACAATAGAAAATTGATTGTGTCTCATTAGCCGGACTTGACAAATTAATAAAGGAAGAACAAAATATAAACAGAAACATCACAAAAACCTCAATAGGTTTGTCCGGATGTTGAGACAGCAATCTTAAAACTATTACTAACGTAACGGCATAATCATTATCTATTAATGTATGGTAAACACATAGGTAGTTTATAAAATAAATAAAAAAACATTTTAAGGTATTTTGTAAGTAATAAGTAAAATATTAGTACAAAAACGAAAACAGTGCGGGTCAGGGGGGCTACTCTCTAACTCCGTCAACGAAAATACGGGCCCGTCCGAAAAAAGTTCGAAACTACGAAGTGACTAGGAGTAGCTGATTAATTAACTTTATGGACGGGTAAAACCATATAGGGAATAGGGACAACTGTCAAATCGTGTAGTAATACTTAGTTTGGGCCCCAAACTAATCATAGGTCCGTAAGTGATACGGAGTAGGAAACGCCCGAAACTTCGACCGAGATTACGGATTTCGTGCTTTGAAAGTAGGCCCCCAGGCATTCCGTCGATGCTAATTACATTGAATGAAATTTAAAGGTTTATTCCGAACCTGACCCGAAATCCTAACCCGGTAGCGGATTAGGTTAGAAACTTGAAAAACATTATAAAATTTGCTCCGAACGCAACCCTATTCCTAACCTGGGGGGCTACTCCCTAACTCCGCCAGCGAAAATACGGGCCCGTCCGAAAATAGTTCGAAACTTCAAAGTGACTCCTACAGGTGATTAATTAACTTTTTTAGACAAGTAAAACCATTTAAGGAGTAGGGACAGCTGTCAAATCGTGAAGTAATTCATTCTTAGTTTGGGCCCCAAAGTAATCATAGATCCGTAAGTGATACGGAGTAGGAAACGCCCGTAAATTCGACCGAGATTACGGATTTCGTGCTTAGAGAGTGGGCCCCCTGACCCGACGTATCATTCCTATCCTAACCCGAATTGCGATATACAGGATTATTTTTTATCCAGTGCGCAAACTGTAACCACGAACTCAGCATATAATTCTAGACCCCTAGCGTAGAAATTGTGTAGTGACTGAATGAATACCATCCTCTTTGCGTTAACATGACTTATCTTAAATTAGCCACTAGTCGGCATTAATCATTCACAAACGGCTAAACGATCCATTTCCTTAGGAGGATGACTCTTACAAGTCTTTGTTATTTGGCTCCTGAGGAAATGGTAATTTAGAGCATCGCTTAACTAGTGCGTAAGTCACACATTCTATCTTCAATTCAGTACTTACACTACAAATTGACGTAGGGTGTTAATTTGCTTAACAATTATTATCGCTGACTGTAGGTATGTAGAATAACAATATATCCCTCAGAAGGTAATAAATGTGTTGGTTACTGGACGTTATAAAATTGACGTTGGGCAAGGACATCGATGCGCAACCTGTTACCTGGGGGGCTACTCTCTAACTCTGTCAACGAAAATACAGGCCCCTCCGAAAATAGTTCGAAACTTCAAAGTGACTCCTACAGCTAATTAATTAACTTTTTTGGACGGGTAAAACCATATCGGGAGTAGGGACAGCTGTCAAATCGTGTAGTAATTCATTCTTAGTTTGGGCCCCAAACTAATCATAGGTTCGTAGTGATACCACAGATTACTGAATAGTTCACTCAGTAGAAAATTTCCAATACCTATTACGATAATTGCCTACTCCCTCGCGTCAACAACCACTGTATGCTAAAATGCGCCTAAATGCTCAAGCGTACAGCAGTGATTGCTTCGCACCGCGAGATTCCACAGTAATCGCAGGGCTGCCTCTTCGATAAAATTAAATTAACATAACTTTTTATCTATGTTATTGAGAACTGTGAATATGTTCTGACTTTTATGTGGCAGTTAAAAATTTTATCATTTATAAAATATTTAACCAACTTAAAAAAAGGAGGTGATCAGACATACAGGCCAAACTGAGAAGTTTGACTTGTATGGTTTGTAGGTATGTATGTTTGTGCGCGATAATCTCGCATTTGGCTAAACCGATATCAATGCGGTTTTCAGAAAAGGATTTGTTACATTTAGGAGAACGTTTTAAAATAAGTATAATACTTCTTAGTTTGATGATTATCTTCGGAGATGTTCACTAGAAATGAAAAAAAAAGCCTTAAAAACTATTAAAATTGAACGGCGTGCGCGCGCTTCGCTTGCGAAAATCGCACTGAATTTGATCCGCCGGCGGACCGAGACCGCTTGGCTGGGCGGTAGGCACTTATAGCGCGCAAGTACATGGAGTGACGGAGGCCTGGTGATACGGAGTAGGAAACGCCCGTAACTTCGACCGAGATTACCGATTTCGTGCTTAGAGAGTAGGCCCCCTGATTAAGTCCGTATGAACGGCAACTCAGAGTATTTGAGCTAAGCTGCGGACAGATGGATGGACGGACAAACAGACGAGCATGGTGAAATTATAATTCCTTTTTGTCTACGGAACCCTAAAAATATTCTCCCATGTGAAATTAAACCGCATTAACGTTACTTAACTCCCTAGCTCTATCAATCATTTCACAATTTAGCTCCAATATAGTTAGCTCCGAAATCAATTTTCTTAGTACATAAATAAAGTTATTTATGTCCGATTTATAATAACCCGGATCAGTGGGTCATTTGATTGGATCGGCGCTAAGTAAGCGTGAAAAACAATGATATTTCAATTTGCTACTACTTTATGTATTTGTTCATTTCCGTGGTAAACCGTTGTGTTTGGTATTTGGTTACGGTAAATAATCAGATTGGTCCATACCATTCATCAAACCTCATGGTTTAATAAGTTAATTAATCCATCCATTCCTTTATTTCAATATATACATATAAATTACATTTTTAAATATTAGTATAAAAATATAAAAACATTTAAAAATATAAAAAATAGTAGCCCACCGGTATCGGGAACAAGGTCCAAGCTACCGGCGCGGCGGTCAGGGCTCCAGAGAGAGGAACCTCCTGACAATGCGAGCCGTGTCCAGGAGTACCGCTTTCTGGATCAAGCCTTTGACCCAGCTGCCCAACGAGAGCCTCCTCAGATGTTGGTCGAGGCTCTTGGCTATCAAGCCATTGGCTGTAACGACTATCGGTACAATGATCGCTGAGTCCACATCCCACATGTCGACAACCTCGCGAGCCAAGTCAAGATACTTTAATCTTTATTATTATTACTAACTCCCAAGTACTAGCCCATTAATATGTGTAATCCGTTGTATTTTTTCGGCGAAATACCTAAATAAATTTTAAATAAAATAAATTATTAACTTATTAAAATTATCAATGACTTAGCTATATTAACTAATTATAATTAATAATTGCCCTCACTTTTGCGTTTGGTCTAATGGTCGCAAGCGCTACTGCTGAGCCTGTCCTGGGTTCGATTCCCGGGTTGGGCAAAATATTATTGTTTTTTTTTTCATCTGAAATTTCTCAGTAGCAATCCGGAGTCTGGAATTTATGCCCAGTTGATGGCAATAGGCTCGCCTTCTACTAAATGGGACTAAAACATAACTGACGAAATGTGGGTATACTTACACGCACCTCGCGGGCCCACTGCGGGTTCGTAGATGTCACATGTTTTTCGAATTTTTGGTTCTAGGACATTCCGGTGTCACTATTTTTGCCTTCAACCTTTCGAGAGCAGTGGTGATGAAATTATTTACACAAAATGGTTACACAATATCTCTGGGTATTGCCTAGTAATCGGAAGATCGTAGGTAAAGGCAGTCGTTTGGGATAAAATACTGATATTCATCCGCATAATATTATGTCTGCGCTGAAAGCCGACACCCAAATTCGGTGGAAAAACTGCGTAGCCTTTTTCTATAGATTTTTGGGACACTATCTTGCTTAGCTTAGCCAGATGGCGGTTCTAGTATGGCTTAGTTACCTACTAGTTTATGTAGGTACACCTGCTAAAAGTTTTTCTCATTACAATAATTTCGCATGATTTATTGTACTTAGTCTACGCATTTAAAGACTCAATTAATCAAATGTTAGTACTTTTCCTTTTATTCAGACCCCAATGTTGTCAACTTAAGTGAGATTTATATCTAATTTAGCCTACACTGAAAGTCAGTTGAGTCAAACAAGTTAAATCTATGTAAATAAAAACAAATCTATTGTACTAAATAAATTAGTTTTAAAACTTCTTAGAATTAATTTATTCTGGGACCGATGTCATTTATTATTTAGTTTAGTTTGATGTATTTGAGTGACTAAAGTAATGTTTGTGCTATTAATATTTTTTAACCTGTTTTATGAAGTAACTAGCTATGACCCGCGGTTTCACCCGTAAATTCCCGAATATCGAGGTAATAAATACCCTATATCCTAATCCAGGTCATGGTATACTCATGAGCCAAATCCGTTCAGCCGTTTTACCGGGAAAGCATAATAACATTAATAACAAACAAACAATTTAATTTTAAATGATTCTCTTTAGTCTAAGTTTTGATTCGTTTTGATCGTGATAATTTAAATGACTATACTTGTGACTGGATAGGTGTGGAGGGTTAATTAAAAAACATTGCAAGTATCAAGACGTGATTCTTGGCTAGAACTTTTAGTGTATTTAAAACCTTAAAACTTAATTGGATAAAAAAAAATACACATTACATATTATCCTTCATTCTCTCTTGGGTCGTCAAAGTTGTAGTTAAAATGTAATGATTTATGTAATAATTTATTAGTTTTATGCGAAATTTTATATGAAATATAAGCTAGTTTTATCCTCTAATGTTACTAAGAGCATGCCTAAGGGACAATGCTCCAATTACTCACATTGTTATAATATTAAAGTGTCACAAAATTCCATAAACCCATTTGTCAAGGGCCCTTCAAATGGTGTGCTCACCCCTTTATAAAGACATTTAATACTTACATTAGAACCAATGAGAGGGATTAGTTCGGACCTGGTTTTCTAATTCGGTAACAAAGAGTACGTAGAAATGCAGAGGGTCTATACGTCTATTTATACTTAGTATAGTACTACTGGGCTAGTAGTACTATACTAAGTATAAATTATTTCATCATCACTGCTCTTAAAATGGTGAAGGCGAACATCTAGAGAAAACCGGCATGTCCTAGTACCATACATTAGAAGATATGTGACATCCGCCAAACCAAACTGGACCAGCGTGGTGGATCTCCCTCTAATATAAAGCAGACGTGTGTCCCTGTTTGAACTGTTTGCTTAATAGTCATTAAGAATAGGTTTAGAAAACAAGAATAAGACTATCTAAACCATACAGATAAAAGCTTGGATATTATTATACCTTTTTGTCTTTGGTCTAGCCCTGACATCAAGCAATGGACAAAGTGACAAACTTTATTTGGTTGAATACGAGACTTTTTGCTTTACGTCTTTTATTTAATCTGCGTTTTGTTTTTGCAAAAAAAAAAATTCATCAGAACACGGTCAGAATGTCGCATCTGCAAGCAGAAATGTAGGATTTCATACTCTGAGTACATTATCGAGCATCTTCACGTAGTCGCAGTCGTAATCCTTTTAACGCCGATGTGAAAATTAATATACGTGTGGTTTTGTGTTCTATTACGCTGACATAGAGTCGAAATTTATATGTCTGTATATATTTGCAAGGTCCTGTAGGACACAGATGTGCAAGCAAGTGTCTGCCTTGATTACACCAACGGAATACGAATCTAATTTGTGTGCAGTGGCATTGGTATCGGATCAGCTGGGCTTGTGAGCTTGTCACAAGATAATGGATTTAAGAACGTTCACTGAATGCTTAATATACAGTTTTGTTTTGCGGGGATTTTGACGTGAATACGAATTTGATTATGCATTAAATGTAAGAGTTACAGTGTCTTTATTTAGTACGTGGTACGTGTCCCAGGATTTGGGTGTGTCCCTTTTTAGGTGTCTGCTGAATTAATCGGATTTGTTGTAAGTATAGTTAAATACAGTGTTTGTTGAAAATAATAAGCTTGCCGTTTTGAATATTTAAGGTAGATTATTTTGAAAAGGATGGGGTAAAGTTAATAACATATACAGGGACTACGATGAATACATTGTAACTCGGAATTCAAAAACATGTTTTTAGACGCCCTGCCAAAAAAAAACATCGTTTCATAGAAAAGTGACAAAAATACGCAGTCAAAATGTAGGTATTGAACAGCAAACATTTTTTTTCATAACCGACTAAAAATTTGATGCAGGGTTTTTTTTTTGGGTGGGAAATCATGAAATAATTACTCCCGCTCTGGGTGGAGCGGGAGGGCGTGTCAGACTTTTACTGACTAAAACCCACCCGTGTTCCCTCAGTTGCCTGTGTGCAGGGTTCAGTTCAGAATAGGGTAATATCTACACCCATTTAAAAAAAATTGTCTTAATTAGATTCTAGAGTGCTAATAAACCACTAAAAAACACAGCATTTTTATTTAATCGTTTAGTGCCATAGAAATGCATTTGAATTTTTTTTTTTATTTCGCGCGTAATTCGCCGAAAACGCTGGACGCAGTGGACGCCATATTGGTCTGTGGGTATGACGTCAGTTTGTTGTATAAACCAATGCGCTGATATTTTATGAGAAAATTGTTTATAAATTTAAAAAATTAGTATTTTTTTATTTATCGTTGGTTTGCTGTTCCTGAGTGCAAAATATTATTCAAATGAAAATTACTTTGGTTGCACAAATGAAATCCGTAAATTGTATTTTAAAATTTACATATTTTATTATTTTGTGATTGATTGAAATACCAATATTCTCCTCCACCAGATGTTCTTCCAAGTAACCCACTAGCAAATATGCTTCGGCGACATATATGTATACACCGTGAAATTTAAATGGTTGTTTTCCAGCGGCAGAACAACTTGCCATAGAATGAAATTGCCATGAAGCATAGAGTGAAATTAAAAAACAAAGATGTTTTTTTTTATTTTTTACTACAAAAATATTCATAAACTCGAAAACGTGAGAATCAATAGTAACAGAGGTAATGTGTAAGTACTACTCGAAACACACGCGCCGCTGACCAAGGAAACAGCGATCCATAAATGTTCAAAGCAAAATAAACTCGCACGTGGTGATTTTGCACAATTGTTAATCTGCCATTTTTCGTTTTGTTTATTAAACTATTGACAAAACCATTAAAATTTCACCGTATATAGACTCAGGTCCAGAATCTAATTAAGAAATTAAAGATCTCCAAAGAACATCCTGCAAATTCTTGAATCAACATACATATTCCTATTAAAATTTTATGGAGCATAGCAAATATAATCGTATTAATAGGCTGCGTTAAGTAAATGGCCCATAATTCCTACTGTTTTCGGGTATTATGCAAATCGCCTTGAACTAATTCAATCTTTTGTTGGCTCGTAATAATTAAAGTCATTTGAATTTATATGCTCGTAACCCGTATGCTCCTGTTCGCATACATTTGCTTTAGTATTTGCTTGTTTGTACTGTTTTATCGTTTTACCTGAAATCGTAACGTTTCTTTATCCTTTTAAATTGATCGGTCTTTTTTGTTTGTTTTTCAAACGGATTTTCTCTGTACGTTTGTTGTTCGGTTGGATTTGTTACGAGGCTTTTATTACGTGGTGCTTCTTTTTCTTCCTAGCGTTTTTTGTTTTTGTTTACTACTATGAGACTGTTGACATTGTAGGCGTTTGTTTTAGTCCAATTGGTTTTCTTTTTATCATGAGTTTCATTTGTATCTTTTGTGGTATAAACGTTCTGGCTTGCATGATGTGATGTTTCACCTCATTATCTGCCTAGATTTTTCCTAACTATCTTTAATAATAATAATAAATTCATTTATTTCAGAACCAGTCCATAGGCATACATTGTGACACTAAACATATTAGATAAAATAAGAATTACAAAAACATTAATTTATTAGATAAAAAATTACAAAAGTCATTAAAAAACATTATAAATTACAATTAAATAATAACAAAACATTAATAAACAATACCCTATAATAATTATGTTTCATCTTAGTCTAAATTTAGGTTTAGTTCTGGAATGCTAAACATGGAGCCTGGTCCAGTACCGCATTATTGGGCAATCCAGATCCAGATCCATCCTCCATGCGAACAGCTTAAGGTAGCTGTTGGAACTGCCTCGTATGCAGCAGGGACACAACTCTCTTGCGAATAATCGCCGCAAATCCATCTATGTTTGCGCTCGCAAATATACCCGATGTTCTACAGTAGCGAAGCAGTTTCATCTTTGGGTTTGTTTCCACACCAACCGGATCCAAATGAATACAAGTATTTTACATGGAGCGACTGCCTATCTGACCTCCACAACCCAGTTACTGGGTAACACGATACCCCTTGGTAAGACTAGTTGTCAGACTTTTGGAGGTTTAACAAAGCGTAACGACTGTCAAAGATCCACAAATGGCAACTTACGGCTTAACGTGCTTTCTTGGTATGTAAAGATTGTCACCCATCCACAGACCAACCGCGGCAAAAGTAGATTAATCTTATTGATCAACCTCCTTTCATTTAAGTACCTACAGGCCCCTGTTATTTAAGTAGATACCTACAGTATTAAATTAAAAGCAGCTGCTATTTTTTGCCAGAATCATCAAGCGTGTACGTATGTCGTGTTCCGGTCCCATTTAATATAATAAAATAACCAGTTTGACTTGATCCTTATCAATGTGTTGGACACAATTATCTGTGAAGTGGTCTGTACATTGGTGTTCTTAATTTAGAAGTGCTAGTATTTTTTTTTATAGAAGTCGTATTTACTTCACCCTTATAATAATAATGTATTCTAGAATAATCATTTTTAATTATAAACGGCCAGCCGCACATTTTTGACACTTGCTTTACGAAAACCATCCTTACTGCTTCAACATAAAAGCACTGTTATTGTCAAATGTTTACTACTAATGTGTATAAGATTGACTTTACACCGTTGTATATTTTTTAATGCAGCTGAGCTGATTTTGGGATCTTCTTTTTGCCCGGCGTGTTATATATTTCGTCATTTTGTTTTTTTAACACAGCTGTGTTAAAACCTAGGCACATAATATTTTATAAATTCTTAACAATTCGACCTTCTTGTTTCTCCAGTCACCCCTAAGAAAAAGTTCTAAAAACAGAATCCCAAGCCCTCCTATAAAAACTTCTATACCTAAAACTCTTTATTTAAGACTTTTTTAACATTCTCTTTTTCATTTGTATTCTTAGATGGCGTTAAAACCTTTTTAGAAAGATGTGTTGATTTAAGTACCTACATTCACGTACAGTACAACTATTTTCTTATTGTCCCTCGGCAAATTTCGTGTTCGTCAGTCGTCGGATTTCGTTCAGTTGCCCTTTGTGTCCATCTTTTTTATTTTATAAAAATGGGAGGAAAGGTTACCGTGGGCCATCAAGAAAATAGTTGTACTGTGCATATTTTGTTACGTAGGTACTTATATAGGATCTATATAGCGTATTTGTAATAAAATTATTGGCTTAAAACTTATAAGTAAAGTGGTTGCAAAAGCGGTCTTCAATTTTTAGTCAGAGGCTGAAGTTCAGAGTTGTATCTGACAAATGGTACTTGGATAGTAAGTTGACCCAGCAAAGGTAAGTTGAGGTGGCAAATTCGTCGTCTCACCGACGTGACTTGATTTAAAAGAAGACTAAGTATCTACGATTTCTTGGCATAAAATACCACTCTCCACCACCACCACCATCTCCACCTCTCCACCTCTTATACGTTAGACCGAAATTCGAAATCCCGAAACTCTAACCATATGAACGCTATCCAGAATGGACTGGTGTTTATTCGGCATAGCGTTCATTCGAAATTGCGTGATTCGAGATAGTTCTCGAATCACTGTATTCCTAATGAAAGCCATACAGAAACACGTTATTCTGAATGAACGCTACCCCGAAAAACGTGAGTCCGAATAACTGCTTAACATTCTATTAATCAAAATCTAAACAATTTTGAAGGGTTGCTAATCCATTGCTTCATATGTTCAAAAAAAATGTCTGTTCAACAACGAAAATAACGCAACGAATGTAGTTGAATTGTCAAAATTAAAGACATTGTTATTGTTACTGGTAGTGTGTTCTGAAATTACCCAGCTTTTTATTAATTCCTGGATTGACAACAGTTTAACTAGTTATGTTATTTCATTTAGTCTGGGCAAAATTCTTCAAACATTTGTTTTGAAGTAAATCCACTGCTGACTTACCTACGTTGTATAGTAATATTGAGAGGAAATGGAAAAGTCACTCAGACTGCGACAGTACCGTCACTCGTTGCGGTCGTCACATTTTATACAGAGTTTATTTTATTTACAGTCAGTACAGTAGAAGTTTTATAGGATGTTTTCATGTAAATCTATAATAACAGTGATAGACCTTTACGTTGTACTTAAACAAAAACATTTTGGAGAAAATAAAACATCATAGTTTTAAATCGTCAAAATTCAGTAAGCAAGCTTTTTGCCTTGTGATCATTCTCTGAGTAAAAATAGTATTATCAATTATTTCTCTAACGGAATAGTCGCAAATAGGAGTAAAAATTAAAAAAAAAAACAAAGCAAATCGGTCCTCTGGGTATTCAGCGATGCGTATATGTTCAGCTTCAACATAAAAATACCGTTGTTAAGTATAAAGGAAAACTTTACTTTTCATTTAATAAATTCCTGAACCATTTTTCAATATGTACCATACCGAGACAAAAATAATACGTGCTTTTTTGAGTTTCTGTGAAAAATAGTGGTGTTTTCATTCATTTTATTATATTTTAGTACAGTAAGGTGTTTTCCTGAAAACTTGTCAGTTGGAAAATATTAGTAATAAATAAAATTTTAATTAGTAAAACACGTACCTACCTATTCGTTTGTATGTACCTACTGAACTGACAGATTCAGGAACGCGTTATCTTGGCAATATAACTGATTTTAATTTTGGGCATAAAATATTAATGTCACAACATTTTCATCATCACGCCAATAACGGCTACTAGTAGACTAAGGCCTGCCCTAAGCATCGCCACTTTGACCGGTTCTGTACTTTTAACATCCAGCGGATTCCTGCGGCCTTCACAAGGTCATCGGTCCACCTTGTGGCAGGCCTTCTAACGCTACGTCAGCACTAAAATAAACGCGATTATTTTAGGTATTCTAGTCACTGATACAGTGTTCAAATCTAGACTGCTGAAATTATAAATTATAGAGGTATGAGGGAACAGGGTGTAAAGTTCACTCATACACTATTGAAAAGGAAGGATCGGACGGGTGTTCTGTCTGGTGGGCAACTGCCCGACGGTTGATGTCGTGATGTTGTATAATTATATATCAGTTTCGTGGTAAACTCTGACTGCGCGATGTAGGATTTCTGTGACGTCCAGACGCGTAGTTCACATGTGGCATTGTAGATGGCGCCACATCACTTTTGTGTTTCAAGATATTTGTTGCGAAGTAATAGGTCTTTACCTATGAAATTGCCGTTTTGTATGAAAAAATTTAAACGAATTTTTTTCATGTATTTTTTATTTGTATTAATCGAAGTAATCACCCATGCAATCAATGCATCTTTGCCATCGCAGTGGCAGTTTATTGATGCCCTTCTTAAAGAAATCAGCTGGACGGGAGGCAACAAATTCTTCAAAGGCATTTTGTACTGCCTCTCGGGTATTGAATTTTTTTCCCGCCAAGAAGTTTTCCAAATTCTGGAAAAAGTAGTAGTCTGCAGGCGCAAGGTCTGGTGAGTAGGGCGGATGACGGAGAGCTTCCAACCCCAGTTCTTGCAACTTGGAGACCGTCTGCTGTGCAGTATGAGGTCGCGCGTTGTCGTGCAGGTGCAGCGGAGACGAGCGATTGACCAATGCTGGTTGGAGATGTGCCAGCTTCTCCATCATTGTGTTCAGTTCTTCACAGTACACATCTGCAGTAATGCTCACCCCGTTTGGTAAGAAGCTGTGATGAATCACACCGGCGCTAGACCACCAAACAGTGACCATCACTTTTCTAGGGGTAAGTTTTCGTTTAGGGCATTGTTTAGGTGCTGAACCAGGATCCAACCAACTTGCTGAGTGCTTGCGGTTATCAAACAGAATCCATTTTTCATCGCAGGTAACAATGCGGTTCAAAATTCCTTCATTTGTGTGTCTGTTGAGCAGTGCAAGGCACGTCTCGACGCGTACTTCGCGCTGACGATCATTGAGTTCGTGGGGCACCCATTTGTCAAGCTTTTTTACCTTGCCAATTTGACGCAAATGGACCAATATTGTTTTGACGCTAACGTCGAAAGCTGCTGCTAATTCAGCCGTAGATTGTGTATCATCAGCTTCCACAATCGCCTTTAATTCGTCATTGTCGACCAAAGTCTTCGGACGACCGCGAGGTTCATTTTTCAGGTCGAAATTTCCAGAACGGAAGCGAGCAAACCAATAACAGGTGGTGCGTTGGTTTGTAGTGTTAGCTCCGTAAACGTCGTTGATGTTGCGTGCCGCTTGTGCCGCGTTGCTGCCACGACGGTACTCATATTCCATAATTACTCGAATTTTTAACGTATCCATGATGACGAAAAAGATTGAATTGCGATGAAAATGTAACACTAATCAATAAACAAATGACTACTTTTGGAAAAAAAAATCCATGTTTTTAAAATAAAATTAATTTGAAATTAGAATTCTTACCCAAACAAAAATTATTTTGATTTGAAATGGCCAGTACTGCAAAACGGCAATTTCATAGGTAAAGACCTAATATTTTTCTGTAGTGCCGCTACAAAATAAACTATTCATTAAGGCAAAACCCCAAACGATTCTCCATTACATTCGCTCAAAAAAAAAAAAACTGTGTCAAACTCTTTTATCGACCCTCTGTGATCTAAATCAAAGTTCAGTGGGCGCAGTCGGGGTCTAATAAAATTATTAGCTGAATCGAGAGGTCTCATCTAGGATCGAGCGTGCTTTGTTTCGTTAAACAAAGTTATTCATAGTTGAGGGTTTAGTGGTATCGACGGGGGCTTTTAGAAATTGTTAATAGTTCTTTATTAATGCAAACAAAGAGAAGTTAAAGTTTTTGAAATAGATTTCTGGATGTACTTTGAGGGTCGAGCTGTAGACAACATTTGGTGCAAGTGTCATTACTTAGGTTGCAAATACTTACTGATATCATCTGCGTAGCGTTATGCCAGTGTTTAGTTAAACCAGAGTACCTACCAGTATTTTATATGAAGTGACTGCCAATCTGACCAAAAGCTACTAAGCTAAGCTAAAAACGAGGGAATCTTCCAACCTTATTGTTATTTTTACTGCCTCATTAGCTCTAGCGGTCGCGACCGCTATTGCTGAATTTGAAGTTCTAGGTTCGATTGTCAGGTCGTGGAAAATTACTGGCTTAGTTTGGGTCAGCCCAGTCTTTAGGCCCTTTGATCACATTAGACTCGTCCCCTTTTTTATGTTTTTAACCATGCATAACTTCTTCCAGAGTATTTACCTAGTCTAATTTTGACGAATATTTTTATTCCTACGTCATCTATCTTCGTTCTCTTATTACTATGTTCTAGGAACATAGAATAATAGGAACACAGACTTATGAATAGTAATCGGTAGTAGGTACTAAGTTGTTTTAATATTAATTAATTCAGCATATCATGTTGTACCGCAATTACTAGTTAGACAACAATTACTGTGGCATTATTAATGAAGTAGATAATATTACGTAACTGTTGGAATTAATATTTAGATAGATACTAAGCCCCAGTTATGTTATAATCTACTGTCATCTGTATATTAGATATTTATTTGATAAACGATTTTATTTCTGTAAGTAGGTTTGTACAAACACTTTTACACGTCAATCATATTTTTAAAACTAGATGAGGTCGGCGTTTCCTATCTGACTACTCTGAGAAGAAAGGTCGAAACAAACTCAGAGGTCAGTCTCTTTTGAAGTCCAGACATAATCTTGGTCAGATCATGTGAAGACCATGTGGATTGGTGTCTGAAATGGTCTTTTGAGGAAAGAACCACACAGATTGAGTGGACCTATCCAATCAGTGCACGCATTTATCAGTAATCAAGCAGCTCAACTTAGAACTTGAGGAGCTCAATTATTTGACGAACAATACCAGAGAAAAGACATTTAACTTATGATAATATTACTATCAGTCAAGAATTCGTGATTTATGAGTATGAAGTGACGGTTATGGGTCAAGTTGAAATGTAGCAGAATATCTAGGGTGTTTCTATGTTAGAGGGCCTTCTTTTTTGGGTGGAAAATCATCAAATAACTTCTCCCGCTCTGGGTGGAGCAGGAGGGCGTGTCAGACTTTTACTGACTAAAACCCACCCGCGTTCCCTCAGTTGCCTGTGTGCCAGGGGCCGCGGTATCTCTTTCGAACAACCCGCACACCTGGCAGGCACCGGCCCTTGCGGACCCCACCAATTGGTGCTGACATCTCATTGAGGCGCGCGTGGAACACAACGCGCCGTCGACCCGGGTTTGGTCCTTACCGGACAGCGAGCTACCAAAAACATGCCATTCGCAAGCCCGCGCCTATGGTGGCCGGGAATCAGCCTGTGATTCCCGACGCCCAGGGCGTCTCCTACGGCGACTAGGCCCGTGACTATATATACTGCCTATGTTAGAGGGTTTGGTGGTCACTTTTATCTTATAGGTACTTGTCTTCATTTTCATCTAGACGGGGTCATTCACCGAGACGGTGGTTGCCGAGAATCGAGTTAAATGGCCTGCAATTGGAGAAGCTTATGACCAGCAGAGGACTGTTGTAGGTTAATGATAAATTATTGGGTCTTCCATGAGTGTGATGGGAGAGACCAACGGAGACAGCCATGAAAATTTCCCCACGGAAAAGTTCAATAGTTAAGAAGCTCGCGTTAATTAGCAATACGTATAAATGCCAGCAACAGAATCATATGAGCGATTAAAAAACATCTACATGATCAGCAATTTGCCTTGATTCGTTCGTTGCAACGCCCTAATTGTCTCATTCAATGATTACAAAAGACCTTTCACAGCATTTTCCTATTAGCCACATAGGTATAGTAGGTCTGATGGCTATATTAGGTATCGATTATGTCGTAACAAGCTACTGATTCAAACAAGGCCATATCATCTATTTGTGCCAATCCTATTCTACGGGAATAGCGATTGAATAATTATTTAATATAACTGTATATACCAGGAGGCTCTTATTTTGGTATTATGCTTTATTTACATTTTTGTTCTTTGTGCTCGAGTTAAGTTTTCATCATTTTATTTGTTGGTATATGGGCATGGCTGGCTAACATAATTGACTAATTATTTAATTAATGTTCTGTGTCTTTTTATTTGACTTGATTTGATTTGATTTGGTGTTCGGGTGTCACAGCTCAAGGTTTTAGTGAAAGCTTTGCTCATATGATGTGAATCACATTCTATACGATTATTTGGTTCACTTTATTTAATAGGTATCGAGAGAAATCAGTGAGATCATTCAGAATCATGTTCTGATAAAAGTTCTAGGTTTTCAACACCTTTTCTTTTTATAAAGGGTTTATATTCTTCTTTTGTATCTGCGCGACCTATAATAATTATAAATAATAGCACATGCCTTGGTACTTACTACACGACCGACCCTTGCTCGTTGAAGCGCCAGCCCGCGCCGCAGCTGAGCCAGTAGAGTTAAATTACCCAACTAATAATAATAATGCCAATATTTTGATCCAGCCTGTCCTCACTTGCTGTACCCCTACCAGTGACGCCCTGAGCCGAGGCCCATACCCCGCAGGGGTTGCCCTCAGCGTGCAGTCGCCTAGTAATTTAAGTAGGTAGTTTTAAGCCCCTCTGGCTGGAGGCGTTGAGTTTTTTTAACGGCAGCCCCAGGAAAGTCCGGTCAAGAAGTCACGGCCTCTCAAGGTCAACTGTGAGATGCCAAACAAAAAAAAAGGTACCTACTAGTTAGGAAAGAAAGAAAAAATTCGTTTATTGGCATTATATCATTAATAACAAACCTTAAATTACTTATTAAAAAAAAAAAAAAACGGAAAACAATGATAATAATGCCAAAAGGGCCTTGGCCCTAGCTAAGGCCCTCTTGGAAGAAGAAATAAGAAAAGATTACTTAAGAAATAATTAATCCTACTAATAGGTCTTTACCTATGAAATTGCCGTTTTGTATGAAAAAATTTAAACGAATTTTTTTCATGTATTTTTTATTTGTATTAATCGAAGTAATCACCCATGCAATCAATGCATCTTTGCCATCGCAGTGGCAGTTTATTGATGCCCTTCTTAAAGAAATCAGCTGGACGGGAGGCAACAAATTCTTCAAAGGCATTTTGTACTGCCTCTCGGGTATTGAATTTTTTTCCCGCCAAGAAGTTATCCAAATTCTGGAAAAAGTAGTAGTCTGTAGGCGCAAGGTCTGGTGAGTAGGGCGGATGACGGAGAGCTTCCAACCCCAGTTCTTGCAACTTGGAGACCGTCTGCTGTGCAGTATGAGGTCACGCGTTGTCGTGCAGGAGCAGCGGAGACGAGCGATTGACCAATGCTGGTTGGAGATGTGCCAGCTTCTCCATCATTGTGTTCAGTTCTTCACAGTACACATCTGCAGTAATGCTCACCCCGTTTGGTAAGAAGCTGTGATGAATCACACCGGCGCTAGACCACCAAACAGTGACCATCACTTTTCTAGGGGTAAGTTTTCGTTTAGGGCATTGTTTAGGTGCTGAACCAGGATCCAACCAACTTGCTGAGCGCTTGCGGTTATCAAACAGAATCCATTTTTCATCGCAGGTAACAATGCGGTTCAAAATTCCTTCATTTGTGTGTCTGTTGAGCAGTGCAAGGCACGTCTCGACGCGTACTTCGCGCTGACGATCATTGAGTTCGTGGGGCACCCATTTGTCAAGCTTTTTTACCTTGCCAATTTGACGCAAATGGACCAATATTGTTTTGACGCTAACGTCGAAAGCTGCTGCTAATTCAGCCGTAGATTGTGTATCATCAGCTTCCACAATCGCCTTTAATTCGTCATTGTCGACCAAAGTCTTCGGACGACCGCGAGGTTCATTTTTCAGGTCGAAATTTCCAGAACGGAAGCGAGCAAACCAATAACAGGTGGTGCGTTGGTTTGTAGTGTTAGCTCCGTAAACGTCGTTGATGTTGCATGCCGCTTGTGCCGCGTTGCTGCCACGACGCTACTCATATTCCATAATTACTCGAATTTTTAACGTATCCATGATGACGAAAAAGATTGAAATGCGATGAAAATGTAACACTAATCAATAAACAAATGACTACTTTTGGAAAAAAAAATCCAAGTTTTTAAAATAAAATTAATTTGAAATTAGAATTCTTACCCAAACAAAAATTATTTTGATTTGAAATGGTCAGTACTGCAAAACGGCAATTTCATAGGTAAAGACCTAATATTATGATGAATGAGAAAGTTTGTATGTTTGAGTGTTTAGATGTTTGTTACTCAATAACGCTAAAACGGTTGAACGGATGTGGATGAAATTTGACACACAGATAGTTTAAAACCTGGATTAACACATAGGATAAATGTTGTCCCGGTGGTACGTTCCCATGGGATAACTTTCGACCTCCACTTGGGCGAAGCCGCTGGCGAAAGCTAGTGTACTTTTTTTTTGCTGTTGTAAAACTTGTAAACACGATGAAGACTTAAAAATTAAATGAACCCTAACTTGCATACACACTTTATACTTTCAACCAAAAATGTGCTCAAAAAAGCTATAGCTGATTTCCAGTAATTTCCTACATATAGGAATCATTTGAAAGGAAAAAACTACAGTCAGGTTGAAGTATTGGACCGAAAATCAAGTAAATACACAGGTTTCCATCATCCAGTTTGTGCCAATTATTCACAATAAACATTTACTCTACAGGGACTGGTGTCACGATTTAAATTTTTATTTAAAAACTATGTAAATATGTAGGTTTCTCAACGTGAAAGGCTTGTATCACAAACAGAATTGTATCAATAGCTTTATTGGTAGAGAATAACGTACAAATACAGTTTATTTATTGTAAAGGTTGGTTGCCAAAGCAAATTTTGGAGAAAAATAACGCCTTTAAGTTGCTTAAAGTTACCGCTGTGTGATTAAATGATTAAAGCCTCTTTTTACGATACATAACTCATAACTTTAATGACATTTTTAAATAAAAGCGAAGAGTTCACATTTTTTTTTATAAGGAGTATTTATGTACATTAATAAAGTAAATCAAAACATTTCATTATATTGAAATCAATCAATCAAATTTGAGTGAGGCCTACGTCCAACAGTTGACGTCTTTCGGCTGGAATGATGATGATGAATGAATTTTTGAAATCATAGACTTTCTTCAGATAAAACATAGTCAGCTCCTCCCAGTTGAGATTTTCTAAACATATAGCACTTACATAAATTACTACCAGAATCAGACTTCAGTTCGTTCTAGCACCACTTGAAATTAGGGCCCGCAGTACCGTCAACACAATAAATATGTAATACAACTAGTGATGGTAAATTCCCGAGAATATTCTCTTAGGGACACCTTTGCTGTGAAGTTCTCCATAATATCTATGCTTTTGGAGGAGAATGTAGAGTAGAGTGACTATGTATGTATACATTTGGGTACATCATCATAACGTTCTACGATAAATTACATTTTAAGTTACATTCTCGAGAATATTTCTAAGAAAATTCTAATAAGTTCTTTTAAAATTACGTACGGGAATAAGGTTAAATTAGGATTTCTACATTAAAACAAATTTTGTGACTTTAGCTTTAATTAAAATTATAAAAACAAACATTACAGGAAAGGAAAATAATATAAAAACAAAATATTTTAAGTGGTAAAGTATTTTAATAAGTTCTCGTTACTTGGTATTGGCAGTTACATTTTATTTTCATGCCCATTATAATTAAGTACTACCTACTTTTATATAAAAAAAAATCATGTTGCAAAAATATTCTCCGTCGAAAAGAATATTGCAGAATATTCTCAATCAGAGAACATTCTTCTCTCGGCCCATCACTAGAGCAACTCCAAATGTTTGCGAAGCTCAATAGCATTGTAGGTGCCGATCGACTTATTCGACTTGATGGCACTCGCTTTCGATGCAATGAAACTAGGAGAGGGAACTGCATTGCTGACCATTTGTAGAATGGCCGTCCACTTGTTCTGTTTGTCGGCGCGTTAACAGTGGCGCCATCTTTTGTGAACAACGGAAGTTTTTTAAGTTTTAACTTTTTGGGGTGAAAAATAGATCAGTGGTCATTCTAAATAGGGTTCATGTTAATGAAGGTTATGTTGGGTTGTTGTCAGCCCTGATGCGAAGGTTTCGCGGAAGCACCAACAGCATTTTAAAGGTGATAGTGAATGAGCCTGATTGCCCGTTCCTGGGGCACTGGACCTGTATGCACAGCTGCAGCGGGAAACGGACATAGTAATTATAGGTTTATGAATTAGTTTAATATTTTGTTTTTAGTTTTATTTTATTTATTTCAAAGATAAATGTTACTAACATAGTTTTATAAGTGTTACTAAGCACTGGATGAATCCTTTGTGTTCGACTTAAATAAACAATAATAAATAATAAGATAAGAAAGTGAAGTATCTCGACTTAGTTCGCGAGGTTGTCGACATATAGGACGTGGACTCAGCAATCATTGTACCGAAAATCGTTACAGTTTTCTTTTTTGGGTGGGAAATCATCAAATAACTTTTCCCGCTCTGGGTGGAGCGGGAGGGCGTGTCAGACTTTTACTGACTAAAACCCACGCGTGTTCCCTCAGTAGCCTATGTACCAGGGGCCGCGGTATCTCTTTCGAACAATTCGCACCCCTGGCAGGCATCGGCCCTTGCAGACCCCACCATTTGGTGCTGACATCTCTTGGAGGTACACGTGGAACGCAACGCGCCGTCGACCCGGGCTTGGTCCTTACCGGACAGCGAGCTACCCATTACTCGCCGTTCGCAAGCCCGCGCCTACGGTGGCTGGGAATCAGCCTGGGATTCCCGACGTCCAGGGCGTGTCCCGCGGCGACTAAGGCCGTGAAGGCGCATATACTGCCTCTCCCTCACGTAAGCCGCCTCCCTCTTCGCAAGCATTACTGCTTCGCAGAAGGAGATGACGGCTACGGGTTTGCACTCTCGCTCCGTACCATGGCTGGACCAGGGCCAGGCCCGCAGTGGTTAAGCGATTGACTGTTGCGCTGCGTGTGCGGAACAAATATTTGTATGACCTACGAGTAGTTGTTCCGGGTCTGGCTGTTTGTGTATGTGAGGTTAATGTTTGTAAACGCACCCACAATACAAGAGAAATTCCTAGCGTTGGACAACTTACTTTACTTTTTCTGCAAAATTGTTGAACATAGTTACTGAGAAAAAACATGTGCATACTAAATAGCAATATTTTGATAGCTCGCTAGTCTTCAATTAACAGTCTGTTGAACAACTTAATATTATATCATAGCCTTGACTCTGTGCAAGTAGTATTAAGGAGCCCGAAGGCATGCTCGTTAGTATGGAGAGAGTTTGCATCTTTTATGAAAACTTCAGGTATGTTAAAATGGCTTTCTCGAGTGGCGTATTGTATACTAAAAGGCCAATTCTCGTTATTAAAAACTTTCAAAATCTTATGCAATCTCATTTTTAGCTACATTTAATGTCAATAACTTGTAAAAAATATAAGGAAATTTTATATAGGTATTTTGGACAGATTGAGACTGAGATCGGACTGCAAACGTACAGCTACATCCTGAAGAGTCAGTTCAACTCACCTTGCTTCTTCTTAGGGGCAAAAACATTAAACATCTTTGGCCCAAAATTCAGCTGCGCGAGTGCTGCTCACTGACGCAGTCATAAGATAATCAAATGCGCAGGTGACAGTGCACTCCCCTTGCTGAATAGCTGATATTACATCACTAACAGTACAGCAGTTGGTCCCCTTTCCATTCCGAATGTTTAATTTTTTTTAAGTAATATTAATATCAATACATTTCTGGTACAAACATATCAATAACCTCAAACAACATTACCACCAAACCAAAGAGTATTAATATCAGCACTGTAAACGGAAGCAATTGCCTTCCATGAAACCTTTCATACATTACTACCAGCGAGCCTGTAGACACCTATAAATATTCCGTGTTAATTAATGTGTACTGTGTCGCTAGCAGGAAAGCGTTCTATCACGCAGACTTATCGCCATCGGCCATCTTGAAAATAAAACATAAATGAAGTTCGCATATCTGGTTCATAAAATGCAGCAAGCCATACACTTTTACCATAAGATTTATTGCTCACTATATCGTGGCATCACAAGAAAATCTGATAATTCAAATTGAATAGAAATTGTTAGAAATATCGTTAGCGATGTGCACTTCGTAGCAATTTATCTGACGACTTTAGAATCGTAACTAAGAATGGTTCCGATACGAAGGACTAAGATTCACTGTATTGTTGATGCAATTTTTACACCTACAGCACACACGGAAACTTCTATACTTAGGCAATATTGTTAGCCAGTAATATGTTTTTGTCCTGAAGTAAGAATAGCATTGGCCACAAAGAAAAGATAGACGTTTCGTCAGTCCGCCATATAAGTCACGAAAGACTAATTGGAAGGTGTATAGTCGGCCTTATACTGGTCCAAGATTTTATGTTTTTATTGCGAATGTGATGCAGTGTCCCTTACAGGCTAAGCAGAAATGTGTAATTGAATGTCGGTTTTATTATTGGTGGCTACGCCATTCTCAGACTTTTAAATGCGAAATGTTTTTTCTACAACTATCTACGTAGATAACTGCTAATTCTGATACGCTTCTCTACTTTGATTAGGTTCATAGGTAGGTTGAGGCTATATTCCTTGAATTAATTCCATATAATTATTCATATTGACATACCTGACACTTCTGCCGCATGTCAGACGATCAATGGGCCAAACTTACGACCCAGTGGATCCCGCATAATGACATAGCGGCAGGCCCAGATGAGGTGGCGGAATGCCATGAGCTGAACTCCTTAAAAAAATATTGGACCTTGGCAGCTCTGGACAGGGAGAGGTAGAACGAGGCCCAGCACTGGGGCATTACTGGCTTATAATAAATCATACATCATCATCATCATCATCATTTCAGCCGAAAGACGTCCACTGCTGGACATACGCCTCCCCCAAAAGGGGCGGTTTTGCCATAATCGCCACGCTTGGCAGGCGGGTTGGCGATCGCAGTACGGTGGTAAAATGCGTAGAGAACGCTGCTGCCCATTCTCTAGTAAGTCCCTTAGTCGCCTTTTACGACACCCACGGGAAGAAATGCGATGGTGCTATTCTTTTACGTCCGGCAGCACACGGAACCATAAATCATACGAATATTATAAATATAACAGTTTCAATGTTTGGTAGTTTGTTAATCAAGCACGCCAAAACGGCAGCACGGAGTTGTATGAAATTTGGCACAAAGATAGTTTATAACCTGGATTAACACAAAAAATACTTTTTATCTCGGTAGTACGTCCCTGTGTGATAATTTTCTACCTCTACGCGGTCGAAGCTGCTGGCAAAACATAGTAATTAATAAATTATTCATAAAAACGTTCGTATTAATAAAATTATAAGGTTATCCAGCTAGCATTCAAATCAAAAAATAATACCTTTCATTACCCCTATTTCGAAATGGGTTAACTACTTCTTTTAAAAACAGCCCTCACATAATCAATCATAGTAATACTCTCACAGAATCCTACTAAAATAACAAAGTGGAGCTAATTAGTATATTTTAGTGCACTTTCTTTGCCTTAATTACTCTCTTCTTCGGGCTTTGCATTTAAATAAGGCGTAATAGTCAATTAAATTTGTGTGCAATACGAGCTCTGCATACGAAAACTTTATTATTGTATTGTGGAACGAGACTCGAGCTTTTTCATTAACTCTTTTATTATTTCACGTTTTAATAATTATGAGGCAAAAAGTAGGGTGAATAGTATACGAGTTTATTTTAATTAGGCTACTGGAGTGCATGATAATGGCTAGAAAATTAGCAATTACCTACGCGTTCGAATTTTTGAATCGAAAACTTCGGCATTTTTTGAGATGGGAAAAAACAATTGAACTCGTGACACTGTTACCGTTGCCGTTACCGACACCTCTGTATATAAGTATGTACATATATTGTGTATGTACGTACATAGATACATATGCATGTTGGCATTTTTTGAGATGGGATAAATCCATTAAACTCGAGACACTGTTACCGTTACCGTTACCGACACCTCTGTAACTACGAATTTGAAGTAAAAACGTCTTTAGCTGCGTTGGGCATTTTTTGAGAATTGTTCAAGTTTTCACTTCTGTCGGCACTTACGGAGTGCTACTGTTTTTTTACACGCTTTATATTAGGTTCACTTGTATGTATGTTTGTAACTGACTCCTTTAGACGCGATTTTGACCCACTTTAAACGGTCAGATTTCATTGAAACTTTGTAAACTTATCGAGGACCGATGACGATTCAATAATTTTAAAAAAATAATTGAGAAAAATGAAAAAAAAAAAACACTAAAACAAAAACTAAAAAATAGAAAATAAATAATAGTTTAAAAAACTAAAAAACACGCTTTAAAAACTTTTTAGTTTTTTAAACTATTATTTTTTTGTGCAATTTTGAGAGATCGATGAGTTTAATTCACACATAACATTATAATCACACCTTTTCTCGAACGATTGGGCAGTGGTGTACCTATCTATAGTACACCCACATTTCGCCAGATATATTTAAGTAATAAAGGGGTCGAGCCTAAGGTCATCATCCGGACACAAATCCTGCAGCCGGGCTGCTACTGGGAAATTCTAGATTGGAAAGCCCAATAAGAATTTGCGTTTATAACACTTAACATCATGTTTAATACATATTTGGCTGTAGCTTTTCAAAGATAGCTTACAAATCTATCTTTCTCGATGATAATACTGACAGCGAGTGTAAGAATACATAATAGATATGATGATAACTACGAATGTAGGTGACAAGCAAAGAAAGTACGACATTTATAAAATGGCCAATAAATAAAGAAAATCTTCTTAGCAAATCGCCGATAGCCAAAATTAAATTACCATAAGTAGTCAAACATTTAATAATAAAAGCAAACAAGTAAATCTTTAAGAAGATCAGTATAGAATTAGGTTGGGATCGAGATTTGAATAAGTAATTTTGTGGATATAATATAAGCATCGGTGTTTGCCTGGTGGGACACATTGAATTTGAACGGGCCGTGCGTCTGGTATATACGGCTGTTTGGAGTACCCATAATGTTGGGCAAATTTGGGACACACAATACTTTAGATACTACATAACATCACGCTTATATTCGGCAAAGGGTGAGGCAGAGATACCTAAAGGACACCTACATTTTGCCATTTACTTTTAGGTCCCATATAATAAGGGGGTGAGCCTATTGCTATGAACCGTGCACAGATCCAGTCTCCGGACTGCTACTGAGAAATTACATAAGAAAGATAAAGATTTCGGTAACTTCTAAGCGAGCATGCACCAACATCGATCACATCTTTGTTTACCAAAAGGTGATATAGTGGTGGAATCCCAGCCTATCAAGTAAAAATACGATAGTACCCAGTACGGATTTTTTTGACTAATGATCCCAGAGAGCCCTGACAAGTGGCGCTTTCAAAGCATTTCGTATTTCTAAAACTACTTTATAAATCCGTCGTCCAAGATACGAGCCCGTCCGAAAATAGTTCGATACTTAGGAATGAACCCTACTTCCGATTTATTAACTTTTTCGGGCAGGCATAAACACATCAAGAGTAAGGACAACTGTCAAATTGTGTTGCCATACATTTTAACTTCGGGCCCCAAACTAATCTTATGTCCGTAGGTGACACGGAGTTGGAAATGCCCGTAACATTGGCCGAAACTACGGATTTTGTGCTTAGAGAGTAGACCCCCAGGATCAACATAAGCTTTTTGGTCAAGCTTCTGTCAATTGAATATGTTTTTGACTTTTCCATTATCCTTATCGCTGATAGAAGTGTCACTTTCTCTAGAGGATTTCATTCTATGCCTGACCATTCCAAGCCCATTTGCGCTACATTTTATAGTTTTACAATGATGGATGTTTACGCCCGGAAGAAATGCCCTAGGAAGACATATAGTAACCTTATAGGTGATGTTCTTCAGAAAGGCCAGGTGCCAGTACTTGCAACCGGCGTACGTGTATGACCAGATTTATGAACGTAAACGGGGCAAAAAGAGTATGTAAGGATCGTAGCAGGACCTGAATTTACTATGACCACTTAACAAATCCTTACTCGAAACCACGTCAATCACACACGAAATCTGCTAATATCGTATTAATAATATCGACAAATTGTCTTGGAACATACCATGTACATTGGTTTCTAAAAAATAATAGGTTTTAAAAAACTAAAAACACGCTTTAAAAACCAGGCTAAGAAAGGAGAAAATAATTTAATTCAATTAAAAAGCGTGGGGTGCTTGACATTAATTGATTATAAAAATACCTCAAAAACTGTTTTTTCGTATTTTTTAGTTTTTTTAAACTATTATTTATTTTCTATTTTTTAATACTGCTAACTACAAAAGCGTGATTTTTTCACTTTTTTTTTCCTTTATTTTTTCTCTATTTTTTTTTTAATTATTGAATTGTCATCGGTCCTCGATAAGTTTACAAAGTTTAAATGAAATCTGACCGTTTAAAGTGGGTCAAAATCGCGCCCTGAGGAGTCGGTTACAAACATACAAACATACAAGTAAAGCTAATATAAAGCGTATAAAAAACACGACATTGACGTAGTTTGAACGTAGTAATATTCCGCGGGGAATCATTATAACCATACAGGATTGGGTCCCAGGTGGCGTTCTGTAATTTCTGCTTTCCCTCATGGGAGAAAAACGTGAATTTAAGTATTTGCTTAATTTATTAGTATACCTCATTAAAGGAGTCAAAGCAAGACCGTGCCATTCATTATTCATTAACTCATCTTGTTCTGTGGACTTAATATTTAAATCCTCGCTCTTTCCTTGATCACAACTCGTGGCACCCCTACAGTCCCTACCGTCCCTACGGCCAACTTTATAAAGGACGAAAGCGTTAGAATCTTTACCCAATCCATCTGCTTCCTTCACAATGAAATATTTCCGTTCACTTCGTTCCAGTGTGTCAGCCGTTTTCACATTGATTGAAAACCTGTTAATATCCAAGTTTCTCTGCCTCGCCATTCCTTTATCTTGTTTATACAAACTTTCCCTTTATTTTCACTGGTAAAAACGTGTTGAAAAGCGAGTGGGTATTCTGTTTGAAGATTATAATAAATGTCATTTGGGAATATTGATGAGCGCCAAAAATACAATGGTTTGGAGACAGTTTGGGAAGCTTAAGAAGAGATTTGTGCTGCTTTACATAAATAAATAACGGCTATTCATATTTTTTGGTAGGTAAATGTCAAGTGATGGTTTTCTTAAGAATTAAGAGTTTTTTTGACCTATTATCAAACTTGTGGACGTAGTAGGTACCTACTGCTTTAGATTTGTTTAATTCTAAAAAAAATCAACTCCTGTATGTCTGGATATATATATATATATATATCTGCGTAGCCTTTTCACAACTAAGTATATATGTTGGGGTTGGCTTCCAGTCTAACCGGATGCAGCTGCAGTCGGTCCGCAGTATTTTACACGAAGCGACTGCCTATCTGACTTCCACAACCCAGTTACTGGGTAACACCATACCCCTTGGTCAGATTTTCGGACTTAAATTTCAACAATGACTGGATGTGACACAAAAATCTTCAACCATTTCACAGAAAACTCAACAAGTTACATATAAAACAGTCACACACACCATCTCTGACGTCATCGTTTGATAACGCTGAGCCTTTTCACCGTTTGATCTTTGTTCTTCCTAATGAAGTGTTGTCTTTCTTCTACCTATGAACAATGACTGTGTTTAGTTCTATCTTCATAACCCGAGTGGTTTCACTGACAAAAGGTCCTGTTTACTTTGTAATGAGGTGGAAATCTTGTTACAAATGGAAATTATGTGGGAATTCTAAGGCTTAATGTTTATTAAAGGAATCTTGTCTGAGTAGTGGCTTTAGGCGGGTTCTGGGATATGTAGCGAAATGAGGTCTTGAATATTGTTTTTCTTTTTTCATATCATTTGACATATATGTGTGAGGTTTATTTTAGAATATGCTTTAGGTTTTTCTCAAATGTGTTAGGTAGCACCTTAATTTCAATTATTTAAACGAATATTATAAAGAGGAAAGATTTGATTGTTTGTTTGCATTAAATAGGCTCCGAAACTACTGAACCGATTTGAAAAATTATTTCACTGTTGGGAAGCTACACTGGGTGACATAGACTATATATTTTCTCCGTATTCCCACGGGAACGATAACTACGCGGGTGAAACCGCGGAGCGCTGCTAGTCATTTTATAAAGAATCAAAGCAATAAACAGCTACTTTACCTATACCTAAACGTTCAAATACATAATGTTATTGCTATTTTTGAAAGCCACAATACTTTTGCATACTCCTGGGCAACTTTGTTCTTTTTTTCGTGTTTTTATCCCACATTGCTCCAGTTGTAAATAATTGACTAATTACGACAAATACATTTATTTCAAATAATATAAAAGTTCAAAACAACAATTAAGGTACACTATTTAGAATCATCTCAGTCGAAATGTATCGTTCATCGTAACAAGCTTCGTTCTACTCCGCAACAGATGTCGCTAGTTGTATGAATAAATAGTTTCATCAAACAAGAGATGCCCTACAAAGTAAAATTGTGTCACACATGGAATATTACTTCATTACTTTAAATTAAATTAACTAATTTATTACTTTGGTATTAAATTAGAATACGTGTTTATTTTTGTTTAAATAATGAATATTTTTCAGATGATATAAAACCGGGCGCGTCTGATTTCGCGGAATTCGTTAAAATTGGAGACATTTATTTTTTGTATGTGTGAGTTTTTGTGTTTTTTCTCAATATGTATGTGATGTACGGGATGCATCTATACTACCAATGGATATTAAAATCTTTTGTCCATTTCATAATGGTGTTGATGATGATCAATATGAAGATTTAATTTACTTCCTCCTTGCCGTTTACGTCAACAGCAAACTTTGCCAATACCGGATATGAGATCAAAGATGGCTGGAATAGACAAGTAGCTACTTCCTTCCTACTTACCAGCTAATTAGCAAACCTAATTAGTAGAAGTACTTCACAGAATTACATTACCTACAAGAACTGGTACGACATTCTCTGACTTGATGTCATAAACAAGTGCAACTTGTATAAGAATATAATTTACGAACAAAATATGAAATACATTAATCAGAACTACAAACATACAAGAAATACAACCGAATACTTAAAAAGCTCCCACAAACTTCATGGAAGATTGTATCTATGAAAATAATCTTATGTCATTCATGTGCTACCACAACTTAATTTCTGACATACGTCAAAAACCCAACCGATATTGATTAAAAAAATAATGCCTACCTTGCGGTTTGTTCAATACTCATTTACCTGTCCTGTTAATACGACGGCACATTAAAAAGACCAACAGGTTACTTAATACGCGTCCTACGCAATCAACATAACCTGTGTCCGCGATTTAGTTTCCAAACATGTAAACAAATATGTGTTTCTGGTAAAACAACTTTAATCCACACACTTAAAGTTCAGATTGCGCTACAAATCGAAACTTTTTGAAACTTTTATAATAGTATCTACTAGTCATTCTGAAGTCAACTTAATTTACATTAACATAAAATTGGAATTGGAAATATTGTCAACTGGAAACAAGAATTTAAACAGACTCTAACTTAAACACGTAATAAAGCAGAAGAGACCGGATTATGAAATTAAATTTCATTACCCACTGTTTTTTATTTCATTCATATTTTATTACTTCATCGCTACCTGATCATAGTCTTCGGTGATTCAAACGGATCGCTATCCGATTACTAAAACAGTCACGGTTGGAAAAAGTGCCGACAAAGCCTGGCAGACGACATCGGGAGACGCACGGCGCGCCGTTCTTGCTAACCGGACGTTTTTTCTTGCACGCTGCCGGTTGCCGGTGGGACATACAGATGTGAAGTTGGACTGACGACACGAAGACAAAGACAGACATTTATTTGTCAGATCCTAACCAAATTAAATTAATCAAACGTTTATTTGCTAGAAAATAATAATTAAACTAATTAACTAAACAAATAAATACAAAAACAAAAGGACACTTAGGCGTCGAAGTATTCGTCCGTATCGCTGTCATCAGGAAACGCGCCCAGTAGACTGGCAGCATTGCCACGTTGATTGGCAATGCTGGCAGCATTGCCACGTTGATTGGCAATGCTAATTCTAATTGATAGAAATATGTACATTGTTTTGGTAAAGGTGATATCTTATAACCTTTGTCATTGTATGTCTTGCTTGCAAATAATGAAGTTTACTAAAATTCTTATTATTCTAACTAGTATTACTGTATACTATTACTATGCTATTTTTTTTCTAGTAAGGAGCTCACTACGTTGTTAAAAAGAGAGCATGTTTAGATAGTACAGTTATGTTTTTGTTCAGGACACATCCGAGAAGAAGTGCTGTTTTATTGCGGGTTTTCATATTTGATAGGCGGTGAATAGTGTGTGGATTTGTAGATCTTATTATAATTATGGATTTTGAGGACTAAGTTTTTTTTGCGTTCTTTTTTGTATCATATTAAGTCTCAACATCATTATCATCATATCAGCCGAAAGACGTCCACTGCTGGACATAAGCCATAATAGCTACGCTTGGCTGGCGGGTTGGCGATCGCAGTATGGTGGTCAAATGCATAGATAACGCTGCTGCCCATTCTCTAGTAAGTCCCTTAGTCGCCTTCTACGACACCTATGGGAAGAAATGGGATGGTGCTATTCTTTTACGTCCGGCCCCACACGGTCTCAACGTGGCTACTAGTTTTTCAAGTAACTTTGTAGCCGACATGTGAATTTCCGGGCCTTATAATGCTGGGTTTTCTGCGTGGGTGGTTGTTGTGCTTAGTAACACTAGAGCAAAGAAGTCTTTTAAAGATCGCTTTTACTGATAAAACCCATTGTGTCACGCTATGTAAAATGTCTACATTTATATTTGTAATTCTTATAGTGTACGGTCACCAAAACAGATATAAGTAACCAGAATCGTCGGATATAGTTGAAGTTTTGTAAGAAACCGATAGAGGTTTTGTTGACTGTACCTAATAGAAATAATCTATCAGTCTGACGTCAAAAATATTGTTGGGTAGGTATTTGAGTTATTTTCCAAATTCACGTTCGTTAATATCTATCCATATGTATAAAAAAGGAAGGGTTTTAAAAACTGCTAACCGTTCTTTAGGGCAGTATGTCACACTTATAAAGGCGCCTTGTCTTAAAACACACCTGCTTAGAATCTTGATATTGAATTCCCAGACTTAAGAAACCAGTCAGAGAGAGCTTTCATTACTCGCAAATCCTCTTCTTTTTATCAGAAGCGAAAGGACCTCAAGTTGTAGGTACGGTTCCTTTATTTCTGGTCCTTTGAGTGTTAAAAAATGATGGTGGACGCAAAACGCATTCTTTGATGTATTGTGATTTACACAAACGTGATGTTTATGCAATATGAGAGGTTTTAAATCAAAATAATTGATGTGTTTACAGCTTTATATTAAGTGTTATGACGATAGTAAACTTTATTTAGTGAATTTTAATCGTTGAAATGATATTCGGTGGTTTTGATCCTTTCTATGAATTTTTGAAATATGATTTTATAGTATTTTTATTTGTGTCATGAGTTGAATTTATAAGACTATTTAAAGTGATTCTTCAAAAAATAAATTCTAATGGAGATTCTAAATTTCGTGTTTACACCGCCGTAAAGCTATTCATTGACTATGTCATGATTTAATGGCAACATATTTCATTTATAATTCATTCGAATATTCCTTTAAACCTTTCCCAAACAATGCCATACCCGAATCTAATGAGGCGTAACCAGAACACATATTGATTTATTATCGCGGCCACAAGGACCAAAAAAGGGGATAAAGGTGTATGTCAATGGACGCGTAACAAAAAACAATAAATGAAGATAAAATGCCGGCAATCCGAGTGGCAGGTGTTTAGCATGACGCTGTTATTGATACTGTTCAATCCTTGGTATGATTGGACAAGCTGCCAGTCGTATAGATTATGTGATTGGTGGCATGGTTGGGGATTATGCCTAATTGGCTGGTTATTTGCAGAGGAAATTTATCAGAGTCGATTTTAATTACGTTTAAGGTGGAAGCATCAGTGTAGCCAGCAAAATTTAAATTTTCTTAATTTTTTACAATTTGCAGGGCATTATCAGACTCTATGTTGAACAAAATCTGATTCGTGACCGTAACACGTATGTATTTACATAATTTTAATCATGAAAATGATCAAAACAACCCTCTACGTTCATTTAATCCAATTGAATGATCACATTTCTTGAAATAGTCATTCGCGGGCTACCCTGGAGCTTAGGACTCGTATTGATGATTCTAATGATTATTCTACTAATATTAGAATTGTAAGCCTACTAATATTAAATAGCTTATTATTTTCCGAGTGACTAATAACTTAAAAGTCGACTAAATGTTTGCAACAAATAAAATAACTTGCCAGCGATTAAATATTTTCGCGACTATTATATTATGTAAGGTTCAAAATTAAAGGTGTTATAAAAACTAAAAACTAGCAGCTACGTTTAGGTAGCAAATAAACTATACCAGTCAAATAAAATATTAGGCGAGGAGCTATAAATATTGACTTGGCGACTAATAATGTTAGTAGGGTGGCAAAGATAATATATTAGGTACCAGTCCAGTTAGAGTAGGTTATTATTTTTTTTTTATGGTTAGGTTAGGTTAGGCTAAAACTGTGACTTCCTACGCACGAGCCGAGCGAGCGAAGCAAGCGGTGCCGCGGTAGCGGCCGGCGAGTGCCAGAAACGACATTATATAGAAAATCTAAACCTGCCCTAATAATACAATAATAATATATTATTTATAAATGCCCATTTTCTATTTTATTTTCGCCATTAAGTTTCCGCTTAGATATTAATTCTGTTCCCAAAAGAAAAACTTGATGCTAGTTTAAATTAAAACGGAGCTTATTACTGATATATTAATATGCTACCTATTACTTATTACGATACTCCTTATTAGCTGCCAACCCATTATATATGGTACCCACTCTATTTTTTTTTTAAACCTATATTCATTTTACTTCGTTGCCGCATTAAATACATGCCATATTAAATGTGAAAGTTTGGATGTTTGTTACTCAATCACGCTAAAACGAATGAACGGATTTTGTTACTAATAATTACCTACCCGTTTATTTATTTTACGTCGATGGTCCTAGTTTATCATTTGTGGCCTCGAATTTTAACTCGAGTAGTAACAGCTATGTGAAGGCTCTTATTTTGGTATTATGCTTTGTTTACATCTTTGTTCTTTGTGCTCGAGTTAAGTTTTCATTTTATTTGTTGGTATATTGGCATGGCTGGCTGACATATGTATGACTAATTATTTAATTAATGTTCAGTGTCTCATAATGTTTATATTACTTTGTCTATGTATGTATAGAATCAAGTCTATCCGACTAAACAGACAACTGTGTAACTGGGGAGTTTGTTGCGCCACTTCCTCTTCCCAGCTAAAGCACTAGGAAGTGGTGACGGGTGGGCGTTTTTGGGGGACTGTCTTATGTATTTTGACGTTCGAAAAGTGCTGATTCTTAGCCTAATTTGAATAAATGACTTTTGATTATGATTTTTTGAGATGAAATTTGGCACACAGACAGTTTGTAACCTGGATTAACACATAGGATACTTTTTATCCCGGTGAATTAAACTCATCGATCTCTCAAAAAAAAAGAAACAGTAGCACTCCGGGAGTACCGACAGAAGTGAAAACATGAACAATTACGTGTGTATTTTGAATCGTCAGGAAATATTTTTTGGAATCGTCAGATTCAACGTTCAACGTTGTTCGTTCGTACGTTCGTGTTGTCAGTGGTGTCGGTAACAGTGTCGCGAATTCAATTGTTTTTCAAAAGAAATGCCCAACGCGCCTAAAGAAGTTTTCACTTCAAAAATTGTTTATCTGAAACCTCAATAAACTTATTCTGTGGCCATGTACCACCGAAAACTTGGCACCTGCGTCTGGCCGAAACGACAACACGTCGCGACTGTTTTTCGACTACCTTATCGCACGGTAGAAGCGTAACAAAACAAAATCGTTATCTCTCTTAAAGATAACGTGAGGCTTTCGTCCGTGGTGTTAATTGGAGGCTAATGTTGGCCTTTCTTTTGTGTCGGCCTCTTAGATAGTCGCCGATAAGAATAAGCTGCGATTTTTGTCGGAAAGTGAAGTTTCGTGTTTCTATTGTTTTTTATTTTTGTTGCTGTTAGCTTTTTATCGAGAATTTCGCAGGTGCTAAGTTATTGTTTTATTAGTATTGCTGTGTTAATTTTATATTAACATTATTTTGGTGGGGTCACACTTAGGTCAACATAATGTCTATTTGCATCTGAAATTACTAACTACGTTAAACGATAAACAAGTCAACCGAATATGTGAATGAATGAAGAAGAATTAATAATGAATGAAGGGTATGAATTGTGGTGCGAATATAAATTTATAAGACTCCGTACCTATATTTTATGTATATATCTAATTTTCAGCTTTTCGTGGGGCTTGTTTCGATCGATCAGGTTAAGCTACGCTTGCCGCAATTGGTCCATGGATGGGTGCCAATCTTTAAATACCAAGACCCCTCCGTACCTCGGAAAGCATGCTACGCCGTTGATACCGGCTGTCATTCGTGGATCTTTGACAGTCGGATCACCTGTCTCACCAAGGGCTGTCGTATTACCCAGTAGCTGAGTTGTGGGGATCAGGTAAGAAGTCACTCCACGTAAAATACTGGTATTCAGGTGCATCTGGTTACACTAGAGGCCGATACTGACATAGTTGGTAAATGGCTAGGCAGATGGTCTATCAAATTTCAAACATTTTCATTCAATTCATTCATAATACCGTTCCCAAGCAAACTAGGTAAGAAACTTCCCCACATAAACCCCACCCCTTTCTCCTGAAATTTAAAATTCACATAAACTTCACCGTATATCATACTTATCCGTTGGAGACGTGATATTTTGACTAAAAGCCGACATTAAGGTGAACCCGTGAAGGTGATAACATCAGCTGTGATTTAAGATGGCGCTATCCTTCTGAGAAACCATAAAGATTATCTCACTTCATGCTAATGGACATACTAATTATTAATTAAGCACTGTTTTAAGTGTTACTTTACACGGAGCTTTAAGTTTTGCTGTAGAGTACTTAAGGTGAACCTAGTCCACATTTTTTGCATACAAACTTCGGGAGTGTTTTACTCCACTGTCTGACATGGCACATCCAAAGTAAAATATGATATCGCTTTGTCTCATTATTAATATTGTATGTCCGGAAACAGAATACTAAAATAAAAACACATTAAAAAGTTAGGAGCCAACAAAGATTCGTTTTTCTTGCTAATTTTACTTAACTTTGGGCGTATTTCAGTAATAAAAGAAGTGTAAAATCTCCAAAACCAAGTAAGTACCGACACAGTTCAACTATCAAAAAGTTCAATAAACTTTATTGGTCATTGATTTATGCATTGGCTTCTTCATAAAACCCGATCTTCCAAAGGACGTTTCTTAATTTTTTCGCGATTTTTTTACCATCAATGATCCTGCATCTCACTCAATAACGTTGCGCGTGTAGACTAGCGTCTAACTGCTCATCACTGATACTATCTCTGTCGAATACGAAGCCTGGTGAGACAGCATGATTTTTTGCCAGGTCCACCAGTGAGTTCGAGCCCCACGACTAACCTAGGCGACTAGCGTTCGATTACGTTAGGCATGATGTTCTCTTAGATAAAATGGAGGCATACGGTGTTAGAGGCAACGTTCTAAAACTATTTAAATCATATTTAGACAACAGAAAGCAACTCACAGAAATATCCTCAATAAATACAAAAACGAAACGTGAAGAAATATTCCAATCACATGAACATGTAATTAAATATGGAGTTCCTCAAGGCAGTGTGTTGGGCCCTCCACTATTCATATTGTATATAAATGACCTACCTAAATATGTTGATCAACCTGTGACCCTTTTTGCTGACGACAGTACCATAACGATTCAATGCGATACTAAAGACAAATATAAAAGTGACATTAATAATTCTCTAACATCAATAATAAAATATTTGGATAATAATAATTTACGGATAAATCTCAATAAAACTAATATTATGCATTTCAGTCAACGCTTACCAACTTTAACTGATCTTAAGGTCCAATATAATGACAAAACCATTGAAGAAGTCAATACTGTTAAATTCCTGGGTGTAACTATTGACAAAAAGTTAAATTGGAAAGAACACGTTGAAATTTTAAGTAAAAAAATTAGTAACTCTTCTTATGCCCTACACAAATTAGTTCCTGTGCTTAATACTGACGCATTGCTAACAGCTTACCACGGCCTAGTTTCATCGCACCTAAGGTATGGAATTATCCTTTGGGGCAATTCGACAGACAAGGATATACCTTTCAAAGCCCAAAAACGGTGTATTAGGACGATGTTTAAATTAGGTTCGACTGACAGTTGCAAACCTTATTTCATTAATTATAACATACTGACGTTACCATCTTTGTATATATTCGAAGTTGTCATGTTTGTAAAATGTAATCGGCAATTATTTCCACGCATGGCAGACAAAGTCAGTCGCGCCAGACGCGATAACACTATGCTTTGCTCACATGGTTCCAAATCAGCATTAATGGGGAAAAGTGTATTTTGCATGGCGCCTTTATTATTCAATAAACTTCCTAAAGAATGGAGGGAACTAAGCACACACATACTAAAAAAGCGGCTAAAATTATATCTAATTGGGAAAGCATACTACAGTATTTTAGAATTTTTAAATGACAAAGTGTAATACGACGAATTTAACGATTATTTACTTGCATTTTATTATTTTGACAATTTATAATTAGATGATAGGACAATTTAATTAAAATCTACAATTTATTGTTTAAATTTAATTTTTAGTTTGTGTGCTAATTTAATTATGTTTTTAGCTTTGTTTAAATACCTTAAATATCTTACCTATTATGTATTTGTATGCCACAAAGGCCGAACATGACGGATCTTTTTGTTTTTATGAACAACCTACATGCCTTGTATGTATACTCATGTTTCTACAAATAAATGTATTATCTTATCTTATCTTATCTTATCTAGGGGAAGAAAGACAAGGGGAACCCCTTAAGGAAATGAGTGGACGATGAAAACTGCGATTATGTTTTATAGTCATGTTTTTGGTAATATGCTGAGCCGATTCTAAATAACTTGGGTGAAAGGAAGAGTAATATATTGATAGCTTTAGCATAAACACAAATCAGCCTACAAGGTTCCCACTGCTGGGATACAGGCCTCCTCTCTATGAAAGGGTGTGGGCCTTAATCCACCACGCGGGCCAAGAGCGGGTTGGTAGATGTCACATGTCTTCGAATCTTTGGTTCTAGGGCATGCTGGCTTCCTCACGATGTTTCCTTCACCATTTTTGAGAACAGTGGCGATGAAGTAATTTACATTTAGTAAACTTACGATACAATTCACAAGTTACTTAGTTTTTATTTTTTCAAATTGAACAATAAGCATTATTGTTAAATTTTATGTACAGGTATATAAAAAAGAAAATAATCATAATGCATCAAAAAATAAGTCCGCATCGTTGTCAACGGGAAGAGTGCCCAAAAGGCTGGCAGCATTGCCACGTTGTATGGCAATGCTGATTCTTTGGCCGAAATATAGGCCAGCCCTTTGGTCACGTGAAGAGTCAACCAACCGCTTGGAAATATCTCGGAAAAATAAGTGGGCACTCGGACCCCATGGCCCTGGAGTTTCAACCCCAAACGGCTCGAATATATAGGTTCCAAATTAAAATAAGTAAACTTACGTAAGTAAAGTGCATGCCTGAGTTGGAATCCAGAACGTACAAGTCGGGGTCGTTACCACGAGCTATTACTGCTCTGATAGGTTAAATAACGTTTAAATTGGAAATTCGTTATTGAAAAGTCGTAAAGGCACTTAACTCAAACGTGCTAATGGTATAGGCACAGGAGGGATTCTTTATGCTTCACAGCTGATTCTGGAGTCCAACCTCGTTATGACGTACTGAGAAAAGCTATCCCGCGGTTTTATTAGGAGCAAATTAGACCTACCTCTGGAAAAGTACCTACAAAAAGTAAAAGACATGCTTCTAAAACCCACCTTTATTGGAACAAATTCTGACCGTGGCCAACACATTAAAGAGGTTTTTCAGTATGACACCTCCATCAAGTAGGTATTTGGAATGTGCTATCGACGGGCCATCTCCTAATTATGGGGTAGATGTTTTTATGTGATTGTATGGCAAACGAGCCGGCCGACCACGGACACCTTATTAAAAATAAACAGATTTTGGGTACTGACACATTTGGCATTTGTCGCACAGCTGGCGTATTGGTATCTACATTATAACAAGCCAGAATAAAATGTGTGTATTGTGAAATGTTAAATAGAATCAAGATTTTCCAAAAAATTTGAATAAAAATAATTCAATCAAGTCAAGAAATAAATGACCTTATTAAAAACAAACAGATTTAGGGTACTGACACATTTCAAGAGCAGCATTCTGAGAGCAGTAGAATAGAATAGAATATAATATAATATTTTTATTTCAGACAAAGTCCATAGGGTTAGTAACAATTTTGTGTTAGTACAGATATAGATTACTATTAAAAATTTAAAATTCAGCGTGGAGCAGCATCCACCTTCGCAACATCAGGGAATACACTGAGAACACTGTCGGTGCCGCTGCCAACACGTGCCATCAGGGATGTACATTTCTTTTTAATGATGGCGGAAAAACCATCAATGTTGGTATCTGCAAACATCCCTGACGCACTACAACGCCACGGCAGCCGCAGCAAACGCAGTGGTGGCCCAGTGGAAATTGCCGCATCTTACAAGTTGTAGGTCGAGGGTTCGAATCCAGGTGCTTTACTTTGTGTAAAATAAGTATTTCATCACCGCTACTCTAAAAACGCCGAAGAAAAAAAATTAGGAAACCGTTATGTCCTAAAACCAAAAAATTTGAAGACATGTGACATCTACAAACCCGCACTGGGCCCGCGTGATGGATAACGGCCCACTCCTTCTCATCGAGATGAGGCCTTTGACCTAGCAATGGGAACAATAGATGCTGAATATGCTATACATTTCAAACATTTCAGCTTTAATAGATTTGTGGATTACTTAAGTAAAATAGCTAGAGGTACACCCTAACACCAAACCTATACTCCATTTATTATAGCTTTAGAAAAAAGAGGCTCGTAGAAGCAGGAGTGCAAAACATTTTATTACAAAGTTAAGTTATAACTTTTTTAGGTAGATTTATGACAGTACATTCAGCGTCAATAATATCGACGCGACGAACAGATTGTTCAAAATGATCTAAACAACGAAAAAAAAAAAATATTAACTCAATGACACAAGGAATGTTTCTGAATGAAGACAGTATACGACAACTGTCATTCTGACAAGAACTTTATCCAATTGAGATAAAGTTGAATTTTCTTAGTTGTTGAGATCATTTTGAACAGCCTGTTCGTCCCGATTTTTTGACGTTGACTGTACTAAATACTGAGATAAATGAAGTAAAAGTAATTTTATTTCAAATAATGTTCTATTTATAATAACATCTTCATCACACATTACAAACCTACAACAAAATGAATGAATGAAAAAAACAATCACATGATGACTTAAATATAATTAAGATTAAAGGGAATAAAATACATTATTTTTACAATACTTTGTTGTAAATAACAACTTACGACCCACAATACTTTCGTAAAACTTCGTCGTCATCAGCTACTTAGTCACTCATCACTCCTGCTTCTTTTAGGCTTTTAGCATTGACACTATAATTTTAAATTGAAATAAAATAATTATTTAAGTGAAAGCCACATAATTTCACAAGATAAATAGTTACACATGATTACAATAAAGTGTGACAGCTAATATTTAAATAAATTTGGCATTAATCGTAACTGCAACACGTTTAATGTAATTTTGTTACAAAGTGTGCATTAAAAAGAACCCTTTTAACTTCTGTCTAATGCTATTGTAAATGGAGTTTAATGCTTTCAATTGGTTTCTAAAAGTAAATTACTCGTAGTGTCATATTAGAAAACAGTTCGACTATCTTACTTAATATTATGTTTCTTCCTAATTTGTGGCTGACTTTCTGGGCTTGTTTTTCATTGTCAATACTTTGTCCTATCTAACGTATTGTTCAAGACTTTGTTGCTTAGTTCTCATAACGCTTTTATAGCTTTAGACTTTTTGTGCCCTTAAAGTTTTTGTTACCTTACTTCGAGGCTTTGTAGGTATAAGCTGAGTAAATGAATGACAGTGTCGACTTAGGAGATGCTTTACAGTGAAACGTGCTCCATTTTCTTACGTCATTGATCAATATTATCACAATGTGTCCCGTATATTGTAACTGACGCATTGAAATTATGGTTGTTTAAAATAAAGATTTATTTCTAAAAAGTAAAGGTTTATTGTAGACACCGGAAAAACAGACAAAAATTTCGAAAAGGATTAAAATGGCATTTATGTTGATTATCCTTTACCACTCCAAATAATAGGTCTTTACCTATGAAATTGCCGTTTTGTATGAAAAAATTTAAACGAATTTTTTTCATGTATTTTTTATTTGTATTAATCGAAGTAATCACCCATGCAATCAATGCATCTTTGCCATCGCAGTGGCAGTTTATTGATGCCCTTCTTAAAGAAATCAGCTGGACGGGAGGCAACAAATTCTTCAAAGGCATTTTGTACTGCCTCTCGGGTATTGAATTTTTTTCCCGCCAAGAAGTTATCCAAATTCTGGAAAAAGTAGTAGTCTGTAGGTGCAAGGTCTGGTGAGTAGGGCGGATGACGGAGAGCTTCCAACCCCAGTTCTTGCAACTTGGAGACCGTCTGCTGTGCAGTATGAGGTCGCGCGTTGTCGTGCAAGAGCAGCGGAGACGAGCGATTGACCAATGCTGGTTGGAGATGTGCCAGCTTCTCCATCATTGTGTTCAGTTCTTCACAGTACACATCTGCAGTAATGCTCACCCCGTTTGGTAAGAAGCTGTGATGAATCACACCGGCGCTAGACCACCAAACAGTGACCATCACTTTTCTAGGGGTAAGTTTTCGTTTAGGGCATTGTTTAGGTGCTGAACCAGGATCCAACCAACTTGCTGAGCGCTTGCGGTTATCAAACAGAATCCATTTTTCATCGCAGGTAACAATGCGGTTCAAAATTCCTTCATTTGTGTGTCTGTTGAGCAGTGCAAGGCACGTCTCGACGCGTACTTCGCGCTGACGATCATTGAGTTCGTGGGGCACCCATTTGTCAAGCTTTTTTACCTTGCCAATTTGACGCAAATGGACCAATATTGTTTTGACGCTAACGTCGAAAGCTGCTGCTAATTCAGCCGTAGATTGTGTACCATCAGCTTCCACAATCGCCTTTAATTCGTCATTGTCGACCAAAGTCTTCGGACGACCGCGAGGTTCATTTTTCAGGTCGAAATTTCCAGAACGGAAGCGAGCAAACCAATAACAGGTGGTGCGTTGGTTTGTAGTGTTAGCTCCGTAAACGTCGTTGATGTTGCGTGCCGCTTGTGCCGCGTTGCTGCCACGACGGTACTCATATTCCATAATTACTCGAATTTTTAACGTATCCATGATGACGAAAAAGATTGAAATGCGATGAAAATGTAACACTAATCAATAAACAAATGACTACTTTTGGAAAAAAAAATCCATGTTTTTAAAATAAAATTAATTTGAAATTAGAATTCTTACCCAAACAAAAATTATTTTGATTTGAAATGGCCAGTACTGCAAAACGGCAATTTCATAGGTAAAGACCTAATAATTTTTTTTGAAATATTTTGAATGTACAGAAACAGTTCGTCTACAGATTTATTATATTTATAGACTATGTTCGTATGTACTTATGTAAGTATATTCAGATATTTTATTTATGTATTTTATTTTCTCTTCTACTCTTACTTATTATAATATGATGTCTGCATCTCTTTTTAGGTAAGTATTTACTTTCCTTTCGCAGGTATGGAACTGATTTCTTTATAAATAACCATCACCTTTGTTCTTGTTTTTATATTATTTTCTTCTTGTGTGTTAATAAATGGTTAAATAAATAAATAATACGAATAATGTAACATATCACAGTCCTGTTGGGAATTAGATTTTTCTCAAGTTACGCCACAACGCCCGGTACTCCGCCATCCGCTTCCAATCATAGCCATTTTTTTAAGTTGCCAGTTCATCCAACTTTGAAGGCTGGTCTAACCTGATCTATCTATAGCATTATCCTCATAAAACGCATTGTTATTATAACCTATAACACCTCCTTCACCTGACTCTGTAACAGTAATTCAATTATAATTAGCTCACAACATAAGTTTAGCAATTTTAGTTAACAACCTGCTAAACATTACACTTAATTTATGCCATTATATATCTTAGTAACATTGTAACAATATTCATTGTCCCGTAAAAGTGGCTACTGCTTGATAATAGCGATGTCTTCTACAAATTATAAAGCTGAAGACTTATTGAAGTTATACAAAAAGGTCATAACTTAAATATTATTTTTAATGAGCTGAGTTTAAGAGAGGTTTTCTATAAAAAAGTTATGTAAAATAAAAGTTGTAAACTGACTAACAACACTTAAGTCATTTGTCTTTTTAATGTTGAGTCGTGAAATGCGAAGTTTTTAATGTTTTGAATCTAGATGAAGACAAACCCGAGATATATATTCATTGCGTGCTCTGACTGGACAGGTCCACTCAATCTGTTTGGTTCTTGCCGCAAAATACCATTTCAGACACCAATCTACATGGTTTTCACATCACCTGACCAAGGTTACGTCTTTGAAAAGCGACTGTGACCTCTGTGTCTGTGTTGGCCTTTTTTCTCAAAGTACTCAGATAAGAAAAGCAGACCTCATTTAGTTAAAAAAAAATGACTTGTAAAAGTGTTTGTACAAACCTACTTACAACAATAAAATCATTTGTAATTGCGTAACGCACTTACAATAGCAATGCTTTTCATTTTAACAATTTACCTTGTTGAGCAGACCAATTGTTCAAACATTGTGATTGGAAGTGTGTTCTGCAATTGGGGTGTCGCAACCTGGTGCAGAAAATTTTGAATAGGTATATAGGTACGAAAAGGTTACAGGACCAACTGAATAACTTTCTAATTATGGAGTGTGGACTTATCAGCCTATAACGTTCCCACTGCTGGGATACAGGCCTCCTCTCTGTGAGAGGGAGTGGGCCGTAATCCACCACGCGAGCCCAGTGCGGGTTAGTAGATGGATGACACATGTCTTCGATTTTTTTTGGTTCTAGGACATGCCGGTTTCCTCACGATGTTTTCCTTCATCGTTTTGAGAGCAGTGGTGATTAAATAATTTTGACTATGTAAAGCGCCTGTCTGGGTTCGAACCTGCGACCTGCAACTCGTAAGTCAAGGCCATTACACTGGGCCACCACTGCACACTGGTCCCGTATGGAAGTATGGATAGGAATTATGCATGTGCAAAAATACCAATGCAATATTAGTTGTAGTAATGTCTCGATTTTAGAATTTATTTATTTGTTTGCATTCTAACTTGGTATACAATACTGGTCTTAATAGGGTTATGATTTACATGTCGCAGCTTGCGTTGGCATACAAAAAAAAAAAACAAGTTATAAGTAAAGTTAATAAAAAGTTCTACTAATACTTGATGTAGAAATAGGAATCATAGGCCAAAAGTTTTAATGCCGTTTTTATAATCCTACTAATTTGATTAAGCAGCGCATTATTCCTGTTGAAATCCACATTTATTTATTGTAGATATTAAAAAACTATAAAAGGGGTAGCAAAAGTTTAGTTCGTCTTTGATGTTAAATAAAAACAATTTTATTACATTTTTGAAATCTTTATAGGTGAAGTTTATGACGTAATTAATATTTAAAACATTCAATGTTTTAGTAACAATAATTTTCTGGTGTTAAGCTTAATATGTTGAACGAAGGATCGTTGGATTTGCTTTTAAATTCCTAATCACTATATTTTTTATTTAATTTATATAAGTATAATGGTTATGCAAGGAGGTTTTCAGGGGTATGCAATATTTCTTCTTACTGTGTTCCAAGGAGGTATTGGTTTTTTGTTCATGCTAGTCGAGTGATGACCTGTTTAGGATACAGATGTTTTGTTTCATTTTTAATATTTTTTTTAATTGTATGGAGTTTTAGAAGATGTTACTTCATGTGATTGTGATGTACACCTTTAGGTAATTGCGCTATACAGTGGAACTTTTACCCATTCTTTACTTGTATTAATTCAATGTAAAAATTTGTTAGTCATACAAATACTTTTATATAAAAAAGGACGTCGTTCTGGATAGTTCAAAGATGTATTCATATTGAAATAAGAAAAGCAATTATGACACCTCTAAATATATTCCAGAATTATTTTACATGTCTGCACGTTCCTATAAAAGGACTATGCTCACGGGCATCGTTCTCTATATCATTTTTTAATGAAATAAAAATACATTTTTGTAACTTCAAAAAACCAGAAAATACAAATAAAGATTTATGAAACACTAGTGTAACAGAAGGTTCCCCAGACTCGTGACAGCAGAAATATTTATTGCTTTGTCTGCCAACGACATTGCGTGATGATATACCTACTGTCTGCGGTTAGCGGTATTGTAATTGCACTGAAAAATAAACGGTAAATTGTAAATTAGAAAAGCGAATATGAAAATTTATTGTCCATTAAATTTAATGTACAAAATATTTCTAAAGGATTGTTGTATTTTAACGCGTTTGGAAATAACGGTAATGTGATGGTTCCATTATTCTCTAAAGGGGTATTTGTATGTAGGGACAGGGGACAGAAATACGTAGGGACGTAAGTCTTTCAAGGGTTCAATCCCTTGTGGTCTGACGTAGATACTTTGGTTGGGTATCTATGTGATCGACAAATCCAGAGCTAGGAATCGGCTGGAATCGTCTATGACATAAGAGATCTGTCAGTATGGTCTGACTATAGTAAATAATAATCAAATAATTAAATAACATTAATTGATCTCATTATTCTTGTTAACTTAAGTCTGTAGTGTAATACTAAAATAGTTTTAAGATCTTTGTAACTAACAACTGTTATAGATATACTAAAACAAGTGCTTAAGTTATGTGCAGACGCCAGCTCATCAACCTACTACAATCTGTCAAATTTCTTTAATAGATTTTCAATTTTATCGCTAAAGTTTAGGGTTCAAAGTTGGTTGAGAAAATTTGACAGTTTCGGGTAGGTTGATGTGCTGGCATCTGTACCTATGTAGTTATTATCAAATTAGATTTCATGATTTGAAAATTAAAATAAATGAATGAATATGGTGACTAACAATCAAGTTTCGACTATACTCTATTGATTAGGTATAAGTCGTAATTTCCGTTTTTTTATTTTCATTCTGAATAAAATTACCTTACTATTATATTCTTCAACTTTTTAAACGAATTGTAAAGTCGTTTAAATTTGTTTTATATTTTTTTAATTGCTGTGCCCTTACTGGGTTCACGTCAGGCCCCTTGACGGTAACATCTACTTTTGAACCATTTGATTGCAATACAATATTTAAGTTTGAGTTGGAGCTATGTTGTTTGTTAACAAAGGTTGACAATCTACCTTAATCAGTTATAGTCAACCGTGAATTACTCGGTACCACTTTTGACAATGACGTCCAAGTCAATTGAAACTTCACTGTTTCTCGTTTTATAAAGTGCAAGTGACATCCAACCTGATGTTGATAGAAACATTCCGAGGTCGACATAAGACACACCGTTTCATACACGTATTGCTTACTGTAAGCTACATTGCATCTTGTCGCATATAAAGACTGAGTGATCTGCTAGCACCTTTATAAACTGCCATCATAATCACACCATCAACCCACATCTGTACAGTTATATCATCGTTAAACTCAAACAGTTGTTAGTACGAAATATGGCTATTACTTTCCTCACTCACCGCGCTAAAGAGTTTCACTGAAGTAATTTCCTAGGTCCCGGTGAATGCACGATGTCACTTGACGTTGCATCGCGTGAGCCTCGACAGCAATTACTCGTACCTCGGTTTGTCTCCTTGCAATTAGAGAATTCCTAGGCGTCAGCGTGTGGGAGAGTTATTTCAACTCGCTAACATCGTTTAAGTAAACTGTTCTGTATTTTCACATGAAAATTATTTTGCTACGTTGCTTGGGAGCTGGCGTTTCTGCTGTAAAATTTTACGGGCATGTGTTGTTTCTCATTCATCTCACGCGGTCCCGACTTTATGTCTGGTTCAATTTGCAACTTCTGTGTTGCTGTGTGTCTTTGAAACGAAATTGTTTACTTCTAGCTGCAATTTCCCGTACTATTTTGTAGATATAGAGAGTGGTATTTGAAAAGGGGGGCTTGTGTCTAAATAATAACAGCCACACGGGTCAGTCAGGTTAGTTAGTCCGTGGATGGGAGATTATTTGAATATACCAAGACTCCTCAGTGACTCGGAAAGCACGCTAAGCCGTTGGTCCCGGCTGTCATTCGTGGATCTTTGACAGTCCTACTAAAGGGTATCGTGTTACCCAGTTACGGGGTTATAGCGGTTAAATAGGCAGTCGTTCCATGTAAAATACTGGTACTCAGCTGCATCCAGTTAGACTGAAAGCCAACCCAAAAAAATTGACAAAAGGGTAGGCGGAATGTGTGGTAATTGCAAACTACCTAACCTAAACATTACATATTAAAGCATATTATAAGATAAAAGACTACGTTGAAGACAGGGAAGTTTGGCATTAATTCCTTCTGCACATGTGGCTCCCCTGGTACCTCATTAACAGCAAAACTGTGTGAAAGTCTATTAACTGCTCCCAAATTGCAATGTTAATTTTTATTCTTTTTATTTTTTACAATGACTGACATATTCTCGTCATTATTTGACATTATACGTCAATTTTACTTCTGTCTATTATTAGTGACTGTCATCGAAATCATGTCACTTGGTTCAAATAGATTCATTTTATATACGTAGATTCTTTTACATATTGTGAATGAGAGAACGTTGTAGGTCTTAGAGACTAGATTTGTAGACGTTTTTCTATTCTGTATTTTAATTCCTCTAAGTACCTGGTACTTATTGACTGGCCTGCACTGTCCTCCCATACCTATTATCACTGTAATTTGAAAACATTGTAAAAGCCAATTATTTTTAAAAGAGTAACCGTGGAGTTTCTTGCCGGCTCTTCTTTATAGGAAACGACAAATTGGAACCGTGCACCTAGCTTCTGACGTTTCATAAGTGCCCATGCAGGCTTATGTGAAATAATTTTTTTTTTTTTTTACAAGGTGGTTTGCATATAAAAACTTGTAATATTAATTTTTCAAATAATATCCATCTTATAGGCTGGCATTGCACATTCTTATATCCATTTGCCATTAAAACACATCTTTACCAATAATTATGGTTTTAAAATAGTGCCTTTAGGGGGGGGGACACCGGGACATGTAATGGCGACAAAGATGTAAACAAACAAGATATTTAAACGAACCAAGCAAGAATAAACCGAGCGACTGACTTAATTTTGTTGCCGTGTTTACTAGATGAAACATTAATGCTGGCAAATTTACTTGTCATATCCAGTTGAGTTCTTCGGCCGTGAAGCTATTTTTATACTGGCAACATTTTAGTGATAGTTTGCGTTTTCATATAGCCGTAATGGGAGTTTTTTGATCGCGGAATGTTTTTACATCCGCGCACACGGGCGATGGTTGAATTGCATGTAGTTTTTGCGGAATTATGATACTGGTAGTTGCTTTTGCAAATTAAAGTGATATTTTTATTGTATGTCTGTTTTAATGGAGTTCTCGGTGTGTGTAATTATCTAGTATACTTTTCAATTTATATGTGACTCACGACGAAAAAACTGGAGATGAGTTTATCTGCAGCTATTGCTAAAGATGAGCTGTGGTTTGCCAGGTGTCGATTATATTATAAGTATAATATGTATTACTGCAGGAACAGTGGTGGCTCAGTGGTAATAGCCCCGACTTACGAGTTTTAAGTCGCAGGTTCGAACCCAGGTAGGCGCTATACTTTGTGTGAATGATTTCATCACCATTGCTCTCAAAACAGTAAAGAAAAACATCGTGAGGATACCGGCATGTCCTAGAGCCAAAAATTCGAAGACATATAGCATTCACCAACTCGCACTGGGCCCAAAAAGAGGAGGCCTGTGTCCCAGGCTTGGGAACATTATAGGCAGATCGTGCTTTATTATTACTTTGTTACCATGACGACAGCAACGTCAGATACTTACACGGGTTGGAGCCTTTTTTCAGAAACGTAAACAGAAAGCGCTGGAACTTACTAGATCGAAAACTTTACCAGCGCATACCCAGATTTGCTGTTAAACGAAGAGGTTGTTGCATCACTGAAAACTGGCCAGTAATATTGTTATTAAACTTGACAAGCTGCAACTATGAGACAAAGGAACTCTGCGGCTTGTATTGAAAATTATCAAATGTTGGAACGACGTTGCAACTATGTCGTCATCATTTTAACAAACAAAACATAATCAGGCTACAACATCCTCGCGGTGAAAGAGAGTGGGCCATAATCAGAGATCGGATATTCGGATGCATATTCACCTAAATTTGAGATGTTGGCTAACATGGAATGCGCTTTTGTATCGAAAAAGTCTTGATTTAGGTAAGTAATTTGTTTATTTTTTGTTTTAACTAATACAAACCACCCCTCCTCCAGTATATATACATATTTGTATCGGGTTAAACATTTATTTTAAATTAATGTAAATCTGAATAGTTATGCAATCAAGAATCCCGAAAGCCGCTTCCATACTTTCATAGCTAAAAATTATGTTTAGGTAAATATGCATCCGAATATCCGATCTCTGGCCATAATCCAGCACGCGGGCCCAGTGCGCGTTGGTAGATATCACATGTCTTTAAATTTTTGATTCTAGGACATGCCGGTTTCCTCACGATGTTTTTCTTCACCGTTTTGACAGCTGTGGTGATTAAAATAATTTAAACAAAGTGAAGCGCCTGTCAGGGTTGCACCTACGACCTACAACTTGTAAGTCACGTTCGTTACCACTGCTCCTATAATAGAAATGAAACAAAAAACAAAAAACAGATATTATGATCAGCCAGTATGGTTTTAAAAACCTACAAAAACTGTAAGTTAAGGCTCCAATAGATTCTTTCATAAAAGCTGATAACACAAACGCAGACTGGTGTTAATTTCGAGCGAAATCCAAAGGAATCCGGTGTTGTACCTCTTTGGAACATAAAAACTTCATTTTCATAATGCGAGGGGCGGAAGCTATAAAGCGGAATTGTTTTGTGCTTTTTCCGTTTCGCCCTGCTTTTTTGTACGTTAACATTTTTAAGTTGGTACGTCATAACGTCACAAAATATTTTTTAAGCGGGCAAGTTAATGGTTTATTATGTGCTGACTTATTAAGGGCTCTATGCAGGTGATATTGTTTATGTGCTTAAATGTGCTTTTCATGATAAGGGTGGGAGCTATTACCAATTAAGTTACAGTGTAGTAATTCGAAAGCTTTTAGGCATTAGGCTAAGAAACGCCTTGATCTTCATGGGTATTGTATGATGGTCTGAAATCCTGAATCGGATAAGACCTATTGGCGGGATTCAGGATTTCAGACCAATGTGAAACTTCAGTATATTTTGGTTAACGATTCTCTTACATGCAACCTGCAAGTATCATTTTGGAAAATTAACATCCAAAATAACCATTAAACAATTTCTTCCATTTGTTTGTATATTTAGGAACTAGCTGCTCCCGCGGCTTCGCTCGCGTGGATTTCGGAAATTATTACACAGGAACCTGATACCGCGACAAAAAGTACCCTATGTTACTTTTTATTACATCAGCTATGTGCCAGTGAAAGTTTTGTTAAAATCTGGTCCACCTGGTCCGGAGATGAGGCGGAACAAAAAAATTTTTTTTTTTTTTGTATTTGGGTAGTTACCGTATTTGTGCTTTTTTAAAAGCTGTTATTTTGACATTACAAAAAGACACTTAAATATTAACTTAGTAAATTTGGTAAGATTAACTTAGTAAAGAAGACCAACACCTCGGTACACAAAGTACTTACATTTCATAAGAGAAAACACCATACAAAAACACCCATTGACCTACATAGCACCCTACAAAACAGCAAGCTAAAACATAGCAGCGTCCAGGAGAGCAGTTTAAGCATTTTTTCACAAAGGTCAGGAGGCCAAGATGATTTACTTCCTCAATATTACGACCGTCAGGTGGGAAGCGGACACGGAATTAAAGTTCCAAGGAAATATGGCGTTTGTCTTGCCGTAGAATGAAAATAGTGGGCCAAGGTAGGCTTTAAGAAGAATTGTGAGGTATATCTATCACTTAGTTTTAAGTTAGAAAGGAAAGAGATATGACAATGATATTTAGTTATTAAATGGTTTTCATAATTATTATAGTAATTATACCTACTAACCAATTGTCTTAAGGGGAACCTAGTCGCGGGCTCGAACTCACTGGTGGGCCTGGCTAAAAATCACGCTGTCTCACCAGGCTTCGTGTCCGACAGAGATAGTATCAGTGATAAGTAGTTAGACGCTAGGCTACACGCACACGTTAATGAGTGAGATGCAGGATCATTTATAGTAAAAAATTCGCGAAAAAAGTCCTTTGGAAGATCGTGATTTATGAAAAAGCCAATGCATAAATCAATGACCAATAAAGTTTATTCAACTTTTCGATAATTAAACTTTGTCGGTATCGACTTGGTTTTGGAGATACACTTCTTTTATTACTTAAACACGCCCAAAGTTAAGTAAAATTAGCAAGAAAAACGAATCTTTGTTGGCTCCTAACTTTTTAATGAATTTTTTTTTAGTATTCTGTCTCCGTACAGACAATATTAATAATGAGACAAAACGATATCATATTTTTCTTTGGATGTGCCATGTCAGACAGTGGAGTAAAACTCTCCCGAAGTTTGTATGCAATAAATGTAGACTAGGTTCACCTTAATAACGCTCAATCCTGACATGTTAATTTTAATTTTACTTTACTTAAATTTAATCATATATTTTTATGTTTTATCCTATTTATACAATCGTTATTTAAAAGCTCAGTCTTGACATGTTAATTTGTTTATTTTTTTCTATTTTCTCTAATCTCATAATTTATTTTTCATCATTTATCATTGATGTCTTCATGTTTATCGTAATTACACTTAGTTATATTATGTGCATGCTACGGTCTCCTGTTATTGAAGAAGCACACGTAAAAGAACCTTATTATTACTTTGATTTATAATGTATATGTGTATCCTTTGTTGGAGATCCTAAATAAATAAATATCTTTGTTGTCAGTTACATCTTAATTTTTGCAGCGAGACATAACAGCATGAGATTCGGGCGGTTCATTGACCTGCATTGGCAAGAAGATAAGATAACATTTATGTTGTAAATTGTTCAGAAACTGTCTCAATATTCACCTGAACGTTTTACTATGATCACAATCATCTTATGTGCCTAGCCTTTCCTATGCTGGGATCGGCTTCCGAATGCGGCTTCCGAATACCAGTATTTTACATGGAGTGACGTCCACAACCCAGTAGCTGGTTTGCATACCCCTTAGTAAGTCTGGCTGTAAGACTTTCGGGCTTCTGACGACCCGTAACGACTATCAAAGATCCACGAATGACAGCTAGTACCAACGGATAAATGGGCTTTCCGAGGCATGGAGGGGACTTAGTATGTAAAGATGGTCAGCCATCCACCTGATTGATCGACCAGGGCCTCAAGTCTGCTATTTTTATAAATTCGTCATTCCAACACGATCTCATTGTCATTTTGCTAAAAGTTCGTAATCTGCTAAGTTCATAATCGTCGATCATTGGTCGGTCAATGGTGTCGTTATAGAATTGTGTTATAATACTTATAATGGCATAGTCGTATTGCCATTATTATAAAACCCGTTAGTAAAAATGATTTTCGAAAAACTACTACTAAATTTGAACATTTATTCATGCCAGATTTCATTTATATATATTTTTACATATTATTTATAAGTGTTATCATTATGTACGAGATTACCAATAAATGCCATTTCTTTCAATGGAGTGTCAGTGGCTGACCATTGGAAAGTCATAATGACGCCATTTTATTAGTAGATTACCAAACTTGTCAAAATCAACAATTATGAAATCAATGATAGACCATTCTGACACTATTGTAATAGCAGAATTGAGGCCCTGTGCGTCTGTTTTTACTTAGTCACAAGCCCCTTACTACGATAACTGTCTTTTTAAAACATACATCTTTACCACAAAACGGCGATAAGAAGTTCCTGGTCACAAGTTCATAACTGAAATTTTTTCGAATGTTATGTCACTATAATTGTTTAAAAGGTACTGATTTCTCTTTATATTCTCTGTATAAAAGCTAAATATTTTGAGCATTAAAAAGTCATTCAGGTCATTCAGAGAGGCTATTACACTATCTGTATGCATTCCGCCAGAGTTGGAAGTTTTCTTGAAATTCTACAAGTAAGTAGCGAGCTTGGGAAGCGAGGGGCAGCTTTATAAGTAATTTTAAGCTTCTTCTTGAGCTACCAGTTTACTATTATAAGGTCTAAAATCCACAAACGGCTCTAAAAACTCATCTAATAAAATTATCCTACTTCCTACTAATATTAACTCATAAATGTGTGAAATTTAGATATTTGGATGTTTGTTACTCAATCAAGCGAAAACGGCTGAACGGATTTTGATGAAATTTGGCACACAGATAGATTGTAACCTGAAGTAATACATAGTATACTTTTTATCCCGGTAATACGTTGCCATGTGATAATTTTCGATCTCCAAGCTAGTCCTACTATCATACTAATATTATAAATGTGAAAGTTTGGATGTTTGTTACTCAATCACGCAACAGCGGCTGAACAGACTTAGATAAAATTTGGCACACAGATGATTATAACCTGGACTAACACTGGATTTTTTTATCCCGGTAATACGTTCCCGTGGGATTGTTTTAGACCTGCACGCGGGCGAAGCTGCTGACAAAAGCTAGTGTTTTAAAATTTTTCATCAAAACAGCCGGGTAATTGCGTTACACACTAACATCAGGAATGGTTTTCATTTAGACAGTTCAACAACATTCCTTGCAATATTTGCGTTGCTGAGCAAACAAAGAAGAATGCCCATTTTTCATCTGATTAAGTAGGTATAGAAAAAAATCTTAAAATTTCGGAAGTTTAATCGTATATCAAATACGCTTATTAAAATGTTTAATGAAACGCAGGATTCTATTTTTAAATATATTTTTCTTTATGCTTATTCTACATCAAGGCAACGCATCTCAACTACCTTTTTTTACGACATTCCCTTTTACACAATGCTACTTGAATTTATTTGTTATTATTTTACTTTTTATTTCATCAGTAAGTATTTCTTTATTGGTTTTTTGTATAATACAGATTAATTGAAAATAACATAATAGATAAATAAATTTTATAATAAAATATTAAATAAATTAATCGTGCAATTGGTAATTGAGTTCGCACGACTAAAACGGTTTTTTTGACATTTGACTGTTCTGCGATTGGCACCGGAGCAGCATTGTGTACTGTGCTATTTTGTGTGTGTTACTTCTTTTTACGACCCTATTTACTGCCTCTGGACCTCGAGGAAAAACTTTGAGCTTTAATAAATTAGTTCTAGCATTTTTGTTTCTTTGAATTTGGTAACGACAAATCCTAACCTAAAAAGTAAAATTAATATTTTTTGGACTTCGTAGCGTAAATCGTAACCATGACTATGTGACATTATTTTCTAAACTTACAGGTAGTCTTTCTACTGTACCTTATAAGTATACGTAAACTTTAAATATCAGGTTTTTAAATGTATGGGAAGTTGCCTTTGTCTTTGTCGAACATATGAAACAGTTGATTAGCAATAGCTATCATTAAACATGATTCAGATTCTGTTTGATAGAGTATTTCGTAATAAGGGTGCTGATTTACCGAGAGCTGCTTTGATAAATCTGGTCTGGATTTCCGGAGATTTATATGAGCGGTTATTGGTTAGTCATAAAGTAATATATACTTTAAAACACTCACTTAACTAGTCTCTACAACTTGTAAGGTATAAACAGTAGATAATAACATGGATACAATACTTAGATTTCATGTTTTATACTTGGGTGTAAACATCATCAGCCCAGCCTTTGCCTTCCTATTTTGGGGTCGGCTTCCAGTCTAACTGGGTGCAGCTAAATACCAGTATTTTACATGAAACGACTGCCTATCTGACCTCCACAACCCAGTTACTGGATAATACGATATCCCTTGGTAAGACTGGTTGTCAGACTTTCGGGCTTCTTACGACCTGTAGGGACTGACAAAGTTTGACAAATGACAGACGGGACAAACGGCTTAACGTGCTTTCCGGGGCACGTAGGGGCACCTATCCACGGGCCATTCGTGGATAGCTTGGCTTAACCTGATCGATATACCCTTGAAGCAGTTATTACTAAGCCAAAACCTCCATACTTAGGTGTAAACGCGGGTATGATATTGATAACTACACACACATTTATAGGCTGGCGTTAATGTTGAGTCATTCACAACATTATAGACCTTCAAATAGCACCTGAAAACATCCTTTTTTATCAACTACTGGCTTTTCCCAGCGGATAATAACCAACGGGAACGTTTTACCGATATAAAAACTATCCTGTGTTAATCTAGGTTATAAACTATCTGTGTGTCAAATTTCATCCAAATCCATTTGACCGTTTTTGCGTGATTGAGTTTTTATAATATTAAGTAGGATAGTAGGACCACAGTTTAAGTTGGAATGGAAAATCCAAAAGCATCTCCGAGTATATTCACGACAAGTGCACAGGTTATCCTGCAAACTTGAGGTGCCTTACCCGGGCATTGTCAACACGGACCGCTCGTAAAGCATCCAGTTAATGCTGAAATTGCTGGGGCGATGCACACAAAGCGGATTGCGGCCGTGACACCATTTCAAACGCGTCCGATGGCCTATATTGATGAGATAAAGCTGATTGTATGGCTGAAAATAGAAAGGATTTATAGAATTGAACTGAAATTTTCAAGAATTTCAGTTTAATTCTGTAAATCTCGTTATAAGCATTATGTTCATACATTATGCTTATTATACGTATACACTTATTAAAATTGAAACCTCAGTCAGCCTAGTTGAGATTATTTAAAATTTTAGTAAAATATGATCTACCATTACCCCCTCTGTGACCCATAGTTATACGTATTGACATTCTAACTAAGAACGGTACTCATGCTCACTAATATTAAGGTGGTCCTATTATTGGCCCCTGCAGTGCGCCTCAAATCCACGGGTCTTATCTTCCCTTGTCATTTATAACCGAGTATCATGGAATGACGTTTCGAGAGGGGTACCGTAGGGTTTATTCCGGGGGTTAATTCAGTGAGAGGGCTCGTAATGATTCACCAGCTTGATGGCTTAGTGCATTCTGTAATAAGAATATGTTGAGAGTCATTTGGAGGTCATGTTTTGGTATTACGAAAGTTGATGTTAGAACGTAAGAAATCGAAATTTAAATTGAAATATTTCAGAGCCGTTCTGGTTTATTTGTAGTCTGCTTTCAGATTTAGATAAAGCACAGTATGATAATTAAAATATATAGCAGCCACCAGCGATAATTCTTGATGCTCAAAACACGTCATAATTCCAGCCACACCTGTTTCAAATGCCCACAAAAGCAATTCAAACGAGACACCAGCAGCAAATCCCACCAAAATTATCCTTTGCCAAATAAAACCGCAAGCTCAAGTAATTAATTCAATTTATTAGTCAATATCGTGCCAAGACTCCCAAAGCCGTATGTACCTTTCGGAGAACAGTTTATGAATTATCGTGGCATACAAGTATTTTAATGCGTTTCCAGCCTGTGTGATGTATCGGCAAAATAAATATAAATGGAGTAGAGGACGGTCGACGTGAAAGGACATTAGTCATGTGTAATAAGTTCCGAGCGAAGATCACGATTTATAATTGTGGCTTTCGAATTTAGTAGCGGATCGTGGTCGGCTTTTGTTTTTGCTGTCTGGGATTTCGTTGCTGGTTTCCTAGAATAGAATGTAAGTGAAGATAAGAATAGACTACTCAGAATCAATTGGTGCTGTGGTAACTATGTGGCTCCAATTACGGTGAATAATGGCCAAAATATTCCCTAGAAACAAAGAGAGCATTTCTTCATGGCCGTCACATACTTTTGTCGATATTAATGGAATTGTCGATTGCTCGGAACATGATATACTTATATATGTTTGTATGAAAATTTTAGTATTTCTAAATGTATTAGTACTAAGTGCAAATCGAAGTTCATAATTACGTACATTTCTTTTTATTTACCCATGATTAACACTCGGCAGGATTAAATCTTTTAAATGCAAATGCATACTACCTGCAATCGCTTTTAAGTTTTCATCAGCTTTCACGTATACAAACAATAATTGCCTTAACATAAATAGTAGTTCCGCAACAATTTCGCTTTGCATTGCAATTTCGTGTATTGCGATTTCACAGTATAGGAGCATCGTTGCAATATACGAATTGATTCTAATCAAATAGCCACTGGCAAAAACTGGGTCAAACGATGAAAAATCAATGCATTGAGTATCGTCTAGCTATTGTATGTACCTATGAATACTATTGTGTGTAGACAGACGACCTGGTAAAGGTCGCGAGTAGCTGTTGAATGCACGTTGACCGGAACCGTTAGATGTCCATGGGGATACTTATGTGGACATGACTATACAGTTTGATATGAATGACACTGTTCATTGTGAAACGCGGATAAATGGGAATGGTGGACATTAGGGTTGGCCAGATTCTCTATGAAAAGTTAAGTGGACAACTTAAGATATCAGAAAATGATGTTAGGAAAATGTACGTATATTTTCAGCATCACTTGTGAATGTCGCTGGGAGCTGTGGAATGTACGCTAGTTAGATGTCAATCGCGATACTTACGTGGATGTCACTATACATTTTGATATGAATGACACTGTTCCTTGTAGAACGCGGATAAATGAGAATGGTGCTGGCCAGACGAAATGTAAGTGAACAACTCCGGAAAGCCAATTCCCGTATTAAAAAGGTTCAAAATCTAGTCGCAATCTCATCTCAGTGACAATCAATGTCCTAAACTTGTCAACAATGTAGGTAAGAAGGTAAGGTATTATTGATTGACAGATTGAAACTGAGATAAGAAAGTGACTGTTCTTAAAATACGGGAATCGCTCCTTAGATATCAAAATTTTAGCTTGTGCCAGCGGCTCCGTCAGGGTGGTGGTTAAAAATTATCCCAAGGGAACGTAGTTCCGGGATAAATAGTATCCTATATGAAAATCTAGGTTATAAACTATCCGTGTGCCAATTTTCATCCAAATCCATTCAGCTGCTTTTGCGTGATTTCAGAGTGGGAAGTTGGGTAGTAGGACTAGTAAGATTATGTACAGAGGCCAGCACATCAAGCTACCCCAAACTGTCAAATTTTCCCAATTGAACATGAACCTAATGCTTGGGTTATAAAGATGAAAATCTATCAAAGAAATTTGACAGATTGGGGTAGCTTGGTGTGCTGGCGTCTGTACCTAACTAAAATATGGATATTTTTTAGCAAATATTAACAGCATATTTTGTAAAGCTTTATTTACGACGTCATAGCAATTTGGAATTTATTCATGACTTAAACAACAGCGTAACCAAATTGTTTCTGGGCTATTCACTAAAATTTAGCATACCCTCATAACGAAGCTTCCGTTTTTATAATATCGAGGTAGCCGACCCTAAAAATGAAGAAAATTTAATAATCGACAAGAAATTTCCCCATATCGCTATTCGAAACTACTGAATAGGACCACAATGAATATTTTACGATGACTTTTTATCACGTCACGTGCTTCATACCTTTATTGGCTGTAAAGATATTACATATTCGTACAACGCTTAATATATTCCGTTTCGAATACCTATGCTGAAGGAAAGTTTTACTTAGCTATTTTTAACTCTTTTATTTCCTTTTGGGGTGAATAAAATGGTCTGGATATGTGGAAGTAATATGACAAGGCATTCTGTGAGAAATATTTCACGTATGTTCCAGCTGTCTGGTTCCTCTCAGAGAATGACAAGAAACTTGACTTGTGTTTTATAATAAGTATGTAAATCATCATCTGCCCAGCCTTTTCTCTGTTGGGGTCGGCTTCCAGTCTAACCGTATGCAGCTGAATACCAGTATTTTACATGGAGCGACTGCCTATCTGACCTCCACAACCCAATAACTGGCTAATACGATACCCCTTGATAAGACTGGTTGTCAGACTTTCGGGCTTCTGACGACCCGTAACGACTGTCAAAGATGCACAAATGACAGCCGGGACCAACGGCTTAACGTGCTTTCCGAGGCACGGAGGGGTCTTGGTATTTATAGATGGTCACTCATCCACGGACTGACCGCGTCAGGCGTAGCTTAACCTGATCGATCGACCCGTGCGGCTATTGTAACTTAGTCACAAGCCCCTTTATAATATGTGCATGTGGTAGGTATTATATGCCGGAAAAGTAATTATTATCATTACTCTTTATCTTATGTTTGAATTTTTGGCAACCTTCACACACTGGGTCACTGTATCTGGACACTGCAAGCTGCAGTGCATTGTATTTATTCTATTTTTACGCGACAGATGTCGCTACTGATCTATTTATGACGGTAGGCCAGATTAAATATCGGGGCTTGTGGTTAAGTGAGGTTCGATCGATCCCGTTATGCTGTGCTTGCCGCGGTTGGTCCGTGGATGGGTGACCATCTTTATATACCAAGACCCCTCCGTGCCTAGGAAAGCACAAAGTGCAAAGTTCCGGCTGTCCTTCGTGGATCTTTGAAAGTCGTTACGGGTCGTCAGAAGCCCGAAAGACTGACAGCCAGTCTTACCAAGGGGTCATATTACCCAGCTACTGGGTTGTGGTGGTCAGATAGGCAGTCGCTCCATGTAAAATGAGTGTACAACTAAACGCTGACAGACACTACACCGACAGACTGAACACCGACAAGACGTTACTTCGAAGGGACTCTTCGCCGACAGGACTCTTCACCGACAAGGCTCATCCTTGCGCTGTTACTAAATAGTCAAGTAACTGCCACTAACATGGAAGTAGCGCTCGCCGACCGCTGCCGCGGCACCGCTCACTACGCTCGCTCGGCTCGCACGCGGTCGGTCGCTATTCTAACCTAACCTAACCTATTACCTACCTGATGAGTCCTGTCGGCGAAGTGTCCTGTCGGCAAAGAGTCTCGTCGAAATAAAGTCTGGTCGGTGTTCAGTCTGTCAGCGTTTAGTCGTACACTGATGTAAAATACTGGTATTCAGCATTCAGCTGCATTTGGTTAGACTGGAATCCGACCCCAACATTGTTAGGAAAAGGCTAGGCAGATGACGTGACAAACTTACCTAAATATAATTCGTATTAGTAAACTAAAGCTTCCCCTGATTTATCTTACGTGTTTGGACATTTAATTTTACCTACGTATATATACGCTGTCGACAGTCTCGGGCACCATGGCCTGTCCTGCTGCAGGAGCGCAGGTCGCATAGCACGCCACGCCAGCATCAACGATATTATTCGTCGAGCCCTTGTCACCGCCGGCGTACCAGCGGTATTAGAACCAAACGGCTTGGTACGTGACGATGGGAAGAGACCAGACGGCATGACGTTATTGCCTTGGAAGGTGGGAAGACCTCTGGTGTGGGACGCAACATGTGTCGACACCCTTGCGCCATCCCATGTTCCTAGCACGGCGGGCTGTGCTGGCGCCGCTGCTGCTGTTGCTGAGACCCTCAAGCGGCGTAAATACTGTAACCTTATGGGTAACTACAGTTTTGAGCCGTTTGGGGTCGAAACGCTCGGGTCATGGGGCCCGAGTGCACGTCTCCTCTTTAAGGAAATTTCTCGCCGGCTGGTCGACACTTCACGTAACCAGAGGGTTGGGTCGTTCTTTGGCCAAAGAATTAGCTTCGCCATTCAATGTGGCAATGCTGCCAGTCTTCTGGGCACGTTTCCTGATAACAGCGATGCGGAGGAATAACTTCGACGCCTAAGTGTCCTTTTGTTTTTGTATTTATTTTGTATATCATATATCGTAGTTTTAATTATTAAGTATTTAACCCTAAATTGTAAAATTGTATTCGTATTAGTAAAGTAAAGCTTTCCCTGATTTATCTTTCGTGTTTGGACGTTTAATTTTACCTACGTATACAGAAAAATCCATACACCATCCCAAAAATAAATGTTAATATATAGGACGACAGCTGTTTCAACTTTCGGCGTTGAAAACAAAATCTCATATTTCAATACACGAACTCTAGGAATATTTAAAGCAAATAGAAAACTAATGAGTTGTTATACATAACGTGTGTTGGTGTTGCACAAAGCACAGCAGTTTGCAAGTTTGCAGCAATCACTTATGTTGCTGTAACTGATTGCATGTTGCACGAACACGTTTGTAATAGCCCTTCATTTGTTGGTTAGTTTGTGGGCGATATGAATATCGCTGTCTTGTTTTGGAATGTATGTGCTTATGTGTGGCTATGAATGGTGGTTACAGAATATATTTCGAGGCGCAAACTAGACCCATCCATTGAGCATTTATGATTCTAACTAAACCCGTAGCGGAGAAATTTTCGTCGTTTATTATAAGAAAATCTGCTGTTTCATAGAAAAGTGCAATACCTACGCCGTTAAAATATATGATAAAGCAATTTTTTATGTATCCGACGAAAAATTTCAACGCAGGTGGTTCGGAATCATGATGTGAATTCAGTTGTGAGTTATGTCCCTACCTACCTGTATAACTTCCAGTGTAGTAAGGTGTGAGTAGGTTACAGAATGTATAATGTACTTTACTAGACATTATTGTATAATGTTTTTTTTTTATACCAGAAGCCCAATTCCTATAATTAAAGACTTTAAAAATCGAGTTGCATTTCATCGCGGCGACAATTAATGTCAATTCGTCAAAGATGTAGGTAAATTCTAGGCATTTTCGATAGATTACGACTAAGGCTAGATTGTATAAAAACTGTTTAAAAAAAAAAAACTACCGACACCCGGAAAAACACTACATAGTGAAAAATCTCTTTAATTTCGGAAGTCGGTGACTTTGGTTAGGTATTTAATTTTTTTGCCACCGCCTTCCGAAATTAAAGTTATTTTTCACTTTGTACTGTTTTTCCGGAAGTCGGTTATTTTTTTTTTTTAAGTTTCTGTTTTACACTTTTTAGTTATAGTACCTACCTACCCCACGCCAATTCGAAATTTCATCACCCTTGGTCCAAACAATGCGATAGCAGCAATCGCGGTTGATTTGCTGTAATTTTTTGAAGAGTTCCATTGTCTGTCTCCGAAACGCATCATCAGATCTATATGAAACTAGAATGGGATCATTTCGAAATCTCTTTCGAACAAAAAAATCATTTTGCAAATCCGTCTATAAATGACGGAGTTATGCCCGAACAAACATAAAAAAATAATATATAAACGTGTCTTCTTTTTGACTTCTTTTTGAAGTCGGTTAAAAATACGGGACGATTGCCTCTTTGTTTATATGATGGGTCTTTTTATACCTTACAAGTAGCACTGATTTGCGGGTAAGATCGTTTTTGTGTTCATTCAACAACTTCTTCGTTCATATGGATAGTGAAATGGTCTGCTGAACAGTGTTTTTTAGTGGTGTAAAGGTATTTAAATCAGTTTGTATCCCGGTTCTAGTAATTGTATCAATCACTGCCAATTTAAACCATTTGCAAGAAGAAAAATTAAGAATAGGTACAAGAGTGAAATATTTATCTGCATATCGAATCAATTAATGTATCTAGTATAAATATTTGAGTAAAAAAACGCATCTCAATGACGATGACGAATCATTAAACTAACAGACATTTAATCGATTTGCTTCTAAGACGACATGCCGCATTTGTATGACTGTTCGTCACGAATTTTTGGAGATAGGTAGTTTATTTCTAAATCATTTTGCGAATAGATTTTGAAGGATTCGGTTTAGTCGGATTCACAAATTTAGGAGATTCATTACACTTTTAAATTTTTACCCGACTACGGAGAAGCAAAAAGGAGGGTTATAATTTTGACCGGTATGTATGTATGAAGTTTCCACATAACTTCTAAACTACTTATCATAATTTAGCAAGTGAAGTATCATTGGAAACGCCTTGATTGCCGGCTGATTATAGACTATATGATGTCATATTTAATTAATATGGCATTTGGCGTAGGCGTATAGGTTATGGCGTTTAGCATAAACTAAAAATATTGGCACTTTTCTGTTAGAATGTGTTGTTTTGTTAAGGTAAGTGGCATACGACCCAGGCTTTCAGATCAGTATACATACGTTCTTGTTTCATACTTTTTAACCCCCAACGCAAAAACGACGGGGTGTTATAAGTTTGAAGTGTCTGTGTGTGTGTCTGTCTGTGGCATCTTAGCTCCCGAACGGATGAACCGATTTTTTTTTTTTTGTTTGAAATATGAATTATTCGGGAGTGTTCTTAGACATGTTTTATCAAAATCGGTTTAGCCGTTTGGAAATTATCAGCTCTTTTCTGGTTGATAAAGGGATCTGAGCATTTTCCACGGGTCTGATCAAGTCGAGATTTGGTATACTATTACTTCAATGATATTAGACGAACAAAGTAACTTTGAACTGATGCTGGAGCATCACCTGGAATTTCCAGGATACCCAAGTTACTCCCCAACAAACAGCAGAAGTATCGTTTTTGGGCTCATTGAAAAGGTCTCAATGAATAAGGTTATAGATAAATGGTGATCAGGACGAGGAATGAGGACAAATTAGTAACAAACTTCACGGTGAGAAACATACGCAACGCTGCGCAGATTTAACGAAGACATTAAGTTTAAAAAGCAGGAAATAAAAGTTAAATTAAAAAATTAAAATACCCCCGACCCAAACAAAAACGCTAAAAAGTATAAAAATATAAATGTTTATATTTTTACTTTTTAGAGTTTTTGTTTGGGTCGGGGGTTTTTAAATTTTTTTTAGATCGTGCTTTTTCAGTAGTCAGGTTTAATTTTTGTACTTTCTTTTTTCATCCATTGCATAGTAGTAACTTTTCTAACGAACATAATTAAAAGTCATGTCGTCAAACTAGGCTAACAATCAGCACTTTTTGAACGTCAAAATTTCATAGGACAGCTTTCCAAACCGCTGGGAAGACGAACGTAACAAGCTAGCTCAGCAGCACCTCTGTCTGCTAATTTATAAGAATTTGATTAGAAGAACTAATTATGTTTAGTTAGAAGAGCTAATCTTCTTCAGGGCACTTTATAAGTCCGTCAACGAAGGTGCGAGCCCATCCAAAAGTAGTTGGGCTGTCAAAACAAGTGTCACTTTCATTTTATGGACTGGCAATACATAACGGTAGCAAGGACTACAATCAAGTCGTATTTGTCATATATTCTTAGTTCGAAACCTGAAGTAATCATTATGTCTATAAGTAATATGGAGTAGGAAACGACCGTAACTTCGGCCGAAACTACGGACTTTGTGCTTAGGGAGTAGACCCCCAGTTCATAATTGTCATCTCAATATTCGACGGCACATTGATATTCAATTTAAATGAAAACCGGCCTCCCACTTGCTTAACTAAAATACGTGATTCCCAAATATCTACAATAAATAATACTCTACAGCCCATACATAGCCATTCCCCCGACACACTGCTAACGAACGATCTAGGGCTGATAATCCCATAATCACCCAGCTTGACAGATGGATTGTTTATCTCAGTTAGATGATATCACAGTACAGGTGGATCTATTGCTCATTCATCTGATAGTAATCGACTACATGCTAGATTTAAGAGCTATTTTCGAACTAACGAGAAGGGAGGTTCTCATAATTTAAGTTACCAAATGGTAGATGCTATGAAAGAAATAAAATATTTATAATCATCCCAATATTAAAATGACACAATATAGTGTTACTGATCAAAACTCAATGTTGCTTGGAACGAACACGCTCTTGACCATTTTTTATTTAGAGAATTAAAGGCGTTGATGAGTCCCATACAACGCACCACACGATGATACAAAACACAACTTCTACACAGACTATAACAGCTCTTGATACAATTGAAATAGTGGACGATATAGCGTGTACATAATTCACGTCTGAACAAACTCATTGAGCAGTACAATCATGTTGAACAATTAATGTTGATTTCTATACCGCTATTTGATTTGTATCTTGGGCTAACAGTACAAGGTTGTATGGGAAATGCGCCAATTAAATCGCTATAGAGCTATCTGAGCTATCGAATAGAGAGACGGATCAGACATTGTCGATCTTAAACAATAAATGGTAGATTAATTTGCGTGTAAGCCTCTATTGTTCAGCTGGTGGGCCTATAAAGGATTTAATCGCTGTGCTATTTAAATTAGATCATTGCGAATTAATAAATGTTAGAGTATCTAAATGACGGTATATATATGATAAGTTTGAGGTAAGAAGAAAGCTCTATGTCTATAGTTATGGTATCTATAGGGTGACTTAGATCGACTTACACAAGAGCTGCAGAGGTTGTTTTTATTTTATTTTATTTATTCGAAGGAACAAACAATTACACATTATAGTTACAAATAAATAGTACATTAGGATTTATACAAATGTGCAACCAACATCGTTCTCCACAGAAACACAAAAAGACAAAGATAAAGCAAAAGTCAGAAATACAGGTACTGACAAGGAACACTAAAGAGATTTAATTATACTCGTTGCTGGACCTTGTTAGCAATATAATCAAATAGCAAAAAAAATACCTGTAAATTTCTGAATAATTTCTCCTCAGAAGATTCCTATTACTCATGGTTTAGTCTAGACATTTTAGTACCTAATTACATCCCTTGAGGCACCTATAATATCAGGTCTTAACAATCCACGCGCGCCATATAATCTATACGATAAGCATTCTGCCGATGGCGTAATATCCCAAGATATAAGAGACATAAAAGCTAATGACACTGGCAGGTTAGACGGTAATGACTGCTGTCAAAACACATTATTCATGGCAAAAGCGATCAATGTGCGTAACAAAGATCAAAGAAGAAGAGCAGATGTGCCTGAAAATTTAATTTAGGAATGGATCTCAAGAATTTGAATAAGAGAACAAATGTTGGCACTAGCACAAGAACATTAAACAGTGTCTTTAAGGACACTATTTAATGTCACATGAAAAGTAACACAATTATCTAAGTGATTATCAAATAATCAGATAGAATTTTATTAATGTTTACTTTAACACACCTTTCTGAAAACGGTGTCAAAGGTTTCGATATATTTTGCCGGAATAAGAAGCTATTCGTAAAGAGGGGCTAAACCTGATTTCCGGAAGCACAAAAAAGCCACAGGCGCTTTAGGGCAGCTCAACGTTCAACTTTTGCCTTTGACGTATCGCCTACTGTAAAAGTTATTTATTCGACTGCCTCATCATCATCACATTATTATCATCCTGCCATTATCCAACCACGTCGATCATCATCTACCAGTCTAACCAGATGCAGCTGAACACCAGTATTTTACATGGAGCAACTGCCTGTCTGACCTCCACAACCCAGTTACTGGATAATACGATACCCGTTGGTAAGACAGGTGCTCAGATATTCGGGCTTTTAACTACCCGTAATTACTGTCACAGATCCACGAATGACAGCCAAGACCAACGGCTTAACGTGCTCTTGAAAGATGAGCTATGTAAAGCTGATCACCCACCCACATCAATATGCTCAATCTGGTCATATAGCTTCTTCAATTGTTTCTATTCATTTCATTCATCCTAGTCGCGTACGTAATAACGATGCGTCCTTCCGGGGACGGTGTGAGATAACTAAGCTAATGGCTGTTCGATGGGTGCTTTTAAGTAGGTTATTTGTACACAGATGTATGTGACGTAAGTAAATACACGGAGTGTCAGTTGATTGACGTAGGGCGTTGTTGGAGATGGGATGTTGGTGAAGTGAAGTACTTGGCAAGTATTGGGGACTGTGTAAATGGTGTAGGGTGAATTGATTTCAAAAGGCTTGTCTTGATTTGACGCCAATGACGTTTTTCTTTAACAAGAAGTATCGTGGAGGTCATACAGGCAGTAGCTTCATGTGAAATACGGGTATTCAGGTTCATCCGGTTAGATGAAGGCGATCTCAATATATTTGTGAAAAGGCTAGGCAGATTATTATAGTGTCTTGATTTGCCACGCTAAGACTAGACGATGATATTGTTAAATTAGTTCCCGACATTGTTATTGTAATTTATTCAGTTCTCATTGATAGGCATCTCAAAAAGTGCTTATTCGCATGCTTTTTACCATCAAAAGACACCATATTTGTATTATGTTTATCTGAGTATTTTAAATGTCAGCATATCTTTTAAACTAAAGCATTTAGCATAAGCTTAAAACTAGGTCAGGAAAACATCACTAAAAACACCTTATAGCTTTTTTGTGATTATTCTTGTCTTACATATATGCTGTCTTGTCGTCAATGTTTCGATAAATTTAAATTAATTTGCAGAAGTAACTACATACTAGACCTTTAGAAACTTGTACTTTATGGTTTTTGCAAATCAATTCGAGAAGCTCATTGTACTAGTAATTAATGAACTGCCAGTGATAGAACAATATCACGTGAACTACCGTAATACGGATACATTCACTTTGATAAGAGTTTCGTTCCACGATTGTCCGACCGACATTCGATTCGATTGTCTAATCTCTGTCCGCAAATGAGATTTCGTGATTACAGTTTTTGTAGGACGTCAATGTTCAATTTGATAACTGTTTTTGAGATACCTGTAACAAATTTCTGCCGTTTTCGAGGTCCTCTACTAAATGTTGATATCGCTACTAACACTTTTGGTTTTCAGATAGGTAGGTTTATTCTATCTGATGACAGAGTTCTTTATTGAGCTCCACGATGACTGATGCATACATGGCGTCTGTTGGGACAGGTCAGCTCAAAGCGGCAATGGCCCTTTCTTAAAATGGTCCAAGTCTAACAATGCAGGCATGCCTGCCTGCGTTGTTAGACTCACATAAAATTCTATTAATATAATGTTTGGACTTTAAAAGAGACCATGATGACCTGAGTTTGTTTCGGCATTTCTTCTCAGGGATCAGTCAGCTAGGAAATGCCGGCACCATCTAGATTTAAAATAATGACTAATAAAATATTGACAATTTCAGAGCAGCAGAGAAGAGCTACGCGCAGGATAGGTTTTACCAGAGTTGATAATCATATTAGTGGTTCAGCAGCTAGATTATCTACTATCTTGTGTATTACGCCAGAATATAGCAGTTCCTCGTGGACGTGATAAGTCAGCAGCTCCCCTAACATCCTCTCTATCTTCGTAACAAAACTAGGCAGGCGGCGCCATTTGCTGCGCCGGCACATTTATCTATCATCATCATAATTTCAGCCAAAAGATGTCCACTGCTGGGCATAGGCCTCCCCTAAGCTCCGCCACTTCGACCGGTTCTGTGCTTTCCGCATCCAGCGGATTCCTGCGGCCTTCACAAAGTCATCGGTCCAACACGTGGGAGGCCGATTTAATAAATCAATAATATTCTCAGCCAGAATCTACAAATATGCATCATCATCATCATCATTTCAGCAAAAATACGTCCACTGCTGGACGTAGGCCTCCCCCTAAAGGGGGGTTTTGCCATAATCGCCACGCTTGGCAGGCGGGTTGGCGATCGCAATAGAGTGGTAAAATGCATAGAGAACGCTGCTGCCCATTCTCTAGTAAGTCCCTTAGTCGCCTTCTACGATACCCACGGGAAGAAATGGGAATATAAATAAGCATATACAATCATAAACAGCCTCTAATTTTCGCATTGCTGGGACACAGACCTCCTCTCTGTGAGAGGGAGTGGTCTGTAATCTAGCACGCGGGCCTAGTGCGGGTTGATAGATGACAAATGTCTTCGAATTTTTGGTTCTAGGACAAGCTGGTTTCGTCACGATGTCGCTTCACCATATTGAGAGCAGTGGTGATGATATAATTTACCTAAACAAAGTAAAACACCTATCTTTGTTTGAACCTAGGACCAACAACTCGTAAGTCGAGGCCGTTACCACTATCTACAATATACCTAAGTGCTCTTGTTGGTTAATTTACTGACTTATTGTGTAGAGAATTACCAGACTTTGACAGTGTGGCATTATTAAATAGGTAGGTATGCTATTATATGTTCGACATACCTTAACCTCCCACCATAATTTACTTTCCATTACTACCTAACATAATTCTACCTAATTTACATTTAAATACACAAACAATCGATTCTCAAATAATTGGGAGCTATAATAGGCGCTAATATAAACAATGCATAGCAATCAGCTGGGTGAAAGCTTCCGTGGTCAATGACCTGAGAGATCTGAGATATGTTTCGGTGATGTATGGCCGTCGTGGTGAACGGAGGCGATTTGGTGGGTAAGGGTCAAGTTCAATGGGTAAGGTTGTGTCTGTAATGGTGAATTTTTTGATATGACAAACTTTTTATATTGTTTAACTATCTATTAACACGTATATAATGTGTTTTTAATATCTATAGTTTACATTAGAGGAAAACATTTCAAAGATTTCGCCTTGGTTCTTTGTGAGTTTGTAGGCAGGTGATGAGTTCCTTTGGAACTACTGATTCTATTCTGCAAGCTACGCTGTGCTTAGTGCCATAGGATAAAGGTCGAACTAAGTCGCGAGCAAAAGATTTTTATGCATATTCTTTGTTTCATTGTAATAACTGTGATATTTTTGTTGTACTCTGAACAGAACCTATGAGAAAATACTAAAATAAATCATTTTATTACAGTCAAAAATAAAACTGCATGCATAATGTTATTAGTAAAATAGTTAACTTTCAATATTTGAATTCGTTTATTAGTCAAAAAACCAAACTTTTTTTTTTACAAATGAAATTTCTTGGAATGCCGTCTGAAGCTACTTACTGAGTCAAAATCAAAATCAAAATCAAAATATTTTATTTCACATAAGCCTGCATGGGCACTTATGAAACGTCAGAAGCTAGGTGCACGGTTCCAATTTGTCGTTTCCTATGGAGAAGAGCCGGCAAGAAACTCCACGGTTACTCTTTTAAAAATAATTGGCTTTTACAATGTTTTCAAATTACAGTGATAATAGGTATGGGAGGACAGTGCAGGCCAGTCAATAAGTACCAGGTACTTAGAGGAATGAAAATACAGAATAGAAAAACGTCTACAAATCTAGTCTCTAAGGCCTACAACGTTCTCTCATTCACAATATGTAAAAGAATCTACCTATATAAAATGAATCTATTTGAACCAAGTGACATGATTTCGATGACAATCACTGAAAATAAATAGTAGGTAGTAAAATTGATGTATAATGTCAAATAATGACGAGAATATGTCAGACATTGTAAAAAATAATAATAATAATAAAAAGAATAAAAATTAAAATTGCAATTTGGGAGCAGTTAATAGACTTTCACACGGTTTTGCTGTTAATGAGGTACCAGGGAAGCCACATGTGCAGAAGGAATTAATGCCAAACTTCCCTGTCTTCAACGTAGTCTTTTATCTTATAATATGCTTTTTTGATAAGGACACGTTTGATGTGAGTTTTAAACTTTCCATCGCTAAGTTCTGTAACCGACTTTGGCAACTTGTTATAGAAGCGGATACTGTTTATTAGAAATGACTTGCTAGTTTTAGTTAATCTAAATTTTGGAATCACAATTTCATCTTTACTACGTGTATTTAGATTATGGAAATCGCATCTTTTTTTTTGTGTGAGTGATTCATTATTCCAATTTTTTTTTCTATAGTTTCTTCAAAATCTTATAATATAGTAGCTAGTAGGTACGTATATCAAGTTAAATATGTACATAGGAAATACATACAACTATTCACAGTATGACTCATCGTTGCCAACAGCACGCGACCTGTCACTGTTAACTTATCGCGATTTGCGGTGGCAATGAATTATTGAGAGGGGAAGGTTGGCCCCAGGATTCTAAACAAGAAACGAGCCAACTGTATTGACGTTACACATTGGAACCAATGTTGGGCATTCATTACTTAACCTTTCCTGCCTAATAAAATGAATCTATATTTGATCCAATATTGGCAAAGCATCGTCACACATGCATGTCAAAAGCATAGAAAGGGTTAGACGTTTGCGTGAATTAATGAAATAAATTATGGAATTTTAATCAAGTGCACGCGTTACTTGTTATGTCAAGATAATTATTTAGATATTCTTGTTTCTAGGGTAGATAGGAGTAGGAATTAATTTTATGTTATACAAGTAGAATTAATACGTTTTTACGGTGACATGAAACGTTTTACTTTTAAGCAATAATTACAAAAGGGCGCCCATACATTACTATCAATGTTATCACTAACTGCCTATTTGACCGTAAATGAGTAAGTAATAAGTATCATTAGGGTACAGCTGAGCATGAGATCTTGGGTTCGATTCCCGGGACGAGCAAAGTGTTACTGGGTTTTTCCATCTGGGATTTTCTCAGAAGCAGCCCGGAGTCTGGATTAGTTACCGGTTGATTGCAATAGGCTCGCCTCTTATCACGTGGGACTTAAACATAATTGGTTAAATATGGGTGTACCCCTTTGGGGAATAGAGGCGTTGTGTTATGTTGAAACAACAAAACTCATAACTAGCTTATACCGGCGGGCGTCTGATGATACAGCGTATAGATGTCGGCAATAATCCCATGGGAACGTATTACCGGGATAAAAATATTCTATGTGTTAATCCGGGTTATAAACTATATGTGTTCCAAATTACATCCAAATCCGTTCAGCCGTTGTTGCCTGATTGAGTAGCAAACATCCAAACATAAAAACTGTCACATTTATAATATTTGTAAGAAGTAGAATGTAAAAAAAATACAAAGATTTAATTGTGGCGCACAACTGTGAATGCGTCCTTAGAAACTGTTTTCAATCAATGTCAAGTCCATAGATTACGATGACTTATGAACTCTCTATGAGTCAAGTATTTCCCATTATCTGTGTACCAAGATGTTTGACACGTTTTTATTCGGTAGTTTGTAATGGAAAGAATGACTACATCATTTTTGTTGCAGCACTGATACTTTTTGCCATTGGGCTCTCGACTTAAAATTTTACGGGTCCCACTATTTTAGAACCAGCAGCACCCCAATAATTAAACCACACGCGCAGAATGTGTAATATATCACACAAATAAAATCAGAAATTAAAATTACTTCTAGTACAAAACAGCTTGCTCAGTGCGATCGCTGTCGCCCGTTTGTTGTTGTAATGGACGTATTCCATGAAAATACTAGCGTTTGACTTGAAAATTATTTCTTACAATATTTCATCATAGTATTCCTGTACTGGTAAGGCCTTGAAGACAGCGAGTGAAGATGAAAGCATCTTCCACTTAAATGAAGATAAGTACTACGTAAAGTCTTAATTTCTAGTAATTCGCATAAAATAATGGACCCCTTTTTTCTTTTTCGGTTTGTTAAGGAATATTTAACACCAATGGGTGGGACAAAAGTGGACTCATCCCTTTTAATAAAATATAAAACAAAATATAACCACCAATAAAATGGCGTATTAGTCGATTTGCACGAATTTACTAGCTGGCAAATCTACAATTTTAAATAATGTATTATTTATTTATTTATTTAACCATTTATGTACACACATATAAACAGACAAGAAGAAAGGAACAGAAAAATACATACAAAGGTAATGCTTATTTCTACAGAAATCTCTTCCAGCACACCTGCGATAGGAGAGAAGATAACAGAGATGTAGACAACGCGTGTAATAACAGTAGAAGGAAAATCATAAAATTACAAATTAAATTCTAATTAAAAATATACACACATAATATGAGAATATACACACACACACACACACATTAACAACACACACACATTATTACACACACACACACATTATTTTCTATTGGCGACTCGTTCGAAGTTAATTTTTTTGTGGGCGAATCGACAACTCCAGAAATACCTGTAGGCACGTACTGAATTTCATGCACTTTATAGTGCGAGTTTGAGTGACCTTTTCTCATAACTTTATTGCTTAATATTCAATGCCAATTACCTAATAGGTATTTCTGGAGTGGTTGATTCGCCCACAAATAAATAACATTCGTGCGATTCGCCTATAGAAAAGAATACCTATATCTATTATTTATTCGCCCGATCCAGGCGAAAAAAAAGTGCGAATTGACTATTATGTCAATGAAATTCGTCTGCTAACATGCGACTGATTAAGTTATTATGACTGTTCACAATATGGCAGCTATAAATAATACATTAATCGTAAAATAAATTATTCCCGCTCAATAATAATAGTCTATTAAGTCCTCCATTCATCCCAAGACCCTAACTAACTTTCGTCCAGACCAGACCAATTTACAATTACTCCTGAAAAGGTCCAATTTCCACTTAGTTGCTGTTTTCAAAGCCCCAGTCAATGCACGTCAACTGAAAAGTGTGACAACCACTAATCATGACCCGACAACTCATCAATACACTCAATTTACACAAATATCAACCTTACCACTTTCTAATAACACCTGTTTAGTATGCAATTCTAAGCTGGTATTTTAATGCGTTCGTGTTTACCACAAATATGGTTCGTTGTAAAAAGAAATATTTAATTAGGAACAAATTAAACTTTAAATAATGTTAATTAGTGACACGCGTATGCAAAACGGAAGTGGAATTAACCCTGTGATTATTCGTATGTGGCTACACCGGAATTAAAATTAAAATAAATGTAGTATAAATGTATTTTTGCTTTGTGTAAGAATTAGGAAATAACGTGACAGGGGCGAGCCTTTTTGAATAATATAATTATACTTACTGAAAATGCAATGTAGATTTATTGTATTCAGTTTGTATTGTATTCTCTAGAAAAAATATAAGCACGATAAGTACCTCCTTATATTTTTTTAATCCTACCCTTACCCATCATGCTCATATACAATTATATGGTTTAAACCATATTTAAAGTTACCAGGGCCTTAAGGCCCTGGTAACTTTAAATATTGTCGTTATTAGCGATAATAATCCATCATTGGAAGCAGTTTGGCATTTGAAATTTTATGGTATATTTTCAATTATAATTGTTAGATATTGAAGGGATAAATTGGTTTTAAAGATAATTAAGAGGCGACTTTGATGATTTTTTTGATGCATTCAAGCATGTTTAATTATGTTTTGAGTTCCACCACTGTATGCAAAAAAGAATTGAAAATATCATATATTTTTTTGCTTTCAAAATTATTTACGGTTAAAGAGATACACTGGTTTAAAAAAAAAAAACATCTTTTTGAGCGTTTTCAAGATATCATCGCCTTAAGGGTATTTTCTAAACTAATTGTACTATCCGACTAAAATCATAAATATGTTTGTGTGTTTGGAGGTTTGTTACTCAATCACGCAAAAACAGCTGATCGGTTTTTGATGAATTTTGGCACACAGATAGATTATAACCTGGATTCCCGTGGGATGATTTTCGACCTCTACGCGAGCGAAGCCGCGGGCGAAGCCGCTGGCAAAAGGTAGTATTGTGTTTGTTAAGCTTTCACGTTAAGACGACGAAACGGATTTGAGTGAAACTTATTTGTTTATTTATTTAACCATTTATGCACACACATATAAACAGACAAGAAGAAAGGAACAGAAAAATACGGCGGTAGGTACATAGGTAATGCTTGTTTCTACAGAAATCTCTTCCAGAACACCTGCGATAGGAGAGAAGATAACAGAGATGTAGACAACGCGTGATTTAGTACATGAGTAGACCATGACCTTGATTAGGACATTGGATACCTACTTTTTATCCTGATATTCCCACGGGACGTAGACTACTGCGGGTGAACCTGCGGGGTGCAGCCAGATCTAAATAAAACGAAGAAAGCAAGTACGAAGAATGTAATAAATCCATCACATAACGTCATTCTTGTGATTCCCCAAAAGTTAGGCGGTGGAGTAAATGTACCTATGGTGCTTCCACACTGAGCCTCAAGGGCGGGGTTAGGCAATTTAACTGGGTTTGTGTCCTTACTAACAATACTAATATAGACTATAAGTACTTTCTGTTACTAACCCATCACTAACCAACTTATGGACTGTTCGTGTATGTGTACCTACATGTCTGAAAAAAAGATTTTTATTTATTATTTAGTTTAAAGCACTTAGACTTTACAGAACATGAAAGATAACATTAAAACCCACGGAACACGGAAGAAGTGAAATTAAAGCAGTATTCTTGGAGTCGACTCCTGGTATTGAAATGATTTCAGGAAGATATAAAAATAGTCTTCAAGGCGCTATTTATTAACTTTTTTTGTTTTAATCATTGAAAAAAAACGTTTCACAATGCTAAACTTTTCTGTAGTTTTTTTTTTTTTGTGATAGGTATGTTGTGTACCTCCCTTTTTTGGGCGATCTCTGGCCATGTTAGCCCCGCAAACATGATTAGATCGTCACTCCATCTTCGCCGTGGCCTACCTCGACGGTGGTGTCCTTCCTCAGGCGTCCAGTGAGTGGCCATCTTTGCCCATCGCTCCGGGTGCACACACATCTGATGTGACGAGCCCACTCCCACTTCATACTGTAGATTACATCATTTATATTGAGCGTAAGTACTAACACTCCGTCTGACAATTAATCCTATCATGAGATATCGTATTATCCAGTAACCGCGTCATGGTGGTCAGATAGTCGCGCCATGTAAAATACTAGTACTTAACTGCTTCCGGTTAGACTGGAAGCCGACCCCAATGTAGTTAGGATGAGTCTAGGCAGATGATGTTGACATAATTTCACACCGCACCTAACACTTCTTCACTACACCAATAACTCGCATTTTTATCACGTATGCCACTGCAGGGATCCAACAGAATATCTGGGTCAGGTATATTTGCCTGACACATGCTGAGCTGGACTCCCATTTGATGACAACCTTGAGACGCAGGCCACACTTTTTATGTTCGTTATTTGATTTAAATTGTGTCATAGTCATAGCGTCACTTTATTTCTTTGAAATGTGTTTTGTTTTTTGTCGTAAATTGGCACCTTTTTATGCATTTAATTTTCATTATTTTTTATTCATTTCCAAAACACTTCAAGTATTACATACGTGATTTAAGCCACGCAACGAAAACCTCTCAGGGTTTATCTGTTGATGGCGAGCCACTCATTTCAATAATAATATTAAAATTACAATTGTACACGAGCTTTTGAAAAACAATTTGACACTAAATATAAGACAATATTGAAACAATGAAAAATTAACAACAAGCCATATCAACTACATTACAAAATATAAATTTACAATTAGTACAATGATATTTAACACACTTACATTTTTTTACTTATTTTGATACCAGTTATTTACATCATGCTCATTTCAAATTCCGATCCCTTCATACATTAAGAGAAATGTTATGAAAGGAAACATTTTGATTTATACTTATGTTAATGTTATGTAATTAATTTGTTATTATTTGACTTTACTTTTGTATGTTATGCTATTGCTTTTGTATGCACTAAATAGGTGGTTAATTATCTATCTTTTCCCCAAAAGTGGTAATGAAATAAAATCGAACTAGTTATCTCTACTCATAAGTAGAAAACTACATATTTGAAACTACTTCATTGACAATCGTCTCGCCGCACATACATAGATTTTAATGATTTAGACGGCCAAAAGTATTTTTTTTTAAATCAATATAATGGTAAGGTATCTATACAATTGGTGAGTCAACAGTTCTATGTACAATATAACATCCCCTCCCCCTGCCTTTGAAGCGCGGGAGTCGACTTTGATCAGAATTCGATAGTGAGCAAGTGTGTACATATCGGCATCCTAATTGCGTAACTCACAATTCATCATAATCTGTTTCGTATTGAAACAGATGGCTAAACCATTGCTTCATATGTTCGAAAAATGTGTCTGCTCAACAACGTAAATAACGCAATGAATATTGTTGAACTGTCAAAATGAAACCGATTACGATTAATCGCGTGTTACGCAATTAGGGTGCGGGTCTCGGCGCTCTCCTAAACTTATAACTTTCCAAAGTGCGTTATTCATTTCAAGCTAATATTTCTGTTTTAACTGTGATGGATTGCGATAATAGAGGTAAGAAAAATTTGTTTTCGTTACAGAAAAAATTAATGAACATTCTCTGTCATTCATTTTTAACACGATAGACATCACTCTGTCCAAAATATATTTTTTTAGTTAAATTTAAATTCGAGTGCCTTTTTAATGTACTTATGAGTCCGTCCCTGTAATAATTTTCATTATAGTATATAGTTCATATATGTAACTAACTAATTCCATAAGAAATAGCCGCGCAAAATCGCGCTTTTTTGAGCTAAGCTCTTTTGAAAGGCTCTTAGTCAAATATAGAAAATATTGAGTGTGCGATATTTTGTATTAAAATTGTTTTTTATTTGTTTCAGGTCTACCTACTACCTCGGGTACTAATGTAGTGACTCGTCAATACATATTTGACCAACTAGAGAGTCAAAATTTACCAACTTTAAATGAAAAACTTTACTATTATGAGAATTTTCTCCTTATGCGCTATGGGCACAACAAAGAGGCTAAAGAAGACTTAAAAAAAAGATTTTCTTATGTATTTTCTTTCTAGGGAAGAATGTAACTTAGATGTATATTATAGGCTTTTGTTAAGTTCAGATCCCTTCATTAGTTGCTTGAGACAAATAAGAAAACCTTCACGTAACGCATTTCTACCAGAAACGGTTAAACTTTTATTACCTGCTGACCCAAACACAGAGTCAGTAGAGACATCTGGACCTGAAGATACCGATTTTTAATGTAATTTTATATTTAAAGAAAACTTGTTAATTTCTGTTTCCATTCATTTGTATTTTTTAGTGAATATAGCTCTGTTATATATTAATATTCTTTATAACCTGACAAATATATGTATGTTTTTATAAATATATACATTTTCTTTATTTTAATTGAACTTTGAACTAAAATAACCCCAAAAATAATTTTGGCCGCCTAAATCATTAAAATCTATGTATGTGCGCCGTCAAGACTGTTTGCAAAGTTTGAATGTAGTCAATGATTCGTCTAAATTCCTTCTCTTATTTTTACCCTATCATCAGATTAGGCAGTTACCAAACATACGAACCCTCTAAATTACATTAAAGGGAGCAAAAAAAGTGACGAGTCATACTTGGCCGTTGAGGATTCTTGAAAAAAAGTTGATTCGATTTTTAAATATTCCAATTATGGAATGATTGAATTCGTGGGACTTGGCTGGTTGGAAACTAGTTAGGTTAATTCAGAAAAGTTGGAAGTCAAAAGGAGTTTTAAATCTGTAGCGACCTCTTTCGATGGTTGTGAGAGACTTTAACTTGTTTGAGTGATAGCAGATGGCAGTAGTCGACTTTAAGGATACAGCTAACTTGTTTATTTATTATATTTCTTATAAATTCATGAGTAAAGTCCACGGTTTGTGTCAGTAACAGACTTTGTCCCAGTCGTAAAAGGTTTTTTTTTAATAATTGGGAATACGAAGGTTTCAAAATGAATTTACTGTGTTAGTTTTGATAACATAAATCCTGAACCCTAAAATTCTTGAAGTCCCTATCGTGTCTTCTATACTCTTCATACAAACGACCTTCACTTTCTTCCCTTCACATCCAATCAGATACCAGTAGCTCGTAAAGCCATTTCCCCTCGGAATGGGAACAAAACCTCAAACTCATTCGTTAGTCGTTTTACAAGAGCACATCTCGATACGTCACGCGAATGGTTGCGGCACGTGTCAACCGCCCCTCAGCGATAGCGGTAAAATGTTCGCTGTTTACATGATACTGGCGGTAAGGGCGAGGTTCGTTTGAAAGCGGATAAAAAAATAATTACGTAGGCTAGGATATATAATGAATATGGAAATGCGAGCGACCTTGGGTATACAAACCGTGTACACAGATAAGATGGTACTTTTCAAATTAAGCCTAAGTACTTGATTCTGCGACTTGGCAGCAACTTATTTATCTTGATATCTAGGCTCAAACACACAGGTGCAACTTATCGCGCTAAGAAAATTTCGGTTTTGATTTAAGTATGCCAATTTAACAGAAAAATAAAAAATGCAGCAGGTTAAACCTATACATTTATTTTTAATAAAACTACCAAAATCGGTTCTGTTTTTAATCAATTTCACAAAAAGGAGAAGGTTATTTATTCGGTTGTATTAAAAAAAATATGTTTGTTACCTCAGTACTCCGTCATTTATAAACCGATTTGATGAATTCTTCTTTGATTTGAAAGGGTATTATACCTACTTACCGAATGGTCCCATATAAATTTGATCAAGTTCTTATTAGGTAGCAGATTTTGAGTTAGCTTCAATACTGCGTATTTTTCTTCGTCTTAGTTTATGTCGATGATATTAATAAAACCATAATTTCCTGTCACTGCTTTTTACTTAGCAAGTGAAGGTATACGATTTTTGTGAGGTAAAATAACCGACTTCAAAAAAGTCACTATAAAGTGAAAAATAACTTTAACTTCGGAAGTCTGTAACTTATTGTGAAAGTTATTTTTCACTTTGTAGTGTTTTTTTTGGAAGTCGTTTTTGTCATTCAAAGAAAGATTTGTAGTGAAGATGCTGTAAAGTTCTTACTTGACAGGACGTTATACGTTTAAACGAACAGGCAAGACAAGTTATTTTATTAAAGATTTGGTTTAAAATACGTAACATGTTTAAGATACTTACCTACATCATATTTACATTTTATAACTCTTCCTGTTCGTCACATATTAATTTTGGCAAGATTATTATATAATTTATAAGCAACTTAACTCATAAAAACGTTTATTACTTATTTTTAATTGGCATTGACATTGAAGTTTTATTATACTTGCTTGTGTTCATAAAATATTATTAACAAACAACTTAAAGGTTCTAAATTACCTGTTTCATCAAAAATACGTTTAATAACACGACGATAGGTAATTGAATCTTAAAACTAACTTTATACTTTTGGTAGATTGCGCTAAGTTAGCCCGCGAAATTCAAATTATCGTAGGTATTTGTAATTTTCCGCACCTTAATTGCGTAAGACACGATCAATCATAATCTCTTTGATTTTGAAAGTTCAACAATATTCATTGCGTAATTAACGTTGCAGAGCAGACAAACTTCTCGAACATATGAAGCTATGTATTAGCAATCTATTTAAAATTACTCAGATTATGATTGATCGTGCGTTACGCAATTAGGGTGCTGGTTAGTGTCAGGTTGAATGTTGATTAAACGCCGTTGAGGCAAATCATGAATGAAATAATTTAATGGAACATCTTGCATGCCATGTGTGTATTGTACTCGTATACTCATGTTTTAGACAAATAAAAGTATCTTATCTTATCTTAAAATACGATTTCAATAATTGCTGCCAGAAAAAAAACTATTTTATCATATTTTGGTTCCCAATTAAGTAGCTATGTCCGTAACGCCATAAGTATTTATCAAAACGTTACTTTATCAAACTTGCTTTTGAATTTAAGCTAAAAATTGTATAGGTAAGTAAGGTATTTGTGCTCGTCACTGCACAGAAGCGACCTTACAAAAGGAAGCTGGGTCTGGCTTGACATGGGCGATTCTTAGACTGAGATGACTGTACAGTATACTCCGACGCGCGTCAATACGTCGTTTTTCGCCCGCTCGCAGTGAGACCGAACCTTAAATGTAGTTAGAGATGTTTTCATTGATATCAACACCCCACGGGAATAAATCAGTTTGTTATTGATTGGCAGTTAGTAACGCCCCGGTTAATTCGGTTTCTTCCTCATTTAGGGGTTCATGTTACATTATGATAATGTATGTGGGAGTTTTTGAACGAGTTTTTTGTTGCGAAAATATGCACTGTAAAATGATAGGGGGTATAAATTTAGTTTTATGGAGGGGCGTAGTTTGGTTAGTTTAATTAAATAAACCCAGAGACATGTTTTTCTTCACGATTCATTTTTATCTTCATAGAGAGACGTGTCATATTTATATTATGTCGTCGCGATCAGCAACATTAAGCTTCTCCACAGCTTGCTGCGGTCGATCCGTGGATTGGTTACCATCCCTTTCATACCGTGACCCCTCCGTGCCTCAGAAAGCACGCTGAGCAGTTGATCCCGGCTGTCATGAGGATCTTTGGCAGTCGTTAAGAGTAGTCAGAAACCCTAAAGTCCCATTTCAGATAGATTATCGCTCCATATAAAATACTGGTATTCAGCTGCTTTCGGTTAGACTAGAAGCTAATGACTAGGAAAACGCAAGGTAGAGATAAAATGTATCATTATTAACAACAAATCAATTACCTATCTGCTTTACATTTCCTGGTTTTACTGTGGATTAGAATTCTACGAACTATGAATAATCTTGATGCTTCGAATCAAAACCGCAACAATTAATAATAACATCCATTTGAGAACATTTTCCCACAACATATTATCAATTCCTAATAATTTAATTTATCCGTCGTTGCTTCCGAGAATTCCATGATATGTTACCTGCTGTGTCCTGGGACATGTACTACGACAAAGAGACGGGATGCGATGTGACAATCCAACTCTTGGGAAATCATCAAATAACTTCTCCCGCTCTGGGTGGAGCGGGAGGACGTGTCAGACTTTTACTGACTAAAACCCACCCGTATTCCCTTAGTTGCCTGTGTGCCAGGGACGACGGTATCTCTTTCGAACAACCCGCACCCCTGGCAGGCATCGGCCCTTGCGGACCCCACCAGTTGGTGCTGACATCTCTTTGAGGTGCGCGTGAAACACTACGCGCCGTCCCCGCGCCTTTACTTCGTTTTCCTTTAGTGTTCTTTCTGGCTGAGTTTCTTGTTGTTCGACTTCTAAGGGTCGTAGTATGATGTTTCAGAGCCTGTGACATTCTTGAGAATTGGGCAGTTGCCTGTGTGCAAGGTGCGACGGTATCTCTTTCGAACAACCTGCACCCCTGGCAGGCCTCGACCCTTGCGGACCCCACCATAAGAAGCTTTTTAGGTATTTGACAATAGTGCATTTTGGCAATAAATAAGGTTCAAATAAAAGTTATTTTGCAATTGTAATTAAATTAGGTAATGGAGAGAGTGGTGGAGAGCAGTGATGGCCCCGTGGTAGCTTCCACGACCTAGGAGATGTATGTAGGTCGTACGTTCGAACCTAGGCAGACGCTTTCCTTTGTGTAAAATTATTTCAACACCTTTGCTATGAAAACGGTGAAGGAAAACATCGGGAGGTAACCGGCGTATCCTAAAACTGATCTATCCTGAAACAAAGATTTGATGATGAGTCATGAGACCGCACTGGGCTCTCGTGTTGGCTTAAGGTCTACTGCCGCTCACCGAGAGGAAGTCTGTGTCCCAGAAGTGGGATATTTTAGGCTGTTTTGGTTGTGGAGGTCAGATAGGCAGTCGTTATACAGGGTGTGGCGTAAATAGTGGTCCACCGTTAAGGAATCGATATAACAGATCATTTTCTATATCGAAATTTTCGTAAATAAAAAACTAAAAATAAATATTTTCGGAATCCTTGGGTAATAAATAATAGTTTAAAAAACTAAAAAACACACTTTAAAAACCAAACTAAAATCTATAATCTATAATCAATTAATGTCAAGCACCCCACGCTTTTTAATTGAATTTATTTTCTCCTTTTTTAGTTTGGTTTTTAAAGCGTGTTTTTTAGTTTTTTAAACTATTATTTATTTTCTATTTTTTAGTTCTGCTAATTCCAAAAACGTGTTTTTTTTTCTCAATTTTTTTTAAAATTATTGAATTGTCATCGCTCCTCGATAAGTTTACAAAGTTTCAATGAAATCTGACCGTTTAAAGTGGGTCAAAATCGTGCTCTAAGGGACTCCTTGTTTGTTTGTTTGTTTGTATGTAACCGACTGGTTACATACAAACATACAAGTGAAGCTAATATAAAGCGTGTAAAAATGGTTAAAATTGTAATATGTTATAGTAAATTATCTGGTATATCGAATCCTTAACGATGGACCACTATTTACGCCACAGCCTGTATGTAAAATACTGGTTTTCAGCTGCATTCGGTTAGACTGAAAGTCGACACAAACATACTAGGTAAAAAGGCTAAGCTAGATGATGATGATCAGGTTTTTTTGTGTCACAATCAGACATACGCAAGCATCTAAGAAATGATTGTGAAGTTATTTTGGCTGAACAGTTTGTATTATTTAACAGGAATTTCGTTTATATTTATCAGCGATTTCTAAAATTAAAAGTCTTGAAGAAAACTGTTATAAAAACTTCCCAATACTGTAAGCTTTATTTCGCTTTGACGCATGGCCTGCATCACTGGGTTTGGGTTCGAAGTAAACCCAGGAAGCTTATTGATTATACTCATAAATTATGAATGCCTAATCTTTGGTGTTGACTTTTCATTGATTTATAGCTAAAAGGTTATCTCAGCGATTCGATGATAGCCCAATGGTGTTTGTATCCTACCGATAAACCCAATGGCCGTTGTTTCTACTTGTTTTAACTTGCTACTGGTTCTTTTTACCCGACTGCGCCAGAAGGAGGGTTATGTTTTTCGAGTGTATGTACATACATATGTATATTTCTTTGGCACGCTGTGTAGCCTAAACGGCTTGTTACTTCTTTATAGTAATAATAAAGGTGAAAAGCTTGTTTATTTTTTTGATTGTTGGTTTAAACGCGCTTATCTCTGGAACTACCTTACCTACTGGAATATTGCATTCGATAGCCCAATTTTCAAGAATCTCACAGGCTCTGAAACATCATACTACGACCCTTAGAAGCCGAACAACAAGAAACTCAGCCAGACAGATCACTAAGGGAAAACGAAGTAAAGGCACGTGGACGGCGCGTAGTGTTCCACGCGTACCTCAAAGAGATGTCAGTACCAACTGGTGGGGTCTGCAAGGGCCGATGCCTGCCAGGGGTGCGGGTTGTTCGAAAGAGATACCGTGGCCCCTGGCACACAGGCAACTGAAGGAACACGGGTGGGGTTTAGTCAGTAAAAGTCTGACACGCCCTCCCGCTTCACGAAGAAGTTATTTGATGATTTCCAAACCTCAAAAAAAAGGCCCAGGCGGGCGATGCAATGCGACGCGGTGGCTCGGCGGCCGAAAATTCACGTGAACGAAGTCGTAGGGAGAAGATAGTGTCTTATAATATATGTTTACTTAGGTATTTTACATTACCGGTTTGAAATATATTAGGTATAAAGTGCTTAATTAAAAAACAAAAAGTGTAAATTAAGTAGCACGTGTTAATTAAATTTAATGTTCAAAAATAATGTGGGACCTTTGATCACCAAAAATAATAGCAGTGTCTACCTTATTTAAAATGGCTCATTAGCGTCAAGTTTTCGTTACATAATTACCTATACATGTTGTTTTAAGAACTTGAAGATTGTTGAAATATTTGATAATTTTTGATTTCCTAGAAAAATACCTATTTATCCTGAAGACCAAATAAAAGAGCTTGTGGAGAGCAGTGATGTCCCAGTGGTTTCGGTCCCGACTTAACATTTAGGCTGAGGCTACATTAGACCGCGACGCGACCTGCGACACATGAGCGATTAAAACAAATAAATGAATGCTCACGTATATGGCTACACCGTACATCAATTATTACTAGCGATTTTTTATTTCTTTAAGCGATAGGAACAACATTACTGTAATCACGGCATCGGCTACATCAACATATCAGCGATCATCGCCGAAAATACGCCGGATTTTCGCTTATAATGTAGCCATACCATGATTATCGCGTTTCGCTCTTCCAGTCGCATCGCAAATCGCTTCCTACTGTAGCCTCAGCCTTATAGGTAGTGGGTTTGAACCCAGGTAGGCGTTTTATTTTGTATAAATACCTAATTTCATTAACACTGCCCTTAAAACCGTGAAGGAAAACATCGTGCGACTACCGGCATGTCCTAGAACAAAAAAATCGAAGACCAATCCGCACTAGGCCCGCTTGGTACATTTTTTTTTAATTACAGCCCACTCCCTCTTGGAGGGTGTGTGATTCCCAGCAGTGGGAACATTTTAGACTGCATGTAGGTTGAAAAGTTATAACAGCAATTTCGTCGAATAAAAGTCTGAACTGAAAAACTTTCTTGAAGAAAATTGTTATAAAATAATCTTGTGAGACTTATTTCGTTGGTGGGAACATTATAGGCTATTATCGCACACTTAATAAAGTAAAGGCCTTTTTAAAAAAATAGATTTTTTTGGGAAAACGAGTTAAAAGGTTCAGGGAACACTTTAAATTATGATGTTAAAATAATTATATTACAACATCGCGTTTTAATATTGTATTTTTTCTCTTTCTGTGCAAGCCAAGTGGTAGAGCAGTTGATATTGAGCCCATCTAAGACTAAAAGTCTGGGTACGCCACGATAGCAGCGGTTAGTCCCCTCTTTGAGGAATGGGTTGAGAGGTGGCACGGCGTCCTCACCTTCCGCCTGACGCAGGTCCTCACCGGACACGGTTGCTTCGGGAGGTTCCTGTTTCGCATAAGGCGGGAGGAAACGCCCGGGTATTTCCACTGCAAAGATCGCCCAGAGGACACGGTGGAGCATACGGTGGAGGTCTGCCCGGTTGGGCGGAGCACCGCCGTGTCCTCGTGGAGACGATCGGCGGTAGCGATCTCTCGCGTCCGGCCCTGGTCCAGGCCATGATACGGAGCGAGAGTGCATGGTTAGCCGTAACCTCCTTCTGCAAAGCAGTAATGCTCGCAAAGAGGGAGGCGGCACACGTGAGGGAGAGGCAGTATATGCGCCCTCACGGCCGTAGTCGCCGCAGGAGATGCCCTGGGCGTCAGGAATCCCAGGCTGATTCCCAGCCACCGTAGGCGCGGGCTTGCGGACGGCGATTAATGGGTAGCTAGCTGTCCGGTAAGGACCAAGCCCGGATCGACGCCGCGTTGTGTTCCACGAGTGCCTCAAAGAGATGTCAGCACCAACTGGTGGGGTCCGCAAGGGCCGATGCCTGCCAGGGATGCGGGTTGTTCGACAGAGATACCGCGGCCCCTGGCACACAGGCAACTGAGGAACGGGTGGGTTTTAGTCAATAAAAGTCTGACACGCCCTCCTGCTCCACCCAGAGCGGAAGAAGTTATTTGATGATTTCCAAACCAAAAAAAAAGGCTAAAAGTCAAAACCTCACTATTTCGAGTCGTGGCATTACATTACTAAGTGTGCGTTATGTGGTCTGTTAAAAAACTTTTTTTATGAATTACGACATCGTAAGAAACTTCATACGATAGCAGCCCCGGATCTACGATTTTTTCGAACCGGGGCAAAAACTTCATAGTGGCGCCCCTCTCTCCAGCGTTCGAGATAAATTAATTAGTTGTGGGCCTGTGTGGCGCCTTTTTCTTACAAGACGACGGTGAGCCAACCAGGCTTCCGTATACTAGGCGCTTTATGGAGCAAGTTTTTTTTATTTTTAATCATACTATATTATGATTTTGGCGCCCCCTGAAACTGGCGCTCGGGGCGGGTGCCCCGGTTTGCCCACCCTTAGATCCGGGGCTGTACGGTAGCGACACGTTTATACAATATTCTATGGTGTTTGTACAAAAAAATATGACGGTTTATTTTTTCACATCATATAGTCAATAACCTCCAGCTTGAAGTATGTTAATCTTATAAAAAATGACGAATTTCATATTCAAGGCTCTTTCAACAACGGCTCATTTGCGGAAATTCTTGATGGAAAATTATTAATATTCATTCCAAATATATTCTGTGACTCACTGCACTGGTTATAGTTGAACCTAATATCAGAGTTCAGATTTTAGTTGGTAGGTACTTATACCGACAAAAAATCTAACGGTGATTCATTTTGTTTATCAACATTATGTGACACATAAGAATGCCTATAGATTTAATACTGTCGGTAGGTATAGCTGGTAAGTAGTCATTTCATGACTAGCCTATAATTATAATGTTCCCAATTTTGGAACACAGTCGCGTCCCAATGCGGGTTGGTAGATGTCACGTCTTCGAATTTTTGGTTCTAGGACATGCCGGTTTCCTCACGATGTTTTCTTTCACCATTTTAAGAGCAGTGGTGATGAAATTATTTACGCAACGTAAAGCATCTGCATGGGTTCCAACCCACGACCTAGAACTCGTCAGTCAGAGCCTTTACCACTCGGTCACCTTTGCTCTAGTCGTCGTTAGGTATACCTGAATGACGTAATCGGATAGCTTTCTGACTGACTGAAAACAGCAACCTTGCGGTTTAGTTATTAGGAGTCCAATATAGCGAAACAGTAAAAAAAAAAAATTGTCGCCGCTTCACAACAGACTACGCTTCTTCTTCGTCGTATCCATGACTTCACTATGTATTTGGAATAAGTCACTAGCCTATAAGTTTTAGTGTCAAAATGTTAGCAGGATTCTCCACGGCAACACTACGCATGAATGCGTGTCTGGAAAACTAATGAAACGCGCTGCTAACGTGGCAAACTTCTGCGTGCACGCATTTTGCGTGGCGGTGGACGGTGGAACCCAAGAGGATATTCACACAAATAAAAAGCCTCGCCGGTTCTCCAAACACTTAGGTATCTATTCACTTATGACGTAACTAAAAATCTAGGTACCGAATGTGATCGCCAATCGTCAGTTGGGAAAAATGTCGCAACAGATCTTCAACTCATTGTTGAGCGCGGAGAGTTGCAAATCCAACAGTGTGTTTTTCGACTCGCTGGGATGCGCTCTGTTAGATTCTCACTGTTCTGTTCAACACTGAGGGTTGAAAATCCAGTGTCCCGCCGCGATATTTTTACGTCCTTACGAACGTGGTCTTACGTTCTTCACAATACTTAATGCTTACAACGGCTACATTGTCGCTACAACTTCGTCTGTTGTACAGCGAGACATCGAGCGCTGTGCTGGAGCACTCGAAGTTTATTTCACATTATCGCGACAATGTGGTCGTAGCTTTACAAGACTTCGAACTTGTCTTATCTTGATGACATTTCAAATCTTTCCATCCTTCCATGTTCTTGTCAGCTGTCACATAGCAATAAAAATAGCAAAATCAAACAAGTTCTCGTAGATTTATTGCAATCTGCTCTTGGTCTGAAAATAGTCACGTTTGTCAAGTAAATTTCTGACGCACGAACATAAAAAAAGCCTATTTTCATTCTTTATATTATTATCATTTCTACGAGTTAGTACAGGTTTAACGGGTTGTTGGCGAATCGTTATGTTTGTTATCATTTACTTCGATTCCAAATTTATTGTCAATAAAATAAATCTAATGATCCATTCAAATTCAAATGAACTAGTAATTTAAGTATTTGGTTATCTTGTCTTAATATTTAAAAATCAAGTTGGAGATATCAACATTATTTTGATGAGGAAATATCCATTTTGTTTGTAGTAGACTTCCTTCACGTGGGCTTCATTAATAAGCCTTTAACGTTCCCACTACTGGGACACAGGCCTCCTTTATGTGAGAGGGAGTGGGCCATAATCCACCACGCGTGCCCAGTGCTGGTTGGTCGATGTCACATATCTTCGACTTTTTTAGTTCTAGTTCCAGTTCTGGATATACTCATAATACTCTAGTTGTCCACAGCTTAATACTGACTGAAGATAATAAATAAATCATATCATAATTATTATAAACGAAGAAATATACTTAAAAATTACGTATTCATATTAGGCGAAAGAGACGAAAATTTAAGAAAAAAGGTTTATTTACTTTTAATCAGTCTGGAGCTAGACTAGTTATCAAACAAGAAAACGTCACGCCGTTATTCACCGCTCGAATGCTTGCATCAGCGCAGATATTGAATTACCACATAAACCTATGACTTATTTGGCTGAATTATATGAAGATATTATATACTAACATAAATGTCCTCCATACTATTCAAATTAAATATTTTATAACATGGCTCATCGGGGCTAAACTAGTTAAGACAGTCAAGATTTTTTAAACAAGATGGCGTCGGCATTTCTGACTGATCCCTGAGATGGAATGCCGATGGCGGGATGAGCTGGAGACCTGGTAAAGTAGAGAGAGGAAAGGCAGGGCTTTATTCTGCAGTGGGACAACACAGACTTATAATACAACACATACTAGCTGACCCATGCCTACTTCGTTGAGCGGTAAACATTTTTATATCACTCAATAGATTACAACACGGTCGCGGTTCCATACCTATGTCATATTATCTCTTTAACCATTTATATTGTTATAGTTTTAAGCTGTATAATAATATGTATTAGTTTGTTATTATTGTTTAAGATTTTTTTTTGTGTATTTTGTCTATGGGCCTTAGTTGCCTGATAATAAAATGATTATCATTAATATTAAATATGATTCGCGACCGCAAATTTTGTGTGTGTTTGAGTGGGTGGTCCCTGGATGGCTTTGATTCACAATTGGACCTGGTAGGTGGCGCTGTTCGGGGCTTGTGGCTAAGAAATATTAACCGCACGGGGCGATTGATCAGATTAAGCTACGCTTGCCGCAGTTTGTTCGTGGATGGGTGACCATCTTTACATACCAAGACCCCTCCGTGCCTCGGAAAGCACGTAAAGCCGTTGGTCCCGGTTGTCATTCGTGGATCTTTGACAATCGCTATGGGTCGTCATAAGCCTGAAAATCTGACAACCAGTCTTACCAAGGGGTATCGTGTTACTTAGTAAGCACGAGATCAGATAGGAAGTCGCTCCATGCAAAATACTGGTATTCAGCTGCATCCGGTTAGACTGGAAGCTGACTCCAACGTAGTTGGGAACAGGCTAGGCAGATGAGGAGGTGGCGCTGATCGGGCAAGTCCGCTGTAAGGTTATAAAAATATATTCTTGATGGTAAAATAAGTATCCAGTTTACCTTGCAGCCCTAGTTTGTTTTATTTTCTTGAGTAGGTACAGATAATACGAGTAGTATAACAACCTTTTTCTCCCACTGAGCAAGCATCATCATATAGGTTACTGGGTTCCGTGCAACGAACACAAATCTTTTGCGAACACCAAAGAATTTCCCTTAGTTGACCCTCATAACTTGTACCTTTTCCCTTAGTTAAATCTCGCTACGAGGATAGATAAATGTTGGAAAGAAATACGATCGTCTATAAGTAACTTTGTAATATTTGGAACTGTATTCAAAAGGGATCGGTTTTGAATTTACTTGATTGAGAAAGACGTTTATGAAGTAGTAAAGAAATGAAAAGATTTCATAAGGAAGCTACGACAAAAAAGCCAACAAAAAGATATAAACAAGACATGAATATTGATTTTCGTATTGCTGAAATCACACGTCATTACTAAGTCATGTAATTAAGGCATAATTCGTACAGATTATATACGTATACTACTATATAATAATCTAACCCTACTATCCTTTGGCAAAGACGGCTAAGAAAAAAGAAGCATAAACTAGTATCTATCATTCCAAATTTGTTGAAGTCTATTGCAGAAAAACAATAACATTTTTCCTTCTAAGCAGCCAGTATGTATGTGCATAACCAGCACCCTAATTGCGTATCTCACGTATAATCATAATCTGTTTCGTTTTGAAACAGATGGCTAAACCATTGCTTCATATGTTCGAAAAACGTGTCTGCTTAACCACGTAAATAACGCAATCAATATTGTTGAACTGTCAAAATGAAACCGATTATGATTAATCGCACGTTAAGCAATTAGGGCGCAGTACCCGATAACGTCATCTCGATGTAGATGTTTCTCCTCTAGTAGAAAAATATATTCAAATAGGTATTGTTCCAAGTCCCATAAGAAGGAGAATTGGTTAGAATATCCATAAGACCATGGAATTGAATATTTAAAAGAAATATTATAAATGTACTCCACTGTTCGCTTTTATTAGCATTTGATGTTCTTCGCTAAGAGTCCTGCCATAGCATCTATATGATAATTCAATAGGTATTCATATTAAAACATTGTTGCTTTAATTAAATGCAGAATCATTCTTAGTTTCTACATAGTTGCTATAAATGATTTATCCTGGAATCTTTGATACAGTAAATCATAGGTACAAATAATATGTAGGTACAAATACCATTAATTGTAAGATTCCATTACCTGTAGGTAATAATTAAATTGATGTTTTAACATACGTGGTAATTATTTAGATATTATCGCGGCAATTTTAAATGCAGACAGAGAAACATGCTGGATTGTCGAGCTACGTATGGTATTCCGAAATACCGCTCACCGAAAGGACGGTTTTCCGATAACACTCTACTCCGACGGTTAGTTGAACGAAAAAATAATTGGCCGATGAAACGTTTCGCCGAAAATATTATTTATCGACGGTTGGTAGTCCGAATGAATCCTTCGCCGATGTAACGGTTCACCGAAAACACTCTTCAACGACGATTGGTTAAACGAATGAATCTTCTTGAACAACAACATCTTGAAACAACAAAACCTATGTTTGGCAAGTGAACGTTTGAACAATAACTTGTTCACCAACTAGTACTTTTACCATTTTTTATCTAGTCAAATATTTCAGTCGGTATAACATATTTTACGCAAAATTAAATCCATTTCAAGCATAAGATCTAAGTTTGAAGACGCTTTATTACAAGGGTGTTTCTAGAACTCGCCGGCCGCTGCCGCGGCACCGCTCGCTTCGCTCGCTCGGCTCGTGCGTAGGTGCTCACGGTTTTAACCTAACCTAACCTAACGAAAGATTCATTCGTTTAACCAATCGTCGTTGAAGAGTGTTTTCGGTGAACCGTTACATCGGCGAAGGATTTATTCGGACTACAAACCGTCGATATATAATATTTTCGGCGAAACGTTTCATCGGCCAATTATTTTTTCGTTCAACTAACCGTCGGAGTAGAGTGTTATCGGAAAACCGTCCTTTCGGTGAGCGGTATTTCGGAATACCATACGTAGCTGTGGATTGTCGCTCATATCTAAGAGAACGTCGTACATTACAGACAATATTAGGCCAGTATCATGACAAATTCTACATCCTCTTTTTGTTTCATACGAAAACAGATTTAACAGCGGCATTCCCTTTAGTCTGTAAATAAACCGATGACATTCATTGCCACCATGTGTTCCTTACATTCACTGCTCTGTTGACGTTTTTATATTCCTTAGCTGCGTGTGAAGATCCAAAATAATTGTACTTTTATGGTTTATTATGATACCAACGCAGTGTTTAGTGCTGATGACAGCTTAATGACAAGATAATACTATTTATTTGGAGCAGTTATTATGAGTTTTGTTTCATATTTTCTTTTGGGTATTCGGGTGGTAATGTTTGAATGTGGTATTTGAGTTGGAATAGGATTTTCAACATGTTTCCCAGTTATAGTTAAAACATTAGCATCAGCTATAACTTCTCCAACTTCGCCTATAACTTTTTCAAGATAATATTGATGAATATACAGGATGATTTGAAGATGGGTGCAAAGCTTTAAGGCGAAGATAGTACAGACAATTTAGAACCATTTAAGCCATGGTTGTCTTAGACGAAGTCTTACCAAATATTTTTAACCAAATTTTTAAGTTTTTTTTCGGAAATTCTCAAAATTTAATGTAAACTGCATAATTATGGCCAAATTGAATGATAAATGAATTCATTTTTTATTTATTTAATTAAAGTAATCTGTAAGCAATCAAGCAAAACATGTTTTAGGCTTCTGTGTCATTAGACATTTTTTTTACAGACATTTAAAGCTCAGAAAAAATAAAAAAAATTGTACAATACGTCTTTTAAAAATTATTAAAAAAAAAAAAAATTGGTAAGACTTCGTCTAAGACAACCATGGCTTAAATGGTTCTAAATTGTCTATACTATCTTCACCTTAAAGCTTTGCACCCATCTTCCAATCACCCTGTACTATATTCAAAGAATGAGAGATAAGGCAGAAATTTTCCACACGATCTATTCAAATTAAACTAAGAAACACAAAACTACTAAGAAAGCACGGGTTTTATAAAATAAAACTAAATATTTTAACAGCACCAGTTTATTATGTTAATAATTCAGTTCCAAATTATCTTGTTGGTACCACTTATCACATCTTTCATAGGTATCTGACTTAGCAAAAGCTTATAATAAGTTAACGATCCACAAGTGAACCAACTTCTTTTTTTAATATCTTTATCGTATTCTATAGTTTTAGGAACATTCTGGAACATTATTCCATGGCCAATTCGCTTGCAGGGACGTGTTGGAAAAAGTTATCGATGTTGTGAACGATCTTGGCAACAATGGCTTTTACAATTGGAGGTCCAACTTCCTTGACAATTTCGTTGCTGCTGGATGCAATCAGCTCACGGGCAGCACGACCTGGAGGAAGAAAACAGGATTAACTTAGACCAGAAGCAGTTTTAGGTACCAGTGATGATTTTTAAAGGATAATATCATCATCAACATCATCATCATCATCTAAAACCTTCCACACCACCTTTTCTCAACTATTATGGGATCGGGTTCCAGTCTAACTAAATGCATTTGAATATCTAGGGGTTTACTATCTAAGCATGAAATCCGTAGTTACGGGGGTTTCTTATTACCTTCATTCTTAGCTCGGGGTCCGAACTGAATGATAACACGATTTGAGGCACGTGAGCATATTCGTAAGAAGTTGGCAGAATCATCCCAGCGCTGAATTGCTGGATTCGTTTTCTCCTCTACCTATCGTTATTTCTCAAGACAAAGTTTATTTTCGTTATATATATGTATGTATGTATCTATGTATTAGTATATAATATATTACTTTTGGTGTAACCTATCCCCTATGTTGCACCTGCCATGTTTTCTCTCTGCATCACGCCAAGGTTGACTGTTAGAAAATGCCTCAGGCATTAAGTCCGCCTTTGTACAGTATTTTTTACTTGTGCATTAAGTTTTAATAAATAAATAAATTTGACAGGTGTCTTTACTCGCGATGTATCTTTGTTCGGCTGAAAAAGTTAATTAATAGGGAGTCTAATTAACTAACTAATTGCGAACTATTGAACTATTTTCGAACGGGCCCGTATCTTCGTTGACGGACTTAGAGAGTAGGCCCCCAGTATTATACATGGATTCTATTCGACTACAACAATCCAGTTACTGGGTAACACTATACTTTGGTAAGACTACAGACTCCTAAAAAGTATGACGTACGTTTAAAATACTTTTAAATAAAAATGAGTTCCGGCAAGTGGCCGTTGTTTATATTTCTTTAACTATGCTGTACCTACGAGTAGATAGAGCCTAGAACAAGTCAAGAAAAAATATACAAGTTTTAAATAAACGTGTTATTATGAGCGAGCGGAAAGAAATTCAAGGACCCTATTTACGTCAGACGATCGAGTAATTTTTTACTCTAGTTTGCAAATAATCTGAAGTATCAGGTTTTAACGAATAACAAGTGCTTTGCCTGTGTTTTAAGCCTAGACAAAAATCCAAGATTTCTCTATTTCATCATCATCATTTCAGCTGAAAGATGTCCACTGGACGTAGGCCTCCCCGAAAAGTGGGGTTTTGCCATAATCGCCATGCTTGGCAGGCGGGTTGGCGATCGCAGTATGGTGGTAAAAAGCATAGAGAACGCTGCTGCCCATTCTCTAGTAAGTCCCTTAGTCGCCTTCTACGACACCCATGGGATGAAATGGGATGGTGCTATTCTTTTACGTCCGGCACCACACAGAACGTCTCTATTTATTTTAAATTAATTTTACTCATAAACCTTCCTTCCTTAGTGGGGCTTGTGGCTAAGCAAGAACAGCTGTACGGTTCTATCGATCAGGTTAAGCTACGCTTGCCGCGGTTGGTCCGTGGATGGGTGACCATCTTTACATACCAAGACCCCTCCGTGCCTCGGAAAGCACGTTAAGCCGTTGGTCCGGCTGTCATTAGTGGATCTGTGACTGTCTTTACGGGTCGTTAGGAACCCTAAAGTCTGACAACAAGTCTTACCAAGGGGTGTCGTATTACCCAGTAACTGGGTTGTGGAGGTTAGATAGGCAGTCGCTCCATGTAAAATACTGGTACCGGGACCCTGGGACTTGAAGCCGACGCCAATATAGCTGGGAAACGGCTAGACAGATGATGAAACCTTCCGAAATAAATCCCTAATAGACGGCGAAAACCGAATCGAAATCCGTCAGACAAGAAGCTACCATTTTATAGATCTTACCAAGAACTTCATTTCCATTGAAGAGGTTTTCCAACTCGATGGTAGATTTTTCCTTAAGATCGTAGGAGTGGTTCCAGCTCTTGATAGTCCAGTGCTTTTCTCCATCTTTGCCAACTTTGTCACCCAGATCAACCTCAACAGAAATGATAAGCTTCCCTAGAAAGCACAAAAATCGTTTTAGTTAGTGAAACAAAAGCAAAAGTCATTTATTGATACTAGGCTGAGAGTCAGTTCTTTTTGACCGTCAAAATTACATAAGCCAGTCCCACAAAATACCCGCCCTTCACCACTTCCTAGTGCTTCAGCTGGGATGAAGAAGTGGCGCAACAAACTCCCCAGGACAGTAAAATTGTGAAAGTTGACATCCAGGATTAAATCCTACTAATATTGTAAATGTGAAAGTTTGTATGTCTGTTACCCAATCACGCAAAATTGGTTGAACGGATTTGGATGAAATTTGACATACGGATAGTTTATAACCTGGAATAACACATTGAATACTTTTATCTTGGGTGTACGTTCCCTTAGGACAATTTATGACCTACACGCGGGCGAAGCCACACACATAAAAGCTAACGCTAGCTATGCTTAACGTATATTTTTTGTATCCAATGGTTATCACCATTCAGAATTTCTTGTATGGACAATTATTTTATTTACGAGTTGGGATTAACTCGTTAACCTATAGAGAAAATCCAAACCAAAGAAAAAAATCATTCATTCATTTATTTCAATTCGAATTCATTTTAGAATGGTGGATGAATGGTCTTCGCCAATAAAACTTTTGGTTACCATTATCCATCTAGTAAATTTTAAAAATGATTCAATTTGCATCGATAAAAAGAAGAATAAATAATAAACAGTTAAATTCAGAACCGGATGGAGAGGTTTTACTAACAGTTATCAAGGGAACAGAGTTTAACCTTGAAAGCCAATACAAAGCGGTTAAGGTTGTATTATTTGTAGATGCTTTATCATTATTAGCTTCTGCAAATTACTTAGTCAGCGTGTAATTTTGGCCCCTGATTCATTGCGTAGCATCGTATTGCCCACTCGGGCCCTATCTCACTAGAACTCCAGTGGCTGAGCTCTATGGAAGGATACTTCACCTGGTGTCCGCTTGGTTGCCAAAAATGTTGATGTTACCTTTGTCAAGGTGGCGCCACTACGGTGTCCTTGCGCGATATAAGGGCTATGGTCGCACAGTGATGTTAATAAATAGCCTTTAACCTTGCTCAAAAATTGGACTATTTAATTGAAAAAGAATATTTCAAATCTGCATTGCATGGTCTATCCCTAGCATCAGTGGGACGAAACTGACAGTTCACTTCACGCGATGAGATGGTAACAGAATCGACATGCTGACTGGTAGTTTTAGAGATTAGCGCGTTCAAACCAACTCTTCAGTTTTATTATACCTATTTTGGTATAATAAATTTGGATTGCAAATTTATCTTTTAATGGATTACCATACTTCTATCTGCCATTTATATTCAGATCAAAACTGGATAGCCATTAAGTAAATATTTTTTACCTATATTAATTATTCATTTATTCTTCTAAATTCAAACAACTGCGTTATTTCTGGTGACTTGTAAACATGTCCGTTTAACCGTCTAAAAGAAAATTTTAACGTGCATATAGGTAAATCATCATTTCTACCTGATTTTATGAGACAGAACCCAGAGATTTTAATAGTTATAGAATAAATAGTCTAGATACGGAAAATTACTCATTAAAATGGTAGCTTAAGTACCTGATATATGTATAATACACGATGATTTTATTTTTTAAATATTCTGATCTTAGATAAAGAATGAGAATCACCACGTATAAGTCAAACCGGTCTCGAGATAGTCCATTAGGCTTGATATCCATTAATTTAATAGATTTGTCTAGTTTTTTATAGATATGTAAATGGCGTTGAACAGGAAACTATTACAATTCTGTTTTTAATGTTATTGGATGGTTGATTCTTGTAAAATGGTTACCTTCGGACTGTAAATGGTAATTATTTCCAATAACCATTTGCAATACGAAAGGTATATCTATTGCGTTGCCATTCCAGAGAAAAGATGAAATGTATTCATGTCCCTGTGATAACTCACCCACCTTGGCGGTGCGTTGCCTTTCCAGAGAAAAAGATCAAATGTCTCCATGTGTCTGTTATAACACTGTAAGCCACATACTTCCAACTGGAATATGGCTAGACACTGCTTACTGTTAATGCTTAGCCAGTTAAGCTCTTTTACTCAAAACTATTCTACTACGTGCCTAAAATTCTACTTCTCTCACATTATTGGTGAAGTATCATTAAGATTTCCGCACAAATCACGATAGCACCACCAGATCTAGACTGCAGCGTTTATTTATTTATTTATTCATAGGAGAACCAACAGCTAAAATATATGAATAACAATTTTATATGAAACTTAAAGCCAATTACAGGTTCTCACGGATAAAATGATTAATAAATGGATTCAAACATTCGCACAACGGTCTTGTTTTGTCTGTCAACCTAGCTGTCAATATATATTTTAATGAATTTACGACCTCTTTACCATTCGTTAGTCATAAAACGTTATTTAACTTCACTCATAAAATGATGTGCTAAGTAAGAAGTTTTATCATTTACTTTATTTGAATAAGAATAAAAAAATTAAACTAACTAACTAAACAAATAGATACAAAAAACAAAAGGACACTTAGGCGTCGAAGTATTCGTCCGCATCGCTGTCATGTTATCATTTTAATTGTTATCTATATTTCAAGTTTTATTTTCTTGAAAGTTTAATTCTCCTTTTTCCATGAGGGGTGAATGGACTATATACGTTACGTGTGAATGCTTCATCATCATTTCGGTCCTATATTCGCAGACTGATACAGACGTCCCTGACTGAGTATATTATAGTTATCAGAACGGTATCTTTAATCTTTCAAAGATACCGTTATGACTCCCTAAGTTAATTTCCCGTGTTATACAATAAAATTGAATCGTGTCATTTGATACAAAAAAAACAAAGAATAACAGTTGTGATTTGAATCTACGGACAATTTAAGTTGGAAGTAAATTTGCAAAACGATTTCCCTGAGTGGAGTAAACTCAGAAAAATCGTTTTGATAATTGATTATTATTGGTTAATGGTATGATGGCTAATAAGGATAGTGGTGTCATTAAAAGGGATAATACAATCTCTAAGGATTACGGTTCACCTGGACGTCTTACGTCTTCCATTTGAAGTCAATGTTTTCATAATTCTATCATTAGTACCTACTTACTCAGAACAACGTGCGCGTCTCCCTTTCCTTCAATGGGGAGGATGAGCAGAGTTCCTTTCATCTCATATTTGCCTTTGAAGTCAACGCTGCACTGAAGTTTGACGTGAAGTTTTGATTTTCCAATATCACGTCTGAAATAAGAAAACAGCTTTAGAATCCAGTAATAATCAACCACAATAGACAATGGTTCAACAACAAATTCTAGAAGGAAAGAATTACTTTAACAATATCATCTATAGAAATAATAAAATCAAACACTGTTTTTGAATATATAAACTGTTTACAATAGATTTGTGAAAATCAATTATTAATTCTTGGACTTTTAGGATTACACAAATCCTGTTGCTGTATCGTCATATGTGATGATCAACTAAAACTATAAATTATTATGGAAGACATAACTAGTATTCATGGGGATTTGAATCTTTGCTTCGAATCCATTGTCAAGTCCATTTAGAATGCTTTTAAGTCTAAATGATCGAATCAGGAATGAAGAGATTCACAGGAGAACCAAGGAAACCGACATAACCCGAAGAATTGCCAAACTTAAGTGGCAGTGGGCAGGCCACATTGCTCGCAGGATAAATGGCCGATGGGGCCGAAAGGTTCTGGAACGGCGATCGCGTACCGGAAGACATAGAGTGGGAAGGCCTCCCACAAGGTGGACCGATGACCTTGTGAAGGCTGCGTTAATCCATTGGATGTGAAGAAATGATAATAATGATGATGGGAAGCACAAGACCGGTCGAAGTGGAGGAGCATTGGGGAGGCCTATGTCCAGCAGTGGAAGTCTTTCGGCTGAAATGATGATGATCGGCTGAAAAGAGTGTTAAAACCGGGCTGTATTCTAATTTCAAGGCACTTTAAATTCTGCAGTTTTTAAGGGTAAGACTGGAAAGCTTGCTAACCAATTTAAGTGCCTTCTATTTTTATGGTTAATGTCACAAATTGTTGGTCCAGCCACAACAATTCTGGGGTGCGCGCAAATGTACGAGTATCTCCCGGGCTCCTGGCACATGGCAGCAGAAGAAACGTGTGGTTTTATTCGGTAGGAGTTCGGTCTAATCCTTTGGTCTCCCCAGATTGAGAATGTCGTCCCAGAATAAAAGGGGCATAATAGTTCTGAACCGTATCAAAGAAAGCATGGAAATATAACAAAAAATGAATAGTTACTCACTGCACTTTCTTAGCGACGCAATCCTTAAGTCCAGTACCGGTGATGTCCCGAAGGAGCAGCTTGAGCCCACTGGAGCTTGCGTCCAAACTCTTCATGGAGAAGGGATCAAGCTTCTCCACTCCAAGCTCCGGGATGCCGTTTGTAAGTATTGGGATCGCGCTCTGTGCCGTCTCTTTAATGCATTTGGAATCGTCCCATTTGCATTGTTTTATGAACGGCGCTGTAAAATGTGTTTTGTTGATAATTTTGTGCATAGAGTATGGTTTTAGTTTTATGTATAATAAACGGGGTGAATTGGGATGCAGGGGTGAATCGGAGCGAAAGTTTAAAATGGATTTTAACGTTCAAATAATAATAGATTGTTGCCAAAAAGGGCACTTAATCGTTAATTATAATACATTAAACACATAAGAGTCTTTTAAGGCAAGAAAATCTATAATTTCCATGTTAAAATCCCCTTTAAAGTTACCTCCTGATTCAGCCCTGCCTCCCTATTATGAATAGGGAGGCAGGGCCGTTAGACGGTAAAAAGTATTTTCTTCTTTTTCTATCGCAGTACTGGTTTTTTTTTACCGTTTTCGCAAAAAGTTACTATAATTATTGTTCATTTATGATTATTGTTTATTTGAAAATCTTCAAAAACATATTCAAATACTTAGCTTTTTTTTTCCAATGGAAAGGCAATTTGGATTTAAAAACTAAATGCTTTGTGTTATTCGTTTTTAGTTGGGCAATTTGTATAACGATCATGATAATATTTGCAATCGTAAATATATTTTTAAAAATAATTATATATTTTTTAAAATAAGTATATTGTATAAAATATGATAAAATATTTTACGGAAAAACACAAAAAAAATCGGGAAAAAATTAATAAGTTAAGAATTTATAAAATAATTATGTTCGAAATAAAAAGTAAAATAAATTACGTACCGAACGCGGCATTTGCTGAATAAATTACGCTCAATAAAAGCACCAAAAATAAAGACCGAGAATACATTTTAGAAAAATATAATTGTTCACTTGGACACAACTGTTTGATTCCGAGTTATTCCACGGTATATACCAACCACCAAAGATTCACACACTTAAATAGGATATTAAAACCTATCTATATATACGTGAGCGATGTAGAAAAACTAGTTTCTTTCATTACGGAGCCACTTGTTAAGCCTTTAATAAAAATTGATTATAATAAATAACAAAGATGTAAAGTGCGTTGACATTGCGCTTTGATTTTTGTTCACTTAGACCATGAACCCAAGTGTTGTTTTTTAGTAGTTCTCTAATTATGTAGGTATGTACATAGAAGTCTGTCTGTCTGTAAAATTTGTCTTTTTATTTGTTTGAGAAAATAAATACTAAGGCACCAACTTTTAGGGAAGTTCTATTAAATTTCTTGGATTTAAGAAAAAAATGTCACCTATGTCTGGATCAGTGTAGATCTAGTGTAAGTTTTGGAATTTTGAATACGAGTTTGTATTTACCCGACTACGGCGAGGGTTACGATGTTGACTGTTACGTATGTTTGTATGCATGTATATTCATTTGTTCACTCATAACTTCTAAATTACTAATCATAATTTTAGAAATGAGGGATCGTTGGAAGTGTCTTGATCATCTGCTCTATGTGACGTTACATTAAATCAAATATGAATCTATGATGATGAATGATGAATTTCCGTGTTCTGTATCAAATGAAAGGGCTTAATTAGCAAATTTTAAATAATATGTACACACAGAGTCTGTATGTGCAAAACCCCTCAAGTTTTAAAATGTCACACTGCTACAACATTGAATTCGTTTCGAATAATCTACAGAATACTTCAAAAAGAGTTTGTTGTTTCGACTTAAATTCGAACCATCACATCACCGAACGTCGGCTACCGGCCAGTTTGACGAACTAGCCAGCGAGCCCATATGAATTACGATGAAATTGTTATCAACTATCGTCCGAGTCACTTCATCTTTAGGTATCTGTCTAAACGATAGACTATGTTATTTGAGGGTATCCATTAATTTAACTTAGTTACGTTTTCTTTATAAAATTAATACCTTCAAGTTGTAACTACAACGTTTGATGTATACTATCACTTAAAACGTTTGTATGCAGAGACGCCATAACAGATCACGTGACATTTCGTTAATTTATGTCAATCTAAAATATTTCTAGCGCTTCCTATTTTGTCGTTTGCATTAAGGCCCATAGTATCCTCATCTCCCGTTTGTATGCTAAAGCACGACTGCCGCCCGCGCCCGCGCAGGGCACCTCTGAGCCTTTATCTCAAAATGGGGATATTCCTTTGATTAATTTACAATTGTGCTTCGGCGATTCTGTGGTACCTCTAACTATCTATTTTTCAGTTTATTTTTTTTTCCAAATAACGAAGCCGTTTAGTAGGAGTATGGAATAGAAGCCAAAATATTGCGTGTTGGAAAATATTTTTTTACAGCAAAAGTATTTTGCCCGAAGTACTTTTTTTGTATAGTTAATACTATACAAAAAAAGTACTTCGGGCAAAATAATCTATATGAATCTATAGCAAAATCATATATTTTTCAAATCTTCAAGACAAGCCGTTAATGAGCAGTAGGGTTCATAAAGTGACCGTGTTACGCTACCAAACGGGACGTAGGCCCTTAAAAGGATATTACTTGTCTAGAGGCCAGTTTGTGTCAGTTGGCAAATATGTAGTATGGCAAGTTATCTGTTAATTGTCAAATAAAATTGTAAAATAGCAATAATACATATTATGAAATGGTAATGAAAAGGTTTATAATTTTTCTTAATTTTTAAATTCTTTATAAATATTACTAAAACGCCGCCAGGGGTGCGGGTTGTTCGAAAGAGATACCGTGGCCCCTGGCACACAGGCAACTGAAGGAACACGGGTGGGTTTTAGTCGGTAAAAAAAAGTGCGTGGAGTCCCTCCGCGCGGAAGAAGTGATACCGACTCACTCTCTTTCTCTCTCCTACTTTCTACTTTTGTGTATCTTTCTTTCTCTCTACCTCGGTAGCGTTAAACGTTTAACGCAACCTTTAGCGTTAAACGTTTAACGCAACCTTGTTGGAAGTCGCATAAGAAGTTTCACTTCAGAAAGTGCGTGGAGTCCCTCCGCGCGGAAGAAGTGAAACCGACTCACTCTGTTGCGTCGGTTGCGTTAAACGTTTAACGCAACCTTTAGCGTTAAATGTTTAACGCAACCTTGTTGGAAGTCGCATAAGAAGTTTCACTTCAAAAGTCTGACATTCCCAACCAACAAAAAAAACCGTACAAAGCAGCATGTATATCAGGATGCAGGGGTTTGCAACTCAGTTTCCAAAAATGTAAAGTTCAATTTGCTGTATAACTTTACAAGCATTTTGATGACTTTTGCATTAGTGCTTGTAATTCTGAAGTCAAACTTGTTTACACGTCGTAAGGTAATACAAGGTGGAAGGGACATCGTAGCGCAATCTGTTGTCATGGTTTTTTCAGTGCTTACATGATTCTGATCCTGCGTAAAACATTTTCGTCGGTTATTAAAAAAAAATACTGTTCCATACATTTTGACCATATTGCATTTTTGACAGCAGACTTTTTTTTAATAACCGATGAAAAATTTCTGCGCTAAATGGTCTTTTTCATGTGCTGAATTCATGATTTCAGTTTGCGCGTCGATGTATCTGCCACCTTGAACATTACTTTGAGTGGAACTTACATCAATTTGGAAACTTTTTTTTACATGTAATAGGTACAGATTCTGTTACTAATCGCTCCTAAAATTGCTCATATGCATTTTCATTCACAAGAATAGCTTAAAGCTCGGAAGTGAAATATTACTTCTGAAGGCAATATCATGAACTTCCGTGTCTCGAAACACGGAAGTAGGTACAACGCTTAGTAACATCTTTTAATAGCGGACAAGTTTATTTGATAAAAAATAATCTATACTAATATTCTAAAAAGGAAAAAAAATATTGTTTGTTTGCATTTAATAGGCTCCGAAACTACTGAACCGATTCGAAAAACTCTTTCACTGTTTTGGGAAGCTACACTACACTATCCCTGGGTAACATAAGATATATTTTATCTCCGTATTCCCACGGGAACGGGAACTACGCGGGTGAAATCGCGGAGCGCTGCTAGTGTTTGATAAAGAAAGAGCACTGATAGCCCGTAGGTTCAAACTCAAACCCAGGCAGGCGATTTACTTTGTGTAAGTAAATAATTTCATCACCACTGCTCTCAAAACGGTGAAGGAAAACATCGTGAGGAAACCGGCATGTCCTAGAACCAAAAATTTTAAGACATGTGACAATTACCAAACCGCACTCTGGGTCCGCGTAGTAGATTACAGCTCACTCCCTTTTGAAGAGAGGCCTGTGTCCCAGCAGTGGGAACATATAGGCTGATTATATCAAAGCAAACATTTCTTATGGAAGCACCAGACAAGCAAACACTGATATCAAAAGTATGTATTAGGAAGTCACCTCAATACCTGAAAAAATGTCTGGGATTATGACATCAAGGTCGGTAGCAAAGTTCAACAACCCGTTAAACAAAGTTTTGTACAATGGGGTAATGTCTTAGCCATTTATCGCATTGACGCTAATATGGACCCTACAGAACTCGGTAAGATGTTTTTAAACGTGTTTATTACAATAACGGTTGTTTGGTATAGATACATAAATGTGTGTAATATATTCTATTTTTATGGTTGAATAGTTGATCTTTGTTTTGCTAACCTTGGAATCCTACTTCATACTAATATATTCTAAATGTGAAAGTTTGGATGTTTGGAGGTTTGTTACTCAATCACGCGAAAACGGCTAAACGGATTTTGATGAAATTTGGCACAAAGATAGTTTATAACCTGGATTTAATACAAAGGTTACTTTTCTCCTGGTAGCAGATACTTTCCCTTGGGATAATATAATTGAACCTCCACTCGGGCGAAGCCGCTGGCAATAGCTGTGTGTTTATAATGTTTTATCCTTAACCGTTTTATTTCCTTTATTTGAGAGGATTTTTATAATACTGTCGAAGGATCCACAAAAGTAATAAAGTTACCAATTTTTATACTTCGATCTTTCGTTAAGCATAAAGCAATAAATCAAAAGGACTTACACCACAAAGGGTTGCATTAAAATTGCGGATTAAAACACTGAAAGCTGACAATTTTTTTTTAACAATACTCCAAAATTTTTTTTTTTTTTAATCTGAATTTGTAGGTAGGTATGTTGATTTTATAATATACTTTGTTTGAAAGTTTTGTGGTCAGGTGGGGCCTGACTAATTTGTTCCAGCAGCGGGTCCAACTGACTTCTTAGTCGATTAATAGATTTCCAGATGTGCCATGACAGTTGGTGGCCTGCTGAAAGCTCTTCTACAGGCTCAACATAGCTGGAGGGAGATGTTTGAGAAAAGAAAAAAATCTTAATAAACGTATTATTGAAATCCTTAGAACGGCTTTTATTTAGTCAGTTGTTTACAGACTAAATGAAACTAAGTCCACTATCAATACAAATACCTTTAAATACAAAAGAAATACTAAAGGGTAAAAAACGAATAGTTGCTACATTTTTTGAAATCTTACTCCGCGCTACTTCTCCACATTTATTATGCGCACAGCCAAAGTGTGGAACTCTCTGCCTGCGTCTGTGTTCCCATCAACATTTAACTCTTTCTACCATCAAAACAAGAGTGAACTGGCATTTTCTGGGCACGCTCAAGCCATCGTAGACATCATCCATCGCTTTCCTTTAGGCGTGATCGAGGTCAAGAGCTGGCCTATTTAGTAATAAAAACTTGTACGGACGCCAGCACATAATACAGTCATTCTATAGATTTATAAACTAAGTAATTACAATCGGGGCAACTATACCCCTGGGGCAACTATCCTGGTTTTACCCTAGTAGTTTGGTGATCGGACTCGCACTTGACTAGATTTTTTTGTCCTTTCTTGTCATGCATACATTACCTGTAACTTATTGGATTTAGTGACTCACTCGAATAGTTATAGGTGATGTCAATCAAAACACATCAGTATTTTTCCAAAAATGTCACCAATAACATTGTTCATTGTTCTGTCAGTACATGTTTAAAATGACTTTACTGTAAATTCTAAATAACCTTCGAAAAATAAATTTTAATACTGTATTGTTATAGAAGAGTGTATTGACTTTTCTGATAGGTTTTGCATACCTAACGTCCCTAATTAGTACATGATAACAGAAATGATTGTGGGTGTAATACCTCTAGTACCTTCACATTTCGTCAGTGATGTTTTTAAGTACCAAGCGAGCCTATTGCCATCAATCGGGTACAAATCTAGACTTGGGCTGGGACTGAGATATTCCTAAAGTAAAAACTTTTTCCAAAAAAAAAAACAACCGACTTCCAAAAAAACACTACAAAGTGAAAAATAACTTTAATTTCGGAAGTCAGTGTCTTTGGAGCTGTATTTGAGGTTTTAGTCACCGCCTTCCGAAATTAAAGTTATTTTTCACTTTGTAGTGTTTTTTTGGACGCCGGTTGTTTTTTTTTGGAAAAAGTTTTTTTTTTCACTTTTTAGTGGTTCACATGTGCTAACCCCGTCACAGCATACCGGTGTGATTTTATGTTATGAACTGGTGTAAGCAATAGACAGACATGATATTTCAGCAATCCCAGTCCATTTGCTATCATTTATTGAGGAGTTCCGTTGCCTATCTCCGAGGGTCTACATCACATCTTCACCAAATTGAAATGGGACCACTCCCAGAAAGTACTCTTCCAAACAATACCCAAATCGCTTCGTGTGCCTATAAAATTTTAAGAGTTCTCTCTATTTCTCCAGGATCCCATCATCAGAACCTGACTTGATGATCATGGGACCACCTGGGAAGTATACTCTTTCAAACAAAAAAAAACAAAATCCAAATCGGTCCAGCCGTCTTCGAGTAATCGGGGAACATGCATAAATTAAAAAAAAAAAAACGGTTCCGACGAATTGAGAACCTCCTCCTTTTTGAAGTCGGTTAAAAACCCAATAACGCTTTGATCGACCTAGGATCTGAACCTAAGATGTCATGCTCGGTAGAAGCGCTTGCGATCACTAGAGCAACAAGGTAGTCCAACCGAGTCCAGTCTAGGTAATTAAAAAAAACGTAACCCTAAATATATCCTAACTTTAATATTATAAATGCGAAAGTCAGTTTGTTTCTTTCTTTGTTACGGTTTCACGCTAAAATGGCAATACGTATTTGTATGGAATTTGGCACATAGATAGACCATGACCAGACCAAGGACATAAGCTACTTCTCGTCCTGGATCGCAGACGAAGTCGCGGGCAATAGCCAGTCGGTTATAAATTACAATTTGGCAGATTAGCTTATTTTGCCAAATTATACAGATGGAACAGAAACAATTAAAACAATTGAATAATAAGCCAAACACATCATATTTTCCATTGTTATTAATAATATCATGCTCAATCAAGCGCTATTTCATCAATAGGGATTTTTTCTACAAATCTATTTATATTTTCGACGATCTCCTTTGAAGACGCTGTAAACACCTCTTGTCCAATCTCCTGAATAATTTCATTTCCATTGTTCTTGAAAAGGTTAGTTGCAGCCTGATCTGGAATTAGAAAATATACAATATTTGCTTTTTAGTTTCTGAAAAATATAAAGACTGATCTACACGGTGACATCAATGTTAATGTTATTGTCTGTGGCATACACTAAGATGGACCAACAATTAACGATAGAGCGCTCTGGGCGTCGGGAATCCCAGGCTGATTCCCGGCCACCGTAGGCGCGGGCTTGCGGACGGCGAGTAATAGGTAGCTCGCTGTCCGGTAAGGACCAAGCCCGGGTCGACGGCGCGTTGTGTTCCACGCGCGCTTCAAAGAGATTTCAGCATCAACTGATGGGGCCCGCAAGGGCCGACGCCTGCCAGGGGTGCGGGTTGTTTGAAAGAGATACCGCGGCCCCTGGCACACAGGCAACTAAGGGAAAACGGGTGGGTTTTAGTCAGTAAAAGACACGCTCTCCTGCTCCACCCAGAGCGGGAGAAGTTATTTGATGAATTCCCATCCAAAAAAAAAAACGTGGCAATGCCGCCAGTTTTTTGGGTACATTACCAGTCGACAGCGATGCGGATGAGTTTTTCGAGGCTTTGTTTTGGGTTATTAGTTTTAGTTACGTTAGGATAGAGGAAATTTGTTATTTTTTTATTAATTTGAACTACTTGTATAAACGCCCAGAAGAACCGTCACCTGTATGTCAACATTTTTATGAGTACTTACTTAATAAATCATTGTCCTGGAACAAGCCTTCAAATAAATATCGGATTTTTCTTTCAGCTTACAATTCTGCTCGAAATTTTTGACACGAATGTAGTTCTTGCCGTCTTTGCCTTCTATAATAACGTAGTTTATTGTAGTCTTATTAACAATATTTTCTGTAAAAGATAATGAGTATTTGTTACTATTATATTGGCAGATACATACTTACCAAGACCCCTCCGTGCCTCGGAAAGTACGTTAAGCCGTTGGTCCCGGATGTCATTCGTGGATCTTTGAGGCTGAGGCTACATTAGACCGCGACGCGACCTGCGACACATGAGCGATTAAAACAAATAAATGAATGCTCACGTATATGGCTACACCGTACATCAATGATTACTAGCGATCTTTGATTTCCTTAAGCGATAGGAACAACATTACTGTAATCACGGCATCGGCTACATCAACATATCAGCGATCAATACCGAATATACGCCGGATTTTCGCTTATAATGTAGCCATTCCATGATTATCTCGTTTCGCTCTTCCAGTCGCATCGCATATCGCTGCCTACTGTAGCCTCAGCCTGACAGTCGTGACGGGTCGTCAGAAGCCCGAAAGTCTGGCGGCAACCAGTCTAACCAAGGGGTATCGGATTATTTTGTTGTGGAGGTCAGATAGGCAGTCGCTCCATGTAAAATACTGGTATTTAGCTGCATCCGGTTAGACTGGAAGCCGACCCCAGCGTAGTTGGGAAAAGGCTGGGCAGATGATAATGATATAGGGACTTGCCTCGATTGGAAACTCTTGTCCTAGGGCTGCTCAACTACACTCCATTTGAAATAACAGTAGACATATAAATAAACCTTTTTTACAGTCCGTTCAACTGATTTTGACTTCTATTGCGTTGGTAGTATGATAAATGGCATCTGCAGTAAACAATTGGTATTGTAACCACTTTTTTGCTTTTAATGCCATCCTTATACCTACGGAATAGAAGTCAAAATCTGTTGAACGGACTGTAAAAAAAGGTTTGTTTAAATGTCTAATCTTATATCAAATGGAGTATAGATGTAAATACAGGTTTAGAAGTTGTAATTAAAGTGTACTTATAAGTATTTATCACTAGCTTTTGCTAGCGGCTTCGCCCGTTAACCAATTTGCACAAAACCTTAGCAAATGATACACTTAGCCTTTCTCTTGAATCACTCTGTCTATTCTTGAAAACAGCGGGCTCTTTCTGCACCCTATCTATAAAAGCTTTAAGCAAAACGTTTCATTTCATTTGGCCATTTACTGCTGACCTAGATAACAGTTCTTAGGCATACTTACTAAGGAAAACATGAATTTTCCCTTTTCCGGTCAGTCTCCAAATGAGTATCTTTCCATCAATTTCATAATCTCCGTCAAGTTTCAAAGCGCATTGAGTTACTAAGACCATCCGGAATTTAGCTATGTCACGCCTGGAAAATAAAGTACGTGCACATTATTAATACAATAACTTTGCACCTAAAAGAGGAATACTCCTAAAAGAGGTGGGCAGAGAAAACCGAGGGCCGGGAGCCTGCATCAGCAACGTATCATTAAAAAAAGAATCGTAATGTAATAATCTACTGCCAGGGGTGCGGGTTGTTTGAAAGAGATACCGTGGCCCCTGGCAGACAGGCAACTGAAGGAACACGGGTGCGTTTTAGTATGTAAAAGTCTGACACGACCTCCCACTCCGCCCACACAGGGAGAAGTTATTAAAATGGTGATTTCTCAAATTAAAAAAATACATCTTATTCTACGCAAAAAGTAGCATTGCTAAGTCTATTTGTTTAGGCTTCCAAATTGTAGTATGATTTATGAACCCAGTGTAATATTTCAAGTTTGGCATTATAGGTATTATTTTATTTATTTACTTAAAGGTTCACCCACCAAAGCACATAAACATACATACAAATAATAAATCATACGGTTATATTCTAGTATATATGCCAATTACAGGTAAACACAAAAAGCTTAAAAGGTTGAAAGTTGAAAATAAAATAAAATACAGAGTAAATAAGATAGGATTTGCATTACCAATCGAAACTTTCGACTAAGTTCCGTTGGTGTTTAGGAAGGCCAAGATTCTTGATTTAAACTTCAGGGTCATTAAAAATGTCTGCTTTTGAAAAATGCTAAATGCTGTTATTGAAAAATAAAATAAATATTGCGTTGTTGATTTTGCAAAAAAGCAATGACAAAAAACAATGAAGTAATTCTGTATCTTGCAAGAAATATATCCAATGACGTATATCGTCGGTTTATCCATTCAAGTATCAGCGGGAAATATCACGTTATGACGTCTTGCTCAGTATTGAAAATTAATTGCATTTATGGACCCGGCCTACCGTAAGTGGCCACGTTTTGGCTCCGTAAGTTATTATAACAAGCAGAAAAAAGATATTCTTTCATACATTCCAACTAAAAATGTAAGTTTGTACATACCATACGTTATTTTAAGACCATAATCTTTGACCATGGACCATTATTTTCTGTATTTGTTTTCAGGATTCTACATCCATAATAATAATAAATAACTTGTAATATTACACTGGGTTCGTAATACGATTTGGAAGCCTAAGCAAATACACTTAGCATTTTTTTTATTTTTTTTATTTTTATTTTAATGTTTAAAAATATAAATAACTAGCTGCACCCCGCGGTTTCACCCGCGTAGGTTTCCATTCCGTGGGAATATCGGGATAAAAAGTAACTGCTATAGGAAACAGCTATGTACCTATAAATTTTCATCCTAATCGGTCAATTAGTTTTTGCGTGAAGAAGTAACAAACATACCATAAACGAGTACATATTTACTAACATAAACTTTCACAATTACAGTAGGATTTGATTAATGGAGGCACAGTAATAAAATTTTTCACAACTAATATTTAATTTCCTTAAACTTAATGGATGCAGGAAATAAAAATAGAAAACATAACTATACCCGTTCTGCAGTCGGGTTAAAAAGAAAGAAAATAAGAATGACATGTAAAATACCCACAAAGAATATTTGCAAGGCCACGCTGTAAACTATTTTTGATGTCCAATTCGTTTGAAGCAAAATTCATTGATTTTCCAGAGATCTCACGCAAGACAGGCTAACGTATGCGTAACGTTGCCCATGGGAGAAGCATTTTTTTCATAAGTCGATGCTAACCAGAGAAAATGTTTGTTCCTGGGATTTATTAATAGTTATTGTAAATAATACTTTTACTGGGAACTGAAGCCTCTTAAATGATATAGGCAAATCCGTCGGTATCATAGCATTACGCGGAATGTGTGCGAGCTGTCCGGCTACGGGACCGGTGATGACGTTGGCTACGATGACATTGTCTCAAAGTTCTTTAATTAAAACTCTTGTGCCATTACACAGACATGGAAGGTTTAATTTTCTTAATATCATTACGGGGATTCCAACCATACGGATTTAAAGAGTTAAAAAATTATTGAGGGTAGTGTACAGTGTCCTTGATGTTGCACACTGTGTTGATCGACTTGTAGCTTTTAATGTCTCCTGGTTGTTTTTGTAGTATAATATCATTAAGCCTTGTCGACTGGCACTTGTTCCCGTGGCGATAACAGGAAGTGTTTGCCTAAAATCTCCAGCATGGACAAAAGTAATCCCTCCCATCACAGCACTTGAGTTACGAAGGTCTTTTAATGTCCGGTTTACTGCTTCAACATGAGCCCTATGGCTCATAGTACGTTCGTCCCATATAATGAGGGACGTATTTTGTAATAGGATTCCCAAAGGGCCATATTTTCGATTTGAGCATACTGAGTGTTGCTCTAAAGATACAGTCAAAGGCAATTTGAATGTCGAGTGCCCAGTTTTCCTGTTATGTAAAAGAGTTGCGGCAATTCCGGAAGAAGCAACTGCTAATGTGGTTTTTCCGGATTGCCGTACTTTAGCTAATATCATATTAGGAAAGAAAGTTTTACCTGTTCCACCAGGAGCGTCCACAAAAAATAATTTTTCCACGATTATTTTCTACGCAGTTAATTATCGCATCATAAGCAATTTTTTGGTCTTGGGGGTTTGTGGCTAAGTAGTATTAGCCGCACGGGTCGGTCGATCAGGTTTAGCTACGCTTGCCACAATTTGTCCGTAGACGGGAGACCATCTTTACGTATACCAAGATCCCTCCGTGCCTCGGAAAGCACGATAAGCCGTTAGTCCCGGCTGTCATTTGTGGATCTTTGACAGTCGCTACAGGTCGTCAGAAGTCCGAAAGTCTGACAACCAGTCTTACCAAGGGGTATCGTATTGCCCAGTAACTGGGTTGTGGAGGTTAGATAAGTAGTTGGTCCATGTAAAATATTGGTATTCAGCTGCATCTGGTTAGACTGGAAGCCAACCCCAACATAGTTGGGAAAAGGCTAGACTAGATGATGAAGCAATTTTTGGTCAGCTACCAATTTTGATATATTTGAATTGATAAATTCAGACAACTCGTTAACATATTATGATTGTAATTGTATAGTATCTACAGCATTTTGTGAGCGATTGGGGGAAGGTAAACCTTTTTTTTTTGTTGGGCATCTCGCAGTTGGCCTTGAGAGGCCGTGACTGCTCAACCGGGCTTTCCTGGGGCTGCCATTAAGAGTTAACTTAACGCCTCCAGCCAGGGCTTACAAACTTAAATAAATTACAAATTAAGCGACTGCACACTGAGGGCACCCCCTGTGGGGTACGGGCCTCGGCTCAGGGCGTCACTGATAGGGGGACAGCTATCATCATTGGGGACAGGCTGGATCAAAATATTGGCATTATTATTATTAGTCGGGGAATTTAAAGCTACTGGCTCAGCTGCGGCGCGGGCTGGCGCTTCAACGAGCAAGGGTTGGTCGGGGGGGGGGGGAGGTAAACCAAAGTCTTTTAGGTATTTATAGTTCAGTTCTAAAAGTTTTCGCGTCCCGACCGACCCTTGCTCGTTGAAGCGCCAGCCCGCGTGCAGCTGAGCCAGTAGTTTTAAATTCCCCCTTGCCCTCAGCGTGCAGTCGCTTAGTATATAAATTTAGTTTGTAAGCCCTGGCTGGAGGCGTTAAGATTAATTTCTTAATGGCAGCCCCAAGAAAGCCCGGTTGAGCAGTCACGGCCTCTCAAGGCCAACTGCGAGATGCCCTACAAAAAAAAAAAAAGTTTTCGCGTATTGCATTGCTATACTCGTCATAACTTCGAAATTAAATGTCCGATTCGAATCAATTAAGAAGTATTTTACTGCTACATAAATACCACTGATAATAAATCTATTTATTTGAATAAGAATGAATACTACGATACGAATGTAACCAACTTTTGTTTCTACCGGCGATCGAATTAAATTTTAGAACACAAATGCTGCTATTTTGACCTAACTATGATAGTCAGATAAAGGTCCTGGCAGACTTTTTTGTAGGTAATAATAAGAAATTTTATCATGCGGTAGAACTTATTAATGTATCATCAATAATTTTCTCAGCACACGCCAAATAATGAATTTTATAGACAAAATTTTTCTACTTTAGGTTACATTATTGCAATTTTCTTAAGGATGTCTATTTATGTTTGAAATAAATTATAGCTTATGTTACTTCCTGATAATTTAGCTTTCTATTGGTGACAAAATGGTTAAAATAGGTCGAGTACTTTCGGAGCAAACAAACAAATACACAAAGAAAAAAATCTTTCCTCTTTATAATGTTAGAAGTACGTTCCCGTAGCATCACTTCCGACCTCCACGCGGGCAAAGCCACTGGCAAAAACTAGTTTCGAATATGGAACCCCAAAAATACAAGAAAGTATTTTATTTATTACACGCTTTATATTAGCTTCACTTGTATGTTTGTTAGTTTGTTTGTTTGTTTGTATGTTTGTATGTTTGTATGTAACCGACTCCTTTGAGCGCGATTTTGACCCACTTTAAACGGTCAGATTTCATTGAAACTTTGTAAACTTGTCGAGGACCGATGACAATTTAATAATTTAAAAATAAAATTGAGAAAAAAAAGTAAACACGTTTTGTAGTTAGCAGAACTAAAAAATAAAAAACACGCTTTAAAAACCTTTTAAAGCGTATTTTTTAGTTTTTTTAAACTATTATTTATTTCCATTTTGTTCGGCTCCTAAGTGTTCTAGCGTGATGTTGTGCAACCTAAAGCGTCCCTTGATAAATGGGCTGTCACACATTACAATATTTTTTCAATTTGAACCTGTAGTTCCTGAGATTAGCGCGTTGAACCAAACAAACTCTTCAGCTTTATAATGTTAATAATAAATATATAAATTATAAATAGTATAGATTGATATCGTGCGCGACGCGGTTTGTCATAGGTCAGTAGTAATAGGTTTTGTTCTAAAGTAAAACAAAATTTATAGTTATAGTTTCCGTACAGTTGGTGTTCTAAAGTCAGCGCCAGACACACATAAAGGCGGACACGTAAAATAATGGCAACTTGATTGAACTACGTTGATTGGTTGTATGGCGCCAACAAAAAAATTGTCATTAACATTAATTTAGAAGCTTAGTTAGACTAAACGGTATATTTTTGCTTTTCAGTTTCTTTTACCGTCTGTTTTTTCTTTTCCTGAATTGTCACCATCATTGTTCATTCTTCCATCAGTGCATGTTTAAAATTCCCTTAATGTAAATTGTAAACAACTTCTCAAAATAAATACTGTATTGTAGAAGAGTCTATTGACTTTTTCTCGAAGGTAGCTAATGTACCTACTTAGTACATGATAACATAAATTAACATTCATTTCTGATATCACGTGCTAACAACCATGAAATAAGAGGCGAGCCTAGTACCAACCAACCGTGCACAAATCTAGACTCCCGCTTGTTACTGATTAAACCCTAATGTAAAACCCAAAAACACTTTGTTCGACCTAGGAATTGAACCCAGGATCTCATGCTCACTAGTAATGCTTACGACCACTAGACCAACGAGGCAGTTCAACCAAGTCCAGTCCAGGTAACAACTTGGCTGATTCGATTATCTCGCCAAAAACAGCGGAACAGGAACAAATAAAACAATTTAATAACAAGCCAAACAGATAATATTTTTAAACGCACAATCATTGATATGATTCATTTCATGCTCAATAAAGCGTTATTTCATCATCAGGCAGTCTTTCTAAGAGTTTATTTATAGTATCGGCGACATCCTTAATAACGACCGTAAACACTGGCCCTCCAATCTCCTGAATAATTTCATTTCCACTGTTCTTGATCAGGTCATCCGCAGCCTGACCTGGAATAAAACATTTACAATATTAGCTAAATGGTTAAATTTAAAGACGATCAGTCTTTATACTGTTCTTAATAACACTGTTGAAATACATTTGTAGTTTCAATATGTCACAGATAAAAAACTTGCTTCGTGTAAATATAATATACTCTTAAGGTGAACCTAGTCCACATTTTTTGCATACAAACTTCGGGAGTATTTTCCTTCACTGTCTGACATGGCACATCCAAAGTAAAATATGATATCGGTTTGTCTTATTATTAATATTGTCTGTACGGAAACAGAATACTAAAATAAAAACCCATTAAAAAGTTAGGAGCCAACAAAGATTCGTTTTTCTTGCTAATTTTACTTAACTTTGGGCGTGTTTTAGTAATAAAAGAAGTATAAAATCTCCAAAACCAAGTCGGTACCGACAAAGTTCAATTATCGAAAACTTCAATAAACTTTATTGGTCATTGATTTATGCATTGGCTTTTTCATAAAACCCGATCTACCAAAAAAATTTTCTTAATTTTTCCGCATTTTTTTTACTATAAATGATCCTGCATCACACTCAATAACGTTGTGCGTGTAGACTAGCGTCTAACTGCTCATCACTGCTACTAACTCTGTCGGACACGAAACCTGGTGAGAAAGCGTGATTTTTAGCCAGGCCCACCAGTGAGTTCGAGCCCGCGACTAGGTTCCCCTTAAGAAAAGCGGACCGTAGTTTATCCTGTGGCTTATTGAAACCAACCCTCAATGCTGGGAAAAGTCCTCTGTTGCAATGTTACCGGCAACTATTAAAAGCTGTGTATTTTCGTAAGAAATAACTTGACGTTGAGACGATTTTCACAGGACGTAATAAAATCGCGGCAGGATTTCATGGTTCCCTGGATCTTTAACGCGCCACTTGGCGCCAAGAGTTAAGGCCCATAGTACCCTCATCTCCCGTTTGTATGCTAAAGCACGACTGCCGCCCGCGCCCGCGCAGGGCACCTCTGAGCCTTTATCTCAAAACGGGGATATTCCTTTGATTAATTTACAATTATTGTGCTTCGGCGATTCTGTGGTACCTCTAACTATCTATTTTTCAGTGTATTTTTTTTTCCAAATAACGAAGCCGTTTAGTCGGAGTATGGAATAGAAGCCAAAATATTGCGTGTTGGAAAATATTTTTTTACAACAAAAGTATTAACTATACAAAAAAAGTACTTCCGGCAAAATGATCTATATGAATCTATAGCAAAATCACATATTTTTCAAATCTTCAAGACAAGCCGTTAATGAGCAGTAGGGTTCATAAAGTGACCGTGTTGCGCTACCAAACGGGACGTAGGCCCTTAAAAATCGAACACTATGTTTTCTCAACGCGTTGAGAATCACTCGCCTTGCACTTTACTGGATTCTCAATGCTCGGTTCAAAACCTACGGTTGAAAATCCTGTGGGCGAAAGAATCCCCCGCGATTTTGTTACGTCCGAATGTCAACTGACCATTTTTTCTTAGGTAAATGTCATAAGAAACGACAGCAAATAGCTGTTTTTTTTTTTAAACATGACGTGTTATAGTCATTTTGCTATCTTATTTACAGAATATTTTCTTATTCCAAAAAGTTTTATGCCATACTGTGGAATCGTTTCCTGTTGAGGGAAACTAAGTTGCGCAACTGTGTGTCAACTTTGTTTATAGGTACCTACTTACCTAATACATCACTGTCCTGGAATAAGCGTTCAAACGAAATATCGGATTTTTCTTTCAGCTCGTAACTGTGGTCGAAATTCTTGATACGAATGTATTTCTTGCCGTCTTTTCCTTCTTTAATAATGTAGTTTAATGTAACCGTATTAACAATATTTTCTGTAAAAGAAAATGAGTATTTGTTAGTGTTATATTGATACCTACAGGTACTTTCCTAATGCTCAGTACTTTTTTTGGGAATAACATCTCGCAGTTCAACACATGAGGGTGTCGTCTGTTTAACCGGACTTACTTGTGATAATCTTAATAAATTAAAATTACCAGCCAGGGCTTAAAAAAAACTTAGAACTAGTGCGACTGTTCGCTTAGGGCATCCCCTGTGGGGTACGGACCTCGGCATAGGGCATTGCTAGTGGAGGGACGCAAGGGACAAACTGAATCGGATTGATTTATTATTAAGGGACGTACTTAATACTACAGGCCCAGCCGCGCGGGCTCGCTCGAGCCGAGGGCAGGACGGACATTGAACGGACGAAAGGACGGAAGGACGGCGCGGCGGTTTGCGACTGTAGCGGCACTACAGAAAAATACTTCGCAACAATATCCAAAAATACAAAAAGAGAAGTGGCGCCATCCCGACATCAACCATTGGGCAGTTGCCCACCAGACACAACGCCCGTCCGGTCGGAGGATCCTCCCTTGTCCATAGAGTGTGAGCGAACTGTACACCCTGTCCCTCATACGTCTATACGACGATTTACCCTGAGGTTGCTGGTGACCTTACTACTCTCCTGGCGAAGAGTTGTAGCGTCGTCGGGAGTGGTAAGAGTATGCCTCGGTTGGCGAATGTTATTAATACGGGAGGGAGTGTAGCGGGCGGCTGCCGCGATCAGGGGATTGGTATACTTCACAGCTGAGTCGAAGAGTCGCTCGGAGAGGCGTTTCATGAACATGCCCAGTCCTAAGGCTGCTCAAGCAGATATACAAGCGGAACTTAAGATTACAATCTAGCTAGAAGTATTTATCGTAAAATAAAGAAAATGGTTTGAGATGTTGGTTTACTCCCCTCAAAACGCATGCGCATTTGACTTGGCTCAACTCAGGGCTCAGGCAAGCAATAAAAAAAAGTTGTATTCAGCTTTTTCGGGTTTACATGGGCCTTTTTGCACCCTGCTTATGAAAACTCTAAGAAGAACATCATTTGACCATTTACTAACCACTTAGTTAAAAACTTTTACCCATACTTACTGAGGAAAACATGGAGTTTTCCTTTTCCATTTATTGTCAAAATGAGCATCTTTCCATTCATTTCATAATCTCCGTCAAGTGCCAAAGTGCATTGAAGGACTAAGGATATCTGGGATTTATCTGTGTCACGCCTGGAAAGTTTAAAACATGCACAGTTTTAATACAAAAACGATAAATGATAAATGACTTTATTTAATTTAGTCAGACACAGTGGTCCATTTAGGGAATTTATGTTAGTTAACATAAACATGCTGTTAGTAACCAAAGATGCATACATGCCACAATTTTACGATTAAGTAGAACTCAAATTAATTAAACAATTGAAGCATAAAAAAAACCTAATTGTAAAATAAATTAGTAAGTTAAGGATAACAACATACTTTTTGTTAAAAAATAAACAAGAAGGTAATACTCACGTTGCTTTGAGTGGCTTACAAGTTTTTAAGCCTGTTAGAACAATGTTATTGAGGATGAATTTCAGATTTGGTGAACTGGCGTCGATTTTCTTCAAGGTAACAGGATCCAAACGCTTTACACCATGTGATGGGATGCCATTAGCAAAGGATTCTACTCCTTTTATAACATTGTCCAATAAACACTCATCATCGCTGGTTTTGCATGGATGGAAACCAGGAAATGGTTCTGAAATATTACCAAAAGCGTTATATGAAAAATCATCTACGAAACATAAACTTGTTATAACATCATCACTCCTGTTTTAACCGAAGGATAAGGCAAAAGTGTAAGTAAACACAGCGTCAGTATGTGCTAACCCCTTATGTTTTAAAATGTTACACTGCTACAACATTGAATTCGTTACGAATAATCTCAAGGTATTCCTGAGATTATTACAATAAAATGTTTTTGCAAAATACAAAAAGTAACTTGGGCCTAGCACGGATTTGAATGCACATGTCTTTTGGAGGGGTAACCACTTAATGGAGCTGTGTTTGATGTGTCTGTGTGTGTATGTCTGTCTGTGGCATCGTAGCTCCCGAAAGGATGAACCGATTTTGATTTTGTTTTTTTTTTTGTTTGAAAGGTGAATTAGTCCGGAGTGTTCTTAGCTTTGTTTGATGAAAATCGGTCCAAGATGGCCGCCACCACAAGATGGCGAGTAACGAATTTTTTTACACAACACCCTCAATATGGGTATAGAATGAAAGGGCTTGACTAGTAAAATAATGAACACTATACACACACGAAATTCTAGACTTGCATCTTCGCGTGAGGGTATAGTTTCTCGCTGGGTGCTGCACAACCTCACCGATACTCAGAAGCAGGACCGGGTGGAATGGTGCCGTGATAAGCAAATTTGAAGCAGGCTCATCGCGGCGTGTTTACGACATCATTATAGGTTATGTATGAGTCTTGTATTTATCAATACGATCCAGAAACGAAGCGCCAGTCGACGGTTTGGGTGTTTCAAAACGAATCAACGCCTACAAAAGTGAAGCGATCTAGAAGCGGGGGGAAGATTTTGATGCAAGTTTTTTCAATTTGACTGGCTACTTGGTGTCAATTCCTTTACGGAACCAAAAAGCTAATCGCCGTGCCCTTCATTGTCTTAATTGTTACACAGTTTACCACTCAGCATGCAGTCAAAAAAATAGATTATTATTTGCATGGGGATGGTTTCTGAACTCGGCAAAAGGCAAAAGTGCCTTTTAAGGTGGAACAAGTCCACATTTTTCCCATACAAACTTTGGAAGTGTATTACTCCACTGTTCGACAATGTACATCAAAAATTAAACATGGTATGGTTTTGTCTTATTATTAATATTGTCTCTACGGAAACAGAATACTAAATTAAAAAGCCATTAAAAAGTTAGGAGCTAACAAAGATTCGTATTTTTTGCTAATTTAACCTAACTTTGGGCGTGTTTAAGTAATAAAAGAAGTGTAAAATCTCCAAAACCAAGTCAGTACCGACAAAGTTCAATTATCGAAAGCTTCAATAAACTATATTGGTAATTGATTAAGCTCGAACAAACTGGTGATCCTGGCTAAAAATGCCTCTTAAGTGCCTATTTGAAATAAATGCTTTGACTTTGATTTTGTCTGGTATTTTGATAAGAACACGATTGATGTGCGTTCTATTCGTAGTGGTAATATGTTACGCAATCACCCCGATCATAATGTGTGACACAATTACCACGCGCTGAGAACGCGGCACTATTTTCGGGAGAAGAAGAGAAGAGTGGTGTTTCTAAAAACATAATGTACGGACTACTTACTACCCATATTCTACTTGCTCCAATAATAAATTTATACAAAAAATGTGTTTGCCAATCACGCTCATATTTTCAAAAGTATGAACAAAAAGACGTATAATTATATAAATATGACTCACCTGATAAACTATTCGCTAAATTAAAAACACAAGCAGCGCTTGTGATTATCAATATTCTAGCCGCCATTTTTTATTAAATGTATTCGAATCAACAACAATGTGACCAAAACTGAGCTTCTATCACTAAACACAGTTTATTTATATCCTAATTGTCGTATTAGTTATTTTGTTTCTCATTTTAATTTCTACATCTAGGTAGCAATAAGTGACCTTACTAATTATATATCTGTACAAGGAATTTTAATACTTATGCCGAACGTCCGAAACCACATTATACTTTATATGATGTTCTTTAAAGTAATCTGAAGCAAACATACAAGTTTTTTATTCTAAACAAAAACTCAGGTCAAAATGGGCAAGTTGTGCATTGCTGTCTTTTTGTTTAAATTTAGATACATAAAAAAATATTATGATATTGTTATATCTTTACATTCATACAAATAAATAAAATTGAACTGTCTGTTTGTAATGTCAAACAGCTTTTTACTAAATGCAGAATGTATCCAGGGTGACTTATAATTTGACACATGACGCATTCCTTCCCCAGGGGTGCGGGTTGTTCGAAAGAGATACCGTGGCCCCTAGCACACAGGCAACTGAGGGAACACGGGTGGGTTTTAGTCAGTAAAAGTCTGACATGCCCTCCCGCTCCACACAGAGCGGGAGAAGTTATTTGATGATTTCCCACCCAAAAAAAAAAACGCATTCCTTCCAAGACGTTATAGTGTGATAACCCATTCGCAACAAAAAAACACAAAAAAAAAAAAAACAAAAACACAAAAAAAGAACAAAAGAAAAACACTAAAAAACCAAAAAAAACAACACGCACACACACACGCACACACACACACACACACTAAAAGGCGCGCACACTAAAAAGTCCAATTTTTATGTAAGTACTAGCTTTTGCCAACGGCTTCACCCTCGTGGTGGTTCAAAATTATCCCACGGGAACGGACTATCGGGATAAAAAGTATCCAGTGTGTTACCCCAGGTTACAAACTATCTATGAGCCAAATTTTATCCAATTATGTTCAACCGTATTTGCGTGATTGAGTAACAAACATTCAAACATTTAAACATACAAACTTTCACATTTATAATATTAGTAGGATTTAGTGAAAATTTCCCAGAATTCATCCCTAAATATCACTTTTGTCCTAACTCTCACACTTAATAGCCGTCATTGGTATTCCCTAAGGTATACAATACTTTAAAAAACATTTCGATGTAACTTTGACACCAGTATCTCAAATTTTACTATGGCCGTGCATGTAAGATGGTACCTAAGACATTTTTATTTCATGAACTATTTAGCGAGGTACACAAGTTAAAAAATTAAAATCAAACGTCATTTATTCAAACTAGGTTGAGGTAGGCTGTGAGTCAGCTCCTGGGACGCGTTGGTATCCTTCTGCGAAACAGTACTTTCGCAGAAGGAGGCTGCGGAGAGGGTACGAGAGATTGTTTCCGCTAACTCGATCCGCAGCAGACGCACCGGGCGTCGGCGGAGGGCGGACAACGCCCTCTTCCAGCCCCCCTAAATGGGTCCAGGGGCGACGGATCTGGGGAAATCCGTCACCCCCTACTTCTTAGGACCCGAGATGGCGGCGCGCAGTGTTCCACGCGTGCCTCTATATGATGTAAGGGGGGAGTCACCTCACTCCCCCCCCTAACGCGAGGTGGCCCGCACATGCGGGCCGGCACTAGCCGGGGATCGCGGAAGTCGCTCTTGTTCCCGTGATCTCCGGTGCAAGCGTGAGACGGAACACCGGGGTGGTTTTAGTCAGTAGGAGTCTGACAGACCCCTCCGCCCTCCCCAGGGTGGAGGACATCCCACCGTTATAAAAAAAAAAAGGCTGTGAGTCAGCACTTATTTTTTGTTTTGTAACTTACCTTATGTTAACTTTCAGTTAAAATTAACACATACGAAAACTCACAAAAAAGCAAGTAACTCCACGTCAATAGGAATCTATGAAAAATAATCAGTCAATAATGTCCCACTGCCGGGTCAAAGCCCACCTCTCATCGAGAGGGGTGGGCTGTAATGTACCGTACGAGCCCAGTGCTGATAGGTAGATATCAAATATCTTCTAAATTTTGGGTTTGCTCAGGATGTTTCTCTTCACCGTTTTGACAACAGTGGCATGACAGATGGATTCAATGATTTACAAAAAGTAAAGCGCCTGTCAGGGATCGAACTCATGAGCTACAACTTCGTAAGTCGGGGCCGGTACTTTTTGGCCACCACTGTTCATTAATCTTTCAGAGGTTCAACGATATTTAATTTTAATAGCAGATGGAAGTAGCATGGTGCTTGTAAGAACCAACCCCTTTTTAACCAGAAACTACTATCTACCTAACTATGCTATTCTGTAACCATCTCACCAGGTGAAGTGAGCGTGGAGTGAGCTGTCAGTGCTATTCCACCTGATGCTAGGGATAAGCAAGAATTACATTTACAATCATAATCGAGATTAAATATGCTAATTCTATTGATAATTTTATTACGATTTCAAAGCTAGTATTTAAGTGTGCATCATGCATTCCTTTTTCGGTGGTTTTTAAATAATGTAGCAAAACAAAAACTCAGTCAGAAACTCAATGTTGTGTTTGTCTATTTTTTCCTAGACTTGTCCTTATATTGCCTGAGGCGCGAGTGCGCGTATAATGTAATGTAATGCATGATGCACACTTAAACACTAGCTTTGAAATCGTAATGAAATGATCAATAGAATTAGTATACAATCAAAACCGAGATTTAATCTAGATTATGATTGTAAATGTAATGCTTGGTCAATCCCTAGCATCAGTCGGATGATACTGACAGCTCACTCCACGCTCATTCGGCTCACTTCACCCGGTGAGATGGTTACAGAATAGCATGGCTGAAGATGCTAGAAGTGGTCTTAGCACGACCAAGTGAAACACACCAGAAACAGGTTGTAATCAATTTAAAACAGTTTGTGTTTTGAGTGCACGTGCGTTACTAAGGTGATGTGAAGTCGCTATACCAGTTGCCTACTCAAAATATACTTTTTATGAATTCTATAGAGATATCGAGTCAATATTATCGTGGATCTTTGACAGTAATTATGGGTCGCCAGAAGCCCGAAAGTCTGACAAACAGTCTTACCAAGGGGTATCGTATTACCCAGTAACTTCCTTGTTGAGGTCAGATAGGCAGTTGCTCCATGTAAATACCAGTATTCAGCTGCATCCGATTAGACTGGAAGCCAAAAGGCTAGGCAGATGATGACGATGATCGAGGTATTATGCCAATTTTTTTTACGAAGTTGTGTTATAAGTAGTTCATATGTTGTGTTTTTCAGTCGCTGGCTGATTGGATGTCGTACAGTACTTTTGAGACTTTCCCGGTGTATTCGGGAAGATTTCTCGTTCCATATTTCAAGTCTGTACGAAAGCGGGATAAGATGCACCAAAAAAATAAAAAAAAACAAAAAACCAAATGACGAGGAACTACGGAACCAGTATATTAAATACAGAAATACGTGCAATAATTGGGTGGGAAATCATCAAATAACTTCTCCCGCTCTGGGTGGAGCGGGAGGGCGTGTCAGACTTTTACTGACTAAAACTCACCCGTGTTCCCTCAGTTGCCTGTGTGCCAGGGGCCGCGGTATCTCTTTCGAACAACCCGCACCCCTGGCAGGCATCGGTCCTTGCGAACCCCACCTATTGGTGCTGACATCTCTTTGAGGCGCGCGTGGAACACAACGCGCCGTCGACTTTTTTACGACGATTACTCGCCGTCCGCAAGCCCACGCCTACGGTGGCCGGGAATCAGCCTGGGATTCCCGACGCCCAGGGCTTCTCCCGCGGCGACTACGGCCGTGAGGGCGCATATACTGCCTCTCCCTCACGTGCGCCGCCTCCCTCTTTTCGAGCATTACTGCTTCACAGAAGGAGGTGAAGGCTAACCATTCACTCTCGCTCCGTACCATGGCCAGCACCAGGGCCGAACGCGAGAGATCGCCGCCGCCGATCGCCTCCACGAGGACACGGCGGTGCTTCGCCCAAGCCGGGCAGACCGCCACCGTATGCTCCACCGTGTCCTCAGGTCGATCTTCGCAATAGAAGCACCCGGGCGTTTCCTCCCGCCTTATACGAAACAGGAACATTAAAGCGCTCTTACTACGAAACTGAACTATACGAAAATTAAAACAACCTGAAAAAGACCTGGAATGTAATTAAGAAAATGTGTAACATAAAAAAAGACCCTAGCATATCTACGGAGTTGTTTCAGATCAAATCTAACCCCGCTGACTCTTTTAATGGAGTTAATAGATACTGCATTTCAATTGGTAAAGACCTGGTAAATATAACTCTAAATAAATTCAAGCAGGATGAAAGAACTCTAGCAAGACAAGCACATAAGTCAATGGGTTTTCTCCATTCGATGACATTTTCTCCTGAAGACGAATATGAAGTTTTCCAGGTGATTTCCGGTCTTAAAAAGGGCAGAGCTCGTGGTTTAGACAATATTCCCGCAAAAATCCTCAAAAATATAATATAAGCATCTCCAATAACACATCTCCGCAACATCAGATTCTCTAGCGGTGTTTTTCCTGTCATATTTAAGAAAGTGGCTGTAACTCCCATTTTTAAGACTGGTGACAAGGGTATTGTGGCAGCTATCGACCCATTTCTGTACATATCACACTGTACAAAATATTAGAAAAACTTGCAAACAAGAGACTAGTTAGATATTTAGAGACAAATAACATACATTCGTCAAACCAATTCGGTTTTAGAGCCAATCGGTCTACTAATGACGCTATTCTAAAACTTACTGGAAACATAGCCAAGTACATAGACAAGGGAGAAAAATGTGTCGGTCTCTTCCTCGACCTTCAAAAAGCAGTCGATACTGTTTTAATTCCTATTCTATTAAGCAGATTAGAAAACATCGGAATAAGAGGAGTGCCACAGGAATGGCTACTAAGTTATTTATCAGGTAGAAGTCAATGCGTTCGTCTGAATAGTATGACTAGCCTCAGGCTTCCTGTTCATACGGAGTTCTCCAGGGAAGTACGATTGCTCCGACCCTATTCGTAGTATACATCAATGAACTGTGCGATATCACGAGATATCGAAAGGACACTTCTATCACTAGCAATGTAGTACACAAATCTGTTAAAGAAAATAAACTATTTGTATCATAATAAAACTGATGTCATGATGTTTGCTAACGACACAGTTCTTCTGTTCCATGAAAGGTAGAGGACAGGACTAAAAACTTCATCTGAAGCGGGTCTTTCCCATGTAACAGCTTAGCTATAAAATAGTCTGCTATCTCTAAATATTTCTAAAACTAAATACCTATGTTTTAGTAAGACTAGAGCAGGAAGTCCCAATAACTTCAAAATTAGTAGCCACACGTTTCTTTGCAATAGGAATAGCAACAACTTTGCCTCCTGCACGTGCCCTAAGCTAGACAGAGTAAACTCTATTAAATATCTAGGAGTAATCGTTGATGATAACTTCCAATGGTCACAACATATCTCAGCTACCGCCAAACAAGTGCGCAAGTTGATTCATATCTTTAAAACCCTTAGAAATGTAGCTAGTCTAAAACTTTTGTTGCAAATCTACAATGCCTTTTAGCATTGTGTCTTGGGATACGCTATTTGCGCTTGGGGAGGGACAGGCAAGACCCACATGATCAAGCTGGAGCGGGCTCAGCATGCGGTGCTAAAAGTCCTTTTGTCACTGAAATACCGGACGCCTACAACTGCGGTATACGGAAAAGCCAAAGTACTTAGCGTCCGCAGGATCTTTATCTACGAATGCCTGCGAAGATACCACCGTTACGCCATCCCGAGTCTGCCTATCTCATCCAAGAGGATTGACAGATGCCCAGTTCAAGGTAGCAAGAGCGTCTTCGTGAGCAAACACTACCACTATGTTGCTCCACGTCTATCCAACAAAATCGGCCAAGAAAAGGGAATCAAACATCTCAAAAATCTATACAACCACCAATTTAAAAAAAGTATTATTCACTGGCTAGTAAATTACGACTATGAAGAAACATAACATCTATTCAGTAGCGTTACACGATACCCAGTCACATTTACCACACACACCACACACATAAACACACAGACCCCACTTACACAAATACACCCCATCCAGTGCCATCCACACTTACCCTTACTCTCCATACACGCAGGGGTAATTTATTATTTTTTTGTTTTTTTTTTTTCTATTTATTCGTTTATACTTAATTATTAGTTTTTTTTTCTCTTGAATTTTTGTAAACCTACCTTTTTATGCATGCCATAACTTTTACCTAACCCGTCGCGCGTCTAATTAGCAGACACAATAGAAATTCTATTGTTATCGGAACACATGGTGTGCACTTGACTTGCGAGAGGTTTTTTTGTCTATCTCGCTTCTTTATCTTATACCCTGTAAATTGAGAGGTCCGGCTCTTGTGATACAGGAATTCCTAGTACAAGAGCCAGGGCTACACTGTTGTTGTTACTTGAAGTGAAAAAATAAATAAAACATTTAATTATTATGACTAAATTACGATAAAAGAAAAATAAAGTGATTTATCAGGGATCTTGAACATTCCCAAATCTAAAAAAATTAGTTTTCATGTTCTGTTGCTGTTACCTATATTTGTACCTCTTACCTATTGGTAGGGAATTTAACACAGTAATCTCTGATTCGTTGGTAAGGATTTAAAAAAATATTTTTGAAGGAAATGCAATAAATCTAGGTCAATTTCCAGGCCCGGTAGTCATTCGGTCGGTCATCGTAATTTGGTTTTCTAATAGGAATTTTCCAGTAACAGCTGGCAATTTAGATTTGTGTTCGATTGATTGTAATGAATTCGCCGCCGATTATACCTACTCCTATATATACTATGACAAATTTACCAACACTTATCTCCCTGTGTTGAAATAAGACGTCATAATTATTTATAATCTTTAGTAAAAAATATAAATTAAATCCGGTGGTTATGGATGATTTTGTAGATCTTCATATACCTATGATCTCAAACTATGCAGTCGTAAAATTTTAAGTGATCAGTAAATATTATGTAACTTGTTATTTGAACAAATCGTGAGAAGAGGACAACTGTGTGGAGCCATAAGTGCAATATCTACACTATTCACTTCTAATTCACAATGCAAAAAGGAAAGACTAAGAAAATCATTGTAAACTTTGATCAATGTTTGAAGATGATAAGTATTTACTCAAAAAATCGTGCACGAGAGAGTCATTGAATGTCTTGGTGAGGGTTTTGATTCATCTATGCTATCAGTTTAGCCTGGATTATCTCAAGCCTGGAATTTGACTTCCCTGTTCTATCGTTTATTACTGAATTAATATCTAACGTTCACTGGAATGTCAGTTTCGTGTAGATTCGGACATGAGTTTCAAGTTTCAAGAACTGAGAGGATACAAAAAAAATATTATAGTTCAATTTCAAAAACATAGTGTTTATTGTAATGCTTTTTCATACACAACAATGATAGTTTTGTTTTCTGGCGCGTAAATATAATTTTTTTTGGTTTTCCGACACGGGAACATGCGACATACAATTGGCCATATAAAATGATGCCAAAAGTAGCTATATTATTTTTTGTATCCTCTCAGTTCTTTGAACGCTTATCCAGTTTTTAAGTACGTGAGTCAAATTGTTGTAGGTGTTGTAGCGCAGCCGGGGAGAGGTATGTCCAGCTCTGGACTCTGATAGGCTGAATTGAAGTGCAATTGCTATTGTAATAAAAAATGGTGGTTGTAATAACTGGAGTATAGACTCCAGCTCTCACAAGGGTTATCTTGACACGTAAAACAAAAATGGTACCATTTTCATAATAAAAAAAATCTCTTTTTTTATTCTCTGAAAACGGTACCATTATTTTTAAGGTCATGCAGATTGGGCATAGCCACTTTGCCTTGCAGTTTTTTTTTGCTCGTATATTTTTTACATATGTTTTGTATTTAGCTTTTTAGTGTGCCATGTATTCAGTGTTTACCTGTGGTTGAACTAGGTACTGTAAATGTTGTCTACAAAAGACGATCTTACGTTGTACTACTGGCTGTAAATTTATTTGAATGACATTAAAACTATTAAGCTTATTAAGAGTAAGCCTTCAAATATATTAGCATAGGTTTTTTTTGTTTCTAAAACACAGACTTGCATGACAGGCGCGGTGCCTTAAATAAATAAATAAAAGTTTATTATGAACAATTTAGGTATAGCATTACAAAAGACACGAAGATAGCTGCAAAAGTAAAACACTGTGGCGCGGCTATCAACGCCCCACAAAAACACATTGAAGACATTTCCTTTTTTGTTCCAGACTTTCTATCTCAAGAGTCATAAAATAAATAAAGAATTACAAAAGGATTTTATATTTTTATAATAAAATTAAATAGGATAGGATAGGATTTTATATTTTTTATTTTATTATTTATATATATAATTCTACTGTACGTGTGTATGTCACTGAACTCCTCCTGAACGGCTGGACCGATTTGAATGATTTTTTTGTATGCGTTTGGGTGGCGCCCTAGATGGTTTAGATAAAAAAAGAAGATAATTTTCAACCTCCGCGCGGGCGATGCCGTTGGCAAAGCTAGTATTATTATATAAAGCTTAGAACTAATGAGGTTGAAATGGCGACTTACCATCGCAAATCTGCAGAGTTCAGTCTTGCAGATAATGTTGGACCGTCGCTTATTTACTAGGTATTGGGGGTCGTTAGGTGGTGTTTCTTAAGACCTGTTTGTAGAACGAACAGTTGTCTGACTGTAAGAACATCACAAAGTGAATATAGTTCAGGTGTCCGAAATCAAATAGGTTTCTTCGCGAGTACTTTTAGCATTGCTCTTTGCGCCCTCTCTAGACGCAATATAGTTGTCTTGTGGGTTTCCCCCACGTAGTCATGCAGTAACAAATATCTGACTGAGCGATAGCGAAATAAATCATCTTTAGGCACTGAAATTAAGCAGCCCCGCGCAATTTTTTAAATAAATAAATCAGTCTTCTATCAGTATATTTTATCAATATGTATTTATTTAAGTATATGTTAATTTCCTGCATTATAATATGTGTAAGTATATTATATTTTAGTTTAAGATGTCACATGTTCATATTTTCTCTTCTTGTTCTCACACACTATTGTCTATATTTCTTGTTCATTTCTCCTTTCGCAGGTCTGCTGGAAGAAATTTCTAAAGAAATAAGCAGTACCTTTGTACTCAATTGTTTGTTTATGCTGTATTTGTATGTATTTTACTGTGTGTACATAAATAATAAAATAAATAAATAAATAGACTCAACCTGTTTTTTCCTAGTCAGAAGATTATCTAATATTCTATCCATGATATTTGATACTGTCAGACCGTTCTATCTGAGCACAGTTACAAGTGGTGGCAGCTAGGTAAGAAAATACGATAGCGTGGAATAAACGAAGTATCCATTTAAAGCATACTGCATAGGTGATTTTTAACCGACTTCAAAAAGGAGGAGGTTATCAATTCGTCGGAACCTCTTTTTTTATGTATGTTCCCCGATTACTCGAAGATGGCTGGACCGATTTGGATTTTGTTTTTTTTTTGTTGGAAAGGGTATACTTCCCAGGTGGTCCCATGATCATCAAGTCAGGATCTGATGATGGAATCCTGGAGAAATAGAGAGAACTCTTCAAATTTTATAGGCACACGAAGCGATTTAGCTATTTTTTGGAAGAGTACTTTCTCGTAGTGGTCTCATTTCAATTTGGTGAAGATCTGATGAAGAACTTCGGAGATAGGCAACGGAACTCCTCAATAAATGATAGCAAATAGAAAATCTCATGTCTGTCTATTGCTTACACCAGTTCATAACATAACATCACGCCGGTATGCTGTGAAGGGGTAAGCACATGTGAACCACTAAAAAGTGAAAAATAAAAACTTTTTCCAAATAAAAAACAACCGACTTCCAAAAAAACACTACAAAGTGAAAAATAACTTTAATTTCGGAAGGCGTTGGCAAAAATTCAAATACACCTCCAAAGACACCGACTTCCGAAATTAAAGTAATTTTTCACTTTGTAGTGTTTTTTTGGAAGTCGGTTGTTTTTTTTTTTGGAAAAAGTTTTTGGGTAAATTATTTCATCACCACTGCTTAAGTCTCAAAACAGTGAAGGAAAACAACGTGAGGAAAAAAGAAAAAAGAAAAAGAAAGAAAAATTGTTTATTCTGCACAAACAAAACGCACATTATAAAAATAAAATAAAAAATTAAACATAAAATGCACCCAATACAGAAGCCAAAAGCCCCGTATTCACGTATAAAAAGTTAACAATTTTGTCCATTACTTGTTGATGTCAGGGCTAGTGACCAAAGACAATAAATAGACGTTACGAAACTGGCAAATTACGTAATCAATCAAAACAAAATAACAAATGCCGATTTCAGAATTTGCAGAGTGCATTATTGAATACTGTTGCAAACAAACATACCACAATAATAAGAACAATAAGCCGTGCGTCGTATCTGTGCAAGAACAGGTCTTTGCTCAGCAAAATGCTGTGACTTCGGAAAACCTATCGTCAACAGCGCTGGTTTTCAGCAAATACCATAAAAGTGACGCATGACGTCCCCCCTATGCACGTTGTGTGATGCAAAACGCTATGTCATAGACCCAAAAATTCAAAGACGTGACATCTACCAAGCCGCATTGGGCTCACGTCACCACGCGAAATCCACCGGATTACGCCCCACTTCCTCTCACAGAGGAGGTTGTGTCCCAACAGTGGGAACATTATAGGCTAACTAATATCCGTATAGTTTTGCACAAAATGAATGTTTTTCAATAACAGACTAATCTTTTTATTGATTCTTGTTTTTGGTGTTTAAATTATTACATTAGTTATACTGGATACATATAATGTTGGTAGACAATCTTTAATCTAAAGCGAGGTCTTCAACTGCAACTGCGGTGAAGAAATTTAAAATGCTTTCAAGGACTTTGTCGATCACTGCTTTGATCATTTGTGGCGCAATTTCTGTGATAACATCATTGCCGTTTGTGGATATAAGCTCTTCGGTGGACTTGCCTGTAATAGGAAAAAGTAGAATAATGATTAAAAATTATCATTAGGACGTTCTTCAATTGAAGTTTTTTCTAATATAGTGTGTGGCAGAGACGTCGACATGCAGCCTTAGATTCAGTACATGATTCCTGGGTCCCTGCGTTAAAATTTTTCATCGGTTGTCAAATAAAAACTGTTTCAAGCAAAAGTGAACTTTCACGGTCAAACAGAAAGGAACAGTTTCCTTTGAATCAATGGTAACATAATGCGCTTCAATATTCCCTGCCATCCTGGCAAATTGTCATCAGCTTTGTGAGGCTTTGGCATTGTTTTATTTTTAGGTACTTAGTTGTTGCCCGCGACTTCGTCTGCAATACAGTATACCTATATTCTTACCCAGGTCATGGTCTAACTGTGTGCCCATAAAAAATAATAGTTTAAAAAACTAAAAAATATGCTTTAAAAACCAAACTAAAAAGGAGAAAATAATTTAATTCAATTAAAAAGCGTGGGGTGCTTTTGGAGGTATTTTTTTATAATCAATTAATGTCAAGCACCCCACGCTTTTTAATTGAATTAAATTATTTTCTCCTTTTTAGTTTGGTTTTTAAAGCGTATTTTTTAGTTTTTTAAACTATTATTTATTTTCTATTTTTTAGTTCTGCTAACTACAAAACGTGTTTTTTTTTTCTCAATTTTTTTTTTTAATTATTAAATTGTCATCGGTCCTCGACAAGTTTACAAAGTTTCAATGAAATCTGACCGTTTAAAGTGGGTCAAAATCGCGCTCAAAGGAGTCGGTTACATACTGACATACAAGTGAAGCTAATATAAAGCGTATAATAAAAAATAAACGAACTAACTTATTTATAATATTAGTCAGTATGGCATATTTATTTATTTACCATAATTAAATGTAATTAGCATTGTTAATGTAGCTACTAATGTGGCGACATGTCTTGACATCGAAATTTCTAAGTGCTACAACTAAGTTAAATAATAATATAAAATTTTCTTAAAACATTCTCTAATTGATAGTTAAAAAAACCGAACCAAAGTCCATTGATTAGTTTAGACTTTAAAAGAACTAAGTGGTCACACAGACAGATGGTTGATTAGTCGATTCGCACAAACTTCAATCTAGCGAATCGACACTTTGTAATAATATTCCACTTATGTTTAAGACTCGCACGAAGTTGAGCGAATCGTCAACTCCAGGAACATGCAGGTACATGTAAAAAAGTGCAAAATCTAAACGTGCCAATTGCCTAATACGTGTTTCTGGAATTACCCGATTCGGCCGAGAATATTCGTGCTAATCAAAAAATAAGCCAGATTGACAAGAAAAACGACTTTGGTTTAAACAACGTCTAGACAAATTATAGATGATATAGTATAAATACTTACGTAGAAATTCATTATCTGGAAATAAGTTTTCGAACTTCACATTGGACTTGTCCTTTAACTCAAAAGAGTGTTTCCATGATTTCACACCCCAATGGTTCTTTCCATCTTTGCCTATTTTATCCGTATAATCTACGTCAACAGTTATTAAAATCTTCGCTGAAATAAAAAAAAAAAAACATTGTTCCATTAACAAAACTACTCATTCGGTGGTGTAGAGGTCGCAAGCACTACGCTTGAGCATGACCTCCTGGTTAGGAATTTGTAAGTAACAGTCCGGTGTCTGGATTAACGCCCATTTGACGGTATTGCCGTCAAATGGGCGTTAAGGCCCATAGTATCCTCATCTCCCGTTTGTATGTTAAAGCACGACTGCCGCCCGCGCCCGCGCAGGGTCCCTCTGAGCCTTTATCTCAAAATGGGGATATTCCTTTGATTAATTTACAATTGTGCTTCGGCGATTCTGTGGTAACTATCTATTTTTCAGTGTATTTTTTTTTCCAAATAACGAAGCCGTTTAGTAGGAGTATGGAATAGAAGCCAAAATATTGCGTGTTGGAAAATATTTTCTACAGCAAAAGTATTAACCATACAAAAAAAGTACTTCGGGCAAAATGATCTATATGAATCTATAGCAAAATCATATATTTTTCAAATCTTCAAGACAAGCCGTTAATGAGCAGTACGGTTCATAAAGTGACCGTGTTACGCTACCAAAAGGGACGTAGGCCCTTAATCCAGACACCGGACTCCGGGTCTCCATCTGTTTATCATGCCTTTTCCCAACTATGTTTGGGTCGGCTACCAGTCTAACCGGATGCAGCTGAATACCAGTATTTTACATGGAGCGACTGCCTATCTGACCTCAACAACCCAGTTTCTCTCGACAAGGTTCTCCGTCTATTAAACGAGACAAAAACGGGGGTAAAACAAGAAACATAACAGAGGAGATATACATTTCTAAACAAAATCTAGCTTTTACATTTTATGACAAGTTTTAATTCGAGACAAAATGCCTAGTCATGTTTTTCATTCTGAAATAATGCTAAAGCAGTGGTCTGCGATAGGCTGAGTAGATTTATATATCTGCATGTCATAGCATTTACATTCTAATGACGCTATGAAACTTAAGTAGAAACCAGTTTGGTATATTGCTATAAAATCATTTAACCTAATATTGTTTTAGGCTTCAAGTATCACCTAAAGCTTTGACCTTACTAGGACTGTTAGGGAAGTTTCATAACTAGAAGTTTGATTATGGTGAAAAACATTTTTGAAAAAAAATAAAACTTAATATGTGCACTCAGTTGCCAAATTGTAGGTAAAGTAAATTCAACTTGTGCGATGTGTGAAGATATTTTTATTATGTTATGCGAATTAGTAATAATATCGTGTTCACACTGGACGGACAAAGCAACATTTTTGTTTCATGGAATCTCGGGAAATAAATTAGGTAAGTATTACGTTTAGAATTCTAAGGGCTGAGCTTTCAATAGTCAAATAACTTTTATCTGAAGTATAAATCTGACAGTTTGGGATATTTTCTATACAAAAGCTGTCAAACCGACATATTTATTCCTTAGATAAAAGTTATCTGACTATTGAAAAATTTGCTCTAAATAAAACATTATTTTCTACTCGTATTTAAAGCCTAGTTTAAATAAGTACGAAGGTAAGTATGTAATGTGATTTTCCACAGTTTCTGAAATAATGGAACATGTGCACTTGCTCTATTTTCGATGGGGTTAAAATAGAACTTCAAGAAAAGTTAGCTGTATGGACCAACTGCCTGATTGATTCGAGTACTGTTAGAACTATCGATTGTTCCGGCGATTATACGCAAGCAATACTTATTCAATATTTATGCATTATTGCGCAATAAATGGTATGTAGTTTAGATTGTTGCATAGTTGTCTATTTAGACGGCCTCAAAATACACATTCTGTGAAAATTTCAATCTGTCTACCTATTACGTATTATGAGATAGACTAACTGACAGCGGAGGATTAGCAATAGGGTTCCGTTGTTTACCCTTCGGGTACGGAACCCTAAAGATAAAGATACTACTTTATGGGTACTTACGGATTTTAGCAGTCATATCCCCTTTGCCTTCAATAGGTAGAATGGAGAGTTGTCCTTTCATGTCATACTTTCCGCTGACGTCTACTGCACATAGAAGTTTGATTACCAGCTTTTTAATTTTGATGTCCTTCCTGGAAAAATGAGAATCCTTCTAAGAAATTTGAATTATAATGAGCAAAAGCATAATCAGCATGTAGTGTTTCCAGAGCTGGGATGCAGACCTCTTCTCTGCAAGATCCTGGTAGTGGATGGTACAGGGTTGGTAGATGTCACCATGTCTTCGAATTTTTGTAGTACATGCCGATTCCCTAACGATGTTTTCTTTCAGTGTTTTGTGAGCAGTGGTGGTGAAATCATTTTCACAAAGTAAAGCGCCTGTCTGGGATATCTTTTTCACAAAGTAAAGCGCCTGTCTGGGATATCTTTTTCACAAAGTAAAGCGCCTGTCTGGGATATCTTTTTCACAAAGTAAAGCGCCTGTCTGGGATATCTTTTTCACAAAGTAAAGCGCCTGTCTGGGATATCTTTTTCACAAAGTAAAGCGCCTGTCTGGGATATCTTTTCCCTCTTCCTTAATGGATATCCCATAAAGGAATAGGTACGTACGTCTCCACGTTAGCTGTTTGTCTCAACAATAATAGTCTCCAACATTCCCTTATTTTATATGGGTGGTACACCGAAATTCGGTTCGGCGTATGCGATTCGGCAGCAGTTGTTAAACATCAATCCTAATTACGTAAAGCACGATCAATCATTTTGAAACAGATTGCTAATCCATTGGTTCATATGTTCGAAAAATGTGTCTGCTCAGCAACGTAAATAACGCAATGAATATTGTTGAACTGTCACAATGAAACAGATTATGATTAATCGTGCGTTACGCAATTCGGGTGCAGGTTCAAGCTCGCAAATCACGGCCGAGGATTAGGAAAAAAATTCCTCTGGATCCGGGGTCAGTTTGCTAGTCAGGTCAGCGATTTGTGCTCAACTGATGCATAATTACAAAGAGCCGAATACATTACATTTTGTAGCATGACGAGTTGAAGAAAACACACTTCTGCCACATAATACGTTTATTTTGCAATATTTAAAAAACACCAAAAATTTAAAAAAAATACAAAAAGAAAAAAATAAATGGGCAAAAAAAACCTGCAGGATTTGTTGGACGAGTGAACCTTATTAAAAAAATTATGGTTTTAAAATGTCAATTATTACTATTACTGACCGATTATATTATTATGTATTCATTTAAAAGGCCAATAAATAACAGGGGTTGAATTGACTCGCAAACAGCTGGTCTCATGTCCGAAACCATTTAAGCTCAATCGAAATAATACTTATTTATTCTATGAAACCTTTGTTTCTATTTTTTACGATGCACTTTTTTTTCGAAACAAGTTATTGCGAAAATTAATTAATTAGTTAACATTAATTCCAACATTGCGCAACGTAAAGTTGCGTGCTATGAACGCTGCTTTAAACTTGTTGTTTTTTTTTGTACACTCAGCGTCAATAATATCAGGATGAATAGACTGTTCAAAGTGATCTAAACAACTACGAAAATTAAATATTAAGTCATGACACATGGAATGTTTCAGTATGAAGACAATACACGACAACTGTCATTCTGACAAGAACTTTATCCAATTGAGATAAAGTTTAATTTTCTTAGTCGTTGAGATAATTTTGAACAGTCTTGACGCTGATTGCACTTAGGTGAGTAAATAAGTGGTCGATCCACTAGTTTTGCCAAGGCCATCGACTTTGATCAGACTGGCGTTTTGCCATAAAAAATATGGAAAACAACAAATGACTTGCTCTACATTATCTATCTACAAGGATTTTTACACGCTTTATATTAGCTTCACTTGTATGTTTGGAACCGACTCCTTAGGGCGCGATTTTGACCCACTTTAGACGGTCAGATTTCATTTAAACTTTGTAAACTTATTGAGGATCGATGACAGATCAATAATTAAAAAAAAAATGAGAAAAATATAAAAAAATAAAGGAAAAAAAAACTGAAAAATCACGCTTTTGTAGCTTGACATTAATTGATTATAAAAATACCTCAAAAGCACCCCACGCTTTTTAATTGAGTTAAATTATTTATTAAAAACCCCGGGATTCTAGGATTGCATAACTATTCAGATGTGTATTAATTTAAAATTAATGTTTAACCCGATACAAATATGTGTGTGTACTGGAGGAGCGGTAGTTTGTATTAGTTAAAACAAAAAATATACAATTTCTTACCTAAATTGACTTTTTCGATACAAAAGCGCATTCCATGTTAGCCAACATCTCAACTTTAGGTGAATAAATGCATCCGAATATCTGATCTCTGGTTATAATTGTGATAATTGTGATTTATTTAAATAATAATAAATAATTTAAATAATAAATATTATATAGAATTGGATTTTAGCGATAAGACTAAGATAATCATCATCTGCCTAGCCTTTTTTCAACTATATATGTGAGGATTGGCTTCCAGTTTAACCGGATGCAGTCAACTGGCAGGGCACATAGCACGCTCCAAAGACATAAACTGGAATAAAAGAGCCACCATGTGGGCAGGTCCAAAAAGTAATCGAAAAAACCAAACTAAAAAAGGAGAAAATAATTTAATTCAATTAAAAAGCGTGGGGTGCTTTTTGAGGTATTTTATAATCAATTAATGTCAAGCACCCCACGCTTTTTAATTGAATTAAATTATTTTCTCATTTTTTAGTTTGGTTTCTATAGCGTGTTTTTTAGTTTTTTAAACTATTATTTATTTTCTATTTTTTAGTTCTGCTAACTACAAAAACGTGTTTTTTTTTCTCAATTGTTTTTTTTTAATTATTGAATTGTCATCGGTCCTCGACAAGTTTACAAAGTTTCAATGAAATCTGACCGTTTAAAGTGGGTCAAAATCGCGCTCAAAGTAGTCGGTTACATACAAACAAACATACAAGTGAAGCTAATATAAAGCGTGTAATAATGACTGCCCTGAGAAAGATGGATCGACGAGATCAAGAAAGAAGCGGGCCAAAATTGGCCGGCAGCAGCACAGGACTGTAAAGAGTGGCAAGAAAGGGAGGATTTACCCAAAGATCAGTCACTTCAATTTAATTTATCGTTAACTTTTTTTTGTTATAGGTACTACCTAATAAATAAATAAAAATTAAAAATATTTTACTGTCAGGCATCAAGGCCCATAGAGTGTCAGTATTAAATCTTATTTAAAAAACTATATTTTATAAAAAACTATACGTATTCCCCCTTATTCATAAACAATGATTAAAGTTAAGTAATGATTAGCGTCTGTTTAACCATACATTTTTGACGTTTAAACATCATATAACTTTAATCATTGTTTATGAATAAGGGGGTATACTTCGTTTAATTTTTAATAAAGGAATGAAAAGGTTTTCATTATTTTTATAATCATCAAATCATCAAAACCTTGAAATCAGATGCTTGAGCCTTGACCGATGAAATATCAATCGAACATAGTAATTTATAGTGTCTATAAATGCAGTACTTATTCAATAAATCCTCGAGGCATTAACCAGTTATACAAGTACCGAGGTCTAGCCGGCAGGTTGTTTTGACCTAGACATTGCTTATATGGTGCATTGTGACGAATAATCAATTTGAATTTATTTGTCTTTCGTCGAAATCCTGCATTTAATAATCGTTTTTGTATTTAAATGGAAATATATACGGTTAGTCATTATAATATCCGTTATAATAGCAGACGGAAATGACGGGGTGAGCTGGGCTCCTTTAATAAAGATTGGCAGCTTAGCAGCCTTAACAGCTCTAGACATAGACAGGTTGAGAGAGAGTAGGGGGGCGTTTGCCCAGCAGTTGGACATTAGGTAAGGGCTGATGAAAAACTTGAACAATTACGTGTGTATTTTTTTAATGGTCAATACAGAATTTCACATTGGGTCCTTGGGCCCTGATTGCTCTCGGTAAAAAATTATAAACGAGCGATCGACTTCAGCCATTAAAAGTGACAGCACAGACTTTTACGATAAAAATACAAAGGGAAAGAAAGGGATAAAAGAATTAGAATTTCCTAATGAAAGAAAGGGACTTTTCCAAAAGACATCAAGGCGTGACTCATCCGTGTGTCGTTCACCCCCCCCCCCTGCGGTGGCTCATAATCTGATATGATGCGAGTTTCACGCTTTTTGTTCACCCAAAAAGTATACATAATAATATTATAGCTCATGGAAAGCGTTCGGTGATGAGTGCTCAATGCGTCGAAAGAAGTTTTGACTTCAAAAAAAATAATATACCCGTAACTCCCATTCTAGTTTAACCTAGCCCTTCAAACATAAACAAAAGATGTCACCCCCCCAGTGGGTTCCCGCATTGTCGTTGCGGAGGGGGCTCAGTAGCCGTGGTCCGCTCCCACGGTGAAGCGAAGTGGAACCCCAAGGTGGGGCCGCTCGTCAGGGCTTTTGCTTCCAAGCCTACGACGTAGCGGCCAAAAAGTAGGTTCCGGTGAGGTGCACCGCAACTGAGGCGGGCCGCGATGTCAAATGAGAGGCGTCGCAGCTGAGGGTTACAGGCTGCGACGACGGAGTGCCGGTACTTATGAGTAGCGCTCTTCCCTTCCGTGGCCTGGATGGGGCCGCCACCGTTTGATGGTGGACGCGGTGGGGCCGCAGGGGAAGAGGAGTGTCGGTATATCGTTGGCCGCTCTCCCTATCCCCTGCGGCCGAAAAGTGGTAGGTGGCAGAGCCAATGTGCTGACCCGTCGCAGGGGGACCAAGGCTGCCAGACACGGGGTCGTCTGGGGCCCTTTTGTTACTTGGTTCTTGGGGTAGTCACGGCGTGCCTTGTGTCCTGGTGCGCCGAACTGGTGGGGTCCGCAAGGGCCGATGCCTGCCAGGGGTGCGGGTTGTTCGAAAGAGATACCGTCGCTCCTGGCACACAGGCAACTGAGGGAACACGGGTGGGTTTTGGTCAGTAAGGGTCCGATACGCCCTCCTGCTCCGCTCAGGGCGGGAGAAGTTATTTGATGATTCCCACCCTTAAAAAAAACAAAGATGTCAAAGTCAAAGCATTTATGTCAAATAGGCTCTTAAAAGGCACTTTTGAACGTCAACATTTACATTAAAATAGAATTGATTCTAGTCGACCCTTCCAAAATGTAGTTTCGTATGGAGAAGAATGGGCAAGAAACTCCACCGTTACTCTTTTAAAATGTTTTAATTACAATATTTAACATAGTACATTCATTATTATATAATTATGTGTGAAAACGATGCACCCAGAATAAAATTATCATACAAAAATAGGTAACAAGAATGAAATTGAAGTTATTACAGATAAATTCATTTTATGATAGATAAAATGGTGCTCACATTTTACAAACATTAAACGTTCAGTTTGATGGTCTGAACCACATTTAAATATAACGATACCGTTCTGATACTCGCTGTATAAATCAATCTGCTTAGCCTTTTCCCAACTACATTTTGGTCAGCTTCCAGTCTATCCTGATGCATTTGAATAACAGTATTTTGCATGGAGCGACTGACTATCTGACATTCACAACCCAGTTACTGGGTACTACAATACCGATTGTAACACTGGTTGCCAGACTTTCGGGCTTCTGACAACCCGTAATGACTGTCAAAGATCCACGAATAACAGTGGGGACCAACAGATAAACGTGCTTTTCAAGGCATGGAGGTTTTAATACATGCTGTGTAAAGTTACTAATCTAAACAAGGATGCTACTATTGTACAAAGGTCAACTCCTATAGTAACTACTTACGTGCCACTTAATCAAGGATTAAAGAAAGATCAAGTGGGGGTTTAATTGATTTTAATTCGATGTCTATACGAGGAAAATGTTAGTAAGAATATTAACTGTAATAATGTAAAGAGACACGCACAATTGCCTTTAATAGCTATATGTCAAACGATTTAATTGGTCAGTCTAAGATATCAGCATAATTGAAGGATATTTTCTCGTTGTTTCGTAATTATAATATCATTAGTAGCAATTTTTAAGACCGGTTTGTGTAGTTCTTTGAATCAGTTGCAACAATATTTTTTTTTTAGCAACAGTAAATATTATCTTTTAGTAAGCGAATTCGCGCATAGATAGCATGCCACTTCTATCTCTTCTCTACGAGGAATAGACATAATATCTCTTTTTATGTACAACGTGACATGTCTTTCCTTCATTTTTGACATCGCGCCATGGAAATCATTCTACAATCTATCATTTTGTGTCTCGTTTCTACGGCACCTGTGGTCATGCAATTTTTTAGGTAGGTACAGCAGGTTTATTTTTTGTTTGAGTAAGCGATTTAACGCATAGGTAGTCCACTACTATCTCTACTCTACGAGGAATAGATATATCTCTTTTATTATACACACATGACATATCTTTTCTTAATTTATGACATCGCGAAATCATTCTACCTTCTGTCATTTGTCTCTCATTTCTACGGCACTGGTGGTCGTTCTATGTTACTCACTTTTTGAGTAGGTACAATTTTTTTACAAAATAGCATGACCACCGGTTGATCACATGTTAATTTATTTTATTTTATTTCAGAAATTAAACGGTTACACATTACAGTATTATGGTATAGAACTTAAAACTAAAATGGGAGTACAAATGTATAACCAACAACATTTTTCACATAATTAATATAAAAAAGTTAAACAAACACGAACGGCGCCGGCGTACGATATAAATGACATTGAATAGAGAATATGATTAAATATAAAATAAAACTAATCTGAAACGAATACAAAAACAGAAAGAAGATATTTTAATAGAAATAATGAATTTAGGATTGTTATTTACCTAATTCTGCTATATTTTTAAGCGCAATACTTCGAAATTTGCTATCAGAAACAGCAAAGAACTCGATATCCCGGAAAATCTTATTGAACTGCGTGGTAAGACACCGTAGGGGTGCTCGCGAGCCTGCGTTTGATCCACAAGAGGTTACAGCAAACAGCGGTCGTGCGCGCACACCTTGACATTATAGTTGTTCTGGGTACTACATAACTTATTCTATTGCTTATAGATATAAGCAATAGAATAAGTGTTACAATTCATATGATTGTATAGATATATGTACAATCATATGAATTGTAAAATAAATCAAACAGCCCTAGCGTTTAGCCCTAGGGCTAAACGTTACTCCAGTCACATTCGTACAACCAAAATCCCAATAATAGTTTGCTCTAGGTATCTAGGAATCGAATCTACGCTCCTCAGTTGCAGTTTTGACGACGAGAAGTACCCACAGATAAAACAAAGTTGGTTTTGTATAAGTATTCGTGTTCTGAGAAATAACAGTGTAGAAAAACAGGTCTTATTGTCAAATAAAAATTGAGCCACTTTTTGTAGCAATTAACATTTCCACGTGATCTATGTTCTCTCCAGATAAAAACTCAACATAATTATTTAGACGTTTGATCAAAACAAAAACTATGAGCTAGTTTTTTCATAGGTTTCTAGTCTAAGCGGATCTATCTGAAAACCATATCTTTACTTGGAGTGTCTGCCGCTGACCACTCAAACCTAGATAGATACGCCTTGATACTGACAACGAATGTCAAAGATCTATGATTGACAGTCAAGACCAAAGGCTTAATGTTCTGCTCCGGACTGCCCTCGGCAAGGGTCTTAACTTTGATTGATCGACAAATCACCTTATTGCAGTGGGACCGGGGCTAATTACGGCATAATCACCCTTATAACGTTCCCACTGTTAGGACACACGCCTCCTCTCTGTGAGAGGGAGCGAGCGGTAATCAACCACGGGGACCCAGCGGGTTGGTAGATACCACATGTCATAGAATTTTTGGTTCCAGGGCATGTTGGTTCCTTCGCCATTTTGAGAGTTGTGTTGATGAAATAATTCATATATTATAGTAAAGCGCTCCATAACTCGCATACTTTGGAGAAAAATCAGCCGGCTGAAGTGGGAGTGGGCTGGACACAACGCACGAATGCACCCGGAGAGATGGGCAAAGATCGTCAGTCACTGGACGCCTGAGGAAGGACATTGCCATTGAGGTAAGCCACGGCGAAGGTGGTGTAACGATTTGATTAAGTTTGTAGGGCCAACATGGCCAGAGAACGCACAAGACAGAGAGGTTTGGAACGAAAAAGGGGAGTCCTTTGCTCAGCAGTGGGCCACAATAGAAGCTAACAAAAAAAAAGTGCCTGCTTGGGTTCGTTCCCACGACTTACGGTTCGTAAGTCGCGACCGTTCTCACTGGACCATCACTGTTCTCAACTATTCTGCCGCCATAAGTAACATTGCCGCGGCTGAGGAAATGGAGTGGGGAAAAATGAGCTTTATTAGATGCGCCTTTTTTGTTTGGTAAGGCTCATTTTCCATTATTTTTTTCTTCAGACGCATCCCTTACGTTTACGGCATAATAGGCAGTAATTATGGGCCCACTGCAGTGTCATAGGTGAGCAACTAATATTATTTCAACAAAAGAAAAATACGCTTACGTAATCTTCTTAGCCTCGCAGTTCTTGAGTCCTGTAACCTTGATATTGTCGACAGTGAGTTTTAAGTTTGGTGTACTGGCATCTACGTGTTTAATTACAAGGGGGTCATGCTTGGCCACATTCAGCTCAGGAATACCGTCTCCGAAATATGGGATCGCCTTCTGCGTCGATTCCTTCAGACATTTCGTGTCTTCCGATTTACATTTTGTGATGAAAGGTACTGAAAACAGAAGGAAAGGGTAATTGAATTCGTTTATTTTGTGTACTAACGTTTTCGATTTTTTTTTAAACAAAAGAAAATTATTCTAGCTATCCGCATTTGTTGTTCGATTTCAGAGGTTCCAAGAATTTTCTTATTTGCAAATGAAGGTAAAATTAGCAACAAAAATCGGTTTCGATCAATATTGAATAAAGTAAAAATAAGAAAATAGCAACGGTTGTAACATTCTTCTTCGTAACGTGTCGATGCCAATCTAAAAGGACTCAACCCAGAATTCGGTTACATGATGGGCGCCATCACTAGTGGTTCCAACAATGACATCAAAAATTAACTCACTTGACCATTACATGAAATGCCGAAAGCGTGTATTAAATAATTTAATGTTAATTTTTAAAATATGTAACAGAAAAATGAATAAAAAATAGGTGCTGGTCATAAAACATTAAAATATTATAACTTTTATAGCAATATTTAAAATGAATGCACACACGAAAGAAAAGCAATGAAAATTAAAACGAAATGAATTTAAAATTACTTATTTTAAGCCAAACTGAAAAACAATAAATAAGAAAATACATTACCCGCAGTAGAAGTCACTAAAGAAATATACGATAGAACGACCAAAATAAAAACTTTATTGCACATTTTAATGAATTAATAATCTGATATAAAGACACGACTACACAATAGGATAAACTGCCTCTGTTTTCCTCTATCAAGAAATGTTCACTTTTATATACAGATTCATGGAAATGCGTATCAGGCTAGGGATGTACAAATACTTAAGTGATACGAACGTTAGATTTTACTGCGACTCGGCTCGAAATGAACACGCGTTTTATGTTTATAGTTTCTAACTTGATTAGTATTATCTTATTCAAAAGTCTGGTTCGGTATTTTTTGATCACAAAAAGTTTAATAAAAACAAGATATAATTTAAAAAAAGCCTTTTAGATTATATTCTCGTCGTTATACACATGCAGGTAGTATATCTGCTTGGTTTTGTCTGACTAACTGACTATGTTTAAAAAGTACAATGTCTTGTCTGTTATCTCATAAAATGGGAAACGTATCTATGTTTGGAAGGACTAAACAATTTTAAACTTTTAGGCTCACTTCTTTTGAGGAAGAAAGCTTTGTAGAAGGGAAAAAGCATCGAACATTGACAAAAGTAGCATGTCCGACTATTGATGTACTGAAAATCACAACTAATGAAGTTAGTTAATTGATAAGTTTTTGTAACTTTTCGAGTTTTTTATAAAATGTTGAATTTTACGTACTGCTGGCTGCGTGAGCGTTGGCGGTAGGCAGGGGTGGGGCGAGACGGGTGCCATACGCAGCGTCGCGTCGTTGTCTTTGTATCAATTTGTTTTTCCCATCACTAAATAGTGCTTGTGACGTCATAGTAGGTAGTCAAAAAATTGCCACGCTTGGTTTTCTACTTGCGTTATATAGGTAGGTATATCTTTATCTGTGACCTATACCGATAAAATAAGTTTAATAGACATTCGAAGAGTTGAAATAATTTAGAGGTATAATAAATAAAAAACATTCTATGATAAATTGGGCTTACATGTAGTAGCAAGAAGTTAAAAATAAGATTTTTCTGATACTTACGAAATTAACTGCACAAACGTGTTTTATTGATATGTTAGTAGAGAGACCCTAAGACCTATATTATGGTGGAGATGCCGCATTGCCTCCTTGGGTATTATACGGTGTGTGCAGAGCCATAGTGAATACTGCATGAGTTTAGAAATCTGAGCATATAATTAGTGCAAGGGTGCACACGAAAATACATGATAAGGTGAGGCCTATCGCACACAATTAAAATGCAGTAGACGTGAAATCCACGCCGGTGTTACAGAGTTAAGTTCTTTTTGTTATAAGCTTTGTTGTTAAAAAAAGAGATGGTTCGCGAGTTCTTTACGGGGGGGGGGGGGGGGACCAACAGCAAATGTGTAGAAAAAATCATAAAAGATTTTATCAGAGGTGCCAACCATATTATGTGGCGTGAAAGCGATTGCGGGCTAATAATAAGCGTATATTTCAGGATGCTTTTCGTGGCTATACATACCACGATGGTATTAGTTTTGAGACAGTATGTGATAAACTGAGAGGCAAGTTTACAAGTATAGGCTGCAAGAAGAGGAGATTGCACAGGTTGTCTCCGAAAAAAGCGGACAGGAAAGCGTCATTAATGTAGATAATGATGCACATTTATTTTCTAGTGGAAAATAAGGATAACTGCTAAATGATGTACAAATCCAGGCGACAGTCGTGATAAATACGCTGATGACGAGCACAGCTGTCAGGAGTGACCTGCGAATGATGAGGGGGATTTGAGTGAAGTGTTCGAGAGTGAACACGAGGAAGAAATCGACGAATTGGGTCACACCGGACACGGCTGTTTCGGGAGGTTTCTGTCTCGCATAAGGCGGGAGGAAACGCCTGGGTGTTTCCATTGCGAAGATCGCCCTAAGGACACGGTGGAGCATACAGTGGAGTTTTGCCCGGCTTGGGTGGAGCACCGCCGTGTCCTCGTGGAGGCGATCGTCGGCGGCGATCTCTCGCGTCCGGCCCTGGTTCAGGCCATGGTACGGAGCGAATGTGCATGGTTAGCCGTCACCTCCTTCTGCGAAGCAGTAATGCTCGCAAAAAGGGAGGCAGCGCACGTGAGGGAGAGGCAGAATATGCACCCTCACGGCCGTACTCGCCGCGGGAGACGCCATGGGCGTCGGGAATCCCAGGCTGATTTCCGGCCACCGTAGGCGCGGGCTTGCGGACGGCGAGTAATGGGTAGCTCGCTGTCCGGTAAGGACCAAGCCCGGGTCCACGGTGCGTTCTGTTCCACGCGTGCCTCAAAGAGATGTCAGCACCAACTGGTGGGGTCCGCAAGGGCCGACGCCTGACAGGGGTGCGGGTTATTCGAAAGAGATACCGTCGCCCCTGGCACACAGGCAACTGACGGAACACGGGTGGGTTTTAGTCAGTAAAAGTCTGACACGCCCTCCTGCTTCACCCAGAGCGGGAGAAGTTATTTGATGATTTCCCACTAAAAAAATAAAATAAAAAAAAACGAATTGGGTCAGTCCAGTTTATTAATAATTCAATTTGCACTGTTTTAGAACATCAGAATGTTTCCTTAAAGGAAAATGATGATCACGATGACAAAATATTTAATAATAACATCGTCGTTGATTAAAATATTAAGGATGACTTATTTGTACTTTTCAAGTCAGAGGACAATGACCATCTCTCATTGAAGGAGGACGAGCCGTGAATCTGTGTCTCCAATTGGTGATAAATTTAAGGTCGCTTTAAAGTCAGCTGAAGGTGAAAATGACGAGGAGATATTTGCGGTCATCGCAGTGCCAAGTGTAGACAGGCAAAGAAAATGATGTAAAAGTTTTGGTTGAGAATGTTATATACGGACATAAGAAATCGTAAAACGCTCAAAGCTGTAGGTAAGTATAAGGATAATCTTCTAGTTAAGATTAATCAGAGCAGAATAATATTAATTTATGTCTCGTTACGACAGAAGCTTGCCATGAAGGATTTAAAAAAAATCGTTTCAAAAGTGAATAAATTAAAAAGGTCTAATAAAATTTATCGATAGTTCATAAAGACATTTTTATTTTAAAGTGTACATTTAGAAATTTTAAATAATAGAAGGATCACGGGTATTGTGCATGTATGCAGATTAGAACCTTTTTATGTTAGGTTATAGTTTTTTGTCGTCATCTATTTATCTTTTATTGTGTGTCAAAGTCAACTAGATGTAAACATGTAATTTAAATTAGTGCATTATTGTTCGGGTAATATAATATAATATTAATGCATTTATTACATGTTGGTGAGTAAACATCAGACGCAGTCGGGAGCGTGTAAAGTGAACGGCACCCTAATTGCGTAACACATGATCAATCACAATCTGTTTCATTTGGCAGTTCTGGCAGTTCAACAATCTTCATTGCGTTATTTACGTTGTTGAGCAGACACATTTGTCTAACATATGAAGCAATGGATGAGCAATCTGTTTCAAAATGATTCAGAGTATTATTAATCGTGCGTTACGCAATTAGGGTGCAGGTGGCACAACTCGTAGCCCCAACGAGTCTGAGGGACTTCTACGTCCACAGCTAAATCTTCAAAAGTTACAGTTCAATAGAGTAAAATAGCATGAATGTGCTTCAGAAAGTAGTTATGCGAGTTAAAAGTGGAGATTGTTTTGAAAACTGTGGTCCCTCCTAGATGCTCAGTCTGAGTTGCAATCAGCTTTGCTTACGGATCATAGTCTTCAAACTGTGTTGAGTTGAGACAATTGGTTCAGCTTACGATTGTGGACCCACAGGTTTTGATCAGCATCGGCTAATGTTGAATGGAGATTAATGAGAACGGAGTAGGTTTTTGAGAATTTTCGTCTGGAGAATGGACATGAGTTAGTTGTTTTACGATAAATCTAACTTCTCAGCCTTTTTCCTCCCTCCAGCTCAATACCTTCCAATGGGGTAAAAGATTATGATGTTAAGGTTTTCTTTTCCTTAACCCCTTCTGGACCTGAATTCACTATAACCACTTGACGATTACTTACTTTAAAACCACGTCAATTTATTAGATCACACACGAATTCTGCGAATACCGTACGTGGTATTAATAATATCGACAATTTCTCTTGGAACATATAGAATATGACATTCCAATTCCATACCGTTACCTTGGTTTCTACAAAACACGATATTGACGCAGTTTAAACGTAGTGAGGTTCAAGAAGAATCATTATAACCATACAGAATTGGGGCCCTGGGTTGATGTAAACTGTCACGTCAATTTATTTGCTTATCACGGTCACGTCGCTTCTTTACCACGGATAGGTAACTAACCAGCAATCATCACAATACATGTCCTGTTTGTTGCTCCTTTTTAACCGACTTCAAGAAAAGGAGGAGGTTCTCAATTCGACTGTATTTTTTTTAAATGTTTGTTGGCTCAGAACTTTCGACTGGGTGAACCGATTTTGATGATTCTTTTTTTATTTGAAGGCTGGTGCTTCCCGTGTGGTCCCATTTATGCATTTCGGAGACAGACAACGGAACTCTTCAAAACCTGACAGCAAATCAACCGCGATTGCTATCGCATAAATATGCATTGTTTTTACCCCAAGGATGATGAGATTTCGAATTGGTGTGGGGTAGGTACTATAACTAAAAAGTGAAAAATAAAAACTTTATCCAAAAAAAAATACAACAGACTTCCAAAAAAACACTACAAAGTGAAAAATAACTTTAATTTCGGAAGTCGGTGACTGGTGACATGAAAATTTAATTAAATACATATCCAAAGTCACCGAATTCCGAAATTAAAGTTTTTTTTCACTTTGTAGTGTTTTTTTGGAAAAAGTTTTTATTGAAGAAGCCTGTTAACGAAAATTATGATGACTGGTTGAGTGCCGTAAGCATTTAACCAAATAATTCTGATGAAAATGAGTCTATATGGACTCCAGTCCATAGAGCGTTTAGTGGTGCAGGGTAGAGGAGAACTTGGGCCCACGAGAGATCGCCGAAAAGGTGGACCGATCAATCGACCGTTTAATCCGCGGTTGTAGGCTCTGACTGAAACGGACTATGATCTAACAAAATCAGATGCAGAGAGATCTTGAAGTGAGAAGTGACTAAACCTGCGCTCGGACACAATCTTCATCGTGACCGTCTCCGCTCCGTCAAGAGCGAAGTGAAAAAGAAAAAGAAGAAGGGAGTGATGTCGAAATACTTTTACTCATGTCTCTACAGAATAGTTATTCTTTAATCAATTTTGCTAACAATTTTTTTTTGTAAACTTGTACCCAAGCACGATTCAGCAACAAAAACCGAAATAATAATTAAAATTGCTTCTAGTAAGATGATAGACGAATGAGGTTACTCAAATTAATAAATATTCACTAGGTTTTCTTTCTAGAAATATTGCAGCAACGTACTTATTTAGTGTTCTTATTTAATTATGATTTTTATCATTTATGATAACCTTATATTATTAAAATCAATTAATTAATTTTACTATCTTTGCTATACGTCAATATGCTACGCAAACCACCTATATTTAAACTCCGCTGCCGCGAAAAATCGCGGCACAGCGGACAAACCTCCGGCGGGATCTTATGGCGACATGGAGAGTGCGATTGTCACAACCCAGTGCTGGGCACGCCACGATAGCGGCGGTAAGTTCCCTCTTTGAGGAGTGGCTTGAAAGGCGGCACGGCGTCCTCACCTTCCGCCTGATGCAGGTCCTCACCGGACACGGTTGGTTCGGGAGGTTCCTGTTTCAAATAAGGCGGGAGGAAACGCCTGGGTGTTTCCACTGCGAAGATCGCCCTGAGGACACGGTCGAGCATATGGTGGAGGTCTGCCTGGCTTGGGCGGAGCACCGCCGTGCCCTCGTGGAGGCGAACGGCGGCTGCGATCTCTCGCGTCCGGCCCTGGGGGTCTACTCTCTAAGTCCGTCAACGAAAACTCGGGCCCGTCCGAAGGTTGTTCGAAACTAAGGTGTAAACCCTACTCGCGATTGATTTCGGATTCATGAGTTTCGAACGGAATCATAGACAATATTCGTGAACGAATGACGCGTGACGATAGAGTTGAGCTATTTTACCGGTCGATTACCGGTTTATTTAATTCGTGGATTTCAAGCTTTTAAGCAAAAAGTATTATTGCTATTAATAGAAAATGACCACATTTTAAACAATATACTGTTTCTTATGTCTTTATAACTATAATATAACTATTTTTACCATTTTTGTTCCGATTGTAGCCTGTAGCCCGTTAATACCTTCGCCTTCCTTTTTTGATCCGTCAAAACAAGTGTCAAAATAAACTTTTCGGACGGGCAAAAACACATCAAATCGTGTTGTCATTCATTCTTAGTTCGGACTCCAAACTAATCTTACGTCAGAAGGTGATGCGGAGTAGGAAACGCCCGTAACTAAGGCCGACACTACGGATTTCGTGTTTAGAGAGTAGACCCCCTGGTCCAGGCCATAGTACGGAGCGAGAGTGCATGGGTAGCCGTCACCTCCTTCTGCGAAACAGTAATGCTTGCGAAGAGGGAGGCGGCTCACGTGACGGGGAGACAGTATATGCGCCCTCACGGCCGTACTCGCCGCGGGAGACACCCTGGGCGTCGGGAATCCCAGGCTGATTCCCGGCCACCGTAGGCGCGGGCTTGCGGACGGCGAGTAATGGGTAGCTCGCTGTCCGGTAAGGACCAAGCCTGGATCGACGGTGCGTTGTATTCCAAGCGCGCTTCAAAGAGATGTCAGCACCAACTAGTGGGGTCCGCAAGGCCGATGCCTGCCAGGGTTGCGGGTTGTTCGAAAGAGATACCGCGGCCCCTGGTACACAGGCAACTGAGGAAACACGTGTGGGTTTTAGTCAGTAAAAGTCTGACACGCCCACCTGCTCCACCTAGAGCGGGAGAAGTTATTTGATGATTCCCCACCCAAATAAAAAACCACCTAAATTTATAATAAGCTAAACCGAAAATTAGATATATCCCCTTTTGTTATACGAGTGGAAAAAAGAATAACTGAATGGTTGAGATCCCTAACATACGATGAAACAGAAAATATTCTGACCAGGATAAGCTAAGAAAAAAAATACACACTAATACACTCACATGCACACACACACACACAACGAGAGCTGCTAAATTAATGCTTTAGTATTATTTAATTTGTATATAATTTTACTAGCTGTCCCGACAGACGTTGTCCTGTCTTAACTATGAATATTAAATTCGCATTCAACACGTGGTGGTTATGCCTTTAAAATGTAGCTTATGTGAAACGTTGGTATTTTTTACACAGCGCCATCTATTGATTACTTACTCAACCCAGTCAACAGATACCGCCATCTGTTAGAATCATTTGGAGTTAACAGATAATTGTGACTGTCAAATAATAACAGACAAATAATTAGCAATAAATTAAAATTGCGACTATAATTTGAGATTTAAACTATCCTATCTCTCAAGTTGGATCGAACTGCACATGGTGTGCGAATTTTATTATAATCGGTTAAGTGGTTTAGGAGTCCATTGAGCACAAATATTGTGACACGAGATTTATATATAATTTTATATATTTTCTTTTAAACCGTCTAAAACATTGTTAAGTTACCACATAAAGGAGGAGCGAGACAGCTCCGACACAAGTACTTCTGTAACTTACTGAGGCTGCCCCAATTTATGTCTGACACAATGTTTACGATGAAATAAATTTTATTTTGTATTAATTAAATAAGATCAAATACATAGACTACCTGTAAGTTACTTTTTTTTATTAGCCTGCCCTGTCCCACTGCTGCAAAAGAAAGACCTCCCCCAAATCCCTCCAGGAATTATTTTCCAGGGTCACCTCGATCCACCCTTGCAATACGCATCGAGGTCGTCTCGCTCTTCTTGGGCCGGCCTCGGCGGCACCGGCCATCCTCAGGCACCCTCTGTGGAGAAATTACTACACGGCAAAGAAGGACGAGATTTGATTCAGTTCCCCCAAGTATTTCTACCAATTAGGGTACAAAATTATTGAATAACTTTGTAAATTGGTAGAAATTATTAAGAAAACGAGCATGTTTTGTTTAGGTAGTTTACATTTGTAATCATTTTTTTTTGTTTAATATGAACTACTTACCTAAATTGAGCGTATATTCAAATCACAATTATCATTCTTAGACTATGGTATGCAATGGCTATATATGACGTGGCCATATCGTAGATTTGCTCAGTTCATGAAATTCTCGTCTTCTCCTGGTTCTTATATTAAAGAAGAAGACGGTTGCCGTCAGGTTGACGGAGCCCCACTGCGTGGGGCTCCTATTTGTGTCTGCAGGGTTGAAAGGAACCTAACCAAACCAAACCTCGGGGTGCCCTGACATCGACCATTTTCTCGAGAAAAAATTCTCGAGCATTTCATGAAGTGAGCAAATCTACGATATGGCCACGACATAATGATATAAATTACATGAATATATTTGATGTAGCATGTTAATTTCATACACAATTAATTACCTTGCCTGTACCTAAAGTGCGCGGAAAGAATGGGAAACCAGATGGGGTGGGGGTGAAGAATAATAGAATAAAACTCGAATGAGAAAAAATAAATCTGCGTAGCCATTTCCCAACAATGTTGGTGTTGACTTCTAGTCTCACCGGATGCAGCAGAATAATAATTATTTATTTATTTCAAAAAGTGTGGTACAGTCTGTTACAATAAAATATTTTTTAAAATTTAGGGTTAAGTCGAATAGAAATAAAGTAACATAATTGAATCAGGCGTAATAGCTAGGTTACATGGTAACCTGTATTAAGGTTCGCCAGCCCAGGTTCCCACAGGGGTACAAACATTTTAATAGACTGCTTAGAACTATAAGGTACAAACGTATTTAACTTATATTAAACTAAAAGCGTTAGTACGTGTGTGTTTTGCGATGTAGGTGTGGTGTGCGTGTGTTTTGTGTTGTAGGTGTAGTGTGTGTGTGTGTTTTGTAATGTAGCTGTGTATGTCTGTGTTCTGTGATGTAGGTGTGGTGTGTGTGTGTAAACTGAAGTGAAAGAGGTTGAGTTTAGATATGGAGTATTAGAGAAGTCATTAAGATTGTGAAGTGAGCAGATATTCAGTGTCGTCGTAGTTTAAAGTGGTTAAAAAGTCCGTTATCTGTTTTTTACACATTTCGTAAGAGGATTGATGTAAAGGTATAGTTTTGTTAATTCTGTTGTATAAAAACGGGCCAAGGTAGTAAAAGAAACGTTTAGTAAAAGCAAAGCATGTGAAGGGAACTTTGCAAATTTCGTTCTTTCGCCTAAGTGAGGATTGAGTTAGTGTAAAAGGAGTTTGTGTGTGTTGTTGTAATAAATTGTTGAGAATGAATGTTTGCCGGACCGTAAGAACTTTGCATTTTTTGTACAGATCAAAGGTGGGGAAGAGCATTGGTCGGAAAGTAGCAACCTTCAGAATGGCTCTCTGAGCCACTTCCAGAGGTTTGAGTGTAGTTTTCGCAGCTCCACCCCATATACTAATGCAGTACGAAATCACTGATTGACACATGGCAAGATACACGGTGCGTATGCGTATCACATAAGTATTGGCAATGTGTCTGAGTGTTTTAAAAATATATATGAGTTTACGAACTCGAGCTGTAAGGTGAGTGATATGGGCTTTGAAGTTAAGGTGTTTGTCTAGGATGATACCCAGATATTTAGTCGTGTCCGTAGAGAAAATTGTAGGACAGTTGCAAATAGCCAAATTGGCTTGGCAGGTGTGAGCTTTCAGAGTAATAATGGGTGTCAAAGGTTGTGTAGTGGGGTTTAGAGAGAATGTTATAAGTTTTGTTTTATTCGTGTTTAGCGTGAGTGAGTGAGAGATAAGCCATCCATATATCAAATCAAATCCAGTTTGAGCAGTTGCTTTCCGTTTAGCCCAGGATTCATCATGAAAGGTAATTGCAGTATCGTCGGCAAAAGCGACAATGTTACCAGAGCTCAGGTGCATGTTGCACAGGTCGTTTATGAACACCAAGAACAAAGTAGGGCCTAAGACACTACCTTGAGGCACTCCGAACGAAATAGGCAGCTCTTCACTAAGGCAACCGTCAATTTTAACTAGAATACTAGTATTTTACATAGAATGACTGCCTATCTGACCTTTACCACCCAGTTACTGGGTAATAAGATACCCCTAGGTAAGAGTGGTTATCAGACTTTCGGGCTTCTGACGACCCGTGACGTCTGTGAAAGATACACGAATGTCGAAGCCGGGGTTGGCCCATAAGGAGATTGCCAGATCACCTGGACGCGTACTGCGAGGGCTGGTTTGAGGTAACGCGGGAAAAGAGGTCTTGGAAGTGATGGGGAGGCATAAGGCCAGCAGTGGGACAATGTGGGCTAGCAAAAAAAAAGATAACCTCCTCCTCCTTGAAGTCAGTTTTATAATAACTTTAATTCTTTAATAAGCTTTACTATCACAATAATTATAAACATCTGCCGAAACTATGTAGCTTCCTTTGGTAATATCTTTTATAGTAATAGGTCTTTACCTATGAAATTGCCGTTTTGTATGAAAAAATTTAAACGAATTTTTTTCATGTATTTTTTATTTGTATTAATCGAAGTAATCACCCATGCAATCAATGCATCTTTGCCATCGCAGTGGCAGTTTATTGATGCCCTTCTTAAAGAAATCAGCTGGACGGGAGGCAACAAATTCTTCAAAGGCATTTTGTACTGCCTCTCGGGTATTGAATTTTTTTCCCGCCAAGAAGTTATCCAAATTCTGGAAAAAGTAGTAGTCTGTAGGCGCAAGGTCTGGTGAGTAGGGCGGATGACGGAGAGCTTCCAACCCCAGTTCTTGCAACTTGGAGACCGTCTGCTGTGCAGTATGAGGTCGCGCGTTGTCGTGCAGGAGCAGCGGAGACGAGCGATTGACCAATGCTGGTTGGAGATGTGCCAGCTTCTCCATCATTGTGTTCAGTTCTTCACAGTACACATCTGCAGTAATGCTCACCCCGTTTGGTAAGAAGCTGTGATGAATCACACCGGCGCTAGACCACCAAACAGTGACCATCACTTTTCTAGGGGTAAGTTTTCGTTTAGGGCATTGTTTAGGTGCTGAACCAGGATCCAACCAACTTGCTGAGCGCTTGCGGTTATCAAACAGAATCCATTTTTCATCGCAGGTAACAATGCGGTTCAAAATTCCTTCATTTGTGGGTCTGTTGAGCAGTGCAAGGCACGTCTCGACGCGTACTTCGCGCTGACGATCATTGAGTTCGTGGGGCACCCATTTGTCAAGCTTTTTTACCTTGCCAATTTGACGCAAATGGACCAATATTGTTTTGACGCTAACGTCGAAAGCTGCTGCTAATTCAGCCGTAGATTGTGTATCATCAGCTTCCACAATCGCCTTTATTTCGTCATTGTCGACCAAAGTCTTCGGACGACCGCGAGGTTCATTTTTCAGGTCGAAATTTCCAGAACGGAAGCGAGCAAACCAATAACAGATGGTGCGTTGGTTTGTAGTGTTAGCTCCGTAAACGTCGTTGATGTTGCGTGCCGCTTGTGCCGCGTTGCTGCCACGACGGTACTCATATTCCATAAGTACTCGAATTTTTAACGTATCCATGATGACGAAAAAGATTGAAATGCGATGAAAATGTAACACTAATCAATAAACAAATGACTACTTTTGGAAAAAAAAATCCATGTTTTTAAAATAAAATTAATTTGAAATTAGAATTCTTACCCAAACAAAAATTATTTTGATTTGAAATGGCCAGTACTGCAAAACGGCAATTTCATAGGTAAAGACCTAATATTTTATGAAGCCTTTATATTTTAATTTACTGAACAGTATATTCATCCATTGGTTTGGTCTTCAGATATTTATTGGAGTTTCTCACAATTTTCTTTATATTTGCCATAAATACTGGCGTTTGGACTTCATTAGCAACTTCTTTCCAGTTCTCATTTGCGAATTTCAGAACTGCGTCAGCTGAAATCAATATAAAAGTCTATAAGAAAAAAAAGTCAAACGGCTCGGATTTAAGTGCGTATGTGGCATCTCCCCACAGGCAATGGCCCACCTTCCGCCCTGTGCCGCATGCCCTGGAACTTGATGATGTTGTAGCGGCACTACAGAAAATACTTCGCAACAAAAATCATAAAAACACAAAAAAATAAAAGTGGTGCCATCTAAATGCAACATGCGAACTACGCAAGACTCACGTCACACTCAAAATCCTGCATCGCGCAAGCAGAGTTTACCGCGCGACTCGCATAGGTACAACATCCCGACATCAACCGCCGGGCAGTTGCCCATCAGACACAACACTCGTCTGGTCGGAGGATCCTCCCTTTACCATAGAGTATGAGTGAACTTTACACACTGTTCCTCATACCTCTATAATGTTATGACTGCGTCAGTAAGCGAAGTTCTCGCAGCTAAATTTTGGGCCAAAGATATGGTAAAAAGAAGAATATCTATCGTGGTCTTCAACATGTTCCAATAACGATAAACCAAACATACTTTATTGCTTGGTTTCCATGGAGAGATATTTGGAAAAATTGCAATGACTGTACTAATATCAAGCGAAAACGCGACGACTACAATGAACGATGAATGTTTTTAAGAACGATTACAATGAACTGAGTTGAGCTGCATGATTACTGATAAATGCGTGCATTGGCTGGACAGGTCCACTCAATCCGATCTCAAAAGATCATTTCAGACACCAATCCACTGGTCTTCACATGATCTGACTAAGATGATGTCAGGAGTTTAAAAGAGACTGTGTCCTCTGAGTTTGTTTAGGCCGTTCTTTTCAGAATAGTCAGAAAGAAAAAGCCGACCGCATCTAGTTTTTAAAATATTATTGACATCTCAAAGTGTTTGTTCAAACCTTCTTACAGAAATGAAATCATTTATCATTAAACTTAATAATTTTAAAAAGTCGCACAAATAGTTTTGAGGTATACCCAGCCAGACAGAGGGCAGTTTCCTTATTTTGCGGTAAGGTACCATAAAGAACTTTTACCTACCTACATCATTATTTCACGAGATAGGTAAGAAAAACTACAAGGAAAATTAATATTTAAGCATTTTCCGCTGAGATGACCAGATGACGCTAGATGCCAGAATAATTTACCTTATAATAAAATTTAATCATCTGAATACCTACATACAGACTTTAATGTACCAAGGGGTATGAAAAATATTTGCATCTTTTTGATGTTTTTACACGCTTTATAATAGCTTCACTTGTAACTAACTATGTATGTAAGAAAATCTTGGAATCTTAATTTGGCCCACTTCCCGGTCTTCGATTAGGATGAAATTTTGCACACGCTCTGAGTTCTGATGACAATACATGACTAGCTAAGAAACGTCATTACAAATCCAATATGGCGGCCTCCCCAAGATGGCGGACTGGCTGTTTGAAATCCACCCCCATGATATGGGTATCAAATGAAAGGGTTTGCTATCAGGAATATGAAAAAAAAATATTTAAAAAATGAAAACAAAAAGGAAAACAAAAATCATGTTTTTGTAGTTAGCAGAACAAAAAAAAATTAAATCAATAATAGTTTAAAAAACTAAAAAACACGCTTTAAAAACCAAACTAAAAAAGGAGAAAATCATTTATTTCAATTAAAAAGCGAGGGGTGCTTGACATTAACTGATTATAAAAATACCTCAAAAAGCACCCCACGCTTTTTAATTGAATTAAATTATTTTCTCCTTTTTTAGTTTGGTTTTTAAAGCGTGTTTTTTAGTTTTTTAAACTATTATTTTTAATTATTTATGTTTAACAAAGAATACTATACAGCATGTATGTACCAGAAAGGTGTGACCAAATTTGGAGACGGGCGAATCTGGACCTAACGTTACCGGAATTTATCAATATTTATTTTTTAGTTTTTTTGTTGTTAATCATGAATTGTTTACGCAGTTAAAATAAATATTTAATGAAAATAATAATGACTTCCCTTATTTTCACTTCAAAAATGTTGCCAAATGAAATAAGTTAATCGATTGAAAAAATGAAAATATTTTTTGAAGTATAACGTGAGAGCTCGGTGTAAGAATAACTTATTATGACGCAACAACGTTATTTTTGTAGAAACCAATTACACCCTATAATTTTTTCTCCCATGGAGCAGTTCTGAACATATCGCGAAAATATCATCAACTGTCCCATACAAAATTAAATACCTCATCATCATCTACGTAGCCTTTTCCCAACAATGTCGGGGTCAGCTTCCAGTCAAACCAGATGCAGCTGAACACTACTGGTGTTCAGCTGCATCTGGTTTGACAAGGATTTTGTACCTACATAATTCTAAACCCGTAAACGCGTTGAGCATTGCTCGCAGAACAGATGGCCGATGGGGCCGAAAGGCTCTGGAATGGCGACCGCGTACCGGAAGACGCAGAGTGCTAAGGCCGCCCACAAGATGGGCCGATGAACTTGTGAAGGTCGCGAGAATCCGCTGGATATCGGAAACAGAAGACCGGTGGAAGTGGAGGAGCTTGGGGGAGGCCTATGTCCAGCAGTGGACGGACGGACGTCTTTCGGATGAAATTTTCGTCGGTTATTCTAAAAAACATGCTGTTCCATACATTTTGACCTGGTAGGTATTGCAATGTGGTATGAAACAGCTGTTTTTTTTTGATAAGCGACGGTACATTTGTACGCTAGGGTTCTAAAATGATGTGCCTGGCTCTCCTTATAACTATAGGTAGGTATATTATTTATTAAAACACTCACGACGAAGTTAAAAATGATGAATGACTATGCATCGCACCTGATCACCAAACCATTTAATGATATGTTGCCCCATCATGGCCTATATAGACCAAAAGTAAAAAGCAGCAGAAACTTAAAAAATTCAGTCAGAAAAATTAAATTTTAGGTAAACTGACACACCACGTTAATTTGCCATATTTTAGATATTTCATACAACTGCCAAAAAATGACACCTGTTATTTGAATATACGGACAATTTTAGTAGGTATTAAATAGACAAAAAATTAAAACCCGTATGAAGATTGGCAGGGGTTCAGGTAATGTGGATGTGTGGTGTGTGGTGTGTGGATGTGGATGTGGTGTGGTGTGGGACTTAGACTTCGCGTACATTCAAATACTCTAATAAGATACATTTCGGTCAAATTTGTGAACTCCAGTAGTGGTGGTAGTTGGTTGGTGGTAGGGGAACCTATGATGAACCATTATTCATTAAGATGATTGTACTATAGATTTTAATAGTATTTCGCATCATTATTCCGCTCATCCAAAGCACCTGCCATCTAATCTCTGCACCACCCTTGGTTGACTGGTAGAGAATGCCTAAGGCTATAAGTCCTCTTTTGTACCTTTTTTTGTGGGCGAAAGGTTAAAATAAATCAACCATTGATTTAACTGGCTTTACCCGCTTTACCTAAGTGACCTGAATCTAAAAAGTAGATTTACCTAGATCCTTTCGTCCATTGAACAAGTTTCTGAAGTCGAACACCACAGGCTCCAAGGGTTCTACGTCCAATTTGAAGTTCTTGACACTCCTGTAAGTTTTGCCATCTTTACCGGTGTAAGTTTTTAACTCCATATTCAGTATTAGGCGGTATTTTTCTGAAAAAATAATGGTTAGGTCAGAAAGTTTAAAAAAATTACAAAGTTTTTTTGACATTATTGAATAAACCGGTGGGTTGATTGCGTAATACAACACACTTACAGTAGGAATCGCTTTTATTTTGACAGTTCAACGTCATTCATGACGTCATTCCGTTGTTGAGCAGACACATATTTAGAACATATGAAGCTATTGTTTGGCAATATCTTTCAAAATATCAGTCCGACTTCAAAAAAAGGAGGAGGTTCTCAATTCGACTATATTTTTTTTACGATTGTTAGCTCAGAACTTTCGACTGGGTGAACCGATTTTGATGATTCTTTTTTTATTTGAAAGCTGGTGCTTCCCGTGTGCTCCAATTAAATTTCATATAGATCTGATGATGCATTTCGGAGACAGACAACGGAACTCTTAAAAAAAAAAAACAATCTAATTACAAAGTGAAAAGTTTTTTTAGAAGTCGGTTGTTTTTTTTTTGTTGGATAAAGTTTTTATTTTTCTTTTTTAGTTACAGTACCTACCCCACCAATTCGAAATGACATCATCCTTGGGGTAAAAAAACATTGCATATTTATGCGATAGCAGCAATCGCGGTTGATTTGCTATCATTTGCCGTTTTTTTTAAACATAGGTAAAGATTTTTATTGCGGTCTGGATTTTCAGAGAATCCAACTTAGTGCACCCTAGCTAGTCAAAAAAGTGCGATTGGCCTCGCATTCTATTGAAACTCTGTACTACGCAAGGTTACCTAGCGTGTGACCACAAATTTGCTGCTGCTTACTGTACCAATCTGCCTTTCCCCAAGTATATTGGGGTCGGCTTCCAATCTAATTCGATGCAGCTGAATACTAGTATTTTACATGGAGCGACTGCGTATCTGCCCTCCATAAGCCGGCTACGGGGTAATACGATTCCCATTGGTAAGACTGGTTGTCAGACTTTCGGGCTTCTGACGACCCGTTCGTGACTTTCAAATATCCACGAATGATAGCCGGGAACAGCGTTAGCTTGCCGATGCATGGAGAAGTTTCATCAAGTAAAGATGGTCACCCATCCACGGATCGACCGCGGCAAGTGTAGCTTAACCCAATCGATCGGCCCGAGTGCCTATTATTACTTAGCCACGAGGCCTTCTTGCGGTTTACTGTACCCATTCAGGAAAACAATAATCAACTGTTTATAGGTAAGCAATTTATCGAAAAACCACCAAAATAAAAATATCTTCAAGTTAAACGAGATTTACATTGCATACGTTATACCTGCAGGGTCAAATAACTTTTTAAAATGATGCTATTTTTATCTTAATAGTGCTGAGCAAAGACAAACTCTAACGTACTTGTAATAAGGCTGTAGTCTCCATTTCCCTCGACTGGGAGCACGATAAGCCGGCCGTTGATGTCATATAAGCCGGTTAAGGTAAAGCCACCGCAAAGAGTATCGAGTTTTAGATTTTGTTGATCTTCGTTGAGCCTGAAATTTTGGAAATAGAGAAATTATGAATATATAGATATTGCTTAAAAACACGCCGGCAATCCCCAAAGGGATTGGCCTAAGTGTACCTAGTGTAGTACACCCACATTTCGCCAGCTACATTTGTGTCCCATGTATAGGGGCGAGCCTAATGCCATCAACGGGGCAAAAATCCAGACTTCTGTCTGCTACAAATAAATTCCTAATGGAAAACATTTTACCCGACTTGGGAATCGAAACCAGCACTAGCGCTTACGACCACTTCACTAGCGAAGTATAGTCGATATTTATTGATAAAATGTACTTAAACAACAATTGTATTCACACAACATGAACGCTTTCCCTAACGGCATAGTGCCACTAGACCCTCTGATATCTCTATGGTTCGTAAACACAATATTCAATGATATTCTAAAATTTGTATGGAGACATAGTTTAAGCCGTTTGCCGTTGAAATACTAGGGTCCGAGTGCACATCCAGTATTTCGGGACATCGCCAAGCGGTTGGTCGACTCTTCACGTGACGTGAAGGCTGCCCCCTATTTCTTAGTCAAAGTATCAGTATTGCCATTCAAAGTGGCAATGCTGCCAGCTTTTCGGGCAGTTTTACTATTGATAGGAGTGGACTAATATTTTTCATATAGTTCTTCCCTTTTTTCTATATTTTTATTTGCATTTAAATATTTTTTTGTAAAACTTTCAAAGAAAATATTTTAAGCAATAATTTATTTCGAATTATATTTTCACCAAACGGGACATGAATTAATCACACCCGCATACCCGAACGTGGTTGCAGAGGTGTATTTTACCTACTGGTGTAGGTACTGTACTGGTCCACCAGTAGGTTATATTCAGTCCCAAAACAAAGGGGTTTTGATCAGCTTGATCGAAAATAGGGAGCATATTATCTTATTGTGTAAAAAAATATATTTAGAAAATGTATTATAAAAAGAATTAACACTCACTTTGCACTCTCAATAACACAAGATTTGAATCCTTTTATAGTTGTATTGAATAGTTTGAACTTCAGAATTGAGAGGTTTCCTTCAATTTCTGATTGAAACATAGGATCCATATCTTCAGCCCCAATTTCTGGATTAGCTTCCAGGATCAATGGATAGGCTGCTTTTGCCGCTCGGGTGACGCATGCGTCATCATTGGACTTGCATTGGTATAATGTTAGAGCTGGAAAAAGAAACAAAAAATATGTCAGAAATACAGGCTTTTTACACGCTTTATATTATTATTAGCTTCACTTGTATGTTTGTTTGTAGGTATGTTTGTATGTAACCGACTCGTTAGAGTGCGATTTTGACCCACTTTAAATGCTCAGATTTCATTGAAACTTTGTAAACTTATCGAGGCCCGATGACAATTCAATATTTAAAAAAAAATGAGAAAAATAAAAAAAAGGAAAAAAAAATCATTAAATTATTTTCTCCTTTTTTAGTTTGGTTTTTAAAGCGTGTTTTTTATTTTTCATTTTTTCAGACAGAGTCCTGGTTCCAAATTTTTTGAATACATTATTTGTTACTGTTTTAGTCCGAAAAATGACAAAGCCCGTAAAAATGAATACACCTACTGTAAACTTTTTAAACTATAAATACGTTATATAATGCCAAAAAAAATACAATATATTGGTAGAGACCTACAATAGCTATAGGTTCAAAGTAATAATAACAACAAAACATATTTTTTATCCACCTAATTATAGGAATTACACTAAACTCACTCACCTGGATTTGACAGGACATTGACTATTGCGCAGAAAAAAAGGAGCAGAAGGGAAAACATAGCGAACACGGATTTCACTTCTGACGACATCCGTCACACATGACCGAATGCAGAATCTCAAGACATGCACCTGTTTATATTAAGAAACTTGTTAAGCTAATAAAAAAAAACAACTTCAACATTTCCGAATCCAAAACTTTGATCACAGTGATTGTGAACCTGCGTCAATTTTTTTTTTATTAATTAAGCCCCTTTGTTTATAAACAATGTCGTCAATACAGGATTGAATCGTCAATACAATCCTGTATTGACGATTCAAAAAAAATCGACCGACTTCCGGAAAAGCACTACAAAGTGAAAAATAACTTTAATTTCGGAAGTCGGTGTCTTTGGAGCTGTATTTGAATTTTTTGTCACCGCCTTCCGAAATTAAAGTTATTTTTCACTTTGTAGTGTTTTTTTGGAAGTCGGTTGTTTTTTTTTTGGAAAAAGGTTTTTTTTTCACTTTTTAGTGGTTCACATGTGCTTACCCCTTCACAGCATACCGGCGTGATGTTATGTTATGAACTGGTGTAAGCAATAGACAGACATGAGATTTCAGCAATCCCAGTCCATTTGCTATCATTTATTGAGGAGTTCCGTTGCCTATCTCTAAAGTTCTTCATCAGATCTTCACCAAATTGAAATGATACTAGTACGAGAAAGTACTCTTCCAAAAAATACCTAAATCACTTCGTGTGCCTATAAAATTTGAAGAGTTCTCTCTATTTCTCCAGGATCCCATCATCAGATCCTGACTTGATGATCATGGGACCACCTGGGAAGTATACCCTTTCAAACAAAAAAAACAAAATCCAAATCGGTCCAGCCATCTTCGAGTAATCGGGGAACATTCATAAAAAAAAAATAAAAAAAAAGGTTCCGACGAATTGATAACCTCCTCCTTTTTGAAGTCGGTTAAAAATGAACTGCATTCAAAAGCTACATACAAAATAATTTGAATTTATGAATGGACAGTCACTTATGTAGGTGTATCTGTAAAATATTTTGTGTTGGTATATAAATAGTGCAGTTTAAAGTTTTTTTAAACTAATTTGGCATTGGTTTTTGTTTACCATTTCGTTAGGTCCAAGTCTTTAGCTGTCAATTGCGATAAGATCAGTGGGTTGGTCTGCTAAACTTGCAGACAACGACCTAAACGAATGGGTTCTTGATGGAAAGACGCAAATGGATATATTTAGAAAAGTGACGAGGGTTGACTTGACAAGAAATAAAAACTGGTTTAGTCCAGTCCTGAACATAAAATTTTATTTATATTTCTACACGTAACATAACATCACGCTATTAATCCCCGAAGGAATAGGCAAAGGTGTACAGTAGCGGTCATAAGTAGACTAGCAATCTCAAAAAGCAATAGCTGGACACTTTGGTTTAACTTACGACCTTCTTATAATAAGTAATTTCTATACTATAGTCCACACTCTCATACGCTTGCAAATGATTGTATTTCATAAATTCAACCGTTAAAGTAAATGGCATGATAGCTTAGCGGTTACCGTACTTGGATTAGCGCGTTTGTGCGTAGTGGGTCACGAGTTCGAATCCCACGCGCGGTGTTAGTTTTTTAATTGTTTTAAAAATCACTTTTGACTATAGTTTCTTGTTCTGTTCGTCTTGTTCACTAAACTCGTAAAATTTTATTGATTATACCTACAGAAATCTAAATAAATTTAAACGATTTACATTCACCGCGACTAAATAAAACGTTGTTGTTATTGAGTGCTAGTGCCGTGTGTTTAATCTATTAGCGGTGTTCTAGTTCATTTTAAAATGTAAGCAAATTTAAATATGCGAGTAGTCTGCCTAGTTCAGCCTTGACGAGTTAATAAACTTGGCTTGGCATAGAGCAAGGTTGGAGTACCTTCCTGTGTTTTAGGAGCCTGTAAGGTAACAATCAAGCAAGTTTTATGCAGCAGAGATGGTACAAGTCCGAAGAGTCTTTGTTAACCTATACATCGAGATAAGTGGTGTGCAGCAACTCCAGGTCGGCAGAAATTAAGATACAATATACAAGGTGTCCCGAAACTCAACGTCAAGCGGGTACGGGGCAATAAGCTAGGTTGTAAACAGTTCTAGCAAAAATAAAAAAAATAGTAATTTTTTTTTAAAGACGAGGCGTCAAAGTTTCGTGATAAAACGTCTTTAACCATGACTTAATTAAACTTGATTTTTTTGTACTCGACTCACAATATTAATTATTGGTTTTGTGACTGCAATCAATAGCATAGATATTAAGGATTACATTTAAAAAAAACACTGAACAATTTAGGAATTTGTGATCACACTACCTAAATCTCTGATCTAGGGTGTTGATTTTCAAAATTTTCAAAAATACCTATTATCACTTAGCTAAGTAACATGGATTTATTTTTTATTTTTGCTAGAACCGGTACAACCTAGTTTATTGCCCCGTACCCGCTTGACGTTGAGTTTCGGGACATCCTGTATAGATAGGAACATCCTATGCTTAATTTAAACATTAATTAACTAAAAATTCCATTAGAATTTTCTCCAGAGGAATACTCTTCAGATATTTGTTGAAGTTATTGATGAGCTTCTTAACGTTATTGTTGACAACTGGTGCTTGAAGCAACGTTACGACAGGCTTCCAGTTCTTGTTCATAAATTGAAGAACGCTTTCGGCTGTAAATATAAAAAAAAAAAAAATTAGAAAACTTTCGAAGGCAAGAATTAAGGTCGTTGATAACACCAGGTCAGCCAGTAAGGGTAGGATACAGCTACTTATCCTTCCTTCAGTAAAATCTTATCGATTGGTATTTCTTGTAATAAATAAAGCCTATGTTACTCAGGGATAATTTAGTATTTTAACGGTGAAAGAATTTCTGAAATCAGTCCAGTAGTTTTTTAGTTTATTCGTTTCAAACGTACAAATCTTTCCTCTTGATAATATGAGTGTAGATATACTTACCCTTCACTTATGAAACGTCAGAAGCTAGATGCAGAAATTAAAGATCTCCGTATCTAGACGGTCTATTAGCCTGATACCAAGTATTTAAAATACATAGAAGTAAAGTAAAAAAGCCAATCATCGTTTGCCAAAAAAAAAAACTCAAACTACTCATTTCCTCATGTATAAAAAAAGCCTGAGTCTTAAAACTCACTGTTGAGCTTCTTAACGTTATTGTTGAAAACTGGTGCTTGAAGCAACGTTACAACAGGCTTCCAGTTCTTGTTCATAAATTGAAGAACGCTTTCGGCTGTAAATAGAAAAAAAAAAACATTTAGAAAACTTTCGAAGGCAAGAAATAAGGTCGTTGATAACACCAGGTCAGCCAGTAAAGGTAGGATACAGCTACTTATCCTTCCTTCAGTAAAATCTTATCGATTGGTAAGTTTTAAAAGTGGAGCAACATCAGACTCAGTAGAAGAAATTGAATAAAATCTTCACGGTACAAAGCCTTTTGATATCAGCGAAAGAAGTCAGTGGGTTTTAAGACTCAGGCTTTTTTTTATACATGAGGAAATGAGTAGTTTGAGAATTAGTGTTTTTTTTTTGGCAAACGATGATTGGCTTTTTTACTTTACTTCTGTGTATTTTAAATACTTGGCATCAGGCTAATAGACCGTCTAGATACGGAGATCTTTAATTTCTGCATCTAGCTTCTGACGTTTCATAAGTGAAGGGTAAGTATATCTACACTCATATTATCAAGAGGAAAGATTTGTACGTTTGAAACGATTAAACTAAAATACTACTGGACTGATTTCAGAAATTCTTTCACCATTAAAATACTAAATTATCCCTGAGTAACATAGGCGTTATTTATTACAAGAAAATTTCCACCCGTGCGAAGCCGGGACGGGCCGCTAGTGTGAAATGAAATAGTTTGATTTTGATTTTTGGTTAATACATATCATTAAATTGGTAATACGCTGAAGGAGCGCCTTAAGAGATTTTATATTTTAAGAGGCTAAGTAGCTGAATTGGTTATGATTTCGGCTACTCGAAACACTCGATAAAAAAAAAAAAACTTCAGTTACAATCTGTAAAGAAAATGCAAAAAATTAAAAAGAAATGGCATTAAATAATGTTTCAAAACATCTTACATCACGCAAAAGTACATCTTTAAAATCACGTAAATCAGCGAAATCGGAAAAAAATCGTATAGGGCTTCTTAATCTATAATTTTATAAAAGGTTTACTTGCACTCCATGATATCATATCTTAATTTCTATTAGTTTGCCAACATTATAGCTGTTTCACACAAAAACAACAACTGCCTTTTCTTCACGGTTGGATACGGCCAGGAAAACTTCAGTCATAAACATTCTTAAGGTCCATTAAGCAAAAGAATTATTTATGTATGCTGAGACAGTGAGTCCGTGCCTTAGATTTATGGGCAAAAGTAAGGAAATTGAAAAAGTAGAGGCAGTATGAAAGTTTGCAAAGTTTAATAAAGGCACTAAAAATTTTCTACTTGAAAAAGTTATGGATTTGTCCTTTCTTCCATTGTTGAAACCAGCGCGTCAAGAAGTCAATTTGAAGCAAAATGAAGTGGCTAAATGATATTCTGATATGTTTTTAAATTCTAAGGCTTTAAAAATAAGTCCTTTGTGCACATTGCTTTTACTCGTAGCAAAATTTAACTTACAACAAATTTCTAAGAGGTGCTTCACTCTTGCGGCTAAGCATGACTCGAATAGCTGCGCGGAAAAATCTTCTGGAATCTTGGATCCAGTAAAGATGAGATTGCAATCAAATGATTTCATTTCATATGTACGAATCTGCGTTCTATCTGTTTGAACGTAATTAATTCTTAGATTTATTCGATACGATGCCTGTCAAAAAGTCCTCTTTAAGTAAAAGTATCGAGTACAAAACTCAATTAATTTGCTTAGCCTTTTCCTACCTATGTTGGGGTCAGCTTCCAGTCTAACCGGATGCAGCTGAATACCAGTATTTTACACGGAGCGACTGCCTATCTGACCTCTACAACCCAGTTACTAGGTAACACGATACCCCTTGGTAAGACTGATTGTTTGAAATCGAGTACAAAAGTATCGGTATCGAAAGGAAAAGAACTCGATACCACAAAGAATCGGTACTTTTTTCGTGTCCCTATAAGTACATTCGGAGCAAATTAGTCGTCACGTACTGACAGACAGGCACACAAGTGATCCTATAAGGGTTCCGTTTATTCATTATGATGTTTGGAACCCTATTTTTTTTTAATAGATATGTCATCACGACCACAGAACATACATAGTCGACAGTTACACGACGTGACTGTGACATGAAGCATTCCACTCTGCATGATGATGTGCTATGAGGGACAGCACAGCGCTGGTTTCCATTTGAAAATGATGGCGGAAATTAAATCAAGTCAAATAAAACCCATTGCCACGAAAGTCAAAGAAATATTTTAGCCTCTAGCTCAGTATATTCCACTTAATCCTACTAAGATTATAAATGTGAAAGTTTGTGAGGATAGATGTATGGATGGATATTTGTTACTCTTTCACGCAAAAAGTACTGAACGGATTTCGATTAAATTTGACACACAGATAGATTATAACCTGGATTAACACATATAATATTTTTAATCCCAGTAGTACTACTGGGATAAAAATTAATATATGTGTTAATCCTAGAGGTCAAAAATTATCGCGGCTGAACATACATACGTTCAGCCGCGATAATTTTTGACCTCTGCGCCAGCGAAGCCGCTAGCAAAAGCTTGTCGAATACATTCCGACTAGGTTGCCCATAGTAGGTATATTATTAGGAAAGCCAAAGGATTGTGCCTTGGCTCAGTTACCAGAGCCGAAAATCGTTGACCCGAATAATATCGAGGCTCAGTATAAGTGAGGTAAGTGGCAATTAACTGAGGGCAATAAAATGCTTTGCTAATCACCAAATGATAGATGATTAGGAGCTATATCAGTTGGGATATTTACTTTAGGAGAAATCAGAACTAAATGAATACGAGAGAATCTTGAAGTAAAGTAATGTTTGGTGAGGAAATCGGAAACTTTTATATCTGGTGCCATATTATAATAATAGGTCTTTACCTATGAAATTGCCGTTTTGTATGAAAAAATTTAAACGAATTTTTTTCATGTATTTTTTATTTGTATTAATCGAAGTAATCACCCATGCAATCAATGCATCTTTGCCATCGCAGTGGCAGTTTATTGATGCCCTTCTTAAAGAAATCAGCTGGACGGGAGGCAACAAATTCTTCAAAGGCATTTTGTACTGCCTCTCGGGTATTGAATTTTTTTCCGGCCAAGAAGTTATCCAAATTCTGGAAAAAGTAGTAGTCTGTAGGCGCAAGGTCTGGTGAGTAGGGCGGATGACGGAGAGCTTCCAACCCCAGTTCTTGCAACTTGGAGACCGTCTGCTGTGCAGTATGAGGTCACGCGTTATGGTGCAGGAGCAGCGGAGACGAGCGATTGACCAATGCTGGTTGGAGATGTGCCAGCTTCTCCATCATTGTGTTCAGTTCTTCACAGTACACATCTGCAGTAATGCTCACCCCGTTTGGTAAGAAGCTGTGATGAATCACACCGGCGCTAGACCACCAAACAGTGACCATCACTTTTCTAGGGGTAAGTTTTCGTTTAGGGCATTGTTTAGGTGCTGAACCAGGATCCAACCAACTTGCTGAGCGCTTGCGGTTATCAAACAGAATCCATTTTTCATCGCAGGTAACAATGCGGTTCAAAATTCCTTCATTTGTGTGTCTGTTGAGCAGTGCAAGGCACGTCTCGACGCGTACTTCGCGCTGACGATCATTGAGTTCGTGGGGCACCTATTTGTCAAGCTTTTTTACCTTGCCAATTTGACGCAAATGGACCAATATTGTTTTGACGCTAACGTCGAAAGCTGCTGCTAATTCAGCCGTAGATTGTGTATCATCAGCTTCCACAATCGCCTTTAATTCGTCATTGTCGACCAAAGTCTTCGGACGACCGCGAGGTTCATTTTTCAGGTCGAAATTTCCAGAACGGAAGCGAGCAAACCAATAACAGGTGGTGCGTTGGTTTGTAGTGTTAGCTCCGTAAACGTCGTTGATGTTGCGTGCCGCTTGTGCCGCGTTGCTGCCACGACGGTACTCATATTCCATAATTACTCGAATTTTTAACGTATCCATGATGACGAAAAAGATTGAAATGCGATGAAAATGTAACACTAATCAATAAACAAATGACTACTTTTGGAAAAAAAAAATCCATGTTTTTAAAATAAAATTAATTTCGAATTAGAATTCTTACCCAAAAAAAAATTATTTTGATTTGAAATGGCCAGTACTGCAAAACGGCAATTTCATAGGTAAAGACCTAATCGTAATATGCTGTATTTCTGAATAAATAATTATAGATAGTTGTTGAATAAACTTTAAAAGATGATAGAAAGTAACATTTACAAGAAGAAAAGAGAGTTCAAAAATAAAAATAATTAAGTTGGAATCAATGCAAGGTACCTAGTGAGTTTAGCTAAGGTAACTCTGTTACTGTTACACCATTCAATATTCAATATGTATTCATATTTAGCTGAATTTGAAAATGTCCATAGAGTAAGTAATAAATAATATTTTTTCTTCCTAATAAAAACAAAGTCTGAGAAATTCCAGTTGCAACTAAAGTTGGTTTTTTTAATCCCAGGCACTAATCTTATTTCAAGTATTTTATGTTTGCTTTTTTAGTAGATGAGTTTGACATGAGTTTGAAATTACAATTGTCAAATTAGTATCTGGGTTTAAAAAAACGAACTTTGTTGTGCACGAATAAAATTAAATCTTATTTCTTACCCAATTCCTTTTGTTTTCCATTGAACAAGTTGGTAAGGTGAATAACCATCCCTCCTTTCAATTCACTATTTATTTCATAGCTCTTATACGATATGTATTTTTTTCCATCCTTCCTTTGACTGATCTTTGTGTTCGTATCTATTTGAATAGAGTAGTCTTCTGTAATTAATATAAAAAATATATTTAAATATTTTCTTGAGGAAGTAAACCAGGTGAAGAAAACATCGTGAGGAACCCAAAATTCGAAGACATCTGCCAATCCGCACTAATCCCGCGTAGTAGATTACGGCTCACTCCCTATAAAACAGAGGAGGTCTGTGTCTCAGCAGTGGGATTATTATGGGCTAAATGCTAATTCGTTGCTAGAGTATTTACAACCGGGATAGAAAAAAACCCATTGAAGTATACCTCAATGAGATTTTTTCGTGAACTGTATCAAACATCAAATTGCCTTGTTAAATCCATTGCTGAGTTTAAGCCTACTCCCTTAAACCATGCTTCCCTGGTATGTGTAAATCTTGGGCACTTAAAATGTAGCAAATTTAGTAATTATTTTAAATCCAATTAATCACGAATTTGATTATTTTATTTATTTTTATTTCATAATAAAACTTACAGCTAGGATACAGATAGTTGACGGTTAGTAAAAGAAGGCCAATTAAAAATGTTCACTGACAATATTAGGGTAGCACAAGAAAAAGCAGACAGGTAAACGAAAGTAAGAATAAGTAAACACTCGGAGAGAATTAAGAAAAGACTGAACAGGTTTTAGTGATCTTCAAAGATTTTTTTACACAGTATTTTTTTAAGTTTAGGAACACTGGTGGACAATAAGTTAAGATCACCAACACTCTGACACATCGAACTTTAATTACTACTGCTCTCAAAACCAGCATGTCCAAATGTTCGAAGATACCTATGTGACATCTACCAACCCGCAGTGGCTTCTTTCGCAGGGAGGAGTTCTATGACCCAGCAGCGCGAACATTCCAGGCTGATTATGTTTAAGTGTAGGTATATACTATAAAAAGGTCAAAAAACTTACTGCATTTGATTCTGTAGTCTCCATTACCTGCGATGGGAATTGATAGGATCTTTCCCGACACTTCGTAGACACCATACATGGTGAGAAGTGGACAAGTCATATCTAAAATTAGCTTTGACTTTTGTAAGTCAAGTCTGAAATACAAGGAATTGCATTAATTTTGTAAGTACTATTTTCATTTAGCTTTTTATATTTTCCTTTTTTCTTTGTAATGAACGATGAAAAACTATCTGAATCCGATCCGAATACGATCTTAAGGAAAGTTAGAGACTTAACTATATTAATTATAACGAGATTTTTTTTTGTTTTATTCTATGTTTGTTGTAATGCTTTCACGCTATAATGGCTGAACAGATTTAAATATTTGGTACATGGGTACCTGGATTAGGACATAGGATACTTTTTATCCCGATATTATTACGGGATCGAGACTTATGCGATGCTTATGCTGGTAAAATCTCGGGGTGCGGCTAGTCGGTTATGATCAGAGATCGGATATTCGGATGCATATTCACCTAAAGTTGAGATGTTGGCTAACATGGAATGCGTAAGTAATTTTTTACTTTTGGTTTTAACTAATACAAACCACCCCTCCTCCAGTACATACGCATATTTGTATCGGGTTAAACATTAATTTTAAATTAATACACATCTGAATAGTTATGCAACCCAAGAATCCCGGGGTTTTTAATAAATATCACAAATAATTTATAAAGCCGCTTCCATACTTTCATTGCTAAAAATTATCTTTAGGTAAATATGGATCCGAATATCCGATCTCTGGTTATGATAATCACCATACAGAGGCCTACTTAATGCCTTAGGTATGTTCTACCAGTCAACCTAAGTGTAAAGCAAATATGTATAAGAGAAGCAAGTGCAACATGAAGCAAAATTTGCAACTAACAGTTTTGTCCCAATTTGAAATATTCAAAATTCGTATGGATGGAATTCGAATGTATCCCTTAATACAAATGGTAATACGACTACTACGCATCGTGATGACTTGGACTCGTATCGGAAGCTTTGCGAAAACGGGCTAAAAATGTTTGCTAAAATTAAATCATTTGAATCTTACTTCATATTAACCACATCACAGTTCTTGGATCCTTCAATAGTACTGTTTGAAAGCTTATAATTTATGCCAGTAAGGTCTCCTTGTATTACATCTAGATACATGGGATCCATGCTCTGAATATTTAGCTCCGGGACTCCTAGTATGGCTAGCTTATATAACACGTTTCCAGTTTTTGTCAGGCAAGCGGAGTCCTTTTCTTTGCAAAGTGTTAGTTTCGGTGCTGAAATAATAAGACAAAATTACGGTAGTATAATTAGATCAAATTTCGTGTAAAAACCGTCAGGGATGCCAATTATGGTGGATTTTTGGGGTAGTCGCTTGCACATACAGACATGACGTTTTCTATTTCTACGAAGAATAGACAGTGCTTTTTCAATACAAAGTGACATTTTGTTTCGCCATTTTTGACATCGCACCGTAGATATCTTTCGACAATCTGTCATTTTGTCTTTTCTTAAAAATGTAGACTATTTAGAAGAATATTTCTTCCCGAACTGCCAAAATCGAACAGTGTATTTTTTCGACGCGCTGGGATGGACTCTGTTGTATTTTCAACTCTTGCCTCAACACTGAGAGTTCAAAATCCAATGTGCGATAAAATTCCCACACGATATTTTACATCCGTATCAACAATAAAAAAATAAAAAACTAAGTACTTAAACAAAACTCTATATCCGTTCAAAGGACTAAGCATAACAAAATAGAGACAGTAAGACAAAACGGCAAAAATTTTAATACAGAATTATACACTAACCTGGAATGGACTGTACTCCAATAAAAACACAAAATAATAGTAACATTCTTCCTGACATATTCCCGACTCCTTCTTATGATACTCCAAACAAAATAAGTTTTATTTCCTACACCGTCATTATATATGCTTGTCGGTTAAATCTGCAAACAAAACTATATCTGTAAAACGAGTTTCAAAAGGTTTAAAGGTTTAAAAACAAAAGAAAATCAATACACTGTCCAGTGCGTGTTCCGTATTGTAACATTCGTAAACGTTCAGAGGGGCAATTCTCGTAATTTTAAGAACGCTCACAGTCTGATCTCAGTGTCAATCTGTCAAAAATACCTCGATTTTTCATAAATTTTTGACATTTGCTTGTCGCTGAGATGAGACTGCGACTAGATTTTGACCGTTTTTAAATACGAGAATTGGCCTTCTGGATTCTTACGCGCCTTCATAAAATGTAGCAAATACCTTTTAGTATGGACTAAAAAAGAAAAAATTACCATAACCATTTTTTCCCATGGGGAATAAAAAAATCTAGAACAAAAAAAATTACGTCAAAAACGGAAACTGGTGTAACCAAAGAAAATAGTCAAAAAGTTAGTATCTGATAATTCCATTCAGATTGTGGATGGATGACTGTCCTTCCAAACCAAGACCCCTTCGTGCCTTGGAAACCTATTGGCGCCGGCTGTCATTCGTAGTTCTTTGACAGAGATTTATTGGTTATCAGGAGCCCGAAAGTCTGAAGGGGTATTGTATTATCCAGTAATTTCTTTATGGAGGTCAGATAGGCCGTCAGTCAATGTGAAATATTGGTATTCAGCTGTACCCAGTTTGACAGGAAGCCCACCCCAAAATAATGGGAAAAAGGCTGAGCTGATGATGACTTTATGTCTGCACAAAGTTTAAGGGTTTTACGGAACCCCGTTTGTGTGAGCCCTACTTTAGTTTTTGCACTTATTTTCTTAAAAGCACCTGACAATATACAGGTAGGTATATGAACTGCTGGGAAACTGCTGTGAGTTCATTGGCATTTTATTATCTTTTTTTTTTATAAATGGCATCTTGCAGGTCAACTGGGTTGGGCACCCACACGCTTAGTTTAATTATTTTTAAGTCCTAGTGGAGGCTTTATTGAGGCACCCACAGACAAGCCAGTTCAGGGGCCCAGTTCAGGGGCCCTCTGGGGTACCGGCCTCGACTTAGGGCGTCACTGGGGAATTGCAGCAAGGGATCGGCTGGATCAGATAAAATATCAATGATTGTAGGCGAAGCCCAATAAAACGAGATATTTTTATAAATAATGATCACCTGTTTACTGTACTTACTCATACCTACTAATCAGCTGTAAAGTAGTTTGAATTCACTTAAAATTATGTAGTTCAGACAGCATGGTACAAGTAGCATACATTCCGCCTAATTAACTAATGTCGTTAATCCAGTAAGGAAATAAAAACCTTGAACTTCCTTACACGTACAGACCGGATCTTGACAAGGTGAAATTTGCTCCCCGGGAAGGCCATATTTTCGTGTTTCTGAATGGTGGATTAGCCGGGGACAGATAAGTGCACATGCTACACTATGTTGGAGAAGTAATATAAGGACCGAATATTCGGTGTTATCGTATGTCTCATTACACTTTCACATCAAGTAACAAGTCAACATGTATAAAATGTGAAGTAGGGGCTCGGCTGTTCATTACTAGTCGCGATATACCCTATATTTAGATAGCTAGTCTTCCAGTATCGTTTTAGCTAAGATTTATTGTGCAATCAGTTTGCTAATAACTATTGTATGTATTGATTATTCCTGCTGTTTTATACAGGTTGAAATTGAAAACATGCGACAAACCGAAATGGGAGATTGTACTCATCATTATGAACAACTTTTACTAAGGGACCAATGATGCAATCGCGAAAAAAAAAACAGCTGTTCCCTACATTTATGTTCGCATAACTCGTCAAAATGTAGGGAACAGCTGTTTTTTTTTTGCGATTGCATCTTTGGTCCCTCAGTAAAAGTTGTTCATAATGATGAGTACAATCTCCCATTACGGTTTGTCGCATGTTTTCAATTTCACCCTGTATGTGATTACCGTATATTATGTGTCCAATATAAGTGATTATTTAAACGTTCTATTGGTTTTACTTTCACTCCTTCGTCAACGGAACATCGTCATCTCCGCCTATAACACCTGACTCACGTTTAGCTAACAATCATCTCTTTGTTATGATTTTATATTTTTTTTTTTTACTATAGTATGTGTTACAATTTTGTTGTTCCTAAAATTTTGCATTTTACATTACTTTTATTCACATACAAAACATATTTTGGAACAAATAAAACGATTGATATTTTCATGTGTTTATTTTTCAAACATAAATAAAACCTAAAAGTTGTAAAATCACTCAACGCACATATTTAAAATGCAGATCTTCAATAGGAACTTTATGGTGAAAATTCTTCAGGTTTTGAATGTATTTTTTCATGAAAACATCCATCACAATATCTCGAGTCATTTCTTCTATACTTCTCACGCGATCATCACCTAGAAGGAAATAATAAATACATTTTAATGTAGCTACAAAACCTGATATCCCTATTTTTGCATTGACACTAGAATTTAAAGTAAGAACTATTTTAAATATTATTTAAAAAACATATTTAATTCTAACTTTAAATTCTAGTGTCAATGCAAAGAATGGGATTTCAGGTTTCCCTATTCTTTCACAAGATAGATAGTTCAATTAAGTACAGTTAAGTGGGACATCACTGAGAGCTGGTTTTTAAATTAATTATAATAACTTCGTAACATGTATTGTGCTTTTATAAAAAAATGTGCCTCAAAAACAAATTTTGTAAGTTATTTCTAATGCTATTGTAAATGGAGTTTAGACTCGTATGCTCCGCAAAGGACATTATTTTATTAATAAAAATGGATATCTATACTCGCATAGTACTTAAAAATACACACAATATTATTTACATGCCCTTGTCGGCAGAACTTGCAAACCTAACAGATTTTTGCGCAATCTATTCGTTCAGTCCACTCAGACTTATTAGTTCTCAATACAAGTAACAGATGTCGTTGTTTAAAACTACACCAAGCTATAATTACTTGGGAACGTTTAATATTGAGAAAATTAAAATTACTCATGTATTTCTACTTCTATATAAGCTGAGACAATGGGTCATTATTCATTTAAATATCTTGCATTTTTATTCAAGATTCGATCTTAACATAACAATTATTTTTCAGACATTTTGTTGCACCTACCTATCTTGTTTTCAAACTACTTCTGTTTTGAATTATTCCATATATTTTTTTAGTCTTATTTTTATATTCTAAATCCAGCACCACTAAAATTTCATGAGGTATAAAAAGTAATGTTCACTTACAGGAATTATGGCTGCTGAAAATCAGGTTAGTAAACTCAGGATCTTTAACTTTCCCTTCCTTCAAATCCGAGATTACTGTGTAGTCCAGTATATTAACGTGGTGCTTTCCTTCATCATTCTTCACTTTCTCATGCTTCCCGCTAATTGATATGTGGTAGTCTTCTGTAATATATAAAATAATTGCAATTACAGTCAAATTAGATGCCATCGTATCGCAATTTTTTATTACTTTTTTTTTAACAATGGATGTTATTGAGTTTTTTTTTTCATCAGGAAATTCTCTGTAGCACCCCAGAGTCAAGATCTGTGCCCGATTAATGGCAATAGGCTCGCCCCTATAACGTGTAGGAACTTAAACAGTATTGGCCTAAACCATCGTTGAAAACAGGCCTGGGCCTCAAGTCTGCTATTACAATAGTGCCAGAATGGTCTTGATTTCATAATTGTTGATTTTGACAAGTTTGGTAATCTACTAATAAAATGGCGTCATTATGACTTTCCAATGGTCAGCCACTGATACTTCATTGAAAGAAATGGCATTTATTGTTAATCTCGTACATAATGACAAATGAATGACTGACTTAATTTACGAACTTCCTACTACTTTAGATTGCTTATAACAGTAATAAATAATATGTAAAAATAATATGTATTAATGAAATCTGGCATGAATAAATGTTCAAATTTAGTAGTCGTTTTTCGAAAATCATTTCTACTAACGAGTTTTATAATAATGGCAATACGAAAATGCCATTATGACACAATTCTATTACGACACCATTGACCGACCAATGATCGACTATTATGAATTTAGCAGATTACGAACTTTTAGCAAAGTGACAATAGGATCGTGTTGGAATGACGAATTTATAAAAATAGCAGACTTGGGCCCTAGATGTTATGTTTGTTTATATTTGTTGTCTATTTAATTTACATACAATTAAAAACATAAAACTTGTGTGAACGCACACAATTTTATTTCACACATTAATCTCATGGTTTGAAATCTGCGCAAATTGCACAAAAACAACTGATTTACGATTAATTCAAGACAACTTATATTTTGAAATACACTTGTTTCTATGATAATAAAACAATTTTTCTATTATCTTTCTATTAGTTGCTTTTGTCGTTTTATTTGCTTAGATTTGAATTAATAGATAATAGAAGCTAGACTCAGTGTACATATTAAATATCGCTGAACTAAGTTTTGGGAATCTGAAATAAGAAAATTTATTATTAAATGTAAAATAATAAATTAATAAAAATTATAAATTTATTATTTTAGAAAAAAAGAAAGAAAAAACGTTTATTTGCGGTAAACATGACGCAAAAAGATAAGGAACACAAAAAAAATAAGAAAAGGTCAATTATTCTAGTCTCCGTTTTACGAGAGGGGATATGTGTTACAGAACCAAATAATAGGTCTTTACCTATGAAATTGCCGTTTTGTATGAAAAAATTTAAACGAATTTTTTTCATGTATTTTTTATTTGTATTAATCGAAGTAATCACCCATGCAATCAATGCATCTTTGCCATCGCAGTGGCAGTTTATTGATGCCCTTCTTAAAGAAATCAGCTGGACGGGAGGCAACAAATTCTTCAAAGGCATTTTGTACTGCCTCTCAGGTATTGAATTTTTTTCCCGCCAAGAAGTTATCCAAATTCTGGAAAAAGTAGTAGTCTGTAGGCGCAAGGTCTGGTGAGTAGGGCGGATGACGGAGAGCTTCCAACCCCAGTTCTTGCAACTTGGAGACCGTCTGCTGTGCAGTATGAGGTCGCGCGTTGTCGTGCAGGAGCAGCGGAGACGAGCGATTGACCAATGCTGGTTGGAGATGTGCCAGCTTCTCCATCATTGTGTTCAGTTCTTCACAGTACACATCTGCAGTAATGCTCACCCCGTTTGGTAAGAAGCTGTGATGAATCACACCGGCGCTAGACCACCAAACAGTGACCATCACTTTTCTAGGGGTAAGTTTTCGTTTAGGGCATTGTTTAGGTGCTGAACCAGGATCCAACCAACTTGCTGAGCGCTTGCGGTTATCAAACAGAATCCATTTTTCATCGCAGGTAACAATGCGGTTCAAAATTCCTTCATTTGTGTGTCTGTTGAGCAGTGCAAGGCACGTCTCGACGCGTACTTCGCGCTGACGATCATTGAGTTCGTGGGGCACCCATTTGTCAAGCTTTTTTACCTTGCCAATTTGACGCAAATGGACCAATATTGTTTTGACGCTAACGTCGAAAGCTGCTGCTAATTCAGCCGTAGATTGTGTATCATCAGCTTCCACAATCGCCTTTAATTCGTCATTGTCGACCAAAGTCTTCGGACGACCGCGAGGTTCATTTTTCAGGTCGAAATTTCCAGAACGGAAGCGAGCAAACCAATAACAGGTGGTGCGTTGGTTTGTAGTGTTAGTTCCGTAAACGTCGTTGATGTTGCGTGCCGCTTGTGCCGCGTTGCTGCCACGACGGTACTCATATTCCATAATTATTCGAATTTTTAACGTATCCATGATGACGAAAAAGATTGAAATGCGATGAAAATGTAACACTAATCAATAAACAAATGACTACTTTTGGAAAAAAAAATCCATGTTTTTAAAATAAAATTAATTTGAAATTAGAATTCTTACCCAAACAAAAATTATTTTGATTTGAAATGGCCAGTACTGCAAAACGGCAATTTCATAGGTAAAGACCTAATATAAAAAAAAATCTGAGTATTTGTTGAAACTTAACTGCCAAGATATAAAAAAAAATGGGCGAATAACCGTTGATTCATCAGAAGATTAATCAATCAATCTGCCTTAAATATTTTTTTTTGCCTTTTCCCAACTATTTTGGGATCGGCTTTCAAGACAGTTGAATATCAGTAGGTACCTATCAGGTATACCTACATGGAGCGATTGCCTGTCTGACCTCCACAATCCACAACCCTGTAACTGGGCAACACGATACCCTTTGGTAAAACTATGTAGTTGTCAGACTTTCGGGCATCTGACTACCCGTAACGACTATCGAAGATATCTCGATATGTAATGGGTGGTCACCCACCCACGAACTGACTGCAGCAAGCGTAGTTTAACCTGATCGATCGACCCGTGTTGTGAAGAACAGAAAAATAAAAGAAAAAAGATAAATACTAACCATAAATAATTTGACAGTCTCCTTTTCCCTCTACTGGTATATCATCTATAATCCCATTCAGGTCATACTGAGCTTGCAAAGTGAGAATTGGACATGATATTGCGTAGTCAAATAACGTATACCCACTGACACGTTTGTTGCTGAAATATTGAATCACTTATTATTGGGTCTTAGAACTTACAAGTTACAAATGTGGGTGCTTCAATAAAACACTATGGTTTTCACTTTCTATTTACAGCGTGTGTGGTAAAGACGATGATACCTATATTAGGTTTAGATGCGTTACCGGTAAGATAAATGCAAGGTAATTGCCTGTCGTGTTATCCCCGACCGACCCTTACTCGTTGAAGCGCCAGCCCGCGCCGCAGCTGAGCCAGAAGCTTTAAATTCCTCGTCTAATAATAATACTGCCAGTATTTTGATCCAGCCTGTCCCCAATGTTGATAGCTGTCCCCCTATCAGTGACGCCCTGAGCCGAGGTCCGTACCCCACAGGGGGTGCCCTCAGCGTGCAGTCGCTTAGCATGTAAATTTTAGTTTGTAAGCCCTGGCTGGAGGCGTTAAGATTAACTTCTTAATGGCAGCCCCAGGAAAGCCCGGTTGAGCAGTCACGGCCTCTCAAGGCCAACTGCGAGATGCCCAAAAAAAAAATGTCGTGTTTTTAGTCACGTACTATCCAGGGACGCGGCGACACGTTCTTGATGTAACTAAATATATAATATGTTTATCTCTTTCTAACAACAGGAATGGATATGGGTCTTCCCAGGTCCCATTTAAATTTCATATAGATCTGATGATGCGTTTCGGAGACAGGCAACGGAACTCTTCAAAAAATGACAGCAAACAAACCGCGATTGCTGCTATCGTATAAATATGCATTGTTTTGACGCCAAGGTTGATGAAATTTCAAATTGTGTGGGGTAGGTACTATAACTAAAAAGTGAAAAAAAAAAAACAACCGACTTCCTAAAAATCACTACAAAGTGAAAAATAACTTTAATTTCGGAAAGCGGTGACAATTTTTTTATAAAATACATATCCAAAGTCACCGACTTCCGAAATTATAGTATATTTTATAACGAGGGACTAAACGAAGCCATAATATACCCGAGGTGGTTTGACTCCCGAGCGTGCGAGGGAGTCAATGAAACCGAGGGTATATTAAGTTGGCGTTTAGTCTCGAGGTGCAAACTGTACTTTTCACTTCGAGTGCGAGAAAAATAGTCAATTTAGTACAAAAACATGTACTTACCTAATAAATATTACTTAACAAAAAAACACTACAAAGTGAAAAATTACTTTAATTTCGGAAGTCGGTGTCTTTGGAGCTGAATTTGAATTTTTTGTCACCGCCTTCCGAAATTAAAGTTATTTTTCACTTTGTAGTGTTTTTTTGGAAGTCGGTTGTTTGTTTTTTCTTTTGGAAAAAGTTTTTTTTTACTTTTTAGTGGTTCACATGTGCTTACCCCTTCACAGCGTACCGGCGTGATGTTATGTTATGAACTGGTGTAAACAATAGACAGACATGAGATTTCAGCAATCCCAGTCCATTTGCTATCATTTATTGAGGAGTTCCGTTGCCTATCTCCAAAGTTCTTCATCAGATCTTAACCAAATTGAAATGAGACCACTCCGAGAAAGTACTCTTCCAAAAAATACCTAAATCGCTTCGCGTGCCTATAAAATTTTAAGAGTTCTCTCTATTTCTCCAGGATCCCATCATTAGATCCTGACTTGATGATCATGGGACCACCTGGGAAGTATACCCTTTCAAACAAAAAAAAAATCCAAATCGGTCCAGTCATCTTCGAGTAATCGGGGAACATACATTAAAAAAAAAGGTTCCGACGAATTGAGACCCTCCTCCTTTTTGAAGTCGGTTAATAAAATAAAAATCACAATATCTATTAGGTATGTTTTTTGCTATATGCTTGACGTCAAACTCTTCACCAAGGAACATAATATATAGGACCATAATATTTGTCACTGGACATTCCTAATAAATTTATTTAAAGCCGAATAAATTTACACTCGACAAAAATTCTGAAATTTTCGCGGTCAATTTTTTCTTCTAAACTAGTAACAGATTAACAATTTAAAACACATGGCGCCACCTTGGCCAAAACCATGGAACTAAAACTCAACATTTTCGCAATGAAGCTCCACAGATAATAGTATATTTACTGGTTGTTTGAGTTTGTCTATGTCACATGAAGGAAATTAAAAACGAATTACTTTTTACTCCCTAGGGACTAAAGTGGTCACTTTAGTCCCGCTTCGTAGGGCTATATTGGCGTATTTTTAGAGCATGAGAAGTGAAAAAGTTATTTTTCACTTTGTAGTGTTTCTTTGGAAGTCGGTTTTTTTTGTAGAGTGCTCTAATGTTCGTGTATGCCGCGTCTATTTATAATACGTTATTGAGTACAGACCATAAAACTTACACACACTTAAGTATGACCACACATTTCTCATCTATCTATTAACATAATTAGCCGAAAATGTTCCCACTGCTGACATAGGCCTCATTTCTTCAAGAGGGAGTGGGCCGTAATCCAGTACGCGGGCCCAGTTTGGCTTGGTAGATACCAAATGTCTTCGAATTTTTGGTTCTACCACATGCCAGCTTCCTCACGTTGTTTTTCCTTCACCGTTTTGGAATCAGTGGTGATGAAGTTATTTATACAAAGTATTATTGTAAATTATTTAATCACCACTGCTCTCAAAACGGTGAAGAAAAACATCGTGAGGAAACCAAAATGTCCTAGAACCATTTTTTTTTAAATTAAATTGGCCCGCTCTTGACCTCGATCACGCCTGATGAAAAGCGATTGATGAGGTCTATGATAGATCGAGCGTGCCCAGAAAATTCCTGAAAAGGCACTGGTACTCCCACGCTTCGACGAAACACAGCAAGCTGCTTGACGCCGGATTCCAGCGGGAGGGTGGTTGCGAACCAGACGGGCGCTAGCCCTACCACCGCAAGGGAAGAATTGGCCAGTCATCAAGGTATTGGGTGTGACTGTCCAGGATGCGCCGAGCGCTCGGTTCATTCGAGTTACTGGTGGAACAAATTGCGCTACACGAGGAGGCTTCCGACATGACATCTACCTACCCGCACTGGGCCCGCGTATAATGTTCCCACTGAGATGCAGGCTTCCCCTTTGTGAGATGGAGTGGGCCGTCATCCACCACGAGACCACCAGTATATGTCACATGTCTTCGAACTTTTGGTTCTGGGACAAACTCATTAAAGGATTTTTTTAAATAAATAAGTACCTATCCACTTACTCTAATTTCACAAAATCACAGTTCTTCAAACCAGTCAACGTGGCATTGTACAGCTCGTATCTGATACTCGGCAGGTCAGCAATAATGGCGTCAATGTGGAGAGGATCTGAGGTCTCCACACCAGGCATACCTGCCACAAACTTTGGGTAAACACGCTCGATCACTGCGTTTATGAGGCATTCGTCATCGGACTCACAGAGCTGTCTTTGCAAACCTGAAAAGTATTAAAATCACATTGTTTATTTTTTTTTGAGTAACTATTGTTTTTGTTGGCATAATATTAGTTTTAGGTAGATAAGAATTAATTTGAGAAGTTTTATTTAATCCGAAATTTAAATTTTGATTTTATTATATTATTTAAATATTTACACTCAACTTTTAATCAAAATACAAACACAAACTAAATAAAATAATCACATATTCATATAACATCACGCCTTTTTTCCCCAAAGTATTAGACAGAAATATACATATAGTACACCTTCATTTCGCCAGTTTTGTTTAGGAAAGTCCCATGTAAGCAGTAAGGGCGAGTCTATTGCCATCAACCGGGCACAAATCCAGACTCCGAGCTGCTACTGAGAAATCCCAGAAAGAACACTTTGCCTGACCTGGGAATCGAACCCAGGAACTCATACTGTGAATTAAAAAATAACTTATGATTAAAAAATATAAGAACTTACATGATGCTTGTTTAAGACAAAACAATACAGCAATTAATCGAACTGAGAACATTTTGGCTTTAGCTCTCAGAAGTAAATGGGTATTATTTTCTCAGACATTAATGTATAAAACACTAATGTTTTATCCTACTAATATCCTACTTAATATTATAAATGTGAAAATTTGTATGTTTAATTGTTTGTTACTCAATCACGCTAAAACGGCTGAACGGATTGGGATGAAATTTAGCAAACAGATAGTCTATAGCCTGGATTAACACATAGGATACTTTTTATCTCGATAGTACGTTCCTGTGGAATAAATTTTCGACCTAAACGCGGGCGAAGCCGCTGTTAAAAGCTAGTATTTTTATTTGAGTTTTGATGAATTGATGAGATTGCTATAATTAAAAATAAACACTGGTTATTTCCATTCTTTACAAAATGCGTAGGTAGAGTCTCACGTCTGTGGTACGAAAACCATTATAAGCTTGTCTCTTATTCTATTGAGAGTCTACAAAAATACCTTTACCATTTATACGGTGCCTGCTAGGTACTTAAAAAAAAATTGCTAAAGCAAGACCTCATACTCCAATTAGAGAATTGGGTGAATAGCATAAAACAATAACTAAAACTCATTGATATACAAAAAACCCAAGATACACAAAGAGGGTACCAAAATTGTCCGCACAAATAGAGCGTAATGTGCGCAGGTGTCAAATAGTATCGTCAGTCATCTTTCAGTCAGGATTTTTGGACATTGCTTTGTAAAAACCACTTTTAGTCATGCGTGTAAGGTTGAATTTGCAAAAAAATGTGTTTTATTAAAACTGTAACCACTGACATATAATTGGGGGCAGTTATGAGTGTTACTTTTCGACCGTCAAAATACATGAGACAGTGCCTCAAAAACGCCCCACCTTTCACCACTTCTTAGTGCTTTAACTGGAAAAAAGAAGTGGCGCAACAAACTCCCCAGCAGCACAGCTGTCTGATTGGTCGGATAGACTTGATTCTATACATACTTAGGCAACGTAATAAACATTACGAGACACAGAGCATTAATTAAATAATTAGTCATAATGTCAGCTAGCCATGCCAATATACCAACAAATAAAATGAAAACTTAACTCAAGCACAAAGAGTAGAAATTTAAAGGGAGGCCTTAGAGCTCCCTCGTGTAGTTCCAAGGTTCGGCAAAAGAAGTCTTAAAGTATTAGAGTCCTATGTCCAGCAGTGGACTGCCATAGGCTGACTCAGGCTGAGTTAAACTCCCCCCCGGTGGGTTCCCGCATTGTCGTTGCGGGGGGGCTCAGTAGCCGTGGTTTTCCCCACCCACGGTGAAGCGAAGAGGAACCCGAGGAGGGGCCGCTCGTCAGGGCTTTGTCCGCTAAGCCGACGACGTAGCGGCCAACCAGTTGCGGTGCCGCGGGGCGGCATAGCAACTGGTGCTGGGGGTAGTGGGCCGCGGCGGGAGAGGAGTGGTGTATGGAGATCGCCACTTTCCTCACCTTCCGCGGTCTGGACGGAGCTGCCATCGTTAGATGGCGGACGCGGTGGGGCCGCAGGGGAGGAGGAGTGTCGGTATTGCGTAGGCCGCTCTCCCTATCCCCTGCGGCCGAAAAGTGGTAGGCGGCGGGGCCACTATCCTGACCCGCCGCAGAGGGACCAAGGGTGCCATACACGGGGTCGTTTGGCACCCATGCGCTGTCTGGTGCCCGGGGTGGTCCGGCGTGCCGTGTGTTCTTTTGCGCCGGTGGTGGGGGTCATTCCCCTAAGAGGAGGGTCCGGAGACGGACAGCCGCGGCGGGTTCGCGGATGGCTTTCGCGTTCCCGTGTTCCCGCCACAAGCGGCACTGGAGGACACCGTGGAGTTTTAGTGGGTTAGAGTCCCACATAACTGCGCTATCTCCCCGTGGTAGCGCAGTATGCATGAGCATTTCTCCACGTAAAAAAAAAAAAAAAAAAAGGCTGAGTTAAACTGCGTTTGATTTATTACAAATCTAACCAACACTGATTGACCGGGACTGGATAGAAACCCAGCAAATTGTGGATTCGTTATGCGATTTTTGTTACGTATTCTTCTGAGAACCTTTCATTGTGCCTCAGAAAGGTGTTCATTGTGTACCTCTGAGGTTTTCATTGTGTGGCTAGAATCTAAATTAGACTAAATGATTTTGGAAATAAATAAATAATAGCAAAGTTAGCAAAATGTTTACGATTATTTTCAAAATAACAACAGGGTAAGGATTGGTTAAAGCAAAACTATTCGTTTTTGACATAGTACTTGAAACGTTGTCGTCGTGTCATAAGCATTTACGGCTTGACCATTAGACAATGGTAATTATATCATAAATTAGCAAGGGAAAGTATTTTTACTTACCTATTTATAGATCTTTGAAAGGAAAAGAAACAAAAGATTGATTTGTCAAAATTTTATTTTAGATAAACGTCATTATTTCTCATTATGATGGTCACGTGAACAAACCGACATCATAATTAATTTATAACATAATGTTGCGAAACGTAACATGAAATGTAACATCCTTTGAAATGAACACCGTCCAAATATATTATGTAACAACTCGGTTACCAAAAAAAATTGCTGCTTTTATATAAAAGTGCAATAATACCTACGCGGCCAAAATATATAGAAAAGGTATTTTTTTTAATAACTGAGGATAAATTTATATATTCAGGAATAAAACGTTCAGAATTGTGTCCTGAATGATTGATAACAGGTTGCGCGTCGTTGTCGCTCTAACCCTATATGCAATGCAACATGAAATGTAACACAAGTTGTAACAAATTCGCCTTGCATATATGTTACAGTTTATGTTGCATTACAAACATTTGAACGGTGAGTTTAGGGTACATTTCAAAGTAGGTTAAATGTCATGTAACGTTTCACACTTGTGTATTATTATGACCAATTGATTGTAAATTACTTGTTTCTAAATTAGATTTAAAACTAAAACTTTTAACATTCAAACGTATCGAAAATGCAATTCATTAAGTGGCACTGTTCTTTGGAAGTCTTGAAGGTTGTTGATGAATCTATCAAAAATGGTTTTCATTACGATATCGCGTGTTTTCTCCTCTAACTTTCTCGCGTATTCTTCAGCTGAAAAAAAAACATTATTTCAATTCAACAGGTGATTATTCTATGACAGGAAAATTCTGGAATTGAGAAAACTAAACACATTTCGGGAAAATTCGACTTTAGCACCCTCAAAAACCACGAAAACTATACCCATGACGACAAAAAAAATACAGTTTTCGGAGCCGCCATCTTGGATTTTCATTTCATTCTCACTGTCACTGTCGGCTTTAGCACCCTCGAAAACCATGAAAACTATCTATGAGAAAGTCGCATGGAGGGAGCATAAAGTTTTTACGCTGCGTGCCAATTTCTACCAGTTAACTCCTACCGCAAGCCGCGTTAAAGAACTTTGTCCCGTGTGAATGTATATGCTGACATTTGGACGTATTACTCTCTCATTATGGGTCTATATTGGCTTGGATATGCCTTTTTCGCACCGTTTTCTTAAAGTGTTTTTTTAAAGTAGTGACGATAAAACAAATTGTATAAAGTCCACCCTGTCTGGATTCAAACCTAGCGGCCCTACGTCAGATATTACATATGTAAATTATTTACAAAATGTATTTATGTATTTACCATCTCCTTCGCCGCAAATATACAGATTTTGATACTGGGATTTTGCTTGTGCCTGGTTATCCAGGTGAACACAGAAATCAATAAGATGAAAGTGTAGTTTCCCATCCTCTCTCTTTATTCTCTCATAGCTCCCGGTTATGTTTAGGAAGTAGTTATCTGAAATATAGAAAATTTAAAATCAAACCGAAATCAATTTCTACAGTTATTGTCTGCCTAATCTGTACCAAACAAAGTACTTCCAGTCAAACTGGATGTTTAAATATCAGTATTTTACATGGAGCTACTGCTTATCTGACCTCCACAACCCAGTTACTGGGCAAGACGATACCCCTTGGTAAGACTGGTGGTCAAATTTTCGGGCTTCTGACTGTCAAAGATCCACAAATGATACCCGGTGCCAAACGCAGTCTCGGATGGGTCTTGTGTGTAAAGATGATCACCCAATCACGGACAATATCGCGCCTGAAATCCCCAAATGGTTTGGTAGAGGTATACATAGTAACCCTCACATTTTGTCAGTTATGTTAAGTTCCATGTAATAGGGGGCGAGTCTATTGCCATTAACCAGGCATAAATTTTGATTTTGGGCTGAGAAATTCCTGATGGAAAAAACCCAATAAAACTTGAAAAAAAAACACACGCACTTTAAAAAAACAACTACTTTAAAAAAAAAACTCCCTGATGACCCCAGATATTTTGCACGATTGAATCAGAAAAAGCTACTGCAGGATGCTGCAGCTCTACGGTTATTAACAGCTTTTTCTTTTGTCAAAAACTTACCGTAAGTAATTTCACAGCTGTCCCTTCCTTCTGCAGTTACTTTATCTATTTCTCCTTTTACTTCGTATTCTGATTTTATAATTAGATGTGGACACAAAAGTTCATACGCTACAGAACCGCTTTCTGGAGTAAGTCTGAAAGTTAGAACATAATATTTGTGGGTTTTATAAATGCCATTAATGATAAATAAAAAATAATTTTACAATTAAGGACAGTTTTTGTTACATAAACTAGCTATTGTCCGCAATTTTGTCTGTGATCCAGGATACAAATTATATGTCCTTAAATAGGCCATGGTCTATTTGTGAGCCAAATTTCATTCCGTTTAGCCGTTTCAGCGTGAGGATATGTTTATTAACTATGCAATAGATCACTTATTTAATACAAACATACTACGTGTACCAGAAAGGGTATATACATACCAAGAGCACGGCTTCTTTGGACAATATCAAACAATAATGGATGGGTTTTCTAATCCTATCTCTAATGTTCGGAAGTTATGAGAATTTTTAATACACTGATACCAGAAACCGAACTTTTCAAATTGAAATAAACACATCACTCAGAAGAGATTTATCGTGATATTGGCAAGTAACGTGGAAGTTTATTGACCGACGTAGTGCGGTGACACGTTTGTTGTGATTTGAATTGAAGAAACATATAAAACCGAAAATTTGGCATCAATTCTTAGAGTGTTTCATTTTGAGCCGAAACTATACCAGCTGTTATCTTTAGTGCTTAAGGATAGCAATAGGGTTTCTGTTAGACCCTGTATATATTTCCGTACCTACTTTTATTATAAAGAGTTCAAATTTGTGAGTTTGTATACAGGGGGTAAACTTCAGATCAGGGATTCGTATCCGAAAATTATTTCACTAATGGGAAGCTACAGTATTGCCAAGTGTCTTTGTCGGTGTGAATATTTTTTATGTTGTAACAAGAAATTCCATGCTGATAAAGTCGCAGGCAGAAGCTAAATACTTAATAATTCTACGTTAAAACAAACAGGTAGATAAAATACTTACTTTAACTTTAGAAAATCGCAATTCTTTAACCCAAGAAGCGTTGGATGGTAGAGTGTATACTTTAAATTAGGCAGATCAACAACAATTTTGTCCAAATGCAATGGGTCCGAGGACGCTACCCCGGGCAACCCCTTCATAACCTTCTGGTAAATATGTTGTCTTACTGCCTTTGTTAAACATTCATTGTCCGTGGGATTGCAAAATTCTTTCTCCATTGCTGAAAAACAAGAAACAAGCATGATTTAATTTAATAATAAGGTTTAGACATTGTGAGTTTACTAAAAACTCCACAAAGCAAAGAATATGTAGTTAAAAATGTGTCATTTTCGATTCTACAATCTTACGGATGGTTGTGAATAGCTACGCTGGTGTCGACAGCTTCTTCAGTAAACTAATATTATGGGTAATGTGTAATGTGTCTGAATAAATTATGAGCAATGTGCCGAAAATGAGAGTGTAATAAATGAATAAATAAATTTAAGATCATAGAATTTGGTAAATAAGAATACACTAGGGAACACCATTATTGGCTGGTACCACCTACCTACCTGGTATTATTAGTATCAACCGAAATATATCTAAGGTACGTTTACTTACCTAACACATTTTTTAAACACATAAAAACTAACATAATTTGGACTGACCACATCATCGAAGGATCAGATGTAAATGAAAAAGTCAAAGTATTGAGTTTATAAAGAAATCTTGGTTATACACAGTTTTAAAATATTCTTCTTAATTATGTTTTTATTAAATGATTATTTTAATTAGCATTAATTAACCCTGCCAGACACTGTAGATACCTAATATCATTTGACACGCTTGAGATGATTCTTTTAACGGTTTGCGTGTATGTTTACTAACAATGCTACAGCTTCGACGTGTACACTTATACAGTTTAAACCATGTAAATGATAAAACATTGAAACATTGCTTTTCCTCTTTCGTATCGGCAAGAACTACCTAGCTATAGTTTATTATAAATTGAAAATGCCTGGAAGAGCTATTAGGCCATGAAAGAACTAATGAAGGGAGATCTTCCTTTGTCCCATAAGAGAAGACTCATTGACGTGTGCATACTTCCCATCCTCACATATGGTGGTCAAACATGGTCTTTGACAAATCAGCAGAGGTCCACGCTCGAGGTTTGCCAGAGGGCTATGGAACGAAGTATTCTGGGCATCAAACTAACAGACCGGGTTAGGAATACGACCATCCGTTCAATGACAAAGATAACTGATGTCACTTGGAAAGCTGCCACACTAAAATGGAATTGGGCTGGACACATCTGCCGCATGTCAGACGACCAATGGGCCAAACTTACGACCCAATGGGTCCCTCCTAATGGCAAGCGACGTCGCGGTAGGCCCAGACGGAGATGGCGGGATGAGCTGGACTCCTTCAACAAGAACTGGTCACTAGCAGGATTAAACCGAGAGAAGTGGAAGGAGGGTAGAGAGGCCTTTGCCCTGCAGTGGGACATCACAGGCTTTTAATAATATATTAATAATAATGCAGCCGCCATCTTGAATTTTCATTTTGAGTATTTGGCTTTAGCACCCTTAAAAACCATAAAAACGACACCCATGACGAAATTTTGAAATGTTTGCAGCTGGTATTTTGGATTTTAATTTTGACGCCACTATTTGGCTTCAGCATACCCGAATACCATGAAAACTACCTTTCACTCTCTCTGTCTCTTTCAATTATCTTTACATAGTATAAAACAAAGTCACCTTTCGTGTATGTATGCTTAGATCTCTTAAACTCCGCAACGGATTGTAATGCAGTTTTCATCAATATACAGAGTGATTCAAGAAGGTTTATATGTATAATCACCGACCTCCACGCGGGCGAAGCAACTGGCAAAAGCTAGTGTACAATAATAAAAAATCACATAAAGGGGGCATAATTACGATTTTACTCCTACCGCAAGCTGCGTTAAAGAAATTAATTCCAAAAATTTAAGAGGATCAGGAAGATAACGGAGCTGATTGTAGGTACAGAGAACGCAGGACATTCATTTTAGTAGGTATCACTAGTAGAGGCTATTTTAGAACAGTTGAAAATTACCAAATTACACCTATTCAAAGTTTTTAAAATAATCTATTATTTTTACGTAGAATTGCTATGGAGTACTGCTAAGCAAGAAGTTGTGAGTTCGATCTCTGCTGGTATTTTATTATTGTGAACCAACCAAAAAATTAAGCTTGATTATAATGATTATAATACAAACTGAAACTTCATTAAACTTTAGTAGTTTTCTGTTGAACCCTAATATCACAGGACTTCCAAATTACTTCTTGACGTAAAACAAAACAGACTGATTTATGGTCATTGTGCTAAGATTTATCTTGGGAAGCACCTCTAATATGGCAATGTCTGTTTACGTCATTTATTAAATTGCTACAAGCTTTTATTTATTTTTTAATCTTTATGAACACGTAAAAGAATAATAAACAAAGGTGGACTTAATGCCTGAGATATTTTTTACCAGTCAACCTTAGGTGACGCAGAGACTAATGGCAGGTGCAACATAAGGTTAGGTTGAAGAGAGTTGTATAGAGGATTTGGGATAATATATAAAATAAAAAAAATATTATATATTTTATAATATTTATCAAATTAATATTATAATTTATTTATTTAGATTTATTGTTTGAGTAATTATGATTTTATTTATATTATTGTGCGGGTTGTTCGAAAGAGATACCGTGGCACTTGGCACACAGGTAACTGATGGAACACGGGTGGGTTTAAGTCAGAAAAAGTCTGACACGCCCTTCCTCTCAACCCAGAGCGGGAGAAGTTATATAATGATTTCCCACCCTCAAAAAAAAAATTATAAAAAAGGGATAGCTCGAAAAAGAATAAATAATAATACAAAGATGACACTGACTAACTGATTAATTGACTCACAGATTTGACCGACTCGTTGGTCTAGTAGTCGCAAGCGCTACTGCTGAGCATGAGGTCCTAGATTCGATTCCCAGGTCGGGCAGAGCGTTATTTCTCAGTAGCTGCTCAGTGTCTGGATTTGAGCCGAGTTGAGGGCAATAGGCTCGCCTCGCCACCTACATCCCGCCATGGGACTTAAGCATAACTGGCGAAATGTGGGTGTACTATTGGTACTCTCTGGCCAACCCTTCGGGGAAATATACACACATACTTAGAGACAAAATAAACTTTTTCAGGAAAAATAACGATAGGTAGAGGCGAAAGCGAACCCAGTAAATAAGCGCTCGCGCTGGGATTATTTAACTTCCAAAGTTTTGTTGTCTTTCAGGTGGACATCCCTCCCAGTCTTTGGCGGTCAGTTATTTATTATTTATTTATTTTATTTATATAAAAAAACACAGGTTTTTGTTCTTATAATTATACAAGGCACACTATTAGACCTCTGGGTCTGTCTTAGCATGCCATGGTCTGGAATTACTCAACGCGCTACTGTGAAATTAAGGTAAAATGGAGTGGTAATATTCTTTGAGCTTGTGTGAGCAGTAGAAATAAAAAATAAATTTCCAAAAACAAATATTAAAATAATTCATATATTTGTTTTACGTTGTTGCTTTTTGCGTTTTTTAGTTTAGGTTATTTAATTTCATTATTGGTTTTCTTCATCATAACCTATTAATCGTTTTAACTGATAGGTTGGTGTTGGCTTTTAGGCCCGTATTACAGAAACTCACTTAATTAAGACTCATAGGATTATATTAACTATTTTGGAGTCATTTGATTGGTTGAAACTAGTTTGAAATACGGGATTGAGTGTTTAGAAAACCTTTGTATATCATTATTCACGGAAAACTTACGCATGAGATGGCAATGAGAGTTATAAAACAGTTCAAGAAAAACACAACCCCTCGTTGTAGGCTTTGCCGTAGTCGGGTAAAAATATATGTCGTAAATACAATGACAACCAATCGTTATTTCAACAGTATAACCAAACATTTATATTGCGAAAAATATACTCGGAATAATGTTTCACATTTTTATTTATTTACAATATTTGTCAAGAAGATCAAACGTACTTATAATACAGCTCTTCTACCGGAACTGCGATATGAAAATCTCTGATATTTTCCATGAATTTATCTACAAATGCTTTCATGATCGGTGTCCGGGTTATTTCTTCGAATCTGTCGTAATATCTGCTTCTCAAAGCTGGGTTACCTGTAAACGAGAAATGGATCAAATCAATCTAGGAGTTGTGTTTGTTGCTGAGAGGCAAATAGATGAACGAATAGTTCCAGTCATTCTTGTTGAGTATTGCTGTAGAGGTCATCTTTTTATTCTTTAAGTGTGCCGATTACATTTTTTACTAGAAGAGTTATGACCCAGTTATAACGGCTGTAGATCGTTGGTTCGAACCCTGACAGGCACTGTACTTTGTATAAGTAATTTCATTACTACTGGTCTCAAAACAGTACAAGAAAATCATCGTGGACAAATCAGCGTATTATAGAATCAATAATTTGGAAGATATGTGATATCTACCAACCCGCACTGGGCTCGCGTGGTGGTTTATGGCCCACTCACAAAGAGAAGGTTTGAATCCCAGCAGTGGGAATATTATAAGCTGATTATGCTATGACCATTACTGAAGGAAACAAAACTACGATTACGAATACACTTACCACGTACACGTACACCGAGTAACAAAAATCTGGTAATTCATTAGAATTGTAAATAAATTAGTAAATTGACGGCCTCGTTGGTGCAGCCTCAGGTACTGGGTTTGATTCCCAGGTTGGGTGAAGTTTTGGGTTTTTCTATCTGAAGTTTCTCAGTAGTAGCCCGGAGACTGGATTTGGAAATATGGGTGTACTTTATGTAAGTAAACCACTGCTAAACCCTTCGGGGATACAAGGCGTGATGTTATTGTGAATATAATATTGTTTCCTTACATTTACACTTTCCTGATTCACCAAAAACCAAGTTCCTGTAGTCGTAAGTTGATTTCCCTTTCAAATCTAAATGAGTAGAGTAGTTCAAAATCCGGATATGTTGCTTACAATCTCCAAATTCTACTTTCTTTTGATCTCCAGTAATATTCATAACAAAGTTCTCTGTAAAAAAAACAAAGATTGATTAATTTATAGAATCTTCTATCCTGTACACTCAATGAAAATCATTTTGAAGGAATTATCCATTGCTACATAAGTTCGAAAAAATTGTCTGTTCAACAACGTAAATAACGCAATGAATGTTGTTAAACTGTCAAAATAAAAGTCATTCTTTCTTTTACTATGTTACGCAACTACCCCTCTACACTGGGGACTGTGTAGGGAATTGTTAAAATCATTAATTTTCTAGTAAGAGAAAGAGACAGAACTATACAGGATGATTAACGCCATCTCTGTTTTGCAAAGAAATTATGATGTCTTTAAAAATCACTTTACTGGCCTAGACCTAATTGTGAGTACAGCAGTTCAATGGCCGCTTTTGACAGAAATAATAATGATTTTTTATAGTTTGTTAAATGTTGTGGTTATACAAGTTAAGTAAAGTAGTTAACAGAATCTTATTAAAAATATAAAAGTCAGGGCATTGACCAGGTTAGTCTGTAGTTAATATTTTTATTGTTACAATAAAATAAAAATATACTGTTGAGTAAATCAACAAGAAGCGACGTCTTATAGGTTTAGTTTTAGACTTACTCCTAAAACAGTGCGAGGCTTGAAGATACTTTAATATATTTTATTAAATTTTAATTAATTAATTACAGTTCAGATATGTATATATACAGGGTTGCATACATCAACGCGTAAGCTGTTACCATCAATTCAGCATATAATTCTAAAAGTTTTCTTGCCTAGAAATTTTATATCTATTATCAAAAAAATTACTGCTGTTACATACAGGATAAAATTTTAACCAACCCAACGTAGATATTTTCCGTCGGTTATACAAAAAAAAATCAGCTGCTCCATACATTTTGACCGCGTAAGTATTGCACTGTTCTATGAAACATCAGATGTTTTTTTCTGTATAACCAACGAAAAATATCTATCTAAATCTAAATATATCTAGGGGGCCTAGAATGATATGCTGAATTCATGGTTACAGTTTGTGCACTGGTTAAAAATGTACCCTGTATAATAGTGGAATACCTACGCGGTCATATGTATGAAACAGCTGTTGTTTTTTTAAATAACCGAAGCGCAATTTAAACGCAGGGGGCTTAGAACCGTGTTTGAATCTTTGGTAACAGGTTGCGCGTGGATATATCACCCTGTATACAAAGTGCTGTTACTTAAATAACTAACTTGTGTAGTTAGTAACGGTAAGTAAAAATATAAAAAAGCAATAAAATATCCTGTAACAAAATGCTTTCACATCACTGTCCACTGGTAATGTTCTCAAAAGACTAGCGGCATTGCCACGTTCTAAGGCAATACTTAGCCTCTGACCAAGGTAAAAGCCAATTAAAATTAGATACACAGTTTTAAAATATTGAGTAAATATCTAAAGACTTACCGTAAGTGAGTTTCAATGTCCCCTTTCCTTTGACGGCTACTACATCTAGTTTGCCTTCCACTGTATATTGTGATTCTATTGTCAGTCGAGGACAACACGGGTTGTATTCAAACCTTGTATCTGACGGGTTTCTCCTGAAATCAGACAACATAATAAAATTGAGAAATAGAAGCGACTATAAATGACTTTACAAATATAGGTGGATATCTGAGGCATATTTGTTCCCATCTTATTCTCTTTTCTTTAAAAAAAAAACCGTGTTTTCTATATTATTTTCTTTCAAATATGTAGATAAAACAGGCGCAATCTGTCCAGCTAACAGGTTTGTTGACTGGCCAATCTTTTGATTAAGAAATCAGTTTTTGTGGATACATCAACGGGTAGAGAATAGGAAGAAACATTTTCCTAGAAACGGGTAGGATCAACTGCCAACCCATACTGGGTGGTGTCCGCCAGCGTGGTGGATTATGGCCTAGTCTCTCTCACAGTGAGGACGCCTGTCTCCCAGCAGAGGCAACGTTGCAGGCAGATTATGCTGGGAGGAATACCGCTCAGTGGGAATATAATTCATCATACCATTTCATTCAGCTGGTCTAAATATTGTACAGATTTCCTTAATTAAATTGGAACGTAGAATCTCCTCACATACACATACACACAAAATCATCTTATAATGTTCCCACTACTGGGATACAGGCCTCATCCTGGTGAGAGAGAATGGGCCGTAATCCACCACGCAGGCTCTCTGCGGGTTGGTAGATGTCACATGTCTTTGAATTTTGGTTCTAGGACATGCCGGCTTCCTCACAATGTTTTCCTTCATCGTTTTGAGAATCGCCTAGAGTAGATAAATAAATACTAAATGCCACAAAAGGTTCTTACTTGAAATTTATCGCACAGTCCTTCACCCCAGTCATGGTAGCATTAAGGAGTGAGTACTTCAAGTTCGGCAGTTCTATGTTGAGCCTTGCCAGGTGCAATGGTTCTGACGGATCTACACCAGGTATTCCTGGCAGTAACTGTGGCAAGACCCTTTCCTTCGCCGCATTAGTTAGACAAACTTCATCGTCAGCATCACAGTACACTTTTCTAAGACCTGGAAAAATTATAAGGTTATATTAAGCATTATTATTATTTGGTTAGAGACACTTGCAGCTAATTAGCTGATGCGTATGTATTAAAAAGTTTGGATATCTGTCCAATCGATTCCTGAAGCAGTTCTGAGTGGGAGCCGTCTCAACATTTTCTGGGACTCTATTCCACGTTGTTACAACACGACTTCTTCAATTTTTACCCACCTATGTATCGATCGACTTCCATTAGTTTATATACAATAGAGAGATAATCGTTTAACACAATAACAGTAAGAATGGCTTTGATTTTGACAATACAACAACATTAATTGAGATTTTTACGTTGTTGAGTGGACACATTTTTCGAACATATGAAGCAATGGATCAGCACTTTTTTTTTTTTTTGGGTGGGAAATCATCAAATAACTTCTCCCGCTCTGGGTGGAGCGGGAGGGCTTGTCAGACTTTTACTGACTAAAACCCACCCGTGTTCCCTCAGTTGCCTGTGTGCCAGGGGCAACGGTATCTCTTTCGAACAACCCGCACCCCTGGCAGGATGGATTAGCGCTTTATAATATGATTCAGATTGTGATTGATAGTGTAACGAAATAAAGGTGCCAATGTGTGTATTAAGCCTCTCCCAAAAGTTACATCGTCTTTTAGACTGGCTTCACCTTTCTGCTCAAACGAGGTTCAATGCGAAACGAGGACTCAGATCAGAGTAAATGACCTAGCTAACCTAATGGTTAGCTAGGTCATTTACTCTGATCTGAGTCTGAGAGACTGGCAAATTATGTAGTTTATGTGGGTGGGAATCGGAAAAACAAGCGAGTTATGATTGGCACAAAATGGAGAAAATTACAGACAATTGTTCATTGATCCTTCTTTCACGGCATAAATGGTTATTAAGCTTTGGCCCAATTCTTTTAACCTCTCAAAGTTTTCCAGTAATAATTTCAAAGTGTCACTTACACAGAACATCCTGAATGCTAAACACAGCAATGGCGAATATTTGCAACGATAACATTTTGGTGGAATTACTTCGTTGAAACGCTTCACAATAATGCTTTCTAGCCGGCTAAATATAATATTATATCATAACGTTAAATGTGAAATAACGGAACTAGAGATTTTAAGCTTAGTGTACACAGTACACGCATATCTATCTTTGTTAAGATGTATTTTTTGACATTTTTATTTCTTATTTCACTGCGATATCGCCTAGTTTGTTTACTTGGCAAACAAGAGAAGTAAAAGGAAAAATTATTGGATAATAAATACTAGTGATGTTCCAGATATCCGTATCCGTATCCTTATCCGCGGGAGTAAGACATCCGTATACGTATCCCTATCCGTCACATTTTTGACGGATCTTTTACCTCATTAATAATTCCAAATTGCACTACTAAACTTCTTTGTAGACATTTATTTTAACTAGTACAACAAGCTCCAACGTTATCTATGCTGCTCAGTGTTACACTAAACTATAAGCAAAACATAAGAAAGACCCGCGCAACGCAATTCGAAACAAGTTTTCACGCAAAGCGTCAACTATCGTTTCAAGGTCACACGCACCGACACCGATTCAGTAAAAAAAGTTAAGATCCGTATCCGTATCTGCGAACGTTGACGCCAATAAACCGTATCCGGATCCGTATTTGCGAATCTAAATTTTACATAACATTTTTAATGATCCGGCACATCACTAATAAATACTTACACTAATATAATAGCGTGTATGACCAGATTGACGTATGGACGTAAACGAGGCAAAGGGAATATGTGAGGATTGAATCAGGTGGCAGATGTAGTGTCTGCCAAAACCATAGCGAAAAAGGCGTGATTTCTAAATACGTATGTAATATCGAAATTATTATGTTTGATAGCAATTTATGTTGCAAGTACCATATATGGCTTTCATCATCATTTCATCTGAAAGACGTCCGCTACTGGACACACCTATGCCTTTCCACCGCCACTCCGACCGGTTCAGTGATTCTCGCATCCAGCACATTCCTGCGGCCTTCACAAGGTTATCGGTTCACCTTGTGGGAGGGCTTCCAACGCTACGCCTTCCGGTACCCTCTCCCAAAGCTTTCGGCTCCATTGAGTATCTGTTCTGCGAGCAATGTGTCCTGCTGCCACTTAAGTAAGATATCTCCGGGCTCTGTCGTTTACCTTGGATATGGCTTTACTTACACACCATACATAAGACGCTTTATGACAAGAAAATGGGACAGCCAAAGAAAATAATCATACGAACAATTTGTGTTTAGTGCAATTTATTTACAACGGTCTTTTAACAAATTTAGCCAGAAGTGGAAGTCTACCTACGTTCTGATGTGATCGGTGTGTATACGGCGTTATTTTACGGTTAAGTACCAGATTAGTCGTAATGTCAATAAACGGATAAAAAGATTCAGATAAAAATATTTGGTAATTAGTGACACAGTAATAATGACTGTGCTTTGTTATATCTACTCATTTAAATAAGTTTAATATAAATGTGTGAATGAAAATTGAAATTAATGAAATATGAGGAGTAATTAACAGCCGCATGGGTCGATCGAACAGGTTAGCCTTATAAAAAGCATCTTATACTCGTATGTTAACCTAAATTATCCGTTCGGCCGTTTTTGCATGATTGAGTAACAAACATACAAACACATAAAGTTTTACATGCTATTAATATTATTAGGTAGGATTTTTACGCATTTAAAGCTTTTAATCGTTCTCAAAGTGTTATCATTTCTATCTTATTGTTTAGCTACTTCCTCTAGAAACAAAGCAATTATCACTATTTTACATTTAACTGTACATACTGAGCATTTATAACATTACAATTAGCATAATCTACATTTATTTATAAGATGCTGTTACCTCACATTTTTTTCAAAAGTTTATTGACTGGAGTAAAAATAGCGTTTTGAAGATCATTTGTTAAATAAAAAATCCACAAAAAACGGTTTGGAACAAAAGACTTTCTTTATATTATTTTCCTACAAGGAACATATTTTAGCAATAGGAAAAAAGGTCTTAAAATTACGAGTAATTTGTTCCATCTGCAACTTCTATGAACAGGTTGGTTTGGTCATCTTCAGCCTGCAGCAGTCCACCGCTGGACATCATCATTATCATCAGCCTACAGCAGTCCACTGCTGGACATAGGCTTCTCCAATTGCACGCCATTCAGCTCGATTTTCGGCAACTCTCATACAACTGCTGCCAGCCACTGAAGATCGTCGCTCCACCTAGCTTCAGGGCATTCTACCTTACGTTTGCCGATCCGCGGTCTCCACTCAAGAACATGTCTACCCCAACGGTCATCGGTTCTACGGCTAATGTGGCCGGCCCATTGCCACTTCAGCTTGCTAATTCTGTGAGCTATGTCGACAACTTTTGTTCTCTGCCGGATCACCTCTTTCCGGATTCTATTCCTCAGGGATACTCCGAGCATAGTTCGTCCCACAACTCGCTGAGCGATCTTGAATTTATGAACCAGCTGTACCATGAGTGTCCACGTTTCGGCTCCGTAAGTCATAACAGGCAGGATGCACTGATTGAAGAGTTTAGTCTTTAGGCTCTGCGGAATACGCAACGAGAAGACTCGACGAAGCTTCCCAAACGTTGCCTAGCCCAGCTGAATTCTTCTGTTAGCTTCCTTCGCAAAGTTGTTCTTATCAAACTGCAGAGTTTGCCCGAGGTAAACGTATTCTGGAACAACTTTGAGAGTACTGCCATTGACAGCAATCGGTCCCTGATTGACGTGATCGTTGAACATAACCTGGGTTTTGTCCTAGTTCATCCGCTGGACATGGGCCTCTTCAATTGCATGCCATACAACTCGATTCTCGGCAACTCTCATCTAGCTTCTACCAGCCACTTTGCGAAGATCCATTTATTCTGCGTCCTACCTTAGGATTGCCTATTCGCGGTCTCCACACAAGAAAATGTCTACCCGGACGGTAGACAAAATGTTCTTGAGTGGAGAACACGTCTACTAACTCATCCAACACCCTGTGCGAGTGCGGTGCTTCTGATCAGACCATGCCCCACTTGCTGGAGTGCCGTAAGTGCTCGTTCATCTGCACGTTGGATGATAACAATAAAGCCACTGATGCCGCAGTAAATGTGTCCACCTACTGGGCTCTAACAATATTTAAAAAAAAGTACGAGTACCATCGCCAAGAAACGAAGAAGAAGAAGACCCGGATGGTCATCAGCTGGCACACTGCCACTTCAGCTTGCTTATTCTGTGAGGTATAGTTACCGGCACGTAAGTTGGCAAGAGATTTTGTAGTGGGGGAAGTTCGCGCAGGCACCATTTCATACATTTTTACATGCGCGAATTTCCCCCACTACAAAATCTCTTGCCAACTTACGTGCCGGTAACTATATGTTGGTTTAAAATCATGATAAGGTGGTGTCAATTTGTATTCTAAGGTAAAACTCAATAAATTGATATTTTTGTTGGTAGGTAGGTTGGTATTATAAAAATGGTTTGTTTGGGAATTTTATTTTGACGGGTGGTGTCAAAATTGACTTATCGAAACCACCTACATTTTTTTTATTTTCCTTCATAAAATATCGCAATTGATGATACGTTATTCACATTAAAAACTAGCCTATTATGTAATAAATAATTAAAATATAACTTAAGCTGATAAGTAACTATAAAACTAAGAAATCGTCCAATAACGTCTTTCTTATTCATTGTAAGTTAAGGGGAAGACACTTGATTCACGGGTTCTTTATAAATATCAATATCACTACCCAAATAAGGCTAAAAAAAATTATGATTAATTCTACGGAACCACAACAGTACCTATACGAAACATAATTGCTGTAGCTATATATTCACCTGAAGTTAAAAATACTTACATTAGACAAGCTCATCTGCTTACAGACGCTGAAAATGTGCTCATCACGCATATTTATTTTTGCTTTATTTTGCATTAGTAGTGTAATCGGTAAGTAGCCCCTGAGTGTAGTAACTAACTTAATTTAATCATAAGTTATCGTTGAATAATGATAATTATCTAATATTATAAATAATAATTTTATTGAAATTTCTCAGTAGGTGCCGGGAATCTGGTTTTGAGCCCGGATGATGGCAAACGGCTCGCCCCCTATTACATAGGTCTTAATGGCTACTTATTAAAATATCTATTTAATAACTGGCCAAATGTGGGTTTTCTATAGGTATACCTCTGCCCAACCGTTCGGGGAAACAAGGCGTGAAGTTATGTATTTATTTAAATTATCTAAGATTCACATAATTATTATTTCATGTTGATATTTATATATTATCTAATATTCCCATAATTATTATTGCATGTTGAAATTTATACATTATCTAATATTCCCATTATTTTTATTCCATGTTAAAATTTATATATTATCTAATATTCCCATTATTAGGTACTATTCCATGTCGATATTTATATATTATCTAATATTCCCATAATTACTATTCCATTTTGATATTTATATATTATCTAATATTCACTTAATTATTATTCCATGTTGATATTTATATATTATCTAATATTCCCATAATTATTATTCCATGTTGAAATTTATACATTATCTAATATTCCCATTATTTTTATTCCATGTTAAAATGTATATATTATCTAATATTCCCATTATTAGGTACTATTCCATGTTGATATTTATATATTATCTAATATTCCCATAATTATTATTCCATTTTGATATTTATATATTATCAAATATTCCCATTATTATTATTCCATGTTGATATTTATATATTATCTAATATTTCCATAATCATTATTCCCTGTTGATATTTTCCATATTAACACCGGCCTCCTCTCTGTGAGAGGGAGTGGATCGTTATCCAACACACGGGCCCAGTGCGGGTTGGTAGATGTCATATTTCTTCGAATTTTCCGTGCTAGGACGTGCCGATCTGCTCACGTTTTCCTTCACCATTTTGAGAGCAGTGGTGATGAACTTATTAATTAGCCAAAGTAAAGTGCCTGTCTGGGTTTGAACCTACGACCTACGACTCTTTAATCCCGGCCACCACTGCTCTTTGTCCCTTTCCATTTACCAAGCTATATTACTTACTAAGCCATAAATTCATTTCTAATTCCAGGTGAAAAGAAACTATGCGATATACACGACAACAACTGCCTGACAGCAGGTGCTGCACGAACGTTTACACAGTTCATATCTGGCATGCTAGGGGTGGAGCCTTCAGATCCTTTGCACCTCAATTTGGTTGAAGTTAATCTGCCTTCACTGAAGTATAAAATAATCAATGGTTCTCTATCTGGAATGGCGCATTGTCGCGTAGAACTTGTGCAGTAAGTTTATCATCTTTTTGACAGCAGGGCTGTTTCGTCTTTTCGATATTTAGGTGTCCGTTGTAAACAAGGAACCCTTATAGTTGCCATGTCCGTCTGTCCGACGGCGGACATACATCAGACAGACATACGCTTATCATAATCTATACATAATAATGTATGTGTACAAGGTGTGTCAATCTGGTTACAAAATCCTTCACTGAATACGGCCAATTTTTACACGCTTTATATTAGCTTCACTTGTATGTTTGTTTGTTGGTTTGTTTGTTTGTTTGTTTGTATGTAACCGACTCCTTTGAACGCGATTTTGACCCACTTTAAACGGTCAGATTTCATTGAAACTTTGTAAACTTGTCGAGGACCGATGACAAATCAATAATTTAAAAAAAAATGAGAAAAAAAAACACGTTTTTGTAGTTAGCAGAACTAAAAATTACAAAATAAATAATAGTTTAAAAAACTAAAAAACACGCTTTAAAAACCAAACTAAAAAAGGAGAAAATAATTTAATTCAATTAAAAAGCGTGGGGTGCTTGACATTAATTGATTATAAAAATACCTCAAAAAGCACCCCACGCTTTTTAATTGAATTAAATTATTTTCTCCTTTTTTAGTTTGGTTTTTAAAGCGTGTTTTTTAGTTTTTAAACTATTATTTTTGTAATTAAGTAGCTTTTGCCAGCGGTTTCGCCCGTCTGGAGGTCGTAAATCATCCCACGGGATCGTATTACCGGGATAAAAAGTATATATACCGGGATATGTATGTTACTCCAGGTTATAAACTATCTGTGTTCCAAATTGCAAAGCCGCTTTCCGTGATTGAGTAAAAAACATCGGAACATATAAACTTTCTCATTTATAATATTAGTACGATAGTAGGATAAATAATGTATTTTTTATACAATTTCAGATTATCACCAAAGGATAAAAAGTATAACGCCCACATTGGATGTCCCCATCTAGTTTTAGAATCAGAGTATGAAGTAAAGGGTAACTTAGGCCCTGAGTTTCTTGAAGGAAAAGGCATCAGCAGAATTTTTCTTTGTAAGTGTAAACTGTATAACTAACACAAAAGTGTCATTATTGTGATTTATAAATCTACTAGTTTTTGTCAATGGCTTCGACCGCGTTGATGTCGGAAGTTATCCCTTAAGAACATACTAGCGAGATAAAAAGTACCCTATGTGTTAATCCAGGTTATACACTATCTGTGTACCAAATTTCATCGTAATCCGTTCGGCCGTTTTTGAGCAATTGAGTCATCCAAACATACATTCACATTTATGATATTAGTCGGATAGTAGGATGTGATCCATAGCAGTCTTCATAATATATCGTGCTACAAAAGTAAGAATCGAATGTTGATGATCCAATTGACCGAATCTGAGCCATACTATACTAGCTGCGCCCCTCGGTTTAACCAGCAAAAGTCTCGGTCCTGTAGGAATATCGGCATAAAATTCTATGTCTAAAATCGGTCTATTTATGGGCCTTTCATCCAAATCCGTACAACCATTTTAGCATGAAAACATATCAAACAGGCGTCTTTTCTCTTTATAATATTGGTTTAGACTAGATAAGTAAATCCTATAGGAACTCTGTCTGTCGTCCTTTCACGCCCTAATGTCAGAACGAATGGATTTCAATGTTTGGCACGCAGGTAAACCATGACATACGACATAGGATACGTTTCGTTTATTTTTTTTCCCATAGTGCGTTACCTTGGTTATTTTGTTTTACAAAATTTTCTTTTTCAGTCGACTACAACTTCCTTTTCAATGGTGATTATGAAAAGAAAAATTACAACGATGAAAAAATTCACATCCAGTTGAAAAATAGCAATCTGGAAGTGGAGGCAAAAGGAAAAGTGCACTATGACTTTGACAATTTGTTCAATGGCAACAAAGCAAAAAGTAAGAACACTATAATATTATTTTAATTTAATTATCTTAAATTTTCACATAATTTATAAGCTCGTTGCAACGCATCGTCGTCAACGGGAAAAGTGCGACACATGTTGCATCCCACACCAAAGGCCGACCTAACTTCCAAGGCATTATAGTCATTCTGTCTGGTCTCTTCCCATCGTCGCTTGCCAAGCCCTTGAGTTCTAGTAAACCTGGCACTCCGGCGGTGACAAGAGCACAACAGATAATGTCATCATAGATGCTGGCTAAAATAAATATTAATCTTTTTTGCCATCGAGAATATAGTTTCTTGACTCTTTCTTGACTTTTAGTTTATTAAGTTTGTGGCTGTAAACGCGACATGGCCCTACGTATTAAAATTGGGTCAACGGCAGGGTAAGTCACTCAGACCTACTTTGGCCTATGCATAATGCTATGACAAGGTCGACTCTAACATAGGACTCAGTACCTAAATCAAATTTGGTGACTCTTGCGACTGCATTAACTCCGTTCTGTACGTCCTTATACTTTTTATTTGATTTATATTTTAATTTTACTCTTTCCTGCTGTATAATGTGGACCTTTTAGTCTGTGCCAATAAAAAAATATTTTCTTTCATTCTATTGAGAATGACGTAGGAATAGAAGAAATACACAAGGCATTTATCTACAATCAAGGTTGCATTTATAGTTTCAAATCTCATAAGCGCCACTTTGTAAGCCTCTAACATATGTACATACTTAAACTCACGCATCATTCCCATGGGGGTAGGCAAAAATTGCAGAATGCCTCCTGATGGGATCCTTACAGACTCCTGTTTAGTCCTAGTCTTATATGCACGCCGGGTGCAAGTACTGCGCACCTTTCCAAAGAGCATCACCAATACTTTGACTAAATGTGCTCAAAGGAAATTCCTTCTCAGCGTTGTCACTCATATCGGCCTTGTAAATATGCGTTCTAACCTTTATAAAAAAAAAAAAATGTGTTATTATTTCCAGCTGAAGCGGTACACAAGTTTGTCAATGAAAACTGGCAGTATGTTGATAAACTGATTCGTCAACCAGCAATGGAAGCATTTATGAAAAAATATATCGAAAACGTCAATGCGTATCTAAGAAAAGAACCTGTTGAAGAATTATTTTTAGAAGAATCATACAACAACCGCCCGTTTACAGCAATAAAATTATAGTTACATAGATACTATGTATTTTATTTATTTCGGTAACTGCTTTCGGCTTCGCCAACGTGGAATTCGAAAATCATCCCACGGGAACCTGCTACAGAGATTTAAAGTACTCTTTGGGTTATAAACTATCAGTGTGCCAAATTTCAGTTAAATCCGTGCGACCGTTTTCGCGTGATTGAGTAACAAATATCCAAACATCTAAACATCCAAACTTTCACATTTATTTTATGATATATTACTAGCTGACCGACAGACGTTGTCCTGTCCTAACTATGAATATTGAATTCGCGTTATACAGGAAAAGTTTTTATTCAGTGCGCAAACTGTAACCATGAATTCAACATACCATTCTAGACCCCCAGCGCAGAAATTTTTCGTCACTTATACAAAAAAAATCTGCTGTGCCATACATTTTGACCGCGTAGGTATTGCATTTTTCTATGTAACAGCTGATTTTTTTGTATAACCGACGAAAAAATTCTGCGCTAGAGGGTCTAGAATGATATGTTGAATTCATGGTTACAGTTTGCGCACTGGATAAAAACTTTTCCTGTATAGATATATGGTATGTTGATAAACGAGGTTAATAATGGGCGTTTCTGAATATTTTACGTTTCTGTATGTCTTGGTTATAGTATGTACCTACCTGCACCATAAATAGCCTTCCAGGTCATGCCCCGGATAAATTGAAAGGCTCTCATTTTAATAGTATTTCTTTCAATAAATAATTTGTAGAAATAAGATCACCTATGCCATGATAGTCCAGCTGGTACACCTGCTTAAAAATACCCTATATAAAAATGTATCATCTTATCCTTATAAAGCCGAAGACAACTTTTTCTAAATGTCGTTTAGGGAATACAACACCTGCTTAATATCCTTAAAACAAACCATAATCCCACTGCTGGGACACAAGTCTCCGCTCTGTGAGAGTGAGCGGATCATAATCCACCACGGGGGCCCAGTGCAGGTTGGTAGATGTCACATACATGTCTTCGAATTTTTTGGTTCTAAGACATGCCGGTTTCCTTGCGATGTTTTCCTTCACCGTTTTGAGAGCAGTGGTGATGTAATAATCTCCACAAAGTAAAGTGGCTGCCTGTGTTTGAACCTACGACCCACAACTCTGCTCTCAGCAAGCATTACTCGAAAACAATAAAATTACAATAATGCAGTCCTAGTAGTTGAATAAGCAGCCTTGACATACGGACAGACTGGGCTGAGCTGGGTGAAGTCTTGATAGTTTGGTAAAGTTTTGGTTCAGTATCCTAAAATCTTATTTTGAGGATGCAGCTAATAATATTATCAAATACCGATGGCATTTATGAGCTAGAAATAAAATTATAAAGACTTACACTTTTACTTTCTAAGTCATTTGTCAATAATACGTCAAAAATAATCATATTTACGAAAGACCGATGAGTTCAGCGATACATAGACTACAATTGAAAAGAAATTTAATAAGATCCCTCTGACTATTGTCAAGGCCCAAAGACAGACAATTCTTATCGTGGTCAGATCAGACCTTGCTATTAGTTATCTAAGAGGGTCTCTTGAGGAAAGACCTGTATACATCTTAGCGGACCTATTCTGGCAGTTGAGTCAGTCAACAAAAATTCAACGACCAGTGGGTAATGGCGTAACACATTAACAATAAAATTGCAACGTTTTTAATTTTTACAATTGAACAACGTATAATGCATTACGTTGTCGAGCAGACAAAATGTTTTCAAACATATGAAGCAATGGATTAGAAATGTCCATCAAAATCTTCCAGATTGTGAAAGAAAGTGTGCAGCGGAATTGGGGTGAAGGATTTTTCTCTTATCTAAGAAGGAAAACAAACTAACAGAAATGAGATAAGACACAGAAATAAATTAGAAGATTTATTAATAAACTATCTCTAATTGCAAGTGCAATGAGTGTGGCGGTTGTGACGGTAAAGGTGCACAATTTGCAATGCACAGAGAGTTGACCCCGGCCCCAGAACTAGGTGGAAACCTGTATCGCAGAGGATAGGCCTTACATTAAGTCGATTCAATACATTGAGCGAAAACCAACACCCACCTACACCGGGTGGCTTTGGTGCAGCGAGTGCAAGTGCACTTGCGCGTGTGAGATAGTCGGAACGCTATACATACCTGTCCGTGTTTGTCTTTGTGCGCGTGAGCATGTGTTCGCTTATTTGTTGCAAGCTAGCCTTCTATACCTAGTGTCCGCATTTCAGAAAACAGTGATCAGCCAGTACCTTTAACTTTATTCTAAAAACAGTTTGTAGTAAACGCAGTATCAGTGCTACAGCTGTATAGATATAAAACATAGATAGGTGCTCTGAACTTTAGAAATAAAAGAATTTGAAATGAGATTGTTAGATTCGTGCCGAGTTTTTTGGAGAAGGTGCTCGTACAGGGAAGTAGTGGGTCCAATTAAGGACTTAGAAATACAACCTACTACTAACTTCTCAGATCAGGCATGATAGATCGTCCTACTATACCCACGGTGTCCACAGGGTTATGGAGCCAGTCGCTCCATGAAAAATACTGATATTCATCTGCATCTAGTTAGACTAGAAGCTGACCTCAACATAGTCGAAGTTGGCTTGGTTGATTGATTGTGGCTGTGCACATTGCGATTACTAAATATTCTTTAAGAAAAATAAACAATAAAACGAATCATAAATATTGCATGATATTCTTTATTAGGAAAGGTTGTTTTAATCACTTCTTCTGCTTTCTCACTTTTCATAAGAAAACAGATCTTGAACAGGAACAATGTCCAAGTAAGCGTTGACGTTGCCTATGTATTTGTCCATAAACGGTTTCATAGTTTCCTTGCCATACATCGTGGCTATAGGTTCCCAGTTACCATTTACAGATTCATGCGCAGCGTCAGCTGAAAATATAAATAATACATTCAACAATAATATCACAGTGGACGTCTGCTCTTCAACTACTTTTAACGCGTAAGTGTAGAGCTTCGTGCCAGCTCTTCCCAATAGGGAACATGCACGAACTATAGATAGCAGCACAAATCGACACGAGAGCCACGGTGTGGTCAAAAAAGGATACTGTTTAGACCTGTCATCATGTTGCCGCCAATGTTCATGTTAATGTTTACATAATTTATATCGTTTCTAATGATAAAAATGATAAAATATGGGTTCCGGCCGATTAATAATGATCGTCAGCGTGGTCAAAATATGTCCAAAGGCCAAAAACATTTGAGTCCGGGGATGTCTTAGATGTAGAAGAAACAGTTATGAATCCTGAAAATGCAGTAATAACTGACAAAATTGTAGCTCAAACAACGATTTCTAACGTGTATGATGTCAAAATAACGGTGAAGTATTTTCTGAACAAGATTATTATTTATGTTCATGTCGCCTTCTTTTCAGGTTGATTGCAATATAAATATTAGAAGAGCAAATTTCAAATGTAAGGCAGGCCTATCTGAAAAATGTAAGCACATATGTGCTTTAATTTGCCTGGTGACCTGACATACAGGTTTTGTAAAAAACTTAGTTTAGGCACCAGTCTTCCACAAATTAATTATTAAATTGTGTCTGTAGACTATTTAAGTACTTTCTCTGTAATTTGTGGTAAGAAATAAATCATATTGTATTGTAATTTACTTTAAAAATTCTCCAGTTGATGCTAAATCGAAAACTAACAAAATTTACTTGAGGTAACAAAACTTACGTAGGTTTGTATTGAATACTAGTACTACATTCAAAACTCAGGTATTTTTTACAAATAACATTATTGAGTCATTTCTAAATGTTTTGAACTCATACTTGCATATTTTTTTACTGCATTTATCAACTTTTGTCGTTTATCATGTAACCAAAGAAAGTGAGTAATATTCGTGGGAAAGTAACAGAATTTCACACCATTTGATTTATTTTGAGTTTTCTTTGAAGTGTTAAGGTGTTGAACAATACATTTTCACTTAGTAATGATGTTTTTTTCACTTCTATGAGATTATCTTACTAAGCGAAGTGTCAATTTCAAGTAATGATTGCGTACAACTTCAGATTTGCGCCACCAGATAGCAGACCCTTCGTCGTGCACTTTCCCTATAAAAAACGACTAACGAAAAGCGTGCACCTAGTTTCTGACGTAAATACCTATGTAGATTTATATGCAAAAAAACATCTTGTTATTTTTACTGATATGACTGTGGCACAACCTTATTTTGCCATTTACGTCGGGGGGAACCATTTGACAAATAACTCAGTATACATTCAGACTTTGGGGTGATTTTTTTGTATTTGCATAACTTGCAATCAGTCTTCAAAAACTATGAGCTGATGAGTGGCAGGAAGATCTGGCAGGGAAGAGTTATTCCTCAACAGGAACAAATCTCTTAATGTGGGATGTTGCGTTTTTTGAGTCTGCTGACACAACCTGGTGTTGTGAGTTGAGCGGGGTATTTTGAAGTGCTATTGAAAAATTCCTAATTTAAAAATCCAAGCAATAATTTTCGGAATCGAACCTTAAACGCCACATTCGTCGAGTATCTATTGCTTTTCAGAAATCTCACTAAGAAACCTGAGAAAAAGGAATCATAGAGGTTCAAAACTTTGTTGTATAAAATTTTACACAGTTGTTACGAACTTCATCTGATACACCCGCGTTGGGACTATTGTGTGCTTGGGCAATGAAAAGATAGAAATATCAAAATTCTCACATTTTTCCTTATCACCATCGAAGAGATTCTTGAAGTCAAAGCGTATCTTTCCTTTAACCTGTACTTCAAGTTCGTGAGTTTTCAAATGGATGTGACTCTTTCCCCCTTTGCCGTCCTTACTGACGTAATCACCATGGAAAAGGAAGTGGATATCATCTAAAACAAGTAAATGTATGCTTTAAAAAATTAAATTAAATAAGTAATCAAAAAACACGAAGATCACAATATGAAAAAGATCAAGATTAAGTATATGTCTTGCTCGACACTTGAAACAGACACGTCTGGTGATGTATGACTAAGAAAGCCGCCACCAAATGAAATAGGATAACACACAGAGAGAATTGGTGAATCAGAAAAATCTACTTTTCAGTCAATAGTTATTCCAATCTCCTGTTGAAGTACTTCCTTGTGACACGTTATTTTTGTTGTAAATACATTGCATACATACATTTTATCACGCGTGTATTTTTCGAAGCGCTAAACAAAGGTCGAGATGTATTACGTACGGTTCTGGGAATTTTCGAACAATGATCGTACCCAGGCTCAGAAAAGCAGTGATGATAGCATGTCTATCTTATGATTTACCATTGTGGCTATACTTACAGAAATCAACTTTGGCGTCGCCCTTTCCTTCAACATGGTGTGGGCCTACTTCACCATTTAATTCATATCTTGCTTCAAAAGTAACTTGAGGGCATCCAATGTGGTAGTCGTATTTTAGATCCTTTGCAGAGATTCTAGAATTGAATAGAAAATTATGATTCGTTTATATGTTTAGTAAATATTTGAGTACGCACAAACACTAAGGAGCCAGTATATCTACTGTGTTAGTATGAAGGAAACTCCTCGAACGGAATAAATCTACTACGACACGGACTTATCAAGTCATTCAGACACATAACATTTTGAGCTGCATTTCGTACAGTAAAGGCCAATAACTTGACGAGACTTGAAATAAGTACAGGCCAATACAAAACTAAGGTGACATGTTTATAAACAATGTTAATACACAAAAAAAATTACTTCACCAATTCCACTTGACACTTCTTCATTCCAGAGAGTTTGGCGTCAGAATATTTATATGACAACATAGGATGATTCGCTTCAATCGATTTCGCATATAAAGGCTCGGAAGATTCCACGCCTGGGACGCCAGATATAAACTGCACAAACATCAGTCCGGCCGAGTCTGTCAAACATTTGCTGTTTTCGAAGTCACATATTACTTTTTCACCTGGAATATATTTTTTTTGTTAGGTACTAGAAATAGGAAGGACCTTCTACTGATCAATTAGGCTTAACACATCGAATTATCACGAAGGTGAAAACAGTCAATCGATTTGTTTTTGACGGCAAAGCACATTTTTTTCAAAAGGTGGTCGAATGCTTTTTAAACGATTGTGACGCAATAGGACTTTATTCAATACGCCTAGGTTCCAGGCAGAATTTGAAAAAAGGTAAAAATTTATCACTATCTATTATCATTATTTCTATCTTTACAACAATCCGTTCCATCACTAAAATGACTAATGTCACTTGAAAAGCGACTGGACACATCTGCCGTATGTTAGACGATCAATGGGCTAAACTTACGGCCCAGTAGCAAGCAACATCACGTCAGCCCCGGCAGACATGGCGGTATGAGCTGGACTCCTTTAATAGAGATTGGTCTTTGACTCCTCTGGTAGAAAGAGTGTAGGGGAGCCTTTGTTACACAGTGGGACATTAATGGTAATAATAAATAAATAATGTATCAGCAATGTATAAAAACTAGGAACCACTTACTTATAACACTGCTAATGCAGAATATGCCAATAATCAATAACGATCGTGTCGCGAACATTTTCGATTAGCACTGATTGTGTAATGCTAGTATGTCTAAATTCGAAGCGAATTTATAGCTCATCAGCTACCTAAAAAAGTTTGAACGATTTTTAACTTATTTTAATAGTGCTGCAAAAAATATTAATAAATGGCGTTGATGCGCTAGGAAACTAATTAATGAAGGTTTTTACACTTACGAGGTAATCACTGAGTTTTTTCTGGTAATGCACTAAAGGAAAGATACTTGAAGCAACTATCCTGAGAAAATATTTTTGGTTGATTAACAATATTTCATTGCCCTTTGGGTGACTATAAGCCTTCTGTTATGGCCCATTGTGAGCGACCACATTTCTGCTCGCCACGATTCTGGGCTATGCTCGAAGTGTCCCTACGCGATCGAATCAGAAATGAAGAGATCCGCAGGAGAACCAAGGCAACCGACATAGCCAGGATAATTGCCAAACTTAAGTGGCAGTGGGCAGGGCCATCGGGCATCTGTTCTGCGAGTGAAGGTTCTGGAGTGGCGGCCACGTACCGGAAGACGTAGAGTGGGAAGGCCTCCCACAAGGTGGACCGATGACCTTGTGAAAGCCGCGGGGATCCGCTGGATTTGGGAGCACAAGACCGGTCGAAGTGGAGGAGTCTGGGGGAGGCCTATGTCCAGCAGTGGATGACTTTCGGTTGAAATGATGATGATGATGAACAATATTTTGGGCTACCCGAGGCAGTTCCTAACGCTCTGGTAAAAAAAACAGGTTTGGATACCGTATTTTTTTAATTTAAAAATGCTGCTTGTTAAGGCTCCCGCAGACGGGCGCGATTGAAGCGACTCTAGTAGAACATTTTCTATGCAAACCTGTTATGTATCTTCGCGCCTGTGTTTATGCTGCTATTTATACAACGATAACTTGAAACCAGCACCCTAATTGCGTAACACACGATCAATCATAATCTGTTTCATTTTGACAGTTCAACAATGTTCGTTACGTTATTTACTTTACTGAGCAGACAATTTTTTTCAAATATATGAAGCAATGGATTAGCAAGCTGTTTCAAAATGATTCAAATTATGATTGAGCGTGCATTATGCAATTAGGGTGCTGGACGCACAAGATAAAAAATAAATATAATATAAGTAAATGGATGCATTTTAATCGTTATATAATTTGCATATACCAAGTTTATTTTATTTGTGATCTTGAAATACGAATCAAATCAAAATCAAACGTGTTTATGCTCCCTAATACACCTATTACTTAAAAAACTAATTTGTATTTAAATTAGAGTCAAAAAGACTATCGTAAAAAATGTAATTAAAATCAAAGCGTGTGAATCCATTGCCCGCATCCAAATACCGCGACCTTCTTGAGATAAAGGTTAAAGTATACCTATCATTTTAAAAAGATTTTGAGTTATTGAGGGGTCAAAAGTGACTCCAAATGGTTTGCAGTGGAGTTTCTTGCCGTTCTCCATATAGATCTACGTTTTGGAATGGGCAACTAGCTTCTACTTTCCAACTGATCGATTTTTTGACAGTTCAAAAGTGCCTGTAAATGGTTTAATTGAAATAAATGCTTTGAGTTTGAGTTTGAGTTCACACGGCTGCTGCGTCGCCAGTGCTTGAGCGTGAACTTGGCTTGACACGCTACCGCGTGTCTAGATACCACCACCGTTTGCACCAGCATAATTTAAGGAAAAAAAAGTGTTTATTCGCAGATTATTTTTTTTGAAGTTTACATTTACCTCCGCCAAACTGCATAGCAGTTTTTTGGCAGATGTAGCTCCACTGTTGTATATTCCTAATGATTAACATTTATTTTTTATAATGACACTTATTCACCTAAAAACTACTCTTGCATTTTATTGCATCCCTTAAATTTAAAACAAACATTTATCTACAGTGAGGCTTTCACAATATATAATTATTAAAGAGGAACTTATGTATTTTATTTTTAAAGGAGGTTTTTGTGATACAAACGTTTATATCGACTGCAAGGTTATTAAAAATAGTTGGGACTAAAACATTTCTACACCTTCGACCATAATAATTATTACACGTAGGCACTACAAAACTTCTCATATTATTGTTCCTTTGAGATCTTGTGTGTATAATATTGTTTTTAAATTTATTGCTAGTACAATACTTTTCTAAAGCTACTGACAACACTACCCTCTAATAAACCGGCAGCATTTTACATTCCAAAAATAAGTCTTCGTAATCACTACTTTTACAGCGGTTCTTTGTGTTTTTATCTACTAATAGTTTCAAGAATCTGATTTGATTTTTTTTTATTTTATCCAAATAATTATGTTTCAAATGTGTTACCATAGCATGCTAGCCCATAAGAAAGTAGTGAGTCCACCAGTGCATAGTAGACCATGTACAATGTTGCCCTATCCAGCACACAACTAAGTTGGTGGAATTTTACAAGCACAATGAAAACTGTCCACAATTAAAATAACAAGGAATAACTTCACATATACTCCATTTGAAATAAGATTACACATTTAAACAAACCTTTTTTACAGTCCGTTCAACCGATACTGAGTTTTATACCCTAGGCATAAGTATGGCATTAAAAGCAAAAAAGTAGTTATAATACCAACTGTTTACTACAGCTGCCATTTTTCATGCCACCATCGCAATATAAGTCAAAATCGGTTGAGAGGACTGTAAAAAAGGTTTATTTAATATCTAATATTATTTAAACTGGAGGATAGTGTTGTTATTATGTACCGCAAGGTTCAATGCTTGGGCCTATACTGGTGGTTATTTTTTTTTTAAAGTAATTCTATAAACAGATTAAGCTTCTGCCCACAACTTCGTCCTCCAACTTGTCCAATTTTTCCCCTAACTCAACCCCCGTCACATTGCATCGTCTAACCGTGCGATTACTTGGTTTTTGCTTTGCGCTCTATCTGTTTTTTTTTAGTTTTGCTTGCCTTTTAAAGGTCCTAGTGTAATGTAAAATAGTCTATAGTCTGCCTTAAGAACTGAGCTATCAAATGCTAAAAGATTATTTTAAATCTGACTTATAGTTTCAGAGATTAGTACGTTCAAACAAACAAACTAGCAAGGTTTAACCTACCTTTAAGAGACTTGTTTTTTTAATATTTTTTTTATAGTTAACCATTTTTAGCCGCTGCGTATGCGCAGCATATCCTTAACTTTTTCAAAGCCATTTTTTATACCTATGTCTAGTGTCAGGCTGTACTTAAAATGCCATAAACACGTAAAAACGTTAACAGGAAAAATCAAACAAAACATATTTTTTATCATTATCGCTTTATTTTTTACTAATGTGCATTAATGTTTAGTTTAACTTTTAAATATATTTTTTGTTGTTTAAATCTAATTTTAATTTTATTAAGTAGCGTAGCAGTGTTTTAGTTTATTTTTTATTAGTTTAATAATTGTATTGTGTTGTAGTTATGTTTGTGATATTCCTGTGCGAGTCGAATAAATACTTTTTCTTTTCTTTCTTTTCTAATGTTCTCATTAAAATATACATGAAATATTTTTATCCAGTGCGCAAACTGTAACCATGAATTCAGCACATCATTCTTGACCGGGGGTCTGCAGTCTGCAGAAATTTTTCGTCGGTAACACAAAAAAAAACAGCTGTTCCACACATTTTGATTTTTATTGCACTTTTCTATGACACAGCTAATTTTTTTTTGTAAAACCGACGAAAAATTTATTCTCTGGGAGTTCTAGAATGGTATGCTGAATACATGGTTAAAGTTTGCGCACTGAATAAAAAAAATTCCTGTATAAATAGGTATCTAGTTCAAAATGACCTTTGCAAATGTTTATTGATTTGAAAGAGCGTCGTTTACATCCACAGTACATCGATGCAATCATGTCTCTAATAAAATTGGTAAAAAAGTCACAGACATATAAAACAGTAGCAGACCAAACATTCGCTAAAAATTGCGTACCCATTACGCACACATAGAGAGTGTGTCGATACAGGGCCGGACTAGGGCCGGTTGCCGGTATTATATAACGATATTGAAACAACCGAAATCTTACTGAAAATCCGCGAAAATCAATATTCTCTGGGTAATTGAAGTGTAGATTACTTATCAATAAAGTCTTAACGAATATAACGACCCATCTGTTCCCGTGGTTACTGTAAAAGGCGACTAAGGTAATATTTTAAGAGGACGGTGGGAAGCAGTCCTTTCACCTTCCATTTAACGGTATATTTATACACAGACCGTTGACGGGCACGTATATTCCCAGTCGCCCCCGTGGGGATTGCCACCGGAGGCAAATGGGAATAAAAATTCCCAGTTGCCCCCACTTCAGTTTCGCTATACATTGCTTTGTTTCTTGTGTGTAAATAGTCAAGTAACTGCCACTAACTTAGAAGTAGCGCTCGCCGGCCGCTGCCGCGGCACCGCTCGCTTGGCTCGCTCGGCTCGTGCGCGGTTGGTCACAATTCTAACCTAACCTAACCTATTACCTTCCTGATGAGCCCTGTCATCGAAGAGTCCTGTCAAAGTAATCTCATCCTTGCGCTATTACTAAATAGCCAAGTAACTGCCACTAATTTGGAAGTAGCGCTCGCCGGCCGCTCTCGCGGCACCGCTCGCTTGGCTCGCTCGGCTCGTGCGCGGTTGGACACAATTCTAATCTAACCTATTACCTATATCATCAGGTAAGTAATAGGTTAGGTTAGAACTGTGACCAAACGCGCGCGAGCCGAGCGAGCGTAGCGAGCGGTGCCGCGGTAGCGGCCGGCGAGCGCTACTTCTAAGTTAGTGGCAGTTACTTGACTATTTACACACAAGAAACAAAGCAATGTATAGCGAAACTGAAGTGGGGGCAACTGGGAATTTTTATTCCCATTTGCCTCCGGTGGCAATCCCCACGGGGGCGACTGGGAATATACGGACGGGCATCAGTATCGGATAAAATAACTCTCCCTGCAGTCATTAACCCGCATGCCCAGCTTGGTGGGACCTAGAGTTAAGGTGTTGGTATGCCTGAAAGCTAGCTTATAAATATATCAGGAATTTTGAAATAAAACAATGAATTTAATGAATATTTACATATAAATTTTTTACTTTTTTTTAACTTTATTTTTTATATATTTTTTATTGTACACTACAAAAATACAATAAACAAAAAATACAATATAATATATACAATAGGCGGCCTTATCGCTTTCCGCGATCGCATCCAGGCAACCATAGAATGGACAGTGATTAGCCTGGACATAAAATGGGGACGTTGTTGGTGCAAATAATGTGTTTACAATGTACTAAAATAGATACATATCCTAAATAATAGATACATAAATACATAAATGAAAGATTTTAAACGAACGAAAATAAAAGCATATACAGAGATTATTGCAGTTTGGTACGAGAACAAGATCACAACGACAAGTAATGTTCTTTATTTACATAATTTAAAAACTACTGTTCCTAAAATAATAATATGTAAGTACAGGTATACAAAAAATAAAATAATCATAGGGCATCAAATAATACGTCCGCATCGTTGTCAATGGGAAAAGTGGCCAACAAAGGCTGGCAGCATTGCCACGTGGTATGGCAATGCTGATTCTTTGGCTGAAAAATAGGCCAGCCCTTTGGTTACGTGAATAGTCGATCAACCGCTTGGAAATGTCTCGGAAAACTAAATTACCACTCGGACCCCATGGCCCTAGAGTTTCAACCCCAAACGGCTCGAACATATAGGTTCCAATAAGATTGGAATATTTGCGCCATTTGAGGTTCAGTTTCAATCCTGGAGTGTCATGTTTTTAAATCCATGCATTCCGTAAACTTACATCCATTGGAAACCTGGAAAAATATTAGTAAGCTCAATTATTACCTGCTGAATGAAATGTTAAAATTATGTGAGTAGCCTATACCGATTTATGTCCACCATCGTTCATGTTATCCATCACACAGACAGGGTAACATAACCGGCTTATGAGACACAATTGATTTTCTATTGTAACGTATCACATATGTGTACGCGCCGGGCCGGAGCGATTCTATATTTATTATCATAGAATGTATGTTTACATTGGCAATCTGCACTCTGCAGTATTTTCAAACAATGTCACCAAAAAAAATTGAAATATCGTAGAGTAAACGAGCCTATATTTGATAATTCCATGATAGGTAAATATTTTCCATACAATAAAAAAAAATCGTCTTTGTTGCCAAATCCGTCCCTGACTACACAGAATAATACAAAAACTTACCGATTAAAGGTCAATCCAGGTGTTTTGTGGTAGCTAGCACTGTCACACTGGTACGCACAGCACTTTACCATTTTTTTTCTGATCGCAGAAAGCAAGTTACAAAAAAAACATGAACGGAGATAATAAAATTATAATCATTAGTATGCATCTGTTCTTTATTCGGTCACTAATTGATAATGGATATCCTTAATAGGGACTATTTTCAAGAAAGAATTAAGGTTCTTGATGTATTTTTGAAGAAACTTGTACATGATTGGTTCTCGAACGTGAATCTCCAACTGTTTTAAATTTTCTTCAAAAGCACCATCTGTACCTGAAAATATATAAAACGGGAATTTATTATCATTAATATTTAATTAATTTTAATGACTGCATTGAATTTTAATGTATTATTTTAATGATCTAATGTATTTTATTTTAATGTTGCAATGAGTTGTGTGAATTTTATGTATTTGTTATTGGGACTCGGTGCCGTAGTAAATAAATAAATAATAATAATAATTAATCATCGTACCTAAATTCTAGGCCGACTGAATCTAGATCGCCTTCGCCACGCTAAGCAGAAGAAGAGGCAGAGGCTGTAAGAGGGAAAGGCCAAAGAAACGATGGATGGACTGTGTGAAAGATGATATGGTTTTTTTTTTGATGATGGGAAATAATCAAATAACTTCTCCCGCTCTGGGCAGAGCGTGAGGGCGTGTCAGACTTTTACTGACTTAAACCCACCCGTGTTCCTTCAGTTGCCTGTGTGCCAGTGGCCACGGTATCTCTTTCGAAAAACCCGCACCACTAGCAGGAGGATGATATGGTTAAAAGGAGATGACTATACTGAGATGATGACTAATAGAGAAGATAAGTACGGATGAAAAAGACATGCTATGCTGAACAACAAATAAATTTGGATAAGGGCAAGAGAATGATCAAGTTTCTGGATCTATAACACTGAGAATAGAACCATCAAAAGGGAATTACCCTTAACCCATCGCGTGTCTTATTAGCAGATACAATAGAAATTCTATTGTTATCGGAACACATGGTGTGCACCTGACGTGCGAGAGTTTAATCATCATCTGCCCAGCCTTTTCCCAACTATGTTGGGGTCGGCTTCCAGTCTAACCGGATGCAGCTGAATACCAGTATTTTACATGGAGCGACTGCCTATCTGACCTCCACAACCCACTTACTGGGTAATACAATACCCCTTGGAAAGACTGGTTGTCAGACTTTCGGGCTTCTGACGACCCGTAACGACTGCCAAAGATCTACAAATGACAGCCGGGAGCAACGGCTTAACGCGCTTTCCGAGGCTCGGAGAGGTCTTGGTATGTTAAGATGGTCACCCATCCACGGACCAACCGCGGCAAGCGTAGCTTAACGTAATCGATCGATCCGTGCGGCTAATATTACTTAGCTTCAAGCCCCCCCGGGAGTTACCCTTAAGTAGTTTGATATATACCAAGACAAATTATTGGTGGTCATAAAACTGGTCACTTATGGTCAATATTTTTTATACACTACCAAGTGAAAAATAACTTTAATTATGGTGGCAAAAACCGAATGTACAAAACCCAAGACACACACAGGCTTTTTTTGAAAGCCGGTTGTTTGAAATATTTTTCACTTTTTAGTAGTAACCGCAACTAAAAACTGTACAGGCGTGATGGTATGTCATGGAATGGTGTAAACAGTGCATAGTTAGTTATTGAAGAGTTCCAGAATATTTTGTTAAACCTTCTGTATTAAAACGTTCTCTGAAAAATGTGAGATAACAACGAAATCCCCAACCAAATCGATTATTTTGAGAAAATTGCAGGTAATAAAACGAATGAAGCCACAGACAACAGTTAGTATCAAATTGAGTACAATAATTCAATGTGTCTTACTTTTCTGCTCTCCAAAACATAGACCTGTGACATTTCGTGTAACTTGTTCAGCGCGAAGATCAATAACGAAATTAGTGACCTGAGTGTGAAGATCACCTGCCTCATCGATATATTTGTCATAGTAGCCCTTAAGCCAGATGTCGTAGTTATCTTAAATAATAAAAAAATATTACAAAAGTTAAATAGACTCCGGTCTCAGGTAGGCCTAAATAAAGAAAACCTGCTCTGGTTTCACAGATGACTCCCAAAAAATAATGGAACACTTAATATCTTGTCCAGCGTGTCCTGTTGTCTGCACGCAACAGGATCTGATGGGCGCTGCTGAAACTGCTAAGCTCATAGCCAAATTCTGGGCTGACTGTATTTAGATTGATATCAGCATGATAAGAAGAGGATTGTAAAAGTGATAACTTATTTATGCTTCCCCTCGCCGCGTTAATCTAGTGGTCACAAGCGCTACTGTTGAACATGAGGTCCTGGTCGATTCCCAGGTAATTGGGAGTTATTGGGTTCTCCATTAGGAATAACTCAGGAGCAGCCCGGAGTCTAGAATTGTGGTTAGTTTATGTTAATAGGCTCAGCCTCTATTATATGGGACTTCAATGTTACTGGCAAAACGTGAGTGCCTTATAGATACGTTTCTATTAAACCTTTCAGGGCTTACAGTCTTAATATTATGTTATGTGTTATAACTTAATTATATGCCTGCAATGAGAGAGGCTTTTGCAACAGTGGTAGTGCTACAAATGTTTGTCATTTGCGCATTAAAAACATTTGTAGTATCTGTAGATCATTCTTCGAGCATTGGACCTGGAGGATTGGTCATGTTGGTTCATCAGATGGACTAATTCTCAAATAATGGTAACACCATATTTACAAAATGTATTTTAACAGCTGGTATTGTACTTACTGAATGTAACTTGACTTGTGCCCTTTCCTTCAAAAGGAGTTCCAGCAAATTCTCCATCTGCTTCATAGGTTGACTCAACTGTGATACTTGGACACCAAATCTGGTAAATGAAATATGCTTTTTCTGCGGTTACCCTGAAATAAAACTAAATCTTTAATCCTGCATCATCGTTACCATCATCTGCCTCCTGCACCCTAATTGCGTAACTCACGATTCATCATGATTTGTTTCGTTTTGAAACAGATGGCTAAACTATTGCTTCATAAGTTCGAAAAATGTGTCTGCTCAACGACGTAAATAACGCAATGAATATTCTTGAACTGTCAAAATGAAACCGATTATGATTAGTCGCGTATTACGCAATTAGGGTGCTGTTTTCATTGAAAATAAAAATTAGAAGTTAATTTATTTCCGATTTATTCATGATCCTTTTTTTGTAGGTTTCATGCACGGAGGTTTCATGATAATATGAGTGTTTATCCACTACTGCTAGACGTAGACAGCACCAATGCTCATGATTCAGTCCCTTGTCAATATCATAGACTATGACGTCATATCAAGTGCGGCAAAATGAAGGACGTTTAAGGTGCCCGTGACGATTGACTATTTTAAGTAGGTACTTTTAATAATTTTTTTGGAGTTGCATTTTTTTTCTATTATGCTACGATGTAAAAAACTATTTAATGAAAACATTACAAGAAAATTCTTTATGAGGACGGTTCATTAGTGTTAGGTACACTGCATGTTACTTTTCACGAATACATAACCGATATTAGGTTTAACTTACAACACATCTTTAACCGTACAACATTGTAATCCCGACATCTTCGCCTTTGAGAAAACAAATTTGAAATTGGGTTCTTCTATGGCAATTTCGTCCATATACAAAGGATCTGATGCTTCAACTTCCCCTGGTCTGCCAGCCACAATAATTGGGTATATGGCTTTTGTAGAGTCAGAAAGACATTTTTCGTCATCATATCTGCAAAGTACTTTTTTTACATCTGTAAGGTAACATGTGTCACGTAAGTTGATCATTTGGATTTTTCGATTTGCACGAATATACTGAACCGGCCGGAAAAATTGGGCGACTTGCACTAAGTTAATTTATTTGTGGGCGGATCAAAGACGTTTGAATTTCATGCGCTTTATTGCATGTACTTGCAGCTACCTTTTTTATAACTTTTTGCACAAAATTGAAAAGGTGCTAATTTGCCTAATACATATTTCTGGAGTGTTGATTTGCCCACAAATAAATTAACTTCGTGCGAGTGCAAAATTATATCTTATTTAAAACTGTCGATTCGCCCGATTCGGGCGAGTAATATTCGTACGTGTGGACTAATAAGCCGGTAAATTTTACGGAAACCTGCAAAGCTACAGGAAAACAGGTTTTGATTTAAAATAATTGACAAAAAAGAAAGATTAGTTATAGATTTAGACAATAATTATGATAACATAAATGTTTTGATGTTTAATTCCATATCAAGTTTTTTCTTTTTTCACATGTTGGTCGGATTAGACGCTATTCTCGTTATTTTTATGTTCCACTCTTATTATAATTGTACAAAAGCTTTTGTATAATTAGATTTATGTTTTCAGTAAAAAAAACACACGAAACAGCAGTAGAAAGCTATTGACTTCACAATTAACATATTTTTAGGATGGCAACAAGGAATTTTAGTTTCTTACTTACTTGCACTCAGTACTGTAAAGGAAGCACAGTATAAAATGAAAATAATTAATATATAAGACAACATTTTATGCGAGAATTATATTAACAACTACCTGTTTACAAAATTTACTTTAGATATAGGTGCTTTTGTTTCTAAATTCCTGTTTATATAGAATATATACGATTGTGAGAAAAATTCACACACATAATGCCCATCACTAACATTAAAACAAAGTTAGATGCTCTTCGTTATGAAATAAGAATCATTATTTGCATAACCTGTAGTAATATACAAAGGACGTTATACTCGTATTTATTTGAAGTAAAGGACAAATTCCGCTATAACACAATAGCATGCAAATTATTTTAAACATAGGATTGAATTTAGGTCTGAAATTTGTACATTTAATTAATAATGAACAACGTAGTCACAAACATCCAGAATTCTACATCAATAAATAAAACAATTAATCAATCAACTCAGCCTATCGAATTCAGCCTATCGCACTCACCCTATCACACTCGACCTATCGCACTCACCCTATAGCACTCACCTTATCGCATTCAGCCTCTCGCACTCAGCGCCAGGACATAGGCCTCTCCCAGGACGCGCTACAACACTCTGGCTTCCGCTGCCGCATCCAGTCTGTCCCAGCCACCTTTTAAAGAGAATCGATCCTAGTAGCTAGGTTTTTTTTTTCTGTGTAGGAAATCATCAAATAACTTCTCCCGCTCTGGGTGGAGCAGGAGGGCGTGTCAGACTTTTACTGACTAAAACCCACCCGTGTTCCCTCAGTTGCCTGTGTGCCAGGGGCTGCGGTATCTCTTTCGAACAACCCGCACCCCTGGCAGGCATCGGCCCTTGCGGACTCCACAATTGGTGCTGACATCTCTTTGAGGCGCGCGTGGAACACAACGCTTTGTCCTTACCCGGGCCCGACCCGGGCTTTGTCCTTACCGGACAGCGAGCTACCCATTACTCGCCGTCCGCAAGCCCGTGCCTACGGTGGCCGGGAATCAGCCTGGGATTCCCGATGCCCAAGGCGTCTCCCGCGGCGACTACGGCCGTGAGGGCGCAAATACTGCCTATCCCTCACGTGCGCTGCCTCCCTTTTCGCGAGCATTACTGCTTCGCAGAAGGAGGTGACTGCGGCCACGGCCTGGACCAGGGCCGGACGCGAGAGATCGCCGCCGACGATCGCCTCCACGTGGACACGGCGGTGCTCCGCCCAAGCCGGGCAGACCTCCACCGTATGCTCCACCGTGTCCTCAGGGCGACCTTTGCAGTGGAAACACCCGGGCATTTCCATACTACGCTTGCCGCTTAATAAATAAAACAATAATAGACAAAATAATCATCAAACAAATTGATAATAATTTCCTTGGACATATTATCAATTTTATTCTGATACCTATCCATGTTATTATCATTAGAGTATTTCTATCTTACATTGTCAAACAGTGGAGTAATACACTCCCGAAGTTTGTATGGGAAAAATGTGGACTTGTTCCACCTTAAGGCCTATTCCTATAATTTACTGACAGTTGTAAGTTAAAATTAAGACTCTTGTATCTTTACCAATAATGAAGTAAAAATCAATTTTACATTCGCATCCATGGTAGTAGCTAAGTACCTATCACAGGTTTAGCTTAAGAAACTATTTATTTGCCCAGTTTGGAAATAAAAAATGTTACCATTGGTAAGCAAAAAGATCTGTTTTTTTGTTTATATGAACCGAGCATTAATGAACAGCATTCTTTTTATTCAATGTTGTATTACAAACTTTGGTCAAAACTGAGTCATAATTATTTAAAATACCAAACAGAAGGCATATAATTATGAAGCGTAGATAAATAAATAAAAAAACTGATTTAAATTCCCAAATGTTAAGGAAACCAATAAATATCAAGTAGCCAATACATTTTCTTCAGCAAACAGTATAATTAGATACTTATCAAAAAGTACCACTTCCAAAGTCAAAAACAAACCTAATTTCGTTAGATTAAAACAGAAGAAGGACGTCCCGCCTTATCATCAATGAACACAGACTTGAAAGATTGAATATAAAATAGAATTTAGCGAAGTTTCATTCAGCGATAAACGTATACAAATTTTGGGCGTAACGGTCCATCCTCTCTGTGGCCAGATAAAAGGAAAGTTTTGAAACGAATCGAGCCTGAGTTTTATCAGATTCAAACAGGATCTGGTAGAACGAAACAAATTTTAAGGGATATCTTTTTGCACAAACTTTTCTCTTTATGTTAAGGTTTTAATTAAATTAAGGTGAGGGATTAACCCTTGACGTTCACAAGTTGCTTTACGTGATTAAAGATTTCATTAGGGTGCACGTTCAAATAAACCAGTCAGCTTATGCTGAGTGAACAGCTCCCTTACAGAAGTTTCAGTATCTAGCAAATAATTCCTATAACACAGTAGGTATTTATTTCTTCATTAGCTTTCGCCAGCAGCTTCGCTCGCGTTGAGGTCGGAAACTATCTCACGAGAAAACACTACCGAGATAAAAAGTATTATATGTGTTAATCTAGGTTAAAAACTACCTGTGTGCCAAATTACATTCAAATCTTTTCAGTCGTTTTTTCTTGATTGAGTTACAAACATCTAAACATGCATACTTTCATATCTATAAACCTATTATATCCTACACTAATGTTATAAATGTGAAAGTTTGTGAAGATGGATGAATGTTTGTTACTCAATCACGCAAAAACGGCTGAACGGATTTGGATTAAATTTGGCACACAGATAGATTATAACCTACATTAAGACATAATATAATACTTTTTATCCCGGGAGTACGTTCTCGTGGGATAATTACATTTTCGACAACCACGCGGGCGAAGCCGCAGGCAAAAGGTAGTATTAAAAAGATAGTAGGATACACATTTGTATTTCTTTAAGACTTTTGGGGTGTAAATTCTATGAGTATTTATAGCTTCTTTATTAGTTGAATGAAGGTCCTCTTCAACAAATCATATCTTCATTTCTTTAGTCATTTATCTATACTCCATTTATAACAGCATCAGACAGAAGTTAAAAAAGGTTCTTTTTAATGTACACTTTGTAACAAAATTACATTAAACGTGTTACAGTTCCGATTAATGCCAAATTGATTATTAATTTACTTAAATATTAGCTGTCACACTTTATTGTAATCATGTGTAACTATTTATCTTATGAAATTATGTGGCTTTCATTTATATAATTATTTTATTTCAATTTAAAATTAAAATGTCAATGCTAAAACCTAAAAGAAGCAGGAGTAAACAATACCAAGTGACTAAATTAGCTGATGATGACGAAGTTTTACCAAAGTTTTGTGGGTCGTAAGTTGTTATTTAAAATAAAGCATTATAAAAAAAAAGTATTTTATTTCCTTTAATCTTAATTAGATTTAAATCATCATGTGATTGTTTGTTTCATTGTAGTTTTGTAATGTGTGATGAAGATGTTCTTATAAATAGAACATTATTTAAAATAAAATTATTTTTACTTCGTTTATCTCAGTATTTAGTACTGTCTTAAATCTACCTAAAAAAGTTAGAACTTAACTTTGAAATAAAATGTTTTACACTCCTGCTTCTACGAGCCTCTTTTTTCTAGAGCTATAATAAATGGAGTATAGTTATAGACCATCAGCCTATAGTAGCCCATTGCCTGCACTTCTGTGGTTGTCTAAAAGTAAAAGAAAAACCAGTAACAATAAAAGTTACAAGCAACATCTTATTAGTTCATATTTAGCCTGTTTAGGGCATGCAACTTAATTTTACTTAGGTACAACAACGGTAGTTTATTTATTTTAGTAATATATGCAGAATATACAAAACCTCTGATCTAAAAGAAATGTACCGGTCTGTGTGGTGCCGGACGTAAAGAATAGCGCCATACCATCTCTTCCCATGGGTGTCGTAGGAGGCGACTAAGGAACTTACTAGAGAATGGGCAGCAGCGTTCTCTATGCATTCTACCAACATACTGCGATCGCTAACCCGCCTGCCAAGCGTGGCGATTATGGCAAACCCCCCATATTGGGGGAGGCCTATGTCCAGCAGTGGACGTCTTTCGGCTGAAATGATGACCTATACTAAATAAAAAAGAAAATAATCACAATAAATAATCGCATCGTTGTCAACGGAAAAATGGCCAAAAATCTGGCAGCATTGCCATGCTGTATGGCAAAGCTGATTCTTTGGCCGAAAAATAGGCCAGCCCTTTCGCCACGTGAAGGGTCGACCAACCGCTTTTCAATATCTTGGAAAACTACGTGGGCACTCGGACCCCATGACCCTAGAGTTTCAACCCCAAACGGCTCGAACATAATACAATCCTTCATCTTAATAGTTTTCTGTTTAATGAACGTGAAATTCACCTGAAGGAAATATTCTAATATAACCATCGTATACCAAGTCATAATCCGGCTGGATTGCTTTGCCATCGTAGCCAACGAGGCGTCAAATAATCCCGCCTTTACGCTGCACGAATCCGCGGTAACTTGGCTGCAAAGATGCCTGGGAACAGAAGACGGGATGGAGATGACTTGTGCTAAGTAGAATTTGACAGTTAAATTGGAGTAGTAGCTTTAGCAGTGTGCTTCCAGCAACAGAAGTAAGGTATATCGCTTTTATGCTTGTAATGGTAATCGAAATTAGGCAATGAATGGGGACATGGAAATGAGACCATAAGTAAGAAGTATGTTGATTATTTGCACTATTTAATCAAATTTATATGACTTTTTTGTCAAAAGACCGTTTCAGACACTAACCTACATGTTCCTCACACGATCTGACCAACATTGTGTCTGGAATTTACAAGTGACTGATCCCTGACTTTGTTTCGCCATTTCAGCTCAGGAAATATTGGCTCCATCTACTTAACTTTTTTTTATATGATGTGTGAAAGTGATTCCGTTATCCTATTTAAAGAAAAAACAGACTGCATATGAAATGTGTCTATAAAAATCTTTTTTTAAAGATTATTAATTATTGAATAAATTCACATTCCGTTTTTCCGTCTCAACAGTTTTCTTAGTTACCATGTTAATGCGCTCCATTTGCGCTGTTAGCTTTATGATTATCTTCTATGAACGGTTGAATAGGGTTTCGTGTGGCATTTAAAAGTCGGAAATAATTTATTTTATTTTGCTACCACATTAAAATTATGAAAATGTGATACTGATAAATGAAAACAATGATTTCCCCGACTATTGTTGTAACAAAATCTAGAAATCTTACATAAAAATAAACATTTTAACAACATACACAATAAGGTAGATTCTACAAAAAATACATTGTAACAGCGGAAATTCAAAGAAATGATTTCCATTGTTCGATTATATGAAAGAATGGGAAAAACAAAACCTAGAAAAATATTTTAAGATAAGAATCATCATGTTGCAACAAAAAAAAGAGCGAAAATAAAATAAAAATCGGGGAATTCGACGAATAAAGTTAATTTTTAAAGACATTATTATTACAATCTCTTCGTTAACCTTAAAATGTTATACAGCGCCATCTTTGTTGGGCGCATGGAACCTCCAACCGCGAAAGCCTACATTGTAGCAAAATGTTGCCGAACTGAAACAACAGTGTGAATCAATAGTTTGGTGCAGAGAAAAAACATAGGCGCTTGTAAATGCTATGTAGGTAGGTGTAGGTAAGCTACTGAAAATAACTTAAAAAATGTCTTTTCTATCCAATTATGTCCTAAATTAAGTAATTTTTATTTCAAGAAATATTGAGAGTACTATTGTCATTATTACCCATGTGCGTTTACGACGTTGGAAATATATAAAGAGGGCAGCAGCATCGGTGTTTGGCAGTTCACTTATTTTACGTAGTAACAGGTTATGCCAATAAACTATCACCGATCTACGTGTCAAGTCTGTTAGGCAGACTCATTGAGTGTCTAACAATAGAAAAGTAATTGTGTTAATTACTGGACACTTCACAGTTTATGGTAATTTCATGTTTTTTGTGGCAATTTACAAGTCTTGCCGAGAACAATCCACGTCGAAGGCTTGCTTCTTGAAGTTGTGGAGTACGTCAACCTGTTTATACAGCTTGGTTGTCTTGGAAGACGTAACTTTGATAAAGAAGCCGATAAAAGGAATCAGTTGAGTTGGGCAGCAGTTTGGCAGAATAGTCGACATCGGCTTTAATTACCATTAAATAAAAATAGAAATAGTAATAGAGAGCCTTCTCGTCGCCTATCCCGCGATGTTTGAAGACTAAGACCTTCAAAACACTGCGTCCTGCCCGTTATGACATACGGTAGCGAAACGTGAACACTGACAGTCATGCTGGTCTACAAATTCAAGGTCGCTCAGCGCGCTGTGGAGTGGCCTAATCTCGGAGTTTCTTTGAAGAATAAAATCACAAACAAAACCGTAAAAGAACCGGAGTTACCAACATAGCTTGCATGCAGAGTAAGCAAACTAAAGTGGCAGTGCGCTAGCCATGTTTGACGAAGGACCGATTGCTGGTGGAGCAGACAAGTCCTGGAGTGAAAACCGCGTATCGGCAAACGCAGCGTGGGACGCCCCCAGCTAGATGGACTGAAGTGTCTGGGACAGACTGCATGTGTAGTGGCGCGGCCTAAGAGATGCCTATGTTCAGCGGTGGAGTGCGATAGACCAAGTTGATTGATTGTCATGTTTTTCTAACTACCTAATTATTAGTTCTTTTTGTTTATAATCTTTAGATTTTTATTTGAAATTATTTTGGCCTTAATTTATAGACTTCTACGAAATGTTTTTTTTTTATATTATTGAGTTTGATAACTTCCTATGCCTATTGTAATATATGAACATGTTTTACTTGGATTTAAAATAGGCACCTACGTTTTTTTTTGTGGTGGAGTGAAGTCACTTTAAAATGACTTGATCATCATCATCATCATCATCATATCAGCCGAAAGACGTCCACTGCTGGACAAAAGCCTCCCCCAAAAGGGGGGATTTTGTCCATAATCGCCACGCTTGGCAGGCGGGTTGGCGATCGCAGTATGGTGGTAAAATGCTTAAAGAACGCTGCTTCCCATTCTCTAGTAAGTCCTTTAGTCGCCTCCTACGACACCTACGGGAAGAAATGGGATGGTGCTATTCTTTTACGTCCGGCACCACACGGAACAAAACTTGGTTTGGTCATAACAGCAAAATATGCAAAGGAAATCAGATAGCCGGCAAAAAATTAAGTGTGTTTTAAAATCATACTACAGTAACGGCCAAGTGACTTGCCCAATCTCCTCTAATCGGGCAAACACCAAAGCCCTTTTATAAATCTATTTTTGTATAATTTTCACCTGGTGTATGAAATTAAACTTACAATAATATTTCTTTAAGAATCATACAATAAAGTCCGGAATCCCATTAAATGTGACGGCAAGAAGTTTGCTCGTTGCTATGATGTGTGGCCTGCGTCTACGCACATTGTTTGGTAATCCTTGTGGGCTTGCGCAAAAAATGTGGGAACTATTATGTTGCGCTTACGTGTTGGGGCTCGTGAGTACCTTTATCGATAAGTTGTGAATTCACTTTCCTACTCTGCAAATACCGGGATTCGTAACAAAATTCTCTCAGTAGGTATCTATTTTGTGATTTTTTGTTTGGCTGTGTAATTGTTTCTTTGTAAAAGATTTTCAGTGACTAGCACTTAATTGACTTGTACTCACTTTATTACCGCAAGTCAACCCTAATTGCGTAACACGCTATTTATTTATCAGAATCTGAATCATTTTTTAGGTTATTGCTAATCCATTGCTTCAAATGTTCGAAAAATTTGTCTGCTCCACAACGTAAGTAACGCAAAGAATATTGTAGAACTGTCAAAATGTACACTATTCCTACTGTTCTAGGTCAACGGCACGTTGTGTTCCACGTGCGACTTAAAGAGATGTCAGCACCAACTGGTGGAGTCCGCAAGGGCCGATGCCTGCCAGGGGGAGGGGGTTGTTCGAAAGAGATACCGTGGCCCCTGGCACACAGGAAATTGAAGGAACACGGGTGGGTTTTATTCAGTAAAAGTCTAACACGCCCTCCTGCTCCACCCAGAGCGGGAGAATTTATTTGATGATTTCCCACCCTCAAAAAAAAACTATTCCTACTGTAAATGTGTTACGCTATTATCCCATCGGGCCGGGTTCTGATGTTGCCTATCGTGAAATCGTAATTCCAGAATAACCTGTCATCAACACAGCATCAGCGATTATGACTATAATTTTATGTTCACTTCTCAGAATTTGCTTGGAGAAGTTGGTTTGTTAATTTTTTTTCAAAAAATCATTACATTTTTTCAATGCAGTTATGCTGTAACCTGTAACAATATGAAACGTTTGACATGTTGATGTGACCTACTCTCATGTTCACCTTGATACAGCAAGCATATCGATACAAAGTCCAGGCATTTGACATGACCTAAAATCATTTTTAGCTCAACGAAGCATCGACAAAATATCGATACAATGTCCAAGTCAATCCCTACCAACCCCAGTACATTCGTCTGACAGAATAATGACGTGCCTACCTCCGCCTTCCATTCACAAACCACGTGGACAATAGCATGGCAAATAGCCATTATTATCGTTGCAAGGGCCCACTCTATTAATACCAGAGAGCCCGGACGAGGCGATTATTGAAGTTTTGTATCGATATTGTAACAGAGTGGGTCTGTCCTGCGACAATTTTCTTAAAAAGTCTTGAGCAATGCAAGTGGTTTATAAAGGAAATTGTTAGAAGACGTGAGGCATATAATTATGTAGCAGATTATGATAGAGTATTCTCTTGCATTACGTCATGTTTAGTTCAGCAGACGACGGCGGCGCGGCGGCGGTAGCTTTGAGCACCGCTAAGTGATGCATGTTGTATTTTATGCAATAGGAGTAACGTTAATAATCCGCCCTTGCTAGATTCATTTTGTTTGGCTTTCTTGACAGTCGTATGTGGGTATAGACGTCGAACTGTTAACAAACAATAACGTAGTTTTAAACTTCTCAATAATAATTTTCTGAGGTGATAAAGTCACTCATTAAAAGTAGGTAGGTACTTACAGGGATGTTTTAGGGCTCCTGCAGACAGACAGACACGCGACAGAGGGACGCGACTCTTGTAGAACAATTTCCATGAAGTTTTCAAATTAATTGTTATACTAGAGTTGCGTCACGCTGTTGGGTCGCCCCTGTCTGCGGGAGCTTTTATTTGTAAGTAAGACTTAGTTGTCATGAGGAAATATCACTACATATTATAATTATTATAAAACAATGTCCCCCACCGCGTCTGTCTGTCTGTCTGTTCGCAATAACCTTAAAAACTACTGAACGGATTTTCATGCGGTTTTCACCAATGGGCAGAGTGAATCATGAGAAAGATTTAGTTTTATAATTTGTTAAGGTTTCGCGTAAATTGGTTAACACGAGTGAAGCCGCTGGCAAAAGCTATTCGTCGATAAAACTTTAGAAAGAGTTTCTACAATTGATACTCTTTGATAGAGATCATCCTGGTATTGCAATCAATATTTATGGTAAGTAGTCTACGACCATGTCACAAATTAAACGGACTTTTATGAATTTTTAGAATTTGTTGAATATTCATCAGCCAGTTTTATACCATCAAACCAATACTAGCAGTTTTAGACCGTTTGTACCACACAATTGCTTCCATTCGACCACCGCCGCCTCGCTAAACGCTGCAAAAAATAACCCTACAATAAACGCCCATTATTTCCCCGTCAGAAGCTTCACAAAAACATTTTTTTCATACAATTGTGCAATGATCACAACAGACTATAAATTAAACACGCCCACTTTACACGATATTGTGTGGATCCGTATGTTCGGATTTCAATTCTGTTTTATCAAAAAAATTCACGCAGAGACAAAAGCTATCGCTCTGAGATTGGATTCGATGATAAAAGAGTTTGTTTGCTGTTAAAAAAGGCTGGTGCGTTTGTTTTTTTTTTCACAGTAGCTTATTATTTGTCAGGGAAATTTGTGGACCCTTTGTGGTGTTAGGTGGGACAGGCATGTCATAACAAAGATCACAAGGAAGCAGCATGATATTATTTCCAATTTTTTCAACCCTCAACATAAGCTAAGCTAAATCTAACTTAGGTTTATACGCAACATAAACTCAAACAGAACATCACGCCCTGTTTCCCCGAACGGTTCCGCAGAGGAGTATCTTATTCCGATATTATGTATGTATTTTTTATTCCGATATAATATTACACAAATATGTTAAGTACCATAGTAAGGACACCCACATTTCGTCACTGACAGAAGAGTGTGAGACTGTATGGTAGGTACTTAGCTTTGTAATAGATTGATATTGAAACACAGTAAATATGTAGTTTCATTACAAAATAAAACACGTGTCATCTCCCTAGATAATCCGTAACCAAAAGACATCAGTCAGCCTCCCAAAATCGACCAGCCGATTGAGTAAAAGACAAACAATATTCACAATAACAGCTTAACAATTCGTGCGAAATTGTTTTCGGCAGATTAAAGGACGGTCTATAATGCCAACGACAATAGGCCCCGGGCAGGACTGTTTATATAAATACTCTGTCAACCGCACGACTCTCACAATAACAGTTCAACCTCCTTTTGACCAAAAATTGTATTTTCGAACACAATAACGTCCTAAACAAGGCATAGAAAGAAGACGTCATTTCTAAACGAATCATTCATTATTTACTCTGATAATATTTTTTTGTGAAAAACTGATGTTGCTAAAATAACATAATTTATGAATTCGCGTTCTTGGAAACCTTGGAGGATGTTCTTATCCCGAACAAATGTGATCATTTGTAAATTATTTCGATATTAGGCCTTGTAGACTGTAGATTTGTAGACGATTTTCTATTCTTCATTTTCATTCCTCTTAATAAGTATCTGGTTCTTATTGACAGGCCTGCACTGTCCTCCCATACCTATTATCACTGTAATTTGAAAACATTGTAAAGCCAATTATTTTTAAAAGAGTAACCGTGGAGTTTCTTGCCGGCCAGCGACAAATTGGAATCGTGCACCTAGCTTCTGATGTTTCATAAGTGCCCATGTAGGTTTATATGATTTTTTTTTTTAACTTTCTTTGGAACCAAAAATAGCCAGTAAGACACTTGAAAAACTTTAGTATAAATACTTGAAATCTCTATACACGATCTCTTCAAGCCCTGGCTGGAGGCGTTAAGTTAATTCTTAATGGCAGCCCCAGGAAAGCCCGGTTAAGTAGTCACGGCCTCTCAAGGTCAACAACGAGATGCCCAACAAAAAAAAAACACGATCTTTTCATTCCAATCCAGCCCATGCTTTGTTCCCTTCCTGCTCTTCCACCGACGTCCTAAGACGAAGTCCGTACCCCAAAAAGGGGTGCCTTTGGTATATAGTTGCTGTCGTTTTAAGTTTTTAAATCCTGGCACGCATTGGACAGCAGTGATAGCCCAGTGGTAATGACTGCGACTTACGAGTTGTAGGTCGTAGGTTCGAACCCAGACAGGCGCTTTACCTTGTGTAAATTATTTTCATCACCACTGCTCTCAAAACGGTGACGGAAAACATCATGAGGAAACCGTCATGTCTTAGAACCCCAAAACTTCGAAGACATGTGATGTTTATAAACCCGTATTGCGCACCCATGGCGGATTACGGCCCACTCCCTCTCGCCGTTAGAAGGCCTGTGTCCCAGCAGTGGGATCGATATAGGCTGATTATAATTATGCTAAGGCTGGAGGCCTTAATTTATTATGGTAGGCAAGTTCGGTTAAGCAGCCGACTATGTTGACCTGCGAGATATTCCCAAAAAAAAAACACGATCTCTGACGTCACTGCGTAAGAAAGGGATGCGAGCAGCTTCTAAATCTCACAATGAACAATTAAGGCGAAGTCGAAAGTACTCTAATCCTTCACTGTATCAAAGGCATTTAGATAATCAAGGGCCTTAGTGGGCAACAATAAGAACTGGCATGTAATGACATCGTGACGTAACCCTGAGGAATTTTATAACGCTCGCTAGGTTTTGGGTCATTATCGTGATTTTGATCAGTGACGCGTCAAAGGGCAGCCACACACGACGCCAGCGTCCTTGTTAGCAATTAATCTGAGCATCTACGTGGCCGTAATGTTATTGTGTTTATGCATCGTTCGGAGAATAAGTGGAACGCACCCTGCTCATAGATGAGAGAATTTTGTATCACACGGATGAAAGATGTTTTTTATTGTTATTAGGTATTCCACGTTGAATAAAAAAATGGCGCGTGTGATGGCAACCGTTCGACGCTTCTTTATTAGTTTGAAAAAACGAATGATATGGCGATTCGCAAGAATAATAAGCAATAAAGTTATTGAAAAAGATCACAGCAAGTACATGCAATAAAGTGCATAACATTCAAAACGTATCAATTACCTAAAATAAAAGTCGTGGGAGTCGCCTATAGAAAATAATAATATTATTTACAACTGTCGATTCACCCGATTTGGGCGAGTAAATTCGAGCGAATTGACTAATAAGCCAAACAAATAGGTAACCAGGATTTGCTTTGAATACGAATTCGCTCAACATCGAATCAACAATTCCAACAATGTCTTCAGGTAGCTATTACGTTTAAATAGACTTGAAACTAAAAGAAACCTATTTGATATCCTTAGCATTCGTTCCTTTGTCCATCACTCTTATCTTATTGTTTATTGCGATACTCCCAAGTGTACTTAGTTACGAAATGGTATGTAACTGTAGCCTGATGTACTTAACCTCAGATGACACAGCGATAAGATCGCAACAAAAATGTAGCAAACAATTGACGACCGCCGCTTGTCTGCAAAAATATAATATCCAGTCAAAACACGTGCCCCCGACAAACACCACGAGATCGGAGATAACTTGATAACTTACTCAAAAAAACATTTTTCTACCTCAAATGTGTTTATCGGCTTTCAATCTGGAATCTGTAAGGCACACATTGTAAGTCCTTGCGGCCTCTTATCATCCGGATTAATCGAAGTATGAAAGCCTTGGGCCCCGACCGCCAGTTCATCTCGGCCCTTGAAAACTAGCAGATGTTTGCTTAATGAATTTATTCTTAGTTTGCAAAGATTCCTTTGACAAATTTCTACAAATCGGTTTGGCTACCTGCTTGGAATGAGGTTCTAAGACATTGGTGAAGAAACAGATTGTTGAATAGAATATTTTTTCAGAACGAAGATAGGTAGAAGAAAGCCAATAGCGTGAATTTTTCTTCGCAGTGCGGACATAGCCATAACTACTTCATACTGCACAAAATATTCGCGCGGAAAAAAAACCGCACGGCATCGCGTTCCATTTGTATCAAACTACAGATTTTTTTTCCGCGCGATTTTTGTACCGCCAATGCTACTCCCATAAGATTCAATGTGTTACAGATATGCGATAAAAAAATCGCCCGGTGAAAAATTACGGTGTGGACAGAGTCCATCCCAGCGTGTCGTAAAAACACACTGTTCGATCTTCAACTCCGTGCTAAGCAGTGCCTTGAAGATTCAGTGCGCAAAAGAATCCCAGTCCGTGCAAACGTGGACTTATAGAAACATACAAGGACTTTTTACAACAGTTCTAAATCATAATTTTTATAAGACTTGCAGTTTTTAGATATAAATACCTTGCTGGTTGCTGAAGAAACTATTTCACCAGTTGAACTTCACCTAACCTAACCTAACTAGAAACTTAAGATTGCCAACAAGATCATAAAAACCATTTTTTTTTCATAAACCTGTAATCAAACCTGCGTAATACTATTTCAATAAAAACGCTCATAACGGATACCTAACTTTAATATTAATTGATTTGTCACAGGTCGCTGGCCGATCTTTGGCTGATTTTAACGGGTTGGTGATTGCTCTCATTAAGAGCGTGTATAAATCAATTAAACTGAACTGATGTAAAATTATAGTGACAATATCGCGAGGTTGTGTTGTGAAACTCGATCGCGTTTGCTTGATGCAATGACTTGGAATATTTCATTTAATAAGTGTTACCTAAGTGTTAAGGGGGCTTGTGGGCTAAATGATAGCAGCCGCACGGGGCGATTGAAGGTTAAGCTGCGCAAGCAATGGATGGGTGACTATAAGTTTCATACGACAACCCCTCCGTTCCTCGAAAAGCACGTCAAGCCTTTCAAAATCAAAAAAATCTAAATCAAAATATTTTATTTCACATAAACCTGCATGGGCACTTATCAAACGTCAGAAGCTAGGTGTACAGTTCCAATTGGTCGTTTCGTATGGAGAAGAGCCGGCAAGAAACTCCACGGTTACTCTTTTAAAAATAATTGGCTTTTACAATGTTTTAAAATTACAGTGATAATAGGTATGGGAGGACAGTGCAGGCCTGTCAATAAGTACCAGGTGCTTAGAGGAATGAAAAAACAGAATAGAAAATCGTTTACAAAGCTAGTCTGTAAGGCCTACGACGTTCTCTCATTCACAATATGTAAAAGAAATTACCTATATAAAATGAACCTATTTTAACCAAGTGACATGATTTCCATGACAATCATCTTTGGATCTAATAAATAGTCAAAATCGTCTTTGGACCTGGCTGTCAATCGTAGATTTTTAACAGTTATTACGGGTAGTCAGAAGCCCAATACTCTGACCACCAGTTTTACCAAGGGGTATACCGTGCTACTTAGTAACTCGGTTGTGAATGTTAAATGGGCTGTCAATTAATCAATCAACTCAGCCTATCGCAGTCCACTGCTGGACATAGGCCACTCCCAGACTGCGCCGGGCTCTTCCACCTTCCGCATCCAGTCTCTCCCAGCCACTTTCTTTAGGTTGCCGGTCCATCAAGCTGGGGGGCGTCCAACGCTACGCTTGCCGATACGCGGTGTCCATTCCAAGACTCGTCTGCTCCACCGGCCATCGGTCCTTAGACAGACATGGTCAGCCCACTGCTACTTCAATCTATGTCGGTAACTCCGGTCCTTTTCCGGGTAATTTCATTTGTGATAATTTGATTTTATTCCTGATAATTTCTAAAAAGCACGCTATTTCACCTGACATCGTGTCCGACAGAGGTAGTATCAGTGATGAGCAGTTAGACGCTAGTCTACACCCACAACCTTATTGAGTGAGATGCAGGATCATTTATAGTAAAACAGGCGCGTTAAAAATTAAGAAAAGTCCTTCGGAAGATAGGATTTTATAAACAAACACTATTGAACTTTCAGATATTTGAGCTTTGTCGGTACCGACTTGGTTTTGGAGATTTTTTACTTCTTTTATTACTTAAACACGCCCAAAGTTAGGTTAAATTAGCAAGAAAAACGAATCTTCGTTAGCCCCTTAATTTTTTTAGTGGCTTTTTATTTTAATAGGTATTCTTTTTCCATATATACAATTTTAATAAAGAGAAAAAACCATACCATGTTTAATTTCTGATGTAAATTTATTGTCGAACAGTGGAGTAATACACTCCCAAAGTTTGTATGAAAAAATGTCGATAAGATTCACTTTAAGGTTGATGTGTTAAGCTAGCCCGCGCAATTCAAATTTTCTTACGTGTTTTGCGGTTTGAAGGTCAAACTAAGATTCGGAACCGTAACCAAATAGCTTTACAGAATGGGTATTTTACTCTTTAAGAGAAAAAATCTAAACATATATTATTGAGATAGCTTATGCAAAATGCAATCGGAAAAGTAAGTTTTAGTTCATGAAATAACAAAATAAAATTTAAAATTCAATTCCAAGATTTTAGTTTTTTTTATCTGTTATTGAAAACCATGAAATAGAAGCCAAGATGTTATTACGTCATACGGCGTGTCAATTGTACAACTTTGTACTTTTATTATTTTCATAACCAATGTAATTTTTATTGAAATAATATCTTAAATTCAGGAACAGCAAACAAACGAAAATTTTAGTAAATGTTTTTTTTTTTGTAGAAACAGAATATAAAAATAAAAGAAAACATTCACCGAAACTTTCAACTGAAGGACTTAAATAAACCTTATCATACTGTAATTAAATAAGTTATTCGGTTTTTATGTTTACTTTGGTTTACAGCTTACAATGTTGGTATGTGCAGTTTGCGTGACGCAATGGATATAATCCTGGTAGAATGCCATTATTAGGTTAAAATATGATGTTGTATTTTTAACTTCCCCAATTAGGTTTTCTTCCAGTATAAAGGAAAAGCTGAAGGAAAATGTAATGTAGGGTAATTATATAGTTACTTTTTTGATTGCAATTCCGTTCATTTTGACAGTTCAGTCACATTCATTGCGTTTTTTACGTTGTTGAGCAGATGATTTTTTTTAACCAATGAAGCAATGATTTAGGAGTTTTCCGCAATTAGAAAACTGTCTGAGTGTATTAAAAAACTTGCAAACTTTCTTTTTCATCTGCGTGTTTTCCCGAAGTCATTCGTTACAGCACGATTTGGAAGCTTTCTTATGATACACTCATTTAAACCTTAAAACATGGTTATTTTAAATTGACTAGCTAAACTTTACATATGCGGTGGATATCGATACCTAAACACTGATGAAACAAAAACAAAAATATGTTTATAAGTTGTGTCATCGACCGCATTGTAGTCACTTGAAATATCAGTTTAAAAATCAGTTTTTTTTTCGTGTAATCTTCACAGACAAGATAAATATCGATATCTAAATAAAACTTAGAAAACTGTTTTTTCAACATATACTTACTTCGAGTAAAAACATCGAATCTTTTAATTTTATCCTTCTCAGTTATCGGTACCCATTGCATCAGTGGAGTTTAGCTAGCCAATTTATAATAATCCTGTATACCTAAGTACTTAATACTCAGCTAGTATTAGACTTCATGCTGTCTACAGAAGTACAGAAGCACATCGAGTTCCTCGTTTTCGCCAAAATAATGAAAACACCCCTATAACTAGAAGGTTTACCTCTAGCTATTCTTTTAAAGGTACACACAAACATACTGCATGTTGCCTTCAACAGACCAGTAGCGTTATCTTTTAATTTATATACGTCTCACGCGACAAAACACATAAACATTAATTATATTCAATTCACGAGGCGCCACTAAACAAGGCACGCTGAAAAACAATAAAAAAAACGCATTATAAAACCACCCTTTACGACTATAGTGAAAACTTTAAATTATTATGTGGATTCCTTCATATAAACTAATAATATTCCTATTAACCATTCGAAAATAAAGCTAAGTTATTACCACAATTGTACTGAAAAATTGAAACGGAAGCATTCATAGACGTATTTGTTTATAACTGAAATAACTTTTACGATATTTTTTAATGAATCTCAAATAAAAACTTATTTTATGATTCTTTATACGGTATGCTTTGACCCAGATTTGATAGAGCGGTGACCGCAATATAATTACTGTAGCTACTACCGTGTTTCTGAGGGGTATAATCATTACGTATTTTAATTATAAAGTAATTTAATTATATGGAGTTAAATCTATGGGTAATTGCTGATAATTTTGCCTCTTTTCGTGTGTGTATCAAGAGACTTATGTATGTTTACACTAACAGTAGGCAAATATATTCAGCCAATAATATGCCCACTGCTGGGACACAGGCAGGAAGCTTGCTCTTCAAGAGGTAATGGGCTGTAATCTATCACGCAGGCTCAGTGCGGGTTGGTAGATGTCATATGTTTGGTTTGGTTCTAAACCTGCCGCCGGTTTCTTCTCGATGTTTTCTTTCACTGATTTGAGAGAAAAGATGACCGATGGGGCTGAAAGGTAGGTGCGGGAAGACGTAGCGTTGAAAGGCCTTACACAAGATGGACCAATGACCAGGTGAAGACGCAAGAATCCGCTGGATGCGAGAAACACAGAACCGGTCGAAGAGGCGGTGGAGCAGTGGACCTTTTTCGGCTGAAATGATGATGAAGTGTCCAAAATGAAGATTTCGAAGCTGTAGTAGATGCTGAAGAATATGCTTACGTTAAACATAACCACACTAGGTGTTGCTAAAATTGATGTTTGAGAAAACAGGCACATTTTAGTTTGTGATTGTGCCAAAACACTAAGTAAAACGATTTTCACACTGCCTGCGCTCCGTCGCGTAGCGCTAGCTGGCAGATCAGTTTGTCTTGAAAACACAATAACGCGCTCCGGGAGCCCGTCGCAACGATTATATGTATAAGCTGTGGCTGCCCCGCGCTATGCGACTGAGCGTGATGCAGTGTGTCCACATTTTGGTCACCTTCCAAAGCATTCCCGAATTTGCTCCTCGCTTTTACACACTTTCACAAATTCCACCCACAGTGTTTTGTGCCATAAACACCAACTTCCTCTTCAACTTCTTCTTCGATGATTCCAATTGATAGTTTTTAAGCTACGACCAGAATTAAGCCACTTCGACAGCGTTATCGTTGGCAATTGTTAAACCCAGTGCGGTTGTTCGTGTGTCTTGTTGACTGTGGTTCGTGTTAATAATGTACTAGTATCATCATAATGTGTACGAGTATATCTACATACACACATAAGTACACACACACAAACATAACCTACCCGCTATGTATCATGTATGTACATACGAGACAACAATTCGCAACTCCTGTTGCGAATCAAACAAAAACGCATCGACAACAGATCAGACAATAAAAGCACTCAATACTGAATATTGATCTCTAATATAATTACCCTATAAGTGATGTAGATACGTTGACAATTAATTAACTTACTGAATGGCACACAGCAATTGTACTCTCTAATGAACCGGCCAGTCGCAACTCGAATTAATTGTCATACGTGCTAGGAGAGTCAACGAGGTCAGCCTTAGTTGAAACATTCCGATGCACCTTGCATCCCCTTTGAGACCCGTTTGTGGGGAAATGCGGGGGACAGGGGAGATTTTGTGATATGCTGGTCAATCTCTAAATATGCTCGCTTATAATAGCAGTTGTGCATAGGTTTTTTAGTGCATTTAGGTTGGTAATCATGAAGGTATATAAAAAAAAAACAACTGACTTGGAAAAAGTTTTATTTTTCACTTTTTAGCTACCCACCCCATACCAATTCGAGATTTCATCATCCTTGGGGTCAAAACAATGCATATTTATGCGATAGCAGCAATCGCGGTTGATTTGCTGTCATTTTTTGAAGAGTTCCGTTGTCTGTCTCCAAAACGCGTCATCAGATCTACATGAAATTTAAAAGGAGAGATTTTGAATTAAACTCCTTTCGAACAAAAAAAGAATTTTGCAAATACGTCTGTATATGACGGAGTTATGCCCGAAAATACATAAAAAAAATATAAACATGTCGAACTCATAACCTCCTTCTTTTTGAAGTCGGTTAAAAAACAGAGTTATTTAGTTTGGTTTTCCCTAAACCTACATTATAATTAAAAAAAAACAATACTGTCAAATCCGATGCGGAATGCAATTTTGTGTTTAATTTTGCCCAGAATCTTGAAATGATAAAAATTGAAACGACAGATTTATTTGATAATGATGAACTAGCTTTTGCCTGCGGCTTAGCTCGCGTGAAAGGCGGAAAATATCCCACGGGAACGTACTACCGGAATAAAAAGTACCCTAGAGGAATAATTCCGTAATACATTGTTTTCATAAATCTCCTTTGGTTTACGCGGCGCAAGCGTAAAACTCCCAGTCGGCCTAATTTTTTCTGACATCGTCAACTATCATCATTACATTTCAGCCATTTTACACAAAAGTCTAATGAACTATTATACACCTAACTTTCCTTATGAATCACTCCGACCATTGGTGAAAACCGTATGAAAAGGCAATTTTTGAGTTTATTGCGTTTAGATAGACAGACAGGGGACTAAGTTTTATTAGCTTACTACAAACTTATGTAGGATCTACAAAAGTGTCCTGACAGCCAAAATGTTATACTTTTTTCGGTCTAACTCTCAATCACCAAGTGGCGTAGTACCTATAACGGGCAATAAAGAAATTCGTTTCAATAATATCTGAAGGCCAATTCTCGTAATTAAAAACGTTCAAAATCTAGTCACAGTGTCATCACGGCGACAAACAAACGTCAAAAACTTGTCAAAGATGTATGAAGACTCGAGGTATTTTTGACAGATTGAGACTGAGATCAGACTGTGAACGTTCTTAAAATTACGAGAATTGCCCATCAGATCTAATTCCGAGTTAACATTTTAACAACACCAAGCTATCTATCTACCTATGGATAAACGAACCATTACAATTCCCGGACAAACACAGCCATAGTGATGTCCAATGACACGTCCGAGTTGATTAGTTTACGTAGCACAGGACTATCGACTGTTTGGTTTAATTTATTGGAATCAATATAATTGATAATTGAATGATGGCGTTGCATTTCCAATTGAATTGAACGATTTTGAAGGGAGTGGAAATGGAAATGATAAGGGTGATTTGTAGTGTCGTTTATTTTTTTAAGTGATGAAAGAGTTTTCGGTTAATTGTGTTGATTGTATGTACTGTTATTATTGAAGATCGGAGTCAGATAATGGTAGACTCATGAGGGGGTTTTAGGTTTTCAATAAATTAATAAATCTTTCTTAGTCGCATAGTGATAGTGCCTCGGAAAGCATGTTAACTCTTTGGTCCCAGTTGTCATTCGTGGATCTTTGACAGTCGTTACGCGTCAGATAACCGAAACTCTGACAACCAGTCTTACCAAGGGGTACCGTGATACCCAGTAACTGGGTTGTGGCGGTCAGATAGGCAATCGCTCCATATAACTATAATACTGGTATTCAGCTGCATCTGGTTAGACTGGAAGCCAAACCCAAGCTAGGCGGATGTTGATATGTGTCGTATAGAAGAACTTTGCGAATATTGCTCCTATTTGACAATGGGTGTTTTCTATCTGAAGCTTGTTGTCTAATGCAAGTCTAGTCTATATTTGTGGTAGATTACACACTACAAATTCCACGACATAGTACTCATTAATTACCTATGAGAATCGTGTGAAAAATAAATAAACATTGATACACGTCTCAGTTTCTTCTTCTTCCTTCTTTTGGATGTCGAATCAAAGGTCAATAACCTCAACGTTATAGGAAGGTATAACAAAGTTATAAAACTTGCAATTTCTTCTGTTATTGGAGAAGTTACGATTGGTTTCATCGTAATCAGATCTAAGTGTTTAACTCGGGGAGATTGGGGAAATCTTTCTCATTGGGTTTGATCGTCGTTACCTGGGTTGGACATTGATTCTTTTTGTGAAATGTGCGTTTTATTATTTTATCCAAGTTCTATTACTGAATAGATTTCTGTATTAAGGCAAAATATATTCCTGTATTCATCATAGTCAGCCTATATCGTTCCCACTGCTGGGATACAGGCCTCCTCTCGGCGAGAGGGAGTGGGCCGTAATCCACCACGCAAGCCTAGTGCGGGTTGGTAGATGTCACATGTCTTCAAATTTTAGGTTCTAGGACATGCCGGTTTCCTCACGATGTTTTCCTTCACCGTTTTGAGAACAGTGGTGATGAAATAAATTTACACAAACTAAAGCGCCTGTCTTGATTCGAACCTACGACCTTCACATCGCAAATCACCTCCATTACCACTGAGCTGCCACTGCTCTCAAACGCAATTGGATTAGATAAAGTTATAGACTTACTTATCAGAGGACTTACTTGTCTTGACAGAGGTGTGGCTTCTCGAACAGAGAAGTCACCAGAATCTCTCACGTCTGGCCCTGTTCCGCATGGTTTGCCTGACGGCTACCCATGCACTCTCGCTCCATTACGCATCACTGCTTCGCAGGAGGGTCACCTCCTCGCGAAGAGGGAGGCAGCGCACGTGAGGAAGAGGTAGTATATGCGCCATCACGGCCCTAGCTGCCACAGGAGTTGCCCTCGGCGTCGGAAATCCCAGGCTGATTCCCGGCCACCGTAGGCGCAGGCTCACGGATGGCGAGTAATTGGTAGCTCACTGTCCGGTAAGGACCAAGCCCGGGTCGACGGCGCGTTGTCCCACGCGCGCCTCAAAAGAGATGTCAGCACCAACTGGTGGGGTCCGCAAGGGCCGATGCCTGCCAAGGGTGCGGGTTGTTCGAAAGAGATACCGTCGCCCCTGGCACGCGGGCAACTGAAGAAACACGGGTGGGTTTTAGTCAGTAAAGTCTGACACGCTCTCCTGCTCCACCCAGAGCGGGAGAAGTTTATTTGATGACTTCCCATCCCCAAAAAAAAACAAAAAAGCTGTCCACTGCGTGTTGAAATAGTTTTTTTTATATCACCCTCCTATTACCTCCAATAAAATGAACTTACAAAGTACTTTCGCGGTGTGAAATTGAAACAGTGACACTGGAACCTACCACTTTACCTGCGACGTCGTACTCGAAACACGTGATCCTGCCTTACGTAACCCTTAAAAATTCCTCTAAAGACAATACCAAGAACACAAAAAATAAGCCACGAATTCATGTAATCTTATTAAGTGTTACCTGCAAGCTTTCCCATCACAGCGATGATCTGTCTATGTAGATCCCATTGTGAGTTTGTGAGCCCGTTTGAAAGCGCGACCCAAATATTGTCACAATGAACTCCAATGCCTGAAGGACAAAGAGCTTGGTATAATTAATGACTGAGACCACGAAATGTCGCAGTCTTGCGTCGGACTGGATAGAGAGATGAATTGAGAGGGATGTGCTGCATTCTTTCGGTTAAAATTGAGTGGTTGTGGTCAATGATTATGGTTGCTAGTGGAGATATATGTACCAACGCTTGTGAAATGGTATAACATAAGGCGTTCTCCTGATTAGATTAATTCTCGCAATTTTTTTTTTTTCAAAGCAGTTTTATTTCTAAATTGTGTGTTCTCTAAGGGAAAGCCACGTCTAGTCAGTCAATCAAATCAACTATGCGTTTTTATTTTTCAAATGATTTTAATAAGAATGTTATTGACACAATTTATAATAATAATATGTACAAGCATATAACAAAAAAATGAATCTTAGAGTATACAAAAATCATCATCATCGTGTGCCAAAAAGTCTGCCTGCATTGCCATACAATATGGCAATGCTGATTCTTTGGCCAGAAACTAGTCACATGAAGAGTCGACAAACCGCTTGGCAACGTCTCGAAAATAGAAAATAATCTTATTAAATAATACAATAAAAAATATACAGAAAGTAAAGCGTGTACATACATAAAAAAATGGCGTCTATTTGAGAACCTGCGTGTTTTTTTCACTATGTCACAAAATAAGCTAATGACGCGATCACGCGCCGTCTCTATAGTTTCATTATTCTGCGTCATCCCACACCGAGGCTCATATCGTTAGATTAAGATAAAACTAAAACAATAATCCTTTTCATTTCTACAGTCCTTTATTTCAACCACTCTGAATGGGATAGGCAATGACTTCATATCTTAGAATGACGAAAAAAATCTGTGTGGGATGTACTTTACAACCATCTTTATACCCTTTGTTATACATACTTTGTATCGCTATTAAAGCGAGTATAAGGGCCCGATTACACGTGCCACAACCACAACACAACCAAAACACATTATCATCATCATTTCCGAAAGACGGCCACTGCTGGACATAGGCCTTCCCCAAGCTCCGCCACTTTGACCTGTGCTTCCCGCATCCAACGGATCCCTGCGGTCCTCATAAGGTCTTTGGTCCACCTTGTCACCACTCTAGAACTTTTCAACACGGCAAAACACAACCACAACGACAAAACGTGGACAGGCACTAATTTGTATCACACGGACCACATTTGGACGTGAAAATCAACTGTGTGGGCGATACCGACCACATCAAAATCACGTCGCAGCCACAACACAACGCAACTGCAAGACGCTGCAGCGACACTATTCACTTCAGTTGGTTACATGTAACCACTGGTTTCCCAAGTTTTATCGCTGCGATGTGCTACGTGTGTTCGGACCTTAAAGTCACGTGAGATACAGCTTTAGTCGTTCGCTCTCATTAGCTCAGTACCTAACAAAAGTATTATTTTTATTGCGGTCAGCATAAACAAAAGAGTATTTACGATGATCCTTGCATGATTTTATGTTCGTTCTTGTTTATTATTTGATTTATAGCGTCGGGATTTTTTTGGAATTTTAAAACAGTTGAAATGTATAATTTTGTAGGATGACCAGGGTTTAAAATGTAGTGAAATAACACGTATTTTTAAGTAACGATACATTGTTCCCGAATATGTTTTCCAATATATTTGAACTCGAATATTTTGCGTATAGGATTATTTCGGCTGTTGCTGATGATTGCTTTCCTTTGTAATCAGTGTAATCACGATTCGAGAGACTACATTTATATTTTACAATAACAACAATATAATAATGATTCCATTGTGCATTTAAAAAATTTACATTCACAGGAACGTGACATACCATTACGCTACTTTTTAAGTGCAGAATTTTTCGACCACCTATTTAATTGAACTCAAAAGGCAAAGTTAAATCATTTATATCAAATAGGCACTGAAAAGGCATTTTTATAAAAAAATAGAATTGATTTTAGTTTCCCTTCCAAAAGGTAGTTTCGTATGGAGAAGAATGGGCGTGAAACTCCATCGTAACTCTTTTAATAGATTATGGGCAATATTTTGTATAAGTACATGATTTAAATCAGTATCTTACAATTAAATTGGCAACCAGTTTCATTTTTTCTAGACTCTAGAATCTAGAGTCTAGATTGTCCTATGAAGCAGGACCAGCCATTGAAATAGAGGACGTTGGTAGGTACTAATTATATCTGCAACATCTACCCCCAAATACTACAAAAGCCAAATCAAGGTACAAAAACCGCAGACATTGTAGCAAGGAACATCCTTTTAAGTATTCAGAACTGCAGGAAGCCTTTTGATTCGCTATTTACCGGAGTACTCGATGCGGCTTCTTAATAAAGCAAAGGTGTTTAATTGGCTGACAAACTGTTCGCGAAGTAATTACGTCTTGGCTGGCAACGGTTCAAACAACGCGTCAATCTGGTTGCGTAGGGATGGGATGACTTGAGTGGGGTTATCTTACTTTTAGAAAATAGTATTTAAAATTATTTAAAAAAAATGATCTTCCTTGTGATAAAGAAGGTTGCATATATTAGGAGGTTATTAACCCGTTCAATTAAAATTAATCGTTATAACTCAGAGGATCACTTATGTTTCTAAAAAAAGCGGTTATGTCTGAGAACTGACCACAACTCTGCTTATAGTTTGCATTGGTACGACTGCCATAAAGGGAAATATTTGAAGATAACAGGCTGCTATACAAGGAAAGACGACTTCACATAAATTCAGTGTCTCTAAACCAAAATATATTTTTAGTTTCTGGGGTATCAAAATTAAGACCATGCCTTGCTGAATACAATCAAAGAGGATCAATGAATCATCTTACACCTATTAACACTTTACTATGAAAACATTGTAAAAGTCAGTATTTTTTTTAAGAGTAAGCTGCAGTTTCTTACCGGCTCTTCTCCATTGAAAACAACAAATTGGAACCGTGCATCTAGCATCTGATGTTTCATTAGTATGTGTGTTTGTAAAGCGGGCATTTTTGGGGGACTGTTTTATGTAATTTTCACGTTCAAACAGAGCTGAGTCTCAGCCTAGTTTGAGTAAATGACTTTTTAATTTGATTTTGTGAAGCGTGTGTTTTCGTCCTGAGGTATCTCTCATGTAGGATTAAAGTATTTTGAATGCAACCTTTTTCTGACGAAAATCTTTATCGATAAAACCCTCTACAATCCCTACTGTCAGGTGAAAATCGCGAACACTTCAAGTGTCAAAGAACGGGTTCGCGCGTGGTGCGGTTACCAGCTATTACACTGTGCGCCGTAAGCAATTGCTTTCCGTGCAACGATGAGCCTTTATGCATCAATTAGTTTTTGCATCGGAAACGTTTTAATTCCGTACTCATTTACTAAGGCAACAAAGTTATGCGGAAATTTAAGATGCCCTAATTTCTCAGAATTGGTGCAGAAACCACAATTTTGATTAAGACATGCATAATTGTGGGTGGTGGGTTGTGCCAGCTTATGCTTTGATGTTGCATGTAGAAATTATGCACCAATCAAGCAACACGATACGGTGACGGGGTCAACGTAGTTGGTGCAAGAGACGCGTCATTCTGCGGTTAGAATTTGGCTTGCCAGCAAAGTGGTGTCAGCATAGGGACTACATTTCTCTTAGTGGTAGTGCTTCAAGAGTGAACTGTTACTACACTAGCTTCTACCCGTTCTTCGTCTGCGTAATATTTTGGCTCCAGACTCACCGCGTCGCAACCCGCCTCCCGCCTACGCTACAATTTCGTCGCTTATCGTTCTTTGTAACCTTATTATTTTGGCTTGGCTCTTATAGGCCCTATCATGGTGTTAGTCCCCTGTAGTCTTCCTCAAGAATTGAGCTATCAAATACAAAAAAAATATTTAAAATTCGACTGGTAGTTACAGAGATTAGCGCGTTCAAACTCTTCAGTTTTATTGTTGGTATAGTATAATAGATTCATATTAAAATTAAAGAAGAGTTTGGTCTGTGTATTAATGTTGTTGAGTCGTAGCTCAGATCATAATTATATTTCTAAAAGGTCACCTTTACTCAAGTTCACAAACGAAAAACTTACCTATTCTCATCACAGAAAAGAGCTGAGAAACCCCCCAATTTTTGCCTCCATAACGAGAACATTGCCCGTCTTATTACCAACGACTCGCCTTACCCTCTAGCTGTTTTACGGGACACTTGTCAACACATATTGGTAACATAAGGGCAACCATTACAACGCATTGGAGCGTGATATGAGAATAACGGTGTAGGACGGGTCATGTACCAGCATTAAGAGCACGAATTAACTGTTTCATTAAAGTTGCACGTTTTACTAACGTGGGTTGAGACGGGGTTTGTACAAGGGGCGATGTTTCGTATGATAATTATAAAGTAGGATCAAATTTTGGTCGAGCTTCCTACGTGTTTCTATGTTGATTTTGGAGCTCGGTAATTATAGGAAGTTGTTCAACCTTCTGCGTAATTGGTATTAGTTAGGCTTGATAATAAGTTGGGAGGTAATGGTCTAGTAGACTCGCTTTTGTTACCTAATACCTTTAAACGAGCAATCCTTATATTTATATATATAATCTGAATCTCAGAAACGGCTCCAACGATTTTCATGAAATTTAGTATGCAGGGGGTTTCGGGAGTGATAAATCGATCTAGCTAGGTTTCATTCTTAGAAAACGTTAAAACAAAAAAAAAACGAGTAAAACTCGGTCATCCAGATCTTTACATGACACGTTACCAGAATGAAAGCTAATGAATTTAATAAAAGTTCTACCGTCTTTCCCATGAAAATTTAGGAAGCGTTCAAAAATTATTGGAAACGGTGTTATAATTAATTATAATTACGACGGTGGAGTTTCTTGCGCTTTCTTCTCCATACGAAACTACATTTTGGAAGAGCAACTAGAATCAATTCTGTTTTTTTTTAAAATGAAATTTTGACTTACATAAGTGCTTTTTATGTGCCTATTTGAAATAAATGATTTGGGTTTGCATTTGTACCTTGTGTTGGACTCCGGTTGGCGTGACATCTAATATTGTATCGATAAAAAATTTATTTCCACCCTTGACGTGTCATAAGGAATATACGAGTACGATTATGACGTTATTGTATTCTTACAAAAATATTTTACCATCGACTATTGTTGCTTACATTCGTAATTCGAACCCACAATCAATTTCGGTTGCGGTTCTAAGGGGTGTGATAATAAAAGTCTGATTCGATTTTTAACTGTCAAAATAAAACCAACCTCTTTATTCGTTTTTTAACAACTTTTTAAGACACCTGGTGGTAGCTGTTTTATACCTACACCTGCATCACCGGATGGAGCGTTACCTTGTAGGTACCCTTATTTCACGCTTATAAGGACCTACCACGGAAGCGGTGGTCTTTGGTGGTCTAGTAAAAAAAAAAAAGATGACACGGGAGCATTAATTAAGAAAGGGTTGATTGTGCCAGGATCATGCAAGGAGATTTTATTTCTTGTTTTATTGCAGTGTGAATCTTAGTTTTAAATAAAAATATTGTTTATTGTGTGGCAGGTTTTGAAAGGGGCTGACAGGCCTCTTGGTAGAAATTGGTCATTACCTCTTGTAGATACGAATTATATGGCAGTTTTTTCATAATTTTGAGGTTGCCTGCAGCAAAATATTTTTATTTCCATTTTGATATAATGATTTGTGAACCTGACCTCGTGACCTTCCAAAGGGTATCTTATTATTTGTAACCCTTCATTCTAATCCCGAAATGTTGAGGACAGCTACCCGAATTGTCTGTGTGGTCAAAACGTCACAAGGTCAACCTTCTAAATTGAGTTCCAGAATCAAAACCTTGTAAAAAAACTCAAGGTAGGTGTTTGAATACGGTCAATTTAAAAAGGGATAAGCTACATTGTAAATAATTCGGATTTGTTTTCACCTTTTTCTCGGATTAGGGATGAATTATTATTTAATATTAAAGAGATTTTCGCATAAAGCCGTGAAGTTCGCGAAACCCTTACATGGTTTGGGATTTGGTTAAAGGGTTCACTGTTTACCGAAATACTGTATCTATTCGTATCGCTGCTTTAATTTTTGCTTATGGTTTGGCCTTACTGATTTATTATTATAAATGTCTTAGTTTGTGTGTTTAGACTTTTGTTATTCAATCACGCAAAAATTGCTAAACGGATTTGTATGAAATTTGGCACACAGATAGAATATAATCTGGTTTAACACATAGAATACTTTTTATCCCGGTAGTACGTTCTCGTGGGGAAATTTTTGACCTCCACGCGGGCGAAACCGATGGCCAAAGCTAGTAGGTATTTAACATAATATCTACCTATATTAACGATAGTTTTGGTCCAGCTCTTTATAATGGAGTAGTTGATGTAATTTTTTATAATATTAAATACATTCAAATTAGTTATAATAATTATTCACAGTAAAACTTATAAAAGTAACTGAATAATATTTAAAATTCTATGTTTATGATATTTTTAGGTAACTAATAATGATATCCAAAATATCTTCAACGAACGTTCACGATGTTTACCCGAATTTTATGTATTGGCATAGGCCTAAGGTGTGGGATCCGCATCTGCTTACACAGATTACACCTGTACTTAATCCCTTAATTAATTATGAAGGAACCTGCGACACATGATAACGGAAATGGTGGTTAGTTCCCCATAAGATTTTATTACAGCCGTAAAAAGGATTTAATTATATTTTAAGGGTTTCGGACAGGGGTCCAAGATAGGTTAATGTAAATTTAGGTACTTTTATGATGTTGTGTTAATAGTGCTGAACTGGGCTTGGTTCCGCAGGGTGCGTTTTATAGATAGATAGAGGGAGAGAAATGCTTTGATAAAAAATTTAGGGCGATTTAATTGAGGTGGGCTGTTTTTATCTACCCCTAACTGAGATAATAGATGGCTTCAACACTGTTTTGCATCGGTGAAGTCCGTCAAGAGATAAAATGAAAATACATCTTTGCCGTTCATAAAAGTTGAATCGCTTGAAGGAATACAAAATGAAAAGAGCAGGTAGGTACGCGTTTTTTTGGGATTTATCTCTCGCAGGTCTGCCTAGGAGATGGTTGGCTGCCTGTGACTGCCTCAATAAAGCCAGGGCTTAAAAAAAAATAAGCGACTACACGCTAAGGGTACCTACCCCTTGTGGGGTACGGACCTCGGCTTAGGGTGTCGTTGGAAGAGGGCAGCAAAGGACACACACATTATTTTTCCGAATTCATGGTAATAGTTTGCGTATCGATGTTCCTCAAACCCTGTATATAGGAAAAGTTTTTATCCAGTGCGCAAACTGTAATTCGGAATTCGGCAAAATAATGTGTGTGTCCCCACTGTCTGGGGGTCCCCAGCGTTGATATTTTTCGTCGGTTCTACAAAAAAAAAACAACTGTTCTATACATTTTGATGGCGTAGGTAGTGCATTGCACTTTTCTGTGAAACGGCTGATTTTTTTTTTGTAAAACCGACGAAAAATTTCTTCGCTGGGGATCTAGAATGGTATGCTGAATTCATGGTTAAAGTTTGCGCACTGAATAAAAACTTTTCCTGTAGATAAAGTCAGGTGAATACAATAACAACAACATTGAATGCAATGCAAGTGACCAATGATCGTTTGAAACCAAACATGCACGAATGGCACGACAACGTGAATTTCATCAGGTCCACGAGACCTGATGAATGGGCCATTCAGTAAAAATGACCTAAATCTGAACGTTATTGAATCCAGGGCGAACATTTTGACTTTTTCTTTTTTGGACCATAAATTCCAAGCTTTGAAATCGAGAATATTTTTTACGAATCTTCTTCTTTATTGGCCAAAGTTATTTGCACTGTAATTTTTACTTTACGGTGATTTAAGGGACGCAGTTTATAGGCTTAGGATTCTCCAAAACCATTTCAATGAATTTATTGAAGGATTACGTTAAGCAGTTTTAAGGTTATTTTATGATACTTTGCTAATATTTGAAAAGTTCATATGTTCTGCGAAATAACTTAGAAATAAAAATGAAGCTTCATAAGTTGAAAACTTTTCAATTGATCTCCTCTGCCATTAACCGACTGCAGTCGAGGCCCCTACGCCTGAAATTCTAAATAAAGAAACACCTGATTGGAATAGTTATTAGCTTAAGGCAACGAGTGTCAACCAGTCGATTTTACAAACTTTAACACTGAATAAAGTGGGAAAATGAGAGTTTATTTAAACTTATACACTTACACCCATTATTGCAACAATAACCTTTACAACTTCAGATGTTGTATTATTCAAGAAAAATGTCCGCGTAGCATCGTATACTACTTTATTTGGTTTTATCCCTTAGGAAAGGTTTCCATAAACACCAATAAAGCCAGCTATCGGATACGTGGTGCTAACAAGCCAATATGGTCGAGATTAGTGGACAAACTGCGCTAAGGACTGTGCCACATGATCGGTCGTTGTTTGTACGTATTGGTGTAAAAGTTGAGCGAAAATAGAATGGATGGAGGAAAGTCACCAACATCAGCAAACTGCGTACCACGAGAACTTTGCATTGTTGCCTTAAAAAGACAAGTTTTTGAAGTCATCAATGCACACATTTCGTGTTATGTCACACACATTTGATGAATGCATGTAGTGGCCCAGTGGAAACGGCTGACTCATGAGTTCGAACCTAGAAATGTACTTCACTTTCTGTAAATTATTTTATCGCAACTGCTCCCAAAACGGTGAAGACGTGTGACATCTACCAACCCGCGCTGGACCAGTGTTTTTTTTTTTTTTGTCGGGCATCTCGCAGTTGGCCTTGAGAGGCCGTGACTGCTTAACTGGGCTTTCCTGGGGCTGCCATTAAGAATTAACTTAATGCCTCCAGCCAGGGCTTACAAACTAAAATAAATTACAAACTAAGCGACTGCACGCTGAGGGCACCCCCTGTGGGGTATGGGCCTCGGCTCAGGGTGTCACTGATAGGGGGACAGCTATCATTGGGGACAGGCTGGATCAAAATATTGGCATTATTATTGATCGGGGAATTTAAAGCTACTGGCTCAGCTGCGGCGCGGGCTGGCGCTTCAACGAGCAAGGGTTTTTTTTTTTTTTTTTTTTTTTTTTTTTTTTTTTTTTTTTTTTTTTTTTTTGGGTGGGAAATCATCAAATAACTTCTCCCGCTCTGGGTGGAGCGAGAGGGCGTGTCAGACTTTTACTGACTAAAACCCACCCGTGTTCCCTCAGTTGCCTGTGTGCCAGGGGCAAGGAGGCAAGGATTATTATTATTATTATTATTGAGCAAGGGTCGGTCGGGCTGGACCAGTGTGGTGGATTAAGGCCTATTATACTCCCTCCCTCCGAGAGAGACCTGTGTCCCAGCTATGGGAGCATTATAGGCTGATTTTGATAGACAATAATAACCACCTAGGTTACTTTACGTAACATCATCATAGGTTGGTTGAATCTCTTCTCATCATAGTCTAGTTAAATTTCAAGTAAATCATTAGAGATTCGTACATGTTTCTGTAATTTACACAAAAGCCCGCTAGATAAAAAAACCAGTATACTACAATTTTAATAAAGTAGTGAACATTTTGCCTCGTTTGTGCTTCAGCCTTTACAGGTCGGTCATAATGAGGTGCGACGTTGGACGGTGGCAAAGTGACATATATCACGGTAATGTGACTTACTGTTATGATCTCAACGAGTCATAAAGATATGTTTGTTACTTGTTTTGCGCTGTTTATATATTTTATGTTATCTTTAAGTCTCGTAAAGCAGCTTGATGGTATATTCGGAATTTAGATCGTTCGTTTTTTATTGATAGTTGTTGCTGTTTTGTTTGTGTAGCTGTTGGTTATTTTTGATGCAATAATAATGTCAGCTGTTTTAGTACATTTATAAAGTAAATAAATCAATTGACTTTTATTGAAATAAAATGTATCGTGGGATTCATGCAAATCAATATCAATAAAAAAATCCAGTCTTTGCCTTTTGCTCATTTTATATTCTCATTTTATATCCACGACAGTGAAAGGGTTTAGACTAATTTCAAAGAGCTGCTATTTTTTGTCCGAATTTTATTTATTTTATATGGATTACATTTTGGCTACATTGACAATAATATCGAACTCGTCAATCCAAATTAAACTTAAATCCAACTACTGAAGTAACAAAATCCTTTGCAAACAACTCGGGTCCTGTCGAAGCAAATACCAACCAAATAAACGCTGTCCTAAACAAACACAAAATTAAATTCTCAGCAATCGATGAACGATATAAATAACAAAGCGAATTAATACGCGATGAAGTTTATGGAACGTTGGTACATTTCCTGTAGGTAGCAGATGTAGGAGATGTCAATAATAAGAGCAAACTTCCGAAAGAGTTGGGAAGTAATATTGTGCTCCCGCGAGTACTGAGTCAATAATAAACAAAGGGGGCGTCTGATACACTTGTAAACTAATAACCCCACCCCTAGACGTTCGTGACTGTATATTATTAAACAATAGGTCGTGACAAATATGCTACTGTTGGCAACAATCTGATATTGTGACGGAGGGTGATTTAATTGAATTTTTTGGTGCTCGTAATGGATAATGTAATTCAGTATGAGCGACAGTCACAACAAACAATAAAAAGATAGTTCTGCCCCACGGGTAAAATCAATAAAATTATACTAACTAGCCTGATCCTAATAACGTAAGAGACTGTTAAGAAGATTAGCTAGATGGTAAAGTAGTTGAACTTGTAGTAATGGCAATAAAAACTAAATATGCATGTGTCATCCAACAGTTTCTAAAGATCGTGAAGATCAGATGACTGCACATGGAAGTTTATACCAATATTTCATGGATAATGCGGCGAATGTAACTTACCCTTTAGCAATAAGTACGTAAGCAGTGAAGCAAATCAGACTGGCAAAAAACTGTCGTACTGACTGTCTACGAACGTTATTAAACAATTCTTTTCTTCGCCGACTTCTCCAACTTGCATCAAATAAGCTACCCATTCTTTGTTTTGTTTCAGCCTCATGGGACTCGTGTCGTTCAAATTAAATTTTGTTGATTGAAATGCTATTGCTTCTTTATTTGATTTACTACTTGCAGACGCTTTATTACATTTTAAATATGTGCATATATTTAAACCATAACCATTATTATTTGCATCATTATTTTGATATACAGTAAATACTCGTAGTATTTCGATAACCTTTAAGAAAATGTAGTTTATGAGCATTTCTTCTTCTTCTTTCGTCCGGTTCGGTTAGGTTTCCTAATTTTTCTGCGCCAACTTATTCTGTTTTGGTTTTTCGGTTCTGGTAAATGCGTTTTCTTAAGAGGGAACAGGGCGTGCGATTCTCCATACAAACGTATTCCCCGTTTTTCTTCTAAAAAAAATCAAGGTCTGCTGTAAACACGTCCCTGTCATTTTCTTTTTTTCAGCAACTAATTAGTAAAGAAAATATGGCCCTTTAAAAATTACAAAAAATGCCACCACCCACCAATGCGACTACCAGACAAAATTAGAAAAGTTTTTAACATAAAAAAATATGAACCTAAACATACTCTTTCTTAAAATGTTAATGTAAAAAATAAATGAATCGGCTCAGTTTTCGAGGAGAAAAAAGGGGAAAACGAAACGTCGATCTCGTCAAAAAAATTGTGATAATTTCGGTCTGAGCTGCAGCTGTCCCTATCACACACTACGGGGGCAGATAGACAGCGCGACGGCAATCGTTTCTTCAAATACCTATTTTTTAAATTCCTCGCAGGCCCCGTCCCCTCTTAAGTTCTCTTGTCTTTGAACAGTAGGTCAAAGGGGGCGGCCTATGCTTCTTTTTCATTCTGGCAGATTTAGTGCAATTTGTTTTTGATCTTCATGTGTTTATAAATACTATCTTAGACGATTTTCGGTAATTTTATCAGTCGTGGTTGGTGCGACTATAAAGCCAGTAGTTTATAAGCATTTTTAAGGTTATTAAGACTACTGTTGTCAAGTAATCTAACTGATACATTTCAATTACCAACTAAGTTATTGTTACATCAATGTACCGAGAACTAGGGGATCAAAAGTTACAAAACTTGACTCACCTATCCTTTCCTGGAATCTTTAATTAATGATGGAATTAGAAACAATATAATTTGTACGAAATTCTTGGCAATAACACTGAATTAGGATTAACTTTGCAGTGAACTACTCTAGGTTCTTATTAGTTTCTCCTTGTTTTTGTAAATTCCATGGAACAGTGTTGTTTTAAGTTGTATTCCTTGGAATCATTGTATTTGAGGTTATCTTCTGTTTCATACCTTGGTATAAGTATTTTAATATTTAGATAGAAAAGTGAACACTTTTTTAAATCCACATTCCCACAGTGATAAAACTTGTATAATTTGCGAAATCAGATTTACTAAATATCGGAAGTTACGAAAAACTTGGCTTTTTATAGAACAACTGTCGCACATCTTTAAAAAGGAAGACGTATTTTTTTCCAAAATATCTTGCGTCAAAAAACAAACAATGGCGGCGAAGCTATAGGTGCGGCTGAATGAGCTAATTATTTACAATCCGACACGCAACCAGCACTTTGTTCCAAAAAACTGTTACGTGAAATCTCATTTCCTAAGTTTGCTTTGTCCCCACTCTAAAAAAAAACAAAAGGGTTCCCCTGTGTGTTCTTTAGACTGATTGATAAACTATGCTTACTCAGTCGTTACATGCTTTTTTATTTAACCTTAAAGTGTCAACGGCCTGCACCGTCCGATCGAAATTCGAAATAATTATTTTTAAATCGATACGCAGCACAAAGCTAGCAGTCGAAGCATTCGATAATGATAATATAAAAGAAATAATTTTAAAAAGCGCGCGTAGTGTTGTACCCCGGTCGATGCGTTGTGTCGCGTGATCGGCTCGCGTGTCTCATGCCAGCCTCAAATTAAAACCCAACCGATAAGACACCATGCACCTCACGACTGTCGCACGACGCGTCTCTTTTAATTACGCACCCCACACAAAACTTATCTACCCCTTTTAGAATTTACATTTTAAACGCTATTACTCGGACAATTTGTTTCGAAAACATTTTCTAAAAATGTTTTCTGGAGTCTCTAATTAGGGATGTTATTAGTGTATTCAAATTATATGTTTGGTAAAATTTGGAGCAGTCAGGACTGGCGGGAGCGACTTGTATTTTGATCATTCGTTTGTGCCTTGGTGGATGGTCTCGGCAGATTCTGTTCATTAAAATACTGGTGAATATTTTCTGAGCAAACAACATCCGACAGAATAAAATTAATGGTATCGATTAGCAGGCGTCGTTGCTGAGATCGCGTGCGAGTGATGCGAACGGCGACACCTTCTGGGAGCTGTCTGTGTCAATTTTAATTGGGCCAGTTGTTTTGCTCTTGTTGCGATGCGAAACGTGATTGCCCCGCCTTATTTATGTGGGGTCACGGAATTTAATAAAATAGTTTTTGTTCACTTGGTGAATTTTTGTGGGAAAGTATTTAATCAATAGTATTCACGGTACCCTCATATTATTTGTTTGTTGTCCAGTCATGGGTGCAAATACTCGGTCGGCTTGGATAGAACTAATATCGCGCATTTTTGGTAAATAACATTTCCTTTTATATGCTTTTGTTTCGAATGAAATATTTTATCATCGAATTTGGATTATAAAGGGTGATTGGAAGATGGGTGCAAAGCTTTAAGGCGAAGATAGTACAGACAATTTAGAACCATTTAAGCCATGGTTGTCTTACCAAATATTTTTAACCAAATTTTTAAGTTTTTTTTCGGAAATTCTCAAAGTTTAATGTAAACTGCATAATTATGGCCAAATTGAATGATAAATGAATTCGTTTTTTATCTATTTAATTAAAGTAATGTGTAAGCAATCAAGCAAAACATGTTTTAGGCTTCTGTGTCATTAGACATTTTTTTTACAGACATTTAAAGCTCAGAAAAAATAAAAAAATTGTACAATACGTCTTTTAAACGTTATTAAAAAAAAAAAAAAATTGGTAAGACTTCGTCTAAGACAACCATGGCTTAAATGGTTCTAAATTGTCTATACTATCTTCACCTTAAAGCTTTGCACCCATCTTCCAATCACCCTGTATAACTTCAGGCATACATAATCAGCCTTTAGTGTTCCCACTTTTGGGACACAGGCCTCGTCTATTTGATAGAGGTTAATGCAGTGCGGGTTGGTAGATGTCACATGACTTTGAATTTTTCTTACGATGATTTCCTTCACCGTATTGAGAGCAGTGGTGATGAAATTATTTACACAAAGTAAAACATCTGACTGGGTTCAAACCCACGATCTACAACGCTTTAGTTGAGGCCGTTACCACTAAGCAACCTCTACTTCATATTGGGTACAATTCACCTAATTAAATAAGAACACCTCCTTTTTAATGAGGTATTGAACTTAGCAAAAATAAGTTTGATGTTCCAAATAATTGTTAGTTTCTAATTCTTCAAACAAATACTAAATTACTTACTAATGGACATAAACGTCGTCTGTCTTAATTGAGGTTTAACAAACTGAATTATTGATGAAACAGTAGGTACTAGAAGTCTGACTAGCGATGGGCACCAAATATTATATTGAGTTTGAAACATAATAAAGTTCTTCATTTAGATTTTTATATGACCTGACCAGCGTGACCTTTAGAAAATACGTCTGAAGGACGTTACATAAGTAAAAAGAAAGAAAAGTTTTTATTAACAGTAATTTTATTACTTTGATAGAATTATTGAAACGTGTTCACGTCCAATTGGTGGGCTTTGTAAGTTTAACAATTCAAAATTTTGAATCCTGTTATTAGTGCTCCATTGTCGATATTTGTGTTCGGCATAAATTAACAAGTCAAAAAGTGTGATTATTTATGCTGGGCCATTATCAGGGCGTACATAAAAGTGGAGGGATTATACCCGAAGGTCGAATAAAACTTTCGCGTTTCTACCTTTCGTTTGAAATGCTCGACTCTGAGTGTTATTCGAATTATTATCGAGAAGGACGGACTCATATGTAGATTCTGATAGACCTGGCTGTGCAAAAGAGGTAGCCAACGAAATTCCGTTTAGTCCACTCTCGACCCTTCGACCCCCAATAATTAATGTGTCCACTGGACCCCTGATTATAGTTTATTCTCGATCCTTGGGGGTCGAGAGTGGATTTTATTGTCCAGCCAATTTTTAGTTTCTGCTCGACCCCCAAAGTAGTCTGTACCTTACTGTATCAAAATATTAATTTTAGATACTTACCGAACTAGGGATCAAAAGTGGACGAGGTATGCATGTCCTTTTTATGAAAATCCAATCTCATCCCCTGGGGGTCGAGTGTGAACTGTGTTTAAGGTTTGAGAGGAAACAAACGAACAAATATTTTTTTTAGGGGTCGAGGGGTCGATTGTGAAAACGAAAATTCAAACTTACGTTTTCGGCAACAAGCAGGTCAGTGTCAGGCTGTATGTGGATTAAAATATGATCCGGGACCATTAAAAACATGGCTTTACAGAGTTATAACCATCAATTCCCATTGAATGACTTTTTCATGAAATAAGAATGGGATATTACTCATACGCTATTTTTTGACAACGTTTTTAAAAAAAAAGAGACGTAAAAGAGACGAAAAGAGACGAAGATTCTAAAATGCTGATAAACCACTAAAAATTCACAAAATTTTTATTTAATAGATTAAGTAGTGTCGTAAAATGCATTTAAACTTTTACATTCTCATATTTTGCGCGTAATTTGACGAAAACGCTGGATGCAATGGACGCCATTTTGGTCTGTGGGTATGACGTCAGTTTGGTAACTAAACAAATGCGCTGAGATTTTGTATGATAATTGTTTATAATTAAAAAAAAAGTTATTAAGTGTTCTACTTATCGTTGGTTTGCTGTTCCTGAATGTAAGATATTATTTCAATTATAATTAAGTACCTACTTTGGGTAAGTAAATAATAAAAGTACAAAGTTGTTCAATTGATACGCCGTATGACGAAATAACATGGCGCCTACTATTTCTTGGTGTTCAAAAACAGATAAAAAAATTGAAATATTTGAATTGAATTTTAAAATGTATTTTGTTATTTCATGAACTAAAACTAAAATTTTCCGAATGCTTTTTGCCTATGCTATCTCAATAATATATTTTTACATTTTTCTCATATGGAATAAAAAACCCTATTCGATGGATTTAAATGAATTTAGAGAGTTGTATTGATGATTGAAATGACGTATTACGGTCGCGAATCAAATTTTATTGACCTACAAAAAAAGTTTAAATGCAAAAAACGTAAAAAAAAAAAAATGCGGGCTGCCTTGGAACTTCCCCCTTTAGTATAATTAGTCTCTTTTTTACCATAGAAAAGTGGTCTGCATAAACAGCTAATACTGATGCAACCTGATGGAGATCAGATTGCATTCCTCATAAAACTAGTTTACCCATCTACCTATTTCATAGTAAAAACAACAACACAAAGTAAAAGTCTATTTCAGAAACGCATACTACCAGGAGACCATTATAGCGTAGGAGATGTTACTCTTAATATCCCTCCACCTTATTCCACGCGAAACACACAGGTAAAACAAAAACATTACATTTTAAATAAAGCGGCACGATGATCTAATTTCATGGCACATGGTCCATTCAACGCTCGATTACGGAGAAGCAAATTGGACCATCTATTGACTCGGCTCAGGACTGAAGTCTCCTATTGTCTAAATGAGTATGTTATCCTAGTACTCGCAATGGTCGTTGGAGCTTAGTTTTATTGAGCTTGTTTTGATTACCTATTGTTATTGGATTAAGTTGGGTGTTATAGGGGAATTAAATAATTGTGATGCTTAGTTAGTGATTTGGAACATATAGATTTAGCTTTAGTACTAGATATTAGCTTTATTTCTTGAGGTCAGGACTGTTAGATTAGGTGAAAATCTCACTCATTGCTTCATTGTACAATCGTATAAAGTATCCTGTGAATTATGAGGAAGCTATTTATGGTAAAACAGTTCTTCTTCTTCGTGATAACTGCCGTACCAGCGTACGGCAGTTATCAAACTTTGATGGTCAAAAACTTTGCCACTACCACTGCGTTATCGTTGGCAGTGCAGAGGTCACCTTAACTGCATGTTTTGGGGCACAGAGAATAAGACAGGAGGTCGAGCATAGTTTGTGACACAGCTCCACATCCACACCCTTCCGTCGAGGTAGCACTTTACGAGGTTCGGCTTACACCTTCGCATTTGGATTCGGAGGCCCTGCAGGAAGATGTTCGTTTGGTAGTAGTTAGTGAGTAAGTGAGGGATAGGTATTCTACCATTTGGTAGTTAGGTGTCTATTGTCAGACTCCTGTTTGTGCTTCTCCAGCTGTGGGGTAAATTGTGGTTAAACAGTTAACAAGTAACAAGCATAAGGGTAACTTATAAATTGATTCAAAACACAGGCTTGGTCGTTATGAGTTCAGCCAGACAAATCAAAAAGGATGAATGCTGTCTAGAATAATCGTTCGATCTAAAATATGAATTCCATACGTGCCTATGATCATAATGACATCCCGATATCTATCGTTTTACTCTAAAATTAAATGAGTTTTCAATAACAAAAAGACTGTGGAAGCCATCGAGTCATTCTAATTTCAGCTGCTGGTTCAATGCAACATTCATTTCAGTAAGTGGCGTACGAATCGAGCTCGAAGCTCGGAGCCACTCAGGGGATTCATACAATCGACTTTATCGATTCTCATAGTTGTAAATTTTAGTTTTCTTTCACCTAGAACAGAATGTCTCTGCGGTTGCTATAAAATTCTTCAATATTGAATTCTAAGTTCTTTTATTTGTACCGTTGAACATTCTAGAATTTTTATTTTTTGCGTCTGGGTTCTGGGTTGGAACATTTAAGTGAGTGGAATTCTATTTTTATCAGTGTTTAAAAGACGGTACGGAAGCATAAATAAGAGTGGCCTCAATGTAACCGATATGAGAGCGAAAAAAAAGATGTCAACATATTGTTTCACCGAATGTGAGGTGAAAATCAAGTTCTCAATTTCTATATTGCTCAATTTGTTCTTTGTTGTTACTTGATCATTCTAGAATAAGGTACAGTTGTCCGTCAGATTTAAAGCCTTATTTGGGTTAGAATTCAGTGATTTTGGACTGTGTCTAAACATTTGTCTAATGTTTAGCTTTGATATTACGCTACTTTCTTTAAAATATAAGAGAAAAAGAGAGGAATCAAAATAGAGCCTGTATAAAGCTCAAGTGCGTTCTACAGTATTGCAGCCACTTATGCGTGGCTCAGCAAAATACCAGCTTGCTGCCCTTGACTCGGTGGAACGCTGAGCAAAAAGGCTCATAGGCGACGAAACGTTGGTAGCTAAGCTTCACAGTTTGGCTCATCGGCGTAATATTGCTTGCCTGTCGGTCATCTATAGACTGTACTTGGGAGAGTGTACGCAGGAGCTCCACGACCTGATCCCATCATCGTCCTTTTACTACCGGACTACCAGACGCACTGCAGGGTACCATCCGCACTTGGTTGATATCCCGACCAGTCGTACTCAGCGCTACTCTTCCACATTTATTATACGCACAGCCAAAGTATGGAACTCTCTGCCTGCGTCTGTGTTCCCTTTCACATTTAACCCGTCTACCTTCAAAAGAGTGAGTAGGCATTTTCTGGGCACGCTCGATCCATCATAGACCTCATCATTCGCTTTCCATCAGACGTGATCGAGGTCAAGAGCTGGCCCATTTAGTAATAAAAAAAAAGGAGCAGCATTTATTATCCAAACAATACTATGAACATAAACAAAACACTACACAAACAAAATAAACGCCTGTATTATTTATAATAGCCATAAAATTCTATATCACATAATATGGCAATGAACACATACGCTGCCATTGATATTATTATTTAGTAGTAATAAGAGCATGACATGCGATAGAATTTGTTTACAAAATGCTTTCTAAACGGGTTCTCCAAAGTTTATTATGGTTTATTGATGCTGCAACTTGAGTGTTACGTCATTCTTGAGGAGCTTATACATTTGTACATAAAGAAAGATGAACATACATTTTAAGTTGTCTAAATGTTGTGATATTTCATTCGTAGTCTTAAACTTTTATTTGTCTAGTTGGCAACTAGTGGTTGTAAGGTATTTTTACAGTATATTAGTAAGTTTAGTAGTCTTCTAGATTCATCCTATATGATACATAGTTTACTATGTTTTACGATAGATCATATAAAGCACCACCCATCTCTTCCCGTCGGTGCCGTCGGAGGCGACTAAGGGACTTACTAGAGAATGGGCAGCAGCGTTCTCTATGCATTTTACCACCATACTGCGATCGCCAACCCGCCTGCCAAGCGTGGCGATTATGGCAAACCCTCCCAAATTGGAGGAGGCCTATGTCCAGCAGTGGACGTCTTGCGGCTGAAATCATCATCATCATATGGATAACTTGGCTATGGAGAGTAGGGGATGACCAAAGAAACGATGGATGGACTTGTGAGAGATGATGTCTAATAGAGAAGTATGGCAGAAATAGACAAGTTGCGCCGACTACAAATAAATTGGTATAAAGACAAGTGAATGGTGGTTGAAGTTAGCTGCAGTAATAATCACGCCTGTTTTAAAAGTCGTGACAATACTTATGGCAACGAATATTATTAGACTTTTACCTATATTTTACACGGTCAACTAGAAACTACTGCTATTTATTCTGTCGAAAGTCTGCTATCATCCTAGAGATAAATAAAATCCATACTCAATACCAACTTCACTTCATCTTCATCCCTTGCCCTTGATAATTTCCACCCCTGTGTGTGCGTGGAAAAATAAACAACTGACGTTCGAATTTTAAAATTCCCAGGGAATTGAATTGCAAATTCATCTGGTATTGAAACACCATTAATTATTATTTTTTCCATGCAGGGTAAAACCCGGATAGTTGCTACACTTTTCGTCTATAACTCTTAGTACAAAAAGCAAGATACTTTATTTGTAAAACTGGCCAGTACTTTGATTTTTTATCTACAAATTTATGAAAAGTAAAAAACATTATCTTTAATCATCATCATCATCATCATCATCATTTCAGCCGAAAGACGTCCACTGCTGGACATAAGCCTCCCTCAATTTGGGGGGGTTTGCCATAATCGCCACGCTTGGCAGGCGGGTTGGCGATCGCAGTATGGTGGTAAAATGCATAGAGAACGCTGCTGCCCATTCTCTAGTAAGTCCCTTAATCGCCTCCTACGACACCCACGGGAGGAGATGGGATCGTGCTATTCTTTACGTCCGGCACCACCGGAACCTCCTATCCTAACCTAACCTATCTTTATTATGTCCAGAGTATTAACGATTTTTGCGGATCTCTATATTTTGGGACATGGACATCTATCCAATAAATAATCATAATCTAATTCATATAAATTACTTTTAGGATAGATGCCCCGCTGAGAAACAGGACATCTATCCCGCCAAAACTTTGATGGCATTTTGCATTCCCATACAATCACATACAGAGATATGCGAAACGGTCAACATAGTGGTAGGTGGAGATTCTTTCGATATATTAATAAAATAGCATGCGATTCATCCGCGAAACTAGAATAATTACGATCAGGGCAACTATACCCCTGGGGCAACTATCCTGGTTTTACCCTATAAAGGTAACTAAATGTGCAAGTTTTGGACATACGTTATTTCCTAAAGAGTAATTTCAACAAAATAATTTAAAAATAATAAAAAGGCTTCTTCAAACTTCAATTTCCATGAAGTTTTCATAGAAATTGTTTAACGAGAGTCGCGTCGCGCTTGTTTGAAAAAACTTGAAATGATTCAAAGTAGTCATAAATTCCCTAGAATTACGACACTTTCACATTTAATTTGTTTTGGCAAAGTAGTAAGCAACAATTGATTATAATTTCGTAAATAAAATACCCGTGTATAAAAGGAATGCCTAAATAATAGAGAATGTTATAAATAGAGAACGTTTTCAGTAGAAAATAAGGTGTTATTGTCTATTTCTTCTCGTAGGTGTTACACGAGGCTAATGCCAAGGATTTTATAAATGTCAAATAAGTGGAACTATAAGCGTACAATGGTAATCTCTAGAATGAATCTAGACTTATAGATTACTAGTTTTTGCCTGCAGCTTCGCCCGCGTGGAGGTTGAATATTATCCTATGGAAACGTACTACTGGGATAAACAGTATTCTATGTATTGATGCAGGCTATAGACTATTTCTGAGCTAAATTTCATCCAAATCCATTCATCCATTTTTGCGTGATTGAGGAACAAACATTCAAACAGCACAACAAAACATACAAACTTTCACATTTATAAGATTATTAGAAATACTAGCCTTTGCCAGCGGCTTCGCCCGCGTGGATATCGAAAAATATTCCACGGGAACTTTCTACTAGGATTAAAGTATCCAATATGCTTAATCCAGGTTATAATCTATATGTGTGCGAAATTTTATCCAAATCCGTTCAGTCAATTTTGCGTGGTTGAGTAATAAACATCCAAACATCTAAAAGTCCAAAGATCTAAACATACAAACTTTCACATTTATCAGGCATTCTAACAGATGGAAATATGGAATAAAAATAATGATGACTAATAGAAATGCTCAATAAAATATTTTACACGAAGCTTTCGAAGCAGTGGTTTATCGAAGTCTGAAGTTATCCCACGAGAACGTGCTATCAGGATAAAAAGTATCTTATATGTTAACCCAGGTTAGAAACTATCTGTTTGCCAAATTTAATCCCAATCTGTTCAGCCGTTTAAGCATGATTGAGTAACAAACATCCAAACTTTGACATTTACAATATTAGTAGGATTTTCAACCTAGGTACACGATTCTTATCAATTGCCAAATCTTACCAACTAAACCAATGACTGATACTGGTGCCGATTCTTTTTTTCAACACCCAAACTAATCAAGTGTATTGCTCTCTCTTACTGACAGACCGCGCAAGAAAAAGACCAAGCAACGCTTTAGAACTGTCAAACTAAATTGAGTCTTCAATGCCTTGAATTTGGTGCGATTTTAAGCATGATCAAATGAGTTCGTAGTTGTTACGTCGAAGGAAATCTTAGTTCAAATTTTGAAAGCTCTAATTTATTTCTGTCTCTTTCTTATTGTATTAGAAGGGAAAAGATTGCAATACCCTAAATTAACTTTAGTTGGCACACAACAGAATCATCACCACTTTCTATTATACTAAATAGTTCCACTAAATGTAATGTAAAAGTCCCTTAAACAGTAATTACGAACACACATTTAAAGCTAATAAAGTTATATGGTTGTAAACAAACCATCAGCGGAAGAGTCCTTTAAAAGTGTATATGTTATAATTATAACATTCCATCTGGACTTCTCCTAATTAGATGGTTTCAAATCGATCGTAAAAGTTTTTTCTAAGTTCACATAGTAAACAAATTAAAAAGTCTGGAGTAACTGTTCAAAAATGTTTACTTTTCAAAAGTTAGTTATGTCTTTGTAATATTATTTTGTCGTTCATAAAGCATGACGTTCGGCGAATATTGAAGAAAGGAAATTCTACTGATGTTTTACTTATATTATAATACGAACTTTGAGATTTCGGTTTGCACCATAACGTCACAAACTGCCTTCTGCAAGGATATATTGAAATGAATGCATCAATATTGATATCAGCCTAGCCTTTTTCCAAGTTTTCCAACTATGTACCAAGATGCGTAGAAATGTTTGTCGGTTATCAAAAAGAAAATCTCCCTAATTCATAGAAAAGACGACGCGGTAAAAATGTATGGAAAAGCTATTTTCTTAAAATAACCGACGTAAATCAAACTCAAACTCAAAGCATTTAATTCAAATAAACCAATTACAGGCACTTTTGAATTGTCAAGGTCGGTGAGACAGAAAGATGAAGGTAGTTGCCCATTCCAAAGCGTAGGTACCTATGGAGAATAACGGGCAAGAAACTCCATGGACACTCTTTTAAAATCAATGAGAGCTTTCGCGTCATTGTCCCTGCCACATTGTGTTATTTTGTCGTTAATATCATGACGTTTGGCGAATTCTGAAAATAAGGGAAATCTTCTGATGTCTTACTTTCAATAACCTTTGAGATTTCGATTTGCTCCATCAAGATCGATATTCGGATGCATATTCACCTAAAGTTGAGATGTTGGCTAACATGGAATGCGCTTTTGTATCGAAAAAGTCTTAATTTAGGTAAGTAATTTGTTTATTTTTTGTTTTAACTAATACATACCACCCCTCCTCCAGTACATACATATATTTGTATCGGGTTAAACATTAATTTTAAATTAATACACTTCTGAATAGTTATGCAATCCAAGAATCCCGGGGTTTTTAATAAATATTACAAATAATTTATAAAGCCGCTTCCATACTTTTATAGCTAAAAATTATCTTTAGGTAAATATGCATCCAAATATCCGATCTCTGGTTATGATCCATAGCGTCACAAAGTGCCTTCGGCAATATTATGTAGAAACCAATGTCTCATAAATCGGTATACCCTTTCCCCAGTTAGTTACTTTAATCCAGTAACTGGGTAACACGATTCCTCTTGGCCCCGACTGGTTGTCAGAATTTTGGGTTTCTGACAAACCTTCATGACCGTCAAAGATCTACGAATGACAGCCCAGACCAACGGCTTAAAGTGCTTTTCGAGGCATCCTCAAACCAATGCATAAAAATAAAATTTTACTCAACCCTTCTCATAACCTTGAATAAAGGAACTCGTTGCATGAAGAGAAGGCCCTTTTTGAACTTGTAAAACAGGAGAAGTTCATGAAAGTTCTTTCCTTTTAACCCTACAATCTCCGTGTAATAACTCTTCACGTGCCGACAATTTGTTTCTCGTATTGCGCTTAAGTGTATTTTCATGTATTTCGTGCGTAACAAATGAAGTGGAAATACAAAATATAGTTGTATCGTTCGTTGAACAAAAAATGGTTGAACAAATAGAATAGCCGGAACATAGGCGTTTAAAATGGATCCCAAACGTATAAAAGTATGCAATAAAAACGCATGTAGTTGATTGTAAACAGACTACCTATGTTTGTTTTTAGTGAATTGGCTGAAACAATTCAAATGTGTGAACAGTTTTTAATTTACTGGGATGAAAAGTGTATATATAGCCTTTTCCAGGAACCACTCTCGGTACTAATCCTCGGATAATAGTATAAACTCACTGTAGCAGCCATATCAAGGATTGAATAAAAAGACAAGTTATCAGCTTTTTCGGTTTTCAGCTGATTGAGACTTTGCACGTTCTGTTTTTGGTGTTTAAAGATGGTCGAATAACAGCATCCATCGTTACCATAAAGCATATTGTGGTATCTTTATAAACCTATATACTTTTTGCCCGACTGTGCCAGAAGGGGGTTATGTTTTTCGAGTGTTTGTATGTATGTATGTATATTTCTTTGGCACGCTCTGTAGCCTAAACGGCTTGATCGATTTCAGCTTGAGAGGTGCCGTTAGATTCGTCTTAATTGTCAGAGTGACACTGGGTACTTATATCAAAATCGAAAAAAAATATAAAGGGCCGTTTTTTGGCACAATATTGTGTCTTTATTTATTTTTTCTCAAACCTATTGAGTGGGGTATCAAAATAGAGTGTTTCAAAAATAGGTTTCAGTGACGTCAAAAATAATTATATTAACTAAAAACAGTGAAATAAAAAAATAAAAATACAAAATCAAATAACCCAACTGCCTAAAACTTGAACTTTAGTAAAAAAAGATGTAAACAAGAAACGTGTTTTAAAAGGATGACTATTAGACTGAATACTACAATCATATAAAGCAATCTCATGCAGTCGGAGGTAATAAAGGGCTTATTTTTACAAAACCTACTCCATTTCGTAAAACAGATTTTCTACACTATTTTATTTTTTTCAAATTCTAACACTATAAATAATTACCAACCGGAACGAAATACTACGCACAATTTACTCTAATAAATATTAAAAAAAAACCTTTACTAATACAATATTTACAACTTCCAGCCACATTTAATATACAAATTGATTCGTACTTTCTAGTGTCGACAGGACGGAAACATTAATCATAAAACAGAAAACTCAGTACCTACTATAGCTGTTTAGACATATCTAGTTAGGGTTGCTAGATCTTCATTTAGAAAATATACAAGATCACTTGTAGGCTACATCCAAAATTATAACACATTAGTGAATAAGTATTCTTTAAAATATCTAACACCACTACACATTCATAATTAATAAATATAATTTTTACACAATTATTAATTTAACTATTTACATATCCACGGTAATTAAAACATACCTAATAAAATACACATAATAATATAATATAATATCATCAGTTAGTCGATATCGATAATCGAAAGTCAACATCACGATTCACTGACTATCGACTCGATCCTCATAATAATTAAGTGGCCCCAAAATCTTTTTTGTAGTGCTATATGTAAGTACCGGACAACAACAAGGACCTTTTTGGGCTTGAATGACATTGTAAGGAGTAATCCTCGTACAACTTAAAACTGTACCAAGCCGCTGTTGCACTGCGCGCAGTCGAAAACGCTTAGGTAATAGTCGATTCACCCGAATTTACTCGTAAAATTCAAAACGTGGTAACTGCCTAATATATTTTTTTTGAGTTGTTGATTCGCCCACAAATAAATTCAGTTCTTGCGAGTCGTCTATAGAAATTAATAGCTTATTTAAAAGTGTCGATTCGCCCGATTCTGGGGAGTAAATTCGTGCGAATCGATAATAAGCCTCTCGACTGGTTACTATGCGCGCAGTGCGGCAGCGGCTGACCAGAATCTGCTGCGACTAGAATCAATTCTATTTCAATGTAAATGTTGACGTTCAAAAGTGCCTTTTAAGTGCCTATTTGAAATAAATGCTTTGACTTTGACTTTGACTTTGACCGTCGAAAGTTTTATATGATGATAACTCTCTACATCTTCTAAACAATAATGTGTATAACTACTTTTTTCTGAACTGGAAATAAATATAGGTACATACGTATAGTCGTAAAAATAATAATGACTGTAATATCGTAACATGATTGTATTAAATAAAAATGCCTTTCCATACTATGTATGACCGATGATCGCGTAGGTAATGCATTTTTTCTTTGAAACAGCAGATTTTTTTTTTTTGATAACTGACAAAAAAATTCGTGATTTGAATTCATGCATTATATTGAAACCCAGTACTTACGCTAGGCAAGCACTAGGTAAAACTGTTACTACTGACCTGCCGTCGATGCCGTCGACGGTAACTAAATGGAGAAGGTCTCTTCTGCACCCTAATTGCGTAACTCACGATTAATCGTAATTGGTTTCGTTTTGAAACAGATGGTGAAACCATTGCTTCATAAGTTCGAAAAATGTGTCTGCTCAACAACGTAAATAACGCAATGAATGTTGTTGAACTGTCAAAATGAAACCGATTATGATTAATCGCGTGTTAGGTACGCAATTAGGGTGCAGGTCTGCTTAGGCAGGACCAATGTTAGCACCATTATTAGTTCAGTTGAAACTACTCGTATTTCAATGATAGCTCAAAAATAAACTGTAAGAGGCTAACTGATGGGGATGGTAATTAATACATCTGTAATATTAAAAAATCAAAGCCTCAGTACCACCACAAAGTTGCGACTAGAAAAAAAAAACATCAAAGCTGCAAAATTGCGAAACTATTTCCAGTCAATACAGTAAAAACACACAAAGTAGCACCCAGGTGCTTTAAATAAGCAGCACAAAACAACCCAGATTCCGGTCAGGTCAGTCGCGTATATTTAGCCTTACACCAGACAAACATGCCGAAAAACGGGACGAATATATCCCAACAAAGTCTGGCAGCCCTATCCACAGGAATTATGCTGAGAATGTCATTAACGGACGCCCTTCACCTTACCTACAGCGATGCTAGTCACTCTGTACTGTCTTTCAACGACGCTTTTTTGGTGCGTATAAAAATATAAAATGTTCATTAGTGTGACATCAACACTAAGGGCGATTTATTTTGCTTACGGCGGTATTAATGGACGGTTATGGTGAACGCTTTGTTAAGGAATCTTTAATCTTTGGTACTGAAAATGTTAGGGAGAAAACGTTTTCTTTTTTTGCAAAGGTTTTTCGTGTTCTAGCTAGAATATTTCTAGTATTTTGTTGGTTTATCATCTTATAGCGATAAGATGATAAACCAACAAAATACTGTTCTTGCAGATGTTTTGGAGAGTTCTTAAACCACCTACTTTGATGACGAATTATATCTGAGCAATAATTCTTATATATCATCATTATATGTCTAGCCATTTTACAACAATGTTGGGGTTGGCTTCCAGTTAAACCAGAGACAGTTCAATATCAGTATTTTACATGGAGCGACTGCCTACCTGACCTCCACAAAGACCACAAACCCAGTTACTGGGTAATACGATACCGCTTGGTAAGACTTTAGGGGCTCTGATGACCCATAAATGTTTCTTAGAAATATGTTCAGTTTTATACGTCATCAATTCTTCATTAAAAGTTTTCCCAGTGTACCTACCTGCTTAGGTACGCAACTATGTATATTTTATTTCAATAAAGTGGGCTAATTTCTAATATCTCTATGACCGTTCTGATGCTAGTTTAAATATCAAAACAACATGACATTCCAGAATCCACACACACTATCACAACACAACACAAGCTAAACACAAAACGTAAAACCATTATGTTTACTACAATCCTCTGGTACAGTCGAGCGCAGTCCGCGATCAACAAATTAGGCCGACAACATGTTACGTGACTCCACGGACGTGATTACAGCACGTGCTGCAAACGTGATGCCGATGTCCGTGACTGTACGCCTGCGTAACAACTGATAAGCAGGAATGAGCTGCAGATTCTGTGACGTCATCGTTAGTAGCTTTAATAGTGGGTTTGACCTCAAAATAGACTGGATACTAGTTTTCTTAGGGAATTCATTGTGTTAAGGATGTTGAAGTGAGTCTGTTATAGTAGATTTAAACGATGTTACTGATTAGAAATATATCCCCGTTTCTCATTTTATAATAGTTGACATTTTTATTAAAGTACTTCAACCACCGCCCGTCTTCACTGTGACTAGTGTCCAGTCCAAATTCAACCAATCCAGCACACTGTGCGACCCATCGCACATATTTGTGACCATCTGTAGATCGGTTTTTAAGTCTAGAAAGCCAATTATGTATTGCGGTATGCAGAAAACATCACACTAAGTTCCTATTTAAAACACTTTGTATGTTTCACTAAATTAGGTATCCTTCTTCAGTTTCATTGTAACTTAAGATTGCTCGATCACGTTTCCATAAAAAAAACCTTTTAATTCTAACTAAGCTTCTTTTAGCTAAAGCACCGTTAAAATTAACTCGTGGTTTTGAAATACGCAAATAAACTGATAAGAAAATAATTGGTTTAAAAACCTCTATACAGTTCTAATGAATGCAGATTTTCGATTCACGAAACGAAATACTTCTTAGAACGGTGAACCAATTTGGGGGCATTGGACTTGGTAAAAAATATAGCCCCATAACAGTTCAACTTCAGTACTAATTGCTACTTTATAACGAAGGCTCAAACATAATTCCACCTAAAAGTTAAATAAAATATGTCATCAAGAGTTAACAGTACGCACATTACAGTTAAGTCACAAAAATTCAATTAGTTTGAAATGTCAACACGGACTCATGGAGGTCGAAAGCGATGGGTGTACGATATGACTGTGTTAGAGACGTGCCTATGATCATGGGTTGTGACTAACTTGCAGTTATTTCTAACATTCTTAAAAGCTGGGTGAATATTTATTAAAACTAACCTAGGCGGCTTGAAGTCTTGAGTTATTTCTAGGCAAGCGTCTTCACCAATGTTAGTCACTTCATCACTTAACTTCAGGTGACTATGAGTCACAATCGAGGGCATCGTATCAAGTAGTAAAGTCGATTGCAGCTTGTCCATCTCACATTGTGGATAGGCCAATTTATCTCGTCTAGACACCTAGACATAACGAATAAATCCTTCAAATTCTCAGATTCTACAAAATTATGTTATAATCTCAACGTTACGTCTGTGTTTGGAGTTATATTTATGTTATTTAAACTTCAACATCATGAGAGTATCTTCAAACGAGAGTTCACTTTTGAAACAACCCTTATCTTCAGAACTCTCTCATCAGAGAACGACTTAATGACCTGTTCAATACAATGGATACTTCAGGGCACAACGCAGCGTATTGACAAATTTCCCCACCGTACCTCTTAAAGGGGGAAAAGGCAAAAAATGATTCAATTAATCAAATAGTCACGGCGTGACTTTGAAGATCTTCCCGATGCGAATTGACGACATTATTAGTCTTCCCTCGTAACGAGTCATCGGAGGGCGTATTTCAATTTCGTCTAATGCAAATTTAATACGCTCCCCGCGACCCCTGAAGGGTTCTAAATCGAGTTTCTTTGTTTTCCTCTACATGTTTTGCCCTTAGCAGAAAAAGTAAAGACGCGATTGTGTCCATCTTTCTTTGGTAGCTTAATTGTTATTCCTTGGGGTCCTAGTGTTAAAGTGTAAGCTATTAATCTTGATTAATTAATGTTTTTCGAAGGGGACGTCATTGGGTTTAATTTAAATAAACATGGTGTCAGTGTTAGTTTTTCTAATTTGATTATAATAGCAGCGAAGCGAATGCATCACAACAAACAAAATTTAAAAAAGTGGAGACTTGTCTTACTGCGGTTTATAACAATGAGACTGAAATCAGGCAACCGTTCGTAGGACTCTACATTTTACTGAATATACTCTACATTACACCTTTTTTGGCACCGCTTGTTCATTATGAGAAAAAGTCTTAATAGCTAAAAGTCGGAACCTGTTACTCGTAAATCTGGAAATCTCCAATTTCTTTACTTGACAATTATCGTCAACAGGCAATTAGTTCAAAGGGCACCTAAATCTTTCATTTCAACTTGACCCAAATTAGGCAGAAGAAAAAAATATCAAAAAGGTTCCGATCTCATTAAAAGGCACACAGATGCCTATTACAAGAAAAGCTGAAAGGTGAATGGACCAAAAAGTTCTTAGCTTTCACCCATAGATAAATGTTGGGTGTATTCAAGGAGGCTAAAGAATCAAGGAAGCCATTCATGCTAAATAATACGGTAGAAAGCTTGGCTTTGAGACACGATTAATTTTATATAAAAGTTAGAAGCTACGGTCTTGTCTGAAACATTTTCTTCAGCTGCCTATCTACGCAAGCACATAATGTTTTTCATGAATACGAAAGCGAAAAGAAACTGTGAATAATTTTTCGTGTGAAACTGACGAATTAATGCCGTAATATTAGATTGCTCAGTTTAATATGTTTAGGTCGAGGACTTTTATACAGAAAAATGGAGTAATTAAGAGTGTGATTATGGCTGGGTTTATTAACTTTGGTTGGGAATTAACCATTGATGGAAATTTTGTTAGAATTAATACCAAACATAATGTATTTTTAATTGAATTTGATGGGCAAAACTTCAAATAAGTGAATAAGCACTAATAAATCAATATTTGTTTTAGAACCGCGCGTGATAGTTGCAAAATTTTTGATAAAAATATAAGGCAGTGTTTGAAAAATAAAGCGTTGGCTAGTTCATACATTTGCTATGGCTTTAAAAGCAAAAAAAAATCTGGTGAGCAAACACTAACATTCACATAAATCAAATATCATGAATCGCATGTCAATAATATCCCATGTGTTTTTGATTTTGATTGCAGACCAGCTGGACTAGTGGCTTTCCCCGTGGGTCATTATTATTTAGAAAACAAAATTAAAAGTTATTTATTCAAACTCGACTGAGAGTCGGCATTTTTTTCAATTCAATTCAAACTCATTTATTTCAAATAAATTACAATAACATTGTTAGTAGCTATCAAAATCATCCTTAATACATGTTTTTTTTTTAAATAATATAATAATAAAACGAATATAAAAATAGATACACAATAATAGCAACATAATATTGGATCAGGACCGCACTACCCATACATTATTTTTATTTTTTGGGTGAGAAATCATCAAATAACTTCTCCCGCTCTGGGTGGAGCAGTAGGGCGTGTCAGACTTTTACTGACTAAAACCCACCCGTGTTCCTTCAGTTGACTGTGTGCCAGGGGGCACAGTATCTCTTTCGAACAACCCACACCCCTGGCAGGCATCGGTCCTTGCGAACCTCACCAGTTGCTGCTGACATCTCTATGAGGCGCGCGTGGAACACAACGCGCCGTCGACACGGGCTTGGTCCTCACCGGACAGCGAGCTACCCATTACTCACCGTCCGTAAGCCCGCGGCTACGGTGACCGGGAATTACCCTGGGATTCCCGACGCCCAGGGCGTCTCCTGTGGAGGCTAGGGCTGTTAGGGCGCATATATTGCCTCTCCCTCACGTGCGCCGCCTCCCTCTTTGCGAGAATTACTGTTTCGCAGAAGGAAGTGACGGCTACCCATGCACTCTTGCTCCGTACCATGGCTTGGACCAGGGCCGGACGCGAGAGATTGCCGCCGCCGATCGCTTCCACAAGAACACGGCGGTGTTCCGTCCAAGCCGGGCAGACCTCCAGCGTATGCTCCACCGTGTTCTCAGGCCGATCTACGCAGTGGAAACACCCGGGCGTTTCCTCCCTCTTTATACGAAACAGGAACCTCCTGAAACACCCGTCTGCGGTGAGGACCTGCGTCAGGCGGAAGGTGAGGACCCCGTGGTGCCTCTCAATCCACTCCTTAATAAGGTGACTTACCGCCGCACTCGTGGCGTGCCCAAAATTACAACATTACATAACATTATCAATTACTTTATTGACATTATTATTCCTCATCATCATCATCTGCTTAGCCTTTTCTCAACTATGTTAGGGTTGGTTTCCAGTCTAACCAGAAACAGCTGAATTCCAGTGTTTTACAAGGAGCGACTGCTTGTCTGACCTCCACAACCCAGTTACTGGGTAATACGATACCCCTTGGTAAAACGTTGTCAGACGTTCGACGGCCCATCAGGACTATCAAAGATCCACGAATGACAGCCGGGAGCAACTGCTTAACGTGCTTTCCGAGGCACGGAGGGGTCTTGGTATGTACAGATGGTCACCCATCCACGGACCAACCCCGGTAAGCGTAGCTTAACCTGATCGATCGATCCGTGCGGCTGTTATTACTTAGCCACAAACCCCTCTACTTAACCACATTATTCTTCCCTCGTCCATTAAGATAGGTATATTTCAGTTTTTAAGTGCAATATCCACAAACAAGATTATTTATTTCAATAAACAAACCTGAATCGATTTCTCAGTAATAACATTCTAACGTAATTCACAAACTTCCTTTTTCCGTCAGATCATTTACTTTGATGACCTATAAACAAGCCGGAAATATTTTCTTAGGACATTTAACGTCTTCATTATAAATATTACTTTATAAAAGTTTGTTTCTCGTGCATTTAAATTGTATTTTCTTATACTCACGAGTGAACATCAAACGTTACTTTTAAGAGAAGCCGTGAGAGATATTTCTTTGTGAGAGCGAATGGTTTGTGCTTATGCACGCTCTCTAAAATATCGGGGGAACGTGTGTGGCCTTTTGAGACCTAGAGTATACATGAGGCATTATGTTTTATTTCGCACCTGCAGAAATAGTATAGTTTATGTCAGTTTCTTCTGCCAACAGCATTGCTGTGTTTCGAATTTTCATCACGTTATGAAATTAAATGAATTAAGAAAAAAACTAAAGCAGATAATAATTTCAAGAAAGCTTGTGGTGCTTTTTGAGGTATTTTTCTAATCAATTAATATCAAGCACCCCACGCTTTTTTGAAATTATTTTCTGCTTTTTTAGTTTGGTTTTTAAAGCGTGTTTTTTTAGATTTTTTAATTTATTATTTATTTTCAATTTTTTAGTTCTGCTAACTACAAAAGCGTGATTTTTCAGATTTTTTTATTGTTTTTACATCATGGAACAAAATAAAATTATTGAATTGTCATCGGTCCTCGATAAGTCTACAAAGTAAATCTGACTATTTGAAGTGGGTCAAAATCAAGTCCAAAGGAGTCGGTTACCAACATGCTTACAAACATACAGGTGAAGCTAATAAAAGCGTGTTAAAAATAACTAATTATGGTTTAATAGGCGGAACTCCGTTCCGTGTGGTGCCGGACGTAAAGAATAGCACCATACCATCTCTTCCCGTTGGTGTCGTAGGAGGCGACTTACTAGAGAATGGGCAGCATCGTTCTCTATGCAAATTTCCCACCATACTGCGATTGCCAACCCGCCTGCCAAGCGTGGCGATTATGGCAAGTCCCCACATATTGGGGATGCCTATGTCCAGCAGTGGACGTCTTCCGGCTGAAATGATGATTATGACGATGAGGCGGAACTTTATAGTCATCTGCTACAAGAAAAATTAGTCTCGTTTCAACGAACGTTTGTTGCGCTACTTCTTCTTCCCAGCTAAAGCACTAGGAAGTGGTGAAGGGCGGGCGTTTTGGGGGGACTGTCTGTAAATTTGACGTTCAAAAAGAACTGATTCTCAGCCAAGTTTGAATAAATGACTTTTGATTTTGATTTTATTTTGAACACTGAGCGATTATTATCATCATTCTCATCATCAATTTATTTGAGGTCTACAAATCATGTCTTTTTCTTCAGTACTTCTCTATTAGCCGTCATCTTGGAAGTCATCCTTTCTAGCCATATCATCTTTCACACAGTTCATCAATTTTATTTTTGATTTTTTTATTATCTACTAAATGGGCCCGCTCTTGACCTCGATCACGCCTGATGGAAAGCGATTGATGAGGTCTATGATGGATCAAGTGTGCCCAGAAAATGCCTTTTCACTCTTGTTCAAGGCACTGGTACTCTCACGCATCGACGAAACACAGCAAGCTGCTTGACGCCGGACTCCCCTGGGAGGGTGGTCGCGAACCAGGCGGGCATTAGCCCTACCACTGCAAGGGAAGAATTGGCTAGTCATCAAGGTATTGGGTGTGACTGTCCAGGATGCGCCGAGCGCTCGGTTCATTCGAGTTACTGGTGGAACAAATTGCGTTACACGACTAGGCTTCTTCATGCATTCTTCAATCTTTATTTGATCTTCTCCTGCTCTTATAGCCATATCCACATCCATACTCAAAACTTTCCTCACATTTTCATTATCATTCTTTCGCATCACATGCCCATACTAACCAATTTCCACAGAACTTTTCAGTTACCGATGACACTGATGTAGACTGCGTCTTAACTACTCATCATGAGTACGCGATTATACGCGCATGAAAGGATTGAATAAATCAAGTGCATCGGTACTTGTTATTCTCGAAGCCTACCCCTTATCGGGACCACAAAACACAATATAACCCACTCCAATCTAAGAATATCTATCCAACAACACAGTCAACAACTATAACACTAGCGGGGAACATAAAATTACATTTTATCCGGCACTCAGTGAAGTCGTTAATAGGAAAATGTTGGTATAATTCCCGCTGCTGAGGGTCTATAAATTTCTTGAGCAACTTAGTAAGTTAGAACATTGTGTAGGAATCGTATCGTGGGATGTTTGTCGGAAACTTGAAGGAGAATGATGTTACGTACTTGTAAGATACGAAATATGGAACGATGAAATTCGACTGCTAGAATTACACACATTTTCTTTTGCATGGCCAATGTCAAAAAAAGTGTGGCTACAAAATAATGGTGCATACTTTGATCATTTGGTCTGGCATATTAGAAACGATGTTTTATGAAACAGAAATATCCAAGTCCTACTAGGGCCGGTAAAAGAAAAAGTATTCTTACTCTTCTAACAGAAATACAGAGTAAAATCTTCCTGTTCAAAAACATTCGAGAACTTAAAATTGACAAACAAACTGAGACAGCAGAAATCAATGTTACCAACCAACCGAAGCTCTTAAGCAGGTATTTCGTAATTAAAATGCCTATAAAATGTCTCGAATTAATTCAAAACTCTCGTCTGTTTCCTTCCCTATCTCAAACATAAATTCAAAAATCCAAACACATGTACTCCGAAACTAACAAACGAAGGTGCCCCGAGCCCACCCTCACTTAACCCTCCGAATGTATTCGAACACGGATCTTATCTGCATTGTGGCTCTTATTGCGGCCGTATAATGATGTCAACACATTACGGCCGTGTCCTGAGTACCGAGGAGCGGTACAATAGACCCGGAATGTATACGTAGACATAGACGCGTTGGATACGTCTTGGGGACGTAGATTAAACCATGCAGGGTTAACGTTCCATATTTTTGTGTTATTCGTAGACTATATTTTTATACGTTGGAAAATGGGCAAGAGTAAGATGATAAAATAAGTAAGTTTGTTTAGTTTTAGCAAATGCTAATGGTTTTTTTGCTAATGATTTGATTTAGCTAAGAAGGAGCCATTGTCCAACAGTAAGAAATGATCTAGGCTATCAGATTTTTTTTGGTTTTGAATTCCATATCAGATCATTAGTATCATTTCTTTACGTTTTTGGCTACTACTTAGGCATTAATCGCATCCAATTTTCGTATGACATTGTACGGATGCAGTCCTCAAGCACATGCTGTAGGTATAAATTGCGTGCGCAGGAGTAAAAGAAAATCTTCTTAAAACAACTATACTCCATTTACAATAGCATTAGACAGAAGTTAAAAAAAGTTCTTTTTAATGTACACTTCGTAACAAAATTACATTAAACGTGTTGCAGTTACGATTAATGCCAAAAAAAATTAAGTGTCAATGCTGAAAACCTAAAAGAAGCAGGAGTGAACAACACCGAGTAACTAAATTAGCTGATGACGACAAAGTTTTACCAACGTATTTTGAGTCGTAAGTTGTTATTTAAAATAAAGTATTGTAAAAAAATAATGTTTTATTTCCTTTTAAACTTAATTCGATTTAAATCATCATGTGATTGTTTGTTTCATTAATTCGTTTTGTTGTAGGTTTGTAATGTGTGATGAAGATGTTATTATAAATAAAACATTATTTAAAATAGAAATTAATTTTACTTCGTTTATCTCAGTATTTAGTACTGTCTTAAATCTACCTAAAAAAGTTAGAACTTAACTTTGAAATAAAATGTTTTGCACTCCTGCTTCTACGAGCCTCTTTTTTCTAAAGCTATAATAAATGGGTATAGGTAGCCACTAGGAGGTTTCAATTTGCAAGGGATTTCCTCTCATAGACTTTTATAATCATGTTAAAGACCATTAATAGAAAAAAAATTGTCTGTTTTTGTGTCCTTTTTAATGTGCGCTATTATAGACTCCTGCGAAAAATAAATAAGGGAGACACTTTTTTTATATGATAACAGAGTATCTATAAAAGTGTGTGCTAAAGGCAGATATAAGTCTTTTCCCAGCAGTGGGTCAATATAAAAGTATTCATTGGGAAGAGCAGTTATGGCTCACTGTTCGAACCCAGACACTTTACTCAGTTTATTTAATTTCATTATCAGTGCTCTCAAAACGGTCAAGTACACCGGCATGTCCTGAAACCAAAAACTTCGAAGTCATATGTCATTCACCAACCCGCACTGGGCTCACGTGGTGGATTATGGCCCATTCCTCACAGAGAAGAAGTCTGTGACCCAGGTGTGGGAACTTTATAGGCCGATTATGATGATGATGGATCAATACAGGTTATTAGTGAGGTGTTGCTCATAATATTGTACAAGACTTTAATAACAATTTCTTGTAAGCGTAGGTAGGTAATTAGTATAACTTTTTACCTGCATATTATTACAAACAAATGTTGTCAGAGTAACAAGAACCAAAGTCCATTTTTTTCGTTTTGTAGTACTCGATAAATCCAATTTCAAGAAACGCTTATTTACATTGCACCATTACATTTAAACCCCTTTCTTTAACACTACGTAACGCTCATAAACCCCAAAGATAATGATAAAGGATTAGAATATTCCCAGGGATTGACTCACCAGAACATAGAAAATATTTTCACATAATATTCTATAAACATTATGGACGTTCGAAGAAGTGCTAATGCAGGGCAGGATAAGATAAGCTTTCTACCTGAGAGGCGTAACGCCGGATGTCATTAATAGAGGGTTAAAATATAAAATGAACCATTATCAGTAGGGGTGATAAAGATAAATATTAGAATATGCGGTTTTACAAGAATGGGTTATAAAAAACAATGGCAGCGATAGTGCTATTGGAAGGTAAGCTTTGTAATCGATAATTTTGTTGAATGGAGGCGTGAGAACGAAATTAAAGTCATTGTGCAACAGTATATTTGTTATTTTTGCTCTTGCCTTACATCTGAGCTATACAGAATTCAAAATCATAAACGCAATGGGTCTTCATAATCAGCTTATAATGATTTTTCTGCTAGGACACGGCCTCCTCTGTGTGAGAGGGAGTGAGCCGTTATCCACCAGCAGGCCTAGTGCGGGTTTGTACGAGTAGATGTCATATATCTTCAAATTGATATTCCGCTTTAGAAACAATGTTCTTTTTCACCGTTTTGAGAGCAGTTGTGATGAAATCAAATACTTGAAGTAAAGTGCGTTCCTGGGTTCGAACTCACGATACAACACAAATCGTAAATCGGGCCGATACCACTGGGCCACTCCTGCTATTCAACTGAGCAATGGGTGATTGAACATAATTATCTGGACATACACAATGACTCACCCTATCTTGTAGTTCCTGCAAGTTTAGGTCTCACGTGTATTTTTTGTGCTAACACGAATACAGACAAAACTAAAACGTTTAGACAACATATCTCTCCGATGACCTAATTGCAAATGTTGACGTAAACGACCAATTCAACACATCCACGAAATTAGATCAGTTGAAATAATTGCATCCAACATTCGCCAACGCTGCGGTAAAACTTTCGAATGAGCTTTAGTAGCAATTTGCTTGTGGTCGTATGAGACGAGAAGACCGCCCGTATTATGTGGTCTCAGACGTAACGTTACTGGTTTGTTAATGAACGCACATTATCGCGTTTGCGTTCAGCATTAGGTGGGAATTGAATTAATTTTGGAGGGTAATTTTGTCATATGTTTGTGGAAGTGTTAAGGGAACTATTACATTATCGTTTAGGGGCCATATGTAGGTATGACTAGCATAGCCCATGCTGACTGGCAGACTTTCTCAGCCGATATTATCGAAATGAAATGTTTATTTAATTATGTAAGTAGATCTTGCCTTATCGAGTTTACAGTTCATGCGAGTTGGTACGACAGAAGATGATTAAGAATTAACACGTTGTAGGTTTGTATGAATTCCACGTTTTAGCTAGGATTTGTAAACAGAAACATCGATGGTTACCATGGATCGTTTAGACCACTCTCGACCCCTCGACCCCCAATAATGAATGAGTCCACTGGACTCCTGACTATAGTTTATTCTCGACCCTTGGGGGTCGAGAGTGGATTTTATTTTCCAGCCAAGTTTGAGTGGGACTACTCCGAGAGTAGTCTGTACCTTACTGTATCAAAATAATAATTTTAGGTACTTACCGAACTAGGGGTCGAAAGTGGACGAGGTAAGCATGTTCTTTGTATGAAAATCCAATCTCATCCCCTGGGGGTCGAGTGTGAACTATGTTTAAGGGTTGAGAGGAAACAAATGAACAAATCTTTTTTAGGGGTTGAGGGTTGAGAGTGGACTAAACGCCATGGATTCACTACATGATTCTGAACACACTGCGTTGTTATTTTACGTCGATTTTTTTTTAAACTTTTTCCAAAAAAAAAGTTATTTTTCACTTTGTAGTGTTTTTTTGAGTCAGTTGATTTTTTTTTGGGAAAAAGTTTTTTTTTTCGCTTTTTTTCTTCTAGTACCTATGCCATACCAATCCGAAATGACATCATCCTTGGGGTAAAAACAATGCATATTTATGCGATAGCAGCAATCGCGGTTGATTTGCTGTAATGTTCTGAAGAGTTCCGTTGTCAGTCTCCGAAACGCATCATCAGATCTATATGAAGTCGGTAAAAAAAATTATGTTCCATACATTTTGAGAGCAGTGATGTACTGTATCTAACAATCGCGAATTACGATTTTTAAGTCGTTCAAACCCAAGCAGGCGCTTTACTTTTTGTAAATTATTTCATCACTACTGCTCTCGAAACTGTGAAGGAAAGCATCGTGAGAAGACCAGCAAATCTTAAAACGAAGACATGTGACATTCACTGACCTGCACTGGGCTAGCGTGGTGGATAATGACAAGAGATAGGATATTCGGATGCATATTCACCTAAAGTTGAGAGTTGGCTAACATGGAATGCGCTTTTGTATCGAAAAAGCCTAATTTAGGTAAGTAATTTGTTTATTTTTTGTTTAACTAGTACATACACATATATGTATCGGGTTAAACATTAATTTAAAATTAATACACATCTGAATAGTTATGCAATCCAAGAATCCCGGGGTTTTTAATTAATATTACAAATAATTTATAAAGCCGCCTCCATATTTTCATAGCTAAAAATTATCTTTAGGTAAATATGCTTCCGAATATCCGATCTCTGATAATGACCCACTCTCACAGAGAGGAAGCCTGTTTCCCAGTAGTGGGAACATTATTTACTGATTATGCCTAATCCTGCTATTAAATGAAACTACATAAAAATTTGTCTGCTTTAATTTTTTTTTTTTAGCTGTTCACATGTGGTAATCACATTACTATATTATAATTAATTTATATTTAATATCCAAGTTATTACCAGAGATCGGATATTCGGACGCATATTCAGCTAAAGTTGAGATGTTGGCTAACATGGAATGCGCTTTTGTATCAAAAAAGTCTTAATTTAGGTAAGTAATTTGTTTATTTTTTGTTTTAACTGATACAAACCACCCCCCCCTCCAGTACATGCTCATATTTGTATCGGGTTAAACATTAATTTTAAATTAATAAACATCTGAATAGTTATGCAATCCAAGAATCCCGGGGTTTTTAATTAATATTACAAATAATTTATAAAGCCGCCTCCATATTTTCATAGCTAAAAATTATCTTTAGGTAAATATGCTTCCGAATATTCGATCTCTGGTTATTACAGTCTTAAACTAAATAATTAGACAGTATGTACAAAATTGAATACAAATGCTGAAAATACTGCGTACATTTACGCAATAAGTACCTACAGTTTTGCGTAAATGTACGCAGGCAAATTCAGACTTTGATTCAGCTTTCGACGAAAGTACTATTTATTCGAACCTGCTGACGGGCCGCCACAGTATAAATATTTGACGGGCTCCCAACTTTTTGCTATCAACTTTTCCTTTTAACACAAGCAAAACCAAACGTTACACAGTAAACCTCATATATTTTTACTCGCGGTAACATGTTCAAAGTATTTAAAGAGGAATTCACTTGTGGTCGCTTTGTGGTACGGACCGCCCACGTGGTTGTGGTCATAAAGTCCCATTTTTGACCCATTTTGTTTAATGGACGCCATTATGACGTCACAGTATGACACATTAAGGAATGGGGATTAATTTTATAGATTTGTTCTGTTGTATACTGTGATTAAGGTAGTGAGGTGCTGGCGGGTTAATTTAATGTCTGTTTTATACAAGGTGTTACAGAATAGACGCAAGACCTGAAAGTAGTTTGTTTCTAATTGATTACTGAATCAATTTTAGTAACTTTTAACATGGGTATTTAAAAAAATTACAACAAAAAAAGGTTCTAAATTAACCCGGCGCCAAAATTTCATATTCGGGAACTAAAAATTCATACAATAGCTATCCCATAATGGGACTTTAGGACATATGGCACCGCTTGATATGGGCGAGAGCAAACCGCTGTACAACGGGTTATGAGAGACATATTAGAAAAATGCGTCAGCGAGAACGAGATGGAGGAATATTGCACATTTTATTTGGTTTTCAGCTGTTCAATTTTAGTATATTCGATTCTTTGTACATATTTCTATATAAATTTTAGATTGATAGTACCTAAGTAGTCTTTATTGATAAGTTAGTAAGTTAAAACCGGCTTCGCTTCGGCTTCTCTCTTAGAGAAATTGACACCTCGCCCCTGCTATTTGACGTCCAGAACACAGTTATTGGGTAATACGATACCCTTTGATAAGACAACTAGTATCCGACTTTCGGGTTTCTGACGACCTGTAACGACTGTCTAAGATCCACTCAAGACAGCCGGGACCAATGGGCCATTGGTCCCGGCTGTCTTGAGCACGCTAAGCCATTGGCAATGGCTTAGCGTGCTCTCCGAGGCACGGACCAACCAGGCAAGCGTAGTAAAACATGATCGATCGAACCATGCGACTGTTATTACTAAGCCATAAGCCAAATAACCTAACTAAATTAACGACTACCATAAATTTTATTATAATTGTAACAATGATTAAGCTTTTTTTTAACATTCGCTTTTAAAATACACATCAGACCTACTTAACTTCCGTTAAAATAATTATTAAAATCCGAATGTATCCCTTGTCACACATATTGACACAATAAGCACCAACTCATATAACAGTATACATTAGCGGGAAACCTATAAAAAGCGTGACGTAATTTATTTTTCAGAATATAGCATATTATACTCCCGTATTCAACAAGACTTTTCCATTTTTCTCCCTCCATATCCCGTCAGACATTGCCACAACTGCGATAAAAACATTAGGACACAATAAAACATTTCGTGAATTTTCAAATTTTGTTATGTTTGTCGGTAAAAATTCGAAAGTGCCTCCATAATGGTTTTTATGAGCTTGCAAACGTGATTTACGCCAATGAATTTCTGTTGGGAGATTCTAAAGTCTATTAAAATGTATGTAGATTGGGTGTTTTTGTGATTTACGTTGGCGCAACTCATCTTGGTGACTGTGGCGCCATCTAGCGGTAAATAGAAGTGTTATAATAAAAGCTCTCTTTTTTTTTTTTTTTGGGCCTTGGCTTCGCACGGTTTGTGCATTTAGCCAGTGTCAAGTAATTTTTCTTTTCGATCAAGTAAATGGCCCGATATCGGGCACGAAGTTACAAAAAAGTCATAGTCGTCTTTAGTCAGTCAAGTCAAAGTTATTGTAAAGCGGTAGCAACTTTACAACAACCTAACATGAGTTTTTGGGGGAACACGAAAAGTCCACGTTAGTCACTTATTTTCACCTTCACTACACTTGTGCACACACATGTAACTAAATTGAATAATTCACTACCAAAATTATACAATTTAATTCGCTATTTCACTAAATTTCATGAAAATGAAAATTCGTGCGACATGTTCCAACCCGATCCCGCCAAAAAACCAAAGCTCTCTTTTATTTCTTGGAATTATAAAGTGTATGTAACTCTTTTTGTTGATAAACTTTTTGGGCAGTTATGCTTTAAAGGGTTGATAGATAGAACCCTCAGTTCAAACCAAACGATTAACTTTGTTGTAATGTAAATATTCAGTAGATCCTGTATCTTTATTGGATGAAGTTCCGTCTTCAAACTTCTTTGTAGATACCTTAATCTTTACGAAGATTTGAGTATCGTACCTAATTGTACAATTTTATGCACGTACCAAGCTTTAAGATTGTACACAAACACATTTTGTCAGGTAACCGTCGCTTAACAATGGGTAGCTCGCTGTCCGGTCCTTACCTAGCCCGGGTCGACGGCGCGTTGTGTTCCACGTGCGTCTCAAAGAGATGTCAGCACCCACTGGCGGGCCGATGCCTGCCAGGGGTGCGGGTTGTTCGAAAGAGATACCGTGGCCCCTGGCACACAGACAACTGAAGGAACACGGATGGGTTTTAGTCAGTAAAAGTCGGACACGCCCTCCTGCTCCACCAGAGCGGGAGAAGTTATGTGATGATTTCCCACCCATAAAAAACCATCGTTTAACAATAGAAACTTTTGTATTGTTGCTTGGACATATTGACCCTTTTTTATCAGCTCACTCTTGGACTAGGTGATAGGTAAAATTAACTATCAGCTCGGTCCTACTCTTATTTATTAAATAAATTGAATTAACATTAATTCTGTAGCCTACGAATTTATATTTAGGTACAGACGCCAGCACATCAACCTACCCCAATCTGTCAAATTTCTTTGAAAGATTTTAAAATTTATTACATAAGCATAAGGTTCATGTTTAATTGGGAAAATTTGACAGTTTGGGGTAGCTTGATGTCGGTACATAAACACGGATTTGTAATTAATTTAAAATAGGAAAGGAAACTATGAAAGTTCTAGACCAAAAAAAATCGAAGACGTGTGACATCTACCAACCTGCACAGGGCTTGCATGTGTGGATTGCAGCCCACTCTCACAGAGAAAAGGCCTTTGTCCCAGCAGACTGCCTACGTAACTTAAGGTGAACCACATTTTCTGCATACAAACTTCGGGAGTGTTTTACTCCACTGTCTGACATGGCACATCCAAAGTAAAATTTGATATCGTTTTGTCTCATTATTAATATTGTCTGTACGGAAACAGAATACTAAAATAAAAACCCATTAAAAAGTTAGGAGCCAACAAAGATTAATTTTTCTTGCTAATTTTACTTAACTTTGGGCGTGTTTAAGTAATAAAAGAAGTGTAAAATCTCCAAAACCAAGTCAGTACTGACAAAGTTCAATTATCGAAAAGTTCAATAAACTTTATTGGTCATTGATTTATGCATTGGCTTTTTCATAAAACCCGATCTTCCAAAGGACTTTTCTTAATTTTTTCGCGATTTTTTTACTATAAATGATCCTGCATCTCACTCAATAACGTTGTGCGTGTATACTAGCGTCTAATTGCTCATCACTGATACTATCTCTGTCGGACACGAAGCCTGGTGATGTCTCACCAGGCTTCGTGTCGCGTGATTGTTAGCCAGGCTCACCAGTGAGTTCGAGCCCACGACTAGGTTCCCCTTAAGTAAGGAAACTGTCACATTAGCGTAACGTAAACGCTAATGTGATAGTTTCCTTGTGACAGGGGGGACGCCTGCTTTCACTGGGTACTCCCAAATAATATTTTTTTTCATCGTATATCTACACATACCTATCTATCTACAGCCTGCACTTAAAATCGATTTCCCTTTCTATGTTATTGTAGCAGCCTGGAATCTGAATTTGTGCCTGGTTAATGGCTATAGGCTCGCCTCCTCTTACATGGGACTTCAACACCTACACCTCTGCCTAAACCTTCGGGGATTACAGGTGTGATGTTAAGTTATATTTTCAATGTACTTGTATCATTAAAATAATGTTGAATGAAGCAAACTCGTTCCGTGAATGAGAATAAATGGATCATTCTGTGAGTATAGATCAATGCCACAAACATTATAGGTAAAGGCTATTTTTGTGCAAATTTTCATCGTGGGTAGTAATCAAAGCTATTCGATGAATGTGTTATTAACTGATTTACAAATTCTACTGAAACTGTTATGAACTTTATTCTTATTGCAATGAAGTAGGTATTGTATTTGTGGATGTTTTAACGTTACTAAACTTTGTATTGTTGTGTAGTAGGTAAATTACTTCGTACATTCAAGGAGCAATTTTATTGTACTGTTAATATTCTTTCTTACCTACTGTAGCAATTTCTATACAAAATTGATTCAAACGATGTCAAAACATCAATTTTAATGTCGCTACTCACTACTAGATAGCGCTACTTGCTCTCACAAAACTCGAGAAGAGCTTATGAGGGACGCGGGGGACGGAGAGACTAAGTTGCGCGCCCCACTGCTACTTGCACGAGTCAAGCGCTCCGCTTGACAGTCGCAACGCAACCGCGCCGCGGAAAGGTCGTGCTACACCTCGCGCCGGTCCGTACTTCACGCAATAAATATTTTAATACACAAACTGATCTCAAACGATAAACAACTATTTATAAGTGAAAAATTCAACCAACTTCAACAAATACGGATTATTACAACCAAGTATATTACGGACTACAGTGAAGTGAAATGCTAGGAAGTTTTTCTTCAGCGCTCAAGTGTACCACGTACTTTGTTTCGGAAATGGTGATATCGACCCACGGGGTGTGTTTATGAGACGTTTTGTGGTGAAATGAAAAATCTGTGATAATGTACGCTATTACGGCTGTACTCTGTGCGCTGGTGCACGTCGGCTCGACGGTCTTGCCCTACGGCTCGGACAAATGCGTTCGAGTCTCGGACCGTGGGTCAGACGGTGGCGTACTCTGCAGGATACGCACTCTCGACGGTGACGGCAGCAGCATCATCTCAGTGACTTCGGACACCAGCCGGCTGGCTATAGAGTGCAACCATTTACTACTTTTTGAAAGCTCTCTAAGAGCTCACTACTTTAGCCCAGTTTCGGCGCTCACCGACCTGTCAATAAACAACTGCAAGTTGACACAATTGCCCGACAATACTTTCCATGAACTCAAGAAATTAAAGAAGCTGAAGATACGTTCAAAGAATTTTGAGTGGAGCCCTACTAAGAATTTAGAATTGTCTCTGAACGCTTTCAATGGATTGTCGGAATTGCAGTCGTTGGATCTCGCTCAGAATAACATAAAATTTGTTTCTTCCGGCGTGTTCTGCTCTCTGGAAAACTTAAGCACATTGAATTTGACGCACAATAGAATAAGAACAGTGGGGCAACTTGGATTTGGACAAGCCTGCGGCTCCAATTTACACGGCTTAGATTTGAGCCACAATGAAATTAAGTCGCTACCAGAGGACTCAGAATTACTGAAATTAAGGAGTTTGCAACATTTATATCTGCAACATAACAATATCTCTGACATATCAAATGAAGCTTTCAATGGACTTGTATCAATGAGAGTTCTAAACATATCACACAACCAGCTACATACACTGCCCGAAGGCCTTTTTGCTAATGCTAGAGAATTAAGAGAAATTTACTTAAACGATAATACTCTTTTTGAACTGGCTCGAGGAATATTTCATCGCTTGGAACAGTTGATTGTTTTAGACTTATCAAGCAATCAACTTACTAGTAGTCACATTGATGACGGAACATTTTTGGGATTAATACGATTGATAGTATTGAACTTATCCAACAATGCCTTGACGAGAATCGACGGAAAGACATTTAAAGACTTATTCTTCCTTCAAATATTGAATCTCAAGAACAACTCCATTGGCTACATCGAAGATAATGCATTCCTGCCGCTATATAATCTACATACGCTCAATCTAGCGGAGAATCGAATTCATACAATAGATGAGAACTTATTCAACGGTTTATTCGTTTTAAGCAAGTTGACTCTTAACAACAATTTGCTTGTAAACATAGACCATAAAGCATTCAAAAATTGCTCTGACTTAAAAGAGTTGGATTTGAGCTCCAATCAGCTTTTAGAAGTTCCCGACGCATTGTGGGAACTCTCATTCCTCAAAACACTCGACCTCGGAGAGAATCAAATATCCGACTTCAGAAATGGGTCCTTCAAAAACCTAAACCAATTAACGGGACTGAGACTGATTGACAATCAAATTGGGAATCTTTCCGTCGGAATGTTTTGGGACTTACCGAGCTTACAAGTGCTTAACATCGCTAAGAACAAGATTCAGTCAATCGAGAGAGGGACATTTACCAGAAATATGCAACTGGAGGCCATCCGGCTTGACGGGAATTTCCTGTCTGACATCAATGGTGTCTTCTCGACGCTCGCGAGCCTTTTGTGGCTCAATTTATCGGAAAATCATCTAGTGTGGTTCGATTACGCGTTTGTGCCCAGCAATCTAAAGTGGTTAGACATTCACGGCAATTTCATTGAACACTTGGGAAACTACTACAAGTTGCAAGATGAAATCCGTATAAAGACATTGGACGTTAGCCATAATCGTATAGCGGAAATATCGCCGATGGCGATCCCTAATAGTGTAGAACTGTTGTTTATAAATAGTAACATTTTGAGCAGTATTCATGTGAATACGTTTTTCGATAAAAAGAACTTGACGCGAGTGGACATGTATGCTAATGAACTTGTGCATTTAGAACTAAATAGTTTGCGTCTAGCTACAGTGCCGGGAAATAAAAGTTTACCTGAGTTTTATATCGGTGGCAACCCGGTTCAATGTGACTGTTCTATGGAGTGGCTACCTATAATAAACAATATGACCGCTATGAGACAATACCCGCGTGTGATGGACTTAGAAAATGTTATGTGTAAAATGACGAACACTAGAAGTGGAACTCATGTGCCCTTAACAAATTTAAAAACAACAGACTTTCTTTGTAAGTATGAGACTCATTGTTTTGCAATCTGTCATTGCTGTGACTATGACGCGTGTGACTGTGAAATGACGTGCCCTCAAAACTGTACCTGTTACCACGATCCATTATGGAATACGAACGTTGTGGACTGTTCCGGACAATCTTCAATAGAAATACCGCAGAAAATACCTATGGATGCAACTGAGGTATTTTTAGATGGAAATAATATAAAAGAACTACAGGACCACGTTTTCATTGGACGGCAGAAAATGAGATCGCTGTACGTGAACAACAGCAACGTCGACAGCATACAAAATAGAACTTTTGCTGGCTTGAATGCTCTCCAAATACTCCACTTGGGCAACAATAAGCTTAAAGAACTGAAAGGCTACGAATTCCTACAATTGATAAGTTTGAAGGAGTTATTCTTACAAAATAATCTCATTAGCCATATCGCTAACATATCATTCCTTGGTCTAAAATCGTTAGAAGTTTTACGCCTTGACGGCAACAGACTAGTCGATTTTGGTGTGTGGAGTTTCAACAACAATCCTAATTTGAAAGCCTTGTCACTCGGCAACAACCTGTGGTCTTGCAAATGTCGCTACTTACAAGAGTTAACTGCATATTTGGCTGAGAATGCGCAAAAAATCATCGACATTACCGACGTATGGTGTTGGAATGGCGACGCGAAGCCGCCACAGAAAAAAGAGCTCAATTTAAACGGTACAGCCTGCAGCGATTATTATGCTGATAATTCAGTCATCGGAAACATGCTTGTGTCCAACTATGTTCCCATGATGGTCTCGACGCTCACTGGCTTTATGTTAATTTTATTGGCCCTCGTCGTACTATTCCTTTTTAGAGATTCACTGAGAGTGTGGCTGTACACAAATTGTGGCATAAGAGTGTTCTCATTCTCGGGCGCATTTGAGGAGAGCCAAAAGTTATACGACGCCTACGTTTGCTATAGTCCAAAAGATGAAGAATCTGTAGTTCAGTCGTTGGCGAATGAACTAGAAAATGGGAATCCATCATACCGTCTCTGCCTTCATTATCGAGACATTCCACACCACGGCGCTCAGTACATGCAATGCGCGCCGCCTGTCGTCGAGACCGCGGAAGCATCGAAACGGATAATCATCGTTCTAACGAGAAATTTCATGCAAACGGAATGGTCCCGATACGAATTCCGACAAGGGCTGCACGATGCGTTGAAAGGGTGTATTTATAAACTAGTACTAATAGAAGAATACTCCGTTGTGGCGGATGCGATATGCGACCCCGATTTGCGTCCCTATCTAAAAACAGGGTCGCGGTTACGATGGGGCGAGAAAAGGTTTTGGAAGCGCCTCAGGTACATGATGCCGGAATCGCAGCCAAATCATAAGGCACGGAGCCACAACTATAGAAAGAGTTTGAATACATATACTTTAGATTCGTCGGTGCCTAACGGTGGGACTCGTACATTGCCTTTTCCTGAGCGATCACCTGTGTTGGGAGGAGGTCAAGGTGCTAGTGCCCCGCCAGAGTATAGTAGTGAAGTGCGGCAGTCACCGTCAGCTGTGAGGCAGACGCAGGCAGTCGCGTATGGGCCAGATGGCAGGCCGATCTCAGATCACATTTACTCCTCAATAGATTCTGATTACTCTTCGCTAGAGCACGGCATGGCCCCAGGCAGGCGGCGGGATATGCGCCAGTGGCCCCCGCCGCCTCCTCTTGTCGACACGGGCAACGCCGTGCAAGCTTATCTAGTCTAGAAGGGCAATATTGCCCACCTTCCAGTCAGAATTGTAAATATTGTAGATTTTAGTAGCGCGCTGTAAATATTGTAATTATTAGTTTGTAAGTGCTATACCAAATGTATGTAAGTGAACTATTATTGCCTGTTCGTTATCATGTGTATAGATATTAAAATTTTAAAGACTGCTGTAGTATATTATTGTAAATAGCGGAAACAAGTGATCATTCTATATTATTATCAGTAATATGGTTATTTATACAAATAAAATTAAAGTGATGAAGATTTATAATTTTTATATTTTATTTGAAATCCCTCAATGACACATTCTATAAACACCAAGATTTACATATTACTCACAAATTACTAGATAAGTTTTCCAAATGCCTTTATTTTATGAACTACTCAATTAATTGAATACATTTTTAAAATACCAAAAATACAAAAGAAAAACACAACACAATCACATCAAGAGTTAATTAAGTGAATGGCCAAACAAATGGAGTCGCAGTAATGTTAATATAACAAAAAGCTCAGCATATTTCAATCATGATACTGCAAAATGTAAACAGAATTTACATATTTATGAAAATCCGATCACTGTACTCATAAAACACGTTCACAATACCACAGTCACGAGAATGTCAATAAATATATTAAATTGTGTATAATTTTATATTCATAGACTATTTTCCTGTTTAATTATTAACTTAAGGTGATTTTGTTTCATATTATTTCACACACGCATTAATATTTTAATAGTTAGTTACCCTTGAGGGGTGATTTTAATTTGCGTATTTTATAAATAACTGTCCGTGTTTTATTATAGCTGTGATAAACATTACACAATACAATACCATGTTATAACAAGATAATTATCATTGATATCATACTAAGTTAACTTAGTCATTCATACACGAATCAAACAATAATCAACTCCAAGTTAAACACACTGTTAATATTTTATGTTCCACTATCTTCTGCCCGCGACATCGTTCACGTGAAATTCTCGTTTTAACATAAAACATATACTTTGGCATTCAGTAATAACGTAGCTTCCCATTAGTAAAAGAATTAGAATCGCATCAGGAATGCCGAAGATTGCTCCCTACACACAAACTCACTTACATCTTCATAATGTTAGTATAGATAAAGACAAGCTATTATGAAATGATGTTATTGTAGACACTACAAAATAGACTAACATTGTATTTGAAATGAGTTGCTTCGGTTTCACAAAGTTTACTATCACATATCTAAGAATACTTAAGTTTAAAACACACAACAAGTCACACTCTAAACATACATAATTATATCAGTTAATAAATAAGCAGGACATTGTTTTTGATGAGACAAAACCGCTTAGCCTCATACATTATTGCTCACGATTGTCTATTATTGAACATTGGCTTTCTTTATAAGCCGTTAGAGTAGTGGAGGCCCAGTCTTCTAACGGCTTACGAGTTGTAGACCGCGAGTTCAAACTCAAACAGGCATTTTACTTTGTGTATTAAATTTCATCACCACTGCTCTCAAATTGGAGAATAAACACATCGTGAGGAAACCGGCATGTTCTAGTACCAAATATTCGTAGACATTAGACATCCGGCAACCCACAGTGGACCCGCGTGGTGGATTATGGCCCACTCCTTCTCACAGAGACGAGGTCCCAGCAATGGCAACTTTATAGGCTGATTGTCACAAGCTATTACCGAACAGAATGAAGTAAGTAATACACTTGACATCCAGGTAGTTTGCTGTTTCAATTACACCAGCCTATAGACTCTAATGTTCACATTGTCTATAAGCTATAGTCTATAGGCTGGTGTAAACCAGTAGATATTATTGAGATCTATGATGTCACCATAGATCTCAATAATATTTACCGGTCTATTCTTTAAAAACCTCACCGAGGAATCCAAAGTGAAGTAAGCTGAAGGCCAATTTCCTCAATGATTTAACGCTCAAAATATAGTAGCAATCTCATTTCAGTGATAATCAAAGTGGAAAACTCGACAAACTTGCAGTGAAATTAGGGGTATTCTTGACAGATTGTAACTTAGATGAGAATGTGAACGTTATTAAACACGCGAATTGGCCTTCTGTTGTACCACCTGATACTAGAGAAATTCCTAGCATCAGGTGGAATAAAAGAAGGGCAATTCAAAGTGACCTTGAAATGAGCTGTTAATAGTGTCAAGACAATATTGACAGCTGACTTCAAGGTCACGTCACCTAAGGTTTACCGGTGAAGTTTTGACAGCACACCAGCTGTTGTGATCATAAAGTTTGGTGAAACATTTGGTGAATGCTTTACTGTTGCAAAGGTTTAAGAGGATGTTGATATCGGCTACATATCTTCTTGGTAAGAATCATTGTCATTTTAGTCTAGTCAAATTAGTCTACTACAGACAAATGACCAGGCTGTGTCTGAGTTACTATCTTTCGTCTCATATTTGTTTTATATGTTGTCTCTTCAACATTCTTGACATGATAAGTTGTCTCCTATTATTGGACCAGACGGCCAAATCATTATAAATTCAATGTAAATATATAGTTTCATTATAAAAAAAACATATTTCATAAAATTTACCTTTAATACAAATTGACATGTCCCTTCATAAAATTTCATAAGCCCAAGAACGTGTGAGAGAAAATACATAATTCCCCATTTCAACTCAATTTATATTATAAATGAGGTTTGTAATACAAAATTTATAATATAAATGGGTTTGAGTGGATACTCATGTTTTTCTCACATATTCAAATGAAGAAATTTTGTGGTAGCTACCATCAATTTTTACGAGACAGTCTATAATGCATACTTAATATACTTTAACATACGTTATTTTTGAGGGTTTCAAATATGAGTAGGTTTTGGTACTTCACAAGTAGAAGTGATTAGACAGATTGTATAATTAATATTGGGCTATTCCAAGGTTTATGTCTAATAATAATGCAAATGATCTAAACTATTTTTATAAACTAAAATACATAGGACAGACGCTAGCACATCAAGCTACCCCAAACTGTCAAACTTTCCCAATTGAACAAGGACCTTATGCTTACGCAATAAAGTTGAAAATCTGTCAAAGAAATTTGACAGATTGGGGTTGCTCGATGTGCTGGCGTGTGTACAAGTTAGACTATGTTGATATGATCAGAGGAAGATCTTCAAGAATAAATTGTTGATTATTAATCACCAATAATAAAACACCAATAATAAAAGTAATCACCAATAATAAAACACCAATAATAAAAGTAATCACCAATAATAAAAATAATCACCAATTAGAGAGATTAATGATGTCTCATCTATCTTATTGATAGGAAGTACATAATTTTTCCTAATTTTTGGTCACTAATAAAAGGAAAAATAAAGTTACGCGTCTAATTTGAACTTTATTTATAACATCAAAAAGCTGAAAATTCAATCAAAATTACTCAACTGATTCTGTTCCTTTGAAAGTTTAATGAGTGGAATTAATGTCACGGTCGGGTTGTGCACTGTAGAGGAATTTCACGCGTAAAATAAACATAACAATAGCTTTGCATGTAGGAATATATTACTATGTACAACCTTTACAATCTACACTTATTTTCATACTTTTAAAACTTTCATCATCAACATAAAGTAGTCTTTACCTCAACTTACCTTTAGATCATTGATTGGTTTTCTTATGATATTATGTTCCTCCACCAATGAAAAACAGCTTAGTTTGGTGAATTCGATCTGAAACGTATCGAACAGTAACGTCAAACAGCTGATTCTAACTTCACCCCAAGCCAATACAAACCAACGAACCCAAATCAATTTTCATACAAACTTGAACAAACAAAAAGCTATCAGAATTGAATCAAATGGACCCAAATCTTGGCACACAACACACCAAAATAACATATGAACAAAGAGAAGTAAAGTGACGTATTTTATTGTCAGTGGTACATTATTTACCATAATCGGAAGTTCACTTTGGCGTTTGGCCAGTAAGCTTCCTATATCACTTTGGTGGAACGAACAAGATTCGTGTTTTCATTCGCTATTGAGAATTTAAAAAAAAAAGCTGGATTATATTCAGTTGGTTGTATTAGTCAGGAATTGGGTTCTGTTGTAGACAGTATCATTTTAAATTCGGTAGATACGCAAGAATGAGGTAAATATCGTGAGCCAAAAAAATGAGTATGAATATTGACCACGTCTATATGAGTTGAGGAATACCAAAGAAAGAATTAATGCACTGTGTGAAAGGTCATATGGCTAGAAAGGGGGTGACTACGGAGATGATGACTAATAGAGAAGAATGGAGGAAGAAGATATGTTGTGCCGACCCTAAATAAATTAGAATAATCTCAGGCGAATGATGTTGAGCTATGCAAGTCTCTGAGCTTTTCCGATTTATTATTAGAGCTTATGAAGTGGTTAGAGCTGTCACACAGATCTTATCAATAGACAAATTTCCTAATGATTCGTTTACTACACTAGCAAAATCTAAAACATTTTGTTTTGGAGTTTAAAGACCTTTTAGTCTGTTCTAGCTAGGCTTAAGTGGTGTTAGTAATATCGACGGTCCCATAAGTGGTAGATACGTGATTTGCATGTTTTGTTTTCGTAACTTTCAGGCCAGCCTATACTATCGTTTAGTTTAATAAAAATAATTCTAAGATTTCAAAATGCAGTTTAAATCCATCATGACATTACATGAACCAGAACATGATATACACGTGTTTGAAACTTTGAAGCGTTCTCCTGTAAAATTGGTAATTTGTAGTTAGGGGATTATACGTAGGGATCGTCGATAGTCGTCGATTATTTCATAATCATCTCCATCTACTGTTTCTCTCTTCCCTTTGGTTCCATTCTTCCCTGGTCTAGATTTCCTATGATGAAACTTAATTTCGTTGTTAACAAAACTTTTTCCTGACCATATTTTCAATGCAGTATCATCTTCAACAGCCAATGAAGATTAGAGTACCTACCGATTAATCCTATATAATCATATCCCGTTAGGTTGAAGTATAAAGCTATAAATAAATACATTACCCACCATAATCGGTAATTCAGTCTGGCTGACGGCCAGTAAACTTCCCGTATCGCCCAGTATAACGCGATACAAGAATCGTATCCATTACGAATGAATAATTGTCTCGGACGCTACAATGCTTTGTGGACGCCGTGCTAATGGCTGGAAAAATTAGGGAAACGAGAACGTGGCAGCTTGTATTGAATTATGTTTTAATGCTTTGTTTGTTATATTTATTGTAGATCCTTGTTATAGTGTGATTGACGAAACTCTGTAAGACCCATTACGTAATTATTGTTGGCCGGTTGTTGGTAAAAGAGTCGCTTGGTGAAGGAACTACGTGTAAGGTCAAATGAGATTTATACAAACATAGTAACTATTCACGTTTTTAATTCATGCTGTCTTCTAGATCTTTCATAAACCAGACTGTCTGTACAAATTAACATAGAAAAAAGTTAATTATTGAAATTTTATCAATATTACAATCAAAGTATTCGCCCTCAATATCAATAAATCGAAATTTATTTTTGGGTTTTTCTTTCAACGGGCTTGATTACAAGTATGACTGAACAGAACTTATAATTTCGTTCTTTTCGTAGTTAATGGTCACAAGTCACAAGCCTCCTGCAAGAATCAGATGCAAAATTCACATGGCGCTTAAATTAAAACCAACTTAAACCAGAAGTGGTGTTAAGTTTAGCTGTCGTCATGTCGACGCTGTTGATTATGCCAATTATCTCTCATTGAGCTGATGTACTCAATAACAGAGGAATGTTGGGATTAATAAATTGGACTAATTAACGCTGAAATACTTGAGTACGTTTTGAAGATTTGCTATTAAATTTATTGTTTATTTTCGTTCTGATTTTAGACACTGGTTTCCGTTGATTCAATTACTTAACATCGGCGTCTTGGTGAACTGCGAAATTATTAATTTTATAACTATGAGCTTGAATGTTGATTTTTTTTCCCACAACACAGGCCTCATAGAACTTGGTCTTTACCGACTGAGCAATAAGAACTATCTCTTATTAAAAGCACGTAATTCACCTGTCAATAGTAAGTATAGTGTCATTTTAGGTTCAATGCTTTCACAGACCATTTCCAAGTCCTGAGACAAGTTGCTGGTTTACTTTATCCATAGGGAAAAAAACTATCATTAACTACTGCACAGTTGAAACCAACATCCCTAAAGAATTCAGTTAAGTAGCTCTTTCTCATTCATTAATCATTTAAAGACTCTTATCCTTAAACTTGCTTTTAAAATCATCCATCGGCTGTAAGTATTACTTTTTTCTATAAGCTCGTGGCACCGGACGCCACATCCGTTGAGGATCGTGACCAGAGTCAACCTTTGTCAGTCGGCTTAACACAAACTCCTGGGCTTGAATGTTTAATGCCGTATTAGTTCATACCGCATCTGATTTGACTATGAATTAGCGTGTTATATCCCGCACTTCATTTGTTTTAAGTGTTTTGATGGCCAGTTCCTGGTGGATATGGTATTGTAAATCTCCGGTGTTTTATGAACTCCTGGTAGTAGTTTTGTTAATTTTTGGAACAGTCGTGATTTGTTTGGCTTTGGACGTGAGTCAGCCGTGTGAAAATAATCCGTTGTAGAAGGATCGGCTTATCAGTCGATTTGCACGAATGAACTCGCCCGAATCGTTACTTTTTTCAATAAAATATTTTTAAGTAATATTTTTAAGATAATTTATTTTGTGTGGGATTCGACTATTCCAGAAATACCTATTAGGTAATTGTCATGTTTTGAATAAAACGTTAAGGAAACAACGAAAGCTTAGGAAAAAGTAGGTACACTAACTTTATTACATAAACTACACAACGTGCCAATTGCCAAATACGTAGGTACTTTTGGAATAGTCGATTCGCACACAAATGAATTCTCTTCGTGTGAGTCGCCTAAACAAAATATTAAAATATTTATGAGTTTATTATTATTCGCCAAAACAACCTTGAAATTGATGTCATTCGTAAATTAGTCGTTCAGCTCTTATACATAACGGAGCTGTTTTGTAAAACAGCTAGCAGTTATGTAAAACAGCAGATTCGACAATTAGATAGATTGTCGAATCTAGCGACAGTTAAGTTGTTACTAATACATAAACACACAACACATAAGCATTACCTTTGTACGTATTTTTCTGTTCCTTTCTTCTTGTCTGTTTATATGTGTCTGTATTACTCGTAATAGGTTACGCAGTAGGTATCTATGACTACTTGTAAACCTTAAACTATAGAAAGCTTCCTTCCAATCTACGTCTTTTTTTTTTTTTAATTACAAGCCGTTTAAAAAATCTACTGTAGATACGTATATTCCGAACAGGGCCCTTACCTTTACTGTCATGTTCTATTCTAAGGCCATTAATAAAGCGAATTTAATGTCGAAACGCTGTTAGGAGATTTAAATTAGGTTTAAAACTGAAACTGAGCTCGACACCGCGATTCAATTACGACCTCTCAACGACACTTTTTGTAATTAAAACCTGGATAGAACTAGATTGAAATAACTATGTTTTTCATTTATGGCTGATTGACGTCGTTTCTTTATTAAATATGACTAAGATATCGAGTTCCCTACTTTTGTTATGTAACATCAAAACGGTTTTAGTCAATTTGAACATGGAATGGAATTTAAGTGTTATTAAAACTATTTGGCTCTCCAGAAAAATAAGTCAATCACTGACACTGGCTATTAAGAATTCGAAAAATATTTAGAACTTAGCATTCTAATTCAAAAAGAGACCGCGCCTATCAAATAACACTCTAAATTTAAATACGCAGCCATTTCAGCGTGATCGAAAGTCTCTATCAGTAGTAACAATAAAAAATAATGTAGAAATAATATTTTATCACTTCTCGTGTTCAAAGATACTTTGCAATTGGCAGTGTTATAAAATACAGACTACCACCGGCCGTTACGTAGATATTGTTTATATGCAACTGGACACATGGTTACTAAAGCACTCAGAACAGAACAATTGAATTTCAACCTTGTATCTGTAGCCCTAAGGTTTAAATGAATTGTTGCGCTAGTAACAGCAATATTTTTGAAACCGAACGTGTTACAATCGAACTTGATTTATAAAATAATTAAAAGTAATGTACTTGGATCATGTTGTGCTTTTGTTTCGACGTATTCAAAACGTTCGAATATTTTATTATTTGTAATGGTATAGTCATTTAATGGATTGCTTTTGAAAAAGCGATTTTAAGATAGATTGTTTTTTTTTAGATTATTCACCAAAATAATGACCGCTAATTGGTTATAACGAAAGCTTTCATAATGTATCCTGTTTTTTAAGATTTTTCTAAATTTTAGCCTTATTCCTTTTAATTAGACACTATAAACCTCTTATAAAATCGATCCCAATTCAACGATGGATGAGGTCTCCTATCAACGTCATCTTCACCTGTACCCTAATTGCGTAACCCACGATCACTCACGATCTAAAAGGTTTCGAAGAATATTGCTAATTACGTAAATAACGCAATTAATGATGTTAAACTGTCAAAATGAAGGCCATTCTTACTGTTTGTGTTAGGAAATTACACCGCTAATGTGATCTCCAATAAACGCTACCTGCTTAAAAATACTGTGTGACGTTTACACTGACAGCAGATGTCAATAAGAGCGTTAATTGGACACCACAACAGCGGGCTAATTGCGTAACTCAAACATTAGAAATGGCTTTCATTTAAAGTTCAACATTATTCATTCTGTTATTTACGTTGTTGAGTAGGCAATTTTTTTGAACACTTGAAGCAATGAATTAGCAAATATGAATTTATTTATAAAACTCCACCAGATATCAAAGCTACTTACAAAAAAACAAAACACTTGCGATTCTGACTAACGCAACTAATTGAAGGCGCCATGTATGTCATAAAACGAATCAAATATAGGTCGCGACATTGAACAATGAAAATAAAAACCGTGTAAAATCAAATAACACCTCGGAACCTTGTTCAAGCAATTAATATCAAAACAATTCTTAACTGTTGATTGCCATACCAAATCGCGAAGTTCGACGAAGAAGCAATTCCTTTACAAAATATTAATTTTCAAATACATAATTCACAAACCTTCAGAGTAGCGCCATGATTGAAATTGATGACAACAAATACAAAATTCACTTTACTTGTTTTGCTTCTTAGTAATTTGTTAATCGCTCGCATTCCAGTACGAATTTCACGAGAATTAGAATGTCGGTATTTAGTAAGTTCGCATTTTGTATCGGCTTTACTGGTTCTTGTAATTTTTATTGTGTGAACCTGTGAACCTATACTCGTATTAAAGTAGTTTAAAAATAGTAACAATTACGGCTAAAAAATGTTAAATATCCAAGTCCGTTTCTTAAGAATGGAGTAAAACGTGGCTATAGCAGAACCATGCCAAGTCCATTTGACTATACAAAAGCTGTAATTTTCACTCAAGCATCGGGAAATAAATGGAGATTATCAACCATTGTTTTGTATTCCCAACTTCTTCGAAAAAAAGTGTGCTCCAAGGAAAGAGGAAGATAGTACAATTGCCTTCTTGCGTAACAAACTCACAATCCTTTTAAAGCCCAAGGCCAGCCCAGTAGGAGGTGGCGAGATGACCTGGACACGTACCGCTATGGGTGATATGAGGTGGCGCGGGTGACTTCCTGTGTGGTCTCTGGAGTGGACTTGGTCTTCGCCTAGCAGTAGCACTGAGCAATGGAATCCTCTTCAAAATTGAGGTAAATGTAAGAGACTAACGCATTATTAAGGTGCAGTTCTTGCACCATTTCAAAACCAAACCTTTTCAAACTGACGTAGACGTGTTGCTAAGTCCACAAATGAGTCTCCAAACACTTCTAATGGATACAAAAGCTACAGCAAATGCAGGTTGATTCAACGAGTCATTAATTTCCACCATGACAGTGCAATTTCAACTGTTTGCTATAAATTAACAACGTTTATGTTTGACCAGCGGATAGCGATAAAATTTAGTCGTGGGTGTTATACTCGTACAGTTTCTGCTGTGGTATTTGTTTTTCATACTGCAATACATAATAGCTCTTTCTATTTGCTGTTACTTTGCAGATAACTTATTTGAAAAATAACTGGTGTTTTGTTATTTTCGGGAACGACATCTCGCTGGTTAACCGATGACGTTGTCAGCTACTTAGCCGTACTTGCCTGTGGCTACCTTAATAAATTAAGGCCTCCAGCTAGGGCTTCAAAACTTAAAACTAGAGCGTCTATTCGCTCACCCCCCCTGTGGGGTACGGACTTCGGCTTAGGGCATCGCTGGTAGAGGATATAGCAAGGGACGGGTTGGATCGAAATCCCGACCGACCCTTGCTCGTTGAAGCGCCAGCTCGCGCCGCAGCTGAGCCAGTAGCTTTAAATTCCCCGTCTAATAATAATAATGCCAATATTTTTATCCAGCCTGTCCCCGCTAGCTGTCCTCCTAACAGTGACGCCCTGAGCCGAGGATCGTACCCCACAGGGGGTGCCCTCAGCGTGCAGTCGCTTAGTATGTAAGATTTTAGTTTTTAAGCCCTGGCTGGAGGCGGTCAGTTAACTCTTAATGGTAGCCCCAGGAAAGCCCGGCTAAGCAGTCACGGCCTCTCAAGGTCAATTATGAGATGCCCGACCAAAAAAAAAATGGATCGAAATGAAAATTGGTGTAACTATCAAATGATTATTTTTATCTTCCAGTGTATGATAGCTGATTGCTCTCAAACTATACAATACATACTACAAGTTCAGAATAGTGATACATCCTAATTCCTACTAATTCTAATATAATATTATAAATGTGAAAGTTTATGAGGATAGATGGATGGCTGGACATTTGTTACTCTGACACAGAAAAACTACTAAACGGATTTCGATGAAATTTTGCACACATATAGTTTGTTATCTGAATTAACACATATTACCGGGATACTTACTTAATAGCACCATCCCATTTCTTCCCGTGGGTGTCGTAGAAGGCGACTAAGGGACTTACTAGAGCATGGGCAGCAGCGTTCTCTATGCGTTTTACAACCATATTGCGATCGCCAACCCGCCTGCCAAGCGTGGCGAATATGGCAAAACCATTCGGGGCAGGCCTATGTCCAGCAGTGGACTTCTTTCGGCTGAAATGATGATGATGACTTACTATACCGGTAACACGTTCCCGCGGGATAATTTCCGAATTCCACGCGATCGAAGCCGGTGGCAAAAGCGAGTCCTACAAATATTACACGCTTTATTAACTAGTTTCCGCCCCCGGCTTCGCAAACGTGGAAGTCGGAAATTATCCCGCGGGAACGTATTACCGGGACAAAAAGTATCTTATGTGTTAACCTAGGTAATAATCTATATGTGTGCCAAATTTCATCCAAATCCGTTCAGCCGTTTTTACGTGAAAGAGTAACAAACATCCATCCATCCATACTTACAAACTTTCGCGTTTATAATATTAGTAGGATGTGATAGTTTGTATGTATAGATGTTTGGATGTTTATTGCTCAATTACGTAAGAACGGTTTTGGATGAAACTGGGCATGCATATAGTTTATTATCTGGATAAAGACATATGATACTTTTTATCTCGGTGGGATTATTTTCGACCTCCACGCGAGCGAAGCCGCTGGAAAAGGGTACTTATTAATAAAAGAAGGATCAAAGAACTAGGTTTTTTTTGTGTTAGAAATCATCAACTAACTTCTTCCGCTCTGGGTGGAGCAGTAGGGCGTGTCAGACTTTTACTGACTAAGACCCACCCGTGTTCCCTCAGTTGCCTGTGTGCCAGGGGCCGCGGTATCTCTTTCGAACAACCCGCACCCTTAGCAGGCATCGACCCTTGCGGACCCCACAAGTTGGTGCTGACATCACTTTGAGGCGCTCGTGGAACACAACGCGCCGTCGACCCAGGCTTGGTCCTTACCCGACTGCGAGCTACCCATTACTCGCCGTCCGCAAGCCCGCGCCTATGGTGGCCGGGAATCAGCCTGGGATTCCCGACGCCTAGGGCGCCTCCCGCGGCGACTACGGCCGTGAGGGCGCATATATCGCCTCTCCCTCACGTGCGCCGCCTCCCTCGTCGCGAGCATTACTGCTTCGCAAAAGGAGGTGACGGCTAGTCGGCTACCCATTCACTCTCGCTCCGTAAGAACTACGTCTTACCATAACTTATCAAAATTAATTGAAGGAAACTGAAACATCATAAAATATGAATTCAATCTTAAAGTCTCAGCATAGTTTAATTTAAAGCCAACAAAATTGGTACCTACTTCTTTGTCAAGAATAAAGTTATCACGAACTTTTCACTTATTCTCAACATAGACATGATTACTTTTATGACCACATTAAACCTGATGAAAATAATGTCTACTGAGCTGTTCACATAAAGTAAATTCATCACTCCGGCGCAGAATTTTTGTCAACTGTGCTTTTACCTGGTACTTACTGCGACTTTTACGAGGAAACTTGGCATCATTTCCCCTGTCGTTAAAACCTGTTTTTATAGACATTCTTCTTACAAAATTCTTTATTTTTTAGTATGTTAAGTGTATCAAATATACCTACAATGGTTTTGTTTTTCGGTTCAGTACCAACTCGTGCAGCTTCGGTGTCGTAGTACTCGCAAGCGCTACTGTTGAGCATGAGGTCCTAGGTTCGATTCTCGGATCGGGAAATGTATGATAGGAGTTTACCATCCGATTGCTGGAAATAGTGTCGCCGAATATTACATCTATTGCATGAGACTTAAACAGAACTGATGAAATTTGGCTACTATTTATGTATATGCACAGACACCAGCACATCAATCTACTACGAACTGTCAAATTTTTCCAATTGAACATGAACCTTATGCTTATGTGATAAAGTTGAAAATCGATCAAAGAAAATTGACAGATTGGGGTAGCTTGATGTGCTGGCGTCTGTCCCTCTGTCTAACATTTCGGGGAATAAAAGCGTGATTTTATGTTGTACCAATCTGGCAGGCTTCGTTTTGCTTTTAGTCTCTCTATGAAAGATCAAAACTTGTCCTAGTTTTTCAAAGTTTGCTAATACCCTGCCTAGCAAATTGCTTTATCGATATTTTTCCTGAATAAGTCCACGTATGATTAAGCTTCTACTGAAAGTAGTTATAAATTAATTGGCTCAAGTAATTTTTGGGCTAAGTCGTTTTTGTAGATGCCAAGACACTAATACATACCTATATTATTATTTATGTAAATGCTAAAGGTATAAATATTGTAACTTAGAAGTTCTCATATTCACAATGTCATTGATCAAAACAATTCCATTCACGGAAACAAAACAATCCTTTCCGCAAATTATGATGTTCATTTTTTTTTCCGTAATCATAATCACGAACAATAAAAACAATAGTGACGGAGCGCGTGCGAATGTTTTTCTACATTCAATCATCACATCACTCACATAAAACTTCTCAACACCATTCATTCACTCGCTCTAATGTCATTCACACATCATTTGCACCTGTCGTAAAAAAACCATTCACTACTTTGATCTAGACCAAACTTTCTCTCTGCGGTTTTCGAAATTCGAACCATAGGTAAGTTATTTTAAACGTTACTAAATCGGTTACGCTCCAGTAGGAGTATTCATATTATGTCGTTACTTTCTCTCTATTCAATAAAATGGCGCTCATTACTTGACTTTCCATAATTTTTTGATTTTTTGTGCACTCTTTGAGTAAATTGATGACACGCATTCATTTAAATATCGGATAGTTGCGGTAGGAAATGAAGCAACATTTTGGTGCAATTTTGTCACTGCAGACGATGATAGGCAATTACCATAAAAGTTTCTGGAATTTCTTATGAAACAATGCACGCTATTATTAATAACGTGGCGATGTTGGCGTAGACGTACATACGGCTACACATCAAGCTATACATTTCCAGTATAAGCTGATCTCACATTGTATAGGATTTCCGTACAGTGCGAGATCAGCGTAAATTGGAAATGTATAGCTTAATGTGTAGCCGTATGTACTCATCACGTTACTGCATCACTATAACACAAAAAAGAATAATGTATAGAAATATAAGAAAACTGTTTTAAATTCCCGCCAACGATAACGTTATTGCATGTACGGCTACGTAATAACAGCCGCACGGCTCGATCGATTAGATGATATTCAGATTGCGTCAGAAGTCCAAAAGTCTGACAAACCAGTCTTACCAAGGGGTATCGTATTACCCAGTAACTGGGCTGTGAAGGTCAGATAGGCAGTTGCTCAACGTAAAATTCAGCGCATTCCGATTTGACTGGAAGCCGACTCCAATATAGTTAAAGCTAAGCAGATGATGATGTATTTCATACATTTTATGGATGTTAGAAATCATAAAAGCGCACAATGTAGATTATTTTTACTGTTGTAATAGTTCACCAAGATTGCATTCAGTATTTCCAAACCACATTTCTAAACCGACTTCGCATGTTTATATGTCTATTGTTGGCATGAAAGCCTACAATTTTATCACTCGAATCCGTATTACAAACACCTAGTTTCATAAACCGGTTGTTTTACCTTAATCTGGTAAAATAATTGTATTGTGTAATTTATCGGTTATACGCATTTAATTGATTTTGGCAAGACACTGTTGAAATTGACTTTCATTTAATCTTTGCTTGAGTAGTTCAAACATTTAAATATTAGGAGGCCGTTTAAGAAATTTTGATTAAAAAAAGTAGCTCATTCATTAATTAGATCATAATTGAAATCATTTTTCATAGTGTGCATAAAACATAAAACTTACAGAAACACAATATTTGAACTGTAAAACCACGCCTGTAAAATCACGCAAATCAGCGGAAACGACAAAACTTCTTTGGTGCTACAATTTAATGTGACGGAGATCTAAAACCACACTTCATTAATATGAAGAATTTAAGAATCTTTCTACCCACAGGCTTAAAATTCACATAAATGTTACCATGGTGTTTTCAACGAACCCAAATTGAAAACATACCGATAACATTTATATAAACTTCTCGTGAAAAATATTTTCGCGTTAAAAACATTTCATTCCACGTATTGCGTTTTCCTACTCCCACTGTACGAGCATTTATTTTTACTACATATAAACAAAAGCATTTGCCTTGCATTGCACGCCATGCATTGCACTAAAATTAAAAAAAATACAACACAATAAAAAAAACGGGACAGCCGAAATGTTTTGAAGCGTGATTTTAATGCACCTTTTATAGCATCGAATAAAGTGATTACCACTCGTCACATTATCGATACAAAAGGTTCATCAGAGCGTGAAACACGTTTCATTTCCAATACGTTCAAACGTTCAACACGCGCGTCACTCGGGGCTAAATCAACTTCATCTGGGCAACCAGTCTTTTTGCCACGTCATCGTCGACGTCTAAGTAAAACAATTGACCATAAAATTGTCCGTACGTGTCCCTCACAAAAAGAGAAAGCCTCGCCCGGGTCCATTCTAATGTCCCGTTTCTAAGAACATTATGTCTTATTTAAGAGATACGACAAAAAAATAAAATAGCTCGCGCCGTGAAAGAATAAGGCGAAATGGGCCATAAACGTTGCCCCGTCCGTCGCATCTAAAGACAAAAGTCGTACAGCTACCGGCGCACAAATATTTGGGATGTTGTAAAATGCGTTTCTAAGTTTATTGCGACATTGTTACACATAACATTTTTTCTCATTCAGTGAGTTTTGACAGCGGAACAATGGTAATTTCAGCTTCTGTTTTATAATGAGCGAGCTGAGCGACAAAAGCTTGACGATATTTTGGGAGCCCCGCCGTTACGCTTTTGTTTTGACGATGCTGACAAAGGTTTTATTATAATATTGTAAACACAAACTTCATTTCAAAGTTAAGCGGGCTCCATAAATTGCATAATTCTTTATCATTTCTTTTCTTTTTATCGTTCCTTACTGTTATTTTGTCATGACTAAAACAACTGGAGTCAGTGTTGCATTTAAATTTCCTATTTTATATTCCTTCCTCTTCGCCTGTCTATCAAATCAAAAAATCAAAGAATAGTAGCATCGTCACATGTTCTGAATCCGAATCAGTCGCAATTAAAATAACAATGCGCTATAACTTTTTGCGTTATCAAACCCCATAACTTGTACACCGGAGTGTTATAAAACGGACTATGGTATTAATTTTCCAGACTCAAAAGATAGCGCCACAGATTATGCGACAAAAAAGTCGTAAGGGGTGGTTTAATCGGTTTTTTTACTGCTGTCGGCATTACACATGCGGAACCGACAGACCAGAACCAATGTTCATGCTTCAGACCGACAGTGGCTTTGAAAAGAGCGGTTGGATCATTTTGTTATGTGATGTCATCAATTTGGCGCAGTGTGTGCCATGTGGTTGTCATCTTTGATTCGGATTTAATATTGTGTTAAACGAAAAAAAGACAAATCCCTTGAACACACGTGTGGTGATGAAATAATTTAATTTAAACACAAAGTAAAACGCCTGTTTGGGTTTGAACTTACGAACCACAACTCGTAAATCGCAGTCGTTACCACCGGGCCACTGCTCTGGTGGCCATAGTTTAAACCCAGACTTATTCAGAATTATTTCATAAAAACTGCTCTCAAAATAGTGAAGGAAACATCGTGATAAAACTAGCATATCTTATAACCAAAAATTTCGATGACATGTGACATCTTCAATCCGCGCTGGGCTTACGTTGTGAATTATGGCGCACTCGATCTCACTGAGAAGAGGCCTGAGTCCCAGTAGTGGAGAAATTACCAGCTGATTAGACTAAGAAAACCAATATTCATTAGACAGAAGTAGAAATGTTGGATGGGACTATACTCCATTTGAAATAAGATTAGACATTTTACTAAAACTTTTTTAAAGTCTGAACAATCGATTTTGACTTCTATTGCGTTGGTGGCATGACAAATGGCAGCTGCAGTAAACAGTTGGTACTGTAACAACTTTTTTGATTTTGATGCCATCCTTATGCTTACGGTATAGAAGTCAGAATCGGTCGAACGGACTGTAAAAAAGGTTTGTTTAAATGTCTAATCTTATTTCAAATGGAGTATAGTTTACAGCAAGTTAAATAGCAATATTTTACTGTCTAATAGTTGCCAATATTGACATTTACTGCCATTATGGCCAAAGGAAATATGACTGACGAACACAACAATGACAGTGATAGTCGTAAAAGACAAAAAAATAATGAGCAATAACGCCATTTTAAAAGGCAAGGTTAAAAACGCTACCTCTCTTCTCTTTTCTATCGTCTATTGAAGTTACCGCTACTTTCATAGCCACAGTAACTTTTATTGTAGAGAAGCGAACGTCGGGACTATTTCGTGACGTCCTGTTTATGCCAAACAGATTCGAACGTATCCCGACCCTATTCGAACTATTCAGTCTATTCGGTAGCTGTCGGTACACATCAAATAAAATTTAATTCGCCCATTGTTCGCTAGGGTTGCAAGCGTATAAAATACTTGAATTGGAGGAGAAGTGGGAGAGGTGTGTGACATGTGGAGGGAATGACAAGATGGGTTCTGATGCCGTGATTTTTTGCTCATGATGAATATAAGAAGTTATGTACTGATTAGTATGGAAGAAGCAAGTGGAAACAGAAACGGGCGTCGCTGTCGCTATTAATAGATTAAGGGTCTTTGAATGATAGGTAGCGTGCTTATCTGCAAAATTAGCATTTTATGCAAAATGAATTCATTCATACAAACCAGATAGTGTCTGCTGGTTCAAGAGTCAAACTTTGAAAGACCTGAGTTCAATATCGTGTTCGCAGTAATTGCAGTAGGTATATTTATGATCGTCCTCATATTAATGACTAGTTGCGGACCGCGGTTTCACGCGCAAAACTTTCGATCCCGTAGAAATATCGGGATAAAAAGTATCTTAGATTCTAACACCTTGCGTAACTCACAAGCAAACAAACTATCAAACACAAGCTGAATCATGTTGAACGATATTGCTAGTCAATTGCTTGTTAGGTTCGAAATATACCTATGTCTGCTTAACAACATTAATAACGCAAGGAAAGTTGTTGAACTGTCAAAATGGGACCATTTCTATTGTTAGTGTGTCATGGACTCTGCAAAATTTCACAAACAAACATACAAATAATCTGTAATAATTTTTCTCCATATGATATTAGTTTAGACTTGTATTAATTATGTATTCTGTGGTTTATAGTAACAAACGGTATCTTGAAATGTTCACCAGGTCCTCGCCAAAAAATTCAGACGAACCACCATCTTCCCTATTCCGATCGAGTTGTCACATTTGTATTACATTCCGCATTAAACTCATACAACTGCGGGAAATCGTTACCGACAAACACATGTTTATGTCCATTCATTGCTAGTTTATTTGAAAACTTCCAGCCAATCGTGTCCCACTCTCATCGTAATCGTAAATCATTCTAGTACCTACTCCTGTTGCTTGTGCTACCGAAGTTTGGCTGTTCGTTTTATGATTCTTTTGTTTTAAAACTTTTATTGGCTCTGGCCGTTCCAAAAACTAATTTATTCAGGAGCCTGTACCATCAGCCTTGGAACTTGGAACTTGCCTACTTCGAAAGGTCCCATTCCGCTTTTTACGTTTTACGATAATTTTTTCTTCACAGTGTAAATGTATCGGAATGGAGTAAATAGGTGCTCCGTTTAAGTTTGTGCTTTTATTGTTTTAGTTTTTAATTCTGTTCTGATTTATTTGTTTGAAAATTGTGTCTTTTGTATGAGTTTCTAAAACAGTTTCGGCTTTGCAACTGAGCTCTTAAATTTCTTGAAGTTTTCGCAGATGACAAAATGTAGATATCAGAATATGTGGTAAATAAACAACTTATCCACATATTAACATTTTTCAAATTATGTAAAATACTTTATTTAGAAGCGAAGAGTAAAGCTTTCAGAAAGGGAAAGTTACAGCTAATATTTTCCCACCAAATGTTCAAATTCAATTCCAAATATTTTCAATAAACCACGCTCATAATCAACACCCAAATGGTTTTATCAAATTAAAATGTCCAAAACCTATTAGGGTTTGCATAATAGTTTGGAAATTTCGTTATCACGTGATAGACGAGTCCTAATAAAATTTTATGTCACACTTTCTAATAACTGTAACGTTAAGATAAAAGCGTGCTCAATGGGAATGACTCTATTCAACATTGACATTATGTATGCAAAGCTCAGTAAACCAACTCGATCGTGATTCGTGAGTAAAGAATTCATTAGTTAAGACGGAGTTATAAAGTAGTCATTTACATTTGGAGGTAAAGGGGATTCAGTTCGAAGTTAGGTTCAATGAATCTATCATGGGTTGGTAAATTATGTATTAGATTAAATTCGTGTTCAGTCTTATTTGTCCATATTTTTTAGTAATATAGGTCTTAAAACTATGTTAGTCAATACTTCAATCAAAACATCATTCATAATAAAAAAATTAACAAATAATGAAACTTGTATAAAAAAAAACAAAAATCATGTTAACAAATAAACAATCGACATCATTTGAAAACTTGAAAACGAAGTTAGTGTTTATTGAGAAGAAATACGACTGCAATTTTTGACAACAATATCAATCAACTGAATGTAATGTAATGTACAAACTCTCACAATGATCAACCAATATTGACCTACGCATCTTCTCTTGTTCAACGCCGCTTTCATAAGTCGATGCGGCGTGAAAATACCGAAGTAATTACACAACGGATTTCTTTAAAACATACCTAATGAGTTTTTAAAGTTATTAAGGCAAATTACCATTGAAACGACGTGGGGTTCTGAAGGTGTGTAATAAGTTACCGTGATGTGTTGTGGGCGTTCAGAATGCTCAGATTTAAGCCGCTAGAAAGGCTTCTGTGTTGCAGCCGATTAGTCTTATGATTTATTATATTATGGACTATCTCAGTTTTTGCTGGCTTGACTGATCTTTGGCGGCTCTTGGGCGAGTCTGGGGTGATTTGTGGGGCTTAGCGAGTGATGTGTGGTGTAATTGCTTCGAGAATATGTGCTGTTTTTGTTTCGTTAGTCAACTGTTTCGGTGATGTTTATGTTTGGCGTTTTTCGGTATATTTGAGGCACAATAAATTTGGCTGAATGTACTTGAAGTAACAAATGAATAAGGTTTTAATTCTTCGGAATGTTGGGAGAAAATGTGGGGCGTATGCGGAATAAATCAATTTTTGATCTTCTTTGACTCGATTTAACATCAAGGTTCAAAAATTGTCGTCTAAAAGTACAACAAATATTTTAAACCAATTCGAGGTGTAAAAACGGAAACATTAAAAATAAATAACTCCTAAAGTCAATTTAAATAAACACCAACCTAAACAACTGAAAACTGTTAACAACTCAAAGACATTATAAATAGTAAACCAGTCAAAGTTTGTACAGTTACGATCAAAAGTCGTTCAATATTGTAGTCTCATTCATTTATAATGTACGTACAGGAAACAAAGTTGAAAAAAAACTTTATCGATGATCGTTTAGGCCGAGCGGTACCACCGAAATGGTTATTTAATGTGAAAAAATTATAGAACTCTTTTTATTTCGAGGTTCTGGTTATGACTGACTTAATTACCGGTTTACTATGATTTATTATTTAATGCAGGAATAATTTTTGAGGCTGTCCAATGACGTATGACTGCTCTCGCTGGGATCAGGTTCAGCCGCCGCTGGCGTTACGGACGCGGGCATAGAGCAAGTAAATGATGCTCTTGTAGAATTGTTTTATGACAGAAAAAGTTTTAGTGAACGGATAGATCGTAAAACTCTGACATTGTTTAGCTTCTGATTGCAATGAAACCCTGCAAACATTGGCTCAGTAATTAAGCTAATAAGTTTTTAAGTGAAAACTTCTTTAGGCGCGTTGAGCACTTTTTGGGTGAACGAAAATCATAGAACTCGCGTCATCGACACCAAACGCTTTAGCAGACGAATGAGTCGCGCGTTGCTGTCTTTTGGAAAAGTTCTCGTTCGTAGTTTCTTTCATTAGGAAATTCTAATTCTTTTATCCCTTTCTTTCCCTTTGTATTTTATCGTAAAAACCTGTGCTTGTTACCTTTAATGGCTGAAGTCGATCGCTCGTTTATCATTTTTTACCTAGAGCAATCAGGATCCAAGGACCCAATGTGAAATCCTGTATTGACGATTAAAAAAATACACGTAATTGTTCAAGTTCTCACTTCTGTCGGCACTCTCGGAGTGCCACTGTTTTTTTTTTTTGGGAATGACATCCCGCAGGTCTAGTAGGAGGTTGTTGGCAGCTTAACCTGACTTGCCTGTGGCTAATTTAATAAATTAAGGCCTCCAGCCAGGGCTTTCAAACTTAACACTAAGTGAACCCCCTGTGGGGTACGAACCTCAGCTTAGGGCGTCGTTGGAAGAGGGCAGCAAAGGACGGGCTGGATCGGAATGAACGTAAGTTATCAAAAACAAAGTACAATATTTATTTTACGAATGCGTGTCAAAATAAAAACATCATTGGGATTGAAAATATTAAAGAGAAGTCACTAAGTAATAAATTAATGTTAATAAAAAAATAAACAAAATTGCATGAATAAATAAGTATACTATGTTATTTTAAATAATTGTAATAAATTAATAATAATAAATTCTACTGAGTATATAACATAAAGAAATAAAATATGTAATAAATTAATATAAATTGTCAACAGTCTATTGGGCACAATATTAATTTCATTGAATTACCAAAAACAAATAATATAAATAGTTGATCGATGTACATACTATATAAAGAATTAATAAAGCTAGTTTTATTTTATTTTATTTTCTATCTAAGTAATCATAATAAATGGCAAAGTAGAGATTGGAATAAGTTATAACTTTCATATAAACTATATAATTACCTACGTACTTATAAAAAAAACCCTAACTTTTTAAGTTACTTGGCTTGAGAAATAAGTCATAATTTATCTTTTGGCCTTATTAAAGTTTTGTACGAAATATTTTATGTATTTTATGGTTAAAAGAAACTAATTGAAATGAAGCACAGCTGTTTTTGTTTATTGATATAAATTTGGAATTTCAAAACGTATAAATATTATTATTAAATTCTACTAATATTATAAAAAGGTAAAATGTATTTGTTTGTAAGTTTTTATGTAGAGGTAAAATCAGGATCTGCCAGACGGATTTGAAAAAATGGTTTTGCCGTTGATGGTCCGATTATTGAAAAAGGTTATAGGTTATTTAATACCACGCTTCGAACCTAAGGAGCCGAGTCAAAAAAATACAAAATAATATGAAGTAATATCGATGATTTCGGATATTCACGAGGACGAAGTCGCGGGCACAAGCTAATTTATTATATTTTATGCTGCGAATTAATTGGAACCATAAAAATATCACCCTTTATCAACATAAAATACAGAGTAGGTTATTTACGTTCTATTCAGCCGATAATATCTAAACAAATAAATATTCTTTACAACTTAATTCTATACAAACACATTTTATCGTGTAGAAATAAGGCAAAATGTTAATGAACATAATTCAGAGAGTTATCACGTATCTGCATCGCTAATCTATGCACTATAGCGTATGCCTCGCCTTTCTACTTGCGCCTGCGCTGCGTCGGCCTGAGTTGCTCTGGTTATAAATAATACTATAATGACAAGGAATTACCCTGTTCTGCCACACTACACGCTAGACGTTCCCGTTCTTATACTGGTTCATTATACTCAAGGTTTGTGCCTACTTACGGTTTTATATAATGTTAGGAATTATTGAGAAAGGAAATTCCACGTTGCTCAGAAATTATTCTAGTGTACTCATAGATCGATTTAAAATTTTGCTCTTGGGTTTGTTGGTTGTGGTTATTGGGAAAATGGTGGTGCGGGCTTTGGTTGTTTATTTAAAATTGTTCTGTCAATGAAACAATTGAACATTAATAACTGGATGTGTTGACGAATATATTAGACTCTTTAGCCGGTTACTTCCTCTTCTTGAATGTTTGAGTAAGTTTTGGCTAGTATTTAATACTAGCGGAAATTATCTCGCGGAAATGTGCTACCAAGACAAAGTAACCTATGTTACTTCCTATAACATCAGTTTTCTGCCAGTGAAATTTTCGTCAAAATCGGTCCAGCCGTTTTGGAGATGAGCCGGAATAAACAGACAGTCAGAATAAAAATATAAAAATAAGTAGTTTTTTTGTTATTAGTACCGTATCTACTTTCAAAATGAATTTAGTAAAAGCTGTTATTTTGACATTACAAACTGAAGCTTTTTATTTTATATATTTGTAGAGATGTAGGTATAGATTTTATAATTTTCCCTTTCAATCATAATTATTATTGAAAAGAAAAATATTTACCACCCTTATTCCAAAAACTTTCCAACAATATTTTGAGTACTGGTTCTGGTGGTACCCGAAAATATTTCACCATATCTCAACAAATTCTTCCAGTAATCCACTAGGTACATTGTCACTCTCACAATGGTGCTTCGGCACTAAGTTTACAATACCCTATCAGCATCAGTACAACAATCAATTGTCCATTTCTCGCAGCTTCTCGTATTACCGTGACGTCATAGATCTCGTTTACCACACAAGTGGTGATTATTTATCGGCCCGTCTGAGGGTGGAACATTAAAACAATGTTCTTATAAGAACATGAGTCGTTAATTACGAGCAAACATGACGCTTATGACGGTAGTGGTACGGGAGTTGGGACTTGGAACCTGTATGGTTAATTGTGTGTGTGTGTCATGGGTAGCCTGTATATCAATGTAATGAAAATGCGGCATAAAATAATCATTAAAAACCCCGCTTAGTGAAAGATGATAAAACAACCGATTAAGGCTGTTTTTCCAACAGAGATTTGCTATGCAGCTGTTCTGCGAGGATGTGAAGGCTAAGCTACGAAACTACGTTTATGTAAAGCTGTGAAGCGGAGCGAGTAAGATGTGCTATACGAAGATGCGCAGTTCAAGCTCTCTTCACTGCACATAGCTGCACCACTTGCGCGTTCATAGCTCCCATCCATAGCATACGTCCATAGCACGCATCCTTCCATATGAAGAAACATAGCTTAGATGAACCCGTTCCCATCAGTGTTATGCTATGTGGACCAATGAATATGATTGGTGGATATCAAACGCATCCATGGCAACGTTGCATAGCACATCTCTCATCTGGTGGAAAAGCAGCCTTATTCTGTTTACAATGATCGTGAAAACGAAGATGATATTATTATAAGCTTGAAGGGAGCTGTCATACCTGGCATTAGGTGAAATGATAGCTCACTTCAAGCTTACTTCATCTAAATTTTCACAGCGAGGTTTTAACAGAATAGACGAGCTGGTATCCTAAGTAAAGTGTCTATGAATAATAGTCTAGTCTTATATCCTATTTTCAGTGAAAAATATTCCAAAAGATAAATATCATCATGCTTTATATTTAATTGATGACCAACAAGGCTCATAACGGTTGATAACCGCATGATATAAATCATCCAACTGGCCAATCAAAGTGCCTCAGGCCGATGACGGGCAGAAGCATCTTAAGTGTGAGAAGAGAGGCATTGGTCATTAAGTTTTCATGAATGAAAACTGTGATAAAGTTATCGATAAACGTTCTATTAGTTTTTCGATTTGAATAGGATATCACAAAGAAAAAAATCGTGGGGAAAGCTTGGCTTTTTTAACCTGGATTCGCGACAAGCATGGTGATCAAAACTCCGTCTATTTCCGAAGAAGGGGCTCTCGCCCTGAAGTAGAATAATTACAGGCCAATATTACTACAAACCAGACGCTATGACTCACAAACAACAGAAGAGACAGTTATGTTATTATTCGCCCAACTATAGCTTGTCTTATTATTTGCATACAACGCATGAATAATTCTAGCCACGCTCCGAGTCTATAATACTACTGTCGGCGCTTCTGTTCATAGCTGAAAGGACCATTGTCCACTGCGAGCTCGGAATACCGCTCACGTGCTGCTGTAAGTAAATACAACGGTTATGTATTATCACACGAGTTATAATCAAAAGTTAACCAGTGCTTTTATCTTTGTTTGGTAGTGTATTTTGATGCTTAAAATGTTGAAGGAAGAGTAAATTTTTCTTCTACATATATCGGTAGTCGGCACAGGACTTGTGACGAATGGAAGTCATTATATTTCTATTCGTCGCAAAAAATTACCTTGCCATGCCGTGCCATCATTTTCGCAGGCCCTTATTTTTAAACATAGGTAGAGATATAACAGTATAGTCTGGGATATTTAAAATTAGTCAAAAGTAATTTATTCAAACTAGGCTGAGAGTCAACACTTTTTGAACTATAAAATTACATAAGACAGTCTCCCAAAATGCCCGCCCACTTCCTAATAGTTCTCTAGCTGGGAAGAAGAAGTGGAGCAACAAACTCTATAGTCATTTTAGATATCAAGAAAACAAAAGGACACTTAGGCGTCGAAGTATTCTTCCGCATCGCTGTCATCAGAAAACGAGCCCAGAAGACTGGCAGCATTGCCACGTTGAATGGCAATGCTAATTCTTTGGCCAAAGAACGACCCAGCCCTCTGGTCACGTGAAGTGTCGACCAGCCGGCGAGAAATTTCCTTAAAAAGGAGACGTGCACTCGGGCCCCATGACCCGAGCGTTTCGACCCCAAACGGCTCAAAACTGTAGTTACCCATAAGGTTACAGTATTTACGCCACTTGAGGGTCTCAGCAACAGCAGCAGCGGCGCCAGCACAGCCCGCCGTGCTAGGAACATGGGATGGTGCAAGGGTGTCGACACATGTTGCGTCCCACACCAGAGGTCTTCCCACCTTCCAAGGCAATAACGTCATGCCGTCTGGTCTCTTCCCATCGTCACGTACCAAGCCGTTTGGTTCTAATACCGCTGGTACGCCGGCGGTGACAAGGGCTCGACGAATAATATCGTTGATGCTGGTATCAAGATCATTTCTGAAAATCTTCTAAAAGATGCATCAAATCATCACTCAATATCGAATGCACTAGGAGAAAACGCACTGCCCGGTGTCTAGATAATCATGTATGTATTCGATATTGAAGCACAATTCACAGAGTAAGTAGATCGAGTAGTGTTCAGACGTACTATAGACACCTGAATTAAAATAGTTTTCTTTTCGTCTTCTTACCTTGCCTGCATACTGCTGGAAACCAGGCCTCCTCTCTATGAGAGGGAGTAGGCCATGATCTACCATGCGGGCCCAATGCGGGTTGCTAGATATCACATGTCTCCGATTTTTGGTTGTAGAACATGCTGGATTCTTCACGATGTTTTTCTTCACCATTTGTGGACAGTGGTGATGAAATAATTTACGTAAAGTAAAGAGCCTTTCTGGGTTCGAACCTATGACCTACAACTCCGGCCACTTGGCCACCACTAATCTCACCTCTTTCACATAATAGGTACACCTGCTTTAAAATAGGTTACTATCGTCTGTTATTACCCTCACCTTGCCTTTTTACACGCTTTATATTGGGTTCAGTTGTATGTTTGTTTGTTTGTATGTTTGTAACTGACTCCTTATTTTTTGTTTTTTGGGTGGGAAATCATCAAATAACTTCTCCCGCTCTGGGTGGAGCGGGAGGGCGTGTCAGACTTTTACTGACTAAAACCCACCCGTGTTCCCTCAGTTGCCTGTGTGCCAGGGGCCGCGGTATCTCTTTCGAACAACCCGCACCCCTGGCAGGCATCGGCCCTTGCGGATTCCCCACCATTTGGTGCTGACATCTCTTTGAGGCGCGCGTGGAACACAGCGTGCCGTCGACACGGGCTTGGTCCTTACCGGACAGCGAGCTACCCATTACTCGCCGTCCGCAAGCCCGCGACTCCTTAGACTCCTTAGGGCGCGATTTTGACCCATTTTAAACGGTCAGATTTCATTTAAACTTTGTAAACTTATCGAGGACCAATAACAATTCAATAATAAAAAAAATAATAGAGAAAAATAGAAAACAAACAAAAAGACACGCTTTTGTAATTAGCAGAACTAAAAAATAGAAAATAAATAATAATTTAGTTTGACATTAATTGATAATAAAAATACCACAAAAAGCACCCCACGCTTTTTAATTTAATTTAATTATTTTCTACTTTTTTCGTTTGGTTTTTAAAGCGTGTTTTTTAGTTTTTTAAACTATTTTTTTTTCAGTGACTATGACTGACATTGACTTTTTGTGTCGTTGCTGGTTTTAAATCTTATTGTCTCCTTTGTACTCCTTGTACGTAATGTGGGCAATACATTTGCAAGAAGTAGACTTTCTGCGTTTTCCTTCACATAATCCTCATGTTTGATCAGTAACATCGGAGATTACCAGTAATATGTTGGCTTATAGGCTTTCATATATTAGCTGATATGGGAGCATGTGTTAATGAGGTGTATCGTGTCTGTTTACAGTGGTTTCGATGTTTGAAGTTCTGAAGCCTTGTTTACTCTGAAAAGGAAAGTGGTGGGTAAGCTTAGTTGGGTGATTAACATGACGTGTGAATTCAGATAGCTGTGTAAAAGAGGTATCTAATATTCCGGGTCAAATTTAATTACCTAGCGAAACTCAACTGTACAGACGTGATCATCATCATCATTATCATCATTTCAGCCGAAAGACGGCCACTGCTGGACATAGGCCGCCCCCAAGTACCCCCGCTTCGACCGCTTTTGTGCTTCTTGCTTCTATACAGACGTGATGTCACGATAAAATAAAAAATAAACTGATTTTAAACTGATACTTGAAGTAAATAAAACTACAGGCGGTTGATAAACTCAAAAAAATTATCAAATCATTTGTTTTTGTTTTATTATTTCTAGATATCGATACTCATCAGGTGTGTGGTGGAGTTTTGCTAGCTTATTAATTATGACTTTGTAGTTTTTTAAGAGCTTTGTTCTTTTTATTTTTTTAGCTGTAATTCATGGATCTTTGAAAGTCGTTACGGGTCGTCAGAAGCCTGGAAATCTGTAAACCAGTCTTACCAAGAGATATCAAATTACCCAAGTAACTGGGTTGTGGAGGTCACATATGCAGCACTCCATGTAAATTACTAGTACTCAGCTGCATCCGATTAGACTGGAAGCTGACGCCAGCATAATAATTGGAAAACGGCTAGACAGATGATTATGGTGATGAGTTCTTTATGAGATACAATAAATATTATAAAGAGGAAACATTTGTTTGTATGTTTGTAATGTTTTCACACAAAAACTACTGGACCGATTTCAAAAATTCTTTCACCATTAGAATGCTGCATCTTCACTGAGTGACATAGGCTATATTACATTTAAAAAAAAATAGGGATCCCTAATAAAAATGCAATAATATAAACCAAGGTGTGAAAAAGTCATATAATATTATAAAAAGGAAAGATTTGATTGTTTGTTTGTTTGTTTGCATTGAATAGGCTCCGAAACTACTGAACCGATTTGAAAAATTCTTTCACTGTTGGGAAGCTACACTATCCCCGGGTAACATAGGCTATTTATTATCCACGTATTCCCACGGTAACGGGAACTACGTGGGTTAAACCGCGGAGCGCTGCTAGTGAGAAATAAATTAGGTAATATCTATTGATAATGAACTACGACAATAACACCGCTATAAACTACTAGCAGCACTCCGCGGTTTCACCTGCGTGGTTCCCGTTCACGTGGGAATACGGGGATTAAAAAAACCTATTTCACTTGGGGATAGTGTAGCTTCCCAACAGTGAAATAATTTTTCAAATCGGTTCTGTAGTTTCGCAGCTAATTCAATGCAAACAAACAAGCAATCAAATCTTTCCTCTTTATAATATTATTAGTATAGATAAATTAATATCTATAGATAATGAACTACGACAATAACACCGCTATAAACAACTAAAGTCTCATATAAAACATACTACCGATACATTCGCAGTCGATGTAGCATTCCAAGGCATTAACACACCATTTTCAATTTCGCTTACTGATCTAACAGCAGCAACACCTTAACATTCCACCCCATAAAACTTAATAGGATACTAACAAAACTATCAATCCGTAACTAGAAATAAAGAAGTTACTTCGGAATGTTTTATAAGAGCTACCACAGCAGTTTGAGCTCCTATGTCAAAGTGTCGTGGGTACGTACGACACGTAATAGCAACGCTTTACTGCCTACCAGTCGTTTAACCTCGACTTGCATCTGTAACACGATTGCTTACGAATCGCAGTTGGTTTATGGTCATGCGAATGTCTTTTAGGAATAGTCTGGTGAGTAAATTGAATCTGAGATCTAAGAAGCTTTTTTTTATTTTACTATGTTCTGTAGTGTGTAAAGAAAAAAACTTTTTCCAAAAAAAAACAACCGACTTCCAAAAAAACACTACAAAGTGAAAAATAACTTTAATTTCGGAAGTCGGTGTCTTTGGAGCTGTATTTGAATTTTTTGTCACCGCCTTCCGAAATTAAAGTTATTTTTCACTTTGTAGTGTTTTTTTGGAAGTCGGTTGTTTTTTTTTGGAAAAAGTTTTTATTTTTCACTTTTTAGTGGTTCACATGTGCTTACCCCTTCACAGCATACCGGCGTGATGTTATGTTATGAACTGGTGTAAGCAATAGACAGAGATGAGATTTCAGCAATCCCAGTCCATTTGCTATCATTTATTGAGGAGTTCCGTTGCCTATCTCCAAAGTTCTTCATCAGATCTTCACCAAATTGAAATGGAACCACTCCGAGAAAGTACTCTTCCAAAAAATACCTAAATCGCTTTGTGTGCCTATAAAATTTGAAGAGTTCTCTCTATTTCTCCAGGATCCCATCATCAGATCCTGACTTGATGATCATGGGACCACCTGGGAAGTATACCCTTTCAAACAAAAAAAACAAAATCCAAATCGGTCCAGCCATCTTCGAGTAATCGGGGAACATAAAAAAAAAAAAAAAAAAAAAAAAAAAAAAAAAAAAAAAAAAAAAAAAAAAAGGTTCCGACGAATTGATAACCTCCTCCTTTTTGAAGTCGGTTAAAAATGAATTGTAATGGATAAAATTTGGCAAACAGGGTAATTGTCCATCGTCCTAATTGCGTCAAATACACTATTAATCAGAATCTGATTAACGTTGAAGGGTATTGCTAATCCATTGCTTACTAAGTTTGAAAAATATATCTGCTCAGCAACATAAATAACGCAATGAATGTGGTTGAACTGTCCAAATGAAAGCCATTTCTACTGTTAGTGTGTATCGTAATTACCCCATAGGTGGTCAGCGTGGCCATTAGAAATAAACAACAAACAAAAAAAAAATAGTTTTGAAAAACTAAAAAACACGCTTTAAAAACCAAAGTAAAAATTTTTGGTTTTTAAAGCGTGTTTTTTAGTTTTTAAACAATTATTTATTTTCTATTTTTTAGTTCTGCTAACTACAAAAGCATGATCTTTTCGGATTTTTTAAAAAATATTGAATTGTCATAGGTCCTCGATAAGTTTACAAAGTTTAAATGAAATCTGACCGTTTACAGTGAGTCAAAATCGCGCCCTAAGGAGTCGGTTACAAACAAACAAACATGCAAGTGAATCTAATATAAATCGTGTAAAAAAAAACAAAGTTGATGTCTCCTGTCTCTGTAACTATACCGGAACCGTTAATCTTAAAATCGGATCTCAGCAATATGAAATAGTATATATAAGTGAAAATAACAAAGAAACACGCTAACTATTTCTGTCAAACATCTACGTAAAATCCAAACTTAACACTATCCATAAGAAGAAATAGCATTTTATAGTAAGGCCACAAGACATATACAGAACAACCTATTATATAATCGCAACAACATAATAACCTATTCAAGGATCATATAAGGCCGACTACCACATCCAATACAGCCTAGATTCCCTTCCAAGATAAAACGTCTATGAACAAGTAAAATTACCAGTAACTGCGTATTGAATTTACATAAACGGAAAGAACTTCGCTTTACGTGTACTAAATGCTACTTAGTCGTATGTGGAAGGTTGAAAATCGTTCTAAACATTTTTCTGATTGAAAAGGAATTCCGGAGACTCATTTGGCATACACTTAAGGCCCATAGTATCCTCATCTCCCGTTTGTATGCTAAAGCACGACTGCCGCCCGCGCCCGCGCAGGGCTCCTCTGAGCCTTTATCTCAAAATGGGGATATTCCTTTGATTAATTTACAATTGTGCTTCGGCGATTCTGTGGTACCTCTAACTATCTATTTTTCAGTGTATTTTTTTTTCCAAATAATGAAGCCGTTTAGTAGGAGTATGGAATAGAAGCCAAAATATTGCGTGTTGGAAAATATTTTTTTACAGCAAAAGTATTAACCATACAAAAAAAGTACTTCCGGCAAAATGATCTATATGAATCTATAGCAAAATCATATATTTTTCAAATCTTCAAGGGAAGCCGTTATGAGCAGTACGGTTCATAAAGTGACCGTGTTACGCTACCAAACGGGACGTAGGCCCTTAAACGTTTTATTGTTGGTGTCTTGCTTACGATAGATTGAACAACTTAATCTTACTAGTTTACGAATATTATAAATGTGAAAGTTTGTATGTTTAGATGTTTGGATGTTCGTCACTCAATCACGCAAATCGGCTAAAATGATTTGGATGAAATTTGTCACACAGATAGTTTGTAAACTGGAATAACACAAAGAATACTTTTTATTCCAAAAGTACGTTCCCATGGGACAATTTTCGACCTCCACGCAGGCCAAGCCGCTGGGAAAAGCTAGCAGTAAATAGAAAAGTTAAAGATACTTTATTAATATGGAAGAACTGTATTCATTTTCCCGGTAGCTGCAACTAGCACCCTAATTGGGTAACACGCGATTAATCATAATCGGTTTCATTTTGACAGTTCAACAATATTCATTGCGTTATATAACGTTGTTGAGCAGACACATTTTTCGAACATATGAAGCAATGGTTTAGCCATCTGTTTCAAAACGAAACAGATTATGAATAATCGTGAGTTACGCAATTAGGGTGCTGGAAGATATCAAGGCTCGAATCAATAGGTCATTTCCTGGCACCATCGAATACCATCATCGTTTTCTATCAGATAGCATGCGCATAACCAGCCAATAATAATCCTACTGCCGTGACACAGGCCTCTTTGTGAGAGGAAGCGGGCCCAGTTTGTGTGTGGGAGATGTCACATATATCTTTCGATTCTTGGACATACTGGTTTCCTTCACAGTTATGAGAGCAGTGGTGATCAAATCATTCACACAAATTGAAAAGAGTTTCAACTCGTCTGACGCAGCCGTTACCACTGGGCCACCTCTGTTTTATCAGAGTCAAACTGTATTACAAATAGCTGGTAAATAGTCCAACTAATATTTAACAGTAATCTTTGCAAATAACAACTATCTCAATCGATCACGTCTTCCCATGATGTCTTTACGTGTCATTATGTTGCATTTTGCTCGTCACCCAGAGAGAGCATTGAGAAGTTTTCCAGCCATTTCACTGTCACACTTCAAATCTGGAACACAGCAGTTATACTTCGCGACCAAAACTTTGCGGTTTTATTATCTTGACTCCTTTCGGTTTCATTCCTCATATTTCCAACAATTTATTCGTCGTGCTCCATCATGAAACCTGCAACAGGAAATATTCATTCATTCATTAACTTCAAACTACCACGGGGCAACCATCTACAAGTATGCTTCATCAAATCGCCGTTACAAGACCATGGATAAAACGCAATCCAGGCAATATATCAGGTTTGGATACATTCAGTGCAGTGTATAAGTCATCTATAGAAAAACAGGTTCCCAAGCTCGAAGGCTATAAGATAGTGAACTGTCACTAATTATGCACTGGAATATTTAATCCTGATACAAAATGATTTAAGCTGTGTGAAATTTAAGACGCAAGAGAAGGAATGTTTTATTATCACCATGTCAGTTGCTGTAGACCGCTACAGTGCTCTTCGTGGTATAAGATAAAGACAAAATTACCAAATGAACTGGTGATCAAACTATAACAAAGGCATTCATGAAAATTGCAAAAATCATAATAATGATGTTAAATTAAAAGAAATGGGTCTTGTGGCTAAGTAATAACAGACGCACGGTTGATCGATCAGGTTAAGCTACGGTTGCCGCGGTTGGTCTGCGGATGAGGAACCATGTTTACATACCGAGACCCCTCCGTGCCTCGGAAAGCACGTTACGCCATTAACCCACCTGTCATTCGTGGATCTTTGACGGTCGTTATCGGTCGTCAGACGCCCGAAAGTCTGACGACCAAGGAGTATAATTTACCCAGTAACTGGGTTGTGGAGGTCAGATGGGTAGTCGCTTCATGTAATATACTGGTATTTAGCTGCATCTGGTAAGACTGGAAGCCGACCCTAACATAGTTGTAGAGAAGGATAGGTAGATGATGATGATGATGTTAAAGTAAAAGAGCTTAAGTAAGTGCCCAAATCAACAAATAATCTTTCTATGGCGAAGACACGACAATAATCGTCAACCGAGAATAACATAACATCCTTTGCATGAACATGCATTACTTAGTATGTGAAGCATGTACGGGTACAGACAATATCTATAGAAATTCTAATACAACCGTAGCATCGTCTATAACAAAGCCCACTTACAAATCACTTCGACACCCACCATATAAATTAAAGTTTGCACGCACGACTATAAATAACTACAACGGTGCTCCTATAACACTAAGCTTAATATTGTTATGGTTAGGAAGTTGGTGTGTATGTTTGTAAATGGTTTTGAATGACTAGAAAAGAATGGAAGTGAGTTTATTTTGCTTGCTTCTACATGAACAAGGTTAAATGAAAACTGGAAAGAAAACAAACATTTAAAAATATGTGTAACAACTGCCGAAATCGGCCATCTGAGTGATGGTTAATAAAGTAGTTTATCAACCACACATTATATATTATCGTAAATATGGCGCCCAAATGTAACGTTCTACAGCGGGGGTACGTGTCAGAGCAGCCTCCACCACAGATAACACTATTATCATTGAAAAGGGAAAAGTTTGAGGCTTTTATTTAGATTGTAAGTTCTGTTTACGTTTTTTTATTATTTTTAGTTTTCTATGTTTTGATGGTATATTGGCGTGTGCTAGCTGACATATGGCGTTTTGCTTTTGTGTTTCGTAATTTTAATTACCTACTATTGCATAGAATCAAGTTCTTCTAACTTAACAGACAGCTGTGCCGCTGGGGAGTTTGTTGCGCTACTTCTTCTTCCCAGCTAAAGCACTAGGAAGTGGTGAAGGGTGGGCGTATTGGGGGAACTGTCTTATGTAATTTTGACGTTCAAAAAGAGTTGACTCTCAGCCTAGTTTGAATAAATTACTTTTGATTTTGTTATTTATAAAACATTATTTTGTTGGTGAAAGAGGTTTCAATAAAACTTTTTAATCTTCAGCTGGAAAAAGTCTTTACGTCGCTACTGTTTTTAATTTCATAATAAGAACTTTAATCAGTGTATATACCCAAAATAAATTAGAGAGCAAAACTAATAACTCTTGCGCGCTGCCATCAAAGCTCGCGTAGAAGCAGAATATAAAAACAAAATTGTTATCTGTGCGCACAGGTGTCACAGAGAAGAGATTACTGACATTTATAAAATAAAATAAACTTGATTACCTACCATGTAAGTATGTGTAGAACCCCCAAATAGTCTCATATTCTTTTTAGCGCGGAAGCACTTTTCTGTACTTTAAACTATTGTCCAAGAAAACTTCGATTATTCTACGAAGCGCAGTCGCGGGCACTGTTATAACTTAAGCTAAGCTACAAGCGTAAAACTCAGCGCACAGTATAACAATCTATACAAATCGAGTCTTCCGGATTGTCGCGCTCATTGTAGACACAAGCCGTTATGAAGTCTACTTGTGGACCTATGCAATTTGCGCGAACGCTTTACATACGAGTCCATTCCAACTAACGGGTATCATATCCGCCTTAGATCCCGTTTATATGGGAAACGTTATGTTTTATGGTTGCAGAGTATTTACCAATAGTTTGGAGCAGTTTAAGTAGAGTTTTTTCGGTGTTCAAAATGCAAAACCAACGCGATAATGGCTTCGATATGTTCTACTGATGTCACGTAAGCAAACATTGAAAGCAAATACTTAGATTTTCTTCAATTTTCTTAAGTATGTTGAATAACGTTTTTTTTTTTTTTTTTTGAGGATGGGAAATCATCAAATAACTTCTCCCGCTCTGGGTGGAGCAGGAGGGCGTGTCAGACTTTTACTGACTAAAACCCACCCGTGTTCCCTCAGTTGCCTGTGTGCTAGGGGCGACGGTATCTCTTTCGAACAACCCGCACCCCTGGCAGGCATCGGCCCTTGCGTACCCCACCCTTTGGTGCTGACATCTCTTTGAGGCGCGCGTGGAACACAACGCGCCGTCGACCCGGGCATGTTGAATAACGTTAGTCTCTTTGTTTATTGACGATTAGGAACTCTTGTGACGTTTCTTAAGTGCCAATGCAGGCTTATCTATACATATAATAAAATTGTAATAGGCCGATGTCTGTATATTAAAGATATTGAAAAAAATAGTATGGGGGGTCTTTATTAGAGCAACAGAAGCCAAAACAACGGTTTTTAGAATTTTTGTCTGTCTGTATGTTTGTTACCACATCACGCAAAAACCACTGCATGGAATTGAATGCAGTTTTTAATGATGTATTCCGAGAGATCTAACTTAAAAAAATAGGCTATATATTATCAAAAAAAATGATTATCTACTTGATTCTAAAGTCCACGCGTATGAAGTCGCGGGCAAAAGCTAGTGTGAAATAAAATATTTTGATTTGAGGAAACTTTAGGTAGGATTGGAGTAGTGGTATCACAGCGGTATTGGCCCCGACTTACGAATGGTAGGTTGTGACTTCGAACCCATATTCCCTTGTGTATTTAATTTCATCACCAGTGCTCTGAAGACGGTAAATGAATGGTTTCCTTCACCGTTTTCACAGCACTGGTGAAAATATGTTGGTACATGTCTTGGAACCAATTTGAAGACATGTGACATCCGCAAACCCGCACTGGTCCCCTCAAAGAAGAGGCCTGTGGCGCAGCAGTGGGAACATTATAGGCTGATTATGCTATGTAGGGATCCAATAGGAGAAGGCTGAACGGTTTCATAAATGGGGCTGGCGGACGGCGAGTAATGAGTAGCTCGCTGTCCGGTACCTAAGGACCAAGCCCGGGTCGACGGCGCGTTGTGTTGCAAGCGCACCTCAAAGAGATGCCAGCACCTCCACAAGGGCTGATGCCCGCCAGGGGTGCGGGTTGTTCGAAAGAGATACCGCGGCCCCTGGCACACAGGCAACTGAGGGAACACGAAAAAAAAAAACCTTTCAGGAATACAAGGCGTGATGGTGCGTAATGTTGATTACAGAAAATAAACGTACAGACGCCAGCACATCATGGCAAGCTACCCCAAACTGTCAAATTTTCCCAATTGAACATGAACTGTATGCTTATGGAATAAAGATTAAAATCTATCTATTAAACTTAACAGATGGGGTAGCTTGATGTGCTGGCGTCTATAACATATTTTTTTTCTATGGTTTCGAATTCCGAACATCATAACTTCTGTGGCGGGTTTGCAATCTTTTCCCACCTTAAATTTTCATCATACAAACACAAAGCTATTAAACTTAATACTCCTTCATAACTACGACAAACAGTGCACAGTGGATAGAACGCGAAAATGAAATGACTGCTTTACAAACCAATTTAGTTGTAACAAGCGTATTGGTCCGTTTCAACGCTGTATCCAATACCAATTTATTTTATTGTACGTAATCGAATGTCTATTGTCTTCGTTATTGTCGGGTTGCATGTACGACTATATCACCTCAGTGAGACATGGAATTTAATGGGCTTGAAGTTGGTATATAGTACGTGCTTTTCTGTTATGTATGGCTGCATGTGCATCTATAAAGCAACTTGGTCGTCTATTGGTGGTGACAAACGGTGGACTTGCACCTCAGTATCGGCTTGTTAGTCCATTTGCATGAAATCGGCACTTTTAAAATAATGTATTATTTCCTGTAGGCGATTCGCACGAAGTTAATTTATTTGTGGGCGAATCCAAAACACCAGAAATGCGTATTAGGCAACTGACACGTTTTCAATTTTATGCAATATACCTAGTTAGGTAAAAATACACTAACGCATAGAAGTGATAACAGTAAACTATTTTGAATATAATGATGTTATTATTATTTCATATATCCGTTATTTTTGTATAAGTTTATATTTTAATCAGCAAATGTTTATAAGTATAAGGGCTCCCGTAGACATCCGCGACGCGAGTCCACTAGAACAATTTCTATAAAAATTTCATAGAAATTCATGTACTAGGGTCACGTCGCGTCAGTTTACGGGAACCTTAAATAAAATATCTTGTTTCTAAACATTCAGGTCAGGATGAATTTTTTCTAAAATTTGTTTCATCGAATGAAAACCAATCACGAGTTTATCAATGACCTCACAAATCAGGCATAAGTCGCTGTTTCTAAGGAATCTCTCAATTAAATCGAATGTTAAGTTTCTGTCCTGACTTTATATCGCGATCGACAGCCTAGACCCAGTTCGTATTTACCATAAATGAGCCTTAAATAACCCACCCCCTGCCCTCATATCGGTACAGATATGAATCCCACTATTATTTCTCTAAACATAACATTTTATTACTCATTTGCATATGCGCTAATTAAATTACTGTTCCATAAAGTATCAGACACACCTTTAGGAAACTCTATTGCGCCGCAATGAACATAAAACGTTTATAATAACGGTATATTAATGTCTGTCCTACACTTTATATTTAAGGCTTATTAGTCGATTCGCACGAGTTAACTCGCCCGAATCGGGCGAATCGTCCTTTTTAAATAATATAATATTTTTTTAGGCAACTCGCACGATGTTAATTTATTTGTGGGCGAATATATTTTTTCAAAAATACGTATTACGCAACTGGCTCGTTTAGAAGAAAAAGTACTTACATTAACTTTATTTTTTAAATGCAATACGTGCTAGTTGCCTTATATGTATTTCTCGAAATTTCGAATCACCAACATACAGATTAACTTTCTGCGAGTCGCCTATAGAAAATATTCTATCACTAGCTTTTATCAACGGTTTCACCACGTGGAGGTCGAAATTATACCGCGGGAACGTTCTACCGGGATAAAAAGTACCCTATATCTTAATCCATATTATAAACTAACTGTGTGCCAAATTTCATCTAAAGCCGTTCAGGAGTTTTTGCGTGAAAGAGTAACAAACATCCATTCATCCTTACAAAATTTCACATTATAATATTAGTAGGATAGGATTTAAAAGGATTCGCCTGATTCGGGCGAGTCAATTCGTGCGAGTAGATTTAAATGCCGTATATAAATGTCTGTCCTACACTTTATATTTAACACTAATATACGTAGTGCAGTGGTGTGACTTACGTTGTTGTAGATCGAGGTACGAACCCAGTGAGGCGCTTTACTTTTGGTAAATAATTTCATCACCACTGCTCCCTCTGCCTATGAGCAGTGTAAGCATAGATTAGATTCTCATACCTAGTTGTTAATCGATTATTTTTATATCAATTTAATTTTTAAATGTTAATGTCCCAATTTAATTGAAATGTAAAGCGTTGGCCCGAAACACAGGTTTGAATAAACCTAGATCGGGTGGGTCGCTATCTGTCATTCTAATTCCGAAACATTAACACTTGCACTTTTAGTAAAAATATTTTAGAAATAGTTTATTTTTAGGCACTATAATTGTATGGGAAATTTACTACTGTTGGCTAAATGTACTCTTTTTGTATACGTTTTTTTATTAAATAAATTATTAAAATTATTATAAAAAAATAAAAAAAAAGCATCACAGTCTAATTATACGTATAGTGGTTACACATTGACCTTGAGCTGGTTTAGCGTAGGACTTATACTAGTTTTGTTACCACTGAAATGCGGCTTAATGTACCAGCTACCATTTATGAAGATGACTATACAATCTTCTTCTTCTTCTAACAAGTTCAAGTAGGCGCTACGGTCACAGGAATAAGGTTGATTTTAGATGCCGAAGTGGGACATTATTACAAAAATAAACAATGCAGACCTACGGTAAGCGTCATCTGCCGACGAAAGTTTGATTGACCTAATTTATGTAGGTATTCTTATTCGCCTCCAAAATCAATGAACACTATTCTTGATCTATGTGGGAGGTCAAACACTATAAAAAACAAAATACAATCGGAATTTTTATCGCTAAAGTGAGATACAATCGCATGCCATCACATTTGGCAACGATACTCCGGTGTCGTCTTACTATTTCCATTTAATCGCTTCCATTGTAAATTCGACCTCACACGTTAGTATTGAAGTACCTACTTCTAAGATATAGGCTGTAGTTTATACTTGTTCTAATTTATTGGTGAAACTCGCAAAATTTCGCAACTAACTGATACTATGTGATTTCCGTCACAAATTTCTGGTTTCTATAAAAAATAGGTAATTCCACACGTACATGGATTAATGTCTTTGTCATTATTACTTAAATTGTCATTGAATGAATGGTTTCTTAAAACTCGCTCTAGACTTAAACTTACTTCCTTTTGTACTACATATATGTTTGTGTTAGGTACACAGATTCCTAACTTATATCTTTTCCTGCATTTCTTGGTTATAGATCTAGTTTTCTGTTTATCATATTCATAATAGAATATTCTTTTATTATTTTTATGATTATTGTACAGTGGGCTGCATCAATTGGGTACCCCAGTTGTTTTAAAATTTTAATACAACTGGGGTACCCAATTGATGCAGCCCACTGTACATCCCAGAGGTATGTTGTGGAGACTTTTTTTTTAAATTTTGACCAACTTGATTTGTTAACCACATACAAAAACAATTATTCATTCTACTCTTCTTCTATTTAATTATTGGTCTCGGTCTTTTTTCCGCGAAAGTTAGTTCATTTGACTCACGCTGCACGCGTGTTGAAGGAAACGACTCGGCCCGCTCAATAGTCATTGTCAATAGCTCTTTGGAAGTTTGGAGTTGTTAAGTTAAATAAGTGCTTCTGTTTGTTTATATAATGTTATGACTTTACGTAAATAACACGCAAAAAAATAAACAATGCAATACCAAAGTATTTTCTACTTTAAAGCTATGGCCATAAAGATAGATTTACAGTGATTTTGTCGTATGATAGTCTACAATGACGTATTGTATCGAAGAGCTATTGTTGGAAGAACGAACTATGCGATTCGAAATATTCCGAAGCGAACCGAATGAGCCGTTCGGCCGCTGACTTCGGTCGGTCATCGGTGTCTTGCTGAAGTACTGAGAGTCTAAGAGCTAACTGAGCTAGTGAGCTACTTAGCGAACGAGTGAGTGAGCGAGAGTGACGTCCATCAAAAAAAGCTAGCTGTTTTCTATCACTCGCTCACGAGCTACCCATGTCTAATGGGTATGTATCATACATATGGTATTTTATAATGACATGGTTTATCTTCGTACTATCAGTTTAGCCGTTTCAGCGTAACTGACGAACAAAAATATTTCTTTGTTTGATTGCAATTTCAAAGATATGGCACTGATAGGAGAAAGCAGAAATGGTTTGATTTCTAAATATAAATTTAAATGTAATATGTGTAAAAAATATTTTATAATCACAAATGAAGATCAAGCAAGCAAATTTACTTACCTACCAACATACCTATCTACCTACCCTACCTACATCTATCTACCTACCTAAGTACCCTACCTAAATATCAAATATCTTCCTACCTATCTATTTACATACCTATCTACATACCTACCTACTTACCTACCTTACCTATCTACATGCCTATCTACCTACCTACCTGCATACCTACATACATACCTATATATCTACATATCTACCTACATACCGGGCTACTTACATACCTACCTACCTGCCCTACCTACACCTACCTATCATATATTATATTTATACAAACCTAATACAAATGATTAATCAAAAGCAAAATTTATTTTGAAAATCTCGGGATTAACAATTCTTAGCGATGACCAGAATACGGACGCCGCGCGGCGCCGCGCTAGAATAAGGCCGCGCAATGCCGTGAACGCGGGCGAAGGGGTAGTGGGCGGAGCTACGTCTCCGCTTCCCCTGCTTCACCTCCTGTAATACCTAAAGATTTGCTTATTACCGCGCCTTAACGGTGTAACACTGTTAGGTTTCCTGTCAGTGCACAGTGGTGCGGGTTGTTCGAAAAATATACCGTGGCCCCTGGCACACTGGCGACTGAAGGAACACGGGTGGGTTTTAGTCAGTAAAAGTCTGACACGCCCTCCTACTCCAACCAGAGTGGGAGAAGTTATTTGATGACGTCCCAGCATCAAAAAAAAATAAGGCATACTATTAGAATTCCTTGTGGATTTATATCTGTCTTATACCTCATCAATGTTCAAGTAAATATCTAAATACGGTACAACCATTTAAAAACTCATGCAGCTCTTATCACATAAATGCCCTTGAATATCGCCAGGCTTTCTAAGCTTCAATTAAGTTACAGCTGATCTAATCCAGCCATCTCCTACAATTCTTATCACTCAAACTTCAAAGCACGTTTACATTATAATTATAACTTGGACTTTATCTCAGTAAAGTGATCATTTAAGTACAGTAACTACTAATCAATAACCCTGGGGGCTCTTACAGGGTTGCTACTTAAGACTACCGTAGAAAATAACTACCGTAGAAACGCGAAAAATGCGTAAGATTCGCACATGTGAGGAACTACACACATTTTTATTTCTTTGCAACAAATAAGAAGGCAAAGCTTCAGAAAATACTGATGCTTTGGAAAATAAAAATACTGAAGGAATTCTAGTAAGATAAGATTTGAGCTAGAAAAGCAGACCCAAGCTTTTACTTCTTTTGGAACCGTTCCAGACTTTATGCAAACAATTCAACACTTATACCTGAACAAATTACCCTTTCAAGGTCTTCTACCTAAGGTGTGACAACCCTACCCCCCAAGTACTCTAGTAGATTGCAAACATAGACTACGGCCAATTCCGTTTAATCATAATGGGCGATTCAGTGTAATGCCTTCATCGGGCACCTGCGTCAGTTCTTGGTGGTCCCGTATGTTCGGTTAGGGTTCCTTTGTTATCTGATCCTGTGCAATAAACTAGTAGGTAATAGCACCTACTATAAAGTAGGCTTTGTATGCGTGAGTTGTAGAGCAGTTCATTTGGATCAGGTTTTTTATTTGCAGGATGGCGAAATTTAGACTGCTATTTCCATTTGAAATGTGAATATAAACAAATTGATTGTATTTTATACACTAGCTTTTGCCTGCAGCTCTACCCGCGTAGATGTCGACCCACGAGAGTGAGTATCGGGGTTAAAAGTACTCACTGTTAATCCAGGATATAAATCTGTTTGCCAAATTTAATCTTAATTCATTCAGTCCTTTTTGCGCCAATCCGAAACATACATCCAGACAGACAAAAAAAATCCTTGTTACTGTTATATTATATGCTTTGTAAATAAATGGTCACATACGCATTGGCAAACATAAGTGACGATCTTCGCAGGGTAGCTGGTAGCAGCTGGAGAATCGGGGCGAATGGCGTGGGTCTAACTGTGGACCGCTGTAGGCCGATGACGATAGATGACTATCGTCATCGGTCATAGGATACTTGAAAAGAGTAGGTACTAGATAGTACCTATATAAGTAAATGATCTAACTCAAATGTCAGCTAACCAAGGCAACCGACATAGCCCGAAGAATTGCCAAACTTAAGTTGCAGTGGGCAGGGCACATTGTTCGTAGAACAGATGGCCGATAGGGCCGAAAGGTTCTGGAGTGGCGACCGCGTACCGGAACACGTAGTGTGGGAAGGCCTCCTACAAGGTGGACCGATGACCTTGTGAAGGCCGCGGGAATCCGCTGGCTGTGGGAAGCATAAGACCGGTCGAAGTGGAGGAGCCTTGGGGAGGCCTCTGTCCAGCAGTGGACGTCTTTCGGCTGAAATGATGATGATGATGAAATGTCAGCTAACTTCAACACTGAGATTGAAGACGCTTATGATGATAGTGATAAGCGTACTTCAAGCGTCGGAGGTATACATCATCAGCATCATCATTTCAGCCGAAAGACGTCTACTGCTGGACATAGGCCTCCTTGAAACTCCGCTACTTAGACCGATTCTGTGCTTCCCGCATCCAGCGGATTCCTGCGGCCTTCACAAAGTCATCGGTCCTCCCTGTGGGAGGCCTTCTAGGTATATATAACTAGTACATATTAGAGAATTTAATGCTGATAACTTGTTTCCTATCAGATACGTATAAAATCCAAATCTAAAGCGGAAAGTTGAGGTAACTCTTACACTGCACCTTCAAAAATAAAACAAACGACAGCCGTTATATGAAGTAGGCCGCATAAAATATGCATGAATTGCTATATTTAAATCCAGTCAATGTTATAAGGAAAGCGGTCTAAATTATTGTATTTTTAATGCAAATAGCGAAGCGAATTGTTAGTTTTTTCATAATAATTCTGTTATATAACAAAATTGTGACAGTTGACGATATCGTGACTGCTGGTTTTTATTTCATTGCTTTTCTTTTGTTGTTTGTTTGCAGCGCTTCATGAATTCGTGATATAATATTTATAATAGGAAACTGCAGCTTCTTACTCTAATCTAATCAATAGTGGAATGCATTGTAAGTGCATTAATTTATAGGTCAACTCAAAGTTGCAATAGCTTTTTCTTCAAAAGGCTCTTCCAGAGAAGGCCCTGCATTGTTAGACTCACGTAAAATTCAAATAATATAATGTTTGGACTATAAAATTAAAAAGACCATGACCTCTGAGTTTGTTTCGGCATTTCTTCTCAGGGAACAGTCACTCAACTCAACTTAAAGCATATAATTCAAATAAACCAATTACAGGCACTTTTGAATTGTCAAGGTCGGTGAGGTAGAAAGATGAAGCTAGTTGCCCATTCCAAAGCGTAGGTACCTATGGAGAAGAACGGGCAAGAAACTCCATGGACACTCTTTTAAAATCATCAGCTAGGAAATGCCTGCGCCATCTACTTAGTTTTTTTTTAAATATAGACTAACAAAATATTGACGTGTAACAGCATCATAAAATATCTACTTACTTATATAAACATTTCATTTCATTTCATATCGTTAGATATTTATTTATTGAAGCTTTACCTATGCACGAGTAACAAAATACAAAATGTACAACGAGGCATTTTTAAGATACTATTTAGTAGGTAACGAGTTTTTGCTTATATTCTTCTCAAATATAAATTACCTTATCTAAAGGTAAGCTGGTCCAAAGAATTAGGTACTCATTAACATCTGATAACCTTTTTATTCACCTTCCATTACCAAGAATCGAAACTTTATAATAAAGCCATCAGGGTATCTAAGAGCTGATAAGTTTATGTTACCTCCTCTTTCTATAGGTATACCCGACTACGGCTATGGAAAAAGGTGGTATGATTTTTGACCAAAACTAGCATTGTGTTGGTTTTGTAAGAGAATCGTATAGATTTCCGATCATTTGCGGTCTTATTTATAAACGCCTCTTAACTTTTAATCAATTGCGAACTAACTTATTAGCAAAATTCTTATTTATAAACGCTAATTAGCGCTATGTGGTCGCTAAGCAATTGATTTATAGCTGTCATAGATAAACACCACCGGTGCCCTGTTTAAAGCTTGCAAAGAGGCAACATAGCGGATTTTATTTGAATCAGCTGATCGATTCTATAGGATTTTTGTGTGCTTCAAGGTTATTTTGTTCTTATTATCGAATTGTGCCTTACTAAATGTGGATTTCGACAATATTTTACGGGATTTCAGAACGACACCGAAGAATTAAATAATTTTGAAACGCCGCGCGCGCCTTTGGTTAGTAAACGGAGGAAGACCCACATGACTCGTTTAAATTCGCTACGAGAATACATATTCCTCATTCTAAGTACACGTGATGATAGGATTTATAGGGAAAGTTCAATCGGCAGGAGGCTCAGTAGGTTTCAAGAGACTGAGTTCGTGCGGAAGCTCATCAGAAATAGTGATTATCCACTGTGTTATCCCATGTACCCCTCGTTTTATGATGCCCATAGAGTACTTTATACTATACTGATAAGAACTAAAGAAAAGCCACATTGTGCATGGTAGTCATGCACAATAAAACAAGATACTTTTTATAAGAAGCAATTTATTTTGATATGTATTATTAAAGCTATATTTGTGTTATAATTTCATTATTTTTGATTTCCTATTCTTCTTTCTCCAAAGACGGGTGCCATTATTTTCTCATGCCACTCTCATTCCTCATCTGTTTCACGTAGCATGGTCTCCTCTGTTGCCGTCTTTGCAAGGTTGAATAGTAATGGCAGTAGCGGCGTTAGGGTAGGGCGCGGTTGGGCGACCGCCCAGGGCGCCGGATACGAAAGGGCGCCGCAGGCGCCCTTTTCCTCACTCTTTGACCGAGGGCTACTTACCCTAATACCACAGTTTGCTTAGCAAAAGTTTACTTTCCAAAAGTTTCCTTAAATTTTTCGTCAAATGTCCGTCAACTTCGGGTTTTCCCGTTATTTACAACAATTTGTGTACAACTTGCTATACAGTTTGACGTAAATTTACTACCCCAATTAGAATGCAAATTCACTTCAAAAGTTGATTAAAAAAAACATGTCAATTTTCCGGCTTTGTACATCCACTTATTGTTCATTTGAGTTGATAAATTGTAAAGTATTTTTTTACCGTCAAATTGTAGATTTTTTTATTTATCAATTTGTTTACAAAATTTATTTATAATTTGTTTAAAAAATTGTTGATAAAATTACCTTCTGTAGTGCTAACAATGAACATTTCCATTTTTTCTACCAAAAAAAGTTACCTCTAAATTGAGGAAAAATTAACCGCAAATTTTTCTTTCCAAGTTTTGCTGTTCTAATTGTCGGAAAATTCGGGCAGTAAATTTCAGGTAATTTAAATTGTCAAATTACTGTCAATTTTAAACTAAAGTGGCTTTTAGATTTCTTAGAAGAATATAGAAATACAAACTTTAAAAGCGCCATTTTAACTGCAAAGGAAATGGCTGAAGAACTTAATTTGAACCTGTGTTTAGAGCCACAACAAGAATTCGATTTATTAAGTATCAAGCTGGTGAAACTGCCCGCGATGAGCACATTATAAGTTCTCCAGAAAAAAAATTGAGGTTCAATTTGGTTGGCGCAGTGGTTAAGCGATTGACTGCTGCGCTGCGTGTCGCGGGTTCAATTCCCGCATGGAACAAATATTTGTATGACCTACAAGTACTTGTTCCGGATCTGGCTGTTTGTGTATGTGATGTTAAATATTTGTAAACGCACCCACAATACAGGAGAAATTCCTAGAGCGGTGCAATGTTTAAAAAAAAAAACATTAAACATTAATATTTTAACTCTGTTTTGGAAACTACATTAATTTCAGTCAATGAAAGATTTGAACAGTTAAATGAGTACTCGGAATCATTGTCTTTTTTGTACGCACGGCTACACATCAAGCTATACATTTCTAGTTTACGCTGATCTCGCACTGTACGGAAATCCTATACAATGCGAGATCAGCTTATACTGGAAATGTATAGCTTGATGTGTAGCCGTGTGTACAATATAAAACAGATTCCGGAAAAGCTGATCTTGCTAAACTCTGTGGTGATCTCCAATTGAAATTAACTGTAGACTAGAAGTCAGATATAGATGGTTGTATGTTGTGTAATGTACTCGTAAGTCTGAAATCTTTTTTGCCTGATCGGAATGTGGTTATACTCCTGTTTTTGTTTTAAATTTTATCAAAGATCGCAACTTACAAGAACTGTATCCAAATGTATGGATAGCATTGCGAATATTATTGACTATACCTGTAACGGTTGCTAGTAGGGAGAGGAGTTTTTCTAAGCTTAAGCTGATAAAAACATATCTGCGATCAACAATATCTCAATCTAGATTGACAAACTTGGTAGGTAACTTTGTCAATCGAAAATGAAATTGCTAAAAACATTGACTTTGTTAACCTAATAAAAGAGTTGGATGATAGAAAGGTTAGAAAAGTAAAAAATAAAAAAATCATTAAAATAAATGGTTATTTATTTTAATGAATAGTTGTTTCACTATATCCTTTGCCTTTTTTCCGTATGATTTTAAATTGCAGTTAGGGGGCGCCGCCGCAGAAATCTCGCCCAGGGCGCTGGTAGGGCTAAAACCGGCACTGAGTAATGGTGCTACGTGGTAAGTAGTGGCTTTCATATCATCAGCCAACATTTTAACTGTAACCAAGTATATTAAAGAATTCTTAATTATTGTTATTGAAATAGTTACACTGAAACCCCAGTGCAAAAGCAATAGGAAGTTTTAAAGAATATACAAAATATGTTTCTGAAAGAGAATATCCATGTCAACAAGCGTAAAGAACATGTAAATACAGAACTAATATCGGCTTCTGCGTTATCATTAATTTGGTCACTTTACAATCAAAATCAAAAGTAATTTATTCAAACTAGGCTGAGAGTCAGCTCTTTTTGAACATCAAAATTACATAAGACAGTCCCCCCAAAACGCCCGCCCTTCACCACTTCCTAGTACTTTAGCTGGGAAGAAGAAGTAGCAACAGAAAGCGAAAATAAAAAGTAAATAAAAATTCAGTGGATACATTACCTTTTCCTGTTTACTCCAATCATGGGAGCGTATTATTTTCATTGCTGGTAATTAAAGTAGAAATACCTATGTCGATGAAATTTTTGACTTATGTCTGTCAAAGTCACGACAGATACAAAAATCGTGCATTTGACAACTTTATTCTTAAAATTCTGTTTTTTATCCTACTATTTTGATTATAATCTGTGCTGAACGCATAATATCACCTCTATTTCGTTTCGCTACAAATCACCTGCAAACTAGCGTTAATAAAGAATAGTTAATCATTGATTAGGAGGTAACGAATTGGTAAGCTAAACAGTGGCTAGTCAGTGATTAGCGAGTTTTTTTATAAAAAAGGCTGTTGATAAGCATAATTCGATGTCATCATTCATCAGAAGATTATCAGCCGCAGAGACAATGCTGCAAGTAAAGCCTCCTTTTAATCGACATTAATCACTCACCGTCTCAAGTTCCGATAACCTCAAACAAAAATCAATGCCTAAACATTGTGATGACGTCACTCATCGGTGGGGTATATCTGAGAGATTACGGCCGGTAGCCGCGCTTGGGTGGCGCGCGCGCCGGCACGCGAACGATGCGCGCGAAGCGTCGAGTTGGGCCCGCCTCCTGCGCGGGCGTCAAAGATTATGAATATTGGAAGATGAGCGGTGAGATTGTCTCGGCTTTGGTAGGTAGGCGGGAGATAAAATGGGTATACTGCGTTGAATGATTCTGTTAGTTTTGATTTGATACTCAGTTAACCGTTAGCTCAGGAAAACAAGTAGGTCACTAAAATATTGATAAGTATGTAGTATGTACATACTTGCTTTTAAATAATGTCAAGATTTGTCGAAGTAGAAAAACGACATAAAGCTAAGTTTTTCGAATTAATTTTGTCGTAAAACTAAACTTTATATACCTACTTTTTTAATGGAACTTCTTTAGTTATTCATCTCACCAACTAAGAATATTTTTTGAGAATAATCTAGAATTTATTTAGTAAGTGCCTAGTACCTTATACTGGATAGAAAGGCGGTAACTACCGAGATGACGACTAAAAGAGAAATAAGTATTGAAGAAAATTACTTCCAAATTAAATGGAATAAGGGTAGCATAACGATGTTGTACGTTTATTAATTCCAACAGTAAAATAATCAAATACTGTACCTATTGTATCCTTTCGATTATTATAATCTTTGGCAATTCACTGCGCAGACAGGCCGCGCACATCCCCACCACTGCGCACACGCAAAGAGCTTCATCTACATAATTACTCCAAGCTCATTGGTGACTATTAACCTCATGATAATTCATGAGTCCGAGCCGTGTTTAATTAATACCGTATCATGTGGGCTGTCAGATAAAACATAATGAAATTTGATGTTTAAAAAAAAATTAAGAACGCTTTGGGTAAACTTCCTTATGATGCTCAACAGAGGTGAATGGAATTGGTCTAATAAAAACATGTCCGAACCCGAGACGGTGTTTGTTCATATTTATTTTTAGTTTAACGCCGTCTGGTTTAAACAAATCCTTAGATTGTTAGCTCTTGATATGGAAATAATGAGTGTCAAGTTTGACCGTTGCAAAGTCGTTGAATTCCAATTACTGGTACAGAAATAGATGACTGAAACCAAAATCAATCAAAATCAAAATTCAAACTAGGCTAAGAGTCAGCTCTTTTTGAACGTCAAAATTACATAAGACGCTCCCTCCAAAACGCCCGCTTTTCACCACTTCCTAGTACTTTAGCTGGGAAGAAGAAGTAGCGCAACAAACTTCGCAGCAGCACAGCTGTCTGTTAAGTTAGAAGAACTTGATTCTATACAATAGTAGGTAATTAACATTACGAAACACAAAAAAAAAACATTAAATTTACCATATGTCAGCTAGCACACGCCAATATAAGTACCAACAAAACATTGAAAAGAATAAATGATAAAAAAAAAAAAAAAAAACGTAGAAACAGAACTTACAATTCAAATAAAAGATAAATGGTAGGCCGAAGTAAAGAGAACCAGCTAAAGTGAAGATTCACAGATGACTCCGCCTTGGAGTGTAAATGTGGTGCTGTCCCACAAACAATGCAGCATTTAATATCTTGTCCAGCGTGTCCTGTTGTCTGCACGCTAAAGGAGTTGATGGACTCGATGGAGCTCGTAACCAAATTCTGGGCTGGCTGTATTTAGATTGCTGTCGACACGTTAACAAGAAGAATAGATAAATCGTTTTATTCATGTGAACGTTTACCGGCTTTGAATCTTTGGGGCTCTCCCACGGCTTTTCGTCACAACCATATTCTACAAGTGCAACATAACACACTGTTTCGATTGAATTGACCCGAAAATCTCAAAAGCCACACATTGTTATGAAAACAGACGTGCTTAATTGCTTCCAATTTGTTTTGAGGGGGTGGCTATAATAGACTATACGAAGCGAGACGCAATTTAGAAAATCCATTGAAAGTATTCGCCGTACTACCACTGTTTAACCTTTGCTACTTTTTTGAGTTTAAATGAAACCAGGCAGGAATTACCAGAGTCAAGTTCGTCTCTAAGCACTGCAAAAATAAGGGTATGAGGTTTGGTCGTTCGATTAGATAAGGTTAACAAAAGAGATAGGTAACTAAGGTCTATAATATAAGGATATAGTTGAAGTTTCGTATGAAACCGATGGATATTTTTGAATGAATTTAAGTATAAGCAAAACAAACAGTTCGTTTTATAAAATTAAATTTCACTCGAAAACATCCATTGGTTTCTAACGAAACTGCAATAGGGTATTACACCTATTTTTAAAAATTGTCTTAATTAGATTCTAAAGTGCTAATAAACCACAAAAAAAACTCAATATTTTTATTTAATCGATTAGTGCAATAAAAATGCATTGAAATTTTACATTTTCATATTTCGCGCGTAATTTGACGAAAACGCTGGACGCAGTGGACGCCGTAATGGTCTGTGGGTATGACGTCAGTTTGCTAAGTAAACAAATGCGCTGATATTTTGTATGATAATAATTTATAATTAAAATAAATGAGTTATTATTCTAGTTATCGTTGGTCTGCTGTTCCTGAATGTAATATATTATTTCAATTAAAATTAAATTGATTATGAAAATAATAAAACTACAAAGTTGTTCAGTTGATTCGTTTATTCAGCGGTATGACGTTATAACATGGTGGCTACTATTTCATGGTGTTCAAAAACAGATTAAAACAACTGAAATGTTTGAATTTAATTTTAAAATGTAACTAACATTTTCCTACTGTGGTTTGCCTAAGCTATCTCAATAATATATTTTTAGATGTTTTCTCCTACGGAGTAAAATACCCTATTATGTATATCCGACAGACTGGTTACTTATCTCTTTTGGTGGCTGTACATCTATGGAACCTAAATTTATTTGTGTAGTGGTACTGTAAGCAAACACAATATAAAATGTAAACGCAAGTACAATAATACACAGTTAAACACGGTTATGTTTGCTTCAAATCTCGCGTGCAAGGTGCAGGTGTGAGCGTTCCATTATGCAAGTTATTATCAAGTTGTAGCTTGCGTGTTACCACATATGGTACGTTAAAACATATTTTATGATCTGAATATACAGTTTATACTGGAGCTAATTGAGTTACCAGTTTATTGGGCAAGGAAGTTATGAGAGTTACATAACCACCTGGCCTGTTGACAAAACGAAGTATTCCCGTTTGAGCACCAAGAACATCAAAGGAGAATACTTTGGTGCTCAATGCATTAGGTGCTCTAAAACTTTGTGCTCGAACGGGAATACTCCGACAAGACACCTCTAGAATTAGGGACTGTGGGCAAACGAGAAAAACGTATACCAGCATGCAGCCGCTTCTTACGAAGGAGGTTGCAATGTCTGTCTGGGCAAATGAACACTTGAGATTGGTTACAAACTTGGGACCATTATAATGACCTACAAGTATGGCGATGTTTAAACGTCCGTCCGGTGCATTCAAGGTAGTCGGTTCTGCCACCACCGTTTTGATTGGTCAATATTTTTACCATGGCATCAGCTATTGCATCAATACATACTGTCGCATGCTGATACGTGAGAGAGAGAGAGACACAGAAAGAAAAACAAACTACATTCTCATGTGACCAGGGACTGAAATTAAAGCTGCTTTGGTGGTCGCAAGCGCTACTGCTGAGCATGAGGTCCTAGGTTCGATTCCCAGATCGGGAAAAGTGTTATAGCGTTTTTCTATTTGTTTTTTTCAGTAGCAGCCCGTGGTCTGGATTAGTGCCCGTTTGATGACAATAGGCTCGCCCCTGTTACATGGGACTTAAACGTAACTAGCGAAATGTGCGTATACTATAGGCCCAACCCGACGGGGAAATAAAGTGTGATATTATGTTTATGTGTGAAATTAAAGCCTACAGTCACCAATTTCTGCCTGAAGAGATTGCAACAAGCGATAAGGTCGCCGCTCTTTGTAAATTTTGTAGTGTTTTATTTATTCGTCATACAAAAAAGTACATGTATAAATAACTATAGGCTTCACGATTCTTTTAAGAGCAGACAGTTTTCAGACATAAGGCTATACCCTATTACAGTAATAGCATCATACCTACATGGGTACCGATAACGGTTGTCGCATCAATAGCCATTTGACCTCTGCAATTCTTTTCTAGATATAATCTTGACAATCAACAGTAAGAAATTTAAGTAAGCTGAGCTAATATCCCATTTTAAAGACGATGAAACAGTGCCGACTGAATGAATACCTTCAAATCTGAAGCCACGATCACAATCAGTAAAGTTTTAAGGCCAATAGATTTGTAATAAAGATCGGTAGTTCTCAAATCAATAAGAACATCAAATTGATATCTACCAGTCTACTGGGTACATTTTCGAAAGACATCGATGCCTTATTAACAAGAATTTGCTCGCCCGGAGTGGGCGAATCGACAATTTTAAATAATTTATATTGTTTTCTATAAGCGACTCGCACGAAGTTAAATCACCAGAAATACATGTTAGGCAGTTGGCACGTTTTGAATGTTTTACAAAAAAGCTTCGAAAAAAGACTGCAAGTACAGACGCCAGCACATCAAGCTACCCCAAACTGTCAAATTTTCCCAATTGAACATGAACCTTATGCTTATGTCATAAAGTTGAAAATCTATCAAAGAAATTTGACAGATTGGGGTAGCTTAATGTGCTGGCATCTGTACATGCAATTAGGTGCATTAAATTCAAACCGTGGAATTGCCTAATACCTACGTATTTATGGAATTGTCGATTTGCCCACAAATAAATGAAAGGGGAATGCCCAAAAATGCCTGTAATGGACAGAAACTACTGATAGTCCTAAATTATATTTAGGATAAAATATGTATGATGAAATAATTCTCAAGTTTCTGTACCTAGGGTGAAAATATAAGGATCATTAAAATATTTAACTTGATATCCGTCTAATTCATTCTTATTTTCATTAGAAGTCAGTGTTTATTTGACAAGAGTAATCAACATTTAGCCAAACAGTTATCGTTAAATAATCCTTAACAAACCATTCTACAGTATAATGCACAGTTATCATTAATCCAATATAATTGGACCTATATAGAATACGTATCGTGGCTGCATGCATCACGTATCCTTTGCCTTACTGACAGTTTAACATTACTGCATTTCATTCTTTCGATTGTTTACATAAATTGATTGAGGATTTTTTTTGCGTTTACGACTTAGCTACATACATATTGCTTTATAGGATATTTAACGACCACTGTGGCCATTGTTTAAGGATTTTGTTTTCACTTCATAGATAGAAACGTACATTGTGTTAACTGCTATCTTGATATTGCATCGATTAAAACATTTAAATGATGTTTTATTGTTTAACCTTGACTTAACCCATATTTTAGAAAACATGGTTAGAACTGGCGTCTACCTAGGTTTTTGATAATTATTAAAATTTTAATGGGTTCCCTACAATTTTTAATGCAATTTGGCGTAAATTTCATTGTTGTGCATTTCAGGCATTTTTGTCCTTGGCCGATGGGCATTCCCCTTTGTGCTAGTCGCCTGTAGAAAATAATATATTATTTAAAGTGTCGATTCACCCGATTATATCACGTAAATTCGTGCGAATTGACTAATAAGCCGCAGCGATGTGGACGAGTGGTTCGAAGCCTAAGTGTCCTTTTGTTTGTGTATTTGTATTTTAATGAAGTTAGAGTTAGTCATGGAATTTAGTACTTAGTTTAAATAATTAGTTGTGTATACATTGTGTATCTACCCTAGTCTAACTACTTTACAGTCAGTCAATGGGAGCGATGGCAGAGCAATCGTGCGGAACGTCAAAATATTAAAAAAAAATCAGGTCCTGTCAAAAGTTTAGTGTCAAAATGTATGGGCGACCGATGAACCACTGTGTAGTGAGAATGCTAAGTAGATAGGTGTCTGGAAGAACGATTCGAAGATTATCGTAGTGCATTCATATGTTATGTGCATCATCAGAAAATGCATACAGTGTATGTTTTGTGCATTATCACAGTTGTTCCGGAATGTTTGATGGGTAAGCAACTGTAAACCTATGTTGTTATGATGTGAGTGTACGCACGGCTACACATCAAGCTATTAATTTTCAGTTTACGCTGATCTCGCACTGTACGGAAATCCTATACAATGCGAGATCAGGTTATACTGGGTTATATAGCTGGATGTGTAGCCGTGTGTACCAAACAAACGTATGCTAAACTTCGTCTTACACTGTGTTCTATAGTAAAAATGAAAATGTTGCAATGTTAACTTTTCAATCACGCTGAAACGGCTGAAGGGAAAAATGGCAGATAATTTTCTGAACATTTTTATGAATAGGTACTTCAAAAGTTACACACAAGCATGGCCAAAGAAAGTTTTAAAATAATAGTTTAAACTTTATGCTCATAAGTGTTTATTTAATTAAGGGCGTGTACATCTTTTATTAAAACTGACTGCCTCATTAATGCGTTTTATTATCTCACCTTTGTTTATATTTTACTTATAATAAACTCGTTTATTGCTCTCATCATACACATTTTAATATTTCCAGAGCTTGGTTTCTTTGTGTTTAAAATAGTTTATCTTGGACATTACTGACATCGGTGAGAGAAAGATATCGTTAGGGAACCAGGACTTACAGACAAAAGTCTGAAATCGCCAACTCACGTTGAGCAAGTGCGATGAGAAGAGGACTTAGCTGTTAGCTCTCTGGGACAATAATAGACTATCATTATTATAGAAATAGGAAAAATCTTTTCAAAATTGTTTAAGGTTATTAAAAGCAAATACCAACAGCAGGAGCAGTGGTGGACCAGTGGTAATAGCTGCTACTTACGAGTTGTAGATCGTAAATTCGAACCCTACCAGGTGCTTCACTTTGTTTAAATTATTTCATCACCACAGTTCTCAAAACCATCAAGGAAAACATCGTGAGGAAACCAGCATGTCCTAGAACCAAAAAATCGAAGACATGTGACATCTACCAACCCGCATTGGGCCTGCGCGGTGGATTACGGCCCATTCCCTCTCACAGCGAGTACGCCTGTGTCCCAGCAGTGGGACCATTATAGGCTGATTATACTGAAATACCAACATTTCACAATATCAGTACCGTACCATATAAACTCAATTGTAATTGATTTTATTTATCTTCGAATTTACGACTGTCAAGTCTTTCGCAATAATGATTACTGAAACATTTGCTCGAACATTTATTTGTAAGTAATTCGGTTGTTCCGTGGCAATGCTAATCGCTGCGAACAGCCATTATTTCCGTGTCACTGATTTTGTATGGATTGCGTAAAACAAATTGATCGCGCCGTAATTTCTCTGTCGTGTGGCAGGGACCTAACATTAACTCTTCACTTCAAAGAGATGAGGCGTAGGTCAACATAGAAATACCAAGTTTCTTGCTGGTCAGGACTTTATATTCAAAGAATATTGAACCTTCATTTAAGTGCCAAAAGGTTGTGTCTGGATTTTAAAACGTTAAAATGTGTGTTGCCAGATTTCACAGGTATGAATAACTTTTTGTTATCGTTTTCTGTTTTAATAAGGAATTTACAGATTCTTTATACTCTAATAACAGTCCAAATTGGGTGTGAACGTTTTTTGTGTGTTTATTAATAGTTTTTTAGTTGTATATATTAAATTTTGTGAGTTCTTCGTGAAATTGTTGCTATTAGGGTTGGGACTTCGAGCAAAAAAATATTTGCTAAAGCTAATTAGGTTAAAAAGATTTGTGCAGAGGAAATGGACCCTAATAACATGTGTTAGCAGTATTTTACGAGCGGGTACGAGCTATTAAAAGTAAATTAGCTTATTCTTGTCGGCATTTCGTCCTTCCTCGTTTCTTTCTTTTGTAGAAAGCAAAGGTTCGGTCTCGCAAATATTACTTTTGAGTAAAAAGGCAACACGTTTGTTGAAAGGAATCGAGGATGTAATTGAATTTTTCCTTATTTTGAGGATAGGACTGATCCTTTTGATTAAGTGGAGTCTAACATCGTTCTTAGTATTTTTATTAGATATGTTGTTGTTGTTGCATTTGTTGTGGTGGTGTGGCATGTCCTAGAAGCAAAAATTTGAAGACATGTGACATCTACCAACTCGCATTGGGCCCGCGTGGTGGATTACGGCCCGCTCCGTCTCACAGAGAGGAGGCATATGTCCCAGTAGTTTCAATATAGGCTGATTTTGCTTATGCCAAGTTTTATTTTATCTGAAAACTGCTTAATTCTATAATTTGTAAAGATTTTAGTATACTATTAGGTTCATGCAAAATCCTTCGTCCTTCGTTCGATTCCACATAATGCCAGCGGGCAAGATTCCCGTCTCAAATTACTATCTTATTTAGCTTTCAACTTAGCTGTCACATGAAACAAATATAATATCAAGGCTCTATTAGAACTTCTAGTAACAATAAGTACAGCTTTAAATAACCTCCACAATCCGTCACTTTACGTAGGTAGTACGTACCACAGCCTACAATCTCAAAACAATCAATGACCAACAAAGCTATAAACTTAAATACAGGCACGCAGTCACGCGTTTCCAAATTAAAACTATCGAACGACTTGCATCACTCAAATTGCTGGGCTCAAAAGGTGGGCTGAGGGCCTTAGAGCCTTTGTCGGCACAAAACAGCACAGGTTGTAATTTGATAAAGTTGGGCCGCCTACAATACGGACCTTTCTTTGGGGTTGCCCACGCAACCTTCGATTATTGCAGGATGTTTGAGTTTGTGGATTATGGATGCGTCATTTTGGATAAGGGTGTTTGTTTTCTTTTGCGTGAGAATGCAAAGTTGGGTTGGTTTCACTGTTATGTAAATTATTTTATTTTCTGTAACTTTCCTTATGAAAACTAGATGTACCTATGTCTAATATTGTATCTTTCTATCTCTCTCTACGAATATACAGTGGTTCCGACCGCACACTATTCACTCCTCTTCTCAAAATAAATAAAGTTAACATTAATACCTAATTGGCTCATAAATCCTTCATATGGTCCTTCGAGCCGGATATGAACCAGTGACCTTTGGATACGACATCAGAGCGAGACGGCTAATAGCTAGATATACGTCTAGTTCATGTTTCTAGCAGTCTCTTTGATTTTGAGTTGACAGTTCCACAAAACAAGACGCGCTTTTTAAAAACATCACGACTCGTATAATAATTGTTAAAATCTCAATGACATTGCGTTATTAGAATAATCACTTTTAAATATTATAATATGTTTAAAAGGCGACTCACACGAAATTAATTAATTTATTGGCGAATCGACAACTGGCACGTTTTAAACAAACCGATAATGGAAACAACGAAGTACGTGGTAACGGGAGTTATATTATGTTATGTTATTTAAAAGTGACGATTTGCCCGATTCAGCGGAGTTAATTCGAGCGAGTCGACTAATAAGCTAATGTATTACTTAGTTCATTATGATTTTAAACATTATTTTTAGTTTCATACCTATTATCCTGCTATTTCCCTGCTTTTCCCAAACAACCAGCTATTTCCAATTGTGAACTAACCAAAAATCCCTTACATGCCACATCCAAGCTTCCTCCACGTTCAGAGACCAAAATTATACAGGTTTAATTAAATCGACATTAATCCAGGACTATTTGGGATAGAGACTCGTTTTATACGTTGCGTCGCTGTCATTATGTCGTTACCGTAAGTTTTTGGGGGACACGTCGGGAATTTGTTCGACGTTCGCTGGATTAATATCTCGACCTTTTTGTGGTTCACGATGTGGATTACTGGGTGGGTTTTATTTGAAAATTGTTCGGTATGTCGGTAGGTATTTACCTCTTAGACCATGTTCCTGCCTTCATGTATTTTAGAGGCAAACATTGTTATTTAACTTAACTATTCTTTACTTAGCTATTGCTAAAGGATAGTTACTGTTAACTTACGTATTAAGGCGATTCGCACGAATTCACTCCCTTAATCGGGCGAATTGATACTTTTAAATAGTATAATATGATTTTCACAAGGCGACTCGCACGAAATTAATTTATTTGTGGACGAATCAGAGATTCCAGAAATACATATTAGGCCACGTGAATCGACTAATACGCCGAATTATTCTACATTCATTATGAGAACGTAAATAAATCTAGATGATAATTCTGACAGGACTATTATAGCCAATTAGCCTGATATAAAGTCGAATTATAATATACATACTTATAATTCCTATCAGTTTAAAAATAGTGTCATGAATCAAACACTAATATTCTGTATCGTAACTGATATCACAATATCAGATATCCACACATATTATTATAATTGTTTTTGCTTACCTATTATGATTCAACATTCTTTTTGCATTTAGATCTCGATCCATCATAGACCTCATCAATTGCTTTCCATCAGGCGTGATCGAGGTCAAGAGCAGCCCATTTAGGAATATAAAAAAATTAATATATATTATGACTCAACAAATCGTATTTAAAACACAATAAACTTGTTTAAAGCAAATCCATCCTGATGATGAATAAATTGTTTGCAATAACAAACTGTTTTGTAGACCAAATCCCACCTTTGTCACAACTAGTTAACAATTTGAACCCCAAGAGCATTGATATTGAAATAATTTATGATAACAATAATTCAATAGTTAATCCTGCCCTATTTTTGTCAAAGCATAATAGCCAAAACATATTGTATTAAAATCTGTAGGGCTTGGACAAATGTTTTTGTATTTAACATGACAATAAAATACTAGTTCATTCCCACCATCCAATGGTCTAATTATCATATTTCGCAGACAAATAGTAAAATATTCCCATCTGACACATATTCGTCAACTAATAATAGCAAAAGGTTTGTTTTCTCTGCTCCTAATAGAGAAACACCTGCTTGGTATTTCACGCAATATGCTAAAGTTAGTTGAGCGAAATGAATAGATGAGGCTTGCAACCTTTGATGTATTTACTTGATTTCATATTTTTTAATCATCTTTGTAGTTACATAGTAGGGGAATGTTGTTCTGTAAAAAGGAGAGAAAGATCCTACTACTATTATAAATGTGAAAGTTTGTATGTGTGGATGTTTGTTACTCAATCACGCAACAACGGCTGAACGGATTTGTATGAATTTTGGCAGGCATATAGATTATAACACTGGATTTATAACATAGGATACTTTTTATCCTGGTAATAAATTCCTGTTGTATAATTTTTGACTTCCACGCGTGCGAAGCCGCGCGAAAGCTAGTAATTAATAAAAATAAAGTGGATTCTTCGCCTATTGACTTTTACGTTAATTGAATAAGATACTCTGTTGTGTATGTTAACTCAACAAAACAATAAAGTTTCTGGTTGTTTTGTTAAACAACTAGAAACTTTGTGTAAAATTAAACAGTCGATAAATTTTTACACCACAGTAATTCTTAAAGCGATTATTTTTTCTGCACCCCTAAATCAGGACATCACCACAAAGTGCCCACAGCATATCTACGAAATACTAGATTAAAAATTAAATGTTGGAAGCTTGTAACCGGCGGAGAACATCAACATTTTGATAATAACGTCAGGTCAACGCCTTTTTTGTCACCTCCCCCTGTCACAGTAAACCTTAGCACATGTTCCAAAAAGAGCAGCAAAAAAAGCAAATTAATTTGTCGGGCCACAACAACCCTTATCTGCTGTTTCCCAGGCAAACATTAAACTCTTCTTAGGGCCGATTTTTCAATCCTCAGTTAAACAGACAGATAGGGTTTATTCGATAGATAGCAAAAAAGTCTGTTGTTCAATCGTCAGATAGGCTTTATTGGTCGAATAATTCACTTAACTGAGGAATAAATCTATTTGCCTCTTTGACGGCCAGTTAACCGCTTATTCCATTGTTAAATTACTTTGACGTTACTAAATTTGAGGTTAGTCTTCGTGGTTTATAATAAATAATAAGAAATGGATATTTTCGGTAGTATTGACGACATGGCAATTGAGGAAGAAGCCATAATAAATTAATATTTTAATCCAAGTGAAAGAAAAGAAAGAATTGTAAGACCGAGGGTCGAACAGTTTATCGCGTGGGATTCAACAGAATTCCATCGTCGATTCAGACTTACCAAAGTATCAGTGCAATATTTGCTGTTGTTGGTAAAAGATAAAATAAAGAGCAAGACACAAAGATGAGTTTTTATAAGCTTGAACACATATGTTTATTGGTATTGACTTGCACAACGTAATGAATTAAGCACGGTACCTTACCTACTAAAAAAATACATTTTGTTTCAGAAATCAGTGTATTTGTGTTGTCTTTTAATTTTATATTATTTTCTTAAACCTCGCTACTAAACTCACAAATAATTGAACCTCAGCATTATTAAAGTTTGCTGAACGCTCCCTCTTTTTGTTTTCCATTATTATCAATTCAGAAATCACAAGTAAAAAGACCACACAGTCAAACTTACAACCTCGTAACATTTTGAAAAGTGAAATGACGACGCTGCCATCTGTTTGAATCACGTTTAGTCCGTCCCGTTCTAACATTCGCTTATTCTGTATATTTGTTTCACCTCCCTGAAGTTAGCGTTTTCACAGATGCGATATTCGGTCGGATAGATAAACCTTGGTTAAATATCATTTGAAAAATTGACAACCACTTAACCGACGAATAAAGAGTCTAATAACTTTATTCTCTAGTTAGCTATTGGTACTTTTAACTGAGGATTGAAAAATCGGCCCTTAATCGTTAAGAAAACAAATCTGGGATAACAAAACTGGCTGGATGCAAAAAAACAAGGATTTTGTTTTTAGAATCAAAGACCCATTAGCCAATCAGTCAACGCAGGTAAAAGGAGGACTTATTGGAAGTGGTCGAAATTAGGGCTATTATTTTAATTATAGAGTAAACAAAGTCTCGGAACTACTTTTGAGTCTATGGGTTTTTATAACAATAATTAAGTTCAAGTTTGACTAATCTAATTTTGGGGCATATTTTTGGTATAGAAGAGATAATTATTGATCGATCAGACAAATTATAGACGAGTCATTGGAGTTTGTTTTTCAAGGAAATAATTTCGCTTGCTTTAGTAGAAAGACAAAGTCGATTTCAAATGCAAAAAATACACCAAATCTATCCTTCTAAAATCATTTGGTGGTCTACAAAATCGTTAAAACACCCGGATGTCACATAAAAAAATCTACAAACAAAGTAAACAAAAGAAAACATTGTCACTGATAAAGCAGGGGACAGTGAGAGAGGAACAGGGATTACTCTCCCCTGGTCTTCCCATAATCTTCCCCTGACAGCCTTCAGTCAAGGCGACCCTGCTTCACACTGGATTAAGCACGTCATTGATGTGAAAAGTGATATAAAGCTACCAATCCACCTTTAATCACCTGCGCTTTTTGAGGATTATTGATGCCTCATATTGTTTGCTAAATGGAGGGGACAAATTTTGATTTAGGTACATGGATTTAATGAGAATTGTTGTGGGTAAACACTTATATTTCCAACACGGAACATTGAAAGAGTTTAACTGCATTACACATTTGATCCCTGTAATCGATAGACAAGACGGAAATCTCGCAAAAGGCAGAAATCAAACGTCAAACTTTTTCTCAACCTGACATAAAATTTCATGTTATACGATCATTTCTTACAGATAGACACAGGTTTACGCAATCTAAATCAAAATGGATACGATAAAATCCTCTCATAACTCGTCCGCTGCAAAATATGAGGTGCAAATATGAACGCCTTATTTAGTAATGTCGGAAACAAACCAGTTCCCAGTAGCCTGAGAAAATCCTAGTTGCGCGCCTCCAGGGAACTAAATCACAAAGATTCATTCTGAACATTGCAGCGATCTGATGAACGAGTGCGGTCTAAACAACCTATTGCAGGGTTAACATATCGTGATATCATAGACGACGGCTTCACGAAGATTGCAGATCTTCCCTCTCGAGCTCAACAACTAGTTGAAGAGAGATGGGCGATAATGTGATTAGTCGAACGATACTTGATAGCCCCGCGGCATTCGATTCTCAACTGCATAAAAACCAGGCGACGTCCACACTACACGCACGCATTCATAGCTCTGATTACACAACATGACACGCACACACGCGCTCGCTGTGGGATTAACGTCAGACAACTCGTTTCCTGTTACCTGCTCTGGAGCAAAAAGCAGACGTCGCTCAGTAATTTAGAATTCATTTCACATTTGAAATCAAAACATTGCTCTTGTAAGTTAAAGCGGAATTACATAGAAAACGCTGTAAACCCAACCGAGAAGATTACCTCGAAACATTGGATTCGCTCAACCGTTTTGAAGTCTCTATTTTCTAACACCGAAAATGTCTGTAACAAATCCGTACAGCGGACGCAATCTACGGGACTTAAAACAAACAATTACTTCGGTTTATTTGAAAAGGAGAGAAAAAAGTGGAGCAATCAAATCGGTGCAGCTACCGTGCGGCAAAAAACTTCGGTCTGGGATGTGCGCGGTCGATGTAACGGGCGAAGTGGCGGCGGCCGACGCGACGTAATAAGGTAGCCGATGAGAACTTGGCAGATCGCTTCCACCTACCTCCAAGGCTTTCACTGGACGCTTAATGCAAGCGTATGTAGCAAGAAATTCCTTCATTTATTAGGTTTGAAGTTCGACGTCTAGATAAATATTGTTCAAAGATAAAACAATTTTCTTTGTTTTCATCTCGCTCAGGAATCCCCATTGATAAGTTAATTTTTGTGTTTTTGGGATTATGTTTGAATAAAAGTTAAAACAAATAGGCAAACAAAGATAAGATGACCAACCAAAACATGTGCAACCAAAAATGTACATCATAGTTACCTTGACGAATTTGTACCAAAAATTGTAGGCACCAACATTAACCAATATTAATAGAAGTCACCCAATCAATCACTAAAGACGACCGACCAATAATTTTAAATCAAGATCGAAGACCATACCGTCCATGCATCAGCTGGGAACGCGTTACTAATTCCAGGCAAGGTGACATACTTTCCATGAAGCAGTCCGCCATCACCAGGGTACCGTGGCAAACTGACTATAGATTTTCATAAATAACGCATAAGAAAGATTCAAACAATAAATAGTAAAGATTCGTTTCACCCAAACCAGCTGCGTTAAGGAGCGCGTTGAATCGTGCGATTTGATACGCGCCTCCATCAACTTGGCTTTTGTCAAAAGGTAAGCTAATAAAGTTTAGCAGATGTGATCTTCTAAACAAGACACTAACAAATGGTAGCTGCAAGGAGCTGGATAACATCGTAAGAAAATGTACAACGATCTCGGAAGGCAATTTTCTCTTTATGATATGATTAATATTCTCAGAAAAGTGAAGGTAAATTCTTCGCAACAACATCACACATGCCAAGTTTAACTTATACCAAAGACAGAAGCAAAGCTTAATAATGCAATTCAAATAATTTTCTTGTACGAATGCTGTTGAATTAATTTTGGAATTCGAACATCGTTACTGGCGACAGCGTAGAAGGAATTTGGCATCACAAACCTCCAAAAAACGCGGTCCACTTTATTCCAGCTATCGCCACACGATCGATATCGAACACATATTTAAAAAGTTAAAATTTGCCGTTAAAGAGCATACCGCGAATTCTGATACGGACAAAGAAGCGGGTCTGCATCATTATAGCCTATTGTAACGAATTTAAAATTTTCCAAATGCGAATTCGTCAAACGTAAAACAATTCGATACGCGTTTGAATTTGTTGTTCGGGCTGGTTTCAATTCAATTTCTTCGTCGTCCGAACCGCTCGCGTGAATTGGGTCGCGTAAACGGGTCCGCCCTTTTGGGACCAAAACGTTATTTTTTTCACACAGATTGCGCGTTCTTTGATCTCCAGAATGTGTGCGTTAAGCGTTTCCTTCGCTTTGTGCTGGCGCTGTGTGTGTCTTGTACAGACGACGCCTCCCGACAACGACACCCAGCGGGATGTAAAAATCAAGCAACAACGAATCGCAATGATTTTTCCCTTTTGCTTTTTACTCCCAGAATCGAAATCTAATACATTTACATTAAAATAAAAAATAGTTTTTGGAACAAACGAAACATCATGAGAAGACACAACTGTGTTATACTGCAGTGAGGTCAGGTATCTAAATCCGGAGTGAGAGCGCCAACGTGTCAAGAACTCGGAAACTCAGTCTTGACACAGTTCAGTGTTATGAACATTACTTCATCCATACCGGGGAGAATTTAGCACGTCGTAAACTGTAGGATCCATTACTTGCGGGCGCTCAAGATTATTCTCGGCTTACTTTATGTGCTGGCGTTGAACATGATCCAATATTTTTCTATGGTTTCTTCTTCTTTATTATTCGGTTTGGCAAGTGAATTATGAGTGTAAAAGATTTAGTTTGCGACGTTCGTGCGGGGAGCTCATTCAGGTCGACGGGGTGGATGGTTACGAGCGCGCGAAGCCGGAGGTCGTATGGAACAGTGCCTAGCACCTCATAAACTCCTAGAACTTGTTAAGTCTTCAAGATATGTACCGCTTGTGAAAATTTCGTTTGAAATAAGAACGTTCTTCTTTTGCAAATACAACTAGTTTTTTTTCTAAAATTGCTTATGTTTCAACGACAACTGATTTAATCAACGTCTTGTTTAGCATACATATAATATACTTTAATGCTTTTATGTACTGTACTGTTTATTTTTATGTGTAGGCAGATCATAGGAATGGTTTATGAATGTTTCACGACCATGCATTATGTCCTCGAGATATTAAGGTCATAAATAATTACAAAAACATCGTATCTCACAATTATAATGTGAGGTATGAACATAAAAAGTAACATCGGTGGGTCTCACATATTCCCGTGGGGTCCGAACAGAGCGCACAATATTTTATTATAAGTAGTGAATGGTCGTTTGAGCGACCAAAATACGCGTCTTTGTTCGATGTGAGGTCCCGTCTTTCGGCTCAGGTGACACTACACCGTCACTAATTCGAATTCGATTCGAGAAAAAAAACACATAATTATACCGAAAGCGAAACCCGTATATGAAAAAGAGCTCTCCTTTATACAATTTCTGTTTAGTGTATACCGACTGCACACACGCAGAGTGCAAATTTTTCGCCTCCACAGGGTTAAGTTGTAACATTACAATACACGACAAAAGATGCACCGTTACAAATGTCAGAAGTGTATGAATTAATGGCGACAACCTTTTATTTGTTCCTTTTGTCTCGAACAAAGCTGCTTTGTCTATTTAGGACGTAATAATGGAAGTGTTTAGCGTCAGTGCTTTTGTTGTTTCCAAAAAATAAGTATTGGAGTGATGAATAGATCGCGTGGCGCGCACGACAAGACATTGAAACGTGATTTTCCTCGCACATTAGTTAAATAAGTTGGACAGAAAGATTTTGGAACGTGAAGATATTTTACTAAACATAAAAGACAGAGATAATGCTTGTTCACGCCGAGCCCTAATGAATCATTGCTAAAATAGAAACGTACGGTAAAAAGTATATCGAAAACAGTTTTTTACGTTGTTTTAGCCATACCAGGAATAAACCTACACGTTGATAAACACTATCATAATCATTTTCGACCCTGCATTAGCTACATATAGACAAACACTCAAACAAATCTACATAAAGCTCACTAATGGCATATCATGTCACTTCAATTACGTACATATTGAGTAAGCATTACGAATACATATGCAAATTACTTGATAATTTTGATTGGTCTGTAGCAGAAATAGGTAGATCAACCCAACCGGTATGATGTTAAGCCATAATGTAAACATCAGATGCGGCGAAAGATCTCGGTTATAATGAAACAGGTCTGAGAGAGGAAATGCGTGCAGTAAATGATAAAGATTTACATACTGACGCTGTTGAACGTGATCTGGTTTGTACGCTCAATATTTGCTGAAGAATAGTTGTGCTTTCTGGAATTTTAGAATAAGATAAAATGTTCCGAGAACTAAACATATATTACAATTTAGCTAAATTCCGAGCATATGTAATTATGGAACAGCTAAGTTCCAGTTATAGTTAGTTTTAGTTTAGTTAAGTTAGTCTATCGTTTTAAGAAGGAAATAAAGTTGATTATTGATTTCGTTAATCATCACTAGTCTAACAATTAACTTATCTTTCAAAACTAATCTGGCACTATAAAAGCGGTACTTTGCAGTGAAACTTTAACAGTATGTTTTTAATTCAAAGCTTCAAAGTTTAAAGTATCCATGAATTACAAGAGACACACATTAATATCCAAACAGCAGTAGCGTCGTCATTAAAATAACGCATAACGACATAACTCAAATGACTAAACGTAAAAAAGTAAGTATTAATAAAACAAATGAATCTAATGATGAATAATAACATGATGAAACATTCAGATAAGTTCGGGGAACCAAAGTAATAAATAACAACAATAATAAACGTTTGGAAACATATTTTAAACGGGTAGAGATTAACAATCGAAAACCTATTAATGACTAATCAAGGATTTGGGACTCTACCGGTATTTAGAATATTTTTAATATCTGTAAATCATCCAAATGGATAAACATTCTTAGAATCCCTACTAAATTATGTCTCCATATTGTAATATAGGGACAGATTTAAATTATATTCTGACATAGGAGCGAAAAATTCCATCACTAATCGGGATCCAATAAATTTCTTATGCAAATTTTGCGCTTTTTGGTATCACCGTTCCGAGAATGATTTCTAGAGAAAAAATAAATCAAGTATTCGAATTTTCGAAACAATCGTTTTAGTAATGCGGAGAATTCAACACGATCCGAACTTTAACAGGAAATAGGATGCGTCGTATAATGCATTCAGGTGTCTAACAAAATTCATGGCAGAGGTTTTTAGGATAGATTAAAAAAAAAAAAACATCTGACGCCAAAAAAGGAGGATAGAAACCAAACAGCTCTCAAGTGTTGTCTACAGACACTGTGGAACGTGTTAATGAGAGTCTGGACAAAGGATAAAGGAGGCCTACCTAATACTTCCTGCAACGATAATATTTTAGCACGTCTCGTTAAGCCCCAGATTAGATGGGCGATCGGATAAAGAAAGTCCATACATTTTAATCTGTTCCGTACTGTATGCGCAACGCTTACAACAATAGACGTAAACAAAGAGAAATAATTCCCAAGAAAGTTATGGCAAAAACCTTTTCAAATTCTCACTTTTTATCTCCATAATCAGTGGTTGGTTATTGCTTCTATTTTTCTTGCTTACCGCTTAGAAAGATGAGCGATACCAACAGTAAGACGCCTGGTTAGTAATCTCCCTCCATGCGTATAAAATGCGCGTTTTTATCGTGACTAACAATCACAACGAGGTATTCAAAGCAAAACATGAAATAAAAACTGTAAAAAGATTCTTCCGGTACCGGGAATCGAACCCGAGCCTCCTGGGTGAGAGCCAGGTATCCTAGCCACTAGACCATACCGGATGCTGATAATGCAGTTAAAATTACTCATTGCTTGGTATATCGAACGAAGTAGGTCGATAAGCTAATGATATCCTCATGGTTATTTTTATAGGCAACAAGGCTGGTTTATTTTAGTGAAGTTCTTTATAGATAAGTGGAACAACAGAGTATTATGAAGTAAAATTAGCACTGTGTTCATTGCCATTACGGGCGGGATAAGGAGCTTAGTTATGATATGATGAGTGGACCGTTGTGTGAGGTGCAACGTTCGACCACCCACAGTGTTGTATGGACTTGGACCTATTGTATTCGACTTTTGCCTAATGTAATACAGCGTGTAACTGTGGGAATGTACTACGGAAGCCAACTGTGTGATTAGGTTAGTGTGAATGAGTGATTTTGTTTGACGTTTTTGATGCGTGTTGATGCGTTTCTGATATTAATCGTGAGTTTTAATAGGTGAGTGCGTCTTTTGTTTAGATCGCACATAGGTTAGTAGAATTAAGGACCTAAATGGAAAATTGTTTGACTTGCAAGAGCTATTTACTTTTGTTTGTTGGAAATTTTATCCCGGGAGTTGGGTGGTAGATATTTTCTCTTCACTGAAGATCCTGCCTACATTTTCCGTAAATTTACTACTGATAATACAAAACTTTCAAACTTAGAATAAAAAAATCTTTACACAATCAACTTGCTCATTTTTTGTAAGTTACACAAACCTTGTAAATTAACTATGTACTTGTAAAACAATGCTTATTACATTTATACTCAAAAACATCCAATCCCTTTTGATAAACCAGCAAAAATCTCGTAAATCCGTTCCAACACTGTTTCCATGTAATATCTCCATTGATGCAAACAGCAAAGAAAAAACATCGATAGGAAATCCACCCGCTAATCCTGAGAACTGCTGTTTATAGCCACCAGCGCCACCTGTTGTATAAAGTGTGAACTACCAGTATACACTAGCTACATGGAGTAACCAGAATTCATTACAATGAAACTAAAGACAGGTATCTTTATTGAAGACGTAAAAGTAATGGCATTTTATGTATTTTTCCCTGTTGGTGTAATTATTTCCGCTGCCGTTTTTGGAAGAGGAAGGTACGGTGTTGGATGTAACGTGTAAGGAAAAACAGATTGATACAATTTTCACAACATGGTTACGCATCCATGGATAGTTCCTAAAGGGAAAATAATCTTAAAGTTTCCTCTAAGAGGTTTGCCGAAGCCAAACAAGTTTATTGTATTGGTATCAAATCAAATCGTTTATTGCAATCCATAATGTACACTTACAGGTGATAATTACATATTTTTTAAATAGCTAAATAACTAGAAAGAGGCAGAGCGTTTTATTAATTTTCGTTTGAATTATTTTTTATCCTGTTTAAATATTTCATGTTTCTTTTTATTTACTTATTAAATTAATATTATATGTGCAAGTCTATCTATTCATTTATTATTTATTTTATTATATTTAGATAATGGTTATTTGTTTACTCTCTTAAAATTTGTTCATTATTATTAGTGCAGTATAATTATTAAGTACTAGCTTTTGCTAGCGGCTACGCCTGCGCGCAGGTTGGAAATTATCCCGCGTTTTCTAGCTCACACAACTGTGTTAGGTGAGCTCCTACCAAGTTATGATAACCTGGTACTTCATTTAGAATACCAATTTAAAAAAGATCTACTTATTTATGTAAACATTTCTTATTTGTTTCTATATTTTAAACTATTATCCCCGGGAACGTACTACCGGGATAAAAAGTATCTTAAGTGTTAATCTAGATTATACTCTATCTGTATGCCAAATTTCATCAAATTCCGTTCGGCCGTTTTTGCGTGAAAGAGTAACAAACATTCATACATATCCATACATTCAAACTTTCGCGTTTATAATATTAGTAAGGATTATAACATTTTCGTTTTTGTTATTATACGTATTAAATAACTGTTATTCGTAATTATGTCTTATTATTGAATTTATCCGTATATAGTCCCTTAGGATATCTTAGACCAGTTAACAAATATTGTGGAATTTTTTCTTGTTTTGCAATGCTGATAAAGGACTCAGCAATGTTGTTAAAGGACTCAGCAAGTTTTCCATGTAATTTATGCTTTGCAATACTATCCTCCTATTTTTTTACTCCGTAGTCTAAATTGACCTTCTAAAAGCATTTTGTGCAAGACTTTTGCAACAATTAACCCACTACATCTCAAACACAATACTCTCCTTTACCGATCTGTACAAGTGCTTGTTAAATTTTATTAGCTCTAATGCACTACTCATAGAGTAATAAACAAACATGTGTCGGTACTTAAGACTCTGAAACCAGACGCGGTGTCAATCAATTGAAATTCTAACATTAAGCATATGCTACAGGCGTGAATAACCACATTATAAGAATTCCTCTACTGGTGGTGCGAGCAATGTAACTCACGTGAAAGTCACCTAGAGAGCCTGCGGAACGGAACACGTCTATTTTTACACGCTTTATATTAGCTTCACTTGTATGTTTGTTTTTATGTTTGTATGTAACCGACTCCTTTGAGCGTGATTTTGACCCACTTTAAAAGGTCAGATTTCATTGAAACTTTGTAAACTTGTCGACGACCGATGACAATTCAATAATTAAAAAAAAAATCACGTTTTTGAAGTTAGCAGAACTAAAAAATTGAAAATAAATAATAGTTTAAAAAACGAAAAAACACGCTTTAAAAACCAAACTAAAAAAGCAGAAAATAATTTAATTCAATTAAAAAGCGTGGGGTGCTTGACATTAATTAATTATAAAAATACCTCAAAAAGCACCCCACGCTTTTTAATTCAATTAAATTATTTTCTCCTTTTTTAGTTTGGTTTTTAAAGCGTGTTTTTTCGTTTTTTTTTTAAGTTACTTGCTGTGTGTGATAATAAGGATACGCGATTTGATATTGATTCTGATTTGAACAGCAATTTGCAAGATATAGGAGTTATAAATAAGGAAGTTTGACTGGAACTTAGTCAAAATTAATTAAGTGATTTTTATTGACTCAGTTCAGTTAGTGAACTTAATATATATTTTTGGGCTCAAAGGTAACGTTATAAATATCCGAGTCCATTATCTTCTAAAGTGAATTGAGATAATACTAATAGATTTTTATGTACCCAAAATAATCTACATAAATAAAAAGAAAAGTCCTGACTGACTGACTGACTCATCAACGCCCAGCCGAAACCCTTGGACCTAGAAAGCTGAAATTTTGCACAGAGGTTCCCTTTATAATGTAGACAAGGAAGGATTTTTCAAAATTCAACCCAGGGAGTTAAATAGGGGATGAAAGTTCCGCACGGACGAAGCCGCCGGCAAAAGCTAGTTCATTATGATTGACTTAAAATGGCATACTGATTGACTGGCATATCCTAATGAAATACGCATACAAAGATATGAAACCCAAAAAATCAATCAAGAAGCAAGCGAGAAAGGAATACTTAGTACGGGTGTCGGTATTAGGTAACCTATAATGTCGCGACCTATTTATCAAAGTCGTATTAGTAGGTGACACGGAGGCGGCGTTAAACATATGGCATATTAGGCCCAACCTCACAATAATCCAAACGAGCCGTGTTATTATTTAGAAATGAAGTGCTAAGTAAATTATACGAATTAAGCTTGTGTTGGCAACATGTGTTGCTTGATTTGCCCTTTCGTCTGAGAATGGATAATGACTATTGCATGGATTTGTCAAATGTAGCTTTAGAATAATATGTTCACCCTGCTATGGGCTTAGTCACACCTTTTTAATGTTTATCTTTTGTCGTCGTCTCTGAAGATCGAGTCGGGGCTGTAATGCCTAAATGCGATTCTATTGTTTATCCATTGTGTATGTCATACCTACTGTCTCATCTTTGGATTTATTAGGATTTTTAGTGAACACACCAGGTTGGGATTGTTATTATTTCATCTGACATACCTATACATTTTCTTTAAAATACTATTATATATGACTAATCTTGTCTGTTGCCTCATAATCCGATATGGGTACTTGATAGTGACAATAATCCTTGTGCGACTATTATGGTGGCAACAATATATCAAATAATTAAAGACACCTTAACATTCCTTTGTCTGTACCATAAAGTCTTATATGACCATCTTAACAACAGTCTCTCCCACATTTCATTACTGGACCTCACAACATTATATACTTATTCGCGTCGAGATATCCACGTTAATAAATCAAGAAGGATATCGTGTAATGGACACCACCCGACCGTCCCCGAAGAGACATAAATTTGTTTTTGTACTTTTTTGGTAAATCATTCTGTTGTGGCAACACAACGAGTGAATAATTACGTTTTAATACGATTTTAGTTGTTTAAGGTGTTTGTAACGTAATTACTAATTATTATTATTATCAGCTAATTAGCTGACTTTGATATGGAGGTGGACATTGCATTTGTGTCGGCAAGAGTATTTTCTTGTCTCTTTTAGGATGAACTGACTTCTTCTTCATTAATGTAATAAGCTTTCTACATAGTTTATTTTACAGGAGTTTTTTTGCTTGATATAGTTTCTAAAGATCCTTGAAGAATCTACAAAGTTTTCATTTCACATAATTCTCTGTGCAATATAATTATTTTATTTGATACTTACACAAAGATTTGAACTGGTGTTTTCTTAACTAAATTCAATGCTATTTATATTAGAGCGATATTATTCGATTTATTATATCAAGCATATTTTTTACTTTTATTTTGTCACGAGTCAAGTCTACTGGCTGATTGCCGAAACCTATTTGACCTACGTAGTTTTAAGAAGTCTTACAAAAGTCTTACTTTGAAAGTAATAAATCAGTATCAAAGACTAATGAGATCTTATTACGCCACTTTAAGGTATTTTCAACCACTTATGCCTTTTGTTCTGACCATATCAGATCAAGACCACGAGTAGCTTTTTATTTTGTAAGCACTAAACCTTATCTTCGTTGAAAATCAAGAATGATTGAGTTCAAGATTTTATAAATAATATAAAGTTTTGGTAAAAGAATTACGATTGTATTGCATGATGGTAATTATTCAAGGTTTGCATAACTTATGCTTTTTGTTTTCTTTTTCTAACTAGATTTTTGTTCCAAAAGTTTTCGCATAATAATGAAAATATCTTTGATCTCCATTTTTGGTTGGTACCTATCTGTTTAAAAACACTGTGATCTACGAGATGATTCCCAGAACTAAGAAATTAAAACTATAAGTATTTTCTGTCGCCAAATTTTCCAGTGCCTATTAACTTAATTAATTCAAATATTTGTTTTGCAGCATCTACAATTGAATTAATTGTTAGCCATTATAAGAAATATAATATCTTTTGGCGTTTTCTAAGAAGAGATGTTATCTGATAATTTTAATGTCTGCGTTGTTTTACATTTTTGCCATTAAGGATCTCATATTTTTATCCAGTTTAGTATTTCATCGCCAAAAATATAAAGTGTATTTAGTTTTGATGTTTCGTGACATTCAAAATATCTAAGACAACTAGAGGTCCATCATAATTTACATCCAAATATGACTAGGAAATTTAGGCTGTAATTTGAAACCTAGTTCTGCTTCCTAGGTCGAGGCATATCATTTTACAAAAAAAATGTTCACACACTGTTTCAAGGTCTATCATACGCCAACGCAATATACATATCTATACTATCGTTCCAAAAATAATAGGCTTAATAAGAGACATGAAATAAAATTAAGTACTGATAGAAATTAAACTGAAATAAACCATTTTAGTTATTTACACTATTCAAGCAATGAATCCGAACTAATCCTGGCATTGACAACCCCTGACCTTAATAAAGTAAAACACTCGAAAACAAAAGACTTATAACACACGAGTACACTCAACGTCTGTACCATTCATCATTCTAGAAAATGTCAGCATCGACTCTCGACTTCGTCAGAAGATTCCTCTTCAGCAACAAAGCGGGTTTATTGTCTCAAAACAAAGACAACGGTTCAAGGCTTAGCGTAGAGCTTTAAAACAAGCGACAAGGCCAATGTCGTGTTGAAAACGGATCGACGGATTTCGATCTTGGCTTCGCAAGGCTACGTCGAAAATGGCGGTATTTTGGCGAATTCCGTTTTGTTCTTCCGTAATTAATGCTTTTAGGGATGACTTTATATTCAAATTGGGCACCTACTGTGTTAACTTGCTAAGGAAATAATCGAGACCCATTGTTATCTTTTGGCTTGTAGAGTAGGTCGCAGGTAACTGGTAACAAAACCAGTATAAATTGGCCTCTTATTCTCTGAAACCGTGTACTACGCCAGCTCGAGTCAAAGTGTTACTACAACTGTGCGGTCAACTGTACTAAAGGTATTTTAAATAAATATATCAATAACTCGCTCGTTTATTTCCCTCTCGACCCCTCGACCCCTAAAAATAGATTTGTTCATTTGTTTCCTCTCAATCCTTAAACATAGTTCACACTCGACCCTCAGGGGGTGAGATTGAATTTTCATACAAAGAACATGCCTACCTCGTCCACTTTCGACCCCTAGTTCGGTAAGTACCTAAAATTAATATTTTGGTACAGTAAGGTAACAATAATTTGGGCGTCGAGAGGAAACTAAAACTTGGCTGGAAAATAAAATTCACTCTCAAATAGAGAAATAACTATAGTCAGGGGTCCTGTGAACACATTAATTATTGGGGGTCGAGGGATCGAGAGTGGACTAAACGGACTCGCTGTAGTCGTGATCAGTGCTAAGTTACTAGTTTTCCACAATCATTCAACCTTTACTTCATCATTACTGATTATCAGCACATGCAGCTCACACGCGTGTATATCAATTGAACTTCCGATCTAATCTGACAATGAACATGGCCATTCACTGCCTCTACCACGGTTCTCAAACTATGGTCTCAGTAGTGACAGACTAGCGTTATAGCGGCATGCCAATTACTAAGGTAACGTGGCTCGAACACGCGAACACTCGAGTCAATTTCGTGCTTAGCGAACGACTGCTGGCTTCCTATGTTTATGAGTGCGCTCCAAGCCATTTATCCATGCAACGTACTGCTTCCTCCATTGCACGTTTTGTTTGATCATATTTATTGTACCGCAGCTCAGTCCTATTACTTAACAGAGCTTTATATCGTAGTAGTGTCTCATTAAAGAATGTATTCGGAGCACTACATTCTCTTTGTATCTAATCTAGACTCAGTAATTCTCTGATAACGTTTTGAATTGCCTACTCGATGGTTCCCGATGATCATTAAATGTAACCATTCGTTATTTCATTACTTACTTTACTCTTTACTTTTCTCTTTTCCTGCTATTGAAAGTACTGTAGCCATCTTGGTTGTTATTTCTAATAGATATCTGTGTATTAAATCTCTGAGAATTCCGGGAGGATATCAGCATGATCAGAAGTAATTTAGTTCGAGATGCTACACGTTTTCTGATGTTAGATGTGTTACAGATAACGTAGACAAAATGGAAGTGTCAAGAAAAAACTGATCGAGAAATGTAACAGTCCAAATGGACTCTCCCAACTTGGGGCATTTAATGTCTTTATAAGTGCGCTCAGACCTAAAGTTAATGAAACAGCCATTTTATTAATCTACCTGCGAGTTGACACGAATCCCGCCGCTTCCAACCCTGCATTATGTTTTTCTACAAATTATTTTCCTTCTTTTTCTATCCCATTCGATTTTATGAGAAAGAAAATAATAGCTGACATCCTAATAACGTGCATTAAGAAAGGGACATTTCATTTCGAGAATACGACCCCCATCATTAGATAAGCCGATGAGACATTTTAACATTAATCCATTAGGAGATGGAAATATTTCAATTATTTTCCAATTACATTTTTTTGTATTGTCAGAGTCATATTAACCAAATATTTTGGTCAAGTTATGCTATGAAAAAAAGAGGTTAGGAAATGCTAAGAATGAATAATATTGATTGAACTTTGACCTTTCTCAAGTATTATCCAAAATGTAAGGATCTCAAGGTCAGATATAAATTGAATAATTTAATCTACGGTACCCTTAATAGGAAGGTTTCGTCACGGAAGCTCTACATTATGAATATGATTATTACTTGACATACACAGAATTTGGGTCCCATATTCTTAACTTTATGTAGGGATAGCATGCTGCTGTTCTATGTAACGTTTGTAAACAAATATCCGCTTATCAGGAACCGCTTACAGGTGAATATCAATAAGGTATTTGGTTCTCTAAATTATTGCCTTAGGATTTCCGTTAGCGTTAGTAGGGTAGGATAGTATACGTTTCTGCCCTTACTATCGGTTCTTACCACGCGTCTTTTCAATCGAATTCTTTACCGCAACTTAATTTAACGTTACTGTTACTACCACTAGGTCTATTTCATTGTTATCGTTTAGTATTGTTGGCATTGTTAGTATTGCTATCGTTTAGTATTGTTAATTATGTCTTTAATTTCATCATTATTGTAATTTGAGCGCATTTTATGTCACCCGTGGAATAAGACGAGGTCATTACCACCTTCATGCTTAGTTTCTAGTCTCCTGGTGTAAATATAACAAAATTTCCGTTCATCCACGATTCTGGCAACACAGTTAATATAGAATACGAATTCAGATCGTAAGCACAGATGGTGTGAGAATTATCACATCACCCTTATAAATATGACATTTTCATAATTTCATCACAATTTATATCGAGATCAACAAGCCATCGCCACCCGCATGCCAGACAATTGACGCAATCATCGCCAATGAGATTTTGGGGTGTGTAAAACGGAACTGTAATTGCATTGGCCACAACCAAATTATTGTTATAGTAACTATTCAATGATAATTTCATTCCGAAGTCTGCGGGTGAAGGATGGGTGAGGCAATAATTTTGATTGTGGCGACACAGTTTATAGCTAAGTGTCCCCTCGGGTATTTTGATATGGTTTGTTGGCTACAAGATTTATTTGCATTGGCTTTTTTGTGATCTACTTTCGTGTTTTTGTGTAACATGTTTATCGGTAGGATAATAATGTCATGGTTATATAGTTTTAGATGTTTGCATTGGAGTCACTGTTAAGTTTGATATACATAGAAATTTTGTATATGATTACTCAATTTATAATACTCTTTACTCAAATCAAGTTTAAATCAAAGCTTTCTCGTAACAATGGTTTCATGCATACGTAAATACACTGGCAGGTAATTAAGGAAAACTGTTTCCTGCTATAATCATACTAATCACATAAACATCAGTCATGGTAATAAAAGATTGATTTGTTTTCGTTAGACGTCCATATCCTTGATAAATAAGCTTTATTCGTGTGTAAAGATAAGTAATCTTCAACGAACGACAGACACATAAATCAAAAAGCCGTGAAAAGGTCGTAGACTGTTAGGGCGATAAAGTGCTAGTTAAAACTGGATTCATAGAAACTGCGTTTGAAATTCAAACGATTTTAATGTTATGAAAGTCATTATGAGAGCATCTTCTTAATAAAGCATTATTTGAATTTACGTTCCACGTTATTAGAATGCTTTTTATGACCAAACCGGAATCAAGGATTTTATAAATGGTTGTGTACAAGACGAGCCACGGCTCTTTGGGGTGTGGTTGCCCGAACCAGACTGGGGGAGCGCCGACAACGACATTTATTTGTAGCTAGCCACAAAATGTACGTAACTGTCTGGTAAGATTTATTCTCAAACATGCCGTAATCTTTTCTCTCGTGGGCGTAGACGCATTTGTACGAAACGAACCATAGTGAGATACTCACCCTTGTTGTATATTTTCGGTTAAAAACATCCTTGATAAGCGCGGGTCGGACCTCCATATTCGTCGATAAAGGAAAATATGTTAATTTAGTCGCTACGAGAGAACCGATATGACCCACTAAGTGATTGGGTTCCCTATGCGTTGGCGTGTTTTGAATTTGAACTCCGACGGCCTCAAAGATCAGTCCAATGTTTACAAATTGCCCGAAGAAAAAAAACGCGATTCATTCGATTGAGATATTCATTTTGATTAGGTTCGATTTAAATAAGATTCTTTTGAAGCGAAAGGTCTATGAAGTGAAATTGGATAAAGGTTATTTATTAACAATTTCATAAACATAATTTGATGTAAAAGTCTATTAACAGAGAAAGAAGAAGAACAATGAAAGGGAATTTTTGAAACAAAGTTAAGGTAACACAAGGAAATTAAATAAGGAAACAAGTAATCCAAGAAAGTGGGTCAAATTGTCTGTGAAATATATCCACTAGGAGATGCAAAATATCGCCGAAATGGATGCCCTTTCTCACAATATGGCGCCACTAGAATTTCCATCTTTTATGAAATATTACGGATTACGTAGGCGGTCGTTTCATAAAATCTAATTTTAATTAAAAAATAAGCAAACGGTAATTAATTTCGCCGGTCTCCTCGCTCGGTTACAATGGTGTACAAATTAAACGTTTTGAGTCGTAACGTTGCCGGATAAATTCTACTCCAACTTTTTCATCTTTAGTATTTATTTTTTTCCATTAAAATCATAATCCGAATTTTAATTTCTCTCTTATGTTTGCGGGTAACATTGTCTGTATTTTACTCAGCTTTGCGATTATTTCTTTTCAAATGAATCTCACCAAAACATAAAACTGTTTTAAATTAACTTGTTGCCTCCGATAAACTAATTTCAGCTTTAATAAAGTTAAAACGGCCCAATTCCCGAGCGCTTGGAGCGATGTTATTTTATTTGTCAGCATATAATAGGTCTTTACCTATGAAATTGCCGTTTTGTATGAAAAAATTTAAACGAATTTTTTTCATGTATTTTTTATTTGTATTAATCGAAGTAATCACCCATGCAATCAATGCATCTTTGCCATCGCAGTGGCAGTTTATTGATGCCCTTCTTAAAGAAATCAGCTGGACGGGACGCAACAAATTCTTCAAAGGCATTTTGTACTGCCTCTCGGGTATTGAATTTTTTTCCCGCCAAGAAGTTATCCAAATTCTGGAAAAAGTAGTAGTCTGTAGGCGCAAGGTCTGGTGAGTAGGGCGGATGACGGAGAGCTTCCAACCCCAGTTCTTGCAACTTGGAGACCGTCTGCTGTGCAGTATGAGGTCGCGCGTTGTCGTGCAGGAGCAGCGGAGACGAGCGATTGACCAATGCTGGTTGGAGATGTGCCAGCTTCTCCATCATTGTGTTCAGTTCTTCACAGTACACATCTGCAGTAATGCTCACCCCGTTTGGTAAGAAGCTGTGATGAATCACACCGGCGCTAGACCACCAAACAGTGACCATCACTTTTCTAGGGGTAAGTTTTCGTTTAGGGCATTGTTTAGGTGTTGAACCAGGATCCAACCAACTTGCTGAGCGCTTGCGGTTATCAAACAGAATCCATTTTTCATCGCAGGTAACAATGCGGTTCAAAATTCCTTCATTTGTGTGTCTGTTGAGCAGTGCAAGGCACGTCTCGACGCGTACTTCGCGCTGACGATCATTGAGTTCGTGGGGCACCCATTTGTCAAGCTTTTTTACCTTGCCAATTTGACGCAAATGGACCAATATTGTTTTGACGCTAACGTCGAAAGCTGCTGCTAATTCAGCCGTAGATTGTGTATCATCAGCTTCCACAATCGCCTTTAATTCGTCATTGTCGACCAAAGTCTTCGGACGACCGCGAGGTTCATTTTTCAGGTCGAAATTTCCAGAACGGAAGCGAGCAAACCAATAACAGGTGGTGCGTTGGTTTGTAGTGTTAGCTCCGTAAACGTCGTTGATGTTGCGTGCCGCTTGTGCCGCGTTGCTGCCACGACGGTACTCATATTCCATAATTACTCGAATTTTTAACGTATCCATGATGACGAAAAAGATTGAAATGCGATGAAAATGTTACACTAATCAATAAACAAATGACTACTTTTGGAAAAAAAAAACCATGTTTTTAAAATAAAATTAATTTGAAATTAGAATTCTTACCCAAACAAAAATTATTTTGATTTGAAATGGCCAGTACTGCAAAACGGCAATTTCATAGGTAAAGACCTAATAGTTCCAAAATAATTAGATTGGGAATTTATAGATGTCATCGGGGGCCGTGATTTAGGGCGAGCTTCGACTTCAATTGGTCGTCTCCGCATTGTCTAAATACATAGATCTAATCTCGTTCAGCTCTTATCTGTGAAGTCTATATCTTCAGTGCATTGTGTTGGAAATTTTCACATAAATTAGATAAGACGCATAATCAAGTTAGCTTTGACAGCGCTTTGATAATAAAATTTGAACAGACACAATACAAATTCTAATGTCACTTCGAGTCATGCTTTTGGTAATTGAGATTTGTAGTTGACGGTACTTAGCACATAAATATTCGATAATTTCATTGCACATAAAACTCTAAACATAACTTTGGTTGTGCGTTCTTGGAGACCACCTTTGAATAATATAAGTAAATTATTTTACGTCATAAGGAAATGGTGTAAAATTGCAAAGTATGCGACTTGTTCCAACAAATTCTATGGAACCCTCGAACATGAAAATTGCTCACGAGTTCAGTTATTATAGCTAAAACATTATTGCCGTATGAAAGGCGTTAGCCTAATAACCTGCCACCAGCAACATCGCTTACAAAAACAACTTTTAAATATTTTAGTAGATCGATATAGGTACCTGAAGCGGACCATGAAACTGTAGTAATAGAACAAAATAAAAACAATTTTAATAACAGACTCTTTATTCTAATGGCCATGGCCATTGTTTTTATTTTCAATGGTTTTATGTATTTTATTGAGTGTGGTAAATCAGCTTCCCATTCTGTATAAAAAGTTACATATTTTTGCTTTTCTATTCTCAGGAGAAGTACCTAAGTGGTTCAAGTGTATTAGGGTGTATCCAGACCTGGCGAATGTGCCGCTCGCGAGCTGCTTGCGAACTGCGCGCGTACATTTCATGTTCGTACGCAGCCCCTGCGCCGTACGCGCGCCGCGCCGCCTGGCGCACAAGCTACGCGCCGTACGCGAGCGGCGCAGAAGGTGCGCGCGTGCCGCCCGCAGTTTGTATAATGGCCGCTTAATTCTTGGCCTTTCAACTCTGGTACTATATTGTGTCTTTTTTTTAAATGAAACCTGTCACCAACGTCTTCTGCTTTTCCTTTTAGTTTTTTTCAGTAATAAAATAGCCGATTCTGCAGCAATTATGCTAACGGCAGTCGTGTGGTCCGTCATCTTCGGAAGCAAATCCACAACTGAGACTCATATTTCGTTCAAACGCGAAAGAAGTTATGTGCGCACGAGCTGCGCGCGCGCTGCATGCGAGTCCCACTCGAGACTTGCCGGAGTTGCACTAGAGCGGCGCACTAAACGTAGGCTGTCACCACACGCGGGCAACACGCACGCAGTTCGCAAGCCGCTCGCGAGCGGCGCATTCGCCAGGTCTGGACACACCCTAAGGTCAACGTACTCGTAATTTGGGCTGAAATGTCTTACTTGAAACAGACTCGGAAAAATACGAAGTAAGTTATCCACAAATTACTTACTAGCACACAATTAGTTCAAAAGCAAAATGCGTCCGTTACAGATGATTTGATTATGAGTTGAGTTTTGCACTAAACTGGAAATCGTACTTATATTATTTCACTAGCTTTTACCAGCGGTTTCGCCCGCGTGGATGTCGATATTATCCCATGGGAACGTACAATGGGAATAATTAAACAATAAGTTGATTCATGACTTTTTATCCAGGTGTATAAACTATCTAGTGCTAAATTTCATCCAAATCCGTTCGGTAGTTTTTGCGTGATTGACTTACTATAACGACCATCCAAAAATACAAACTTTTACATGTATAATATTAGTAGGATTAAAAGTTTATCTGCATTTGAGTGGTACGCACGGCTACACATCAAGCTATACATTTCCAGTATAAGCTGATCTCGCATTGTATAGGATTTCCGTATAGTGCGAGATCAACGTAAACTGGAAATGTGTAGCTTGATGCGTAGCCGTGTGTACATATGCTTGTGAATTGCAATGTTGCATAAATGCAACGGGAAAGTCTATAAAACTCACAAGAAATTAGCTAAACCCTATATAATTTATGACTGTATTCCGATTTCTATGGAACAGTCTTGCACTTAGTACTATTAGAATTCCAAAATTTCCCACGTATTTAACAATAATTTCGATTACCAATTTCTGTTTATAGAGATCGTTTTGAAGATTGTAGTAAAAAGTCTTGAAAGTACGGTTTTCCCAGCTGGTACATCTAGCAGTTTTACTACTGGATTGGAGAGTAATCTTTCAAGATGACAAATGTTGTGCACGCTAACTTCTATATAGTCAACGGCTAAAGTAAAATTAACTTCATCAGCTTAAGCTTTATTAATCACTGCTCTTTCAAACAAATTGTTGCTAAGAGTGTGGTTACCAAGAATGTGAGTGATTCTCTCGTAGACTTGTTTTACTTGTCGCCTTGATTTACATTCGTGTTTATCTTAGAGCGTTTTTAAATATGCGTACGAGGAAACTCTAATTTGGAATTAACTCGTTTCGTTCTCGGGCGTGTTCGAGTGGAATAGTTCGGCTTTTGGTTCTTTTATGCCAGTAGATGTCTAATTGTTTTTGGTTAAAGTATTTGTCACATTGGTTTTTGTCAGGTAGTTTTAAACTGGAAGCTGACTCCAACATAGTTGGAGCAAGGCTAAGCCGATGATGATGAGTTTAGGATAGGTATTATTAATGAGATAGATAGGTTAGTATGAATGGAGTGATTAATTGGGAGAAGAACAAAAGGAAGCAAAAACAATTAGTGAAGTTCCGCATAAGCATTATTTGTAGCAACAGAACTTTTACCATAATGAAGTTCAACTCATTTATGAATACGTTCGTAGATTTCCCAGTCGAATATCCTGTTTTAGAATTTGTCGTTAACCTATTCTTATCAGAATAACCTAGAACTCAAATTGTCACAGAGAACAAAACTTCAACGTATACAAAATCCCAGAGGGCCGGTCTAAAATAAGTTCAAATCGTTATGTGAACAACTAGTCTGAGCAAAACAAAGTAATACCAAACAAAACAGTTTACATATTATACTTGTTTGTACTGTTTTCAAAACTATACCACAGTTGAAATACAAAACAGTAATTCAACGAGGCGATACTGATAATTTACTATGCTTCATCTGTATCTTCGAGTGTTGAGTTTGTCAACCATTTTATGATCAATACTTAGCCCTTTAAATTCTCGCTTTATAAAGTCAAAAAAGATCTCGGTCTCGATGTGACACGCACAGACGTAACTGCATTACGTCCGTTGATAATATAGCGTCGCATGTCACTGTCCCCCTAATTCATAAACGTTGCTTAAAGTTAAGTAATGATTAGCGTCTATTTAACCATACATTTTTGACGTTTGAACATGATTTAACTTTAATCATTGTTTATGAATATACCCCTGTAAGTTCGATACGGCCATTCGATCGTAGTTAGTCTACTATTTACTATAACGCACTGTGACTATAGTGTGTAGTTTCTTAGCAACGGATATGGGTAAGAACGTATAATAATTTATAAGCAAAGTTTCGCCCGTGTGGTTTTCTAACTAGACATCCTAATTTTGTAGTTATAAACTCCTTACAAGTGAACTTTTGTTGATAACTTTGGTACAACTACTAACTGCTAAATATTAATATCGCATCTAGGTATGGTCTGCTTTAATTCATTGATTATTTAATACCTTAGCAATCTTGAATAAAGTCCGAGAAAATACAGCTGCACATAATTTTCCTACAGTAAATCTTGTTTTGCCTTTATCAAAAATAGAGAAACCAATGTTATCATTGGTTTCTCTATTTTTGATAAATAAACTTAATTTATAAAGTGCTTTTATTTATACTTAAAATAACAAATATTCTCAATAAAAATATATTAAATTATTATCTAACAATGCTTTTCAACTTTATTGAAATATAGCTTTAATTTAAAATGTATAGGTACTGGATTATCGGTACATTTTAGAGAATAAATTTTTGCATATTTTACGATAGACATTATTAACGATATTGGATGGACGCGCAATATTTTAGTACACCCGTGTTAAATAAAATATGCTGATGGCATATTGAAATCACTTCAACCGTCGTGATAAAGTAGCTATCGAATTTTTTAGATATTTTTTGTAAAATGTAAATTCAAATACATACTCGCACGTATCACTCAAAGTAATTTTCCAATTCCAATTGTCTCAACTTGAAATACCTACATTAATACTGCAGAATCACAAACTGACAGACTTTTCTATAACTCAATGTTTTTCGTTCAATCGAGAATACTTTTAAAGAATAAATAATAGTTTAAAAAACTAAAAAACACGCTTTAAAAACCAAACTAAAAATGGAGAAAATAATTTAATTCAATTAAAAAGCGTGGGGTGCTTTTGAGGTATTTTTATAATCAATTAATGTCAAGCACCCCACGCTTTTTAATTGAATTAAATTATTTTCTCCATTTTTAGTTTGGTTTTTAAAGCGTGTTTTTTAGTTTTTTAAACTATTATTTATTTTCTATTTTTTAGTTCTGCTAACTACAAAAACGTGTTTTTTTTTCTCAATTTTTTTTATTATTGAATTGTCATCGGTCCTCGACAAGTTTACAAAATTTCAATGAAATCTGACCGTTTAAAGTGGGTCAAAATCGCGCTCAAAGGAGTCGGTTACATACAAACATACAAACAAACAAACATACAAGTGAAGCTAATATAAAGCGTGTAAAAAAAAACATAGTTTGTCAAAAAAATCGAAATGCTACTTTCAGTTTTCGCTATTTGCTGAGATATGTAGACTTTTCTGAATCGCAGCATACATTACAAGACATAGTCTAGTAAAACAGCTGCAAATAGAGCCCAAAATAGGCCTTCAAAAACTCATATCAGCTTCCAAATCCTACATTGGATCACAGGACTTTTATTTTCCATTTAGTTGGCGGATTTGCTGGGTCGCCGCGAGTTAGCCGTAATAAATATAAAAGTTATAGCTTGCAGAAGCCTTAACCCTTCGCTTAAAGCTTACCACAAGCGGATTACGGTCATTACTCATTCCTACCGTCTAGAGTGCCTCAGGCTGGAATCGAAGAGAGACGGTGAATGTAAATGTGTACATTTTTTTTTTCTCTCAGACCTTTATTCATGCTATCCTGAATGAGAAACATTTTGGTCATTGATACATTAACGGGCACAATACCTGCCTAAATTTAACATTTTGATTAGTTTTTTTTGGGCTGGGTTTAATTATGTGGTCGTTCTTCTGAAATGACTAACGCGAGGCTACTTTTAATTATATCTGTAAAACAATTTTAGAAACTATAAATAAAATATTGACAATCATCATCATCTGCTTAGCCTTTTCCAAACTATGTTGGGGTCGGCTTCCAGTCTAACCGGATGCAGTTTAATGCCAGTATTTTACACGGAGTAGTGTATCTGACCTCCATAACCCAGTTACTGGGTAATACGATACCCCTTGGTAAGACTGGTTGTCAGACTTTTGAGCTTCTGACGACCTTATACAAAAATACCAATTGTGATTTCCAAAATATTAACAATATGTAGGTAATTGTTAGCTAGGCTTTGATAGTTTCATACTAAGAAGATTATTTGAACATCGTCCTTGAAGTCTATAAGACTGAGAACAATTTCAATCTGCATATAACTCTCTGAAACACTCACGAGCTGATCTCTCAAGTTAACTACAGAAAACCCATAAATGGACCTCGTAAACGCTATCACAACTATAACAAATGCTTCCACAATAAACACCGATACCTTTTACCATCAATAAGATCAATACTTCACTTCCAACCCCAGTACAATATAAAACAAATTCAGGTGTATTAATAACAAACTTTCCCTTGTAGACCGCAATACATTTTCCTCAAATGTCCCTAAGGTTTTTTATTGATTACATGGACCATGTTCCACTTTTTATATTGGCACTAAAAGCGTATAAAACGAAATGTGCTAGTAAAAAGGTTTATTTGCCCTTTGATTGTTTTCCATACGTTTCTCCAAAAAGTTTGTGGGTAGGAAACTTCAAATGATCCCCTTGCCCAGTATATGATTTATTTAGTTCCATTGTGTGCTCTATAATCTTCTGATAACAAGAAGTATTGAACAACTCTGAAATGTTACTGTGTTACCTTGTAGAAAGTTATACATTAAGAAGTAAAATTAATTAATGTTAATGATATGATTATTTAAAAATTGTTGATTGGAATTTTCTTATTATGATTTTTTTATAATGAATTTAGAATTTACTTTTTGCTATGCCCTACAGGGTCCGTAATTGTATACCTACCTTAGCTTTAAAAAAAGCTAATTGTAAGACATTTCAACATTATGGAATGCAAATAAAGTTATGAATATGAATAATAAGTTGGAGCGAAATATCATGCAAAATTGTAAGATTGATAAACTTAAACTTAGAAACAAAAAGCTTTCAATTTAGTTGAAAACAATTTATTACTTATTCACGATAGAAAAAATCAATATTATATACTCAACTTTATCTTAATTCACAGCCAAAGATATTGAGAAACCACCCTTTTTATTAGTCTTTGATTTTTAAGGTAATTTCAGGTTAATCTCAGTGAGTTTGGGTTAAAAATTCTTAAATTCCACAGTAATTTCCTGATTGATCGCCTATTCATCACCTGTAAGTGCGATAGTAATTCATTTCCCGTAATTAACTGTCATAACTTACGTGAAATGATGAACAGCTAATATATTCCGTTTTTTGTTAAAGTATCGTTTGGTATTAAGATTTAAACGTTGTTGTCAGGATTATAAGCATTCATCATACTTACTGTATTACATTAAAAATTGGCGTTTCTCAATGGCTCTAGTATGGACCTTGAGGAACCCCTATCTTTTAATAAGTAAACAAATTAATAGGGTCAACGCAGTTATAAACTTTGGAAGAAATTAGCTACAAGGTAATGCCCTGTATCCTCTTTATTTCCTCATGAATTTAATAGATCCGTGCAAAACATTTCCTCAAAATAATTATCTATATTGTCTTAACTTAACACAATAGCAGATTCTATTTGTGTGGCGTTAGAATGAACAAAAGTATGACAGTCGAAAAATTTATGATGTTTATCTTCAACAAAAGGAAGTACAAAAGATTGTCATTTACGGAGTCTTTATTCCAAAGAGACCCGTAAACAATTGGTAACTTTGACAGGCATCACGAAATGACAAAAAGGATTACGTGTCTCTTCTACAATCTTACTTTTACAATAATTGTTACCGAAAATTCAAGCTGGATCTTAAGCTCTACTTCTTCGTAACAAAGATCATTCAGAATCAGGGTGTGTGATTTTAAGTTTGTCATTCTCACTAACTTTGTATTTTTAGCTGCACTCCACCCCGCCACTTCTGAATAAACACTTGCTTTTGTGTCTTTACTTTTTAGACTTATTCAATATTGCGGAAAAATTTTGCACATAGTACTTATGTAAACAACTCATTCAACCCGTTACAAATTGCCTTTTGTTGAGCCTCGATTGACAGTTTCTTGCAGTCGTCTAAGAAATTATTTTTTTGCCCCTAAAATAAATACAGCGAAGAGATTTCTCAATGTTAAACTCGATTTAAGAGCTTAAATGGATTCATAATTTGTTCGTCCAAGCGATTCTGTTCCTTATTTCTGTTTGCTCGATAACTTTGAAAAAATACAACGTAGCGCTTTAAATTCTAACCGTCATGTACTTAGAGGGCTCTTTAGTGCAGCAACAACAATAAAGTTACTTTCAAAACTTCGACAGCCACCTCTTTACCTACAAATATAGAGTTCAAAGTTGCGTGAAATCCAATTTAGAACCCCTAGTCGCGGAGTGTAGAATAATAACCATGTTTTTCTTATGTTTGTCTTTGGAGGAGATTACAAACATGCGCGCACATGGCAAGCTCTTCAATCGATGGTTCCCTCTCGTCGTGACATCAAAACTATTTGTCTTTGAAATAACTTGGTGACTTTCTACGGACCGTCGCGTAGCGAGATGAGTTATTGCGTTATCCCCTTGAAACACAAGTCCATGTCTGCAAGTCACTGCACTGTTCATGTATCATGTAAACTAGAAAGAACACCTGTGCTTGAATTTGTGGACATTTATATATTCTGCCACCATTTTACTAGAAACTTTTCCGTATTTAAACTTCAAACCGCTCCAATGAATGAACAAGGTAAAAAATCAGCGAACTGAAAATATTTCACGTCCACATATTTAAAACACCCGACGATTAAAGTTAACATGTAATTGCTGATTTTTTACCGCCAGCAACATTAGTGTTTTCGAACACGTCGCTAAATAAAAATGCATTCTAAAATAAATCGTTGTAAAATTCGCGCCTCGGGCACTGGCCGTTGAGACTCCGAGGCCGGTTATTAAAACGACTATACTATGTCATTATTCTCAAAACAAAAAAAGGAGTGAATCGTAACAGGCGCGCCACATATCATCGGGGGAACTGGCACTTATGCGCGTAGTTTCTATCGTAAATCAAAGATATTAAACGGAATGGCGGAACCTCTTTTGAGTTCACATTATAAATCATAGAGGCGCAAGAAGACCTCTGGCTGCCACCAATAGGGTCTTTGCGAACGCCGTCTACATAAATCGTGTAAGTAATAAAAAATACAAAATGTGTGATGATAAACTTGTGTAAGTTGAAACTGTCTTGTTGTCTCGAATTATTGCGGTGTGATACTGTATTTATGCTTTAACTCAAACAGAGTATCAATTATGTGATCTGCATGCATACACAGCAAGAAACAGTGTATAACTCATAGTCATAAAGCAACAAATAAAATAAAAACATCTTATAATAACAAACAAGGTGAAAAGGACAGTTACATCTTATTTTAATTCACTTACACAATAATGTTGTCTTACTGTTAGTAGCAACCAAAACAATACAAAAACAGTAAAAAACAGCATGATATAAAATCAGTAACGCTCCAATAAAATCTAGTTGGTACAGATTATAGATTGAATTTCGCTAAAATATTAAAAAGAAAGAGGTCTATTAATACGGACAATGGTAATAAAAGAAAACTTCGTAAGCAAGATGTTCCAATTTGTTAAATTCCAAAGTGTTTATGAGACGGTGACATGACAAAACGAATTCTTTTCAGGGCTAGAACATCGTTGCTACTTTCACTGTACGTTTGAACGTGATCATTGTCTATTATGATTTAAACGGTGCACGCCAATTTGTGGTTTTGAGGTGGCAGACCATTGCAATGAGAGTATTACTAACGTTCCAGCTACAAAATCATTCGGTAACTTTCTTAGATTTTATATTCCATAAACGTTTATAAGCTTATCTTAAGTTTAAGAACTTAAGATAAGCTTATACATCAAATGTATGGTTAAACAGACGTAAAACATTATTTAACTTAAAACAACGTTTATAAGTAAGGAGGGTAGGTAATATTATGAGAAAATGATGACTACCCAAATTCAGAAAAAATGCAAAAGTCAAGAACACAAATTATGTAGAATTTCAAATTAAACACCAACAACTTATAAACACAATCATAATATGTATTCAAGTGAAAAATGACAACTTTCTTGAACCAAACTACAACTCTATTCGTGGTAGAAGGTTTAGTCAGTTCCGCTTCCGTCAGCAATTTATCTTAGCTGCCGGTGTAACCTCACCTCAACCGCTCGCCAATTGCTGCCTCATTGACTCTCAGTTTCGTTTATCAAGTTTCGTTTAAAATTGCTTTCTTTGTGCAACTCGAATTTAAAGATCCACATAAAGATAGATTTTCAATCTTTAAATTCACTTTCTACATCACGTTCTGCCAACAAAAGGCGATAGTATTGACTTTGTTTGGGTCGAATTTATCGTTAGGTGAAAAGAGTTACATAAAGATATCATAACTAATATCGTTGTGAAACGTCAAGTCATTCGATATAAAAGTGTTTTGTAGGAACTCTAAGGCTTTCCTTGTTAGGATCGTGACGAGATTGAGTTAGATATGGTGCCGTGAGTTTGGTTATTGCATTCGGTTTGTTGACGGCGATAATTTCGGTTCAAAGGAGACAAAAACTGTCTGTGTTGGCAATGACTGTTCAGTGTTCATTTGTTTTTATTTATGTCATTTGGTAATCCGGTATGGGTCTATCCAATTGAAGATTAGTTCCGTACTCAGTGGTTTTTTGTCCTGATTGCAGTTAATAAACACATCAACGTATTTTTTCTGATGTTTTAAAAGTTTGCCATTTAAGCAATTTCTTAATACACTAGCAAAAGTTTTATCATACTTTCAGGCAACAGGAAATTCATCAAAGCCGTATCTACTTGAAACCAAGTTTGGCCCTAAAAACTCGAAATTACTTTATCCATCTTGCCTCACTATGAATCTTAATTCCACACCTAAGCCCGCACTCATAGCGTCCACAAATCACCACAAAGCTTTATTTATAAGCATCACAGTCTTTCGATCAAGTTAAATTGAAAAATATGTAAACGAGCGTGATATTCAATGTGTCGTGGAAAAAAAACATGGGGCTGTCATTTTTAACGTGCGATAGATGGCGTAGCTGTAACGCTAACACAGATAAATCGGTCGGAAGACGCCTCGCTACATTGCCTTCCTTAACGACCTTTGCTACGGAATCAGTTTAGGGTTAAAGGTGATTTTCTTCGGTATTGTGAGTGTGGGTGTACGTGTAATGCGGTGTCAAAGGAAGTTTGGAACGCCGAAAGATGATACGATTTTTTCATGAAGAATATTCGATGAAGGATTTGAAAAATATCTTGTTGAGATATGAGACCAAAATACATTATTGCGTCTCCATTGATTCGTTTTTCTTGTGTTATACCTTTTCTGTGCAGCAATTAGTCTTGCACGCGAAACAGTTATGAATAAAATATTAATAAAACAGTAAAATTACATTAATCTGCAAAAGTGTAACAAGTCCATTAATATTGTTGAGTAAATTAAACTGAAACAATTTCATAACTATAACTGTTTTAAAGTAATTTTGTACGAAAATGAATTTTAAAGTGAATATAATTGAATTTTATAATATTTCACTCCTTTTATGAAAAGCCACAAAAGTTCTGATGCGCGTCAGAAGCACTATTTTCATAATCATCCAGTAATTATTACTTGTGACTTTGTGAATATGAGGTATATTCCTCATGAGAGCAGGCATATTATAGTGTAGTTAAGTATAGTAAATTCATAACCAGATATAAATGATTAATGACCCGTTGATGATTTCGTTAGCAGCCGGTGTCCCTTAAGCTATAGATATAAAATCAAGCCTCGCTTGATACGTGAAGGGGAACCTTCACTTCCACAGTCCAAATCATTCTTCAGGAGGTATTCCCACCTGGCACTTTATTCGACGTTTTCACGGAAGTAAAAATATCTCGGTGGGGTTATAACTCTTGGTGTTCAAAACATTGAGAATCCAACAAAGTGCATCTCAGTGCATCTAAAAACACACTGTTCGATTTTAAACTCTCGGTATTGAAAACATTGAGAATCCAACAAAATGCACCTCAGTGCATCTAAAAACACACTGTTCGATTTTGAACTCTTTGAAAACATTGAGAATCCAACAAAATGCACCTCCGTGCATCTAAAAACACACAGTTCGATTTTCAACTCTCGGTGTGGAAAACATTGAGAATCCAACAAAATGCACCTCAGTGCATCTAAAAACACACTGTTCGATTGTCAACTCTCGGCGCTAAGCAGTGCATTGAAGATCTAGTGCGTGAAAAATCTCGCCGCGATACTATTGCGTACTTGTCAATAATTATACTTAACACAAAAATGTTAACAACATCTGAACCTGAAAGAAGATGTCTACGTCATCACCAAACAAAAATTAAAACAAATCCAAAAGCTTACGTCACCAGTCACCAGAAAAACAGTCTAACGCATAAATAACAGATAGCCGTGAGTTATAAAGTTGTCAAGCTCACATTATGTATAAGATGCAACAATAGGCATACTACATGAGGGCGTTGCTTCGCGTTGTTATAAGTCCGTTACCTAGATTAATGTGCGTGCCACATCGAATGTGTAGAAAGATCTTTGTGGGAACCGCGTTTGGAAATGGAGTAGTGTGGGCTCTACTGGTGGAGTGGTTCGGCAAACAATTTGTGGTTTGACGAGTTTATTAGTTTGTTAAAAGGCTGATGAGTACAGACAGAGACTTGTACCAAAAGGTGAGCGAGTAACAGTGAGTGAACAAGTGATAAAGAAGAAAAATTCGGTTGAAGATGCCGATATAGAACCTGAAATAGACTAGATTTGTTGACTAGATGAGAAAGCCGACAATATTGATAGTGTTACAAAATGGAACCGAAAGGTTCTTGAGTGGCGTCCACGTACCGGAAGATGTAGTGTTGGAAGGTCACTGGGAATCCTCCCACAAGGTAGACCGAGTACCTGGTGAAGGCCACAAGAATCAAATGGATGCGAGAAGCACAGAGCCAGTCGAAGTAGCAGTGCTTGACACAGACCTATGTCCAGCAGTGGACGTTTTTCGACTGAAATGATTGTTATGACTTCATTTAGCATAAGCACTAAAAGAGCTCAAAGCCATCGTTGAGATTTTAATCACACGAAAACTTACCACTGTACACTAATTGACTGGTGATATGCGTTCATATTAATAGATGTGCATCAAGACCTGTCGTGTCCTTTATAACGAGTTGCTAACGAGTTTTGTAAGTATGATAATTTACAATTTCCTGTGCTCTAAGGACTAGCTAGACTGCAAGTCTGCTACTACTTAGCTATTCCGGTGTTTTATTTTCTTATTTATTAATACATTTAAACCAAGAGACTGACTGGTAAGTGGTTCACAAATTGAAGGAAGAAAAAATAATTTGTAGGTACTATAAAAACATCATTCTTATTTATTTTCGTTCTCATGTTTATCTTGTTCCTCAAACCAACAGTCCGTGTGTCTCGTCATACCGTCGCACTGTCGTCCTTTTGTCTCTGACACTCCCTCACTATTTGATTTATAGATCTGTGCGTTGACTAGCTGTCTCTACTGAGGCTTATTAATGAATTTATTTAAACGCTAATGAACGAGTTACGTTAAGGACAAGTGAAACCAATTTATCTGTATCCGAAATGAACGAACGAATGAACTGTTATTTTAGGATCATAATTGAACCCCCCGATCAGTTCGAACTTTCCTTTTAGTTCGAAATTTTAAAGTTAAATAAGTATCGTTCATTTATCTTATGGAACTTTCGGATGATCTTTCCGATTTCGAGAATTCGTTTCGGCCAATTTGATTTTGTGAAAACAATAAAATTAATTAACATGGAATTATTATTGTGGAGTTTGATTTTTGATTTAGTTCGACTAAAATATTGATTTACTAGCTTCAGTTGTTGAGAAGTAAACTAATTTAATTTTGAAAGTCTCCGAATCTTTCTGTTTGTTCTGTTATACAGACAAAAATAATATTATTAAGTGTCTGAGCCCTAGACCAAACGTTGTGGATAAGATTTAGGCAGAAAACAGACTTGGCAGCGAGCCGGGAACAACACAAGGAAGGAGGAGACGAAGAAAATACCTGTTATAGAACTACATACTTCACATATATACAGAGAATACTGCATTGCAACACACACATTAATTATCTGAAATACCTAACTGTTACCATAGAAAGGGAGGGAAAAGGTTTAAATAAACTAAGAATTGTTTAAAATTTAATATAAATTTATTCTTCCTACTACAAAGCGGCATACACAATAAATTCCGCATGACACCAACACAATCACAACGGAACGTATATTACTTTAACGCCAAAGCTAAGACTACAGTTTCAATGATAAACGTGCTTCATCAATTTTAAACACACGGCTCAACTTCATACTGCAACGAAGCTTATTCAAAAGACTCGGGCTTTTTACTAATGCTTTCAGAAGCTTCATTAACATCCACTCTAGTGAATAGGCAAGAGTACTTAATTCGAACGAAGCTAGTCGACGGTCTATGCGAGACTCGGTGTTGCCACCCGAAATATTTCAGCGGAGGTTTGAAATTTGGAATTAAAAATAAGAAAAAATTGTAAATTCGTTCGTTAATTTGAAATTAGTACAAGCAGTTTTCGGTCACTGATTTCTGTGAAGTCTTGAATGATGAAGTTGGTAATGAGTTTGATTAGTTATTAAAAGCACGTTGTTCCTGATCGATGCAAATAATAAATCCAAAGGCTTCCTAAAATACTTCTTTCTAAACTAACATGTTAACCCTAGCGGTCAATAAACCAATGTAAATTGTAATATAGTAATCAAAAGTCATTTATTCAAACTACGCTGAGAGTCAGCACTGTTTGAACGTCAAAATTACATAATACAGTCCTCCAAAACGCCCGCCCTTCACCACTTCCTAGTGCTTTAGTAATATCCACAGATCGCCCAACCTACTGTTGACTAGACGATTACCGCAAATCCTCTAGGACCTAGGATATTACCTTGGAAATGAATGCATAACATAAAATAATTTACTCCACCTTATTTAATACATCAACGCGACAAAATTCACTAAGAACAAACGAAACAAACGAATTTACATAACCACACAGACAATAATTACAAACCCAACTACTCATTACTTAATTTAATTCCACCAAGTCGAGCTATAAAGTTTAAGTCAGCTCCAGCCGGGAACTTTAAATTTAAAACACACCATAGGCATCTTAATACATGTGTGAGAATGCGAGGCAAATTCAATTCTTGGCGCGGGACCATCCACCCGGCGAAGATTTAGGGTTCATTTTAGTCGGCGTAAGTTATTTGCTCATGAACATCTGGAGCTACCAATTTTAGATTGAAATTGTTACCTCGTACAATGAAATTGAAAACTTTATTCGCCGTTTGTCTTTCTACCGCCTTCACTTGTTTCTGGTATTTATTTTAGTCGACATCTGAATTTTCTTACGGTATTTTAGTCATTTTGGAATTGTCTATCTCTATTAATTTAGCTGAGTATATAACCATTAGAGTACAAATTTGTCAATTTTTGAAATTGCCTGTGTCAAAAATGTACGAATTGGTATATAGGAAATTTCTGAATAATATTGTTTCATTTATGATTCTGCCAGTAAATTTGACGTCATGTTTGGTTTTGTGAGTTTGTTATCATAATTTGATTAATCTGGTGTCCATCTAATAATGGATTCCATAAATAAAACATCCCATCCAGTATTTACTCAGGCGGATATATTCAAAATATTATGATTTAATATTCGATTCTGGCTTCTTCCTTTCATTATATGCAAAGCGTTCGGTCACGCGTTTATTATTTCTAACAGCCGCTTTGACATTCGGCTCCTTTATTTACGTAACAAGCTTTGCTACGTCGCGGCTCGCACATAAATTCCTACAAAATGAGACATAAATACTCCGCAATTCTAGCAATAAAAGGGAAACATCAAAGAGTTCGTTCGGGGAAACCACTATTGAACATAGTTGCTCTCGAACGCTTGGTTTTTTCTTTTCCAACGTCGCCAGATCGTCGGTGCTGCCACAGTGCCTCCCCATCGCACTCCTAGTGATTAATTAAAAATTGAATAGGGCTCTAATAGTCACATTGTGATAACTTGAATAGCTCTAAATGAATTTCCATTCTGCGAAGTGGGTCGTTGCAGGGAAGTCGCGTAATTGGTGGAAAGTCGGGATCGGTGACCGCGGCCTGTTTCAGGACGCTGCACCAATTTTAGGTTTATTGTTTCTATAATTGCTCTAGGGAAATCCGCGACGAGTTGAACTGACTTCACTTAAAACTTTACCCCCAGATACAACTCCGCAATATTGGCTCCCGTTCAGTTTCGTTTGTGTTCCCGAACATTTTTGTTTAATCGACTCTGATTGGTTTTCGACTTTATATTTAATTTTCATCATAACAATCCGGTGGCTTAACTTTCTGGAGCGATTGTTACGAACGTTTTAAGATTGATTTGGTTAGCTGTTATTATTTCATATTTCAGGGGGTAAATGAACAATCAGAGTATCATTAAAGTAAATCAAATCATGATTGTTTTTGCTTTTAGGGTTGGTAATTTCAACATAATTATCAAATATAAATATCAAGCACAAACAACGTTAACAGTACAATCTTTCCCATCAGTCTAGCCTATGAAAGTCCTCTACTGAAGATAAGTTTCTTCCAATTATTGGGAGAGCCTATCCTGGCATTTATGATTACCGAATTCTGCCTCTTTTACCGATTCAAATTCTAAAACATCGGAACAACCAAAATATATATAATTTACTTCGGGGCATTGCTTGTCAAATAACACGAAGAAAACATCAAACAAATCTTCACATACACTTGTTATTTTATCAGTTGCAATTTTGTTTATACTGAGTCTATTTCCTTCAGTATATCTTCCCATTTTATCGTTTAACGTTGTTCAAGTCACGTCGTTTTTCCATACATATAGATGAGGGACAGCGCAGGTCCTGTTACGTACGTATTAAAGTCTATTTGAAACTCGTATAAGATTATATTATTGCAGAAACCTTTGAACTAGAGGAAATCATAGTGGGCTAGTCCTAAAAAGTCTTATTAAATGATTGAAGCAAAATTACTTCATAATTTGTTATAATATTATGCTCTTTTTCTCATAGTGTTGACGGTTAAAAAAATGGATCTTGCAACCTAATTTTAGTGAAAAATACTTCGTTTGCTAAGCGTTTGATTTTATAAATTGAGGTATGCGGTATGGATTAAATCAGTATAATGATGTAACATACTGTTCAGCATTATTTACAAAAACAATTCACGAGCAATTTTAATCTTACTACTGTGCTTAATTCACACGAAAATTTGTGGAAGTAAAACTAGTTTACCGTTTAGTGGAACTCAGTTTGCAACCTCACCGCTCAAGAGTTCCTGATTAAAGACTCTGTTTGTAGTTGGAACCTGTCTAAGTCCTGTTAGCAGTTGTTTAGTTATAACTGTTTTTCATCCAATATATAAAAAAAAATTGTCAATGGGTTTACAGACATGCCCCATCTAAAAGCATTAGCGATACATGTATGACTAATACCCATGAACCAATAGCAAAATAACGTTTGTTTTGAAAACGATAAAATCATTACGCGCGATTACTCATTCTTAACATTACACGCATTCTCAAGTCATACTGTATCTTACATTTTAGGAGATAAATTACAAACTTTGAACTTTATAATTCCTCACTAAAAACGAAATTACAGATCGGCCTTAAACATCAGTGGCTAATCTTGGAAATACCTCTATCGTAACATTGACTAATGTGTTCATACACGTTCCTATGCATTAGATTACTGTTACCACATTTAACTGAGCAGGCATACTATCGAAATTTCTACATTAAGACGGAACGACGATAAATCGTGTCCACTTAATATCTGACCACGATCATTCATTACGGAAAGCATTACCTTAATATATTTTGGTTGAATCGACGTCTGAGTAGATTTCCCTCGGACCTGAGATTAGGGACACCCACGTGTTTTATCAATAATCCATTATGCGTACAGCAAACAATGAGGTGCGTTATCAGAAGCGGTGGTATCGAAGCCGGCATGATGAATGGCTGCGATGGTACATTAGAAAATGTCAATAAATAAAAAGTCAATATCTAACGCCCATCTCCCGGTCCGTAGAAATTCGAGATGAAATGTTGTTAGCGCAGTACAGTCCGCAACACAAGTTAATATCGTAGAAAAATGTTGAAAAGAAAGTCACCGTTATTGGCGTTTCTCTAATTGGAAGCAAAAATTAATTGGAGATACTGTACAAATAAGGTATGTTGAAGAACATAAATACACGAATACGAATACTTTTTAACGGTGTCGACAAATTCAATTCTGTTAATTTTGTACGCATTAAAATTTTATTCTTTTAAGAGAAAGGTTGTGAAATATTCGATTATGAACAGATATAATTGTAATTTCTCGTTGGGCACTCGACCTCATTACGCGTTCACTGATTCAAACAGCTGTTTTTCGTCAGTGTGGTCAGATGATTTTATTTCATAGTTATAAATAGAAATCAGTATCTTTTTGATAACTTTAATGGCATGCCTATCTATTACAACACTGGAATAGCAGGTTTATTATAGAATCACATAAACTTCGCTACACCTACTCTTTTAATGATTAGCAAACATATCAAATCCAACACTCTAAATTCTAAGTTAAGGCATTTCCACATCTCACTCAAAACTATCACCGTGTTTTGTTTTTTCGAAGTCTGGTACAAAAAAATCACCGAAAAATTGTTATGATATGACGGTCTTCTATCTTGAAGCACCCGGCTATAATAACTACACTTAGTAGAGAAACCGGTAGCCATAGACAAGTGGATTTATGGTTAACTCAAGTTCGGTACACACGATCGCTCCTACGCGGTCAATTTGCTTCTCAAACTAGTCGGAAGGTTTTCATTTGCACTGTTGTAATACGTGTTAAAATGTTTGTTTATGAGTAGGTGAGGTATTGGATGTAATTGTCTCTACTATTGATTTTAACTTAAAAAAAAAAAATTGTATGTTCGGGCACAACACCGTCATATACGGGCTGATTTTTTAGTCACCGTCCAAATTTTTCAGGGTACTATGACCCTGAAAAATTTGGACGGTGACTAAAAAATCAGCCCGTATAGACAGACGGATTTGCAAAATGTTTTTTTGGTCCGAAAGGGGTTTATTCCGAAATGGTCCCATTTAAATTTCATATAGATCTGATGATGCGTTTCGCAGACAGACAACGGAACTCTTCAAAAAATTACAGCAAATGAACCGCGATTGCTGTTATCGCATAAATATAGGCATTGTTTTGACCCCGAGGATGATGAAGTTTCGAATTGGTGTGGGGTAGGTACTATAACTAAAAAGTGAAAACTAAAAACGTTTTCCAAAAAAATTAAATAAATTACTTTAATTTCGGAAGGTGGTGACAAAAATTCAAATACACAACCAAAGTCACCAACTTCCGTAATTAATGTTATTTATCACTTTGTAGTATTTTTCCGAAAGTCGGTTGTTTTTTTATTTGAAAAGTGGTCACGGTTGACGTTTTAACTTAGTCTTACTGTCAGTCGTCATGAAGTAAAATTCGTCATATAATATAACATCACGCCTGTAATCTCTGAAGGATTAAGCAGAAGCTTAATTTTAGAACACCCACCTTTCGCCAGGTATGTTTAAGTTTTATGTGATAAAGGGCGAGACTAATACCATCAACTGGGCGGAAATCCAGTTTCCGGGCTGCTAGTGAGAAATTCCTGATGAAAAAACTCATTAAAATTGCCCGACCAGGAAATCGACCCCACGACCTCATGGTCAGCAGTAATTATTTCTACTCAAACTCAAACTCAAAGCATTTATTTCAAATAAACCAATTACAGCCACTTTTGAATTGTCAAAGAGTAGGAAAGATGAAGCTAGTTGCCCATTCCAAAGCGTAGTAGGTACCTATGGGGTATAACGGGTAAGAAAAAAGAGTATCCATGGATACTCTGTTTCAATCATGTTATTAACAATTTGTTACAGAAAGTTGCTTACATCATTTATGTACAAGTTATCAATATGAGACGTACGAGGCAGTTGAAGTCGTTATTTCTATTATTTATTTTTGGGTCCTAGGTTACTGTTTTTGGTCAATCAAGACATGATTTGTTAATCTACTGCTCACTCCATAAAATAAAGCACGGCTCCCATTTTGTCGAGAAGGAACAAAATTGTCATAAAATCCCATAGTACATGTCAAAATGACATAGCTGTTCAAATAAAGTAAAGATTACAAACACAGTCCACGCGGTAATCGCCTAACATATATAAAATGACAATTGCTCGCAATGACTTTTATTTTGACAGTTCAGTCATGTTCATTGCGTTATTTATACCGTTGGGCAGACGAATTTTTCAAACTTATGAAGTAATGGATTGGGAATTTCATACGAAACTTGTTCTTCATGAGTAACCTGCTTATTTCGTCAGGCATTTTTCTTAAGTCCATGCAGATCGGTGCACCAGATGGCGTTCCTATTAATACTTGTGTGGCAGTACTGTGTCGGGTATCCAAATCTTAATTAGTCGTAAGTACAGAGGGATCGTTAGCTCTTCAGCTTTCTTGTGTGGTCTCCGGATATAGAACACTGTCACGATTACCTAATGGTTACTCATGTGGGAATAAAGTATAAAGCTGAGATGTTGATTTCGTCATACGGACTTGTTATCTCAACATTTCTTGATTTTACATAATAATAGCCACTACGGCTATTAGTACTTATCGCCGCTCCATGTATAGTACTGGTATTCAGCTGCATCCGGTTAGACTGGAAGCTGACTCCATCATAGTGGGAAAAAGGCTGGGCAGATGATGAGTGGCTATTAGTAAGAAATAAGAAAGAAAAATAATTTTATTTGTCACAGAAACACGTGCATATAAAAAGATGACATAGCATTTAAAAAAAAAAAACATGATAACAACACAGATATTTATACATAGGCATATAGAACATAAATAGTCGGCAGCTGCACGCCATGACTGTGACAAGAAGGCTTCCACTCAGCATGATGCTGTGCTATGGGACCCACAGCACAGCGCTGATTTTCAGTGGTCACCCGAAAACAACGTACGAAAATCAAGCCAGGGTTTTTACAATTTAGACAAAACAAGTAACAAAGTAAAATAAATATAATAAAAAGTACATAAAATTTAATATTACCCAACAACCAATGATATAAAAGTTCTATAAAGTAATTAAATGCGTAGGTACCCAAGTAGTACTTATGTTCATATAATCATTAACGGTCTAATTACATAACAAAAAAAATATTTAGGTATGGCTTAAACCATTCGAGCCTGTTTTTTTAAATAAGAACCTAACAGAAATCGAAATACAATTCTTTTTACAAAACTAACAATTCAGTCCGGTCCTAGTTTTTCCATTTTGTACTAAGAACTTTACTAAACTCGGCATACAGTTCGAAATACAAAAACTGTTAAAGTTAGATCGTGTTTTGTTTTAAGTTGGGTAATGATTTATTTGTCAGCTTAAGGTACATAATTGGTCTTAAATATTAGTCACTGGTCTCATCACATTCTGCCACCTGTGGCGTGCAAATATTAGTTACATAACTATAATTTATACTGGTTTTTGCCCACAACTTTGTCCGTGTCAAATTTCTTGTTCCCCAGACTCACAACATCGCGTCGGATTGTTCGCCATCACTGGGGGTTACGGCCGATGTTACGGGCGTTTCCTACTCTTTATCACCTACGGACATAAGATTAGTTTGGGGCCCGAAGTTATACTCGTAAGGCAACACGATTTGAAAGTTGTCCTTACTCTTGATATTGTTTTGCCCGCCCGAAAAATTTAATTAATCGGGAGCAGGGTTCATTCCTAAGTATCGAAATATTTTCTGACGGGCCCGTATCTTCTACGACGGACTTAGAGAGTAGCCCCCTGTTACTTCATTTTCGCTTAACGTCCTTTCTTCTTTTTTATTTTCTGCCAAACAACTTTATAAACAAACAATTCTGTATTTCTAGCGCGTATGCTAGAATATACAAGGTGTAACAGAATAGACGCAAGACCTGAAAGTAGTTTGTTCCTAATTGACTACTGAATCGATTTCAGTAGGTAACTTTTAATATAAATTTTGTTTTTTAATTTTGTATTTTGCCATACCCACCACTGATTGAGCCAAAGAAAATTCAATCTTATCTCAGAAGAAATAAGACTCAATTTTAAATGCATTAAGTAATGCTTGGGTCGACACGTTTTTCTTAATAATATCAGTTAGCTCTAAAAAAAAAATGGTTTTGGTCGTCGTGTTATGCTTTTAACTCAATACTCTAATTGGGGTGTATGAGGTTTTGCGTTAATTATGTTACTGGTTGTAGATAGAATTGGTATATCAAACATAATTTATGAAATCCGACTGGTAGCTCCAGAGATAAGCGCGTTCAAATCTGCAAACAAAGAAAAAACATGAGTAATTCATTACTAGTTACATATAAGTAATATTGACCTACATGTAAGTAATGCAAATGTAGGTAATGATAGTTTGTTCACAGATGTCAAGAATGTCTAACCATCACAATCTGCACAGCCTATAGACACCATTTCCTTTTACTATATTACCATAGAATAGTAAAATAAGTTTATGGTTATTTCCTTGACACAAGTGGAGATACTTAATCGAGTGTCAGTCACCATGATGAATGCATGGTATTCAAGTTACGACTGTGCTTATATCAACGTAATGTAAATCCTTGATTTGTGGACAGTACTTAAGATTCTTCATAGCTTTACGATATTGTTAGTCCTTCAAAGAGAGTGATTTTAATATTATGAGTTTATGACTGATATTATTTAAATTTGGTTGTGAATACGGCAAAAAATTAAAAGTCACATTATTTTGATTGAAGATGGGAATCGGGCTCTATAAATGTTTGTGAAACTCACGCTTTTTCGGTAACTTTGCATAGTCAAAATGAAGCAATTAAAACAATTGAGAGCAAGATCTTAATTACACGATTGCTGCTCGTACTCACATTAAGACAACACGAACAAACGTTACCACAGTAATTCTAAATTTACCAAAAACACAAATTACTGTTCGAACAGTACATAATGAATGAATTAACCCTATCATTACTATTTTATAACTCAATTACGGTAGCACCAAAGTTTTTGTCCGGAAACATAGAATTTCATTTCAAACAACAAATATTATATGAAGCTACATCTATATTAATTTGATTTGGCCTTCAAACGAACAAAACTACTAATTTGGAGCGACCCATTCAAATTAATTTATTTTTAGTAGTTTGCTTGCAAACAGGCCGGATGTGTTTTGGAACAGTGGTTCCTGCGTTTGAAGTAAGCTAAATTAAATTTTCGCTGAGAACAATTTCTAAATTAATTCCGGGAACACTAAGCATGTTCTGAACTCGAGTTGTTACTATCCTTGTAACTGCAACAGTAAATGTGTTGGTGGATTCAAATGTTGCATTTGTTTCGTTTGAGTGCCATGTAACTTTGAAAGTGACTGTTGCATTAGAATAAATTATGAAATTACTGGAGTTTTGGTAGGAATAGAGTTAGTTGCATGAAAGGTTATAATATGCTATTTTTACCTGACTAAGGCGAATCAAAAAGGAAGCTTATGATTTTTACCGGTATGTTCATCTGTTGTGTTCCTCATAAATTCTAAATTACTTATCATAATTTGACAAATGAGGTATCGTCGGCTGGTTAAATGCAATTTAACGTCATATTAAATATAGCGCCCTGTAGAGAACATAATGTCATGAACAATTTCGTTTTTTTAGTTCAATATTATGGCGAGCTGGGTATCAAATGAAAGGGCTTAATTAGCACATTTCAAAAATATGTTTAACGTTAGCTAACCCCAAAATAATTTAAATAAAAAGTATGTTCTTAAAAAAAAAAACCCGACTACTGAAAAATCACGGCCTAAAAACTATGAAACAAGAAAATGTTCACATCTGAATGTGCTCGTATGCCACATCATTATCATTTCAGTCGAAAGACGTCCACTGCTGGACATAGGCCTCCCCCAAGCTCCGCCACTTCGATCGGTTTTTTGCCCTCACAAGGTCATTGGTCCAGCTTGTGGGAGGCCTTCTAACGCTGTCTTAAGGTACGCTGTCGCCTTTCCAGAACCTTTCGGCTCCATAATATGCCACATACCTTATCATAATCTTTGGGGCAAAGTGGCGTACGACCACAGTTAGGTACCTACTTTACTTTTTAGAGCCAGATTTTTCAATAGTCTTTAGTTTTTGAACTTACTTTTTAACCGACTTCAAAAAGAAGGAGGTTATCTATTCGACACGCTTATATATTTTTTTGTTAGTAACGTATAACTCCGTCATATATAAACGGATTTGCAAAATTCTTTTTTATTTTCGAAAGGGTTTTATTCCGAAATGGTCACATTTAAATTTTATATAGATCTGATGATGCCTTTCGGAGACAGGCAACCGAACTCAACAAATTACAGCATATCAAACGCGATTGCTGCTATCGCATAATTATGCATTGTTTTGGATGATGAAATTTCGAATTAGAGTAGGGTAGGTACTCTATAACTAAAAAGTGAAAAAAAAAACATAAAAACAAACAACCGACTTCCGGAAAAACACTACAAAGTGAAAAATAACTTTAATTTTGAAAGGCGGTGACAATTTTTTTTAATACATATCCAAAGTCACCGACTTCCAAATTGTAGTTATTTCTCACTTTGTATTCGTTTTCCGGAAGTCGGTTGTTTTTTTTTTTTGAAAAATTATTTTTGTAGAATCGAACAATGCAAATGCTGATAGCAATAACATTTCCTTATATGATTATATTCCAAGCGTTCTACGATACACTAATAACTTAATTACTAACAAAGAGGTAGTTCTAATATAAAGTAGAATAATAATAATAGTCGTGAATTAACTCGATGGTAACAATCCTTTTGAAACCATATCTTTTATTCATATGAAGGACAGATTGGAAATAATCATTCTTGTTCGGGAACTAATAGACTTTCAATAGGTTTAATTGGATTATTACATAGTAAGTATTCAAGAAATGGTTGGAGTAATTGAATAGAGCTTTCTATCAGTTGCTTACAATTAGTTGAATCCCACAATTTATCGTGTATTTTCGCTTCTAATTATGGAAGTATTTTTACCTAATACAATGATAACTTAGAGCTGATAACAGTACAGAGTATTAAAAAAAAAAAACAGTAGATTTAATTTATTTTGAGTTTTGAGAGTTATGGTGAATTTGTCACTTACAGCACTTAATTAAAAATAGCTTCTTAAATATACGTTTTAACAAGACTTTTTACTCGTAATGAGTATAGTGAAATTAATTAGAAACAAAGGACAAAATATTTAGTAAAAAACAAAATCATAATCGAAATAAGAATTTAAAAAAAAAATAAGTTATTACTAGAGTCAAAATTAAACACCTAAAAACAAAGTAATAAACGAAATAAGAATAAAAAATTAAAATTATTACTACAATTAAAATTAAACTTTAAATTTAAAAAATAAATAGGAATTCAAAATTCAAAACGGTAGAACATACGACGATAACGAGTGTAGAGAGATTTTGAAATACTGTTGATAATAGTTGATGATAGGTACTGTATCTTGCCTAATATTCAGCTGTATCGATATATGTTGAGTGAAAGCCGACGTCAACAAAGTTGGGAAAGCGCTAGGTAGATGATGATGATGAATACTGTGACTTTCCGTGGCTAAGCAGACAAAGAGACTGATAGATAAATGGAACACTCTTTAATTTACATAATTATGTAACAACACTTTTATACATAATTATTGTAATCTACTTACATAACCCTGGAAATGATGATTAGCAAATAGCACACAAGCAAACATTTTGTATTCAAAATCACTAAAATCTTTTTTTTTTAATACGTGAATAATAGCAACATTTGTCGACGGATTTCTCAATAAACTAAAATTTTAATTAAGACAGGATGTTTAACACTTTTTTATTTCAATCTGGTCTCGATCCGCGCTGTTGCATCCGAAGGGACAATGTTTTGACTTCGTTTAATCGTGCTCCTAATTAACCATATCGCTATAAGTAAACAAAAAATAAAGTATAAACTTTACGGAGTAATAGGACATCCGTTGATAGTGGTAATTAAAATGCTGCAACTTAAAGTGTTTTTTTTTGTTTATATTATTAGTAGTAGAGTTTATAATTTTGATTGATATTTTATTAGTTTAGTCTGTTGAGTGGAGTGATTTTTTGATCGCCAATCATTCTGGTGCATTTTCAGGTTTAATTCATTTGTGTGTGTTGCAATGATGGGTGAAACTTTTAAATATGAATATTACGTGACGTTATGATAAGGTATGTGTCAATGCCAGGTGGTTTCTAGAACGAAAAACAGCACAAAATTAGATAAAAAATTGTCAAGCGCACGTATCCTGCATTTATTGTTTGAATATATGATCAACAGCCAATCGCATCACTTGATTTTCGTTAAATTTTCTCGCGAGGATCATTTTTGTTATAGAAACCGGGTGTCATCGTCAGTGCAAAAATGTCATAATAAATTAAAACAGTTACTATTTTAGAAGAGGATGAATAAAAATCAATCATTTGTGTTTTAAAAGTTATGTGTTTCGTAAAAAAAATCCGCCAATTATTTTCATACCGCGAATCTCCTTAATACGAATAAATTGCAGGGGACACCTGCTTCAATTGCTTCACCAATTCACACAACTACCCACTTACCCATCTTCCCATTGCATGTGGCTTAACTCCAAAAACAGTTAAGCTACTTTTATAGATGACTCCAATGTTCTTATCAATAAAAATCTTCGTATGAAGAATGTTCTGCGCACAGGCACATCGTTTAGATTGTATCCCTTCCCTTGAAACTAATCTGTACTTACCTTGACAATAGAAAGGGTTGAATAATGGGGTTTTTTTTTACCTTTTTTTATTAACCTCGAGGGGACATGCATCTTATGACGGATCGGTCGTGTTGTGGGTAAAAAATTATTGTTAGTACGTCGGGATGTTCTCAGGCGTATTATTTAGAATTTCTGTTTATGATTTAGGGTTTGGTTTTTATTATAATTGAATTTATGTTTAAATAGTTCAAAGAGTTCACGGTGTTTTAAATTGTATTTTGGGAAATAGGGTCGGGGGTAGCGTTACTGTCAACTCGTCATGAATAAATTAATTATTTGAAAGTTATGTAGGTACTTAAGCTACGTTAGTATGTTTTCATCCTTACTTCTGAAACTACTTTGTTCGTGTAACGTTTTGATACTTAAAGTCTAATAATGGGGTTCCCAATGTTAAAGATTTATCATCAAAAAGCAAAACTGTGTGAAGGTAGGTACTTAAACCCACTTTTTCCTCAAACTAGTGTAGTGTTTACACGCTCCACAGATTCGAGAATTCTTGTAAAAACATCAAGTATATCACTAAAAGCCCCCCATTCAAGTTATGAGAGTCAACTGGGGGAAAGAGATTGATGATACCCGTCGGCTGTAATCTGGCAATCCGTCATTACTTGTCTACTTCTTGCATTTTTTACAACTGCAACACTGACACGTGTCTACAGTTCTATAGAAGCGCTACTGTTTGTAGAATTACTGTTGTTTTCCTGTTATATATTGTCATATTTCTCGGGAAGATATAATTCGGTTTCATCAAACTTCTCCGTCGTGTACTTAATATATGTATATATTAAGTCCTTTTCAAGATAAACAAACGAAAACGATGCAGGAATTTAACAATGAATTTGTTCATAAGCCGATATTCAGAGAACATTCTAATTTACCCAGACGTGTACTTCATTAAATAATCATTAATCCATACGAAGCGCGAGTCGATGTCATTGTTTATTGTGTGGAAACGAACATTGTGATTCAAAAAAGTATAACCAGAATAAATGAAGCGACAGCTCCTTTAGAACATCCCATGTTTGTGTATGCATACCACACACGGTTCAGTTAACCGAACGCACCTCCTATAAACATCAAAATAGCTTATGATACGGCTATAGCTAATTTAGGTAGCATTGTGCACCTCACAAGAGGCGCGTTTGAATAAGATTATCATGAGACTAAAACCCGTTGGGAGTCATTGGTCATAAATCATAACCCATAAAACGAGACTGACAATAACCTCTTTTCTTAGCTACGCTTCCTAGGCACACGTTATAACAAAGAAAAAGGCACCTTAAAGTTAGAGATAGAAAGTAGAAGTTGGGCTGTAGTAGCTGCGGTACTTTGTGACGATGTTAGAGATGATAGTTAAAATGACAAGCGAAGTTAATATTCCGTTTGATCGGACCAATTGTTGCTATTGTGTTTACTGTCGATTTTTAGAAAGCAAAAGAGCGCATCAAGCTTAATAAGTATACAGTACGTGGGGTTGGAGGACAAACATCAATCATTACGGCCGTCAGTTCATTTTCGGCTAATCCAACAATTTTAAATGCGTGGATGATCAATTGGAAATTGTTCGTAATGAGGCATAAGTCAGTTCTGTGTCAATGCTTTTTGCGCTCGTGTAGCCGTGACTTGAATGACAGCCATTTTTTGTTCAAACAAAATATTTTGTAAACTTGTATTTTTTCCGGGTTAATTTGATTGATCTCAAAAATTTAAATTGTTGATACCAATTATGTTATGTGTATAACATGCATACTCAAACATGCTAGGTTCAGTGTATATGAAAATTAATTACAATTTCATTTAGAATTGACGCAGTGTGTCCACAAAATACTATAACGTTGTGATATATATAATTTTTATAAGTATGAAACGAAAGCCCGCAATACGCAGTTCTATTTAATTTTGTTATGAAACCACAAAAATACGGCTAATGGCACCAACATTAAAAATAACAACGGAGTATCACGAAACGCTATTTCAACACAATACGAAGCCCTATCAAACCGATGTTTGATAACATCCTTCGAACTCTTTTTATTCCTCCTGCATTCTGTGTCAGGCTAAATTGGAATTCGTGTACGTTATTGTGACCGGGGGAATTAGATCCGCCGCATTCAAAACTCTGACTATCCTATTGAGACCTCTCGGAAGGGAACTGGATCTGATAAGGCAGATCGTCGATAGGGACCCTTTTTCTTTACGCGACACCTTTGTCATGACAAAGGGGCTGTTTGGCCTCAACTGTGGCATCTGAATAGGCTTGCAATAACGCGTCCTGGCCCGAAGCTCGCATCCCGCGAGATCGGCCGCAGATACTCAACTCTCTAAAGATTTATTAATCTTTCTCGTTCACTGGAACAATGAGCACTTTCGGTAGGCACCTGGTGCTTTTTTCTCGTCACTAAAGTATGCTCGAGCCTTGTATTCAGTTTTTGCTTGACGCTCGAGTGATGTAAGTGGGGTCTGAAGAGTGATCGTGGCCACTTTGACTGACGCTACGAGCCTAAAATAGTAACAGACCAAATTAATAGTGGTAGAGCTATAGACGATTAATTACGGTCCTAATTGGCTAACGTTAGGAAATACAAATTAAGTAAACACATTAAAAACCGGTTTCATGCATATAAATTGATTTTTCTGTCAATTTGTATTGAGATTGATGTCCGACAGTTTGTTAGCGAAAATATTAAATGATTAACAAGTCAATCAAAATTTTATGTTTAGAGGAATTTTGATCGTTACGCAATGGAAGTGTTGAAGATATATTTCGTTTCAACTGATTGGAGGTGGATTTTAATTAATTTTAGTCTTTTATCTTGACCGTATCGTGTTGCATCATGGGCGATATCACAATATTTAATTCACTTCTTAGAACATAATGTACGTTCTTACCAAAACTTATTCCTGACGTGTCGTCTGATCAAGTTACTCGTTTAATTTGTCTAGATCGCGTGCAGGGGGACAACGGCAATAAATAATGTTTTTTATCTCGACACCACGGAGGCTCTAGGCAGAAATTCTTACACGTTCGTTCGCTGAATCAACGCTTTTTAATCTTATTTGATATGTGTTCCTTTAAATTATGAAGCGCATGCAATTGATATGATTGTAGATAAGTTCAGGTAAAGTGGCCTTTGTTTAAATGAAGGAGTGTAAATTTATATCAATTCGTATACTTTAGTATCTGTTTACATTTAATTCTGTCTTTTGAATTACAGTCTGCATTGTGTTTGACGTTGAATACTTAAAAACACGAACCTGCTATTGGTCATGGGCTCGATATAATACTTGATAAATTGAATTATGTACAATCGATCGTTACTTAACTCCCATAAAGCAATACATATTTTAAATACACACAATTGAATCCGCGAAATAAAAATTTAATAGTGCAAATACAATAGAAGCATAATGGCAAAGCCCCAACAGTAAAAATTATTAACTACTAGACATTGTTGGTATTTTAGAAGATAATTTTATAGTGAATGAAGGAGATTGCAATGTGCATGTTGGCGAGCCAACAATAACATCTGCAGAGGTCGTAGATGTGATGCCACATCTTGATAAGGCACCCACATTTTGGCAAATACATCACAGCAGGATGCCGTCACAATATTTTAGTATCTACGGCTGTATCTGTGGCAGGGTAGTGTTTTTTTTTTAATGTCATCAAAATCTATGACCAGGCATTTGTTGTCGTAGAAAAAATGAGTCCTGATTGCTATATTATGGGGTTTGGAATGAAATGGTCAGCCGTCATAATAAAGTGATAGATTTATTGAAGAATTTTATTTAAGAACTTGATAGTAGTCCTTCTTTTAGTTTATTAGTAGCCCGAATTGTGATAATTCGGTTCCTTAGACCGATCTAATTAATGTAGCATTCTGTTTAACTAATCTACAAGTATGTCTATTTTATTCTGTCAAAGTATTTCTTATTGACATCTACTTCTATTAAAGTGATGCGGTTTCGTTAAAACCATTCTTAAAAAAATCTCAGAACATACTTAAAAAACTCAGTTTCCGATTCTTTTTTTGCTATTGTTATAGTTGAGGAGTGTCGAAGTAAAAGTCGTTATTGATCAGAATATGTTTTTTTTTTCGCTTCTCAATGTTGGAATACACATCCCAATACTAACAAACCCCTTCAAAAACCAGTGATTCCTTCTTGAAAAAAATGTTAAATGTCGATGGTTTGATCAAAATCCTACAAATACATCAAGTTGAAACAAAAACCATTAAATCCTTAAGGAATTACACGCCCGTGATATTGGTCGCTTCAAACCCTATACCTATTTAATACCTATTTCATTCATATTGTTATTTTTCAAATCCCGTTATTTCCAAAAGTACTAATTTCAAACACGATAAATCCAAATTAGTTGGAGAAAATGTCGATAAATCCAGACTGACTTAAACTAAAGACCATAAATCCAAATCTGCTTGAACAAAAACCGTTATCTCCATATTTCTTTGCCTAATATCTCCTTAATAACAATCGTCTTTTTCGAAAACATTTCAGTACCTTAATAGGTAATGTTACTATAAGTATGTCATTTAAAAAAAAGTTTCTATAAATGATACTAAGGATAAGGTTTTTATCAATTTCAGAAAAATATACAATATGGATTTAACGGTTTTTGATTAGTTACTCCTCAGTTGTCAAGATATCCTGTACCAAAGAAACGTATAATGGCAAATGACGATAAAATTGTCCCAGAGTACGTTAACATCTCCAGTCGCAGTGCCGCATTGCCCAAGTAAAAACTACCTATAAATTATGTAACACGAAACTTTATGTGTTTTGATCACTCCTCTTGTTCCCATGCATTGTATAAAAGGGGATGTGTAACTTGAAATTCTCTTGAAAAACTAAAATTTTGTCACAAAACCTCAATCTTTTGTGCCATAAACCGCCCTTTTGAGAATTTATTGTCGTAGAATGATATGATGTCTTTATGTCGTGGGGCCATTGTGATGCACTTATCTGATCGTCTCCTGTATTGTGTAATGGGTCGGATTGTGGGTTCTAGGATTTTAATATTTGTATACAGGGGTATGTTTATCTTTATTGTTTGAAGTTCTGTGGACATTATGGATGCTCAGAAATATAACGATAATTATGCAACTTCAACTGCCTCGGTGATCTGGTTTAGTTCGATTCCGAGGTCGGATAAAGTGTTATTGGGTTTTTAAATTAGGCATTTCTAAATAGCAATCTGCAGTCTGAATTTGGTCAAGGTTGATGGCGATAGACTGACCAACTTTTACATGGGACTTAAACACAACTGCCAAAATGAGAGTATATACTCATCCGCACGTTGGTGTTCAAAATCAAAAGTCATTTATTCAAACTAGGCTGAGAGTCAGCTCTTTTTGAACGTCAAAATTACATAAGACAGTCCCCCCAAAACGCCCCACCTTCACCACTTCCTAGTGCTTTAGCTGGGAAGAAGAAGTAGCGCAACAAACTCCCGAGCAGCACAGCTGTCTGTTAAGTTAGAAGAACTTGATTCTATACAATAATAGGTAATTAAAATTACGAAAAACACATTGAGCTTGATCTGGCCTAGCGGAGAAAGGTTTATTATAATCAGTCTGTAATGTTCCGACTGCTGTGACGTAGGCACCACGCGGGCCCAGGTATGGTTGGTAGCTGTCACGTATCATCAAATTTTTGGGTCCAGGACACGCTGGTTTCCTTACGATGTTTTTCAGCACCGTTTTGAGAGTAGTCAAGTGGTGATGAAATTATTTATATAAAGTAAAGCATCTGTCTGGTCTCAAACCTATGACCAACAACTTGTAAGTCGCAGTCGTCACCACTGGGCCATCGGTTACGGAATGTGGTACCATACCGAATACTTCATACTACAAGTAATACAAGCGTGATGTGGAAACCTCGCAATATAGATATTGTCAAGATCACAAACAGTCGTATTTTAAGGAGAAATTACATATTTCTAGAGAAATCTCGTGAAGTGTGATGCAGTATAAATTTTCCCAAAATTACTTCAAGGTAAATGCGCTTCATGCTGTGAATAAATGAGCGGATTCACAGTATAGGGTAGCAATAAGGTGCGAGATATTTCTATTGAGAATCAAGTATCAAGACCTTTGAGAAAAACATATTAATTAAAAATTTCTAATTCTTTGTTAGATGATATCCAGCGTCAAAATTCTGGTAGTAAGTACGTAGGTACGCGTTTAAAAAAAAATCGTTTCGAAAATTCTAGTCTCATATATTTTCCTCTATAAAACATTTTTTTTTAAACGAATTGAAATTTAAAAGAAAATATTATTTTCTCAGCAAAATTAAAATACAGTTCCAATTAAAATGCAACAGCATTTTAATACAATTTCCATCCTTCAACAATAACTTCATAACGAAACGTCACTAGGAACGAAAACAAAAAATAATAACTTTCATTTAACCGCAAAAAGAACTAAAATGTCGGATGCTGTGCGCACTACGCTTTTTGCTCGCGAAAAAATATTCGTCCGAATTGAAAAGTCTTTGTTACAATATTTTAGTGAAAGCCGAACGGTCGTGTGATTTTTGCGGTTTGTTTATGGCGATAAAGGAATTTTGATGGCTTTAGGGCTTTGCTTTAGGGTTCCTCGAAAAAGTCCTCTTTGTCCTCACTCTATTCTCCCCAGCCAGAGCTATCGAAACCGTCGAACTAAATTTACTCAGGATTAGGTTCACAATCACGGTCACCTAAATATCACAATTTACTGAGCGATTGAATGTTTAAAACTCACATCAAACGTGTCCTTATCAAAAAAGCATATTATAAGATAAAAGACTACGTTGAAGACAGGGAAGTTTGGCATTAATTCCTTCTACATATGTGGCTTCCCTGGTACCTAATTAACAGCAAAACTGTGTGAAAGTCTATTAACTGCTCCCAAATTACAATGTTGATTTTATACTATGTCTGACATATTCTCGTCATTATTTGACATTATACATTAATTTTAATTTCGACTATTTATTATTAGTGATTGTCATGGAAATCATGTCACTTGGTTCAAATAGGTTCATTTTATATGGGTAGATTCTTTTACATATTGTGAATGAGAGAAAGTTGTAGGCCTTACCGCCTAGATTTGTAGACGTTTTTCTATTCTGTATTTTCATTCCTCTAAGTATCTGGTACTTATTGACAGGCCTGCACTGTCCTCCCATACCTACTATCACTGTAATTTGAAAATATTGTAAAAGCCAATTATTTTTAAAAGAGTAACCGTGGAGTTTCTTGCTGGCTCTTCTCCATAGGAAACGACAAATTGGAACTGTGCACCTAGTTGTTGACGTTTCATAAGTGCCCATGCAGGCTTATGTGAAATAAAATATTTTGATTTTGATACGGGTGTTGGTTTTCGCTTCAACGTGATGCGGGATGCTTCCTTTACCGAACGTCAAACATAAGCTTGGCGGTAGACCGAGACGGAGATCCAGAGATAAACTTGACGCCTCTGCACAAGGATATCCACAGGAGGTATTAAATTGGGGTGAATGCAGACACAAAATGAATATTGTGACTAGAGGCAATATAGACGCAGATAACAGTGGAAACATTGACGTAAAACCAAACATATAGAAATGAAATATTCATGATCAAATATCCGTTGCGTGTCATACTCGTGTAATATGTATCCTATCACGCGTTTTGTAAGCGTCAATTGAATTAGGTCAGTCCGTCGTGGGCAATGGGCCAAACTCATGCATTATTAAAAACTTGATACCTAGTACAAACGGTATCACAACGTCTAATGTTGCTACTTGAATATCTGTTCTATTTCAAGTAATTTCCATATAATCTAATGTTTTACCTTCATCTGTAGAATTATCTATCATCATCATAATCATGATCAACCTATAACTATCTCACTGCTGGGACACAGGCCTCCTTTTTATGAGAGAGTGGGCCGTAATCCACCACGCGGGCCCAGTGCGAGTTGGTAGATGTCACATAACTTCGAATTTTTGGCTCTAGGACATGCCAGTTTCCTCACGATGTTTTCCTTCACCGTTTTGAGAGCAGTGGTGATGAAATATTTTACACAAAGCAAAGCGCCTGTCGGGGTTCGAACCTACGACCTACAACTCGTAAGTCGCGTCAGTTACCACTAGGCCACCACTGCTCATTAAATTATCTATAGATGGTATATTTTCTGCGTATATATCTTAAGACGCTTCATTCAAGATATTTTCTTCTGTAGCCATCACAAGGAGCAAAATCCAGCAGCATGTATCGTCATGCAATTATTACATAGTTGAATGTGTTGAACTTATCGTTTAGATTTAGTCCTGTATTAATAATAGGTCTTTACCTATGAAATTGCCGTTTTGTATGAAAAAATTTAAACGATTTTTTTTCATGTATTTTTTATTTGTATTAATCGAAGTAATCACCCATGCAATCAATGCATCTTTGCCATCGCAGTGGCAGTTTATTGATGCCCTTCTTAAAGAAATCAGCTGGACGGGAGGCAACAAATTCTTCAAAGGCATTTTGTACTGCCTCTCGGGTATTGATTTTTTTTCCCGCCAAGAAGTTATCCAAATTCTGGAAAAAACAGTAGTCTGTAGGCGCAAGGTCTGGTGAGTAGGGCGGATGACGGAGAGCTTCCAACCCCAGTTCTTGCAACTTGGAGACCGTCTGCTGTGCAGTATGAGGTCGCGCGTTGTCGTGCAGGAGCAGCGGAGACGAGCGATTGACCAATGCTGGTTGGAGATGTGCCAGCTTCTCCATCATTGTGTTCAGTTCTTCACAGTACACATCTGCAGTAATGCTCACCCCGTTTGGTAAGAAGCTGTGATGAATCACACCGGCGCTAGACCACCAAACAGTGACCATCACTTTTCTAGGGGTAAGTTTTCGTTTAGGGCATTGTTTAGGTGCTGAACCAGGATCCAACCAACTTGCTGAGCGCTTGTGGTTATCAAACAGAATCCATTTTTCATCGCAGGTAACAATGCGGTTCAAAATTCCTTCATTTGTGTGTCTGTTGAGCAGTGCAAGGCACGTCTCGACGCGTACTTCGCGCTGACGATCATTGAGTTCGTGGGGCACCCATTTGTCAAGCTTTTTTACCTTGCCAATTTGACGCAAATGGACCAATATTGTTTTGACGCTAACGTCGAAAGCTGCTGCTAATTCAGCCGTAGATTGTGTATCATCAGCTTCCACAATCGCCTTTAATTCGTCATTGTCGACCAAAGTCTTCGGACGACCGCGAGGTTCATTTTTCAGGTCGAAATTTCCAGAACGGAAGCGAGCAAACCAATAACAGGTGGTGCGTTGGTTTGTAGTGTTAGCTCCGTAAACGTCGTTGATGTTGCGTGCCGCTTGTGCCGCGTTGCTGCCACGACGGTACTCATATTCCATAATTACTCGAATTTTTAACGTATCCATGATGACGAAAAAGATTGAAATGCGATGAAAATGTAACACTAATCAATAAACAAATGACTACTTTTGGAAAAAAAAATCCATGTTTTTAAAATAAAATTAATTTGAAATTAGAATTCTTACCCAAACAAAAATTATTTTGATTTGAAATGCTGGCCATTTTAAATCAAAATAATTTTTGTTTGGGTAAGAATTCTACTGCAAAACGGCAATTTCATAGGTAAAGACCTAATATTTTATGATATGAATTTTACATTCCGTGTGGTGCCGGACGTTAAGAATAGCAGCATCCCATCTCTTCCCGTGGGTGTCGTAGGAGGCGACTAAGGGACTTACTAGAGAATGGGCTACAGCGTTCTCTATGCATTTTACCACCATACTGCGATTGCCAACCCGCCTGCCAAGCATGGCAATTATGGCAAGCCCCCCAAATTGGGGGAGGCCTATGTCCAGCAGTGGACGTCTTCCGGCTGAAATGATGATGATGATGACTAATTTTACTAGGAGTTCTTCCTAACGAATTAACATTCTACAAAGATAAGAAGTGTCGACATACTTTGGGGCAGCTGTGAAAAGTAAGAAAGATTTGTAAGGAGAAGGATACAGCAAACTCATGAAACTCGAGATCGAGATGAAACGCCGACAATTGTAACACGGACAACGTGACTTGAAGCCAAATGAGACCAAGTATTTTTCCGATTTCTACGAGGTAGGTAGGTATACTTGGAACTCTGAAGAGTATTATGTGTCACCTGTTTACTAAGGTGACATAGAAACATTGTGAAAATAGAGAGAGTAAGTAGAGCAGAATTTTCAATTGTAAATACCTCCTATATTGTTTTATTAGAAATATTATTCTTTTCATTTTTACTAAGAAAACAGTACCTATATTGTCAATGCCCAGATTACATAATTCTACGTCAGGATACACGTGGCTTGTTATTTCTGCGAGAAAAATGAGTGGAGTGGTGTATTATGTTTCATCAACTGTTGTAGTCTACAGTTTAATAAATTTTACAGTACAATTTTTGAGGAAATATAATAAAATTGAGCAGATTCAATAAGAACAAGAGCAATATTATAGTTCCACTGTTTCTATTGAATTGGCTCAATTTCATTTCATGTCCTCAAAAATGTAAATGACACAGCTGAAAAATACCAGGCCCTCATAACTTTATGGCAGGTTTGTTCTACAGAACCTCATGTGCGTGCGATCAGTCTACTGTGTTAGCTTGCGGTTGCGCGCAAATCTCTCGATTAGTATTCTGTGGCGGCGGCTCTGTCATCGGTTTATCGAATCTCGTGTTTCCAATATGAATTTAATATTTTTTTAAAGGTGCCGATACCTTTTGTTTACCGTATTTGTGGTTTCTTCAGATCGACAAAAACTTTTGCTTACAAACGTTTTCTTTTTTTCGGTTAAAACACTTTCGTGTTTGTAAATACTTTGAATGTTTTGTATAATAGTGTGTGGTTTTTCATATGAGTAAGGTTTAGTAAATAGAGTTAGTAGTATTATTGTTTCAGTTCCAATGCAATAACCATTATGTTTGAATACAATGTGGCCAAAGAATTATGAGAAAGATTTGTTCCAAGATCTACTACTGTCAGACAAGCTTGCTTTGTTTGTATTTAAACATGATATTACGAAGTTATTCAAGATATAATTGGAATTCATTAGCGCAACTCATTTCCCTGCTATTCCAATAGAAACTGCTCTTACAGGTACTATATTGAATTCCACAATGTAATCCTGTTTCCTTATTGTTAGCTTAGCTTGGATGTGCAGTTTGCTTAGATAAAACCAATGCTCTTTAGACCTTTGGGTGCATTCTCATTGAGCGACGATACGATTTTTAAACGTAGAATCTTGGCCTAATAAGAAAAGAGATTCTACCTAAATCTTAGTTGACCTAGTCAATATTCTGTCTAGAAGATATAGTATTATAATAGTTATTATGACTAACACAGTTTATTTTGTTGTAAGTATTACCTCCTTTCATTAGCGAATTATGTTTTTGTAATTTCTTTTTCTTGATTCCTATTTTGCCATTATGTTCTTAAATAATTATATTTGTACTATCAGTAGCATTTTATTTCAAATAAACAGTATATACAGAGTACACAACATCAAAATATTGTAACTGACCTTACTTCGTATCTTTCCGTAATTACTCGTAATCAAATCCGACGTACCATGGAAACTCTGCTAAGAATACAGCCCAAAACCAATCGGATAATTAAGTCCAAAGCTTTTAAGCCTCCGATAGATATTATTAGAAACCGGTCAGGATTTTGTTGCCTAGCTATCTTCCTTTTGAACGTTTAAAGGCTGCCTTTCCACCGAAGATGTGCTTATCTGTGTAACGAGGGATGTGTTTGGTAATTACCAATAGAATCGTTTGATTTGCGGCGGTAAGCTTAGCTTTGGTGGGTTGTCTGAGTAATAATATCCACACGCGTCGATCGATCAGGTAAAGATGCGCTTGGCATGGTTGGTCTGTGGATGGGTTACCATCTTTACATACCAAGACACTTTTGTGCTTCGGAAACCATAGTACCGGCTATCATTCGTGAATCTTAGACGGTCGTTACGGGTCTCCAGAAGGCCGAAAGTCTGACAACTAGTCTTACTAAGTGGTATAGTGTTACCCAGTAACTTTGTTTTGGAGGTCAGATGCGCTCCATGTAAATTACTGGTATTCAGCTGCATCTGGTTAGACTGGAAGCATACCACAACATACGTAGTTAGGTAAAGACCAGGCAGATAATGATGCTTCGATTTGGTGGAAAAGGTTTCAACGATGCTAACGGTATACATACTTATTCTTCTTCTTCTTCGTGTCGCTAATATGACAGGATTTAAAAGTATGACGGCCCAAAACTTCGCCAGTTCTTCAGCGTATATTACATTGATTGACAGTATAAAAGAACAAACCATATATACAAATCCCAACAATCCTGTGATTTGTGTCTAATAATACAAGTATAATTACGTATTTGAATATAAATACCTGTGTATGTTATGCGGTTGCTTGAGCTTAATTCACACTGACTTCCGTACTAGTGAAAATTGTATCAAGGCAGGTAGGTCAGTCTTCCTCGTTCACCCACACCCACACACTTCCACACAATTATTGTATTTTAATTTTACTGCTAAATGAAACAATTATTTATGAGTATGACTTTAAGAATACTAATAGCTGAAGCGACGGGTGCGAGTTAAGAATGGGAACTAGGGGACCGCGAGTGGTGCAGTTGCTATGTGAAGTACGGAGCAGATTTGCTGTAACAAACCATCGCTTACCTCGCGTGGCTCATCTTCCCGCGCAAAACGCATCTTACATATCTTGATCGGTCTGTTAGCTTTAGTGGGAATTAGAGTTCCGGTTAGACTGGAAGCTGACCCCAACATAGTGGGGAAAAAGCTAGGCAGATGGATGATATGTAGAATTCCGTAGCCTAGCTTAAAATGTACTCACCGCTTAGCTACCTCGCATACCTCAAGTGGACAAGCAGCCTTATACTGGAAGCTAAATGTTCTCTTTAAGCCCTGTTTATCTAGTTTATGTCTGTGTATAAGAATTTTATCCGAAGCATTTAAGTGTTTCATTAATTTGGATACCGATTTTATACAAAGTGGTTAATTAAGGTGTTTTAAACGGTGCCGTCGGAATCGATTTCGTTAATAAAATGTATTTAACGAATGGCTTAATGAATTTTGATGAGATCCTTTTTTTAGACATTTTGGTATAGTTTAATTTATTGAAAATCAATCAACATTCAAATGCCTAGCTCGCAATCTATCTATATGTAATTAATTTAGTATAACAAGCAATATTGCAGTTATAAATGGAAATTATATAAATAGATATAAATATGAGTTTGTGTAGACATCTACTTAATATGAATACTGCGATATGAATCAAATTAAATAATGATATACAAGCTATATTTATTAATCCTCAACCAAGAAATAAAGCTAATACTAACATACATTCCTACTTAACGGTATAACTGTCCCAGTAGACATCGTACACACAACTCAATGGATTGAAAAATGTGATGGATATTACCATAAGTGTTGCATTACTGCCTTGCTAATGCTTTGTGTTTCGACATAGCTTAGCTTTGTTACCAACACTGGTTATGACCACCAATGCAATTTTCCACTATGAAAAATCTGTGATGAACAATTATGGTTTCTATTTTCATAGACAGAAGAGTTATGAAGTCCAATTTTGGGGTTCACGAAAGTGTATGTGGGAATAGAAACGAATGCATTTGAATAATGTAAACCTGTCTAGTGGAGGCTCAAGAGATGACATGGCATAATACTGCATCGGAGTTGTGTGCTGTATGCCTGATAATCTTGATAGGCTAGTTAAGTGTGGCAATGCTTGAATAGAGAGGACAGCATTTTGTGGTGTTTTGATAGAGAGAGCGCCAAAAAATAAGTGTTAGTACTATAGTATAGTGGTAGTGTATAGGTATAAAACTTAAGGTGAATCTAGTTGACATTTTTTCTATCCAAAACTTCGGGAGTGTATTACTCCACTGATCGATAATATACATAAAAACTTAAACTTGGCATGGTTTTGACTTGTTATAAATATTGTCTGTGTGGAAACAAAATACTAAAATAAAAAGCCATTAAGAAGTTAGGAGCCTACAAAGATTGGATTTTCTTGCTAATTTAACCTAACTTTGGTAGAGTTAAAGTAGTAAAAGAAGTGTAAAATCTCTAAAACCAAGTTCGTACAGACAAAGCTCAAATATCGAATAGTTCAATAAACTTTATTGTTCATTGATTTATGCAGGGGTTTTTCATAAAACCCGATCTTCCGAAAGACTTTTCTAAATTTTTTACGCGCCTGTTTAACTATAAATGATCCTGCAGATGCAGGCACACGTGACACGCACAACGTTATTTAGTAAGATTACTAAATAACGTTGTGCGTGTACAATAGCGTCTAACTGCTCATCAATGATATTATTTCTGTCGGACATGATGCCTGGGGAGACAGCGTGCTTTTTAGCCAGGCCTACCAGTGAGTTTGAGCCCGCGACTAGATTCCCCTTAAACGCTGTTCGTTGGCATCACTTGAGAACAGCAAAACTTATTTGGCTATTTATTATTTTAACTATTCTCAGTAGTCCAAATTAGGATTATATGGAAAGTGAAATTGGAAGAGTTTACCGGAAAATGATCATATTCATCAAAGAACAATAAAAAAGGCATTTTCCAAAATATTAATAAAACTGTCGAATTTATACAAATAACTAAAACACAATTCGACGAAACGAATACACGAATTCCGCTAAATGCAATAAAATTCAAGCTTATCCTAATGTACAAATAAATACAAAAACAAATTGTCAAATACGAAAATGCTATTCCCGTCACTGAAATACAACTAGCTGAAACTGAAACTCGATTTCCACAAAATAACAAACACACTATTACAGTAAACATGCACACTTGCCCTATCATAGAAACGAATGCAGAGACAAAAACGTTATTCCAATCATTGCTTTATTTCTAGATAAAACAAAAACATGACTTCTATCCACTAAATGCTAACCACACTATTACAGTAACATCCACACTAGCCCTATCGCATTGCCCTCCGTCCCAGGAGCAGACAAGTTACAAATTATTCCTCCCACATACTTATGTAAGTGCACCTGAATCAATCAGACCGAAGTACCGCCTTTTGTGTGTGCTTATTGATAACATTTTATGGACAGTAGAGATAAAACAATGGTTGTATGTTATGCGAATTGGTTTCTGTGCCGAATGCTTTAGCTGTTTTACAAGATTGTTTTATTGTATTATAAATATCGTCAGTATCTGAATTAGTTTCTATCACTAAAGGTTTATGTGTTACTTATAAAAATCCTGATCTGAGAGTGTATAAATTTTACGCTTAAAATGAAAATCCATACAATTTCTACATAAGATATTCAATCCATAGATGGATGGACTGTGTGAAAGATGATATAGCTAGAAAAAAGATGACTACTGCCATGCATGACGACTAATTGGAAGAAAAAGATATGTTGCGCTGACCCCAAATAAATTAGGATATAGGCAGAAGAGTAATAATATTAGTCAATCCTTTAAAAGTTTTTATCAAATCTAAATATTTATCTTGATGCTTGGTATCAGAAACAAAATTCTTGTCTCACAAAACTAGAATACTCTATTTATTTCTGAGCCAGTTTGTCAGTTCGACCCAAGTCACTAGAAATTTATTTAGCGTACTCAGAACTTAGTTGAAGTCGTGAAATTGTGAAGTTTACCCATACTTAGTATGACTTTGAAAGATTTAAGTCTGACAACTACAGTAATGCATTGAACAAAAGTGCTAAAACTTAAAATTTAGTGGGTAATGTATGGAGAACAATACATTGAAAATAATATTACCATTAGTGTTTGTTTTAAACTAACAAACACTGCCACTGGTTTTAAACTACGTCTTCTTACTTTAAATCAGTAGGTATTCAAAATTATGCATCATAGATCGACCACTTATATTTTTTACTAGCCTATGTTGACATTCCCGTTTGTCTGTCTTTACAATCCCTTGCTTCATTTTCTTCAAAGAGTGCAGTAATTTCGAGATTATTGTCGTCGTCGGCTTTTACGAGTCCATTGCTGAGCGTCCTATAAATTTCCAAATCGCATGAGTAAGTATGCTCTTCAGCTTTACGCCCTTCTTATTTGTTATGTTCAAACATTCAGACAAGATATGACATTTTGAATATTTTTTTGATATCTAAAACCCTAACCATTTTAGGTCTTAATGCGTGTACTGTCTTTCTATTAGGGAGTAAAATATTGTAACTAGAACCTTACTAAAACATATAAAAGAAAATATAATAAAAGGAACAATGAAAAGGGATGCATTCAATTAATTCATGGATAGCAGAGGGCAGTGTAGTATAAAGTAAGCTTTGAAATATTCAGATTATTCCACCCCTAATTTCTGGGTTTCCAGTTCAAAATACACCTAAAAACAATTTCAAATTAATCTTGTAGATAGATCAGCTGAACAGATAATTTTACAAGTGCAACGTTTTCTTCAAGAAGTAATGCCATTTCAGTTTTATTTTCATCGTCAACCTTTACGAGTCCACTGCTGGTCTTGGTTTATATAATATGTATTTTGAAATGGTCTCTTGCTAACTATACCTCAGCTTTATTACCCTTGAAGCTATAAACTACCAGGGTGGTCTTTATCATTTGCCATCTGCTTAAATCTTCTAGAAACTTGTTACATATAAATTTACGTTCTTTCAATAATATTTTTTTTTATCTTGTAAAGAAAAATCAAGATAGCTTTCAGCATAGAGTTCAACTCTCTGCTGAAAGCTATCTGATTTTTTTAAATATAATCTTTCATGGTGTACAATATTTAAAAAGTGTGATAAAATATTCCTTGCTGCAATTGGATGATTATAGTTTAAATGTGACCATCTAAAGCTAATTACTTTCCAAAAATGTAAAACGTAGTATAAAATTCGCATTCAACTTCATTCCCTACTCTTTTGACTACATTTATTATGAACTTACAGTTCTTTTAATTGAACTTTAACATTAGTAGTTAGTCTCTAAACCGGTCCTACTTTTCAGTCCTATTCATTCCAAGTCGTAATTCAAAGTCTCTTCGTGCAATTCTCATCAATTATTCAGAGATCAATCTTTAAGTATATGTCAGTGCTTTAACTGAGACATAATTGCTGTCATTTGAAAGACACGACTTGGTCTAGATGAGCTATAGGTTGAAAGAGAGCTATGTTATTAAAGTTTTTAAGTATCTGTGATGAGCTATTTATTTAAATTTTATTATCTTTTGTTACGTGTCCTACTTAATCTATTTCTCTGAAATTTTGTAAGTGAACTTAAGTGGCTTTGAAATACTTTTTCCTTTAGAGTTTTTTTATAAAATTCAGAAAGTCCAATTGTTGCTTCATACAACGCAGTTATCAATTTAATAAAAGCCTTTAATTGACTGACAGATAACGCACAACTATAACTGCTAGGACTAGAAGTATGAAATTATGCACAAGAGTTCCTATATTACAAGCTTTTATTTAACTTGCAATGTATTATGTAACTATGTTTGTTCGGCTGGAATCTTGCAACTCAATTTCGAAGGAGATGTCTTAAACCGATTGAGCTGCAATTTTATCTACACGTTTAGTTTGGATGACAATGCATGAGTAGCTGTGTGACGTCATTTGAAATCCAACATGGCGGAACACCTGAGATAGCGGACTATTAATATTTAATGCACACCTACAATACAATATAATGAAACGACACAACCCTATCGAGTTTGGGCTCATTCGATTCGTATTGACGAGTACTTTGATCCTATATGGTAACCAGGGTCTAATGCTGGAGCTGGAAGGCTGGATAGGAACTCCGCAATACGACGACACAACCCGACGAATTATAACCTCTACGAATTATTACGAGCTACATAATGGAAAAGCGCTGCTACAAACTACGCCGTAGTAAATCCCGCATAATAAATACTAAAAAGTGAATAATAAAATTCAAAGAAAAAACATTTTTCAAACAACCTTTTACTAAAACGAACTAAAAAGTTAAAAATAATTTAATCTCAATTATGTAAATAAAACCGTGCAAAATATTGACGGTTAGAAATAGGTGTAACATGCTAATAAATGTTCTTTATTTCTCCTGCCATCAAAATGTAACACGCTTTTATTTAAATAATTGAGATTAAATTATTTTTAACTTTTTAGTTCGTTTTAATATGTAATAATAAAAATTTGTTTTTAAAAACGTTTTATTTTTTATTTTTATTATTAGAATGATTACGGAATCAATTTTAAAATAAAGGGATTGACTAGGGTATGAACGTTTGTATGGAATTTCATAATTTTTGTCGATGAGAAACCCCATCGGAAACGCGGCTTGTAGTACCGATAATAACACATTATTGGTATTCGTTATCAAGCTTTCCAACTTATTTTTTTGGAACAAAAGCCGGTAACACGACATTAAAAATTTGTCTTCACATTCATTATTCATAACATTCCCATGTGAAATATGGAATAAGCATTAAAAAGATCAAAGTGACATACGAGGGGCGACAGAAGTTAGAAAAACTTAGACTTGACAGCCCTGACATGACGGGGGTTTGACAACCCTATTTTAGTACAACTCAAATGAAAATTCATGAGTATTTTTTACTTTTTTATTTCTACCGTTTTTTTTTATAAAATCGTTTAAAATTATAATTATCTTTGAAGTTTAACAAAAGGGAGAGTCAAAGGTTGGAAGACGCTATTGTTTCCGCCTTAAGACAATTATCCTGTTTTAGCTGCTTATGAGGCATTTTAAGCAAGGAATACTTTCATTCTTTAGAAAACGAAATGGGTCAAAGAATTAACAATTTGGTTTTGTTTGAGTAGAATATTATACTAATCAATAAAGCTGGGGCATAAAGAGGTTTGTTAACAAAAGACTCATCATTATTATTGCCTGCCTGATGATTGCTAGATTTACATTTTAATGCGTTTAAAGCTAAAGCTAAAGAAGCTTTGCTCTAAAGCATATTATAAGATAAAAGACTACGTTGAAGACAGGGAAGTTTGGCATTAATTCCTTCTGCACATGTGGCTTCCCTGGTACCTCATTAACAGCAAAACCGTGTGAAAGTCTATTAACTGCTCCCAAATTGCAATGTTAATTTTTATTCTTTTTATTATTATTATTTTTTTTACAATGTCTGACATATTCTCGTCATTATTTGACATTATACATCAATTTTACTACCTACTATTTATTTTCAGTGATTGTCATCGAAATCATGTCACTTGGTTCAAATAGATTCATTTTATATAGGTAGATTCTTTTACATATTGTGAATGAGAGAACGTTGTAGGCCTTAGAGACTAGATTTGTAGACGTTTTTCTATTCTGTATTTTCATTCCTCTAAGTACCTGGTACTTATTGACTGGCCTGCACTGTCCTCCCATACCTATTATCACTGTAATTTGAAAACATTGTAAAAGCCAATTATTTTTAAAAGAGTAACCGTGGAGTTTCTTGCCGGCTCTTCTCCATAGGAAACGACAAATTGGAACCGTGCACCTAGCTTCTGACGTTTCATAAGTGCCCATGCAGGCTTATGTGAAATAAAATATTTTGATTTTGATTTTTTTGATTTTTTGAAAAAGCATACTATTCTATCAACGACTACATAAACGATAAGAATTGTTGGTCGCTGTGATTAACTCAAGACAACTTTTTAGTTCTTTCACCAGAATTAGCTTACCTACTGACAGGTCATATGAGTTACTTCATATCATTGTTTATTTTATTTGACTATATAAATCATATTTTTTTGGAATTTTTCATTAATGATTTTTCATCAATTGTTGAATGTTAATTACGAGTACTTACCTATTATTATACAGAATCAAGTTCATCCAACTTAACAGACAGCTGTGCTGCTGGGGAGTTTGTTCCGCCACTTCTTTTTCCCAGCTAAAGCACTAGGAAGTGGTGAAGGGCGGGCGTTTTAGGGGACTGTCTTATGTAATTTTGACGTTCTAAAAGTGCTGACTCTCACCCTAGTCTGAATAAATGTCTTTTGATTTTGATTAATGTTCACCACAGGAATTAGTGCTCAAACGGTAAACAATTTGACAAGATACCAACAAAAAAATTAACTTAACGTGCCATAAAAATATGCTTTTCCTAGTTCTAAACAATAAATACTAACAAAGTGTAGAATAAAAATTACAAAAAGAATCTCTCCGGCGGGGAATCGAACCCCGGTCTCCCGCGTGACAGGCGGGGATACTTACCACTATACTACCGAAGACTTGTCTCGAATGTTGAAATAACACTAGAGTTACAGTAATCAGCATAAATGTGGCACATGAAGTGTTAGGAAAACATTCTGTTACTTCAAGACGCCTTTTCTCGCCCAGCAGGCTTAACATGACGCTTTCTATTTCTACTCTACCATAGAATATAAATTGCCTGTCTACATTTCTCGGTACAAAACTGTCAATTGCCTACACGGAAACGTAATTTTTGTCTACTCTTCCTTCGAAAAAACGCTTCTCTACGGTTCTCGTGCTAAGCTTGCAGCTCATCATCAACATCTATCCTTAACCCAACAATGTTCGGGTCGGCTTCCAGTTTAACTGGATGCACCTGAATACCAGTATTTAACATGGAGCGACAGCTTATCTGACCTCCACAAACCAGTTACTGGGTAACACGATACCAGCTACTGTACCTAATTTATTGATATGCAATTGTTTGCTCTTTATTTGTTCAACTTTACAATCAATAAACAATCTTACCGACTTGCATTTTTGCACTAAAATATCTTCCACTTATATCATCATCTGCCTAGCCTTTTCCCAACTGTGTTAGGGTTGGCTTCCAGCCTAACCGGATGCAGCTGAATACAAGTATTTTACATGAGCGACGGCCTATCTGACCTCCACAACCCAGTTACTAGGTAAAGCGATACCCTTTGGCAAGACTGGTTGTCAGGCTTTCGGGCTTCTCGTCAGAAGCCCGAAAGCCTGACAACCAGTCTTACCAAAGGGTATCGTGTAAGGGTGTCGTTACGGGTCGTCACCCGTAACGACTGTTAAAGATCCAGGAATGATAGCCGGGACCCATTGGTCCATTGCTTAACGTGCATTCCGAGGCACGGAGGGGTCTTGGTATGTAAAGATGGTCACCCAACCACGGACCAACCGCGGCAAGCGACTTATATAACATACATAATCAGCCTACAATGTTGCCACTGCTGGGACACAGGCCTCCGCTTGGTGTGCGGGAGTTGCCGTCATCTACCATGTGGGCCCAGTGCGGGTTGGTAGATTTAACATGTCTTCGAATTTTTGGTTCGGCCGGTCTATCACTATCACGATGTTTTTCTTCACCGTTTCGAGAGCCGTGTTGATGAAATACTTTACACAAACTAAAGCGCCTGTCTGGGTTCGAACTTATGACCTACAACTCGTAGGTGTCGGTCGTTACCACTGGACCAACACTACTCTCCACTCTCTTCCACTTATCTTACAATTTACTTCACCCAGACGTTTCGATTTAGTTATCAGCTAGCCATCTTAAGACCGTATAGCTACAAACAAGATGTCTAGACTAGGGTCCTTTGCCCCTATACATATACTAAGCTATTGTTCTTAGTGTATTGCATAGTATTGTCTCATCGATTGGTCCTATTTATAGGTGGACAGCGTCGCATGGATTGTGGCACAAGGTAGCGAAGACAACGGTTTTAGATGCTGACAATAACTATTCAGATTGTCCTTGTAGAATAATATACATTGCTTAGTTTACGTTCATATTTCTGGTCAAACACGCATACACACATATTACACACACATCTGCCTTGTAATACCTTTTGTTAGCCGCCCTTAATTCATCCTCTTAACATGACCAATCCATCTAAGTATTTTATTTTCAACTTTTGTTAGTCTTATAAATGATAAATGATTTTATTTCTGTAAGTAGGTTTGTACAAATACTTTTACACGTCAATATCGGAATGATATGATGCATTCATCCCGGGTCCAGATGTCAGCATTAACCGGTGGGGTCCGCAAGGGCCGACGCCTGCCAGGGGTGCGGGTTGTTCGAAAGAGATACCGTGGCCCCTGGCACACAGTTAACTGAGGGAACACGGGTGGGTTTTAGTCAGTAAAAGTCTGACACGTCCTCCCGCTCCGTGCAGAGCGGGAGAAGTTATTTGATGATTTACCATAATAAAAAAACATGTTTTTATAGAATTATAATCATCAATACAACCTTCTGAGATCATTTAATTCCGTTGAATGACTTTTTCATGAATTCGTTTTTCAATGGTAAATTAACGTAAGCCATAAATTATTACGGTCGCTCAACATACAAGGCAGGACAAGTATACATTTTAGACAATTTTAATTGCAAGAGTATGTATATTTCAAGTAAATGTTTTTACTTCAAATCGCTATCAGCTTATGCCTCTACCCACGTATTAGTACAAAACAAATAATTGTACGTGTGACTGCGTAACATGCGAGTGTTAGACATATGGCGACGTGATGGGAGGGTCCTCCAAGATTTGTAGTTGTCAACTGAAATAAAGAACGTCACTTACAGTATCTATTCAGAAGTAAGAAGCTAGTTTTTGTCGTGAAGTAGGTAGTTCGGTTCATGTTAATTAGTGAGGGGAAACACTCGTTTCTATCTATGGAATTTCGATAGTATTTTGGTTGACAATTTTCTCATTGGATTTTTTTTTGTCTTACTATAACAATAACATTGTTAATCCTTTTAACATGCTTTATATTAGCTTCACTTGTAATTTGTTTGTATGTTTGATGTAACCGACTCCTTTGTTCGCGATTTTGATCCACTTTAAACGGTCAGATTTCATTGAAACTTTGTAAACTTGTCGAGGACCGATGACAATCAATAATTTAAAAAAAATGAGAAAAAAGAAAAAAACACGTTTTTGTAGTTAGCAGAACTAAAAAATGGAAAATAAATAATAGTTTAAAAAACTAAAAAACACGCTTTAAAAACCAAACTAAAAAAGGAGAAAATAATTTAATTCAATTAAAAAGCGTGGGGTGCTTGAAATTAATTGATTATAAAAATACATCAAAAAGCACCCCACGCTTTTTAATTGAATTAAATTATTTTCTCCTTTTTTAGTTTGGTTTTTAAAGCGTGTTTTTTAGTTTTTTAAACTATTGTTTTTCTCAAAATGGGTTATCCTTCTAATGAAAACTACACTTCTACGATACTATTCTTATTCGTAGTAGGATTTAGAAATCCAGCCAGTCTCGTCATAACATGCCCTTTTTCAGCTTCCAGGCAAACCAGATGCAAGTGAATACCAGTATTTTACATGGAGTGACTGCGTATCTGACACCACAACCCAATTTATGGGAAACACGATACCCCTTGGTAAGACTAGTTAAAGAAAGAAAGAAAGAAAAAACGTTTATTTACGGTAAACATGACGCAAAAAGAAAAGGAACCCAAAAAAATAAATAAGAAAAGGTTGAGGGAAACATGCGTCACATCCACGCAAAACGGCTATCACTCAGCATTATGCTGCGACCCTATGCAAGACAGAGCCCCAGCGCTGGTTTTCAGGGACAGCCGGCTTTGACGTAATGACGTCACCCGGTGCATCAAACAATTATTAGGAAACTACTGGTACAGCGAACTAATAGAAAAATAATATAATTTTATGTAAACGTGATAGAATAATTATACTAAAAAGGAATATAAAAAAGAAAAAGGAAATAGACATACAGAATTCAGAACAGTCAGAATTTTGGGCTTCTGTACCCATAACGATTATCAAAGATCCACGAAGGACAGTCGGTATGCAAAGATGGTCACAAATCATTGGGTTAACGGATTTGGATGTAATTTGGCATAATGCGTAGCCCATGACCTGAACATAGGCCTTTTTATCCTGATATTTCCATGGATTCAAGACCTATTCGGGTGAAACCGCGGGGCGCAGCTAGTTATTAATAAATTAGAACATATAATTAGATAAGTCAATATTAATATTTCGGGAATTTTATTACGTGTATGTAAAGCCATTGGATTATTCAACTGCTATTAATAGAACGAATCGTGTCCATAATTAATAATTGAGCACACTTTAATTAGTAGGTTCACAACGAAGGCGTTGACATGCCCGGTTCGTAAATATTCCTATCTTAAATTTATATTCGTACAGATACTATTTGAGAACGACCTTCTATTTGATCTTTTCGTAATTAATCTTCACATAAATAAACATATTGAGACGTAAATTAATGCTTACAAGACCATTTACCGTTACATCAATATGCATAATATTATAGCTTTTGTGTGAACATGAAATACTATTTATTTGTACGATTCTGACAAATTAAGTATGCGTTTACTCAACTATTGACACCTCTTTTTAAGTCGTATTCGTATTTTTTATCCGTTACTATCCGGTCTTTTGGTTGTAGGGTAATATTAAATTTTATGTACTTTTTATTATATTTTACTTTGTTACTTGCTCTGTCTAATTTGTAAAATGCCTGGCTTGATTTTCGTACGTTGTATTCGGGTGACCACTGAAAATCAGCGCTGTGCTGTGAGTCCCGTAGCACAGCATCATGCTGAGTGGAAGCCTTCTTGTCACAGTCACGGCGCCAGCGTGTAGCTGCCGACTATTTATGTTCTATATGCCTATTTATAAATATCTGTGTTGTTATCATGTTTTTTTTTTAAATGCTATGTCATTTTTTATATGCACTTGTTTCTGTGACAAATAAATCTATTATACGCTTTATATTAGCTTCACTTGTATGTCAGTATGTCAGTATTTCAGTATGTAACCGACTCCTTTGAGCGCGATTTTGACCCACTTTAAACGGTCAGATTTCATTGAAACTTTGTAAACTTGTCGAGGACCGATGACAATTTAATAATTAAAAAAAAAATTGAGAAAAAAACAACACGTTTTGTAGTTAGCAGAACTAAAAAATAGAAAATAAATAATAGTTTTAAAAACTAAAAAATACGCTTTAAAAACCAAACTAAAAAGGAGAAAATAATTTAATTCAATTAAAAAGCGTGGGGTGCTTGACATTAATTGATTATAAAAATACCTCAAAAAGCACCCCACGCTTTTTAATTGAATTAAATTATTTTCTCCTTTTTAGTTTGGTTTTTAAAGCGTATTTTTTAGTTTTTTAAACTATTATTTATTTTTATTTATTTTTGCCTGCGACTTTGTCGGCGTGATTTTTTTAATTTAAACGTTAATTATATCCGAAAGCATCACATCACACGCCGGCTATATTACTTCGTCTTCTGCCTTAGCGTTATTTTTGCCTTTTTTATTTTAACTTGGTTCCTTATATACGGTATTAACATGATGTTAAATATATTTTCCTTAGGAATCGAGCTACCCAAAGCAAACAAAAATGTTTGGTGAGTGAGTCGACTTAGTTTTTTTTTGAAATCGTAGTTCCAGAGATTACTCCCTACATATAAACACACAAACAAACAATTTTTACCTCTTTATAATACTTCTTACTTCTATAAGATTTACACGATAAGTTATTGAAGTTCTGATTAGATAAGTCTCATTTGTATATTTGGAATTACTAAACATTATGTATGTAAAAACTATTAAGAAAATTACAATGATAAATTCACAACAAAGTTAAGCTATTTGTGATCAAATTAATCTTTGAAAATATGCGTGGGATTTTTTTTAAAATCTAAACATTCGTTTGTTGTACCTACATACTTTCATGATCGTGATAAATAAAGCGTTTGACAGCGATAATTGATAGTTTATGGCTATCGATATAGATCGAGAGAAAATCAAACTTGTAAAAAGATAATGGCGATGAAAAAAGATCTGAATCAACTGAATAATAGAGAAAATAAAGAAACAAAATCAAGAATCTAAGAACACAGAAATGGACGACAAAGTATTAATAGAAGAGATAAATCCAGAAACATACAGACGACGCTAAAGATTAAAACCAAAACACAATTCACTTAACCTTAATACCCTAACCCTATAGAGCGCAAAATCTAAATTGCTCCAACTCTTAATAAGGCACAAACTATTAGTTTAAATTAAAGTCAAGGAAATTACAATTAAAGTATTTGCACCGTAACTTCTAAAGGATTAGCTAATTAAATCGATGGTGCTCAGAGGCTAACAGTAATAACGCCTACGCGAATGATATGCGAATTAAAGCCAACCAAATTGGAACAGGGACATGGAACGCGGCCATTATAGTTAGAACGACACGGTTGGATATTATTGGAGGAATTCTATTAGGAATAAGAGCAGGGATTAAGGAAGTTAGGCCTCTTGCAGACTTGTGATAGTTTTTTTTTTATTTTTGCTTGCTTGAAGCACATCATCCTCATTATCTTATCTAAATTTATTTGGGGTCAGCGCGACATATCTTTTTCTTCCAAATTTCTCTGTTAAGGCCTTGGTAACTTTAGAAATTGTTGTTATGAACGATAATAGTTCTTATTGCAATCCGATACTGGTTAGAATCTGTTGTAATAAATTCGAATAATAAATGAGCAAGCATTATCGTAAAAATGCAAATAAAATTGTATAAAATTAGATATTAACTATTTAATAATAAATAATCCATCACTGGATGCAGTTTGCCATTTGGAATTTTATGGTATATTTTTAATCACAATTAAGTATAATTGTTATTGAAGAGATAAAATGGTTTTAAAGATAATTAAGAGGTGAAATTGATGCATTAAAGTGTGTTAAATTATGTTTTGAGTTCCATCACTCTGTTCAAAAAATACTTGAAAATATCCTATATTTTTTTGCTTTCAAAATTATTTACGGTTAAAGATATACACTGGCTTAAAAAAACTACGTTTTTGAGCGTTTTCAAGAAATCACTACATAGTTTAAAACAAAGTCGCTTCCCGCTGTCTGTCTGTCCCAATGTATGCTTAGATCTTTAAAAATGCGCAACGAATTTTGATGCGGGTTTTTTAATAGATAGAGTGATTCAAGAGGAAGGTTTTAATATATTTAATTTGTCAAGTTTTTGTATACATTGGCTAAAATATAATGATATTTGTTGCAGGTGTCGGAAAAAATAAGCCGTCTGGGAGCTTTCAACGAAAACGCTGCCTAAACCCTTTGGGATATAACAAAATGATGTATGGTGGAATTGTGGATCTTATATAGGTCTACGAAAAACCTGCGATGGCATATGTCTATCTCTTAAGGATAACATACTATATCCATTTTAATACTTAAAAAAATGGGCAATTATAAAGCTGTAATTGGAAAGAAATTTACACAAATACGGTACTAATCCTTATCATTTTAAATAAGTTAGAGACTTAATTCCGACTTCCACGCAGGCGAACCCGCGGGCAGAAGCTAGTAAGGCATAATATAACAGTTTCAGATTTAATACAGAAGACTGATAAGCTAAGTTTTTCAATACTTCCTCTCACAATGTTGCTGTGCCCGACAGTGTCCATAGTGATCACATTATTTTAAGTTACCACCTAAGTACACATTTTGGAACGCAAATAAACAATTGAGTGTTGTTAGTCGTCATCTCAATAGTCGCTCCCTTTCTAGCAATATCATCTTTTACGCAGTCCATCCATTGTTTATTTGGTTTTCACCTACTCTTAACGCTCTTGAAGCACATCATGACCTCAAAATGGTTACAGTTTAAAGCTAAGCTTTTACAGCTTCCCTATCAGTGATAAGTTTCAAAATTGATGAGCATACAGGAAAAGTTTTTATCCAGTACGCAAACTGTAACCATGAATTCAGCATATCATTCTAGACCCCACAGCGCAGAAATTTTTCGTCGGTTATAAAAAAAAACAACTGTTCCATAAATTTTGACCCCGTAGGTATTGCACTTATCTATGAAACGGCTGATTATTTTTGTAAAACCGACGAATTTTTTTTCGTTGGGGTTCTAGAATGGTATGCTGAATTCATGATTAAAGTTTGCGCACTGAATAAAAACTTTTCCTGTTTATATTATCAAATATATACACAAAACTTGAACTGTACAAGATATGAAACCTAGAATCATTCCGAATTTAATAATAGGTACAATTTATCCATTTCTTCAGGGAAGTAATGTGACACGCTTTGTCGTTGCAATAAATTCCTCTTGCCTAAAACGATATTGACGTATTTCTTTTCTGTATTCATGAATACTTTTTCTTGCCATAATTTTATGCTTACATAAATTCCATTTCTGTAGTAATAAATAAATATGCGGTGGGCAAACGGCAAGATGAAGTTGTAAGATCAGCAGGGAAGCCGTAAACAGGTACGGTTGTAAGCCACGGATTAGTAAGTAAATGAAGAGCTCGAATACATTTGTTATAACTATGTTTCTTTAGTGAGAATCTTGAAAAAACATTTAAGTAGAAACAAAATTAATACAGGGTGTAACAGAAACCCTATTGCTATCCTTAAGCATTATAGATAATAGCTGGTATAGAATCACTATACATAGTTTCAGCAAATAAAATACTCTAAGAATTGATACCAAATTTTCGGTTTCGTGTTTCTTCAATTCAAATCATAACAAAATGTCACCATACCACGTAGATCAATAACTTTCCACATACTTACCAATATCACGATAAATCTGTTCCGAGCGATTTGTTTATTTGAATTTGAAAAGTTCGGTTTCTGGTATTAATGTATTAAAAATCCTCATAACTTCCGATCATGTAGAGATAGGATTAAAAAACCCTTTCAATATCGTTTGATATCATCCAAAGAAGCCGTGCCCTTGGTATTTATATACCATTTCCGTTACACGTTGTATTGCGTGGCTTCGCTTTGTTCTTGAATCTTGATTACGTTGAAATTGCGCAAATCTGACTTGTCGTGACTGTCTAAAGAGCGACTAGGTCTTGAAAAGTTATTATGCTCCCTTGTCACAAAACAATCCCATCTCTTTCACGTCTGACGTAGTCTACTATTAATTGGACAAATTGTTTTTAAAAAGCTGTTTTGTACACCACAGACAAAACTGTTCCGACTTTATCGTGCACAATATGATAGTAGGAATCTATGGCACCCATGCTGTCACTCCATTTGCTTCTTGCTCTGTGTTGTAACCGGAAAATCTGACGTGGGCGAACTCCACCTGCAGTTGTGTAGCACAGTGTGTAAAGCGTTGTTTTTGAATACAAAATGACATTTTGTTCCCGATACATCGGAAACATTGTGTCATATTTACACGTGTTTAATTTTTTTTTAGGTTTTTTTGTTGGACACTTTGGAAATGTGTTTTTACGGTTTTATTGAGGCTTTGTAAATATGAATTGTGATATTCATATAGTACCTAGCTACGTACATACATTATATGCGTCTCACTATTACAGCTATGGACTGACTCATTGGTTTATTTAAATGGACGTAGTACGGCTGATGACTACTCATAGCAGCCGTACTTGCGTCCACTTAACGGCCCTGGTGTTCGGTCTTATACGGTCTTATGCTTTCGAGCACCAGGACCTTGTTTAATAAACGTTAAGATCCGACGATTTTGTAAAAAAGTGACATATTTGTAAAGTTGTATGACAAGTGCTGTTTAATAAACCTCACAATTATGTAATAATTTTACAAGTAAAAGCGTTACAATTATTAGCATTACAAATGTTGTTTAGTAATCGTTTACATGTGCAGAAAACGCCTGTAGATTTCGATGACGATATTGTGTCTACAAATTTGTAATTGTAAGTTACAAATTACGTAAAATGTAAGTTTTTGTTGAAGATTCATAAATCGAAGCTAGATTTCAAGAATTGAAGAATTTTAAAATATTTAGTATTTGGTTTACAGAGTAGGTACCGACTTTAAAAAAAAAATTGATTCGTAACGAAAGTCATGGAGCACAATAAATTCTATCTATTATTCTCTGTCTATTATTTGAGAATAAAGATGTTTTATTCGGTCGGTTTAGTGAAAAACTAACCCATCATACGTTCGCGTTTTTCAACGCCTTTAGACGTCCAATGCTGGACCTAGGCCTCTCCCAAAAAAAAAATGGAGGCGTTCGCCATAATCGCCACGCTTGGCAGGCGGGTTAGCGATCGCAATATGGTGGTAAAATGCATAGAGAACGCTGCTGCCCATTCTCTAGTAAGTCTCTTAGTCGCCGTCTACGACACCCACGGGAAGAAATGAGATGGAGCTATTCTTTACGTCCGGCACCACGCGGAACGGAAAAACTAACTCACGATATGAAAATAAAAAGGTGGAAAGACATTGCGGAAAAGTTGAAAGCTTTTAGCATCTATAACAAAGACTGGAAATACCTACGTGACACAACATGGCAAAACTTTAGAAAGAGGAAAACTCAAAATTTGCTGAGTGTAATTTAGGGCTGCATTTCTCTTAGAATCATATTTAAAATCATGTCCTATTTTCGTCACCAAATATTCGACGGTAGTTTTGCTGACCCTAATTTCTCGTTGAACATAAAATCTGTCACATCAAAGGTAAAGTTTATCCTTTTACGAGAAACTCGCCGTTGCCGTTCACTCATAATTATATCACTACTTTCAATACTTTTACTACTAGCTATTAGAACCATTTTTTTTATGTGATCATCATCATTTCAGCCGAAAGACGTCCACTGCTGGACAAAGGCCTTTTTAATGTACAACAATTAAATTTATTCACTTAATAAATTTACGTACAAAATTGTAAAGTCCTGACACAAGGCGAGTCTACCTGTCGGAATTTTTCTACAATTTACAAAATATGTAAATTTATAATTACAATAATTATGCGATCAATAAAACAGTTTTCCTTACAAATATGTAAATTGTCACATGTAAAGAGAAAATGTTTATTAACAGAAATGTGTAAAATTGAAGGTACAATTTTACTATTTTGTCAGTTTTCCACAATGGTAAATTTGTAAGTTGTATTCTTTATTTAAAATAAACTATATAGAATTGTAAATTATAAAATACAATTACAATTTGCAATTTGTAACTTTTATTAAACAGGTCGGGAAAACTATTATTGGATTTCCGTATTTGGAAAATCTTACTAGCATAGCAGCCTGAAGTCTAGATTTGTTCCCGGTTAATAGCATTAACCTTGTCTCCTTACTGAGATCTAAACATACCAAAATGTGGGCGTACCTAATACACTTCTCCGCATACCACTTCGGGGAAGCGGGTGCCATGCTTTGTGATGCTACAGGTACTATCACAACCATAACCCGCAATACACGGAATGTTTCGTTTACGTTACAAGCTTACCTCGATAATTTAGCACAAAATCATGTTTAAGCATATTCAATGTCCCATTTACTACTGCATGAAGTAACAGATCACTATTCCCAGAACGACAAAACCTTTGTATACAGTTACGTTAGTTGCTGGCAACAATATCAACACAACATTCACCCCATATTTGCTCTAATCGTTCTCTAACTTTCACAAACTTTGTTCCAACATCCAACCGACCAATAATTTTGCCCGACGTGGAATTATCTCCAATTTTACACTTGACATTGGTAGTTTCCCTTCGATATTTCTCCGTGTTTGACGTATCTATCAAAGAAAGCGGCTTACCTGTACCTGTCTTGAGGTAATTTCGCCGTCCACTGGTTTCTCGTAAAGGGACCTAGTAAGCTGAACTAAGTCTTTGTGCGACCTCAGAAGCTTGTATTACGTTTGCTACTCTTGTTGTTATGTATTTGTATAGGTTAACTTATTGGGAGCGCTTATTTGTTTTGGTCTGGAACGGTTTTAGAGAAGTGATTATTATTTAAAGATTTTTTTGTCAAGTAGTTGATGATGCCTACTTGTATCTTCTGCATTAAATGCGAGTAGGTACTTGAGCCTTTTAAAATATTAGCTAAAACTGATATATTTTTATTTAGTCTTTTCCTAACCACTTGTTTCATTTTCTTACCTTGATATTTCCATTTTTTTTCAGTTCTTCAAGACAAACCCTCAATTAATAAAATCTTTCAATAAAATGCTAAAAAGTAACATCAAAAACTAATACACGACTACTGAAAAATCCCGCTCTACTACCCTACTACGTACTTTTTAAGTACGAAATAAGAGAATATTTCAAGACATAGGTACAAAAATGGTCAGCACCTCTATAAATATATTTTTGAAATAGGCTAATTTAACCCTTTCATTTGATACCCAAAACTGACTGATTTTTTAATTCGTCACTGTATGTTTTCTAAAGGGCGCCATCTTCTATCTATATTAATAAAAAGAAAAGTCCTGACTGACTGAATGACTCATCAACGCCCAGCCCAAACCCTTGGATCTAGAAAGCTGAAATTTTGCACAGAGGTTCCCTTTATAATGTAGATAATGAATAAGGAAGTATTTTTTTTAAATTCAACCCCTAAGGGAGTTAAATAGGGGATGAAATTTCCGCGCGTGTGAAGCCGCTGGCAAAACCTAGCATTCAATATAATGTGAAGTCACATAGCCAATAACGATACCATTTGTCAAATTATGATAATTAGTTTATTAGATATAAATGAATAGATGAACATACATACATAGCAATCAAAGCCATAAACCCTTGCCGTAGTCGTGTAAGAACAATCTTGAAACACCGTTACTGTTTTAAGTATTCCACCTCTTCATGTTTCACAAACGCGTTCTCCATACATCTATGCGCCATGACATGACGCAGTGCGGTGCACCTTCACAAACATCATTTAAATCACAAATGAAACCGCTTGGTTACTCCGCTAAGTGATTTCGATGTTCAACTCTGTGACGGCGTCGTAGATTCCAATAGGATTGTTGATATAACGTTATTTGATTTCGGTATCTTTACATTTCTTTCTTGTGTCTTTGGGATAAATATTTCCGGATCTTTCCGAGTGGATTGAACACTTGGTAGGGATTTTGACTTTTTAATACTGCTAATAAGTTGAAAATTGTTAACTTATGGGTGTATTCTTAAACGATGATTAAAGTTAAAAGATGTTTAAACGTCAAAAATGTGTGGTTAATCAGCCGCTAATCGTTATTTAATTTTAAGCAGCGTTTATAAATAAGAGGGTTAGAGTTTATATCAGTAGCTATCAAGTAAATAAGTGGAATTCAATGGAACTTCAAGTAAATGAGATACTTCTCGAATCTTTAAACACAAGATTAAGGTTCCTGCAGTTAGGCGCAACGCGATTGTAGTAGAACAATTTCTATGAAAGTTTCCTGGATAATGATCTGCTAGAGTCGCGTCGCGCTGCCGCATCATGCTGGACTAAGGAAGCCTTTATGTATTTGACTAGATAATAAAGTGAAAATCTCTGGTCAGAATTCCTTAAATGGCAATATGCGTAAACTTCAGATTTGGTTTGTCCAGATTCATGGTTGTATAAAAAATATAAGTGTGTCAACAAATTAGGGCTACGATTTTATCAAAAAAACGAATTAACAACAAAATAAAATAATGTAGACGAAACAAAACCGGGAACTTGATTAAGGACATTGAACCGGGGGGGGCCGAGGGTTGTTAGGCTTAACCACAAAATATTAATGAATTTGATATTTTATTTCTGAATGTTCCGCTGTAACCTTATAATACTATATTTATGCTTGATTGATGAGCTAGATTTCGACTGAGAGTCAATCTAGTGCCAACCTTAGTATCTCCAAATCTTTTGAGTGTCTATTTCGTTACTTACCTACAGTAATGACGTTCCCAATTATGATGATCTCATGCATAATCAACTTATAATGTTCCCACTACTGGGAGACAGGCCTCTTATCTGGGAGAGGAAGTGGGCTATAGTCCACCATGGAGGCACAGAGCGGGTTGGTAGATGTCACGTGTCTTAAAATAGTTTGGACAAAGACAAAGACAAAGATATTTATTCGTCGGATATGGTAGATACAGAGTTGGTCAAGTATAAATATGTTCAGGACACATCCGCCGCTAAAAGCGGCATACGAATATTTACAATAATTAGTAATTGCACATGGGTGTAGAACCTAACTTTTAAACTATGTTTACTTTATAACACAATACAAAACACTATAAGGGCGCAGTTATACAATATAAAATAAAACACAACAATAATAACCTTCGTATAATACCTTCGTATAATGATAATACCTGTCTATTTATATTCAAAAAATTCTTTTAGTGTATAAAAATTATTTCTGAGAAGCCAAGTTTTTACTTGTTTTTTGAAGAAATGTAATGGTAATTCTCGTATTCGTTTTGGAATATGGTTGTAAACTTTTATGGACATCAGATAACTGTTTCTATAGTGGAGAGTGCTGTTACAAAATTGGTTTTTTAATTTGGTGGGGTCCCTTTTTGTGAATCTATTATTTTCGGTTACTGTGGAGAAGAAGTGTGAATTTTTCCTTACAAATATTGCTATTTCTAAAATATAAATAGAACAAATCGTTAAAACCTTTAGTTTTGGTTCTAGGACATGCCGGTTTCTTCACGATGTTTTCCTTCACCGTTTTGAAATCAGTGGTGATGAAATAATTTAGACAAAAGCAAAAATTCAGTTTGGGTTCGAACTACAACCTACGATCTACAAACTCGTAAGCCGCGGCCTTACCACTGGGTCAACACTGCTGTATGTTCATATTATACTATTCGAATTCAAATTTCAACAAGAATGAGTCATATGCATAATCATTGTGAAGAAATCATTGACTGTAGCGAGACATTTTGCAGTAGTTGTCAACATTTTTAAATGACTGCACGAATAAGGAGATAGTCTACCTACGGTTGTAATTATATAATTAAAACACTCAACGATAACATCTGAAATAAAACCAGGTGTTATGAGTGTGGGGATGATAGGTTTTGTTTACAACAAAACATAATGACTCACAGTTTCTGCGGCTCTATTAAAACAATTTAGTGGGACTATTGTTAGGTATAATAGACAAACCCGACTCGGCGTCCCGTAGCGAATTATAATGAGATAAAACATTATGAAGAAGAACAAATGAAGCTATCATATTCTTATCAACATGTGGTTTGACAAAAACTTTTTTGCTATACAATTAGGAGAGTTCTATTGTTGTGTTTTTGCTGATATGTGATACAAATAAAGATGATTGGTTTTTGCGTGGGGTATGCCCAGGTGAAAAGGTTTTTACACTGTTAATTTGTTTTTTAGAGGCGTGATTTTTAATAATTCGCTTTTGTTATTTGATTTGATTTATTAGAAAAAATATTTCCAAATGGTGAGTTGAAACAAAATTGCCAGCATAGCAGAACGTAAAAATACACATGAAATACGACCTGTTTAAAAAATATTCGACGCAACAATGTATAGAAAGTATTAAAACAATACGCGACTACGAAAATAAGTCGTACATAGTACACGAAAAGTAAATATGTCACAAAGAAAACAATGGACGAAACACCATTGGTATTAAAAATAATCTCAGAAATTTTAAGCCGGTACTTCAAAATATGCGTCTCACTGTATGCGGTAGGCAACGAGCCGGGTATGTGTAAAATGGTAGTTATTGTGTTTTAAACTCGCCCACACACAAGGTACGTGCTCAAATAAAAGAAGCAATAAAAAGAAAACTCAGCAAGAAATCGTCACGTAAAAGTCTGCTGCTTACCTTTCATTGACTCGAGTATTCCCCCCTGAAATGGCGCTGAAACCAGAAAAAGTCTTGACAAATCTGTCTCAAAGTTTAACGATTTGTAAAAAATATCCCCCGTGGTCGAACCTACTCCCCTAGAGGACATTTGGAAAAGTAATCTATTCCGATAAGCCAACAAGGAGACTGCTCATTTTTATTTTGTCCATTCCCTGAGGCTTAGACCATCTTAAAAAAATTGTGAAAGGGATAAGCGGATAGCGAGGTCTAATTGTGAATAGATTTGGGTTACGATTTCAAAAGGTTAATAAGTTAACATTTTAATGAATTAACGGTATAATAAATAAAGCTCTTCTGATTTAAGATCTAAAAGGCTTTATTTGTTACGTGGGTGATATATTGAGTCCAAAAATGACAATTCTACTTAAATCACAACACAACAAATTCTTGTATTTACTTTATTTCTTGTAAAAACAATAGGATAATGACAGAGTATGTTTTACTAAAATGAAAAATTTCAATCTTATCGTTTAGAATAATTCAATTTGAGATTTTTCAAAACCTTTTTCAATAAATAATAAATAGGTGCGTAGCCATGAGGCACACATTGTTGTTGTTATTTATTTTCACTTTTTAAATTTTTAATTGTGTTTTGTGTTTTATGAACTGTGTCCAAATAAATGGTATTCTTTCTTTCTAATAGTCGTTTTTATAAGTATTCTCCAAAAAAATACAAGAAACGTCACCAGCTGATATAATTAATCACTTACATCTTATAGCTTGCACCATACACACAGGGGCATGACGTTGCATTCGCCTCCCACCACACAGACACAGCCTTAATCTCCCTACGATGCGGTCGCGATAACGTTTGTGTGGCGACTCTAGAGCGCACTGGTCGTAGAGTAGACAGGTGTAGAACATACTGCAATTACCTTTAATGCATAAAGGTGTAATTAAGCTGTATTTCTATGTTCCGGGGAAGAACACCTTTTCTACATGTATTTCGACACTAGAGCCTTTAAACAAGTGGCAATCGCTTTCAAAGCATGTTATATTCAAGAAAAAAAAAACCATTTACAGGCACTTTCGAACTGTGAAAGAGTCGGTCAGTTAGTCAGAAAGTTGTTGCCCATTCCAAAACATGGAGAAGAACTCTATGGAGAAGATCTCGCAAGACTTACTATTTTATATCAAGATATTACCAAATTACATTATAGTAATTGCTTGAGAAAATAGTAAAAATAAGAAGTTGCAGTTATGAGGTGACCCGTCTCAACCGACTCAAATAACGCGGGGATCAGCATGATCCAGGTCAACCATTTTATAGGGAGTTATGTTTTAAGTCCCATGTAATACGTGGCGAGCCTATTATTGTAATCAATCGGCCAAAAATCCAGACTTCGGACTACTACTGAGAAACTCCAGATAGAAAAACCCAATACCAAATGGGCCGACCTGAGAATCAAACCCAGGACCCATGACCTTGCGACCACTAAACCAACGAGGCAGCCGAACATCGAAAATGAAATGATAATATTACGAACTATTCTACCTATTTCCACATCTGTCCATAATTGGTACCCATTGAATAGAATGTAACGTTTTTGTGGGCATAATATTGATACTGTAGACTTTCATGCGAAGGATGATTATCCAGATAAATGATTGTGTATTTACTGAACGGTACTTCGTTTGAAGGTTTATTTAAGGAAAATGTCTTTTATTTATACCTACCTTTTTTACTGTAGGAAGACCCCCAGCAGTGTTTGATGGGAACCCAACCTTCAGTGGTATTTGTCTTTTTTCAGTCATCGTTTTTTCTTCGATGATCCTTCAGTGTTTCTTGAGCTTCATTCAACAGGAACATGTAATAACATCATTACTTGTATATTATAGATAGCCCTAAAAATATGTTTTTAAATGATTCAGTCTGTATATTCGTGTTGGTTTTATGCGTTTCTTGAAATAACAGTTTATCTATCGTTGGCAACTTTTAGGGCACACACACTGCTTTGCGTAATATCATTGTAAATGCACAGAATCATGTAAAGTCTGCCCACCGGCTTATTCTCATAAAAAGTTTACATTTCAGATTAAATTAAAAGAGTCTGTCTATTTCAGAAAAAATGACGTCAAAAAGAACTTTCAAGAACTCTTTCTGACGTGAGTTTTACTGGTGCATAATAATTATATTATATTAATCCGATTTAGTTTAAACCAACAACTGTTCTGTGACAGTGACAGCCATCGACTTTTTTTGGTCGGTATCCTGTAAAAAATATTTTACTTAACGGTATTTAAAACAGTCACATTACAAAAAAAAATAATGTTACCTCAAAAACTGGCTCACCACATAAAATACCGTATTATACAGCAACGGAAGCATTTCGACCCCCTTTTAAACATTTAAATGTTCCCAATGACAGAAGTTAAAATTCATTGGATTCCGAAACCCACCCTCTGTCTACAAACATGGGCATAATGCCTCATTTAATAACAAATTAGATCTCGCCACGTTAATAAAACGAGTCGAATACCTTCTGTATTTTCAAAGGGACGGCCCGAGATCCTTTTGTTTAGATATAACACGATTCCGAAAGAAGATTCCGTAATTTATAAAGAAGCGTATAAATCTTGTGGCGGTGGATAAAAAAGCTACAACACGTGTGAAGTCGAGTTTGATGTTAAAAAAGATTTAGGTTCTATAAAAAACTTGTGCACAACAGTTTAATTAGGTGCTGGTTAGCTTAGGTGTGATAAAAATGCTGTAAATATGCACTATGTCGGACCAAGGTTGTGGTAATAAATAATGAAAGAGGTGTTACTAAAAGATTTTATGCAGAATTATGTGAGTGGAAAATTTCCAAGGAAGTGCTTAGGCTGTAGTGCACTCGTTAGTAAGACCTACAGTAATTTCGTCATAAACAATGCAAGTGCATATTTTCTATTTTCTTTGTACGCAGTGTAGTTAATTATGGTAGTTTATACAGTTATCAGTGTTTTCATGTATTCTATCAGTTCACCTGTGGCAGCTCAATTTTTGTAATCCTTGTGATTCATAATCATCTACTGACATCACATAGTATCTCTCCAAGTTTAACTACAATCATTGATATCAAATCAAAACTTTGCAGACTATGCAGACTTCTACACAATTGTGATTCAAGCGCGAAGTCCACTAAAATGTGTAGAAAACCAGTACATTATATAATACGCACGATTTTTTCAACTATTGTATTCGTGTTAAAATAGTGTATAAATTATACGTCATTTCTGTATTATACTGGTTTTTTTTAAGTATATTATTGTTTTTGCATGCTGTGTCTATCGCTTATTATTGTGCACTTGGCTTGTAGATTGGCTTGTATTAATTCGGTTGAACAGTGTAACATTTTTGGCACTAGATTGATGATCACAGTCCGACATGAAGATGATATTAGCATACAGCAGGATTCCACTGTCTATTCTTGTACGTATCCAAAGAAACATTATCTCCAACCTGGTATTTAAATCGATAGAGATAGAAATCTAAAAATTGTTCGAATGATTTACACTTTCCATATATGGTGGAAACAATAGAATATTAACCTCCCAACATCGCGATAGGAAAAGGTCTATGTAATAACTTTCACGAGCTTTTGGCTGCTACTGATAATGTTAGATATATAGCCGCCCTTTGCATATTAAATTAAAATTATATATTCGGTGAGCTGTAATTATGTATTTAGGACAATGAATTTAGGATATTCGAGTAGCCTGGAAAAATGGTGCTGATTTCGAAAACAAAGGTGAAGAAAAAAGATCACGCATGCTTTGTATAAAGATTGCCAGGGACAGATAATTTAATTAATAGCTAACCCATTGCTCCTGTTCTTCATATAACATTTATTACCCAAAATACTCTGACGCACAATACGTAACTGCGCGAAACAAACGTTCATTTATGTCTATCATGTGATGTATTGCAGATTGATAACTTAGAATCATCCACAATACTTTATGCATTTTATTCAACGTTATCCGTATCATAATAGACATGCTATAAATGTCATTGGTAATAAAAAATCAACTGAAAAATTACAGAATGCGCTAGTAGTGTAGTCAAAAATTTATTTCCTTTCGGCATTTGAGCTTAATAAAATATGTCTAATAGTTAATTTTCAAGGTTCACATTTAGGAAATCAAAGAAACCTAACAAAAGTGGGTCTCGTGGCTGTTTTATAGCTGTGTCAGAGTCTTTAATTATTACCCCCGCACTATCAGGCTAGCGATCGGAGAAGGCAAGACGCCTACTTCCTTCGTTGTAAGCTTACCGTATGTATTTCAATACGGAATTTGTAATGTATATTTTATGGCCTTGGTTCTTTTTGCTGCTTTTGCATGGTGATATGTGGCCTCGTTTTCTATGCTAGCTTTTCCTTGTGTAAATTTTGAAGCTAAATATGGATCCAAGAAAAGGGAATGGATGTGAGTATTTCTATGAATGTAAGTCCACCAAAGTGCAAGAAAATGCCTAGTCGTATTAACAGTAGTGTACGGTGGGCTGCATCAATTGGATACCCCAGTTATATTAAAAATGTAATACAACTGGGGTACCCAATTGATGCAGCCCACTGTACATATAGGCAAACAAGAGTCTTAATACCGTTAGCTAATCGTAATTATGAAGAGCTAATATTGGCTGAATTGAGTTAGGTATATTCCAAAAGAAGGCATGAAAGTCCTTATATTATTGGTTCTCTACTAAAGCAGTTTAACTTTAAATAACTCGTAGATCTGTATCTAAGGACCTATTGTTAGCAATACAGCAGGAATGCCGTAGTGTACTGTGATAAGTTGTTAGCCATGACCTTTAGCAGGACCCTAAGCTTGATCCAGTTAACTAGGTGCAAGTTACCATCTTAGTAGATGATTATATTAACATTAACAACTATCTCAGTTTATTTCCATTGTCAAAAAATCATTTGATAGGTTTATGGCATAATTTTGTCAAAAATCACAGTAGGCGAAAATAATTGTAGTACCAAAAAGAGTACCTTTAAAGTGCAATAAAAATATAAGAGAACGTAGTTAATAGAGCCTTAAAATTATGAACAGAATGTGAGAAAGGTGGGCAATACAAATCAACTCTTGGGGCAAGATCAACAAAAAAGACAAAGGTATTTTTCCCGCTGTTGTAATACATAAAAATTATACCAATGCACTAAATACTCCGTTATAATGTGACTCTAAAATGCGTACTTAACAGCTCAGAAAGAGTATTAAAATTAGGAAATTACGTATACCGATTCGATCGGAATTAATTAGCAACTGCATACCGGTATTGGATTACATTTGTTTTCTTGAAAAACGTGGTTTTCTCACGCCTGTTTTTATCTTGTTCACACTACTGAGAAAGCTAGCATTAAAACTTTTTGCTTTATCTCTTATCTTATACATTTGAGGTCGCAGCTGACGGTCCCAAAATGAATTTTAATCTGGTACTGCGAAAACATAAAGAAAAAAGAGAAACAGAATTGCATAATATTAACGTTTTCGAATTTATCAGTTCATCTTGTATGATTGTTTGTTTTATTAATGCTTTAAACAAGGTTTATGAGGAAGGTAATCTTCATGACGTGAATATTAATTTAGGGATGAGAGTTTCGGGATAGTTTGGAGATAAGATGGGACATTTAAATGGAGGTGATGCTTATGTTTTGAATGAAGAAGAAGGGATGCTTAATCGCGAAGATATATCTCTTGATTTAATGTTCCGTTATTGTGTTGGAAATGCAATTCAGTAAGCTTAAGGAACAGAAATGGGGTCTTATGTTGTCTGTTAATAGCTTTTAGTTAGGATATGTTATTGAAATCATACACGTATTTCTTGAGAGGAAATTATTGGTGAAGGTAGCATTTATCCTCAAATAGTTATTTGCTATAATCAGTCAAAGCAGTCTTTAATTTTAATCAACCTTTGAATATTTATTTTACATCGATAAAATCGTAATTTAGCAAGCAAAATGTATCAGAGCAAGAATAAAAACACCGGATACAGGAAATTAATCAAACGTCATTATAATACAGGTGATGATAAGTGCTATTTAATTGGCGTACATGATAAATATACCAAGATCTAAATCTCAAATGAGCTCTTAACATTAAACTTAGGAAATGAATCATTACAAGACCAGTTTGCTATTAATACTTCCTTTGGCATAAAGATTATCAGTATTGACTTTGGAGACAATGTTGTAGGTAGGTATCGGAAACAGCAAATTACTAAAATAATAAATATTCATAATAAGGCACAGGATGTTTGACATGCAAATGACAATATAGAAGCTGATACTGTTTTGTCACATCCTAAAGCACGAGATACAGAAGCGACTGGACCATTACTCAGAATGAATAACATTATTGATCATGGTCATGGCATTTTATGACTAGAATAAACAGAAATCCGTGATCTAGATCATTTGTGAAGTGTGATTTTTACTAAAATTCGGAATGACAGTAAGTTTCATACTAATGTAAAGGTCCTTAACTTATTAATGCTGGAACGGAGCGTCGTTCTACAATGCAGGCCTACGAAAATACAGTTTTGGAGTTTTAGTGTCACTTAAAATAAGCTATATCAATCACTTTGTAAAGTGCCAGTATCTTATGTGGTCAAGTCTTCTTTCTTCACTAAGGCAAGTCATCGAGTTTTGCTAATCTTCTTAAGTTTATATTTGGGACACTCGCTGTCCCACGTTCTTGTCATCATCTATGTAGGATTTTCATCGCTACTTTAACTCACTAAACCCACATTACAGCTATTTTGTGGTTAAAAACGGAATCATCATGATTCGCGGCTTTACCACTTACTGCTCTACTTACCCAGTGACGGATAAAAACGCTTTAATAGGATGGATTTAATACGATCTTATTTTTAACCACATTCATCAATTCTACGTGATAGGCTACCGTTTGTACTTCAACATAAATGCAGCAAAGGAATTTCAAGGAATTTCACTGTGGGAGAAAATATATTGTGACAGAAAAGGGAATCACCAATTTGGGCGAAGCGTGGACTAGATGCCCGGTTATAATTATCTTTACTAAACATTATTATTAATTCTGAAAGAAATATTTTTGCCATCACATAGTAGCCAGGTAAAGCAAGGAAAAGCTAGTTAGCCTTAATAGATATCAGATCCATAGAACTAAGTACATAAAGGGTTTGAAAATGATGAACCTACCACGTACCCTAATATAATTTCGTAAAAGAACAAAACAATATTATAATGAACTAGTTTCAAATGAAATCCTTACAACGAGATTGTACGACGTTAGTTAATTAATTATAGACAATAGCGGCCTCGTTGACCACGCAGTTCAGATATCGATCGAGAACACGTGTGAAAATACCTAACGTCCATAGTAAGACGTTATATAATCTTACCTTGGAAGAGTGAAGTGAGACAATTTGATCGTTATGAGTTCGGAAGAGTAACGATTTGGTGAAAATACAGATCTGCGAAATGCTTTTAGTAGTATTTATAGCTATATCAGTAAGTACACTCTCGATATTTAAATACGTATCTATCTGCTTAAGCAAACGTTATTTTAAAGTCCTCTTGAAACTTTTTCTTGAAATGACGAATTGTTCCAACATAATTTTCATACTTAAAAGTGATATGTGGTAGGGATTCTTAGTAAAATGTCGTATACGTATCAATGTTATCAAATAGTATTAATTTTATTTCAATTTCAGTGAAATAAACAGGTTTCGGATAAATAAAATATTTACCCCATCATATCGTGAGTAACTTTATACAAAATCCGAGCAAACAAAAAAATATATTACACGTGAAAAAGTTTCATCTTCCGAACAATCAATCCGATGCGAATCTCGACTCCAAAACCAACACGCCCTCAAAACAGAACTTGCAGATAAATTGTTTGCTGTACACTCCAAATCATCCATCGAGTGTTCGATCAAATCGTATCGATATCATAAAATACAGAGCCGAAAATCGTATTCGCTGACAGAATATTAATTTTCGAGTTATCGTATCTCTCGCCCCCTACTGCTTCTTAAACAATACAAATATGGTTAACAATAAACTGTGCCATTTAAAGCAATATTTTTTTGTGTAAAACAGCTTGCCACCTCTTTATTAAGTGGTTATGATCGTCATGCCGCCTAAACTTGGATAATATTTTTGTGAGATTTCTGTTCTGCTCATTTTTGTTTCATACTTTGTTACAAAGACGCATAAATCAGTAATACCGGATTTTGGAATGAGTTATTATTGTGTGAACTATGGCCACTCGTTCAGGTATTATAGATTGTTAAAAGACATAGTGATTATAATAAATACACACCTTATGACGTTCATAGTTGAGAGGATTTTTATGGAAACAAATGTTTCATCATCATCATTTCAGCCCAGAATCACGGCTTATTAGTCGATTCGCACGAATTTGCTCGCCCGAACCGTATAAATCGACGCTTTTAAATATTTATTTATTTCATTTTCTATAGGTGACTCGCACAAAGATTATTTATTTGGGGGCGAATCGACAACTCCAAAAATACGTAATAAACAATTGGCACGTTTTGAATTTTAAGTAATAAAGTTACGAAAAAAGGTCACTACAACTCCATACAATAAACTACATAAACTTTCAAACGTGAAAATTGCCTAATACGTATTTCTGTAGTAGCCAATTCGCGTCGAATCGGGCGAATCGACATTGCATCCCCTCTATTCAAATGTCCACACCACCTCAAAACAACACTAGAAAAGACAATAAAACCCTCTTAAATCAACACACCTATCACCCCGCCACATTCCTCCAATCAGCCAAACAGAAGCAAAAACAATATTTATTTCCATCGACCATACATCTCTTGGCAAATCTACCAGGAAACTCATGTCGATGGAGCACACTCCACATTGTGTTAAAGCTAAAACAAAAGTCAGTAGGAACCCACACATACATCAGGGGGATCCCGGGAATCCGGGATCCCGGTAGGAGGCAAATAGCCGGTAGTGGTAAATCGTCTGGCGTAACGCGCAATATCAATGACTGCAGCATCATTGGCGGGAATGGTCGATTGGGCGCACGCGTCGCCCGACCTTGCGTGAACCAAAGAGTATAGATTAGAAAGGATAAAGGTCCCACTGAACTTTGATAGTTCACGAATTTCTCGTCTGCCTATTGTGGCAATGTGTGAATGTGCGACATTTATAAGTGTTGCGTTTAGCATATTTTAATAGGGTAGGTGTTTGGCGCTGCGTATTTCAAATAGTGTCTGCTAAATGCGTTTTCTTGTGCTTGGCAAGAATATAAGTGAGAACCATGTTGCGATTGAATAATTAGGTACATAACGACTCAACAGATAATTTTTAGATGCGCTCATTTACATACAAAGAAGAACAAAGACACCATTTCTCTACAAAACTTCAGGACTTTGACTAAAATATTAGTGTAGGTAAGTAATACACGTGTGACCCTCTTTCCTATTTTATTCTTAATCTTTGGTGGTCCATTGGCATCGTATATTTTCAATTCACCACCATTTCCTGAAATTGGCCCCTGCTTTTGTAAATATTGTTTGGTTCAATGAATCCTAGACAAAGGAAGTCGGTATTGTGCATCTTTTATTTTTAGCTCGGAATTCAGTTCAAGTACTTTTAAGTACACTTTGACGTACATCTTTACAGCGTAATGAAGAGTGATGTGAGCCAAAAGTTTTACTGACAAGCAAGTTAAGTCTTTAGCAGTGATTGGTTTCAGTTAAGTTCCGAATATGCCCGAAAACTCCTAAGAATGTAAAACAATACGTAGTTAACAAATAAAACGCCGAAAATTACCTAAGTTTTGTAACAGGCCCGGCCCAGACATTCAATTTGGCTTTCTTTTATTTCCCGTCTCTTTGTTTAGATTTCCGTCACGGGACTAAGAAAAATAGCGAGTCAAACAAAAAGTTTTACCATCGCCAAAGGGCCAGTCAAGCGTGAACCTTCAAAAACAGATAACGGGAGGCTCAAAATGTCCGGTGTCTTTGAGCCAAGATGTGTAGATATGGTTCACTTGCCACTGGTCATTGACGAATATTCACACACACATGCATAAGCTGATATCGGTTGCTTCCACGTTCCTTCGAAGTGACACGTCTAACACTAAATAAATAAAAAGTGAAAAAAAAATTGTTTAAGCCGAATTTACAATTTTCGTAATGAAAATTTGGCTTTAGCGAAATTGAATTTGGCATTTTGCACTCCGTTCAAAATTATATGAGCAAATGATCGTTTATTCCTATGTTAGTTTGTTGGTGTCTTATGAACGTGGAATTAAACAAAAATAAACATTCCCTTGAGTGGAGTGTCTGAAAGCTTTACAACTGTTATAGCTTATCCACACACGGGACAACCAACGTTTGTACCACAAGATTAAGGAAATTACAAAAGTGTACGTCTTCTACAAACTTTTGCAGTTGTCTTCCTTTGCGGGAAGGGATGTATTGTGACAATTTGTGACAAAGTGCAATTCCTTAACAAGCTGGCTTTGTTCGGCCTATTAACAGCAAAGTTCGTTTTGTCGCCGACCCAGTTAGTGAGGTCTTGCCAAGACATACCTATGTCCCTATTTATGTGGTGCACTTATGCAAAAACAAACATGCTCCAAATAGTGGAAGTCGGTTTTGCTTGTGGTCAGGTGTCTTTTACGTGACAATTCGGTTCCGATGCAGTTCTAGGGCAAGAAGTTCTAGAGCAGTAGAGTGCTGTGAAATTGTCTTTCACTTTGCATCAGATGGTCGAAAAGTGGTTTATTTTTGAGTTGTAAGAACAGTATTGTTCTACTTTGGTCTGTTGACGGTTTTTGCAGTACGAAATGACTGGTTTGTGGATAAGTAAAAACAAACGCACGAGTCGCCGCTTGTCGCGGTTGGTCTGTTTATGAGTGAACATTTTTACATACCAAAACCCCTCGTGCCTCGACAAGGACGTAACGCCGTTGGTCCAAACTGTTATTCGAGGATCCTTAACAGTTGTTACAGGTTGTCACAAGCCCGAAAGTCTGACAACCAGTCTTACCAAGGGGTAAGTGTTACTCAGTAATTCCGTTGTAGAGGTCAGATAGGCAGTCGCTCCATGTAGAATATCTACTGGTATTTAGCTGCATCCGACCCCAACGTAGTTGAGCAAGGTATGGCAGATGATGATGTCAACAAGAAAATAATCTCCTGATAAAATAAAATATAATTTGTCTTTAAACAGCTAAGAAAAGAAAACAAACAACCACTCTCGTGATCATGACTTTATTTACGTTGCTTACGAGACTTTAATCTAGACCTAATTAATTAATATGTTCCTCCTAACGTATAACAACGTACTACAGACGAGCATAACGTTATTCCTTGATAGTAAATAGTAGCTATTAGACGCCGACTTCCTTGACTCGAATAACTTACAATTAGACGTAAAAAAACGTTAGCACTGTAAGCGCTTTTTGATGCGATCGCCGCCTGTTTGGTCTTCTACACGATTTCATTAGTGATGTTCTTGATGTACGAAAAGGCGATTTAGTGCTTTTTTTCCTCAATTTCTTTCGATTACAAATCTGTCAGCTGGTAAGGAAGGGTCGTACCAAATACAGTTGTACATTTTATTAATTCTTTTGTGTGCAGAAATGGCAAGATAAACAAATATGGGTGTACATAACTTGTGTACACCCATGTTTGTTACATAGAGGTTTTGTATAATATTGAACGTAAATAAAATATATAACTCTACTGGTATAACTGTATACGCTCCATTTTTCCAGAAGAACATACAGGTTTCGTTTTTTTTCTCTCTAGAGTTTACAAAGAACACCAATTTCACATAGTAATTGGCGGACAAATCGAAACGTCTATTTACTCACCCGACAAAATTCCAATAGTATACAATTACTGATAATTGGTAAGGTTGCAGAATACCGTATCCAATTAAAGGTACCATTTTTTTACGTCAGATTCTCCTCGTTGGGCATCTACGGTTTTTGCTGCGGATGGCCATTGGGTCTGTCGGAGTTTTTACCGGACGACAACCGACGACGGCGAAATTTTTTGCTGCGTCCGAACTCATCTCCGATCGTCAAGCACCCATATATTTCGGTAGCGACCAGACATGGGCGGCATAATTGATTGTATTCGCTGTAAATAAGCTTCATTTTTGTCCGTACCTTTTTGTTTATTAAACATGGTTCAACGACATTTTTTGCTAGTAAAAAATATCCCTTTGTTTTTGTATCGATTGAAGTAAATGTAATACTGGAAAGTCACATTGGATCTTATTAATAATTTAATTTTTTACTTGACTTGAGCCAGGACAATGAACCTCGTCGTCACATTTTTTCTTTGCTGCCCAATTTTTATGACTGACAATCAAAGCTAAAAGCCCTCTGACATTCCGATCGGTTTCTTTTTACTGTCACTGCTCCCAAATATAGTAGAATGACTTTAGAATGTAAATATTTTAAAACATCTTAAAGCTATGAACGATATTTTAATAGGCGTTTATTGCTTTTTCAAATTCCTAAGTGTTGTTGAGTAAAACAACATCTTCAAATTAAGTGACAAAGAATTTAATGAAAATTCAAGAAAACAAAACACGGCACATAACATAAACATAACATCACGCTTATATTCCTCGAAAGGGTAGCCAGAGGTCTAACTATAGTGCACCCATAATTCATTAGTTATGTTTAAGTGCCATATAATAGGAGGAGGGCCTAACGCCATCAATCGGGCATAAATTCGGACTCGGGGCTGATACTTAGAAATAGAAAAACCCAATATCAATTTGCCAACCTGGGAATCGAACCCAAGATCTCATGCTCAAGAGTGAGGCAGACAGATTATAAACAGACGCCAATAAGATAAAAGATGCATACAGATCAAAAATCGATGTTCTGATAAGAGAACCCAATCATCACAGCAGCACGGTAGGCGTGACCACATAACTTATGACAACGATAAATCGAACAAAGTCAAACATTCAACAATCGCGGTTGCATTGATTCGAATCGAATCATTCAATTAAAACGCCCGAATTCGAAATTCGAACGTCGAAACTGCGATTGAGATCAATATCGCAGTTTTAATAAAACAGCTGGGGAACGGGCCTCCATATCCGGAGCTTGCTTATTTTTTTCAAACGAGAAAAAAATTCGAGCCCCTCGAAAAAGCAAGCAATGATAATAGAAACAACGGGAGCGCCGCCGCCGTTCTAAAGGGTTACTCGTGTTTTTATTTGTGCCTATAGAGGTCTTTTTAGAATGCGTTAAAAGGAAACGCTTGGAATCTCCCAAAGAGTGCGTGGTTGAAAAAATAATACGGCCACTCTGTCGCCTAACATTTATGTTTAGATATTTGTAATATCCTGTTCGGTTTTACATGCTATTGGTATCGGTATACTATTGTACCAAATGTATGCAAAGATACCGATTTAATGCATTACTTTTGGGTGGCATGCGATGTGTAAACTGTTTATTGGAATACTATTTTGTTTTGGCAATGTTTATTTTATGGCAAAACAATTATTGTATTTTTGCGAGATATTTTATTGAACGTATGCATGTACACGCGAAGTTTGCGTTTCGTATTCATATCACAGAGTATGTTCATATGTATCGTTAGTTCACGAAAATTAAAATAATGCTTCACTGAAGGCTCATAAATTACGTTCGACTTTTATCAATTTCATATGCGAATTTTTCATCATCTTAATAATATATCAAAGTCCACTCAGAAAATGTCTCAGATTTCAAATAATAATGTCTATATATCTTTATAAAATAAGTCGTTGTCTTCTCAAATGTTGCCATAAAAAAATAATGTCCTCATTGTTTATATGTTCCAAGGAACAGGATGACCTGACAAATAAAAATATGATAATAGAGAAATGTGATACTTATGACATTTTGAACCAGAATATATTTACGATCGGGCAGTATGGCTACCTCCGGTATTTTTATAAGAAACCCGACCTAATTGGTGACTTGCAGGCACGCCATCTAGCGTGACTGGTCGTGGTGACAGTTTGAATTCTTAATTACGTAAAATATAGTAATTGGCGGCACCCACTTCACTGTTATTGGCATTTGCTTTGCTTTGTCTGGGAATAATGACGTCATTTAAGTAATGAAGGTTGACCATCGTATTTTCAATGAAGGTCCTTGTTAGAACTCGCCTCTAAAGGGAGCGAATTTCTGAGTTGACATAAGTTATGGCGTCAACGATAATAATATGTGAAATTGGAATGATTAGAAAAAATAAACATCCTAGGACAAGTGAATAATAAATTCATGTAGGTATTTGACCATCCCTTGACCATCACCTTTGATGCAAAACGTGACTCAAAAATTTTCATCTATGTAGGGTATCATGCAAAAAAAATCGAGATTAAAAATACTGTGAAGTTTTAACTTCCTTGTGCTGTCTCAAGAGATTAGCTCTTAGTGTATGTAGCGACTATATAAGGTAATTATTACAGTTAATATTTTGGTCTGATTAAGCAGGTCTAACAAACCCAATGTTTACTTTTGATCTTGTTTGAAATCCACTAGGGTTATTCGATGACATTAACTTGCTACTTGCTAGGGCAAAGGTGACATTTGAAACTAGGTCGCGCCGTGAAGGCCGTCTGCAGTTAGTAATGGGGCTGTCATTCGATGCAAGGTTATTTCTGGTCTAATTTATAATAATAGACTGTAATTAATTCTATTCTAATGAATACAATTTAAATGAATCTGTGTTGTGGTCGTTTCATCACTTCAGATGTGTGCAATTTTATCATTGCGAACAACGAGAGACGACGAGATTCTGTTTTTTTTTGTCAATATTTTTAGAGGCTTTAAAAATCCAGTAATTCCGTATCAAATGGCCTGTCATTGGTAAAACCTTTTGAGTTAGTGTAGTTAAGTTAGTAAAGAATGTAGACAAAATAGTCAAAATGACACACATGAACAAAGTGTTTATATAATTATACGTGGGACACTCAGAAAGTTTTGCGTAAATAAAATAAAAATGTTATATAAGTAAATATTTTTTTATTAAATCTTTTCAGAGTACTCTCCACTAGCCTCTGTCCAAAGTTTCATGCGTCTGAACCAGTTTTTGAAACACTTTTTCCAATCCGCCGCAGACACCTTGTTTACATCCTGCTCGAACGCACACACACACAGCGTCCGGCGACGAAAATTGTATCCCTTTGAGCTGATTTTCTATTTTCGGGAATAAAGAGACGTCACATGGTGCTAGGTCAGGGCTGTAAGGAGGGTGACCTAGGAGGTTGACCGGCGTGCTGGTCCAGGAAGTCCCTCGTTTTGAGCGCGGTGTGCGAAGACGCGTTGTCGTGGTGGAGCAGTAGCCCGCGGAGCCCTGTGTTTGGCCGCTTGTTGCTCACAACAGAGAAAACTTCTGCCAAGCATTTGGTAGTATACCATTCAGCGTTGATGCTTCTTTGATTCCGTAAAGGAGTTGACACCAAGTAACCAGTCAAATTGAAAAAGCTCGCGATCAAAATCTTCCCCCCGCTTCTAGATCGCTTCACTTTGGTAGGCGTTGATTCGTTTTGAAACACCCAAACCGTCGACAGCCGTCTCTTCGCCTATTATCATGGATTAAATTTTTCACTGCTAGCACGTTTTCTTCCGTAACAGCCGTCAAAGAGCGACCACTTCTTTCTTCATCCCTTAAGTTAGTCGACCGCGCTTGAATTCGTTATACCAACGTACACGATTGTCTTAGATGGGCCTTCATCCATGAATGCCATTTGTATTCTATCGTAGGATTCGTCCGGTTTCAGACGACACTTGAAATCGAAAAAAATATTCCCGGCGCAGATCCATTTATATATTAAGACACGATAATTTAAATTAGCTCGCAAACAATGTGGAGGGAAATGTTGAAATTGGAACGTACCTATTTTTACTTACAAATAATCATATTTTCAAAATAGATTTTATCTGGCCAGTCTCATAAATAAAAACTTTTTTTCGTAATACTTTCTGAGTGGCCTGGTATCAGACTCTAAGAAACTGGAACGGTAAAATACTTTCAACACTATTTTAAAACTTAAAATAGCATTATCACGTAAAAAACTAAGTTATATTAAAATAGTCTAATAGGCTACATTTTAATCAAACGATTGAGAAAAAACTTTATTTTTAATAAAGGTTACTAAAGAATGGCAAATATTGAAAGTTACCTATTTATCCAGAGTAGATTTACTTTGTTTTCTTCGTGTCGTTCTAGATTTGATTCATCTGATGAAATATATACTTAACTGGAAATTAATTTAAAATACTAATACTCCATTATAATAAAGGTAAGTGGTTTTGATATCTGCTCTCTTTAAAAGCCAATTCAACAAAAACCATACATCGAGCCGTGACGATGCCATTTTAATTTTCAAAGTCACGGCCAGCGGCAACAATTATGAATTCCAAAGCCAAAATAAGATTTTTATTACCAAAACAGACAGACTTTTTGAAATATCATCACGCACTTTAGTCGATTGTACTCAAAGATTAAAGAATGGAAGCACACTTGATAGGAAGGTCATAAATACCAGTTTTGAAAATGCTCTAACTGGAATACGATAACATCTTTTAAGCTTTTTACACAAAAAACTAAAAAGGGGTGTGAGTAAAAAAAGCGTATAAAACTAGGGTCCTTGCCCCGTTGACGGCCACAACGAGTTTTATTACATACGACATGTTGACGAATAGGGCGTAAAATTCTACGGTTTTATGTCATAGAGTAGATTTTAAAATAGACGAGGTACAGGGGGAGATGTACCATAATGGAAAGTATGCACTACCGACTGTGGCATTGTGTTGTAGGTAATAATAATAAAACAGAAATACATTTCTGTTTACTTTATGCACGATGGTTATAAAATAATGTACTGCATTGAAATATTCTAGGGTACTTTTATATAAGTGAAGATTCACAGTGTTCGGGTAGGCAATTATGCACTATCTACTATTATCTACCCAAATGAAACAAGCAGGGAATGTGGATATGGAAGGACAACTTCACAAAGCGAGTTAGCAACTCAATAATCTTACACCTCACCCTTAACATTCAGTTCAGAATAAACATTTAACCTACAAAGTACATAAACGCTGTTATGCACACAGTATACAAGTCAGGGTAGTTGGCAGCTAAGTAATAATGCATCAGGAAGGAGATAAAGTCTAGCCTCCAGGGGACCAACTAAGTTATGCGATAGAATAAGTAATGCACATACATGTAGAAGTACTCAGACGGTCGAACGTAGGTCTTCGTGAATAAATACCTTCGTCGGTTGATGAGAGATAACATGATGCCATAGAAGATGACGTTTGAGCAAATGAAAACAAAAATTATGGATTAAATTTTCAAGCAAAGATGCTGCTAAGTTAATAATACTGATTACGTTCTAGGTGTGGTGTCATGAAGTAATTTGAAAATGTTTAAAGAAGTGCTTAGAACAAAAATGATTCTGAAACTCGGTTTGGTATACGCAAATTCGACATATCAGTTCCTGCTATTGAAATAATATTTGATGTAGTAAATGCTGATGACAAGCAAATATAGATGCAGTATAAACTAACTAATTTAATATTCACTTTCTGCTCCAGATGTAGGCTATTAAATCGAACCTGTATGTGTATAGCTATGTGAACACAATAAACGTTAAGCCTTGGATGCACTATGAATTGACAATGATGATCGATCTGCAAGCATCCCTGACGTACGTCACTTTTTTTAAATACAAATTTATTATGTAGAGGAAAAGTTTTTATTCAGCGCGCAAAATTTAACTATGAATTCAGCATGTCATTCGAGACCCCCCAGCGCAGAAATTTTTCATCGGTTTTACAAAAAAAAATCAGTTGTTTCATAGAAAAGTGCAATATCTACGCGGTCAAAATGTATGGAACAGCTGATTTTTTTTCGAAAAAAAAATTCTGCTCTAGAGGGTCTAGAAGGATATACTGAATTCATGGTTAAAATTTGCGCACTGAATAAAAACTTTTCCTGTATAGCTTAATAGCTATTCCACAATTTGGCCTTATTGTTGATAGGGTTTCAAGTAATGTTAATAGTGAGATTGGTGATGATGACGTTCTCCCTGCAAAAAATATAAAACGATGATGACAAAAAGGAAACTGGAAATTTAAAAATGTATTGTGATACATAAGCAAGACTACGAAGAAAACTCTGTGCAAAAAACACAAGGAAGAAAGAATGACAATGATATAGTCCAAATAGACGCTTCCATCAAAAGCCAACTGTAAAACAAACAAAAAACATTCTATTTTTTTCATAGTCTTTGCCGATTAGGGCACGGCACAGCCAAAGTATTGCGTGACAAAATAATACTGCACGCACACTGTCAAATGATAACTCTACGTCTATCAATTTCCAGAGGAATGGAGCACTGTGGTGTGCTTAAAGTTTATTATGGCGTTCGTAGATAAGACCCAGTTGTATTATTCAGTCGCTGAATAACTAATAGGTCGATGTTTGTTTTTGTCCTTAAATATTTTTGGGTCACGGCGGTAATTAATTAAGTGCTGCCTATTCTTGGCTTGTTTGTGGTTTTTCGTAGAGACTAACAACCCTTGTTGTGCGGTTTTCAAGGAATATATTTGTTTAATTTTTTCTTCAGTGTTTTCCCAATATTTTCAGCTTTTATTGAGTAAAAATCTATATACATACTTCATCAACTCAGTACCAGGAAAGCCTGGCCTGATTTATTAGAGTGTTTCTGTAAAATTTAACAGGGAAACATTGAATTTTCGGTCATATTTTTCATGCCATAATACCAACGCAGGAAACCAAATTAGTAGCCTCAGAGGGCAATATGTCATCATTATTAATGGGAACAAATTAAACGTTGTTGAAGCCCCCACGACCCGATTTTTCTCTCTCCCTTCGCAAATTAACTACAACGAATTCTACTCAGACGTCCAGATTTAAAATTTAAATTATATTAATGTTACTATTTAGTTATTTGATAAATAAGAGATGCTTTTGACTTTCAACATGCTTTAATAATGAAATTAAAGCACTTAGTGCTACTACTCCAGTGACGTCTATAAAGTTGAACATGTGTTATTAGTGCACGATGTTCCTTTATATGGCCAACATTGGTTTATGTAGTGAAATGTTTTTAATGTTGACGCAGACGTAAAGTCTTGTCAGTACTTGAATTTTTCAAATAGAAGCACAATTTATTTTTGAAAATCAATAATTAAAAGGTTCCCAATAACTTGTCTCCAACACATCACATAATAAGTAACTATAAAATGCCATGTTTAAAGAAAGACCATTTACCAACAGACTGTTTCACTTATGGGAACCGCCAAGGACACTCGTATGGTTACAAAGTAACACTTTAACAAAATAAAGTCTGGCAATAAATTGAATTGTGTGACAATTACTCCTTACGATATTGTTTAAGAACTCCTTTCGATACTGTTTCATAATTACTTGAAAACAGACAACGTTTTGCAGCGACTTTGTTGCAAGAGGCAGATGGTAGACACTCGAATAATTTCTGCCCGAGGTTAATGCGGTTACGACTTTGAAGAGACTGTCAATTGGAACTTTAGAAGAATAAGCTTTCCTGCTGAAAAATATTGGTACCTCTTCATTTGTTTTGGTTTACATTTTTAGCACTACGTCTGTTAAAATCTTTATTAATTTTGAATAACAGGATAAAAAAAATACTATGTCAGTGAAGTAAATCCGTACTACATTCCCTTACCTCTATGATTTATTTTATCTACTCTAATAATTATACGAAAACATAAGACATTTACCTTACCCACTGTTCCTTTTTCCGTCCTTCGGGGAAAACCTCGGTAAGCCTTCAGGCCTACCTATTAAAAATATTTGTACGAAACATTAGAAAAATAAATAATATTTTATTCTAAGATGGTAAATCTGTGTCGTTAATTTCATACGTCCCTTGAGGGGTAGCTTTTCCTAATTCGTTTAGGGGAGGTTTTAGCTCTACGTGTTAATGAAAAAGTGTTTTGCATTTAAATTGGAAAACAACAATCTCTAAATGGAATATTTGTTATTTCTAACAAGGTAAGTAGATTTTTGGTGGGCTTTGCTTTTCTTTGTGTTAATGGAGGAAAAAATTAAGATGAAACTCACGTGAGCTGAAAATGTTTTCTAATCTGTAGCTGACAGGGCAGGTCAAATATGAAATGAAATGTTTATTCACGTAAGTAGATCTTTTAAGAAACTTTTCAGCAAATATTTGAAAACTAAATGACGCCGGTAAATAGGCTGCAGTATTCAACCTCTTAATATAGTGTGACTTCATTAATAAGATTTTGCAAGATTCGATTGTTGCGATGTCACGTAGTTTATCAGAATCGCTGAAAGGTGCACTTATTAGTCATTGACACGCAGATAGACGAAAAGCTAGACTTGCGATGACCTAACTAAGTCAACATACATAATTGTTACTATTTATTTGCAGATTCCTTTATCATCATCATCATTTTAGCCGAAAGACGTCCGCTGCTGGACATATTCCTTAAAAAATAATAAAACAATATATGGTTAACGTGCAGCATGGCTTAATTGACTGATTGATTGATTGTTTGACTGCTGCGCTACGTGTCGCGGGTTCGTTTCCCGCACGGAACAAATATTTATATGACCTACAGATAGTTGTTCCGGGTCTGGCTATTTATGTATCTGAGTTTAAATGTTTGTAAACGCACCCACAGTAAAGGAGAAATTCCTAGTGTGGCAAAAAGGCAATTATGTGGATAATACTTCTGCTAATATAACTTCTACTGTGGTCGTGACAGCACATAATCTAAATTCTAGGTAACAGTGAACGGAACTATATCAATATCAAAACTTCCTCCTTCGTGTCGGATAGAACTACGAGTATATTTTGCTTTGAATCCATTCTATTTATACGAAAATTATATTTATACAAGAACGGGGATTATTCTTGTTGATGTTTTCCGAAATCACGTCACATTGCCGGTCATATCTGCTACTCTAAAATACACTTAATGATAGACAAAGCAGAGTCTAATCTTACTTGGATAATTGTTTTTTGGAAACTCATTCCCTAAGGTTCCTAAGAAGATGCTGGATCGCAAACATTATATTATTGTGAAAACGGCCGCAACTTATCGAGTTGTAGGTCGTAAAATCAAACCTTGACAGGCGCTTTATTTTTTCTAAATTATATCATCACCACTGCTCACAAAACGGTGAAGGAAAACATTGTAAGGAAACCGGAATGGTACCGGTATGTACCTAAAAAAGCTTCTTATGGTGGGGTCCGCAAGGGCCGATCCCTGCCAGGGGCGCGGGTTGTTCGAAAGAGATACCGTCGCCCCTGGCACACAGGCAACACGGGTGGATTTTAGTCAGTAAAAGTCTGACACGCCCTCCTGCTCCACCCAGACCGGGAGAAGTTATTTTATGATTTCTCACCCAAAAAAAAAAACCATTCGAAGACATGTGACATCTAGAAACCCGCACTGGGCTAGCGTGGTGGATTATGCCGAGTCCCTGTCACAGAGAGGACGCCTGTGTCCCAGCAGTGGGAACTTTATAGGTTGATTATGTATTATTAGCAGCAGAATGCTGGTGTGATATCATATCTGGGTTGGTTGTTAAAAGATTGTAAGTACAATATTTTAAACCTAAGCTCGTAACTCATTTCACGTCTGCCACGAGTGACGAACAGGTCCAGGGTACAGGACCATTACTTATTTATAAGGATCCCACACATCCATAAATAGACATTGTAAAATTTAGGCACCTACTTATTCAACATTATATCTAATATATGCGAAACCTGAATAATTATAGTTTTTTCAGAAAATAAGTAACGGAATCGATTCCAATATTTTTTACACTATGCTATATTTTTTCCCAAAAAAGTTTTCCAAGTGTAACGGAAAATGTTATCACCAGTTAATTACAATACAATCGCCGTACGGTTAGGTACCTACTGCTTGATTATTATCAATGAGCACAATACGATGCTGGTACGCGCGTGCGGCGGGGGGGCCGTGTGGTGACCATGTTTGTGTTGACAACTAGGTAATATATCAAGCTTATAACTTTGTGATTTTCATTATTATTTCATTTTTCATAATTCAAAAGACTGTAGTTTTGAAAATTTGCACATCGATTCTTTACATAAAAATACTAGCCACATGTTTCGGGTTTCGCATATTATACTAAAACTAGGTAAATATATACTTGAGACAAAACAACATACACCTTACACATCGCAAAAATATTTTGAAATACGATATCGTTGTTTAGATGACCCTCAAGTTCTACTATGGACCATTGGGAAAATATTCCCAATGGTCCATATAATGGAACATACTCATACACATGTGGTAGCAGGTAGTGCGCTTTTGCGGTTTCATTGCGTGCAGGAAATTCGTGAATGGCTGGGCTCTCGAGAGCATTTAGGGTTGAGCTTTTTGCATTCCCACGGTGCCTGACCATAGAAGGGTTAAGATTGACGTAGCGCTAATTTTTTTGTGAACGCTCCATTTGTGCATTATGGTAAATAAGGAACTGAGAGGAATTTGAGTTATGGGGAGAATTTGTGAGCAGGTCTAATTGATTTCAATATTGTTGGGTTATTTTGATTTGAGATTCTTTATAACAGTTTGATAGATTTAGATTTTCTCGACATTAAAATGTCACTTATCTGCATGATAATCTGCCTATAATGATCCCATTGCTGGGACACAGGCCAGGAGGCCTGTGTCCCCGGAGGCCTGTGTGGCCGGGAGGACCCTGTGAGAGGGAATTGGCATTATCCACCACGCTAGCTCAATGCTGGAAATTGTTATTTTGCCTTCACCGTTTTGAGAGCAGTGGTGATGAAAATAAATACACAAACACACTTATCTACATTATAGCTGAAATACTTACGCTGTCCAAGTAAACTTTTATAAATAATACGATTCCCACAACAATTAGGTAACCCTGTAAAATTTATCAAAACTTTCTACCCTATAAAAAAAGAAAAACTATCTGCCAAAACACGAAACAAAAAACTGACGTCATCCAGCTTCCCTAACAGGATTGTTGTTCAACGGGATTTCATCATAAAAACTGGTAATTTAATTACAAGGTGCTCAGATGTAAACAGATGGCATACCTACTTTACCCAAAGTGATTTACTACAGGTGAATAATTCTGTTTTATATTACACTGAAATCCGGTCGTCTCTGAAGTACCTGTGTTATTTAATTTGAACCCAGAGATGAGTTATGAAGACTCAAGTCTGTAACACTTTGTTATTAGGTAACTTTGCAGACGTCTGTAGCTTTTGGATAATGTTTTTGATTTGTCGAAAGGACATCTATTTTTAGTTCTAAAAATAGGTAAAGTATTCCTAAGATTTATTTATTATTTATTTATTTACTCATTTACACATACAATTATTTTTACAGGCAGAACCCAAGGTAATAAAAGTAGTCTTATACAATACGACACCCAGAGACGCCACTCAAGAACTGATCACACACCTACACGGGTCCATGACTGACCAGCACCCTAATTGCGTAACTCACGATTCATCATAATTTGTTTCGTTTTGAAACGGATGGCTAAACCATTGCTTCATATGTTCGAAAAATGTGTCTGCTCAGCAATCTAAATAACGCAATGAATATTGTTGAACTGTCAAAATGAAACCGATTACGATTAATCGCGTGTTACGCAATTAGGGTGCAGTCCCAAGTAACGGCTCCGTGTGCCCCAAGTTACATAGAGGACAACACACTAACTGTCACTCTCTGGAATTCCGCCAATGAGCAGAAAAACCAAAAGGTGAGACAGAGGTGACTTTCTATTGGTACATTACACCAGTTATGTTTAAGTCTCATGACGGCGAGGAAATTGCCATCAGCCAGATACCCATCACGTCCAGTAATTTTTGTTGACTTTGTATTTAACTAAACATTTTTTTTTCTAGCGTTTGCCTGCGGCTCTTGGTCGCTTATCGCATTAAAAAAGTAGCCTATGTCCTTCTCTATATCCCAGGCTATATTTTTAACAAATTTCATGACGACCGGTTCAGCCGTTTAGGCGTGAAAGCGTAACAGATAGACTGAGTTACTTTTGCATTTATAATACAAGTAGGGAATAATAGAGATAGTAGGGAAGTACCTAGGGATTATATTTACTGTCGTCTCAATTCGACCTCTCGACTCTATTCAGTTATATCAGCACAAAACAGAAAATGACGTAAGATGCCTTGGCCTGTAGGTCAAGTCCCTATCTCTCACCGTTATTTCAGGCTCCCATAAAGTTCAACTGCAGGTGCTTCAGTGCTGTAGCTATTTCAGAATAGTGGTCGAGTCGAGAACTGAATTGAAAAAATTAATAATATGAAACTTTGTTTTAGAAGAATTTATTTAAAAATGTTGTCTTCGTTAGTCAATAATCTCACACCATGTGTGTCGTTGTAAATTGATGAAATATTGCCCACTCTAATATGAATCCAATTCTGTATATAATACAACGCTATTTTGATCTCATCCTTTCCAATCCATAATTCAACTGTCATAAGGAAACGTTTGCACAAATCCTCGATTGCATGATTAAGAATATTTTATTGACAATAAATTTCGAAACATAACGAAAAGCATAAAAGCTTACCAGCCGCTTTCTATCACATTTTAGCGACACTAAATCTTTTATGAATTATAACAAAAGTTCCGCATTAGAAAAATCGTCACGCGCCCATAATAAAAAGCATACAAACATCGCTTTTATTGCTTGACGGTAAAAATACACAAATGCCAAAAAAATCTATGCATGCTCGCTATAAAATATAAGGACAGGGGGCCAATAAAGAAAACGGTATATTAGGTTCTGAAAATAAGGGCTGCGCCACAAATGTAGTACGTTTCGCCTGACTTTTATCGGTCATAAAACGGGATAATGTGTCGGTATAAGCGTATTTCGGAATGGTACAAATTTAGACGGGAGGCGCCGAGCGGCCCGCTACTCGATATTAGCTAATATGTAGCCATACTCAATGTGAGCGCCCAAAGGACTTTTACACATGAAGACTGAGATTTTTGTGAGAATTGAGTTGAAGATTTTCTGTTACTTTTAGTAATACAAAAAGGAATTTGGACTGACACATGCCTAGGTAAAGTCTCAATAAATAATGGGCGTTTGGATATCTTTACTCTTTAAAGATATCTATGGAAGTGGGCTATTGGGACCATAGCACTATACCTCAGTCTAGCTCTGTCTGTCTAAGGCTGACTTTAGCAAAGTCAGATATCTTTTATCCGGGAAATAAAATTGACGTCTGACAGCCCCAGTAACTGTAAACTGTCCAAAATTTAAGATTGAATTTTATTCCCAGGATAACTACGTAAAAAAATACTATTTAAAATAAATACATGCATCATTTGCTAGTGTGGTTTATTGATCAAGCCAGCTACCTATTTAACTTATAATGAACCTTCAAATAAAACAGTTTTCAAATTAACCATATAAAACTCCAGCTTTAAATCTTTATACAACATTCACCAATTAGAGTCCTCAAAACAACTAATTAACGTAACATAACCATTAGATCTACAGTACTAATAAAATCCCTACAAATCCGTTTTATTTATAACGTTACAAATAACGGTGTGTAACAGTAGATGGGGCAATATATATGTGTCACAACATTACACTTCACACATCACTTGATGAATCGACAAATAGGTGACGATGGGGCACTTCTCATTTGACACTTACTGTGCTCTGTATAGGAAGATTATTTATAGATGTGATAAAAAATAGTTTCGGAATACTACAGAGAATGTCTTCATTATTTGTAAGACATCGAAAACTATGTATAGTCCAGCAGAAAGTAAACATGGTTGATAAATAATAAACAGTGTCTCAGAACCAGGACTCAAAATAATTGTTAAGAAATTCATTTAAAATTGTTACTGATATTTACGAACACATAGATGTCACAAAAACCTGCAATTCACATACGACTTAATTACGAATACTGGGATTAAAAGATTAAAACAGAATTAGTTCATAAATTACTTCTCATTAGCGATGTCATATAGTGACCTTATTGGTGATCTCATATAGTGACCTTATTGGTTATTTCATATAGTGACCTTATTGGTGACGTCCAATAGTGACCTTATTGGTATTGTTATATAGTGACCTTATTGGTGGCCTCCAATAGTGACCTTATTGGTGTTGTTATATAGTGACCTTATTGGTGGCCTCCAATAGTGACCTTATTGGTGTTGTCATATAGTGACCTTATTGGTGACGTCCAATAGTTACCTTATTGGTGTTGTCATATAGTGACCTTATTGGTGATGTTCATCAGAAAGGCCAGGTGTACAGTACTCGCCACCGACGTGCATGTATGACCAGATAAAGTATGAACGTAAACGAGGCAAAAGGAGTATGTAATCATCGTAGTAGGTAGTTTTCTGTAGTTTCTGTACCCCCTTGAGAAGTAGTAGTGAGTTTATGTCTGTATGTAGTTCATAAAATTAAGGGTCACCTCAACTTCACAAGTTTTTGGTCCTAAGAATCTACACAAGCAAAGCCAACTTTATTCCGAATTATAATACTTATCGCAAGTTTTAAACAACCTTATATCGAATGCATCCCTAGCCAGGTCCGGGTCGGCACTTAGGTAAACTCCGAAAGGAAAATCGCACTATTTGTCGGTAGTTGTTTATTGATATTTTCGCCGCGGCCCCTGCGCGCTAGATACAAAAGTTACGGTGTTGTTTTAAACTTTTACGGTCTATTTCTGCAGTGATTCGAAAAAAATTAAATCGGCAAATCCCCTGCGTACCTTTTTATGGGAACTTTTTGCTGGTATTTTTTTTCGTACTGGCACTATTTGTGGTATATTTTTTGTGGTTTAGAAGAAATGTAGAGTGTTTTAACGCAAATAAATCAAGTGTTTTTTTTTAGTTTTGAAGCTCAGTGGTCTGGCTAGAGCTATTAGATATTATGTTTCAAACGGTCTCTACGTGGCTGAAAACTAATTTCAGGGAGACGCACATAATAACGGTGGTTCAATCAGCAAGTTGCATGAGGACTTACTAAACTAATGATGATTTAAAGAAATAACTGTAAAATGACGTCGTGGAACACAAATTGGAACCTTTTGTTTAGAGTTCCATAAGGTACCGAAAGGTAACCAACGGGACCCTATTAAAATTTGAATTCCGTACCCGAAGGGTAACCAACGGGTCCCCATATTACTAAGCCTCCGCTGCCCGTCCGTCCGTCTGTCTGTCAGCGGGCTGTATCTCACTATCCGTAATAGGTAGACAGTTGAAATTTTCACAGAATATGTATTTCTGTTACCGCTTTAATAAAAAATTATACAAATAAAATAAAGTTAAAAAATAAAGGGGGTGTCCGTACCTACAAGAAACGTGTTTTGCCTCGTGGTACGGAACCCTACGTGTGCAAGTCCGACTCGCACTTAGCTGATTTATTTTTAAATTATATTCGTTTAAGTACTACATGCACACACACATCAGAAATTTCACACACATACACATTTTGCTTACTCAAACTCAAAGCATTTATTTCAAATAAACCATTAACAGGCACTTTTGAATTATCAAAAAGTCGACCAGTTGGAAAGTTGAAGCTAGTTGCCCATTCCAAAACGTAGATCTCTACTGTTAATACATTTATTTTATTAGCAGTAAGCATACGCTATATTGCTTAAAGCTTCCAAATTACTCAAGACATACAATAACAATGAGACTCTTAATCACTCTGACCTTAAGGTAGTATCTTAACTACCCTCTAAAATAAGCTACAAGTACTTTTAAGAAAATAAAAATAGGTTCAGGTCGCTCTACGGAAGGACTGTGAAGATAGTAATTGCCACTTTGGAATACTCTTCGGCCTGAAAGGAGATATAAAACCAATGTTAAAGATATTGAGGTGGTGTCAGATGTATGAAACGTACTCATTTTATCAGCTCCCAAACTGAATAGAAGACTGTTCCATACTGCAAAGGGCTACTTCTACTTACTAGGTACATTTATATATATACTTCTTCGTGCATTTCAATTAATTGTGCTAGTAAGCAATTTTAATCATTACCTATTTGTTGTTATGTTTAAAAGGCAAAATGTTTATTCACGTAACAAGAAACTTTCCATAGAGACCAAATTGATAAAAAAAAATACCGCACGTCAGTGACAATACCAGGCCACTCAGAAAGTATTTCGAAAAAAGTTTTTATGTATGAGAGACTGGCCAGATAGAATCTATTATGAAAATATGATTATTTGTAAGTAAAAATAGGTACGTTCTAATTTTAAAATTTCCCTCCACATTGTTTGCGAGCTAATTTAAACTATCGCGTCGCATTAAAAATGGATCTGCGCCGGGAACATTTAATCGCGCTATGATTTTTTTACAATTTCAAGTATCGCCTGAAACCGGACGAATCGTACGATAGACTTCAAAATGGCATTCATGGATGGCCCTTCTAAGGCAACCGTGTATCGTTGGTATAATGAATTCAAGCGCGGTCGACTAACTTTGGGGGATGAAGAAAGAAGTGGTCGCCCTTTGCGGGTGTTACGGAAGAAAACGTGCTAGCAGTAAAAAATGTAATCCACGAAAATAGGCGAGAAGATTCAGCACATACTGCAGGTTGGATCGGGAAACCTTCACGGAATTCTACACGTGCATCTTCGTGTGAGGAGGATAGTTTCACGCTGGGTGCCGCACAACCTCACCGATACTCAGAAGCAGGCCCGAGTGAAATGGTGCCGTGATATGATCGAATCAACGCCTACCAAAATGAAGTGATCTAGAAGCAGGGGAAAGATTTGATCGCGAGCTTTTTTAATTTGACTAGCTACTTGGTGTCAATTCCTTTAACAAACCAAAGAAGCATCAATGCTGAATGATATACTACCAAATTCTTGGCAGAAGTTTTCTCTGTTGTGAGCAACAAGCGCCAAACACAGAGCTGCGCGGGCTACTGCTCCACCACGACAACGCGCCTTCGCACACCGCGCTCAAAACGAAGGACTTCCTGGACAGCACACCGGTCAAACTCCTGGGTCACCCTCCTTACAGCCCTGACCTAGCATCGTGTGATTTTTTAAATTCCCGTTAGTTAAAAATCAGCTCAAAGAGATACAATTTTCGTCGCTGGAAGATGCGCTGCCAGCGTCCGAGCAGGCTGTAAACGAGGTGTCTGCGGCGGACTGGAAAGTGATCCGAAAACTGGTTCAGACGCATTAAACTTTATATAGAGTCTAGTAGAGAGTTTTTTGAAAAGATTTAATGAAAAAATATTTACCCATAGAACATTTATTTTTATTTTCGCTAAACTTTCTGTGTCCCACGTATAGTTGACAGTCTGTAGCAGTGAAATCGCACAAACATTTGCAAGTGCACATTTTACGTAAATCACGGAAAGGAACTTTTAGACAAGTCATTTTGTTTAATATTTTGTTTAACACTCCACAAATAAGTTGGATTATTATTTTCTTAACTAAAATAACGCAGCTTTTTTCAGTGATGGCAATTTTGCGCGGTGAAAGAAATATTCAGGGCAAAGCAGGTACTTTCTCAAACAAGGAACTCGACTTTTTCAAAATAATACCTACTAAAGTTGATATAATTTTAATTAAATGAATTTGAATGCCCCATTCTTGTCACACCACTATATTTCGCGAGAGTCGTTAAACGTTGATTTAACTCAAATTTTAATGCCAGTTATAAATGTGAACTGGTACATAAAATTGCGTTTAAACCCGTATCGATTGTCCCGGTATTGTGTGGGATAATTTATAGATTTGTATATTATGTCTACTTGGATATAGTTGATAGTTTTAGTACTAAGCGATCATAGAACAGATAAATGAGCTGTGAGCTGTCTTTGGTGCTATAAAATATAATAGGGGACTGAAATAAGATGATAATCAATTAGGTGGATTTATCTTTTTGAAGGCTGGGTATTAATTTTGCTTTGAATAGGTACAGTTAACGCCAATGGTGACAATAATCTTACGATTATTAGGTTTGATACAGTTAGATGTGAATTATTGCAGGAGTTCTATAAATTACAATACTTAGACAATCCGAAGTTGGTGTAAATTAAATCCAATTTCTGATTTCTTGTGGCTGATTTGTGAAGATCGAAATTTATATTTGACTAGCGGCCAGATATGGCTTTGCCTGGGTGTAATTTACATGGAAAGACAGAATTCTGCTTACTGTACTTAAGTTATAAGCAGTACCCTAAGAAAAAGTACGAGGCTATTTTAAGATAGTATTAAGTACGTTTTTTATATATTAACATAACCTGCACCCTAATTGCGTAACACGCGATTAATCATAATCGGTTTCATTTTGACAGTTCAGCATTATTCATTGCTTTATTTACGTTGTTGAGCAGATACATTTTTCGAACATATTAAGTAATGGTTTAGCCATCTGTTTCAAAACGAAACAGATAATGATTAATCGTGAGTTACGCAATTAGGGTGCTGGAGTAATGTAGCTTTCAAATGGCAGAATAATTTTTCAAATTTGACGTGTAGTTTCGGAGATTACCCACCGTCACTTACCTATATACAACAAACTAACCAAAATTCGATCTTTCTCTAAATAATTATAGTTGGATTAGATTAGATTACAAAGCAAAGAAAACTTGTTCAGGTAGAGATTCACAGATGATTCCCCCCAAAAATACGATACGATATACATATATCGTGTCCTGCGTGTCTTATCGTGTGCATGTTACAGAAACTGACTCTACAGATGGCGCCAAACTTGTACCCGAATTCTGTGCTGACACCATTTAGTTCACATTTAGATTACCATCGACTCGCTAAGAATAAAACCAAGCAAATAAAAATATCACTCCAACATACTAGGGAAGAATTGTACAAAAGAGAGGACTTCACTCAGAAATGGGTGGAACATGGCTGCCAATAAATCGACGGTCCCTACGTACAATCCCCTAAGTGGTAGATACGTGATTTGCATGTTTTACTTTCGTGACCTTCAGGCCAGCTGATACTATCGTTGAGTTTAACAAAAATTAATCTAAGATTGTAAAATGCACTTTAAATCCATCATGACATAAAATTAACTAGAACATGATATACACGTGTTTGAAATTTTGAAGCGCTCTCCTGTAAAATTTGTCATTTGTAGTTAGGAGATTATACGTAGGGACCGTCGAAATTGTGATGATGAATGAGATCCCTGTATTGTTTTTTAACAATACATGGATCTCATTCATCATCATCAAACCCAGCAAACAACAACACATATAAAATCACGCCTTGTTTTCCGAAGAGTAGGGCAGAGGTGTACATACCTATGATGCACCCATATTTGTCAGTTATGTTTAAGTCCCATGTAATAGGGAATGAGCCTATATCCCAAAAACTCATCAACATCATCATTTCAGCCGAAAAACGTCCAGTGCTGGACATAGGCCTCCCCCAAGCTCCGCCACTTCGACCGGTTCTGTGCTTCTCGCATCCAGCGGACTCCTGCGGCCCTCACAAGGTCATCGGTCCACCTTGTGGGAGGCCTTCCAACTTTACGCCTTCCGGTGCGCGGTCGCCACTCCAGAACTTTTTGACCCCATCGGCCATCTGTTCAGCGTGCAATGTGCCCTGCCCACTGCCACTTAAGTTTGGCAATTCTTCGGGCTATGTCAGTTAACTTGGTTCTCCTGCGGATCTCCTCATTCCTGATTCGATCACGCAGGGAAACTCCAAGCATAGCCCTCTCCATTGCCCTTTGGGCGACTTTAAACCTTCTTATGAGGCCCATTGTGAGCGACCGAAACGTGGTCGCTCCCAAAAACTGGGTGAAAATAAATGCAGACTCAGGGAACAAATTCAGACCAAAAAATTTCAGAAAGTAAAACGAACCAATACAAGATGTAGAATAATATTTACTGTTAGTTCCAAATATTGACCAAAATAAGGATCTAGCTGTAGGTAGGACGGTAGATCTACTTTTACTGAATATTGACGGTTTGGCGGTTCACTGCCTTTAATAACATGAATGTGATTGAAAACCCTGTTGAAAATAGGTCACGTCATATATTTTTTTTCATTGCTTGCTAAAACTATGCAATATAGGTTTGCCTTTAAACTCACATATTTATGTGTTTTCTGTTCCAATATGATAATAGTAGCTTCGTTTAAGTAACGGTATTTTGTAATCGGTCGGACCGACCGTAATTGAAATACGGTCCGAAGATGGGTGACCATCTTTATATACCAAGACCCCTCCGTGCCTCGAAAAGCATGTAAAGCCTTTGGTCAAGGCTGTGATTCGTGGATCTTTGACAGTCAAAACGGGTCAGCAGAAGCCCGAAAGTTTTACCCAAAGGGTATCTTATTACCCAGTAACTGGGTTGTGAAGGTCAGATAGGCAGTCACTCCATGTCAAATACTGGTATTCAGCTGCATCTGGTTAGACTGGAAGCCGACTCCAACATACTTGGGAAGAGGCAAAGCAGATTGACCCACGTAGAAACTTTTTAATTTTTAATATTCCATCTACTACCTGTCCCTTTCCAAACTATGATAGAGTCAGATTTCAGTCTTACTGGATGCAGCTGAATACCTGAATTAGGCGTGAAGCTACCTATCTAACCTCTACAATCCAGTCATTGGGTTATACGATGCCCCTTGGCAAGAAATATATTAGACTTTTGGACTGATGATGAATGAATGATGATGAATGAATGAGCAGCACATTTTTTGTAATACATTCCTTTAAAAGCCTTTTTAATTAAAAGTACTTTAAACACCGAACCCAACACGAAAACAAATGAAGATATTCATAATGAACTCTAAGTTAAATATATTGCATTTGACCTCAAAATGTTATTAGCGTTAAGAATGATGGAGGTCGGAAAAGGGTAATCCTTCGGGAAACAATAGAAGGGGTTGCGTACCAAAAGTTTCATGGAAGCAATGCCTTTGATTACAATAACTTTGTATCATGTGATATTATTTGGGAACTGAAATTGATAGTAACCAATAACGGGGGTGAAATAAATTGTAATGAAGTCGACTAATTAACTGGGAATATTGACATGTATTGTGAACATTGAACATTTATGCTAATTAATAGGAGATTAATCGAAGATTTTGCTTACACAAAATAATCGGAGAGTGTTAACCCAGTACAATGTCTCCATAATCTACTTCTATTAGAAGTATATTCACTCTCTACAATTAGATAAAGATTATAGAAAATTAAATTATAGTAAAAATAAAATAAAACATTTTAATAGCAAGCCGAATTAAAAAAATAAATTTGATTGTAAAAAAACGTGGGTCACGTGGGTGACATCAAATGTTACAAATAAATTAATTGGTAGTTATGTATTACAAAAATAGAGCATTATAAAAATAAAGTAAAAAGCACCACACGCGTTTTTACAATAAAATTGATTATTTATTACTTTTTTGCTCCGCATGCTTTTATAGTGTTTTTTTGTGTGTTTAATAAACACTATTTTTATTTTATTTTTTAATCTTAAAATAGCATACTAAGTAGTATTATGAAGAGAATCGATTTCATAGTATATTATCCTAGTTACCCTTGTGAGGATGTAAGGCCAAAGTTATGAAACTACGTATATTGTCTTGCCATCGGTCATTGATATGTGTGAAAATTTAATCGGATGTCTTGAATTTGGTGAAAAATATGTTGAAAGATTCCGTTATAAAGATAGATGTAAACAAGTATTTTTTTATTTGATGTTGGGAAATCATTCAATGACTTCTCCCACTCTCTGTGGAGCAGGAGGGCGTGTCAGACTTTTACTGACTAAAACCCACCTTTTGTACTTTCAGTATGCCTGTGTGCCAGGGGCCACGGTATCTCTGCCATGGCCCACGGTATTTCAGATTAAAATCGTGTTAATAGTGCTCTCTGTCTGAGCTTGTCCTATGCTACATTAAGAATACGTTGCTAAATCAACACCACTGTGGCAAAACTGCAGCATTATAAAAAACACAACTTTTGACGCTAAACCCAACAAATATGTGTTTGCACACCCATAGTAATTGGCCATTCAGAATTAATCGTCAACAAAATATTTTATGAGTCTGCAAAATATGTGGCGTCAACACTGGTTGGCGCCAGTAATGGCCCCAGTTAACTGCCCAGCACTAGACTACAAAATAACGAAACAATAACAACTAGTCCTGAAATAGTTACAGAAATTGGTTTTAAAGCAAACAAATCCAATTTAAAAGTCCCTATTTGAATTAAAACGTTTCAAACTCTTTGATTGTGTGCACAAAATAAAACACACAAACTTTTATGCGTTTAAACGAACGAAAGCTCTTTTTAAAGACCTTAAGCTGAACATTACAAGCAAAACGAATTGATAATACGGACACTACGTAACAAGCATATATAGGCAAGCCGATACATGGTATTATCTGAGACAATGGACGCCTGATTGGTTTAGTTACACGGAATAGACTTCCGATCCCTGCGCGGTGGTACGCACGTGACCGTACTGCCAGATCAATTTGACACTTTTTTTTAACCTTTGCACCCTTACCAATTTTGCTAACCCGCTGTCCAAATAGTACTAAAATAAAATCTCACTCTTATGTCCAAACCTAACGTGGCAAAAGGAAGGGCTACTCGATCTTGAAAAGCAGCAAAAATAAATTTGTAAAAATAGTCGCATCGAGCGTCTGCGAGGTAAGAAAATTGCCCACCGGACGCTTTTATCAACATTTTCGTACGTTTAACGTATTCCTATTTACACCCAAGAACGCCCACGTCATGTCGAATCTAAAATATTGGTTATTAAAAGTTAAGCTGAATTTATTGTGTTTATAAAAGAGATTTAGCCTTCATCAATCATTCCGGAACTTCAACAAAATACATAATGGGAAAATTTATGCAATGCGCCTTATCATTTCGAAGATCTTTCGTACCATCCCAAATAGTATTAAAAGCAATTATGAAACACGCACACATTTCTCTTCTTATCGTAAAGATGCATATCTGTACGCGAGGCGTGAGACTCTTTATAGAAAATAAATTTTAATTGGTGCACACAACTAAGTTTTATAAAACATGTTACGACTTAATCGTCTCAGGATTGGCGGTTAATGAGCGTAAAGATTGTAAACGCATTAACAACGTGGGTAGTCCAAACCGAAAATTGGGTTTGACGGTTCCCTAAAACGTGGCCACAAACAACTGGCAATAGTGGAGTCAATTAAAAGAATCAGACGAAGCAATCGATCACTCAACGATCGAAGTAACGAACACAAACCGTTAGGTTTTAGCATTTATTGCTTCAGACAACTTTGGATGATCGAAGAAATTCCATGTCCAAAATGCATGCCAATAAGATCATCACGTTATTAATTACCAACAAAGTTAGTTACAACTCTACAAAATAATTTCTAAAAAACAAAGCGGAGCCGATGATTTGATTATAAATTTACATACCTCCATCATATGAAGCTAATGAATTACATCGGATATATGATAGGAATGATGGCGTCATTTATATGAAACTTAATCGAATAATTGATTATAAGAGTGGAACAATAAAGTGATTAGTTTAACGAAAAGAAAGACAATGAGTTATTATTCAACGGATAGATTCCTATTGTTGGACTTTAGATAGTACAAGAACAGCTATCTGACAGCTCGGGTCGTTGACCAGTCGTTTGTATCATTTGTTTATACGATCATCGAGCGAAGATATTAATCTCCTAACGATGAGCAGTCAGATATTTCGGGAAGATATTTAAAGGTTACTTCCTAAATTATATTTATAATTTGTCATTTTGTCTTTAAATGACTTCGACTTGGGCGTCGATGGTAATCTGGTGCATTATCGTTTACATTTCATTGAGATTATCTTAGTCTTCAGTCATTGTTATATATTCTTATTTGATTGTGATTAAGACATAAAATTCTCTGCAAAGTACTATTAAATCTATCTCAATCGAGTAATTATTCGAATGCATAAAATAAGTAATGAAGCAAGTCGATCACAAAAATAAAAAGTTAAATGCAAAGACATAAAAGTAAATGCAGCTTTCTAGAACCTTGTTTTATATCTTCAGGGCAATAGTGTTAATGTTGAGTGTTACTTAGGACTTATTGAAGAACTAAAAGTTATTCCAGTTGGAGTCATTAAAACCCTTGTCTGGCTAAATTATAATATAGTAAACTACGATGAAATGGATACTAAAGAAGAAGCCTTATTAAGATAAGCCGTGAACGTTTACTGCTTTCGTTATTGACGTATGATGAGAGATTGCAACTTAAATATAGCAGTTTAATATTAATCGATTTTTACAAACTACTGGCAGTACTAAGGCCTTTAAAGATTTACAAGGATAACAAGAGTTATAGCTTATAGGATTGGTGTATACGTTTGTGAATATATATTCTTTCAAAATAACTTCAAAATGAAAGCATCTAAAAGGTTGACCTTTTAAGTTCCCCATTTAAAAAAACATCACTGGCCCTCAAAGAGCACAACTTTACGAGGTAAGCTTGCCGAGAATACATTTCATATTGACTCAAACACACATGTCCTTACCGGAGCCGGTATAAACGAAGCAAACGAGAAAAATATATCAGTATTTAGTCCCACACTTAATAAGTTGTTCGACGCTAAGCGGATTATAGCTCGGTCAGTCGGTGGAAGGTAATAAATTGTGGAATCTTTATAATTTTTAGCCGCCCGATTCCTTTACGTCATAAATTCAATATCGTTAAATATGCAGCGACTTCAAATGTGTGCTTAAGTAGGCATTATTCGAAAAGATAAAGTCGTTAAGATAGCTCGTTGGCTCGCGTTTACGTAAGTATGTGTAGTAGATAGTCATGTCGTATAACTTTACTGCTTATACCCAACTAATCCCTAAAGTACGACTGAAGATACCGAGTTAGGTTTTATTATAACACAAAGTGAGATTCAGTGCTGTTGAAAATCTTACAAGTTTTATTTTAAATTATGTTTCGAGAATCCTAGCTTATGTCGAGTGCTTTTATAAGCTTCTTTATAATATTTTTTTATTTACGAAAATAATATTTTGGACAAGTCTTTTTGTGAGATTTGAATAAGCCATCCACAGGGATAATACTTTTCAGTCATAGATTAATCAATATTTCTTTCAGAAAATTCTTGGGTACATATACCTAATGAAAGTCTTGGCAATCACAATAATGACAGTGATTGAGGCTGGCTCTTATTAGTTATGAAAATCTTTTTTTAATATAAAGACTTAAAAATGTTGATTCTTAGAGACTTCGCAATCAATGAACGTCAGAATGTGACAGAAGATAACTTTAAGCAAATGCTTTTCTCAACTTTTCACATTAGCTTAATTTTTACTTCAGCAGTCATTCAAATTGAGTGTCAATCAAAGACAATTTTATTGATAACCATTGTTCAAAAATAGAGCTCTAAACCAAGATTACCATTCGAATTCTTGCTTATTGGTATCGTGTCGTGCGCGTTTTGTACCGCGGCAATAAACCCACATGCCTTCTCTAATAGTTGTAAAATGTGTTATGCTTGTCCATTCGCTTCCCGCAGAGCTCAGCTTCGCGCCAGCATATACGATACCGGCTTTATAGCTTAATCTCTTACACGCTATATCAATAAATAAACGGTTGGGAAACAAAGTATAAAACCTTTCACGAGGATAAAAAAGTAAACAAAACCGGTGACTTAATTTAGTTGTAATTTTGTTTTGACATCCCGATTTAGGGCATCGAATAAAATTTTATTCGTTTTAATCGACAGTGGAATTTTAATATTCATTAACACTATAGACATTGATTACAATGGCAAGAATGAGCGTCGTTGATTGTTATGAAATTCCTTGGCAGAGATATTTTTTTATATTTATTTATATTAAAAACAATATCAGAAATGAGAGAACAAAACGATTTAAGCTCATAGCTACAAATAATTTTGAAACGTTTCCCTTCGAAGCAATTAATTAAGTGTCATCACATCTTCACTATAAAAGTCCTATAAATCGGGCTTAACCGTTCCTGAACTTTGTAGATGCGTCTTCAAAAGCGTCTGAATTCCTATTAAAACTAAAATTAATCCTTCACGTTTCTTAAAACGCATCAAATACGAGTGACGATCCAAAAAGTACACTGTGACAGCGTAGTCGACAACTTACTAATACCATCATAAAGCTTACCGTAGATCGTGATCATGCTAACAAAACTATACTCTTAACAGCAAGCGCTAAGGTCTATAATGCTAAAGGGGTAGTTTTCTGGCTGTAGAATTAAGTTGGTTTTGTTAAAGATGTCACTCATTCAAAGTTTAACGATCAACCTAATAGCGTTTTTAAAGCAGTTCCCGAAATCCTTGAAACGTGACTCGAGCATCAACAAATTTAAAATTGAATCCGTCGGCTTATTTAATAATACCTTTGACGATTTACTTTGAACTCATGATACGGTGTGCTCACAATTAGTCCTTATGTCTACAATAATTTAGTTTTATTGAAAACTAGTTTTTCCCAGCGGCTTCGCCCGCGTGTAGGTCGAAAATTATCCCACAGGAACGGGGATAATTTTCGACCTACACGCGGGATAAAAAGTATATTATAAGGCATATTATCGGGATAAAAAGTATCCTATGTGTTATTCCAGGTTACAAACTATCTATGTGCCGAGTTTCATCCAAATCCGTTCAGCTTTTGTTGCGTGATTGAGTAACAAACATCCAAACCTCTAAATATACAAACTTTAACGTTTATAATACTAGCTTCCGCCCGCGGCTTTGCCCGCGTGGAGGTCGAAAATTATCCCGCGGGAACGTACTACCGGGATAAAAAGAATACTATGCGTTAATCTAGGTTATAATCTATCTGTGTGCCACATTTCATCCAAATTCGTTCAGCCGTTTCTGCGTGAAAGAGTAACAAACATCCATCCATCCATCCATACTTATAAACTTTCGCGTTTATAATATTAGTAAGGATTAGTAGGATACTTGTTCCTTTTGTGGATGTTGGATTTAACTTATTTCATAGTAAACATACACAACCTATTTCAGTTTTACAGCTGACACGTTTTCACAACTCTATTGCCATTTTAAACATTGAATTGACTGGTTTTAACATAACATCACGCCTGTAATCCTCGAAGGCTTAGGCAGAGTTCCCCAGTTTTGCTTAAGTCCCATGTAATAAGGGCGAGCCTATTGCCATCAACCGGGCACAGATCCAGATTTCAGGCTGCTACTAGGATATTCCGGATGAAAAACCCCATTAACGGTTTGCCTGACCTGGGAATTGAACTTGGGAATTCATGCTCAGGAGTAGGGTTTGCGACCACTTGACCATCGAAATACACATATCATCAGTCAAAATATTTTTTTGTTAACGTAGGTATATTAAAATCCTTAGTAAGTCCATTCAAGATTTATAAATAATTATCATTGTAAATACCCCACAGCAGAAATTTTTCGTCGGTTATACAATAAAAAAATCTGCTGTTTCATAGAAAAGTGCAATACCTACACGGTCAAAATGTATGGGACAGCTGATTTTTTTTTTGACGAATAATTTCTGCGCTGGGGGTCTAGAATTATATGCTGAATTCATGGTTACCGTTTGCGCACTGGTTAAAAACTTATCCTGTATAGTTTGTGTTTGCTACATGTCCCATTCACAACTCATTTCACACTTTGTATTCCGTCTTAAGTCCAAAAGTGAGACATTATTCTTTTCATCTCTTTTACTCACAACTTCCGTCCCAATTTCAACCAATTGTTTAACGATAAGTACGAGTACTTACAGTAATATGTTAGAGAAAGCCGCAGAGTTATTTGCCACAAACATATTTAGCAAACATATTACTGATGGTATTATAACTTCATTAGAAACCGTCCGTGCTCAACGAACCGTAGATCTAACCACCGGTAGATTCACATAATTACGTGTTATTTGTTTTTACAAACGAGTCAAGATTTTTATTTGTCTTTTTAGAGTTCCGTAGTCAACAAAGAACCCTTACAGTTTCGCCATGTCCGTCCGAGCTCAAAGAATATAAGTATTAGAAGTCTGTAATGTGGCATGGTAGATATATATAATAATTATACTTACTACTCAAAACAAAACTAGGGCCACCAATATTTTTCTACATAATTTAATTCTTGTGAAGTTTATGATGTGGAGGTTGTTTAATTTAAATCAAACAACTTGTTTCATCAAATAAAATTATTATTAACCTGATCGATCGACCCGTGCGGCTAATATTACTGAGCCACAAGCCTCTCACGGGTATTTAGACAGGTATTTATTTATCACAGGTATTTATGAGGTTAGTAATGATTATGTCCTCCCTTTTTTAAAACACACTCTCAAAGCCTAAAAGGCATGCTCTCAATAACATGTCAGCAAACCCAACATCCAACACCTAACTCCAACTCCTCCTCAACACCTTTTCAGGAGGTCAATCAACTAGCGCTGAGTGTGTACATCCTCTTGAGCTGCTCTGACTCGCCATTTCAGCTGGTCGAAAACGTATTCGATCAGATTTAGGTCGGGGCTGAATATTGGCTTCCTCCAAGACAGACGAAGTCGCTTGGGTTGTGCGCGCTCGTGCATTATCCCGCATTAAGATGAGGCCGTCGTCTGCTCGTTATGAAAACGAGATAACATAGAGCCTGACAATATGTTCGAACAATGTTCAAATTTTGGCCGATCACTGTCTTTTAAGATGCAGGTCTCCTAGTTTAAGAGACAAGGTTCATTAATTTTTTTGTATGCATAGACTTTGTAGACCTAAATGCTATTTGTATTTCTAGCACTTTGTTTTGAACTGTGTCTGTGTGTATTATTTGGATAAATAAACAATTTAATTATAATTTTATTTTTATTATATTTTTTATTTTATTATAATATTTTATTTTTATTATAATATGTAACGAAGTTAAAGAAAAACTATCACAGCTAAATGGGCTTTTCAAGAAAATTAGTAATAGTCGATCAACTTCCATTTCCAGTTAGAATGTTTGTTCTTAGGATAAATTCATCTCAACTACGGAACCCTTCATTGTGCGTAGTCCAACACGCACTTGCCGGATTTTTAAAATTTTTGTATTGCTTTGTAATTCTGTGATTAGTGACACCAATACTTGGTAATGACTAATTGACTTGGGACTCAGAACTGTATGTAGTATTTAACTCACTGTGGACAGTAACTAGTCAATTAATTTCTTCGAAGAAGTAACCTTTTGTAATGAACTGGGAATATGTGGAATCCAGTAGTGTAGGTAGTCACCCCTTATAATAATTTAACTTTATTGGCAGGTAAATGAAACGTAAATTGAAGAGGGTCCAGACTTCTTTGGCGATGTTGGATAAAAGAAAAAGTTTGTTGTCAAGTTACCTATATAAAGTCGAAATCCTCAATAATTTCATGTTTAGTGGAATATGACTTATACAGGGCTTTCTTCAATCAAGTACACTAACGGTGTCATACATGTTGAAATAGATCATTTCAGACATGGCAGAAGAAAAATAGTAATTAGGTACAATAAATTAAATTGGTGTAAATCGAAATCGACAGAATAATTAAATAGGTTTGTTTCAAAGCATTTACTGTTTTATCATGAGAATAGATAATTTTTATTATCATAAACCAAATTATTATTATTATTTATTATTTTTTACCGTAGGAAAAGTAAAGTTACGTGGATACATTAACAAATACATTTGCAACTCTACGTCATGAACTCATGAATAATATCAAAGTTCCAACGTCAAAATGCTGTTAGCGTTTTATTTTTAAAATAAGTCGCCGAGGAAAAATAAAAAAAAAGTTAGTCCAGCCATCGAGATTATGCCCCACTTGAGACCGGGAAAGACTTGCCTGGTAGCCTGCAAACTTTTTAATAAACTAAATATTATTTTTATTTTTCTGTTGCCAAGTATTAAGGAGTATTTTAAATGAAATTGTTTTAAAGTTGTGTGAGGGTTGGAAAGTAATTCTTAATTAAGAAGTCAAGATATTAAATGCAGAATCAGAAAGGAAATTATGCATGTTTTATTTTTAAAAAAATCTACAATAATACAATATAATATCGCACATAACATTTCAGGTTACCAAAATATACAGGAAAGACTGATGAAATGGATACGAATGGGAATCACGACGTTGACCCATAAGGGCCCATGACGATCCTGCCTGACATCGTCTAAACAAGGAATGTACCCGTGTACTTTGACATTTCACAGAAAGGGTTGCCATAAAAAAAAAAATACTGTACTAAGCAACTTTCTGTAGATATGACAGAAAAATAAAATCAGTTTAACAAGAACTACAAACGGCAGCACCAGCCTTTTTGAACTCAATCAGATAAAGCACTCCAACATCTGTGACTGAATATATTTCGAAAGAAAACTCGTATTCCTGTGGGAACGATAAGTGGCATGATGCTTTCAATTCCAATAAAACTTTTCTATTCAACGAGACTACTGTTTCAATCTATGTAAATCAAACTTGTGTTTACTTTTCATCTGGCTCACTAAGCTTCCTCCTTTGCGCTGATGCGGAATTTGTACGATGGAAGAGCTGGGAAACGAGTTGGTTAGAGCAATGTTTTCTATTTGCTTTTTTAGGATTTGCTTGGCGCATTTTTATTATTAGTAAATGCGTCAGAGACGCAGACTTGCTCAATATAAAAATGAATTGAATTCTATTTCCGTGATGAATAACCGCTGTGTGATTGGCGCAGTGGTTAAGTGATTGACTGCTGCACTGCGAGTCGTGGGTTCGATTCCCGCACGGAACAAATATTTGTATGACCTAAAAGTAATTGTTCCGGGTCTGGCTGTTTGTGTATGTGAGTTTAAATGTTTGTAAACGCACCCGCAATATAGGAGAAATTCCTAGCGTGGGGCAACGTTTTTTTTTTTTTTTAAAGAAAAATGACACGAATATTGGAGATACTTTTCTCAACATTTTTATCCGTTGCAAGCAGTTTTGCTGTAATAATAACACGTAATCAAAGATAACAAAATCGAACGATCATAATCAAATGATCTTTTTGGAATAGTTATCAAAAAACATTTCACAAATGTAAAGCTCATCGTATTTAATAGTTATTAATTGCATAGTATTCCGTATAAAATATCATCAATACTGAATGTGGACGCTTTTAAATGAATTCAGTGAAATAAACACCGTTGCAAAGATCAGTTCAATTCAGATTAATTGAAATTGATAAAAATTGCAACTCCGCTTTTTCCCTCGTTTATTGTATAATTTTTAGTTTTTATTATTTTGAATTGATGTGAAATTAATATACCGTGGATCGGTGTCTTTTCGGAACAGTTTTAACGATTTTCGCTTTAATTTGTCGATCGCTGATCATTTTTGCCGTAAACTGCGCAGTTATATCGAATTGCTAAATTGGTTTGTTCGTTAGACTAATGTGTTTAAAAAATACCATATTTTATTGGCACGCGTTGAATGAAGTATTTTGTTATTTTTGATCGCAAAAAATATAAAAATAGTTTTATAATTCAATTGAATTGGTCCAACCTGTCTTCCAATATTTTTGTTCAAAAATTGAAATCACGTGCCTTGTCGTTTACTATTTTAATGGCACAAGGTTTTATGTATTCTACATGATATAGTATTATAAAGAACACTTTCGAGATTCTTTAGATTTTCCCTTTTTTCACAATCTCGTCCCTATTAACTCAGATTAGCCTAAGCATTTATTCTAAGAAAATTTTCTTTTTAAAGCTCCTTGTATAAAATTTATTCATTTTTACTATTATGAAAAACGTTTTTTTATTTCTGAAAAAACATCCATTGTATTCCATTGATAATGTATTCTAAATAACACGGCTCAAAAAATTCCATATTCAAATAAAAAAATAGTGACATTTACAAATAAAGCACACCCACACAGAACTCTAAAAATAACATTCACAATAATCACTTGCTATAACTTTATCAACACCGTACAAAAAGTCTAAATCATTCGATTCCTCTGCATTAGCTAGCATCAAGATTACCAGTAAATCAAACGTTAAACCAGCAAACGTGTACAAATCTATCATTGGATCGTGTACGTTTGGACTGGGAACTTCATTTCACAACGTAATCCTTTCAATTCAAGAGTTAGATGTGAACTTTACTGGCGAGCAAATGAAGTAAATTGGATTTGATTTCCGACTTCGGCTACCGTTTGTGATTCTACAGTCACGAATCTTTCTATCAGCGATTTAGAGTGTACTCTCATACGTGTGCAGTTGTGCAATGTTCTGATGTGGCGACTTGTTATTTCCTTTTTATGATTGTCAGCTATTTTATGGTGAAGACTAGAACACTACTCATTTATATCGCACTGTCTACAGTGGCACCCGGAATTGCTGCCTCGTCTTGTGACACGGAACATTCTTGCATGTTGCCGTCTTTTCAGTAGAGTTTTGGAGAAAGCACAGGACATCATTATAATCAGCCTATAATTTTCCCACTGCTAGGACACAGGCCTCCTCTTTGTGAGAGGGCCATAATCAACCACGTGGGCCCAGTGCGGGTTGGTAGATGCCACATGTCTTCGAATTTTCTAGTCGTTTACGCTCGCGATGTTTCCTTTTACCGTTTTGAACAGAACATTAGCTTGTCGCAAATCTTTACATACATGGTGAGTCTTGCTGTTACCAAGACATCTGACAAATAATAGCGAAAGAATTTTACTTGCCACCTAATTATCAATGCAATTGACGCCCTAAGCCGAGGCCCGTACCCCACAGCGGGTGCCCTTAGCGTGTAGTCGCTAAGTTTTTAAGTTTTTTAAGCACTGGCTGGAGAACTTAATGTATTGAGGCACCTGACAGGCAAGCCCGGTTAAACAGCTGACGACCTCCACGGTTGACCTGTAAGATGCCATTCATCATCATCATCATCATTTCAGCCAAAAAACGGCTGCTGGACATAGGCCTCCCCCAAGCTTCGCCACTCCAACCGGTTATGTACTTCCCGCATCACAAGGTCATAGGTTCACTTTCTGGGAGTCTGTCCAACTTTACGTCTTTCGGTACAGTTCCGTAAGACATAGCGTAGTAATTCTGGGCAAAAAAAATTGTGGAAAGTTCTGTGGTCGTTGCCTAAGAGCGGAGATTTTGTCCTTGATTAGTACTGGATAAAAAGCTCCTAGAAAGTAAATACCGAAATGTAATAAACTGTCTAGGGCATGCATAAGGAATATTGCACCCAATTAAAATACAAATGCGTTTCAGTAAATAAAACTTCTAAGTCGCATTAGAGGAACCGGACCTTAACATACAATCTTGCCGTCGTATTAGCAGTGTACCGGTGTAGTATTACCGGTCGAACATTAAACACTGACTGAATGAGTGCACCGATGCGTCCGAGACGATAAAACGAATCGTGAACGCCGGATTTGCGGTGCTTATTCGAATGTTTGTCGTGCAAACGAGACGGCACCTTAATTAAATTCGATTTGATTTAAATTGAATCATCGTTACTGGGTTAACGTATTCGGATTGTTTTTTTGTTTATTTGAAGTTTAACATGTTGATTGAAGGGAAATTAATCTAGATAGATAAACATTTGGAACAATGTCAGCTATCTTCATTTCCGCTGAAAATAAACCTTATCTAAAGGGTTAATACTGATAAGTTGTGTGAATTATGGGCGTTTCCAAATTTCCTGGTACCATCAACCGCAAGTCGGTGGTAACACCCAGACCTTCATCTGGCCCAGGGGATCTATTTCTTTAAGTCCATCAATGAGGATACGGGCCCATCCAAAGGTAGTTCATCCGCCAGAACATGTGACAAATTCAATTCTCGAACAGGCAGAAACAGCGGGATCAATGACAACCGTCAAATCGTGCTGTCATTCATTCTTAGTTTGGGCCCCCAAATAATCTTAGGTCCATTAGTTACACAAAGAAGGGAACGCCCGTAACTTCGTCCGAAACTATGTATTTCGTGCTTAGCGAGTAGACCCGTGTCTTAGTACGGAGTTTCCATAAGTAAGATACTGATACATACATGCCGTCTGTTGGGCCAGGTCAGCTCAAAGCTGCAATGGCTCTTTCTTCAAAAGACCCTTCCAGACATGGTCTTGTATTGTTAGACTCACATAAAATTCATGTTGGACTTTAAAAGAGACCATGACCTCTGAGTCTGTTTCGGCTTTTCTTCTCAGGGAATAGACAGCTAGGAAATGCCGGCGCCATCTAGTTTGCTAATTGAAAAAAACGCAATAACTCTGCCCGACTCTAGAATCGAACGCAAGTTATCACTTGTGACTTCTACTCCAACGACTCGGGCAACTAAACTAAACAGACTTATCCCTACTTCCTACTATCCTCCTAATGTTATATAATGTGAAAATTTAGATGTTGGTTGTACTCAATCACGCAAAAACGGCTGAACGGATTTGGATAAAATTTGGCACACAGATAGTTTGTAACCTGGACTAATACATAAGATACTTTTTATCCCGGTTCCCGTGGGATCTCTACGCGGGCGAAGTTGCAGACAAAAGCTAGTAATATTATAAATGCGAAAGTCACTCTGTCCGTCTGTCTGTCTGTTATGCTTTCACGTCATGGGTTTTGGCAGAGATTATAGCCTGGGATATGTAGAAGAACTTAGGCTACTTTTTTACGCGAAAACCGACATCTATGAGGGCGGAGCCGAGGTCAAAAGCTTGTACTTTATATTCTCATAAACTCAAACTAATACCTCATTAACAATTTACTCTACAGAATTAGAATCTTTTTATGTATAACAAGATCCGCAGTTAAGGCGTTCAGTCACGTCGCTGTGCAATTAAGTCGTCGTTCCTTAGTCTCTAATTTAGCTATCACGAGCTCTTAACCTGAATATATCACCGACTTAGTAATTAAGGGATAGTTCAGGTCTTTCTAAGTAATGTAGGAGTGATATTTATGGGAGGGGGAAATTATTAATTTTTATGTCATTGTGTTAAACGGTAGTGGAAAGAATTGTGTGTGTTGTGGTGTTATATTTACGTGTGATTGATTAATTAAGTAATGTCTTTAAAACACACTGTACAAGTGTACGCTGTTTATTGATTGATTACGTATTAGGTAAAAAAAAAAATGAATACAAATGTTACCATTATAAGTAAGTAGTGTTGCTCTAGATGGACACAAGGTGATGTTCTTTGGAAAGGTCAGGAGCGTAGCACTCGCAACCGGCGTGTGTGTATGACCAGCTATGCTATTCTGTAACCATCTCACCAGGTGAATTGAGCGTGGAGTGAGCTGTCAGTGTCATTCCACTTGATGCTAGGGATGACCAAGCATTAAATTTACTGTCATAATCGAGATTAAAAATGCTAATTCTATTTATCATTTTATTACGATTTCAAAGCTAGTGTTTAAGTGTGGCATCATGCATTTCATTTTAGGAGGTTTTCAAATAAAGTAGCAAAACAAAAACTCAGTCAGAAACTCAATGTTATGTTGGTCTATTTTTTCCTAGACTAGTCCTTATATTGCCTGAGGCGCGAGTGTGCGTATAATTTAATGCATGTAATGCTTAGTTAATGTAATACTTAGTCAATCTCTAGCATCAGTGAGATGACACTGACAGCTCACTCCACGCTCACTCGGCTCACTTTACCCCGTGAGATGGTGACAGAACAGCACGGCAGATGTATGAACATCAACGAAGCAAAAGATGTATGTATGGATCGTAGCAGGTGTCGTTTTATAGTTTCAGCCTCGTCCCTATGGGAATTAGGCGTGAGTTTATGTAAGTTTGCATGTAAATATAATCAAAATCTCGCTACTAAACTTAGAAATCTAATTTCTTTCGTTTAATGAACAATAATTTGCATTTTGATGAACTCACTAATAAACACACATAAACAAAACTATTGAATTATCAGAACAATAAACCGTAGTCCAAACAAGCAGGTACATAAATTATGTCAAGCAAACAATAAAGCCGTGTGTCCGCAGCTTTATTCTAAGGGGTGGACAGACAATAGCTTTCCGGGCAAGTGCGTACTCCGCATTACGCCGTTATGGGCCTTTAACAAATTGTAGGTCCTTTTATCGACGAGAAAATTCATGTATCGTCTTACTTCTACTTTATACACAATTGGTTTTATGCTTGAAGAGTTTATGAGGTATCCGAAGCTTTCAGTGCTACTAAAAATATTTGTTTACGATCGTTTTCTTGCGTCAAGTATGGAAACAAATGACGCTTGCTAAAGATCATGATTCGCCTTTTCAAAGAGACTTTTGTGGACATTCTTATCTTATTGGCAACCGTGGCGTAACGATAGGCATCGTATACCCATGCACTCTCGCTCCGTACCATGGCCTGGACCAGGGCCGGACGCGAGAAATCGCCGCCGCCGATCGCCTCCATGAGGACACGGCGGTGCTCCGCCCAAGCCGGGCAGACCTCCACCGTATGTTCCACCGTGTCCTCAAAGCGATCTACGCAGTGGAAACACCAGGGCGTTTCCTCCCACCTTATGCGAAATAGGCGAAATAGGAACCTCCCGATACAGCCGTGTCCGGTGAGGACCTGCGTCAGGCGGAAGGTGTGGACACCGTGGCGCCTCTCAATCCACTTCCCGCCTCGCCTTACTGATCTCGGTATATATATATGTGTAATTGAAAAACCTCTTAATTGTGTTGTTGTAACCTTCCTTAATCCATCTGCTTTGCCTAGCCTTTTCCCAACTATGTTGCGGTCAGTTTCTAGTCTAACCAGATGGAGCTGGATACCAGTATTTTACATAGAACCACTGCTTATCTGACCTCCACATCCCAGTTACTCGGGTAACAAGACACTATTTGGCACGACTGGTTGCCAGACATCCAGGCTTCTAACTATCCGTAGCGATAGTCAAAGATCTACGAATGACAGCCAGACCACGTGCTTTCCGGGGCACGGAGGAGTCTCGGTATGTTATGGTTGGTCACCCATCTACGAACCAACCTCGACAAGCGCTGCTTAAGCTTGAAAATTTACCCGTGCGACTGGCTCGTTTTATGTTACAACAATTTTTTTTTCAAACTTGAATTTGGGCATTCCGAATTTACATGGCAAAAATCTTATTTTCATTCATTAATTCACTGACAGACAATGCAAAGCCTAAACCACTGTGTCCAGAAGCATACAATTTTGCACAAGGTTTCCTTCATCATCATCATTATTTCAGCTGATAGGCGTCCACTGCTGGACATAGGTGTCCCCCAAAAAAATGGGGGTTTTGCCATAATCGCCACGCTTGGCAGGCGGGTTGGCGATCGCAGTATGGTGGTAAAATACATAGAGAACGCTGCTGCCCATTCTCTAGTAAGTCCCTTAGTCGCCTTCTACGACACCCACGGGAAGAAATGGGAAGGTTTTCTTACTTAACGATAATGACCGCCAAGGAAGGATTTTTGAAAAGTTCAGACATAGACATACTCGTACGTTGGGTATGATTTTTCTAAAGAAAATTTGTCATTTTTGTCATTGGGAAATCTCATCGTGCACATAGCTTATCATAAACAAATATCATCATTATTAAAAGCCCTACATGTGTATGGACTTAACTAATTATTTGAATTACTAGCTAGATAACTTCGACACACCTTCAAAAGAACGTTCCCACAAATTAGTATTCAATTATTTCAAATTATAATTTCTCTAATGTTTTTAGGGTAACCACTTTGATTAAAAGTTGTCCAGTAGACTGTGAAATCTTGTCAAGTGTTCACTCGACAGATAAATGTATTAGTACAGTTAATAGGAGTGGACAGGCGTGTGATTCGGGTGGCCCGTTTATGTTGAAATTACACCATGGTTCCACCAGACCGAACGTTGAAATTCGAAGTTCCTTGTCACACGAACCTAATGGCTGCATCAGCGAACGGTATTCGCGTTTTTGAGTTTTGGGCAAAACAAATTTAAAGAACATATATATTTTATCGTGTTATTTTTGCTATCTGAAGATGATTGCACGATCATCATCATCATTTATTTATTTATTTGGAAACTCAACAGCTTATAATTCATTTGCATGAGTTATAAAAAAACAATTATCTCTTAAGCCAATAACCGAGTTTCACGGCATTGATAGAGCTAGGTTAACTAGAAGTAGCAAAAGAAGAAAAGAACAACAACTACCAACACAACACAACAACAACAACTACACACACACAACACAACACACACAACACAACACAACTATTGTAATTTGACCTATGTTTACAAATAAAGCTTTCTGATCTCTGATTTATGATTTCTGAAAAAACTTATACAAATGCAGCTATCAATAATAGGTAATGTGCGATTGTTGACACATTGCTCACATTAAATTAAATTAACAAGTATGTACTTACCTAAATACTATGACTATATTAATTAACAAAAGGAAAAAAAAATGTTTAACATTGAGAATAAATTTCAGCTTCATCATCATCTCCCTAGCTTTCAGACTATGTTCAGGTCGGCTTCCAGTCTAACCGGATACAATTGAATACCAGCATTTTACATGAAGCAACTGCCTATCTGACCTCCACAACCCAGTTACTGGGTAATACGATACCGATTGGTTAGATTGATGCTCGCACGATATTGCACCTTATCACACGTATACTCAGACACTTGGCAAATGAGAGCAAGATCGAATAAAAGTGTAACGTTTTGATCGTTACGTAACAAAACAGTGTCGTGCTGGCGAAAATGTTACACAAAACCGAAAGGAACTTCGTTCCAACCGATTGTCCTACGACAACTCTCGACTGTTTTTATCACGTCTAACATCCTTATTTCCAATAACCAGAAAACATGGAATGGAGGGCATAGACAAACTGCAGTAGCAACAGCAGGAATTGCTGTCATTTTAACAGTTCAACAACATTTATTACGTTACTTACGTCGTAGAGCAGACAATTTTTTCGAGTATATGAAGCAATGGATTAGCAATATCCTTCTGATTGATAGTGTGACGTAATTGTGAGGCTGTTTGGTATTAAAATGGCTGATAGCTTTTTCTGACCTTCTGTTGTACGGACTACAATTTATGGATGCGGTTTTGTCTCTAAATATAAATATTATTGATAATATAGTTTTCGGGCAAATTCTGTCTGCTTTTTACCAGATAGATACACGAATAACCTTTATGAGCACGCATATTAAGAGGCTACGACCACGACGATTACAATTTGACATTTATGTGGGTGGTACTTAGTTGTCATTAAGGATTGCTCGACAAAAACTTCTCATTTGAAACCCAAACCTACTGACTATGTAAGATAAGAATTTGCGACATCTTTACTAACGTCAAACCTATTAGTATTTAAATGATACGAGTATTTGTACGCCGTCAACGGCAAAACATAGTGGACTTGTACATATTTTATACACAACGCCTTTTTTATCCATGTTTTTTAAATAAAAACTACAGAGCCATCAGCTGTCACCATCCATGGATGCGCGTGGCACGCTGTAACATAAACACACACGAACATTCGCGCAAGCGTCCTGCGCCGCCTAAACGAAACAGCAGGCGCAGGCATACATTTTCGCCGTGCCGTAGAAAGAGAGGGGATACTTCCTCTCCTACGCCGCGCTGGCTGTCTACTCCCCGTCCGTCTTACGAATTTTCGATCAGGTCACGTGTCCTGACGCGAGTTTAACATTTTTTACCCATTACAATAAAGAAGTTTTCACTTCAAAAAACTTTTACTTTGACTTTGGCCTTTTTTTCTACACATACTACCCTATGAAGTACGTTCGTCTACTCGCTTAGTAAAACCCAACCTTAACCAAGTCCGTAGCCCCAAATGGGTAGCAGTTGTACAGTAAAAGTCATAAGTGGATTACCAATTTAAAAAAGCAATAGACTGACACTTCGGCTTAACTTACGACCTTCTTATAATAAGTTATTTCTATACTATAGACACACACACTCTCATACACATCTACAAATGATTGTATTTCATAAATTCAACCATTAAAGTAGATGGCATGATAGCTTAGCGGTTACCATACTTACGTTAGCGCGTTTGTGCGTAGCGAGTCGCGGGTTCGAATCCCACGCGCGGTGATAGTCTTTTTATTGTTTTAAAAATCGCTTTTGACTATAGTTTCTTGTTCTGTTCGTCTTGTCCACTAAACTTGTAAAACTTTATGATTATACCCACAGAAACCTAAATAAATTTAAATGATATTAAGGTGCAGTTAACTTACGACTCATTCACCGCGACTAAATAGAACGGTGTTGTTTGTTATTGTGTGCTAGTGACGTGTGTTTAATCTATCAGCGGTGTTCTAGTTCATTTTAAAATGTAAGCATATTTAAATATAGAAATGAAAGCGAATATTATTGCGCTGCATAAAACCGGACTTAATATATCACAATTATCTGATAAAACCGGACTGAGTGTGAGTATTATGATTTCATTATTTTAATAAACATTCATCTAATTAAAGTATAACTGCTGATCCTTGTAGTTATTTTTTGAAACGTTTAATAAATATCATAAGGTCTAAATAGAAGAAAAATATCAAATTTCAAAGTAAATTTATTTCCTAGATTTTTGAACGATGAAAATAACATTATACTTAATTAATATTTGTATGAAATTTCTATTTGAAACAATTTTGTTTCTAAATAGTAATACATATTAGCATGCATTTTGCTTAGTAGCCTAACAGTACCCCTTTTTTGTTTTAGTGAAATATTGTGAATCGGTGGGTGAAAAGATATGAGGAAGGGAGTAGCCTTGCCTGTCGAAAGCAAAGTGGAAGATACCAGCTCATAAAAAAGGCGCAGCAACAGCACATGTTCAGCGAATATGAAACAAGTAGTTTTAAAACGACAAGACATTTTGCTAAATTATTCGACACGTCTTTACGAACCGTGCGCCATGCACTTCACACAGAAGGTTTGCATCATCGAAAACCAGCTCAACAACCAAATTTAACGGGAAAAAACATTAACATTAGAATATAAATTACAAATATTTATTGATTTTAGTAATATTCAAATAATATTGTGTCATATCCGTAATATGGATTATTTTGAGGTTTAGTTTCAATCTTCTTTTCGTAATGAAAATGAATACTTAAGCTATAACCTCAATAAGTCCTATTAAATACGATTTGTTAATTTTGAGGTTTGTGATACAACAAACTCTCTCGCAGTAGAATAAAAGTAGTATTACTGAGTCATTTAACTGTATTGTGACAACGCGTCTGCATTTGTTATATTTACGTGGGTAGATTTGTGTAGATTATTGTGGTTTCCTTCGAGTACCCACACACGGTAGAAATGACAGCACAATATTATTATATTACTAAGATACAATATTTTAAGCTTGATTATCATAGTTGACCAATTAGCTACTTTACTTCAATAAATTGTTATTTATGAGAAACTAAACTGTTTTAACAAAAAGTTATTATTAGTTATGTTTATACTTCATAAAATTGTAACGAATAAACATTTTGTAATCACTTATTAAACATTTTTATTCTTAATCCTTTATTTAAATAACAATATAAGTAATAACAATAAAAAATCTCGTTTATTCATTTATCGCATAATAATTAATAAAATAAAAATATTTTATTACTTTTATGATAAAAGAACAGAAGAAGATTATTGTTGAAAAGAAAAATAAAATCTCATCGCGAGATTTGAACCCAGATCTATGAGTTTCTTAATCCCAGGCGGTATGTTATGAGCCATCAGAACTTGATATTACTGTTTGAATTTTAGCAATGGTATGAACGGACCAAGGTCATACGTAATTACGTACTATGTGCGATGGTATGTTTTTTGTTTCATTCGACGCCAGTGTGTGAGCTCTGAGGTGTGCGTTCTGTGTTGAGACATCACTTATACACACAGCTGTAGGTACGGCCTGGACCGCGAGTTTATAGCAATATAACCCTTAGTATGCTATTGGACTTATGACTCCTTACTGTACGTATTCAATTTCATAGTGGTTTCGGAGCCTTTCGTGGGGCGCGTTAGGTAAATTAACGGACGCGTTGAAACACACTGGGACGATGATTAGTATCAATTATACTGCACGTCAACTACTCTTTTCGGTTTTACGTAATGTTATGTGCACGTATGTGGAACTGTTGATAGGGACGGTTAGGGATGTCGCCTGGAAAGGTAGCATTTTTATGTCATCGTCAGTTTTGCTTTTTCCGGCTATTTTTTAAATGTATTTTTTGCGTTCATAGATGAAGGCCCTTCTAAGGCAACCGTGTAACTATCGTGTCGCATTAAAAATGGATCTACGCCGGGAACATTTTCGCGCTATGATTTTTTACGATTTCAAGTGTCGTCTGAAACCGGACGAATCGTACGATAGACTTCAAAATAGCATTCATGGATGAAGGCCCTTCTAAGGCAACCGTGTATCGTTGGTATAACGAATTCAAGCGCGGTCGACTAACTTTGGGAGATGAAGAAAGAAGTGGTCGCCCTTTGACGGCTGTTACGGAAGAAAACGTGCTATAAGTGAAAAATTTAATCCATAACAATAGGCGAGTTATGTATCAAGAGATTCAGCACATACTGCAGTTTGGATCGGGAAGCCTTCAAGTAATTCTACACGTGCATCTTCACTTGAGGAGGATAGTTTCACGATGGATGCCGCACAACCTCACCGATACTCAGAAGCAGGCCCGGGTGGAATGGTGCCGTGATATGATAAACAAATTTGAAGCAGGCTCGTCTCGGCTTGTTTACGACGTCATTACAGGTTATGAGTCTTGAATTTATCAATATGATCCAGAAACGAAGCGCCAGTCGACGGTTTGGGTGTTTCAAAACAAATCAACGCCTACCAAAGTAGTGAAGCGATCTAGAAGCGGGAGTAAGAATTTTTCCCTGGACAGCACGTCGGTCAAACTCCTGGGACACCCTCCTTACAGCCCTGACCTAGCACCGTGTGGCTTCTTTTTATTCCAGAAAATAAAAAATCAGCTCAAAGGAATAGAATTATCGTCGCCGGAAGATGCGCTGTCAGCGTTCGAGCAGGCTGTAAACGAGGTGTTTGCGGCGGACTGGAAAAAGTGTTTCAAAAACTGGTTCAGACGCATGAAACTTTGTAAACAGGCTAGTAAAGAGTACTTTGAAAAGATTTAATAAAAAAATATTTACCTATAGACCTTTATTTTTATTTTCGCAAAACTTTCTAAGTGTCCCACGTATTGTCATCAGTATTTTATTCGGAACGTATGCCATCTGATCTAGGCTACCCTAATACCTACATGACACTGGTATGGAAATATGCATATTAATGTCATACCTACGTTTTGGATGGACTACCTCGTTGGTCTAGTGGTAGCAAGCGCTACTGCTGAGCACAAGGTCCTGGGTTCGATTCCCAGGTCAGGCAAAGTGTTATTGGATTTTTCCATTAGGACTTTCTTTGTAGCATTGATGGCAATAGGCTCGTCTTATTACATGGGACTTAAACATAACTGGCGAAATGTGTGTGTACCATAGGTACATACACTTCTGCTCAACCATTCGGGGAAACAAGGCGTGAAGGTATGGTATGTCTGTAGGATAGCAGTAAAGATGTGTGAAAACAGACACTCTTCTACCGTACCGTATTAGAACAGTAATGGCGACAGCAAATAAAGTAATCTGAGGGACGACAACCATCATTCATCATCATCATTTTGGCCGAAAGATGTCCACTGCTGGACATAGGCCTCCCCCAAGCTCCTCCACTTCATTTTTAGGGGGGTTTTGCCATAATCGCCGCGCTTGGCAGGCGGGTTGGTGATCGCAGTATGGTGGTAAAATGCATAGAGAACGCTGCTGCTTCATTCTCTAGTAAGTCCCATAATCGCCTTCAACGACACCCACGCGAAGAAATGGGATGGTACTATTGTTTTTACGTCCAGCACCACACGGAACAGGGACGACAATGGTTAGAATAAAATAAGAAACTAGTCTTATTATCGATGAAGCAACCGGTAATGAACGGTGAAAATCGGATCTGACAATTTAGTCTGTTAAAATGCTCTGATGAAGAAGACTAAATTACGCTCGAAATCAAAAGTAGGTACGTGCTTAATTCAAAGTGAAGGATCTATTAAATAAAACTTTTTTCGGATTTCGTAGTAAATACCTACTCGTATACCTATAATATTATATTAAATGTAAATGTAGAAAGTAATAAGTTAGGTATATTAAAAAATATTGTTCGTGCATAATGCATAATCAGCTTATAACGTTCCCACTACTGGGACACAGGCCTCCTCTGTGTGAGAGGGAAGGGGCCGTAATCCACCACGCGGGCCCAGTGTGGGTTGGTAGATTTCACATGTCTTCGAATTTTTGGGTCTAGGATATGCCGGTTTCTTCACGATGTTTTCCTTCACCGTTTTTTTGACAGCATTGGTGATAAAATAATAGGTATAGGTCCAAAAAGTAAAGCACCTGCATGGGTTTGAACCCGCAACCTACAACTCGTAAGTCGGGGCCGTAACCACTGAGCCACCACTTCTCACTTTTATTCTTAGCTTGAATTATTTTAGGATTTTTAAGTGCGAGATAGGTTTACCCAATCCGGACTTAAAAATCTTAAAATACTTCTGGACAGCGTCTATTTTAGAACTTTTCCTACCACCGGGATTCAGCTAACCTAAATCTTATTTATTCAATCTATCTTGCTCTTAATTGCACAGCCAAAGAAATGGTCTATAAATTTTCAGGAGAACTGACTAGAGTTATTTAGTGGGCAATTTCTTACGAGCAAAATTAGTAGAATTACTTTTAGACAATACAATTTACTTTAACATCTCTTTATGGCCTTAAATGTCATTGAAGTTTTGTTAGACAGTGTCGTTAGCTTTTATACGAATTCATTTGTTTTCTTGAACTAAGTATACAGGGTGTAACATAAACCCTATTGCTATCCTTAAGGCCCATAGTATCCTCATCTCCCGTCTGAATGCTAAAGCACGACTGCCACCCGCGCCCGCGCAGGGCACCTCTGAGCCTTTATCTCAAAATGGGGATATTCCTTGGTAAATGTTGATTAATTTACAATTGTACTCTAGCGATTCTGTGGTACCTCTAACTATCTATTTTTCAGTGTATTTTTTTTTCAAATAACGAAGCCGTTTAGTAGGAGTATGGAATAGAAGCCAAAATATTGCGTGTTGGAAAATATTTTTTTACAGCAAAAGTATTAACCATAAAAAAAGTACCCTCGGCAAAATGATCTATATGAATATATAGCAAAATCATATATTTTTCAAATCTTCAAGACAAGCCGTTAATGAGTAGTACGGTTCAAAAAGTGACCGTGTTACGCTACCAAACGGGACTTAGGCCCTTAAGCACTAAAGATAACAGCTGGTATAGAATCTGTATACTTAGTTTCAGCTCAAAATAAAATACTCTAAGAATTGATACCAAATTTTCGGTTTCATACTTATGTTTCTTCAATTCAAATCATAACAAACGTGTCACCACACTACGTAGGTCAATAACTGTCCACGTTACTTGCCAATATTACGATAAATCTCTTCCGAGTGACGTGTTTATTAAAATTTGAAAATTTTGGTTTCTGTATTAAAAATTCTCATAACTTCCGAACATGTAGAGATAGGATTAAAAAACCCTTCCAATATCGTTTGATATTTTCCAAAGAAGCCGTGCACTTGGTATGAATATACCCTTTCCGTTACACGTTGTATACAGATTAGTCTTACCAAGAGGTATCGTGTTACACAGTAACTGGGTTGTGGGGGTCAGATAGGCAGTCGCTCCATTTAAAATACTGGCACTTAGCTGCATCTGGTTAGACTGGGAGCCAACCTCAACATAGTTTGGAAAAAGCTAGGCAGATGAAGTTGGTAGAGCTCGTGACGTTCCCAGGATGGGCAATAAGTACACCTAAAGAAAGAAAGAAAAATTTTTTTTTTGTTACAGAAACACGTGCATGTAAAAAGATGACATAACATTTAAAAAAAAAACATGATAAAACACAGATATTTATACATAGGCATATAGAACATAAATAGTCGGCAGCTGCACGCCGTGACGGTGACAAGAAAGCTACCACTCAGCATAATGCTGTGCTATGGGACCCACAGTGAGTATGACTATGAGTCCGCTGGATGCGGGAAGCACAGAACCGGTCGAAGTGGCGGAGCTTGGGGGAGGCCTATGTCCAGCAGTGGACGTCCTTCGGCTGAAATGATGATGATGATGATGGGACCCACAGCACAGCGCTGATTTTCACCTCTGCCCAACTTTGGGAAAACAAGGTGATGTTATAATATAATGTAAAAAACTAATAATGTAGGGCAAATTTATGTTCAATGCATTATTATGGTTAGTATACCTGCACTCTAATTGGCTAACACACTTCAATCAGAATCTGAATAATTTTGAAGTCTATTGCTAATCAATTGGTTCATTTGTTCGAAAAAGTTGTCAGTTCAACAACATAAATACCACAGTGTATGTTATTGAAATAATTACAACAACATTGCATTTATGTAAATCATTTTATCACCTCTGCTCTCAAAACGGTGAAGGAAAACATTGTGAGGAAACCGGCATGTCCTAGAACCGAAAAATTCGAAGACATGTGACATCTACCAACCTGCACTGGGCTCGCGTGGTGGATTATGGCCCACTCCCTCTCACAGAGAGGAGGCCTGTGTAGTATTGCACATTATAGGCTGATTATGTATGTTTTTGACCTGTTAAAATGAAACCTATTTCTATTGTTAGTGTAGTGTTATGCAATTACCCGTCTTATTGCTCAGTACGATTTTAGGCGACATCACATCACATGAAATAGTCATGTCACTGACAGAAAGAGTCGTTAAATATTTTAATCCTTTTTCGACGTGTGTAAAGTAAGAACTAGAGCCTTGGGACTGTTATCACCAGATATCGGATATTCGGATGCATATTCACCTAAAGTTGAGATATTGGCTAACATGGAATGCGCTTCTGAATCGAAAAATTCTTAATATAGGTAAGTAATTTGTTTATTTTTTGTTTTAACTAATACAAACCACCCCTCCTCCAGTACATACACATATTTGTATCGGGTTAAACATTAATTTTAAATTAACACACATCTGTATAGTTATGCAATCCAAGAATCCCGGGGTTTTTAATAAATATTACAAATAATTTATAAAGCCGCTTCCATATTTTCATAGCTAAAAATTATCTTTAGGTAAATATGCATCCGAATATCCGATCTCTGGTTATTATAATACCTACAATATCGAATGCAACAAAAATCATACACACACATGTCATATAAATAAAATCAAGGGGTTTTCAGAGTTAAGCAGGGGTGTAGGTACTTTTAGTACACCTACATTAACATAACAAATCAAGATATCATCACAAATTCTGTAACTACCGATACCTATCTCAGAAACCAACAAAGACGCCGCCTAATGAAACCATTTCATTCACAACAAATTCGTTATAAGCGTTACAAATAACGTAGCCGAATGAAAAGCGGCTTATAAATGTTATTCAACTATAAATCCCAGCTAGTATGATGTCCACGTCACACGACTGATGTCTTGCGCAAGTAGGTAGGTATGTAAGTACAAATGAATTGATTCCCGTCAACTCTGCTTAGTAATCCGATTAAGCCAAAGAGAGATGTAACGGGAATGTCTGCCTACGGCATTACTTTGATTTTGTTAGTAGGTAGTTGGTACTGTGAAGGTTGGTTGTTTACTGAATGCAAACCTTATGTTCGAACCGGCAGGTAACAAGAAGATTTAGAATCAATCCTTCAAATGATTTAGACTAGATTAAGACTTATTTTCGGATGAAAAGTATATTAACAGGCGCGGAGCTGTGAAGGTCTAAAACGTGGAATAAACGATATTATTTACATTTATACGCATACATGCGTTTTATTTATTAAACCCCGGTACCAAGGACCCTTCAGGTTGTACAGTAGGTACCTAAAATTAGTAGTGGTACGTATTATGTAGCAATCGGATAGTCTAGGATGTAAATATGGCTTAGGGCGAATTTCACCAATGAAACTAAATGTGTGCAGCGCATGTAAAGAAGCGTTCTAGTACTATCAGTTTCAAAATTGTTGTGGAATATTTACACTCTTGAATTGCTGATCGCGGTCAGTTTCTTGGACGAAATCCACACTAAATGCAGCTTAAAGTGGTTCTGAAGGCAAGGTTGGATCAAGGCGGTTAGAAACTAAATGATGTACCTATTTAAGTGTGATTAAAAATGTTCTAAGTTTTCAGCACTTTTACCCCCTTTATGCTTACGTTACGTTGCTTGAAGTTAAGTAATGTTTAGCGACTTTTGAATATTTAAACATCTCTTGACTTTAATCAATATACCCATAGTTTTGGAGGGACCAATCGTCATTGGCTTAACCAATTCTTTCTAAGTGTATGGTATATCAAATTCTAGCTTGATTTGACTGGCGGATTTACTGGCTGTTTGATTTCAAAGTTTAACAGTATTCTTTACAAAGTTATGATGAAGCCAGTGTGGGACTACTGTAGTCCCACATATTTCAATATCTACAGTTAAATCTTGATCCTACAATATATAACATCAAGACATTTCCTACCGTCGAAATTCTTTAAATGTCAGTATTATATTTCATAGTATCCACTTACGAATTCCCAGTTATGAAAGGCGTTACACTGTTGCTCTAGTGACACTTGAGTATCGAATTTGTGGTTAGAATATTGGCCACTAACAAAAAAAAACAATTCGAGTTGACAACTGGCCTAATATGGTCGATGACATTTCTGAATCGGCGACCGCAACGAAACCAGTACATAATTAAAAATAATTTTGACAACCCATTTAATTCTTGGATTATCGTACGCTGGACAAGTTATCAAATCATTAGTCGATCGTCTGTAGGTACTTGTAAATGAAGGCCGAAATATTTTTCACTCCTGGTGTCCTTTATGATTTTTATGTTAATTGTTTTATTAAATAATAAAAAGGAATTTAAAACTTTATGTTAAAGGGAAATACTCAAAAAGAACGTCTAATTGATTCAAACAAGAGATTTTAACGGAATTAAATGTTAGGCTCCTGAACGTATCAAACAGTTTATTAACTTAATGGTTTGAGGTCGGGGAACATTGCAACAAGGTACACGCAACACACGCGTACACACACAAGTAAATCGTCAATATGGACTTTCCAACTTACTACAATCCATGACCGATAATCCTCAGTGCTATTTCCAAAATTTTTCACACGGACCAAAAACCGCAGATGAGCAGATAAAATCTTGTCAGGTTTGGTGGACCGTCAAAATTGTGCTCAATTTGCTATCGGTTTGATGCAATGTATGGACAGCTATCCACCTAATTAATTAGGTTCGTCACAAAAAAGGCAATGAACGGCTTTGATCCAGTGAACATCTGATTTTGTTTTGTTTATTATATTGGACATGAAATATTGCTAGTGATTTGTTATTAAAGTTGTAAGTTGGACAATGGACATTCAAATAAAAATATACAACAGAATATAACACCACAGTTCTAAAGCGTCTTTAAGTCTAACTTAAAATAACCTAGTTTTGAAAACGTCGCATTAAATTATTGATTTGAATACTGAGGTAATCAATCTTTTTAATAAGGGCGCATGGAGTCCAGTAATATCAATGAAACAGAAAACGAGAAAGACATTTGGAATCACCATTTATTCACATACCGATTCATAACTTTAGTACAGCTTTGTGCTATTCTCAGCAATTTCACTTTATCAGTATAATCTCACTGAGCTTATACGAATAATTTGTTGGGCACGGCATTATCCATGCACATTTGGTTGAAGATATAAACGTAAAGTAGGCCGATCATAAGTGTGAATCATTTTCAGTATAGTCATGCGATGCTATCGAAGAACGCAGTCTACTAGATGGTGCAGACGAATATATGGCATATTTGTGACGGAGTGAACTGGCATCTTCAGAGCACGCTCGTTATATCATAGACCTTACCAGTAGCTTTCCATCAGGCGTGATCTAGGTCAAGAGCAGGCCCATCCAGCAAAAAGACGAATTTACTAACTACTCAGTAACTTGGTTGTGGAGGTCAGATAGGCAGTCGCTCCACGTAAAATACTGGTATTCAGCTGCATCCGGTTTGACTGGAAGCTTACCCCAACATCTTTGGGAAAAGGATGATGCAGATGATGATTATTGGTCCTATCTGTACCTATCCTGCATGAACTGTGGAATTTTAGAGCATATCTTATGTAATGTCAGCAACAATATCGTAAGAAGCAAAAATAAATGATTATTTTATAGCAGTAATGGATTTAAGGGCTCTAAAAATTATCATCTTTCAATGTCACAGCAAATTCTCTTGCATCTGTAATATCTTTAACATTAACTTCTTAGACAGCATCATTATTACTGTAAAAGTATTTGTAATCATACTCATCTCCAATCTTATCCTTCTCATGTCCAATTCCAGCTAGACATAGTTTCGAAACCAATTTCCAGTAGTCAATTTCGCGCGTTTCGTGCCATAGAAATGAACGACCAATAAGCTTAGACCTTACATTCGTCGTACAGCCATATCTTACGTACAAACGACGTCATCACAAGCTGGACAAATCCAGTATAAGTGGACCTCTCATTATAGAGAAAGTCCATCAAGGGCTTAAAAAGACTCATCACGAAGCTGCCATCACTCTGTATTATCAAACTAAGTAACTTTGTGCAAAACTAAACCAAAAACTTGCCGGGAAAAGACGAGTGAAATTTCGCTGTCTTCAGTAGTGTGCAATGTTACGCACGCAAAACATTTTGCTTATGGGTGCATGCAACGGTGCAGGAATCATGAGACTTATTTATAAAAAACTGAAGTCGTCCAAAAAAAGTTTGAACTTTTCACTTAATATCTCGGTAACCAGAAGATTCCCAGATATGGACTACAGTACAAATAAAAATCATATTAATGGGAAGAACAAGTAACTCTTGGCTTTGTTAAGAGTGTTTTAACACCCGTTCCATTATGAGGTCAGCTTGTACTGGCAATGAATAGCTCGGTGTATCGTTGTCTGTACATCCAAACGTAGATAACTATGCATTCTCGTGACAATATGTGTACCTATTTCCTTACCCCTGAATAGGTTATTGGAAAATTATATTGAGATATGGCGACAGGTAAATAGTGTTTGTGGAGTCGGTATGCGATTGTGATCTTTAGCGCCGAAATTAATGGTATTGTGCTGTTTAATAAATATAAATTGGAGTGAATTTATATAGGATTCTCCATATACAGTATTGACAAAGGTTAATGTTTTATTCCTTTCGTACTTAATTATTGTTCTGCCCGATAAATCTCTTTTGAATGCGTTTCGTAGTTTATGAGTCCATGGCGTCGTATGACCATAACATCACGCCTTGTGTCTCCAAAGGGTTGAGCAGAGATTTACTTATAGTACACCTACATTTGCCACTTATGTGTAAGTCTCATGTAATAGGGGGCGAGCCTATTGTCATCAATCGGCCACAGCAAGTCCAGACTCCGGGCTTTTTCTGAGAAATTCGAGATAGAAAATCCCAATATCACCACCCGATCTGGGAATCGAATCCAAAACCGATATAGATCTAGAAAAATTGTAAACAGATGTTAGTAAAACAAAAATTGACTCCCGGATATAGAATGAATTATTAAACAGCTTTATTACGCTAACTATGTTGTAAAATTTTATAATTTCGATAATAAACGGACATACAATCAAACGAGGATAATTAGACCAGTTTATAGAAGCTTTATATTTTCACTGATTGATTATAATTGGTGAACGGATAATCATCCGTTCACCAATTATAATCAAATAAAAATTATTAGATTAATTAATTGCTAATAATTTATGTGAAATCTCACATAAATTATTAGCAATTAATTAATCTTTCTAGCATTAATTGATTAACAATGGTATTAGTTTAAACCTGAAATTTTGTGTTTTTGTATACAAGGCAGCGTTGGTAGGCCGAGGGAACTGCAGAAAATCGCAGGGAAGACCTGGTTGAGGCCACACACACCAGGGCAGCATGACATAAAAGAGAGGAGGTCTTTACTTTGAAGTTAGAAGAACAAGGCCGCCAATGATGATGATGATAATGTTTTCGTTTGGAGATTGACCTCGTTAATCAAAAAAACCTGGTGGTTTGGCTAAAAAACATGACTTTATTTTAGGTACAAATCAAAATAGACGGGGCTTGTGGTTAAACAATAAAAGCCACACCGGTCCATCGATCAGATTAAGCTACGTTTACTACGGTTGGTCCGTGGATTGGTCCCCTTCGTGCCCCGGAAAGCACGTAAAGCCGTTGGTCCCGGCGTGGCCCGGCTATCATTCGTGGATCTTTAGTAGTCGTTATCATCATCATCATCATTTCAGCTGATAGGCGTCCACTGCCGGACATAGGCCTCCCCCAAAAGGTTTTGCCATAATCGCCACGCTTGGCAGGCGGGTTGGCGATCGCAGTATGGTGGTAGAATGCATAGAGAATTCTGCTGCCCATTCTCTAGTAAGTCCCTTAGTCGCCTTCTACGACACCCACTGGAAGAAATGGGAGTCGTTATGGCTCGTCAGAATTCTGACAACCAGTCTTACCAGGGGGTATCGTGTTCCCTGTAACTGGGTTGTGGAGGTCAGATAGGCAGTTGCTCCTTTTAAAATCCCTTGTGGGATCACTCTAAATCGAACTCTTTTCCATTAAGTACACTCTGACTGGGTCCAGAATTAGTATTATGAAAATACCACATCCTGGACTTTCTGTGAAATGCAATGGTATTTTGAATGGTTTCTCATTTAATTTACAAATCGCACCTTATTATGACCAAGCAGTACCTAAGCTGTTAGCAGAACTATATTCATTCAACGGTTCTTGAATTTTCAAAACAATATAAAAACACTGAACGAGCTTCTGCAAATAATTTTTTATGTGTTAACAAAATTAAAGGCAATTTATAGATCGTTGCACTCATTTAGTGGTCGTGACAAAGTGGCTGACGCAAATTTTAAACCTGGATTTTAACACCTACCGAAGATAATGACCGTTCTGTTTATGTTACAGACAAGATTATCTTAATTCCTATCTCATGTTATAAAGTTAATCTTAATTGAAGAAAGATTCTCAGAGGCTGTCTCAGAATCTTTCTTCAATTAAAATTCAGAACTTTTCAAGATCATTAATTCAATTTATTGCACACATCTCGATCGTGTCAACTAATTATTCTTTATCTGATCAATTGCTAATTTTGTACCGACTTAAAAAAAGTGGGTTCAGTATGAAAAAGCCTAACCTCCTGGTTATGAAACGTACAAATGTTTCGATGGTTTCATATCGGTGTAGCGTCTTCCAGTACCTATCATTTATTCTAGCCTTTATTTATTTATTTACTAGTTTGTGACGGCGGCTCGGCCGGGTGGATGTCGGTTATAGCATAAAAATTTGGCCAATGTCCTTCTCCATATCCCAGGCTATATCTCAGCCAAATTTCATGACGATGAATTCAGCGGTTAAGGCGTGAAAGCGTAACAGACAGATAGACAGGACATACCTACAAAGTCACTTTCGCATTTATAATATTAAAAAGGGATTAATCTTTAAACACAAAAAAACACAAAGGCGGGCTTAATGCCTTAATCTTCAAATCTATCTCAACAACATAAACTAAATGTTGCTACCAACATCAAAGCACCTTATTAACAACATTTTATGCAAAATTGCGCGTACACGTAGCACTCATACGTCGCAAACATCGCGCGAACACGCGATAGGGCGTGATTCATACGTCCAACTCGCGTCCAACTTATCGCGCGTTTAATTGGGTGTTACGGGCCGCGTCACTCAAGATAATCCTTTAACGGTATCGTATTTCGAGATCGAGGTATCAGCTGCTGATAATATTATGTGCAGTGTTCGAAAATCGGGGTGAAATTTAACTTACGACTGACGGTGATCGTTGCTATTTGATGATGTTTTTTGTCAAAATTAATAAGTCAAATATTACAATGTTGGGATCGGCTTCCAGTCTTACCGTTGGTATGCAGCTGATTTGATCAACTAGGTCGCAGAAACGAAAATGAATAAAAGTAATAAAAAAAATATGCTAAGATTTTTGTGGACCAACCCGCACTGGGCTCGCGTGGTGGTTTAAGGCCCACTCCCTCTCACGGAAAGGAGGGCTGTGTCCCAGCAGTGGGAACATTATAGGCTGAGTATGTATATGTATGTAAGATTTTTTTGTAGACATTCAAATTAATTTAAAAACTAAACAAAACAACAACAAAAAACCCAAGAAAAACCAAACCCAAAATCTACCAGTTTCTTAGAATCTGTATCCTGAAAACCAAGTTTTGGAAATTGTCACCAATTACCAATTTCAAGTTTTCATTAATTAACTTATTTTTCTTTTGTGTTTCTTATTTCTTGTATCGTGCCGTACACATAGTGTGTAGTTCATTTGCAAAAATGATCTGGTGTTCTAATTACTCAGCAAATAGGAGTTCTTGTTACTGGTATGCAAATAACAAAATTCATAATAAATTAATAAGTTCTTTCTTCGCTGCTCAAGAAATGCTTGAAGCGATTGCCAAGAAGGTGTCCTTGTGGTTAGGAATGGCAATTCTGGGTAAATAACAACAGTTGTTGGCCTTGCGGCACAATAACTGCCAACTGACATTTTGTTGTCAAGTTTTTTATTGTCTGATAAATATTTACCGTTGCACCAATCATCAACTGCTTATAACGATACTCTTTGGTAAGACTTGTTTTTCTGGCTTGGGCTTCTGACGCCTGGTAACGAATGTCAAACATCCATGAATGACAGCCGGGACCAACAACATATCGTGCTTTCCTATACTCCATTTGAAATAAGATTAGAAATTTAAACAAACCTCTTTTACAGTCCGTTCAACCGATTCTAACTTCTATACCGTAGGCATAGAACCAACCAACCAAACCACCAACTGTTTACTGCAGCTGCCATTTGTCATGCCACCAACGCAATAGAAGTCAAAATCGGTTGATCGGACTGTAAAAAAGGTTTAGTTAAATGTCTAATCTTATTTCTAATGGAATATAGGCACGGAGGAGTCTTGGTATGTCTCCAATCTACGGACCAACCATGGAAAACGTAGTTTGACCTGATCGATCGCCCCGTGGGGCTGTTATTATTAAGCCAAACAAGCATCTCTGTTGCACCAATATACAACAATACTTTGCTCACTAAGGTGAGCAAAATATAATAGGTAAGCCTAGGTTTTTTTTTTTTCTTCTTGCTATGTTTAAATTAAGAACTCTATTATATGAACTCATTCCTCATATTTTTCTACAAGGAGGTCACACGAAATAATTTTCGGACAAAAAATAAAGAGAGAAAAATGTAGGTCTCAATTTTTCGAAACCGGGTAACCCTATCAAAGCGAACCGACAGTAATTGACAGCGGGCCGATTCTTCCTTCTACAACTAGTTTTTTTTTTTTACTTTTACACAATACTCTTCTGAGTTTTAATTTAATGGCCAGTTGATAAAACCATTGAAGTGCTTTTTACTATTTCAAAATCCGAGTATTAATTGAAAGGATTGAGAAAGCAGTGTTATTTATACTTTATGATGGAAATGAATAATAGATAATGTTGAGTGTTATTAAGTCTTGTGAGCAGGGATAAAGATTATTATAAGCTGGGGACAGCTCGGTAAAATTTTATGACTGTATTAATATTGAATAAATTTCACAAAGTGTTCGCGCCGCCATTAACCTCGCCTGTTTTCCTCAGATTTATAGTTTGTTAACATCTTATACAAGCCTTATAAAGGATAACAAAACTGAACATCCTAACAATATCGGATAAGGCTATTAATTATTTACAATCAATCATTACAATTTTATAGCAAGGATGTTATATAGTTTTACAATAATCCATATCTAATAAGAAAACAGATAAAGTCACATTAAAGTTCGGTGTAAAATAGACTGATGTTTACGACAGGCTATAAACTGATCTTATAGTTTTAAGTTCAGCATCTCGGCTAACAAATTGCGTTTTATTAGGGAATGAAGCGTTTACGACAGTTGATATATGAGGATGAATAAATGCACAAAGTTGAAGGAAACTATCGTTGATCATTTTGTTTGGGAGTGTGACATTGTGGCTTATCCTCGTCTGATGCAGATATTTGAAGTGTGAAATTTTGTATGATAAGATTTTATGGATGTCTACTAGTTTTTGCTTACAATGTCATTGGTCAAACTTTGTTTACCACTTCGTCAAATTGGTTTTGGCAATTATCCACTCTATCCTACAGAACACAAGCTTGAATGAATGGTTAAAAATATATTTCATCTCATTCGAAAGCTAGGACATTATAAATCGGAATAACACTAACACAAGACGAAATTAAATGACTAAACAAATATGGAAGTTAAATAAAGAGTCATCAAACTTTTTATCAAATATTATTATCGTTCCGCGGCCGCGCGACCAACCCATCTTCGCGACCGTACCGCTAAATTATACACCAAGGGCCCATAGTACCCCATTACGGAGGAAATGCGCACTAATGCATCTCATTCTCTATTTGTCAAATTATAGACCACTGCGTAGTAGTAATCTCACGAAATAAGATAATGGCATCGGTGAGAGTGTGTCGTGAGTGGATTTTTGGCTCGTTAAATAATGGACATCTGATATTTGCAATAGAGGTGAAAGTTCTCGTGTTAGGTTACAATAGAAATTAACATGATTGGGGTATCAATTACTAGTTTTTACACGCTTTATATTAGCTTCACTTGTATGTTTGTTTGTATGTAACCGACTCCTTTGAGCGCGATTTTGACCCACTTTAAACGGTCAGATCGGTCGGACCGACGACAATCCAAAAAAAAATTGAGAAAAAAAAAACACGTTTTTGTAGTTAGCAGAACTAAAAAATAGAAATTAAATAATAGTTTAAAAAACTAAAAAACACGCTTTAAAAACCAAACTAAAAAAGGAGAAAATAATTTAATTCAATTAAAAAGCATGGGGTGCTTGACATTAATTGATTGATGAAAAAAATGTTGTTTTAGGGATATTTATTGATTTAAAAAAAGCATTTGATACAGTAAGTCATAAAAAGCTCATCCAGAAACTAAATAATATAGGTATCACAGGCAGCGCCCTCGATATATTCACATCATACTTGCAAAATAGGCAACAAGTAGTCAAGTTAGACAATTTCACTAGTTCGGTTCAAAACGTTACATATGGCTGTCCCCAAGGCTCGGTTATTAGCTCACTCCTCTTTCTAATCTATATTAATAATATCAATAAAATAGGGCTTAAGGGGCACTTAACCCTATATGCAGACGACACATGTCTATTTTATTTTAATAAATCCATTCATAACATTATATCAGACGGACAAAACGACCTTGATCTGCTAAACGAATGGCTAAAATGTAATTTACTTACTATTAACGCCACAAAAACATCTTTTATGATTTTCTGTGCCAAAAACAAACCGTTACCAGAGTTCATACCTCTCACAATAGATAAAGAAATTCTCAAACGGTCCACCCATGAAAAATATTTAGGATTACATGTAGACGACAAACTCACTTGGAAACTTCACATCAACCACATCAAAACAAAGTTAATATCATTACTAGCAGCGTTACGTAAAGTTTCAAACTGCATTCCAAATAAAGTACGTAAAATAATATATAATTCTCTAGTAAAATCTCATCTTGAATATTTAATTGAGCTATGGGGGTCAGCGGCGAAAACTTACCTAAACCCACTACAAAGAACACAAAACAAAATTATAAAAACATTATTTCACTATAATTATTTAACTCCGACAAGAACACTATACAAAAAAACCAAACTACTCAATATAACTCAACTTTACACATACTGCACTTGCGTCCTTATTAAAAAAATCATCACCAAATCTGTACAATCAAACATACACCTACACAGGAAAAAGATAACATACAACGTAAGGAATAAAAACAAAATCCAGTTAAAACCAGTTCACGCTCGCACTAATTATGGCAAAAAAACAATACTGGTTGAAGGAGCACGGCTGTTCAATAGTTTACCCGAAGACATAAAAAAGTGTGACAGTGTACCCACATTCAAACTTAGATTAAGACAATACCTAATAACATCTTAAATAAAATAATGCTAATGCAATGCTTCCAACACCCTAGAGGTGCCTAATATTAATAGTACCTACTAGTTATAGTTAATTTAAGTATCTCATTATAAGCGAACTGTTATTTTTAAGTTCTTATGAGAAATAAAGTTCTTTAAACCTAATTGATTATAAAAATACCTCAAAAAGCACCCCACGCTTTTTAATTGAATTAAATTATTTTCTCCTTTTTTAGTTTGGTTTTTAAAGCGTGTTTTTTTTTATTTTTAAACTATTATTTATAATAGATACACGACTCAAACTGTTTAAAAAATAGATATGACATCATAGTTTTCTTTGTAAAGTCAGATTCCATTAGTGTCAGTTTGGTAAGTGAAAAATATATTCAAAAAATTATAAGTAATCCATTAGACAGTGATTTGTGTTGTTATTTATGAATAGGCTAACTTATACAAAGGAGAAAGGATTTAAATACGAACGTGATATTTCTACTTAATGCCATAATGTCTCATTATATTGTCCATTTATGTCCGCAATCATAATAGGTCCGCTTAGAAAGCGTTCACCGTGTACAGGCTATAACATAAAGGTTACTTTTAAAAATACAATGAACTACCGTTTACATTTACATACAAAAGGTAATCAGATAATTTATATTTTAGTCTTGAATTACTTTCGTTCTATTTGGTGATTATGTACCTACCTACTCATAGGATTTCAATACTTGCAGCAGGGAAACCAATATAAATTAAGAGTACTACAAATACTTATTTAAATTGCTTTGAACGTGCAGGTAAGGTTTTTTGATAAAAATAAATAGCTTCGCAATTACAACAACAAAACTACATAAATGCACATGAATAATAGTACACGCCTGTCATCGTATTATTTATCCAATTATTTCCCTTAATTACTCAAAAAAAGGGCGAACTCGACTGTACCACAGCCATTAGCATACAAACAGTACTACCGAAGATATACGAGATAAATTGTCAAGATAACGTGCAGCGGTGAAAGAAGTACAGGCTGGCGTAATTACTAGTCGGCCCCGTCTAGGTGTAAAAGACCGCGTAAATCGCTTCGCGCGGATAAAATTTCCCGTCATCATTTGCAGGGTTAGGTGTTACAACTGTCATAATTTTATGCGGTTGCGAAGTGTGGTTGCGCATTATTAGTGTTTGAAATTAATTATATTATACCGGTAATAACTTTAGACAAGTACGTGGAATCTAATTTAGTTGCGAAGCAATTTATTCTTGTTCCTATAAATTAAGTTTTGTTTTATTTTATTTAAATGCAAATGTCTTTACGAGTACACACGACATTCGCCGTAATAGACAACCGTATCTAAACTGATTCTATGAAGAGGAACGATTTCATTTTTTATATGTTTGTTTGTTACGCTTTTACACTAAAACAGCTGAACGGATTTAGATGAAATGTTAGGATACTTTTCCTCCCTACATTCCTACGGGATTGAGACGAAGTTGGGCTCTAAAATACGTACGTAAGTTTATTTCTTATACGTTTACATAATAATGTTAGTTTTTGTTACCTAAGTAGTTTTTTAACAATATGGGACACATTATAGAAGACAATAAAGGTACTTACTACTTCAGTGGCAGTGAACAGCTGGCAAAGCGGATGGCCGATGGGGCCGAAAGGTTCTGGAGTGGCGACCGCGTACCGGAAGGCATAGCGTTGGAAGGCCCTTTCACAAGGTAAACCACTAACCTTGATGTGAAGGCCGCGTGAATCCACTGGATGTCTGAAGCACAAGACCTTTGTCCAATAGTGTACGTCTTGCGGCTAATAAAATGATGATAACTTACTGCTTCTTTTATACAGATCCTATGTTCTTAGTCTTACATACAATTTATTTAATCCTTAATTAAATTACAGTCTTCAACCTTCAATCCATCCCCGAGTTATGTCACACGACACCCGCAAACAGATAGTGTATCAGACTAGCGTCGAAATTAAATTAATTAAGAAAATTACTTTTAAGCTAATAACGAAAGAGAATCGTGTTTCGTCTCGTTGGATAATAAGATGATGGTAGTAAGGTGAGATGGGGTGTAACTTCAATATATATACGTAAACTTTAAAGCTATGTTGGAAATTTTGGAGAAACGTAGACGTATTTAAAGATTTAAGAAGAATTTGTGTATGAAGGAGATAGAAAACCGAACGCCACATGGATGTAAAATATTTAGGACAATTTTAAATTAGGGTCTTCTGTCAGTTTGGTTTTTAGTAACGTAGGTATAGTTTTATACTTAATATTATACACATTTACACACACACATCACGCCTTTTTTTCCGAAGGGTTACGCAGAGGTGTACCGTATATATAGCACACTTACAATACGCCACTCAAGTAATAGGGGGCGAGCCTATCGCCATAAACTGGGCACAAACCCAGACTCTAGGCTGCTACTGAGAAATTCCAGATAAAAAAAGCCAATAACACTTTGCCAAACCTAGGAATCGAACCCAGGACCTCATGCTCAACAGTAGCGCTTAAGGGGAACATAGTCGCGGGCTCGAACTCACTGGTGGGCCTGGCTCAAAATCACGCTATCTCACCAGCACCCTAATTGCGTAACTCACGATTAATCATAATCTGTTTCGTTTTGAAACAAATGGCTAAACCATTACTTCATATGTTCGAAAAATATGTCTGCTCAACAACGTTAATAACGCAATGAATATTGTTGAACTGTCAAAATGAAACCGATTATGATTAATCGCGTGTTACGCAATTAGGGTACAGGCTTCGTGTCCGACAGAGATAGTATCAGTGATGAGCAATTAGATGCTAGTCTACACGCACAACGTTATTGAGTGAGATGCAGGATCATGTATCGTAAAAAACTAAGAAAAGTCCTTTGGAAGATCGGGTTTTATGTAAAAACCCAAAGCATAAATCAATGCCCAGTAAAGTTTATTGAACTTTTCGATGATTGAACTTTATCGGTACCGACTTGTTTTTGGAGATTTTACATTTCTTATATTACTTAAACACGCCCAAAGTTAAGTAAAATTGGCAAGAAAAACGAATCTTTGTTGGCTCCTAACTTTTTAGTGGGTTTTTATTTTAGTATTCTGTTTCCATACAGACAATATTAATACTGCAACAAAACGATATCATATTTTACTTTGGATGTGCCATGTCAGGCAGTGGAGTAAAACACTCCCGAAGTTTGTATGCAAAAAATATGGACTAGGTTCACCTTAAGACCACTAGAACAACGAGATACAGACCTTCTCGGTTTTTGTTTATTGAGTCTATTTTCATCAGTACTTAGCTTTTGTTAGGGCTACATAATTAGGGTTGTCATATTTTCCCGAGACACCGTTGGGACATTAAGGCGATTAACACACGGCACCGCGCACCGCCGCGGTAGGCGGTGAAGCGGATCTCATGTCGCATTGGTCTCTAATAAATTCGTTGATGCCTAACACACGTACGCCGCCCGACCGCGCGGACGAGTGCTCTGCCGCCGCTGCGGGCGGTGCGCGGTGCCGTGTATTAATCGCCTTAAAGTGAAGGGAAATTTTTGTGGGTGAAATTAACCAAAAAATTATTGTATACTAATAATTATTTTATTTATTTATTAGTATACAATCATTCTTTTTTTACATTTCTCAGATGATTTCACCTGGGACAATAATTGTGGGTCACCTTTCACGAATTTATAAAATTCTTCACAACTCATGTTAAAATTAATTTTCCTATGAAGAATAGCTTCCAGCGTGTTGACTCCTAAGCGATTATGTTCGTCTGTCCATTGTGAGGACATCATAGCGTACTCAATTCCGAATCGCGTATTCGTCGATTCAGTGTATTCCGTATAGTCGGGATGCTGGCGTATTTGTCGGGACATTTTATAGCTTTTCGGAACGTCGGGACACCACTCTGTAATAACGGTGACATGTTTCGACTTATCGGGACGAATGGCAACCCTATACATTATACACTTTTCGAGATCATTTTCATCACGGTAAACAGTCGACATAATTATCATAGATAGCTCACTTTTAGACTTTAAACTTTTAGAGCACTATCACAGGCAACATTTAATGGTTGTCTTCGATGTTCGAGCTCGATAATAAACTTGTCAAAATAAAATACCAAATAAAAAAAAAACTGTGCGGAGATCAGATGGCCATCAATAAATTAATGCTGGCCGGAAAAGGGGTGTGCCATCAGCCGTCCACACTACTGGTAACAGACAAACATGTGTTTTTAAATCCTACTTGTAGATAACGGGTTTGAAACCTGTCATTATTTGTGCATTATTGCGAACGCGAAACCCAAACAATTGGTTACTATGGTTACATGTTAATTAAATTCTCATTGTCTCTCTTCACATGCCTAAAAAAGGATCGGTTTGTTTGCCATCTTTTTGTGTTGTTTAACTTATCATTTGAAATTATTTATGCAAGTAAATTTTACCTGTGAACATTTCTTTAAGATAAAGAATCTTCTATGCTTTGCATAGAATACAAATTTGTTATTTGATGATGAATACAAAAGTTCTCTAGGCCCAATTAAGGTCGGGAAGGTTTTTTGCTGTCATGACAGTTCCGTTTCCTTGAAAATAATCTTCATCATCTCCATTTTCTTTTGAACTATGCCATTAGATTCTATTTATTGTCCAAAAATATAATTTATTTGATTAATTTACATTCAAGTGGATTGAATTTCTAGACCTCACACTAGGATTCCCTGTGTTGTGAGATCCAGGCTCTTTTGTTCCGTTGACAATTTTATATAATAAGGTACCTACATTTCTAAGATTTCAAATAGACATAAAAAGCGTGTTTACATGGTGGTGATTGTGACTGTGATTTGTGTCAGTTGTGTTGGTGTATATGCTATAGGTACGTTTGTGAGTTTAGTTTTATGTATTAGTGAATAGTCAATGTATGAACTTTGAGTTTTTACTTAGACTAAGAAACATTCTGTCATATCGTAGATCAGTGTATGAAGCTAATTTGCTATCGTGAATATGCAGTTTTTTTTGTGTTAGTTTTAGTATTTTGTGTAGACCATAGAATTTCGTGTATATGTGTGATCCCAAAAACTGTAAGATCTTCTGCCGATTGTTTTACGGCATCGGATATTATCCCGATTTACCCTTCGGCATTATACGACAGATTAAGTGATCCACCAGTGACCATCTAATCAATAACTGTTTTCATTTCACAACCAGCAAGCATCCTTACAACAACATCTTACAAAAACACCTGCATCTTACATAAAATCCCTAACATAACAACCTAACGTACAAGCCCACAGCGGACGTTAGAAAGAGTAATCAAAATAAAATTATATTTATTCGAAGTGATAGTCTTGGATTCGGTTCCGGTCTTAATGGGCGCTCGGCAGGTGGTGGCGCGTTGAGACGAAGAATTATTATACAGTGTGTTGTCAGACTACTGGGTGGGGTTCCGGCGTAGTTGTGTTTAATTTAATGAGGATGGTGATACTGTTTTTTGTAAAGGCGGGAAAGTAACAAGGTAGCCCGCGAAATTCATTTTTGTTTTACTTTTTCATGAAATAGTCTTTCAATGGCATTATATGAGCTTGAGAAGGTTGTATTGATGTATGAGTTATTATAATTCTGTAAATACATATTTGTAACAGATTTAGTGTTCAACTTACAACTTAGCAATGACCTGCGAATTGGATAAAACGTATTTATGATAATTTTCTTAAATGGTTTAGACTAAACGAAAGGGGTTTAAAGTTTGGATGAGAAATTAAGAATTTAGCACAATTTGTGCGTGAATACATGCAGCATATTATAAGCAATAAAACATCTTTTTTTATAAACAGTGGCTGTAAAAAGGTGATATTAGATAGTGTAACAACGTAAATAGTTAAAGTTTTGTAACATGAATGATTAACAATTTTGTCAAATTACCTTTTCCTTACACAATAAAATATATTTAAAGCAGAAAGAACACAATGCAAACTAGGAAGGGAAATCTCTTAATTTATTACTTAACTAAGGAATATTTTTCAGTCTTGATATACTCCAGGGGTTTAGGTTCACAGGCTATAAAACTGGACAATAGTAACGAAACCGAACAAATTTAATAACAACAAGGAACCCTAATAAAGTAGTCGATTCACTCAACGTCGCCGCCGAGTGTGACCGATTTGACATCACGCCAACGACACCTGCGGAGTACGTTTGTTTTACTTGCATTTACACCAGCTGCCCAATTTATGGGCCCCTGGTACATTACAACCGGTATTAGTACATTAATGACGGCAAGATTTTCATAAATATATTCATTTTTCATATATTTTATGTTTCTGCATGTATATTTTTAATATTTTTGGGAATATATTGTACGAATATGAAATATTTAAGACATTATTGATGCTATTTGTGTCAAAACTGTGTTGATATTAGTGATACTGCTGAGATGCTTAGCATAAAATATGCAAACAGTAGACTGGTAGGGGAGATGTATGTAATGGGCACTTAGGCGGGAAATGAAATAAAAGCAAATCTGTAAATCAACGATTTATTGCTTTGACTGTATTATATAATCTTTGTTTAGTTGGCTATCAATTAGGATCATCCTTACTCATTTTGGCTCACTATTTTAGAAACTATAATTATCTATAAAATAAAAAAACAGGTTTGATCACCATTGTCAACATCGGTTGGCAATGGTGATCAGCGTGTGGACACGTATCGTATGGTAGTCAACACATATCGCGTACATAATTGCGGGGAGTCCCATCCAGTGAAATCTGCATGGGTCCAAAGCCCACACGAAGTGCACCGAAACCAAGTTTCATTGACTCGCTCGAATTCGGCACGTACAAGACACTGCACAGCAGGGTATTCTACATCATCATCTTTGACGTCCTGGCACAAGACAAATGAATAGGAGCACGATATTCCGGTTCAGCAGAAGCTACAGCGCTGAGATGGAGGCAAAGTTGCTGCCCCCATCTCAATGCTGATAGCTTCCGTTGATCATCATTCATCAGCAGCAGTTGATGCTGAAATAAAGTCAGCAGCAACTTGAACTACGATAGGTTCTGATTGAAGAACTTCAGCAGATTTCAATGCCGCTGTCTTTATCTGGTTTCAAGTGCACCCGTAGCAAACATGAACAAAATTTTAACTGTGTTCTGGATTTCTTTTTTCCGACCGAGACGAGGTTCCTTGCCTATTTTCTTCGTGTTTGCTTTTTGAAGACTGGCAAATGAAATGTTCATGGTTTTCATGACTTTCATTGAATAACCATGATTATCGATGCGCTCCACAGGCTTTTCTAGGTGTTCCATAGACCAACCAGCCTTATTTGTCTTTCTTAGACGAACGTTAATTCCAAGTTAGGCTGTGATGGGGGTCAAACCGACTCCAACTGCTTACATCGGAGGATATAAAAAACAAAAAAGAAACTTGAGTTGTAAGGGCAAACGGAGTTTAAAAGTCCAATCACAAATACAAAAACAAAACAAATACTAAATATTTTGACACTTACCTTCGGATGTATCCTCTCGTAAAATTACAACACAACGAATCAAAATCTTTTCACGTCTATCACTCTCCCACGAGTGGCGTGAAATGAGTGAGCGCGCGCGTCGGCTGGTAGCACTACTGTTGGTCACCTAGCAAGTAAGTTTTTCTAAATCACCCGCTCGCGTTCGGTTTTTCAGTATAATGGGTGATCACCATTGCCAACTGATTCCAAATGCCGACATCTCCCCTACACTATTTCAATATAGTAATGGTTGTTGTAACTGCAACATCGATGTATTGACTTGACTGTACATTAGTTTAGACTACACAGTCTTGACTATGAATAGAACCTGCCTGTATCGTAGCAGGCCAATCATTATTACCAGGATTCCTATTATATGGTGTCGATCTCGAATGGATTGTTTACGCCAATATCCACTTGATTGGATCCCGTTGCCACATGTGGAGAAGGTCAATTTACAATAAGGACCAGTCATGGGTCAGTGGCAATAATTATGATTTCATCGATGATTGAACCGATAATGAAGGCAATTTTCATGAAGTTTTGACAGAAATTGTTCCAGTAGAGACTCGTCGCGCTGGTCTGCAATAGCCTTAAGATTCACATGTAACAGAATTGAAATATAATTGCAATTAATTCGTCGCCACATTATTTACTCCAATAAAATACCGTAGCAGAATTCTCTCTGGACTTTTATCGAAAATTCCTTCAACAAACCGTAGCGAAACTAAAACCAGATTTTCAAGATCGCTTACAGTTATGTGCAGTTGTGAAATATCCCGTTACACTTACAAATCGTCCAACTTTAATAATCAACACAAAATTGTAACCAACTTATAAAGACACCTAGTAACTAAATGACTTCGAATGTTCCAGCAAAGATTGTAAATGTATGGAAGTTCAGGATAGACTGGTGTCGTTATGACAACCATAACATTCAATCAGTCAAGTTCATTATAAACAAACGACTGGGATTAATACAAGCTACGTCACGGTTGCTTGTTTATACCAAATTTATAATAAACATCAAAAATTATGTGGCAGTTTACCATATTTAAATTTTTACGCTTTAAATTAATGAAGTATATTAACGACGCTACTCAGATAGGGTCAATTATATGAAAAGTTTTAACACAAATATTTATATTCACATAAACATGTTTAGACTTAATTCACACTATAGTGTCATTATCACTAATAGCGATTCAAAATTCAGTATGAATAAGAAATTAGGAATTACTCTCCATCAAAAAAGAACCGCTTGGTGTGAATTAACGCTTAATTACGTATATCAAACCGGCGTTTTAGCTTTTAAAATTGAATCCTAAATCTACTGAGTACGTGAAACTTCACTTAACTCTGTATAAACAGCCGACTCTGTCGTAAAAATGTTTGTGAATGAGCTTAAACATTCAAATTGCTGTAAGTACTATGTTTATGTATTGAATAAGTACCGGATTTTCTTAAGGGTCTGAAGCTTTTTCCCTGTAAAATACTTGTTAATTCTAAGACTTAATATGCTTCCTTTCGTGAGGTATGTGGAAATACTCACGTTTTCTTTGAATTGGTACTAGCCCTCAGCATAGCGGCATTAGCGTTTAGGTCAGTAAATGTACTGAGTATTTCATGCTGGCTTTCTTTACATCTGATTGCTGTTAGAGTCTTATTAAGTACCTTGTTCATGTGAGAACTCTTATACTTCATGTCGATTTGTCACAGTGTTGGCTGAGCAATTCATATAAATGGCATTCTATGATCTGCAAACTGTTCTTTAGCTGCTTTCTTCAAATCCGCATGGGTATTATAAAGATAGTCTCCTTCACTGGGGTTAAGAGGTTGCCTGTTTAAGTACAATTGCTTTTATAATTAGTTTCTTGTTGTAACATCAGATAAAATAGGGTGAAATGTGCTAAGCCATTTATCATCCCTAGAGAGACCACACACCCATCAAAATCTATTATAAATCATAAAATATATATCAAACCAACCACCTACACAATACAACTCATTTACGAAGAAAACACAAATGAAACAGTTAACGTAACAAAAAGGAATAAACGAATGAATTGGCACGTCGTTACAGCCCCCACACCTATTTGGCATTACGAAAATTATGTCTTGTTGCATGCGACCAACTGCACGTCACGCCCTATCCCCTTTTGAGTCAACGATCGAAAATTATGACCTTTTAGGGTGATGTCAGGGAAATATTGTGTTACAGATCTGGTTTTATGTTTTATGGCTTGACTATTATATTTTTTGAATGGCGTTCAGTATGTGACCGCAGGCGCAGTTATGCCAAATTTTAATAGTGCGTTTTATATTTTGTTGTTGATGTTCCATTTTAGACGATTTATTGTGTTGTAACAATATACAGGTTGAAATTGAAAACATGCGACAAACCGTAATGGGAGATTATACTCATCATTATGAACAACTTTTATTAGGGGACCAATGATGCAATCGCAAAAAAAAAAAACAGCTGTTCCCTACATTTTGACGAGTTATGCGAACATAAATGTAGGGAACAGATGTTTTTTTTTTCGCGATTGCATCATTGGTCCCTTAGTAAAAGTTGTTCATAATGATGAGTACAATCTCCCATTTCGGTTTGTCGCATGTTTTCAATTTCACCCTGTATATATAAAAGTATACACAATATTTTAACGAGAGGTCATAGTATGAATAAAATAATTATTCTGCTGTAAGTAAGATGTTATTTTATATATTTTCTACCACGACAGCTGTTTTTTAGCAGAACCCATGTAAAATATATTCTAATCCGCTCTCACAACCGCTGTTTTCCCCAAACATGCACACAGCCTTAACGATTTAGCCACACGCCGCACTCTTGAGACCAACTGGAAAATACTAACAAGCCATTCATACAGTTTTTTTCCATAAACAAGTTACGCAAAATAAAGAAACAACCCTCTAATGACTTAAATAATTATTCATAATTGAACACTTAGGCGATTTAGTTCGAGCGAAGTTTGTTTAGGTGCTAATTTAGAACGCAAATTCGTGCATATTTGCATTTTTGATTTGGATTATTATTGGTTTCATAATGTTTGTCAGCGGTTTGTCCCATAAATAATAATTTGGGATATTTAAAAGCGGTTATTGAACTTTGTTTATGAGACATTTAAATCTTGGCATTTAATTCTTACTACCTATATAGAAACGGTAGCAATACATTTCGATAACGATAATGTTAAATACATTACTCATACACGGCACTTAACTCCTAGGTCAGAGTTTAACACATTCTTAGATGTAGTAATATGTAAATTAGACTGATATGCAAAAGCACTATCTGCTTCTTATCTTCATAAGCCCTTTATCAAAGTAAAACAAAAGAAAGCTGAAACCAAACCTGAAACATTTCGCCAGTTATCAAGACAAATATGTCTTGCTTGCAATTCTGGCTTGCAATAGCAAGCCAGAATTGCGGAACACAGTCAGTAGATTTATTAACATCGGCTCAACTGTGGCAAAATTATCTCTCATCGCTGATATATTGATAATAATGATCCGGTATTAAAACGTCTGGCTACGGATCTAATGGTGCGTGTCTTCAGAAGCCCTGTAGCGTATCGTCTTGGGAGTTCATACTATATGTTGCTTTGAGATCGCTACTGTCATCAATCATTGTTTGGACGTGTTTTGAGGATGTGTAGTTTACGATCGAAGTTCCAAGCGAATCTCTTTTCGCTTAGAACTTCGAAAAACCAAGGGTTTTTTACTTCTTTGCGTAAAACAAGCCTTGGTTTTAAGAGGTAACTTCATCCACATGTAAGTATACTTTGTCCAGAGGTGTGTGGCTGTTGACGATATAACGCAAATATTATTCCTTTCCTCTACTGAATGTTTTTTTGGAATTGGCACATCGCTGGTAAACCCAGGAAGTAGACGGCTGCTTAACCAGACTGTCTCAATAAATTAAGGCCTCAGGCAATAAAAATGTAAAACTATTTCTACTAAATAGATATAGTTCTGATTTTTATATTCGTTTATCCTCAACTCCCGTACTCCCACTAATTTAAATACACATGACCAATTCTAATCATGTGATTGCCAACCTTTAAACTGATCCCGGCTTACTGCGCCCCAGGTAACATTCAGACATTAAACAAATTGAAAACGCCCGATACTGCAGCCCTTTCGAATTTTAGTACTGATTGACAATTCGGCCCTGCTTATGGAGCCAACTTATATTTCCCATGAGCCTCGGGCTGTTTCATGGTGATCCCCCCTTTGAAACAGTAAACATATGCCTGTAATCCGACACTGTTCTGTCCCTTTCTGACGTCTAAGAAATGAGGGAGATGGTTGTCAAATTATTGCCAGGTAGTTTCGACTTGGATAATGTGGTACGGGGGCTGGACGTACAAACATATTCCCTTGTCTCCCCATACGCGGTGAATTCGACCCTAAAGTTCTAGGCTCCCCTAATAAGCTGTCGCGTCTCACCTTAGGGTAGTGCGATGTCGTTTTAAGCAAAGATCAGGCTGGTTGAGATATGAAATGGAAAATTGATGGGGAAGTAAGAATGATTGATGACAAAAATTATAAGACAAAAATGTTGTGTAGAAAAGTATTGCAATTGCGATCTTACTATGATCATGACGATATCTAGGGGAGGCGTATGTCCAGCAGTAGACATAATTCAGCCGAACGATACTGACAATAATCATAAATGAGTTACCAGAAAGTGAATAAGGATGATCAAGTCGAGATGTTCTATATCAATCTTTACCAGTTCTTTAATTTATTTGTTATATTTTTTTGGTTTTAGTTCGGACGCTTTTAATGTGCACATCTTTGTAAATCGTTCTCACATACAGTATAATTTCAGTATTAATGGTGTAATAACGGATTTTTTGTAACAATATTTTGATTTAAAAGAGTGTCCGTGGAGTTTTTTGCCCGTCCTTCTGTATAGGTACCTACTATGCTCTGGAATAGGCAAATGGCAATTTTTTTCTGACTGACCGACCCTTTGACAATTCAAAAGTTCTTATAGGCTTTGTGTTTGAGTTTGGGACCATTATTTTGTTTTGTAGTGAGGCTGATAACTCATAATGCAAAAACATAAATCAACAAGCAAAGCACATACAGTCTTGTATTCACCTTACATAGTACTACATTCGTCGGATCTACCACCAACATGTTCTTTGGCCGCGGCAGAGGTGAGGTCACGTGATTAATGTGAGGGGGGGCGCCGTGACGGACGATAAACGTAGCACCGTCTGATCATCAACAAGTTGCAAATTAATATTGCGCAAGTCTGCCTGATGTTTATGAGAACATACTAGGGGTGTATGCTTATAATTTATGAATTTAAGACGACAGTCTCGGCGTAGACGGTAAATGATGTAGGTGTGAATATGAGCTTTAATATTGCGTGGGACAAAGGACTTGAATTTCGTGGTTGTTTTCTGTTTTGCAATAAACTTAATTTAGGTAGGGATTTACTTTTTTTAAATTAAGAATGTGATCATCAATCTGTCTTCCACGGTGGTTATAGTAGTGTTTCTAACGGCCATCAAATGATGCTCTCATTGAGAACTCCAATTTTTTTAATGGCGTTCATCGGCTGAAAGATGATGAAGGCTCTGAGTGAATATTGTTTTATTTTATATAACAAAGCGACCTTCCAAACGTCTGTCGATAAACATCTGAACAACAATACAAATATGTAATTTGATGATTTGCAATTAAGGGGAATCTAGTGGCTGGCTCGAAATCACTGGTGGGCCTGGCTAAAAAGCACGCTGACTCACCAGGCTTCGTATCCGACAGAGGTAGTATCAATGATGAGCAGTTAGAGGCTATTCTACACGTAAAACGTTACTGAGTGAGATGTAGGATCATTTATAGTAAAACAGGCACGTAAAAAATTAAGAAAAGTCCTTCGGAAGATTGGGTTGTATGAAACAACCACTGCATAAATCAATAACCAATAAAGTTTATTGAATTTTTGGATAATTGAGCTTTGTCGGTACAGACTTGGTTATGGAGATTTTACACTTCTTTTACTACTTTAACACTCCCAAAGTTAGGTTAAATTAGCAAGAAAAACGAATCTTAGTTGGCTCATAACTTTTGAATTATTTATTATTTTAGTATTCTGGTTCCGTACAAACAATATTAATAATAAGACAAAACCATACCATGTTTAATTTTTAATGTACACTATCAAAAAGTGGAGTAATACACTCCCGAAGTTTGTATGGAAAAAATGTCGACTAGATTCACCTCAAATGCAATTAATTGTTCCTCTTACAAAATTATCTCAATCAACACCGTATCTTTTTAATTCCTTACAACCTTTTTGCGTGCGACCGTACTATTATTTTTATCAACACCTCACCAATTAACCCGTTGATGCTATCTTGGACCATCTAACCTACTCACGTCTACTTTTTCAATCTTCACACGTCAAAATATCTAGCGCTATCTACCCGATCGGTGTGACGTAGACCGTCAGCATTTCTCGAATACAATATAACAAGTTGAAACATAGGAGATAGCATCGGCAAAAACTGAATAGGATTAGATATATTAGTTCCTGCTCGGCTCGAGCTAAAGTTGAAACTGTTTTGTAACAAGACGAGAATTCTCATTTTTCCTGAGAAATAAAGAAAAATTGGAAGGTTCCTCGGTGAGGAAACTCGATTATTTTGTATCTTGCCAAAATATGTAGCGTGTTCTTGATACCAGCTGCTCGTATGGATAAAAAAGTTTATTTAAAAAAGTGGAGTATTTAACTTAACTACTTTGGTTTTAAACGAGAATGTTACGTCCACATAAGTACGCTTCGGCCCCAATTTCAACAATGTTTTTGTACTGTAACAATTAAACTTCATTTGTACAGAGACTATTAAGAAAAAAATATTGACGTGCAGAACAAAAATGTGCCGGCGGAACAGCGCACTAAAATCAAATGCCCGCGTAAAGTGGCCAGGCGGCTGCGCGTGCGCCGTTTCTTTGACGTTAAAATGCTCTCGCGGTACTCCAGCGTTCGAAATAACGAGCTTGAGGGAAACCGGAGGATTTCTTAGTAAAGTTAACAATCTCACATCTGTGATACTTTAGCCAGGGACATCTACTTACACGAAGTGTTTGACTGAGTTTCTCTTAAAGGAGTATTAAATTACAATCAGGGAACAACCGTGTTTATCAAGTGATCCTTTACTTTGTAGTTGAGAAATTAAATTAAAGTAATTTTCTGGAAAAAGTTCTTAATTGAAGGGGTATTTATTTCAAAGGCATTATCTCTAAACACCTGAACTCGTGTGAACGAACTTGCCTCGTGTTTCTTTGTAAATAATTTTGGGATAAAACATTAACAGGTTGTGTTTGTCTTCAGAAAATGCTGTATTTGGTAGTTTAACTGAAAAAATAAGGTACCTATCTACTCTTCCTAACAATTTCCTATGGTGAGTTTGATATTCATCTCGGTACTCTATACCAATAAGTATACAAACGTTCAAACCAATGCATATATTTTATGTTGCAGGTGAACAGTTTTCGTTTTATAAAAATAAGAAAAACCTTGCATTCTTTACAATTGCTAATCTAGACTTCCTTGAAAACACACGCAAATACAATTCAACGCAAATAAAAGCCATACCAACAAAAAACTTCTGAAAGCTAACGAAGCATTTGAACGTACTAAAACATTAGAAGTCCTATTGTAAAAAATAGCCCGTCCCGTAAAGAGTATGCCTTCATCACGACATCCTGTAACATAAAACATTTTGTTACATAATGAACGGTAATTTATGCGAACAGAAAAGTATCTGTCTTCGACTTGAATAATACTGCTACGAAGGAGACCACACAAACACTGGATATGTTAGTTAGCTAGAACATAACTGTGGCACGGAATGGGAATTTGGTTAGGTAATTAATTATTACGTAGTACTAATGGTGTACGTGGCTCCTCTTGTAATAGTATTTTAAGATGAGGTTTTTTTTGTTGAGTGGTAAACCATCAAATAACTTCTCCCGCTCTGGGTGGAGCGGGAGGGCGTGTCAAACTTTTACTGACCCACCCGTGTTCCTTCAGTAGCTTGTGTGTCAGTGGTCACGGTATATCTTTCGAACAACCCGAACTCCTGGCAGGCATCGGCCCTTGCGGATCCCACCAGTTGATGCTGGTATCTCTTTAAGGTACGCGTGGAACACAATGCGCCGTCGACCCGGGCTTGGTCCCTACCGGGCAGCGAACTACACATTACTTGCCATCCGCGAACCCGCGCCTACGGTGGCCGGGAATCAGCCTGGGATTTCCGACGCCCAGGGCGTCTCCTGCGTTGACTAGAGCCGTGAGGACGCATATACTGCCTCTCGATCACGTGCGCCGCCCCCCTCTTCGCGAGCGTTACTGCTTCGCAGAAGGAAGTGCCGGCTACCCATGCACTCTTGGTACAAACCCTGGCCTCGACCAGGGCCGGACGCGAGAGATCGCCGCCGCCTATCGCCTCCTCAGGGACATGGCGGTGTTCCGCCCAAGCCGGGCAGACCTCCACCGTATTCTCCACCGTATTCTCCACCGTGTCCTCAGGATGATCTACGCAGTGGAAACACCCGGGCGTTTCCTCCCACCTTATCTGAGACAGGAACCTCCCGAAACAACCGTGTCCGATGAGGACCTGCGTCAGCCGGAAGGTGAGGACGCCGTGGCGCTTCAATCCACTCTTCTAAGAGGGAACTTGCCGCGGCAATCATGGCATGCCCAGCACTGGGTTGCGACAATCGCATTCTCCATGTCGTCATGAGATCCCGCCGGAGCTCTGTCCGCTGTGGCGCGTTTTCTCGCGGCAGTGGAGTTACTCCTGGCGTTTTGCCTCCTCGCGCCACTCCCGAGTGTGCGCGAGGAGGCCTTAGCCTCTAGATTTCAAGTCGGTGATCTTGGCGTTATAAGCTTCATAGATTTATATTGACGCTAAGTGTTTTCCCGGAGATTTTTTTCTTTTTTCTATGGCATCTCGCAGGCGAACCTAGGAGGTTGTCTGCAGCTTAACCAGACTTGCGGGCTCTTGCCAGGGTTTAATAACTTAAAAAATATTAACAGGAAATTCATCATCGGCGTCACTCGTGGTCTCATAATTTATAAGAAATAATTGATTTCAGGATTTCAGCCAGAATCATCTAAAGTTTGGCCGATAACACCATGACCACATGATTTTGATTGCAACGTAATACTGAAACTTTGCATTGCATTGAGTCGAACAAGAGTTATTATTCATTCCATTATTTTTATTTGGTCGGTTCGTGGATGGATGACCATCTTTACATACCAAGACCCCTCCGTGCCTCAGTTATCACGTTAAGCCGTTGGTCCCGGCTGCCATTCATGGATATTTGACATTCGTTACGAGTCGTCAGAAGCCGGAAAGTCTGACAAACCAGTCTTACCATCGAGTATCGTATTACCCAGTAACTGGGCTGTGGAGACCAGATAGGCATCCGCATCATGTAAAATACTGGTGTTCAGCTGCATCCGGTTAGGCTGGAGGCTGACCACAACCTAGTTGGAATAAGGCTAGGCAGATGATGACCCTTGTGTTTATCTTCAAGAAAAAATATATTAATAGGTTCAATATGTAACTTAAACAAATGAGATTAAAGTAACTATTTACAATGGTTAGCATCAATATTATATTTAAATACATTTAAATGATAGTAGCATATTGACGGCACGGTCGGCGCAGTGGTTGAGCTATTGACTGCTGCGCTGCGTGTCTCGAGTTCAATTCCCACGGAACAAATATTTGTATGACCTACGAGTAGTTGTTCCGGGGTCTGGCTGTTTGTGTATGTGAGTTAAAATGTTTGTAAACGCACCCACAATACAGGAGAAATTCCTAGTGTGGCGCAAAGTAAAAAAAATGTCTTAAAAAAAGTCACAATTCAATACATTTTCTTATGAATCACAAACAAAGGACCTCTTTATGCCAAACAAATTATGATTATTTCATCAAGTCTTTCTGTCTAGTGCTAGGATTTATCCAATTATCCTCTGTTTGTATCGTTATGTACCCTTTGTAAATATTTTTTCTACCCAATGAACCAACTGTAGTAGTTGCTATTTTTACTAAGAGTATTATTCTATATCCAGCAAATATTTTCCGTCCTTGAGAGGAGCCTAGATTAAGTCTCAAAACAATCCCTAATACAAATGTACAATTTATATTAGACTCTAATCAATAAAATCAGACCTAGAAGACTATAATGAAAAACTCTTAATTGAAAACCAAATGTTGTCAATAATATCGTATAGAAGACTATAATGACATACTCTGCTTTGAAAACATATAGTTTGAAATAAATAAATAAACTTACGAAAAAGAGATGTTTTACCCAAACTCAAGTAGGTCCTAATTCAATTCAGCATTCATTGACCCTAAATCTGTCTTCAGACGTATGGATAAAATAAGTACTTTTCAAAACGTATGCCACCCATTCCTGCTAAAACATCCCAATGTAAACGTCCTCCAAAATACAGCACACTAGTTGCTCCAGTTCCACAAAATTTCATCAGCAGACAAACCCTCGTCTAACCTAAGTTTATCAAGAAGTCACCTGTTATTTACTCTAGGCACGAGAAGTGTTTCCGTAGACTATGCAAGCATATTTGCATTTCATTACCGCACCTCCGCTAGTTTGCTTTGTTTATAGCACTAGAGATATGCGGCACCGCTTACTTACTCGCTACATAATTTATTTTACCCACCCGCACTGAGATCAAAGAGGCTTGCGTTAAGAACGTCTGGAAATTTTATGAGTCCTATTTTAGCAGTGGTTTTGTTAATTACGTGAATTTTGTCAATAGGCTCGGTTATTAAGGAAATTGTCGAGGAAGTAATTTTAACGACATTGTTTTGTTCATAAAAAGCTAGGAGGGTTGGGTCCGTTAAAGCAAAATATGTGACATAATTACCAATTAAAATGCTGCGACATATTCTGTCGTCTATTTTAATTCAATCAATGTCAAACACATTTTCAGCAAGATAAAGACGTTCCAGTAAAACGAAATAGACATGATACGAGAATTGAACAGAGGGAATTCTTTTACTTATGAAATTATCTTTACCTACTTTCGCTCGCTCTGCCAATAAGTTCTGTACTTTATCGAGGTACCTTTACATTGTGACAGTTTTACTGAAATAGCTACAGTAAGAAACGAGAAAGAATATTACAGATTCAATAATTTGGATTATGTAATTCCTTATCTTGCTTCCAGAGACCGTCGAATCAGTATTAGCATAAGAGCATTTGCAATCGGAATGATCTCTAGAAAGAATTTTCTAGACTCAACTTATAAAGGCAATATTGGATTTTGATACGAATTTATCGAAAACGCCTCAGCAGTGTCAAAGCGCCCCCTCTGGCGATATCAAAAAATTATATCAGAACTTTATCGTCAATGTAAAGCTGAGTGCGCAATCCCAATGACTGACGGCTAATGACAAATCAATGAATCTTGCGAATCCAATTTTATTTACTTGGAAAGTGCCCTTGGGATTTAAAAAATCTGGATTGAAGTTTGAAAGAACGATTTATTTTACGAAAGTTATATAATACCCAACTGTGTTAGAGCTGCGAAAAGGTAGACATTTCTCTCAACCCGCTGATATTCTAAATGCAAAGGATTTGTTGTGAATATGTGTGACCATGCGGTGTTATTCAATCAAATTGAAATGCAGAATGGAGCTGGGTAAAGTTTGAAGATGGTTGTTTATGATTTCTTCAGAAAGTGTTTCTTGACTAGTAGAAAGTATAAATATATGTTATTTTCGAATTGACTTGACACCAATATGTGTAGTGGGAATTTACTACCGGAATGAAAAGTATCTTATATGTTAATCCAGATAATAAACTATATGTGTGCCATATTTCATCCAAATCCGTTCAGCGACAAACATCCAAACATCTAAACATACAAACGTTTACATTTAGGATATTAACTAACAAAACAAAAACAACAAAACACAAATGAAACCAAAACAAGTGAAAGCTTTTAGAAAAAAAAAACATCCATCTATACAAACTTTTAGCATATCCTGCAGGATAGTGGACAGTTTTGTGCATTGCGGGAAGCATCATAGCCCAACATTCGCATACACAATAAAAAATACCACTTTTACAATAATAACCCGTGACGCCATAAAACACATAACTCCCGTATCGGATAGCTAGTCAAAACGGACACGAGCCCACTTCAAAAACAGTGAGGGCCCGAATCCGCGCAGCACGGTCTAACGCTATTTCATGGCTTGTATGTCACGCATGCATATTTCATTGTAGACTACAACAGAGGGACTTCGTCGTGGGAAATCAAGCGCTTGTAACCATAGACTATAGAGAAATGTTTGACGTAATTATGCGTTATTTATTGGCACGCGTACGGGGAGTGTTCGATTGTGAATAGGAGTTCGTGTATTAATTGGACGGTGTAAAATGTATCGGAAGTTAGGTAATTACTCAACGACAGTTTAGGTTATTCGCATTGGGTAATTTTTATCATAAAATCAGTGATAGGTTCCGTAACTTTGTTTAAGACATAGAAAATGTTTGTTTCGGCCTTTTCAATTAACATGATAATATTCCTCCATTAACTAAGCTTTACCGATACATTTTCAATTTTCTAGTTGCCTTGATCTTTTTGGGAATATTTCCAAATTGATGTGCACGTCTCTTATTATTTGTGAGTTATGCGCTTTTAAGGACACTACTAATGAAGACGTTGAGAACAGTGTTGACACATTCGATACGAATGCAGTCGTTTGTTTTACATACAATACATTCCGATTTATTATTTGCACCAATACTCTGATGGAAAGTTTATGGCATCTTAGTATCAAAACCGATAAAATGAGTGGCAATATGGGTCATGTTGTAGGACTTGTATTCTAAAATATTGAAATATTTATATCGACAAAGTTTACCACATCTGACATCACGAACCGTATCTTGACGTAAACCTACCTACTGCTCCGTTTGACCACTCGAGCGATCATCAAGATGAACCAGCTGACCTATTTACTGAAGCGTGGAAAATTTGCGGTATATCTGTATCGGAGACATGTCTTGAAAATAAAACAATCTATATGCATGTATTGGTCATGCTGGTAGATATCGAATTCACATTATTGAAGAAGTTTGCAAAGGAATTGAAGATGAGAGCCAGAGTCCAATCTTAGAGGAAGACTTTGAAGTGGTCTGGTTTCAGTGGCATGCAATGCAATGGCATCTTTACGTTTATGATATATGCATTTTGAAATAAGAAAGGAATTTCTGAGTTTTACCAAGTTTCAATATCTACAAAAACGGAATGTGGTAAATAATTCTCAATATTGTTATAGCATTCATTTAGGAACATAATATCTGCCAAGTTTAATTGTATTATGTAGCATACATAATCATGCATGATGAATTCATTAGAATATGCTTTTCTATAAGGACATATTCTTAATTGCGATTTAGATATACTCTTCTATACCCTACTGAATAAAACAACCTATGCAGGTTGTTTCCATCCTGTTTATTAATGCTAATATACTGGACGCATTTATTGAAATAATCCAACAAGTATATAGAAAAAAAATCACTACAAATCCATTTAATGAGTTGTTCAGCTAACGCAAAGCTTGTATATATACCACAGTGTTAGCTCAAAGCCGTTAGTCAATTATCTATCATAGATTAGCACATCAGTGCTCGCGAGATTAATGACCTAGCTCCACAGCACTCAAGTTTAGTACGTGAATAGTCCAGGAATTTACTGCTCATTTCAAACGGGACGATTAATTTGGTGATAAACAGATAGTAAATGGATTGATTTTGGAGCATATACACAGAAGTGAAATAAAAGAGCCTACTTACTCCATGCGGCCTACCCAAATGTCCTTTCTTTGGTTTTGTTCGTCGAATCTTTGAACTCCTTAAGTTCTAAGTTGAGTTGCATGGTTACTGACAAATGCGTGCACTGGATGAACAGGTCCACTCAATCTGTGTGGTTCTTTCCAACGCCAAAAATTATATATATGGCAGTTTTTCTATCGGAAATCTGTTATAAATGCCAAATTATTCACAGTAACTGTCGAACGACATTTTATTCCATAAATATAAGATAATTATCTAACATTGGAAATTTTTCTTATTATTATAATAATCAAATCTAATAGTTTATTATATTCTAGCTAGACTCTAAATTAACAAAATGCTAAAAAAAAACTATAATATTTCCCTTTACTATATTAGACGCTGGTACTTACTACGATATCCACGTTTACTCACACTCCTTTCATATCACCATCTTCCATCAACATAAGAGCGTGCAAACACCAGGTTTTCCAACCCCATAACAGTCGATAAGACACGACAAAGTACGTGAAAAGAGAACATGATAATAGAACCTCTACCACAGCGATCAGCCGACCCATCGCAAAGGGTTTTGGGGGAAAAATTTCAACACACAGAATCAATTTCCTGTTTTCCAAAAAGTTTTTGTGATAAGGATATTGCAGGCCCACAAACTAAACGTATTGTCCACAGAGGGTTTATAGATACATTAAAACATAACATCACGCCTGTTTTCTCTGAAGACTTGAGCAGAGGTATATAGTTACACACCCACATTTCGCTAGTTATGTTATAGTAAGTACCGTACACGTATTAGTAAAGGAGCCTATAGCCATCAACAAGGTAAAATTCCAGACACCAGGCTGCTTATTAATCGAAAAACTCAATACCATTTGGCCGAACTGGATATCGATTTTAAAACGTCACGCTGAACAGTGGTGCTTGCAATCACATTACAAGGCTGTCACATATATGGTTAGAAATCACTGGAAAACTCGTATTTATGGCAGAAACTTGGGTCTTTTGAAGTGTGTAATGTTTTCTTGTTAACTATTCGCACGAGGAATCAATTATTACTGTTTCAGGTCTCTTACCACTACACTGTTTCATTGGATGCAATATTGTATTTAAGCCAGCGTGTATTATATATGTCACTGCTTGATACTTGAGTAAAGGAGTATAGTCTAGCACGAACACGCGAAGTAAAGTAAATAAATTCGAACGTTTTTTAATTTAAAATAGCCGTTTCGCATATTAATTACATTTAGTTAATTTTAAGACCTCTTATCTGTGGTGACACAATTTCTTTTTTAATCCAATTGCAATAGATAGTTATATTTTCAATAACAAAATCATACCAATTTATGTTATGTGTATGGATACAAAGGTTTCTGTTCGTTTTTGTGACTGAAATTTACCCAGTTTTGAATTTTCCTCAGACACACACAAACATTGTTCCATAGTTCACACTGTTACTTACTAAAACATTGGAATCGTGAATTATGATATATCTGAACCTGAGAGTAGACATATTTCCCTCTTTATTTGTATCCGACCGACTGACAATCACTTAGAGGACGTCTTTTGATTGATTGAGGAAAGCCGACACCTATTTATATTAAGCATCAACCCGTGTAGTTCTTTATAAATATATTTTTGTACATTTCAAGGACAGTGGAACTATAAAAATTGGTCCAATTATCTTGGCATTTTGGGCATCATAATCGTTATCTTCTAATTCTTCATCGCGTGGGTCCTTAATCTTCGTTAATTTAATTGCCTGGTTGATAGAATTTCTCGGGCTATAAAATATATGTCAAGTAATACTTTACAAATTAATATCCAGTCCAATAAACATCGAGTTAGGGACAGGGTACACTTACGAAGAAATGTAATAAAATTATGTATCATGTGAATCGTGATGGAAAACGGCTGGTTCCTGTTCAAAGCGGGAACTTTTCTTTGATATTACTTTATTTGGTTACGTATATATGGGCGAGGATATGTAAAGAGGCTTATTGGGATAAGCCTTTGGGTGGATACGATCCTTAGTGAAAGTGAATAAAAATATCTTTTTGTGATATATTTTTGTGACTATTTTATTTGTTACTTTAAATGTGGTGGGTGTTTAAATTCGTCTTACCGTAAAAATTAAACAAACAAACTCACTTTCCCATGTGTAATATTATTGATAGCCGGGATAAATAAGAGTTTTCCACCATTTACCTATTTCTTCCCGTGGGTGTCGTAGAAGGCGACTAAAGGACTTACTAGAGAATGGGCAGCAGCATTCTCTATACATTTTACCATCATACTGCGATGGCCAACCCGCCTGCCAAGCGTGGCGATTATGGCAAAACCCCCCTTTTGGGAGAGGCCGAGCTCCAGCTGTGGACATCTTTCGGCTGAAATGATGATGATGATGACCATTTAACAACCAAACACAAATTAATTACTGAGACCATCATCATCATCATCATCATCATTTCAGCCGAAAGACGTCCACTGCTGGACATAGGCCTCCCCCAAGCTCCGCCACTTTGACCGGTTCTGTGCTTCCTGCATCCAGCGGACTCCTGCGGCCCTCACAAGGTCATCGGTCCACCTTGTGGGAAGCCTTCCAACTTTCCGTCTTCCGGTAAGCGGTCGCCACTCCAGAACTTTTCGACCCCATCGGCCATCTGTAATCAGAAATGCAATAGTACATTATTCCCATTAATTCCACTAACAATATTAGGAAAATACGGAATTAAATTTAATGTTATTAAATAAATTCCCGTTTTCGTCCCACCAGTGGGAAGACGAAATACAACTTGTGTCGACGAAAGCTCTTCAGTGAGTACTAAGCGATTCCTGTAGGCGTAGAAGACTTAACAATGTAAGTTATTTTTAGACGTCTCACCTCTAAATCTTCAGTAAGGTGGGCTTATAAATTTTCTATTAATATCACAATCTGTCTCTTAATTCTATACATTTTATGCATGAACTATTTCATTGATTGAAATTATATTTTATTATATTCGTTAATTATGCAAGTTTTTAAGAAATGTACGTAGGTATCTATTTCAACAGGTACATGTTGATGGAGTAAATCTATATCTGACCTGACATGCACCCACGTACATGAATTAAAATTAATTTAATCAATTTTATTTTAATGCACGAGCGATTGTCATTCATACTCTCCGATTACCAAAGATACATAGAGAAAAGAATCGTAATAACCAATAAAATTTATGTCTACATTTATATGCCAAACATCAAGTTTTACATGAAGTTCATTATAATTTTATTACCGATATTCATGAGATATTCATGTTAATTAAATTTGTTCATAGCAATGCATAAGATTACTTTTTAGTGCTTCGTTTTTGTATGTCCTATAAATTTTACTTGCATTATTCGGCTGGACCACCTGTCATGTTTAATATGTCACTTTTTTTTATAAGTCAAGCCTTGGTAAATCAAAAGGGCGTGATCTTTTCACTGATTTAACCTAGAATTTTGATTTTAGCTTAAGCACTTATCCCACTGCCCGCGCCATCGAGGAAGCGACTAGTTATCACAGATTTTCTCGCTCAAGAAAAGTACAAAAGATTGTAGATCCCACGTAAGTAAAAGAGATACATAAGCTTCTGCTGACCAGTCCAAACTGACTCACGAAATAAAAGACTTGGCTTAGTTTAGGTATCCGTTTCAGTACCTACCTAAGTGTCGCTGTACTAATTCTTGGGTACGTTCTTATTTGTGACAGTAAACTTTTTACTTTACTTTCCCTTTTTTTACATATTATTGTAATAATAGTTGATTGATGACTGTTTACGCTGCCGCCGGCTAGTACTTATTACTCGTTTGGCGCAACGACAAGAGCGCTGAGAGATTCACGCTTGGTATATAAGCATACCAGCAAGTAATCGTCGCGTAATCCGTAATCCGTCGTGCTCTCGTTTCTCGTTGACCGCTGGCGGTGAGATAGGTGCCTTAATTGCCGTTACTACGTAGAGAATGATTGTCAGTTCTAGTTCAAAAATGGAATCTGATTCAATCAACACGTATGTCATCACGGCATTAAATTGTTTGTATTGTGTTGTAATTTTTATACATACGGTACGTATACGGCGAAACTGCAGAATGCCTTCGGCCAGGATACTTACATGTTCCTTTTACCTAGTTCATTAGTATTTCATTTTCATGTGGAATCACAAATTAAATACGTAAAATACAGTCAATAATTGTAATACCCATTTATAAACAAAGCCACAGTCTACGGGAAAAGCCACATGGCCCAACCAAAAACTAAAGCCCAAATTACCTTTGTGATTTTAGCGAGACATAATAAACACGCTGAACAGTTTTCTGCCAACATTGTTTTATTTATGTTATGCACAATCCTCATTTGTTTTGCAAATTAATACCCGAACGCACTTACAGTTTGTTAAATGGCTGCGAGCGAGTGAAAACAGCTGACGTTTCTCACAATAGGATTTATGCATAACGATGTACCTACCTAGTTGAATGTTGTGTCTGTTAAAATTTTGGTTTTTATTAGTACTGAATTATGTGTTATTTTTGGTATGGGATTTGTTGGGCACGTGTACCGCTCACTAGGCACCATGAGTAACTGGTTAATTATATAGAAACATGTAACAGGAAAATCCTTTCTGACCTGGAAATAACGCATAATAGGTTTTCTAGGAATCCCTCTTTTCAAAGTATAACGTAACCTCTGTCTGGCCTTATTACACGCTTTATATTAGCTTCACTTGTATGTTTGTCTGTATGTTTGTAACCGACTCCTTAGGGCGCGATTTTGACCACTTTAAACGGTCAGATTTCATTTAAACTTTGTAAACATATCGAGGACCGACGACAATTCCATAATTTAACAAAAAAAATAGAAAAAAGTAAAAATAAAGGAAAAAAAAAACTGAAAAAGTCACGCTTTTGTAGCTTGACATTAATTGAGTATAAAAATACTTCAAAAAGCACCCCACGCTTTTTAATTGAGTTAAATTATTTTCTACTTTTTTAGTTTGGATTTATTTTTAAACCTTTTCAGTTACGTTTTCCCGATATCCCTAAATATTTAATAGAATAGAATTACTTAAATTTACCCCAACCAATTTATTGTTATTAACAATTGGTGCAAATATTTTGAAATCAGTTTATTTGGCTACTAAAACTCGTATATCACTCCGCATAATCTCACAGCTTTGCTCAAATCCGCTGCGATCAGCCGCACACTTATCCACGCGATACATCGACAGTTCAGTAGACAAATGTGCGTTGATTTATATCATTAAGTTACTGCCTCTTGGGGTCGCACAAAGTGATATAGAGTTTTACTTTATAAAATAGACTAAGATCCGGATTTGTGCCCGTTTTTAGTGTTTCTCTTCGGGCTGATAGTCTCAACCAAAGTCTAGATCTCTGTGCCTAATAGATGACAATAGGTTCGATCCTTATAACATGTGGCTTAAACGTTACTGGCATTATGCGAGTATCTACAATCTTTGTTAACTATGTTTATATGCAGAGCTATTCCTCTGCCTACCAATTTTATTCTTATTTCACCTGTATTAGGCGTGATGTATGTTATTAATGACGCAGTACATCGACAGTTCAGTTGACAAAAGTGCACTGATTAATATTATTGACAGCCTTTTGGCCTGGGTTTTTACATTAGGAAATCTGGTAGCCAGCTAGTACCTGGATGTGTACCTGGTTAATGAGTATAGGTTAACCTTCTATTACTAAGGTATTGTCGTAGACTTCCCATTTTGTCTATCTGCTGCCTTCTTTGGCCAATTCTTCACGAATAAATCCAAATTTTCTGAGACTTAACTCGATGACGACACATATCTTCTGTGTGACGACCCCCTTTACTTTAGCTACATGGGACTCAAACATAACCAAATGTGAGAGTACTAATACACATTTAGATTGGAAGTTCTGTTTACGTTTTATTTTAATTTTCTATTATTTTTAGTTTTCAATTTTTGATGGTATATTGGCGTGTGCTAGCTGACATAATATGGCAAATTTTATGTTTATTTTTTTTGTGTTTCGTAATTTTTATTACCTATAATTGTATAGAATCAAGTTCTTCTAACTTAACAGACAGCTGTGCTGCTGGGGAGTTTGTTCCGCTATTTCTTCTTCCCAGCTAAAGCACTAGGAAGTGGTGAAGGGCGGGCGTTTTGGGGGGACTGTCTTATGTAATTTTATTTTGACGTTCAAAAAGAGCTGACCCTTAGCCTAGTTTGAATAAATGACTTTTGATTTTGATTTTGATTTTTAACACAACTGCCTACCTCTTCTGGAAATGCGGACGTGATATTAATATTATTAAGTTCTTTAGTTAAGCCAAATCCGCTGCGATCAGCCGCACACTGGTCCACGCAATACATCGACAGTTCATTTGACAAATGTGCACTGATTAATATAATTGTGTCGCGATTCACGCGTTCGTTTGTCTCTGTCGATAACTTTGCGATAGTACTGTTGGTTAGCTCGATTTATGTGAACGAATGATGCACGGTTTGAACGGGCATCGGAAATAAATTGTTGGTTTGTTAGATTTAAATTGGAGTAGCTTTGTACAACCAACCAACTCAGCCTATCTCAGTCCTCTGTTGGATATAGACCTCACACATGCTGCACCACATCACCCTGTCCTCCGCCTTTCACATCCTGTCTGGTCCAGCCACCTTTTTCAGGTCCTCGATCCATGTTAGCTGGGGGCGTCCCACACTACGCTTGCCTATACGCGGTCTCCACTCCAGGGCTCGTCTGCTCCATCGACTATCAGTCGTTCGACATATAAAAAAAGGTGAAGGGCGGGCTTTTTGGGGGACTGTCTTATGTAATTTTGACGTTCAAAAAGTGCTGACTCTCAGCCTAGTTTGTATAAATGACTTTTAGTTTTGGTTTTGAAAATGGCCAGCCCACTGTTACCTCAACTTGCTTACTCTGCAAGCACCCTACATAGGTAACTCCAGCTATTTTCCGGAAAACTTCGTTGTGGGTGTAATTTTAGTTACAGTATCAGGTACTGTATTCTATGAATTTAGGTGCTGAAATGAATTAGATTTTAAATGAAAAAAAAATATGCAATTTTGTAATAAGGATATTTCATTTTGATAAACAATTTAATGTTAATTGCATTTTCCTTAATTTATAACATGTACCCTGTAAGTATTCAAGTATTTTAATTATTTATTCATTTACACATATAATTATTTAGTAATATTATATATTACCCACAGCGAGGTAATTGTGTTACACAGTGACAGCAGCAATGGCTTTCATTTTGACAGTTCTACAACATTCATTGCGTTATTTACTCTGTTGAGCAAACAAATTTTTCGAACAAATGGAGTTATAGTGGATAAGCAATATCCTCTAAAATGATTCAGATTGTGATTGATAGTGTGTTACGTAATTAGGATTCACTTCTTTCTAAGTAATTAGAGTTCATGTCCGTTAAATATTGTAGTGGAGTTTCTTGCCCATTCTTCTCCATACGAAACTACATTTTGGAAGGGTCGACTAAGATCAATTCTATTTTGATGCAAATGTTGACGTTCAAAAGTACCTTTTAACTGTTTATTTGAAATAAATGCTTTGACTTTGACTTTTCACCTGAACTTAAAACATTTCACTAAGTATGGTCTTTCTTTTCAAACCAATCCAATATAGATTTTGTTCATATAACGCTTTACTCTTCCACAATTCCGTCTACAATACATTCAGCTCTCTAAATACCGTATAACATCATTACCAATGTTCGTTACTCATAATTAGCCATCAATAAAACAATTACAATGTTATCAACATTCAATCCACCATTTCTGATTGAGAACCGGCTTCAAAGCATTTGCTTACTAAAAATCTATTTAATTGACCGAAACGATCTTGATTGAGAGCCTACATAAAAAAATAGCCTTTATTCCCGTAATAGATTTTCAACGGCAATTTGATTTAGTATACAATTGAATACTACAGATAAACTGGTAACTAATACTTTGTTACCCGTTTTGTTTGTTCTCGGAACACTTAAAAATGTTCTGATGCAGGTTTTTGCTAGAGTTTTGTTCCGTCAAAGCAGGTTCGAACAGATTTGATTAAAAGAATGGCTGCGTGTTTCCGAACAATTTCTAGCGATTCGTTCCTCAACCGATGTGGGTTAAATTTATAACTGCGGTATATTTAATTATTGTTTATCCTTGAAACAATTTTTAGTGAGTCAAGTTATTGGTACAATTAGAGATTTCAAGCCTAAAGGGATCGTGGCTTTGGGAAAATTGTTTTAAAAGTAACGAACTCCAAATATTTGAACGCATTTATCTGGAACTCCTCGAAATTACTCAGTTTTGATTTGCATGAAATTAAGCCGTTGAAAATCATCTGAACACACGAGTAACCAATCAATTATTTATTAATTTTAACAAGTATTTAAAATACACCGTATTATGTGTATAATCAGCCTATGTTGTTCCCACTGTTAGGACACAGCCCATCTCTCTTCGAGAAGGAGTGCAGGTTAGTACATGTCACATATGTTTTCAATGTTGCTACAATTCAAGTCCAAAAAACAAAAGCTGGCCGAAACAAAAACCGAACCATGTGATAAAAACAAGTGAAAAACAAGTGATCAAACAATAGAAGAGAAGATCACGCCAAATGAACAATATGTGAACATAAATGTACAATACGGCGTAATTACTGCCACAATGAGATGTCATACCGATTCGAGCTATGACAATCGGTGGGGTGACAGCACCAATAGGTGACAGTTGGGGCGAGGGTTTGAGCCGTAGGAGGAAGCGGACAAAAATGGTATTTTATTTCTTAGTCGATTTATGTGCCACACATTTATAATTTTCTATATAACGTTACGGTATAAAGAATTGTCAAATTGTTGCACCCTAGATTTAACTGATATAGCTGAATATAGCATTGCGAAACAATTTAGCTCAATTTCTGTAGCAAAAAAATATATTTCATCTATTTGACGACGGCGACGTATGAGTGGGTACTTATACCCATTGATAATTGTGGGCAATAGGTAAAAGAGCAGTAATAGACAGACTTGATCGGCTTAGTAGTCGATTCACATTATCTATTTCCAGAAATACGTATTGGGCCATTGGCACGTTTTGTATTATACTTAATAAAATTCGTGTTCTTTTTCCCTAACCTTTCGCTGTTTCATTAACGTTTTATTCAAAACGTGCCAAGAACCTAATACGTATGCATTTCTGGAATTGTGGATTCGCCAACAAATAAATTGACTTTGTGCGAGTCGCCTATAGAAAACGATTATATTATTCAATAGTGACGATTCGCCTAATTCGTGTGAATCGACTGAGTAAGATTTAATCGATAAGCCAGTTGATCGCTTAATTGAGGTTTCAAAATAAGAACTTGTTTTATTCAAATCAAGCTAAACAATAACTATTATTGCATTGCTTGATATGAATAGAACAAGTTTATTATTCAAGCAAATCGCTCTCTCTTGTTGCTTGGCCCACCAAGTTCAGGGAATTAGTACGCGGCAAGCAACGTAACTTGAACCAGCATACATATGGTATTTATTCCATTCCGTTCATCCAATAAGGGTTGATATAATTTATGTCATATTCCGAAAATGTTCGCGACACATTCAAGTTCAATGTTGACATTTCCATTGAACAATACAGGCTGTTTCATTGTTTCATGATATTTTGTGTTCAAATCAAATGTCGGATAAAGGTCGCTCAATTAGCGATTTCAGTATAATGTCAGCGATTCATTAGGTAACAAAAAAATATGAAGCAACAGAAAAAAAACTTTGTTCATGAAACCTTTGTTTATTTTTACTTGGCAATTAAAGCAACTCAAGGTAAAGTTATAACTACAATCAATCTAATACCTACCTAATTTCACATGTTTCACTGTCCTTGGTCAGATGCAAATATTATTTTAATAATAATAAAATGAAAAACTGATTGATGTATTTTTTTTGTTAATTAACATTGGCCAATCAATAGAATTATCATCTCGTTATTAATTGTTGCAACTTTGCATACACCCACGTCCAATTTATTAGTTGAGAAAGGCTAATTATTTTTCTGTTTTTGTAATTTTAATTAAGCTCAAAGTAAATTAAAAGTCATAAAGGAATGATGTTTAATTTATTTTGCAATTTGTAAGTAATTGAGAAATATTGTTTTACAAAACTTTAAAGCTATATGTTTTCATCAAAAGAAACTATTAAATTATTTAGTAACTGCTAAAATTATACAATCATGTGCTACTGAATGAAGTATTTTCTGTTACTAGACTATTATTAAAATAATTAAAGAGTTCAAATGCGCTCACTATAATTACAATGAGAACTATTTTTTTTATTTTTTTAATATAAAATTATTTTATTGACAAACAAAATAACAATTCATGCTAAAAAAATACCCAACCGCAAGCACGCAACAACAATACCTAATTACAGCTTCGCCCAAAAGTGATACATTTTTCGTCCTTTTACCAATACATTGACATTTTGACAAATGAATCTATGGTGCATACACGCACCCTGTACGTAAGACTCCGGTCAACCGACTCCCGAGCGGAGGTTAATCATTTTATTCAACAGTATACTGTTACTCTGAATTATTATTGACATACCAACTGTCGGGGGACGCCATCAAATTGAATGTGTGACTGGAAAATCAATAGTATTCGTTATTTAATATTTAATGTATAAGAATAGTAACACGCCTTCTGTTAAAAATGTTAGATCATTTCTATAGAGTAATTAGGTACCTTACTCATTTGTGTCTGAGATGCTATTATCATAAATATCAGAACAAAAGTTTTCACAGCAAACCGCTGTGAAAAATGTAGTTCTGATGTTTCTTGTATTTTTTTATTTATTGTACCAAAAATAAAGCAGAAGCGTGTGTTTGTTGGATTAAACGCGCTAATCTCTAGGACTATCAGTCGGATTTGAAAAATAGTTTTTTGCGTTTGATAGCCTAATTCTCGGAGGAAGCTATTGGATATTTAAGATCATGCTAGGACTTTTTAGAGCCGAGCAGAAATAACGATGCGATGCGACGGTGCGGGTCGGGGAATCAAGAAATTTTTCGCGGATGAAATCGCGGGCAGAAGCTAGTTTTGATATAAACTGGTTCTTCATTTTATATCTTATTATACAGTACGGTAATGATCTGACTTCCCAAAGCACGATAGGACATGTTTTTTTTTTTTTAAATGAATTGTAATAATGATTGCTGTCAGAGTAAAAACCTATGCCCCTGAATTTATAAATATAGAGCTGACCAAACTAAAAAAATATAGATATTCTAAAAAAAATATTTCAATAGTACGTTCCCGTGGGATAATTTTCGACCTCCACGCAGGCGAAACCGCTGGCAAAAGCTAGCTAAAATAAATAAAATTGGGGTGTCAAAATATCTACAAAAAACACCTTTAAGTCTTGAGAAAAGATATAATTCCTTACCTTCCGCGAGACAGTAAATATTCAACACAAAGCCAGCGCTCTGAGGAATCAAGCCAGATAATATCTGAACCAGTTTCAGTAATGTCTGAATTCCTGTAAATTATTCAACTGCAGAAATTCAGACCGGCTTGTAAAAATACATAAATTAGCTACCTGTTCTCTAGAGATATGCTATGCGCTTGTATTACTGTATATTTTAATCAGATTTATGTTACTAGGTATGGACCTCCTCCTACGTCATATTTTGCTTTTGAAAATTGAGTTCATACGTAGTACTCGAGAGGTGAAATTCTCGGTTTACAGACTTTTCAACTCCAGGCCATTACTAGGAATTCCAGAAAACTGTAACTGCAAAGCGGCTTAAGTTAAGTAATTTCAAATACGGAAGGGCTTTATTTAAGCCATATTTAAGTGAATTTTCAATAATTAATATCGTAAGGCATGAATCAGTGATCGTGAGCAGTGGTGGCCCACTAGTAGGTAATTGCCGCGGCTTAAGAGTTGTAGGTTTCAACCCAGACCAAGATAAGCACTGCTCTCAAAACGGTGAAGGCAAGCATTCTGAGGAAACCAGCATGTCCTAGAACCAAATATTCGAAGATTTGTGACCAATACGCACTGGGCCCGCGTGGTAGATTTCAGCCCATTCCCTCTCACAGACAGAAGGCCTGTGTTCCAGCAGTGGGAACATTAAAAGCTGATTATAAGGGAATTAATTAAGACACCCAATACATAATTCAGTTCATTATGAAATCTGCAAAATACATTTGAAAATCGTAATACTTCCGCAAAGCATATCAGCGGCTTCGATCGACGCGCGTCGATGGAATGAAATCAATTTCAGAGTTAGTGCGCACCGCCGATCGAGATATCGAGTACCGTTCTTCATTAACTCGATTTTATCGACAACGATTTTTTAATAATTGGAACTCACTTCAGATTTTTGACGGGGCGATTAAGATTGTTAACTCACGTAGATATATCTCACAGTTCCGCGAATTCTGTACTGATTGCAGAGAAATTATGTCAGTAAGGTTAATCGCTCTTATATAGCTTGAATAACTCAAATATAACGGAACTTCGATAAAAGGCGTTAGTTGAAGGTTGTGATATCTATCGTGGAGTAAATTTTAAATCGGAGTAGTCTATACTCGTAACGAGATAAACAGTAAACACCTCACCTAGCGTATAATTTTAAAATAAACTGTGTTTCCAAACAATATCCCATAACATTCAATATCTATTCTACATATCTGATTCACACTAACAATCGCACTTATTCTAAAGGCTTTGCATTTTATTGTTTTAAAATCAGCTAAGGCCATTATGGAGCGCGCCGTGAGATTTTATCTAGAGCTAAATGTTTCGTGAATAAAATTGGTCGCGCTCGTTCGAATCGGATCTCGATCGCACGGTCGATGTATCGATTCAGTATCGATATAGCCTCCGATCGTATCGGGAGACGATGTTACGTAATTACAGAGTAGTTTTACGGTTACTTTATTCATTCGGCGAAACTTTGCACATGCATAATTCAGTCGTGTTTTTGTGGATATCCGTATTAATTCGTAAAGTTTTACGCTTTAGAATATTACTTGAATAGTCAGCTTCTTTATATGCATCGGTGATTTTAAACGCTTTAACTGAATATTTTTTTTAAGTGAATCGCTCCTTGATTTTTATAAGCTCTCGTTTTATATTCTCTGGAGTTGTTGTAATATCGTGATATCGTGGTTGTATTATAAGACTTGGAAGTTGTAATTGCTTAATGGGTTTGTGTTACAAAGTGGAGTCCCTTATTAAGCTGTTGGTTTATATTACGTACTATTACCTCGTAGCTATTTAAATTCGAAAACATTCAGGCATATCAAGTTCGTGTTTTAACCTGAATTACTGGAAGCTCGGTTGTGTCTTGGAAAATGATTTCTATTTAGATAAGGGACGGGTTACTGTTTCTGACACCGTCGATATAACATGTTTTTTACATAGTTTCTCGAAAATGTGACGTCGTTTATCCTGGCGGTTCTTTTTAAAATGTATGCTGACTGTAGAAACTCAAAACTCTAAGAATTTATTTCGATTTACAGGCACTTTTGAATTATCTAAGAAGTTGGTTATTCAGAAAAATGAACCTATAACATTCTCGACAGTGCCACCCCATCGACCATTACAAAGCGTAGTAGTTTCATATGAAGAAGAACGGGTACGAAACTCCATGGACACCCTTTTAAATAAAACTGAAACAAAAACTTAGGTAATATCATCAATAAATTAAACCCTTCCTTTACAATTATAATTACCCAAAACACCAATTGAAATAGTGTACCTGTTTCAATTGATGTATTAAATAATTGACAAAGCAATTCATGATCAACCTCATCGTTTTAAGGGCTGTAATTAAAAAGACATCAATAAAATAAAGGGCTGTTGGGTGTCTCTTAATTTGCTCAATTTTGTGAGTTCGTCAATGGCTGCCGCTAATTTTCCTTCGACATGTGTTTGGTCGCACGACGCTTAATGAAACACGCAATCGTTGTTTGAGGGAACGCGCCTGTGATAGCGTAATTTTAATTACAAACTCTTCGGTATTATTATGTTGTATCGTGTTAATGGTTTTATGTTATGGTTAGGATTAAATCCAGAAGGTTTCCCCCATCACTACAAGAAATAAACGCTGTGCTCCATAGTCAACACCGGCAATGTCGATTGACAGATCTCAGTCCCAAATCTATGGATGACAGACCATTCTTTACACAGTAAATCCATCCAATCCACTACTGTTGTTTGCTTTCTTAGTACACATTTTTGTGGACGGTTTTAAAGGAAACTAGAATCCCCAAACTAACCTTTCAAATTCAGTGTTGCCCAGTAAGTAATTGGGTTCTGCCAGGGGTGCGGGTTGTTCGAAAGAGATACCGCGGCCCCTGGCACAGAGGCAACTGAGGGAACACGGATGGGTTTTAGTCAGTAAACTGACACGCCCTCCAGCTCTACCCAGAGCGGGAGAAGTTATTTGATGATTTCCCACCCAAAAAAAATAAAATAATAATAATTGGGTTGTGTAGGTCCAATAGCAGATGCTCTATGAAACATATTTCCATCCCATTGCATCTAGTTTATATGAATAATGCTGAATAGTTTAATTATAATCCAATTTCTATTGACGGCACGGTTGGCGCAGTGGTTAAGCGATTGACTGCTGCGCTGCGTGTCGCGGGTTCGATTCCCGCACGGAGCAAATATTTGTATGCCCTACAAGTAGTAGGTCTGGGTCTGGCTGTTTGTGTATGTGAGTTTAAATGTTTGTAAACGCACCCACAATACAGGAGAAATTCCTAGTGTGGGGCAACGTTAAAAAAAAAAATATATCATCATCTGCCTAGCCTTTTCTTAACTATGTCGGGGTCGGCTTCCAGTCTAACCAGATGCAGCTGAATACCAGTACTTTACATGGAGTGTCTGTCTATCTGACCTCCACAACTCATCATCATCATCATCATCATTTCAGCCGAAGGACGTCCACTGCTGGACATAGGCCTCCCCCAAGCTCCGCCACTTCGACCGGTTCTGTGCTTCCCGCATCCAGCAGACTCCTGCGGCCCTCACAAGGTCATCGGTCCACCTTGTGGGAGGGCTTCCAACTTTACGTCTTCCGGTGCCCGGTCGCCACTCCAGAACTTTTCGACCCCATCGGCCATCCACAACTCAGCTACTGTGTAATACGATACCCCTTGGTAAGACTGGTTATCAGACTTTCGGTCTTCTGACGACCCGAAACAACTTTCAAAGATCCACGGATGACTGTAATCATTATCTAATATACCTACTTAATTAATCCTAACTCAAAACTATTTTAGTTAGTCATTATACAACGTGCATACTCCGTCAACAGTTAAATTGGACATCAGTTTCCGAGAATCGTAAATCGACCGCTTGACCCACTAATACATTCAGCCGAGATATCGATAATCGATATATCCATACATTATCGCCAATTAGTTCATGTGCCGCTGTCCTTACTCGAAGTGTCGTGTAAGGGTTGAGACGAATGCGGATATATATATCGAATGACGTGCCGCGCATTCGAAATGGTCCCATTAACTCGCATCGCTTTTGAGATGCAAATGAGAATTTTTTTCTTCGTAAAATCTCTTCATTGAATATTTCAAGCCGCGCCTTGTGGGTGAATTTATTTTCTTCCTCCAATTCTGAAACGAAATAAGGGAATCAACAATTTAGATTTCCTTTTTTAAATGCATCGCGGCAATTCTGTTTCTATAGAATTTTAATTAAACGTTGTATTGCACAGATATTGCGGATACTTTTCATTTAATTTAAACCATCTATTATACCAAAAATTAGATACCACATGTTCGTAAAATCACGACTCGATTTCATATTCAAAGCTGTGCTAAAAGTGTATGCGAACATGAATAGGGTGAAGGCACCAATGATCGGCCATTGTGTAAGCGAACGCCCCTAGCTCAGTGTTGTCACATAATGTCAGTATCGGAAGGGCTCAAAGTGTCACCCCTGGCAGACGAGTGCACTTGCTACACGTTATCCAGATATGTTGTGAATTTGACTCGGTACTTTGAATGACGACTAATTCCATTGTTAACGCTCTGCCATATGGGCTACATGACAAGAGCGGTTTAGTACGGATTGCCAATATTGAGTTTAAGCTCGTCTGCATTACGCCGTGATTATTTATAAAATTCTGCGTGTGATTACCATTTTCAATATTCTCTTATTAAATTCTATCATCTAATACTGAATAATAAATCCGGATAAAATCATAATTATGTAGTACGGCCGTTAATGGCATGAGAGTAAAACAGACGACATAGGGTAGTTTATCTATTTCTCTATGTGAAATAAAATAGTAACGAAGTTAAAACTATACAAATATATTTTTGAGAAAATGTAATTGCTCCAAAGTGTGGAAACGAGTCTGTTACCAAAATTATAGTTATTTGTTTTTTTGTCTGTTTATCTGTACGTATGTTCCGGACTGGCGCAAATACAGCCGAACGGATTTGGATAATATTTGACACACAGATTCAACTCCAACAAATCGAAAGATGTTGCTGATTTATTTAGTATGCATTTTTGCAAATGCCGCCCCCCGTCCCTTCACCATCCCTCCTATGTTATTGAACGGTGAGGGGTTGCACAGAGTGTACTCTTTTAAATACCTGGGACACTTGGTGATGGACGATTTGAAAGATGACGCAGATATGAAGAGGGTGCGTAGAGCATTGTCGGATTGGGCTAATATGCTGACCCGCCGGTTCTTCCGATGTACAGCCGCGGTCAAAATAACGTTGTTCAAAGCATATTGCATGTCACTGTACTCGGGGAGCCTGTGGTTCAACTACACCCAAAAGACCTACAATGTTCTGCGGATCCAGTATAACAACACATTTAGACTGCTGTTGCGTCTGCCTCGATTCTGTAGCGCGTCATATATGTTCACTGAGGAACGTACCGACGGCTTCAATGCTGTACGGCGTTAGAGAGTGGCCTTGCTGCAGACTCCGTGGCAGCCCCAACAGAATTGTACGCGCTATAGCCGGGAGACATTACAGCCCGTTGGTGAGGTCACTTATCACCTGTACACTGTCTGTGTTATTAATTTAGTACTAACATAGGTTAAAACTATTGTTACTAATCCAATGGATCTTTGATATCTGAATAAATAAATGAATTATATTAATATATTATAACATAAACTGGAGTAACACATAGAGTCCTTTTAATCCTGGTAGTACATTCCCTTGGAATATTTTCCGACATACACGTGAGCCACGCCCGGGGAAAAAGCTAGTTATTATTAAGATAAGCCTTTTTTGAGTAATGTAAGGTGAATTATAATTACTAATTGAACAAAAAACGCCTCTGATGCATTACACCCTAATCCAAGAATAATCGAGATAAAACCCTTATTATTTAAGACTTTACCAAAAACACGAACCAAACTCGCAAGAATCTCAATATTAAAGCGCCATTCGGCCGCAAAATAGCAAACAAAAACACAATTAGCTGCTGGGGGAACAAGAGTACAATAGCGGTTTGGACAACGTTTGGAGCAGTTACCCTAATTTGTTATTACTGTCAGTTCGGGTGAACTTGCGGCTGCCTTATGCTAATAAATGCTTGCTCGCCCCGACAATTGACATAACGACTGCATAATAAGTAAACCTTATGAACTCCGTATTTGGTGGTAGAAATAGTTGTAGTACCAAATATTATTTGATGGAGATGAATTTGGCCGTTATATTGACTAGTTTAAAGCACTGCATTTGTGGGTTGACAATTTCAGAATGATTATTTAGTGACACTAGAATGTATGTTTGACAACCGGTCTTAATTTTGGGTAATAATCTACAATTTTTGGCTGTGTAATCATTTTCCCTTCTTTGTAAGACAAGAAACTGAATCCAAAATAATATATAATATTGCGAAAAGACAAGATAGACAGCCTGATCTAGTGCTACACTATCAACAAAATCATGAAAACATTTTATTAAAAGCGAGGTCAAAAAGGCTCCTATCTCAGCATGATGCTGGTATGGTATAGGGCTCGAAACGATTTTGGACATATATTGTAGACAGTGTTTTAAGGGTTAATATTTTGATAGTATCGATCAAGGTTTCAAACAACACATAGTACTAAGTATTGGAAGGCACATTTATTTCTAAGTCCTGGTACTAAAGAATAGAACCTTACAGATAAGTACACTCCCTTAAATCTAGTCCCAGATACGTTAGACAAATATTACAACTCAAGATTTATCATCAATCCGCAATCTCAAGACATATTACTACAGGAATTGATGATTTTAAAATTCAACAACAGTCCAGTACATTTGTTTTGAGTAGGTAGCAACCATTTGCCAACATAATGTTCCCAGATACGAATGCACTCGGGAAAACAATATTAATCTCAATGTGATTCATCTTTTATCGCTCAAACTTGCATGTATGTGGCTGACAGAGGACTATAAATCAAATTGTAAGTACCATTGGGCACGGATCACAGTGTTTTTATTCTTTTTACCTCATGTGTGAAGGACGTATAAATCAAAATTATGTTTTTTGTAGCTTTATCAGACGGTGCAACTAAGTAGAGGATTGTTCATGAAAAATGTTGCGAAGTGTGAATTGGTTGAAATAATTTTTTTGTTGCTTTGTTTTGTGCGAAATAAAATAAGACTAATTTTAAGGCCTGGAAGAAATATTATTTTCATTTTCTTTTAGAGTTACTTACTCAGGTACCTACTGTATTTTTTTTTTTGTAGATGCCTTTGCCTCGGCCCTTAAACCACATTAGTGAACACCACTGACCACCACTTTTCGGAAGTTTTCTATAAATCTGTAAAAATAAAAAGACCATCAATCAAACAAATAAATTATCTACGTTTGAATAAATAAGCTGAATATTATGTATTTTTGTTATAATTATGTAAAGAAATATCGTAGATTTTGAAACATAATTTTAAGAATTTCATTTACATTATACTAAAAAATATACAATTATGTAAGTTTTTATTTCGTAAATATCTACAAGATTTATCGCAAGATAGTCGTTATCTTAAAGTGAATCTAGTCAACATATTTTCCATACAATCTTCGGGAGTGTATTACTCCACTGTTCGACAATGTACATCAAAAATTAAACATGGTATGGTTTTGTCTCATTATTAATAATGGTCTATGTGGAAACAGAATATTAAAATAAGAATGTATTAAAAAGTTATGAGCCAACAAAGATTAGTTTTTCTTGCTAATTTAACCTAACTTTGGGCGTATTTAAGTAATAAAATAAGTGTAAAATCTCCAAAACCAAGTTGATACTGACAAAGCTAAAATATCGAAAATTTCTGTAAACTGTATTGGTCATTGATTTATGCAGTGGTTGTTTTTTATAAAACCCGATCTTCCGAAGGACTTTTCTTGATTTATTACGCGCCTGTTTTACTATAAATGATCCTGCATCTCACTCAATAACGTTGTGGGTGTAGACTATCGTCTAACTGCTCATCACTGATACTACCCCTGTCGTACACGATGCCTGGTGAGACAGCGTGCTTTTTAACCAGGCCCGCGTGTCTTTTAGATTCCCCTTAATACACCTAATTAATGTTTGCAAAACGAATGCAATCCTATTACGGTGTGCCAAGAATCCAAGCCAAACGAAACATCTCCACATACAGACACATACCAAATTTTAGAGAAGTCTAGATTACCAAATTTCCTCTCCACACAGCCCTATGTACACACCTCAAGAGTACTTAGTAACACGATAAAACGGAATCAATAGTGCTCTCATACCGTGCCAAGATGTAATAAACGCATGAAAAGTGAACAGAACACGACCATTTGTTCTACAAAGCGTTCAAACCCAATTACATCACGTAACTCTTAATACCACGATGTAAAGTGCAAAATCAAATGACGTCTATGTTGGTTTAATGTTAGCATGTTGGTACTAGGATGAAATTAATGATGTCTGTATTGAAAATCGTTTGTTTTGCTTCGAAAATGTTTAGCCTGGCAGAAAGTCTCTTCAGGCCATATTTCATAGTGTCCTTACCAAGTTTATAGGTTGATGATGTAATGATGTTGCCTTCAACTAGATAGATGGATAGGATATATTTTCATAGGTCGGAGTAGATTTATAGGTTGAGCAATTTGTTGCGTAGTGTTTGGGTTTCGGGTCCATTCTGTTTTTCGATTTCTTTTTAAGGGATAAAATATAGCTGCTATCTCGTGTTTGTCTCTGATTTGAGAGACTTTGTATGATTTGGCTAATCAACTTGTGAACAAAAAACATTAAAAAAATGGTTTTACATGATGAGTCAGCTGAATGTTGGAACTGTAAAGCGGTAAGACTGTATTTTGTTCTAATAGATAAGTACAGTAACCAAAACAGATAATTAACGAGGGTCGTCAGATATAGTTGATGTTTAGTACGATGTTTTCGATAGAAATTTAATTTGATTAATATTCTTTTTTGGTTTTTATTAATTAGATCAAATTTTATTCGAAAACTACCATCTGCATCGATTTCTCACTAAGCTTCAAATATGTACCGTACATTATACGAAAACCGAATAAATTAGGCACTACACAGTAACTATATGAAGTGATATGGGAAAATGGGCAATTATTTATAATTCCAATTTAAAGAGCTTGCTTTTATAAACAATTCTGTATTAGCCCACTTTCTAGATTGCAGCAAAATATGAATGACGATCCTGCCGATCTAACTATCAATTTCCATTGTTCCATCCAGCATCGTAACTTTACATAACAACGACACTATCTTCCAGTAACTGTCATTATATGAAGCTTAAAAGGCATGTTGTAAATCAGTGCCCGAATCGACACGAAACTTGCCGAGTGAAGCCGATACAGAGAAACAATATGATCGGGGTGTCACGTCGTGTCCAAAGAAAGTGGCGAGCGATTAGTCGTACGATATCAAATGCCATAAGTCCCTGTAAGTGTTAAATATGGCAACTCTCTACTGATATATGAGGTGCTGTTTAAAAAGGAATGTTTTGGCAAGTTGTAAAGTGTAAACGGGGCTGCATTTTAATCATTGCGATATGAGTTGAAAGATTTATGCAAGTCGAAAAATGCAGATGGAAGAAATGGAAGAGGACTTCCTTACAATTTATTAACATAAAATAATTGCTGGTTACATATTTAAATGGCTTTATACTATTTTATTCATCTCAAAAAACAGTAGAATTCCTCCTTTTAAAAACTATGTGGTTTATGATTCGAACACAAAAATATGCAGATTTACAAAATTACCAAAAGAAAAGTACTGAACTAGCATGTAAGTACACAGAAAATTATAAAAAAAAACATCTTCACTCCTTACAATACGTATTTAATTGATTATGAACTATTTTATGCATCCAATGCAACAGTAGAAATTAGTCCTCTTATAAAACTAGGTGGTTTAGGAGATCTTACAAAACCCATCACGATCCGGCTTGTTCAAGTACTGGTTTTGGAGACGTAGACACTGCGTGACGTCGAGAAGCAGAAGATACACGATTCTTAAATTGGGGTATCGAGAATTGAGTTTTGCACCAATACCTCCATACACCAAGAACTCGACTCCAAATGCGCATCCTCAAATACTTCGGACACGTCTCGAGATGTGAGGGTGACTGTATACAGCGCCTTTTCCTGCAGGGTAGAGTGGAGAGCACTAGACCACGCGGACGCTCACCTGACCAAAGAAGATACGCAGTGGGCGGTGCCTTGTATTAGTGCATATTAAATCACTAACCAAAAAATGGGAGTAGATGGCGAGAAATCGTGAGGCGAAACACGTCAGCCCCAAGACAAGACATTTCAATATAAAGGAAAACGAACGCTCTGACAAGAGTATTATGAAGAAGAAGTACAAAAAAAATAGAAAATTCTGCAGTTGTACCAAAATCACCCCAAAAAGAGTCGTACTGAACCGGTATATATGTTACGGCTAATAGCCGAAGTGCGGCTACACCTAGTTTTAGCCGGCTATAACTAAGTGCAGCCGGTTAAACTTAGATGTATCCTACTTATGTCACCGAAAAATTGTAAATACCGTTAGATTATAATCTATCTCGCGAGATTGTAAACTGTCGATAAATTGTGAACTGCACCATACTGCTTACCGACCGATTAGGTTAGGTTAGGTTAGAATTGCGACCAAACGCGCGCGAGCCGAGCGAGCGCAGCGAGCGATGCCACGGTAGCGGCCGGCGAGCGCTAGTCCAGCTGCACCTAGTTATAGCCGGCTAAAACTAGGTGTAGCCGCACTTCGGCTATTAGCCTTAACATATACACAAAAATATTAAAAAAAAACATATAAATACCAACAATCTCCACACCTTACGGCTTGACAAAAACCATCCAACCATCACTTCAATATAAATCACTTAGCACAGTTTTATTCCAAAAAGTTTGCACTTTTCAACGTTTTCGTGAATCGGTAATGCAAGCCTTAAATCAGTCTGGGGACCGACCACATTTGCATATGAGTAGGGCGACAAAGAACAAAGGCATATTTTTTTGTCGTTTTTAGACCGATATGCTATCGACAAAGACTGCGGTATAATATAGGTACTATCAGTGTAGTAAATCATTTAGGTCTTCGAAATGTATTTTGGTTAAGCCTTTTTGGTGTGATTTATGTATCCGTAATGAAGTTTTAAGCAGATAGTATGAGTGTGAAATATTTGTTTACTGTTGTCCTTATAAAAATATTCAACGGGGTTTTTGCCATAGGGACCGGCCAGTGGCCATAGAATTTCCTGCTTTCTGCTCTAGTCCTCCCATCGTCTATACAAATAAATAAAATTGGAGTGTTTGTTTGTAATGTCCAAATATTTTTTTATTTTAATAAATGCATATATATACAGGGTGTTTGGCAGAACGTTGAACATACGAAAATGGTGGATAGGTGGGGTCATCTGCTACTTACTCAGCCCTAATTTATTTGGCCCTGGCCCCTGGATATTACATACATTCCAGTTTTTCCTCAAACTCTCGGTGTTACATTGACATAACATTAGCACCCTAATTGCGTAAGATCAATCATAATCTCAATCATTTTGAAACAGATTGCTAATCCATTGCTTCATATGTTCGAAAAATGTGTCTGCTCAACAACGTAAATAACGCAAAGAATGTTGTTGAACTGTCCAATTGAAACAGATTATGATTGATCGTGTGTTACGCAATTATGGTGCAGGTTTTACACTTCAGAATATTGTTTTTATTAATCCGTTCATATTTTTTTCAATAAACACACACAACATTAATAAGGAAACATTAACATAAATTTATGCGAGCAAAGCAACTAACTACCAGGAATTATAGTCAGTTTTTGTGCCGCCAAGCGCCAATAGTCACATTCTGAATAAATAAACGACTGTTATACTTTAACTAGCCTCTGCCCGTGTCTTCGTCCGCATGACAGTCGTAAAATACACTATTTAAGTTTGTCTTTTTTGAGGGTGGGTATCATCAAATAACTTCTCCCGCTCTGGGTGGAGCTAGAGCGTGTCAGACTTTTACTAAATAAAACCCACCCATGTTCCCTCAGTTGCCTGTGTGCCAGGGGCTGAAGTATCTCTTTAGAACAACCCGCACGCCTGGGAGGCATCGGCCCTTGGGAACCCCACCAGTTGGTGCTGACATCTCTTTGAGGCGCGCGTAAAACACAACGTGCCGTCGACTCGGGCTTGGTCCTTACCGGACAGCGGGCTACCTATTACTCGCCGTCCGCAAGCCCGCGCCTACGCTGGCCGGAAATCCCGACGCCCAGGGCGTCTCCTGCGGCGAATAGGACCGTGAGGGCGTATATACACACTATACAGGGTAGCCATGTAACCATGGATTTAGTACCTAGACGATTCTGCGAAAAAAAATGTAGTGTGGAATCATGTGCTGTATTCATGGTTTCATTTTGCGAGTCGATGTGTATACTAAGAAAAAGTCACATATTTATGAAACTCTATCAGCCTCCAACCGCGTCGCATCGCATCACTCGCGCCTGTACTTCGTTTTCGCTTATTGTTTTTCTGACTTTTCCCCTTCTTTTTTAAATATAACCTGCGCTAATAAATGTGCTATCAAATTCAAAAAGCATTTTTTAAATCCAATTGGTAGGTTCAGACATTAGCGCGTTTAAACAAACAAACTCTTTGCCATTATCTGCCTAGCTTTTTCTCTACTATTATGGGTTCTGCTTCCAGTCTAACCGGATGCAACTGAATACCAGTAATTGATCTGACCTCCACAACGCAGTTACTGCGTAACACGATACCGCTTGGTAAGACTGGTTGTCAGACTTTCGGGCTTCTGACGACCCGTCGCGACTATCAAAGATCCACGATGGCACGGAGGGGTCTTAGTATGTTAAGATGGTCACCCATCCACGGACCAACCGGGGCAAGCGCAGCTTAACCTGATCGATCGACCCGTGCAGATGTTATTACTTAGCCATAAGCCCCTCTCAAACAAACAAACAAAAAAACTCTTCGTTATAGTAGTATAATGGAGAAGTATAGACATAGCTACACCTTTTTGTTCAAAACTCTCACGTACTAACTACTACCTAATTGAATTTTAAATAAAAAGCTGTCTACGCAACTAGGTAATGGGCTAAGAGGCTTTTGTAAACCTCAAGATAAGCTGGTTAGTAGTAATGAATAAGAAAAGGGACGACTCGAATTTTCTACAATTTTAGGAAGTTAATTAAAGGTTTAAATGGATTTAAAATGTCGAGCATGAAAATATTTGACATTTATTTTATGTTAATCAAATATAAGTCCTGCACCCTAATTGTGTAACACACGATAAATCACAATCTGAATAATTTTGAAAGATATTGCTAATCCAATGCTTCACATGTTCGAAAAGTTTGTCTGCTCAGCAACGTAAATAACGCAATGAATGTTGTAGAACTGTCAAAATTAAAGCCATTCCTACTAGTAGTGTTTTACGCAATTACCCCTCACATTTTACTTATTTGCGCCATTCAATCAATCTTTTTCATTTTACAACACTGACTTTATTTGTAACAATGAAATTGAAAATCATTACGCATCTGAATGCTGTTTTTATTATTTATACCTAGGTATTCGACTCCACTATTTTCAAACGCCAACGATTAATAACCCTAAAACTAACCAAATTAGAAGTAAACAACCAAACTTTGCTGTCACACATATTTTCCACATAAAAATTCATGCGACCACAATCGCCCCCACAATTGCGACCGCGACCGCGTGGCGCAATTAATATATGTCGAGCAACTCCACAGTTTTCGCTGCGCCAATAATAAATGACCCGAAATTGTCAACTTTATTTGCTTTTCAATTATCATTGTGTTTTATGATTCAGATTAATTAATTTAATGATGAGTTTTATAGTTTGTTTACGTAAGCCATTAATTATAATTATTAATTTGTCATTATGTCCATCTTTTTTTTTGTAACAAGCTTTTGCCAGCGGCTTCGCCCACGTTTAGGTTGTAAATAATTCCACGGGAATGTACCACCCGGGCAAAAAGTATTCTATGTGTTAATCCAGGTTATAAACTATCTGTGTGCCAAATTTCATCCAAATCTGACAGGCCGTTTTTGCGTGATTTAGTAACAAAGATCTAAACACCCAAACATAGACATTTTTACACTTACAATATTAGTTGGATGAACAAAATTATGAGAAAAGTTTTAAATATGTACCTCTTTAAGCCAGGATGTAAATGATAGAAGATTTAGCATTATCAAACTTTACTGTGAAACTGGAGTTTTAAAAATGACAGATTATTTTACCTCTGTGGGCTCGTAACGTCCGGGAGGAAAATTAATTGTTATCTCATTAGCCGGGATTGACAGGTCACCATGGCTTAGCAAGAACAACATGCAGAATTTTCTATAATCAATCCTTACGTGCAAACCGCTAAGTCAAACACACGTACGTAAAGAATAAATTACAATTTTAATTTTAAAATTAATTACTATAACACCTTTCCTACAGTATTGTTCCATTTTCTTAACACAAATCTGCGTTCATGCAAAGTCTTACCGCGAACTCACACCACGCCACATTGAACGGCGCTAGCGATTCGTGTTGCACAAAACACTTTTAATTTTAATTACCACTGAAGAATTGTTAACCCTTATTCCGCTGAAAATAGGAATTCGATTCCCATGTTTAGTGCGTAAATATAAGTTGGTAAAGCTCGTCCAAGGAAGTGATCAGTCAAAAGCAGTGACGTAATCAACACGTGCTACATTATAATGAGGCTTTTAAACTTTCTGTTTATATTTTATTTTGTTTTGATTATTGTGCTTTGCTGGTTTATCACCTTCTTATTATTTATTTAATTAGTCATGTGGATACATTACTGTGATTGGTATTTTAATTATAGTTAGATGGTTATGGGACAAATTACTGTTGAATTGTTAGGAAATAATGTAATTCATAATTAAAATATTGACTGCCTAATTGGTCGAGCAACCGCCACTACTGATCATGGGGTCTTGGGCCCAGGTTGATGGCAAAAGGCTCATCTTCTTCTACATGGGACCTAAACTTAACTGGCAAAATGTGTGTACTTTAAGTAAACTTCTGCCAGACCCTTTGGGGTAACAAGCGTGATGTCATGTTATGTTATTATGAATATCTTTTTAAATTTTGTTTGATCCTACTTGACAACTTTAGATTTGCTATCTATGAATGTGGAACATAAAATATAATCGTTAATTCTTATTTGAAATACTAATACCTCAGGCAGTTCAGATTCGATAACTATCTAGAAAAAATAGCTGCCAAAATTAATAGAAATTAGATAAGAAAAAGACAAGATTTAAATATTTATTTCACGACCATAACCAAATTAGAATTAAAAAACACGGCACATAAAGATGACTATTAATAAAGACTAAATCTCAATTTATTACAACGAAGATAAGACATTAGTAGAATCCAGTTCAGTAATATAGACATTAGATATTATTTAGAATGTATTTTAACTAATATTAGTCTGGTCTGGACGTCAAATTGATTCGACGGCAAGCGAACAATTAAAATGCAAATTAGGATGTTGGGACGCCGCGCCGCCCGAGAATATAATGTGGAAAAAATCACAAATTTCGTTGAGAAGCGTGCACACTAAAGGCTTTTTCGAAATGTTAATTTTACTTTGATAACATGAGTGATGAAATTCGGGTGGATTATAATTAAAATCAAATCAAAAGTTATTTATTTAAATAAGGCTGAGAATCAGTACTTTTTGAATTACATAACAATCTCCCAAAACCCTTCACCATTTCCCAGGTCGTTAGCTGGCAAAGACAAAGAGGTGCAACACATTTCCCAGCAGTACGGATATCTGTTAATTTATGTACCTACCTATAAGAGGAGGATTTCAATTTGTTTTATTTTTATAAAAGATACGATGATGTCGTCTTATATTACTGTTAGATCATAATCTAGCGAAAAGCTTCTGTAACGAAGATCATTCATTAAAATAACTAACTTTAAATGTAAGAAATCTAATATTAACTTTATTTTCTTAAGCATATTTGTAAGGCTTTGCACTATGTTGTTGATCAGCGCCATCTATTGAGATAAACAAAAATTAAAACAAATATTTTTCCTAATTAAATATTTAGGTATTTTAACCGGTAGGGTTAAAACCAATAACAGAGTGCAAAGCCTTACAAGTATGCTTATGAAAATAAAGTTAATATTAGATTTCTTACATTTAAAGTTAGTTATTTTGTGTGAATCAAACTTTATAATTCAAACATTTTAAAATTTGCTACCGTAAATTATACCATTGTTTAGATAAGAGATAGGTATGTCTGACATTTTAAAAGACTTAAAAAATATATGCGTAACGCGATAACTATAAAAGCATTCCTAACAAAATCTTAGGTAGAAATTAACAAATTTATTCAGACATTTAAAGATTTATTACTTCATCACTTGTGCATTTACTTTTGAAAAGTTTAATTGGCCTGGCTCATAAACTTATTAAATTATATAGTAAAACTAACTGGGAAATTAAGTTATAATATCCAATTATTTGGTCTAATTTATTTTGCAATAGTCAACTTATTAACTTTAATATTTTTCTGTTTCAGCTTTTAATGAAACTTTTACCGCATACCATACAAATGCAATTTATTTAATTTGGAAGATGTCGTTTCAGATATAGATTTTCAAATATAAACCAGTACACTTCCCGGCAGTTTAAAATGTAACGCTAAAATCTCATAAAATAATTTTCCAATATTTGGTTGTACCTACACCAATTACTTTATCGACAATATTAATTATTAGAAGGATTGCGGTACTCAAACTTCACCCCTTAAAATTCATAGTACCAATGGAACACTTAATGATTCAAAGTTCTATAGATATCAAATCATAACTCACTAAACAGGTGTTCAGAATTAGTAATGAGTGTTTCCATACTAATTCCTTATCAGTTGCGCCCTCCCATTGAAATGGTCGCACAATATGTCATAATTATTTAATTAATGCAACCCCACTCTCGGTTATCTGCATTCATAATTTAAGCCACCTACACGAAGAGAATTTCCAATCACAAATTTCTTGGCACTTAATTTTGTATAGAATGTTTGGTTACACTGTACTTTTAGGTTGTGTATTGCAGGGAATTTAGGTGCACTGTGGCAGAATTAAAAATTAATACCATCGATTTGTGCGCAATGTTCGGGACACGGGTTTGTACGGCGAATCACGTCACCCACGCTCGGCGATCTTAATTATGCGATTGTATGCCTACACGCGTGTCAATTAATTGCTGGTACCATTTCATTTGTTTTTATTGTCACTTATTTGTTAATAAAAACGTTTGTGCTTTGTTCGCCGCGGGCGCGGCAGCGTTCTTTTGTTGTTTATAAAAAAATATAGCAGGTTTTAATTCGCATTGTGTTTGTGGCATTGTTTGAGCGAGATTATTCTGTAGATACTTGGATATCAAAAATCGCTTATTTTTGCGATAGTATTAAAATATCGTTCCTAAACATAACATTTTATCATTTTCATTGTCGTCAGAAAAAAAGTCAGAGGGCCTTGTGTTTAAATAATAACAGCTATACAGTTCGATCGATCAGGTTTAGCTACGCTGGCCGCAGTTGATCCGTGATGACCATCTTTACATACCAAAACCCCCGTATGTAACAGACGTTACGCTTCGTCAGAAGCCCGAAACTCTGACAACCAGTCTTAACAAGGGGCAGGCTATGGTATTACCTAGTAACTGAGTCGTGGAGGTCAGAGAGGCAGTCACTCCATCCAAAATACTAGTATTCAGCTATATCCGGTTAGACTGGAAGCTGTTCCCAACCGATTTAGTTAGGAAAAGGCAAATCAAATGTTGAGTCAGAAAAATAATCAGAGGACACTCTAACAACATCCATTACAAATAAATCACCATCAAATACGCAATTGCCATTTCTACGTTACCATTACAGAGCAAAGTTCAAGACCAACCGGATGGCCCGAAAGAGTTACCTAATGACACGATATCGGGGCTTGCGAAGGGCGCCATTCAAATTCAATCACAGGCTTTGAAACAATTTGTAACAAATGTCAAGATCATAAAGGATCCCACTTCGGTCCGTGCGAATGTCTGACTGAGAGAGGAATCGTGACTTCTATGGGCCTGATCGATGTCAGATTTGGTAATTTTGGTTCGGTAACTGGGACATTTGAAATTGGTTTGCAACGTCAAGTTCTCATGTTCATGGTTTTGGAGAATCGTTTTTTTTTTTTAATAATGCAGTTGGGTATATGTTGTAAAGAACGGTCACCAAAACAGATAAGTAAACAGGGTATTTGGATGTAGTTGCATTTTAGTATGAAAACGATTCAAGTTGAGAAATTTTGAAAACAAACAGTTAATTTATCAAATTAAATTTCATTCGAACACATGCATCGGTTTCTCACTAAACTTCAACTATATCCGATAAAATCAGAGTCTAAATCATTTTGAAGGTTATTGCCAATCCGTTCTATCATATTTTCGAAAAAAAATCTGCTTAGCAACGTAAACAATGCCATGAATGTTATGGAACTATCAAAAAAATGACCCCTGAGATTACTTGTCTCTTTTGGTGACAATACTTAAATCATGAAAAATGGTAGTGTACGTATAGAAAACCTCTTCTGGAGTAAGTCAGTACCTAATTTGGAACAGCTGGCTAGAATCAGAACTCATCATCATCATCATCATTTCAGCCGAAAGATGTCCACTGTTGGACATAGGCCTCCCACAAAACTATAAAAACGAAAATCCTGGCACATTAGGAACTCGTATCTCAATGTAAATTATCCATGTCCGATGCTATCATTCCTGCTTCTATAAGCAAAGAGTAAACAAGGACCTAATTGTACCAATAGATTTTGATAAGCTTCGTCGTTACACAATGAAACAAAAAAAAACGTTATGTAATGTTTCGTTCGACCAAACCATTTCTATGCTGACCTTCAATATTTTCAACCACAGACAGACGGATATGATGTTATCTATAAGATCACGCAGCAATTATTATCACAGTCATGCTTTTGTTAACAAGAATCATAGTAAAAAGAGCAGTGAAATAGCAAAATGTCCATTTCATTAACTACAGAACTAAATGCCTTTAAATCAAATCGTATAAGCACCGAGAGTAATTGTTGCGATAGTCCGTGGAAGCGGTGGAAATAATGGGTCGGCTTCTAGAGAGATAAAATCGTCGTGTCCTGTCGGGTAGAGGTAGGCCTTTGCTGGTTGCGGCTCCACGGTTCCTAAAGGTTGATTTAGTATGTGTGTAGCTTGATTTAATATTCCTGATTCATGTCTTAAAAAGCCCTTACCTAAAACCTGCATTATCCTCTACAGTATTATTTCCTTAGCTGCTAAAATATAAACGCACAGTTTTTTCTTTAGCTGCAAAGCTCGATTTTATGTCTTAAGCAAAACTAACAAGTACGTCTAAGAAACTTTCTTCCTCAACTGTATTTGGAATAATAACAATTCTTGCATATTATTTGCAAACGGAGAGTCCATTTTTATCCCGCAGATGCAGCACTTCTGGGTTCCCGGTAATTGGTTGAAGTTATCTACGTCATTACATCTCGACTCTTCCCTTTTTTGCCGGCTTTATTTCTCTCTCTTCGACCGCCACTTTCGTTTGTTTTTGATTCAATTACTTTTAATGCTCTCTGATCATAATCTAAGGGAATCGCAACGTTGGGATATTGTTAGTACTTAATCTTTTTTGAGATGTCGGGGTCGACAGTTTAACGTTCTAATTTTGTGCGAAAAATTCTTGACTTGTCCTTATCTTTATTTTTGTTTTTCAGATCTACCACTCTTCCAATAACAGTACTGCCTATAAGATTTCTGAACGTAAGTATTTCACCAGCTTTACTTATAACATAATGATTACAATACAAACTTTACACTCGTAACCTTCAGCACGATCTAGATAACTATCCATTTTTCTTTACTCAACCTTGTTTATGCGGCTTAAATACGTTATTCTTAAGGACGCGACATAACTCATGCAGTATCGTTGGTCGGATCGGTATTTCACTAAATGAACGCGTCTCAAGCGATATTTATAGCGACGGTGGACATAATTTAATAAACAAAGCAGGGCCGAGCCGACATTTTAATGCCACCCCGGGCATAGGATCTGATAATGGATCATAACTGGTTTTCAGTCTCAGTAGATAGCATTGTAAGGAACAAGTCCCACTTCGTTACGAGCTCCCGGTAAAACGTACAGGGCTTCCAATCGTGAAGCGTAAACCCTATCTGCAGTGGTGCTATTAATAATATTATACGCCGCAATATCTGATACGCATTGAACGCATATTTTATATGAGCACGCGCTGATAATATTTCGTTACTGTTTTCTGATACAGATTGTCCGAACGTGGCGTAATACTGTAGATTATGAAGATAGCAAATATAATCTAGATTTCCCATAAATAATGTGACAAGCAGCTACATGAATATTTATAGAAATAAAAAGTACGGTGGACATAGTTAGTTGTATTTGATTTGATCGAACATATAAAAACAAAGCTTTGAATCGCATAAAAACGGGTCTGAATTCGCATTGTAATAAAGATAACATTGTACTGGCTTTAGATATTTTATAGGTAAAATATTTGGCATTGAACAAGTGTATGGTATGGGACTTTAATATGGATTTAAACAAAACCCACGTACGTGTTGTTACTATTTCAATACGCAAAACAATTGTATTACAAGTATTGAAACAAATGTTTCGAATCTCGTTGGGTGCATGACAAATGACTGGCACGTCTCATATCAGCCGAGATGTTCGATCGTTGTTGGATCGAACGGTTACAAACGAGAAAGTATAAACATTTACATTGGAGACGTAGCCCGCCAACAAAAACTGATCGTGCTTCAATTTTGGTCTTATCTAGAGTTGCCTTTGTTTCCTTGACAGGTGCATTAGTGTGCTATCACACAACAATTAAATGCATCGGTATTGCTGCATCACGATGAGTAGGTGTACGGAGACTCGTATCATGAACACGCTCAGCGTTCCTGCTATCTATAGTTTTTGATCTTTCACGTCGATTTGATTAAGGAATTCCTTTGTTTCGTTATATTGTTTACTGTCTGCGGTCGGATGACTTACAAAACCTAGTCTGATTAGTTTTGAGTTTAGTTATTTGCTATCAAGTTGTTTCAAGGACTAGAATTTGTAGTCTGTTGACGTAACGGCTTGGTTTATTACGTTATTTGAATATCTACGATCGTAATAAAATTGTTCGGTGGTCATATTTTTGGCCGTCTAATTTCCATAACTGGGAATGTACTTAAGATACAAATCGTTTTGGTCTTTCGACTGTTTATTTAAACATCTCATTATAATCGCATTGTAATGAATCTTGTGTTTGATAGATTAATTGCAGAAGCGTAACGTTATACCGCTTATTTTTCTCATCGAGATGTCTGTTTGCACAAATTCTGTATTTCGTTCTCACTAGCCTTTTCATTGAAATGGTCTTTATATTTATAAATCGTATTAGCATTACCTACTTATTCAACTATTATACAAATTTCACTAACCCAATGAAAAGTATGTTAACTATAATTTGATTGGGAAGGTCACAAACGAAGTCCACGTTCATTTCAAAATTACACAAAGATAACGCCTCGCTTCTTATAAAGCAATTTAGTCGAAAATCCGAAGTCAAATACACGATTAGATGTACGTAGGTATGCCCGCGGCCGTATTCCGGGAGAAATTTTGGCCATTAAAAGAACATATTTTTACGCACCCAATATTTAGAGCGTGAGTGCTTTAAAAAGCAGTTTTATTACTTTTAAATAGCAGGTAACAGTTCGTTTTGGATGAGTCGTAAAACGTTACTATCACAACTGTCTCAAGAAGAGTTTAGTTACTTAGTGAGTGGGACGACATAGAAATTCTTTGATGGTTTTTGTCAAAATATTGAATATAAAAGTTTCTATGACGCATTGAAAGATTTTATGTTTGGATCGTTAGAATCTGTTGGTTAGGATGTGGTTATATTTTATTGATTTGTTTATATAATATTTTAAAGTTTTATAATCATAAAATTGAATGAAGAAAGAACAGAGTATTACTGATAATGTTGTATTAAAACGGAATTGAATAAAGAAGGAATTACTGTTAAAGTTGTTTTAGAACAACGGTGATGACCGCGTCTAACGAGTTGTAGGTCATACTTTCGAATCCTAACAGGCGCTTTAGTTTGTGTTAATTATTTCATCACCACTGCTCTCAAAACGGTACAAAAGAACATGATTTTATTTATTTATTTAAAACTTCGTACATAACACCCTAACAGCTATGCGCCAATGCGATGTTACTACTATAAAAAAAAGTTTCAAAAGTCATCTTACTTACGTTAATGAACAAAATTAACATGAAAACAACACAACATTAAATATTTTCAATGCACTTCAGTGCTAATTCTGTGAACCTCTTCAGGCTGCACTAAAATATATCAACCTCCATAGAAATAATATTGACCAATCTTATGGGTCGTGACAAAGAAGGCAAATTTGTTCAGGTTTTTCTTAGAGGATGGCTCCAGTAGTGTTGGCGAGCGATGATGAGGAATTCGACATTACCTAGAACCAAAAATTCGAAAACATGAGCCATCTACCAACCCGCATTCAACTGGGCCGACGTGGTTGTTTACGGCCCACTCCTTGTCACAGAAAGGAGCCCTGTTTTGCAGCAGTGGTAACAATAAAGGCTAATTATGCTGTACCTACTGTAAATAAACAATAAAAGTTGCAAATTGTTTCACTTTTAATGAGCCAAATTTCTAAGAGAGATTTATTTTCTCAAAACACGGAAGTAATTGTACACGAATACTTTCTTTAATTTCCCAAATATTTATATTAAAAGTTTCCGTTTCACCTAAATATTTATACAGTACTATACGACATACAGAACAACTTCCGTAGATTGCAATATGGCGCCGGTTTCCGTTACCCGAATGGTCAGGGCAAACAAAATATCGAACCTTGCACCGATACGTAGTTCGGGCTCGGCCTTATTTAGAAATAGCCACGCGTTGAGAGAAACGACCAAGTTGGAAACTATTGGAAACTGATCTTATAATGCGCAATAAATTTCGTCTAATGCTTTGTTTGTTATTCAAATATTGGTGGAGCGTCTTCTGAAATCATATTCCGTTACAGAGAAAGAAATGCTTTTGATTATTTTATTATTTCCAGTACTTGTAGTAGCTTAGTAGGTGTGTACATGAATGTAGGTACAGTTGTCATAAGTGGACGAAAGCAAGATAAAAAAACAAGTTATTATTTTTTTGTTTTTTATTATTATTTATGTGCAAACTGTAAATTTACTGTTTTTCACCACACAGGGATGAAATTTCGCACATTTAAAGTTTATATGGAGAAGGTGCAGAAAGATAATATTTTTATAAAATATTGTATTTCTATTTTTTTTAATGAATTACTTTTGAATTTGGACCACTGGGCGAACACTAAAAAATATAATTTGAGTAAATACAAAGGTACTATTGATTAAGAAATGTCTTCCAGCATTAAAAAAAAAAATGTGTTTATTATTCTTAAAAAATTTGACCTACATTCAAATGTTAGAAATAGGTTTACACACTTACCTGAAAAGTATCGTCAATATATACCGTAATACCATTTGTTTCACGCTTCATTTAATTTCGTATACACCATGCTCCAAAACCGACATTGTTACCACAAATACTCCAATATTTTCTTCCCATACTCCCATTTCTGTCGATTTCTAACTTACGTATTTTCTCCTCTAGCCCAGCCCATTAAAGGTCAGTCCAAGTGAGCTATAAATAAGGTATTTAACCCAATGTGTGTGGGCAAGCCTTAACTGGCGCGGCCATGGGAAGCCTTCGGTTATTACAATCGCTACTATTTATTTGGTACCAGCTGAAGTATTGGGAAGGACAAGTACCTATTCTATTGAATACAATCTCGGCCATGCATGGCTTGAAAACTTGGAATATTATTTGACCTTTGTTCGTTGTATTGTAAAGTCCATGTTCTTGGGAGGTCTTGTTTTATTGTAATTAGGGTCAGTTTGGTCTAACTAAGCTATCTGTTTGGTACTGTTTTGGGCTTACATAGTAGCCTAAGGGGTTTACTCCTGAACATGGTTCTTACATAGAGGCTTCGCGTAAAGTTTGTTGCTATGGAAGGAATCTTCGTTGAAGTTATAATAATTGTTCTATACAAGGTTTTTTTGTTACATATAGCTTGAGAAAATATGAAAAATGTAACTTCTCTCTAACTCTAATATTTTATCTGCCTCGCCTTTTCTCAAATATTTCGGGGTCAGCTTCCAGACTTACCGGACCGCTATCTTTTAAACTGACTTATTTTATTATGCAATAACTTCTTTAAAGTAAATTTAAATAATAAAAACCTGCTACTAGAAAAGGCTAAGATATTGTCATTGAAAACATTATCATTATTTATTCCACTAACCGAGCATCTGTATTTGATAAAGGATAAAAATGGTATGTTTTATTATACTTTTATAGCATTTTAATTGAACGTTTTATTAAAACAGTCTCACGGATTTATCAATATTCCTTTTTCATTTCTAGTTTAAATTTTACGTGCCTATTAGCGGCTGATTAGTATAATATGGATTTATCTTTTTTATATAAAACAGTAATAAAAATCTTTATCAAACTGTGTAGAGTTTCATTAAGTCTTTATCTTTACGACTTTTTGGTATAATGTTAGTATATTAATGACGTAAAAACTTAATAATAGACACTTAAAATTTCGTTTCCGTTTACTTTAGGTGTTTCAAACGGTGAAGTGAAAACACAAAGGTTATAAAATAACAAGTTTTGACAGCTCGTAGTACAATAGGAAATATTAGCTGACGTTAATATTGTTAAGTTATTAATGTGTGGGTTTTCACACCATATTTCTTTCGCCGTTTCTTTGGAATCGGTGAGGAAATAAATATGTTCTTTCATGTTTTCCAACTCAAATGTGTGTGAGTTTGAAAATACTAAAGAACATAAAATGTATTTCAAATAAAGCAATATAGGCACTTTTGAATTGTCATAAACAGAGATCGGATATTCGGATGCATATTCACTTAAAGTTGAGATGTTGGCTAACATGGAATGTGCTTTTGTATCGAAAAAGTCTTAATTTAGTTAAGTAATTTGTTTATTTTTTGTTTTAACTAATACAAACCACCCCTCCTCCAGTACATACATATAAATGTATCGGGTTAAATATTAATTTTAAATTAATATACATCTGATTAGATAGGCAATCCAAGAATTCCGGGGTTTTTAATAAATATTACAAATAATTTATAAAGCCGCTTCCATACTTTCATAGCTAAAAATTATCTTTAGGTAAATATGCATCCGAATATCCGATCTCTGGTCATAAGGTCGGTCAGTCAAAAAGATGAAGCTAGTTGCCCTTTCTAACATGTAGTAAGACTCTTATGTAGAAGAACGGATAAAAAACTCCTTTTTTGATTGACAGCTTTTAGGATTTTGGTTTATTGGATGTATAAGACAGTTATTAATTTGAGCTACTATATCAGTGTGTATTTAAAAGTGCTTTGAAATAGGTAGGTACAACGTCTTCGTGTCGATGGCATTCTAGATAGTCTTTGACACCTCCAGTAGCGTTTATAGAGGTATAAGGAACAGGGTGTAAAGTCCACTCATACTCTATAGAAAAGGGAGGATCCTCCGACCAGATGGGTGTTGTGTCTGGTGGGCAACTGCCCGACGGTTGATGTCGGGATGTTGTACCTATGAAAATCGCGCGGTAAACTTTAACTGCGCGATCTAGGATTTCTATGACGTGCGTCTTGCTTAGTTCGCCTGTGGCATTGTAGATGGCGCCACTTCTCTTTTTGTAGTTTTAGATATTGTTGCGAAGTATTTTTCTGTAGTGCCGCCACACGTTCATCAGTAGTAACTGTTACAACTATCGTGCTTTTAGTAAGTTAATTTTGTTACAATTTTTTTCGAAAATTCCAGAAATACATGTTAGGAATCTTCTTGCGAATCGCCTACAAAAAATTATATAGGTAGGTACTGTTTAAAAGCATCGATTCGCCCGTTTTGTGCAAGTCTATTCGTGCGAATTGACTAATAATCCAAATGTGTAAATTATAGATAAGCAAACGTTCAGACGAGCTTTGAACTTTTACGAGCAAAACAAACTACGAGATAAGGCCAATGAAATAAGTTCAAAATTAAACAGCTTTTTATCCAAAAACATAACTTTAACTTACACAAACACTACCAACCGACCTCGCCTTATCAGTAAAACAAAAAACTTGGTCCTACAATAAAAGCACAATCACAACAGTAAAATAAAGATATTGAAAAAATGTACCGCACACAATATAAAATGGTAACTCGATAAATGCTCGCCTCCAATGCTATAAACAAACGAAAATATGAATTGTGATTACGGTAATACACGAACGTGGGTAAGATGGGCACAGCACTGTAGACTTTTAACTTGCGACTTTTTCTTCGGACCATTAAATCGCAAATAATAACTGTAATAGACTTGATCCGTTAAATCTTTTGGTACCACATTTTCCTAAGTAATTCTTGCTATGGTTTTGCACTAAAATGCTTTTCCATATTTTTACGTCCCAATGAAAAGCTCTCGCACATAATCTTACGTTTAAAATTCTGTCTACAGACGCATTCATCAAGCTGTAAAAATCAAGTTGGTATCAATTGTTTTTCATTAAAGATAAATCCAATCAGCCATGCATGTCCACTGTCCAATCTAGATATACATAATTATATATAAAACATTTGCTGTGCCTGTCTAGCAATAACTAACAAATGATTCAACCAATTGTGAATAAACTTAGGTAATTAATTCTGTGTTACAAAAATTAAATAATTAAAACGGCATAATAACGCTTTCCGCGGCGTTAGCTAGTTACCAGTAAAAAATCTTTCCCGAAAACTAGAGCTAATATCGAAAGAAAAATTAATCGCAAAAAGTACAACGTGCGCCTTTTCTTACGATCGCTCGAGCGTGGGTCGACATAAATGGTAGTGCAACGAACATGCTGTACCTATATGAGACACTGCATCATTTGCAATTACATGTTATTGTACCTTTGTACTATTTTAATGTCCGCCAGTACGCCCCCGGTAAGAATGTGGTATTGTAAGCAAATAGTTCGCCGTTTATTTCTGTCAATTTGAGTATCAACGGATGAGTTGTAACGAGGCATAATGGGCTTGGATTGTATGCGAGTAGATAAATGAATTTCGTTTTATTGGCCCTTGCAATGTTAGGTCTAGTCGTCTACTATGTTACTTATATAATGAACTAATGATACTTTGAATTATTTTGTGCAGGCTCAGACCGCGCCGCGACGCGACTCAACAAGAACAATTTGTAGCAACACTTTAAAAAGGAATTAATCTACTTAGCGTCGCGTCACACCACTCTGCTCCCGAGCCTTCAATCATCATCATCTGCGTAGCCTTTTTCCAACTATCTTGGGGTTGGCTTCCAATCTAACCTAATTTTACATGGAGTGACTACCTATCTGACCTCCACAACCCAGTTCCTAGGTAGCATGATACCCCTTGGTAAGACTGGTTGTCATACTTTCGGGGTTTGACGACCCGTTACGACGGTCAAAGATCCATGAATGACAGCTCCTCTTTTGTGCATAAATAATCATTTATAAATTAGAAGCTGTAATTTCGAAGTAGTTTATGGAGGGTACTTCTACAAGAAATGTCGTTAATGTATTTTTAAAGGTAGGGGTTGTTTGACTTTTGCTCGGTGATAACGACTTGTTTTATTCAATCTGGAATCACCATTGATTTCTTTACTATCGGAAATTGAAATGAATAAAAGGAACACTCATGTAAAGATTCAGTTTTAAAATGAAACAAATGATGACGAAGAGTGTGGTCGTCAAGCTCCATTTACATGATGCAAGCTTCTTGCCTGTAGCATACAGTAAAATTGAAGCAACAAATGACATGCGCCGCCTGTAACTCTGTTTAGCCAGAGCAAAAATTTTTTTTTTTTTTTGCTCTAGTTATATTCTGCTTTACGCCATTTAATCATCATCATCATCAGCCTACAGCAGTCCACTGCTGGACATAGATTTCTCCAAGTGGACGACATTAAGCTCGATTCTCGTCACCTCTCATTCAGCTGCTACCAGCCACCCTGCGAAGGTCGTCGCTCCACCAAGCCTGAGGCCCTCCTACTTTACGTTTGTCGATTTTTTGTTTCCACTCAAGAACACATCTACCCCAAACGATCATCGGGGCTAATATGGCCGGCCTATTGCCACTTCAGCATGCTTATTCTGCGTCAACTATGTCGAGAATTTAGGTCCCCGGTCAGATTACCACATTCCGGATTCTATCCCTCAGACAGACACCAAGCATAGTTCTTTCCATAACTAGCTGAGCGACCTTGAATTTATGAACCAGTCTACGTTTTGGCTACGTAGGCAGGACACACTGATTGAAGGCTTTAGTCTCTAGGCACAGAGGAATACGCGACGAGAAGACTCGAAGAAGCTTCCCAAATGCTGCCCAGCTCAGCTGAATTCTTTTGTTAGCCTCTTTCGCAAAGTTTTCCTTACTAAACTTCAGTTTGCCCTATACAATCAAATCGCACCGTGTATATCAAGCTTTACTTGCGCAGTTGAATGCAGCAAAACTTTTTGCAAACTTCCGTACGATCATCAAGCTTCATTATAGTATCAATGATCCCTGAGATTACAAACTCTGACCTTTTACAAATGACCTGACATTTATACATTCAATTTGATGGTCCAACATAGTTCATTAATCATTCAAAGGCTACTGGGGAACTAAACTCCCATTAGGCTGCAAAAACATCGATGGATTGCTGCGTGCGCAGTAATCACTAACGCAAACAGCGTACGTTAATCCTTTACACAAGCAAACACATAGCATTAAGTAAATCCTTCAAATAATCCAGTACGAAAAGCCGACAAGTCTCTGTCAACACTCGACGAACGCGATTTCCTTGGCAAGCGTCGAAGTTCTCAACGTATTTACATTTTCACACATAAAGTAAATTCCTCGTATCTAGAAGTTTGAGTGCGGGGAAACGAAAATAGCGATTCATCACAAGTTTTAATCTGTTCTAGAGTTTGGCCCACTTGCGGTCATGGGATGGGTAGGCGGGCGTTCCAAACGCGGCGGTTATAATGCCCGGACGGAGCTATCCTCCCACACTGAACTAACTTACGTTTTCTTTAAGTTATGTGCCATGATCATTGACACTTGCTCACCTGAATCTCTGTTATTACTGCTATACCATATTGACAGTATTCCAAATTAATTGCACAGTTACAGTCAATATTAAATTACACTATGTGCTTTTCCTACCGCGTAAATCATGTGAGTTTCATAGTCTTGTGAAATGGGAGTCACTAAATAATACTTCCCACACAGCAATCGTTTTAGCGTGGGTGATATAGCAGCAACCTGTCATTATTTGTTGCATTAAAGCACATTTGAAACCAATATACTTTTGCCAAATAGGGTAACGTGGGTAATATTGACTTGGGCACTTATGTTTTTGAAATGGGAAAATGAGTACAATTCATTTTGGCATGTTAGTGTAATAATCACATTTCATGTTTCTGGATAAAGTGACTGGTTTGATATCATGCATTCGATAATGTTCAATAAAAAGCCTCTTTGCTATTTAAATTGAGAAAAGAAAGACCTGGTTAAAAAAAAACAATAATAAAATAATCTATAAATGCAAAAAGCTGTTACTGATCCACCTTATGCAAACGCGTAGGTCTTAAACTGGTATCAACTGACAAACTCTTCCTACTTGATACTAAACTGAACTACCTTAGTGCAATAAGAGCGAAAGTTGATTTTGTTTTGACACAATAAAAAATATTTTGTATAGTTATCTCTAGAATTCTACGCGCACTAAATTTATAGAAGCATATTTTATTTGATAATGTAAAGTCAGACTGTGTTACGACTAAAGTAAACAGAATAAAATATGCAAGCATTTTAATAAATAGTAATAAAATATGGAAACAAATTAAGAACTGTTAAAAACTGCTGTAGATTTTTTTATACGCATAGAAATATCCGTCATTAGTTGGCCAAAAATGCACAACGTAGGTAAACCAATTAAGAAAAATGTGTTAAACGTAGATGATGTAGAAGCAAACTTGAAGCAAAACTATGTAGAAAGGAGAAACTAAGAAAATAAACTATGTATGTAACTTCCTAGCAACGCCAATGCCTCGTTCAAAAACCTATATGATATTTAAAACAATACAGTATACGCGTTAAAATACTTCAGGCGGTGCGATATTTATTTTATCTCATTTTCCATAACCTCACGCGTTGTCTACATCTCTGTTATCTTCTCTCCTATCGCAGGTGTGCTGGAAGAGATTTCTGTAGAAATAAGCATTACCTTTGTACGTATTTTTCTGTTCCTTTCTTCTTGTCTGTTTATATGTGTGTGCATAAATGGTTAAATAAATAAAATAAATAAATAAACCTTAGGATCGAATGACCCCATTACCAAGTTTCATAGTCGCATCCCACCTACTGTTTTTCATTACGTATAATTGTACAGTGCGCACATATTTGCTGGGTATCGGTTTCTTTAACATCGATCGTTTTGTTTGAATCCCGGATTGGTCTGAGTTAAGCATCTATGATTATTATGATCATAATGGAGTATTTGTTTTTTAAGTTAGTTTGACTGTTGATGTAAGTTTGTTAATTACAACAATTATTCACTGCTTCATAAAAGCAACCAATAGGTATTTACCTATTGGTAGCTTGTTTGTAAGCCCTTGGATTGGAGTGTTAAAATTTTGTTTTGGACATAATTTCGTGGGCAACGCCAATGCCTCGTTCAAAAACCGATACGATAAAACAATACAATATACGCGTTAAAACACTTCATGCGGTGCGATATTTATTTTATCTCATTTTCCATAACCATAGGATCGAATGACCCCATTACCAAGTTTCATGGTCGCATCCCACCTACTGTTTTTCATTACGTACAATCATACGGTGCGCACATATTTGCTGGGTATCGGTTTCTTTAACATCGATCGTTTTGTTTAAATCCCGGATTGGTCTGAGTTAAGTATGTATGGTTATTATGATCATAATGGAGTATTTGTTTTTTATGTTAGTTTGACTGTTGATGTAAGTGTGTTAATTACAACAATTATTCACTGCTTCACAAAAGCAACCAATAGGTAAATACCTTATGACACAGTCTGGCCCACGAAATTATGTCCAAAAGAAAATTTTAACATCCCAATCCAAGGGCTTTCGGTAACACGTCCATGTAAGTGAGTTAAGCGATTACTTAATATTAATTTACTGGCACATACAAATATTGGAAAGCACATTTCTTTCGCTGGCTTCTTGCGGCTGCTCGATATTGCGTGCCCGAGTCAAGCGACAGGCGCTATTTTATATTGTAGACTCGTAGGGACGAGTACCTATTTTAATTTTTTTTTCTCTAAACTGAGTAGCGCACAAAAATCTTTTACATTATTTATTTACGTTTTCTTAAGCATTTTTTATTACTAATATTCAAGTATGTATCTATTTTATTTACCTACGTCCGTGTGTCGCTGCGGGGTGCCAACTGAAAACCAGCGCTGGGTGTCTGACGCCCAGCAAATGCTGAGATGGTAACCCTTTCGGTATGGGCACGCTCAGCACAATTTTACAGCAATTTGATTGTAATCTTTATTGTTCTCTTTTTTATTAATTTGTTTGTTGCTGTTGTGTTGTTTCTGTGTCGTGGCATATTATTCTCCACTGCTCAATATAGACACAATACATAAAATCGGGATCATCATAATCATCTACCTAGACTTTTTTCAACTAACTAGGGGTCGCCTTCCAGCCTGACCGAATGCAGCTGAATACCAGTATTCTACATGAGGCGAGTGCTTATCCGACCTCCACAATACCCCTTGGTAAGACATAAAATCGTATAAAAAATAAACTTTAAACTACTTCTTAGTTTAAAGTTGGATTATTTGCTGTTTTTGAGCATATGAAGTTGCAGGATAGAACAGTAAAGGATGCAGCACCTACTTCAAGGTAGTCCTAAAAAGAAACGCCCGTCTGCATCAAACAAATTTAGCGTACAATATTTGGACGGCCGCGGTTACCCGCTCACCTCTGCAACTGTAAGTACCCACATATTTTACGAGAATTTCATACTAAGGAATATATTTTTTTTCCAAGTTCCATTGCGTGACGACACACAACACGCGACACACGATTTTTGATTTATTTCGAGGTTGAAACGCGCGGCTTTTGTTTTGTGAATGCGTCACCTAATTAGAGCTGTGATTGCATGTTGAAAAAATTCGGCGAACCGACTGTTCGAAATTGAAAAACACATTGTTTTCTTTTTACGGTTATGTCTTCATTTTGGTTAAGTAAGAGTGAGTTTCATCTTTTCTTTTTGCGAGTCAGAATCTTTCGTTTTCATAAACAATGTTTTCTATGTGTTACCAACCTTGATATTTGCATTTTACCTGTAATTATTACAAAAAATAAATAATATATGTATTACTGTCTATTTTATAAGTGAGTCTTAGTAGTACAGAATTAACAATGTATCTTTCTTCTTCTTGATTTCGCCAGTATTATTAAAATTGTATGAATATTTTTTGTAGAACAACAAGGCAGTCCATAGAATATTTCCACCGTCCGCGTCACCTGATACTACATCTTAAGTAAGCCCCCATCAATTTACCACGCCACTCATATGAGCCGTAAAAAAGTATTCCATTCAAGCCTGTCATATAAATAATGTGATGACCCTATTCTAACTTTATAACTTGTTTATAGTAAATCAGCTGTTAGTATTAAATCAGTATTTTATTGCCAACAATCCGTTATTCGTCTGTCGAACTGGTGAGACCACATAATAGCCGTGTTTACGTCTTGGGCTATTGAGCACGTATATTCATCTACAGAGATCTTACCCGTTTATTACTTTGATTTATGAATTGAGTTTGATTTTGCATTTGCTGGAACAGAAGCGAGTGCCAGTGCAGTTGGTGCAAGTGCTCGTTTTGCTTTGGTGCCAGCCTATTAATAAATTGATGATTGAAGTAAAGTAAAACGATGATATAAAGCTATGCATGGGAATTGAAATCAAACTAAAGCTAAAGGCAACAGGAATTGATACACTATTTCAAGAATTCTCTTTCAAATGTGTTAATAATACCATACCATAAGTAGCCTATGGTGTACCCACTGCTTAGAGACAAGTCTCCTCTCTCCGAGAGGGAGTGGGCTGCGAGCCCAAAGTAGGTTGCTAGATGTCACAAGTCCTAGAATTTTTGTTCCTAAGATATATCAGTTTCTCCACGATGTTTTCCTTCACCGTTTGAGTGCAGTGGTGATGGTATTAATACACAAGGTCAAGTGCCTGCGTGAGTTCGAACTCACGACCGAGCCACCACTACCACCGATACCACTGAGCTACCACTGGCTCTCCATACTAAATATTCGAATTATTTTGACCAACACTGTAGATAGTTCACCTTTTTTTTTTTTTGATGACGGGGGAAATCTTCATGGATTTCCTCCGCCCTGAGGAGGGCGGAGGGGTCTGTCGGACTTTTTCTGACTAAAACCACCCCGGTGTTCCATCTCACACTTGCACCGGGGATCATGGGATCTAATGGGGTTTCCGCGAGTTAGGGGGAGAGTGAGGTGTTAAACTCCCCCCCTTACATTATACAGAGATGCGCGTGGAACACTACGCGCCGCCATCTCGGGTCCTAAGAAATAGGGAGCGACGAATTTCTCCAGATCCGTTGCCCCTGGACCCATTTAGGGGGGCTGGAAGAGAGCGTTATCCTCCCTCCGCCAACGCCCAATGCGTCTGCTGCGGATGGGGTTAGCGGAAGTGATCTCCCGCTCCCTTTCCGCAGCCTCCTTCTGCAAAATGAGTGTTTGGCAGAAGGATACCACCGCGTAGATAGCTCACCTACCTCAACTACCTTATAAAATTAAGTAACTATACAAATTATCACCCAGCATTTAAGCGTTACGCCGCCCGATGGTTCAACTTTCTGTCTCTCCATAACCATGTGAACCATTCCACGCAGCTTCTTAATTTCAATTCATCATCTTCTGCCTAGCCTTTTCCCAAATATTATGATGGAGTCAGCTTCCGGCCTAACCGGCTGCATCTGAAACCAATATTTTACATAGCAGTGACTGTCTATCTGACCTCCCTGATACCCCTTGGTAAGACAGGTTGCCAGACTATCTGGCATTTGACGACCCGTAACGTCTGTTAAAGATCCACAAATGACAGCCGGGACCAATGGTTTAACGTGTTTTCCGAGGCACGGAGGGGTCGTTGTATATAAAAATGACCACCATGGTCACCCATCCACGGACCAACAGTGGCCAGCGTAGCTTAACCTGGTCGATCAACCCGCTAAGTGACTGTACAAATTATCATCTACAATTTTAACATTACGCTTCCCCTTTCTGTCTCTCCATGCGAACCATTCCATGCAGCTTCTTAATTTCAATTAACCTTCTTAATAGCACTCAAGCAGACTCATTAAACGATCTCCTGTCACCCATCACCTTTACATCGAACATGACACCCCACGACAGTACATCATCAAAAACAGGTGTTTAAATAATTTCTCCCTCCATCGGCTTTATTAAAAATATCCCTTTCAATATTGATGGTCCATTACTGGTAAGCTTCTACGATGTATCGTTTCTTTGTAACACAACACCGCTACGTCAAGTTCTAATTGATGCTGTCAGTCAGTATAAAACGGGCTTTAACAATACCGGAGTTAGTATCCATTTGATCGTCCCCTGGGAACACTCCCGGCTCGATCAAAGTGTTTTTATTTTGTTGAAAGTAATAGGAGAAAGTTTGTGAATACTCTTGTGTAAGTGCGAGTGGAATGGTGGACGAATTGAATGATTAATGCAAGGAGTGTGATTGTTACATAAATTGGAGATTGTTATGGGATTCATGTTTATCTCGCTATTGATTCACACTGGCTTCCTTTTGCTGATGTGTTCAAGCTAGAAAATTTTTTTTATGGTTGGGAAATCATCAAATAACTTCTCCCACTCTGGGTGGAGCAGGATGGTGTGTCAGACTTTTACTGACTAAAACCCACCCATGTTCCCTCAGTTGCCTGTGTACCTGAGGCCGCGGTATCTCTTTCGAACAACCCGCACCCCAGGCAGAGCTTCTAGTACCTTCAAACAAATATATTAATAGCCATATCACTTTTCCATTAATGTGGGTGTTGTAGGTATTCACGCAAAAAATGCATTCACAGGTCTACCAACTACTAGTTCCATAAAAATCAAGTCGTTTACTGGATCTGGACTAAGTACTCTCGTAGCCAATCTCTTCAACATTAATTTAGTGAACAATTGCAACCTTTTGATCTGTGCTTTTGACATTTTATCACGGACTGATATCAAAGTACTGAAGGAAATTTGTCATCTGATTATAGAGGAGGATAAATGATAGGAAATGACATCAACGAAAGCACTACATTATAATTACATTGTTCGAAGATATATTAATTCATTATCTTTAGACTTATTCGAACTTTTAACACAATGGTGAGTACCTACCTACCTACGTAAAATTCAGTTAAAACATTAATCTTGCAGATTATTTACTTCGAACCTCATTTATCATTCTCCTTTTTTTCGTAGCATATTACTGAATACTCCGTATATGCACCTTCTACATTAATTACTGTCACTATAGAGATATTTGCCTTTAATTATGTTTTAGTTTCCTTCATTTTGGAAGTTATTTTTATGTAGGTATTAAAACCTTCTTGGTTGGACTGGTACTGTGACTTTTTGCAATGTTAAAAAAAAATGGCTATTCATTTGTTTCAGCTGTGTTTATTGATCCGTGAATCAAAATATTGATGTCATCACTGATATAATCTCAGGTCAACCAACTCATTCTTAATAATAGGCACGGAATATGACATTAAAATACCTCCCAAATAGATATGCATTTAGTTTTTATCTCCTAGAATATTTTATACGGACAAAAAACTATAATGGCAAATCAATAGTTACTGCATATTACCATCGCCTGGGAGTTTCTCTAGAGACGTTTTTCGATTTGCCATAAATCTTGTGTTTAATTGTCCGCGAAATAAAGGGATTAAGCGTTGGGGATTAAGTAGACAAATTCTTTTCAATATCCATCTTTTAGATTTCATCAGGATTTTTAGGATATTTTCCGACATTGTTTGTGAGATTTGGCGTGGATTCAAAACAGGATATAGACGCAATCGATAATTCAGTTGCGTTCTTTTGCTTTTTCAGAATCTTTGATAAATAAATGATAAATGATTTTATTTCTGTAAGTAGGTTTGTACAAACACTTTTACACGTCAATCATATTTTTTTTTTTTAACTAGATGAGGTCGGCGTTTCCTATCTGACTACTCTGAGAAGAAAGGCCGAAACAAACTCAGAGGTCACAGTCTTTTTTAAAGTCCAGACATAATCTTGGTCAGATCATGTGAAGACCATGTGGATTGGTGTCTGAAATGGTCTTTTGAGGAAAGAACCACACAGATTGAGTGGACCTGTCCAATCAGTGCACGCATTTATCAGTAATCATGCAGCTCAACTCAGAACTTGAGGAGCTCAAAGATTTGACGAACAATACCAAAGAAAGGACATTTGGGTAGGCCGCATAAATTACTCAAACTGGCAGATTAACATTATAACTAACTGAGAAAGAGATGAAACACAAAACAAAAAAAAACAAAACATGATCCACACAGTCCTCACATTCACAATAATTAAAACAATAATAATATTATACTTCTCAAAGTAAATATTCATGTCAAATTGTATATAATAATAATCAAATGTCGAAGAGTATAAGTTTGCAAAAAAAAAAAAAAAAAGAACAACATTTAGTATGCAAAAATTGGAGCAGGTCAATCCCAAGATGTTTTGTCCTCAATATAATCCTTAACGGTATAAAAGGCTTTCTGGCACAACTTACGTTTAATGAATGATTTAAATTTATTGAGACTTAGATCTTGAACATGGCTAGGAAGTTTGTTATAAAAGCGTATACATTGACATCTGAATGATCCACCTATTTTTTTGAGCCTTGTTGATGGTACAACAAATTTGTGTTTGTTCCTAGTATTTATACTATGGATATCACTGTATTTTTTAAACAATTTAATATTTTTATGGGCATATAAAAGATTTTCAAAAATATACTGTGAAGGCACAGTCATTACATTAATCTCCTTAAATTTCTCTCTGAGAGAGTGTCTCGGACTTAATTTATAAATTGATCGGACAGCTTTTTTCTGCAACACAAAGATAGTTTGAATGTCGGCGGCATTTCCCCACAACAGAATACCATACGACATTACACTATGAAAATAGCTGAAGTAAACTAAACGGGCTGTCTCTATATCAGTTAAATTACGAATTTTTCTAACAGCGTATGCTGCCGAGCTAAGCTTTTTCGACAATTTATCTATATGTGGGCCCCACTGAAGCTTGGCAACCAAGGTTAAGCCCAAGAATACAGTGCTATCTTCAGGATTCAATTCTTCGCCCTTTATCAACACATTAGTTTTCACCTGCCTAACGTGAGGTAGCGTAAACTTAATGCATTTGGTTTTTTTCCATTAAGAAGTAAATTATTAACATTGAACCAGTGAACTACTTTCGAGATTGCGCTATTTACATCGTCATTAACCAGCTGCTGACGTTTAAGTTTAAACAAAAGTGAAGTGTCATCCGCAAACAACACTATTTCATGATTATCCTTTATAAGGTAAGGCAAGTCATTAATATAAATAAGAAACAAGAAAGGACCAAGAATCGAGCCCTGTGGGACTCCCATTGATACTAAGGATCCGGGAGATCTTTTTCCATTTACATCAACACACTGAATCCTATTACACAAGTATGAAATAAGAAGATCCAGAGCGGTGTTCCGGATCCCGTAGTGGCGGAGTTTCCTGATTAAAGTTTCATGAAGCACGCAATCGAATGCTTTAGATAAATCACAAAAGATGCCCAAGGCATCGTATTTATTTTCCCATGCATTGTAAATATGCCCTAAGAGTTCAACACCGGCATCGGTAGTTGAACGACCCCTTGTAAAACCGAACTGTTTGCTGTGTAATAAATTATGTTTATTAAAAAATCTTTGCAGTTGGTCTAAAATTAATTTCTCAAAAATTTTACTAAAGGTAGGTAGTACTGAAATAGGTCTATAATTAGAGGGGTCTGATGTATTACCTGATTTAAACAAAGGTATTATTTTACTATTCTTCATTAGGTCAGGAAACTCCCCACAGTCGATACAATTATTAAATATTAGAGCTAAAGTAGGTGCTACAATGTCTATAATTGACTTAGCGACTTCTACTGAATTACCCCATAGATCTGCAGTCTTTTTTACATTCAAAGTGTGAAAGGTCAAACAAATGTTAGTTTTGCAAGTCTTTTATAGATAGACAGCTTAACCTGAGTTTGCTATCCCCCAGTTTCCCATTTCTATCTGATTGTATATATTATTATCGACTGACTTTTTAAATATCTTGTGGTGATTTAATAAAATTGGTCGAGATTAAGAGTGAAATTACAATGACGCGTCATGTTTAGGGACAATCCGTTACATGAGAGAAAAGAAAGATTTACTTCTCTCTTTGTTACTCTATCTGTCACTATAAATCTCTCTAATTCGCTTTTCCATTTTAAGTTTCACTTCTGTCAAGTGTATGGTGGTGCTGCACGCACATTTTCCTTTCCTTATTTATTTATTTAATAAAATTGTATTTGGACAATAACTACGTTTAGAGTCTAGACATAATCTTTAAGTTCTATAATTTTGTTTGTTGGTACTTTTATTATTTTCTCTTCCGCGATAACAAAGTGGAAACCACAATTTACTCTGATTTCATTTAATTCCCAGATCATGTCAGCATTAATTTGGATGAAATCAGGACAGGACGGAAATGAGTGGATTACACAGAATAATCCTCTCATGTGGACTTATCAATTAAGTGCTCTCACGTTTAATAAACATTGAAGAATAATAAAATGTGAAATGAATTCATATTAATAATTACATTTAAACTGTATAATATAATTTATCCTCTGTAAGTGTCCGTGCATTACAATTTTAATTACGGCAATTAATTTTCATACAAATTTTAATTATTGGCTTCACATTTTCAGCATTGCTTTCGCTGTTATTATCAAGTCATGTTTACTTACTAAGCAGGGTTTTTTTTTGAGTGGGAAATCATCAAATGTCTTCTCCCGCTCTGGGTGGAGCAGGAGGTCATGTCAGACTTTTACTGACTAAAACCTACCCGTGTTCCCTAAGTTGCCTGTGTGCCGCGGTATCCCTTTCGAACAACCCGCACCCCTGGCAGTATTAAGCAGGGTTTGATGTTAAATTAATGCTAATGCTTCAATGTCAACACAATCAGTGATCTGTAATATTGATTTAATCGTTTGTATGTAAATATTTATCCATGAAACAGCTGATGAATTCAATATTACAAATAACATATTTGTTTGCCTTTGCCTCGTCAACCTCTTCATCTTATAGAAGCTTGTGTAACATGTTCGTCTTCAAATTCAATACCACTAATAACAGCCACATGGGTCAATCAATCAGGTTAAGCTATGCTAAACGCGGTTAGTCCATGGATGGGACCATCTTTACATACCTCCTTCGTGCCTCGGAAAGCACGATCAAGGGGTATCAGATAGGTGGAGGTTAGATAGGCTGCCGCTTCATGTTAAATACTGGTGTTCAGCTGCATCCGGTTAGATTTAAAGCTGACCCCAACATAGTAGGGAAAAGTTTTAATAGTAAAAAATCTAGTAATATTTACACTACACACTAATTAATTTAAGAGGTATTTTTTTGCTTGTGGGAGGTAATCTCTGTACTGATCCGATTATAAAACATTTACTCACTCATAGAAAACCATACTATTGCCTAGTGCCATAGGACATGTTTTATGGTATAGCTAGTTGATTTCAAGCGGGAGGAAGTCACGGGCAAATGTTTAAATCTGAACTAATATTATAAGAAGGTAAAATTTGTTTGTTTGTAAGTTTGTATGTATGTAAGTTTGTATGTATAGGGTAATCTCTGGAGAGATTACCCCATACCAGAGAGAACACGCTAGTTGAACCTACCTATGCAGGCAAGGTGTTAGGACCACCAGTGCGCAACCCCTGCAAATGTCTACAATCACGAACTAAATCCATGGTAACAGTTTGTGCGTCAATGTTTCTTATATCGTGTACCTAAATATTTGCTATAAAATTCTTTTCTACCAGAGAGATTAGAAAACATCTTTTTGAATGCAAAAAGATATTTTGCTTTTGTTTTTGTGAAGTTTTCTTAAGCATTGTGCTATCAAATGTGTAATAGCACAATTCTTAAGAAAAGTTAACATAGTGTTCGAGGTCGAAATCACGGGCAGAAGCTAGAATATACCTACAATAAATCCATCCGTCAACTTCAACAGAAACTTTAGCAGAACCAGAGGTGTTATTGCAAAAACATTTTACGTTAGCCATAAACCATTTAACTCCTGTTTACGTGTTTTGAAAGCTAAAGCTAATAAGGCAGTTAAAATTATACGGTGAGCCGCAACAGGACGTCCATACAAAGATATTATTACGATTCGGACGTATGTTTTCAAACACCGGGGTCGTATAATTTTATAATACTTGTTGACATACTTTATTGTGCTGCTGTAAAACATATTGTTGTACTCATTTTGGGTCTTACTGCTTTTGAAAAAGGGTTTATGTTTGTGGAAATTCGATGATGTTTATGGCAAATATAATGTTGTTAACGAGAGTATGCAACGGACAGTGGCTTGACCATCTTTGTCCGGCCAATCAGCTAATCCTCACAAAACTCATACTAAACACGTATGAGGGAAAAAAAAAATATTTCTCTCTCGCCATTGAAATTGGTCGCATAATAAAATTTTACGATACATTTTATTTTAATATTGATATCGATAAAATCAAAGAAAGGTTTGGGTTTGGTGTATCCTATTATGAAAAACGTGATTAAATTTAAACGCTCATAAAATCCTGGTTATTTTGATGTTACACGTTTCGAAGCTTGTAAAAGCTGATAGATTCGCTGTTTTGTACGTAGTTTAGCTTTCAAACGATATATTTACGATTATTGTAAACTTTTAATATGAGAAGTAATATGTCATATCGTAAATAACGTGTATAAAATATATTTCCTTCCATTAATGGTATAAGTCTTTTCTTTTTTTTTACGGTTGTAAATCATCAAATAACTTCTCCCTCTCTGGGTGGAGCAGGAGGGCGTCTCAGACTTTTACTGACTAAAACCCACCCGTGTTCCCTTAGTTGCCTTTGTGCTAGGGGCCACGGTATCTCTTTCGAACAACCCGCACCCCTAGTAGGGATCGGCCCTTGCAGACCCCATCAATTGATGCTGACATCTCTTTGAGGCGCGCGTGGAACACAACGCGCCGTCGACCAGGGCTGGGTCCTTACCGAACAGAGAGCTACCCATTCCTAGCCGTCCGCAAGCCCGCGCCTACGGTGCTCGGGAATCAGCCTGGGATTACCGACGCCCAGGGTGTCTCCTGCGGCGACTAGGGTCGTGAGGGCGCATATACTTCTTCTCCCTCACGTGCTCTGCTTCCCTCTTCGCGAGCATTACTGCTTCGCAGAAGAAGGTGACGGCTTCCCATGCACTCTCGCTCCGTACCATGGCCTGGACCAGGGCCGGGACGCGAGAGATCGCCGCCGCCGATCGCCTCCACATGGACACGCCGGTGCTCCGCCGTGATCTACGCAGTGGAAACACCCGGGCGTTTCCTCCCACCTTATCCGAAACAGGAACCTCCCAAAACAACCGTGTCCAGTGAGCACCTGCGTCAGTCGGAAGGAGAGGACGGTCCACTCCTCAAAGAGGGGACTTACCGCCGCAATCATGGCGTGCCCAATTAATGAGATAAGCCTTAATTGTATTCTGTTTGTGGTGAATTGACTGAAATGAATATTTTAGGAATTTAAGATCTTTTAAAGTAAATAGGTAATTATGTCATGTAAAATCATAAATAAGTTGATTAACCTTAAGGTTGAAGTAAGGTAATGTTAAGGTGTGTTGATTACCTAATACAGGATTCGCGACCGTCATAAATATGGCTTTACAGATCTATAATCCTTCAAATTACCAACACGACTCTCTAATTTCATACAATCCCATTGAATGAATGTTTCATGAAGTAGCCATTCAATATTCACTTTCCCCTTAAATTCAATTTTTAAGGGGACGGTGCTTTTTTATACGTACCTACTCATTAAAAAACTAAAGCTTTAATTGCCCAGTGGCAATAAAGAAGACGCCAATAATACCATCAAGAAGGCAAAGACCTAATCGCTAAAGCATAAATACATAATTATATTATGACGTCGAAGAAAGGAACTGAATGAAATACGCACACTCCACTGTAAAATTTACAGAATATTTAACATTAATATAAAGGAGTTTACACACACGGCGCGGACGTAACGCAGCGTGCAGCCGCGTGACAAATTTTTAAGCTGCACGCCAACGACACATACGTATTTACTTAGGAATTTATGAGCATCCTATTATGTCTTCTGAATTAACAGAGATGAGATTAGTATATTAAATGTTGGTATACTTGTAAAATGATATTTATAAGAATAATGGATGTGTGAAAAAATCAAAATCAAAAGTCATTTATTGAAACTAGGTTGAAAGTCAGATCTTTTTTAACGTCAAAATTACACAAGACAGTCACCCAAAGACGCCCGCCCTTCACCACTTCCTACTGCTTTAGCTGCGAAGAAGTGACGCGTAAAAATTATTTATCAATAGTTGCGGAAAGGAGGCAATTTCTTTTGATCCGAAAAAGTATTTTGGGCTTTTATCAGCTTCGCTTGTGTAAGGTTGGAAGGTATCCCAGGGGATGAACTACCGGGACAAAAGGTATTCTGTATATTGTTTAATATATCTTTAAGAGCAATCATTCCCTAATACATAATTTTCATGTAATTCATGCATTTTGCAGACAGAAAGACGGAAGGGGGAGGGGAAGGGGTTGAGTAGGGTGAAAAATAAATATCTTTTGGATTTCTGAAGTAATTAACGATTTGAAAAGTTATAGTTTGTTTGTTAAACGACTACTCGTATACTTATTCTATTGTAGACATGGTCCTTGAAGACACCTTACAACTGACCAACACAATTTTATTATGAACTAGCTGACCCGGCAAACTTTGTACCACCAATAAAAGTTGTCTGAATTTTTTGTGAGACTAACAAACGTCAATTAATTTTTATATACTTATATAGATCTTTTTAAATATTTTCTTACTTATTGAACCTTCCTTGGACTTGTACAATTATTTCAAAATCAAAATTAGCCAAATCGATCTAGCCGTTCTCGAGTTTTTGTGAGACTAACAAAGGTCAATTCATTTTTATATAAATACATTTTGCATGTTATCCTTTTGAGCATTACTCTGTGAGCAGTCAAAACATCTCAATTAATAAGGCATTGTGCACACTTGACTTTTAAATGCTATATTTATTACTGCGTTTACGCTCCTTGTTGCATTACGAAGTTATTTCCTCTGTTTAGTGTTTATTTTAAATATAAGATTAATATTCAAGAATATTTATTTGCGTAGGTTTTATAAAAGCTCATTAAATGTTGATATTTTTTTATTTTATTGTAACAGTAAGCGATGCCAATGAAACAGAAATTGATTCTTTGCTTAAGGCTCATTTAAAACTTTAGTTCTTTTAGACTTATTGTGGCTAATGAAGTCGGTTTTTTGCATTATTTGTTGTGGCTTGCGAGTTGGCCGACAATATAATCGCAATGTCGTGGGAGTTGATTGGCTTTTTATTGCCTATAAGGTAGGTACTTGAGACATCGGTACCAGTGTTTTAATTTTAAACTTTATGTCCTCCTTCTGCTAATATTGTTTGAGGAGCCGATAAAGGAATAATGTAGGCGTGTCATTGATATTTGTATAGTTTGTTTTATTTTTATTGCATTTTTATCGTTTAGTTCACTCTCGACCCCTCGACCACTAATAAATAATGTGTCCACTGGACCCCTGACTATAGTTTATTCTCGACCCCTGGGGATCGAGAGCGGATTTTATTTTACAGCGTTTAGTCCACCTTCGACCCCTCGACCCCCAATAAATTATGTGTCCACTGGACCCCTGACTATAGTTTATTCTTGACCCCTGGGGATCGAGAGTGGATTTAATTTTCCAGCCAAGTTTTAGTTTCCTTTCGACCCCCAAAGTAGTCTGTGCTTTACTGTACCAAAATATGAATTTTAGGTACTTGCCAAACCCTAGTTTGGCAAGTACCTAAAATTCATATTTTCCTTGTCCACTTTCGACCCCTAGGTCGAAAGTGGACAAGGTATGACTGTCCTTTGCATGAAAGTTCAGCCTCACCCCCTGGGGGTCGAGTGTGAACTATGTTTAAGGATAGAGAGGAAACAAATATGCAAATCTTTTTTTAGGGGTCTAGGGGCCGAGAGTGGACTAAACGATTATTATGTGGGATTTTCACATACACAACAAACTACGTTTGTTCACCCTTGAAACAATACTTAGTTTTATGTCGATTTTAAGACGGGCTTGTGGCTAAGTAAAAACAGCCTCACGGGTCAATACGCTCCACTTGCCACGGTTTGTCCGTGGGTACTGACTATCTTTACATATTTAGCAATGAGGGTTTTCTGAAATGACGTTCACTAGGTGGCAGCACTGAGACGTCAGGTCTGGGCACCTGTCAAAAGTGTCAAAGCGCCCACGGACTGAATGGTGAACGAAATAATGAAACGAATGACAGCAAATATTTTAAGTACATTGTCGAACTGGAAGACCTCTTGTCAAAGTGGCGCCAACTGGTGGCTTTAATATTCATGAACACCCTCATTAGATTGATCAGCTCAAGCTACGCTTGCTGCCTCGGAAGGCACGTTAAGCCATTGGTCCCGGTTGTCATATGTGGATCTTTGACAGTCATGAAAAGCCCAAAAGTCTGACTACCAGTCTCACTTAGGCGTATCTCATTACCCAGTTACTGGTTTGTGGCGGTTAGATAGGCAGTCGCTTCATGTATAATAATGGTCTGGTTTGCCAGGAAGTCTACCTCAACATAATTAGGAAAAGAGGCTTGGCAGATTGATTGGTGTAGATTTAAGGTTACAACTTTGATATTTAACAATAATAGATGAAAAAATCTAAAAACACGCTTTAAAAACCAAACTAAAAAAGCAGAAAATAATTTCAAAAAAGCATGGTGTGTTTTTTGAAGTATTTTTATAATTAATAAATATCAAGCACCCCACGCTTTTTTGATATTATTTTCTGCTTTTTTAGTTTGGTTTATAAAGCGTATTTTTTAGATTTTTATTTTAAATTATTGAATTGTCATCAGTCCTCGATAAGTCTACAAAGTTTAAATGAAATCTGACCATTTGAAGTGGGTCAAAATCAAGTCCAAAGGAGTCGGTTACAAACAAACATGCTTACAAACATACAGGTGAAGCTAATAAAAAGCGTGTTAACAAATAAAGCAGATATATTACTCTTCTTTTTTTAAATGTATAAAAACAGCCTGTACCTATACCATATACAAAACTTTTTCATAACATCTTTTGATGCTGATACGAAAGCATTATCAAATAAAAAGCATTACGATGTTCTTAATAAACGTATTTGATGTTTCAATATTTATGCCGCGGTACATTTAATGGATTTATTTCGTACTCGGATTGTGTTAAATGAAAGATATTACTTCAAAACGTTTGTATTATAAAACTTGAGACTAAGAAGAGAATTCTCATTGTGTGTCTTTAGATGAAGTTTGTATGGCATGAAAAGGATGTACCTAAGAGCCGTGTACTAGGTACTGTAATACTGTGTCAAAGTTCTTCATACTTTTAAATTGTTACGTACGGTCAACAAAAGAGATTAGTATTCAGAGTCGTCGGTCGTCTTCTGTCCATGGCAAAAATAACATGAAAAAAATTAAAAAACAAAATCAAAAAATCCGACTGCCTAAAAAGTGAACTTTAATTAAAAAAGATGGAAACACGGAAGCAATAAAGGTCTTTATTGTTAAATTTAAGAATGCCTCCGATTGCATGGGATGGGATGCTTATAGTATTCAGTCTAATAATATTTATCCTTTTAAAACCAGTTTCTTGTTTTTTGTATTTCACAGTTTTTAGTTTATATAATTATTTTTAACGTTAATGAGACCTATTTATGAACCCTGTATTTTGATACCCCACTCAATAGATTTTGAGAATAAAAAAAATTTTTGAAGACACATTAAGACGCCAAAAATCGGCCACGTTTTATTTTTTAATTTTGATATACCCAGTGCCATCTCACAATTAAGACGAAGCATGCCAAAGAAATATACATACATACACTAAAAAAACATAACCCTCCTTCTGGCGCAGTCGGGTAAAAATTGTGTGAGTGTATAGTTTGTTAAATTAGTTCGGCCCAAAATTCTGCAACGCGAATACCGTTCGCTGACGCAGCCTCGTTAGGTCCTCACGTGTGCAGGTGACAGGGCATGCGCTGCAAGATGGGAGTTCAGTCATTGTCTGTGGAGAGACGCCGCATACACACCGGAGGTCAGGTTGTCCTTGCTTCAACCAACCTACTTTGGTACGAAGTTTGATAAGGTTTTCCAAGTAGGCCACGGTAACTTGTGCCCGGGTGGAGGCTCTCTGATGGTTCGATGAAGAAAAGAGAAGACTTAAGCATTCTGCCAAAGATCATATCTTCCTGTGGACGAGTTGCCATCGGCTGGACTCAAGGACTCAAGAAAATGTTTGCGACTTTGGACTTTTGCCCTTGTGGCACTGGATTAAAGTTGTGGATTGGGTGGCGTGGGTTATCATGTAGCTTCGCCCTCTCGATGCGGCTGACTATAGTCCTGTGAATATGAGGAAGCGCAAATAATAAAAATAATTTAGTTTAAATTTAATACGTAACCGATAGATGTTTTCGAATTAAATTATTGGAAAATAAGCAGTTGATTTATTAAATTAAATTTCATTCGAAATCATCCATCATCGGCTTCGTAATAAACTCCAACCATATTCGACGACCTTGGTTACTTATTTCTTTTGGTGACTGTACCTACGTTTCACATCAATGATAGGCTCATTTTTCTTTTCATGGACAAAGAAAATTAACGATTGTGGCAAGATTGAGAAAAAGAAATGAAAATATTTCCTTCCTTTTGAAATTCAATAGCATTCTTGAATAATTGGTCTTTATAAGAATTAGCCATTTAAAGAATTGCTTATCATGGTATTCAATATTATTTTGATCATAATGAGAAATTCGATTGCTTTTTTAGATAATAACTGTCTTGAGAATTATTCTTATAAATACCATTATGAACGTTATCAGTAGGTATTACATTTTTCGAATTTAGAAATTTAGTGGATTGGTCATTTTGTAACCAAGGAACTAAATCTCAAATAAAAGAAGGTTAATCTGATTAATTCTGACTGTCTCGTTGGTTTAGTGGTCGCAAGCGCTACTGCAAAAAATGAGGTCCTGGATTCGATTCCTGGCTCGGGCAGAGTGTAATTATGTTTTTCTATCTGAAATTTCTCATTATCAGCCCGGAGTCTGGGCAATGGGATTTTGGGTCTATTATGGGATTTAAACAAAACTGGCGAAATGTGGTTGTACTTATAAGTACACCTCTGCTCACCTTCAGGATGTTATGCTATTCTGAATTTTAATGCAACACATTGTTCTTTCACTCTCAAAAAGGTTGCATAGCAGATTGAAACTTTGTAGAACTTTGTAGTATACCTAGAGAAACAAGGAAACACGGCCAATCCACCCACACTTCTTGGTCAGTCAAGCTACATTACACTGCAACTCAACGCTATAATTACGATGTATAAAAGTACATGCAATATTCAACAAAATTTCCATGCATAGAAAATTCATAATCGCTTTTCTATATTAGTAGCATTACCCTAATGGTCCAGTCATGGCGTATGTTCAAGGATAAGTCACCATCGTGGGTGTTATTGATGGTGACTAGGATTTTAAGTCAATAGATTAGTATGCAGCTGTTATTGTATTAACCTATCTACAGGGTGTAACAGAAACTCTATTGCTATCCTTAAGCACTAAAGATAACAGCTGGTATAGAATCACTATACATAGTTTCAGCTCAAAATAAAATACTCTAAGAATTGATACCAAATATTCGGTTTCATACATACATAACATTCCCACTGCTGGGACACAGGCCTTCTCTCCATGAGAGGGAGTGGGCCGTAATCCACCACGCGGGCCCAGTGCGGGTTGGTGGCCTCTGTCTATTGGACTAAGAATAATTCATAAGTTACATCTGCTGATTAGTTTGTACGTTACATCCGCTGATGATGTCCCTTCGCTGTACCTATAAAATAGAGTTAATAAAAAAATCAGGTTTCTTCAATTTGCACCATTAACCCTTCAAATTGAAACAGAGCAAACGCCTATTCCCCTCGAAGAGAGCAGGCCTGTGTTGTGTGATTATGTAGTTGCAGTAGCAATTACCTATGGAGATAGCTCTGCGGGATCTATTCTTTCACAATATCGTCTATTTTCAGCTCTGGCAGTATCACGAACTCAGTTTTCAGCTATTTGACTGGAGTTTTTAAATAAAAAGCTTTCAAACCTAACTATCAGCTCACCCGCGACATAACTACCAACTTTGCGTAGGTATTGGCTATGCTTTTTACAAAAGCTTGGGCTGCTTATCTCGTATAATATGGCGACTAGTATAGTTATAATAATAAAAAAGTTTGTAGTTGCTGATAAAATAAAACTAAATACGATAGCAACTAAATTAAGCAAAACCATAACTATTGCATTTCGGTGTCTTTGTCAATCACCAGCTATTTCAACTATGTCATCGTCCCAGTATACGTTAATATATCTCTGATTTGACTTTCCGTTGAAGATTTAAACCATATATGGATCTTATAGCGGAGCACATGACTAACCCATCTCCATTTCAGTATTTTTGTATGAAAGGTGGCATCATTTAGTTAAGTACTAATACTTGAATAGCAGTGTTTACACGCCGATATGATACGTATTATGTGATCTTAATAGTCCATTCAGAACATAGAGGGGCAAAACTTTCAAGCAACTGTACAGATAACTTAGCAGTAATAGTTGAAACCACTTTGTAAGTTGTGAGTTTAATATACTTTGGTACAAGTTGGGGTAATTTTGTAGACATTAATGATGTATGATGTATTATCTTGGTTAGACCGTGAGTTAGTGATTGATATTGCGAAAGTAAGTTTTTGTTAGTTGGGTCGTGTAAATTGCATTCTTGTGTTTTCGTGAATATTGTTAAGAACTTGCATTAATTCAATGCTTTTGAAGCGTTGATGGATTATGTGAAATTATGTATATGAGGAGCAAGAGTGACCCAGTGGTACCAGCCCTAACTTACGAGTCGTAGATCGTAGGTTTGATCCCAGGCATGCGCTTTTCTTTGTGGAAATAATTTCATCACCACTGCTCTCAAAACGGTGAAGGTGTACATCGTAATGAAAACGGCATGTCCTAGAACCAAAATTCAATATTTTAAGACATGTGACATCTAACAATCATCTGGGCTCGCGTGGTAGATTACAGCCCACTCCCTCTCTAAGTCTTTCTTCTCTAGGCCACTTGACCTATGCCCCAGCAGTGGGAACAAGGCTGATTATGCTAAGGATATGAGTTACCAAAGCTAAAGGCATGCTTGAGTTGAAAGCTCTTATAAGAGCATAAGAAACCATAACGTTCAAATCTCTTAAGCGGAACCTAGTCGCGGGCTCGAACTAACCGGTGGGTCTGGCTAAAAATCACGCTGTCTCACCAGGCTTCATGTCCGACAAAAATAAAATCAGTGATGAACAGTTAGACGCTAGTCTACACGCACACCGTTATTGAGTGAGATGCAGGGTCATTTATAGTAAAAAAATCGCGAAAAACTTAAGAAAAGTCCATTGGAAGATCGGGCTTTATGAAAAAGCCAATGCATAAATCAATGAGCAATAAAGTTTATTGAACTTTTCGATAATTGATTTTGTCGGTACCGACTTGGTTTTGGAGATTATACACTTCTTTTATTTTTTACTTAAACACGCCCAAAGTTAAGTAAAATTAGCAAGAAAAACTAATCTTTGTTGGCTCCTAACTTTTTAATGGGTTTTTATTTTAGTATTCTGATTCCGTACAGACAATATTAATGATGAAACAAAACGATATCATATTTTACTTTGGATGTGCCATGTCAGACAGTGGAGTAAAACACTCCCGAAGTTTGTATGCAAAAAATGTGGACTAGTTTCACCTTAAGCTGCAATTTTCTAGAAAATCAAAATCAACAGTCATTTACTCAACATATGCCGAGAGTTAACCTCAAAAAGGTGGCTGAGACAGACTGAAGGCTAAAGGCGGAGGCTAAGGTATTGTGGCGCAACATGGGAGAGGCCTATGTCCAGCTGTGGACTACGATAGGCTGAGTTGATTGAGGCTAAGAGTCAGCACTTTTTAAATGTCAAAATTACGGAAGATCCCCCAAAACGCCCACTCTACACCTCTTTCCAGTGCTTTAGGTGGAAGCTGCAAGAAGAGCGGTAGCAGCAACATAATGGGCCACAATGACAGTAGGGTTTGACTTTACGGTGTTAACATGTCCCCTAATAAAATACAGAGGGGTACGGGCTGTCCGAAAGAGATACCGTTACCATAGCCCCTGGCGCAGGCAACTGAAGGAACACGGGTGGGTTTTAGCCAGTAAAAGTCCTGCTCCACCCAAAGCGGGAGAAGTTATTTGATGATTTCCCACACTCAAAAAAAAAATACAATAACTTACTTCCGAAAATGAAGTTTCAATGACGTCATTCACCGATAAATGGCAGACGCTATGTGGTAGCCTCTTCTGGGAAACTGTAGCCTTACGACGTTCCAGATCCAACACTTAACATAACATCACGCCTTGTTTCCCCGAATGGTTGGCAGCGGTATATCTATAGTACACCCACATTTCGTCAGTTATGTTTAAGTCCCATGTAATAGGGGGCAAACCTATTGTCATCAAATCGGCACAAATTTTTCTGAATGAATTGTAAATGAATTTCTTACTTATTTCTTCTAAGAAATTCCAGATAATAAAACCCGCCCGACCTGGGAATCAAAACCAGGACTTCGTGCTCAGCAGTGGCTACTAGGCCAACGAGCAACGATCATGATCAGCCTATAACGTTCCCACTGCTGGGACACAGGCCACACGGGCCCAGTACGGGTTAGTGGATTTCACATGTCTTAGAATTTTTTGTTCTAAGACATGCCGGTTTCCTCACGATGTTTTCCGTCACCGTTTTGAGAGCAGTGGTGATGAAATAATTTACATAAAGTAAAGCGCCTGTCTGGGTTCGAACCTACGACCTACAACTCGAAAGTCGCGGCTGTTATCACTGGACCACCACTGCTCTCCAATAACGAGGCAGGCAGACACAAATAAAAAAATATCTTCTTATTCAAATACAGTTTGAAAACACATTAGTCAATGACAAAATTATGTCAATATTACTCCGCTAATTGACCAGAGATTTTAATTAATTGATTAGATAAAGAGCTAACAAAAACTGGACGGGTGCCGTCAATACTCTATGAACTATGTTGTAAAATATTCTGCTTACACACACACGGATGTTTAGCTTGAAGTCATGGACAGTCATGGTCAATGTACGGAGCGATGGACGTTTAATACTTTAAAAGTTTTTGTGTAAGTTACTGGCGGTTAGCGATTTAAAAAAATCTCTTCTTCTAATTCCCTTGAAAATATTTTTCTCCTATTGATTCAAGAAGTAAGAAGATTGGAGTAATAAAAAAAACAAAACTCAAATTATTTATTTCAAATAAACCAATCGTAGGCACTTTTGAATTGTCAAGGAGTTTTTTTTATTTTTTGGTTGGGAATTCATCAAATAACTTCTGCCGCTCTGGGTGGAGCAGGAGGGCGTGTCAGACTTTTACTGACACAGTTTTACTTTCAGCCCACCCGTGCTCGCTTCAGTTGCCTGTGTATCCATAGAATACTGCCACACCCTCACGTGCGTCGCCTCCCTTCGCTTCGCAGAAGGAGGTGATGGCTAGCCATGCACTCTCGCTTCGTACCATGGCCTGAACCAGGGCCGGACGCGGGAGGTCGCCGCCGCCGATTGAGTCCACGAGGACACGTCGTTGCTCCGCTCAAGCCGAGCAGACCTCCACCATGTCCTCAAGGCGATCTTCGCAGTGGAAACACCCAGGCGTTTCCTCCCGCTTTATCCGAAACAGGAACCTCGCGAAACAACCGTGACCGGTGAGTACCTGCGTCAGGCGGAAGGTGAGGACGCCGTGCCGCCTCTCAAGCCACTCCTCAAAGAGAGGACTTACCACCGCTATTCTGCTGCTCATTCCAAAGTGCAGTAGGTACGTATGCAGAAGAACGGGCAAGAAACTCCACGGACACTCTTTTAGTTAATACAAAAAACAATTCGGCATCAAATAAAATTCGCCTACGAAACTGAAACTTATTGGGAATGTTTAAATTGAAGCCTGCTTGAGATTCCGTGTTGCTTTGATAACCAAACTTGGGTTGTACTTGAATTGCAAGTAATAAAATCGATAGATTCGGGAATATTAACACAGTTTACCCTACAAGACACAAAATGTAGGGCTCCAATCCTCAAATAGTGTACAACAGCACCCTAATTGCGTAACTTACGATTAATCATAATCTGTTTCGTTTTGAAACAGATGGCTAAACCATTGCTTCATATGTTCGAAAAATGTGTCTGCTCAGCAACGTAAATAACGCAATGAATATTGTTGAATTGTCAAAATGAAACCGATTATGATTAATCGCATGTTACGCAATTAGGGTGCAGTTTCAGATTCCTTAAATGAAAAGCTATGGCATTCGTAAGTTCTCACAAGAATCTATGTGTTCACCGCTCATATTGTGTCCCAGAAAAAAACCACAAAACGCTTTAAAACCAGCTTGCCGTTTAAACCTCGTGCCTCGAGTAAAAGAGAAGCAGTGATACGGCTCTCGCATCATCGCTCAATTACAAAAAGGTAATCCCGGGGAGGCACTTAATGAATCATTATGGCCAGCGGCGCGTCGACCGATGTGATGCGTGCGGGATTTATAGTCGGGTCTTTAACTGTTCATATTTTATTTTAGCTGCGAAAAAGGTGGGGATGTGTGACGTTTTTCGCTGTCTCTTGGGTGAAGGGATGACGAAGGTTTTTTTAAGGTTGGATTTAAAATGTTATGTGTGAATTTCCTTGTAATATTTGAGCAGAAAAAAGAGGGACAATTATTATTTGAGAATTTGACACTGCCGAGACGACTTGATGACTGAATTTTTATTAAGTTTTTGTTACATAAATCATAATGCAAGCAAGAAAAAGTTAGTTTAAGAAAATTTTACTCGACTACGAAAAAATAAAAGAGAACTAAAAAGTGCGAAACAAGAAAAAAAAATGATTTAAAACAATACTTAGGTACAAAAATGGTTTGGTTATAGCCGTGGTACCCATATGGTATACTTGCAAATGGCTACGGCTTACTGTAGTCGGGTAAAAAGTAAACCAAAAGCAATCTCAGTCCTTTCTAGTTTACCTACCAACCTTTCTGATAAACTGAAAGGTCAATTAAGAAAGACGTCTACCGAATACGAATACATAAGATGACTTGACATTGAACTGAGTAATCTTTTTTTAATCAGTGTGAATACTAGCCAGACTATGGATACGAGCGTGCCTCGAGCTAGATCGACGTTTGAGCGACTCGGAGTCAAAGGCGGCTCGCGTCAACATCAGTCATAGAGACCCAATGTGACCTTGCCTTTATGTCGGCGTGAAGCGATGTAAGAGGGTCATAGTTCTGCGTCGGTTACACAGTATGGTCAGTTAAACAATGTTCAAGCTGTGGTGAAGCGGTGACCGTGTTTATAACAAGAGGCAAGAGTACGGCACCGTACAGCGTTTCATGCTTAGGCAAAGAAGGCTTACTGAACTGCCGCAGCACCATTGTGAAACTAGAAGACAAGAGGTCTGGGTTTGTAGTGGCTAACACTCGGTTTCTGCAAGGAAAACTATTGATTTCAATCGATCCGATTAACTGTTGTCCTGTTGATAATTCAATAAAAATAAACTACTTAGACAACCGATCACAGCAGCAAACGGGTGCTGGACAGTTTGTGTTAATTTCTGTTTCAGAAACCGGGCGAAACGATTGAGAGAGTCTTTATTAAAAGAAGATGAGATTCAAATAACATTCAAATAAAAAAGATAACAATGACTTAGCGCATGTTTCTGTGTTTAATTATTGCAAATGAATCTTTGCAATAACCAAACAAGAAATAGGTCTATTTTTTTGTAATGTACGGAGTTAAACATAAACAGACGGCTCGTGGCTAGCATTAGCTAGCCACGAGCGCGCTAGCGCGAGTTATTAAACAGCCGCACGGTTCAATCGATCAGGTTAAGCTACGCTTGCCGCGGTCGGTCCGTGGATGGGTGACACTCTTGACATACCGAGACCTCGTGTGTCTGTGAAAGCATGTTAAGCCCCCTTGGGTCCCGGCTGTCATTCTTGGATCTTTGACAGTGCATACGGGTCGTCAGAAACCCAAAAGGCTGACGAAGTCTTACCAAAGGGTATCGTTTTGCCCAGTAACTGGGTTGTGGAGGTCAGATAGGCAGTCGATCCATGTAAAATACTAGTATTCAGCTGCATCTGGATAGACTGGAAGCCGAGAAAAAGCTGGGTAGAGAGCGCAGTTAAACATGAATGAGAGTTTTACCGTATTGCAATTAAAACGGAAACTGTAATAAAATGATTCCATTATGTAATAAAATATGTTATCTGTGACACGAATTCGATGACGTATAGGTTCATTAAATGCTTTAGAAATCGGTACTAAATTACTCACAGTTTTTCGATTAGACACGCTCAATCTGGACAAATATAGTATTTGATTTCTGTAATCTAGAAACATAAAGTAAATTAATTTGAAATGAAATATAGGATTGAATTGAGTTTGCTGTTTAGATAACTCATTTTACCAAACAAAGCGGATGCAGAGGCGTTCTTCAAAAAGAATAAGACGTTTAATAAATTAGGCGTGTATATAATCCTTATTTATTACATCGGAACTTTCTTTAATATCTCAAGAATATCTGGTTTTCAAATATCAGCCTATCCCATTTCTTCCCATGGGTGTCGTAGGAGGCGACTAAGGGACTTACTAGAGATTGGGCAGCAGCGTTCTCCATGCACTTGACCACCATACTGCGATCGCCAACCCGCCTGCAAAGCGTGGCGATTATGGCAAATCCCACCTTTTGGGGGAGGCTTATGTCCAGCAGTGGACGTCTTTTGGCTGAAATGATGATGATGATGATGAATCAGCCTATAGCGCTCCTACTTGAACAAGGGCCTCCACTTTGTGAGAGGGCAGGGGCAGAAGGGCCTTCATGTGGGTTTTTTTTTTTGAGAGTTTTGAAATCATCAAATAACTTCTCCCGCTCTGGTTGGAGTAGGCGGGCGTGTCAGACTTTTACTGACTAAAACCCACCACGGTTCCACGGTTCCACGGTTTCTCTTTCGAACAACCCGCACCCCTGGCAGGCATCGGCCCTTGCGGACCCCACCAGTCGGTGCTGACATCTCTTTGAAGCGCGCGTGAAACACAACGCGCCGTCGACCCGGGCAGCCATCACGGGGGCTTAGTGCGGGTTTTTGGATGTCACATGTCTTCGTATTTTTGGTTGCAGGACATGCAGGTTTCCTCAGGATGTTTTCTTTTACCGTTTTGTGGTGGTGCAGTGGTGATGAAATAACTAACACGAACCTATGACGTACATACATATTGTAAGTCGTAGATTAGTCGTTACCACAGGGCCAAAAACGCCCTAAAAAAAAACGAGAATATAAAAAAGTTAATCATAGTATAGTTAAGCAATTGCTGATTATTATATAATCAGCTTTCTTATTAAACTTTGTTTAGTACAAATGAATAAGATATATCAACTTGATTTCTTGCAGAATCGTGCAGAGTAAAGTTACAGCAAGAATCGGCATTATGAAGAAAATATTCAGAAATTAAACGAAATCTTCCTGCCAAAAAGGACATAATGATCCTGTATTTAACATTGAAGCCTCTAGGCCCCTCATAAAATATTTAAACTAGATCTAAATATCATAATTCCTTCCGATTTCGAATACAACTTCGAGAATTTATTTGTAAAACAGAATGGCAAATCACATTAACTCCATGTTTTAGCGTTTAAGAGCAAAAGAGTTCGAAACGTCGTCAAATTAATAAATTATAAAGCTTTTAAAGGAACGTAGGACTGAAATAACGAGCGTTTTTAAAACGGGTGAATATGATTTTGACGAAAATCGCGTGGGTTCTGTAAAATTAACAAAAATATAACTGAATCCTACCATCATACTAAACCTACTGAAAGTTTGTATATGTTTGGATGTTTCTTACTCAGTCACGCAAAATCGGCTTAACGGATTCGGATTAAATTTAAGACACAGATAGTTTGTAACCTGGAATAACGAATAAGATACTTTTCATCACGATTATATTATGTTCTCGTGGAATAATTTTCGACGGCCACGCGGGCAAGCCGCTAGCAAAAGCTGGTTTTTCATAATGAAGACATTAAAATGTTACAGCGATGAAAATAGCTGACCTTGACAAGACCCCTATGGGTCTCGGAAAGCACGTTGTTAAGCCGTTGTTCCCGGTCTGGGTTGTGGAGGTCATACTTATAGGAGGTCATTCAAGTATTACGTAAGCAGACTTTTTGCGATTTATTGACCCCTCCCTACCCCTCGTCAGCAAAATTAAGCAAAGCTCTTACAAATGTTCATCCCCCTCCGTCCCATGCTCACGTAAACATTGATAGCAGACACACAACATGTCTGCTCACTTTCGTGTGATTTTGGAATATTGTCATCGTTTTCTTCGAGCCATTCATAGACAAGTAGGATTGCCTTGCCATATGTGTTCAAACCAAAATCGACTAAATTTTGTAGACAATCCAAAAGTTAATAAATAAATTCTGATGTCGTCATCACCATCCAGACCCCATACCCCATGTCATCAAAACTAAGCAGAGCAAAGAGCCGCCTATAGTGCCCTCGTAATACTTGAATGGCCCCGAGGGAGTAAAACAACATAAAAACTTATAAAATAAAAATAAACAATAACATAATTTAATAATAATGAAAATATTAATTACAAATAATAATAATTGCCTACGTATTATTCTTATGTGGTACATAAAATTTAAATATTAATTACTAATAATAATAATTACTAGTTGTTCATATGCAACACATAAAATTAAAATAACAAATACACTAAGCTGTATACACAAACCTCATAATACATATATGCTTGTACATAATTATCTCTATTAAGTTGAGTATGAGATCTCGTGTAATTCACCTATTTAGGTAGAAAATAGCAATGAAGACGAAAAATTTAGGAGCAAATCTCAGTTGTAGAATACTGGGAATTGCAGTGCATGCGATTGCCAGTTAACGGTGCAGGTTTTAATTCAAGTGAACGAAGAAAAATGCTGATCTCATCTACACGCTGTTAGGTAAACTTTAACTCAAAATGTTAAAATTTCATAAAAATACCTACCTACTTTTATTTAATTATAACAAACTTGGTAGGTACTGTAAAGGTTATGTTCAGGCGATAACAGACGAAAAGAGTTTTTCCCAACTCATACTTCAATAAAACCAACAACACTAACAGCGGTCGTTGTGACCTCCCAGAAAAAAAATATCATTTTTTGTTTTTATGTTATCGTATTGAGATATCGATACCGCGTGTGCGGAGTTTAGCTAGCCAATTAAAAATAACCCCGTTTAATTAAATGGAAACTATTTCGTATTTAGAAGATTAAAAAGAATAGAGCTTCGTGAGCTAACAAGCTCTCATACTCGTATGCTCGCAAGCTCTTTCTCAAGCTCTGTCATGATAAAAAGAGTAACTTCGTTATTAGGAATCATTACGAGATAATGAAATAAAATAATAAAAATAAAATAATAAAAATATATTTTATTGACATAAAAAAGGTGTGACAATTTTAATGAAACCCTGACTCCTGAAGGTGGTACCTGTGGTATAGGAATCAGTGTCTTCAGATTAATACAGTTTTCAGATGAATACTAAATTATAACCCTATTATTTATTCAACCCAGTAATATAAGGGTGCGAAGCCCTTCTAGTACCTACCTACCTAAATAAAATGTATTTTACAATTTCTTACATATTTTTCGAATGCGGAACTCTAATAATATCAAGCGTCTGCTACCTTACATATAAGAGTAGACTCTAGAGCTTCTGTAATTCAGTGTAATCGTTCCGAGAACGCCATTTTGTGAAAATATTTACAACCCATACCAATCTTCATTTTCAGGGATATAATCATTTGCTGTTTGAATCTCAACTTTATTGAAATAGTGTTATGGTTTATGGATAATTTTATGGGGGGTAGATATTACTGTCATGTCCTGCCCAAGGGTACAAGCAAGCATTACGACGTATCCTTAAAAGACGTTGTTATAAAACGATTAAAGTGAGAATCTCTTATAACGTGCGTATATTCATAAAACATTATCATTATTAAAATTAGTTACACTACACATAGCTTTTGTATTTCAGTTATGGTAATCGGCTCGTAATAATTTTGTGTTGAAAACTTTGCAAATCGTCGAATCCTGTTGAAAATCGAATTAGAATCCTATTTTGAACCCCACACGGTTAACTTTCGGTTGGTTTTTGAGTGATGTATGCGTAAATTGATGGTACCAATTTAAATTGCAAATGTGCAACTCGTTTATGTGAGCAAAGCTGTCGTCTTAAAGTATCGCCAATTGACGTTAATACTGTTAGTGGTTTCGCAAACCCAGTGACCAATTAGTATTTTATTACCAAATTATTAAAGCATCAACGTGTCAATGCAGACAAACGACGTACTTAAGACTTTTCGATTTGTTCCAAGAAAGTAGGTAGGTACAGCTCAGCTGTATAATATTTTTTTGGTGCATGGTAAAAAATTTAAACCAATGTCCGATGTGTGTGTCAGTGGTTCAGCGATCGACTGCTACGCTGCGTGTCGCGGGTTCGATTCCCGCACGGAACAACTATTTGTATGATCTGCAAGTAGTTGTTCTGGGTCTGGCTGTTTGTGTATGTGAGTTTAAATGTTTGTAAATGCACCCACGATACAGGAGAAATTCCTAGTGTGGGGCAACGTTTTTAAAAAAAAAGAAAGAATGAAGAAGAATATCGCCATCTTGTTTTATTTTCAATTAAATTTCTGTGACAATTTGAAAAATATATTTATGTATAAATAATCAGCCTAAATGGTCCCACTGCCAGAACACAGGCTTCCTCTTTTTGAGAGGGAGGGGGCTATAATCTGCCAAGCGGGCCCAGTTCGGATTGGTAGATGTCACATGTCTTCGATTTTTTTGGTTCTAGGACATGCTGGATTCCTCACGAAGTTTTCCTTCACCGTTTTGTGAGCAGTGATGCGGAAATAATTTACACAAAGTAAAGCGGGTTTGGAAAATCGCGGCCGTTATCAGCGGGCCACCACTGCTCAAATAAAAATAGCTAAATACATTTCAAAAATGTTTACCAACAGATCATGTTAACGTTATTTAAATCCTTGTAGCACTTTTAGTGTGTTTTAAAATATTTGTTCCTATTACTTATTTCAGTTAACCATTAAAAATCAAAAATCAAAAGTCATTTATTCAAACTAGGCTGAGAGTCAGCTCTTTTTGAACGTCAAAATTACATAAGACAGTCCCTTCCTAGTGCTTTAGCTGGGAAGAAGAAGTTGCGCAACAAACTCCCCAGCAGCACAACTGTCTGTTAAGTTAGAACAACTTGATTCCATACAATAATAGGTAATTATAATTACGAAACAAAAAAAAAACATTAAATTTGCCATATTTTAGCTAGCACACGCCAATATACCATCAAAAATTGAAAACTAAAAATAATAAAAAATTAAAATAAAACGTAAACAGAACTTACAATCTAAATAAAAGCCTCCAGGTATAAAGGGCATGCCCGCTTACATATGCAATTCTGCATTATGCAAATATAGCTATAACTTAAAGTAACAAAAGTTAAATTTGTTTACGTTAAAGTGTATCTGTGTATCGATATGTGTGAAATTATTGAGGCCTTATTTTACACATTAGATCATTTTATTAAGTAACTAGTTGTTGCTCGCGACTTCGTCTACCATCCAGGATGAAAAATAGCTCGGTCATGGTGTATCTGTGTGCTAAATTTCATCCAAATCCGTTCAGCCATTTTAGAATAAAAGCGTTACAAACAAACTTACTTTCACATTTATAATATTAAGTTGGGAAGATAAGATTTGCGACAAAAAGTCTGTCTGTCTAATAAAATCTTTACATGCTAATAAAGTATGTAATGCATAAGCATTACATACTACATACATTTTCAAATGCGTTTGCGAAAATCTTGCGTTTGCGAAAATCTTGCGTTGCGTTTATGGAAATATTTTCTGGATGTGAAGAAATTTCTTTTACACTAGGATGACCATTATTTGTATCTGATTTGATTCCAAACTTGATTGAGGAATGTTTTCAAACGTGCTTCTTATACATATAGGTTTGAAAAAACATCCAAAACGATTTTTTTTTTTTTTTTTTTTTTTTTTTTTTTTTTTTTTTTTTTTTTTTTTTTTTTTTTTTTTTTTTTTTTTTTTTTTGAGGGTGGGAAATCATCAAATAACTTCTCCTGCTCTGGGTGGAGCAGGAGGGCGTGTCAGACTTTTACTGACTAAAACCCACCCGTGTTCCCTCAGTTGCCTGTGTGCCAGGGGCCGCGGTATCTCTTTCGAACAACCCGCAACCCTGGCAGGCATCGGCCCTTGCGGACCCCACCAGTTCGGCGCACCAGGACACGTGGCACGCCGTGACCACCCCAGGAACCAAGTAACAAAAGGGCCCCAGACGAACCCGTGTCTGGCGCCCTTGGTCCCCCTGCGACGGGTCAGCACAGTGGCCCCGCCGCCTACCACTTTTCGGCCGCAGGGGATAGGGAGAGCGGCCGACGCTATACCGACACTCCTCTTCCCCTGCGGCCCCACCGCGTCCGCCATCAAACGGTGGCGGCCCCGTCCAGGCCACGGAAGGGAAGAGCGCTACTCAGAAGTACCGGCACTCCTCCTCTTCCGCAGCCTGTAATCCTCAGCCGCGATGCCTCCCATTCGACACCGCGGCCCGCCTCAGTTGCGGTGCACCTCACCGCAACCTACATTCTGGCCGCTACGTCGTCGGCTTGGAGACAAAAGCCCTGACGAGCGGCCCCACCTTGGGGTTCCTCTTCGCTTCACCGTGGGAGCGGACCACGGCTACTGAGCCCCCCCGCAACGACAATGCGGGAACCCACTGGGGGGGATCCAAAACGATTAAGATTTAGTTGATTTTATGGACACTTTGTGTGAATACAGACACCTTAAATACTACTACAAATACTGAGTTATGTATTCACATAAATACTGAGCTTATATAAAAGTAATCTCCGTTTCCTGATGTTCTACAATCATGGGATATAGCCCCAAGCTACTAAATATACGCTACACATTATCCATTAAACCTAGACACCTAATTTACAAACATTTATTAAAGATTTTATCAGAATCAGAGATCTTTCTTAAATGGTCTTTCATTAGAGAATTCACAAAAAATTTAATGTTCTTAAACAAAAATTATGTCTTTATTAGACCTATTACATACGATTATTATACGCTTACTTTATGAGTAAATAATACTAGGATTATTATATTTGAATTACGTAATCCTAAATGTTTAACTTCAATTTTATTAATGGTTTTAGGAAGAAAATAGTTGATTCCTTTTTTTTACCACCTTTGTGGGCTAGTGGTAAAGACTACGCGCCTCAGACTCAGAAGTCCTGGGTTCGGTTCCCAGCGGGGGCAAATTTTTCTTGGTTGTTGGTAGGGCTTGTTTTAAGTTCGCCTGGCTAGATACCACCATCGTATCTAAATCTGTCGCCATAAAACAGCATTGTTGTGTTTCGGCAGTTAGATGTAAGTTAGCCAGTTTCTCTGTCGTTGATGACTCAAGTTTAGGTTGACTCCGGGTGAACCTTGTTTCACCCGACGTCAACCTCAACTTCAGCAACTACAACCTTCGACCTTAAGACAATTCTCGTAATTAAAAACGTCCAAAATCTAGTCACAGTCTAATCTCGGCGACAATCAAATAAATGTCAAAAACTTGTCAAAAATGCACGGAAACTCGAAGTTGAAACTGAAATCAGACTGTGAACGTTCTTAATATTACAATAATTGATCTGATCATCACTTACCTTCAGGTGAGATAAAGCTTCCCACCTGTGGCAAAAAAAAATGGTTAATACTGATATAAACGAATTTTTTATGTCGGCATCTCTAATGTTGGGTTCAGGAATAATACTCGGTCATGTGCCTCCGTAATGAATATCAAACATAAGAAAACATCACGACTATATTCCTCAAAGGATTAGGCAGAAGTGTAATTAAAATCGTGAGACAAATATTGACTTATGAATATCACTATTTTATTATATTATAGAGGGTCAAACTAAATTTACTGGCAATACTTTACCAACGTGTTGGGAATCTAGAGTTAAAATCTAATTTAAAATAAAAAAACTAATGACATAGACAACAAAAAAATAGTCATTCCAGCTTTGTTCAAACAACCAAACAGTTTCTATGAAATGGTTTTTAGACATTCGTAAAAAGTATCTATGTTCCACTAAAAATTACAAAACCAGCTGATCGATTACGGGCATTGACCTTCGCCCATGGAATGAAAAAAAAAATGTTTTATATGGTACCTACTATTAGTTCTCGATGTCGAATTTTATTTCATCCTGTTTAATAATTATGTGGACAAAATTACATAAATACCTAACAAAACAGTTTCCACAAGCTTAATTAAATACTACAATAATACATAAGTAATTATTCTAACAATTAAAACCGTTATTCAAGGAATGATTTGAACGTAGCGTTATTCATGTTAATAATAATTACTGACAAAATGATTCAAATAATTACTGAAAAGCGCTGACGTCATTACTCATTTAGCTACAATCAAGCACAAAGCTTTGACGAAAGAAACATTAAAATAAAGCCCACTTGCACCGCAAATCAATAAATGCGTTTAGCACTAAACATAATTATTTAAAAAATCACTCTATCGTCAATGATTGACAGACACAGACTGATGTTTTAATCGTGTTTAGAGGTAAGATGTTTATTCAGCGATTTGTAGTGCAAGCGGGCCAAAAGGTAGTTCTTTTTTCAAATTCAACAATTCGTTCTGCCTCTTTGAAGAGGCTCTGAGGAGTCCGTTTGTTTGAGTCCCACTACGGTTTCTCATTACGGCCCTGTGTGGGACTACCAAAAATAAAACGTTGGGACCAAACACATGTCATTTGTCAGCATTTCGCTCACATGACGTGAAGTAATTTACGATATCGTTCCATGTTGCTCTTTAGTGGCGTATGCAGTTTGAAAATATTAAATTAGTACTAAGTTTCATTTGAACACAAAAAGTTATGGGAGTAAAAAGTTTTGCAAATATGATAAAATTAAATAGAAATAATTAATGCCTACGCAATCTAATAAAAAAAAAAATCTGAGAATCTTATATTATTTTATATATTTACCACAGTTTTTCGTTACATAGCTGTACATTTTTACCTACGTCCTTTATGAAAAATAATATTTAACAGGTCCTTTAAAAAAGTGAAGTAACAGTCTTTAGGGTTTTAAAGGACCTGTCGAAATAACAGTCTTTAGTGTAGCTCGCTGTTCGGTAAGGACCAAGCCCGGGTCGACGGCAACGGAGCGTTGTATTCCACGCGTGCCTCAAAGAGATGTCAGAGCTAATGTCAGATTTTATGATTACCCAACAAAAAAACAAAAACAGTCTTTAGTGTGGGTTAGTACAATTTATAATAAAACTGAACTGAAACTATTCTATTCTAAAAGAGGCGACGGTCACCAGAATGAAATGCTTAAGCAGGAGCTTTGAACGATTCGTATTAAGATTCCAAGTTAACGCTCTGTCGTCGTTATTCATATGACGTATAGCGTTCAAAATTAGGTCGGATAAGTGATTTCATGGCGTTTTTGTCGCGTTTGTTCGCTTTCTGACGCGTATTTGGTTACGTGCCACCGCATCGTAGCCGGAACTCAAAAATCGAACAACAAGAATATTAAGTGCATTTTAAAAATCGAATTGTGTTTATGATTTCACGAACTTTGTTATTCTTTTTTTTTTCTATTGTTGTTCTTGTAATCGAACATACTTTTTGTGTTGCCAATTAAAAGTTTATAGCTATGTTCGTGGGTTACTAGATTTAAAAGCATTAGCGGCAAAGTAAGGGTGAACGATCTATTGTGCTTACAACTCCTTAAATTGAGACGAAAATAACAGCAATCATCTTAGTTATCGAACAGTTTTTTCGAAGACTTTTTTGAGAATGGAATTCGTTTCGGATACCTTTTGATTGGACGAAAATCAACTGTTATTTATTACAGAAGATAATTCCTCGTAAGTGTAAACGGGTTACGTAATAATAAGTCGTAAAAATACTGAGACAGACAACAACCCGATATTCATTGGAGTATCGTGCTCTTGGTAGATAACTTGTAATCTTTGTACCATAGTTAACAATCACATCGGACGGCCGGCCGGCGTAAATTGTCCCCGCGAGGTACAACCAAGCACGTATTTAGAAAAATCACTTTTGCCCTTGCGGCTCTGAACGCGGTTGTACCGACCCAGATACTCCGCGTAAATGATATTTAATAATTCCGGTTGAGTGTACAAATTGTATATGAGATGTCGTTTATTAAAAAGTTTATATGGAATTCGATATAGAGTATCATTCTGTTACATAAAGTTGGTGGAGGTATCGTTTTCTTGCTGTATCGTTGTAAATGACAGCAGTTTTTTACAGACATAACATCACGGATTGTTTTCTGGTGAGGGCCAGTAATGTTAAGTCCCGTGAAATAGGGGCGAGCCTATTACCATCAACCGGGAACAAATCCGGCGTCCAATTAGCTGGCTAATTGAACCAGATGGCTGAGACATGCACTTCGCCACAGATACTTGCATGAATACAATTTCATTGCCACCACTCCCACTACGTTGGCATTTGCCACATTTGCCACGATCCACCGGAACACGACAGGTGTGCCCTGAACTTATGAATTTTTATGTGACATTAAATTCACTGGATAATAACACTTCTTGAAATGACTGCTCATTTCTTGAAGCCAGCGTGTATAAAATGAATATTAATGTACTAAATAGAACAGTAGAGACAAAGGTTGAAGTGTTTAATTTATAGCTGCACTTTAAAAGATATCCACCTAATATGAAATCGTAATGTCTTTTGTTCTAGCATTTAGTGGTTATTCTCTTGAAAAAATTTTTTTTTTTCATTTTGCCTAATTTGTCCTTATCTCAAGTGTTAAGGCGGAGACAGAGTTGCAACGTTTGTTTGTAATGTATCAATCGAGGCGAGCTTATATCCAGAATGGCGATACACAAGACGCGGCGAACGCTCGCTGCGAACACATGGATCAAACGCGCTTAATTTCTTGTTACAAAATTATTCAGAACGGTGGACGTAGAGGTTGCGTGCATTTACTTTGGAAAAGTATATTTTTATTTTGAAAAAGAGAGTAAAAGGAAGAGATGACGCATCAACGTACACTGACTTATTTGTGAACACGCTCTTGCGCTGTGATTATGATGCTGTTCCAATGCAGGTTACAAAATTATAATTATTGTATTCGATTTGTTTTTTAATATATTTTCGTTTTGATGACCAGTAATGTGAATTAATTTTAATTTAAAAATAATATTTTTTAATTTATTTAATTAATGCTTCCTATATTTGTATGTGTATTGTTATTGTAATTGTGTGCCTAATTATGAGTCTATAAAATAAATGCTCACATCGTGCGGCTAGGGCTCGATGCACTGACTACTGTAACGCGTTGCGAAAACTCGATACATTACAAACAAATAATGCGAGTCAGTCTCTGCCTTTAGGTTTCGAATAGAATAAACAGCCTACAAGTTCTCCCTAACTTTCAAGATTTTGCTCTCAAAATCCTGCGTCAGATCCGATGTCCTTAACACGGTCTGTAGTACAATTAGACCCAAACTTATAGTACTTTTAGAAAGACGGCTAGAGTATCAAGGTAGTGTCTTTCAGTGTACAGTGCTCAAAACATGTAACAGTATTCATGGAAATCAAGAACTTTATAAACCTAACATAATTATAATGTTCCTACAAGTACGAGCTTCAACAAGTATTCCAAATATTTCCAAGTTATACCTCACATTGTTCTAGGTCTAGTTAGAAACATAACATTTCTACCACATCTCATTTTCCAGGCTTCTAGTTTACAACTTTATCTAGAAGTCTAGGCTAGTGACGTCATAAAAGTAAAACAAAAGACTATTAGGAACAATAAGGTCGGGTTTTAATGAGTAGGAGTAATAACTTGCATGTTAGGGACTAAAATACTATCTATACAAATATTATAAACAGGTTCTTGTTTGTTTGTAAGTTTATATGTAGGGTTTTTTTTTGGTTTGGAAATCATCAAATAACTTATCCCGCTCTGCGTGGGCGTGTCAGGCTTTAGATTTCAAAAACTACCAGTCGGATTTAAAAAAAATCCCAATCCCAAATAGCCCAAATCTTGAGGAAGGTACTAGGCTATTTAGAATCACGCTACGATCTTAAGGAGCTGAATAAAAAGGCAGATCGGGCGGGCTGATGCGATGCTATAGGATATATTTTGTGTTAAAACAAAAAAAATATACGTGGACAAAGTCGCGGGCAGACGCTAGTACGATAATGTATACATACTCAGCCTATAACGTTCCCACTGCTGGGACACAGGCCGTGAGAGGGAATGGGTCGTATTCCACCACGTGGGCCCAGTGCGGGTTGATAGATGTCACATGTCTTCGAATTTTTGGTTCTAGGACATGCCGGTTTCTTCACTTTGTTTTTCTTCACCGTTTGAGAGCAATGATGATTAAATTATTTACGCAAAGTAATGCGCCTGGCTGGGTTCGAACGCACGACCTACAGCTCGTAAATCGCGGCCGTTACCACTGGGCCACCACTGCTCTCAATAATGTATAGTCACGATATAAAAAAGTGTGTTGTAAAGACATAATTGGCCGTTCTCATAAACAATGGTTCGGGTGCTAGTGCCCGAAGCAAGGAACAAATGAAGCATGCTCTCACGTATAAAACATCCAATTTCCCTTGACCTCTCAGATTTGTTGAAGTACCACTTTGCTCCTGTATTTTGGATGGTCGCGGGGGACGAGGCAGGTCAAGCTGTATTGGTGGCAGCGATCCTAGAACAACAAAATGCCATGTATGAAACAAACACGTTGGAAATTCTGTTCCGCATTAAAAGTATGTTTGTGGATAATAATGGTAAAGGCTTCATTTGGTAAGGTGAATAGCGTTAAAGGGACGGAGTTTATATTATAAACACTTGTAAAGATAAATTTCCTACACTTAATCTATACTAATACACTAATAATAATATTATAGGCGAAAGATTTTTTTTGTTTGTGTGTTTGTTTGTTTACTCCGAATAGGCTCCGACACTATTGGACTCATTTTAACCATTTTGTCACCAATAGAAAGCTAAATTATCAGGAAGTAACATAGGCTACAATTTATTTTGAAAATAAATAGAAATCCTTAAGAAAATTGCAATAATGTAACCTAAAGTAGCAAAATTTTGCTTATAAAATTCATTATTTGACGTGCGCTGGAAAAACTATTGATGATACATAAAAACGTTCTACTGCATGATTAAAGTAGGTACTAATTTTTTACTAAACTTCTACTTTATCCGACAACCCTGGTAACATCCCTCTTATGGTGATTAAAACGCAAGAAAGTCCTTCAGCTTTTATTGCTGCTAACTACAAGCAAAATAAAGTATATCCTAATAATATTATAAATGTGAAAGTTTGTATGTTTGGATGTTTGTTACTCAATCTCGCAAAAACAGCCGAACGGATTTGGATGAAATTTGGCACATAGATAGTTTGTACCCTGGATTAACGCATAGGATACTGTTATCCTGGTAGTTCCCTTGGGATTTTTTCCGACCTCCACGCGAGTGAAGTCGCTTGCAATAGCTAGTTGTATATAAAATAAAGTACTAATCTAAATATTGCCCTCAGCTATAAAGAGAATATTAAATTATACATCAGACATTCTGTAACTAATCTGCATCGTTTCTTACATAAATTTTCATAAATACGACTGAACTTTTTCAAACGACCCACAGGGGGATGCATAATTTACAAGTCGCTAACAGTACGTAACATATTGTCCTCGTTACAGACAATACACTACTTTTTTTAGACACTTTTATGTCTTTTCCACGCTATACAACGGGATGCAGCAATGTGGCAAAGATTAAGATCTAGGTAGGTCACTTTTTCGGTGTGAAACTTGCGACATTTAAGGTGTGACTGACATTTTTTTTTTGTGATAAAGATAACACTGTTTTTACATTTTAATGAAACAGTAGCATAATCAGCCTATAATGTTCCCACTGCTGGGAAAAAGGCCTTTTTGATAGGAGGGCCATAATCCACAACGCGGGCACAGAGCTTGTTGGTAGATGTCACATATTGTCTTGGAAATTTTGGTTTTAGAACATTCTGGTTCAGTGGTGACGAAATTATTTACACAGAGTAAAGCTTTTGCCTGGGTTTGACCCACGGGGCCACAATTGCTCCAATGAAACAGTACCAACCTATTATTGTCTCTTATTGGTGAGCAAGTCTGGTGATCAATGCTCATGCCAGCATTGATCACCACACTTGCTCAAGCCGGGTTGAGAAAATGAGTAATTACGCTTTTTTAAGAATTTCCATGGTGATAAAAACTTTCATGTCTTTCTTAAAATGGGTAACATTGAGAAAGGATTTTTCCACTATGGTAGCTCAATGAGCCTAACATTGTGATCATAATTAAATGATAAACGCAATCTTCATCATTATTTTTGTCTTTTAGGAGTTATTTGATTCCTTAATAAAATAAAAAACCACGAACTTGTCTCCATTTCCTTTCTCAACTTTTGTATTATCAAATGCTGCAAGTGAAATGCAAAAGGTACTTGCCTGCAAGAAACTATTTTATTTTATTCAAAAATATTTTTTTCTAAGAAAATATGATTTTCTATCATCAACGAAGCGACCTATCTCCAACACTATTCCTCCCTACTCTATGTCCTCACTAAGTTAGTTAAACGCCTCCCTAAGGCCTCATACACAACATCAGTTTAATCTACCAACGTAAAATATCGCACATCATGTATATTAATGTTTGGTATTTATTGCAAGCATTGTACCAAATTTATTCATTGCCTGGACGCGTTGAGGGGTTTTTAACAACTTTATTTAAGTGGGAATAAGAGGGATTTTCGCGAGATTAGCACGTGGATTTGGTGGTGTAATCGGCATTTTTTTTATGAAACAGATAAAGGGTTGTGTTTTGTTTTTGGATGGTGTCCTGCCGGTATTTTTTTTATAAAAAAATCTTTTAATAAAACTCACCGTGGAAACATCGATAAAGTGAGCTGTTCCTATTCCACCTGATGGAAGATATTGTCACTATAGACAGCTCACTTCAAACTCACATTACCTTAGTTTTCACGGTGTTTTAGATCGGTTGGGCTAAATGTGGAGCACTGGTACGTTAATAAAAAAAACTACTAAATTTTGAATCATTAGGACATTAATTATATATAGATAACTTAGCGAGGGGGCTAAGTAATAATAGCCACAAGGGTCAATTGATCAGGTCAAGCAGATGGTCCGTGGATGGGTGTCCACCTTTACGTACCAAGTCACGCTAAGCTTTTGGTCCCAGCTGTCAGTCATGGGTCTTTGACAGTCGTCATGGGTTGTCAGAAGCGCGAAAGTCTGCCAACCAGTCTTACCAAGGGGTACCATGTTAACCAGTAACTGGTTAGAAGTAGAAGTCAGATAGGCACTCATTTCATGTCAAGTACTGGTATTCAGCTGCATCCGGTTAGACTGGAAGCTGAATCTAACATAGCTAGGCATGGCTAGGCAGATTGATTGACTGATTATACAGGTTGAAATTGAAAACATGCGACAAACCAAAATGGGAGATTGTACTCATCATTATGAACAACTTTTACTGAGGGACCAATGATGCAATCGAAAAAAAAAACAGCTGTTCCCTACATTTTGAAGAGTTATGCGAACATAAATGTAGGGAACAGATGTTTTTTTTTTTCAAACAAAGCGTACAATCTCCCATTACGGTTTGTCGCATGTTTTTAATTTCAACCTGTATAGATAACTTTTCAGTAACAATCTGCCATACTTTAATATTTTATTTATAACCGTAGGTTTTTGCCCTTTTGACTCGCATTACCCTCAATTATTGACGCTTATTTTTATGACACATCAAGCAGCGTTTTATTCATCTCACCATCTTTTTATTTTCCCAACATAAAACTTTTCATATAAAAGAAAATAATAAAAATACCACTGAACTAATCAAAACCTTTTATTTGACTAATTTAATTTACACAACAAATATTTTATAGTTCACAAACACTAAAATATTTAAAATAACCGAAACTTTCTAAAATGGCCGCAGTAAATTGAATATAAACAACATAAAAATGGTAGTTCCAAAGAGGTTACGCGCAATATTATTTATTTTACACTTAACCATTATTTCGTTGGAACGCGTAGTTAGAAGGTAATATAACTTAACAGCACCACAATGCTTAATTAATAAAATATAAAGTCGAATGTTCTAATTAAAAATTAATGAAACACCCTTTATTATGACGCGGCTGTAAACTTTAATTTTATTGCGTCATACGATATTTGACAGCTGTGAGCCTTTGACAGACCTTTTTTCTATTCTTTATTATGGCAAGCAAAGACAGACTTATATGGACATAGTATTAAAAGCTAATCCATTGAATGAAACTTGTCTTTTATCTGGTGTTCGAATCTTGGAAGATCTTTGTTGCCAACGTATCCTAGCGACGGATAGGCTGTGTGGGAAACTCTTAAATTCCTGAAATTGAAAGAAAGTGCACGTAAAAATAAAATATTAGGTAAGTATATAGAAATTCTGTGATGAAAACCAACAGTATTAGGATCTCGTAAAGGCAACTAATAAGGAGTACTAGTGTATTGTTTACTTCTGATAATTTTATAATGGTACTAGCTTTTGCCAATGGGGTCGGAAATTATCGCACGTGAACATAGTTCTAGGTACTCCCGGGATGAAAAGCATCCTATGTGCTAATAACCCATTTTCCAATTTATTAAAAACTATTCTAGTTTGAAGACTGGGACGAAATATGTAATAGAAAAATATAAGTAAAGTGATTTATATCCATTTCCTCAGTCATCTTTCAAACAAAAAAAAACTAATTCAAAATCAGTTCATCCGTTCGGGAGCTACGATGCCACAGACACACACACAGACACGTCAAACTTAAAACACTCCGTCGTTTTTGCATCGCGGGTTAATCAAAAACGATTTAAATCAAATTTATTTTTCGTTGTTTTGAATTTACCGTCAAAACGCTCCTTACTATGACTTATTATCACGTGACCACACGTGACGTCAACTTTGTGTAAACTAAAGTAGTTAGTAAGTAAACAAGTGAATGTCGAGTTTATAATTAACAAGATTTATAAGGATAGAAAGTGATGCTACTGGTGTGCGGTGCCTCTGTGCACAAATACTTCTAAAACTGCGCCAGTCTAAGTATTTGTACCGGTGCCGTTTACACAAAGCTGACTTCACAATATCACTTGATAAAAAGGTCATTGTAAGGAGCGTTTTGGAGGTCGATTCAGAATAACGCAAAATAAAATTGATTTTAATCGTTTTGATTGAGAAAATGGATATAAATAAAATTATTTTTATTTTTCTGTTAAATGTATCGAACCAATCTTCAAATTAAAATAGTTTTTACTAAATTGGAAAATACCCTATTCAGGTTATAAACTATACGTGTGCCTTTCATCAAAATTCGTTTAGCTGTTTTTCGTGATTGAGTAACAAAAATCCAAACATCAAAACAAAATTTCACATTTATTATAATAATAGGATATAACCCATTAGTTATTAGGTAAAGTAATTACTCCGAAATTGTATTGAAGCTGGAAAGTATTTTTATGTAACGAACTTTCAATTGGTATGATACGTATCAATGCAACAAAGTATCAAAAACATTGTCGCAAAAATAATTACAGTCACTTTACGTCATATCCACTGTAATTTAAGTGGACTACAAAGTGAGTGAAAACTGTAGCCATTTTTAATGAATGGGTGCATGCAAGTACAACCACCGCAGCTGTTTCTTAACAGTTAAGATACGCGAAAGATAATGCGATGCAAATAAGCTGATCAATTATTATTTGTTTATTTATTGCACATTGCAACGTGCTGTTTATTGCCTGAAAGTGCTAATTTCATCACGATTTTGTGTACTTTTTATTGCACAGAAAGGGTAAGCTGCGTTAACGTTTAAAACTATGCATGTTCATCGCTCAATAATCAAGCATCTTGACGCAGCCTGTGGCTTTTATTACAAGCAAATATATTCTTACTGTGTGTAAGAATATATTTGCTAATGGTGGTTACACAGATTAATGCAATATTTTTTGCTACCGATAAACAGAAATATAGGAAGGATTATAAATGTATCACTATGTATTATATTGTGTGAACAACTTACTAATATAATAAATGTGAAAGTATGCATGTTTGGATGTGTGTTACTTAATCATGCAAAAATGGCCGAACGGATTTGGATACAATTTGGAACACCGATAGTTTGTAACTTGGATTTAAACAGGATACTTTTTAAAACCTATAATACCGATCATTTATGACCTCCACAAAGCTAATAAATCATAAAATAAATAAATAATTATCGACCTGCATAAATAATTAAATAGAAACAAAAACCGACGTTAATTAATTACAAAACTTCCCAATCAAATCGTTCCCATCAAATATCCAAGGCTGGACGTTGTCAAATGAGCTGACCGTTACACATCCTTGACATAATTATCTTTTCTGTATTCGAATTCCAACACACAAATATAGCCCGTATTACATACTGTATAAAGGTGATGTAAATAAATAAGGTTTATCCGACTAACGACGCCACTTCATCTCTTAGCTTTCGAGCCTTTGTTCACCTGACAAGGTTCGCGATAATATTGAAATGCCGTACGTGAATAGGACGTCCATTCATCTATCGTTTCTATCGCTATAACGTGATACATGGACGAAGTATATCAATAACCAACTTAAAAAGAGAGTGCATGGGTAGCCGTCACCTCCTTCTGCGAAGCAGTAATGCTCGCGAAGAGGGAGGCGGCGCACGTGAGGGAGAGCCAGTATATGCACCCTCACGGCCGTAGTCGCCGCGGGAGACGCCCTGGGCGTCGGGAATCCCAGGCTGATTCCCGGCCACCGTAGGCGCGGGCTTGCGGACGGCGAGTAATGGGTAGCTCGCTGTCCGGTAAGGACCAAGCCCGGGTCGACGGCGCGTTGTGTTCCACGCGCGCCTCAAAGAGATGTCAGCATCAACTGATGGGGCCCGCAAGGGCCGATGCCTGCCAGGGGTGCGGGTTGTTCGAAAGAGATACCGCGGCCCATGGTACACAGGCAACTGAGGGAACGCGGGTGGTTTTTAGTCAGTAAAAGTCTGACACGCCCTCCTGCTCCACCCAAAGCGGGAGAAGTTATTGATGATTTCCCACCCAAAAAAAAACATATACTCTTTCACATTTTTTTTTTTTGCTTTTATTAATCAAATACAAAAAAAAATACATTTATTTGTTAAATCATACCACACAAACCATCGCGGGTTTAACAGTTTAATTTATAATATTAAACTAGGATGATGAGTTTAATCTCTTGTGGCAAAAACTGTTTGCCGCACTGCACAGCAGTGTGTCTCGTACTATTTACAAGAATTTCTTGCAAGCGTATGATTAGCTTATTGTGTTCCAGCTACCGTTTCATACTTTGACAAGGCCGATGTAATAAATACTATAGAGATATAATTACATAGAGTTACAATGTCCGCTGATGTTGTAATATTCAATCGAATAGATATCCATAATGTAACCGATTGGCATTTTCATTGTTATCGAAGTAAAATATTCAATATTTGAGCTGATTCATAATGGATTTTAATTATGTATTGTGATTTGATTGAAATCAAATAGAATTGAATTATTTATGTGAAATGATTACGTATTATGAGTTAGTTAGAGCTTTTGAAATTATGTCAGTTTATGAAGTAAATTGTATAGTTTATAAGTTTCGTGGAAATACTCATATCGTTTTTACCTGAGAAAATAAATAAACAGGGAATTATCGGTTAAAATTAGAGTCCTAAAATTTGTGAGCACCCAAATATTCAAAAGGAAAGCCGTTTTTGAACCAGGCAGCAACTGATGCAAATGTTTATTTTATAATGTTATGTAAATTAAGATACGGATAAGTAGTAGTATCAAATAGATTTTTTACAGAGATTAGATTATTTAGATTTCACGAAATATTAAACATTAGGGTTATCTAAAAAGATGAAAGAAAATTTGAATTTCGTGGCTACCCTGTCTCGTCAGTGAGAAAGAGCCAGATACCAAAGGCCATTTCGATGTAAATGATCAATACGGAAAAGAAAAACCTGTAAATTCTGATTTACAATGATATAATAAGTAATATCAGCCAAACTTTTGGCTTATATAATATAAGTGCAATTTCATACATGATTGGACTCAAGTTTCTTCAGAAGAAACCGTACCAGCAGATGCAACAAAGCCTAAATGCACCATCTGCCCAAAAAAGCGACACCAATAATTCCACGTCCATATTTATCGAGACATTGTCCGGCAAATATCCAGATTTCATTACAATTACTTGGACAACGTACGTAATAGGTCCGAGGGACGTGTAATAGCTGTTATTGCACAGATGTCGAACTGCTGTACAAAACCGGAATAAGCAAATTACCTTTTTAATGGTAGCTAGCCTATAATTAGCCCGACATTTCTTGAATCACCCAACTGTGGTCAAGTACAGACGGTGCAAAAATTGTTTCTTAAAGCTATTGTTTGTTGAACGTGAATTTATATTATGTCAATATAATTTTGTGGTGGCTAGTGGCCGGTTATCTTTCAATTGTATTATTCCTTCGGTTTTGAAAATAGATAGGCTCAGTTCTATTTTGCAGCAACATTTATTAAAAAAAAAACTGATGAAAACAGTATGTGAATAACAACTGTTCCCTGTGTGACGGTCCATTTGAAACAATTTAAATTTTCAGGCTCAAATACAACTTGTCTGGGAGATATAGGTACTTATTATTTGAGAAATTTTACATACTAGTACGCCTGTATTCCCGGAACGATTAGGTGGTTATTACATATCTAAAATACACCCAAATTTCGCATGTTATATTTATCATACATATAGGCGAGGCCTATGGTCATCAACTGGGGTACATATCCAGAATCCGGGCTGCTACTAAGAAATTTGAGATGGATATACCCAATATCACTTTGCCAGAGCCTCATGCTCCGCAGTAGCGCTTGCGATCACCAGACCATCGAAACAGTCAAACAGTTTAATTCAATTCAATTCCTATATTTATTGAGACAACATGGTCCATTTTTGTTAGACAAAAATAGTGCTTAAAACTATGTTAGTTCACACATAAACGCATACAATTTTTTAAGAACGGACGGACGGGTTCTGTCCGGGACATATTCTTAATATATGCGAGATATTCTTACCACTTATTAAAAAACTTATAACTGGTTTCACCACACTTGCGAGTCGGTCTTAGAATCAATTATTTATAACCTTATCTTTTTCTTAAGTGAGATGTAGATGGAATAGATGTTAGATAAACTGAAGAAATTAATTTAATTACTGATAAATTGTGACTCATTAGGAGTGACGTTGGAAAGTATATCGAGTATATCTTTGCACTAATTGCCATACAGAAAGAAAAATATATAGAAGTACATCCTCGCGATTATACTCAATTGATTACATATGAATAAAAACCTTGTGTTCCTAGCTTCAAGTTTTTCTGTTACTGGACAGTTGTCTTATGTGTTTATTTTTCTCACATTGTCCTGGATTGCCTACTTCACAAAAAGTCACATACATGATATATAAACTCACGCCTTCTTCACATGGGGGTAAAAAACTACAGAACGCCATCTGCAACGTTCACAAATAGGTATCACAAAATAAACCTCTTTTGTTTTATATAAACTCAAAAAATAATAAAAATAAAACAAAAAAATGCCAAATGTTTTTTCACCGACTGTACTTGTCATATCAGTGCCACGAATTTGTGCATAAATACAAAACTATACAATTAAAACTTCCATTTCTGTGGTACTAAAAGGGTTGAGCAAATTAGGCATTGGAAAAATAACCGCGTGCAAATGACTTGTAGGGTGAAAAGCAATAATTACATTTCAAAATAGGAACGACTTACGTAGGGGAACGTGTTATTCTGAGCTCGATTATCACAGGTGTTTATTCTAGGTCCAATGACAATAAGTACATAATTATAGAGGGGGCAATGTGGTGATTTTGTTAATGACATATTAATAGTCTTGAGAACGGAAATTTAAACGTATTCGCGATTTTATGTGTGTGATTACGAATAGGGACCCCATACGCAGTCTACATGACATACGATGACAAAAATAAAAGATCGTTACGCTTTGATCGAAGTGCAATTTTTGGTTCATTGAGAGGCGGTTTGCGGAACGACTAGACGTTTATTTTTGTCTGACTTTATTGACAGGGAGTGTCTACTTCAGAACAAAAGCGGATGCTTTCCATTTTTTTCGGTTAAACTTTTGATTTTAGAAATTCTCCATCAGAGATTTTTTTGGTTCATAGCACCTTTTTGATGTTTTTAGGGTGTTAAAAACTGGAGCATGTACAGTCAACAGACCATCCATGGTATACAATTGGATATAGACTGCGTGCCTTTAGTGTCGTAAAGCCGTACTTAGGTATAGCAAAGCAAAGGGTGATGCCCAAAAATATGCAAAAAGCTTTGATTTAAAATCATCTAAGAATGGCATGATGCGATGTTTTAACTTTCTCCATGGGAGAAAGGCATATTATGATGTAGCAAGTTCATCAAGCTGTCAAGTCGTCAAAACTTGGCATGACTTGGGACCAACGATGGCGGAATTACATTATTGTTGAAAAATCAAGCATGCATTGAGGGGCCGTGGTCTGTCGGTTTGTTTAGCGACCACAATGCCCCACGCTAACGAGTCGCGCGTCTGAATAAAACATCGCTCAGATGAGGTTTGAGGGATGAGATGAAGAGGATTGTGTGTAAAGGAAAGTAAACGGGTCGATATTTATGGTGTAAGACCTGACCAGAACGGTTTCACAACAAATAATACAATTATTTATTTCTATGAGGAAAAAAATAAGTGACAAAAACACAAGTGAGGGTCAAAAACTAAATATAGGTGATAAAAATAAAATAAAAACGTAGGTACAATTATTCAAACATTCTTTATAACATGGTGTCTTATTAGCCTATTTACAGTTGGACGGTATATCGATTCTTTAATTACTATACGTATACAGTCCAGACTGACTCATCAACGCCTAGCCCAAACTCTTGGACCTAGAAAGCGTAAATTTTGCACAGAGGTTCCCTTTATAATGTAGACAAGGAACAAGGAAGGATTTTTGAAATTCAACCCCTAAGAGAGTTAAATAGGGGATGAAATGTCCGCGCGGGCGAAGCCGCTGGCAAATGCTAGTATTTCGATAAAGTAACTTAGACTAGTTTCAAAGAAACTTTGTAAAGGACAGTTTTGATAGTTGCATGTTTGTAAAATCGAATCAAATCGTCACGTGTGTATTCCGGAGTTGAGTAAGCAGAGGTGTATAGTTAAAGCACATTTTGCCAGTTATGTGCGAGTCTAGTAGTCTCAAGTTACCGATACTATAAAAGCTTTTACCAATACTACGTTTACCTGGTAGATAAAGGGGTATGGGCAGTTTTAACCACGGGTTGGTGACTAAATGTTCCTACCTCAATATATGAGCATAATCAATTTAAAAGCTTAATTTTTAGGGTTCCGTAGCTCATAAAGTATAAAAAGAATCCTTATAAGATCACTCTCTTGTCCGTATGTCCGTCTGTCTGTCCGTGTGTCACCACCTATTTTCTCAGGAACGGGTGGACCTAGCAAGTTGAAATTTATACCAGATACTGAAATCTATAAGTCCCTATTAGGAGTAGAAAATCAAGGTCCTGAGTCAACACAATAAAAAGATATGGGAAAATTTTGATTTTCGCTAAAACTTGTAAGTAACAAAATTTACCTTAATTTTCAACTTTTTTATTTTTCGGAATTTTCCCTTTGACAATTCTAGGTCAACTGAAAATACCCTATAGGTTTTGGGTCGAAACCCTATATAATAGTTCCCGTTGACCTAGAATCACGAAATTTGGCAAAAAGCAAGGTCTTACAGCACAAATAAAGGAAAAATTTCAAAAAAATAAATAAAGTTCAAATTAAGGTAAATATTGGTAGGTACTTACAAGTTTCTAAATTGCCCAGAAAATCTAAATTTGCCCATATCTTTTTTATTATGGCGGTATAATGGGTAGGTACGGAACCCTCGGCGCACGAGTTCGACTCGCACTTGACCGGTTTTTTCTAAAAAATTCTAAAAAAATTGAAAATAATAGGTTTCTGCACTCCTTTTCCATATAAACTAAACCTGTGCCAAATTTCATACTCCGTATAAATTTCGTAAAAAGGGTACAAAGTTTTTGCTTCACGTACATGAACATAACTGCTAGACTGAACTGACTATCTGACTGACCGACGAGAAGATGACTGCTATGTATAGATAACTGCTAAAAAGCTACAGAAGAAGGCAAAGCAATATTGACTTAAAAATTGAATCTATGGAGTTCAAATCCAGGATATTTTATTTTTTATTTTTTATTTAGGTACAATAAACAACTACAATAGTATATAATTTTAACATAAAAAAAAATAATAGGTGTGAATAACATTATTGCAGCCCACTACATTATCCGCATATTAAAAAAACAAAACATAGGCAATGAGTGCCACCAAAAGGCATTATTAAACATACAGTATATATTGAACATTATTACATCATTCACAACAAATAACTAATAAATAAATAAACAACTCAGTGACGAGAGAAAAACAGAAATTTAAAAGAAAACCAGAAATTTAAAAATCATATATGAATTGTCCATATTTTTCTTGTTAAAATCGAATCAGTCCCTCAATTAGGCACTCTCGCAATTCCCTTATCCTTTGCCCCACACATTAAACGGCAACGTTTCACTTTGCACAATAGACTCGGTTTGGCTGTAACCTAAATATCGGATTGTGGCGCAGGCACTACGGAAATGTCGCTGTTATTCTATTGAATAAAATATGTTTAACTTGTGGTGAACACCTAGTAATGTGTCGTGGTGCTTATTAGGTTGGTGTTGATAAATATTGTTAGCGTTTTTAGGGTTGATATTTACATACAACGTTTAACGGAAAGGTTATATACATACCAAGGGCACGGCTTCTTTGGATGACATTAAACGATATTGGAAGGGTTTTTTAATCCTATCTCCACATGTTCGGAAGTTATGAGAATTTTTAATACTTTGATACCAGAAACCGAACTTTCCAAATTCAAATAAACACATCACTCGGAAGATATTTATCGTAATATTGGCAAGTAACGTGGAAAGTTATTGACCTACGTAGTGCGGTGAATTTGAATTTAATAAAAACATATGAAACCGATTTTTTTCTATCAATTGTTAGAGTATTTAATTTTGAGCTGAAACTATGTATATGTAGTTATTCTATACCAGCTGTTATCTTTAGTGCGTAAGCCCGTAAGGATAGCGATAGATTTTTGTTACACCCTCTATATGCGATTTAGGTTCTGTCAGGAGGAAAAATTGCCAAATTTAAGTGGCAGTGGGCAGAGCACATTGCTCGGTAAACCGATTGGAGCGGCGATCGCGTACCGGGAGACGTAGCGTTGGTAGGCCTCCCATCAGATGGACTGATCACCTTGTGAACGCCGCAGGCCAAGAAGCACAAAACCGGAGAGCCCTAGGTCCATAAATGGACGTGTTTTGACTGAAATAATGATGAATGAGTTTTTACCTTGTTTGTAGGTTTTCTGGTGACTGGATGAGAGTGGCTCAGGATCGAGTTGGAAGGCATGTTCCATGGTGAAGCAGCCAACATTAGACTGATGATGATCTCAATAGATGGATCCTCTGGAAAATGTAAGTAATAACATGAAGACACTATCCATAATCAAAACTAGCAATTCGTCAATATAAACTCAAGAAACAAAACATAAAATTATAAAAGCTAAATATTATAATAATCATCCAGCTTGGCAGACACAACTTTGAGAAAGAAGCCGACAGGAGGATCCAGTTGGGTTGAGCAGCATTTGGAAAACTTCGTCAAGTCTTCTCGTCGCCAATACCGCAATGTTTGAAGACTAAGGTCTTCAACCAGTGCGTCCTGCCCGTGATGACATACGGTGCCAAAACGTGGACACTGACAGTTGGGCGGGTCCACAAATTTAAAGTCACTCAGCGCGGTTTGGAGCGGGCTATGCTTGGGGTTTCTTTGAAGGATAAAATCAGAAACGAAGTTATCCGGAAAAGAACTGGAGTTACCGACATAGCTTGCAGAATAAGTTGGTTGAAGTGGCAGTGGGCTGGCCATGTTTGTCGAAGGACCGATGGCCAATGGAGCAGACGAGTCCTGGAGTGGAGACCACATATCGGCAAGCGGAGTGTGGACCGACGACCTTAAAAAGGTGGCTGGGTCAGACTGGATGGGAAAGGCAGAAGACAGGGTGCTATGGCGCAGCATGGGAGAGGCCTATGTCCAGCAGTGGACTGCGATAGGCTGATTTGATGAAATATAATAATAGTACCACTTACGTAGGTATTTGTAACTTAATATATTCAATGCATATTGTTCTAAAATTAGCCTTTCAGAGTCTACAACTAAAAATGGAAGACCCGACCCCAGAGAATATAATAATGAAGAAATAATTAATGAAATCGGAGACAAAACTGTAGATAGTACGTAACATACCAGTTTCAATCACTAAAAGTACATTGACATTAAAAACAGGGACCGTATGAAATATCTTTATAATGACACATAGCAGGTTGCAGATTAATTGAGTCCAAAGGAAATTAAAGCGCGCTCTTAGAATAGCAATTATGTTCTACATTATAATGTGCTATTTTTAGCAGCACCTGGCTTCATCAAGTGATAACTTGTTAAGCTGGTATTTGATGACTACGACATCAACCATTATGTGACGTTGACGGGAGTATGTGCTCTTTTCAGGTCACGAGGTGGGAACGACTTAACATCGTTGACGACTCGACGACTGATCAAATACGTAATACGGGCCACAATTACTCAGATGGAACACCTTATGGAAGGACCTAGAGAAGACTACAGAGAGTAGATAACTAGTATTATCTCTAAAACATAGCATAGCATAAGCCATAGGCATAATCAGCATTTAAGGGGAACCTAGTCGCGGGCTCGAACTCACGGGTGGGCCTGGCTAAAAATCACCAGGCTGTCTCACCAGGCTTCGTATCCGACAAAAATGGTATCAGTGATGAGCAGTTAGACGCTAGTCTACACGCACAATGTTATTGAGTGAGATGTAGGATCATTTATAGTAAAAAAATCACGAAAAAATTAAGAAAAGTCCTTTGGAAGATCGGGTTTTATGAAAAAGCCAATGCCTAAATCAATGACCAATAAAGTTTATTGAACTTTTCGATAATTGAACTTTGTCGGTACTGTCTTGGTTTTGGAGGTTTTACACTTCTTTTATTACTTAAACTCGCCAAAAGTTAAGTAAAATTAGCAAGAAAAACTAATTTTTGTTGGCTCCTAACTTTTTAATGGGTTTTTATTTTAGTATTATATTTCCGTACAGACAATATTAATAATGAGACAAAACGATATCATATTTTACTTTGGATGTGCCATGTCAGACAGTGGAGTAAAACACTCCCTGTATAAAAAAATATTCCAAAAAAAACTCTCACAAACATAATTCCTGGTTGGTATTCCGATGCGCACGAATTCTCTTTTGCAACTCAAGAAGGGATTCAAAAAGTTTTTATTTGATAAAATCCTTTTGAGTGACATTTAAATTAGCTTGATACGTCATTTTGTCAGGTAAAAGACACCGACAGTGCAAAATAAACCCATAGACAGTGTAATACCGCCTTTAGTCACCTCTCTGGGCCGCGGCCGTCAGATTGGTGACGGTAATGCAGTAATCTAAAGGGTCCCCTTTGTTTATTCCGTTAGTGTTCAGAACTCAAGATTAAAGTTATTAAAATTCTTTTATCTACTCCCATATCGTAAAATTCAAATTACGATGAATTAATTAATAGCTTCAAAACGAGTTATTGACATACTATTACCAAAATTTTAAAATAAAATAATATTAACACTTTTTCTCTTAATTTTTTTTACTAATACAATACAGGGCAAATCAAAGAAATGAATATCACCAAGGAGTTTCCATCAATTATTTTTTTCTAATGGAAAACATATACGGGCCTTTTATAGCATTACTAAACTGTTTCTTACTTTTTAACTTTGATCTTTTATTTAGTATGTTCAATACCAATGTATGAGAGTAGACAAAGTAATCTAAGAAACTGTACTTAACTAGGTATTTAAACAATCGTTACCACAAAACATATGCTCGAGCATAAAGCTTCATACAAACGCCGGCCGTGCGTAGAGTACACTATTACACGCACAGCTATGTTTGCGTGACGTGTCACCGACAAGCCGCGGGGGCGAGCGTCGGCGCCCGCTCGCGTACAAACCGGTTTGATCTAGCTCAGTAAGAGGACGAAGTTAGGGGCTGCTAGCGGCAGCGATACGACGGACGCGGACGTTTTTAATAGGTTTTTTTAATTGTTGGTCAATATGCCAATGTGTTGTACTGTGTGCACAAACAATGGGACGAAAACCGAGGAGATTTCTTATTTTGTATATCCAAAGGATCTTGTTAGGTAAATGACTATATCTACCTATACCTACATGTTTTTAATGCTTACTATAGAAGTATTTAGTAACGAGATAGGTAGTATCCCAAATTATTAAGATGGCGATAAGGTTTTCGCATGAGTGATTATTTATTATTCTTATGGTTTACCTACCACCTATAGTGGCGTATTATTGTTTGTCGCCACCTTATTTGTTTCGTATTTTTATTTTAGTAGGTTTGTAGAAAAGTACCACTGAAGTATGTGTGTAGGCCGTCTTAGCAAGATTCCTTTTGACCTTTTGTATTAGATACTTCTTACGTTCGTGAAATAGTAAAAGAAGGGAGGTAGGGATAGTTTTCTACCTTATGGCCTGGCCACGACGTTGCCGCTATCAGCGAAAGCTTAGCGCGGGACGGCGAGCGGGAAAAATAAATACACAAAAATATTATGATTCGTGTTACGAGGCGTCGCACGCAGCGGCAACGTCGGCGGTATTCGCCGAGTGGTTCGCGGCAGGCAGCGGCGCGCAGCGCGGGGCGCGACTTGAACATAAACAAATGTACGGGCGAATGATTGAGGAACTGTGTATTATACCATTCCGTCTTTCAATGCTGCACTATTTTTTCGTCGTTCGTTTATGACAAAACTGAAAAATCAGCGAAAGCTTAGCGCGGGACGGCGAGCGGGAAAAATAAATACACAAAAATATTATGATTCGTGTTACGAGGCGTCGCACGCAGCGGCAACGTCGGCGGTATTCGCCGAGTGGTTCGCGGCAGGCAGCGGCGCGCAGCGCGGGGCGCGACTTGAACATAAACAAATGTACGGGCGAATGATTGAGGAACTGTGTATTATACCATTCCGTCTTTCAATGCTGCACTATTTTTTCGTCGTTCGTTTATGACAAAACTGAAAAACCGAATACTTATGGGACCACCTCAGTCACTGTGTCTGTCCGTCCGACCGTCTGTCCGTTTGTCCGTTTTCACTGTCGAATCTCGACTCGCACATGCCCGGTTTTTTATTTGAACTAACCGAGTGGCATCCCTATATAAGTACGTAAGAATTTTGAGCTCTGTTAGGAAGCTTTCATTCTGCTCGGGTATATATTCTGTGCTCGTTACTACTGGTATTACTGTACTACTCTATACCATTAATGCCCCTCATTATGCAACGGTTTCATAAACTACTATATGTGTCATGGTTATCACGTTATGAAGGTGTCAGGGACGCGGTTGATATACAATTTTATATGTCAGTTTTCGTCTTTTATTTCATAGTCCTCCCACTACAGTAAATAGAGACCTATATAAAACGCCATATAACGTTATGATAAGTCCTAAGTATTACCGTAAATGTAAGCGTCATATGCAAAGACCCTCTTACCTACAATATTGAAGGCATAAAATGAACACTTGTCTTTTAGCATCCCGTCCTATATAAAACTCTTGCCAAGTCCGTTAAAATGACGAGTAGGCTCACATAATAAAAAAGCTCCCAAAGGTAATACTTTAATGGGTGATCCAGTAATGTCGCTTGCCCATTTAGATCGACGGCAGGTGGTTGTAGGGGCAGATTTCTCTCCTATTGCATCTGTTGATGCACTGCATTTTTTAACGTTTTGTTTTAATTAGACTTAAAGCATGCGCTTTACTGAACATGCTTCATTTTATTAATAGTTGAATTGAACGACATTCCTTGCATTGTTTGTGCGTTGGTGAATCAAGGTGATCGTCTTTGGTTTGCATTGTTGTAATTGCATAGCAACTATTAAGTCTAAATTATGTTTAGGTAGCTGTGAGTTAGAAATCACTGTTGAAACTTTGAAAGAGTACACGAAATCTAAATTATACAATGTGCATCAGAAAGGCGTGGTCAACTTTAAGGGAGTGATGTACCACACCCTTGAAATAAGACCATTTTACTGAACAACTTCTCCATGTGACCAACATATTAATCCAAAAAATATAATAGGACGTAATTTGTGATTATTTGGTAACCATACCATAGAGTGTGTATTTAATTTGTTAAAAACATATATATTACATAATTAAATTGTTTAATATTTTAGTTTTGTGCGTTGCTTAGTACAAATTAAGCTTTATTTTTTGTTTGTTATAATTTACGGTTTAAGTTTCACTTTCACGTTGATCTCAATTTTCATTTAATTTAGTTTTATATAATCGTTTACGATTACTTACCCATTGTCACCTTAAACTCCAGTGGTAAATAGCGCTATGCTTCAAAACTCTAGTCCCCAAGATACAGGCGCCGCCTAGTTTGGGGTCCGCCGTAAAAACCAAAACGAAAATCACTAACAGTTACAGTTAATTTGTAACATTGGTTCAATAAATTGATTATTATTATTCTTAAATTGTTGATAATATCGCCCCGCGTGTGTCTAGTACCTTATTAAATTATCAAAGGTGTTTTATAGCGTGGCAATGTTTATTCTATTTATTTTATTTGAAAAAATCAGTTTTATATTTTTAGTAAAATTGTTTATTTTATGATTTCAACAGACGGATAATTATTTGTAATAATCGATGTATAATCAACATAGTGATGTGTTTTCAAAGGAATATTCAAACTCGTTCTTACGTCTTTTACTAAAAACTAAAAGAGATTACCTGACTACGAATAAACACTTCAAGCACAAAAAAGTTGGTCAAAATTAGTGCATTGTGCCACTGATTAAGTTACCATTGTTGTGTAAAATATGTCCATTTGCTAAATTAGAGATTATATTTTCTGCTTTTAGAGCTTTCTCGTGTCCACTGTACGTTCTAGCATGACAACAGACTAATAAAATGTCACTAAAATGTGGGTACGTCTTTTTATTAGCTTCCACGTGTAATTTAGCAAAATGACGTCACTGCTTTCGTTATATGACAGTGTAATAATAATTACTACAAACAGCTCCAGTTAAAGTAGACCTCTTGAGGTCCTTAAAAGGAGTTAACTTTCTTCTTTTTACTTTAAAGTCAAGGGTCTTGGTAGTATGGTGCTGTCGCATAATTGTTGGTGGCTACAATGTTTCCATGTATTTACTGTCCTTAATGGCAGCTGATGGACGATGAGTCGTGGTGTGTTCAATGAAAATTGTCATAGAGTAGACGAAAGGATTCGAGGTGGTTCGTTCATGTATACGATAGTTTTTTCATTATCGTTGACTTTCTCATAAAATAATAATTATGAATGTTTAATGCAAACAACTAGTGTGTACATTCTTTTTGAAATTCTTATAAGTTCTTATTATAATTGATAGAATAATAAATGGGTACTTATGAGGTACAGAGATCAGCAGGAGAACCAAGGTAACCGACGTAGTCCGAAGAATTGCCAAACTTAAGTGGCAGTGGGCAGGGCATATTCGTCGCAAGACCTTGTGAAGGCCGCAGGAATGCGCTGGATGCGGGAAGCACAGAACCGTTCGAAGTGGAGGCGCTTGGATGCGAGCTCCAGCATTGGATGTTTTTCGGCTGAAATGATGATGATCATTTAAATAAAAATAAAAGTCCTGAGTGAGTCATGAACGCCTAGCCCAAACCCTTGGACCTAGAAAGCTAAAATTTTGCACAGAGGTTCCGTTTATAGTGAAGACAAGGAATAAGGGAGGATTTTTGAAATTTATCCCCTAAGGGAGTTAAATAGGGGATCAAAGTTTGGCGCGGGCGAAGCCGCTGGCAAAGGCTAGTTATGACATAAAATGCAATCTGAAAGGTAATTAAAAAGTGGTGAGGAAATCTGTTGTCATGATTTATGCGCATATGATCCGGAGGAATTAGAAAAATGTTGTAAGGAGAGTTTTGAGCATGAATATCGATGGCTATAAAAGTAGCGGGAGACCAAAGAAATTATCTATGGACTGTGGGAATTATGATATAGTTAGAGAGGGGCTGACTTGTGAGATGATGAATTGACGACCAATAAAGAAGTATGTATGAAAAAGGCCAAGGGAATGATGAATGAATTGGTTTACTCCATATTTTTTACTTCAAACACCAGTAAGCAATTGTCTCAATTAGTATGTAGTACCACTTTTTATACAGTTACAGACCCTTCCTTATATCCATTCCAATAAATGCTAAACTTCACATTCTGATTTAATGAGATCAGTATAGGGCAATGAGTTACACATTCTTTAAAACACATCAGCCCTCGAGCGTTAAGCAGCCCAACCAGCAATTCAGTCCGATAATTTCAGCTTATAACTCTAAAAAGCTTTATAAACGATTTATTAAGGTTTTAGCGGTGCCAGAGTGTTGTATAAAAGCGTTCGACAATACATTATTGCTCTAAATGCTAAGAGAGCTAAAAATACCTATAAACAAAGGATGTAAACGTTTACTACGCCATTTTATACAACCGTTATAGTCGAGTACTATAGCAAGTTCTAGTATAACTAGTACATAATAATATTGCTCCATAAAATTGTTAACAGGTGCCTTTATTTATCTGATTAGCGTAATAAGGGTTCCAAACGAACTACAATAGTAGTTTCGTTATAGCAGTGATGAACACTCAACTACAGGGCGATATTGTGACATTGTGGATATTCAGATCGCTGCTATAGTACGTGTGCATTAGTAGTCACAAAGACTTTACAATAGAGTGTTTTTGTGATGTAGTCTAATTTCAGATCACGCTAATAGAACGTAAGTGTACTTTATTAGTTTTTAGATGCATATCATAATTTTATCGATAAGCATATCACACAGACACAATAATAGAGCAGAATTATTGTATAACAACTTTTTTGGTGCCTAGCAATGTGCTTGTTAGTATTATAAATGAGTATCTATCACTATAATGACGCAAAAGTGGCACATACATGTAGATAAATGTTTCTATTAAATTACAGTTAAGTCCCAAAAAAATGATTGGCTCGCTTTTACAACAATATTCAGAAATTTTGATACGGAATTAATGCGACGTGCATTCTGCCCTAAAAACAAAAAAAAAAATGGATCTAGAGAATTGGAAAAGATATAAACGCAGTGGAACTTATAGAAGAGAAGTGAATAGACGTTTTGAAAAAGCTTCGTCATCATCAAACAATCAAAGCAGTAATAGTAGCCAAAATCAAGTTGGAATCACAATTACGGGAAACGGTTCCGTACAAAATGTGTCTTACAAAGATATTATTTCTGAAGAGAGTCCTTACTCCAGCGATATTTCTGAACCTTCAAGCAATGATTCAACATTCGAAAAAGACCAACAATTTCGTGATGGCGTGAAAAATTGGGCCATTAATTATAATATTTCGCATGAAGCAACAAAAAGTTTAGTACGATTAATTAACAATAGAATACCGAATACATTACCTAACGATCCCCGAACGCTTCTTAAAACAGAGAAGACTGTTACAACTTCTCCCGTGGGAACTAGACAGATCTCTTACAACTCAACAACTTATTTTGTGCCATTATTACATACTGTATAATAAAGACATTTTACTAATTCCTAAGGTTATTTACGCAGATGGTATATAAATAAAAATCTTTATAAATTAAGTAAATGGTTCTTTATTTTGAACTAAAAAAGAAAAACCTTTAATTTCTCATTCTTCTATCAGACTTGATCTCACGTTAAAATCAACCTTAAACCTGTGTGTTTGCCTCTTTCAAGCGTCTGCACTATTTTGAACGGCATCTGAAATAAATGTTTATCTTTAAAAAGTTTGAATTTAAAACAAATAGGTAAACACATTACATTTAACATTTAATTAAATAATTAGGTACCTTTTGGCTTAGTTCAGGAAGTAAAGTAGCGTATTTTCTTAATTTTATTCTTATATAGAATTATTCAAAACAAGCACTACCTATCCTGAGTGCGAAACAGCGCGTTCTAACGTGTATTTCCGAGCGGAGGATCGAGGATTAGCGGTGCGGGGCGCAAGGTGGGGGAACGGTTGAGCAAGCGAAATAGTGCGGGGAATCCCCTGAAAGACAATGTGTAGGTATGGCGCTGGACTTGCTGGGCTTACTGTGTGAACAAAATTTCTAGATTTTATGGTCAGAGTTGCTTTATAAAAAGTTTTTATTATGTATGAGAATGCTATTTAATTGCAAAGCCGACATTCATCGGAAGGATAATGGTCATAAATAGCCATAAAATCGCAACCCCGACACCAGAAAAATAATTCATTTAACAATTGGGCCATATTTCTTTTATATATGGTGAAGTGACTCGGTAAAGATGAATTAGTATATAATCCACAGTTAACACAGTTTGCACTTAATATAAAATGTGTGATTTTCCACGGCCATTCCGCTGCTGTAAGCAGCATGAAATCGTCTCGACTAAGAAATTTATCGATATCCATATTGGCGTCCATTAGGTACACTGAAAAAACACAATGTTGACTGCAGTTTATATTTATAAAGGTATTGCTTCTAAAGTTCAGTGATGCTACTAGATACACACATAGGCACCTCATATAAAGAAATATAAACACTAGGTTCGTAAAACTTGATATAACTACGTAAGTTCTTCCCGACGAAAAAAAACTGGTTACATGATTAATTCATACTATTCGTCAGTAAACAGTTTATAATTTATTTTTTCATTACCTTCATTCTGTCTTCAGAACAATAGTAAAAAGAAAACACTATTATATATTCAGTCATGCTCACACAGAACCCCAATTTTAGGTTGTATTCACGATGACTGACAGTGAAGACATTATCACGGCAAGTACTATAATGGCTCTTAGAATATCGAAATCACTTTATTTGATAAATATTTTAGTAAAAGCTCAACAATTTGAGGGGGCACTTAAAATTCATAGTAAACCTATCCCTAGTTTATCAGTAAAGCTGCAGTCGCACATCATTTCCACCGTAATAGACTAATATTATAATAACAAAATAAAATCTTACTCACCTCCGATTGCTTGTATCCTTTTGTAAAATTATTTTACTTATTTTTTGCACTCTGCACTGTCGCGAATGTAAAATAATGAATGGTGAGTGAAAAATGTGAGGTAAAGGAAACTAAACTCTTGTATAGTATGAAAAAGTACTATAAAAGGTCCTACAGTAGCCAGTACATCATTATTTTGAGACCTGCATCACTGTTACAAAGATTTTATTGGACTGTTTCATCATTTGGAACACTGCAATAAAATTATTTTGTCACTAAACAGAGATCTAAATGCGCCACTTCCGAATAAAAGATACGTTCTCTGGGGTTTTATAGGACCAAGGACAGTTTTTTACAAAACGTTCTATGGTTTTTTATAGTACTAGTTTTTGTTGCTTGGGAGGTAATGGCGTTCCTTACTAAAAAAAAACAAAATTAGATCAATAATCGCTCTTCCCATGTCATTATTACATACCAACAATCCGAGCCTCCAAAATCTTAAATGAAGCACAAAATCTTACCTCTCTGACGAGATAAACAGAGGTACTTATTACACCCCGTTTCTTATATATTTTGGTCCTTTAAAGGTAGGTTCTACAATGAGGGGTTTGTGGCTAAATAATAACAATAACTATTGGTCCGTGGATGGGTGACCATCTTAACACACCAAGACCCCTCCGCGTATCAGAAATTTTGTTTAAACGTTGGTCCCGGTTGTCATTCATGGATCTTTGACGGTCATTAAGGGTCGTCAGAACTCCGAAAGTCTGACATACAGTCTTACCAGTAGTACTGTATTACCCAGTAACTGGGTATTGGAGGTCACATAGGCAGTTGCTCCATGTACTTGCTAGCCGCATCCGGTAAGACTGGAAGCCGAACCTAACATAGTTCGGAAAAGCCAGATGATAGGTTCTACAATAATCTCTTTTAACAACACAATCCGAGTTCTAACTTTAGTCCCAAGTTCACACCTTTGAGCCCGTTTTCGTATTTTGAACTTTATTCGGATTGAGTTAAAGTTCTTCATACAAAAACTGACTTTAGAACTGTCTCTGTTTCTTTTTTTTGTATTAAGAATATAACCGTAATTGGAATATTGTTTGAAATTCAAAAACTGGCTCAATTGTTTATACCGGTCTTATTTTATAAAAATCAATAGGCGACAGGGTATTGGGTATTGGTAACACAATCTAACAATTTCGTCGAAATTATGGAATTTTTTGACAAATATTTCGCATTGCCATTTGTTTTAAATGGGACCTTAATCTTCTAAAAATAAGCTTTGTTTTGTACTATGAGGGCAGAGGTTTGTCGCATCTGTACTTATTTATCAATGCAATCAACAAGTTCTATATTGAGACGAGCAACATTTTTTTTGTATCACTTTTTACTGGCTTCTGTCGCGCGCCCTGTCGAGCAATTATTGCAAAACTAGTACCTATTTCAAAAGTTGTTCGTAATTAACAGGTTGTACACAGCATCTGCTGGCTTCAAACACAAACGAAGTACCCTTTTCCAACTTGAATACCAACCTTAAGTGTTTGGAACAAAGTTGAGATTTAAGCAACACTGTGCTCGTCGATGGAACGAGAATATAAGTTTTCTGTTTTTGGTGATTAACAACTGTGTTCTATCATTTTGTGTTTTTGTTTTTAGTTTTTAACGGCTGCAGGGTTTAATAGACTTGTTTGTACTGTTTTGGTATTTGAGAAGCAATAATGTTAGAGGGTGCGTGCCTTTATATCAAATTATATTGTTTCGAATTGTTAGTAAGGATTATGAAAGTTATGTTATTAATGTGACTAGAAACGAAAATAAATAAATAATCATTTAGTTTGTATTCTGGTTTGAAGTTTAAAAACTCAAAACTTCCGAATTGTTCGCGATAAATTTTTTTTTTGTTTTGTTTACCCTCGTTAATTCAACTCAATACTTAACTTTTAATGTAACATAAGCCCATTTTCTGGGTATGTTGTAAACAAGTAGCAAATCAGTGACAGAAACCATTAACTACGGATAAGTCTATAAAAGTCACAAAATAACTGGTCTCTCCAGTCCACACCGACCAAACACATAGCTCTCGGGCAGTCAACACGTCCGAAATCTAAAAAAAAACATGCGCAAACCACCATTAAGCTCAACAAAGTGCCGTGGACGTCATAAAATATATTTTCCGATAGTCAAATTGCAGCATCGGCGTCGCCCACAAATCTTTTCCGATAAATTTTGCCCAACAGTGATACTAGAGGAACTCGATTGTTTCTCGAAGCTTAGTCATACGTAAACTCACACTTTTATCCCAGGACGGTAAGCAGACACTATATAACCCCAGAGGCTTCGATACTGAGAGGATACCATTGTTTCGTTTACGTTCACACATCAGTGGGCTTAGTGTGAGTTTTTTTAACCGTCACGATCTAACCCATCGACCGCGTTCGGCGATCCGATTGCTCCTTCGCCAACCCTGGGCCAATCGGAGCGACGAATGCGCTCGATGCGTTAGATCGAGATGTTTAGCGTTTAGTTAAATACAGACAGATTTTCTACGTTTGTAAATATACATAGTACCTATTTAAATATTCACTCATAGTAAGTAAGCTATCTAAGTATTTCTCAGGCACTGAACAAGTACGAATGTTATAACAAAATGCTTAAAATTTTTGATTTAAATGAATTATGGTCGAATTTCGACCGCTGGGCGACCATTATTCTATATATTTATTAATACATGAAGCAAAAACTTTGTACCCTTTTTTACGATTACCACGCAAAAGAAGGAGTATGAACTTTGGCACTGTTACAGTTTATATGGAGAAGGTAAGCAGAAAATTTAAATGAACTAAGGTCGTATTTCGACCAGTGGGCAACCACTAGTTCCAATGAATACTCATCATCATCATTTCAGCCGAAAGACGTCCACTGCTGGACATAGGCCTCCTGTATTAATCTTCTTCTTCGTCGTTGTCGATGATTCCAATTAAGCTCAAACAAGCTTAGATCAGAATTCTGCCACTTCGACAGCGTTACCGTTGGCCTCGCAAAGGTCTTTCATAGTGCAGGAGTTATTGCAAATAGAGCACAACAAGAGGTGGGGCCTAGTTTGCGATGTGGCTTCACAGTCGCACTGCATCTCATCGGAGTACCCCACCTGACGAAGTTGTACCGGCAGCGGCCCACCTGGCTTCTTAGTCGATTAAGAGATTTCCAGGTGAGGCATGGCAGTTGGTTGCCCGCTGGAAGCTTTTCTGCTAGCTCAACATAGTCAGCCGGAGCGGGGTGTTTGAGAAGCCACAGTTGTAATCACGCTGCACTAGAGCTACCGTCAGATAGTGGGATGGTCGATGGACGATGGTCGATGGTCTATAACATAACGAAGCCTAGAAGCAGACTGAAGAGCCGTTGACAGCTTTCTCAAGTCGACCATCCCTGTATTAATACTCATACATTAGTATTTCCCCAAATTTTCCTACTTAAAACCTCCTCCAAAAACATTTATATAGTAGCACACAGTACGGGCCACGGCTGAGTTGAGCCGTAAATGCATTTTGTGAATTATACCAGCTGAATGTGGTGACTGGCCAAATTGTCGGCACACCAAATGGACGGATCCTTCACACCTGCGCCCTCGTGAACGATTCGTAAATCACACGTACTGTTATTAAAATGTTTTGGGACTTTCACCCTATATGCTGAAAATGAGATTACATTCTTCTCGATTCTAGTTCATAATATTATTATTTTCGTAAAGCACTGTTAGAGTACATATCATAGCATAGTATATTATAGCCATTCGGTCCCAATGGCTATAATGCACTAATTACCTATACCAGTGAAACTAGCTCGAAAATTCGGAGTAAACGTAAGGTAAATTCAAACAACATTAAACTCATTTTAGATATAATGACATAATTCGTTTAAAGAATTTATACAACAATAGGTAATACCTACTTATAGTGCTTACCACAAAATGTTTAATCAAAATGCTATAGTTGTTGTTTTTTAGCATGGCAATAGCGGCCATTGACCACTCAGATACTCACGTACATTTTCTAGTATTATTTATTCAAAAACTGAAATAAAGTCCGTCAACGTCCTCCACCCTAATTGTGTAATACGCTATCAATCAGAATCTGAATATTTTTTTAAGAATGTTGCTGTTCCATTGCTTTATGTTTTCGAAAAATTTGTCGGCTCCATAACGTAAATAATGCAATAAATGTTGTTGAACTGTCAAAATTAAAGGACAATGGCCATTTTTGCAATGCCAAAACGCGACAACTATAATTATTTTTCCCAAAAATCGTCGTCATTCCAGTAAAACTCAACGGCAGTTTCATAGTAACTCAAAGTAAAATGTTTTAATTCTGTTTTCACTTCACTAACTCCATCGCACTTTCATCGTATGTAATGGAAGCATGTTAAATACTGAATGCAACAAATTACAAGCACGCATATAGTTTGCACCAACATGGGACCCGTCTGTAGTTTGAAAAATAATTCACATTTTTCGGTTTGCAAATTCCGAGTGATTTTATCTTTGCTACGCTTTATAAATAAAAGTTTTGTGAAAAGCAGTTTCAAAATACTGTTTTAATTTTGTCTTTCACGTCAATCTGGCAATGATAAAACATTCTGTATCAACGGTATACATTTTGTGTTTACATTTATTTTTAAAGCGGTAAGGAGAGTGGGTCGTTTAATTACTGTTCCCAGTACCTAAGTAATATTGTTTCAAGTTGAAGGATACCAGGCTCAAATGGAATTGGGCGGGTCACATCAGCCACATGCAGTATGACCGCTGGGGAAAAGTCTTGAACACAATGGGTGCCTGAAGATGGAAGAGTCGCCGCGGCCGGCCCAGAAAGCGGTAACTAGATGACCTGGACACGTACAGCAAGAGCTGGTTCGAGGTACCGCGTGAAAAGAGTTCCTGGCAGGTAGGGGAGGCCTTTGCCTAACAATGGGACAGTAAAGGCTAAATAAAAAAAAGGTTTGGTTTCAGTTCTTTTTTAAACCTAAATAAACAGTAGATTCCAATTCATAGTCAAAATCAAAAGTTATTTATTTAAATTAGGCTGAGAATCAGCACTTTTCGTGTCATTGAAGTAATAGAATACCAAAATTTCGACTCGATCAGACCTGTGGAAGATGCTCAAATCCCTTCATCAATCAGAAAAGAGATGATAATCTTCAAACGGCTGAACCAATTTTGATTAAACATGTTTAAGAACCACCGCTAGAAAACTTACTTTTAATAAAAAAAGCCGCACCCAAATCGGTTCATCTATTTAAGCGCTACAGTGCCACAGACAGATACACACATAGTGGTCTAACTTAAAACACACCTCTTTTTGCGTCGGGGGATAAAAAAGTAAAATTGTCGGCGAAAATCGATAAATAGTGAAAGAGTAGACAAAAATTATAATCTGTAACGACTGTCATGGATATCCGTGTGACAGCAAAACTATATAAATGTTTCGGCGATAAGGATTAGGATTTTTTTTAAAATTGATATTTTAATGTTACAATACAAACAGTGCAAAATAACCTCTATTCATGTAATATCACGAACTATTTCATTACTAAGTCCCTAAGCAACTATTTGGTATACAATTTAATCAAGACACCATCAACACCGATCAGCAATGTCAAAGTAAAGACAAATTATCTTGATATTACAAAAAGCAATCACGTTTAGTTCTGCAATAAATTATTATGTTGCACCTTAACAGTAAAACTGATCGATTTATTATGAAAATTTTGAGTTACTCAACATCTGAATACTATGAGCCTTAGTATGGTGTTTAAGGGGAAACGTACAGTAAGCTATTCCATGGACCAGGTACATTATCTACTTTAATTAGTTAATCTTGAACTTACCACACAGTTTAGTTGTTGTTTGTTTTTGTTGACTGACCGCATTTATGGATCAAAAATATCAGATAAATATGGTTGGGTACTGAGTTTTTAATATATTACTGTATTTACCTAAAACCCGTGACTTTATTTAAAACTGGCTTTCGCCAGCGGCTTCCCCACGTGGAGGTCGAATATTATCCCATGGGAACTTACTACCGAGATAATAAGTAATTTATTTGCTAATCCAGGTTAATTTATATAATATATTTATATAATATGTTAAGTATAATTATTTGTGTGCCAAATTTCCTCCAAATTCGTTCACCCGTTTTTGCGTGATTGAGTAACAAACATCCAAACATCTAAATATCAAAACATACAAACTTTCACATTTATAATATTAGTAGGATATACTGAACACTAATAACCACTGATAATAGACATGTTAAAATAATTAATAAAACAAATTCGTCTGTCGTTTTAAATTTTAACATGTTTAAATGTCGGTATGCCAGTCCATGGTAAACATATAAAATCATAATTCTAGCAAAAATACCTTAATGTACTTTACCATAATTATTATAAAGCAAATAAAAATATGTTATTCATTGCTATAAAAATGTGACCATTGGTCCTAATATTTATATTGAAGGATTGTAGGTAGGCGCAATTGTGCGCTGCTCCTAATATTCAAAAGTGAGAGGCGGCCGTACAATCGCACGGTCGCCATTTTATTTGTCACGTCTCGTTTGACACCGCTGGTATTTGTGAGCAAACTCATAGGGTTGACAGAGTTCGAGCCCATTGGTGCAGTGGCACAACCTGTAAAATATGTTTATTACACAGATCAAATCAGAAAGTACCAATACATACACTGCTACAAGGATTTCTTGGCTTTCAAAGTTAAAAGGGGGTGGTCTTGGTAAACATTTGTGCAATTATTTTATGTTATGTCACCTGAAATGTATAAAAAAAACAAGACCGTGGCATTTGTTCTGATTTTGGCCACGCACTAATAAAACCCTGTAATTATGTCATGTCATGTCAATACATAAATTGGCATTGGGCTGCCCATATTTGTTGATGGACCGATAGCTGGTGAAGCTGGTGAGTCCTAGAGTGTTGACTGCGTATTGGTAAGCGTAGTGTGACATCCCCCAGCTAGATAGACTGACGATCTTAAAAAGCCACTAGGACAGAGTGGATGCGGAAGGCGGAAGACAGACAGTGTTCTGGCGCAGCGTGGGTGAAGCCTATGTCCGGGAGTGGACTGTAACAGATTGAGTTGATAAGTATGTAAAATGGTGCTGATCCATACGTCATGTTCGTGAACGGGCGCTGCTAGTAGGGACTGGTCATCTCTTAGCTGCCATGGCTTATTTTAATTTCAAAATGGTCATTTGATTTTTGTTTTTAATTACGGACGCTTTTAATGTGCATTTGGCAATTCAAAAGTGCCTGTAATTGGTTTATTTGAAATAAATGCTATGAGTTTGAGTTTGAAATGTGGATCCATAACAATACCGACTAATGCATGCCCCCAGAGAATACATGCATGCATTTTGTTTATTGCCAATTCAAATTCAAAATCATTTATTTGTAAAGATGGGTAAAGAATATGCAGATGATTTACATTTTTGTAATAGTTGTATAGGATTGCAGCAATATTTACGTACTTTCAAACTTAAGCCATTTGACTAACCTCACAGTTACGACAATACAAATTCAATAGATGTCAGATATTCACGCTCCGTGCTGTACGACGACTTTATCGAAACATCTTAACGTTTTCAAGGAATTGTTCGAAAACCTCTAGATTCTGATCTAAAGGTTAATCATTATCATTGACAATCGTATTGCTTAATACCGCAGTATATTTGATTGGATGTCAAACTAGTTACGAACTGAGATTAGAGTTCGGTCGAAGTTTCGGCGAACAGTTTGTGTGTTTAGCTGTAGGGGTTTCGCCTTGGACTGCAGGTTATCGGTTCGTGTATTGCTTTCGAGCATGTGTATAGTAAGATACTGTTCTCATATCTCAAGGAAAACTTTTACAGTATTATTTAATGCGTCATCGTCTTTTGTTATAAAATAAATGACTCTGGACTAATACTAATTAGTATCTTTGCCCGCTTTCATTTATTTCATAAAACAAATCGTTCTACCAAATGGAATTTGTGGTGACTCGCACATTACTTTTCTCTATTTCGTATCAACGCAATTACTAGAAAGACTGTTGAAAGTTGCGTTGAATTTATGTTTTTTACATGGATTGCAACATCACTTTTAAATACATCCCATAGTGCACTGTTCATCAAGGGGAGAAAGTCACCGATTGGTTACTAACGAGGGTGTTGTTTGAGACCCGAGGCTTAGCCGAGTGATACATAGTGCTTTATACTATACCTACGAAGAAAATCTTCCTAACACATAATCCAAAATGCAGCGATCATTTGTTATATTGGACTTATTTATGAGATTGTGAAGTAATATCAATCCATTATATACTATACTTTATTACTTTAGGTACTGAATTGCCCTAAATTAATAAAAACACACGTTACAAATGGATTTTCCTACTTTTTCGACCCGCACATTTGTAAAACGGTTATGAAGTACATTGTGCCTCATAAAAAAAAGTAATATAGTTCTTCCGAGTAGATACAGTATAAATATATATTTCTAAAGTCACTAGCCTAATGGTAATACGTGGTCGTGCTGATTCCTAACGTTTTCTTAAATTCTCTTTTAGTGCTTGCACATCACAGCGTCCTTATAGTTTTTATCTCATTCCCAGACTTACCTACACCGTATGCCACATCAAGAATACGCCATGAATATTTACGACATGTAATAATATATACTTGTTCTTATAATTCAGGATACGCCAGCTGATATAAATTGTCAAAGTAGGGACGCACGCGGTGCAAGGCTAGACAATATATGAAGATAATATTTTATAAACTTTAAAGGCAATATTGAAGCACTCTTTGGGTCTCTCAAGAGCCTTGAAGAACTTTGCCAAATGGAGAGTATATTCTAAGTAGTTTATTGTAAGTGCAGTATTAAGTCCGTACTCTAACTGTAAAGAACTTTGGGAGTTCGAGTCCCTATTAATTGGCTTTGCAATTTAGCTAACGAGACTAGTTTGTTAAGTATGCATTCAGTTATTATTTATTGTTCTTAGTAGACAGTGAATTGAGACGGGTGATTAGAGATAGTTACTGAAGAGATTGTTTTGTTATATGGAACAGCTTCAATAAATTATTTATAAGCTACATTGAAAACAAACTTTTTGATATATTGAATGTTTGTTGCAACTTAAATAACTTTCTGAAATACAAGTTTATTTTATAGAAAACTATATCGTTCACCGTAGCATTTTTTAATTTCTCTCCAATGGCCCATAAAGTTGATCGTTCTGAGCTCCGTACGTAATACCTATGACACAATATTTCTTGAAGTTCCAAACAATATTGAGTCGCTCCGACGACGTCCCTGGGCGACAAACTTCCACGCTCTATTGTGATAAACGCCAAACAAACTTGGTCAAACTCGGCCAACTTGGCAAATTTCGGGCGAAAGGTGCACTCATATACAAACTCTAGTAAAGTTTTAATTGCACTAGATTGCAGCGCTGCCACATATTTGTGAACGAGCGCACCTACGTACATTTAAAATATGCAAGTTTTTTACTTATTCTCTTTGCGCTGTGGGACCGCGTTTAATGTTGTGAATTATATTTATAATGTCTTTGTTTTGATGTTATTTCGACAGTTTTATTGTTTGAAAACGACTAATATATAGTTGTGTGTGAAATTCGTGTTTGAATATTTAAATGTTTGCACAAAATGTAGAATTAACTTCACTTATTTTTTCTAACAAAGCAATTAGAACTAGCAAAATTACTTAACGTAGTAGGTACTAGAACAAAAGAACTGCTGACAGACCTATTAGTTTGTATTACATCACGTTATTCAGTTATGTTTGACAGGCAAGCTTGCAGCTTATTTAAATACGACATTAAACCTTGCTGAAAAGCTGCCAACATGTCCCAACACTGTTTTGTTTTTAAACGGGTCATTTAATTTAATGTCTTCCAATCTTGCAACAAGTATTATTTTGACAACTTAACAAATTAACATGGCCGCTCACTGAGCGTCAACTGAATGAAAGGAAATAATATTCCAAAGGTGTTCGGTATCAATAAATCAATGATTTCCGACCACTTCGCGCCTTTATAATGGAATTATTGAAAAATGTGCATTTTAACGCGCACACTTCATTACGATTCCCGTCATGCAAGCTTCGCATAAATTGAACCGCGAATTCCAATATTGCCGTTAAAGATTTTATAAATTTTATGCCTCGAGTGCTGTACCTGCCTAAGTGGTAAACGAATATAATAATATTCATGAAATGATAGATTGTTTACTCGCATTTTACCTTTTACTTTAATGGAATTGGTACCAGTTATTTTACATTCCGTGGCAGATCTGAATGAATTCTGCACGGTATTTTTGTGTCATGTCAAAATGTAATGCGCTTTTTAATGTCACAGACAGCAGTAATCCTTGTATTGTATTTAAATTAGGTACCACTGTCTGTGTCATATTGATGCCTGGTGTCAATATCAATCAATCCATCAACCCTGCCTGTCTTTCTTGTTCGACAGCAGTGTTACAGTCCAGTTGCTTCACGGCTCTCAGTTTTCCGGTTATTCCCAGCTGCTTTTGTCAGGTTGTTTTTCGATTCATAGACGTTGTTTTTTTTTTTGCTTTTTTTTTTTGCTTTGCATAGGTCGGAAGCGGACGCTTGCTTGTCATTACTGTGTAGACTGCCCCAAGGACACGGTGCAACAGCGCTGTGCCCTCGTCACGACATACGGGCGATCTCTCGCATCCGGCCATGGTTCAATCCATAGTTAGAAGTGAAATCGTGGAATGCTGTCGCTTGGTTTCGCGAGGAGGTGATGCATGCAAAGGAGGTGGTAAAGAGGGAGAGAGAGCATACCTCTCATTCCACTCACACCAGAAGAGCAGCTGGGCGTCAAAGGCATTTAGTAATCTCCAGTCACCATGAGGAATGGCCTGCTGGGGGCTAAATTGGCGCTGTATCGTTGTTTGAAAAACCTAGCTCAAAGAACTGGCACGCAGTATATGCGTCTTAATAAGAGTATGTGCGGCTGTGGCATCGGCTGCACTTGGTGACAGGGCCCGCTAGGCATTGCGGGCATATACCAATCGGGGGTGCAGCGAATGTACACGTATCTCCCGGGCCCCCGACTCAGGTACTAGAAGAAGCAGTAGGGTTGTAGTCAGTAGAACTCTAACATAACCCACCGTTCTAAGAAAAAAAGAGCCGGAGTTTAGTAACCTTTGTAAAGGCACTTCCAAAAACGTAATCATATTAGTAGCATCCTTTGAAAAAAAAAGTAATTTGCCAAGGGTTAAAAAACGGAAAAATTTGACCTTTAAAAATCACAAATCATAAACCTAAATAATATTACGCCCACAAAAATTCTCTTCAACATAAAAAGAATCACGTAAATTGATAAAAATATGAGATTACTAAGGAAGTTTACGTAATGCGAACTAATGGAAAACATTCTATTTTGGGATCCTTTGACCCTTTGAAGGTTGGGCTCGATCGATTTACGTGAAGAAAGTGGCATGTCATGTATAAAGTAACTGATCATATGCCTATTTATAACATAGAAGAGCAACAACCCGTGAAAATGAACCTTGCTAAATTCAGGGGCAAGGGACTATAATTTTTGCCGATTTTCCTCGTGTATTTAATGCCTGTACCTATATTGGAATTGATTGTATACTAGATTTTAACAGTGGCTTCGCCCGCGTGTTCGACGAAAATTTTATCACGGGAACGTACCTACTACCGGGATAAAAATGTTAAGTGTTAATCCAGGTTATAAACTATTTGAGCTCCTCAAGTTCTGAGTTGAGCTGCATGATTACTGATAAATGCGTGCACTGATTGGACAGGTCCACTCAATCTGTGTGGTTCTTTCCTCAAAAGACCATTTCAGACACCAATCCACATGGTCTCCACATGATCTGACCAAGATTATGTCTGGACTTTAAAAGAGACTGACCTCTGAGTTTGTTTCGGCCTTTCTTCTGAGAGTAGTCAGATAGGAAACGCCGACCTGATCTAGTTTAAAAAAAATATGATTGACGTGTAAAAGTGTTTGTACAAACCTACTTACAGAAATAAAATCGTTTATCTCTCTGCTGAATTTTATCTAAATTCGTTCAGCCATTTTGCGTGATTGAGTAAGAAACTTCCAAACATACAAAATTTGACATTTATAATATTAATCAGATATACTCGTACCTACTGGGTAAATTTTTAACCAGTACGCAAACTGTTACCATGAATTAAGCATATCATTCTAGACCCACTAGCTTAGATATGTTTCGTCGGTTAAACAAAAAAAAACAGCTGTTTCATACAAAAGTGCAATACCTACGAGGTCAAAATGTATGGAACAGCTGATTTTTTTATGTAGATATAACCTTTGAAGAATTTCTACGCTAGGGGGTCTAGAATTATATGCTGAATTCATGGTTACAGTTTGCGCACTGGTTATAAATTTACCCAGTAGGTATATCCGACTAATATTAGATATAAATGTAAAATTTTGTATGTTTGGAAGTTTCATACTTAAACACGCAAAACGGCTGAACGGAATTGGATAAATTTCAGCAGAGAGATAGTTTATAACCTGGATTAACACATACATTTTTTATCCGGGTAGTAGGTACGTTCCCGTGGTAAAATTTTCGTCCAATACGCGGGCGAAGCCGCTGTTAAAATCTAGTATACAATCAATTCCAATATAGGTACAGGCATTAAATACACGAGGAAAATCGGCAAAAATTATAGTCCCTTGCCCCTGAATTTAGCAAGGTTCATTTTCACGGGTTGTTGCTCTTCTGTGTTATAAATAGGCATATTATGATCAGTTACTTTATACATGACATGCCACTTTCTTCACGTAAATCGATGGTGCCCAACCTTCAAAGGGTCAAAGGATCCCTCTGATCACTTTGCACACTCATTAAAAAATTTACCTGTATTAGGATATTTTTTATAATTATTGCCTTGAACGGGCTTGTGGTTACATTATAACAGCTGTATGGGTGGATCGAAGGTAAAGCCAAGCTTACCACAGTTGGTTCGCTGGTGGTTGACCTTCCATTACATATCGGGACTCCTCCCTGCACCACCGTGCAGAAAGCACGTTAAGCCGTTGGTCCCAGCTGTCATTCGTGGATCTTAGATAATTGCTACGGGTAGACAGAAGTCAAAAAGTTTGACAACCAGTCTTACCAAGTGGTATCATGTTACCCAGTAACTGGGTTATGGTTAATTGTTAGGCTAGAAGCTGACGAACTATCTTTATAAGTGTAAAATGAGTTCAAGTCTGAATAAAAGACACATCGATTGTTCTCAATCCCAACACATTAATCTCAAAAACTAAGATTCGTGTCGTGTTTCAAGTTTATGCAACTGATCCATTTAGCCTGGCTCTCATGGAAGCCAGACTAAGTGGATCAGTTGCATAAAATATCGGGCTAATTATTCATAAGTCGAAACAAAACCGCTTCCTACACTAAACCAGTTTATTAATACGTTTTAGACAAACTTAATTAGGTAGTGTCATTGTTTCTATGACGTTTTGAAATTTGCAATTGTATTTGCTGTTGACATACATTTGATCTTTTATTAAATACTAGTATTTGTCAGCGGCTTCGCCCACGTTACTCAATATAGACAAAAGCTTTAAAAAATATAGACCTTAGCATTTCTCATGAATCACTCTGTCTATTGGTAAAAACCGCCCGAAAATCCGTGCAGGAGTTTTTGATTTTATCGTGAACAGACACAAACGCGGCCGGGGATTATATTTTATATTAAGTAGTGACTGTGTTTTTCGAATCAGTATTGTTCGTGGATTTAATACATACATATTAATATGTAGATTTTTATGATGACTCCTTTACAGACTGGTTTGATCAATTATTGATTATGACAAAGTTAGTGTTGACTTAAATCAAAATCTAAAGTCATTTATTCAAACTAGGCTGAGAGTCAGCTCTTTTTGAACGTCAAAATTACATAAGACAGTCCCCAAAAAACGCCCACCCTTCGCCACTTCCTAGTGCTTTAGCTGGGAAGAAGAAGTGGTGGAACAAACTCCCCAGTAGCACAGCTGTCTGTTAAGTTGGAAGAACTTGATTCTAAAAAATAATAGGTAAGTGCTCGTAATTAACATTCAACAATAAATAAAAAAAAAAACATTAATTAAAACAAATTATTATTGTATTTGACTGTATAAACCATACAGTCAAATAAAATAAACAATGATATGAAGGAGCTCATATGACCTGTCAGTAGGTAAGCTAAATCTGGTGAAAGAAAACAAACGTTGTCTTGACTTAAATTTACAAGTAGACAAATATAGTGGATAGAAGATCGGAATGAGAGTAATGAAAGATTTAATATTATACGTTGGTACATATTAGTCTCAAATAGAAGTTATGGAACGCAATGTACTAAGTACCTGGTACTTATTAACAGGCTTGTACTGTCCTCCCATACCTATTATCACTGTTATTTGAAAACATTGTAAAAGCCAATTATTTTTAAAACAGTAACCGTGGAGTTTCTTGCCGACTCTTCTCCATAGGAAGCAACAAATTGGCACCGTACACCTAGCTTCTGACGTTTCATAAGCCCATGCAGGTTTATATGAAATAAAATATTTTGATTTGATTTGATTTTAATGATCTTTGCAAAGTTTAGGTAGGTCTCTAAATGAGTAAGCAGAAAAAAAAACATATCAATTGAATAATTCCAACGATCTAGAACTTATATTCTAAACATGTTTTCCTCAAAAACCGAAAACAAACAAGTCCAAACAAAACCGCTGCATCCCGTAAGTTACGCATAAGTGGCGGTAGCTCCGTGATCCAGATAGAGTCAAGTCACAAAGGAGCTCGACGACAAAGCATGAGAACTGGGGCGGTTACCGGTACAAGCCTAGCAGTCGGTATCTCGCATTTGTCTTGCTGCAATCCGCCAGTTCTGCGAGGATGCTACTAGAATGTTTTGGTGTAACGCAAACTTAAAACGTGTGAGTTTGGGTTACACCTGTATATTGAATTTTAGCATTGTCGTAAGTGTTACTAAATGGATGGATCACACGGGTCGTTTTAACGAGAGATGAACATGCCAACACGCCTGTCGATTTGAACCAATTATCTTGGCGAATCAACACTTTTTAAGAATTTTTTCAACATTTCAACATTTTTTCAACACCAGAAATACGTATTAGCCAATTGGCACGATTACGTATTTCTGGAGTTGTCGATTCGCTCACAGAGAAATTAACTAATAAAATGTCTAGGTATGTAAAAATATCAATAACATGCGTATAACTCTTGTTAAAATTGTCATCAAAAAGGCAATGTACTCAATTATGTAAATGCCTTTGATTGCAATATTGACAACACGTTTTTTTTATTCTTGTCTGTGGTGTATAGCAAGATGTTTTTGTGCTCCTGAATCTTTTATTACATACTAGCTGACCGTACAGACGATGTCTGTCTCTTAGTAATCGATTGCAGCGCCACCTACCACCTGTAATTGTGAATCTAAATCATTAAGGGCATATATTTTTAATCAAAATCGGCCCAACTGTTCTTCGACTTCAGTGACATACATACGTATGATTTGAATCAATTATTGAAACTTTGAACAACCAGTTATTCTTCTTGAATCTACAAAAATATCTGAAAGTGAAAGCAAAACATGGATGATTAGATTCAATATTTTAACAAAAGCCTTGTGTTGAAATCTGCAATGCTCCGTGCTAAAAGTTAATTTTATAGTCATTGCTCCATATCAAAAGCTGCACACAATCGTCGCTCTGCCACCAACAAAACATCGACCTTGCTTTCTAATAAGAACTGATATAATTTTAATGAGCCTATAATATCCAAGGTTTGCATTCGATCGTCAAGATAAAGATGTTGAATTTTATTCCTAATTACTGGTCGCTACTTGGGGACGTTGATAAAATCTTCGGTTCGGCTTTTGTCGTATCTCACTCGGTCTATTTGTTTGTCGTTATCAAGATTGCATTGCACAACGGATTCCATTGTTGTTATGTAAGTTTGGGTCCAATTAAGTTTCCGATTAGCATTTGTTTTTGGTTGTTAGGGTTAATAGAATGTGCTTCTGGTACAAAGTTTTCTTTCAGTAATTTATGGAAACTTCACGTGATCGTTTAAAAATGATTTAATGCAACATCAATCTTAAAACTGAGAGAAGCTTATGGATAAGTAATAACAGCTGCAAGCGTCCATCGATCAGGATAAGCTACGCTTACCGCGGTTGGTTCGTGGATGGGTGACCATCTTTTTTTTTGGGTGGGAAATCATCAAATTACTTCTCCAGCTCTAGGTGGAGCAGGAGGGCGTGACAGACTTTTGCTGACTAAAACCCACCCGTGTTCCCTCAGTTGACTCAGTGCCAGGGGCCACGGTATCTCTTTCGAACAACCCGCACCCCTGGCAGGCATTGGCCCTTGCGGACCCCACCAGTTGGTGCTGACATCTCTTTGAGGCGCGCGTGCACTCAACGCGCCGTCGACCCGGGCTTGGTCCTTACCGGACAGCGAGCTACCGGTTACTCGCCGTCCGCAAGCTCGTGCCTATGGTGGCCGGGAATCAGCCTGGGATTCCCGACGCCCAGGGCGTCTCCTGCGGCGACTAAGGCTGTGAGGGAACATATACTGCCTCTCCCTCACGTGCGCTGCCTCCCTCTTCGCGAGCATTACTGCTTCGCAGTAGGAGGTGACGGCTACCCATGCACTTTCGCTCCGTATCATTGCCTGAGCCAGGGCCAGACGCGAAAGATCGCCGCCGCCGCTCGACTCCAAGAGGACACAGCGCTGCTCTGCGCAAGGCAAGACAATATAGACAAGACAAATAAAGGAGTGTACCTACTTACTAAAGTAAAGACGCATACATAGTATATTATTACATTTCTATACAGTACAGAGGCGCTGGCCTCTGTACTGTGAAAATTAATTAAAGAAATTTAACAGATTGGGGTAGTTTGATGTGCTGACATCAAGCTACCCCAATCTTTTAAATTTCTTTCTTATTAATAAAGGAGTCAATTCACACGATACGGGCGAGTAAATTCGTGCGAAACTACTAATAAGCCGTTTATATTTCTGCTGCTGATTTGAATTCATGAGGAGACTTAAATCTATTATTTAACTAAGTTAACCAATATAGTTAAGGACAACGTCAACTTTGAAAGTCTATTGTTTTCGAACAAACAACTTACGATTCACAATGCAAGTGAACCAAAATAATTTATAAGCCCATACAAGGCTGTGTTCTCTGTTCCTTGAATATTGTTGTACTAACCGATGTCTAAGCAACGGCAGGTAACTGGTACCTACCTACTAGACAAATAGGTATTCCAGTAACTTGTTTTTCTTCATCAACTCAAATACTTTCGCGGAAAGATAAGTGGCTGATACGTCGCGTGGTTACAACCTTCATGTTACTAATGATAATATTGTAGCTAGAAAACAAATTTCTATGGAAACTTAATCTAGGAAAATTGTGCAATAGCAAATTGAACAATTGGGTTGACATAATTCACTATTTCTGTTCTATTATTAGGATATATGGATATACACCGATTAATTTTTTATGGTTGTTTTCCCGCGGCAGAACAACTTGCCATAAGGAGTATTTTTCGAAGCATAGAGTAAAAGTAAAAAAAAATGTATTAAAATAATTAAAAAAATATTCATCAACTCGAAACCTTGAGAATCAATTGTAACACTAGAGGTATTGTAGGTATCTACTACTCGAATCGCACGCGCCGCCGACAAAGGGAACAGCGATGCATAAATGTTCAAAGCAAAATAAACTCTCGCGTGTGGTAATTTTTCACAATGGTTAATCTGCCATTATTCGTTTCTATTATTTTATTTGTTTATAAAACGATTGTATTACCAAAAAAAAAACCATTTCGCTGCGGGAAAACCACCATTAAAATTTATCGGTGTATATGTCAGATAAATACTTAATTATGCCAATTGATACACTACATCAATTTGCCATGTTATAGAAAAGAAAGAAAAAGTATATATTGTGACTCGCATAGGAAGATCACATAGCTACTAAACTAAATACACAATCGTACAAAAATTATAAAAAAATAAACTTGGAAGTAAAAAAATAAAAATTAAACAGAAAGTCTTGCGCGAGGCCAAAAGGCTCCTACCTCAGCATGATGCTGCGATATTTAAAAAGTATCGCAGCGCTGGTATTCTGATATCTGGTATTTCTTTAGCCATTTCATACAACTAACAAAAATTAGGTATAGTTATGGTTAGAATCTACGGATAATGAATTGATTTGTTAGTAAATTTGCTAAACAATTACACACACACTCTTACACAAATCCAATGAGTTTGTGATTGCATCAACTTAAATGTATAAATGTATGTGTACACATAAATATCTAGTAAATATAAGGAATAAATAAAAACCTAGTGTATTATCTAGCCAAGTTTGATGCAGCGAATAACTGAGGATTTGTAAAGACTTCAAATAAAAGCAAGAGATTATATCGCTAAGCTAGCTTACAGAAATGGATATCACAGACGTTTCGCTGAACCGAACTCCATATTTTCTATCGTTAAACATTTTTCATTGCCAAAGACAAAAGAAATCTTACACACGACTAGCTTAACAATATTTCGCATACCGAGACCGCGACAGTGAAAGACAATATTGCACCGTTTACGACCAGCACATAACAAGCAAGAACCCGTCACACATTACTTATAAAAATACCAGTATCCGACATCAAAACAATTACTTTTTTTTTTTTTTTTTTTTTTTTTTTATTCAAGAGAAAAGGGCTTTGTCGCACATGCGATTATGCCGCCCTGGTTGGCTTAACAAAATCATACTTATCACTGTTTAACAAAACCTTAGCATAGCTAGTTTGTAAAGTACTCTAGCTGCGTCAGAAAGTGGCACAGCTAGAACACTATTACAGTAACCTATCTCTCTAATCCTACAGTCTAATTTATTTCTAAATTCCTCATTGCGGACACACTCGATTAATATGTGATAAACATCATCTACGGAATTAATACAAAACTCACAATTAGTCGTCGTTGATTTCGCCATTAGATATAAGAACTTATTACACGGAATGTGTCCGGAACGAAGTCTTAGCGCGGTAACAGTATCACATCTATTCAACAGCTGATTATCTATCCACGGTGAGTTCAAGGGATGCGGTTGGATCGTTTTGTACCAGATTCCTTTCTCTTGTGATCTTTTATCAAAGTACTCCTTCCAAAGCGAATAACAATCCTGTTTGATATTAGGTATAAAGTTAGTGAAGTAAGGAGAAAGGTTAACAGGAATTCCATCACTTATGGCCTGCTTGGCTAGTGAATCAACAATATCGTTGCCTCTTATTCCGATATGTGATGGTATCCATTGAAGAACTATGTGTTTACCATAAGATTGTAGTTTCAAAATAAGTTTCAGTATAGTGTAGGCTATCGGTGTTCCTCGAAATGTCGAGGTACATCGAGCCAAATGTTGGAGCGAACTTCTGGAGTCTGTGAGAATGACAATATTGTTTTGATGTATTGATTTTACATACGACAGAGCTTCTGCGATCGCAATCAGTTCCGCTTCCATTATACACACACTGGCATTAATTCGAAACTTCATTGCATTGTCTTCAGATTCATAAAAGGCGGCCCCAATACCGTCACCGTCCTTAGAACCGTCTGTAAATATTTTAAAGTAAGTCGAGTATTCGGAAGTAATGTAGTCAACAAATAAATTTCTTAGGCTAACAGGATGGTATTGAGTTTTTGGTCTGGTCATAAAACTGACGTCGTGTTTTATAAAATTGTTGCTATCTATCATACTAACCCATGTACTCTGGGAAAACATATCTAGTTTAGTACTACAATGAACTTTTAAAGTGTGTAGTGAGTCATGAACCAAGATTAACAAGGGGATTCTTTTGTTTTGCCAATATGTAGAATTATTACACAATGTGGATAGCTCGGAAAGTAAGCTGATACTTCCAGTATTTGCCTGCAAGGCTTTCGTTTTAAGCCAAAATTTGCTAGCCAAGAATCGACGACGTAGATATAACGGCTGTAGACATAACTCGCTTTCCATCACGTGAATGGGTGTGGTTTTAATAAAACCACCCACTACTCTCATAGCTTGGTTCTGTAATTTATTTAATTTTTCTAAGTGAGTTTTTGCACTGTTGTCATAGAAAAAGCTTCCGTAGTCAATACGACTTCTAATTAAAGTTAAGTAAAGTTTTCTTAAATATTTTGGGTGTACACCCCAAGTTGAACCGGCTAACACTTTAATAATTTTAATGAATTTAAGAACTTTTTGGCAAACTTCATTGATATGTTTTCCCCACCTGAGAGAACTATCCAACCACACACCAAGGTATCGAACCGTGTCAACAACTTCTAATTTATTACATCCAATTGACAAAACAATTACTTTGGAACTGACACTTTAGCAACGCGTTTACTCCATAACTGGTTCCAAGTATAAAATTCCACAGCAATTTGTCACACAACAGTGACAGCGAGTCTTAAATTTGAATTTTAATCACACACTATTACATTTCACCTCTAGGCGAAGCAAACCTGTCACAGATATTGTAATTACATTTCAAGACAGTTGCAATCGAATCCGACCTTAAAAATAAAACGGACTGACATAATAATCTTACTTACCGTCCTCGAGTCGTAGACTGATGAAATAATTACATATTTTGTAGATGCACTGTATAATTATAGATCTTTACTTTGCCCACCAACTGTGTGAAAAGAAAATGGAAACAATTAAACATCGAAATAGTGTTTGGTCTTTGAGTTTTTATGAGTGAATCTCGGATCCAAAAAAATATGGATAGTCATTTGATGTATCGTTTATTATGGATTAGTATTAATGAAAAGGTATTTAATCACACTCACTCTCTAGCTTATATTTTCTAGCGTTATACGAACTCCTCCGTACAGACCTCCGTGGTCACTAATGTGGCAGCCTTTCAATTGGTCTGACAGATTGACATGTTTATGACATGAGCTTGCCAAGAGGCCCTGACATGGGAACTTATGTTTTAAAATATATAGTGGAAAATATAAAAGTTTAATGCTCAAGGGGCTTCCCTTGAGGGTAAATATTTTTTTTTTTTTTTTTTTTTTTTCTTTTTCATAACCTAACCTACCCCGTCCACAAGTTGTATTTTCTCAACTTTATATTTTGCAATTCTATATCCTTGTTTAGCACATAGGTATCTCTACATTATAGACTATTAATTTATCTATTGCTATAACTCATCATAAGACATGCCCAGAACTGATCATTATTATTTACTTTCACCGCGATATAAATGTAATCATTATTACACGTAGTGTTTCATTTCCAGAAGGCTCGGCAACAATCAAATGTCAAATAACTAGTCCAAAATGTATAAAAACTAGAGGTATTTTTGCCAGATTGAGACTGAAATTAGTGTGAACGTTCTTAAAATTACGGAAATTGCCCCTCAGATGGGTAATATACTGTTGACCAAGTTAACATTTCTTATCCTGTTCGCAAGATAATCTAAGCAACAAACGGATGTAATTTGCTTGCATTATGGGTAATTAATATAAGTGTTCTTATTCTAAGTTTGTTACGAGGTATTTCCGAATTATATCTTAGGAACACATCTGAATATTAGTCAGACCGATTTGTGGTTACAATATGTATAATATTTCCTAGAACACTCATAACATCAAGCTTATTACTAAACCAGCAAAAAGTTGACGGTCTAGTTATGAAGGATGTAGGTGATTCATACTAAAATGTGTGTTGAAACAGTTTTAATCGCATTCTTGGGTCTTTGATCGGGCCGTAGTCGTTATCAATATCAATGTATGACTAAACTGCGTGTGTGTCAATTCAATTTTTGACAGCTCCTTTGCTGTGTTCTGCTTTAAATATCGTTGCCGGTCGATAGAAGTGTGATGTCATAGGTTTAGTAAATTTCTTCTTTAAGTTCAGTAAATTTTGCTTCAGTAAACTTCTAGGAGATCAGTGGTGGCCCATTGGTAACGACCCTGACTTGCGAGTTGTAGGTCCTAGGTTCGAACCCAGATCGACGCTTTACTTTTTGTAAATAATTTTATCACCACTGCTCTCAAAACAGGGAAGGAAAACATCGTGAGGTAACTATGTCCTAGAATCAAAAAATAAATTCGAATTCATTGTGACATCTACCAACCCGCGCTGGGCCATATGTATGGCAAATGGGCAGTAAGGCCAGCCCATTTGCCGTACATATTAGTCTGAGCTTGCCTGACATTAAAAAACAATACTAAAACTAATTGTGATCATAAACCATTTCAGAAAATTCAAACATATCCCTCTACAATGTAAGTAAATCCAGTACCGAATCCTTTAAATATAATAATCCTAAATCCAATCTATTCAAAGCCATTTCTGTATTGTAAATTGTAATACAAGTATTTAAAGGCATACATATTAGTCTTTTCCGGTGATCTTGTGACATTAAAAAACAATACTAAAACTAATTGTGATCATAAACCACTTCAGAAAATTCAAACATATCCCTCTACAATGTAAGTAAATCCAGTACCGAACCCTTTAAATATAATAATCCTAAATCCAATCTATTCAAAGCCATTTCTGTATTGTAAATTGTAATACAAGTATTTAAAGGCTACACCACATAAATTTGAGTAGGTTAAGCTAACAATGCTAAGATCAGTTCGAGGCATTGCTTCGCGATAACTGTCGTACAAGCTCTTATTCGAGTCGTGGCCAACAATGCTATAAATCGAGGGCTAGCAAGCGGAAGACATTTTAGTTTTGAAAATATCAGATGCTTTGTAAATCCCGACTGTGTGGGACGTACGGTGTATGCTATGAGCATTCTTGTAATGGTCACACGGTAACGGTGCAGCGCATAATTTTGATACAGAAATAGGACGGAAATTGATTTTTGGTCATTCTCATTTGTTAGGTGTGAAAGATTTGTTGTGTTAGAATGTTTATGTAACGAGCAGGCAGAAGAGATAATGTGGGGAACGATTTCCAATCAGCATTATTCAATGGGAGGTATAAATTGGGAGCTTCAACTTAGGGATTTTATATATAAGCCTATATTTTTGTTGTGTAAAATATACAAACGTATTTGATCTACAACTCAATATGTCAATCTGCTTCATCTAAACATACGACTTTGAAATATTACAGATTATATTAGATTACTTTGACATTCTCTGGATTATTCGTGACATTGACGTACCGACACGATGGTAACAAATAATTCTATGCAATATTGTGCTAATCTAGTATATGCCACTAATTAGCAAAGCTCTTATTTCACGAATCACAAAAGCCGTAATGATTGTAATTATCAAAACCGTAAACCAAACAATTATCGAAGACGCAAATGCTCAATCATTAATTGTTATTGACAGCACCTGTACTAGATGACCATCCATTACAACCACGCTCTATCTTCAATTGAATGTCAATACATTACGGACAGCTAACAAAGAGACTAATCCATAAATTGCAGGACAACACGACTGTCAGACAAAGGACGTACTCAGTAGATGTAGCTGAAGATTGTAGGAGGAGATGTGTGCTATTAATTTCTATATGCGTATATTTTGACCCACACATGAAATAAATAGATACAGAAGTCATTATTTATTTTCAGATAGCGTTATACAAGTCACTCAGCAACCTTCGTACAAGTTAAATATTAAATTAATTAATGATTTACAAGAAAGCTTCCTCAAGAACTGATGTAAATTTTCTTGAACATCGCATCAAAATTTATCAAGTGGTTTAGCAGTTTTATTTTATGTAAAGAATCTATGTACAAAATTTCAAAACTGTACAATCACAAAGTTATAAGCTTGTTATGTTACCTATACTCCATTTATTATAGCTTTAGAAAAATGAAGCTCGTAGACAGGAGTGCAAAACATTTTATTTCAAAGTTAAGTTATAACTTTTTAGGTAGATTTAAGACTGTAGGTAATAAATACTGAGATAAACGAAGTAAAAGTAATTTTATTTTAAATAATGTTCTATTTATAATAATATCTTTATCACACTTAACGAACCTACAACAAAACGAATGAATGAAACAAACAATCACATGATTATTTAAATCTAATTAAGATTATAGGAAATAAAATGCTTTTTTTACAATACTTTATTTTAAATAACAACTTACGACCCACAACACGTTGGTAAAACTTCGTCGTCATCAGCTAATTTAGTCACTCGGTATTTTTAACTCCTGCTTCTTTTAGGTTTTTAGCATTGACACTTTAATTTTAAATTGAAATGAAATAATTATATAAATGAAAGGCACATAATTTCATAAGATAAATAGTTACACATGATTACAATAAAGTGTGCTAATATTTAAATAAATTATAATAAATTTGGCATTAATCGTAACTGCAACACGTTTAAAGTAATTTTGTTACGAAGTGTACATTAAAAAGAACCTTTTTTTAACTTCTGTCTAATGCTATCGTAAATGGAGTATAGTTGTCTACACAAACGTGGTCACCACAAAGACCGCCCTGAGGACACAGTGGAGCATACGGTGGAGGTCTGCCCGGCTTGGGCGGAGCACCACCGTGTCCTCGTGGAGGCGATCGGCGGCGGCGATCTCTCGCGTCCGGCCCTGGTCCAGACCATGGTATGGAGCGAGAGTGCATGGGTAGCCATCATCTCCTTCTGCGAAGCAGTAATGCTCGCGAAGAGGGAGGCAGTGCACGTGAGGGGGAGGCAGTATATGCGCCCTTACGGCCGTAGTCGCCGCGGGAAACGCCCTGGGCGTCGGGAATCCCAGGCTGATTCCCGGCCACCGCTGAGGGAACACGTGTGGGTTTTAGTCAGTAAAAGTCTGACACGAAGAGCGGGAGAAGTTATTTGATAATGTCCCACCCAAAAACAAAAAACGTGGTCACCACGCTGTCCCCGCGCCAGTCGCGCGTCCAGCATCGTATTGTGCTCATTGATATAACTAGGCAGTAGGTACCTAACCGTACGGCGACTATATTGTAATTAACTAGTGATATCATTTACCATCACACTTGCAAAACTTTTTGGAAAAAATAAAACATGGTGTAAAAATTATTGGAATCGATTCAGTTACTTATTCTGAACAAACTATATTTAGGTTTCGCATATACTAAAAATAATATTGTACATTCGTGTGATAAGTATTTGGTCAATATTAGCCATATAGTATAATATTGAAATGTAAAAGAACAAACGTTTACTTAAAATGAGTAGAGGAATGAAGAATAGTAAAGAATTTGGCTCCAATTTTATAAAAGAATTTGGCTCCAATTTTATAAAAGAATTTGGCTCCAATTTTATAAACAGACAATCATTGTTAACTTGACAATGACTGACCTGATTTCTCCACGAAATTTATAACATATTTGCAGCTGTAAATGTGATAATAACTGCAACAGCTATAATTGCAAACCATTTACTGAATCGTGGATCATTAAAAATTTACCAATATTCAAGCTGCATGCTTAAATTTATGAACGTGCGTCGAATTAAATTTACTAATAAGATATTTCAATTAGCATTTATCAAAAGAAATTTTATAAATAAATACGCGTTATGGAATGAAGCAATGATCAAATAAAAAGCTCATTTATTACCGGCCGGTCCCAACTGAGGTATTATTTGATGTGATTAATTAAAAGTTATAATTAATGAAAGAGCAATATCGTGTGCAAGGCGTGCCGTTACAATAGTGCGTGGAAACAACCATAGTACTTGTTATATGTATGAAAGTGAGGCGTTCTTCCGTAATACTTCACATGCATTCCATCGCGGTAGCGGGATTCCATTGTGTATTGTGAATTAGTCTTTTTGTTTCTATATTGATTCTGAAGATAGAGAGGTAGTGATTACATTACGAACACGTAACAGACGGATCACATTCTCTGATTGAGATGAACATGCAATCAACAAACAATCTTGGTGGTGTGAAATGTTAAGAGTGAAAAATTGTTTACAATAAAACATAAGTTGTCGGAAGAAGACGGTACTTTCGTAGTAAAACTATATATCTGAATAGATACAGCTGGTGGCAAAATTCAGCAATCTTAACCAGGAAATAAACTAAAATGATGCGAAATCCGTATCAGCAGCTTCAGAATTAATGCCTCTTAACTTGCTCTTCACTCCAGAAGGGAAGAAAGAGAGAGAGAGAAGAAAATATTGACAAACATCAAACTCCTTATCTTTACATTTCAAACGTAGCAAACACTCCAGGAAACTTCCAAACGTTCCTTTTAACACGAAAACAAACGGAGCTCGATACTCCTCTCAAATCCAGAGCGGACGATTTTCGAGAAACTTGTAACTCAATCTAACTCCTTAAAGATTCGGAAGCTGATTAGAAGACCCCCGGCAACGCAAAACATCGTAATATGAAAGGAAGCAACAAGTTATACTATAAATGTTACCCTTTTGTTATTGCGAATTTTGACTTGCGCTAAATGTTGTTACTTTGACCCGAAATTATTTATTCATTAAAGATGGCTTTGCGTAATAGTGGATCAAAGCTTTCTGAATTCCAATTTGTGTAGCCGTTTTCAGATTTTATTAAAGAATATTTAACTTAAGTTTATTTTGAAGATATAATATGGCACTTACTTCTTCAGTGTAATCGTAAAATTATATGTTGTTATTACACTAATATTTTCATTCTCATTAAAGCAAATATTTGACCTAAAATAATCATTTTCATCAAACACCTCTACCGATTCTGGTATTACAATACTTTTTGATCATATCGAAATAAGAATGTATGTCCATAATAGTTTCATAAGTTATGAAACTACATCGATAAGGCGCTCTATATTAACAAACCGGCAATAATTGACATTCTTGTCAATCAGAGCCAGAATTTGATCAATAATTAGTCCAGCTTATCTACTGCAATCGAATTTAGCTATCAGATCTTAGCGATGTGCAAATCATAATTGGCTGCGGGACATATATTTTTATTAGAGCATTATTGCGACATTAAAAATGCTTTCAAAGGCTTTACAAGTAGATGTTACGTTACGGTTGACATTAAGTTACACTATCACTTATTTGCATAAATAGTCATGTGTATTGAAATGTTGTTCCGAAGGTAATCGTGTCAACTGGATTTGTCTATTGTAATAACATGCTTAAAAGGTGTTCATACTCCAATGGATGACAGATTAAGAACAAATTTTTGGTTGTATTCATTGTGACAACTTAAAATAGCGGTTATAATTTAGGAATTTTCAGAGTTTAAAATAACAATGTATTCAGTAAAGAAGTCTCTTACGTCACAGCTCCATATACGTTTTGAGTGTTTCAAATCATTGCAGAACTAACATCGTAAAATCAGACAGTAGTGTTTGCTCGGCCACATTTGCAATTGCAATCTCTAATGCTGCAAAAGTTATTGTAATACAAAGTTATGTTTATAGTCTCAGCAATGATCTCATTCAATACAAATTTAATCATAATTAAATTAAAGACAAAATCAAAACAAGAACTAAGAAAACTAATAAAAGCAAATGTTATGCAAATCGTTCATAACTTGGATGCCCATTACGCGGAACTTTTCATTGATTACTCAAGTCAAGTTGGGCTTGCTTTAAGTTTAAACGAGGTTATATGAATTTGTCAGGCAGCCTGAGTTATGAATTGTAAGCAAATAAGTCTGGTTTGTACTTCGCCGACGGTTTGTTAACATTGTAGCTTGGAAGGACACTTTCTTGGACTAATTATGGGTGTACATTAATTGGAACTATTTGTGACAGACTTACTTTTGGTGTACTATGTCTCTTTCATTTTGTTTGGAATTGAAAATAGGAGCAGCTCATTATAACGCTCTCTATTGTATGAAGTTATAACTTTTGAAGTATTTTTTATATGATATTAACTTGGACTTGATCAACACGCATTTCAAAACACAATGAAAACAAACTGACGCGTTCCAAAAATAGCCGAAACGCGTGACCAGTACAACTGCAATGTCAACAATAAAATGGAATGTCACTTTAAAACAAAAGTTTTTAAGGCAACCACATAAACAAAGTTAACGGCTGCAATCAAAAAACATTCACATGATGTTCTTATCTCCACTCTTTATATTTCTCTCTTCGAACCTGTTCCGTGGCCGAGATTAACAATAGCTGCAGGCTGTCCACCTCTTTATTGCCACTTGTATCTAGGAGTAAGGAATAAGAGCTAAGCGAGCAAGCCAACAAGCGGAGCGGCCGTGCCAAGTAAGCGGAGTGACCGAGACTAGTCGGTGGCCGACGAAGTGAACTTAGGATTTCAAAGGCTTGGTTAGGTTTTAAGTGAAATAATAGCGTATTAGATTATGCTAATGACTTTAGCTTTTTGTTTGATTTGTATGCAGACGTGTTTTTGTCTTTTTGTATGCAGTAGAATTTTTTAAACTTTGAAAGTATACAATATTATTATAATAAAATGGTGCAATGTGTAATATTTTACAAGAATAACAATTATTCGTTAACTACGCACAGTTTAATTATAAACATAACAAATAGAGATTTCTATTACACAGAGAACATAAAATGAAATATGACCTTAAATAACGTGGCAATGCTGCCAACCTTGTATTGATACTTTTTTTTACAAATACTTGTACGTGTTTTTTTTATTTTTTAAGACTTAGCTTTTAAATAATGTAAATTCTATACAGGAAAAGTTTTTATTCAGTGCACAAACTATAACCATGAATTCAGCATATCATTCTAGACCCCCAGCGCAGAAATTTTTCATCGGTTAAACAAAAAGAAATTTGCTGTTTCATAGAAAAGTGGAATACCTACGTGGTCAAAATGTATGGAACAGCTGATTTTTTTTTTGTATAAGCAACGAAAATTTTCTGCGCTGGGGGTCTACAATGATATTATGCTGAATTCATGTTTACAGTTTGCGCACTGGTTAAAAACTTATCCTATATGTTATGTAAATTACGACCTGAAACGCTAGTGACGCTTAACTTGTACCAAACTTTAAAGCCGTCCACAACCATTAGGTAGTGCCTTTATGTCCTCACAAATGTCTTAAGCTTTGTAACGTTGCGGCATGTAATAACGACCGAAAATATCCATGAGACCACGTCCAGTGTCACAAAATTGAGGTTTTACAAAATTGTGGGAAAATTACACTTCAACGGGACATTTTGATGAATTTTATTGCAAAAATTAAGTTCTCTGACTCAGTTAATGCTGAATCACTTCGTGTAGACGACAAAGGAGAAACTGTTTAAGTTAGTGATACTGATACTACCAACTTTCACTATGATTAATTTAAACTGAACGATTTATAAGCTGCTTGCGGTTTGTATATTGTCATATGGAATTATGATTTCGGGGAAACATTTGATATTTATGCTAATGATGTGACCTTTGGGATAACTAATGCTGATTGAGTGAATTAAAGAAGCTTGTGGTTAAAGCATTGATTACACAAAGAGATTTTCAAGTTAAGATTTTTTTTGGCCCATCATTCTGTCTATGCCTTATAGAGAAACGTGTTTGCATACAAACAATATTTGGGTAGATAATATTCTTGACGATCATAAAACCTTTTATTTAATATGTTTTTGAAAACCCACTAAAGTCGTCCTGTAGCAATTAGTTTCAAGTCCATTTACTAGTTTTAAAGCTAGCAATTTTCTAGTTAGGTAAACTATTAATTGAGATTAAATTCGTGCCTTAATGGACGATGATCATTAAACTGGTCTAAAATTTGTCTAGCAATACGGTTTAGCAGTTTACTTAGTTAAATTATTTTCCTATAAACATTCGAGTTCTCAGAAATTCATGGAGACATAGATTTAACATCGCCACATACTCTACACAATTTCCATGGTCATTAAATGGCTAAATTTTATTGTGATCTGGTTGTAATACGAAATCACTGCTCATTTTAATAGATTTCTATTACTATTTTGGACGAAATCACCTAATATTAGCATTACACAGAGCCCGTCTTTTCATTTCCTAATACAAACAAAATTACGGTAAACAAACTTATTATGTTCAAATAATTAAATTTAATTGAATTTTCCTTTATATGGTAATGTACAATAGCTGTATGTTGTAGATAAAGTCGTTTATTGGTTTCATAAATACTACGTTAGATATAGAACATGGGAACCCCCACGGTTTCATGTTTCGTTTCGGATCAAATATCCTATTAGAGTGCTAAGGAAATTGCACTTTCTGGAATCCTGAGATGTATTGGATTCGCGGCTTGCTCGCTCTACAGATTTCAGTTTAAATGTTGGATTATCCTAAATACCCAAGCTTCATGATTCCTCTTAAATAATCTAGGATTAAAACGGTTCGTTTGTTTACAGTTTGACTACAGTTTAATAAAGTACTATCTTTATTTATGTTTGAAACTCTAATCGAAAGTATATTTATGTATTTGATCGTAGTTTAATTAATCCAATTTTGATTTGAGTTCTTGTTTGTAGGCAAGCTCTTGTTGGAAAATATTGGACTGAACGTCGGAGAGAGTTATTTGTTATTGTTTGTCTAATATAGTCGTTATGAACGTTAAATATTAAGACTGTAGTGAAGAAAATTATTGTAACAGAGTTCTATAGTTTAAGAGGGGACGGGGCCTGCGAGGAATTTTAAAAATAGGTATTTGAAGAAACTATTGCCGTTGCGCTGTCAGTAAGTCTGCCCCCGTAGTGTGTGATAGGGACAGCTGCAGCTCAGAACTAAATTATCACAAACATTTTGACGAGATCGATGTTTCGTATTCCCCTTTTTTCTTCTCGAAAACTGAGCCAATTCCATTATTTTTTGCATTAACATTTTAAGAAAGAGTATGTTTAGGTTTCTATAAAAAAAAATTAAGTTAAAAACTTTTCTTATTTGTCTGGTAGTCCTCTAATCACGGCGGTAAAAATAGGGCATTTTTTATAATTTTTAGGGGGTCATATTTACTTTACTAAATAGTTGCTGAAAAAAGAAAATGACAGGGACGTGTTAACAGCAGACCCTGATTTCATGAAAAAAAAATTGCTCTACAGGCATTATTCAGGAAGAAAAAAGGGGATACATTTGTATGGAGAATCGCACGCCCTGTTCTCTCTTAATAAACTTCTGCCAGCTGGTTCGCCTGCGTGGAGGTTAGATTTTATCCCACGAGAATCTACTGCTGAGATAAAAAGTACCTATCCTTTATGTTAATCTAGGTAACTATTTGTAAGCCAGCGTGGCTTTGCTCGCGTTGATTTAGCATTTGACAATCAATTCGGGTTGTGCTAAGACACGTAGCGCCATCTGTTATCATACGAACGTTGTTGTTGTTTTCTTTTGGAACAGAACTTTTTTTGGGATGAAAGGTACCCTATGCCTGTTTCTGTATACCTGACAACGTACCTATATGCAACACTTCAGGATGATCAGTTCAGTGGTTTAGGCGTGTAAAGGTAACAAGCAAACATCTAAATATTTGAACACTTTCGCATTTATAATATTAGTAAGGACTAGCTTTTGCCCGCGGTTCCACCCACGTGAATGTCGGTTATCGCGTAAAAAAGTAGCCTATGTCCTTTTCTATATCCCAGGCTATATCTCTACGAAATTTCATGACGATCGGTTCAGCGGCTTAGGCGTGAAAGCGTAATAGACAGACAGACAGACACAGTTACTTTCACATTTATAATATTAAGGAGAGAAGTAGGGATTATGATAGTAGGTAGGTACTTAGGGTTCAATGGAAAGAAGATTTGCCACTTAGAATTAAAAAATAACACCTCAGCTCAATCAAAACTCACAAATCCTATATTAATCTGATGTCAAGATTCAACCGTTCCTACAAATGTAAAGTATCAGTAATCATTTTCCATTATGAGTAGGTACATAAAGCTGTCTAAAGCAAGTGTCGTTTCATACGAAGTGTAATTACATGTATAGTTATTTAATGGTTCAGTAGTTTATAACACTAGCTGTACGTGCACAATAGCGCAATTAACTTTTACTTTCATTACGTAATAGGTTAAATTTAACTACAACTATTACGCATAATTTCGTTCCGACTAGTGCAACTTGATGATGACAAAATTATTGGGACGGTTATTTTGTACAGTGACGTGCAAAAAGATGAGCCATCTATCTACGCTTTCTGATATTCAACTATGTATATTGGAAACGGCTTGCAGTCTAACCAGATACAGATTAATACTAGTATTTTAAATGGAGCGACTGCCTGTCTGACCTCCACAGCCACTGGCTTGTGGTGGTCAGCTACTGAACTGAGTCAAATGATCCCCGTTGGTAGTGGGACTTTCGGGATACTAATGACCCGTAACGACTGACAGTGATTCATGAATGACAGACAGTACCAACGTCTTATGGTGCTTTCCGAGACATGCTTTCCGGCCCGACCGACCCTTGCTCGTTGAAGCGCCAGCCCGCGCCGCAGCTGAGCTAGTAGCTTTAAATTCCCCGATCAATAATAATGCCAATATTTTGATCCAGCCTGTCCCCAATAGTGATAGCTGTCCCCCTATCAGTGACGCCCTGAGCCGAGGTCCGTACCCCACAGGGGGTGCCCTCAGCGTGCAGTCGCTTAGCTTGTAAATTTTAGTTTGTAAGCCCTGGCTGGAGGCGTTAAGATTAGTTTCTTAATGGCAGCCCCAGGAAAGCCCGGTTGAGCAGTCATGGCATCTCAAGGCCAACTGCGAGATGCCCAACAAAAAAAAAAAAACATGCTTTCCGGCTGGATCTCGGTATGTAAAGAGGGTGGGGTAAATTATACAGGATACGTTTTTATCCAGTGCGCAAACTGTAACCACGAATTCAGCATATCATTCTAGATACCCCAGCACCGCTTGGTCCTTACTGGACAGCGAGCTAAATATGATAGGGATGACTTCTAACTTACGTATTTCAAATACATTTAAAAAAATCAGGCAAATACACTGTAACATTAAAATCGATTTTTAATCGTATTTTAATTGAACAAAGTAAGAGGTATTTTTGCACGTGACTTACGAACGACGATTCATAAAATAATTGCGCAGCTGTCAAAGACTCCGAATAAAAGTTGACGACGCTACTACAAAGGTATGTCCGATTTGGATCTATAAAATTAATTATCGTCTCTTATTAATTGTTTGAGCAACCTTTCAACGGGAATTCTTTTTGGGTCAATGATGTTCGTAAACATTCGGGCTTCTTAATTTGCTCTTGTCGTTTCAACAGTAATGTCTTACATTATTAATTGGTTGGTGTTTTAATTATGTTTGATGTGTTCTTGTGTTGCAATTTGTTTGAGAGTTTGGTCTGTGTTATATAATAGTTTTTTTTTGTGCTTGAAAGTTTTGATTACGTACTTCAATTAATTTCAAATGTTAAAACTGAAAGCAAGTACCTAAATTGTTGCTGCAATTGTTTTGAATACAATTATTATTATTTGATTATATTCAATGCGCAGCAATTAACACACTATTTCAGACCGTACCGAAATTAGTAGGTATAGTCTCGTATATAAAATATTTAGGTATCGTAAATATGGGTTGTGGAGGTCAGATAGGCAGTCGCCCCATGTAAAATACCTACTGGTATTCAGCTGCATCCGGTTAGACTGGAAGCCAACCCGAACATAGTTGGGAAAAGGCTGGGCAGATGATGATGAGTGTCGTATATAAAAATGAAATCTTGTTTACGAAATACTAGCTTCCGCCCGCGGCTTCGCCCGCATGAATGTCGGACATTATCCCGCGGGAACGTACTACCGGGATAAAAAAGTATCCTATGTATTAATCTAGGTTATAATCTATCTGTGTGCCAAATTTCATCCAAATCCATCGAGTAGTTTTTGCGTGAAAGAGTAACAAACATCCATCCATTCATCCATACTTACAAACTTTCGCGTTTATAATATAAGTAGCATTTTTATTAAAGTATACCTACTTTGTATATTTTAAACATTCTGTTGTTACTAATAAAATTGCTAAATTCACTCAATTCACTTAATTTTTTCAACGTTACAAAGGGAAACCCTTTCAGAATTACGTATAATACAACTACAATATCTTTATATCTTAAGACCCCAAAATTGGTGAGGCTCTATTTAGCGGGACAACATCTGTCCTCAGTGTCCCCGTTCCAAGCTCGTATTTCAAAAGCCTGTCAAAATTTCAGTTTCAAGAGAGGACCGTTGAAACAAAGAGCGAACGGCATCTGTTGAACGCCCAGCCTCCGGCGGAGACTCTCTGTAATCATCCGACATTTTGAAGAACGTAATTGGTCGGCTAATGAATGCCGCCCAAGGCAAAGCTCCAGTTTACGCAATGAATCGACTGTGTCACTCGCGGTCTCTTAAACTTAGTACGAATAAATATGAGATGGAAACTCATAATGACATACAATTTTGTTTTGTTAAATTTTTTTCGGCATTTTAATTTTATGGTAGGTATAGATCAGGTGGAGCTAGTACGGCCATATTTGTAAATGCTCGTAGGTATATGATTTGTCACAATTATATAGTGTTATTCAGTTCAAGGGAACAGTTAAGGTACAATTACGTGAAGCCAATAATAACGACGACAAAGTATGTTGGCTTGTACTCGAACTTTTTGTTGACACATTTTATGGGTTTTACGAGTAGGTTCAGTAGGTACATGGCAATTAATTTCCACCTAAGTAGATGCTTTTCTAGACAAGACGGACAAACTTTATAAGTTTTGATGATTTGTTATTGAAAATTCATTTACACCAAATTGAGCATACATAACACAGGCCGACAAATTATTTACCCAGATACCAGACTATACATTTCCGAAGTATTTTGCGATTTTAAATGCGATATCTCAGCGAAAAAGAAAACATATTCGAGTAAACTCAACGTCATTTTATAGAAAAAGACTAGTACTTTCAGATACAATAGATACATTTTTGGAGGAAAGAGGATCTAGCGGGCTACATAACCTCAAAGATGAGCAAAAACGGTGTTTTTTGCTCTTTCAGGTAAGGATATCTCAAAATCCTTACGTGATAGAGCAATTTTGCGGCCAGATTCGGATTCAGCGCATCGAAATACTTCGGATATTGGTATATTATTTTACCAATGCTGGAACATAGGCCTCATCTCTGTCTGGTGGAGTGGGCTGTGTTCCACCACGTGAGCCCAGTGCTGGTTGGTGGATGTCACAATCATGTCTTAGAAATACTGAACTGGTTCAAGGACATACCGGTTTCCTCACGATGTTTTCCTTCACCGTTTTGAGAGTAGTGGTGAAATAATTTACCAAAAATAAAGCGCCAGTCAGGGTTCGACCCCACGATCTACAACTCGTAAGTCGCGGCCGTTACCACTGGGCCATTACTGCTCTTCTAATGAGCATATTCATCGTTAAATCTTTAGCATTATACTTCCTTCAAATAACTCAATGTAAAATAAAGCAAGTGAAACTACCACCGCTTTATATCGTGAATGTCTGCTTTGAGTCAAAGTATTCAAGACTAACTTAATAAAGCAAGTTTCTCGCAACTTAAACACAAAGCACTATAGTTTGGCTCTTAAAATACTTATAAGTGTATGCTAAAGTTATTTCCAAGTGTTAAACTGTTTTCATAATGTAATAGCGTCATATTTTATATTGCAATGCTTTATTCCGAGATGATTTAGAGAACTAGTTTACTAAAAATGGAAAAGATAATTCCGTGTGTTGAAGTTGAAGATAACACAAGGATTTTTAAAGAAAATTGGGGTGTATATAAATATGGATATAAAGAATATACGAGTCAAAATAAATGACTCATGAAAAGATTAATACATACATAGATAAACTCGCTCCTATTTCCCATGGAGGTACAAACAACAGAACGCCACCTGCTACAATCCTAACAAACTCCCTTTGCTTCGTTTACTTTCATACACTCAATAGTCAATGAAAAAAGCTGACTTCTCATTACTCACAAAGAATCTTATATAATTTATCTTCAGAAAATTGAATATAGAAGTAGAGCAAATAACAACAAGCGTTTAGAAACCATTGACCTTTAAAACCACCAAAACAAAAAGGCTTTGCATAATAATATTTTGAATTACTGGTATAAGAAGTACCAAATCCGATAATCTCTAATGCTTCTATCCCTACAATGCATAAACCAAACATCATTCTCCATGTCACACCTTAGGATGATCAAACATGAGATCCGAACACAGCACTTTGACGTCACGTCACGGCCAGCAAAAAAACCATTACTAAAGATAACAAAGCATGTTTACACGATGATCGTCCACCAATTGAACACAAATATTATATTGACACCTTTCTGTTTGCCGAACTGCAAGTGACTACTAATACTTTGGTAAACATGGGGTAATCTTAGTGTGATATCTTGTTCGGGCTTGCCTTATTTACTTCTTTATCTGCTGGTAAAAGGTTTGATGTATCGGTTGTTTGTCGGGTATTATTATCATATTCTGCAGTTTTATCTCGAAATCAGGAGAGGATGCTTATTCCTTTTGATGGTATAAAGCTGATGATATTATCCTACAAACTTATCAAATATTTCTTCCATCTAACATGGTGAATTTTATTTTTCACTTACAAGTGACTATTAATAATTATGTAAACATAGGGTAATCTTAATGTGAGATCTTGTTTGGGCTTTTTACGTTCGTTATTAAGATTAATTACATCTTTATCTGCTGGTAAATGGTTTGATGTACTTATAAGTTGTATTATCCATCATAATTTCTGCAGTCATTTCATCACGTGCTTTATAAGTCTTCTTTTTCTTATGTTACTTCTATCTTGAAAACAAAACGGGATACTTATTCTTTTTACACGTTTTATATTAGCTTCACTTGTATATTTGTTTGTTTGTTTGCATGTAACCGACTCCTTAGAGAGCGATTTTGACCCACTTCAAACGGTCAGATATCATTGAAACTTTGTAAACTTATCGAAGACCGATGACAATTCAATAATTAAAAAAAAAAATTAGAGAAATGAAAAAAAAAGAACACGTTTTTGTAGTTAGCAGAACTAAAAAATAGAAAATAAATAATAGTTTAAAAAACTAAAAACACGCTTTAAAAACCAAACTAAAAAAGGAGAAAATAATTAAATTCAATTAAAAAGCGTGGTGTGCTTGACATTAAGTGATTATAAAAATACCTCAAAAAGCACCCCACGCTTTTTAATTGAATTAAATTATTTTCTCCTTTTTTAGTTTGGTTTTTAAAGCGTGTTTTTAGTTTTTTAAACTATTATTTATTTGATAGTAGGTATAGTTTAAATCTAATAATTATCATCCCTTTAATTTTTTAGGTACATTATATTTTCGAATATTGTTTCCGTCAAAAACACTAAGATGTCAACTATTACGGTGAAAGGGCGACATTATATTGACACCTTTCTTTTTAACAAACTGCAAGTGACTACTAATACTTGTAAAAACATTGGGTAATCTTAGTATGATATCTTGTTTAGGCGTTTTTTATTCGGTATTTGCCTTGCTTTATTTGTTTGTAAAAAAAAGGTTTGAAGTATTGGTTGGTAATCGGGCATTATCATAATCTGCAGACATTTTGTCAGATGATTTTCCGTCTGTTTTGTATGTATATGTAATGAACACATATAATGTTTATACTTTATATCTAAAATTTGGCTTGAGGTAAAATTCCCCCTTTAGGCTAGTTTTTTCTGGATATTTAAATCACATCTATACAACGGGTGGTCGGCTCCATAGCGTGTTTGAAATATTTAGGACAGTACACATCTGTTGCGAAGGCTATTATTTAAAAAAATCTCGACCTTTTAATAAAATTAGACTTATCTAAATCATTTATAAAAAGTTAATGTCCGTTGTAGCATTTCTACTTTATTTTCTATTTCAAACACGTAACATTCTACTATTTTACAAGAAAGCACTTCAGTAACACCATACCATTTAGCACAACTTTCATTTTCACTTAATTTGCCGAGAAATCGTGAAATATGAGTCGGTTGCGCCATAAAGCAGTTTCAGCGTAGCAATAAGCGTCTCTTACAATTTATATATACGTTTAATGTTCTAATAACTACAGAAGCCTACGCTAGTGAAATCAAATATACTAATTATATAACACCACTACGTACAAGTTAATTGAATAGGAATTTATTGGTTTGTATTTACATTTATTAAATGCTAGAACTGGTGCTGGATTTACTTGAATAGCTGAATTGCAGAAAGTTTTATGTTTTTTTTTTTTTAATGTATTTTCGGGCATAACTCCGTCATATATAGACGGTTTAGAAAATTCTTTGTTTGGTTCGAAAAGGGTTTATTCTGAAATGGTCTCATTTAAATTTCATATAGATCTGATGATGCGTTTCGGAGATAGACAACGAAACTCTTCAAAAAATTACAGCAAGTCAACCGCGATTGCTGCTATCGCATAAATATGCATTGTTTTGACCCCAAGGATGATGAAAAAAAAATCACTCCTTTTTAAAGTCGGTTAAAAATCACTTAATTAGATTCTGAAATAAATTTCTCATGGTATGTATTTTGTACGTTTGTTTGTAATGGATAAACTCAAAAAATCTTTACCGATAAAAAAAAATCACATATTATATTAGCGAGTGACATGCGGTGTTTTTTTGTATATTGTGGTGCCTTACGAGGCACACTGTGGATGCAAAAGCAGTGAGAGTCCGGCAAGAGAGAAATCACACCTGGGAAACGAACCCCGGACCTCATGCTTAACAGTAGCGCTTGCCACCACTGGTCTAATAGTCGCAAACGCTGCCTCGTAGTCATTGTTTTTAATAATTACCAAAATCTGCCAAATAAAATAAGTAATCTATAAAATGAGTTGAAATTGTGTACATGTTATTACTAACAAATTGGATTTTATGATCTGGAAAATAAATGATAATTAATAAGAAATAACATAATTAAAAAAAAAAAACTTTAAAAACAAGCTTGTCCCATGACGTGTGACTTATAAAGAAATCCCTACAAAGCAAACCCAAAAAAAAGTCAAAACAAAACAAAATTAACACTGTCGAAAACGACCGAGCCGTTTCTAAAGACATTAAGGACAAACAAACGAACAATTAAAGACAAACAACTGTGCAATGTAGAAGACATTTGGTAGCAGATAGAAAGATAGCGTGGTATCGAATATCAGATGTTAAGCGTGGTGGGACAGGCAAGCAGCATTCCAACCGACCCGCTTAATGATGGCGATTTATATAGAGCTGATAAATAGGTGTGCTGTGTTCGTTTAACTGTTTTTTTTTTTTTGATATGTAACATCTTTCCTCCCGCTTTCCTGCAATCTGTGGGATTGATTTCGTGAAAAGGGACGGAAGTGTGTAACAGGAAGCCGGCGAAGCGCGCGCTATTTTATTTGACCAATGAGCGCGCGTTGGCAGAGTTGGCCGTCAGATGGTACAATGTTGCTTACTACGATGGTGAGATGTCAGATTTTACATATCATAGGCAACTACTGTAAAGCTCTCTCGAGTTTTATTTGTAAATCTTAAATGGTTTTTGCTTATTGATTAGGAAGTTTAAAATGTAGTTTTAAATTGGATGCGACATACAAAATTTAAAAAAAAAATTGGTTAAGGCTAATCATTTTTCCTTGTACCTAAGCGTGTGTTATAAAATTGTTGCCTAGTGTGCCACAAGAGACGTTACAAAGAAAAAAACGGCTTTAATTTTATGAAAAGGAAATCATTTATATTGATTAATAGCCTCTCCAGCAATTGTATACAAACAGACATAAGTAGACAGTAATTCCTATTTAAAAAATATCGTAATTGTCACAAATTACTCTCCCTCGCACTCCTGAATATTTTGTGACCTCTATGGATTGGTAATCCATAGAGGTCGCTAGTGCTGCCCGGCCTGTGACGTTATAGGGTTGGGATCTTCACTAAAACCTTTCGGGCTTCTATCTTTTCGTATTAACAACTCTAGATAGATTAAAGGTATCTGTAAACTACTACAGATTATTATACATAGAATTGGAGCGCAAAAGCAGTTTGCTGGCTATTAAACGTGAATGCGATTCAATACCACAGGCGTGTTACCGGTAACGGAGAGTTCACACTCCCCCGTTTTAAATTAAAAAGGCTAGCCGGCTGGGTGTCTCGGTGACACGTCCTAGCTGACAGTAATTTTATATAAACAGACCTCAAAGGGTGAAAGTCTTATCTGCAGGCTTAGCATGAGCACCGATTTGTCGACGGAAGAATAAACATTACTATTAACTAAATGATGTACAATAGGAGAAGATAGCTATGTTTTTCTATTAATTATCACAGTTTGCATTCTAAAAGAATCATGATTTTGTAGATAATCGTATTTACATTGTGGCCGTCGAGCAGAAAGTTTGTTGTCAGTGTGATTTTGACAGTTTGGGAAAAAATATTCTTCTGAAATAGTCTACATTTATAAGGACCTATACAAAGATCGCTAGAAACGAAAGACAAAATGACAGATTGTAGAAGGATATCTATGGTGCGATGTCAAAAATGGAGAAACGAAATGTCACTTTGTATTGAAAAAGCACTGTGTATTCTTCATAGAAATAGAAAACGTCATGCTAAGCCCGCTGATAGAAAACGCAATTACCTAAGCACTTCGTTATAATATGAAATTTAAAAAAACTTTTTCCAAAAAAAAAACAACCGACTTCCAAAAAACCACTACAAAGTGAAAAATAACTTTAATTTCGGAAGTCGGTGTCTTTGGAGCTGTATTTGAATTTTTTGTCACCGCCTTCCGAAATTAAAGTTATTTTTCACTTTGTAGTGGTTTTTTGGAAGTCGGTTGTTTTTTTTTTGGAAAAAGTTTTTATTTTTCACTTTTTAGTGGTTCACATGTGCTTACCCCTTCACAGCATACCGGCGTGATGTTATGTTATGAACTGGTGTAAGCAATAGACAGACATGAGATTTCAGCAATCCCAGTCCATTTGCTATCATTTATTGAGGAGTTCCGTTGCCTATCTCCAAAGTTCTTCATCAGATCTTCACCAAATTGAAATGAGACCACTACGAGAAAGTATTCTTCCAAAAAATACCTAAATCGCTTCGTGTGCCTATAAAATTTGAAGAGTTCTCTCTATTTCTCCAGGATCCCATCATCAGATCCTGACTTGATGATCATGGGACCACCTGGGAAGTATACCCTTTCAAACAAAAAAACAAAATCCAAATCGGTCCAGCCATCTTCGAGTAATCGGGGAACGTACATAAAAAAAAAAAAAGGTTCCGACGAATTGATAACCCTCCTCCTTTTTGAAGTCGGTTAATAAAATTGATTTTTTTTTTTGGATCATTATTACTGGGTAAATAATTATTTTCTCTTCGTCAGTTACATAACTGAAGGTACTTATCATTTTCCAAGTTTATACTGGAATTACTTACCTAAAAATTAAATGCATATATTTTTTTAAGGGTAAAAGTCGACTTGAATGAAAAAAAATACATAATAATAATATATAGTTTATTGCCACAAAGAAACATACACTGTTTAACAAGATGCTAACTACGCTGCAGAAGTCTGTATACAGATATTGTGAGCCCTGCCTCTCAAACTAGGATAACCTGTATATTATGAGACAGTGTTCAGCTATGAGGTTACATAAAAATAGGGATTATACAACTGCGAACTGTGCCAACTTATTGTTCGTATCAACAGTATGATTGAGTTTTAAATTCATGCACATTCCAACGAAAAATTTCACTGCTTCATCTTATATCAGTAAAAATATTTGCAGTAGGTAGTCTAATAGTAACTGCAAAATATTCTTTCAATAAAAATGCAAGCGAAACGAACCAAAGCACATCATTATTAAAATAACAACTTCACCACATTTTCTATTCAGAATATTACAACAAAAGCAAGTATCTCGTTTATTAAACAAGAGTAAATTCAATACTTCGGTAACAGGGTACGTTACCTTCAAACCACACGTTCTAACGTTAGAACGTGTAGTCTGACAGTAATGAAGTAGAGTTGACTAGCTGATAATGTAATAAGACGTGTGCCTTGATGGGTAATTAGCTCCGAGAGGGAATATAATACATAGAACATTGTACACGTTTTCAAAGGTGCTCTAACTTAGTATAGAAACGTGCAGCGGCATCAATATGTTTGTGAAACTAACAACCATAATCAACCCTCTGTTCCTACAGATAGAGTCTTTTTTTTTAGTTTTCTTCCTGTATTAACAATGAATCAAGACATGAAAGAAAGACAATTGAATGCAGCTGAGACGAGGATGTTAAGTGGGATGTATGGTGTTATACAAAGGGATAGAATAACAAATGAATACATAGGAGGAATTCTGAAAGCCACCAGTAACTGAAAAATTGTATGGAAATCGGTTGTCATGGTATGGGCATAAGATACGGAGGAACGAGGAAAATGTCGTCAGGAAAGTTTTGAGTATGAATGTCAATGGCTATAAAATTCATTCTCCGGGTAGGAGAATAGGTATGCCAATTTATTTGTGGTCGACGCATTAAGTAATTTTCTCTATTAATCGTAATCTCAGTAGTCCTTTCCTAACCACATCATCATTCACACAGTCCATTCATTGCTTCTTTGGTCTTTTTCTACTTTTATAACCATCGACATTCGTACTCAAAACTTTCCTCACGACTGCCTTATCTAGATATGTATGGAAATACTTGCCTGAAACAGAAATATCTATGTTAGCTTTCCGTTACTGTCGCGTTGATAAACATCATTAGTCTAGCTTGAATATTATTCTCAGCCATCATTAAAAACCGTATTAGTACAAACTGCAGTTGAACGATGTTGTAGCTATAGTTAACCTATTTGATCGTTCACCATCACACATACCTTACTTTAAAGATCTTGTTTCCTTTTACGGGGTTATCAATTTTAATATTCTGCACTAAAAACGTTTTCTACATCTAAATCCCAGTAGCTGGTCTCCAGTTCAACCTTTTATTGCTCAATTATTAAAGTAACACCAAGCAGCATCTGATACTAAAATAAAACGTAAAATACTATTATATCTTTAACGTACATTGTCTATTGTATTTCAGTGCTGGAAGGCGCAATGAATTCTAATATATTATGATATTGCCTTCAAGTTACAGCCACTTGGAATCTTACTATTGTCTAAGACGTTCCGTAAGACAACTAACTTATCGGTTTAGTACCCACGGAGTATTAGATGTGCATGTCTGGGGATAATAGGGTGTCTTCCAATTTATTAAAAACGATTCTAATTTGAAGATTGGGACGAAATATTAACTGAAAAATAAAAGTAAATTGATTTATATCCATTTTCTCAATTAAAAACGATTAAAATCAAATACATTTTTCGTTGTTTTGTATTTACCGCCAAAACGCTCCTTTCGTTGACTTTTTATCACGTGACCACACGTGACGTCAACTTTGTGTAAGCTAAAGTAGTTAGTAAGTAAACAAGTGAATGCCGAGTTTATAATTAACAAGATTTTTAATGGATAGAAAGTGATTATTGGTGTGCGGTACCTTGTGCACAAATACTTCTAAAACTGCACCAAACTAAGTATTTGTACTGGTGCCGTTTACACAAAGCTGATGTCACGATATCACGTAATACAAAAGTCACCGTAACACAGGCAACTGTGGGAACACGGGTAGGTTTTAGTCAGTAAAAGTCTGACACGCCCTCTTGCTCCACCCAGAGCGGGAGAAGTTATTTGATACCCCACCCAAAATAAAAACAGGAGCGTTTTGGCGGTAAATTCAAAACAACGAAACATAAATTATATTTTAATCGTTTTTAATTGAGAAAATGGATATAAATAAATTTATTTTATTTTTCTGTTAAATATATCGTCCCAATCTTCAAATTAAAATAGTTTTTATTAAATTGGAAAATACACTATTGTCAGTTCATTTTTGGTTTTCGTCATAATTACTACTACGAAAATTCTTTGGAAAACCAAACATACTATCACGCGTTGTTTCCCCGGAGGGTTTTAAATTTTGTTATACTTCTAAGTAATACAAGAAACATAATAGGTACTTTTAAAACATGAAAGTTAATTCCTTTTAACAGTTTGAAAGGTCAAATGGAAATTTCTTAATTACAAACCACCGGAAAATGTTCAACAACTTCAATGTCTAGTGGTTTGAAAATCTGACTTAATCTATTTGCTACTGTTAAAAAGCTTTTGTCTTGTTTCTTAGTTATACAGTTCATTAATTAAATTTTCTCAGAGAAGGGGATTATTAATACGGATCCGATTAGATAATATTTTTGGAATTAACCTAAAGGCTACCTCGTTGGTCTAGTGGTCGCAAGCGCTACTGCTGAGCATGAGGTCCTTGGGTTCGATTCCCAGGTCGGGCAAAGTATTATTGAGTTTTTTTATCTGGAATTTCTCAGTAGTAATCCGGAATCTAGATTTGTGCCCTATTGATGGCAATTGATTCGCCCCCTATAACATGGGACTAAAACATAACTGACAAATAGTGGGTGTACTATGGCTAAACCTCTGCCCATCCCTTCGTAGAAACAAGCCGTGATATTATGTTATGTAACGGCGCTCATTTTTTACACGCTTTATATTAGCTTCACTTGTATGTTTGTTTGTCTGTTTGTTTGTTTGTAACCGACTCCTTTGGACGCTATTTTGACCCACTTTAAACGGTCAGATTTCATTGAAACTTTGTAAACTTATCGAGGACCGATGACTATACAATAACTTAAAAAAAAATTGAGCAAAGTGAAAAAAAAAGGAAAAAAAAAAAAACTTTTTTGTAGTGCTAACTACAAAAACGTGTTTAAAAAACGTTAAAGTTTAAAAAACTAAAAACCACGCTTTAAAAACCAAACTAAAAAAGGAGAAAATAATTTTCCTTTTTTTTCATTTTTCTCAATTTTTATTTTTTAATTATTTAGTTTCTATTTTTTAGTTTTGCTAAGAACTAAAAAATAGAAAACAAATAATAGTTTAAAAAACTAAAAAAACACGCTTTAATAACCAAACTAAAAAAGGAGAAAATAATTTAATTCAATGAAAAGCGTGGGGTCCTTTTTGAGGTATTTTTATAATCACTTAATGTCAAGGTTTTTAAAGCGCGTTTTTTAGTTTTTTAAACTATTATTTACTTTAATGTCATCTGCCTGAACCACTGCCTGTCCTTTCCTACTGTCTATTTTACCTCCAAATACCGCAGTGCCTCAAGACGAAAGTCTTTGACCAGTGGTGTGGCCAGTGAAGACCTATGGTACAGAAACATAGTCGCTCACAATGGGCCTTTTCAGAAGGCTTAAAGTCACCAAAAGGGCAATGGAGAGGGCTATGCTCGGAGTTTCCCTGCGTGATCGAATCAGGAATGAAGAGAACCGCAGGAGAACCAAGGCTACCGACATAGCCCGAAGAATTATCAAATTTAAGTGGCAGTGGGCAGGGCACATTGCTCGTAGAACAGATGGCTGATGGGGCCGAAGGGTTCTAGAGTGGCGACTGCGTACCGAAAGATGTAGAGTGGGAAGACCTCCCACAAGGTGGACCGATGACCTTGTGAAGGCCGCGGGAATCCGCTAGATGTGGGAAGCACAAGACCAGTCGAAGTGAAGGAGCCTGGGGGAGGCCTATGTCCTATGTCTTTCGGCTGAAATCATGATGATGATAATCTAACCTCCACAACTCAGATACTGGGTACCTAACATTATACCACTAGGTAAGACGGGATGTCAGACTTTCGGGCTTGTGTAGATAAACACACGATAAATTATACTTTTAAAATATGTTTAGTAGTTTCCGAGATTACCTAATCCTAAATTAACACACGTTTGGGAAGTTTATTTGAATTATGAACAGAAGCGTTAATATTATAATGAGAAGGTACGCCATTGGAGAAATATCGTGTGACGTCATAAATCACGCCTCACGCCTACACATCAAGACGGGTTTCGTAGAACGGTCTTCGCCCATAAATTTTCTGACTAATTAAATAAGGTTGACTAACATTAATCGTGTATCGACTAGCGAACCGCCCTTGCTTCGCATGTTTTACACGACTTGACTATACATCAATATTTATTTATTATACAAAGTGTCACAAAATAAAAGCATGCATGACTACTCAATCGATTTCCGAAATTTTTAAGATGGTTTTTTCTTCTTCAAAATGGATGTATTTTGCCAAAACTACCGCCGATCCGAATAAAATACAGTCTTATTTCAAGAAATACTCAATTTTAAACGCATAAAGAATGCAAGGGACAATAGGATTTCCTTAATAATAGCACTTACATTAAAAATAACAGAAAACCTTGTAACTCAATACTCTATTTGGTGTATGAGGTTTAGCATTAATTATGTTAGGTACATGTTTTATACAAGTAAAAATAATAACGTAATATACAAGAAAGAATAATATATAAGCAAGAAAGAATAATACGTTTATTTGCGTTAAACATGACGCAGAGAAAGCACACAAACAAGAATAGATGAGGAAAAATATGCGTCACATCCACGCAAAACGGCCATCGCTCAGCATAATGCTACGACCCTATACGAAACAGAACCCCAGCGCTGGTTTCCAACGACAGCCAGCGTTGACCTAATGACGTCAACCGGTACAGCACGATTTACTATACGATAAAAATAACAATATAAGCAACAATTTAAATACACAATTAGTTCTAAATGTGTATACTTTCCGAAATAAAATATCTACATGATCCCGCATCACAATCCATTGCGTAATTTATAAGAACAACGTGGTCACACAGACAGACTCGAAAAGCGACTTAATTTATAATATATAGTTAAAAGACATTAAAACTTTGCGGTCATTATAAAACGTCCGTTTTTTAAGAATGACTAATTTGTAATTCTTTGGAATATCTTTTATGGCAGGTCTTTTAGACCACAACATAATTATTATGTCACTTTAATCCTGTTTAAATCCGCAATCAAGTTATCTGTCGTTTAATCTCGGTGACACTTAATCTGGTTTCTCCTATGAGTAATACGGTCCGTCTGTTGGAAGTCACGTTGGCCTCAATATTAATTTTAAAAGCGAAATAAAAATTGTAAAATGGCAGGCAACTAAATAGTTAAGTATGCCCGTCAGGCATACCACTTGCGTGGTTTATCCTGCTACTTTTTATGATAATCTATTCTTTAGGTAATAAATTAATGGTATGCCTAAAACAAAGTCGCTTTTATATCTGTATGTGAGCCCGGTTTGTTTTGAGGGGTATGTCGCTAAGTGATAACAGCCGCACAGATCGATCGATCAGGTTAAGCTACACTTGCCGCGGTAGTTCCGTGGATGGGTGACTATCTTTACATACCAAGACCCCTCCTTTCCTCGGAAAGCACGTTAAGCCGTTGGTCCCGGCTGTCATTCGTGGATCTTTGACAGTCGTTACGGGTCGCCGGAAGCCTGAAAGTCTGATAACCAGTCTTTCCAAAGCGTATTGTGTTACCCAGTACCTGGGTTGTTGAGGTCAGGTAGGCAATGGCTCCATGTAAAGTTGGGAAAACGCCCCGGCTTTTTCCTAAAAACCGGCTTTTTCCTTTTTTAAAAATCCTCCAAATGTACCCTCCAACTTCGATCCGTTTCGATTCGATTTTCCTATGGGAAAATGAAACAAAAAAAACAAAAAAAAACTGCAATAATTAAAAGTAAAAATGAAATTGCTTTCAAAGAGTTATAATTCTGCAAACACAAGTAGTAGCATAAATACACAGCTCTATCTTTCCTTTACAATTCTAACTTAACCAGCAAATCCTCTAGTTATTCAGATCCCTCCTATACTTAGGTAGATAGTTAGACGGATAGCAAGGCTTGCGATTACGTCAATTACCTCCCGTTGTGATAATAACATCAATAAGAGTGGCCTTTGCCCAGCAGTGGGTCAATAATAGGCTGCATCCGCGCCTCTGTTGTTATTGCGAGGCTTGTGAATTAGTGTGCGTTTTGAGGGCTTGTTTATTTTAGGACTTGTAAATGGCCGAAGCCGTAAATCAGGTTTCGATGTGTCTACTCTTTATAAAAAGTTATGATCAGGATATCATCTTAACTATAAAGGCGTTAATCAATTAATTTTGGTGTATAAATGGACTATGCTTGGAAGGTCTCTACGTCGAATCAGGAATGAAGAGATCTGCACCAGAACCAAAGTAATCCGATCCAAGGTACTTCGAAGAGTTGCCAAACTTAAGTGGTAATAGCGTCCGTGTACTGGAAGACCTAGAGTTGGCAGGACTCTCACAACGTGGACCGATGACCTGGTGAAAGCTGGAGGAATCGGCTGAATGCGCGAAGTACATTTTTGGGATGCATGAAGAGGCTCCTCGTGTAGCGCAATTTGTTCCACCAGTAACTCGAATGAACCGAGCGCTCGGCGCATCCTGGACAGTCACACCCAATATCTTGATGACTGGCCAATTTTTCACCGGAGTCAAGCAGCTTGCTGTGTTTCGTCGATGCGTGGGAGTACCAGTGCCTTGAACAAGAGTCAACAGGCATTTTCTGGGCATGCTCGATCCATCATAGACCTCATATATCGCTTAACATCAGGCGCGATCGAGGTCAAGAGCGGCCCATTTAGTAATAGAAAAAAAAACACAGAACCGGTCGAAATATCGGTGCTTTGGGGAAGCTTAAGTCCTGCAGTGGACATCTTTTGGCTGAAATGATGATGTTTGGAGTAGACACAAACACACAATGTTTAAAGTAGCTCCATAGTAAATACTAATAATGATATCGTTTCTTCTTAGAAATAGAGCAATAACAAAAGACTTCAATATCAGTAACTGTTACTCCTTACTCGCAGAACTGTATCCACCAACTTAGGCAAGATTTTAAATTGCATTTCACATTGTAACACGACATACTCTTGTCAACGTCAATATTACAAATTAACGGCATTTCACATAACAGTATCCGTTTAAGAGAAAACATGCTCATGGCAATTACAGCTATTTTCTTGCCTTATATTCAATAGAGAATGTGTACCGACTGACGTGTTATTATGACGGGAAACTGACTTAGTAAACGCTTCATTTGTTTACCTATTCATTTGAGAAAGCGATATAAATCAGCTGTTTTGTTCCGCGGTAGTTATATTCAGGAAAGTTAGTTATTGAGGCTAGGTTGGTACGACTGGTTGCAACTTTATGTGTATTGGGTTAGCATTGTTTCGTTTTAAAGAGGAATGTATTAGTTAGGCTGTTTCTATTTTGCTCAGAGACTATACATTACAGAATTTGGACTATGATTGTTTTAAACATGACGTAGGTACTTATTTCGTCATGAAATATAACCCTAGATCATGTAAAATTTGTTTTTGGTGCCAATACTTACATTTAATCTATTCCAATAAATAAAATTAAAGTGTTTGTTAGTAATGTCAAAATAGCAGCTTTTCACTAAATGCGGTACTAAATATGCGGGTATTTATAACTAAAAAAATATATATTTTATAAGACAGCCAATTGACTCACATTTACTTGTTAGTGTTGGGTTTGGGAACTAAAAACACATGAAGAACACATCCTATAAAAAACATGCACTTTCTATGTTTTCTTGAAAAAAGTATTTATTAAACACTGACTAGCGTTTTTGAGAAGGTAAAGCCCAAAATTATACCGTTAATAAAACCACAGCATATTTTTCAGCCTGCATTTCAAACAAGCCCGAGCCAATTTAAGCAAAAAGGTCGAGGTCTACGGCATCGCAACCCTTCACTGGACGGCAAGCTAATAAAGCGTAGAAGTTTAAAGTTTTAATTAAAAAGGCCCGGTAATTAGATACGGTCTGTGGATATGTTAATTAATGCACGGGTTAATTCTTCAAAACAGTGCCATTGTTCCCGGAGTCATAAAAATTGCGTACCTTTCGAGAAACAGACGGCTTGTGATTGGGTGGATGCTGAATTTTGAAGTACAACTGTGCTACAAATATCAATAGTATTGATTTTTATGAAGTGATCGGTGAATATAGAAGTCAATTTTATTAATGAGATTAGTCATTTTGATTACTTAGATGAAAAATTTGCTTCTTAATTTCGTGTCGATGAGTCTTATTTTGTCCAACCAGAGCTTATCTTGTATCGCGGCTTCACAGTACTACTCTCACTGTGTTTGGGATGGGACGAGTTCAATGAAGGCAATTCCAATGAATAGTTACATTTTTGCAAAATGTACTAAGTAGGTAATTTTAAGATTAATGAAAAGGGGGTATGTATATTCATTAACGTTAAAGTTAAGAGATGGTTGAACGTTAAAAATTTATGGTTAAACAGTAGCTGATCATTACGTAACTTTAAGCAACGTTTATAAATAAAGGGGAGTGTGTTTTACGGCAACTTAAAATTGGTTGGAAGTAATGCTAGTGACTAGAATTTTAGATACAACATCAAACCAGATCAGAAAACCAATACATTTTCGACAAAATTCTGATAGCCGATTTTGTTGATCAGGTTCTAGAACATTCCATAATAAGTGAACGGAATATCCACAATTCCTTTCGTAGCTACATAAAGCACATACAAGATATGGTTAGAAGCCTGTTATTGAATTTCACATTGTTGTTTGTTATTTTTGGTCGTTCGAAGTGAAATATTAAGGGGGATTTATGAAGTCGATTGATTACTCACCGAGCTTGGTAATTAAGAACTCTCATATAATGCATTGAGGAGAAGGGAACAATGCATTTGCAAATGTATTTTATGAACGTTGATTGAGTATTTTTTTGGCCTCATTTATTCTTTGGTCATTTACGGGTTAGGTTGGAAATTAATCAGGGTTTTAATAAGCTTTGAGTTTTGGATGACTCATTACTTTGCCGAGGAAAGAGAGTGAAATATTTGTAGAGGTTAATATAATCGCTGTTGCATTTGACACAGATCTTTTGCAACCACGAGACGTCATCACAATCTTGTAGAAATGTAGAATAAAGTATTTTTTTTTTCAATAAGATCGATACAATAGTGGCTCTTAATTAAACCTTTAACAACCTAAAAGATTGTAGAAAAAATCTATTAGTTATATTATAGTAATGATGTGATTAATTCAAAATACAGAATAGACGATATAAAATATCAAAAATGTATAAGTAGAGCTTTAATGTTCAAGTGCTTATAAGACTGATTTAAATAATAAATAAATAAATCAGCCGTGTTGTTTGACTGCAGGACAAAAATCTCCCTTTTTGACTGCTTTAAAAGACTTCAAATCTTCAACCCGCTTGCCAAGCGTGGCGATTATGGCAAACCCTCCCAGTTTTTGGGAGAGGGTTGCGTCCAGCAGTGGACGTCTACCGGCTACAATGATGATGATGATGAAAAGACTTCAAATAGGTATTCTATATTTAAGCCCGAGGCTTGAGGCTAGGACAAAATACGAAACTACATAATTAGATCCCTTTGACGTATCAAAAATACTTTAATTATAAACGTTCTATTTATAAAATAGAGGACCATTTCCAGTACCACAGAGTGGAACTATCAAACACTAATTTGATAGTCCCCACAAGAGAGAATTCAGACACTAATGAGTCTGCCCTTAATCCTAGACTATTAATTCCCTTAAATAATTCACGACAGTTTTGTGCCGACAAGGTCATTTTATAATTGTATTGTTCGACATATCTTTGGGTCTAAAGGTTTCTATTACTAGTTTCACATAAACATAACATCACGCCTGTACTTCCTTAAGAGTCAGGCAGAGGTATACCTAAGAGAGCTAATCACATTTCACCGGTTTTGTTTAAAGTCCCATGTATTAGATGCTATCATCATCTGCCTCGCCTTTTCCCAACTATCAATCCAGTTACTGGGTAATACGATACCTCATGGTAGGACTTTCAGGCTTCTGACGACCAGTAACGACTGCCAAAGATCCACGAATGATAGCTGGGACCAACGGCTTAACGTGCTTTCCGAGGCACGGATGGGTCTTGCTATCTAAAGATGGATGGAAGAGAGATGTAGATTCGTTGCCATCAACCGTGCAATAATCCAGATAATGGGTGGCTATTGAAAAATTGCTCATGGATCTAAGCAACCAATAACTCTTTGCCCATCACGGGAATTGAACTCAAAATCTCATGCTCATTAGTAGCGCTTGCGTCCTCTAGACCAACAAAGCAATAACAAGCTTCACTTGTCTATAAAATTGCCAAGGGCAGTTTGCTAGTTCTTTATAATGTACGATTGGACAATATTTACCATACAACTAAAAAACTGAAACAGAATTTTATCGTTTTTATCTTCCAGAAAAGTTACAATAATTATCTGGTGGTGATGAAACAAACCACAAGCCAACAACAGAACACATATATAACAGTCTATCACTCACCACAAATCAATCCGTTTCTCTACCATCCAAGTTTATATTAGGCGCATCCCTGGTTAGTAGGGTGCGGGGCGACACCAACAGCATCCTGTGTTAGATTGTGTGTTTGTGAGCCACTGCTGCAAGGTATCGGTTAGACCTGTCATCTTGCAGCTGTGATATCACAGATAGTTAAATTCTGTGCTAATGTTTTACTAACATGTTTTGTAAGTTTTTGTTTCTAACACTATGAGTCTCCTGCTAGGGGTGCGGGTTGTTCGAAAGAGATACCGTGGCCTCTAGCACACAAGCAACTGAGGAAATACGGGTGGGTTTTAGTCAGTAAAAGTCTGACACGCCCTCCTGCTCCACCCAGAGCGGGAGAAGTTATTTGATGATTTCCGAACCAAAAATAAGAAAAAGACACTGAGTCTTGTTGCTTGTAATTAAATAAATAATAATAATATTAACTGGTAACTACAGGAAAAGTTTTTATTCAGCACGCAAACTGTAACCATGAATTCAGCATATCATTCTAGACCCCTCAGCGCAGAAATATTTCGTCGGTTATACAAAAAAAAATCTGCTTTTCCACATAATTTGACCGCGTAGGTATTGCACTTTTCTAAGAAAAAGCTGATATTTTTTTGTATAACCGACGAAAAATTTCTGCGCAAGGGGTCTAGGATGATAATGCTGAATTCATGGTTACAGTTTGCGCACTGAATAAAAACTTTTCCTGTATTAACCAGTAAAATCAATATACTTACTAATAAAGCTGAAGACTTTGTTTGTTTGAACACGCTAATGTCTGGAGCTAGCAGTCTGATTTAAAAAAAAAAAACATTTAATAGCCCAATTCTTGAGGATGTTACGAAGAAGTATTTAACATCACGGTAGGACCCTTAGGAGCCGAGACAAAAAAAATGTCAGAAAGATCGCTATGTGAAAACTAAGTAATACTTAGCGTGGGTGATACGATGGGACAGAGACGAGAAATTTCACGTGAATGAAGTCGCGGGTCCCAGCACGTTCACATGTTACGATACACTTGGGAACCAATGACACATGGTATGCATTGTCTGTTAATGTATGGCTTTGACCTATTCTAGAAAAATCCACATCTATATCAATATTGCCTGAATTCATTGCATTTAGCTCTGCTCTGCACTGTAGCTAGAATTAAAATCAGAAAAGGACTGCAGTGGATGAGCTGAGAAGACTGCATAATCTAACAGGTATAATATAAAACAAAGTCGCATTTCATGTCTGAACTGACTTTCTGAACGCTTGGTTCTTCTAAACTACGCTATGGATTTGGGATTCAGTTTTTACCATCATTTAATTAATTTATTCCTGAAAGTTAAGATGTGCCTATTTTGCTTACGTTTTTGTTAAGTCGCAAAACCAGAAAAATTAGGGGCGGATTGGTATAGTCTAAAACAAATAGAGTGCCAGAGGGTCATGATAGTTTACCACCTATGAACAAAAAGATGCCGTCTTCTTCAAAAAGCTCAACCACCATCTCTCCACACCCCGAAAACCGAACAACCTCACTACACATTAAGTAAATCTGTCTCATAATGATATCTAAACAGATAACAATATTGTCTGTATAGTGGGTGTAGCCGTATCTGATCTAATTAATGCGACGTTGATTGATACTAATGTAGTTCGTAATGTCGGTCCCGGTGAGTAATTGATTGTCACAACATGATGTATACGGTTATAAAAATCGATATTTAGTACAGGTTTTTCGGGTTTTTGAGGTCGTGTCATGGGTTCATTACAACTTTATCTGATGAACGTGGACTCAACTCACCAGCCTCAAAGATTGGTAATACTTTTTCTAAAAAGTTTGAATTGCGCATCCTGTTCAATCATCAGACAGACACGAAAATAATTAGCAATTGCATTCGACTGAAAGAATACAAATCACCAATATACTATAGAATAAGGCTTGCTATGCTTTGCTTTGCGAGGAGCAGTGGTAACCCAGTGGTAACGGCCGCGACTTACGAGTTGTAGGTCGTGCGTTCGAACCCAGCCAGGCGCATTACTTTGTGTAAATAATTTCATCACCACTGCTCTCAAATGGTAAAGGAAAACATCGTGAGGAAACCGGCATGTCCTAGAACCAAAAATTCGAAGACATGTGACATCTACCAACCCGCACTGGGCCCGCGTGGTGGATTACGGCCCACTCCCACTCACGGAGAGGAGGCCTGTGTCCCAGCAGTGGGAACGTTATGGGCTAAATATGTATATATATGTATGCTTTCTATGGTATGCTGTGCTTCTAAGATTGAAAAGAGGCTGCTGGCTTGCAGGAACATGTAAAATCGTTTTCACAAAGAAGCATTTTCGCATTCAGCACATATTGAAAATTTGTAAGGAATGGTGTGATCCACAAACACTATTGAGCCGAGACCATGACGATTTAGTTGTATTATTTAAGCCCATTAAAAGTGCTGAAAGAAAAGCTGTTGGTTCGGGACCAATGGCTGTCATTCGTAGATCTCTGAAAGTCGTTACGTATAGTCAGAAGGCCGAAAGTCTGACATCTAGTCTTAGCAAGGGATACCGTGTTAGCCAGTAAGGGGATTGTGGAGGTCTGATAGGTATTTAGACATTCAGCCACATCCGGTTAGACAATAAGCCAACCCCGACATAGTTGGAAATAGGCTAGACTGTTACGAAAGTGCTGAAAGTTTTCGGAAAAGTAAATGAAACAAAAATACTTAAAAATACTTGACGCAAACATAATACTGTTTAAAGGACAACTTCAGTTATGCTCCAAAATTATGATCCCAAGTCTTGCTTAACATTTTGCACGGTGCACTAAGACGTCTGTTGGTACAAAAAAAATCCGAACAAAAGCTTCAGTCCGTGCAAATTTAAAGTCACGTGGAAGAAAAAAAAGAATGGTTTCCGAATAAAAAACTACAATAATATAAATGTGAAAGTAACGCGCATTGCAAAAGCATAATTATGCTACCAGTCGTTTGGTTGCAAATAAGATTGATTGTACTGTGTATTTTCGTGCGTATGACCTTGTTATCTTGCGTTTTCTCTCACTACACTATTAGACTATCTGACTGTTTAAGATTATCGAAAAATAAAAAATAAAATCGTGAGATAATTATTTATTTTCTTGATTTTTTTTTTTACTATTCTCGCTCTTTTAAAATCATACACAAGTAATGTTATTGGGTGTGAATAAGTCTTCAGCTGAGTTTTAGTATTCTGTTGTACCTTGATCTTCTGTACTCTTCTGTTTAGTGTGTGTACCTGCATTATTCACCATCGTTCTCAGGTGTAGCAGTTGCAAAATGTCCTGTCCCTTTCTAATTCTTAGCTAAAACAGCTGTTATAAAACCGGTCCACACTGAGTTATTATCAGTTATGTAGTAGGTAATTGTCTAAGTTAAATTATCCTAAGTTAAATTATCCTGTTATGTACAGTCAGCCTTAAAAGATGAATTCTTTGATAAGAATTCAATTGATTGTCTACTATTTGTGTTCCATAATACCGTTTCAATGTGTGGCTTCAATGAAATACTCAATTTGTATTATTATGTTTTGTGCCTACACATTGGTGCACTATTAAGGAACAAGGGTTGGAGACAATTAAAGGAATTATTGTCTTAGATTATCATTTTGAGGCTAAATAAATGATCACATGCAGCTGCTTTTTCTATTAACATTTCATAAAAGGATCTTGCGCCTGTACTGACGTTCGACGAAAAAAGATTGGTGAATATTGTTACTTAAAAGTCTATTCAAATCCTTATATCCAATTTTATTTTATTTTTACTGTAACCAATTCCAACTTTATGCATGTGTAAATTATGGTATTAAACGAATTCTATTGACAAAATCAAGTTGTACCGCGAATTGAACATAGTGCTTTTTTAAAGTCACTAGCTTTTGCTAGCGGCTTCGCCCTGGCGGAACTTTCATCCCCTATTTAACTCCCTTAGGGGTTGAATTTTGAAAAAGCCTTCCTTATTCCTTGTCTACATTATAAAAGGAACATCTGTGCAAAATTTCAGCTTTCTAGGTCCAAGGGTTTGGGCTGGGCATTGATGAGTCAGTCAGTCAGGAGTTTTCTTTTTATTTATATATTTAAATATTACTTTAATTCTTTCGAAACTAAATCTTAAATGCAGTATAAATCAAAAATCGAAAGTCATTTATTCAAATTAGGAATCAGCACTTTTCGAACTTTAAAGTATAACATTCGTACTCACAACCGAAAATTACCTTATTGTGCAACATGAAAGTTTCGCGCCACATTCCAATGTCGGTTGCATTTGTTCTATTCAAATTATAGTGCAACATTCCAATACTTATTGAGCAAAGATATTGAAACAACGTTGTTTGATATATATTTAAAGGGATTATACGTCACTTTCGGGTCTGAATCTGATTAGGCTTATGTCAGACATTGTAATGTAGATCAAATATGCTTAAATATCGGTATATCATGAGGTTCATCGTTTTCCATTAACGAACAAAGTGATATTTTATTTAAAGACAACCTCTTATAAAACGTACATTACAAACCCTGTGCAGGATGATATTTCCATCGGAAAATCAAGAACTATCATTCTCCATTTTTGAGGATGAATTTCCAAAATTTACTCTTGTGCAATATTTGATGTTTCTAGACCCTGCGGTGTAGACGGTGCATTGTTGGCATGTAACTGAGTTTCCCTGGCTAAAATAGTAACCCTAGCCAAGGAAATTATTTACAAACAAACTGGCATTAGCTAATATGCAACGCCTCAGTTGAATATTTATAATTTAACATAAGTGCAAAAGCAATATGATTAAGTAAAATGAACAATAAAACAACATAGTGAACAGTAACTGCTATGTAAATGTTATCACCGTTCATCATCATTTCAGCCTAAAGGTGTCTACAGCTGAACATAGGTCTCTTCCAAGCATTTAACCAGTTTTAAGCTTTGCACATCCAGTGGAAGAATTGCCAAACTTAAGTGGCAGTGGGCAGGGCACATTGCTCGCAGAACAGATGGCCGATGGGGCCGAAAGGTTCTGGAGTGGCGACCGCGTACTGGGAGATGTAGCGTTGGAAGGCCTCCCACAAGATGGACCGATGACCTTGTGAAGGCCGCAGGAATCCGCTGGATGCGAGAAGCACAGAACCAGTCGAAGTGGAGGAGCTTGGAGGAGGCCTATGTCCAGCAGTGGACGTCTTTCGGTTGAAATGATGATGATGATGACATCTAGTGGATTCCTGCGATCTCTACAAGGTCTTTGGTGCACCATGTGGGAAGCCTTCCAACGCTACGTCTCGTCCAGTAGCTTTTGTGCTATCATAATACGCCTAAAATTTTCAAACTGCTGCGAAACAGGCATCCTCTCTTCGAATGGGAGTGGGTGTAATATACCACGCGGACCTAGGGGTTGTTAGTAAATCTCGTCTTCGATTTTGAGTTCTAGGAATTGCCAGTTTCCTCAAGATTTTCCTTTTTCTCCGGTTTTCCTTCACCGTTTCGAGAGCAGTGGTGATGAAATGATTTACACAAAGTGAAGCGCCTACCTGGGTTCGAACCTACGATCTGCAGCTTGTAAGTCAGAGCCAGTACCTACCACGTGGCTACCACTGCTCTCTTGTGCTTTGTGCCTTTCCTTATTCATACTCTTAAGTGTGCAATAACATTACAAGTTTGTTGGTACTAGTTTATTCTAGAACTACAATTCGCTCGAGTATTGCCGCCTTAATAAACTAGGTCAAAATAAATGACTTAATTTTCTAACACTTAAAACCATTTGTTCTAGAACTATATACAACTTATCGAAAGAAGTAGTAAGTTTAATGTCCCATTGATTTAATGTTTTATTTTGGGCAGACATTTCTTCATGACGATTTTATTATGATAAACATCTTGTTGAACTACATGAATGTAATTATTTTGTCTATTTGTGCACAATTTATTACATTAAGTACATACTGTTGACATCTATTACTAATATTAGAAACGCGAAAGTTTGTATGTATAGATGTATGGTTGTTCCGTGTGGAGCCGGACTTAAAGAATAGCACCATCCCATCTCTTCTTCTTCTTCTTCAGGAGGCGTCTAAGGGACTTACTTAGAGAACTGGCAGCAGCGTTCTCTATGCATTTTACCACCATACTGCGATCGCCAACCCGCCAGCCAAGCGTGGCGATTATGGCAAGCCCCCCAAATTGCGGGAGGCCTATGTCCAGCAGTGGACGTCTTCCGGCTGAAATGATGATGATGATGGATGTATGGACGTTTGTTACACTTTCACGCAAAAACTACTGAATGGATTTGGATGAAATTTGGCACAAAGATATATTATAACCTAGCTTAACACATAAGATACTTTTAATCTCGGTAGTACGTTCCCGCGGGATAATTTCCGACTTCCACACAGGCAAAGTCGCGGGCGGAAGCTAGAAATATATAAAACCGCCATGTAACAGTCAAAATACTCCCGTACTAGTAGATACTCTATTGCAGTGTGGTATTATTAGAGTATTAATTAGTATGCTTGATTTAGATTTCTACTTAAATTGTAAGTTGATAAAAAAATACATCCAGAGACATACTTGTTACAAAACATTCCCGACTTTGGTGGGGTCGGCTTCCAGTCTAAACGGAGGCAGCTAGCAGAGTACCAGTATTTTACATGGAACGACTATCTATTCGACCCCAACAACTCAGTAAACCGTAATACGCCTTGTTAAGACTGGTTGTTAGACTTTCGGGCTTATGACAACCCGTAAAGACTGTCAAAGATCCTAGAATGACAGCCGGGATCAACGGCTTAACGTGCTTTCCGAGGTATGGAGAAGTCTTGGCATATAAAGATGGTGACTCATCCACGGACCAACCGCGGCAAGCGTAGCTTAACCCGATCAAATTACCCGTTTAGTTATAATTATTTGTTTTTTTATTACTTAATGGGCCTGCTCTTGACCTCGATCATGCCTCATGAAAAGCGATTGCATCTATGATGGATCGAGATTGCCCAGAAAAGTATTTACAATCGACAGGAATTTAGATGCCTGTTCCTTATTAGGGTTAATACTGTCCCTCTGAATCCTCATTTTAAGATACCTACTCAATTGTGGCTTTAATTAGCTTTAGTTTCAGTCACGATCCTTAGATAAAATGATTAAGAGATTCTAATTTTCCAAAATGAGTGCCAATACAATTTCCGGCTGACGACGAAAAATTAAATTTCAGCCCAGAAAACACTAAAAATCTCGGAGGCCTCAGCAAACTCGACTTTAATTTCTTTTTAAAAGATTTTCTGGCGAGAGAACTTCATCGAATACGACAGACGAGAAGCGAAAATGAAACAATTATGCAAATGGGCAACAAAATAAAACTCATTTTATTAATAATCAAATAACGGGAGTTCGCATTTGCAAATGAAATAAAATTTCGTAAATGGTGGCATTAATTGTCGGGGCGAGGAGGTGGGGCATTTGTCCCCAACCCTCTTCCTTCTGGCTTCTATCAAACAGAAGTTATCATCTCAAGGGGAGAGAAGTTTTAATAAAATTCCGAATGCCTCGGGCAGTTAGATACAGTGAGATTCTTATATGCCATATCTTCTAGTTATAAAAGTGGCAACTTAGTTGAAAGAATCTTTCGCTTGAACGAGTGACTTTGAGGGACTTCAATATTCGTCTTCATCGATATCCACTGTTCAGTATTTGATCAAATAAAACTGATATCGTAATTTTTAAGGCACTTGCGGTTCAGTGAGTTAGTTGAATTAATATTTGGAGTCTGAACCTAGACAACAAAGGGTTTAACTACAGGCTAGTCTGAAGGTTTTGTTATTTCGTAAATTCATGAGATGAATTCTATGAGTAGCTTTCTGTTATTCTTAAAATAGAAATTGGAGAGGTTTAAGCTATTTAAGAGCATCCAACTGAAAAATTACAGATTATTTTCCTCGAAATAAACGACTGAAAAGAAGATAAAACTTCTTCAATTTCCGATTATTGTACAAAGATGAGTTCCTTATTCTTAACACATTCATTTTAATAAGCTTTTGTTATTATTATTATTTAATTTTAATAACTGCCTCGTTGGTCCAGTGGGCGTAAGCGCTACTACTGAGAATACTGTCCTGGGTTCGATTCTCAGGTCAAAGGCAAAGTGTTATTAGGTTTTACTATCTGGAATTTCTCAGTAGCACCTTGGAGTCTGGATTTGTGCACAGTTGATGACAAAGCTTGCCCCCTATTTATTACATGGGACTTAAACATACCTAACTGGCCATGTGAGTGTAATATAAGTGCACGTCTGTCCAACCCTTCGGGAAACAGGCGTGATGTTATGTTAAGATTCGTTATTTTAACAAATGCAAGAAGTTCGATGCCTTATTACATTTTAATAAATTTAATAAGGCATCGAACTTCTTGCACTCGAAATTCAAAAATTAAGTTCGATGTTAATAAGGAATTGTTACACTGACTTAATGTAACTACAAATCTAATAGACTACTTAAAAACATATTACGTTCACACCTTTTGTAGTATGTGTTGCTCTTCGGACAACGAGTACCGACGTATCATCTAATTTAAATCGTGTTCAAGAGGTCAACGACCAATAATGAAACGAAGACAACTTTGTGAAAAAACAGCAAGTTTCAATTGTGATAAAGGTTGTTCCTCTCATTAATAATGTATTCGTCTGTTCTTCGACGAATCTTGAGATAAAAAATTAAATGCCTTTCTATTTCTGGATTATGTAACGATGTAGAAAGATTTCCGAGAAAAGTTTTTGTAATTGTTTTCTTTTAAAATATTAAGTTTAGTGTATATGCATAAATACACAATGTATGTACACACAGCTCTATTAAGTGGTTACCCTTCCAAAAGACATGTGCGTTCAAATCCGTGCTAGGCCCAAGTTACTTTTTGTATTTTGCAAAAACATTTTATTATAATTACTGTATTGTTTTACTGAATACGGTTAATATTTACGAGGAATCTTTCAACGTCTAATTAGACCGGAGGTTACAAGACCGCTTGCCGTGTTTAAGATTGGAGGTACGAATTCTGGGCACAAAATATGCTTTTTGTCATGCAATTTTTTTTTTTTATACAAAGTAATTTTCTATCTTGGTTTGGTAAGATTTATAAAGTATTTAAAAATCAAGAAAATTTTAATACATTCATAATCATTTCATAACATTTATTATTGCTATTATTTAACAATACTTTGATCTTATTTAACATACAGATTTTACAATTTTATTGGATAACTTACTATACATATTTTACCAACTGACACAAACGGGTCAGTAGACAAGCCTATCCTTTTAACGCAAACGATAAAATAGGAAGCGCTAGAACTATTTTAGTTTGACATAAACTAACGAAATGTCACGTGATCTGTCATGTTGTCTTTGTTTTTAGTTTAACTTTTTATTTATTTTTGTTGTTTAATAATTTTAATTTTATTAAGTAGCATAGCAGTGTTTTAGTTTATTTTTTATTCGTTCAATAATTTTATTGTGTTGTAGTTAAGTTAGTGTTATTCCTGTGCGAGTCCAATAAATACTTTTTCTTTCTTTCTTTCTTTCTTTATAAAGCATTATTTATTTTTGTTTGAATGCTAACATTTTTTTTAAATCGCGCCTAGAGGTATTCTATGTTGGACACATTGAGCGGACTAAAATGACACGGTGTATAGTTTTGTACACTTTTTTTTTTTTTTTAGGTGGGAAATCATCATATAACTTCTCCCGCTCTGGGTGGAGCGGGAGGGCGTGTCAGACTTTTACTGACTAAAACCCACCAGTGTTCCCTCAGTTGCCTGTGTGCCAGGGGCCGTGGTATCTCTTTCGAACAACCCGCACCCCTGGCAGGCATCGGCCCTTGCGGACCCCCCCATTTGGTGCTGACATCTCTTTGAGGCGCGCGTGGAACACAACGCGCCGTCGACCCGGGCTTGGTCCTTACCGGACAGCGAGCTACCCATTACTCGCCGTCCGCAAGCCCGCGCCTACGGTGGCCGGGAATCAGCCTGGGTTGTACAAACACTTTAACGCGTCAATCATACGTAGATAGACATAGATGAAAAAAATGATGAAATGCTTGCATTTCCTATCTGATTACTATAAGAAGAAAGGCCGACACAAAATCAGAGATCACAGTATCTTTTAAAGTCCAGCCATAATCTTGGTTACATCTTGCGAAGACCATGTAGGTGTCTGAAATGGTCTCTTAAGGAAAAAAATAATGGCCTTTTCATACATCTGAAGGCCAATTCTCGTAATTAAAAACGTTCAAAATCTAGTCGCAGTGTCATTTCGGCGACAACGAATTGTCAAAAATTTGTCAAAAATGTATGGAAACTCGAAGTATTTTTGACAGATTGAGACAGAGATCAGACTGTGAACGTTTCTTAAAATGATGAGAATTGCCCCTCTGGTCATAAAAGCACGCCGGTAAAATTTTTTGGTTCTATTATTTAGATTTTGTAAACAAGTAGGAGTACCCACGTGTAAATAATTTTGATATGAGCAGACTCTAATTACCAACATTTCAACATCGTTAATACGTTTAATTACCAAACTCTAATTTTGTATTAAACTCTTGAAAACCACGTCTGTATTAATTACCAAAATTCTACAAACATAAATTCGCCAAGCGTGTATTAATTTTAGGATCATACAATGCGCAAAATGCTTATAATTTATATTTACCGATTAACCTATAGTTAAATTCGCGTCAACACGTGCATTTTTTTCGGCAGTGAAGCATCACCATGTCTGCCGAAAGTCGTTCTCTGCTGGAATAGCACTCTCCCAAGCACAGTTACTTCGACTGGTTCTGTTCTGCTTATGTTTCTCACATCCAGCGAATTCCTGCGCCCTTCACCAGGTCATCGTTCCACCTTATGGGCGGCCTTGTAACGTTACGTCTTTCAGTACGCGGTCATCATTCCAGAACCTTCGACCACCTGCTCTGCGACCAATGTGCCCTGCCCACTGCCATTTAAGTTTGGTAATTCTTCGGGCTATGTAGGTTACCCCGGTTCTCCTACGGATCTCTTTATTACTGGTTCGATCGCGTAGGGAAACTCCAAGCATAGCCCTCTCGATTGCCGTTTGGGTGACTTTTGCCTTCTTATGAGGCCCACAGTAAAGCAACTTGGAGCAACTGACACAACAACAACTATTGAGAAACTTAATAAACAGTTGCTACATATCGTACAATAGGTGTGGCTTGTAGTGGTATCTCTTGCAGCAAATTGTTGAAATTTCGGCGTGAAGCCACATAGAACATTGTTGCTCCGTATAGCTTTATCATTTGACCAATTGTTATAATAATTGCAATAACAATTGCCCGCAATATTTGCTCGTAAATACCCAGCTTTGCAGTAAGGCTTATCATCAAAATGTTGAGTTCAAAGTCCCCATAAGAAATTTTGTTATTCTCAATTAAAACGTTAACAGGACTAAGTAAATATTTCAGTGTTACTTTGGACGCTATTTATGGCCCTTCTAAGGCTTAATTAAAGACTCTTTGATGTTCAATCTCTTACGGGAAACTCGGTAATTGCTTACTACGGTAAGTAAATGGAAAATTTTTGCTTATTTACGAACGCATCTTATGGAAAGAGAGAGTGAATTAGTAAAATATTAGGCTTTTGAAAGAGTTGGTTTAAATTTAAGTGTGATCGTACGGAAGCTGGCATCTTTAATTAATTAGGCTACAAAGATGAGTATCTCTCTCTTATTCGTAACTTTTTTGCACTGGATTTGATGAAAGCTGCAGTTACTTTGGTGATAACTGAATTTACTTCTCGCAGATTTTAAAGAAAAGTAAGATCATTATTTTATTCTTGCGCAAATTACTTACGTCCTACCTATTTTTATACAATATTTCGCTCAGACATAAACGTACGTATAGCTACGTACGTACCTACCTACAAAAAAGGGCTTACTAATGACACATAATATTTGTCAGGAAAATCCACCTCAATTTCAACCACGAAATTTGCGGTACAGCGACCATTCCACCACACTACATCACGATTAGTCTTGCCAATTCTCCCCTACCTACCCACTAATCCGCGACCGCACAAAAACTTAATTAACCAAAATATATATGGGAGTGTATAAACAAACATGAGCCACAAAGTCACTCCCTCCCCCCTTGGGACTTTATACGGTGATACTATTTCGTGTAATGACTCCAAAATGAGCATACACCTCCCCGCAATATACGGGGCGTATGTTCGGAGGCTTTAAATCTAGAAGCGGCTTGGTATGAGTGAAGGCTTATGTTTATGTTGAGACATAAAATTATAAAATGAATGTACGAAAAACAACATTTTAATACCGTACCGTAGATGTTTTATGTAACGTTTTCTCAACACTAGTTTAATTTAAAAAATGTATTCGCATTTCTGTGTAAAGTTGGTGCTGTCCCTTTAGGCATTATGTTTACAAACCTTGAAAGTTCTTTGAAAAAAACTTCTTCTGTAGGCCCTTCTACACAATTTTGAAAACAAGGAAAAAATTTTTTTTTAAACAGGCATTACCAACCTGACAATGGTTTTACGAAAGAATCCTGCAAAAAAAAAAACTACAAGGAGTTTCCTGTTTATGCCGCTTCCATAACACCGACATCTTTGTACTTTTATTCACAGCAGCTCCTTAATTCATACACGTCACGTTTTCATGGGAGGCGTCGAGTCGTTCTCTCGAATCGAGTAACGCGAAATGAACATAGCATTATAGTATCGTTTTCATCTCTTCATATTAAAACATTGAATTTCGTCAGATTGAGCAATTAGGTTTATTATATGGTTATGTTATGTGCGTGTTAATTATATCTTGTTTATTAAACAAAAGATTAAGATATGGAGTATAAACTGCAGCAGTTTTGGGTTGATAGTTACTAGGCAAGAAATTATATGGTTCTCTTCTAGTATATATATATTTCATTTCGGAAAAATTTGATTCTCGGCTACAAGCCTGACGCCTGTAATACTATGATTCTAGTATTTGAATATTGAAGACAGCATAATCAACCCTTACGAAAACTTCTAAGACATGAAAAAGTGCTTAGAATACCGAAGCCCTTCAAACTATTTTTATACACAAAAAATCCTGAACCTAATAAAATAGTTCATAATCAGCGCCCTTACCTACTTCATATTCATGGCTCTCAATTAGAATAAATAAAGACATTCATCTCACGAAAAATCTCCATAATTTAATTCAATATTATCACTAAGTCTGTGCGAGTCACATGCGAGGAACGCACGCACATCTAATATCACGTTTATATGAATATTTGTCTCAATGAAAAAGGAATTATGAGTGAACACACCCCCCAGTTATGGGTCACAGGGAAATTTATATTCCGCACCCATTCGAGGAATTTTTCATATCCGCAGTAAATTGTTATAATATTTTAAAATATTGCTGCGGTTATGGCAACTTTAGTGATGTATTGCAGTAGGAATTTAATGTTTTATATCGTGATCACACTAGGGTCAAAACTGTTTTGTTTGCCGTAGAAGATATAGTTCTAAGTTGTGGAGGTCACATATCCAGCTTTTAGAATGACTTAACTGGAAGCTGACCCCAACCTAGGCAGATGATGAGACATAATAGTTTTGTCTTCTGCCCAAACTGATTTTTCAGTAGATATTCCTCACAACGTTGACTATAAGACTGTTTCATTGCTAGTGTGCGTGTGAACATTTTGTATCCCAATAGAAACATATTTTGGATCAGACTGAGCCGATGAGGAGACAGAACAGTTTTGTCTAGTGTCAAGTGTAGAGAATAGTTACCGTTTTGTCTAGTGTCAAGAGTAGAAAATAGTTACTGTTTGGCTAGTGTCAAATGTAGAAAATAGTTACTGTTCTGTCTAGCGTCAAGAGTAGAGAATAGTTACTGTTTTGTCTAGTATCAAATGTGGAGAATAGTTACTGCTTGCTCTAGTGTCAAATGTAAAGTATAGTTACTGTTTTCTCTAGTGTCAAATGTAAAGTATAGTTACTGTTTGCTCTAGTGTCAAATGTAGAGAATAGTTACTGTTAGCTCTAGTGTCAAATGTAGAGAATAGTTACTGTTTGCTCTAGTGTCAAATGTAAAGAATAGTTACTGTTCGCTCTAGTGTCAAATGTAGAGAATAGATACTGTTTTGTGTAGTGTCATAAGTAGAGAGTAGAAAATAATTACTGTTTTGTCTAGTGTCAAGAGTAGAAATTAGTTACTGTTTGGCTAGTATCAAATGTAGAAAATAGTTACTGTTCTGTCTAGCGTCAAGAGTAGAGAATAGTTACTGTTTTGTCTAGTATCAAATGTGGAGAATAGTTTCTGTTTTGTCTAGTGTCAAATGTAAAGAATATTTACTACTTTGTCTAGTGTCAATCTATAATTTGTAATACCTAAAATACCTACATAATGTAACTTATTAATAACTATAGATCTACTTATTTATGACATGTAGTCACTATGGGTGAAATGTATTTGTGTGTATTTATCCATGCCTGAAATAAAAATGATTTGGTTTTTTTTTAATGTATTTTTGACAACTTTTACAATGTAAGACGGTGTTGCGAAAGTGTGTTTTATAATTTTCATACAGCGAAATAGTCTGTCTAAAAGATCTTGACTTCTGCGCACAGCTTTAGAATGGAGTAAAATAATTGCTAGTTTTATTATAGTCGTTCAGCGACTAGGACTTGGACTGAGAGGAAATGAACCATTGACTTTATGTTTGTAGAACATACTTTCCTTTCTAATATCTCATTTTTATCATCAGCGTAATAGCGGGACACTACTGGACATCGACTCTAAGTAAAGTTCAGTCGGAATGTTTCATAACAGCATAATAGGTCACCTGAAGGATTAAGGAGTACCTATTATGTTCGTAGGCACCTACAATATTGTCTAACTACGGCTAGCATCAATAGTGTAGTAACAAAGTTACTTTAATATTACTATTAAATAATTTTATTATTATTATTAAATATTATTCTTAATATTGACAACCACTCATCCGACGAATAAAGAGTCTAATAACTTTATTCTTCAGGTAGCTATTGGTACTTTTATCTGAGGATTGAAAAATCGGTCCTAAACAGAATAAAATTTTAACCAATGCGCAGTGTAGCTTTGAATTAGCATTTATAAACATCTAGCACCTAAGGCTTTTTTTGGGTGGGAAATCATCAAATATCTTCTCCCGCTCTGGTTGGAGCAGGACGGCATGTCAGACTTTTACTGACTAAAACCCACCCGTGTTGCCTCAGTTGCCTGTGTGCCAGGGGCCGCGGTATCTCTTTCGAACAACCCGCACCCCTGGCAGAGCACCTAAGGCTTGAACGGAATAAAGTTTTATTTATTTTATATCAAAAAACCTATCCTATAAATGTTGACCGCGTAGGTGGAACAGCAAATTGGTTATTTAGGTATTACAGTTTACAAACTGGGTATTTTTTTCATATAAGTATTGTCATTTAAATTGATAAAAATATTTCGACAAAACCTTTTCAGCTAAGATACGAATATTTTGCTCAATTAAATAGCTATTTAAAAACTTGGCCTATTAGTCGACTTCTTGCTCTGACTCGGACTTACCTCTGGCATACCAGTGGTCAATAGCACTGTGTATTTTAGACGAAAAAACAGTTATTCTATTTTTTTTTATAGTATTTTCAGCATCCAAAGTTGATGTGTATGCCTGGATTAGATTAAGTTGACATTTATTCAGACTGTCCAAATGTTTGTTCGATTTCTATTGCATGTTACAAGTTAGTATTGTTTGTTTAAATTTTGAACTAAATTGGATGCAAAAAGAGTGATTGAAATCGGAGTGGACTTTAGAGTTTATTAACAAAGTTCTTTCTAATAAAATTATATTTACTTTCGATATGTAAATAGATTGTGATGGAGATCAATGGACCGTTTTGCATACATTCTAAATCAATTTGTTTCAACTCCTAGTCTAACTTTCACGAAGAATGAAAAAACAAATTAAAATAGGTTTTAATTAGTACTCACCAACTTCGAAGCAGCATAGCCCAATGGTTAAAACTTTGATTAGCAAGCAATGTTTTTTAGCTTCAATTCCTGCAGTCTACACTACTGGCCTGAAACCATTAACAATCAAAGCTAAGTCGTAAAAGTCAACTTAAATACACTCTGCAAATTGCTAAAAATCTTCCCAAAAAAAAAAAAAACTATGTCCAATTTCAACCACTTAATTACACACAACACTAAAACTTCACAATCTATAAAACAATTAATCAAAGACACACCAAGAAGATCGCCAAACAGATAACGTGATAACTTCCAGAATTTACTTACAAGACTAATTCACGAATACCTCCCCTCATGTTATAAATGGCGGTAATTATTCTCTCTGGCATCTGTCATGTTAAAGAATAGTCGCCAGCCTGAGGCCGAGTGCAGCCGACGTAATTGCTATTGTTAAATCAACAGTCAACCATGGGCGTTAGACACAGTGTAGATATTTCAGGGAGAAAATCTGTGATTTTAGAATTTAGATTGAACAGGGACTTATTGGCATTCAATATTAAGGAGTATGTAATAGGTGAACACTTCCTTTTTGTACATAATATATTTATTTTCGTGTTAGTTTGCATATTGTTTAAAATGGTACATATAAATTCTAACTTGTATCCTCTCCAAATGCTGGCAAAGATTTCTATGGTTCATTTAACAGTCAACCATGGACGTTGGACACAGTGTAGATTTTGCAGGTAAGTAGTGTAAGTAAGTGATTTAAACATGTTGACTGATTAAGGACTAAATTATTGTCATTAAATAATAAGGACATCTAATTTGTATCCGCTGCAAGTGCTTGAAAATATTTCTATGGTTCATTCAACTGTTAACCATGAACGATAGGCTAAATATTGCAGACAGATAACTGAAGTCAGTGATTTTAGAATCTAGTCAAGAATTTAATGAATTGATTTGATTGATAGATTTGGTGAATTGATTTTGGGACTTGACGAACAAAATATACTTGGATATCTTGCAGTAAATTACATTTGGTCGTAAACATATTATCTGAGTGGAGATATTGTGTAGACGTTTAGAAATCAGTGGTTTTAAAAATAATTCTGTCTTGGGTACTTATTGACTCATACAATTATATACGGCTATCAAGATGGTTTATATTTACACCTAGCATATTTTAAAAGATTTCTGTAGTTCACTGTCTTATACGCAACGTAAATATTGCGGGGAGATAGAAGAAGTCAGTGATTTTAGAATTTAGGCTGACTGGGGACTTATTGGCATTCAATAATATCCAAATTGTATCCTCTTCAAATACCAGAAAAGATTTCTTTCAGCCGTAGAAGAAGTATCCAGTGGAGATATTGCAGAGAAGTTGCAATACTTAAAATTATAGATATCATGTATCCTCTTCAATTGCTTTACTTTGTTAAATCAATATAATTTTGTAACCGTAGACGTTGGACGATATGTAAATATTGCAAGAAAATAGAAGTCAGTGATTTTTGAAAATGGGTTTTATTTTGACTAATAAAAACTTTTTCCAAAAAAAAAACAACCGACTTCCAAAAAAACACTACAAAGTGAAAAATAACTTTAATTTCGGAAGTCGGTGTCTTTGGAGCTGTATTTGAATTTTTTGTCACCGCCTTCCGAAATTAAAGTTATTTTTCACTTTGTAGTATTTTTTTGGAAGTCGGTTGGTTTTTTTTTGGAAAAAGTTTTTATTTTTCACTTTTTAGTGGTTCATATGTGCTTACCGGCATGATGTTATGTTATGAACTGGTGTAAGCAATAGACAGAGATGAGATTTCAGCAATCCCAGTGCATTTGCTATCATTTATTGAGGAGTTCCGTTGCCTATCTCCAAAGTTCTTCATCAAATCTTCACCAAATTAAAATGAGACCACGACGAGAAAGTATTCTTCCAAAAAATACCTAAATCACTTTGTGTGCCTATAAAATTTGAAGAGTTCTCTCTATTTCTCCAGGATCCCATCATCAGATCCTGACTTGATGATCATGGGACCACCTGGGAAGTATACCCTTTCAAACAAAAAAAACAAAATCCAAATCGGTCCAGCCATCTTCGAGTAATCGGGGAACACACATAAAAAAAAAAGGTTCCGACGAATTGATAACCTCCGCCTTTTTGAAGTCGGTTAAAAACGAACTAAGAAACTAGAGCAGGCTGTAACCTACATTACATAGAGGTGAAAATAACATAATGCGTCTCGTATCCTTTTTTAGTTTGTGACTAATGAGACAGAGGTACAATCTATTCCCTAAGAAAGAAAATATTTGTTTTATTATTATTTTCGTACAAATCTCTTCCCGATTTTTACCATGATTACTGAGGTGAGCTGTGGGTTACATACCTCAAGTGAAATCTCAATTCTTTAAACAATAATAAAAGTTAAAGTTCATAAAACCCTGCATTACCTACAGAAATAAATTAGTCATTCACTCATAACATTGAAGCAACACACTCGTATTTAAACGTACGTCATTTACGCGCACAGATGACCGGAAGCACCTGACGATATTTAAACACTCGTCGATGTAACTTCCATTCTATGTCGAGCTGTCCAAAAATGTCTATTTATTTGTCACTTTTAAAACGGGTTCGAAAATTTTAATATTTTGTCGGCTCATTAGTTGTGGTAATTGTTTTTTGGCCCCTCTTTAACGAACGTCTACCATTCGTTGAAATTGAATGTGTTACAGTCTGTTTTAGTAACGGAATAACTCCATTACTCTTTTTACCACTTACGGTATGTCTTTTTACTGCTTAAGGCATGATATAATGCTCGTATTTCTTCAGAAGAAAGCAAATGTAATCTGTTTCGAAGATTATTTATTTTGCAGTACAACTATTTCATTTAAAATATCGATTGACTGAACGAATGCATCGCGCAACACAAACTGTGATCATTTTTATTCGTTCTGTAAAAATTTGGACCGTTATGCAACAATAACGATAACCCACAAAACACACCCGTTCAGTGTCATGAGCCCTCTTGGAGGGCTCACTCTAGTCGCATTTGGGACAACGGAAGCCCTTACGGAGGGTCCACTTGCAATGTTTTACTGGCAGCATGGCGTCTGAGCTATGTTATGAAAAGAAAGTGTAGCCAAAAGTGTTAATAATAGTTCACATACTTAACTTATTTTCGGATTTAACCTTGAAATTGAACAGATGTCTTACCAGCTGCTTATTCCGCTTAACCGGCAACAAAGAACATTAAATAGGTTATGCCCTTAGGTTATAACTTAACAACAACTTATTAAATACCTCATTAACCAGTTGGAACCTACCTTAAGTACTCCAGAGTACAGATGGCTTCGACCAATGTCAATGTATGTAATTTTTATAGTGCCTGGAGTCTCTATAGCCAAAGTGAACGAAAAAAGGTAATTCTTTGGTATTTATATTGCTTCTAGCGTTTCAACTGCCTTATTACCTTTTATTATGAAATTGGATGTGCATTTATAAGCAAGCGCATTATTTATGATATTGCAGGTAGTTTTTAATGTAATTGATGCTTGTTCCAAACGATTTCCTCAATCATGAGTAAGGCAAGGTGCAATGCAGCACCAAACTCACAACATCCCGTAACTACAAAATGCTTAGTCTTAGTCATGAATCTATCAGATAACGGAAAAATGTGCCGCTGGAACGTCAATGTAGGATAGTGCATTTTGCGCTCAGAAGACGGATTAGAAAATAGAAATACGTATTAGGCGATTAGCACGTTCTGAATAAAACGTTAAGAAAACAACGAACAGTTAAGAAGTGCGCTAACTTGATTACGGCTTGATGACGGCATGGTTGGCGCAGTGGTAAAGTGATTGACTGCTGCGCTCCGTTTCGCGGGTTCAATCCCCGCACGGAACAAATATTTGTATGACCTACAAGTAGTTTTTCCGGGTCTGGCTGTTTGTATATGTGAGTTTTAAATGTTTGTAAACGCACCCACAATACAGGAGAAATTTCTAGTGTGGGGCAACGTTTTTTTTTTAAAAAAAAAACATTACGTAAAATAAAAAAACGTGCCAGCTGATTTGGGCAAATTAATTCGTGCGACTCAACTGATAAGTATCTCCCCAAACATTGAGTTTCTTGGCCCTGCATTATCTCTTATCTCACTCTCTCAATTTGGGCTACATATTACTTACACATTTTTTGTATTACCTAGTTTTGTTAACTTTAATTTATTTTGAATTTGTTTTGTTTAATTTACTAAGTACTATTCAGTGCAAATTTAAAGTGCAGTTTTTTAGCTAAAACAACGTTTTGTGTGCATGCAGAGTTTACCTATAAGTGATTGTTACATCTTCTCTTATTCAGATGTTGCTTTTGTTTCATTTACTTATACCAGTGTATACAATTGTTGGTGAACCAAATAAATATATAAATAAATAAATAAGACCGCTATATTATTACGTTCGAGTGTGTGAACGTCGACTTAATCTTTTCAGAGACCAACCACAAAAACCAACTATTTAATTTGGTTACTATAAAAAATAATACCCATGACGCGTACTAACAAGGCAGGTATTTGTTGATACAGTGAACCACGAAGCTGGGTTCAACGGCCAACGTTTAAACACTAAAACACGTTCTAGAAAGCAAAAACACGACACAGGTGCCTAAAACCCTCCATTAAAATAAAACAACTATCATTATCGTTTTCCTATTGACCCAGAAGCTTAATAACCACCTAGAACAGTCCTTGAAAATACTGTTTGTAACCACAATCATAATAAGCGACAACTTGTAATCTTAACTTACATCAACAGATAGAAAAATGTTACGAAATTGTAACAGAAACAATAGAACAGCTGTCGAAATAACAGCTACGTTATGATTTGGTAATCGTAACGAAATTGTGTATCAAATTCGTACGTAGATTTGTGAATTCGACTTTAAGTTTGAGAAAGTGAATAATTTAGATTGTATCAGTATTGAAGTAATGAGACTTGGAGGATTTGTTACTGACGTGTTTCGTTTCTGTTAATGATAATTATATTTTTATTTGTTCACTAACATAAGTTTTACAATATTTAACACAACTCACCACTCATCACCTACCTAATCTTTTCCCAACTTTGTTAAGGCCCATAGTATCCTCATCTCCCGTTTGTATGCTAAAGCACGACTGCCGCCCGCGCCCGCGCAGGGCACCTCTGAGCCTTTATCTCAAAATGGGGATATTATTTTGATTAATTTACAACTGTGCTTCGGCGATTCTGTGGTACCTCTAACTATCTATTTTTCAGTGTATTTTTTTTTCCAAATAACGAAGCAGTTTAGTAGGAGTATGGAATAGAAGCCAAAATATTGCGTGTTGGAAAATATTTTTTACAGCAAAAGTATTAACAATACAAAAAAAGGACTTCGGGCAAAATGATCTATATGAATCTATAGCAATATCATATATTTTTCAAATCTTCAAGACAAGCCGTTAATGAGCAGTACCTACGGTTAATAAAGTGACCGTGTTACGCTACCAAACGGGACGTAGGGCCTTAAGGTCGGCTTCTAGTTAAGCCGGACGCAGCTGACTACTGGTATTTTACATGGAGCTACTGCCTATCTGACCCCCACAACTCAGTTAATGGGTAATACGATACCTCTTGGCAAGACTGGTTGTCACACTTTCGGGCTCATGACAACCCGTAACGATTGTCACATATTCACGAATGACAGCCGAGACCAACTGCTTAACGTGCTTTCTGACGTAAAAAGGGGTTTAGGTATGTAAAGATGGTCACCCATCCATGGACTAACCGCGTTAACATTTTTACTAGCTAACTAATTAAATAAATACAAACACAAAAGGACACTCAGGCGTCGATGTAGGTACCTACTGTAAAGGTTTGTTGCTTATGGAATGCAACCTTTATGTTAATACAGGCCGGTAATGGAATGACTGTCACATTTGAACTATCAAGATGATGGGACTAGGATTCTATCCGTCAATGATATAGGATTAGATTTATCCTAAAAAAAAAATATTTAATTATTATATTAGGCGCGGCCTTGTTATAGTCTTAACTTATTCAAATACACAAAGTTAAACTATATTAACTATTTTATTCATAGTTAGAACCTATCGGTTCCTATAGTACGTCACGAGCCCTAATATGTATACACATAGCCAAATTTAAAAGCGATTTTCTCTTAAATAACGACTGAAACCTTGAGATAACCTAGATATTCATTGTAGTGTGGGTTCTAAAATATTATTTTCATAATAACATAAAAATGCAATCAGTACAAGAGGAGAAAATCACTTTAAAAATGGCAAGCGTATACATATTAGCGCTCGTGACTGTACTCGTTCGCATCGCTGTCATACGGAGACGTGCAACGCAATTATGTTCATATTTGAAGGAAAATCGTTTACCTATTCTTGATCCACTAGTCGCCATAAATAGGCAGTGTCACTAATTTCTTGTTTTTACTATCTCGATCTTCACATAAAGCTTACTACATTAACTTCCTAATTCATATGTACGAAACTTACCTTTTAGCTATTCAATTTGCCAGAGAATTTCTACGTCACTTTAAATATCATCGCAGCTCACTTTAAAAAACCTAATTATATCGAGACTCGGAAGAAAGTTGCGAGCAAACCCGTGATTACTCGCTCATGAATTCAATAAATTACTGTATTTTTCTCCAAACCTTTTCAATTAATCGATGCCTTTCAACCGACTCGATTATGGATATCACCGTACGTTGTACAATCTGACAATGTGATAGGGGCAGGTAGTAAATTTTTGATTCAAAATTCCATTTCATTCACCCATTGTGTGGCGTTGATGTCGAACCGTTTATTATTATCAATGATAGATGTAATTTGCTAGTTATGTAAGAATGAACTAAGGCATTATACAATGTAGGAGGAGAATACGTGCAGTTATGGCAAATTGAATTGTCTGCAGAAGTTTGAAAGTGGTGATAGATTCTGGCACGTGCAACTTTTGACTGTCAGGCTGGGGTTCATTAAATTGAAAATTACTTTCAATTTTACTATTAAATAACATGCGTTTTTTGTAATAAGTGTAATGTATATGTAAGACACTCATGATGCCAAGAATCGTGCAGACATCGTATGTGGAAAACTTATTAATACAATGTCACCCGTACACCAAGGATAGAAGAAATGGCATTGTGAGTACGCTAAGGATAGAAGAAATGGCATTGTGAGAAAATGTTCTGACTAGCTTTACAGTCAAACTAATGTCATTCGTATTCCATTATAAAAAGTATCAGTTATAACAAAAAAAAAAACAAACATCATAATCTGCCTTGCTTTTGCCCAACTACGTTAGGGTCGGCTGCCAGTCTAACCGAATGCGGCGGAATACCAGAATTTTGCATGGAGCGACTACCTATCTGACCTCCACAACCCAGTTACTGGGTAATACGATACCCCCCTTCGAAAGTCCACAACCGACACCAACGGCTTAACGTGCATTCCGAGGCACGGATTTTGGTATTGTATAGATGGTCACCCATACACGGACCAGACGCGGCAAACGTAGCTTAACCTAATCGATCGACCCGTGCGGATACAAAGCCAAAGCGACTTTAAAAACAATTGCCACCAACAAAACCTTAGACTCACAAATGGTCATACATAAACAAGAAAATCACTTCACTGTTAACGCAAAGACGTACACGATAAATTACGTTCGCAAACTGCGCCTGAATACTCGTAAATTTTGTGTCCCAGTATCAACCCTCAGGGAAATCGTGCGGTAGAGATTAACTTATTCATAATAATCAAAAGAATTCTCATTGTTTTTAACACGTGAATTTTGCTCACGAGTCGGTCGTATCTCTGCACGTTGGCCATTTTACATCCAGCCGTCGATTTATTGGTGGAAGTCAGCTAAATCAGGCGTGGCTTATTGAAAGTCATGGTGTTGTTTGAAATATGTAAGTATTGTTTGATAAGGAATTTTGAACTAAGCAACGAATCATAGAAATACTGGCCATTTTTTTACCGACTTCAAAAAGAAGGAGGTTATCAATTCGACATATTTATATGATTTTTTTTTATGTATGTTCAGGCATAACTTCTTCTTTATTTGTTCGAAAGGGGTTTATTCCGAAATAGTTCCATTTAAATTTCATATGGATCTGATGATGCGTTTCGGAGACAGACCACGGAACTTAAAAAAAAATTACAGCAAATCAACCGCGTTTGCTGCTATCGCATTGTTTTGACCCCAAGGACGATGAAATTTCGAAGTGATGTGGGGTAGGTATTATAACAAAAAAGATAAAAATAAAAATTTTCCAAAAAAAAAACTCCCGGAAAAATAATACAAAGTGAAAAATAACTTTAATTTTGGAAGACGGTGACAAAAAATTCAATACATTTCCAAAGTTACCGACCTCCGAAATTAAAGTTATTTTTCACTTTGTAGTGTTTTTTCGGAAGTCGGTTGTTTTTTTTTGGAAAAACTTTTCTTTCCTAACTAATTTAAACGTCATCAGAATTACGATTCGTCACTTGTGATTAGGTGAAGGGAAGGTCTGGGTGGAGGCTGATAACAGCGGAATTACTGTGGTCGAGGATCATGTTATAGAGGTATGAGGAACAGGGTGTACAGTTCACTCATCCTCCATAGAAAAGGGAGGATCCTCCGACCAGACGGGTGTTGTGTCTGATGGGCAACTGCCCAAGGGTTGATGTCGGGATGTTGTACCTATGCGAGTCACGCGGTAAACTCTGATTGCGCGATGCAGGATTTTGTGTGACGTGAGTCGTGCGTAGTTCGCCTGTGGCATTGTAGATGGCACCACTTCTCTTTTTGTGTTTTTAGATATTGTTGCGAAGTAAATTTTTTTTGTAGTGCCCCTACAATGTTAATGAATGTGCCATTAGAGAGGCCTGTGTCTAGCAGTGGAGTTCTTTTTAGCGTATCGATAATAGTCAAAATATTGTCAGCCCACAATTTTGTTACGAGCTTGGCACTTTCAGCAGCGTCCATCAACTCCTGTAGCGTGCAGACAACAGGACACGCTGGACAAGATTATTAAGTGCCCCATTTTTGTGGGACAGCACCACATTTTTACACTCCAGGGCGTTGTCATCTGTGAATCTCCACCTTAGCAGGTTTACTTTACTTCGGCCTACCTGAGTCCGAAGTCTAATTAAAGCAGTGGATTGGAAAAGAAAGATAATGAATTTCATTTTATTTATGTAGATTCTTTTACATATTGTTAATGAGAGAACGTTGTAGGCCTTACAGACTAGATTTGTAGACGATTTTCTATTCTGTATTTTCATTCCTCTAAGTACCTGGTACATATTGACAGGCCTGCACTGTCCTGCCATACCTATTATCACTGTAATTTGAAAACATTGTAAAAGCCAATTATTTTTTAAACAGTCACCGTGGAGTTTCTTGCCGGCTCTTCTCCATAGGAAGCAACAAATTGGAACCGAGCACCTAGCTTCTGACGTTTCATAAGTGCAGGTTTATGTGAAATAAAATATTTTGATTTTGATGTTTTTTTTACGCGCTTTATATTAGCTTCACTTGTATGTTTGTTTGTTTGTTTGTATGTTTCTATGTAACCGACTCCTTTGAGCGCGATTTTGACCCACTTCAAACGGTCAGATTTCATTGAAACTTTGTAAACTTGTCGAGGACCGATGACAATTCAATAATTTAAAAAAAAATTAGAAAAAAAAAACACGTTTTTGTAGTTAGCAGAACTAAAAAATAGAAAATAAATAAAAGTTTAAAAAACTAAAAAACACGCTTTAAAAACCAAACTAAAAAAGGAGAAAATAATGTAATTCAATTAAAAAGCGCGGGGTGCTTTTTGAGGTATTTTTATAATCAATTAATGTCAAGCACCCCACGCTTTGTGTGGGCAAGCGCAAGCGTGTTTTTTAGTTTTTTTAAACTATTATTTATTTATTTTTTGATTTTTAATATAAAAAGCTTAGCACAAACAAAATAACTTTTGCATACCTTTAATTCAAAAAACCTAATGATTCAACAACATTTTTATCACCCACAACACTAACACCATACTTAAACACAATATTTATCGCCATTCAATACATTACGCCATTACACAACAAAACGTAATAAAAATCTGCGCACGCTTCGCTTTTGCGGCTAACGTCAGTCTCACGCTTCCACACTAATGTCAGAGAAACGTAGTATTTACGACTACGCCTTATACTTTGCGCCTTATTCGGTAACACCTTATAGCACCGTTACAAAGCTTTTATGCAACTTTAGATTTTAAATTGAAATTTATTGAGGGTTTAGTTTATGTTGTAGTGGTACGGAATATTGTTTATTAGTATTGTTTTGACCATTTGGAAAAAGGCAAAGACGTGGTGCGATATATTCTGAAATATAGGAAAGATTGTTAAAAAACTGCAAAAGCCACCTAAAACAAAATAATACCTAGATTTTTACCTAAGTTGGAAAATGTATCCATTACAATCAATTGTATAAAAAACTTGTAAAGGGAAAAACACAAGAATGGCTATTAATTGATATAATCCATATGTAATATAAAAAAAAAAAACTTATAATTAAATTGTAATTGAATTACTGACCAATAAAAAGAAAATGAAAAAAGTCTATTGTTATCCTTCACGCCTAAACCAGTGAACGAATTCGGCAAGCAGATAGATGACATCCAGAAGAGGGCATATACTTTTTATCCCAGTAGTATCCCGTTTTTTTTTTTTGAGGTTAGGAAATCACCAAATATCTTCTCCCGGTTTGGGTGGAGCAGGAGGGCGTGTAAAACTTTTACTGGCTAAAACCGACCCGTTCCTTCAGTTGCCTGCGTGCCAGGGGCGACGGTATCTGTTTCGAACAACCCGCACCCCTGGCAGAGTAGTATCCCGTGGGATAACTTCCGGCATCCACGTGGACGAAGCTGTGAGCTGAAGCTAGTATTTAATAAAGGAAAAGCATTATTCTGTAACAATCTAGTCAGGATATTTCCCAAAAATGTGCCTACTTTAAATCATACTGAAAGAAAGAAAGAAAACAAAGCAAGAATGAAAATACATTTATTTAGCACAAACTAAAAAGCCATGGACTCGCACCAGCAGCTCTCATTTCAAGCCTACTGAACGCAATGCTATACAGGTTGAAATTGAAAACATGCGACAAACCGAAATGGGAGATTGTACTCATCATTATGAACAACTTTTACTAAGGGACCAATGATGCAATCGCGAAAAAAAAAACATCTGTTCCCTACATTTATGTTCGCATAACTCGTCAAAATGTAGGGAACAGCTGTTTTTTTTTTTGCGATTGCATCTTTGGTCCCTCAGTAAAAGTTGTTCATAATGATGAGTACAATCTCCCATTTCGGTATGTCGCATGTTTCAATTTCAACCTGTATATGGCCGATAATCTCCAGGTGGCATATATCCGACCAGATTTCCGTTTGGTATTTGGCCGATCTGTTAAACGTCAATAATTTCCGGAAGTAACTACAAACAAGCAATATCATGGCTATAGGGACTTGACTGGTGTACTTGCTAATGAGATCACGACTCACCGTTGAAGCTATATGTACATTTAGTTCGGTGCGTATCGTGGAGAGAAGATTTGGGTAGAGAAAATTTGGATAGAGATTTTTAACAGCGTTTAGTAGCGTTAATTTTAAGTAAAGACAGGCTAATAATGATATACCGATTGACATTTCTTTGTCGAGAATACATTTTTATCTGCCTTAATTTTTGAAGCATATATTATCAATTTGTTTCCTTATTTTTAGTATTTACAGCAAATGTGTAAATGCGCATAGTGATCGCCGGTGGTCACAGCGGATGTGTCAGTTCTGGAGCGTTAATTATTATCTCAATAAGTATGACACATGTCAAACCACTACATCATAGGAAAAAACAGAAGAAGGGTACAAACGCATTTTGTTTTGTTTGACCACTTCTTGTATGTATTCACTAATGAAATGTTTCTATCTACTAAACGATTTTTTTTCCACGTGCTTATACAATGTTTACTAAAGCTCGATTCTTCTCAATCAATCAGCTACGAACAAAACAACGTGACACATAACAAGTAAGACACATCTCACACAATATCATATTAAATCTGTCTTCTCCCTTTTAAATTTTTCGTCAGCAAACATTGTACACGCAACATTATGCCAATATTGATAAGACGAATCAATATTCCCACCATCGCGGGCTCGGTAACCTTTTTCACAGCTAAACCTTAAGCCTGCAAACATGCTTACTGATCTCTTTGTATTTTATCCTTTTAGATAACACAAAGCATTTCCAACTCTATGTGTAAAGTTTCAGAGTTGAGTTTGGGAATGTGTTTTTTTGATAGAAAAGTCGAAAATTCTTAAGCTAATATAAAATAAGCCCGCGAACAGAGAGTTATCGGATCCACGATTTTTTGGACGCGTTTCGAACGAAAATTAAGGGAGCATTACGACACTCACTGACCTGCCAGTTTAATCAAACTTTTGATGCCTTTTTATGTAATAAAGTGCAAACGATTTTTATAGTGAGAGCTCGTTCTTTGAACACTGCCTTACTATACTTTTACTGAGAATTTTTATATGGAAATGAGAATTTATCGCCCGTCTATCCTTTTATTTATTTTAGGTTAAGTGGTAAGTATTAAAAACCTATAAGACTTCTATAAAGATACGTATATCTTTTGCTTTTTAACACCAAAGTACTTAAAGCATTTTTTATAAAGTACATAATATTTAAAATTACTTATAATATTGAAAGAGTTAAACCATTTAACGGTAAGGTTTTATTTCACTTTTCTACTTTATTGCAGAATTGTGAAGATATTACATGAATTATCCAACCAATTGGTCTTATTGAATTTCGCTTAAGATCTGGTAAAAATACTTAAGTACCTATGTTTATTGATTTGAATGTTTGAATTGGAACCGTGCACCTAGCTTCTCACGTTGCATAAGTGCCCATGCAGGTTTATGTGTTTTTTTTTTGGATAGAATTTTATAATATTGGCATTACTTACAGTAAAAAATATAATATAATAATTTTACCCGGTCAGCAGCTATTTTGACCTCCCTTTTGGCTCCCTCTCACCGAGAGGAGGCCTGTGTATAACATTATAGGTTGCTTTTAAGTCAAATCGCTGTTAATCTCTGGATTCATACTCAATCAGCCAAATTAAGACTTCTTAAGAGGCGCGACGCGACACTTGTAGAACAATTGGACGTAGTTAAGTAGATAGGACTCAATCCACATAAAGTCACTTTTTAGTTATGGGCGTTTGAAGTTTGAAATTTTATGTGCTCTTCATACTGTGGGTTGAGTCCAGTTAGCGAGAAAAACTAGTTACCGTGTATATTTTCAAAATAGGGTTTTCACTACATGATAGATTCGACCCTCAGGAGTACGATGGCATACTTAACTAAATTTTGGCCAAAGTGTAGATTGAGTCGTTTTCATAGAAATTGTTCTACGTGATTCGCGTCGCGGGTTTTAGGACCCTTTAAGCTGGCCTGCTTAACAGTCGACAACATCTACCCCCGTCCTAATTATTTTGTCCAAAGGAGCTGAACTCTTTTACATCCAAAATATACCCACAACAAAGAATCACCAATTAGTAATTAGAAATATATTCAACCCAACTCAATGCTGGCACAACTTCAGGAAAATTACCACAATAAAGTTTTATGCCCCTCTCGATTTTGAAGCATTGTTTTGATAAAAAAGGAATTAAAAGAGGAATGGAAATCCTTCTTCTTCAGCCCTCGGCCATCCAATTAGACGCACTTTCGAGTGAAACTCAAAAAACGTACAATAGAATCCTCGATATCGCACGTTAAAAATTCATGAGGTGTGGTCGCGGTGCAAGAGATGGAACAAAACAACTCTTAAATCGTGCCGAATAAACGATACGTAATTGTGAAATAATTGAGTTCCTTGCTGCATCATTATTACTTAACCTTTGGTTATGCAATGAATATGTCAGATATTTAAAGAATCAGTCTATAAATCGTACACTTTAGACACACGGCTACTAGTAGTTTCTTGAAATGAAAACATTTCAAAGTAATCTCTTTAAAATAAAATAAACCCTACGAAAGGTGTAAATACTTCACGGAAGATCATCAGTTTTTACGTATGATTTTCCAATTTCAAAAAAAGGAAATTTGTTTTAATAATACGAAAGAAATACCTAATTAAACTAGCTCGTCAACCACCCATTCTAGCCAATGCTGCCACGCTTCAATCAGCGCCAGAAGTTTGGTGCGCTCATACGTAAAATTTCACGACAAAAGATTTTTTTATATTTCATAAACATTACGTAACAATATGTTTATAACACAGAACTGTTTACATCTAAAATTTCATCCTTTCACGCATTTCAGACGCACTTGTCATTCATTCTGTAGCTCAGAACTGGCGGAGCTCCAGATTGACAGACAGCTGCCAGAATATCAATAAAAACTGATAAATAGACATATGAATAAAAAGCCATTGCAGCATTTTTCTGCAATTGCCGCTGCAACTGCGCCACACCCTTCGCGGGATGCTCTGGCACGAACTGTTGCTTGGCTTGAAATACAGTACCTATTAAAGTTGACACCCGACGCCTCCTACGGTTAGCACCTCGAACTTTCGATTGGTTCTCACGTGTCCACCTATTTATTTTGTTTATTTTATAGCTTTTTTCGCGATTCCGTGCAGATCGTATCTTAGGTGATTTGGGATTTCGAATATTAACAGACTGGTGCCGATCCTTTTGATCACAACCCTAACTAAAATAAGTTTTTTTTTTCCTCTTTATTTGTTTAGGGGTTTTTATCTAAACAGATACGGACATCGTGTCTTTTAACATTACATAAAATTAACACACATGTGTATATAATTATATAGTATGTGTTTTTTTTTTTGGGTGGGAAATCATCAAATAACTTCTCCCACTTTGGGTGGAGCGGGAGGGCGTGTCAGACTTTTACTGACTAAAACCCACCCGTGTTCCCTCAGTTGCCTGTGTGTCAGGGGCCGCGGTATCTCTTTCGAACAACCCGCACCCCTGGCAGGCATCGGCCCTTGCGGACCCCACTTGTTGGTGCTGACATCTCTTTGAGGCGCTCGTGGAACACAACGCGCCGTCAACCCGGGCTTGGTCCTTACCGGACAGCGAGCTACCCATTACTCGCCGTCCGCCAGTCCGCGCCTACGGTGGCCGGGAATCAGCCTGCGATTCCCGACGCTATATAGTATGTGTTACTTTTGTTGGGCAATCTAGCTATTCTAGTTATTCCTAGAAATGGTTCTACGTTTAATATTATTTACTTCTTCCTTCAGCTTGTCAGCCCAATCTCTCGCCTACCGTTTTTTCTTCTATTCTATATTTAAATTAATTTGACTGTTCCAATGTCATTAAAGTAATTTATTACCAGCCTGTACAGCGTAAGGTCGTCTTTTGCATAAAACCTTTACAGCACCTACCTACATCTTTATACATACACGTTTTAAGCAACGAACATGATACAAATGTCACAATTCTTGTTGACATTACTCTAAAAGTTTCAATTCCTTTCAGCCTACCGTTTCTATTGTATATTGTCAAAAACTTCTGCCAGTATGCTTCTGTTAGACCAAACTTCAAAAGGTTTACTGGACGAAACTATCTTTTTACTTGGGTTGTCACTTAACTTATGCCTTTATGTTCTGTAAAATATTGCAGCTACACACGATAATGTAATGCTATGGCAGTCATTTTCAAAAGGCCGATGGTAACATATCCATCTTACATAGACTTATGCTCCTATAAACAAAAACGAATCGTATTGCTTAGCAATGATAATTTTTTTTACTGCCAAACTGATCAGGATCACATTAATAGATTCGTAAGCTAATTCTACCTGAGATAGCTACTTCTGTATGGAAGGGTCTAGTATGCAAAGTTATGAGGTCTTTGCTTAATTATTGGTAAATATACAAGAGTCTTTTTAGCCAATTTCAGTCCGTAAATTATAGGAATGGCCATAAAAGCATCAGTTATAGATACAGCAACTACACCCACTAAAATGATTGCTTAAGGCCCATAGTATCCTCATCTCCCGTCTGAATGCTAAAGCACGACTGCCACCCGCGCCCGCGCAGGGCACCTCTGAGCCTTTATCTCAAAATGGGGATATTCCTTAGCAAATGTTGATTAATTTACAATTGTGCTCTGTGGTACCGCTAACTATCTATTTTTCAGTGTATTTTTTTTTTCAAATAACGAAGCCGTTTAGTAGGAGTATGGAATAGAAGCCAAAATATTGCGTGTTGGAAAATATTTTTTTACAGCAAAAGTATTAACTATACACAAAAAGTACCCTCGGCAAAACGATCTATATGAATCTATAGCAAAATCATATATTTTTCAAATCTTCAAGACAAGCCATTAATGAGTAGTACGGTTCATAAAGTGACCGTGTTACGCTACCAAACGGGACTTAGGCCCTTAACATAGAGAGTAATCTTCCACATGTTAAGAAAATACAACGAAAAGCAATTTCTGTGCAAACCGCGGTAAATAATAAGATGCCTACATCTATGTTTATATTGAAAACTAAGGGTGTTTCACCCTCGGGGTGGTGGCGTGGCGTGTCATAAAGAACGCTTTCATGCAAAGTGGATTTGTAAAAGTTTTCGCTTGAAATAATATTTGAATTTGTAATTCTGACGTCATAACGTACGTTGGATGATGGATGTTGTCTGGCTGGGTGCATGCTACTGAAATTGATATGGCCTGCAAAATGCTGTACTTTGCTTTAATAACTCCGTTTGTTTCAGTTGGATGTTCGTGACGGAGAAATTGTGGGTGTTTTCAGTTTAATGATCGTTATCGGATTTTGTTTGGTAATTTAGTAGTTATCTATGTTTTTATTCTATGGGTCCACCTTCAGTGTCATGGACGTGTAATGATCTGATGATTTGTTTCCAGCTTTTCTTTGAAACTCTTATTTATAGGCTTGTATGTAATTATGAGAGTACACTGGTTGCGTAGAAAGAAAGAAAGAAAACTAATTTTATTTGCCACAGAAACACGTGAAGAAAAGATCACTACGTAGAATTAATAAAAAACAGTTTTACACTTACAAACACAGAACTTCCATAGTGACAAGAGGGCTTCCACTCAGCCTGATGCTGTGCTAGGGCCCAGTACAGCGCTGACTTCCATTGGTCACCCGAAAATGAGTGCGAATGTAGGCGCAAGTAATTTATAACACTAGTCCAGTGCTTACTCAAGGATGCATATCTGGTAGGCTCGCAATCCTATCCTATCCTAAGGGCACGTCTACCTGACCATTACCGCGCCCCCCTGTCTACTTCTTGATATGCAATGGCCTCTGTAACACCATGAACCTTGAAGCACCAGGGGCCAGTGCAAATTTTGGGGTTCATTCGATGAATCGAGTCTAGTCAAGCCACGCTGGGATCGGTGCATTTCATTCATTCATTTATTCATTTATATGTGAGACATGACTGTCAATATATCAAAAAAAAAAAAAATATTTTCACAAACTCATCGATGCATTACCTACTATGCTGCATGCTTTGCTAATAGACGGCTTTATTTTGGTGTCCTTATGAATATGTGTCCTTTGGTTGAATCTATAATATCAAGTATGAAATGTGTCAACCCGTACACTACCATTTCGTAAATTGTACATACAACAATACTACTAAAAAAAAAAAACATCAAAAAAAATAGCTACAAAGCTTTCATTATATTTCCATGAACTCCATACATCATGCCACATTTCTGATATTCCAAATAAACTCTATACAAAGCATAAACACACGTACATATACATGTTACTGTCACAACATGTTTCAGGAAAGTTTTCCTATAAGTTCCAAGGGGTTAGTGCCCCTTCTCATAACTCACCCTAGAACCACCCCTTTCATGGTAAACTTCTAATATGATATGAGCACATGCATATTTATAAAAGAACACTGAACTAACAAGGATCACTTATTTTTTGGTTGAAGAAATATTATGGGTATTAAAGGAAAATATTTTCGGGTGCTTGAGCATGATAAGGTAAGGGCACGTGTATTTTAAATAAGGACTAATTAGCGGATTTATCATCATCAGACTATAAAGTTTCCACTGCTAGGAAATAGGCCTCCTCTCAGTGGGCCGTAATCCACCACGCGGGCCCAATGCGGTTTGATAGATGTCACATGTCATAGAATTTTTGGTTCTAGGACATGGCGGTTTCCTCACGATGTTTTTCTTTACGGTTACACGTATCACATCTAGGTACATACGCGGGACATATACAGGGTGTTAAAGTAATTGCATACCATAGTTTAAGGGTAGGTTCAGTATCGATAAAGGAACCCAGGAAAAATATAAAAAAAAAAACAAAAAATCAATAAAATAAAAACATAAAAAATTTACTGCAAGATCAACCTAATTTAGTACCTACTAACTAACTAGTACCTAGTTACCTATCCTTCACCCGGCGTTATCAAAGTGTTCGGGGATAGGTATGTAATTGCGTTCGATTGTAGGTAGGTAACTCTAGGAAATTATTAATAGCATTTAAACAAAATAAAACTTATTTTAAGCAAATTATTTATCAATTCTAAAAGATTGCTATTTAATTAGTAGGTACAACATTAGGTTCATCTTGATAATTTTCGGTTTCTTTTTTTAAAGGTATTTTTTATTATTTCTTACGGGTTCCTTTATCGATACTGAACTCACCCTGAAGCCATGGCACGCAATTTCTTTAACACCCTGTATATACGCAGGCAATAAAAGTAGTTGCGGCCCAGTGGTAGCGGCTCCAACATACGAGATGTAGATCAGAGGTCCGAACCTTGAGAGGCCCTGTTCTTCGTGTACATTTTTTCATCTCCACTGCTCTATAAACGGTGGTATAAGGAAATCATCGTGAGCCGAACCAGAAATTCGAAAATGTGACATCTACCAACCCGACCTGACTCATTCTCTCTCACAAAAAGGAGGCCTATGTCCCAGCAGTGGGAACATTATATACTGATTATGCTAACGTATGGGCGGATTAACGTTCCCAAGTTAAGTCCCCATCATTGGTTAACATCCCCATCATTGGTATTTGTCAATCAATAATCTTAAAACTTGCAGAAAGACTATACAATACTGTTTGTAATCACAATATTTCAACGTATTGCAAAACTTTTCAGAATACTCACTGGTCTTATTGCAGCCATTTGCATTTTATGCAGCCTTATCATCAGCTCAGGCCTTCCCTGTAATTTATCAAGAGGCACAATACGTGTTAGATGGTTTCCGATACACGACACCCTTTGCACTACAACAACCTCATATCACAAAGGCTCAAAAGCCGCAACAGCTTTTTAAATTTTGTGTTCTAAGAAAAGGCTAAGCCTGACAGGGTGCTTCTTCTGAAATGAGTTGCCTTGGCTTTCCTGCAAGTCTTTAAATAGTCTTCAGACTCCAGTAGGCTTAAGCAAAGTAAACCTGCTTAGGTGGAGATTCACAGATGGCTGATGGAGTGCCAATTTGGTGATGCCCCACAAACAATGGGACACTTAATATCTTTTCCAATGTGTCTGCATGGTACAGGAGTTGATAGACGCTGCTGAAAGTACCAAGCTCGTAGCCTAATTCTGGGCTGACAGTATTTAGGTTGCTATCGACAGACTTACAAGTACAATACGTTTTATTCTGCAGTATGAAATCAACTACCAATTTCCCGCAAAAAAAAACACTTTTCTCCATTTCTGAAGTAAATACTGAAAGTATATTTTCACCATAACCACGCGGTGAACTATAAAAGCGCCGTCTCCAAGATATAGTCTAACGTGTGCCGCTTACAAAAACTCGCTTGAATTTTATGGGCCCTTTAATGGCACATACACCTATGTATGTTTTATTTACTTTCCCCATATCAGTTTCCCTTATGTAGTTTTCTTTGATAGCCTAATCTTAGAGTGATCTTGGCAATAAAATGTATCGAAATAAAATAAGGGAATCTATCTTTAGGATCTTCTATGAAAGCGAAATATCTTTTTAACTTTGGTTGCAGGCAATGTTGGTTGCAGACACGTCCAGTAGATTGAATTAATGAGACTGAATTATAATTTCATTTTGTTCATCTATGTAAGTATCTGTCTTGTCGTGTCTCGACACGTTCTATATTCAAGCCAAGGTCCCTAGTATTTTATATCATAGTTATTTAGCCGCAGTCAGAATAAAATATAATAAAAAAACATGCCATATAAAACAAAATAAAAATGCCTCAAAGCTCTAGGCTCCTTTTTTTGCTGAATAACCATTTCATAGCCTGCTATTTCAAATATGATTTTTACGGTAGGCCACATTCTCGTGTGAACGGTTTCGTAGCAAAAGTAATATTTTTGTACGGGCATGAAGTAATAAAAAGAAAACCCGTCGATGCTCATTGGAAATTGGGAATTGGCATGAAATTTTTGAAACCGCATTATCATCCATCAATATCATAACATATTCTCATTTAAATAATTTTAGACGGTTTTAATTAAACAACAATGAAAAGTGAGTGCGTCGATAGTCTAGTAGTCGCAAGCGCTACTGTTGAGCACGAGGTTCGGGTTTGCTTCTCGGACCGGGCAAAATGTCATTGTATTTTTCCACCTGAAATTTTTCAGTAGCTGCCCGGAGTCTGTATTTGTGCCGGGTTGATGGCAAAAGGCTCGCCCCCTATTAGATGAGACTTAAACATAACTGTCGAAATATGGGTGTATTCTAGGTACACCTTTACTACTAACCTTTCTTGGAATTGAGGCGTGTTGTTATTTTACCAGTGAAGAGGTTTTAATTGAAATGATAGACAAAGCCATCAGTGAAACGATAAATAGGAACTTCTCACAGAGGTCTTAACTAAAAGCATTGAACTTTACTCAGAAAAGTTGGTTCGAATTCAAACTATGAGTGCTTTGCTCACAACACATTTGCTCCAGGGAATAAACAGAATGAAAAGTGTTTTATAGCCAAAGAAAACAGAAGCAGTAAGACTGAAATTGAAATATACGCAGACGTAACCGCTAACAAAACTGCTATAAAATCTAGCTGCTGACTTAAGGTGAAAGAGCCTATAAAAATGTCTAACATGAAGTCGACCTTTCAAAGCTGTTATCTCTATTCTTTTACTTGAAAAGAGAAATGTTTTACAACTCTATTTTTATGGTAAGTAGTTTGGAACTACCTCTATCATGCTATCATTTTATTGGCTTCAAGATTTTACGTTGACGTGTGGTGAAATCAAGACAAAATTAGGATTAGTGTATAAAGAACTACATAGTTTCATTTCGAGATTAGTAAGCTAGTGAGTGGGCCGCAGGTGTCCGCTGGATGCGGGAAGCACAGAACCGGACGAAGTGGTGGAGCTCGGGAGAGGCCTATGTCCAGCAGTGGACGTTTTTCAGCTGAAATGATGATGATGATGAGAAAGTTAGTTAGCTAACGTCTCCAACCAGAGTAGTTTAATAGGATGGGTTTTCACCACCGATTTTACTGTGCTTGTGTTTTAGCCTCGTGTGGCCGACGAATATAGAACCCGATCGGATCTTTTTACGCTACAATCTCACTGTCATAATCATGATAATTTCACCCCAGGCCTCCCAAAATGCATCGCCACTTCGACCGGTTATACGTTTCCTGCATCCAGCGGATTCCCGCGGCCTTCACCAGGTCATCGGTCCACGAAGACCTGGTGAGGGCTGCAGGAATCCTTGTGGGAGGTCTACCAAAGCTACGACTTCCGGTACGCGGTCACCACTCTAGAATCTGTCGGCTCCATCGGTTATTTGTTCTGCAAGCAATGTCTCTGCCCACCGCCACTTAAGTTTGGCTATTCTTCGGGCAATGTCGGTTGTCTTGGTTCTTCTACGGATCTCTTTATTTCTAATTCGATCCCGTAGGGAAACTCCTAGCATAGCCCTCTTCGTTACCATTTGGGTGACTTTCAGCTTTTTTATGAGGCTTTACGGACTGAGTCACCAAAATGCAATTGACTTATACTGTACTGGCATCGTGTAAACAACGCGTAGTGCCAAGCCAGGGCAGCAACCCAGGATAGAATACATAGGTTCTAGCTTGCTAACCTATCTTTAAAAAACCAGCCTTATGTATCCCGGGCATTTTATTCGTAATGTCATTGTTTTTTCGTAATTAGGTAGATACATTTTATTTTCTAGCATGGCAGTTCGTGGAATCAGTAGAACTACTACTACCTGAAGCTACGGAAAAACACTGTTCTAGTATGTCTTTTCTTTATGATTCCTTCAGTTTGTCTTTAACATGTTCATCATCATCTTTCATCCTTTGTACAGACTAGCACATCAAGCTACCCCAATTTGTGAAATTTCTTTGATAGATTTTGAACTTTACTACATAAACATAAGGTTCATGTTCAATTGGGAATATTTGACAGTTTGGGGTAGCTTGATGTGCTGGCGTCTGTACCATGTTACTTGGGGTCGGTGCAACACCTTTTAACAGACACTACAATTTTTTTTATTTGTATAGACAACTATACACATAAATAAAATTAAAGTGTCAGTTTGTAATGTCAATATAACAGATTTTTACTAAATGCATAATTATGCAAGTAATAATACGGTACTGACTATAAGAATCATTTTTTTTTGGCTGGCCATTTGTTCCGGCTAATCTTCCAAGCGGCTTGACCGCGGAAAGCAGCTAGTTTTAAACATACCTAATATTAAAAACGAGCTGCAAACACTTAAACAATCATCCAAGTCTATTATTTCTTCTCTATCAGTAATACAAACTAACACAAACTTTTTTAGTATCTACCACTGGCCATTTATAATTCGAAAACAAGATTGAACAGTATAATCACGGGCTTTTTAAATCGATCCAACTCGTAACCTAATATAAAATTAAATACGCAATTTGCTTGCAAACTAGCCGATAACGACCAATCAGCATTGTTAGGGTTAATAAGCAATCTATTGGATTCGATAATGATTGGTTCTCTTTCTTGTCTATTTTAGAGAAGCAATTTTGGATTTGCTGAGAATTTTATTTGAAGAATTCGGGTTTTGTGGAGAAATTTCGATCACATTGTAATGGTTCTTTGAATGGTGAAATTGGCAATTAAACGATAGTTATTCAATTTTTTTTTTTTTCAGCTTATAAGATGGTGAAGAATGTCAAAGAAGGTTGTCACCTACCACCAAGCAGGGACAATGTTCGGACCCAGTAGGGTTGATAGATATCAACCATCCTTCCTTCGACCCGGGCTTGGTCCTTACCGGACAGCGAGCTACCCATTACTCGCCGTCCGCAAGCCCGCGCCTACGGTGACCGCAAAACAGGAACTTCCCAAAACAACCGTGTCCGGTGAGGACCTGCGTCAGGTGGAAGGTGAGGACGCCATGCCGCCTCTCAAGCCACTCCTCAAAGAGGGGACCCACCGCCGCTATCGTGGCGTGCCCAGCACTGGGTTGCGACAATCGCACTCTCCATGTCGCCATGAGATCCCGCCGGAACCTTAAGCATAGGCTTAAGGTGAATCTAGTCGGCATTTTTTCCATACAAACTTCGGGAGTGTATTACTCCACTGTTCAACAATGTACAGACGCCAGCACATCAAGCTATCCCAATCAGTCAAATTTCTTTGATAGATTATCAACTTTATCACTTGAACATAAAGTTCATGTTCAATTAGGAAAATTGTAGTTGGTTTTTTCATAAAACCCGATCTTCCGAAGGACTTTTCTTAATTTTTTACGTGCCTGTTTTACTACAAATAATCCTGCATCTCACTCAATAACGTTGTGCGTGTAGACTAGCGTCTAACTGCTCATCACTGATACTACCTCTGTCGGAAACGATGCCTCGTGAGATAGCGTGCTTTTTACCCAGGCCTACCAGTGAGTTCGAGCCCGCGACTAGATTCCCCTTAAATGACGGCACATTTCGGTGACAAATGCGATCTTCACTAAACTAATGTCTACTATATCCTGTGCAATTTAGGTTATTAAATTATTAATTCCTAAGGACTTAAATAAAACATAAATAGTTATATCATTTATTCAACATAAACACCAATAACATCGCAAAAACTTGTCGCACATCAGAGAACGGAAACTCCTAATAAGGCCACGTACAGTAATTAAAACTTAAAGACATACTGCAGTACAGATGTCATTGTATATTCTAGTTATTTCATCTCATACTTTCTGCAACCCCTTCTACGTAGCGAAAAAGTCGGTATAAGAGGAGCTATCTAGCTTTATTGGTAAAATAAGGAAGATACAGGACTCCAAAATATGTTAGTCCAACGCCTGTATCAAATGTCTATCTCAATGTAACTTAACATTTTGGTTTGCTATTAAAAATTTAGTTTGATCCACTACCTAACTTTTAGTTTCAAAAATTTAGTTTGCTTTTGCTACCAATATGGTCTCATTTATTCTAAACTGCTGATATGTTGAAGATGAAAAATATGCGAAGTCCTTTTATACAGTTATCAGTCATCAAATATTATGACTCTAAGAGCAAAGCTAAATTATCTGACAGCATGCTCCAGCATTTATACCTTAACATATCGATACTTTGATAATGAAAACTAATGGCTTTAGCCAAAAACATTTCAACCAGAGATTTCAATGCCATTAAATAAAACCAGCAGTAACAAAAAAAAATCGATCACTTAAAAATTCACGACACGAACCATCATTAATTCATTACCTTAACAGATTGGCCAATAGTCCTTACTCTTACAGCTACATGAGGGGTCGGAAATGTGCACTAATTAAAACTGGAGGTCATACAGTACGAGCTACAGATGTGACGAGATACAATCGTCGGTACGAGGTACGTGACGGTGAGTATCTCGCCACTGGTTTAATTGAACACGGCCGGGGCGGTTGACCGGTATTGTGTGGGGGTATGAAGACAGCGGGTGTGAAGGAATGACTGGGAGGAAGAAAATTGTGTAAAGGTGAAGCTAATTGCTCTGTACCTATTTCAAAATGTCGGTATTATTGTTATTATGATTTGTTTTTTTTTTTTTTTAAACCATTATATTTAAAGTAAAATAAAAATCTGTGTGTTTTATGTATACGTGTGGGTGATACAAGCGTAATTGTAAAAGATTTTATACAATTTCTTTTCTTAGGTATAAGTAAAAGGAGGATAGGACAAGGTCAATAAAAGAAGTGGATGTCATGTCAGAGATTTCACCATAACTGACCAAGATAAACAAACAGGAAAATTAATTATCAAGTTGACACACAATAAAAAAAATCCGTATTATAGCCATTTTATAACCTGTTTAAGAATGGAATTTTGATTCGAATTTACGGACAATAATAAAGTTAATATTTAATTAATAAACAATTAAGTAGAAAATTTGCAGGCTCTTCTTAAAAATTACTTTTTTCTTATTATGATTTAAACGGCCTTAATTTAAACTAATTTGTCTTTAAAAGTTCTTAAGATCTCATCAATGAATATTTACAATACATAACGCCACAATGATTATCAGAATTCAACTCAATATCGCTGGTTTCAAAGCTCCACAGTAAACCGAGCAGTCGAATACGAGTCTATAGCTCTACTGGTTGTTATCAAAACAACCTTTTATAAGGAGTAAGCCGTTTCGTTACGTAATAAATAGGAACACGTATTAGGTTAATAGAGCCTTGTATGTTTGTAGATAACTGATTGTACAGTAGTGCATAGGTTTAGAGTTAGTAGATATTGGAGAGATATGGTAAATGTAAAAAATATTATTGGAACGAAGTTCCTTATCGCGCGTTGTGAAAGGGGGCTAGACGGAAAAAATTCTCACGAAAAGTTGTAACGACACTTTTTGCTATAGTAAGCTATTGTAAGCCGTGCGGCGTGCGCATGTTTCTTTGTCTGTCCCTCTCTCTCTCTTATAGAAAGAAAGCCAGATATTTTCATTTTGCCTTTTTTTTATTATTTTGATCTTTTTTTTTTGTTCTTTTTTTTAGCTTCGTTCCATCCGGGTGTCCCTTGACACCTCTCAAGTTTTTTTGAAAGGATACTGCAATATTGATTGCGTAGCTAGGATAGTGGTCGCAAGCAGTAGCTGAGCTTGCGGTTCTGGGATCGATTCCCAGGCCAGGCAAAGTGCAATAATTGCAATAAAATGTAAAATGTAGTTGTTACAATTAGGTGTATCTCTGCGTAAATAATCAGCGTCAGATACATTTGCCTGACACATGCTGAGCTGGACTCCCATTTGACCTTGAGACGCACACCGCACCTTGTAATTTGAATGGAATGACGTAATAGTGTCACTATATTTCAAGCACCTAAGTATGTTTTTCTTTTTGTAGATGTAATGGGCACCTTGGTTTTTATTTCAATTCGTGTTATTTGTCATCATTTAATTGTATCTTTGTGTGTAGTGTTATGTCTTTTGTGTGCACTAAATAAAGGTTTTATCTATCTAAATATTCGAGGATTACAGTTTATATAATAACATTACATCAAATGTTTTTATGTAAACTGATCCAAAAATATAAAACAATCTAACTTAGATTAATTTCAGATCGATATAGCATTATTTCTGACTAAAATCATTTAAAGTGAGTAGTGGTTATCAAAAGTCAAGTTAACTTTTTAAACTTTAACATTTTAACAAATAGTCTAAAAAAAAACCCTAAGCCGTCATATCCACACTTACATCAATAAATTTATGACTTTCAAACTATCTAACACCTGTCATAAATATAATTTAACTTTGCCTACCGTTTGTCCAATAAAAATTCTTAAAAAGTTAGTTTATCAAGAGTCTCAAAAGTTCGACGATTGAACTAAAATATCGACGATAGTTTTATATTAAAAAATCATAAAATGAAAATTTCTAACAGTATTTTTTTTTAAATCGCTAACTTTAAAAATCTGATTATCATGAGTTCAATTGGCTTTGTCGATTTAATCAGATCGAAAAGAATCTCCCAATTTATTTCAGTAATGATATGAGTGGGTTCTGTTCTTTCACAATGTTGCCTAGTATCGAAAGTAGTAAAAAAAAAAACAGAAAGAAAATACGTTTATTCGCGTCAAACATGACGCAGAGAAAGAACACAAACGCAAAAGCTAAAATAAGTTGGGGAAAAATATGCGTCACATCCACGCAAAACGGCCATCGCTCAGCATGATGCTACGACCCTATGCGAAACAGAACCCTAGCGCTGGTTTTTGCGACAACCGAAGTGATTTTCGTTTGTAATCTGTATATATATATATATATGTAATAACTACCTTAAATGTAGCTAGATGACTATCCGTATTTATATTTAAAATGTTAGACTTAGGCTTCTTAAATGGAAATATGCAGAAAATTTGTGCATTTCCGTGGAAATAGCATAAGTGTAGGTCAGCAGTATAGGTAAGTACTTGAGGTAGATGCTGTAAGGCAGCACGCGGATTTTTTATTTTTTGCAATTTGTGGAAATCAGAAATCATTTATTTTTTGCATTGAATGTGTGTTTAAAATAAAATTTAAACATTGTAAAATCAGTTCCAACACACTAGAGTGTGTTGGAACTGATTTTACAATGTTTAAATTTTATTTATTATTTTATTTTTATTTTATTTATTTTTATTTTTTTTTATTTTTTTTTATATTTTTTTTTTTATTTTATTTTGTTTTTTTTTTTTTTGCATGCCGTAAGGTAGACCTTACGGCATGCAAGAGTAAAAAATATATATTAAAATACACTCAATTATACAACCAAATAAATACAAACTAAAAAAGAAAAGTATAGTGATGTGGATCAAGCCTTCCTACGTAAACTAAACATAAAAAACAACAATCTTAATTCTACAACAAGTACCTAACATAATTAACGCAAGACCTCATACACCCCAATTAATTGAGTTAAAAGCATAATACGATGACCAAAACTATTTTTGTTAAAGCTAACTGATATTATTAAGAGAAGTGTGTCGGAGGTCAGACGCACATACCTTGTAACTGTGTTTTTTTTTTTTTTTTTAATTGTTGTTTTTTTTTTTTTGGACTAACCTTTTACTGTAGTTTTTTCATCGCCATTATTATTATTTTTGCTGGTCATGTTGTGCGATTACGCTTTGGGTGATAATCAGGTCGAAACCTACAATGTTAAATTAGTGACATTATGTGATTGTTACCTGTTGTAGTTGCCTTGTGAATAAATAAATAAATAAATTAAGAAAAACGTATCGACCCAAGCATTACTTTATGCATTTAAAATTGAGTTTTATTTCTTCTACATAAGATTGATTTTTTTTGGCTCAATCAGTGGTAGGTATGGCAAAATTCATATAATATAAAAAAAATACTTATATTAAAAGTTACTGAAATCGATTCAGTAGTCAATTAGGAACAAACTACTTTCAGGTCTTTTGTCCATTCTGTTACATCTTGTATGTTTTATAAATTGTTGATTATTTTCACTTAGGTACCTACATTAACAAAAACAAAATTATGTTGTCAAATTTAAACAAAAACAGAAAACGAATATAACATTATAAACTCTTATCATTCAAAAAATATTGTATGGAATAGTAACATTTATCTCTTAGTAAGTATGTTAGCCTGTTTTTAAATACTTAATTATTATTCTTCATTTTTGGTCAGAATTAGGTTGTTTGTTGATTCAAATATGATTCGCAAAAATAACAAACAAGGTTTTACTGAATTATATTCATTAAAATCATCAAAACAACCCTCCCAGTTCATTTAATGACTGTTTGAAATAATATCTCTAAGTCATCTCTAAGTAATCCCTCTCTACCTTGGCGCTTAACTCTTAAGTAAGGATCGTAGCTTTGATAGTTCTTTAGTTTTCAAACTGAGAACACGACATTTGAACCAGTTAATACTCGTATAAATGTATATAAACAGGGAAAGGTGTCGCCCGTAATTTCAATGTACAAATTACTTACTCTAATATAACGCCATTTGCTATATTAGTTTAATATTCAATAATACAGTTACTAGCAGTCTTGCGGCTACACCTAAGTTTGACTTTAGTTGTTAGTTACCCACCCGGTAGCGAATAAAACAAGGTGCACTTTATTTCTTAACACCAATATCTCTTAAACCTGTGCAAGAAATAGTGATGGCGTAATATAACACTACGAAAACATTATTGAAATCTATAAAACAGGACGTGTCACAACACATCATTAGTGAAGAGGAAGATTCTCCGCAATCTCACACGACCTTAACCGAAATCACATTGTGTATGCCGCTCAAAATAAATAACCTGTCATCGCAAAATGGCACAGACAACGTTCAAGTTATTCGATTGTACACTTGATAATAAAATAATTTGACTCTAACGACGCATATCACCAGTGTTAATTGACCTCTCTCTCTCTCCCAAAATCTTAACTTAGTTGTACACTGAACAAAACCCTAAAGCGTTGCCACGGGTCATTTTAAACCAGCCATCAAATATGTACGACCATCGTACGAAGATATGCCAAGCACGTAGTTTTTTTTAATTACTTTCCGTCAATGGGACGCGCAATCATCAATCAATAAGTCAAAAAGATTGATGAATGAGCCTGTAAAATCAATTCACTGTTGATGATGTATTTTGCCGCTTAATTTGACACTAAATATATTCGATGAGGACAGCTAAACGATGTCTCGTAAACGCTTAAACGGATCGTAAATTGATTTTTTTTCGTCCGTTATTTAAATAAGCTTTTTAAAGAGATAATGTGACAGTCCATCAGTCGAAACAATCCGCGCTTATCAACAGTCAAATCGCGACTGTCGGTCTGAATGGCCAATGGCACAATGAAGCCCTAAATAACGTCTGTGGACGTCGGTGCGGCGCCTCAGACGACGTCCGAGACCGCGCCGTTCGTATTCGCGAGGAGTGACGGACAATGCCACCGCCCTGACTGCCCTGCCACTGGCATTCATTCAAGCGGCGTGCGGCGGGTAGAAGCGACCGCATCCGCATTTACGGGTTATTCGAGTGAGAAAAGATAAAGCTTTTTATGGTGAATTGAAATGTTTCTCTATTAGAATATTTCGCTGAGCTGGATTTTCAACGTGTTTGTTAGAGCGTATTCGGGATTTATTTAGTACGACGATTTCAATCAGCTTGATACATTGTTTAATGGAGAAATGAAAAACAAACGAACATGACAGATAATTTCTGAAAGTCTGACATGATACATAATGAAAAAAGTTTTCACATAATGTTTAGACTCCTACACGAGTGAGCATTCATAACAAATCTCATGACATGACTTAAAACTTCGTGTAGAGGGCATGATATTCAATAATTAAGCCTATTTATATGAAGCACGTAATTCGGTAAGTAACGAGGGATTTGTTATGTTATGACGTCTTTGTACACGTTTTAACGTCACTTTAATTGACATGGCTGACACGGGAAATGCCGTATTACGATATCACAACATGTTATTAAACGGGCCGCGGGTTTATGATAGAAAATGAGGTTGTAAGACTCGGTTGTATACCAAGCTGAGCGTCGTATTTTTATATAATGTAAGTTCGATGCCCTAAGGACTTGTCAAAACCGTTTCCTCAGAATGGTAACAGGAGCCCCCTTTTATGTGGGCAATGAGAATCTGCACCTAGATCTCAGTCAAAACTGATGCTTAAGTTCTGGTGTTGAGCTAAGCTTTTCCCTCCCTTATTACAAAACAAGGGTTTTATTTAGATCAGGTTTAAACCACTAAGCCAGTTCCTAAATATAGAACCCAATATGTGTAGAATGCTATTATTTTTACAAAACTGATAACTTAGTCTGATAATAAATTGTCATTTTTGCATTATGAACTTTACCCAAATCCAAATAAATTTGAAAATACAAGAACTGGCTCAGAGCAGAGCTTTAGTCTAGAACTAAAGTTAGATGGCGTTTCGTAAAAAGAAGGTTTACTTTATAAATTGTATCATGGTTTTAGCGTATCAGAATATTAAAACTAGTAAGGTTTTCGCAACTCATATTTCTTTAACACAAATTACGAAACACAGCTGACAAAAATAGTTGTAAAGCATAACTGGAAGGCGCAGTAAGCGAAGTGCTGTTAACAAGAAAATGTCAGGCAACAAAGCAACTCAGGCTGACACGTCAGGGGCGCGGCGTGATTGCGCCGCGCTGTCTCGACGCCCTGAGATATTAGACTTGCACTGTCTCTGTGCAGTTGCTTGTAAACATTGGGTTAGGGTACTGGAATTGACGACTAATTTAACAGGAGATTTGTTTATTGGTACGCAGTATGCCTTCAGACGTCACAGCAACTCGGCGATGTGTCAACCGGTGTGGCCGCAGCTCAATTTCATTGTTGCGTCGTAATGCTTCTACATGCCCTAAAAAATTATGCGTTGTTTCTGTGAAATTGAAAGACTCCTTAAAACAGCATAAGCTTATGCTTAATGCTTATAAGAAATCTTTCAATTTCTGAATGTCAATGAATACTGTATATGGTTATCCATATACAATATTCACAGGCCATCTATCTGTGAGAGGGACTGGTTCATAAGGTAGTCCACCACTCGGCAAACTGTGGGTTAGCGAAATCACTAGAAATTATAAGACATTGTTTTTACACGCTTTATATTAGCTTCACTTGTATGTTTGTTTGTATGTATGTTTGTATGTAACCGACTCCTTTGAGCGCGATTTTGACCCACTTTAAACGGTCAGATTGAAACTTTGTAAACTTGTCGAGGCATCGGTCCTCAACAAGTTTACAAAGTTTCAATGAAATCTCACAATTCAATAATTTAAGAAAATGGAGAAAAAAAAATCACGTTTTTGTAGTTAGCAGAACTAAAAAATAGAAAATAAATAATAGTTTAAAAACTAAAAAACACGCTTTAAAAACCAAACTAAAAAAGAAGAAAATAATTTAATTCAATTAAAAAGCGTGGGGTGCTTTTTGAGGTATTTTTATAATCAATTAATGTCAAGCACCCCACGCTTTTTAATTGAATTAAATTATTTTCTCCTTTTTTAGTTTGGTTTTTAAAGCGTGTTTTTTAGTTTTTTAAACTATTTTTTTTTTAGACACAGTTTGAAAAAAATAAAAGAGAGGCAACCCGGCCAGATGGGTTTGAAATGTTAAGGGGTGATTCAAATTAATCACCAACTTTCAGATGTTCAGAAATTCTATGGTGTAAAAGGCTTCCATATTTTAAAGTAAAGTATGGAAGTGATGAAAGCAATTAATAAAATGAAATAGCTATAAATAAATTACGAGTCAAATTAATCCAATTAATTACCACTTCTAGTCACTTGAATGAATAATCCTCGTCAGAACTTTTGAGTTCGAGATTGTTTCCCGTCTCTTTCTAGCAGGTTATTAATGTAGTTTTAAAATGTGCACTCCAAATGACTTTATCTGAGTTAAAACCGTGGTTAAAGCTTGTCTTTGTGCCTCTGACGGACCCATTTAACTCAATTCATGAAGAATTAAAAGATTATGATGAAACATTGTACTTGAATGTGTCATGGAGTTTGTGCAAGAGCATTGTTTTGTAGAGAGATTTATATTTAGTGTATTATTTTATAATGTTGTTTTATAGAACACTAGATTCTTCTAGATTCGAAGAGTTAGGCAGCGATGTATCTGTTAAGTACACCCACATTTTTCCAGTTTTGTTTAAGTCCCATGTAATAAGGAGCGAGCCTATTGCCATCAATAGGGCACAAATCCAGACTCTGGACTGTTACTGAGCAATTATTGATGGAAAAAACCCAATAACACTTTACCCAACCTGGGAATCAAACCCAGGGTCATAGTCCAACGAGCCGATTCTTATTCATTTAATAACACCAGAAGGTATTTTAATATGGTATTACACCCATTTTTAAAATGTCTTAATTAGATTCTAGAGTGCTAATAAACCACTAAAAAAACAACATTTTTATTTAATCGATTAGTGCCAGAAAAATTCATTTAAATTTTTCATTTTCAAATTTCGTGCGTAATTTGACGAAAACGCTGGACGCAGTGGATGCCATATTGCTCTGTGGGTATGACGTCAGTTTGCTGTAGGTCTAAACAAATGCGCTGATATTTTATAAGATAATTGTTTATAATTTAAAAAAAATAGTTATTTTTGTACTTATCGTTGGTTTGGTGTTCCTGAATGCAAAATATTATTTAAATAAAAATTACCCCGTTTACGAAAATAATAAAAGTACAAACTTGCTCAGTTGACATACCGTATGACGTAATAACATGGCGGGTACTATTTGATTGTGTTCCAAAACAGATAAAAAAAAGCTGCAATCTTTAAATTGTATTTTGTTATTTCATGAACTAAAACTAACATTTTCCGTCTGCATTTTGTCTAAGCTATCTTAATAATATATTTTTAGATTTTTTCTCATTTAGAGTAAAATATCACATTGAGAAATTTTTAAAACAAATTACATGAATGTGGCATGAGCTTGTGCAAGAGCATTGTTTTGTAGACAAATTTATATGATTAATTAATATCTCTTAGCTTGACTGGTAGATAACTAATGCATTGAGTCTGCTATTGTACTTTTTTTGTGTGCGAGAAGTTTAAATAAATAAACATAAGGTCGTCTTCTGCAGACAACCTTTACAGTACATTTTAGCACACTTAAATTTCGCCAGTTATGCCCTGGCATACAGGCAACTGAGGGAACACGGGTGGGTTTTAGTCAGTAAAAGTCTGACACGCCCTCCCGCTCCACCCAGAGCGGGAGAAGTTATTTGATGATTTCCCACCCAGAAAAAAAAGGTAATATGGGACAAGCCTTGCCGTCAACCGGGGATAAATCCAGCCACCGGTCCTCTACTGCGACACTGACAGTAAAAAACCCAATAAAAATTTTGCCCGACCTGGAAAGCGAACCCAGGCAGATCCTGGGTCGCGCCACCGCCGCTGGTCGGTCCACGCTCAGCTGTCGTGATGGCTACCACTACATCAATTAAGCAGCCAGTAGCTTTATTTAAGAACTCAATATAAAATATAAGGTAAATTTAAATGGATGAAAACTTAACTTTATTAAAGGGAGTAAAAGTATAACAAAGCATTATGTGTTTTTAAGCTTTTAAACATATAATCACGTTGAAAATTTAAAACTATATTATTACTCTCTATATGAGCTAGTAGATTTAAAAAAAAAATTGTCACAATTTTGGTCACGCTAGTTCATGTTAAAATTTTCAGCCAAGCAAAGTGCCTACTATGTTGTAAAGTCGGGTAAATTAATTGCTATTTTCTGTATATTCAAATCACAACATCGTTCTTTGATATTTGTATGAAATGGCTATTGACGTACGGTGACAATTTGCTTAACAAATTCTGTCTGACTGTACCTACCTAGACTTAATTTTTTTTTGTAAGTTCGTAAAGTAAAGTAAAGTTCGTAAAGATCTAGAAATTAGACTAATGCTCGTTTCCTATAAACTAAAACGTATCGTTTTGCTTACCAATGAAAGCATTTTTTATTTCCAAACTGGGCAAATAAATAGTTTTGTAAGCATACCTGTGATAGCTACTTACTAGGTATGTATAATAATGTATATGAATTCTCAGAATGGTGCGTTGGAATTTCGTGCGTATTTTTCTACACATAAGTGTTTTTACCAATCCCTAATAAATAATAAGCCCTATCTTTTGGTATAACTTTGACATTGTTTAATGATGGAATCTCTTCAAGGCACACGTTTTAAATAGCGTTTTATTAGTGTCATCTTTATGATTTTTTTTTATCGACCCAAATATTTTAATTCATGTTTCTATCTTTACGAAGCGCTTGACAACATGTTCAATTTTCCTAAAATATTTTTTAAGTATTCCAAAATTAACTTTTTTCTTGACTTACAGAGGTTTAAAAAGGTACAAGTTACTACAACCTCGTCTTAATTACTTCGACGATTTTTTCTTCTTTGCATGTATGTGGCAACTACTCAGTGCACCTGATCATTTTTAGGTACAAACGCAGGCAATGGCAGTGGACATCTTTTCCCCTTATGTCTTAGGCAATAAGGTTGAAAAAAGGTTAACTCCAGTGTCCGCGATGGTAATTTATCCAATAAATATTAAAAGTTTTACTTTGGTATTACCACAGCGACCATTAAAATAATCCCTTGAATTACAAAGAGGCTCTAAGCCAAAACGGATGTAAAAAAAAAAATTAAAAAAAATGGACCCAAAATAACCATCCTTTATACACTCGACATTCTCTGCCAAATTTTCCCGTCCCTTAAGCAAAATTTATGAGCAAATATTTTGAAAGACTATACATTAGTTAATGAATGCAGCTCCTGGCAATGTGTACGCAACGTCTTCTGTGTCCATATTCTGTACTCTGCGATCTTAGTTTTTTTTTATACGTTTGTTTTCAACCACGTTCCAATATGGTCTTGGTTTTGGTGTTCACGTGTTGATCTGATGTTTAAATAGTGTATTTTCTCAATATTTATTTTACTTAGCTTTCTTAGAATTCCACCACTACAATATTTTCAGTGGATTAGATTTCAGTAACGGTATGTTAACGTTTATTATAATATTTCAATGCCCAGAAAATAATCATTTTAATCCGTTACAAGAGCTACTTTGATCAAGAATGGTTGTTCTAGCAAAAACACTTTAGTAGGTACATCTTTGGTAAAATAATATCATATTTACCTTGAAATACAGAACGAAAATATTTCCTAAAAGATATTCTTAGTACTTGAAATACGTCGTTGTCATAAAAGCTCTCTTTAATAATATTATCACAACAATTTTACCTTGAGAGTCGTAAGTACTCTCAGTAGGCAGTCTGTCACAGAATAAGGACACTGTTATAATGGATGGCATCGAGACAGTCACTTGACGCACCCCTGCAATACCATTATAGAGCCTTCTTTCCATCGCCCTCTTTGGAATAACGATAATTCGTTTATATAATACCTATCTCTTGTATTATAAACGACTATGAATTTTTACTTCATTTATAATATTAACCTTTTAAGGGAAAGTAAATTTACACAGAGCTCAAATTAGCGTGGTATGATTAAGCCAAGAGAGGGGCATTTTTTTGAAGTATGCATCGCTGATTTATGGAGCTTTTCAATTAGTTTGTGAATGCATCGTTAGGTTAATTTCCTTAAAAGATATAAATTATCTGAGTCTTACCTCCCTAGGTAAGTCTCAGATAATTCCCTTCCTTTTCCTTGATTCCCTTGTAGAGATTTATGTATTTTTTTTTGTTTGTTTAGCCTATACTGTCCCACTGCTGGACAAAAGTCTTTACAGGAAATCTTTTCCCGCGGCGAACCACCACAATCTATTAATTATCACAGTTAGGCGTTCTAAACGAATCATGATTTTGTAGATAATCGTAAATACTTTGTGGCCGTCGAGTAGAAAGTTTGTGATCAGTGTGATTTTGATAGTTTGGGAAGAAATATTCTTCTGAAATAGTCTACATATAAAAGGACCTAGACAAAGATCGTTAGAAATGAAAGACAAAATGACAGATTGTAGAAGGATATCTACGGTGAGATGTTAAAAATGAAGAAGCAAAATGTGCCTTTGTATCGAAAAATCACTGTCTATTCTTTGTAGAAATAAAAAGCGTCATGCTAAGTCTTCTTGCCAGCGATTTCTGCGCCGAACGCGGCGGCATCGTCCATCTACAGACACCCATTGTATAGAAACTTGTGCCCAGCGATCAACCTGCATGCGGCTGATGTGATAATAAGTACGTACCGTAAATTTTAATGCTTGTTAGTGGAATGTGTCCGGCATACTAAAAAAATAAACGCACTGCTGAATTCTTTGAAATTGTCGGTAATGTATGTTGGAATGTTTCATGGCATCTTAGCCAATCCAATTTCTGAAGGAGCAAAAATCTTATATACTTAATTTTTTATTAGATAATAAATAAGATTAGGTTAAGTTTTGTGTGATTCAGTTTAGTTTATTTAATTTAAGAGTAAGTGATCATTTGTAAAAGCATGATGGGATTGACATTGTCACATATGTGTACATAAATCCCATAAATAAACAAAGAAAAACAAATTACACTGGGTGGCGACGCGCAAATTGTAACCATGGATTCAGCACATAACTCTAGACCCCTAATTGAGAAACTACATCGGTTATCAAAAAATAAATCTACAGTTTCATAGTAAAGTCTAATACTCGTATAGTCAAAGTGTTCAGCATCAGTTCAAGTTCAGCATTTTTTTATCAAAATAAAAACAACGCAGAGAGGCTCAGAATCATGTACAGAAATCTATGGTATGTCCCTGTTTCCCTGTATAGGGAACCTATTTAGTAGGTAGGTTCATCAGTTTCAACCCATAGTCTAAGCATAATGAATCAAGAGTATAAATGAAAACCACCGAAAACTGCATTGAAATATCACACATATACACAGACGTCAAAAGCAAGAAAAACAATTGAGAAATTAAAAACAAAAGAAAAATTTCAAATACGTAGGAATTCCATAAGCAGTCGTGTTGTACTGCAATCATATTTTTATTTTTTTACAGTGTGTTTTAACGAGCTTTGCATGTTAATGAATGTATTTAACGCAGTTATTTATTTACTCGCATTTTCTTCAGTATTTTCAGAATGGCGGCGACCTAAAATGTGGAAAGCGACTGTGCGAAGGGAATTCTGCAACTAGAATAGCTACTGTTTTGTATACGAGCGGTTTTCTTGGAATTTCGAAGTGAAATCTTTTTTAGCCGCCCAACACTCTTTCTAAATAGTGAACGAAACTAGGGGTCTACTTTACGTCCGTCAACGAAGACACGGACCCGTTGGAAAGTAGTTCATCCAGTGAGAAATTAAATTTTCGAGCGGGCCAAAACACAACGCCTGTAGAGACAACTGTCAGATTGATTAGATATTATGTCCGTTTTTAACTTATATCGTGTGGTCATAAGCACAAACTATTACACTAAACTATTACATGGGTTGAAATAAATTTTATTCTCTTAAAAGACTTCATACTAAATTTATTTATTTAAAATGTAAAAACTTCAAAGTTTTCTTGTGGATCCGTTCTGCATAAAATTGACTTTAAAATCCTGGCTTTTGATTGACCTTACTTACAATAAATAACAACTCATTCTTTATTTATTTATTTATTTAACCATTTATGCACACACATATAAACAGACAAGAAGAAAGGAACAGAAAAATACGTACAAAGGTAATGCTTATTTCTACAGAAATCTCTTCCAGCACACCTGCGATAGGAGAGAAGATAACAGAGATGTAGACAACGCGTGTAATAACAATAGAAGGAAAATCATAAAATTACAAATTAAACTCTAATTTAAAAATATACATACACACATAATATGAGAATATACATACATACTAATATACATACATACTTCTAAAATAAATATCACTAAAATATATATACCCCTCTTTCTTACTTACCCAATAATTATTTTTTAAAAACCAGCCTGCGTACATTTTCAGATTATACATACTGTTTATATTAATTATGTTGTATTCTTCAACCATTAAAAATATAATCTTTTTATTGTCGATAAGTATCACCATGTACTCTAAAGCAATCAAAATATTTGCCTTACTACTTACTAACCATACGACGGCAGTTCTACAGAAAGGCCATCGCGATAATTTGATATTAAGTGTCCTATTATTTTAAATACAAGTGCGAACGCAATTCAGCGCCAATTTAAACCATAAAAGATTAATAAAGCTTAATAATAGGTAAGTTATAACTGTGTGTCCTGAGAATGACGGTAGACCAGAAACGTTACCTACCTACCTAAGTTTATTTTCTTCGGTACGTGAGAACACTGCACTCTAGGATATGATTATCCAGTAATTAACGTATATGTGGGTATATTTTAAAATTGTCATTACCTGTATTATATCCTCGGCCTAGTATTTTCCCAGCATTGTGAGTGCGTTGTTTGATGAACATGTTACGGATTTCCTTATAACCGTGGGTTCCATTTTCTGTTCATACAAAAATGGAAAATAAAAGATAATTACTTACTAGTTAGGCGAAGAGAGTAAATAAAGTTTATTTTCGCCTGATTTAATGCATAAAAGTAAAACTGAGCATGCAAAATATAAAGTACCTAGACAAACAATTTAAAAATAAATAAATAAAAGACTAATACTTGTATTTAAATAAAGATTTAAAACACGACTTACGTCATGTCATGATTGTCGACAAGTCTTGTGCTTCCCACATCCAGCGGATTCCCGCGGCCTTCACAAGGGCATTAGTCCACCTTGTGGGAGGCCTTCCCACTCTATGTCTTCCGGTACGCGGTCGCCACTCCAGAACCTTTCGGCCCCATCGGGTATCTGTTCTGCGAGCAATGTGCCCTGCCCACTACCACTTAAGTTGGGCAATTCTTCGGGCTATGTTGGTTGCCTTGGTTCTTTTGCGGATCTGTTCATTCCTGATTCGATCACGTAGGGAAACTCCAAACATAGCCCTCTCCATTACCCTTTGGGTGACTTTAAGCCTTCTGGTAAGGCCCATTGTGAGCGACCACGTTTCTGTGCCATAGGTCATCACTGGCAACTCACACTGGTCAAAGACTTTCGTCTTGAGACACTGCGGTATTTTAGACAACAATATAATGTAGAGCCTCCCGAACGCTGACCAGCCGAATCGGATTCAACGATTGACTTCTTTCTCGAAGTTGGACCTACCTAACTGGACAGTTTGTCCTAGGTAAACGTACTCGTCCACAACTTCGAGTGTAGCGCCTCCGATCGTCATGTGAGTGGGTGTTATATGGGCATTTTACATGACCTTTGTCTTGTCCAGGTTCATTTTAAGACCCACTCTTTCGGAAGCTCTACTGAGGTCACCGAGCATTGCACTGAGATCGTCCATGGTCTCAGCCATAACAACTATATCATCGGCAAACCGAAGGTGAGTGATATACTCGCCATTGATGTGGATGCCAGCCCCTTGACTAGATTTATACTTGACTGTAAAAAATACAACTACGATATTTTATTATTATTATTAGGTTTTAACTTCAAATACAGTCTACGGCCTTATCCGACAGAGGGCGCTTTCTAGTTTTCCAAATAAATTAGTGATGTATTTATTAACGCGACCATCATGTATTATCGCGACCAATCAATCTGGTTAGGTCGCAGGGTAAGAAGCCACCAAGCTCACCAAATTATCCTCGGTCCAGGACGATAAACATTTAATCACACATAAACGTCACCATATAACACAAACAAAACCCATCTTCCCAATTTCAAAGCGTCATAAACGCCCGTCTACACAGTACTAAAGCGTCAAGACATGTTTTTTGTAATCCAGATTAGGTTGAAGAAGAATAACGGCAGTGCCCGGTCAAAAGGAAACGTAAACAGGACTTAACTGGTAAATGCGGTGTTTACAGATGATATATTTTAGCTTTAACAGGGCCTTTAAAATCGCCTTAATTAACGCTCTTTTACATTTTGTTGCCGACTGTATTTTTGGTTGTTTACAGATTTTTGTTAATTTTGCTGTATCTTTGATATAATTATCGTTGTTTCGATTTTGTTTTCCAGATTAGGGTCATGTTATTTTGTTGGAAATACCATAAATCTACCGCGTTGAAAATCCTTATCCTTACTTTATTAATATTATAAATGCGAAAGTAACTCTGTCTATCTGTCTGTCTGTCGCGCTTTCACGCCAAAACTACTGAACCGATTTAAATAAAATTTGGTACACAGTTAGTCTAGAGCCTGAGAAAGGACATAGACTACTTTTTAATTCAATAAAAGGATTGTAAGGGGTTGAAAGGGGGGGATGAAAAGTTGTATGGTAGTTTCGTAATTTTTAGAACTAGAAGCTTGAAACTTATTTTTTTTAGGCTGTTGATTCGATACAAATTTATATGACATTCAAAGTTTGTACAAGTTTTACCCTCAAGAGTATAAAATAAGAATAGGGGATGAAATTTTGTATGGAAATATGTAAGGTTTATGTGAATGTTTTATAAGTTTGCGACAAGAGACAAAGACCCAAAGACACTATTTCACGCGGACGAAGTCGCGGGCACAGCTAATACTTTAATGAAGGTTTCAGCCATGGGGCTGCGTGGGTCACGCCAGCTGCATGCACAGTGACCGCTGGGCAATAGTCTCCACACAGTGGGTGCCTGAGGATGGACGGCGCCACCGAAGCCGGCCTATTTAGAGGTGGCATATTGCAAGAGTTGGATGGAGGTGGCCCTGGAAAAGTATTCTTGGAGGGATTTGGGGGAGGGGTTTACTCAACAGTGGGACAGTGTAGAATAGTAAAAAAAGGTTTCAGTATATTTTCAACATGAGTTTTCATTTTTGTTTTGGACGTTCCCTAAAGAAAAAATCATTACATTGTTTAACTTCAGTAAAGAGAAACCACTGTTTTATAAATGGTCATACTCCATTGTTTGTATAGAAAAAAAGATAAAAATAAGATATAAAGAACAGTACCATGAAATACTGTTTTCAGCCATAAAGTTACACAGTTCGATATATATTTTCTTTATGGCCCAATAGACACATACACACAATAGACAGATACATTTGATTTTTACATGCATACGATCCAACAAACAAACCGATCACTGTCAAAAATCGCGTGTTAACAACCCTTACCGTGCATTCGCCATAAAATATTTTTTGATACACTCGTAGCTGTTCCAAAAAAAGTATTGTCGGTCGTTGAACCCGATCCTATAAATTTTGTCACCTCGTTACAAATAACTATGCACTCGCATGATCGAACGACATTATTGGGGCTGCACAGAAATCGTGGTGGTTTATGAACGTTATATTCACATTACTTAGTGTTTTTGAAGATGTTAACACGCGATGCCACCTTACCCTTTGATTAGGTATTTCGAGTTTCGCAACTAATAATGTTAGGAATAGTCTATGTTTTGTTTTATGTTGAATATTGAAGCCGTTTATTAATGATTTTTATAAGTAACTGACTAGATAGACTTCTTAGTGTCACCACTAGGTACATAGTATAAAACAAAGTCGCTTTCCGCTGTCTGTCTGTCCATATGTATGCTTAGATCTTTAAAACTCCGCAACGGATTTTGATGCGGGTTTTTTAATTAGATAAAGTGATTCAAGAGAAACGTTGTAGTATATAATTTATCAAGTTTTTGTATACATTGGCTACAATATAATGATATTTGTTGAAGGTGTCGGAAAAAATAAGCCGTCTGGGAGCTTTCAACGAAAATGCTGCCTAAACACTTTGAGATATAACAAAATGATGTATGGTGGAATTGTGTATATTATATAGGTCTACAGAAAAATCCACTATGGCATATGTTTATCTCTATATCCTACTATATCCTTTTTAATACTTAAAAAAATGGGCAATTATAAAGCAGTAATTGGAAAGAAATTTACACAAATACGGTATTAATCCTTATGATTTTAAATAAGTCAGGCTTTATTTCCGACTTTCATGCGGGCGTAGCCGCGGGCGGTAGCTAGTAATTATTATTCTAGCATTTGCAAGTGGCTTCGAGCGCGTGGACGTCGAAAATCATCCTACGGGAACGTACCTACAACCGGGATAAAAAGTATCCTGTATGTTAATCCAGGTAAAAAACTATGTGTGTGCCAAATTTCATCTACATTGAGCAATAAACATCCAAACATCTATATATCCAAACATACAAACTTTCACATTTATAACATCAGTAGCATTAAGTTTATTGCAAATATCTACTTTATTACCCGACTACGGCGAAGCAAACATGAGTGCATTGATTGACCAGTACCTAAGTATGTATGTTCATCTGTTTCCTTGTAACAAAATAATACATTCTAACAGTAATAAGAGATCATAAGCTTTGTTAGGGTAAAGTGACATACGACTTCGGCTTCCAGATGAGAATATTTTCTTGTTTCATATTGTACATGGCGTGTTTTTTCCGTAGTCGGTTTCTTTTTTTACACGCTTTATATTTATTAGCTTCACTTGTATGTATGTTTGTAACTGACTCCTTTAGATTTTGCCCATGCGATTTTGACCCACTTTAAACGGTCAGATTTCATTGAAACTTTGTGAACTTATCGTCAATTTGAAAAAATTGAGAAAAATGAAAAAAAAAACAAAAACTAAAAAATTGAAAATAAATATAGTCTAAAAAACTAAAAAACACGCTTTAAAAACCAAACTAAAAAAGGAGAAAATAATTTAATTCAATTAAAAAGCGTGGGGTGCTTGACATTAATTGATTATAAAAATACCTCAAAAAGCACCCCACGCTTTTTAATTGAATTCAATTATTTTCTCCTTTTTTAGTTTGGTTTTTAAAGCGTGTTTTTTAGTTTTTTAAACTATTTTTTTTTCTAATTGTTTCTTGTATCTCACATAATCACTAGGTATAAACACGGAAGGCTTTTAGAAAACACTAGACTTTCCACCTGGTGACATATTCTAGAAAACATTACGTTAAATAAACAAAAATATTCCAGCAAACAAGTTCACGCTTTTCAGACCTTCACGTCACCATGACAAACAAAAAACTCCAACACAAAAACAGCTGAGTTTTCCTTTTAGAATCAACCCTCTAAACGCGATGGCAGTTTTCCATCATACCTTGTAACGCATATAATCACGTTACGGCAAATAATGCGCTATCCTTTCACATTCTGACGGGGCTAATGACGTTGAAAAATAAGCCGGGCTTAGCCGATGCAAGCGTTATACGGGTTAATATAGTGGGGTGCTGTGCTGATATATCGTACGTCATATTTTTGACGTTATTACTGTACAGAACGTTAAAGTAACGGTGACTTTTTATTTTGTTTGAATTATTATTTGGAATATCGCTGAAAGGAATGGGAAGTGCTGAAGATGTACATAATTATGTGAGGTGATTTATTAACACATCGTTTAGGTGCATAATCCCGACTTCCTTACTAATACAGGAAAAGATTTTATTCAGTGCGCAAACTTTAACCATGAGTTATTCAGCATAGCATTCTAGACCCCCAGCGCAGAAATTTTTCGTCGGTTATACAAAAAAAAATCAGCTGTTCCATATATTTTGACCGCGTAGGTACTTGTCTATGAAACAGCTGATTTTTGTTCCCTATAAAAATGAATGAATATGAGACAATATTGGCACTATACGAAAAGTCCCAATTAATTAAATTCTTTTGTGTCATAGTCACGGAACTCCGGCAATTTCCATTACGAAAGTGACAAATTCAATCACCAACTACCTATAAAATTTACCTCACGGAACTGTGTATAAAAAATTATGAATGCTTTAAACACAGTTCGGGCACGTATCAATGTTTATATTCATCAGTAAATATTTTGTGTTTTAAGCCCAACTCCGTTATGGAACTCACGAGCGACAGCGCACATCCTGTATGTACGAACAATGAAACTATACGTAAACAGTATTAAGCTGACTCCTCATTTTATGAAAAAAGGTAAACTGTTATTTTTAACCCGCATTATCCCACTGCTGGGCAAAAGCCATGATTTCCAGCTCTTTCGATCAAGTGCTAAACTGGACAACGGGTCATTTGTTTTTTTCCAGCTCGCCCTGCCATCTTCTACGGGGTCTGCTGTGACGCTTTCTGGCTGTGTTATTGCTCCGCGTAAAGGTTATTTTGACCCACAGCTCTCTGAACATACGGCATACATGGCCAGCCCAGTTCCACTTCAGCTTAGCGGCTTTTTAGGCAACGTCAATAATCTGTGTTTGATCCGCTTATACTAGAATATTTAGCTTTATTGGACATTATATCGTCGTGTGTATGAAACGCTGTTGCACGCAATTGTACTTCGTTAGAGTATTCATCTGTTAATATAAATCTGTTGGAGATTATGTCTATGTGAGATGGTTATCACAAATGATGAAGCAGAGTTGGCACAGCTGCACGTGTGGATTTAGTTGCTTGTTTTTAGGGTTCCGTACCTCAAAAGGTATAAAAGGAACCCTTATGAGATCACTCTCTTGTCCTTCTGTCGGTCTGTCTGTCCGTGTAGGTATCACCACCGATTTTCTCAGGAACGGATAGACCTAGCAGGTTGAATTTTATACCAGATACTGAAGTCTATATAGTCCTCATTAGGTGTATAAAAATCAAGGTTCTGAGTCAACACGATAAAAAGATATGGGCAAACTTAGATTTTCGCGAAAACTTGTAAGTACCAAAATTTACCTTAATTTTCAATTATTTTAATTTTTCTGAATTTTCCCTTTACTTGTGTTATAAGAACTTACTTTTAATCAAAATTGACAATTCTAGGTTAACCGGAAGTACCCTATAGGTTTTGGGTCTAAAACCTATATGGTAGTTCCCGTTGACCTAGAATCACGAAATTTGGCTAAAAGCAAGGTCTTATTACAGCACAAATAAAGGAAAAATTCCAAAAAATAAAAAGATGAAAATTAAGGTAAATTTTGGTACTTACAAGTTTTCGCAAAAATCTTAATTTGCCCATATCTTTTTTTATTATAGGGGTATATTGGGTAGGTACGGAACCCTCGGCGAACGACTTCGACTCGCACTTGACCGGTTTTTTTTTCATTGTTTTTAAATCTATCTACCCAGCCTTTCTCCAACTATGTTATAGTCAGTTTCCAGCTAACCGGAGGTTGCTGAATACCAGTGTTTTTCATGAAGCGACTGTCTATTTGGCCTCCACAACCCAATTACTATTTGTAATACGATGGGTCTTGGTATGTTAAGATGGTATAGCAAACGATCAACCAGTACGGCTCTTATTATTAGCCACAAGCTCTGATACTTCTATTTATGATGTTAAAATAATGAAAGACTAACTTCCGCCTGCTGCTTCGCCCGCGTGGATGTCGGAAATTATCCCGCGGGAACGTACTACCGGGATAAAAAGTATCCTATGTGTTAATCTAGGTTATAATCTATCCGTGTGCCAAATTTCATCCAAATCCGTTCTGCCGTTTTTGCGTGAAAGAGTAACAAACATTCATCCATCCATCTATACTTACAAACTTTCGCGTTTATAATATTAGTGAGGATTATTATTTTAGATTATTCATTTATTTATTTAACCATTTATGTACACACATACATATATAAACAGACAAGAAGATTATAACAGAAAAATAGGTAGAGAGGTGATGCTTATTTCTAAAGAAATCTCTTCAAGCATAGGTATGCTTGAAGAGATTTCTTTAGAAAGGTAGAAAGATACTAGGTACTATAGGAGAGAAGATAAAGAAATGTAGACAGCGTGTGTAAGGGTAAAAGAGAAAATAAACTATATTTAAAACAATAATTCACTTAATACATTAAACAAACAATATGGGAATATACTATAATATCTTCTCTGTAACAGAGAAAAAACGATCCTGCAACTCTTTAAGTGAGTAACTTGGTTTAGTGAAAAACCTCCATAAGCAAGATAAATATTCCGGTACCTTGAACTCTCGTTCACCCAGGTATGACTGTAATTAGCGACTGCAAGTGAAATCATCATCAAATCAACAGCATTTTAATAATGACGTTCTTAGTGCTTGCAATTTTATTTTTGCATTATAGCAGTAGCATTTTCATATCAAATAAAAATATAAGAATACAAATTCGAATCTTAAAAAATACAACTATGAGTCCACTTTATTTACGTTATTATATTAGTTACACTTTTGGCTATGAAAGATTCTCAAAAATAATTTAAAGTAACATTGAGCTAAGTCAAATGAATATAAAAGTAGACTTTTGTTGAAAATACGAGGGGAATTTCTTATCATAGTCTGCTCACTGAATTTCAATAAACATTTAGTTCTCAGCTACCACAAAAAAAAAATACATTTTAAATTGTCATTCTTAACAACGCAATACAAATGAAATAACTTGATACACTCCAACAATAATATTGAATACTGAAAATGTATATAAATAAACCAAATCACAAGTAAATAAAAAAGCTTTGTAAAGAAGTGCACTCACGAGTTGGATGCATTATCAGCATTTGTTCTCGTAGTTTCGATCAGTAGATAAGTGATCCAGTGGCTGTATTCTGGCGAGAAGTTTCTACAATGCTTTGGCATTGCAATATTTGAGGATTTTGTTTTCTTTTTGAGGGTGGGAAATCATCAAATAACTTCTCCCGCTCTGGGTGGAGCAGGAGGGCGTGTCAGTCTTTTACTGACTCAAACCCACCCGTGTTCCCTAAGTTGCCTGTGTGCCAGGGGCCACGATATCTCTTTCGAACAACCTACACCCTTGGCAGGTATTTAAGGATTGGAAGATGCACGGTTTTATCCGCGTAGTTCCGTTCCCGTGGAAATACGGGGATTAAATATAGCCTATGTCACCCGGGGATAGTGTAGCTTCCGAACAGTGTAAGAATTTTTCAAATCGGTTCAGTAGTTTCGGAGCCTATTCAATGCTAACAAACAACCAAATCTTTCCTCTAGATAAATGATAAATAAATGATGAATGATAAATGAATGAAAATAAATGATAGATAAAAGATTTTATTTCTGTAAGTAGGCTTTTACAGACACTTTTTCACGTCAATCATATTTTTTAAACTAGACGAGGTCGGTTCGGTTTCCCAATTAACATCACGGCAAGTCGGGTCGCCCCTTAGGGCGAGCCTATTGCCATCAACAGGGCACAAATCCAAACTCCGGGCTGCTACTGAGAAATTCATGGAAAAACACAAAAACACTTTGTCCGACCTGGAATCGAATTGTTAATTAATATAAAAAAAATAAGTTACCTATAGTAAATCTAAAATTGTGCATAATAATACATAAGAAATAGTTTTCACTCGCTGTTCTACTCGAAAAAAACGTGTTACGTCAGTTTTAACTTATTCTCATCATTGTCATCACTAGCCTACATAAACGAAATGGCAAGTCAGTTGCAGTTCGTGCTTTGCTACGAGTATAGTTTAGATACGAGATCTAGAATTATTATGACAAAGATTGTGGGTGGCTAGATACGTGTTTTTAATACAGAGCTATCGAATAAATTTAAGCTCTAATGAAGTTTTTGCCATCATGGATTTTTATTTTGACCTAACTTTTGACTTCAGCACCCTCAAAAACCATGAAAACTAAATCTAAGTCGTATGGGTATCTCGTTTTTTCGTAACGTGACGATTTATACCAAACTTCATAATCATAAAAAAAAAATGTTTGTGCAACTCGAAAAAGGAATTTAAAAATGAAAATGTCGCTAGTAAACAAAAGTATCTCGAAAACAGAATACAGACACAGATGTAACGCGATTTTGCGGATTTCGCTACTTGCTGTCTTAAAGGACACTTGAGAACTGCCAAGTTTAGTCTGAACTAAAAGAAACAACTAAATAAAATATACAGTTAGACTGAAGGTTGGATTGAAACAAGAACGGTTCCTGTTACATATGGCCTAAGTTACCACTGTGTGAGTTTGTTCAACATTATTGGCTTTTTACGAGCAACGTGTATGTTCGTACTTTATTTTAATACCGTACCGTAGATAAGTGAGAACATGAAATAGGTCATGAACGTAAAACATACATGACGTGAAATAAATTACTGTTGCCCAAAAGAGGTTAACGTGTTAATAAGAATTTCACTGACAGAGATAGCGAAATATGCAATAAAATATTTTCACAAAAAAAAAGTTATAAATCGATTCGCACAAATCTACAATTTAAAATAATACCTCATTTTCTGCACGAAGTTCATTTACTAATGGGCGATTCGACAATTCCAGAAATACGTATTAGGAAATTGGCACGTTTTGAATTTCAAGCATTTCTATTATTAGGCAATAGGGGAAAATCAAACTAATGTCAATGTAATAATATATTTATATAATATATCATAAGTATCGATACACCCGTTTCGGTCGAGTAAATTCGAACGAATCGAGTAATAAGTCAAAAAAGTTGACAATGATTTCACCCGATTTCAACTGTAAGTACCTACTCGTAGGTGCATTTACGGACATCATTGTTTTCACATGGTGAAACACATCAATAATCCGGATCAACAATTTGTGAACCGCTGTAAACATTAATACCGTGCGAAAATCTCCGCGTGGTAGGGAAATCGACGCGTAAACTGTAACCATGAATTTAGCATATGATTCTGCTGGGTATGCGTAACACGCGAACAGACTGTTAGTAACAGTAGCAATGACTTTCATTTTGACAGTTCCAGAACGTTCATTACGTTATTTACGTCGCTGAGCAGACAAATTTTTCGAACATATGAAGCTTAGATTAGCGGTATACTTCAAAATGTTTCAGATTGTGAATAATAGTAGGGGTTCAGAACCAAGTGCTGAATTTTATTCATAGTGTCAGGTAGCACATCGAAGTCTCTGCCACCCCGTTTATTAATTACTAAAGTACGATTATGATCTAAGTGAAATCGCATTACCAAATCCAGTTTTTTTTATCAAACAAAACTTAGCCACAATCAAACCGAGATCCGCTTGGTATCAATGTTGCGTCCAAGGTTCGGACGCGACGAAAGCGTAGGAATTAATGACGCTAATAAAATAAATGTGCGACATTCGTTTACACGTCCCTGTGTTTATGTCTCATTTAAGACGACATATACTTTTACAGCCACGTCGTAAAACGTCCCATGTGGCGTGCTTTATCAAGCGAGACTTTAAGAAGCCAATTCTTACGCACGGCTCTAATGACTCGGAAATGACCGACAAAGTGAATTCTGTTGTGTTTTATTTTAAGTTACGATTTCATTTTTACGTCGTATGGAGATTGGTGCGGTACGAGTTACAAAATCGATTCCAATGACATAAAAGATTTGAGCTCTATATTTTTGGGGTAATAGGCGGAACCACTCTGGATTTGAATATTTCTCGAATTGTTTGGGAGTTTATGTCTTAATAAACCTTTATTTTGAGGCAGTGGGTGTAGGAAGAAATATTGTAGGCGTAAGTAAATTAGATGAAACCGGTAGCGTCGAGATTTGAAAGATTCTATTTAGATTAAGTTTTGATAACTTAAATTATCACCGTTACCTTTAATCAGCCGCTCTTCCTACAAAAACGTGACGAAACATGTGTCAAATTCGACACGTTTTTTCTTCATTATCATTTCAGCCGAAAGACGTCCATTGCTGGACATAGGCCTCCCCCAAGCTCCGCCACTTCGACTGGTTATGTGCTTCCCGCATCCAGCAGATTCGTACGGCTTTCACAAAGTCTTTGGTCCACCTTGTGGAAGGCCTTCCAACTCTAAGTCTTCCGGTACGCGAACGCCACTCCAGCCTTTCGATGCCATTGACCATTTGTTCTGCAATGTGCCCTGCCCACTGCCTCTTAAGTTTGTCAATTTAGGTTTTTGTTGGTAACATGTGGCACACCTTGGAAGTTACACACTTTCCACGGCACATAAGAAAAACTGTTCTTATCCGAGACCACACAACCGACCGAAAAGAGACCAAGCCAAATATCTGTCTCAATGCTCCTTTACCAAATCTTAGTCCTACATCTAACGCTGTCAACGTCCCCACAAATCAAGTGTTTCAAAATGTGTCACAATAAATACATTCAGCGATAAAAAACAACCAACCAATGATTTATCCCATACAATTAGTGCGATTTAAGAGAATCACGGTTGTATTAACGAGCGAAATCATCCATTACAATAGTCGTAAATATATCGTCGGACTATGGACGAATGTCGTAAGAAGAAGAAGAAAAAGACCGCGCCCAGCGTCAAAGAAATTAAATTATGAGTCGGAATTCTACTCGTTGCATAATGAGTCACTAGAATGGGGCTTGAATTAATATCTTGGAGGGATAAGGTTTTATTTTTGCACTCAATAAATGCAGTTTTTCAGAATCTGGGTTATGCTCGAAATTTTTGTGTTTAGATTCATAATGTTCCATTTTTGAAAAAAGGAAATTGAAGTGAAGCGTGCGAGGGTTTTTAGTCTCTCTATTACAATTGGATTTTTGATAACGTTTGAATTTTTTAATGCATAACGATTTTGAAAAAAATGCTTTTCATAGATTTCTTTGTTTATGAAACCTGCGTAAAGTAAATTTGGCATAAAACGTATACCTAATACAGCATAGTCTTTTAGCCTTCGATCAAGAAAATGTTCTCCAATATAACTGATTACACCTCCCTCATTTCATATGCCCAAGACTTAGCAGAGCCGTCTTACACAAAACATTATGCAAAAGGAAACAAATTAGAAGAGAAAAAAAACAAAACGAAACTTTGAATTTATGGAGGTTGAATGTGAAACGACAAACGATGCCATAAATAACGTTGGTATACTTTACGTGATTTCGTAACCAAGTGAAGTGAAATTTTTAACAGAACAGAAACGCAAACTAATGGCACTTAATTCGAGCCCTAATGTCGCGTTTATTGTGATGAGTAGAAAGGGAGAATGAGTACCAAGTACGTAACTGTTATTGACATTATTTTTGATGTTACTGTCGTGAGCAAGAGAATGGTTCCTTTCGCAGATTAGTGCTCAGTGGCGCGAAAATGTTGAAATGAGTTTGCGAGTTTAAATCGGGTTTATGGACGCTTACCGTCTTGATAAATTAGGTGCTTGGATCATAAAATTTTTATTCGTTTTGATATTATGTTTTAATTGTGATGGTGGAAGGAAGATGTTCTGTTTCCATTTTTTTAAACTCCATAATGTCTTCAATATTGTTTTTTTTTTCTATTTTTTTCCGTTTCTAATGGCACTCAAACTTCGTATTCAGAATACGAAAAAAATTATATAATTTTTTTCGCACGATTATATCTCAAAGAAGCATCTCTTATAACGGTGTCCTTTTACAAATCTGATGAAAATTTACGAAATATTAATTTGCCAAAAATTTACAAGACCTAGTAACCTACATGAATAACGTTTAAAGGTTCATGAAGGGAATAGCAAATAGCAACTAAACCTGCAAGTACATGTGTTACAAATCTGTCCAGCACGTTGCACAACCTGCTCATTGTACGTGTTCTCAACTAGTTACCACACGAGTAATAGCTTCCACACAAAAAGCGCGTGCCACAAAAAATCACATTACACGGAACAAACGATACTAATTCGAAGCAGATACACATCACATCCAATTTCACTATTACCACTTACACAATATTACGAAACAGGTAACACCAATAAAATACCCTTGAATTATGCAACAAAGCATTACAAAAGGGTACAAGTTAGCATGGAAAACAATGAACTAAGCACACACTGGATCGTTCCGTGTGAAACTGAGTGCAAAATGTTGGTTTATCGAAGCATCTAATCGGATTCATGGCGTGCACCGCATTGATATTGCACGATGTTACTTGTAAGAAAACTATTGCGAAATTTACTATTGTTTCTATACGATTTTGTTGCGTGATAATATTGAATGTTCCTTTTTTTGTTTGCTCAAGTATTTTGCATACAATTTGCGGGGTTCTGGTATCACGGGATCGTTTTAATTTTTTGATAGTCATCTTGGTAGCGATGGTAGGTACTGGGTTCCACATTACAATTCTCAATTGTATAAGGCTTTTCATTTGGATTTTCACACTCCGATTCTTCATTTTTATAAGTAATCTATGTAATCAATCATTTTGATTTAGTATCATCGTTTTCTTTTTTATCATCGTTAAATATAACTCACGTGAAAATATAAATTTTTATCTTCGACATTCGTATAATGGTTGTAATGTATTTAAGTTCTATCTGCAGTAAGACCTTTTTGTAATGAAAACATACATATTTGTTCTATTTCTTTTAGACCTCTCAACATTATTGAATATTGACTGTCTTACTAGCCTAGACTTTACAGTTAACAAAACTTGGATACAGGGTCAAATTAAATTAGCTGGCAATACTTTGCCCACTTGTTGGTTATCGCTTTCGAAAGCGAAAGAAATAAAAAAAACATCGTTTTCATTTCACTTTGTTCAAAACTGTAAATGACACTGTGACATGTATTTTAGCTACTAGACAACTGTTATGTGGTAATGGTTTTTGTAAATTCGTTAAGAATATCTAAATTCAACGAAAACTTACAAAAACAGCTGACCGATTACGATTATTAACCTTCGCCCATCGTTGATGATTTATTTTTCTTTAGTTTTCGATATAAGTTTTTTTATTTAGTTTATGATCCAGTATACCCGTAATAATTTAGTGTGTTTTTTGTAAGTAGCATAAAAAACTGTGGATACAATATAGGGAGCAGAACTAAACAAAACATTACAATATCCACATTCGGCGTTGGCCAGAATAAACACTTATAATGACAGACCATTAACACTTACCGATGCATGTTTACTGGGGGGAATAAGTTCCTGTACGACAAACTAAATTATATTATAGAACACAGTGTTCTTTGGAATGGGAAACATGTTAGAAGCAACATTTTTGGTTCAGTTGATAGAATAATAAGTAACGTTACATCAAACTTTATGTAAATTACTTGCTAATACGCTGATCACGGTGATGTTTTTATTTCTTTCAAATCTTTTCTTTTTAATTTAGCTAGCAGCAATGCAGCATAAGGCTAAATCTAAGAAGGTCGGAGGATTTATATATGAAACGACAACCTAAAACAGGAAATGAAATACTTCGACATGGGAATCAAGTTTTGGAAAGACATAGCTGGAGACAGAAACAAGATAAAAAAGCGGCTAGCGATATCTGCAAAAAACCAGAAACTGATAGCAGCGAGAACTCAGAAGATGACTATGAAAACAACAACACAGAACATAGCTAAGCCCCCCGGTATACTTCTTGATATGCAATGGCCTCTGTAACACCATGAAGCATGAGGCTCCAGGGGCTAGTGCAAATCTTGGGGTTCATTCGATTAATCGAGTCTGGTTAAGCCACGCTGGGATCGGTGCATTTCAATCATTCATTCATAGCCTACACTGGCCCATTGCTGAGCAAAGGCCCCCAAATCCCTTTCAAGCATCCTTTTCCTGGGCCACTTTGATCCAACCCTTACAATACGCGTCTAGGTCATCTCGTCACCTCGTCTTGGGCTGACCTCGGCTACGCCGTCCATCATCAGGCACCCACTGTGTGGAGACAGTTGCCCAGCGGTCACTGTGCTTGCGGCTGGCGTGACCCACTGTTGGGTATTTTAGTCATTAAGATTGCAACACCAAAATTAACATGTAAATTTATATGTGATCTGTGGCAACACTTCCCTTCCAACTGTGACACTGGTCCAATACACGTGAAATTGAAACAGTCCGCCTTTTCATTTATTTTCCTCGGCACCAACGCTACCAGCACCTATCAGCAACCACCACCTATTACACCGCTGCACACCCACTCAGTCCCATTTTAGCCTGGCAGCCGGGTAAAATCTCCTTCTAAATGATTCGTGGTCGAGGGAAACGATAGTAAAGGAGCGCAGCCTGCCTATCTATCTATGCACAAGCAATTTAATAAAAATAAAAAACTATATTTTTTCAATATCATCGAAGGAGTCATCTAAAAAGAAAAAAAAAAGTTCACAAATCCGTAATCTGAAAATTTTGTCCGTTTAAACCAAACAGGGTACCACTAGATTCTTCCGACGGCTATTCGCCGTCAATTTAGATAACCTAAAATGTTATTTTCGACTCAGAAGTCTGTGGAATGGCTGTGAATAGCTATTCTGAAATATAATTTATTTGAATAAGAATAGAAAATTTAAACTAACTAACTAAACAAATAAATACACAAACAAAAGGACACTTAGGCGTCGAAATATTCGTCCGCATAGCTGTCATCAGGAAACGTGCCCAGAAGACTGGCAGCATTGCCACGTTGAATGGCAATGCTAATAAATTCTTTGGCCAAAGAATGACCCAGCCCTCTGGTCACGTGAAGTGTCGATCGGCCACCCGGCGAGAAATTAAATTAAATTACTGAAATATTATATTATGTTTGACGTATATCTTGGATTTAGCTTGTGCCAAGAAAAAATGACGAATTGCAGATCAAATACGACAAGAACAATCAAAAAGATACTAAAACTGGCACACAATATAACATTGTAGAAATTTAGCCATTGACGTACCCGTAAGTATACCGCTATTCTCTTCAAAGAAATAGGCCTAATGGAGGCCACATAATGATCTTAACACGTTGTTAAATACATCAATTTATTTAATCATGTATACTTTGCACTACTTATACAAATGTACGCTATATTGCGTGACCGTATGTATTAAGTTATTAGTCCACCACAGCAAACATCGCGCTTACCTAAAAACTCTTTCAATGTCCAAATTCCAGAACTCTATACCAAAGAATTAAGATCTAAATTCCAATGCTTTTTAGTTTACCAAGTTACGAACACATTCGGCAATGCACACACGTGTTGTTCCCATTAATGAGATAATTCCTCCGGGGAAACGCTAGAAAATGGAATAAATATGGCGACCGAATTGCAAATGTAGTTATGTGTGTTACAAAGCTAAGCGGTGACTATTCGCTTGGCATGGTTAGGGTTTTAAGTAAACCCTTCCATATTCATTTTGCAATTATCCTTACTATATATAACATATAATATAATTAATATTAATATCCTTACTTCCTTACTATCCTTACTAATAATAATATTAATATACAGGGTGATTGGAAGATGGGTGCAAAGCTTTAAGGCGAAGATAGTACAGACAATTTAGAACCATTTAAGCCATGGTTGTCTTAGACGAAGTCTTACCAAATATTTTTAACCAAGTTTTTAAGTTTTATTTCGGAAATTCTCAAAATTTAATGTAAACTGCATAATTATGGCCAAATTGAATGATAAATGAATTCATTTTTTATTTATTTAATTAAAGTAATGTGTAAGCAATCAAGCAAAACATGTTTTAGGCTTCTGTGTCATTAGACATTTTTTTTACAGACATTTAAAGCTCAGAAAAAATAAAAAAATTGTACAATACGTCTTTTTAACCTTATTAAAAAAAAAAAAATTGGTAAGACTTCGTCTAAGACAACCATGGCTTAAATGGTTCTAAATTGTCTATACTATCTTCACCTTAAAGCTTTGCACCCATCTTCCAATCACCCTGTATATATATTAATATATATACTATTAAAAACGCGAAAGTTTGTATGTATAGATGTATGGATGTTTGTTAGTCATTCACGCAAAAACTACTCCATGGATTTGGATGAAATTTGGCACTCAGATAGATTATAACCTAGATTAACACATAGGATACTTTTTTATCCCGGTAGTACGTTCCCGCGGGATAATTTCCAAATACAACGCGGGTGAAGCCGCGGGCGGAAGTTAGTAGGGGCTAAATGAAAAGTCCTTAGTAGGTTCGAGATTCGGTACATAGGTAGTATTTTTTTTCACGTCACATTAAATAACAATATAGTAAACTCACATTTCGCGTTATATTTAAGTCCCATGTGATAGGGGACGGGCCTATTGTCATCAACGGGGCACAAAACCAGGCTCCCGGCTGCTACTGAGTAATTCCAGATAGAAAACCCCAATAAAACTTCGCTCGACCCGGGAATCGAACCCTGGACCTCATGCTCAGTAGTTACGGCCACTAGACCATAATAAGGTTTTTTGTTTGTTTACATAAAAATATTTGTATCTTTGTTTGCGAAAAATAGAAATGAACAGCAATACAATTTCCAAATGCAGATTCTAATTAGATTTTTTGTTCCCACGAGAAAAAAAGACGTAGTGTCATAATATCAACAGTTTTTCCTTATAAATAGGGTAAACTTTTCCGTAATTAAAGAAAACAAGCAAAGGTGACATAGCAAAAATATTTAACAAGCCATAGAAATATGAATTTGAAACACAAGCAAAAAAAAAATCAAATCACCAAGAAATTGCGAAGATGACGTATTACCTAAGTGTTTTCGAAGAATATCCGCGGGAACTGTGTTTGTTATCAAACAAAAGGGATATCAGATACTTTTGTTTGGTCCAAATACACTGCCATTGTAGACGTGAGAAAACATAGGACGACGGAAAAAACATGCACTGACATTGTAGCAGTGTAAATATTCTCAGGCCTAATACATAATAGTTTTGTGATGGTTTTAGAAATATAAGACAAAGAGGATGTATTCACTTGGAATTGGCGTGACTATACTTAAATGCTATAGACATTATGATGACTCTTTCAGTGTGGTCGAGATCGAGTTGGATGGTCTTGGCTGGTCTGCAATGAAATGTGCATTTAAATAGGCTTAGAATAGATGGCTTTCACGCCATCATGCGCAAACGCTAGGCCTATATCATGCACAGAGTACACGCCTGCCCCAACTGGATCCTGAATGCTTTAGCATATAGGAGGGACAACCCAATACTGGGACATTGGATTCGGCTACATTCTACTGTGGTGTAATAATTATATAGTGTGTGTTAATTCTCTGGTAGATGTAAGTACTAACACTAGATTCTAAGTCGTTTGTATACTAAACAAATGGTCGTTACCTGTGGGTCTGATTATTATTTAGACGTCTTCGCATCAGGATGGATGCATTGATTTGATGAACCAACGCTGCTAGGCCAACGTCAGATGCTAAGACATTCATAGCATCATCCATATAACATGCCTATTTACATGTTTATACCATTGAAGACCACTGCTCGATATAGCACTGCAGGAATAGGTCTGTCCAATCGTATCAGACGTTTAAAGGGTATTCAAATCTCAGTCAATCACTTAAGGTAAATAAAATGTAAAGCGTAAACAAAGTATGTTGAGATAGCTTTTAGTTCCAAAGTACTTAAGTGATTAAGTCTAGCATTAGAGCTTAACTGGTTGAGAGTCGTAAATTGAGTAATTAAAGGCATAATGCAGACTTCAAGTAATGTTTTACGGCGAGTAATGGGTAGCTCGTTGTCCGGTACGGATCAAGCCCAGGTCGACGGTGCGTTGTGTTTCACGCGCGCCTCAAAGAGATGTCAGCACCAATTGGTGCAGTCCACAAGGGCTGATGCCTGCCAGAGGTGCGGGTTGTTCGATAGAGATACCGTGGCCCCTGGCACACAGGCAATTGAAGGAACATGGGTGGGTTTTAGTCAGTAAAAGTCTGACACTCCCTCCCGTTCCACCCAGAGCGGGAGAAGATATTTGATGATTGAGTAAACTTGTTTTTGTAAGATATTTGTAGATGTGTGCTCGTCTCTAATAGAAATTAATTTTTAATAGCATTTGCCAGTGGCTTCGCCCAATTGGTGGTCGAAATTTATCTCACGAGAACGTACTACGGGGATAAAAAAGTATTGTATGTATTACTCCAGGTTATGAACTATCTTTAAATCTCATCATAATCCGTTGAGCCATTTTTGCGTGAATGAGTAATAAACATCTAAAGATCCAAACTTATACATTTATAATTTTTGAAGGATAGTAGGATTTTCTAGTTAATGTATCATTTATTGTGTGTCATTATTAGGTTCAAGCATTAATGAAGCTTAGACTTTCCATGACGTTTCTAAAAAACACTGAAGCGATCTATGGAAGGAAGGCAAAAGAAGAAAATAAGATTATTATAACGATAGCTTTCGCCGGGGCTTCGCCCACGTGGTGGTCAAAAATTATCCCATGAAAACGGACTACCGGGGTCAAAAGTATCCTATGTATTAAATCCAGGTTATAAACTCTCTGTATGGTAAATCAGCCGTTTTTGTGTGATTGAGTAATAAACATCTTAACATACAAACTTTCACATTTTTAATAATAATAAATAGGATAGTAGGATTATAAGTACTAAATGACACCTTACAGGCTCCTCAGATATTTATATACATAATATATATTTAGAAACAGGGTGTAAAAATTATACTCTTTTTTTAACTCCCAGACGAAAACAAGCGTAAAATATTTCCAAACATCCTTACCGCGGCAAAAATAAAAAACATAATAAAAAAACTTGTTACTAAAATTTGAATAATGTATTCGCTCAATGCTATCGTATTTCACACTTCCATTAGTACCCCCCATTTCGTCTGCTTATTTGTATGCTTTGCTTACATCCTTATTGGAAGGGACTAAGGTGGTATTTTGTTTGTCGTTATAGCTTGTATCAAATTATCAGTTTAGGTGTTGGAGGGCTGTCTGCAGTATTTGCTCCGAAATGCAGTTGATCCGTGGTTTAGGGTTGATTAGGGAGGTTGGTGTTCGATAGAGGAAGCAAATTAGATTTGTCATAATATTGGTGGTTTTGAAATTGGTATAGGATATGACAGTGTTAGGGTTAGGGATATTTATGACAGGTTCAATATCCATTGAGTATTAATGATACCTTGTATTTTAACGTTTCTTCTCTTGTGTATTTCAGGAGTAAGGTTACTTTGTTTTGTTCCTTAAATTTCTAGAGTATCTAATGCATTGAGAACTCGGGAAATTCTCATAAAAAGGCTCATATTGCTGGAATTAAAAATATTTCTAGATAGTACTTGTTCTCTGGCTTGTGTTTGATTACTGTCACCTGTAGCCGTTTCGTGCGGTGCCGGACGTAAAAAATAGCACCATCTCATCTCTTCCCGTGGGTGTCATAGGAGGCGACTAAGGGACTTACTAGAGAATGGGCAGCAGCGTTCTCTATGCATTTTACCACCATACTGCGATCGCCAACCCGCCTGCCAAGCGTGGCGATTATGGCAAGCCCCCCAAATTGGGGTAGGTCTATGTCCAGCAGTGGACGTCTTCCAGCTGAAATGATGAATGATGATGACCTGTAGCCTTAAGTGATCCAATAAGTATGAAAAAGCTCAAACGCCAAAGTTTACAATCCTTTACAAGATAAACAAGGGAAAAAAGCGGATTTTTCTGAGAAAGTGGGATTTTTTTTACTCTTTTCCTTGACTAAAAATCCTAACTTAGACTCCTGAAAAATCTGTATGACTCATGTAAGACTTTAGTTTTGTAACACAAAATAAGTATCCCTATAAAATTCTAGAAAAGGAATAAATACTTTCTATATTAACATACATTTCGACTCAAAAAAAGTGTTTCCCTTAACTCACTTCCAGAAAAATGTCCAAACATTAATGGAACTAGAAAGAGACCCAAATTCGCGTCCCAAGATGCTTACCGAGCCGTCTGACGTCACGACATCACAATTAATTCCCAACCCTTTTCATATTCCCTTTCACGGTAAATGGTGCGTGGAAAAACTTCTCAAGTCATCGGCCTATGAGTTTATCATATCGCTGTGTTATTCACTCGTTATATTCCGTATGATATTGTTATATTTGATGTTAAGTTGTTTTGAGATGCTTCGGCTTTCTCTGCAATGTTTTGTGTGTATTTTAATGTGATGTATTACTTTACTTGTGGCTGTGGTAGACTTACAGAAAGTGCTGTAAGTGCTGTATTTTATTCTAGATGTAAACGTCTAGATTTTTTAAATAGTTGACCCTATTGAACCCCAATGTTTTATAAGGAACTCGGATGTAATCGGCCTATAATGTACCCATTGCTGGGACACAAGCCTCCTCCCCACGCGGGCCCAGTGCAGATTGGAAAATGTCACATGTTTTTGAATTTGTGGTTCTAGTACATGCCGGTTTCTTCACGATGTTTTCCTTCACCGTTTTGAGTGCAGTCTGTGGTGATGAATTAAAGTAAAGTGCCTGGGTTCAAACCTACGAACAACAACTCGTAACTCGCGGCCGTTAATACAGGGCCATCACTGATCTGGAACTCGGATACTGTAATATAATTCAGTTACACACTTCACTGCTTGTTGATGCACTTAACTGCTTACAAATGCTGCACCCTGTCGACACAGTGTCTCCTAATGCACTCCCCAACAAACACACTAAGACACAACACAATCTAATTGGTAACCATCGGCGCGACGGCGTTTGCATAAGCCGGGAGGGTGCTAGCCGGCATTATTTTTGCACGTACTCAATTTCTCGCCTCACTGGGTGTCCCAGAGAATAGATATTAATTTACATGAATAAATAAAATTTGCATTAAGAGCGTCCGAGACGGGGAAGGCGCAAAGAAAACTGTTACTTGAGTCACTAAATATCTACATATAGAAGGTCGAATTGATACAACAAGTGAAAAGAAACGCACGCACATAAACACATAGAGATCGTCTAATATAAAACTGCACGCTCTTCCACAACAAATGTCTAAACAAACATTTGAAAAGTGTATGCAGCCAGCAGTGGAGGGGCGTGCAGTTTTAAACAGGACAATGTTACACTGCAATGCGACATTAGATAAAATAACTTAGACTTTCGAGATTAAAAAGCCATTTTATCCTAAATTGATAGATATGGTATGAAGAACACAGTATTATCGAAACTATGCTATTATGAAATAAGTCTTTCCACAAAGTTGTTTTTTTTTTTTCACAAAAATAACGCTTTTGAATTTTGCGTAACAGTAAGGTATTTAAAAACGTAGGTACATACTGTGACATATCAAGCTATACTTTTCCAGTTTTAGTCAAATTCGCATTGTGTAGGCTTTTAGTACAATAAGATGGCAGCTTAAACTGGAAATGTGGCAGCTTAAACTGGAATCTTGATATTTTGCCGTTGGACGTACTAAGATCTCAAAATTCTCAAACGAATGCTAGTCGCCAATGCTAATTGCAAAGTAGAGCTGTTTGTAAAGCATGTCTGTCTATAAGTGCGTGCGTTTTCGCTCTTTGTGGAGCTGGCCTTCTGACCCTGTCTATTTTGTGCTTGAGTGCAGCGAGCTTTTCCTCTCATCAAATTCTTATGGCATGCGTAAACATTCTGTGTGGGTTACTGTTTACTCTAGCGTGTTTGCTTAGATGCGTACGAAAATGGTGTTGCAGAAAGTATTTTTTGGTATGTTTGCGTCATTCAAATACATTTTTTAAGTCTCGATATGTATTTCAGATCGATGTATAGATGTAAAGTTGGAAGGCCTCCCACAAGGTGGACCGATGACCTTGTGAGGGCCGCAGGGGTCTGCTGGATGCGGGAAGCACAGAACCGGTCGAAGTGGCGGAGCTTGGGGGAGGCCTATGCCCAGCAGTGGACGTCTTTCGGCTGAAATGATGATGATGTATTTCAGTTCCGAGAAAAATAATTTGCAAAATGTTTTGATATTTTTTCGCACATTTCTATGAATTTGAAAGTAATATAACGCCAATAATAATCAAGATTTATTCATAAAACCGTAAAACTAAACTCACGATTCTTTTTTACTTAGGCTAATTCTCTCAACTCGAGTGTTTTTATAATAAAAGTATTTGGTCCTAAAAATTGCACCCTACCGAAATAATTTGTTGCAGTACCGTGTTCCAAATTTGAAATCTCTCTTGTTTCCTTATTCCCTGTGGGTCACTCTAATGTATTTCATTTATGCTAATTCTATTTTTATATTTTTTTCGACGCCTTGGTGTCTTTTAATGGGGTTTCGTGTTTTTTGTTTTGAAAAATGATAATATTAATACACTTTCTTAATAAAAAATTGATTATTTTTCTATTAAAATTCAACGCCGTCGGTGTGGCTGATGCTTATTTTATCTTCCGGATAATATTACAAGATTATTTATCTGTTCACGAAGTTAAAGGTAATTGGAGTCTGTTACCGTCATAAGCTGGGAAGTTAATTAAATTTAACAAGTTTATTTTTAGTTTTTAGATGATCGACTTATCTACTTTCTTAGGGTTCCCTACGCAAAGGGCGCCATTGCAATCATATTATTAAGGCTCTTTGTCCGTTCGTCATTAATTATTTTGTACGTGGTTGCACCAAATGAGCATTTTATCTCATCCTACTACTCGTATTATAAATGTGAAGTTTGTATGTTTTGATATTTGTTACTCGTCAATCAAGCAAAACGGCTAAACGGATTTGCATGAAATTTGATAGTTAGATAGTTTATAACCTGGATTTACACATAGAATACTTTTATCCCGGTAGTACGTTACCGTGGGATAATTTTCGACCTCCATACGAGCGAAGCCGCTAGCAAAACCTAGCCTCTATTATTAGTATTCTCCATTATTCACATTAGCTAAAACAGAACATGGCCTACTTCATTAATTATTTTGCACGAGCGCACCAAATGAGCATACTATCTCATTTAATAATAATTTATAAATTGTTGAAATAGAAGCAAAATTAAGTAAATTATTTGACGCAATTAAATTGGCTCACTAAACTAGAAACTTATTTTGCAACGATACACTCTCATGTCTGCCATTTTGTTCTGAGAACACAGAATGTCATAACCTTCATAAAGTTAATTAAAGATAAACTAAGACCTGGGGCGTTAAGTCTTCGTCTCTACGCAGAGTACCAAAATTCCAGGCATTCGTAATTTAATGCCTCAATAACGCTAAAATAGCTTTCTATTAAGTTATTCTGTTTTGGAGTCATAGAAAGTTTAAATTACCTAAGCATCAAGGATTATTAAATCAAATAAAGTGCTCATAATCACCATATAATGGTCCCACTACTGGCACACAGGCCTCCTCACTATAAAGGTGCGCTTACACGAGCAACTAAAATTGCTCCATCTTGGGCAATTCTCGTTAACTATGACGTCAAGACTACATCCAGTAATTTAGGGAAATGGCAACATACGTCTGTTGCCAGAGATACGGCCACACAATATGGAGCAACTTAAAAAACTAGGCAATGCGCCTCTCCCGCCGTCTACGCCGTTGGCCAGTTCCTCTCGTAGAAACGAGACGTAGTTATACGTACAAATGAGATAGAAAGAAAATTGACTAAAAATTTCCAAACCAATTGGATATTCGGCAACTCATGAAATATATGGAGTAATCAGAAACAATATTGCCGAAACACATCGGCAATTTATTGTTGTTGCTCCAGATTGCTCCACTTAATTGATCCAGATTGATCCATTAGTGTTGCCGAGCAATAATTGCTCAAAAAATTGCCCGTATAAGAGCACCTTTAGAGTGAGTGGGCCGTCATCCACCACGCGGAACCAGCACTGTTTGGTAGATGTCACAAGTCTTCGAAATTTTGGTATAGGACATATACCTACAGGTTTTTCCTAATAATGTTTTCATTTACCGTTTTGTGAGCACTGCCGGTGATTAGAATTACGTAAACAAAAGAGCCCCCGTGGGTTCGAATCCACGACCAACTCGTAAGTCGAGGCCGATATCGCTGGGGCTCCACTGCTCCTGCTGCACTGCTCTGAAGTAGCTATATGCACCATGGGAAAAACTAAAGCACCATAGTCGCTCAACATACATGTAAGATTGCCAACTAGCATAATTTGGCACGGCATATCGAATGGCATCAATATTATAGCATAATAAGACAATCAGCTATTATCCTGCCAGGGGTGTGGGTTATTCGAAAGAGATACCGCGGCCCCTGGCACACAGGTAACTGAGGGAACACGGGTGGGGTTTTAGTCAGTAAAAGTCTGACACGCCGTCCCGCTCCACCCAGAGCGGGAGAAGATATTAGATGATTTCCCACCCAAAAAAAAAAAGAAGCTATTATCGGCTATGTGGCTAAAGTTCTCGCTGATTGTAACTGGGCATAAAAAAAATACCATTTAGATTCAGTAGTATATTTTATTTTACAACAATCAGACCACCATGAGTTTTTTCTTAGAACAGAAAAGGTGACAAGATGACAGATTACTGACATCTGTCATATTCACATCGAACTCGTTTTCGAAGTCCGCGAAGCAAGTACATTGGATTGCGATTACAGAAAACAATATCAAAAAGACCTATTTTCATTCGGAAATTAAGAACTACTCACAGATTATTTTCAACAAAATTATTTGCACTTGAAAAGAACCGTCGCTTCACGATCAAGATTAAATAATTATTGAATGAATGACTTTTCACTATAGTAATCAACTTTGAAAGAACTTTGATATCTCTTCAGAACATAATAAAGTCAATGACTTCAGTGATTTGTTTCCGCAACTCCGACGAGGAAGAATTTTTCACACGTGCAAAATGAAACGTGTTTAATATTATATTACATTTCTGAAAATATTATCGACGGACAGTGAAAGAAAACCTTTCCAATGGAATCGTTCAAGCAACGAATAAATAAAATATATTATTTTCGTTTAACGGATGAAAAACACGTTTTAGAAACACGCACGGATGCCAATGTAAGTTGAGCCCAAGTTATAAGCGGTAAGACATTCCTAGATAAGTTTTAGTTCTCCAACCGATAATTATTTTTAGTTTCTAAAATAATAGATTTTTCCATTTTCCCCATCTTCATCCACATAGATCATGTTTCTAGGTACTCTTTATTATGTTTACCATGTGGATTAAGGGGCTAAATTTTACGTAGGGTACACAATGGGCGGTCTTATCCATTAAAGCGAAATAATCAAATATATCCACTACGTACCTATGTTAGAAAACTTCCCTTTCAAACCAAAGGTCTTCAAAATCGCTACATGCTCTTACAGCTTTGGCGCGTTTACGATGCCTAGTATCTTTTTCTGTGTTTCTGTAGCAAGACTTATCTCCTTGTATTTATTTATTTAACCATTAATGTATACACATAATTATATAAACAGACGAGATGAAGAAAACACAGAAAAATACGTGCAAAGGTGATGCTTATTTCTAAAGTAATCTCTTCCAGAATGTATATAAAAAGGGATGTAGACATCGTGTATATGAGAACATGAAAAAATAAAATACTCTAAATCAAAAACAACTCACATATTTAAATAAAATCAGAATATATTTATATACAAACCTACATACATGCTTCATAAACATATAAATAAGTATAATGATATTTAAAATAAAAATAATATATACTCGTACACACGCAAAGTTGCTTTTCCTATGCCACCAATGATCCAACCGCTTCTAACTTAACCAAAGTCGTAATCTGACACAGTCGAAGGGTTTCAATTTGTCATAAAATTTATCGTCGAGCCTCCGAAGCCCGCACAAAGAGATTGGAAAAATTGTTTCCAGCAATTCCCTTATTAGATGACCGGCGACCCAGGCCGAACGTCATCCGCCTTTGACCTTAAGCTAGATGGGATACGGGTGTATTGAAAGTAAGGATGTGACTACTAGCACTGTTGAAAACAACAACAGTATTTAAAGTATCTGACGAAATTCGGGTAAGCTAAGACGTTTACGAGGTTAGTTTTCAACGCTTCGAACGGTTGACTAATAAAAAGAAGCCAGCATCATTTGAAAAATAATTAAAATCGCTAAGACTGGTACAGACTACTTGCTACCTAAATAGATAACAGTTATCTATACATATAATAAAATTGTAGAAAAGTGGTGTCTGTACAATCGAATTATATAAAAAAAAAGTAGCAGGGGTTGTTATTATATCGATGCCGAACCCGAGATTGTAATTAATTTTTTTTTTGTCTGTTTGTCAGTTTGTCTGTTTGTCTGTGTGTTTGGGCACGCTAATATCAGAAACGGCTTATTCGATTTAGATGCGGTTTTCACTAATATATTGAGTAAGCTTCACTTAACATTTAGTGTTTATTTCATGTCAATCGGTTCATAAATAAAAAAGTTATGTCAATTTAAAGAATCACGGCGAACATTTGTTAAGGTATTCTATCAGAGTACGTACACGCCTTTGCATTTGACAATAAATATGCGTGCGCAAATTGGAGGCAACGAAAATGCTCAAGAATTTTCAGATTTGCTACTTGAGATTGGTAACGGTGTGTATCCGCAGGAACAAGGAAAAGTTGTTCTTAATGAAAACCTATGCAACATAGTTTCATCAATGCGAGACCTCATATCATCTGTGTATGGAAACGCAACGCAAATACCAACTTGCGAAAATTCCTGGCTTTGCGAAAGAGCTATTTTGACGCCACGAAACGACCAAGCAGCAACAATAAACGCTGAAATTTTGAGCTATGTTCTGGGGGATTATGTTGAGTATATCTCCATTAACAGAGTCATGGAAGAAGGAGAATCTAGAAGCTACCCAGTAGAATTTTTAGAATCCCTCAATGCTCCTGGACTACCAGCACATAAAATAAAATTAAAAGTAGGCGTACCCATAATACTTCTTAGAAATTTAAGCCCCCCAAAACTTTGCAATGGCACCAGGTTAAAAGTGACCAATTTACAACGAAATCTGATAGAAGCAGAGATTTTAACAGGGTGTGGAAAAGGTGAAAGTGTTTTCATTCCTCGGATTCCTCTCATTCCAAACAATTTTCCATTTAGTTTTAAACGAGTCCAGTTTCCAGTCAGCCTATGTTTTGCGATGACAATTAATAAAGCCCAAGGTCAGACGCTGAAAGTTGTGGGTGTAGATCTGAGTATCAGCTGTTTCTCGCACGGTCAGTTGTATGTGGCTCTGTCACGGGTTAGCAATCCTAGGAGCCTGTATGCTTTCATCCCCGATGGCCATACGTCAAATATCGTATACAGAGAAGCATTACTGTAAAGTAAATTTTTTGCTACCCAAACGACGGTATATTATTATGTAATTCAAAATATGCTGCCCAAAAAGTCACTATTCCACGCGGACGAAGTCGCGGGCACAGCTAGTAATTAATATATTCAATATCAACATTGATATATTTCAGTTTAATTTATAAGTACAGTGTAGATCACGCAGTTCTAAATAACATGAGTTAAAATTTTTCAATATTCATGGTGGTTATTAAATAAATCTACATTCTTATGAAAGTGTGATTTTAATACACTACTACCCAAATATTGACCCAGATTTTGAATGTTCCAAAAATAAAAACACTTAATAAAATTAAAACTTCTCCACTCAATTCCTAACGTTGCGAAAACGTTTACCTGCTACGAAATCCTTACTTGGCCGGTCATTCCATGTTTTACAGTGGCAATAAAAGTGCCCAGGATATCCGAAGGGAATGAGGGTCGATGGAAGCCTGTGGGTCCCTGATATGTAACCACTACACCGTATAAGGTAATCTCCTATGTCCGCGGATTGCTTTTCCGAATGACACCACTACCATATAATGGAGATTGATTCTTAGTCTCAAAATTGTGGTCGGTGGTCGGGATTTTTTTATGGATTTAGGCCTGAAGTATTATAGTGCTGATAGTTAAGCTGGGCTAGGCTAGGTAATGAACCAAGTGTATTAAGGTTGAGTTCGGGCGACCTAAAAATAGGCAAGCGTCAGATACCAGGCAAAATTGTAATTTTATTAATCAGCAACTTATAAGTCCGTCTTTACTGAAACTTTGCAAAAGATACGTAAAGCAGTGCATTTTACGTAACATATTGCGTTACCGATCGCGTCTTTCTGCATTCCTAGGGCTCCTGCAGACAGGGGCGACGCGAAGGTGTGACACGATTCTGGAAGAACCATTTCCATGAAGTTTTCACAGACATTATTCTACTAGAGTCGCATCGAGCTGTCGCGTTGCACGTGTCTGCAGAACGGTGCCAACCACATAACAGCCGTAGTGACAGCTGTCATAAAAATGAGGGCACCGGGGTTTGATTTTAGTGTGTCAAAAAACGCTCTCTAGGAAAACACACTAACTTAGTTTTATAAATAATGTTTCAGTGATGTCATTCGACGGTAAATTACAGACGCTATATGGTTGCCACCGCTCTTCCAGGAAACTATAGCTTCAGTGGGCATAGGTAGGTACCTATGTTTTGCAAAGAGTTTTCAGTAATTATCTAGGTGTTAGTCTGACGAAAATACAAAAAGTATACTAACTTTACGCTTCTGGTTACTTTGTACCTAGTTAAGAAGAAGCAAAGAAAAAAATCTAGATAGATTTAATTATTTCATGAAATTCTCAAAAAATGGGAAAACATGACTCGCAAAAAACTTTTTCATTGCTGCTGTGTCGGATTAAAAATGCAATGCATCTCCGTAAAAACTGACACTTCATGTACTTTTTGTAATACAGTTGCACCATTCAGACTGGAACACTAAGAATTCCTAGTTTTACGTTGCCCTTATGACATTAATTTTACGTGAAGAAATTTTAAAATGTTAATTTAAAATGTAACGTTCAGTATTTTACAGAGAGTTAACATGAAATTGTTATGAATACTTTGCGTTGAGATGCAATTACAACTGCACTGTTGAGTTTCCCATCTGGGGCCTTAGTCTGCTATTTTTATAAATTCGTCATTCCAACACGATCCCATTGTCATTCATTTGTCATTTTGCTAAAAGTTCGTAATCTGCTAAATTCATAATGGTCGATCATTGGTCGGTCAATGATCTCGTTATAGAATTGTGTCATAATGGCATTTTCGTATTGCCATTATTATAAAACTCGTTAGTAGAAATGTTTTTCGAAAAACTAGTAGTAAATTTGAACATTTATTCATGCCAGATTTCATTTATATATATTTTTACATATTATTTATTAGTGTTATAAGCAATCTACAGTAGTAGGAAGTTTGTAAATTAAGTCAGTCATTGATTTGTCATGATGTACGAGATTACCAATAAATGCCATTTCTTTCAATGGAGTGTCAGTGGCTGACCATTGGAAAGTCATAATGACGCCAATTTATTAGTAGATTACTAAACTTGTCAAAGTCAACAATTATGAAATCAATGATAGACCATTCTGACACTATTGTAATAGCAGACTTGAGGCCCTGCTCCTTTGATATTTTCACTTTGTACGTCTATTAGTCACATTCTCCTTCAATATTTCCTTCCACCTCATAAGTTATATCAACCTTACGTAATCCAAAAACATACGAACGAATAAAACCAATTTTTAAAGGTCCAACTTCTAAAGGATTTGTGACCCACTTATTCGGGTCGAGTTTTCTTTACAGGGTTTCGTATTCCTTCTATCCCTGTGATAGATCGCCCTCTCTGACGTCCAATGTTCAATAAGCTTGAATAATTTGTGCAAAAAATACAAGAATAAATACCCTTAAAGCCGTAGAACAAAGAGTGCCGATCCAATTTCGTTCAACGGCCTTTTAATTAAAAAAAGAATTTGGTAATCATTCGAGATAAGGCTCTGTTTACATTAACATAGATACTAAGAGATAACGATATCAGAGGATGTGTTTATAAGTGCAAATTACATTTTGCGCTACCTACTGTTTTATCCGTCTCTTGCACTGATTTGCATGATAAGGTTGAGGACTCATGTATCTCTTTTATGTAGTAATAAAAACAAGGTTATCATTTTATTAGTCATCGTCTGCGTAGCCTTTTTCGAACAACGTGGAGGCGATCGGTGGCGGTGATCTCTCGCGTCCGGCCCTGGTCCAGGCCATGGTACGGCGCAAGAGTGCATGGTTAGCAGTCACCTCCTTCTGCGAAGCAGTAATGCTCGCGAAGAGGGAGGCGGCGCACGTGACGGAGAGGCAGTATATGCACGGCCGTAGTCGCCGCGGGAGACGCCCTGGGCGTCGGGAATCCCAGGCTGCTTCCCGGCCACCGTAGGCGCAGGCTTGCGGACAGCGAGTAATGGGTAGCTCGCTATCCGGTAAGGACCAAGCCCGGGTCGATGGCGTGTTCCACGCGCGCCTCAAGGAGATGTCAGCAGCAACTGGTGGGGTCCGCAAGGGTGGGGTATGCCAGGGGTGCGGGTTGTTCGAAAGAGATACCGCGGCCCCTGGCACACAGGCAACTGAGGGAACACGGGTGGGTTTTAGTCAGTAAAAGTCTGACACGCCCTCCTGCTCCACCCAGAGCGGGAGATGTTATTTGATGATTTCCCACCCAAAAAAAAAATACTATGTTGGGTTCGGCTTCTAGTCAAACCGGATGCAGCTGAATATCTGTATTTTACATGGAGCGACTACGAATACGATACCTAACGCTTCTGACGACCCGTAACGAGGGTCAAAGAACCACGAATGTCAGCCGGAACCGACGGCTTAACGTGCTTTCCGAGGCAGGGAAGTGTATTGGTATGTAAAGATGGTCACCCATCCTGGGGTAGTTTAAACGGATCGATCGACCGGTGCGGCTGTTATTACCTAGCCACAAGCCCCACTGTCCATTTTATTGGTATTCGATTTAAATTGCCATAAATAATTTAGATCTCAGTTACTTATAGATGAATTAGGTTTCATTAACAAACAAAAAAATTGTCCTAGAAATCAGTAACTGGATATGCGACGCGCAACCAACTTGAGAGTAATGGTGGTGAAATAATTTACATACAAAGTTTGGCACCTGGTTGGGTTCGAACCTATGTCTCGTAAGTCGCGGCCGTTACCACTGGGTCAACACTGCTCAATACATAAATATCATTATCTCTTAAAACTTACGAACACCGTCAATAAACAGCAAGCCCTCACAATAACCAAACATAAAAATTACATCAAGGGAACGAACGCCACCAAAATATGGTAATGCAATACTCCAGACAAATCCTCGCATAACATCAACGCCCAAATAACACCATCGGCTAGAAATAACCAGGTTCTCCACCTCGTATTTTCCGTATTAAGTATTTTGTTGAAAGCGTTTTCCCTGTCCGACCCCTCTTTGTACTGTATCCGATATCATCCCTTCAAAATTATGAAAGTGTATAAACATTTTGACGCCCCTCGCTCGCCCCCCGATTTCCACATTTCCCGGCTGCAAGTTATTATTATCAAATCAAGCTATAGATACCTGCGTTGATAACAGTTGCATGACTACTCACTCCCCCAAGTTAATGGAAATATAAGACCGATATCGAGATTTTCAATCATTGTTTTACGATACCGTAATTTTGAGGGGACTGAATTCGTTTTTTAGAAAAGCCTGTTCGTAAATTTGTTTTCATTTATATTTGGCAGGAGACATTGGTTTAGTTGCCCTCTGTTTGTTATTCAAGTGTTCACTTGATGTAGGAGCAAATCAAATCTCAATTCAGCTGAGTCTAGCGAATTCAAAGCCTGGACTGAGCGGTTTTCAATACAATACTGTCACTGGTAATCTCTGATCTAAGGCTCGTTTGGACATTGCAATTTCTGAACATCAAAGGGTGAACAGCTACAGTGAAGTTAATCAAGTATATCTGCAAAGCAGTTAGCACACCAACGCAACGATATTGCAAAAAACATTGCGATAATAGAAGGCTATATCTCATACTTACAAACAAAAACGTTCTAATGTCAAAAATGTGTGTAAATTAATTATATTTTTGACAGATTTCGAACTGCGATTAGAATGCCAACGTGCTTCAAAATAAGAGCAGTGCAACTTTAAAACAAAATGTAAGAAAATGTTTCACGCTCGAAATCGCATCGCTAAGCATTAGACCGTAGGTAATGATTTCACCATCCAACGCGAAGAGTAAACTCCGCAAATCCAGAGAACCGTCTCCAAATTTAATTAACGCACAGATAAAACTAGTGCAAGAAACACAAATTGTCTAGGACATTACCATCAAAACTCATTTTGTGTACGTGATAACAAAGAACGTTGGCGGATATGCTTCGATTTGCATAATCCGTGCATCAAATTCCGTTAATTTTCTTTTAATGCGACGGCAGCTGCATGCTATGCAAACAAGCGTTACTCGGTAATCGTGTTACGTATCTGAACGTGAGTTTTGGAAATATGATTTGGGATGAAAATTTTAAAATAATTTTATGTATTATGATAAATCTAAAATACAATGGAGCTGACACTGAAATATGAAATATATATTATGGCCAAGTATTTATAAAAAAGGAAGAGCTATTAAAATTAATTAAATTAAATTGTTGTTTGAGTATTTTTAGCAATCCTTTTTCATTTCATTTTGCTTTAGAAAGAAACGTTCATCAATTACAGCTGTTATCAATTTATTTGATAGCGTTAAAGTTCTATTCAAAGAGTATTAAAACTGTTTATTTGAAAACTTAATGCACTTACCGATTCATGTTTCTAAATAAGAAAAAAACAAACTTTATCTTTAATTCTAAGAATAAGTAATTTAAAAACCCTTTCCAGCTTCAAACCATTACACTTTTCCACATTTATTATGTCTCTTTTCAATATATTTTCTTTGACAGTCTACAGAACGAAAGATTTCTTGCCTTTGACTGTTTCTAGTATCCGACTCTTGGCCGATAATCGATCGATTCTGTGTCTATCGAAGACAATGTGGCTAGCGTAAAGTCTATTCAAATCCTTGTTTCCAATTGATGTTATTTCCGCTTAAATGGATATCAACTTTATGTAAGTACATGTTTATTATGTTGATTTCAGAATTATTAATACTATTTAAAATACATCAAAATAACTCAAGTGGTGGTTTTTCCAAAAACACATGTTTACATTTTTGGAAACTACATCGCGATCGCAGTATATTACCTTTCCCAGTCGTCGAGGTATCGATAGACATAACTTCAAATAGAGCAAAATACCATCCAGAGGCACGCAACCTGCTGGTAGACGCGGTTGGATGTTAATATTCATTACGGTGCATCTCAGGGGAACTGGGCTCAGACAAATAGATGGTGTTGTCGCAAACTTGTCAGACGACTATGATGTGGGAAAGGTTTAGAGTACCTGCCTTGATTATAGCGATTGTAAGATTTAGGGCTGATTTTTCAACGGTCAAATAATTTGTACTTGAGAAATAAATATTGCGGTTTGAAAACGTTTGCATAGAAGAATACATAATCAGCCTATAACGTTCCCAGTGCTGGGACACAGGCCTCCTCTTCGTGAGATGGCGTGGGTCTTAATCCACCATGCAAACCCAGTGCGGGTTGGTAGATGTCACATGTCTTCGAATTCTTGGTTCTAGGACATGCCGGTCTCCTCACGATGTTTTCATTCACCGTTTGAGAGTAATGGTGATGAAATTATTTACAAGAAAGTAATGCGCCTACCTGGGTTCGAACGCACGACCTACAACTCCTAGGTCGCGGCCGTTACCACTGAGCCTCTACTGCTCTACTGGGCCACCACTGCTCAAGAAGAATAAATATGTCAAAATGTCATATTTATTTTTCAGATAAAAGTTATCTGCCTATTGAGAAATTAGCCCTTAGTCGTATTTTTAACCGACTTCAAAAAGGAGGAGGTTATCAATTCGTCGGAACCTTTTTTTTTTTTTTTTTTTTTTTTTATGTATGTTCCCCGATTACTCGAAGATGGCTGGACCGATTTGGATTTTGTTTTTTTTTGTTTGAAAGGGTATACTTCCCAGGTGGTCCCATGATCATCAAGTCAGGATCTGATGATGGGATCCTGGAGAAATAGAGAGAACTCTTCAAATTTTATAGGCACACAAAGCGATTTAGGTATTTTTTGGAAGAGTACTTTCTCGTAGTGGTCTCATTTCAATTTGGTGAAGATCTGATGAAGAACTTCGGAGATAGGCAACGGAACTCCTCAATAAATGATAGCAAGCAAATGGACTGGGATTGCCGAAATCGCATGTCTGTCTATTGTTTACACCAGTTCATAACATAACATCACGCCGGTACGCTGTGAAGGGGTAAGCACATGTGAACCACTAAAAAGTGAAAAATAAAAACTTTTTCCAAAAAAAAAACAACCGACTTCCAAAAAAACACTACAAAGTGAAAAATAACTTTAATTTCGGAAGGCGGTGACAAAAAATTCAAATACAGCTCCAAAGACACCGACTTCCGAAATTAAAGTTATTTTTCACTTTGTAGTGTTTTTTTGGAAATCGGTTGTTTTTTTTAATGGTCAGTTTTGAGCATTTCGATGCTAGATATAAGCCAGCTCTCGAAAAAAGAAAGCTTCTTTTGTGTCTCAGCTGTAGGAACATCCTGCCAGGGGTGCGGGTTGTTCGAAAGAGATACCGCGACCCCTGGCACACAGGCAACTGAGGGAACATGGGTGAGTTTTAGTCAGTAAAAGTCTGACACGCCCTCCTGCTCCACCCAGAGCGGGAGAAGTTATTTGATGATTTCCCACTCAAAAAAAAAGAAAAGGTAAACAAGAGAGGGGAGATCAAATTGAACTGATTTTTTGTTTCAGATACAGTAATGAAAAGCATCAGCTAGCCTCCAAAACGAACATAAATGCATTTTAATAGACCTCGCATCCACTATATTTTAATAAAGTATTCATGATAACTCCTTACCTGTATCAGTATCTACTTATTAATATTATTCTATAAAGATCCATTATTACGCCACAACATCCATCGAAGAGAGGAAATTCCCTGAAAAAACATGAACCAAGGTGAATATGTTATGAAACATATTCAATGAAAATAAGATTCGTTGGTTCATGAAAATTTCATCATAAATGTTTATTATCGTAAAGGAAACGAACTGGATCCGTATAAAAATATAGACTCTGCTTGTTATTTTCCATTTCAGACGTTGTTAGTTAATTGAAGGGAAATGTTGAAGAGATTTTTCTTTGCCGATGCTTTAATCAAAATATTACCTTCAACTTCTAATTAAAGTTAAAGGGCTAATAGGTAAATATTATTTTTTAACTTTCTAAACATTACGATCGACTTGAAGGCTTAAAACGTAATATGGGCATTTAGGAGCTTTACGTATGTTTCTCACAGTGAAGCTGGTTACTAATTTATCTTTATTCCTCTTTGCTACTCCATCTATCTATAACCTATTCACTAAGACCTTTCCAACTAGCCCAAACACGATAATTCTGCTGTTTATCCCATCATTAACGAGAAAAAAGCTGATAATCATCAAACAGTTGAATAGATTTTCTTGAATAATAAACTCAAAGCATTTATTTCAAATAAACCAATTACAGGCACTTTTTAATTGTCAAGGTCGGTGAGTTAGAAAGATGAAGCTAGTTGCCCATTCCAAAGCGTGGGTACCTATGGAGAAGAATGGGCAAGAAACTCCATGGACACTCTTTTAAAATCATTATATTGTTACAAAAAGTTGGTTACATCATTATGTTGAAATTGACAATTTTAGAACGATGTAAAAATACGTACACAGTAAAAGCGTCCGTAATTAAAACAAAAATAAAATAACAATTCAGAAATTAAAATAATATTAATAGCTAAGAATACTCGTAGTCTAGATTAAGAAAAAAACAAAATCAGTTACGATGCCACACACATACACACAGATACACAGATACCCCTCTTTTTCGTCGGGAATTAAAAATCGCATCACAGTGTGCGCTTAGCCTAGCCACATAAATATAATATATATACGTATATCTACGGTGCATCAAAGAGGATACCTACATTTCTCCACTAATACTTGCAGCTTGCTTTGAGCGCTTTGTATTGACGACATTCATCGCAGTCGACTATTTCCCTGAATACAATTTCCCGTTAATAACTACAGAAGGATTTCTGGTGATCCATGGTTGTAAATGTACTGGAACTAGTATTTGTGGGAGTAATACTCCTTATACTTTGAAATTAGTTGCAGATGAGTGAGACATTTGTAAGTTAGCTAAGACCAAGACCAAAACGGTGAAGGAAAACATCGTGAGGAAACCAGCATGTCCTAGAAACAAAAAATCGAAGACATACGACATCTAACCTGCACTAAGCCCGCGTGGTGGATTATGGCCCCTTTTACAGAGAACAAGTTTATGTCCCAATATACAGGGTGATTGGAAGATGGGTGCAAAGCTTTAAGGCGAAGATAGTACAGACAATTTAAAACCATTTAAGCCATGGTTGTCTTAGACGAAGTCTTACCAAATATTTTTAACCAAATTTTTAAGTTTTTTTTCGGAAATTCTTAAAATTTAATGTAAACTGTATAATTATGGCCAAATTGAATGATAAAAGAATTCATTTTTTATTTATTTAATTAAAGTAATGTGTAAGCAATCAAGCAAAACATGTTTTAGGCTTCTGTGTCATTAGACATTTTTTTTACAGACATTTAAAGCTCAGAAAAAATAAAAAATTTGTACAGTACGTATTTTAAACCTTATTAAAAAAAAAAAAATTGGTAAGACTTCGTCTAAGACAACCATGGCTTAAATGGTTCTAAATTGTCTATACTATCTTCACCTTAAAGCTTTGCACCCATCTTCCAATCACCCTGTATATTTATTCTTTAGATACTGTAACTTTTGGTCAATTGTAATTTACCTGGCGTGTTGGTCTCCTACACTTTCCCTGCCTAAGCAGAAGTAGAAGTGTGTCGGAAGGCACACGCAAAGACCTTAAAACGCTTTGGATGAGAATCGGGTCGAAACTTACAATGTTAACTTAGTGAAATAATGTGATTGTTACCTGTTGTAGTTGCCTTGTGAATAAATAAATAGTAGGGGGAGGTTAGGGGGTAGGGGGGCTTTTCATGTAAAAAAGTTTTTATATTTTACTTTTTAGTTATGGTGCAATTCATAAATCACTATTTGCTATGTAAACAACAGTAATACTTTTTGTATTAGAACATCAAGAAAAGAAAGAAAATAATTTTGTATAAAACAGTATTGTGTAGTGTTTTGTTGAGACTGTTGTACCTTTGTATAAATTGTGTGTTAGTGACCTATATAAGTTGTGATTTAAAACTTTTCAATGTATCTTACAATAGTTGCCTTTACTATTTTAGCGCCAAACCTATATACCTATATCTGTTGTCAATTTATCACCATGTACTGAACCCATATTTCCAAATAAACGACTTACTTACTACGTGCTATCGAAGCTAACGCAAAAACTACCCAAACAAAGTTAAAATTTATAGAAGGCACCCCTGAGGCATACCCTATCCATTAATGAAATAACTGTCGCAATCAATCGTCAATTACCTAAGATATCGCGAAACATACATAAATACTAAATACATAAGAAATTAGAACATTCTCCTTTTGAAGTCGGTTAAAAAAGGTTAACATTTCTATTCTGATTTCTTGGCTGTAAAAATAGACCTCCGGGGTACCTATCCAATAGATAATTCAATAGCACAAACTGTTAGGTTTGTAGTTCTGAATTAATATTCATTACTGTCTTGGATAAACCTTCGCATTGGCGCGAGGTAAGCTCCGCGTCTCTGTGGCTACTGTCAGTAACAACGCGGTACGTGAAGATTTAATTGACATTGCTAATTGATTTCTTGTTTTGGGTTCACTATTTCTTATTTGGTTAATTTTGTTTAGTTCTCAATTTGATTAAAGCTTTTCTTTTGTTTCCGCATATATTATGATTGCTGTATTTGATTTTTTTTAAAGAATTAAGTACAAAGAGGAAAAATTTAATACATTAAAATAGGTTTTTTTAGTGTGAGTAAACGTAATTCATCTTATGTATTAAATCAAACCCGCTTTTTATTTTGGTGAATATTTCTTATAAAGACATGAGTTTTCATAATTCTTAAGAAAAAAATAATTTCTGAATAACATGAACTACCTCGTGACACTATGTTTTTTAAAATTAAATATTTAATGAACTTCGTCAGATAAACTGTCATGATGAAGATGTGATGAAACAAATAGGCAAATCAAGAAACAGATCTCTTATTCCATTAACGAAGAATACGTCATCATTATTGAAAGAATTTGAAATTAATTTCGTTTCCCTTTGATGCTACACAAAATGCTTCACTAGTAGTTTTCGATCCAATTTTTTGTTACATAATATCCCAGGTCATGCATGACGTCACTATGAGGGCACTTGTCGTTTTGTCAAAGATTTTTGTGTCAGGTACTCTCGAACCCAATTGACATTGAAGAGTCTCTGTATCTATGTGCCCACTTATTAAGTCAAGACATGAGTATCTTTACTATATTATTGGATACAATGTTTGACCTCATGAAATAGGTCAGATTTGTTTACAAAAAAGTTCGGTTACTTTGTAGGTACTATTCGTCCGATATTTTGTTTGAAGCTGATATCAGACTTTTGTTAGGACCACATAGTTTATGAGATTGCAAATCAATAGATTTGTGCTTATGACAGTCCGTTACTTACACATCTTCACCGATGGACATCCCTGTGCCAGTTTTTTGCTTCACGTAAACGAAGACGCTTTTAACATTCAACAGTTACTGCCTCGCAAAGTGAACTTTTTAATGGTGTTAATTTGATATTTTTTTTAACGACGTGAATTTTAAAGAGAATGGCAAAAAATAATGATAGACAAAAATTTACGTGTTCAAGGCTGCAAAGTAAAAACTTCATTAAAAAAACAACGTAAAATAATAATTTTATGAAAACGACCGACTCGAACGTAAAAACCTTTTGATTGGTTTGAATAAAGTCATAGTTTCTTCATTTCCCGAAGAAGGCAATATTTATCCGAGTTTTCTCTTTTTGGGAACGGTTCCATTGTCAGTGAATATTTATCAGACTGAAATAATATTGAGTCAACACTGCTAACTCTTCTGCTTAAATATTTTCACAGCTTTTGTTTTCCATGTCTAACGTGAGCTTTTATCGAACACTTTAATTTGCAAGCCAAGACTATAATTCATTTTATTACGACGAGCTTCAAAAAAAAAACTTACATCCTTATTTCACATCTTATCAGACACAAATAGAAAACTTTTCCCGCTAGCATTTTATTAGAAACACTTTTCGCTTCCATTAAATTTTAAAGCCATATACAGCGTTCTCATCCACTAACATCGGGATGAGCACTCCACAGTTGTAATAACACGATATGGGGACGTATAATATGAGGTCTCTTTTTGCACAGGCTTATCTGTGGCACGCTCGCAGTTCCCTAGATGTGTTTTATTTTAATTTCCTCCTTTATTATGTCTGTGGATAGCTTATCCGAATATTGTTTTTCGAAACTCAGGAATGGGAGCAGTACTGGCCTAGTGGAAATGGTCACGACGTCCGAGTTGTAAGTATTTGATTCGAACACAAGGACGCATTTTACTTTGGGTAAATTATTTCATCTACTCTCAAAAAACGGTAAAGGTAAACTTCACGAGGAAACCGGCATGTTCTAGAACCAAAAGTTCGAAGACATGTGACATCCACCAGCCTTTATTGAATGATGTACCGACTAGCCGGGAAAGCCGACTTAGTCGGCCATATTTGAAGTCGACGATTAGTCGGTGATTAGTCGGCTAAAACCGCTAACTAATCGGCCCATTTTTTACTAACATTAATATGCTTAAAAATTTAAAAGACAGTGATTGAAATGGAATTGAAATCTTTTCTGTAATTATTTTTATTATATAAATCAGTTTTACAGTTAACTTTCGGTGCCATCTAGCATAGGATAGAAATTAGGATAGGAAGAAACGCCGGCTCGCACGTAAACAGTTATATGTAGAATAAGCAAAGTTAACAGAAAAATGACCCGACAATTCCGCCTGGGCGCCGTGCACCAACGACCCGAAAGCGTAGTCACGAACATTACCGATGTCACCCGAACTCAACCGAAAGCAATGGACGGCTTGCCGATTAGTCGGCTAGTCGGCCCAAAGTCATAGTCGGCCCATATCCAGTTTATTTTAAGGTAGTGTGTTTATTTTAATATGTACTAAGTATACAACTCTGTATACCAAAATCGCTTGGACGTTGATTTTATCCGTTCTTAAAGCCGTAACGAAAATCGACGTGTGAACTGTTACCAGGAATTCAGTTGGTATTACAATATAACAGCAGATTTTTGTTTTATTACCGAAGAAAAGTGCAATGTTAATGTCTCATTCATCCTGTATTAAAATTGCTTGAATAAACACGCATTGCTAACAAAGGTGTAATAAAGATAGTAGCGTGTTTAATTAGAATTTATTAATAAAATTATTAAAACACCTTATTTGAGTTTTGGGTTTGGCATAAAATACAGGTTAATTGAAACATATTTTTTATTGTAAATAGTAGAGAGTTCATTGTTCCATATTACTCACGCAAATATGTGATGTTTTATCAAACTACATACAGGGTGTCCGGTAATTAATGGATAACCTTGAAATGGTTCATGGTATAACTAATGGCCATTCAGAAAAAAACATTTTTATTTGTATTTAATCGGTAAATAAAAAATAAAAAAATTACAACCGACTTTCGAAAGAACACTACAAAGTGAAAAATAACTTTAATTTCAGATGGCGGTGACAAAAAATTAAAATACATATCCAAAGACACCGACTTCTTAAATTAAAATTATTTTTCTCTTTGTAGTGTTTTTTCGGAAGTCGGTTGTTTTTTTTTTTGGATTTTTTTTCCTGAAAAAAATAATAATAATAAATGTTTTTTTCTGAATGGCCATTAGTTCTACCATGAACCATTTCAAGGTTATCCATTAATTACCGGACACCTTGTATATGAGTTGAGGTTATTCAACTGACTAGACTAACTTACTATTTAATCGTGTTCGATACTGGGTTTACGACAGAACCAAAATGCCATGCCTTTTCATGCCAAAATGCCATGCATGTTGGGGTCGACTTCCAGTCAAATTGAATCCAGTTGAATACCAGTATTTTACATGAAGTGACTACCTATCGGTACCACTAAGCCTAACTAAGGTGACAAGGTAAGGTGGTAAGGTAAGGTGGTGAAGGTAAGGTGACTAACTAAGCGGTATCGTGTTACCCAGTTACTGGGTTGTGGAGAACCACAACCCAGTAACTGGGTAACACGATACCGCTTAGTAAGACTGGTTTTTAGACATTTCTGCTTCTGACTGATCTGTAACTCTTGTCGACGATCTACGAATGAAAGCCGGGACCAACGGATAAACCTGCTTTCCGAGGCACGATGAGGTCTCGATTTGTAATTTTTGGTCAAACTTCGATCAACCCGTGTGGCTGTTATAATTTAGCCACGGGCCCCTCCAAGAAGGTTTGGCACAGAACATCCTACTAATATTGTAAATGTGAAAGTTTGTATGAAAAACGGCTGAGCAAATTTGAATGAAATTTGGCAAACACATTTTATAATCTGGATTAACACAGAGGAGACTTGTTATCCCGGTTGTACGTTCCCGTGTTATAAAACCTCGACGCTGGCTAAGCCACTGGTAGAATGTAGTTAAAAATTAAATAAAAAAACTACCACCGCTACTATTTGACCCAATTCTCAAAGAACAAATAAAAGAATCAGCCCCGAAAATCCCATTCAGAAATTATTGCAACCAATTCGAAAAAAGTGCATTCAATTGCCGAAAGAGTAGGCAATTCCGCTATCCAAACTCATAAAACTTGAACGGAACAATATTCAGTACTCCAATTACGGGTGTAGCATTCGAGTGGTCTGGAAAGAATATTGCAAAAAAAACTGGCCATTTGCGAGTCGGACTGGCGCGGTAAGGGTTCCGTTTCCACTCATATGCGTGAAAAATCCGTGGAGTTAAATGACATCATCATCTTCCTGTCATTGACCCCTGATACTTGGGATCGGCGCAACACGTTTTATTTTAACATTCTCTCCTGTCGCTAAGAGCAGTGGCCTAGTGGTAACTGACGCGACTTACGAGATGTAGGTCATATGTTCGAACCCAGACACGCGCTTTACTTTGTGAAAAATATTTCATCACCACTGCTCTCAAAACGGTGAAGGAAAACATCGTGAGGAAACCGGCATGTCCTAGAACCAAAAATTCGTTGACATGTGACATCTACCAACCGAATTAGGCCCGCGTGGTGGATTACGGCCCACTCCCTCTCATAGAGGGGAGGCCTGTGTCCCAGCTGTGGGAACGTTATATGCTGATTATGAACTGTCGCTTTCATTCGCCCCCTTCTCTTTCATATCAACCCTCCCACAATCTTGTTTTGGCCTTCCTGGAGTATATTTTAGTTATATTTTTAGGTTTCTTTTATCACTGATGCAAAGCATTCTGTGATTTATTTTCCTAGGACGGAATTCAAGAACTTCACATAGTAGGTAATTTGTCGATGCCATAGTAACGCGTATTTTGTGAAAATATTATCTGGCTACCAATGACGGTTCTATAGATACAGCCATGTGATGGCGGCGTAGACTTAGTAAAACGGGCCGTATTTTCACGCTTTTTGTACGGAACCCTAAAAAGCTCCGTAGCGCCGAGGGAAGAGCGTGACGTCACGAGCCGTTGCAACAGAACCTAATAGGAAACGCGATCGTTGTCTTTAATCGAATCGGTGTACGGAGGTTGTCGAGTTGAGAAAGCTTAGAGCTGGAGTAATACTGGATTCAGGAAATTAAGAGTTTGAGCAATTCGGAGAAATTTTGTTTTTCTTTTTAATGAAAATTTGGAGGGGGAATTGTAGGTTACGGGATTATCATCGCTTTAAGACTGTTTTTTTTTTGCGTTTTTCTTTAAAACAATTTTTTTCAAGGACGTGCCTCGTTGGTTTAGGCACATAATTATGTTGGTACACGGTTTTTTTTTTTTTGGGTGGGAAATCATCAAATAACTTCTCCCGCTCTGGGTGGAGCGGGAGGGCGTGTCAGACTTTTACTGACTAAAACCCACCCGTGGTCCCTCAGTTGCCTGTGTGCCAGGGGCCGCGGTATCTCTTTCGAACAACCCGCACCCCTGGCAGGCATCGGCCCTTGCGGACCCCACCCTTTGGTGCTGACATCTCTTTGAGGTGCGCGTGGAACACAACGCGCCGTCGACCCGGGCTTGGTCCTTACCGGACAGCGAGCTATAGACATCGTAACGAAAACTTTAACCATAGTTTCGGTTTTGATACCTCATTAGAAAATGTAAATGTCCACCATGATCGGATTTTGTGACCTGTCCAAAAAAGGCAAACCATTTTTTGAAATTATTTTTTTTTGCATACTAATTAGTAGGAAAATAAATTTTGGTCCATTTTCAATAACTTGGGCACACGTTTAATAACTAATTTGAATTGTAGGACGTTGGATTTTCACCCAAGATGATTTAGCCACAAGCTTAAAAAATCAAAGAAAGGTATTTTCTTTATTTCTTTTTTCTTTCTTAATAGTTGATTTGTTAAAGAGTAACATTGAGATGTTTGCTCTGTTATTAAAAACGGCCATCGCTAGTATGGATAGCTGTAGCAAACCACTTTTTACTGAGATAATGTATTTTGTCCATTATTTTGTCCATGTAAAATCTCATGCTGAGTCCAAATACACAGAAAATAATACATGAACAGAGGGGAACACTGTGATTGATGGATTAGACTGGGCCGGGGACCCTGTTGACAGAATACATGATAATTAAATTAAGGCGATAACAATATTTTTCAATAATCCAGTTTAGGGAGGTATCAGTCAACTTCGAGGCCCAATCAATACATACATATTTTTCAGTTGAATATAATTCCTGAAGTACAAAATTGAATTAGAGGAACACGCAATTCGTAATTATAGGATTGGTTTTTAATACCATTTTTTTTTACATTCAATGTTTAATGTTTGTTTGTATGAAATATATATTGTTTTGAAACATTTTGAGTATCAAGACAGTAATTAAATAAACTGAAACCAGGCTACTAAAAAATCATGCTCTAAAATGTATAAAAAAAGAAAATATTTGATCATCAGAAAGCCGTGTTTTTACACGCTTTATATTAGCTTCTCTTGTATGTTTGTTTGTTGGTTTGTTTGTTTGTATGTAACCGACTCCTTTGAGCGCGATTTTGACCCACTTTAAACGGTCAGATTTCATTGAAACTTTGTAAACTTGTCGAGGACCGATGACAATTCAATAATAATAAAAAAAAATTGAGAAAAAAAAAATGTTTTTGTAGTTAGCAGAACTAAAAAATAGAAAATAAATAATAGTTTAAAAAACTAAAAAACACGCTTTAAAAACCAAACTAAAAAAGGAGAAAATAATTTAATTCAATTAAAAAGCGTGGGGTGCTTGACATTAATTGATTATAAAAATACCTCAAAAAGCACGCCACGCTTTTTAATTGAATTAAATTATTTTCTCCTTTTTTAGTTTGGTTTTTAAAGCGTGTTTTTTAGTTTTTTAAATTTTTAGTTCATGACCTTATTTATGTCCTAGAAGGCGCCTATTTAATTTAGTGTAACGTCACATAGCCTTTAAGTAACGGATAAATCAAGACGGTTCCAACGATATCTCAATTGTCAAATTATGATATGAAACTTATGACTTATGAGCAGAGATCGGATATTCGGATGCATTTACCTAAAGATCATTTTTAGCTATGAAAGTATGGAAGCGGCTTTATAAATTATTTGAAATATTTATTAAAACCCCGGGATTCTTGGATTGCATTACTATTCAGATGTGTATTAATTTAAAATTAATGTTTAACCCCATACAAATATGTGTATGTACTGGAGGAGGGGTGGTTTGTATTAATTAAAACAAAAAGTAAACAAAATACTTACCTAAATTAAGACTTTATCGATACAAAAGCGCATACCATGTTAGCCAACATCTCAACTTTAGGTGAATATGCATCCGAATATCCGATCACTGCTTATGAAGGAACAGATGGGCATACATACATACCCAAATACATACTCATTTTTTTTGCTTCGCCGTACACGGGTATGTCAATTTGGTGACGTGTAAGAGATAGCTAAGTCTACAGTCACCAACCTCCATGGTAAGTGTGGTGACAGCAGGAAATAATATCCTTATTTGGTTCCAGACGTAAAAACCACACGCTAAGCGCGTGCTTTCGCATCTCGAACATTTCCTGGCTTATTTGCAGTTATAAATGATGCCGTATCTCTTGTCGTGCTCTCTGTGCACTAACACCTGCACTATATAAGACCTTTGCGAGGCCAACGATAACGCAAAGTGGGAGATTTCTGGTCGAATCTTATTATAACTAACTATTGGTATCATCGATACGACGAAAAAGAATGACTATAAGTAGGTATACTTACAGTCATTTTATCGATGATTCCGTCCGATCGACCGTGTTGTTGATCTAGTGGCGACGAAAAAGAATAACTATAAGTAGGTATACTTACTGTCATTTTATCGATGATTCCGTCCGATCGACCGTGTTGTTGATCTAGTGGCGACGAAAAAGAATAACTATAAGTAGGTATACTTACAGTCATTTTATCGATGATTCCGTCCGATCGACCGTCTTCTTGATCTAGTGGTCGCAAGCGCTACTACTGAGCACAAGTTTCAGGGTTCAGTTTCTCAGGTCGGGCAAAATTGGGATTTTTTCCCAGGAATTTCTCAGTAGCAATCCGGAGTCCGGATTTGCGTCCGGTTGATAGTTATAGGCTCGCCCCCATATTACATGTGACTTAAGCTTAACTGACGAAATGTGGGTGTACCTAAAATGGTACACCTCTGCTTTACCCGTCACGTATTATAGACGCGATGTTATTTTAGATAATCGGTTGCTCGGTATTACAAAAGTGAACTATTAAGAGGCTTCGCCCACGGCGACTTTTTGTAGCGATTCTGTCATACATGTGTATCGATACAGCCGCGATGCTGTCGCTGGCTGTTTACCTACGCCTAGATTTTGTATCGCTACTATCGCAATGCTGTCGCGCTTCAGTCACGATCTTATTAGGCTTCTTTTTACTTTCGGCTGTAGGTATCGATGTATCGATACAGCCGCGCGTTTGCATCGTTTCTGTCGCACGTTGCAAACGCGACTAACGCGCGATAATAGCGATGCAGAAACACGTTTACAAAACGCGCGGCAGCATCGCTGCAAAAAGTCGCCGTGGGGGAGGGGCCTTAATACTTTCTATTGATTTTGGTGTGAACATAATAAAAAAACAACTGAACAGTCGGCAAAACAAAACTTAAAGTACGATATTCACTGTTAAAAATACTCCATCAGTATTTGATCATAAAAAATAAATAAAGGAACAATTTACAGATTACCCCACACAACAAATATTCATTTATTAAAATGTGACTGAAAAATACAATTGCTACCAACCGGTAATCTGATTTGAGAGCAAGATCTGGAAAAAATTCAACAACTTTATTTTATTTTTAATAAACGAATTTGCGAATACCTCTTTGCACATTGAAAATTTTCAACGGTACACTGTTGACTGTGTATAAAAATATATTTTTTGTGCTCTGATAAACCTCTTTTTCGTATCACAGGATACACACGATGATCACATAGTGCAAACATTGAGGGTTTTCATGAATATTCAAGCCACCAGTTGGCGCCACTTTGACAAGAGGTCTTCCAGTTCGACAATGAACTTAATTTTTTTTATGTCATTTGTTTCATTATTTCGTTCACCATTAAGTCCGCAGGCGCTTTGACACTTTTAACAACAGGTGCTTGGACCTGACGCCTCAGTACTGCCACCTAGTGAACGTTATTTCAGACAACCCTCATTGTTGCAGCTTTCATTATTAATGCATCAGAGTTTATATAATATCTTTATACGCAATGGCATAATCAGCCGTATTCTCACTGCGGGGACGCAGGCCTCGTCTTTTCTGAAGGGAATGGGTCGTAATCCACCACGCCATGCCAGTGCGGGTTGTTAGATGCCACATGTCTTCGAATGTTTGGTTCTAGGACATGCCGGTTTCCTCAATATGTTTTCCTTCACCGTTTTGAGAGCAGTGGTGATTAAATCATTTACGACCTACAACTCTTTACCACTAGGCCACCACTGCTCTAAAAAGAAATAAAAAGATTTTCAATATGTACTACAGGGAACAATAACTACATTCCATCTCCATTTACACAAAATAAAGCGTCTGGCTGGGTTCGTATCTACGACCTACATCTCTAAAGTCACGGCCGTTACCCTGCTCCATGAAGAACATCTACTATTATAATAAATAATAGTTTAAAAAACTAAAAAACACGCTTTAAAAACCAAACTAAAAATGGAGAAAATAATTCAATTCAATTAAAAAGCGTGGGGTGCTTTTCGAAGTATTTTTATAATCAATTAATGTCAAGCACCTCACGCTTTTTAATTGAATTAAATTATTTTCTCCTGTTTTAGTTTGGTTTTTAAAGCGTGTTTTTTAGTTTTTTAAACTATTATTTATTTTCTATTTTTTAGTTCTGCTAACTACAAAAACGTGATTTTTATTTTTTTTCCTTTTTGTTCATTTTTCTCAATTTTTATTTTTTTAATTATTGAATAGTCATCGGTCCTCGATAAGTTTACAAAGTTTCAATGAAATCTGACCGTTTAAAGTGGGTCAAAATAGCGTCCAAATGAGTCGGTTACAAACAAACATACAAACAAACATACCAGTGAAGCTAATATAAAGAGTGTAAAAAGGGTAAATTTTGTGAGTTTGTAAGTAAGTAGGGGGTAATCTTCAGAAATTCTGATCCGATTTCGAATATTCTCTCACAAATGGGAAGCTACAGTATTGCCGATTGTCATAAGAAATATCACGTGGCAGAAGTTACGGGCGAAGATCCCTTAAAAAAAAAGAAATTCAACTCTGATCACATCAACAAAAACCCTTTCCAACATTTTGAGTAATTAGAAACGGAAATCACAATTAGCCAAATAAGAAAAACTAAAGTCAAGGCAACGAAATAATACCCCAAACATAATTAAAATCTGTTCCTCATCAAAAGTGATAAAAAGTTATCAAGACATAAGATCGCGCTATATAATTTATCGGACATAACTTGCTGATGTCCGCGCCTGCGCCGCGAAGCCTAATTGTACTTAATTTTCAGTGAATCATTTCCTCCCATATAATCAAGTATCACTCACAAAACTAATTCCTGACACTCGCAGACACCATGAGCTTAACGGTGGTCTTAAGTCATAAGGACTAAGCGATGACCAAATCGTTTAAAAACACTTTTTCCAACAAAAAAAAAAATTTACAAAATCAAAAACCCGACTTAGGCAGTCGGGTTTTTGATTTTGTAAATTATTATTTTATTTCACAGTTTTTAGTTAATATTTATAATTTGTTTGACGTTAATGTGACCTATTTATGAAACCCTTTGTTTTGATACCCCACTCAATGGCTTTGAGAAAAAACAAAAAAAAAACATAACATGGCGCCAAAAGTTGGCCATTCCTTTTTTCAATTTTGATATACCCAGTGTCTCTCTCACAATTAAGACGAATCTAACGGCACCTCTCAAGCTGAAATCAATCAAGCCGTTTAGGCTACAGAGCGTGCCAAAGAAATATACATACATACATACACTCGAAAAACATAACCCTCCTTCTGGCGCAGTCTGGTAAAAAGAACCAACCGACTTTAAAAAAAAACACTACTAAATACGAAGTGAAAAATAGTGGATTTTTGTTTTGTTTTTTTGCCACCGACTTCCGAAATTATAATGTTGTTTTTCTCTTTGTATAGTAGCTACGGCAAAAACTACCCTCTTCAAATAGGAGAAGGCTCTCCGCGATATCTCTAGCAATTGTGTATTGTTTTCAAAAATTGTTTTTGAATGGATAAAGCAGGCTTCAGAGCTGGTTCCATATAAATTTATTAACGTTGCTTGGGTCATTTTTGTGTTAGTATCTATAATAAGTACTTAATCCGCTTTGTGTATCTTGATTCTAATAATGTTGTTGTCACTGTTATTTGCATATAGCACATACGAATATTTGCGGGGGGGGGGGGGGTAGGTACCATAACTTAAAAAGTGAAAAATATGATACTTTTCACCAAAAATAACAACCGACTTTGGAAAAAAGCACCACAATGTTAAAAATATCTATAAATTCATAAGTCGGTGTCTTTTGATCTGTATTTTTGTATTTTGCCACCGACTTTTTTGGAAGTCGTTTATTATTTCTTGTAATTGTTCTTTTCTTAAGATTTTTGGAAAATATGTCTAGTTTTCTCGCTTTAATTATATATTAAAATTATTATTAAAATAATATTTTCCCAGAGTAGGTACACGCTATTGCCCTCGTCGCTTATCGCTCCTGCTGTAACTTGGGCCTAAACCGTAATGAGATTTTCCGTCGCCACTGTTATCCCTGCATTTGATACACCTGCTATAAGCCGCTATAAAAGTGTAATAACACTAATGGCATTCGCATGTCTTTATTATATGTCCTCTCGTAAACTCGTTATTTATTAAGGAGTGCTGCATTGTTTTAATTTTAATGTACAGTAAAAAGTTTTGCTTCACTATTTGTAGAAGTAATAACTCAAAGTGGTTTTAATGTACTTATTTGGACTATCGCTTCGCGTCAACATAGTTTATGTGCTTGAATATGCGTCATGTCTGACGTGGAATGACGTCCGTGATGTCTATTTTTGGCTTAGAAAAGTTCAGTTGAAACGTCACGCTGTAGTTAAATAACACCTGAATCGTTTAGTTTTGGGAACTGTTTCAGACACTGTATTTCAGGAATTGCATTTTTTTTATAATTTTACAAACAGTAGAACCCTTTTTACACGCTTTATATTAGCTTCACTTGTATGTTTGTTTGTTTGTTTGTATGTAACCGACTCCTTTGAGCGCGATTTTGACCCACTTTAAACGGTCAGATTTCATTGAAACTTTGTAAACTTGTCGAAGACCGATGACAATTCAATAATTTAAAAAAAAAATTGAGTTAAACAGTTTTTCTTATTTGGCTAATTGTGATTTCCGTTTCTAATTACACAAAATGTTGCAAAGGGTTTTTGTTGATGTGATCAGAGTTGAATTTCTTTTTTTTTAAGGGATCTTCGCCCGTAACTTCTGCCACGTGATATTTCTTATGACAATCGGCAATACTGTAGCTTCCCATTTGTGAGAGAATATTCGATTACCTATAAGATTATCCCCTACTTACTTACAAACTCACAAAATTTACCCTTAATACACGCTTTATATTAGCTTCACTTGTATGTTTGTTTGTTTGTTTGTATGTAACCGACTCCTTTGAGCGCGATTTTGACCCACTTTAAACGGTCAGATTTCATTGAAACTTTGTAAACTTGTCGAAGACCGATGACAATTCAATAATTTAAAAAAAAAAATGAGAAAAAAAATCACGTTTTTGTAGTTAGCAGAACTAAAAAATAGAAAATAAATAATAGTTTAAAAAACTAAAAAACACGCTTTAAAAACCAAACTAAAAAAGGAGAAAATAATTTAATTCAATTAAAAAGCGTGGGGTGCTTGACATTAATTGATTATAAAAATACCTCAAAAATCACCCCACGCTTTGTAATTGAATTAAATTATTTTCTCCTTTTTTAGTTTGGTTTTTAAAGCGTGTTTTTTAGTTTTTTTTTTTACAACAGTAATGGAATATATATAATTACTCTATCTTCAGTAGCCAAATCGAGCTTTTATTTAGGAAAAAATAAATAAAACATACATACATAACATTACGCTTTATTTATCCAATGGTTTGGCCAACTGACGAAATATGGGTGTACTAAAGGTGGTGTACCTTTAGTACACCCATATTTCGTTAGTTAAGTTTAAGTCCCTTGACGCTCTCTCAGAGAGAAATTTAAGGAGATTAAGAGCGTTTATACTGAAAATGGGCAACGTCGCATATAGCTGTCAAATATTTCACTGTTTTGATTAATTTGGCAATATTACTGTATGAAAATATGAAATATCGCTAACTAGTAACCTAAAATATTGATTATGAAATGCAATAAATAACATCTTAACACCGAATATTTAGTTTTAGATGTAAAAAAATAACTTGGAAACTTTCCAAAGACCTAAAACGGTTACAACATCAAATTCAGTGTTATAATTGCAAATCATTATTCATATTGTAGGTCAGTAGTTACCGTTAATTAATAGTTAATAGTTAATTAATAACGTTAATTGAGACTTAGATCTTGAACATGGCTTATGTTCAAGATCTAAGTACTCCAATTTACTCCAATTTTTGCATAATGAATGTTGTTTTTTTTTTGTCTTTGCATACTCTTTGACATTTGATGGTTATTATATAATATACACTTTTACGTAAATATTAGGTCTTTACCTATGAAATTGCCGTTTTGCAGTACTGGCCATTTCAAATCAAAATAATTTTTGTTTGGGTAAGAATTTTATTTTCAAATTAATTTTATTTTAAAAACATGGATTTTTTTTCCAAAAGTAGTCATTTGTTTATTGATTAGTGTTACATTTTCATCGCATTTCAATCTTTTTCGTCATCATGGATAAGTTAAAAATTCGAGTAATTATGGAATATGAGTACCGTCGTGGCAGCAACGCGGCACAAGCGGCACGCAACATCAACGACGTTTACGGAGCTAACACTACAAACCAACGCACCACCTGTTATTGGTTTGCTCGCTTCCGTTCTGGAAATTTCGACCTGAAAAATGAACCTCGCGGTCGTCCGAAGACTTTGGTCGACAATGACGAATTAAAGGCGATTGTGGAAGCTGATGATACACAATCTACGGCTGAATTAGCAGCAGCTTTCGACGTTAGCGTCAAAACAATATTGGTCCATTTGCGTCAAATTGGCAAGGTAAAAAAGCTTGACAAATGGGTGCCCCACGAACTCAATGATCGTCAGCGCGAAGTACGCGTCGAGACGTGCCTTGCACTGCTCAACAGACACACAAATGAAGGAATTTTGAACCGCATTGTTACCTGCGATGAAAAATGGATTCTGTTTGATAACCGCAAGCGCTCAGCAAGTTGGTTGGATCCTGGTTCAGCACCTAAACAATGCCCTAAACGAAAACTTACCCCTAGAAAAGTGATGGTCACTGTTTGGTGGTCTAGCGCCGGTGTGATTCATCACAGCTTCTTACCAAACGGGGTGAGCATTACTGCAGATGTGTACTGTGAAGAACTGAACACAATGATGGAGAAGCTGGCACATCTCCAACCAGCATTGGTCAATCGCTCGTCTCCGCTGCTCCTGCACGACAACGCGCGACCTCATACTGCACAGCAGACGGTCTCCAAGTTGCAAGAACTGGGGTTGGAAGCTCTCCGTCATCCGCCCTACTCACCAGACCTTGCGCCTACAGACTACTACTTTTTCCAGAATTTGGATAACTTCTTGGCGGGAAAAAAATTCAATACCCGAGAGGCAGTACAAAATGCCTTTGAAGAATTTGTTGCCTCCCGTCCAGCTGATTTCTTTAAGAAGGGCATCAATAAACTGCCACTGCGATGGCAAAGATGCATTGATTGCATGGGTGATTACTTCGATTAATACAAATAAAAAATACGTGAAAAAAATTCGTTTAAATTTTTTCATACAAAACGGCAATTTCATAGGTAAAGACCTATTATTTACTTTGAGAAGTACGATATTAATATTGTTTTAATTATTGTGACTGTGAGGACTATGTGGGTCATGTTTTTCCTCTTTCTTTCAGTTAGTTTTTAATGATAATTCGGCAGTTTGTGTACTTTATGCGGTCTACCAAGATGTCCTTTCTTTGGTATTGTTCGTCGAGTCGTTGGGATCCTTATGTTCTACGTTGAGCTGCATGATTACTGACAAATGTGTTTACTGACAGGACAGGTCCACTCAATCTGTTTGGTTCTTTACTCGAAAGACCATAACAGACACCAATCTACATGGTCCTCAAATTATTATCTGACCATTATTATTTCTGGTATTTTTAACATTCATATACACATTGACTTTGATGAATTTTATTGAAACAATGACATGAATATTTACTTTTTAAAGTATTTATTATATTGCTTTAATTGTTGTGAATGTGATGACTGTGTGGGTGTATTTTTTTATTTGGTGTCTTCTTTTTTCCTCATTTAGTCATGATATGGCAGTTTGAGTAATTTATGCGGCCTACCCAAATGTCCATTCTTTCGTATTGTTTGTCAAATCGTTGAGCTCCTCAAGTTCTGACTTGAGCTGCATGATTACTGACAAATGCGTGCACTAATTGGACAGGTCTACTCAATCTGTGTGGTATTTTCTCAAAAGACCATTTCAGACACCAATCCACATGGTCTTCACATGATCTGACCAAGATTATATCTGGACTTTAAAAGAGACTGTGATCTCTGAGTTTGTTTCGGCCTTTTTTCTCGGAGTAGTCAGATAGGAAACGCCGACCTCATCTATGTAGTTTTAAAAATATGATTGACGTGTAAAAGTGTTTATACAAACCTACTTATAGAAATAAAATCATTTATCATTTATGACCACGTAATTGGTATCGCCAAAAACCGGGCACAAATCTGGATATTTTTTAATTTCTCAATAGCAGCCCGGATTCTGAACTCTGAAACTGCTACTACTTCTGATTAATTCCAGATAGAAAAAAACCCAAAAACACTTTGCTCGACCTGGGAATCGAACCCAGGACCCTTAAGACCACTAGACCAACGAGGCATGCAAATAAGTATAAGATCCTTATGAAAAATTCCTAGACATTATTCGTACCTACCAAAACATGATTGAATCTATAAAATGAAAAGATATTTTATACTGTTGAGAATTCCATATAAATCATACGGCTAGACCGACATTTTATGAAGACAGCCATAAAACATTGCGCTCCTGTCGTTTCTTCTCTTTGTCATATTCAAATTGCTTCCAACAGAGCACAGAATTTCTATTAGATATATCACTTCTGTATTCCCGAGTATTCCTGGTCTAAAGACTCGCTCTAAGAAACGCTTGCGCCATTAGTATGTACAAGGAACCATAATCATAAACTTTATATTTCCTCGTTAATAGAAGAAGTTGTTCTTTTCAAGAGATGCGGACGTGTAAACACATAATACAGAAACTATAATTCTAATAAATATTTATATCCCTTCCTATGTAAACGATCTCGCGAAACATCAAAATTCAATCTCAGCCTGAATTACGCATAAAGCTCATTTCATCTACATCGTAAAGTGTAGCCATAAAACGTTGAATCTTTTCAGTGCGTCGTATTCAGTGGCACGCAATCAATTAGACATATTATTAGCAAGCATCGATGGCGATGGCTGAAAAACATGGCTTAAGGCGAAAGCACCCAAAGAGCCCGTCAAATTCAATAATACCAATCCTAAGTTTAAACACAACCCTATTTGAATGATTTTTTCGTGAAATCATGACATTGAGGCTAATTCTATCATAGATGACATTGATGATTCTAATAACTATAACTATTTAATTACATATTTGTTACGTTTGGGAATCATATTTCGATCTACAACCAAACACGGATCAGAAAATTGCAAAAAGCTAAAGAAAATTTGATTTTCGCTGGCTACGTTATCGCATCCCCCTTAATATATTCAAGGTTGGTAGTCCTTATAACACTTATTGGCATTCATAAGCGCTTGGAGTCTCATAAACTGTAGATCAATATTCCGAAGCCGGTAAGCTGCCGGTGCTACGGCAGTCGTATCCTTTGTACTCTAGATTACGTTATTTAGGCAACCATTGACATGTAAATTCCTCTAGGCTATTAAATTTGCATTCTAATTAAAACAAGACACCCGGTATTGGCTTATTTTGTAAATACTGGCTGCTTCTTGTAAGTACTTCAGTTTGTTTACCTAAAGTTTCTGTTTAGTCTGAAGGCTGGCGTACTTTAGCTTTTATGAAACTACGTTAAAGCTTATACCTACCTAAATTGAATTATTTTAAAAAAATGTTCAGATTTTTGTTGTAAAACAGAAAATAGGTCAACGTATGTATAAATAAAGTTAGGTATACCTGGGTGGGTAGTTGACTAAACATCAAACACAGTAATGTATCACACAACACAACATACTATCGGCCTATAATATTCCCAGTACTGGGATACAAGCCGCCTCTCTGTGAGAGGGAGTGGGCCGTAATCCACTATACGGATCCAGTGCGGATGTCACCGGTGTTCGAATTTTTGGTTTTAGGACGCCGTTTTTCTCACGACCTATGTAACTTGTAAGTCGGGGGTCCATACCACTAGGCCACCACTGGTCACTGCTCCATCTATTCAGTAGTTATCAAAGTGTTCATATACACAAGCGGCACGCGTCAATCACAGAGGCCCTTGCAGCCCACACGTCAACAGCTGTCGTTGACAACGTGCCGCTTGTGTGTATGAGCATTAAGGTGTTAGTTGACGGAGCTGTGTGGAGCTCTTGCCGATGCATTTTCTGGCAATCGGTATGAGTCTCACTAATAAATTACTCGGCTTAATAAAAAAATCGGCTTATTGCATTTGGTAGACGATCAATTTGCGCATCAATGTGGATCAACTACGTCAATATTGACAAAAGACATGAATGGATGAAGGTGATATGTCGCAAAAACCTAATTTCGAGAAAATTGAGTTCAAAGTTTCGCATAAACATTTTGAGTTATTTCAAAACCCGTTAGATGTATTTAGCCAAAACAGGCGTCTAGCGGCGTAAGCCGTTTAATATTTTTATAATAGGAGAGAAATTAAATAATGCAATGTATTTTTAGTACTTTATTTTAAGAAAAACTGAACATAACTCCTTCTTCCACAAAAGAAAGTTTTAAACAATTTGAGAAAAATAAGTCTGAAAGGGACAAGTTCCAAAAGAAATTAGAAAAACAAAATAAAAAACAAACGAAACACGATTATTCTTCTCTAATAATGGACTCATAATAATAACGATATTCCGGTTTAACAAATTTTAATTGGTCTTTGATATTAGCATTTTTTTCAACCGATACAGTACCATATTTCCCATCCATACGTGGCACCTCAAAATCTGGATTAACATGACCCCTCTTTTTTAAAATGTCAACCTTCATGAACGGTGTCATTTCGTCGTATGACTCTTTATATAAATATGAACCGTATTCATCAACTCTGATCCATTTCACGCCATCCCTAAAACTTATTTTTCCATTATTTGTATTTTTTTCCTGTTAATCAAATTCAAATTCACTTGCAAATCGTTTATTTTCCTGAAATGGTCATTCATATCAATCACGATGTTGTTTCGTGAAGCTTTGCTTATAATGCTTCGATATTGGTCAGGTGCATAGATTGTATCATTTTTCCGAAGCACTTTTTCTATCCTCCCAAAATCCCGGTCCGAATCCAAATATGAATGTCCCACTTCGGGAAATTTGTGGTCTATGATTTTAAAATATCCTTTTAAGATCAAGAGTATTGGTAAAGATTTATTAAATTGAAATTTTTGTTCTGTCCGGCACATGAATCCGACCAAATGATCAAATGATCTTTATCTTGGCAACTTGGATCTACCTCCACAAACCTTAAGAGAGCACTTGCCACTTCTGAACTTCCACGATCCGCTATATCTTCAGTCCATGTACAACAAACAGCTTTTTCTTTGGATGTTCCGTCTATAACATGAATACCCAAGTTATAAAACCAGAGTTGTCGTAGATAGAATGCCTTGGATGTAGTTAATTTCGGCAAAGGCATTGTTTGCTGTAGATCTACAGTAATGTAAAGCACATCATCAGCCGGTTTAGGTTTCTTTCAGTCAGCTTGCATCGCTTCTACAGCTGCATAGTAATTTGCTTTATGTTCTTCATTTGAGTCCCCAGCATCGCAAGTTGCACAGGTATCACTCTTTGGGTATCCAAAAGATAAATTAAATTCTGTTACAAAGATTTTATTGTATGTAGCCTTCTTGATTTTGTATTTGTCAGTTAAATTTTCTTTTTCACACATTTCCAGATATAGACTATGCATCTTGGTCACATTCAAAAGGGGAGAAAGATATAGTTTGTGCATATTTTTATTACGAGAATAATGGGACTGTTCAGCAGGAAAGCTCGATATATGTGCTTTAACATGGTTAACAACGTCATCATCCATTTTGTGAGGTCGATTCTGGTGCTTACCTCTACAGTCCGGATTGGGAGCAGAAATGCCGCTTTTAATAGCTTTTATTATGAGATCAATTTTTTTCCGGCTTATTTGGTACAACCGACACAATCCCAACTTGCAAACTTGTTTTGAAACCCCTGCATATTTAACAAAATATTTGTATGATGCTGATTTATGGGTTTTGGCATTACAACGTTGTCTTTCGACAGGCTTACTGACAATGCTGTTAAAAAGTAAAGCATTCTTGCTATTCACATCTAAGGAGTAATAGCTACGTAAATAGCCTGCGTTTCGTTCATTGCAAATTTAGTGAAGCACTGAAGCCTACATTTTTCATGACACAAAATTCCTTCTTGGATATTTTTTTTTGGAATGACCTTAATTTTATACGATATGTACTCTTCGCCTTTTTCTCTTGCAATGTCAAAACTTCAAAAGCGTGGGAATGAACGGAACGGAATGTCGATGTCGTTTTACGAATGAAGGTGTTAAGTTCAGCACATAACACCTTCATTCACTGAAAGTGCAGTACAATGCCACATAGCCCCTTCTTCCACTGTAGAAAAGATTGCCTTTTACTTTTTTGGCTTTCTCTAAAAATGTTAAGTGCCCATACCACGTTCATCCAGTATTGATTTTAAAAAATTGTGTACTTATCACTTTCATCAAGTGTAGGATTTTTTAAATAGCTACAAACGTGGTTGTTTTAAGGTTTAAAATTGTTTGTATACACATATCACCTTCATCCATGCATAAAACAGCAAAATTCCGAAAATGCGACATATCACCTTCATCCATTCATGTCTTTTATTGTAATTGATCGTTTTAGTAACGACGAATTTTTAATTTTTATTCTTTTTATTTTTTACAATGTCTGACATATTCTCATCATTACTTGACATTATGTACATCAATTTTAATTTAGACTATTTATTATTAGTGATTGTCATGGAAATCATGTCACTTGGTTAAATTTTATACAGGTAGATTCTTTTACATATTGTGAATAAGAGAACGTTGTAGGCCTTACAGACTAGATTGTAGACGATTTTCTATTCTGTATTTTCATTCTTCTATGTACCTGGTACTTATTGACAGGCCTGCACTGGCCTCCCATACCTATTATCACTGTAATTTGAAAACATTTTAAAAACCAATTATTTTTAAAAGAGTAACCGTGGAGTTTCTCTTCACAGGAAGCGACAAATTGGAACCGTGCACCTAGCTTCTGACGTTTCATAAGTGCCCATGCAGGTTTATGTGAAATAAAATATTTTGATTTTGACGCGCGGCCTGCTGTACCTAAATCAAAAGATCGAATCCGAACAGAACATAAAGCCACAGAAGCACATGAACTTGACAAAAATAAGAAGCAAACGACGCTCTTCACGAAGCGTCGCCATTAGACGACCCTGAATTGAAAGCGATGTTTCCACAATATGCTGTGAGGCTTTGTGGTTCCCGACTGAGGAAGGCGTCGTGAGAAGCGACTTTAGGATTGTATAAGGATAGCGACGTGTAGCTTGAGGTACTTACTATTGTTACATCATTCGATGATCGTACAGCAAATAATGCTTCTGAAGTTTGGTTCTTTTCTTTCTAAATACAGCCGGACAAGGTATTTGGTATGCAGGTAGCTTTTTTTTATTTGCAACTCTTTTATACAATTTAGTACGTAAGTACCTATGCTGAGAGGAAAATTTATTTTACCCTTTTAAATATACCAATAAATAAAAACACAAAAAAAATAGTTTAAAAAACTAAAAAGCACGCTTTAAAAACCAAACTAAAAAAGGAGAAAATAATTAAATTCAATTAAAAAGCGTGGGGTGCTTTTTGAGGTATTTTTATAATCGATTAATGTCAAGCACCCCACGCTTTTTAATTGAATTAAATTATTTTCTCCTTTTTTAGTTTGGTTTTTAAAGCGTGTTTTTTAGTTTTTTAAACTATTATTTATTTTCTATTTTTTAGTTCTGCTAACTACAAAAATGTGTTTTTTTTTCTCATTTTTTTTAAATTATTGAATTGTCATCGGTCCTCGACAAGTTTACAAAGTTTCAATGAAATCTGACCGTTTAAAGTGGGTCAAAATCGCGCTCAAAGGAGTCGGTTACATACAAAAAAACAAACAAATATACAAGTGAAGCTAATATAAAGCGTGTAATGAACACTTTTTATCTGCATTTACAAATAGCTTGTTTGTACATTATTCTGATCTTGCAGAAACAAAGACATCAACATCTTTGACAGTCGTTACGGGTCGTCAGAAGTATCGTATTAACCAGTAACTGAGTTGCGGAAGTCAGATAGGTAGTCGGTCCATGTAAATACTGGTATTCAGCTGCATCCGGTTAGACTGGAAGCCAACCCCAACATAGTTGGGAAAAGGTTGGATAATGATGCTGGAAAAAAGTTTAAGCAGTGGAAATTGTTTTTACAAAATATCATTCAAACTCGGCCTATCGCAGTCCACTGCTAGATTTAGGCCCTCCAAACTGCTCTTCATACCTCATAGACTCTGTTTCAGCCACCCTTCAAGGGAACTACAGACTTCAGAAGAACACTTTCCGTAAAAAATTGCATTTTCTCGGTTTTATGTGGAAGAGAAATATACTCGTAATAGCTATAAGTGCTGCTTACTGACCTAATTCTTCTTCGCAATATCTACATCAAAGTTGCTGTTCCTTAAGATTTCCTTCGCGGAAAAGATTAGCAAAGACTTCTTCCACCTCCGGTTCAGCTTAAAAAAATATTTTTCAAAGCTCAATAAAAGAATTTAATACAACGTGCGACAGTGAATTGTTTTGTTGTATAAGTGCTAAGCCACAACAAATAATTTTATTCCCACTGACCGGTCCCATAGCGAGACCCAACGCGTGATAATGCATTATTTATACGAGCTAAGGCGACCAAAACAAATGCAGATACTAACGAAAAATAAGATACGGAGGCACAGTCGCCTTTTGTCTCAACGACAAACGTGCCTTGTGAATAAATAACACAAATAAAAATCCTATAAATATTGAACAACAGTATATTTCACACTTTACCGCGAGCCACGGTAACTGAGATATATTATGACATGGTTATATCGATACTGGTTTTTTGGGTGGTTGCTGGTTTCACGAATCTTCGTTTGTTAACGAAACGGAACAATGCGAATGTTTTTTTTTATTGTTATTTTTTTGCAATGTAGGTCCGTATGCTTCATTCGCCCAAGTTTGGTGGTAGTCGTAAAAAGCGCCAGGGAACCAGTGACGTCATGTACTATTTTTTTTTACATATGAAAATGATTGTTTGCTTTTTTGTAGTTCATCCTATCCTCCATATTATAATATTATAAATGTGAAAGTTTGTGAAGATGTTTGGATGTTTGTTAATGAATCACGCAAAAACGGCTGAATGGATTTATGGGAAAATTGGCACATAGATAGTTTATAACCTGGATTAACACATAGAATAGTTTTCAACCCAGTAGTACGTTCCCGTGGGATAATTTTCAACCTCCACGTGGGCGAAGTAGCGGGCAACGGCTAGTAACCCGTAACATCACACCTAGTTTCCCCGAAGGTCTGGTCAGAGGTAAGCCTAATAGTACAGTACACCCACATTTCGCCAGTTATGTTTAAGTCCCATGTAACAGGGGCGAGCCTATTGCCATCAATCGGGCACATTTCTAGACTCCGAGCTGCTACTAAGATATTCCAGATAGAAAAACCCAATATACAGAGTGTGCCGTAAATAATGGATCAAAAGTAACGGGTAGGTAGCTTACCTCATTTTCAACAACTAATTTGAACAGTAAAAAAGAAACCGGTAAGGTAACCAAGAATTTTTTATTTTTATTTTTACCATTCTCTCTACCAGCATTCAGTGTTTTTAATGCTGTTGCTGCAAATGATTACATTTTTAGGTGTGATTTTTGTCAAACATTTCCGAATAGCTTACTAATGTTATATGATATAATTAAAAAAAAAAAAAAGTTTTTTACTATTTTTTTTTACTGTTCAAATTAGTTGTTGGAAATGAGGTAAGCTACCTAACCATTACGTTCGATCCATTATTTACGGGACACCTGTATAACACTTTGTCTGACCTGGGAATTGAAACCAGAACCTCATTCTCAGTGCTTGAGAGAACTAGAATATCGAGGCAGTCAGTTCTTTAGTTCACCAAATACAAAAGATATAATCAAATATTTTTTACGGTGCTTAAAAAGTTCCTGTTGAATTTTGGCCTTTAAAAGCTTGGAGTGAAATGAAATAAAAATAATAGCGTAGTTAGGCCATGCTCGTGTAGATTTGTTTAGTTTCCGATCAATATTTCATCGTCACAGGCAGCCGGTCACCACGCAACGTCAGTACTCTGCCAAACATGGACACAGAAAGGAATGGGGTCATTTGATTAGATTTTTTTTATGTCATCCACACATGTCAAATTTTTCACGGAATATTATGTAAAGTTTTTGAATAGTATTTTTTATTTTACGTTAGGTTTATTGAAACAAAATCGATGACTCAAAAACAATCTATTCTACATTAGAATCGGTGAAAACATAACCTGTATTTGCTGTTGCGCAATCGGATTAAAAGGTACTTACGTAATTATTTATTTTTTTAATTTTGTAAGCTATCTTTGATAACCATCCCGCACTGGGCCCGATTACGGCCCATTCCCTCTTACAGAGAAATGGCCTGTGTCCCAACAGTGGAGACATGATTATGTATGTTTGGTATGCAAGTACTTTGGTACCTACTTGGCGTCCTAAAGTACCGAGGTGGGGGAATGTTCGCGTGAACATCATTGCATTTAGGTACATAAAATTGTTGTGATAGAAAACATTTTATTTCAGTCTTTTAATTACAAATTAACTACGCATCTCATTCCCATGACGTATTTTCTTCTTAGCACCATGTAGTTCTATGTTATATGTCGAGCTGCACTTGCTCATCATTTTTGATCGCAACTATAAATATTCATGAAAATATTACAGTCTTATTAGACTGGTAACTTATCACCATGCTGCTGGCAACCTTGCACCTCTTCCTGTCGCTAGTAGTATGCTTTCAAAAACCCAGAACCACGTTGCTGAAACAATACGCTTCGTGTTTTTATGTACTTTTTAAGCCCTTTTCAAATAAAAGTTTTTAATTACTTTATTTCCTCCAAAGAGGAAGTCACATAGCCTATAACAAAAATCAAGACGTTTCCTACAATACCGCATTTGTCAAATTATGATATGTAGTTTTAGAAGTTATAAGGGAACAGATGCATGTACAAACCCACGTGCATACTCCTACATACATACATAAATACCGATCAAAATCATAACCCTCTTTTTTGCTTCGTCGTAGTCGAATGAAAAACCATAGAGCACACGAAATAAAAAAGAAGTTGACATTACCAAAGGTTACATATCAAAAACTTCAACAAGTCTCCAAAGTTTTCCTATTGCGTACGTGTTAGAGTATGAATAGTGGATATGTATGACGCAAAACTGCCGGAGCGCAATAGCGTTTATAAAGCGTTAATATATAAATCAAAACGTTGTTCGATCTCGCCGATATGAAAGAACGTTTACATTTTGTACAGTTTTGTATGTTTCGTGTTTAAATTTTGCTTGAATGTGTGAAAGAACACGATGGAGACGGTGGAGGTCTGCCCGGCTTGGGCGGAGCACCGCCGTGTCTTCGTGGAGGCGATCGGCGGCGGCGATCTCTCGCGTCCGGCCCTGATCCAAGCCATGGTACGGAGCGAGAGTGCATGGGAAGCTGTCACCTCCTTCTGTGAAGCAGTAATGCTCGTGAAGAGGGAGGCGGTGCACGTGAGGGAGAGACAATCTATGCGCCCTCAAGGCTCTAGTCGCCGCAGGAGACGCCCTTGTTGTCGGGAATCCCAGGCCGATTCCGGGCCATCGTAGGCGCGGGCTTGCGAACGGCGAGTAATGGGTAGCTCACCGTCCGATAAGGACCAAGCCCGGGTCGACAGCGCGTTGTCTTCCACGCGCTTCTCAAAGAAATGTTAGCACCAACTGGTGGGCTCCGCTAGGGCCGATGCCTGCCGGGGGTGCGGGGTGTTCGAAAGAGATACCGCGGCCCCTAGCACACAGGCAACTGAAGGAACACGTGTGGGCTTTAGTCAGTTTAGTTTGTCCGCCAGAGCGGGAGAAGTTATTTGATAATTTCCCACACTGAAATAAAAGAAAAAATGTGATGGAAGGGCTTTTCAGTACATATTCTATTGCACATATTAGAAGAATGGACCTAGGAAAATAGTAGTTTAAAAAACTGTTAATAATGAGGGGTAATAATACATGAGTGTTTTAATACATAGTTATGTGCAGTTTCATACACTACTTTATGTACTCTCATACATTGGGATTTAACCTACTAAATAAAAGATCAAAGTTAAACGAATAAGAAATAGTTTTGTAATACTATTAAAATGGTGCGTTTGGCTTATGCGTTCCAATGTGCAGTTGTTTTTTTGATAATTAAAAGATCTGGTTTTATGGAAAATCAGCTATCTGATTTAGTTTCATCAAAATTAAACGAAACTTTACAAAGGAAAAATAAAAAAAGAACAAGTAGCGAGTAAATTGGTACTAAAATAAACAGCTAATAAACGTTTGTTTACCAAATTACCTCCCAAAACAATGGTTAACATATTCAGGTAACGTATAATCAAATCGAACATATTATTGGCCGATCGATTTATCATAATAATAACCAAATTAACTTTGCATTTCCATATATTACCATGCAGTGTATTAGTACCTCTAATATTAGGTACACAGTGGGAATATTGGATATCGAATTCTCAAATCCTAAATTCTACAAAAATTATAAATGTGAAAGTTTGTGTGTTTAGATGTTTGTTACTCAATTACGCAAAAACGGCCGAACAGATTTGGATGAAATTTGGCACACAGATACTTTATAACCTGAATTAAAATACTGAATACCATTTATTCTGGTAGTACGTTCCTGTGGCATAATTCCCGACCTTCACGCGGACGAAGTCGCTGTCAAAAGCTAGAGCAAATTTTGTTATTGAAGAAACCATACCAATTAGTGTTTTTCAAAAAAAAGTTTGTTATCAAGCTCGATAGATGGCGTTGTCGCAAAATCTACATCACGCTATGGTTTCGTTATAATGATTTGGTTGGGTTTGTGTGATTTTTTTAAATATATTGCCAGCTATAGAACAGTATACATTTTGATTGTTTTATGTCAACCTTATAAGTATACACAAAAGGTCAAAATTACAATACTGTGTGCCTCTCTCGGTGTTCAGTATTAACAAATATAAATTGGTTTTTGTCATAAAACAGTAGTTTTTGCACGTTGGTTAAGTTTATTTTAGTTTAGTTGGAATATTTCAGAATATTTGTCGCTAAAATAATGACAGTACCTAAACTAATTTTATTCAGCGAAACTGCCAAAACATTATGTTTACAAAACAATGTAGTTGTATTTTGAACTTGTTTTGTAAGTACCTACCTATTTGGGTTTACATTTGTTAATAAAATTGTTTTACTTTATTAATCCATAACTAAACTAATATAATAAAGAGGAAAGAGTGTTTGTAACGAATAAACTCGAAAACTCCTGGACAGATTTCAACAATTCTTTCACCATAAAAGTGCTACCTACATTATCACTGAGTAACAGGCTATATTTATTGCTAGAAGAAATTAGGGACCCATCCGTGCGAAGCCGGGGCGGGCCGCTAGATAGCTAAATAGACATAAGATAGATAGAAATTAGAGCGGTGATTAGCAGTAATCAGATTACTGGCAAGCGTTATTCTCTTCCAAAATTAAGACAATCCGTATTGCATATTTCAAATATGATAAAGCTAGAAATGGGATGAATAGCGAAAACAAGACTAAGAAAGAAGTATCATATGGCAAAAAGACATATTGCGGCAACATGTAGGTACCCAAATGGGTAAAATGGGATAAGGGCAGAAAATGGGCTCATTAGTCAATTCGCACGAATCTACTCGCCCGAATCGGGCGAATTGTTACTTTTAAACAGCATAATATTTTCTCTTCATATATAGGCAACTCGCACGAAATTAATTTATGTGTGGGTGAATCAACAATTCCAGAAATACGTATTAGGTCATTGGCACGTATTATATTTTGTGTATTAAAGTTAGTGTAGGTACTTTTTCCTTAACGTTTTATTCAAAACATGCTAGTTGCCTAATACTGATTTCTGTAATCGTTGATTCGCAGGAAAAGATAGGTGACTACGATAGATAGAACCTCATCTTTAAACCTTAGGGGTTAACCTAACTATATGTAAGCTATCACGCCATTAATACCAGGAGGCTCTTAATTTGGTGTTATGCTTTACATTTTTGTTCTTTCTGCTCGAGTTAAATTTTCATTTTATTTGTTGGTATATTGGCTGGCTGGGTGACATATGTATGACTAATTATATTTAAGTATAGAAATAATTATATTATATAGAATCAAGTCTATCCGACTAAACAGACCGCTGCACGCTGTGCAGCTGGGGAGTTTGTTGCGCCACTTCTTTTTCCCAGCTAAAGCACTAGGGAGTGATGACGGGTGGGCGTTTTTGGGGGACTGTCTTATGTATTTTGACGTACGAAAAGTGCTGATTCTGAGCCTAATTTGAATAAATGACTTTTGATTTTGATTTTGATCATATCTAGACAGTCCTCATAACAGCCACATAACACCAAACTCATTTACACGACTTACCGTGTTACCTAACTACGTCTGTTACCGACAAATAAACTTAAATCCCCCAAAATTGAGCTTAACCCTCTACATACCCACGAATTTACAAGTTAACCCTAATTCCTGATATCGCTGGTAACCTGAGCCCGTGTTTGTGAATTACTGGAATAATCTACGCACGATTGCCTATTATCTGGGTATCCAGTTCCTCGCACAATTGGAATTTTTGATCCTACTAATGCTGGGTCTGGCCTAAGTTGTTAATTAGGGGCCTAGTATTAGGGAGTTACTTTTGTTATGTGAAGCGATAGCACTTTGTTATAATGTTTGTATTGCGCCGTGTTTTGTTTTGGGTTTGCCCTTTTTTTTCAGGGTGGGAAATCATCAAATAACTTTTCCCGCTCTGGGTGGATAAGGAGGGCGTGTCAGTCTTTTACTGAATAAAACCCACCCGTGTTCCCTCAGTTGCCTGTGTGCCAGGGGCCACGGTATCTCTTTCGAACAACCTGCACCCCTGGCAGGCATCGGCCCTTGCGGTCCCCACCAGTTGGTGCTGATCTCTTAGAAGCGCGCGTGGAACACAACGCTCCGTCGACCTGGGCTTGGTCCTTACCACCCGCGCCTACGATGGCCGGGAATCAGCCTATGTTTCCCGACGCCCAGGTTGCTCTTTAATTGTTGTTATTTTTTCTTTGACTTGCAGTAAGTCGACGTAAAAATATCGTGGCGGGATGTTATCGAGCACTAAATTTTCAACTCTCCATGTTAAACCGAGCATTTTGCTTATTTTCTTACAGACATTCAAATACAATTAGGTCGACATTCGCATAAACATACATTTCCATGGTAACAACCTTGTATAACTGCCATTTAATTACACAGAGAATTATCTGTTGCAGTCTCCATCTTTGTTAAGAGCTTTTACACATGAATGCGGTATAAAGCTGAATGCACACCCAAAATAAATTCGACGCGTACGCATTGTCGTACTAAAATTAATGCATTTTTAATCTAATATACCTGATTTATTATTTATTTTAATATGCGTTCAGCTTAAATGTACTACAAACGAGATTCCGCCATTTTTGCATACATCTTCACTGAATTTTGTTTGTAAAGTGCGTTAAGGCAACAATAAGAAATGGGGAAGTAAAACGCTTAAAAACATAAAAATTATAATGTTGAGCTCATTATTATTTAACAATAGTTAATATCGAGTGTGCCCACCATTGCTTGCAATATTGCCAATAGTCGCATTGATCCAATAAGGCGACTGCAAATATGACTTCCTCTCATACAATCCCAAATTTCGTAGCAATGTTGCTCAATTGGTTGCTTTGTCCTCTCGTTTCTGTTATCCCACATTTGGACCATCAGACCCCATAAATTTTCAATTGGATTTAAATTCGGGGATTTAGACGGCCAGAGAATTACCGTAACTTCTGGATACTGGCTAAACCAGATAGATACAACACTGGCCGTATACACTCTACAGTTATCGTGAAAATAATAAAAGCTTGGAACTTCTTCTCGTGGGTAAACCGTTCGCACTGTCGGTAACATGGATTCTTCTAATAAATCCACATAACCCATTGCATTCACATGAGAAGAAACCTGAAACAGCTCGCCTACACCTCCGGTTCCCATCCAGCCCCCCACATGTTAGCCGAGATTCGGCCAGATAATTGATTCGGCACTACGTGATCGTCGGCGTATCGTGTATTCTTGTAACGCCACAAGGTATGCGACCGTGCTGAGAAGATTTAAAAGATTTCTGGTCTGAAAAGATAACGTAAGTTCAGTCAAGTTTAAATATTCACGTGCATTTGTCGACTGTACATAACAGTGCGTCGAAAAATCACACTGTTCGATTTTAAACTCTGGGCTTTAAGCATTGCTTTGAGGACACAGTGCGAAGAAAAATACTACCACGATATTATTACGTGCGTGTGAATGTCTGCGAAGTCTGTAGGCTTTGTGAGAAAGTAAAGGCTGCGCTCATTGAATCACACAAAGCCACAAAATATATATTTTTAATTTCCTTTAATGCTACTAATTATCTTATTTTTTTTACATATTATAAAAACTATGTCTTAAAATAATTATTTGTGCAAATAATTATTATACATATAAAAAGAAATGGTTCATGTAAAATACTGGTATTCTGCTGCAGGCTAGGCAGATGATAATGATGATATAAAAAAGAAATGAATCAAAAACCGTAATCATAGACGTCCGTTATCATTGACGTCCGCATCGTTGTCAACAGGAAAGGCTGGTAGTATTACCACGTTGTTTGGCAATGCTGACCAAGATTATGTCTGGACTTTAAAAGAGACTGTGACCTCTAATTTTGTTTCGGACTTTCTTCTCAGAGTAGTCAGATAGGAAACGCCGACCTCATCTAGTTAAAAAAATATGATTGACGTGTAAAAGTGTTTGTACAAACCTACAGAAATTAAATCATTTATCAACGAGTTCAGTTGTGCAAAAATGAAGTCACCAAGTTACACATTTTTACGTCCTCGCTGTGACATTTCGCTAACATTTCATGTTGTTAAAACGCCAGCAAAATTCACTTTAAACTCATGCAAATACTTAACTAAGTTACCGTAAATCTCAGTCGACATTCAACAGTCAGATTCTATTCAGAACACTAAAACGCTGCATTCGACAAACGCCGAAACTCAAATACTGAGACTACGTACGTACGTAGGGTAGACTGTTCGTAGACCTGTTTGCGTTGCAGCCCATTACCATAATTAACTCCAAACACTACGCTGTAGCGGTGACAACTCAAACATTCGGGGTATCAGTGAAAATTGCAAGCAAATAATATCTATCAGATACAGCGTTTGCTTACAGCGAACTTGAATCTATATGCGGGGCGACAAAATGGCGCTTGAAGTATTTTTATTTATTTATACAAAACAGGTAGACAAAGTCCGTTACAATTAATTAAATTAAAACATAAAATGTATGCATAATACACACAAATTATACTCAACATTGAAATCAAATAAAATTAAAATATATCAAATAAATAGGTACTGCTCGAGCATTTGTTTTTTTTATGGAGTTGGTTTAGTTAAAGCATTAAAAACGCGTGAAATAAAAATCACTCGGAGATAGAACGAAAATAATAAAAATTGCTCCAGCATTATAAATATTAACAAAATAATTTAGTTTGTTCATGGGTTACGATATACAAAAATGCTCCTCAAAAATTATGACTCTTATGAATTCAGATATTTTTCATCATACTCCTTTAATGCCATTTTCATGTAGTCACTACTCATAATTAGATTTTCAGTTTTCAGTTATAAATACGACAACTGCAGGGTTATTAAGGGGATGCAATGACATTAATTTCCATTACGCTTTAGCCGACTTTTTTATTAACCATGATTTCTTTTAAATAGGATACTATCTCGTTTTTCAAACCACAGAGCTTTTTACACCTAGAAATGTTAATGGTTGTTTTCCCTCAGTGAAATAGTTTTGTCTTGGTAATACAATCGGTTTATAAACAAATAAAATTAAAAAAAAAAAAACAAAAAATGACAGAGAACCATTGTGAAAAATCACCACGTGCCAGAGTTTATTTTGCTTTGAATATTTATGCATAGCTGTTCCCTTTGGCAGTGGCGCGTGCGATTCGAGTATACCTATAAGCTACCTCTAGTGTTACTATTGATTCTCCCGTTTTCGAGTTGATGAATATTTTTTTAATTATTTAAAAACAAAAACATTTTTATTTTTTTTACATTTACTCTATGCTTCAAAAGTAGGTACTCCTTATGGCAAGTTGTACTGTCGCAGGAAAACAACCATAAAAATTTATCGGTTTATAAAAGCATTACAAGCAAATAATCAAATTCAAAAATTATCTACAGTCTACAGCAGTCCACTACTGGACATAAAGCTTTCCAATTGCACGCTTTTCAGCTCGGTTTCAAGTAACTCTCATCCAGCTGCTACCAGGAGTAGAGCGATCTTCTCAGAGTGCAATGTAGATCGTAGCTTCACCTAGCCTGAGGGCGTCCTACCTTACGTTTGCCGATTCGTGGCTTCCTCTCAAGAACACCTCTACCCCAACGGTCATTAGTTCTACAGCTAATATCATTGCCATTGCCTCATCATCTAGCTTACTCTGTGAGCTATGTCGACTCACGGAATTCCCAAAACTACTTCAACAAAATTCATAATCATTCAGCGGCATTTTAGCCGGTTATGAATATGATATTAATGAGAAAATAAATTCCTTCTATAAATAAAACGACGGTATCAAATGTGATGCTGTTAACTTAGCTACAAAGTTTTAATGATGTTTCATCTCGAATGAGTTAAGTAACCTCAGAGTAAATATTTAATGTCGATTCATCCATCTCAGAACTTTGCTGAAAGGGAAGTATTTAATGACATATTTGTTTGTTTATTCAGGCAAATACCTATTAGAGTAGATGATGACGTAAGTGGGTAGGTAGGTATTTTCGTGTCCCGGAATGCCTAAATCACCGGTAAATAGGTACTTAAAGCCTTAAAATCCTCAAAATATATTAAAACTATTGATAGACTCAGGGCTGCTATCGAGAAATTCCTGATGAAAAAATCCAATAACAGTTTGCACGACTTGGGAATCGAACCCAGGAACGCATGCTCACCAGTAGCACTTGCGGACACTGGACCAACGAAGCCCTAGAAAGCATCGAACCACTAAAGTACCTAATATGCTAATGGAAAGTACCAAACAAGTAAGTAACACAGTCGATATAAAAATAAAAACACGACATTTCACCATCCCTAATATCCCCCCCCAGTGGGTTCCCGCATTGTCGTTGCGGGGGGGCTCAGTAGCCGTGGTCCGCTCCCACGGTGAAGCGAAGCGGAACCCCAAGGTGGGGCCGCTCGTCAGGGCTTTTGTCTCCAAGCCGACGACGTAGCGGCCAAAAAGTAGGTTGCGGTGAGGTGCACCGCAACTGAGGCGGGCCGCGATGTCGAATGAGAGGCATCGCGGCTGAGGGTTACAGGCTGTGGCGGAGGAGGAGGAGTGTTTGATGGCGGACGCGGTGGGGCCGCAGGTGAAGAGGAGTATCGGTATAGCGTTGGCCGCTCTCCCTATCCCCTGCGGCCGAAAAGTGGTAGGCGGCGGGGCCACTGCGCTGACCCGTCGCAGGGGGACCAAGGGTGCCAGACACGGGTTCGTCTGGGCCCTTATATTACTTGGTTCCTGGGGTGGTCATGGCGTGCCATGTGTCCTGGTGCGCCGAACTGGTGGGGTCCGCAAGGGCCGATGCCTGCCAGGGGTGCGGGTTGTTCGAAAGAGATACCATCGCCCCTGGCACACAGGCAACACGGGTGGGTTTTAGTCAGTAAAAATCTGACACGCCCTCCTGCTCCACCCAGAGCGGGAGAAGTTATTTGATGACTTCCCATCCTCAAAAAAAAAAAACCATTCCTAATATTAAAACTCCCCAGCTTATCCGAACAAATTCGCACAGGTAGGGGTACCTACCTATATCGATTGACACACCAAGCTGTCCCACTGAACCGATTCTGTTTAATCAACGCCCGGATTGGAACTATTGGAACTATTCGAAGTGATTGAAGCGAGAACCCCGGTTGACGAGCAATCTTCAACTAATATCCTTCGCGAGAACTCAATTACAATACGGCAGTGCCTTTAATTTCCTCATGTAAGTCTGTTCGAAGCTTACTGGTTTAACAATGCATGTTACTATTTGTTGTCGATGCTATCTCGAGTGGTAATCTCGAGTGTGTGCGGACGTGGAGAGAATAAAGTGAGTAAGGAAAGAAGTTATAAATGCAATAGAATAGAATAGGACTTCACTTTTTCATCATTTTCCAAGGGTTATAGTTAAGCCTAGCTGTGTGTGTTTAAATCTATTTGAAAGTTTAGACAACCTTGCAGTTCGTGATAAAAATATTAAATTCTGTACATAAACATCAAGACAAGAAATGAATGCCATTACCTACAGCAATCAAATCATATTTCACGAATAAAAGATCTATGTAAGAGTCAAAATAGCCACCTGTTTCTCACAAACAAACAAAAAACAATAATTGAAAGTATTACTTTTTCCAACCAATTCTACAAGTGCCTATTGTTAGAATACCCAGTTCGTGTAAACATTATTTGTGCCACTAAAAATATAATCAAGTCCATACAAAGCCGTAGTGTCTAGGTACCAAAGTCTAGTCTGAAACCTATTAACAATAGAACATTTATAGTTATCTCTGAGATCTCCATTCGAATAGATTTGGCTCTAAATTTCACTGCTTTGTCTATTTTAGTGTCGAGCCCCGTATCTATGTAATATTGTGTTGCCATGGGCGAATTTAGGTTTATATGGTTGGATTTTATTTTTCGCGTGAATGTATTGTAAATTTAATTTTAGTGTTTAGATAGAACTTTCTTGATTGCTTATAGATAGTCCACCATTTGTCGTCTAACGTAGGTATCAGTATCCAATCTATGTGTCGTGGTCCGAACGTAGAAATTACCATATCGTAATCTGCCTGGCCATTTATTTGGCCAGTTATATGAAGATGCGCTTATTCGAAAGTCGGGTACATCGATGAAAGCTATGCCGAATGAACGAAAATATGAGTTATTTCAATATTCCCAACTGACTACTTCGCATATCGCAAAGTAGTTGCATTTCACGCCACTGGTGGCACCCTGATCAAATGGGTTAGGTGACCAACCGCGAGTGGTACCGCGGCAGCGGCCGGCGAGTGGTACATCCAAGTAGGACTCAACTACTTGGCTCTTTAGTAGTTTTAGGACCCTAAAATTGTAATCATTCGAGTAAGCATAGGTCGAATAGGAATTATTACCTGACTGCACGGCAGCAAAGACAGGGTTATGCTTATTACGCGTGGTCGATATGCCCAAGCATCGCTGGGCAAATCGCAGAACGCTGAGCGTTGAACTACATGGCGGATGGTTTTTTTTTTTTGGATGGGAAATCATCAAATAACTTCTCCCGCTCTGGGTGGAGCGGGAGGGCGTGTCAGACTTTTACTGACTAAAACCCACCCGTGTTCCCTCAGTTGCCTGTGTGTAGATTTTAAACGGTCAAATCATAAAATGGCGGCGTATTATGAAGGATTGGGAAATCACGATATGGCCATTTCTACTATCGGATGATGATTATACATATACCTATAACATCATCATCATCATAATCACCATCATGAACATTTCAACCGAAATTTTCGGTTGAAATGTCGTCCACGGCTGGACATAGGCCTCCCCAAGCTCCGCCACTTCGACCGCTTCTGTGCTTCCCGCATCCAGCCTTCACAAGGATTTGAATACACTTACATACCTACATATTGTAAATTAAAGACGTTTTTCGTGTGTGTTTGTGTGACCGCATTGTTGTTCTAAACTACGCAACCGATTTTGATTCGGTTTTCACCATAATTTATAGAGTCTGTTCCAAAAGGTTTATTTGTATAAAATAATAATATTAAATTTGCATATATTATAGAAATCTCGAGGTTTTGTGAAAACGTACAAACTGAGCGAAGCAGGCATGTTTAGTACAAAATTTGCGACATCTACCATGAAATTAATATCATCAACTGTTTCTCATATTTCTACAAAGCCTAGGCTAGGAATCAAGAATTTACTGGTAGCTGGAAATTCAGATGCAAGAGATGTGTTCCAATCATATCTTTGATTTCCGGATTATTGTGGAATCTAGGTCAGATTTCAAAACGGATATTAAACAGACAAACAATGCAATAGGCAGCGTCGAAATATTTAAGGCTTTCAACAATCAAAGAAAGCCTTTAATATAATAGTTGGTAGTAAATATAATACGAAGTCTGTTGGTCAGTCAATGACTAAAATCTCCATTTAAAACTTAAAACATAAAACTAAACTTTGTCAAGTATTTCCCCAGAAAAATCCCGAAAGTAATCCACAAAACAAAAAATTAAGAAATACGAAAAGATTTTCAAAGATTCTTAAATAATAAATTCCTTAAGACCTCCTTCCTGGGTGACTACTTCGGCTACAGTTCTTTAACAAGAGAAAGAAACCTTAAACATAAATATATAAGAAAATAATCTAGATAAGTACCAACTTTATTTTATAATGCAAAAACATCTTAATTTTTCTTTAGATTATACTTTCTGATTGGAATGAACTCCAATAAGAGCGCTTTCAAATATAAAACCTTTTTCGGAACTTAAAAGAATCTGCACCAAAAAATATTGAATCATTTAAGTATATGTGTTCTCAAATCAAACTTCACCCGGAAAATGAAATCAAATGTTAGGTGCATTTTTTTAAACCTGTACAGTATCTCCAGTAATATTTTCTGCCAAAACACAACTTCAAGACTCCTCACGATCTTTTGATCTGCAACAGCAATTTTTTTTCAGCATATCCAGTCTTCATGAACACCATTTAACTACCAAAACAGTTTATTGAATAAACTGACTCCAGTCCTCGTAAAGCCGGTTGGGCGATTTGAATAGAACACGCTATCGGCCGTTGTCGCGGCTCCGAATGGGATTGTATCGGCAATAGGCCTCAGGTGGCGATTAGAGCAGATCTCGGAATAGATAGGGACACGCAACTCCATACACAAGTCTCCAATACTATTTAACTTCGGATTGTGTTGGATGCTAGTTGGATTGCTGTAGGCAGGTATATCTTTGAGACTGTTGACCCGTTTGGGAGGAAATAAAAATAAAATAAATACGGAAGCTATTGGTTCTACGCCAGCGTTTAGTACCAGACTCATATTTATGAAATTATTTTTCTTCAAAATCTCGGAAAATGAAACTTCTTCTGCTGCACCATCGTCGTGTGCTTATAGGCTACGTACTGGCACATGTTAATTTGAACAGGTAGTACGGTATATGATGACGAAATCAAACATTTTGAATTAAGGATAATGGGAAATGTAGGTACATTGCATTTTTTCAGTAAACTAGTTTGAAACCATGAATTCAGTACAGACTCTAAGCACATCCAGCTACCCCAATCTATCAAATTTCTTTGATAGATTTTCAACTTTATCACAAAAGTATAAGGTTTATGTTCAATTGGGAAAATTTTACAGTTTGGGGTAGCTTGATGTGCTGGCGTCTGTACATGATTCCAGTTATCTTTAACGTAGACATATTTCGCCGGTTATCAAAATAAAACTGCTGTTTCATAGAAAATAGCAAAACTTACCTACAAAATGGTCAAAATGTACGGCAGAGTTAATCAAAATAAAAATTAAAGACGAAAAATTTCAACGCGGAGGTTCAGAATCATATACTTGGACAGAACTGAATCGCTTACCATGGTAATAGATTGTGCGCCGATGTCCTTGCCTGCATGTATATTACTAACGCCAAAACCCACAAGTTCTTCAAATTCCACTGATGGTGTAACTTTAGATAGCAATTAAACTCTTTGTAGATTTTCATCGTGAGATCCAACCATACCGTTCACATTACCACACAGTTCTTTGACATTAATGCCGATCTTAATGAACATGTTTAACATTATTAGTGTAATATTATGTATGAAAACTTGCGTAAAACCATAATCTTTTGACGCATTTGACAGTTTTTCTTTCACACTTAAATAAGAATTTCCATAATTATTATTTACATTTCGATCTTGCCCTACGTATTACAAAATGTTTCTTATAGAGAAAATTAGATTGTCGCTATATTTCAAACGGATTTCAATCGGTGCTGACTCAGGTGCTCCGTGCAGTCGATCTCTACTTAGATAGGTACTTGTAATTTTGTAAACAACATGCTCTAGATTATTATGTAACGCTGTAATGTAATATCGGGTTTAGAGTTGAGACTTTATAGGTGTTTCGATATTATTTCGTATTTCAAAATATCTTAGTTATGGAGCGGTGCTATTGATCTAAAATGCCGCCAAGAATATTGAGAGAAATTTAATACGTTTTCTGTCGTAACTTTTAAATGTTTTCATCTGGCAGTATTGATTTTTAGTTCTGAATGAAAACTAAATTATTTACCAAGTACGATTTAGAAAAGTATTGAAAATATTTACAAGGAAAAGAAAAAAATATAAACTTATGTAATCAAGTTATTTATCAAGTACAATTTAGATAGTATTGAAATCGCGTACAGAATAAAATATTAAACAAATCAAAACGCAAGTTAGCGAAATCAGGGTAAGTATTATGAAGTATTTATGCCATCATGATTACAGTCCAAAGTAAATAATAGATTAAAAAACCTAAAAAGTTATATTATTTATTTTAAATTTTTTAGTTCTGCTAACTACAAAAGCGTGTTTTTTTAAGAATTATTTTATTATTTTATTGTCGTTGGTCCTCGATAAGTCTACAAAGTTTAAATGAAATCTGACCGTTTGATATGGGTCAAAATCAAGTACAAAGGAGTCGGTTACAAATAAACACACATACAGGTGAGCTAATAAAAGCGTGTTAAAATAAATAATAGTATTAAATTATTTTCTCCTTTTTTAGTTTGGTTTTTAAAGCGTGTTTTTTAGTTTTTTTTTTAACTATTATTTATTATCTATTTTTTAGTTCTGCTAACTACAAAAACGAGTTTTTTTTTTCTCAATTTTTTTTTAAATTATTGAATTGTCATCAGTCCTCGACAAGTTCACAAAGTTTCAATTAAATCTGACCGTTTAAAGTGGGTCAAAATCGCGCTCAAAGAAGTCGGTTACATACAAACAAACAAACACACAAACAAACAAACAAACATACAAGTGAAGCTAATATATAGCGTGTAAAAAGGGGATGGTACATAGGTCATAATTTTAAGTAAAGCTCCGTCAGTCTCTCTCCCACCGGAATCATAATAGCATTTAAACGACATAATACGTATGGCATCAGGGTCTTGAATTAAAAGAAAAACATCTTTATTAGTTACCTACCGCTTTCTTGGTCGAACCCAAAGCATGAACTCCTAGATATAACATCACACGCTTTTTTAATAAAGCCTAGCATCCTCCTTGATAACGCCAACAGATAACAAGATTTTCGAACATATTTTTGCAACACGATCCCAGAACAAAAGAACCAACTTTCTTAAGCCTCGAATAATGTGCATTTTAATTACATTTTCTTGCTTCTGAATTATGCAAGGAGCAGTCGTTATTCTTAATGGTACGGATAAAATCCTAAACGATCATTTTGCTATTGTGAGTTTTGAGATGGGGATAGCGCAGTAAAGTTGTTCAGTTTTATTTAATTAATCGTATGAAATGAGTTCACTGCTGTACCGAGCGATCTAACTTAGGCTATAAGGTACCCTAACGTAGTGCGTGAAGCCTACGTATTTTGTAAAAGATTTAATAAACTTTATTCAAGTGATGCACCCCAACAACATTACAATGATCGACTTTGAAATTCAAAAGAATACACAAAAGTTCTTGATACAATAAGCAGTCGAGACAACAATACGAATCGCGTGAACATCAAAACAAATCTTCAGCAAGAACTCAAAATATTTCGCGAGAAAGAAAACAAAAGAAAAGTTTTAAAAACGACACCGATCCAAATAACAGGACGAGATAATACGCGGGTCGCGTTAGTGAAACGTCATCGGCAGTCATGGCACGTCCTACACCAGTCTGTGACACAGCCTCCAGATATACAGAAAAAAATAATACACGAACAACTTTCACAAAAGTGAGCGAAGTCATTTATCAAGCTAGCGCTAAGAACTCTCGACAAGGAGAACTTTTGATACAGGATACGCTGGCGCTAGACATTAATAATAAGGATATCGTAGTACTCGGAAGGTTTTTAGGATGTCTTCAACGTGTTTTATCACTTAAGCTCGAAAACTTTCCTCTTAACGTCAGGGAGTTTTTGCTCGCGGCTGTCGTGTCAACCGCGACCTAGATAAACGAACTTGTTGTTTTTCTTTTATGCATCTAGAATTCTTGTTCTCTAAAATGCTTTTAGTTTCGTATTATGCCTCTGCTTTTTAATATTCCGAACTGCTATTTGTAAAACTTTCTCCATTAAACTACCCCAAGATTTAACATTCTCACGCGGAGGTTGTAACTTATAACTTCATAATAGTATCAAAGCTAATATATCGAGAACAAACAACTTCGGTATCTTTATTCCCGGCGCCTGCCTCCAAACTCGGGCCGTATTCTGTACGTAACTAACTTCCAGTTAGACCCGTAAACGACTTTACGTGTCGAACAAGGAAATCAAATTATCAACTCCTACCAACTTCGCACCTCTTCCAGTCCGTACGAGATACCGGAATTTGTTGCCCGAAAACGGTCGCCCTTCACTATTTGAAAATTCTGTACGTTTCTTTAGACAAAAATATGTGTAGGGGCACGCGACGCCAAACAAGCTTTATTGGGTATCTTCGCCAAGTATGCGAGTTGGGAATTCAATAAGTGACAGTGAAACGAATTAAGGGTTACCCGCGATAACGTAACCTGCACTTTGGGTCCGATTGTCACTTTGATGTTTACTTTCGTCGTTGTTCCAAAACCTTTACAACCAAATTGTTTCATTCAAAAGGTTAATAAATTAGGTCATTACTCAAATAGATTCATCGTCATAATAAAGAACACATTACGCATTGAAACGAAGTCGGTAGATTTCTTTCATAAACTATTCAATAACTCATCGTCCATTCAAAGAACGACACGACCGTGCATCTATTACCATAATTTCTCAGACGGTGCGCAGGTTTCCTTTTTTAACCCGATGCGGTGGCTCGATTAAGAAAACATTACATAATTGTGCGAGAGCTGTCGGTCGCGCAAGTGGCGCCATGCGAGGGAACGTGTAACTATGTGGGGGTGGTGAGGGTGCGGGGGGTTCGCAGAGGGGCGGCTATGAACCGCCACCACTCTCGCCGAACTGACGGACCGATCGCTTCGCCAGTCGCACACGAACCACGATGAGGATGGCACGCGTCCGCGTCGCCTCCGACAACGAACGTACGTGCGCCGCGACGTAAACATTAACCTGTGAAGTGACACATTAATAATGTCTCTATAGTACAATATTGACTCAAACTCAGTGACCGTTTCCAGTTCCCGTTTTTATCAAATCGGTATAGACAAATGTGTTTAGAAAATGTTTCAATTGCTGACTCTTTTGTTAGTGACTTTGAGTGTTAATGCGGCGTATGCTCCGAGAGGTGTGGATAACTGCAGTCGCCTGTCTAAAGGTGACGATGGCACGGTGTGCCGGGTGCGAACCTTAGACGCCGATGGATCCAGTTTAACATCTGCATCTTCCGAGAACACGAAGCGACTCTCCGTAGAATGCAACCAGCTGCTTCTGTTTGAAAGTTATCTGGAAGCAAACTATTTCCAAAGATTTTCAACGCTTGCTGAACTATCACTTGAGAACTGCAAACTTTTAAGAATACCCGGCAACGCGTTCGAAGGCTTACGAGAACTGAAAAAGTTGTCGGTTCGATCTAAAAACAACGATTGGAGCCCGAATAAAAACTTGGAACTCTCACTCGGAACTTTCAATGGTTTGCGGGAATTGCAAACACTCGATCTGGGTGAAAATAACTTGAAGGCGATACCACAGGATGTATTCTGCCCGCTGGACAATTTACAAGTGCTAAACGTAACTCACAATAGGATCAAAAGTGTGGATCGTCTCGGCTTTGGGAAAAGCTGTGGTTCCGGTCTACGAAGTCTAGATTTAAGCCACAATGAACTCAAGACGCTCTCCGAGGAATCGGAAATTGCAGGATTAAAACGGCTTCAGGAGTTAAGACTCCAACACAATAATATCACAGATATTTCAGGTGAAACATTTAATGGGCTTATTTCATTACGAATACTAAATATTTCTTACAATAACCTTCAATTTATACCAGAGGGTACGTTTGCGAGCACGAAGGAGTTGCGAGAGGTATATTTGAATAATAACTTGTTATTTGAACTAGCCAGAGGCGTGTTCCACCGATTAGAACAGTTGCTTGTCTTAGATTTATCGAATAATCAGCTCTCGAGCGCTCACATAGACGGTGGTACATTTATTGGCCTTATACGCTTAGTCATTCTGAATTTATCTAACAATGCGTTGACTAGGATAGACGGCAAGACATTCAAGGACCTGTTCTTCCTGCAAATATTAGATTTAAGGAATAATTCTATAGGTTATATTGAAGAGAATACTTTCCTTCCTTTGTATAATTTGCATACGTTGAATTTAGCCGAAAATCGCTTACATACGATAGATGAGTTCCTATTTAACGGATTGTTTGTACTTAGCAAATTAAACTTGAACAATAACTTACTAATCAATATTGATCTGAAGGCATTTAAGAACTGTTCTGACCTTAAAGAATTAGATTTAAGTTCAAACCAGTTAACGGACGTCCCGTCAGCCATTTGGGAGTTATCTCTATTAAAAACTTTGGATCTCGGCGAGAATCAAATACTGGATATCAGAAACGGCTCCTTCAAAAACTTAGACCAATTAACCGGTTTAAGATTAATCGACAATCAAATCGGAAACCTTACAGTCGGTATGTTTTTTGATTTGCCAAGCCTACAAGTGCTCAATTTGGCTAAGAATAAAGTCCAAGCCGTAGAAAGAGGCACCTTTGTTAACAACAAACAGTTAGAGGCGATCAGATTAGACGGCAATTTCATATCAGATATCAATGGAGTTTTTTCGACCTTACTGAGTTTACTTTGGCTCAATCTATCGGAAAATCATTTAGTTTGGTTCGACTACGCTTTTATACCGATTAATCTGAAATGGCTCGACGTGCACGGTAACTTTATTGAACATTTAGGAAATTATTACAAACTTCAAAATGAAATTCACATAAAAACATTAGACGTGAGCCATAACCGTATTGTGGATATATCGCCTATGGCAATTCCCAACAGCGTGGAGTTACTGTTCATAAACAATAACATCATAAACAGTATTCAAGTGAACACGTTTATGGAGAAGCGTAATCTCACCCGAGTTGATATTTACGAAAATGCGATATCTCATTTAGATATCAACAGCCTCCGGTTGTCTCCGGTCCCCTTGAACAAGTCGTTGCCTGAGTTCTACATCGGAGGAAATCCGTTTAACTGTGATTGCTCCATGGAATGGCTGCCTTTGATAAACAATATGACTGCGATGAGACAGCACCCAAGAATGATGGATCTTGAGAATGTAATGTGCAAAATGACACACACAAGAGGTGTAACACACATACCATTGATCAACTTAAAGTCAACCGATTTCTTGTGTACATACGAAACTCATTGTTTCACTCTATGCCGCTGTTGTGATTACGTAGCATGCGATTGCCAAATGACGTGCCCGAATAATTGCTCCTGTTATCACGATCCGACTTGGAATAAAAACGTAGTCGATTGTTCTAGCCAACGTGCAATTGAAATACCGGAGAAAATACCAATGGACGCAACAGAGGTATACTTAGATGGCAACGACTTTAAAGAACTTCAAAATTATGCATTCATTGGTCGCAAAAATATGAGATCTCTGTATGTAAATTCAAGCGAAGTTGAAAACATACAGAATAGAACTTTTGCTGGTTTATCCTCCCTCATTATGCTGCATCTTGGTAACAATAAACTAAAGCATTTAAACGGCTACGAGTTCGAACATCTGACGCAGCTTAACGAGCTTTACTTACAAGACAATTTTATCAGCCATATAGCGAACTCGACATTCCTAACTTTGAATTCATTGAAAATCTTAAGAATAGATGGCAACAAACTAGTCGATTTTAACGTGTGGAGTTTAAATATGAACAGAAACTTGAACGCTCTCACATTAGGCAACAACATGTGGTCGTGCAAATGTAGATATTTGCAAAAGTTCACATCATACATATCTGATAATGTCGCTAAAGTAGCTGATATAGCAGATGTGTGGTGTTGGAACACTGACCCAAAATCCACACAAAAGAAGGAGCTGAATTTGAATGGCACAATTTGTAGCGACTATTACGCCGGAGATTCTGTTATAGATAACATGTTGGTCTCAAATTACATGCCTATGATGGTGACTACGCTCTCCGGATTCATGTTGATTATGCTAGTCATCCTTGTGATTTTCTTATTCAGAGACACGATTCGCATATGGCTTTATACAAGCTGCGGTATAAGATTGTTCCCATTCACTGGAGCGTACGACGACGCTGATAAATTATACGATGCTTATGTTTGCTACAGCCCTAAAGATGATGATTTTGTTATTCAAACTTTGGCTGCTGAATTGGAAAATGGAAGTCCCTCGTATCATCTTTGTTTACATTACAGAGACATACCACAACACAATGTAGCTTACATGCAATGCACGTTACCGCTCCCTGAGGCAGCGGAAGCATCTAGACGCATCATAATCGTCCTCACAAGGAACTTCATCGAAACGGAATGGTCGCGTTTCGAATTTCGCCAAGCATTGTACGAAATCCTAAAGCCTCGAATTTATACCTTAGTAATAATAGAAGAGAACTCCATATTGCCCGAAGCTGAATGTGATCCCGATTTGAGACCATATTTGAAAACGAGTTCAAGGATAAGATGGGGCCAAAACAAATTCTGGGAAAAGTTGCGTTACGCGATGCCGGATCAGAAATATAAATCGAAATCGTCCACTTACAGAAACAATATCAATTCTTATACGATGAGAAGTGGTATGCAGAACGGTACGATGAGGTCGTTTTCCTTCACGGAGAAAATGAGAGGATCGGCGGACGGCGTGAGTACAACGCCGGAATTTGTGGAAAATCGTCCGCAGCAAGTTCAGACAGGATCATATGGGCTTGACGGTAGGCCGCCTTCAGATCATATTTATTCTTCTATAGATTCCGATTATTCGTCGTTAGAGCTAGGTGCAAACAATCCGAATAGAAGACGAGAGTTTAGGCATTGGCCACCGCCACCGCCACTAATTGACACTCAGTCTTCAGGTCAGGCCTACCTCGTCTAGTCTTCGCTTCTCATAAACTCATGTAAAATCATTTAGTCAAAGCTTCATTGTGAATATTTGTATTAATCGCAACGCGCGCTTTACCAAATAATTAAGATTTTAATCTATTTTTGTAATTTCTCGCCGTTACAAAGGGCGTTTCATAATGTTGGTGTAAATACATTCTATAAGACTGCTGTAGAAATATTATGTGAATTTGTATATAGATTGTAAATAAATGTCCATATAAGTCACGAGTATACTATTTATGTATTTTAATAAAGCCATTGTGATAATTTTTGCTATAAAACATTTTATTTTATTTTATTCCTTAAAACACATAAACACTGAAACAAAGACGAGCTTTCACTGCCATAAACTTTATTGTTTTGAATATGATAATAATGATGATATTATTTAAAAGTAGTCGTAAAAGTAATTAAAAGATTTATCACTGAAAATGACGTTACGCCACACATCATACACACACACACGAAGTTTATGTAAGACTAATATCGAATATGTCAATAGCTTCTTGGCGATGAAAAGCTGGCTGAGTATTTGTAAAATTTTTGTTTATATTTTTATATACCGAGTATGATAATGTAGGTGCTTATGGACCATTAAATAGTCATATGTACATTTATACGGTAATCGCGAAAAATAAATCAGTCGTCCGATACAAAACTACCCCCACAAAACTATACCTACTTGACCTAAATGTATGGGACGACAGATCTTTTTATTTGGATATGGAGAAAATAGTTCAGTTAGAGGAAATGGTCTGTACCACACACCCCTTATGTTGACAACACTATTCCAATACACCCTGTATATGCAAGACTTGAAAACATTTTGTTTCAAAGTTCATTTTTTATATTAGGGGTCTCGCCCTAACTACGAGTATTAGTCAAATGTTACCTACATATAAGGGTACAACACAAACTGTTTTACCTTATATTACAAGTAAAAGTATACGACTTTCACACATTATCGCGTGAATAATAAACAAAGAAACCTAAACAGAGTCTATAATCGCGCCAAGGGGGATTGTGTAAGCAGATATGGTATGTATTAGCTTATGTAAGTATGACTAGTGTGGGCTATATACTGATTTTGATTGATTAAAATAAGGAATTGTAGGCTAGGTTAATATTGTTGAAAAGTAACAAGACAGTCTTAAGGCGGAGATTTCTTGAAAACGGTCAAAAAGGTGGTTTTTTTAAAGCAGTGTATCTCTTTAACCGTAAATAATTTTGAACGCAAAAATTTATTACAACAGATTTTAACCCGTATCAGATTGCAATAAGAACTATTATCGCTCATAATGACACTATTTAAAGTTAACATAAGGTAAAAATCTTTCAATGCGAAGCGCCAGGCTGCCCACCTGGCGCTTCGCAATGAGAGATTTTCATGAAATAGTCATTCAATGGAGTTAAATGTACTTAGATTGTTGTATTGATGATTTTATTGTTTAAAATTCTGTAAGACCATTTTGACCCATATTAACCAAAAGATTGGTCAGGGGTGTGGGTTGATCGAAAGAGATACCGCGGCCCCTGGCGCACAGGACAACTGAGGGAACACGAGTGGGTTTTAGTCAGTAAAAGTCTGACAAGCCCTCCTGCTCCACAAATAGCGAAAGAAGTTATTTGATGACTTCCTACCCAAAAAAAAAAAGCTTGGTCCCACAATAAAACTTGGTCAAAATGGTGACCGCTTTAGGTTTTAGGTATTTCAATTACCTACACCTTTTATCATTTCAAAGCATATTACTAATCCATTGCTTCATAATTGTTCAAACAAAATGTCTGCTCAGTCAGTTCAACAACATTCATTGCTTCATTAACGTAGTTGAAACGTTAATAACACAATAAATGTTGTTGAACTGTCAAAATGACACAGTAACAGTAGCAAGTATGTACCTATTTAGGTACATCCAAAAGAAACAAGAGTACCTTGTAAACAACTAGACAAGCCATTTCTAAAATAAATTTTCAAGTTTCCACCAAATGAAACAAAATAAAACGATATAATCTAAGGTATTTCAGTAACATTCCGTACGGAAGTACAAACAAAAGTGCGTGTTAATTTGGATTAGACTTCGCACTATTTTGTATACAAACTTATTTAGCTCACGCCACGCACTAACATAACCTTATTAGACACGGAAAGGTTTCGTGCATTTAGGTTGGAAGGTTTTTTTTTATGTATAGGTACCAGTCCATCTCATCATCATTATTTCAGCCGAAAGACGTCGACTGCTGGACCAAGCTGCTCCATGCTCCTGCTCCACCACTTCAACCGGTTGTGTGCTTCCTGCATCCAGTATTCAGTATCAACAAGGTCATTAGTCTACCTTGTGGCTTCCAATTCTTTAGTCTTCTGGTACGCGATCGCTATTCCAGAACCTTTTGGCCCCATAGACAGTCAGTGGCTCTAGTGTGAGTTTCATTTAACCATCTCGAACAAACGCATCGAGCGCGTTCGGCGCTTCGATTGGTCCGTCACTAATCCAGGGCCAAAGGGAACGCCAAACGCGCTCGAAGCGTTTGATCGAGATGGTTAAATGAAACTCGCACTAAGGTCTCTGTTCTGCGAGTAATGTGCACTGCCCACAGCCACTTAAGTTTGGCAATACTTCGGGCTATTTGGGTCACCTTGGTTCTCCTGCGGATCTCTTGATTTTTGATTCGATCACGTAGGGGAACTTTAAGCATAGCCTTTGCCATTGTTCTTTGGGTGACTTTTAGCCTTCTAGTAAGGCCCATTGTGGCCCGATCTATAAAGTAAAAATCTCAGCGCAAAGTGAGCTGAAAGTGAGCTGTCAATTATGTCAATCCCTAGGGGAATTGACTGGCTGATGATAGATCAGCCAGTCTATTCTGCAAACATCTCACCGTGAAAGCTTAGGTGAAGTAAGCTGTCATTCAACAATATGCTAGGATTGACACTATTGACTCAAGCTCACTTCACCTAAGTTTTCACGGTGTTATTTCTACAGAATAGCACTGCAGGTCAAATTACAGTTTACTTCAAGCTCACTTCACCTTCCTCCACACGGACGTAACAAAATCGTGGTGGAATTTTAACGCGCACTGGATTTTGAAGTCTCGGTGTTGAACCGAGCATTGAGAATCCAACAGAGTGCAGCGCGAGTAAGTCACAGCGCGTCAAAAAACACAGCGTTCGATTTTTAAATCTTGGCGCACAGCACTGCATTGAAGATCCAATGGGCGAACGTGGACTTACAGAATAGAGCGGCAGGGTGTTGAAAGTAGCATGACCGTCTGAAAATGCATGAATAATTACACCTTAATTCATATTACTTAGGTAGGTACATTTTTACGTCATACTTATAAAAACATAGCAGCCAACCTGCATGTGATGCCATTATTTTCAACTCAGCCAAAACAGTGTCATTAAAAATACTCGACACGTTTTTAATTTTGTAAGTATTCAAAAAGCAGTTAATACACCCAGTCTTATCTAACACAATCTAAGAGGTAAAAAAGTTAAGTTAAGCTCCCAAAATATTTGCATTAAATCTCACAAAATTAAAAAAAAAACAATGGACTTAGAGGCACGGGAAAGCTACCTGCAGCCAAAGCTTGGCAAACGTGACCAGAATAAGGTGGTCATCTCTTCCATATCATAATCGCAGGGAGTCACCCACAGAATTTTAAAATCCGAATCTTCTTTGTATAACCTCAAAGGGAACTTGCGCATAATCCGATTAATTACCTACTTATACTTTTTTTTTTAATAAACATTATATTATTAATAAAAGTTTTTCTTTTTGATCCAGATGAAAGAAAAACAATAGAATAATAGGTTAGGTTGGCTGTAAGTATTTAAAGATTTGATACCTTTTTAATTTCGTCCTTTTTTTCCTTTTACCAGCGGTTTTGGCCGCGGAGAGGTCGGAATATCTCACACAGGAACGTACAGTCCCGGACTTTAATTGATAAGCCACTATTAAACTTTCCAATTTTGCAGTTTTATACATTCACGAGATTACACGATTAAACACGAACTTAAACCGCATGCTCGTAAACAAGATGACAAATAACTTATAATCGGAAATAGTCTTATCCATAGAGGTTGACTAATAAATTGTCAATGATAAATCAATACACTGTTGCATAAATTTATCCAATCTATTTGATACTGACCTCCTTTAAATAAGAGCTTATTGAATACTCGTTATTTCTGAAAACCTATCCAAAGACAGTGACAGTTGAAATGTCAGAGACGATAATTTCGAATTTTGGTGAATCGTAGCCGTAACTATTTATGTTCTAACGTCTCTGGGACGCTACGCGTTCGGATAAAGTCGTGGGTACGAGTTTTTCCGATGTCGAAATGACTAACCATAACGTTACCATCGCTACGCTAAAACAATTGTTGCTAGGTTACGGTTGCTAGCCCTGCAATTGGTTGACTTTGGGGCGTCACTCTGGACATGTACGAGTATAACCGACTAAACCCGATTTGCATTACTCGGCTAAAATAGGAACTGTGGCAAGTGGCTTATCAATTAAAGTCCGTGACTGTACTACCGGGATAAAAAATATCCTATGTGTTAATCCAGGTTATATAGGTACTATCTCTGGGCCAAGTTTCATCCAAATTCTTTCGGCCGTTTTTATGTGATTGAGTAACAAACATCTAAACGTACAAACTTTCACATTTATAATATGAACTAGGATAGTAAGATCAACCTTAAATGCAGATCAATGGCGCCAGGTTTCATTACCCTTAACTCATAAATTGAAAAGCAACATTTAAAACATTTCTTCAACCAAATTATGACCACTCAGACCGGACTCATTAGGTACCAAACCCACCCTTGAAATATTAGTCTTTCTCATCACACCATAAAAAATTAAAACAATACACATTTGACCAACACACATCACAACCTGCTAAAGAGTTTATAGCTGAGCCAAACAAACAAACCTCCTTTGACCTGCCCGACATCCGTGGCCGAATTAACTTCATAACTCTTTTCCCGTCCAAGTGTTCTGTAGTCCCTCTTATATCCTAATTCACATGCTCCCGTAAATTTCTGTTCGCCTGGTAGGTACATAATTTCCGTTTGCAAAGACGTTGGGGGCGTTGGGGGCTAGCGGGTCAAGGCCGAATTAAGTATGCAACGCTTTAAGTAGTGCTAGCTGGTCATCTGCCACTAGTACATTAGCCTATTTAGTTCCATTAGTTTTTATTAGCTGGGAAGATTGTCATGGTGATAATAGTGTGTGGTCTTGGTGAGTACCTAAATTAGCATGACAAATTGATTTACTCATGGAAGCGAATGGTCTATTTTGTATTGGTAATTGTTATTTTATCAAGCAATCTAATGATTGTGTTCATGACTGTTGATAGTAGATTGGAGTTGTCGTTAAAATAAAAAGGTATTTATTCGTTTCAACATATAGATTCGAAACTTCGAGGATTATGTAATGTAATGTAATGTAATGCACCGATCCCAGCGTGGTTTGACCAGACTCGATTAATCGAATGAACCCCAAGATTCGCACTAGCCCCTGTAGCCTCATGCTTCATGGTGTTACAGAGGCCATTGCATATCAAGAAGTAGACCGGGGGGCGCGGTAATGGTCAGGTAGACAGGCCCTTGGGATAGGAAAGGATTGCGAGCCTACCGGATATGCATCCTTGAGTAAGCATTGGACTAGTGGAGAGACGGGTGGTATTTTTTATAGGAGGGCATCTTTTCACGACGTCGCCGGCATGTTGATTCAGGTCGAGCTTCTTGTGCAGGTTTAACTGTTTTCTTAGCTCTTTTCTATGCAGTTGCTTCACTATGTTCTGTGTTGTTGTTTTCATATTCGTCTTCTGAATTCTCACTGCTATCAGCTTCTGTTTTTTTGTATCTATCGTTAGCCGCTTTCTTGATCTTGTTTCTGTCTCCAGCCATGTCCTTCCAATACGTGATTCCCATGTTGAAGTATTTCATGTCCTGTTTTAGGTTGTCGTTCCATGTGTAAATAGGTCGTCCGACCTCCTTAGATTTAGCCTTAAACTGCATTGCTGCATGCAATAGGTGTGGTTTATCCCGTCTGAAGACGTGTGCCAAGTAGTACATCCTGTGGTTCTTGATGCGTTTTGTTACGGTTTTCCGTCTAAGATTTGGTGCATCTTCTTAGTTCTTGGTTTATTCCTGGCATGGTTAATCAAGTCTCTCATGATAAGTCGTTCATATTTTCGGAGTCTTGATCTGTTCGCCTTGGTGAGGGTCGATATTTTTAAGCCTTATATCATACAAGGTACGATAACCATTCGGTACATAAGTCTAGCTAACTTCCAGTCCATCTTTGAGTTTAGTATGAATGGTAGTAATGATTTGGTGTTTCTCGTGGCCTGTTGGCATCATTTTCTAATTGTGCTTTTCCTGCTTAATGCGGATGTTATGTATGCGCCTAGGTATTTGATTACGTCCACTGTTGGTATACTTACTCCGTTGAGGGTCACGTTGGTCGTTTGCTGTGATGTTATGGGGTCCCTAATTAGAATTTTTGTTTTTGTTTCGTTTATTTGGAGGCCTACGCTATTTAGTAAGGCTTTAATGTAGTATAAGATACGCTCTAGACCTTCTAGATTATCTGTATTATGGATAAGGTCGTCCGCAAATGATAATACCATGGAAAGTGAAATTTCGCGGTCCTGATCTAGATTGATTAAATGATAGTGTCTTCTAGTGTTCTAAGGACTTCGTCAATGACCAATGTAAAAAGGCGAGGGGACAGGGGGCACCCTTGCTTAACTCCTTTTCCTTTGACAATCCAACTGCTTTGCTGACCACACCATTTGATGCATGTTCTTTCATTTCAGCATGCCCTGATTATCCTGTTGGTCATCGATTTGTTGGTTCGTTCCAGTAATATATCTCTTAATGCGTTGAAGTCAACGTTGTCAAGGTTTTTTCTATGTCGAGGGCGAGTACGTAAATTCGTTTACCTGCACGCCATCCTTCGTCTAGAACCCTTTTGAGCGTAAAAATGTGGTCATCTGTTGATCTATTGTTTAAGAACGCTGGTTGGTAATTTCCCAGCTCCGTTATTGTATCGTTTACTTTTTTTTTTTTTTGTAAGTATGAGGCGTAAATTCTGTAACCCGTGTTACAAATGGTTTATATGCGGCGGAAATCGTCCGCGTCTTTAGGATTTTTTTTTTTTTGGGATTGGGACTTGTACGGTCTCAAGCCACATGTCGGGTAAAGTGTTCTGTGTCCAGGCGTTATTCATGTGTTTAGTAACAGCTTCCTATAGTATTTGGGGCATCGCTTTGTACAGTTCGATTACCATTTGGTCCGTTCCAGGGGCTGTCCCGTTTCGCATTTTATTGATGATTCCTGTTATTTCGTCCACCGTTGGTCCTTCGCAGTGTGGTTCGATTATCGGTTTTGTTATATTAACCGTTGGTATCAGAAAGCCCTCGGATTTTTTTAGTTTTCTTCCCATTTCGCCGGTCGCGTGCCATTTGTAGCGTGTGGAGCTGTATGCTCCTGAATTCATCCGTTTCCTGTAGGCTGGCTATATGAATGCCTCTGCGTGAAAGTTCAGCGGCTATTCGATTTTTTCCGGGTTTTGAGGCGTCGCGGACGTTCCAGGTTGCAATGCACAAGTCTGGGCAGGTGTACTTAATTACAATAGAGGTCCGGTGTCTTAGTATTGTGTATCCGGTGTCGTCCGCAATTACGTCAGATAACGGTGTAAATAGTGTTGCCTGTCGTTGTTCACACGGCGATAACGGGTTTACCTGTTGGGGGCTGTTCGTTTGAGGCTGGGGTTTCGTGTGTTTTTCCTGTTCTTGGCGTGTGTTGCACCGGTTACTTCTTGGTTTGATATGATGTGGTGTTTTAATGTTGGTTGGAAATTGCATTAGGAGTTTCGGGTTGTTGCTGTATTGTTTTTCATTATTCCGGACCCAGCTATCATAGTGGTGATTCTGATAGAGGATGTGTACTCGTATGTTGCCGGGTACTGGATCGCCCGTGGGTAATACACCTGTGTATTTCCGTTGATTATGTGTACATGCACGTTTACGAGGTAGAATTCAGACGCGGCGATAATTATATCTTCGCCACTCCAGAATGTTTCGTTAAATTGCGCGGTTATATAATTTGTTATCTTTTGTTCCTGGGAGAGAATGCTGTTGGGGAGAAATTCCTGTATATTATTTAGAAGTGTTGTTGATGTTCCAAAACATAGGTGGCTAGGTCTTGACGGACATTTCTGTGATCAAATGTTAAGCCCATTAAAATGTTTATTTGGTGGGCTAGTGCCCTAAACAAACAATTTCCATCTTTTGAAATGGGCACAATTGTATCCATTGTAAGCGCTTTTGTTTGTAGGGATAGTCAGAAACACATGTATGTAGGGGCTGAAACTTGCTAACCTTAAAGTTTGTTTTATGGGCTGACCTTTTCTTTTGTTAGTTTTAATTCTTTGTTTATCTGTAAAGCAAAAACGTGCAAAGCCAACGGAATAGTTCGGGGTACCTATTTAGGCCATCTGTTTCCGATTGAATATTTTTTTGACCGTGGCCCCTTGCAATCCACTGTGGAATTCGTTACACTGTTACAATAGTAAGATCCTTAAAGTACAGTGTCTTGGACGGTACCGTATTTTGTGCTAGAATATTGGCGTGTATCAAGTTCTTTCCTCTATTACAGTGGGTGTAAGCACACTGGTCCACAAAGGAGGTGATTTGATTTTCAGAGATCACGCGCGGCGAATAAAGGCCCGCCGCATGCAGTACCTATAGCAAACGAATCCCTGTAATAATAGGAGCGATCTCACCAAGTCTGCCTCTGGGGTCCGTCGTCCTCCAGCAGCCCGTCTCCACTGCAGGCTGAAGCGCACTTCAATATCACTTTTGCTTACTTGTTTGTGGTTAAAGTGTAATCAAAACTATACAAGGCCTCTAATTGAGCCAAAGAGAATTGGATCTTATTCCAAGGGGATGAGACTCAATTTTAACTGCATAAGTTAATGCAAATGTCCACACGATTTTCTATGACACTGTTGGCTTTAACATAATTTTTTATTCATTGTATTATGCTTATAGCTTAATGCTCTAATCGGGGTATTTGAGGTCTTGCGTTAGTTATGTTACACTTTCACCAATTTTACAAAATACACTGTGGCAAAACACAAAACACACGCGGTTTGATTTCAAATTCGAGGCCCCAGTCAACATCTGGTGCAAGCTCAAAGAAGGCGACCGCTCGCTTCAACGGCTCAACTCCGAATCCAGATTCGAAACTTCAACTTCGAGGATTAGGAGATAAAGTCCAAAATCAAACTTTTTTTTTTCTTTTCTTAGTTTATCAAATCTACCATGAAAAACAAAGGATTCAAAATGTCTATTGAACCTATCTATCTTGTATTTTATAAAAAACTCATCAGACAATAAAGAATAAATTACATGATAGCACAATGAAAAATGTTCAAAATACACAATAGGTAGATACATTAAATCACTGATTGAAATCTTAACCACATAAATGAGTTATGAATTTACAATATATTTACTATTAAATTCAATACATTTCAAATGAATTTACAATTCATAATCAAGCGAATAACAGAGTAGAATATAATTTAAGTTAAAACAATACAACAGAACAGACATTAATGTAATAACAATTCTATTACAATACCCATTTCAATTAAATGTCGATATGGAGACAATAATTTATTATAATTTTCTATCTATCGAGCTATTCAATTACACAGCAATGAAACAATATTGCTTTTGCTATAAAAGTTACGCGTCACAACATTTTCACATTAATAAATTTTATTAATCACTCAATCAAGATAACTAGGCATAATAGGCGAATATGTGTATGTGTAAGTGTTGTGACTATAGTCGTCATGTTCAAATATATTCGTTCACTCATACCTACTACATAAAGTGTATCACTAATAAAATGTAGTACATTTTTTTAACAAATAAATAAAGTATATGTATATATGTTACGGGCAACGTGATTAACTGGGCATTATTAATAAGGACCGGCCATTATTAATAATGCCCAAGAGCGATTTATTTATCACTTTGACCGGCCATTATTAATAATGCCTGACGGCCCATGGTCCATGTAATAAGTCAGTGTTTGACATAGCTTGAATTTATCTCTTGGACCGGGCAGTATGAATAATTCCCTAACCTAACCTAACCTATTTTTTTTTTTGATAACCGGGGGACATCCTCATGGAAACCTAACCTAACCGAAGTAGGTAACTAATGATGTTATTACATTTTTAACTGTTTATTTTTTAACTACTATGTTCAATAGTTTGTTTTTTCTTAACTTTTCATGATAATTTTTTAAGTTTAGTTTCATTTAATAAACAAAAACACTACAGTTCACCTATTACATTACTTTGCCTAAGATAGGGTGGGCATTATTCATAATGGCCGGGAAAAGTGATTAATCATGCTGTTTTAATCACATTGTCCAATTGAGTCGGGCATTATGAATACACACCGGCCATTATTAATAGTGCCCGGACTTATCAAATTGCCCGTAACATATAATATGTATATATTATATAATAGGTCAGTACTAAACGGTTTTCTGACGTTTCTAATGATGTCCTCAGTATGTTTACAGTGCAAGTTTTGGTCTGAGTGTCATCTTTAGATGCCTTTAGGGAGCCAAAGTGATCTGGGTATCTCTATGATACTACCATGACAAGTAATAGAAATAATGTAAATAAATATGCTAGTGTTAGCGGTAGATATCAAATCATAAAATGCGAGTTCAACTTGCATTTGGGAGGCATTTTTTTTGTGATAATAGCTAGAAACGACGGTTGATATGATATTCCAATTATGAGAAAGCAATATCGTCACACACTACAGAACACTCGCGTATGAAAACGTTATCAGACGATGATTCATACCTAGACAGACAACTGTCTAGGCATGAATCATCGTCTGATAACGTTTTCGAGAAGTTATTTGACGATTTCCCACCCAAAAAAAAAATGGTGACCCTATGTATACCAGCTTGAGATTATTAAAAAAAATGGTGACCCTATGTATACCAGCTTGAGATTATTAAAAAAAATGGTGACCCTATGTATACCAGCTTGAGATTATTAAAAAAAATGGTGACCCTATGTATACCAGCTTGAGATTATTAAAAAAAATGGTGACCCTATGTATACCAGCTTGAGATTATTAAAAAAAATGGTGACCCTATGTATACCAGCTTGAGATTATTAAAAAAAATGGTGACCCTATGTATACCAGCTTGAGATTATTAAAAAAAATGGTGACCCTATGTATACCAGCTTGAGATTATTAAAAAAAATGGTGACCCTATGTATACCAGCTTGAGATTATTAAAAAAAATGGTGACCCTATGTATACCAGCTTGAGATTATTAAAAAAAATGGTGACCCTATGTATACCAGCTTGAGATTCACCATTTTTTTTTTGGGTGGGAAATCGTCAAATAACTTCTCCCGCTCTGGGTGGAGCTGGAAAACGTGTCAGACCTTAACTGACTAAAACCCACCCGTGTTCTCTCAGTTGCCTGTGTGCCAGGGGCCGCGGTATCTCTTTCCAACAACCCGCACCCCTGGTAGACACGGTCACCATAGGATTAACACAAATGGATCTAATTGAACTCAGTCCTGGCCTGAGATCAGGTTATGGGGAATAGACAATTGAATCTAGACAACTAACCTATGAGGTCTAGACACTCTCTTCAGCGTCATCGTCTATGAAACAATCAGTGTGAGTAAGTAGTATGTAGGGTGGACTATGGATATGTATGATTTAATGATACTCCATTTGCAATAAGATATGCTAAACCTTTTTTACAGTCCAATCAACCGATTTTGACTTCTATTGCGTTAGTGGCATAACAAATGACAGCTGCAGTAAACAGTTGGTATTGTAACAACTTTTTTGCTTTTAATGCCATCCTTATGCCTATGGTTTAGAAGTCAGAATCGGTTGAACTGACTGTAAAAAAGGTTTGTTTAAATGTCTAATCTTATTTCAAATGGAGTATAGTTAGGTATAAAATAATATGACATCTGTAGATACATTTTTAATAACACATACTATATTTGAAATGATTTAAAAGGGACTTGTAGCTAATTAATAACAGCCGCATGGGTCAATAGATCAAGTTAAGCTACGCTCGCCGCGGCTTGTCCGTGGATGGGTGTCCATCTTTACATACCAAGACCTCTCCGTGCTTCGGAGAGCACGTTAAAACGTTGGTCCCGGCTACCATTCGTGGATCTTTGACAGAAAGTCTGACAACTATTCTTACCAATGGGTATCGTATTAACCAATAACTGGGTTGTGGAGAGCAGATAGCTGGTACTCCATGTAAAATACTAGTATTTAGCTGCATCAGGATAAACAGGAAGCCGACCCCAAAATTCTTGGGAAAAGGCTTGGCAGATTGATTGATATAATAATATATACGGTTATTAACTCACTTTTTTATCACTTATACAACCCTAGTTTTAGTATATGCGAAACCCGAAACACGTGTTTAGTATTTTTATGTAAAGAATGTATGTACAAAATTTCAAAAATCTATCATGAAAAATCACAAAGTTTTAAGCTAGTTATGTTACCAAGTTGTCTACACAGACATGGTCACCACATGGCCCCCAGCGCGTCCGGCGTCTATTGTGCTCATTGATATACAGGATGATTGGAAGATGGGTGCAAAGCTTTAAGGCGAAGATAGTACAGACAATTTAGAACCATTTAAGCCATGGTTGTCTTAGACGAAGTCTTACCAAATATTTTTAACCAAATTTTTAAGTTTTTTTCGGAAATTCTCAAAATTTTATGTAAACTGCATAATTATGGCCAAATTGAATGATAAATGAATTCATTTTTTATTTATTTAATTAAAGTAATGTGTAAGCAATCAAGCAAAACATGTTTTAGGCTTCTGTGTCATTAGACAGTTTTTTTACAGACATTTAAAGCTCAGAAAAAAAAAATTGTACAATACGTCTTTTAAACCTTATTAAAAAAAAAAAAATTGGTAAGACTTCGTCTAAGACAACCATGGCTTAAATGGTTCTAAATTGTCTATACTATCTTCACCTTAAAGCTTTGCACCCATCTTCCAATCACCCTGTATAATAAAGGCAGTAGGTACCTAACTGTACGGCGATTGTATTGTAATTAAATGGTGATACCATTTTCCACCATACTTGCAAATCTTTCTTATGAAAAAATAAAACATGGTGTAAAAAATATTGGCATCGATTCAGTTACTTATTCTGAACAAACTATATTCAGATTTCACTCAAATTAAAAATATTTTTTTATAATAGTACTATTATCTTTCTATCACAGCTACCTGTCACATAGCTGCGTGGTGAGTAACACTGAAATTCTGAAAGCTACACACATAAGCCAGGCACGATTGACATGAGATTAATAGGAAAAACAGAACCATGATTCATAGATAACGCGTTCAATGCTTAACTACGTCATTTATTCTATAGTGAAAGTGACTCATACAAAAAAGATCATAGGTGACACACAATCATGGTGACCTAAAAAGCCACCATGATCCAATTCGCACAAGTCTTATGACATCTAGCAGTTAATATAAAATTATAAGGTGATAAATACAACAACGATTTGTCACTTATTGATAACATACATTGATGTTATGCTACAGCTGTTTGTTTTACTGATTCAAGTATCGTTACTTCCTTAGATTCGTCATAACTTGTAGATTTTTATTCGATATCGATAATAGGAAATGGTGTCTTTAATACTAGTTCATATCAATTCTGCTTATCTGTACAAACTATTGTCATAGTAATATTTAGAAAACATATTTATGATTATTAATGATTCGTGAATAACGTAAAAGTCAATTAAAATTAATTGCAGTAACAAGCAGTTACGTACCACAATTCCCATGCAATAAAAAGGATATACCTTTAATATAGAATTGGACTATTCAAAAACTACCAACATTTGTATTACCAAATGGACCTGCTCTTGACCTCGATAACGCCTGATGGAAAGCGATTGATAAGGTCTATGATGGATCAATTGATAATAACAAAGGAAGAATCATCTGGTTTTACTCGAAGATAAGTTGTTACTTAATATTACGAACACAATTATTATCTCAACGCCATATTCAAATGCATAGTCATCCAACTTACATGAGTGCTATTGTGTCCTATTTCCACTCCCAAACTCATCATTGCGGACGTCGTCATTAAGAATTACTGTGGGAGAGTCGTCGAAAGCTTAACAGTTTTATGTGACATTTGTCATACAATGATACTGCCCATTAACACCCACTCCTTCACTTATTTCATCAATTAGAGTATCACACCCACGAAGACTGTTAGTTATTAACGTATTGTTTATTTCTTGACCCCTTAAGCGAATAATTGCTTAATATAATTTATTTCATCTTTATTTTTCTTTTGGTTTCATGTTTTATTTTTTTGTATTAATGTTATGACTATGCTCATGTCTAACAAGAGTTATTTCATAATTAAACTAAGGTTTAGTAATTAGTCTATTACGTTTCTTTATATATTTATTAACATTTCTTAGATCTCCGTGCCTTAGATTTAGAAGCGAATTTTGTTTTAGTAGTATGTTTTAACTCAAAAGAACATGAAATTTACATAATGACAATTTTATCGTCAAATCTCCAACTTTTATTTAAGCTTTTTATTCCTTTGATGCCTTTTATTGCTTGATATAGTCTAGAATTATTCCAAATTTTAAGAGTACTCTAACTTTTAATGCAAATACAATTTTCTTTACAATTTTTATGATTTCAGAAAGTATTTTTTCTTTCGTTTATTTTTTCTATTAGGTTACTGATTACGTCGTCAAACCCAAAATCAGCTAGCACAAAAAGTCAACAGAACGGATATCTAATTCCATTGTCTTCAATATTCACAGTAGCGACATTCTCAAAAGGCATAAAAGAGAAAAAAAGTTTCCCAATGCCCATAAAACACATGAAAAGGTTATGACTCATTGTTGACTCCCTATTGACATAAATACGGTAGTCGTAATAAAACGGTCTTAGAACCATGACATAAATTCTCCTAAGTATCTCTCTGTACCTTTTGTTACATTTTTTGTCCCATAAATATCACGCAAAATGTTTACTTTGTCTTATTCTTAGTTTTTATTATCCTCTTTGTTTTTAACAATGGGCTCATGTTGATTGACATTCTCGAAAAGCTTTACTTGACTGCTTGATATTGCTGTCAGCAGGTTTTTATTGTTGGGTAGTTTCGTTATGTTACTTAACTAAAACCTTTGTCTCTTTACAAGTAATGTCATGGTCCATGCATAGAGAATTAAAAAAAACAAGGACACATCAATTATGAAATGTGGGTGTGTAGAAAATGCGATTGAAACATAGCTGGTAATATTTGAGTATACTATAGATTAAAACTTCTGCCTAACCCGTGTGTATTTTGGGCACGCCACGATAGCGGCGGTAAGTCCCCTCTTTGAGGAGTGGCTTGAGAGGCGGCATGGCGTCCTCACCTTCCGCCTGACGCAGGTCCTCACCGAACACGGTTGTTTCGGGAGGTTCCTGTTTCGTATAAGGCGGGAGGAAACGCCCGGGTGCTTCCATTGCGAAGATCGCCCTGAGGACACGGTGGAGCATACGGTGGCGGTCTGCCCGGCTTGGGCGGAGCACCGCTGTGTCCTCGTGGAGGCGATCGGCGGCGGCGATCTCTCGCGTCCGGCCCTGGTGCAGGCCATGGTACGGAGCGAGAGTGAATGGTTAGCCGTCACCTCCTTCTGCGAAGCAGTAATGCTCGCAAAGAGGGAGGCGGCGCACGTGAGGGAGAGGCAGTATATGCGCCCTCACGGCCGTAGTCGCCGCGGGAGAAGCCCTGGGCGTCGGGAATCCCAGGCTGATTCCCGGCCACCGTAGGCGCGGGCTTGCGGACGGCGAGTGATGGGTAGCTCGCTGTCCGGTAAGGACCAAGCCCGGGTCGACGGCGCGTTGTGTTCCACGCGCGCCTCAAAGAGATGTCAGCACCAATAGGTGGGGTCCGCAAGGACCGATGCCTGCCAGGGGTGCGGGTTGTTCGAAAGAGATACCGCGGCTGCTGGCACACAGGCAACTGAGGGAACACGGGTGGGTTTTAGTCAGTAAAAGTCTGACACGCCCTCCCGCTCCACCCAGAGCGGGAGAAGTTATTTGATGATTTCCCACCCAAAAAAAAAAACAACCCGTGTGTATTTTCAGTTCTTTTTGTTTAGTTTCAATTTCCGTGTTCCTTCTTATGACGTTGTGTAATAAATGTTAAGTAAGTGCCTGTCGTCGTTAGTTACGGACTCAACCAGACTTGTATGATGCCCATTAAATCTTATCATCCCACGCACTACAACATCAATCGATTTAACATCAGCCTTATAAACTATCAACTAGCTTGACATCACATTTTATAGCTCATCCATTTCAGGTGCTATAAACAATGTACTTAATGACCACATTATTTGTAGGTAATCATTCCGCAAAACATCCTGACCTTTAAGGTAGCGTTACATTAAGTAAAGATACAATTTCACATTACGCTGTATGTATACAGGATGACTTGCAATTTGACGTATTGTAGTGTGGTCCATTTGCAACAATTAATGACCACATAAAGCATATGTGAATGTTCATGGTTTTCTAGAAAAAGCAATTTTTAAGTTTTTTTTTTAATTATCCAGAATTCTTAAATCAAGACTTAGCACTTTTCTCTAAACTCTTAAATTGAATAGCCTTCATTGCCATTCCATTGGGTACCCAATATCATAACAGACCTTTCAATGTGTCCAAGTGTTCTATCACATCGAAAAAAGTTTAAGGATGAAGTTCATAAACCATTTTCAAAAAATCATTTACCTCATAAACTTTGGCATATGTTACCTATCTCAAAATTACGGGGGAAACTTGGTCATCTACCGAACAAGATACCTACAGAAGTTTTAAAAAATGTCAGAGGTGCAGCTGAAACAGTCGATAATGCTGGCTTAATTCTTGCAAAAAGTCCTGGAAGAAATACGTAAAATTACAAATCATCCTATATACGAATAAGTATATGTAATCAATCAAGACGAACTTAATCCGCATTTAAACGTACAATGTAACCGCTAACGATGTCTCTATGATATCATCGCGCTATGTCGAAATAATTACCTTTATGGGTGTTTGATTATATGCGAATAACGTGCCTGCTTCAATTATATCATTCCTACGCGTAAGATTACTGAGGCTGAGCAAATAAATGTGGATGACGAAAATAGAATAGATGTGGTACCTAAGTGAAAATTGCGGCTGTGGTAGATTACGCTGTGACTGTGTAACTGTTAATATCTTATACGATGTGTTCCTATGAGATATTAACTAATAGAGTATTTATAAAAAAAATGTTTTCTTTTGTAGCCAAGAGCTATATTTATGTTTTAATATAACATTTATACAGAGAAACCACTAGAAGTATAAATAAACCATTTCTTAGACAGTAAAAATAAATGGAGAGATGAGAAAATATATACTATATAGTATTTTTTTACCCGTTTTTTCAACCGTTCCTGGAGTTTGCACATTACCTAAATATTTTCAGATGATTCTTAAGGTGAACCTAGTCCACATTTTTTGCATACAAACTTCGGGAGTGTACTCCACGGTCTGACATGGCACATTCAAAGTAAAATATGATATCGTTTTTTGTCTGTACGGCAACAGAATACTAAAATAAAAACCCATTAAAAAGTTGGGAGCCAACAAAGATTCGTTTTTCTTGCTAATTTTACTTAACTTTGGTCGTGTTTAAGTAATAAAAGAAGTATAAAATCTCCAAAACCAAGTAGATACCAACAAAGTTCAACTATCGAAAAGTTCAATAAACTTTATTGGTCATTGATTTATGCATTAGCTTTTTCCTAAAACCCGATCTTCCAAAGGACTTTTCTTAATTTTTGGCGATTTTTTTACTATAAATGATCCTGCGTCTCACTCAATAATGTTGTGCGTATAGACTAGCGTCTAATTTTTAGCCAGGCCCACCAGTGAGTTCGAGCCCGCGGCTAGGTTCCCCTTAAATCTAATAAACCGTAATTACTAACATTTGAAAATTAATGGGGCAATCTGTTTGTAGCCATGTGGCATTGCATAGATACAGTTATACTTATACACAAATAAAACAAATAATAATTGCAAAATCTTCAGTCACCAGTCCACCACTAAACATTCATTCTAGACACAAAACTATCACAAACGATTTAGACCAACTAAAACCTGGCCTCAAACAGCTGAACTTCTAAGCACATAAACTTCAATTTGAATAATACCTCTAATTAATCAAATAATTGTGGCAAAGACATTGAAGGACGAATGTAATTCGACGATTACACCACAATAGAACATTCTGTTGAATCTGATTGATTACGTTTAGTTAATAGGAATTTCAGAATGAACAATCCGACTAAATGTTGCGACTATCTGCTGGTAATTGGCGTACAAACAAAGATCTCTGTGTTCGCGGCATTAATTTCACGTTAGAGAGACGTTGTAATCATAACATGAATTCGTGTTTTGATAATGCATTCGGATAGGAATTTGACTAGGCATCCTTGTTTATTGATGATAATGTATGTGTCATAACGTTGAATTGTTAACTAGGTTTATATGTGTAATGTTATATCTGTTTTAGTGTAGCTTCAAGTGTGTGTTTGTGTCTCATCATCATATGCCTAGCCTAACTATGTTGGGGTTGACTTGAAGTCTAATCGAATGTAACTAAGTGCCAGTATTTCACATGGAGCTACTGCTTATCTGTCTTCCATAACCCAGTAACTGGGTAATACAATACCACTTAGTAAAACTAGTTGTTAGTTAACAACTAGTTTGTCAAACGACTGTCAAATATCCACAAATGACAGCCGGGACCAACGGCATGACTTGCTTTCCGGGACACGGAGGGGTCTATACTCCATAGGTTTAGGTAGTTGAATAAAGGTAAACAAAAAAAACCACGTGACTCATAGATGCGCAACCTTTTATTTCAAATGTTTTTTTGTTTTTTTTTGGGTGGGAAATCATCATATAACTTCTCCCGCTCTGGGTGGAGCGGGAGGCCCTGTCAGACTTTTACTGACTAAAACCCACCCGTGTTCCGTCAGTTGCCTGTGTGCCAGGGGCCGCGGTATCTCTTTCGAACAACCCGCACCCCTGGCAGGCATCGGCCCTTGCGGACCCCCCCATTTGGTGCTGACATCTCTTTGAGGCGCGCGTGGAACACAACGCGCCGTCGACCCGGGCTTGGTCCTTACTGGACAGCGAGCTACCCATTACTCGCCGTCCGCAAGCCCGCGCCTACGGTGGCCGGGAATCAGCCTGGGATTCCCGACGCCCAGGGCGTTTATTTCAAATGTTAAGATCATATTATTTATAGTCATATAATAATAGGCTCAATTCGGAATCAGAATCTGATGAACTATCTGTCACATTAATATTAAATCGTTCCGTTGTATCATCAATTATTTTCCTAGTTATATTAACACAATTAAAAAAAATAGAAACGCACTAGTTAAATCGTAAATGTCGATAGTTGAGAGTGCTGTCAAAGTCTGGTTAACCGACTAAACGTAAGACGTAATCAAAATCAAAATCAAAAGTCATTTATTCAAACTAGGCTGAGAGTCAGCTCTTTTTGAACGTCAAAATAAAATTACATAAGACAGTCCCCCCAAAAACGCCCGCCCTTCACCACTTCCTAGTGCTTTAGCTGGGAAGAAGAAGTAGCGGAACAAACTCCCCAGCAGCACAGCTGTCTGTTAAGTTAGAAGAACTTGTTTCTATACAATAATAGGTAATAAAAATTTTGAAACACAAAAAAAAAACATAAAATTTGCCATATGTCAGCTAGCACACGCCAATATACCATCAAAGATTGAAAACTAAAAATAATAGAAAATTAAAATAAAACGTAAACAGAACTTCCAATCTAAATAAAAGCCTCTAGGCATAAAGGGCATGCCCGCTTACATATGCAATTCTGCATTATGCAAATATAGCTATAAGTAACTTAAAGTAACAAAAGTTAAACTAGGACCTCTGGACTAAAATTAATAAAAACTTAATACAATTAACAATAACAAAACCATGGTCAGCAAGACGACCAGTCTGTCCAACTTAATCTGTGGTAATACCTGCCACTTCAGTTGCCATACTACATAACACACAGCTGTACTTTTCAATTTAGCAAATTCGTTGTATTTTCTAAAAGGTTTAGGGAACCTGTCATTTTGGGCTCTTTACAATAGGTAGATTACGAAATATGATATTATTGTAATTAATGTAACAAAAAAATCGTGCTCAAGTAGTTACATCTAGGAAGAGTAGTTTAAGAATAAAGGATAATTAAAGGATTTAATATTTATTAATAAAAGAGGAAACTATCGTATAAATCGAAAATAAATATGATTTTGTTACACCGTATTTTTAAACAAAAAAGTGTCAACTATAAAAACCCTTTGTACGATTTGTTTACCTTTATTTAATTACTTAAGGCCCATAGTATCCTCATCTCCCGTTTGTATGCAAAAGCGCGACTGCCCCCCGCGCCCGCGCAGGGCCCCTCTGAGCCTTTATCTCAAAATGGAGATATTCCTTTGATTAATTTACAATTATTCTTCGGCGATTCTGTGGTACCTCTAACTATCTATTTTTCAGTGTATTTTTTTTCCAAATAACGAAGCCGTTTAGTAGGAGTATGGAATAAAAGCCAAAATATTGCGTGTTTGAAAATATTTTTTACAGCAAAAGTATTAACCATACAAAAAAGTACTTTGGGCAAAATGATCTATATGAATCTATAGCAAAATCATATATTTTTCAAATCTTCAAGATAAGCCGTTAATGAGCAGTACGGTTCATAAAATGACCGTGTTACGCTACCAAACGGGACGTAGGCCCTTAAACCTATGGAGTATAAGTATGTAAAGATGGTCACCCATCCACCAACCAACCGCGGCAAGCGTAGCTTAATATGATTGATCGACGTGTTTGTTTGTGTCTATCACGTGTCTATGACGTTGGTTTTTAAAGAAACATTATAAATCTGTAGTGGGCGGGAGGCGTCAGTAGGTTGGCATAATATTTATTTGAATCGAATTATTTTGCAATTTACTTATTGTGTAACACAATTTCGTTTGAAATATATCTACTAAACATTACTTAACTGTAATTCCGTAGATTTCAATAACAATCACATTGTACATAAAAGAGTAACGCAGCTGCGTCCGCTCAAACTCAATTTCGACCACTTCAATATCATCGTTTTCGCTTACGACATTCCCATCTGATTTACCATTAACACGAATTCATTCATTAGTTGTAAGTTAAGGTTTAATGACGTTGATTTTAATTACACAATGGACCAACACTTCATTAAATTGTCACTCACGATGGTTCTTTTCGTAATAATCTCTAGGTGTGACGTAATACGTTCCTACTGACTTTTGACATCAATGTGAGTTATTGACTTTTGAAGACGCGTTCATTTGAATTGGATACTGTTTGAGGCTTCTATGGTGTCATTGTACTTCGAGTGTTCTATTTTAAGACTTAGTAAGAGTAGTTTGTATATAAAACGTATATGTTTTGGATACGTCTTCACTTGGGCGATATTTATAAAAAAACTAAAAAACACGCTTTAAAAATCAAACTAAAAAAGGAGAAAATAATTTAATTCAATTAAAAAGCGTGGGGTGCTTTTTGAGGTATTTTTATAATCAATTAATGTCAAGCACCCCACGCTTTTTAATTGAATTAAATTATTTTCTCCTTTTTTAGTTTGGTTTTTAAAGCGTGTTTTTGACTATTATTTATTTTCTATTTTTTAGTTCTGCTAACTACAAAAACGTGAGTTTTTTTTTGTATTTTTTCCCTTTTTTTCGTTTTTCCCATTTTTTTTTTAAATTATTGGATTGTCATCGGTCCTCGATAAGTTTACAAAGTTTCAATGAAGTGGGTCAAAATCGCGCTCTAAGGAGTTGGTTACATATAAACAAACATACAAGTGAAGCTAATATAAAGCGTGTAAAAATGGTTGTACTTGACATCTGAAAATATTTGATAGACTTATGATGGGGATGGATTAGAGATAGGTACCTACCATAACTGGATTTTTTAAATTTTATTTTAAACCCAAAATAAAGTAAGATGTAGGCATAGAACCACCAGGCTAAATTATCTCTACCATCGTTATCAAAACTGCCAATAAAATATACGTAGAAAAGTAATAAATGCAGCTTTTATAGCTGTAGATAGTACACCACATGGAAGCGCACGTAAACACAACAGCACCGTATTTTTCTTCCCCATGACGTCACTCTACGCTCCACAATTTCCATAATCGACTCACGAAGCCCATTCTAACCTAAAACATACCAGTACCTATCTAGTCGTAAACAAGGCGTCGTGTTTTTATTAAAATTCCTTTAATAATTTCGCCTCGTTTGTTCGGCAAGTGGGTCATGGAACTTCTACATAGTTGTTGGCAGTACCACAGGCTTGCCGGTCACTAGCCGCAAAAGGGGGTATGTGGAGAGATAGAAAATAGTTTTAAAGAGGACTCCATCGGTATTCACTACGGACGGCAACCGGGAAGCCTGCCCTAGTTCGGATTTCAATTATCCACCTCAACCATTTGTTTTCTGAACATAAAACGAAACAAACATCGAAGCTCTGAATGTGTTACCAGAAGCGCATATTTTCAGAGGATTCAATTCAACTGGAGATAAATACTTACTTTGTTTTCTTTTTCCTATCGTTTTGTAAACCATAAAAGAAGAATCGTTTAGATATTGGTTTTAGTATTGTTGATCACAGTCAAAGGAGCTTTTTAGCACAATTTTATTGAAACCCTATTTGGGTTTTGAGAACCAATGAAAGACACAGTTATAATTTCTATTGTTTTATTTATTATATTTATTTAGCAGGAGAGGTGTGTGTGCGCTTGCGCTCTCGCTTAGTCCAGACGGTACACTAGCGTCTAAACTATAGTAAAGTTATGAACAATGTAAATATGTATGTATAAGAGAGAAATACTCTCAGACTACTTAAGTGGGACGGATATATTTTGTTGTATTCCAACGGTTTGAGATGAAGGCAAAAACGTTTTCTGAAGACCGTGATCATGATGATTTTAGCCATCTGCTTTTAAATCTATCTAAGACCATATTGCATTATTTTTAGCTACATTTTCAATTATTAGATACCTAAGTTGATTTTAGTTAACAACAACAAAAAGTTTTGACATTCTTTCCTTGAAACTGTATCCGGAAATCCGGAATCCTCTAAATTTTGTTCTCTCTTGTATTTTGCTTTTGTTTTGAGCCGCGTCTCTAAATTTACCAATTAGCTTGAATTCAATTCCGATTGAAACTTTTATTTTGCATTTGTACATTGTTTATATGAATTCCAATATTCTAGAGATTTTCTTGTCGTTTATAAAGGCTGTATCAGTATGGATATCATGATGTTTATGGGATCAAGTCAACAGATAATCCTTCTACTATTGTTATATTATAAATGTGAAACTCTGGATGTTTGTTACTCAATCACGAAAAAATGGCCGAACGGATTTTGATGGAATTTACTTTTAAGGAAACACTACACTAAGGATACTTTTAATCGAGAACGTGGTACGTTCCCATGAGATACCTAATTGCCGACTTTCACGTGGGCGAATCCGCTGACAAAACCTAGTAAATTTAATAAAGTAAGTATAACTTAATTCACGAGATTCGAGATTAAAAAAATAAAAACTGAGCTATGGTTCCCAGCGCAGTTACAGATCACAATATTTGAAATTACGAAATTCATATTCATAATACACCAAAATTAGGAAGCCTCAGATCCTTTAACCAAAACACCAATTCATCGTCACTATTATTCTTAAAGCTCTTTTTTCTTCAGATAAGATTTTCAAAGCAGTCTCGTCGAAGTAGAGTGTACGCTCAATTGTCAAACTTGTTTATATAACTTTGAACACACTTGGAATAACAATCCTTTGTTGACGGTTCTTTTGAGCCTGCCCGTGACAAACTCAAAGGATTCGCTGCGAAGCGTGTCCACTCGAGATGGGGACATCTGTTATATTAAATTAAATGTCTTCCGTTGGATGTCTAAATATAGATTTATAATGTCAGATGTAAAGGTGTGTGGTGAGGGTGGGCGATCATTTGCAATGTCGTGAATATTGTTTTGATAGTTTTTATAATGCAGTTAGTTTTTAAAGACTGCCTCGTTGGCCTAGCGTGCTAAGCATGAGGTCCTGGGTTCGGTTGCCAGGTCGGGCAACGTATTGTTGGTTTTTTCTACCTGGAATTTCTCAGTAGCAGCCCAGGGTCCGGAGGTGTGTCTGGTTGGTGGTAATAGGGTCACCCCCTATTTTTTGACCTTAAACATAACTGGCGGAGTGTGGGTGTACTATAGGTATCTACACCTCTGCCTATACTTTCGAGGAAACAAGGCGTGATGATATTATGTTATGTTTTAATCATATTTGTCAGATGGTACAGTTATTTGACAAGCCAATGCTATGCAAAAAATTCGCGCATGTTACAAAGTATTTTAAGCAGAAACAGCGTTCATAAAAGTAGAAACTAAAAAAATCTGTCTTCATTTTTTTTTGTGGGTGCCACAATTAATTATGAATCATAAATTTATAACTCTAAAAAATATATGTCAGTATGTATTCATATTCTTCATAATTAGAACGCTACAAAGTTAGTTACACAAATTCGTTTTAAAATAAAATATACTTACCTATTCCTCCCAGCAGCGACTAATTAAACAAAACAAACACAAACGCTGCGAAAATTAGATTCTAATTAAAGGAAATGTTCAAGTTTTCCATTGGTACGACACAAGCATTCATTAGTAGGTAAAGCGTGTCATTTTGTTCGCAACTGGCACTGAATACTTGAAAACGGCTAATATGTGGTAAGAAACGGAGCCACGCATGCCGTATCACAACCAGCCAAACGAAATTTCGCACAAATGAAAATTAGATGGTGAAATAATGTACCCATTTAAGGTGTTCAACAAACCGTGAACGAAAATAATAGTAGCTCCCAAGCAAAAGCACCGAGAATGATATTATAGTAATTAAGAGCAAACTACCAGAAAATTTTGTCGCCGAACAATGTTTTTGGTACAACAATGTCATTAAATAAATACCGGAGTTTGCAACCGAAAGACGTCGTACTATTAACCAAATAAAACTGTTCATTAAATTCGTGATTTATGCTTTCGCGGCTTTTATTCATTGCGTTATAAATTCGCCCTCGTTCGAGATTTTACAGCTGAGTCCGGGAGATTTACTGTGAAAATACGTCGATTCCATTTCAGATCATCCCCCGAACGCGTTTGACTTAAAAATACAAATTGAAATTTTATGATAGTCCCCTTTTGTGTGATTATTTTGGGTGAAAATACCATCATACAATGAATATAAAATAGATGTAGCGGTATTTTAGGATATTTTATAATCTCGCATAATTTACGATCACCAGATATCGGATATTCGGATGCATATTCACCTAAAGTTGAGATGTTGGCTAACATGGAATGCGTTGCTTTTGTATCGAAAAAGTATTAATTTAGGTAAGTAATTTGTTTATTTTTTGTTTTAACTAATACAAACCACCCCTCCTCCAGTACATACACATATTTGTATCGGGTTAAACATTAATTTTAAATTAATACACATCTGTATAGTTATGCAATCCAAGAATCCCGGGGTTTTTAATAAATATTACAAATAATTTATAAAGCCGCTTCCATACTTTCATAGGTAAAAATTATCTTTAGGTAAATATGGATCCGAATATCCGATCTCTGACGTTCACAGACACGATGACATGCAAGCTGCTTGCGTGAAGCTCCCCGCATGCGGGGAACACACAAGGCTTCATCATTTTATTATTTTCTGTGCAATGGGCTATTGCCATTGCAATGCCTTCAAAGTGTGACTTCAACTACACTCGAGAGCAATGAATCCGGGTCACTTAAAGAATCCTAAAAATCTCGGAAACTAAAAATGCTAGGTTAATGCAATAAATTGTATTTAATAGACAATGTAATACTCCTTAAATGAAGGTATTAAAACTTCATAGTTATTGTAAAGTTATATCATAAAAAAATCTAATTTGAAAAAGGGCCACTTTCGAAGATGGAACTACGAAATTACAGCATTTGGTTTTGCTTTTGTTTGTAATCTGTCATTTATGTGGGTACATAAACCATGTTGATAGTGCTCTATATTCATTATTCAAGCTGAAATTATGTCGCTTACGCCTGAAGAATGCACCAGAATACTTACAATGCTGGAAACCGGCCGGAGTCAGCGCGATACAGCCAGGACTGTCGGTGTGTCGCTGTCAACAGTACAAAGAGTTCTCCGACGTTACGAAGAAACTGGTTCTAACCTACGCAGACCAGGAACGGGCAGAACCAGGTGTACCACAGCACGAGAAGACCGATACTTGGTGAACACCATGCTTCGAAATCGCTTTCTCACAGGAACTGAACTCACAAATCAGTTTCGACGCCTCGGAGGAAGTAACCCAAGTGCATGGACAGTAAGACGTCGGCTTGCTGAATCTAACTTAAAACCCCTTAGACCTGCAAACGGCCCTAAACTGGAGCGTGGGCATCGTATTTCAAGACTAAGATATGCCCAGAGCCACGTAAATTGGAGTATTGAAGATTGGTCAAAAGTTATGTTCTCCGACGAATCAAAATTTATGCTCTACAAGCACGATGGAAGACACAGAGTGTATCGAAGACCAGGGGAAAGATTCAAGCAAGCATGCATCGAAGAAAAAGTAGCCTACGGTGGTGGGTCTGTACTTGTGTGGGCCGGAATTTCTTCTGAAAGTCGCACAGAGCTGGTGATCATAGAAAACGGCTCTTTAACTAGCGTAAGATATGTGGAAGAAATCCTCAATGATCACGTTGGTCCATTTATGGTCAATTTAGGTGAGGATGCTATATTTAGGTATGCATGACAATGCCCGACCTCATACAGGTAGGATTGTGAATGACTACCTTCAAGAGATGAACATTACTCGTATGGAGTGGCCAGCGCGCAGCCCGGATATCAACCCGATCGAGCATGCTTGGGACGAGCTAGGCAGATGCGTAAAACAACGAAACCCTCCCCCAATCACGCTTCGTGAGCTCAAAATTGCTCTCACAGAGGAATGGGAGAATATTCCCCAAAATCGTATAAGGAACTTGGTGTACAGCATGCCAAACCGCGTAAACGCAGTAATGGAAGCACGAGGAGGCAATACGAAGTATTAAAATTCAAGAAAATCGTAATAAAGCTCAAAAATTTCATGTTTCCTATTTTTGTTTTAAGGAGAGATCAGCAGTTTTTTTCTTTATGTAATTTTGTGTTAATAAAATGTATGGTGACTCATATTTTTTTTACTTTCATTTAAGGAGTATTACATTGTCTATTAAATACAATTTATTGCATTAACCTATCATTTTTAGTTTCCGAGATTTTTAACATTCTTTAAGTGACCCGGATTCATTGCTCTCGAGTGTATTTTTTTGCGTTGCAGTAACAGCTAGAACTTTCAAAAGAATGAAGCGTGATGATCCAAATTAAAACGTATGACATTCAATGAGCATTAATGTAATTTGTATTGTTGCCTCGAACTTTATAAGTCGAATAGTTTACTGTTGTAACCATAATACAGTTTAAATTACCTAGGTAGAACTATTTTATGTATTAAAAAAACACCAAAACTCTGTGATAGTGATAATCTGTTATCGACCAAATATTTTCCGAATCTTTTAGCACAAAAACGAAAGGGCGATTTCTTGATAACGCTCAAAAAGGTGGTTTTTTAAACCAGTGTAACTCTTTAACCGTAAATAATTTTAAAAGCAATAAAATATATGATATTTTCAAGTCTTTTTTGCATAGAGTGATGGAACTTAAAACATAATTTAACATACTTTAATGGATCAAAAAAAAAATGATCAAAGTCACCTCTTAATTATCTTTAAAACCAGTTTATCCCTTCAATAACAATTATAATTATAATTAAAAATATACCATAAAATTTCAAATGCCAAACTGTATCCAGTGATGGAGGATTATTTATTATTAAATATTAGGTCTTTACCTATGAAATTGCCGTTTTGCAGTACTGGCCATTTCAAATCAAAATAATTTTTGTTTGGGTAAGAATTCTAATTTCAAATTAATTTTATTTTAAAAACATGGATTTTTTTTTCCAAAAGTAGTCATTTGTTTATTGATTAGTGTTACATTTTCATCGCATTTCAATCTTTTTCGTCATCATGGATACGTAAAAAATTCGAGTAATTATGGAATATGAGTACCGTCGTGGCAGCAACGCGGCACAAGCGGCACGCAACATCAACGACGTTTACGGAGCTAACACTACAAACCAACGCACCACCTGTTATTGGTTTGCTCGCTTCCGTTCTGGAAATTTCGACCTGAAAAATGAACCTCGCGGTCGTCCGAAGACTTTGGTCGACAATGACGAATTAAAGGCGATTGTGGAAGCTGATGATACACAATCTACGGCTGAATTAGCAGCAGCTTTCGACGTTAGCGTCAAAACAATATTGGTCCATTTGCGTCAAATTGGCAAGGTAAAAAAGCTTGACAAATGGGTGCCCCACGAACTCAATGATCGTCAGCGCGAAGTACGCGTCGAGACGTGCCTTGCACTGCTCAACAGACACACAAATGAAGGAATTTTGAACCGCATTGTTACCTGCGATGAAAAATGGATTCTGTTTGATAACCGCAAGCGCTCAGCAAGTTGGTTGGATCCTGGTTCAGCACCTAAACAATGCCCTAAACGAAAACTTACCCCTAGAAAAGTGATGGTCACTGTTTGGTGGTCTAGCGCCGGTGTGATTCATCACAGCTTCTTACCAAACGGGGTGAGCATTACTGCAGATGTGTACTGTGAAGAACTGAACACAATGATGGAGAAGCTGGCACATCTCCAACCAGCATTGGTCAATCGCTCGTCTCCGCTGCTCCTGCACGACAACGCGCGACCTCATACTGCACAGCAGACGGTCTCCAAGTTGCAAGAACTGGGGTTGGAAGCTCTCCGTCATCCGCCCTACTCACCAGACCTTGCGCCTACAGACTACTACTTTTTCCAGAATTTGGATAACTTCTTGGCGGGAAAAAAATTCAATAACCGAGAGGCAGTACAAAATGCCTTTGAAGAATTTGTTGCCTCCCGTCCAGCTGATTTCTTTAAGAAGGGCATCAATAAACTGCCACTGCGATGGCAAAGATGCATTGATTGCATGGGTGATTACTTCGATTAATACAAATAAAAAATACATGAAAAAAATTCGTTTAAATTTTTTCATACAAAACGGCAATTTCATAGGTAAAGACCTATTAGTTAATATCTAATTTTATACGGTTTTATTTAAATTTTCACGACAATGCTTGCTCATTTATTATTCGAATTTATTACAACAGATTTTAACCCGTATCGGATTTCAATAAGAACTATTATCGCTCATAACGACAATATTTAAAGTTACCAAGGCCTTGAACCTTCTGTATATTTCTTCCCGGAATTAAATCAACCATCATGGTGACCCTGTAACACAGCCAGTCCTCTCTAACTGCTTGCCACCGTCCTCAATCTTTGACCGCACTCAAAAATTCCCACCATCCGATGATCATGTCGCTCAATGAAGACAATACATAAACATTTGATGCAAATATGATAAGAGTCCAGACGTGCTTCAATATATTTGACTTTCCATCTCATCTTATTAACATGGCCATCGTCAAAGCATTCCATTCATTATGACAGAACAAACATTACATTAACAGATGTGTTAAATGATATCACAAAGGCAAAGGCACACACACGGCGATGGTTCTCTCAGAATGGACACCGAATAACGCTCAGTTTCCTCTCGCAAAGTTACCTAACTGTGCAGGAGAAAACTGAGCGTTATTCGGTACGACGGTTATTCGTAAAACACCTGTATTGCAACCTATTATAAGCCAGAAGAAAATTTAGTGTATTGTCAAATGTTCAAAGAAAAGACTTATTCACAATTATTTCATAGAGTAAAATAGTATTAGTCATGATATAACAATCATAAAACAAATATCAAAAAAATATTTTTCTTCGTATATTTCTTAAGTTTTTGAGCGTAAACTATAAATATTATTTTATGTAACAAAAATAATTATATCAAATAAAGAAATAGCTAAAAAATATTTAACTGAGCCATGCTTTTGATTTTTAATTTGATTGCATCTACAAAATTTATTTTATTTTGGTGGTAATTCGATTCAACTAACATCAAACGCATCGCTGTTTTGAACCCTTCTTGTTGCCGCGTTGTGCTATTGTCAAATACCAAAAAATTTGCTTCTTACTGCGCCTTAACTGTTAGATCCTACAAACAGTTGTAAAAACAGTAATCGACGGAATTATCATTTAAGCAAATTACATACACATGTAGAAGAAGACATTTGCCTGTTGCAAATGTTAACCACTAAGATAAACATCAAACAAAATTAAGAAATAGGCAAAGGAATAGCCAGCAAAGAACAATTGTTTGGTCTACTTGTTATATAGAAGTTGTATTAATATAGAAATGACTGTCACTTGTCCAAAGAAATGACACTTTACATTTTGAAAAACACATCGTTCCCCGCTATCGCGTCCGAACCGCCCCACTCCGCCCTCAGCCTGTCATCTAATTCATAGCATCGTCAATGTCTTGCTGTGTGGCGACGTCTTAAAATAATCGTATGAAGACCGTCGACTTGTCCACACCTCATAATTTATTACCATCTTCCTCATTTCCAGGTAGTGAAAGTCTCAAACAGAATGGTTGACAATAGGCAAATAAAGCTTCATAGCATTCTGTGATATGCCCCATTTTTTTCTCAGGTTTGTTCTTATCGTGGACTAATATTTGTTTTTATAACAGGTTGGACTTTGATGGCTAAGTTTTAAGTTGTTTGATGTTAGAACAATGTTTGTCACCATCTACCTAGTCGTTTCCCAACTATGTTAAGGTCGGCTTCCAGTCTAACCGGATGCAGCTGAATACCTGTATTTTACATGGAGCGACTGCCTATCTGACCTCTACAACCCAGTTACTGACTAATACGATACCCCTTGGTAAGACTGGTTGTCAGACTTTCGGGCTTCTAATGACCCGTAACGACTGTCAAAGATCCAGAAATGACAGCTGGGACCAACGGCTTAACGTGCTTTCCGAGGCACGGAGGGTCTCGGTATGTAAAAGATGGTCACCCATCCACGGACCAGCCGCGGCAATCGCAGCTTAACCTGATTACATTACTTAGCCACAAGCCCCTCTTGTGTGTATCTATAAAATGCTGTTTCTCTTACATATGCCTATAACGCATAGCCTATAACGTTCCCACAGCTGGGACACAGGCCTCCTCTCCGTGAGAGGGAGTCGGCCGTAATCCACCACGCGCCGTAATCCACCACGCGGGCCCAGTGTGGGTTGGTAGATGTCACATGTCTTCGATTTTTTTGGTTCTAGGACATGCCGGTTTCCTCACGATTTTTTCCTTTACCAACTTTAGTTTTGAGAGCATGAAATAATTTACACAAATTAAAGTGCCTGGCTGGGTTCGAACGCACGACCTACAACTCGTAAGTCGCGGCCGTTACCTCTGGGCCACCACTGTTTTCCTTAGTTGTAATATTTTTTTTCGCAATTACAAAAACATTAGCTAAACCTTTCCTAGTTTTTCTTCATCATCATCATAATTTTCCCGCCCTTATCCCAATTTATTTGGGTTCGGCAAATCATGTATTTTTCTTCCCCACTTATGTATTAGTCGACATCTCCGTAGTCACACCCTTTTTAACCATATCACCATTAACACAGTCCATCCATCGTTTCTTTGGTTTCCCCCTACTCTTAGAGCCATCGAATTCTTCTTTATCGAAAATGCCTTGCGGGCTTAGCCTTGGCAGCAATAATAAATCAAAAAGTGCGTGGAGTCCCTCCGCGCGGAAGAAGCGAAACCGACTCACTCTCATCACTCTGTTGCGTCGGTTGCGTTAAACGTTTAACGCAACCTTTACCGTTAAACGTTTAACGCAACCTTGTTGGAAGTCGCATAAGAAGTTTCACTTCAAAAAGTGCATCTCCCTCCGCGCGGAAGAAGAGAAACCGACTCACTCTGTTGCGTCGGTTGTTGGAAGTCGCATAAGAAGTTTAACTTCAAAAATGAACCCTCAAGCTATCATCTAACTAGAGAAGAGCAGTTGTGGCTCAGACTTACGAGGGGTGGCTCGCGGGTTCAAAGGTTCAAACCCAGGCAGGCGCATTACTTTGTATAAATAACTTAATGACTACTAGGTACTCTCAAAACGATGAAGGAAGGCATCGTGGGTAAACCGGCATACCCTAGAACTAAAAATTCGAAGGAATGTGTGATGTATCAATTCGCACTGGGCCCGCATGGTAGATCAAAGCCCACTCCCTCTCGAAAAAAGAAGGCTTCTTTTGTGTCTCAGCTGTGGGAACATTAGGTATAAGGCTGATTATGCTATCCAACTAATGCCACGCACAAAAACAAATATCAAATTCAGTCATATTATTTCTATAAAAGCAATAATAAAACACAAAGAACTTAAGGCCAATATAAACATAAACGTTATTACTTTTATTTCTTTCAAATAACATTGTACATTACTTCAATATTCACTGTCATTGAAAAAATAAACCGAATCCGCACGTTGTTGGCTCTCAAAACAATTGACTAGTGTTAGTTTAAAAAAAAATACTTTGAAAATAACGGCGCTTTTGTTTATTATTATGCTCTATATTTAAAAGCTTTTCTAAAAACTGCATATTGATTCATCAAAATTGATGCCTGTATTTTTTTAACAAGAACGACAATGTTGAAATTTGTTAAAATCTCTGTGTATTTTTGACTAACATTAGCATACACTTTTAAGGGGCACATTTCTAAAAAAAAGAACCACACGGGTCGATCAAAGGTTAAAAACTACGCTTGCCGCTGTCGGTTCTTGGATACCGATCCAGGATTTACGACACGACCATCCATTTCAACGCAAGACTCCTCCGTGTCTTGGAAAACACGTCATTTGTAGATCTTTGACAGTCATTACGGGTAAGCAGAAGCCCAAAAGTCTCAACCAGTCTTGCCAAAGGGGGGCCGTGATACCCAGTAACTAGGTTGTGCAGGTCAGATAGGCAGTCGCTCCCTGTAAAATACTCGTTAAGACTGGAACTGGATCCAAAAGTAGTTAGAAAATGGCGAGGCAGATTGATTAGTAAAAACTTATAATAATAAAAAAAACATCAAAAAGAGCCATCCTATGACCGAAACTAAAACAATACCTATACAAGAAAAAAAATAATGTCTTCACCAAAACTTTTCTATACATAACAACAAAGAGGTTATAGTCATTAAAAAAGTAGTTATCGTGTGAAAAATCGTTCCAAAGCTTCTATCTTCGTAGCGTCCAGAGCATGTAATTTAATACTTTCTACTTAATAAATGGTACATTCGGAGAAATAATTACACGCCCGTTGCTTATCTGACGAGTCTTTGACAGCTCAATGTGGGTTTGGCAAAACATTACAATGTAATACGGACAGAAACAAAAGCTACCGATGAGAAGGAAACAAGCGTTTATGTGCGACTGCTAATGTCTGATATGAGTTGGAATCTGTGTCAGGAATCTACATAATGTTTGTATTCGTCATGCAAGTTGTGAAGGGTTAGACGATGTGGCAATATGTACGAAATATCTATAAAGTGCTCCTGTTGACGGGCGCGCCGCGACAACGCGACTCGACTCTTGTAGAACCATTTCCACGAAGTTTAAATAAAATGTCTTACTAGAGTCACGTCGAGCCTGCTTGCGGGCGCCTTAAGGCTAGACATCGCGTTCTGTTTCCAAATCCTTCAGGTACTTTAACTCTCGATTTGACACAAGTAACAGGGCGCAGGATGGTAGGTGGGCCAAATTCGTAATTACTAAGCTACAGGTAGGTTACTTTGAGAATTCACCCGACAAATTCCAAATCAAATAGATAGTTCATAGAAAATCTGAAATATCAAACCAATACAGTCATACATACATAAAACCATTAACATTTTTATTTAAGTACTTTGTATTATTTTTTTACTAATTAAAACATAAACAGTTTTTCTTCAAACAAAAAGTGTGAGCAACCGTAAAGCTATAATAATAACGCCATTAAAACAGTCGGCAAGAACAAACTACGAACAGTTGCTATTATAGGTACCTCAAACATGCATATTTCTTCCTACTTATGTAAATTGATTCATAATAAATATTTTGATTCCACCTTAACGAGTAGTTGAAGTTGGATCGCTCGTTCGAATCTCGTTAAAGCGGAATATAAACTTGTATTAACATAATATTGTTATTTATTGCACAACCCTTTATTATTCTATGTTAAGTTGCTAAATAAGTTGCTTGATTTCCATGTTGAGAAGACGTAGAGAATAGATGTTTGTGGTGAAGCGCAAGTTACAAGTTATCAGAAAATAACACGATTTTACTCAGCCATTGAAATAAGAAAACATGAAGGGGTTTATTCATAAACTTTACTTGAATTAAAAAGATGTTCAAACGTTAAAAATGTATAGTTTAAGTAACATTTATAAATAAAAGGGTAAATTAATACGCAAATATGTAGGCAGAAATGAAAAGTATACTTGAAGATTTCCTTAATAATAAAATTATGATGCCCATGTTAAGAAGGTGCTGTGGGTTTGGGGCTAACTAATAACCACCGCACGGATCGATCAATCAAGCTTAGCTACGCTTGCTTGGTTCGTGGATGGTTGCCCATCTTTACATGTCAAGACCTTTCTGTGCCTCATGCATTTTTGTCATTCGTGGCTACTTTGACAGTCATTACAGGTCGTCATACCCCGAAAGTCTGACAATCAGTCTTACCTTATTAAATGGTATCGTATCACCCAGTAACTGGGTTGTGGAGGTCAGACAGGTCACGCTATGTAAAATACAGGTATTAAGCTGCATCCGGTTAGACTGTCAACCGACCCCAAAATAGATCCCAGGTCGACGGTGCGTTGTGTTCCATGCGCGCCTCAAAGAGATGTCAGCATCAACTGGTGGGGTCCGCAAGGGCCGATGCCTGCCAGGGGTGCGGGTTATTCGAAAGAGATACCGTAGCCCCTGGCACACAGGCAACTTAAGGAACATGGGTGGGTTTTAGTCAGTAAAACTGAACCACCCAGAGCGGGAGAAGTTATTTGATGATACCCAAGCCTCAAAAAAAAACGCCAAAATAGTTGGGAAAAGGTTACGTATATTGATTGATGTTAAGAAGGTGCAAATGAAAACTTTTTCCAAAAAAAAACAACCGACTTCCAAAAAACACTACAAAGTGAAAAATAACTTTAATTTCGGAAGTCGGTGTCTTTGGAGCTGTATTTGAATTTTTTAGTGGTTCACATGTGCTTACCCCTTCACAGCATACCGGCGTGATGTTATGTTATGAACTGGTGTAAGCAATAGACAGAGATGAGATTTCAGCAATCCCAGTCCATTTGCTATCATTTATTGAGGAGTTCCGTTGCCTTTCTCCAAAGTTCTTCATCAGATCTTCACCAAATTGAAATGGAACCACTCCGAGAAAGTACTCTTCCAAAAAATACCTAAATCGCTTTGTGTGCCTATAAAATTTGAAGAGTTCTCTCTATTTCTCCAGGATCCCATCATCAGATCCTGACTTGATGATCATGGAACCACCTGGGAAGTATACCCTTTCAAACAAAAAAAACAAAATCCAAATCGGTCCAGCCATCTTTGAGTAATAGGGGAACATACATAAAAAAAAAAAAAAAAAGGTTCCGACGAATTGATAACCTCCTCCTTTTTGAAGTCGGTTAAAAATGGTGATATTAGCACACACAGGTGACTTATTGTAGGGGAATAAAAAAAACTGTTGTGTCCGGCTTCAACAGCCTCTTGAAAGCCTGTTAGGTACTAAACACTCGGGAAGTGAAGAAGCAAGATTTATAAGATTACACAAATCCATTAGCTATTACCGCTGCTGATTCGTACATTCCCTTCCATCATCGTCCATTATCATTCTGTTGACGATAGATAAAAGTAAAGATATGATTCACACATTTATCACACGCTACACGACCATTCTTTATGGTGAATCTTGTCGACATTTTTTCCATACAAACTTCGGGAGTGTTTTACTCCACTGTCTGACATGGCACATCCAAAGTAAATTTATGATATCGTTTTGTCTCATTATTAATATTTTTTATACGGAAACAGAATACTATAAAATAAAAAGCCATTAAAAAGTTAGGAGCCAACAAAGATTCGGTTTTCTTGCTAATTTAACCTAACTTTGGGCGTGTTTAACAAAAGATGTGTAAAATCTCCAAAACCAAGTCTCTACCGACAAAACTCAAATATCGAAAAGTTCAATAAATTTTTTTGGTCATTGATTTATGCAGTGGTTTTTTTATTCAACCCGATTTTCCGAAGGACTTTTCTTAATTTTTTACGCGCCTGTTTTACTATAAATGATCCTGCATCTCAATCAATAATGTTGTGCGTGTAGGCTAGCATCTAACTGCTCATCACTGATACTTCCTCTGTTAGACACGATGCCTGGTCAGACAGCGTGCTTTTTAGCAAGGCCCACCAGTGAGTTCGAGCCCGCGACTAGATTTCCTTTAACACATTGCCCGACCTAGGAATCGAACCTAAGAGCTCATGCTCAGTAGTAACGATGCGGCCTAGACCAACGAGGTATTCAAAATAAAGATATGATTCACGCTGCATGACTATTCTTTAAGGCATCCTTAAATCAACAAATATCAAAGAATTTCAAAGAAAAAGAATTCTGAAGTAGTCAAACATATGCAACGCAAAAATGTAGTCATATTTTATTTTATATGCAAAGTCCATGTAAAAAATACGCCTCATGATATTATATTCGCATCCTTTTGAATAAAAACTTGAATTTAAAATATAGCATAAGCCTCAAAATAAAAGTAACGAGGTCTTTGATTGACAGAAGAGCTTGTTATTCCTCTAATTCTCTGGAAAATGAACTTTTATTTTGACAAGTGTGTGAATAAAATCAGTGTCACTTTATTTTTCTTTAGTAGGATAAACAGTCCCTTAAATGGATTTAGCATGTGTTTTGGTTCTGTTATTGTGAATGTTTTTTTGCCTTCACTTAGTAAGAATTTTGTGATGTTGTTATTTAAAGTGTCAGCTAAATAATACAATGGCCAGCTTACCTCTAAATCTTTAACAAATCGGCTAAGTCAACTCTGAGAGAATATAAATTTCAACTGTCTCAGCGAATAGCCGATGGCTCAACAAACTGAATATAAAAATTATTATACCTATTAAACCTGTTATCGGCTGTCTTTCGTATCTTTTACAGTAGTCACGCGTCGAACCCGAAAGTCTGATCAAGGGGTATCGTGTTACCCAGTAACTGGGTTGTGGAGGTCAGATATCCAGTCGCTCCATGTAAAATACTGGTATTCAACTGGATCCGGTTATACTGGAAGCCGACCCCAACAAAGGTTGGCAAATTATGATGATTTACCTATAAAATTTAGGTTTAATACGTTGTAGGCCTTACAGACTAGATTTGTAGATGATTTTCTATTCTGTATTTTCATTCCTCTAAGTACCTGGTACTTATTGACAGGCTTGCACTGTCCTCCCATACCTATTATCACTGTGATTTGAAAACATTGTAAAAGCCAATTATTTTTAAAAGAGTAACCGTGGAGTTTCTTGCCGGCTTTTCTCCATAGGAAACGACAAATTGGAACCGTGCACCTAGCTTCTGACGTTTCATAAGTGCCCATGCAGGTTTCTGTGAAATAAAATATTTTGATTTTGATTTTGAATATCCAAAAACTTACGCAATTTGAATGCTATCTTATCAATCCAATTAAATTAAATTTGTATGGATGGTACTGAAATCCTTAGTGAAAATAAGCATGACGATAAATCGATATTTAAACTTACATCTGTCATTTATCTCACCACTTTAATGGCCATCATTTGAATTGCTTCTCTGCATGAAAACCATTTTGTCCAATTAAATGAGTTAGCCAATTTTAATGAATCGAGTTGAGCATTGATTCGATATTGTATCGACTTCTCCGTTACTCGAGTAAGATTCAAAGCAATTTAGCAGAGAAACAAATAAATGCTGAGTTAACGAAGTTTAAAATGTTGATGTTCATTTTGCTTTGATCGAAATTTTCCACGTTACTGTGAAAGGAATTTCTCTGGAAGAAGTTAATTTTACTTTAGATAATATTATGTTTTCTGCATAATAATATATAAAGATAAGGGGAAGTGTTATTACTAATATTAGTGTTTATTTAATATCTGGTTTTTCCATTATTTTATATTCGTTTTAAATTACATTACAGTACGAATTTCTTCCTTTCCTGATCTGCATTATACGTGAATAAATATGTTCAATTTAATAAAACCATACCTCATTTCCATCTAAAAAGCCAATAGACCAACAAAACCTTAAACCAAAACAACATATGCGACATTTCTAAAGAAAATAAACACGTCAAGGTCCCAGATTTTGTACCAACAATCAATCACCAATAACTAGCCATCGTTAGCACATACGCCACCGATCAGGGTGAAGTAGAACACACAGAAACTACAACCAAGGACCTACGGAGGATAAGTTAGACGGATATCGATCCATTAACCCGGGTCGGCATCAATCACCCACGGCAAACATTTGGCCCATTATATTGGACAAACACCGCCGCCCTACGACTTCTGGGCTTATGTTTGTTTCTTATAAAGTCATTTGAAATAGTGAGGTTTTGTTTAGATAGCACTGACCAATGTTTGGAAGTTGCTTAGTTGGGCTTTTTGATTGGGTTTGTTTTGAGTTATGGGTCGATTTGGACGTGATTAATGTTTAAATGTAGTTAATAACTATAGTAGTGGATGTGCGCAGTAGTTAATCAAAGTAATAATACAGTAGGTAACAAGAAGAATCGGTTTTGATTAGAATTTCTCCGGAAGCAACTGAATGGTGAAATTATTGAGATTAGTGCAATTGGACTTTGCATCTAATGATTTGGATCCCTATAATGGGTGTAGATAGAACAGCACCCTAATTGCGTAACACGCGATTAATCATAATCGGTTTCATTTTGACAGTTCAACAATATTCATTGCATTATTTACGTTGTGGAGCAGACACATTTTTCGAACATATGAAGCAATGGTTTAGCCATCTGTTTCAAAACGAAACAGATTATGATTAATCATGAGTTACGCAATGACGGTGCTGAATGCGTAGATGACTTTGCGTAAGGTATTTTTACAAAATAATCCGAGGATCCTACTAATATTATAAACTAGCTTTTGCTTTTGCTCGTGTGGAGTTCGAAAATTATCCCACGGGACCAAACTACCGGGATCAAATGTATTCTACGTGTTAATACAGGCTATAAACTATCTGTGTGCTAAATTTTATCCAAATCCGTTAAGCTGTTTTTGCGTGATTGAGTAACAAACACTAAGTAAATGTTAATGTTTGGAACATTAACATTTACAATATTAGTAGAAAGTAGGATAGTAGAACTAGCTTTTGGTCGCGGCTCCGTCCGCGTGGATGTTGGTTATCTCGTAAAAAAATAGTCTATGTCCTTCTCCATATCCCAGGCTATATCTCTGCCAATTTTCATGACTATCGGTTCAGCGGTCTAGGCGTGAAAGCTTAACAGATAGACAGAGTTAATTTCGCATTTATAATATTATTAGGGATAGTGGGGAAGTAGGGATTATTATCAATATGAAAGTTTATATGTTTAGATGTTTGTTATCTACTCAATTACGCATAAACGGCTGAACGGATTTAGATGACTTTTTAATCCAGCAGTACGCCCGTGGGGCAATTATCGACGTTCACGCAGGCAAAGCCGCTGGCGAAACCTAGTTTCGAATCATTTATTTATATTTTTACTTCAAGACTCAAGAATATAAATTTCAAAAGGCCACTTAGGTATTAGAAAAGCCCTTTTTGGGGTAGCAACCCGAAGTACCTAGACTAAGAAGGTAGGTATTAAAATTGCAGAAAAACCTCAATAAATAATTCCCAAAAGCTATTCAAAACTAATGGAACCACATTATTCTTTGGTCTATTAATAAAGCACTTAATAACGCCAACTTTAAGATTTATCATCGAAATATCCCTTGTATTAAAAATTGAAGGTTTTCATAATAGCGAAAATCTGTAATGTTGGCAATATTTTGAAAGTTATTTTACTTAGAGTATCGGGCTTGCACACAAATAAAAAAAAATGGTTTGACATTGGCCAGACAGATAATATTTGTTTTATATTTTATTTGTAGCAAGCTGTTGTATTATAAAGTGCAATGTAAAGGCTTGTCTACAATTTGTACGAAAAAAAGTTGCATTGCTGTTGAAATTGTATTTTCTTATTTAGGGATGCATTTTCAGGGAAATGGCTAATGTGGCTCTTCGTGTCATCATCATTTGAAAGGGATGGACATAGGACGGGACATAGGACGGTTACGTCACACCTCACAGCAAAACACGATGCCGACCACTTTACGTGTTTAGTTATAGTTTTAAGCTGTTTGTTATTAAGTATTAGTTTGTTATTATTGTTTAAGATTATTTTTGTGTATTTTATTTAAGGGCCTTAGTTGTCTGATAATAAAATTATTATTATTATTATTTTGTCATTCATTGTATATTCTCGGCTAGCCGGAAAAAGCTGATAACACGGGCCTAAGTTATTATTATTCATTTATTCACTTTGCTTCTTATTTTAATACATTTTTAAATATTTTTAAAAAACAAAGATTAAAAAAAACCCTATAGGCCTTCCCCAAGCTTCGCCACTTCAAGCAACTCTGTGTTTCCCGCATCCAGTAGATTCCTGCAGCCATCACAAGATCATCGGTTCACTTGTGGGAGCCCTTCCTCTACGTCTTCCAGTACGCGGTTGCCACTCCAGAACCTTTCGGTTTCTTCGGCGTACTATTCGACGAGCAACGTGCTTTGCCCGCTGCCGATTTCGCAATTCTTCGGGCTTTGTCGGTTACCTTGGTTCTCCTGTGCAAAATTTTACGCCTGCCAGGACGGGATCAAAACTCCCCCAAATTCTTATTCTTCCTACAAGATGTGTCATTTCTCTATCTAGACTAATTCTATTCAGACTTAAGACAATTTATACTGTCAAATAAACCAACACGGCTGTCAAAATGTGCCTATGTCGTAGAGAACTAGAATTTTATTAATATCTTACACGCAATGAGAATAAAAATCACAGCCAATGCTACAAAAACCATTATGAATGCGGCCCTACATAGCCGTTATCGAATGATAGCCAATGCCTACGCATAAGACGGCAATGGAGACGTCTGAATAGCCGTAATGACGGCTACACTTCTATCTATAATCTCAGACGGTTTCTTATACGATACTGGGTTCAGAGATTTGCGCCAATATTGATCAGGGACCAACCCTTTTAGAGTAACATGGACATTTTGCTATTTTTACCGTGATCTTTTCGTAGGACTGACCTCGCAGGTTACTTATTTTTACAATTTTCTGTGTTTCACTTCAGTCGCTAAGATTGGTAATGAATTAAAGAAATAATCGGCTTATTAGTCGAATCTACTTTTAAATAATGTATTATTTTCTAGACTCGCACGTAGTTTATTTATTTTCGGGCGCATCGACATTTCCAGAAATACGTTATAGGCAATTGGCACCTTTTGAATTTTGTGCACTTTATTGCTTGCACTTGCAGTGACCTTTTCTCAGAACTTTATTGGATGAGATTCAAAAAGAGCCAATTGCCTAATACGTGTTTCTGGAGTTGTCGATACACCCATAATTAAATTAATTTCGCACGAGTCGCCTATGGAAAATAAGACATTATTTAAAAGTGTCAATTCTACCGGTCTGTGCGCGTAAAAATCAAAATTTCTTGCTGCTTAAGGTTTTTACAAGAGAAGATAAACGTTTTTAATCAAGTGAGTGAAATGGAGGCCTATAAAATTCGTCATATTGTTGCTTTTGATAATTGTAGGTCTTATAAAGTTAGTAGATAGTCTTAACAAGCATAGAAATAACTTTTCCAAGCAACCAAAAACAACAATCTTGCCTCGAAACAAAACAAAATTTATTTTACTTCCTCCCAACGACATAATTCAAAGTGACGGCAAGAGATATAAACGGGAGGACGTCCAAATTTCAGTTTTATAGTTTTAATTTAGGAGCCTCTGAAGTACAGGTGAAGAGATTGGATGACGCAATAAACGTCGTGGCGAATTTTCATTTACTGAGAAGCTAAGTGAATGTGTTTGAAATGGTAGGCGCAGTGCTTTTTGTAGGGGAATTCTTTATTATTTTATTGTTCTTCAAGTTAACCACCGTCATTGGTGAAGGAGAAATTAAGAAATCGTACAAAGGTCTAAATACAAAGTAGTGCCAGAAGGATTTGCAAAGACCATCATTTTCATGCAAAAACAACTTTTGCTACTTCTAGTATAAGCGATATCCTGGCCGATATTAAGTAATATATAGTACGAGTATGATATCCCTACTAATATTATAAATGCGATAACTCTGTCTGTCTGTTACGGTTTCACGCCTAAACTGCCAAACCGATCGTCATGAAGGCAGAGGTACAGCCTGGAATATGGAATAGGACATAAACTACTTTTTTACGCGATAACCGACATCCACGCGGGCAGAACCGCGGGCAAAAGCTAGAATATTATAATATTGAGTTATATATTGAGTCGACGTTTCGTGACGATCTGAGCTCTTTTTTGCCGATTAAAATATCAGTCACTTAAAGTCTAGTTTGAATTTGATTTGATTGATGCGACACAAATTTTATACAATTTCAGAAGAGATGTATTTCATACACAAGGAACGACGTGAACTTGAAAGGCGGAGAAAGGTGTTTTGGTGCAGTCTGTAAGAAGCCTATGTCCAGCAAAGGACTGCTATGAGCTGAGTTGTATAATAAAACAACGTGTTTCAACGGAGATTTTGAATGACAACTATATTCAAATAGAGAATACATAGACAAATTAATTGTTCACAAAAAGGCGCTAATAACATCTATATTTCGTTATTTACAACACTCCCACTCGAAATATAGATTGTAATAACCTCATAAACTTATAACAGATACTTAAATAAAACTATACTTTAACAAGTCCTAAAGCATCCAAATGTTTATAATGTTTTACAGCACTTAAACTTTTAGTGAGTAAATCTGCAGGCATATCTGATGTACATAAATAATTAACACTAACTTTTCTTTCATTTATCAATTCTCTGCAATAGTGATATCTGACATCAATATGCTTAGTTTTATTATGAAATACAGGGTTTAGTAATAATTTCTGCGCACTCATACTATCATTAAACAAGTTAATACAATACATTCTTTTAGTAACTTCATATTGTAAGTTGCTTAGATATACTGCCTCTTTGCAGGCCTCCGATATTGATACATATTCTGCTTCTGTACTCGAGAGTGCAATAGATTTTTGTTTACTACAACTCCAAGATATAACAGAACCTGACAATGTATAACAAAATCCTGAATATGATCTCCTATCATTAACATCATTGCCCCAGTCTGCATCAACATATCCTTCAATATTAACATTCTTACCCTTACTATATTTCAAACCTAAATCTTTTGTCTTTTTTAAATATCTTAATATTCTTTTAGCATAAGCCCATTGTTCGTCAGTATTACAACTATTAAACTGACTTAGATATGACACTGCATAAGCTATGTCGGGTCGTGTAAGCACAACTAAATACATTAAGCTCCCGATTAGCTGCTGATAGGGATTCTGACTACTACAATCATCCCCCTTTTTACATTTTAAATTCACCTCCATTGGAGTATTCACTGTTTTACAATCAGCCATATTAAATTTAGTCAGAAGCTTATCAATATATCTCTCTTGACTTAAAGTAACAGTACCATTTACTTTATCAAAATCAACTAACATGCCAAGACATTGTTTTACAATCCCTAAGTCTTTCAACACAAAATTCTTACCTAACATAGTCTTAAGATGATTAGTTTCACTTTCATCATTTGAAAAAACAAAAAAATCATCAACATATAATGCTACAATAGTTTTGCTACTGCCAACACATTTTAAATATAAACATGGTTCTATTTTAGATTTAACATAACCATCCCCTAACATACAACTATCCACTTTCTTATACCATGCTCGAGATGCCTGTTTAAGACCATAAATAGCTTTTTTTAATTTTAGAATCTTATTATCATTTTTACAGATATAACCTAAAGGTTTCTGCATATATATAGTCTCAGACAATTCACCATTCAAGAAAGCAGTTTTCACATCAAGATGAGTCACATTTAGATTCATCTGCACTGATAAAGCAAATAATAACCTAATTGTTGTATGCCGCACTACAGGAGAAAACGTTTCACTATAGTCCACACCATATTTCTGAGAACACCCTTTAGCCACAAGCCTGGCTCGATAACGGACATTATTTTCAGCATCATACTTCTTATTGAGAACCCATTTGCATTTAACAATATTGCCACTTACAGGTATGTCAACAACTTCCCATGCATTGTTGTCTTCGAAGCTTTGCAGCTCTTCTTTGACAGCTTGTTCCCAATGCTCCTTCTCTGGCCCTTGCAGTGCTTCTTCTAATATCAGTTCATTGCTGAAATATTTGCTACACTCTTCTGAGCACATAAGTCCATACCTGTCTGGTCGTTTTCTCTCCCGTTGTGGTAAAGTCCTTACTATGGTGTCTGATTGCAACTCTTCTTCAGATGTCAAATCCTCATCTGGTATATAGGTTTCATCCTGGTCATTTTCCAAAGAAATGAAGGAATCCTCTCTACTATGGTCTGAAAGCTCTCCCACTGAAGACAGATGTTGCTTGTTCTCTGTTGGTTTGTCATCTATCTCATCTACTTCAATGATATTTTCCTGGTGAGACAATTTTTCTTTTATGATGATTATATCTCTACTAGTTGTAATAGCTTTCGTTGACGGATTATATAACCTATATCCTTTAACATCCTCAGGGTAGCCAACCAGTATGCATTGTTCAGCTTTCTTATCCCACTTATATCTTTTCTCCTTGGGTATGTGCTTCATGACAGTACTGCCAAAAATCCTTAAATGACTGAGGTTTGGCTTGACCCCTGTCCACAACTCGTATGGTGTACGATTGTTCAATCCAGTTTTTACAATTCTATTCTGTAAATAAACAGCAGTGTTAATGGCTTCTGCCCAGAACTCCTTGCTAAGTTTAGCATCAAACAAAAGACATCTGGCTTTTTCAATTAGAGTTCTATTCATCCGCTCACAAAGCCCGTTTTGTTCAGGTGTGTAAGGATTTGATTTTTGATGAACTATACCTGCTTTCTTCAAAAAACTATCAAAATCTCGATTACAAAACTCTCTGCCATTATCACTTCTCAAAAATTTAATTTTACTTGATGTTGAATTCTCAACTCTTGCTTTATACTCTTTGAAATACTGTAAAGCCTCATTTTTACTTTTCAAAAAATAAGCATATGTCATACGGCTGTGATCATCAACAAAAATCAAGAAATATCTAGATCCTCCTAGTGATACATTCTCCATCGGACCACAGATGTCGGTGTGTACCACTTCCAATAGCGTAGTGCTCCTGTTCCCTTCATGAGCAAAAGGCAAGCGACTTTGTTTACCTTCACAGCACACTATGCAGTTGGACTTGTTGATATTGGCTGTCTCAGTAAATTTGACTCCCTCCACAGCATCCTGCATTTTATTCATGTTATAACTGTTGGCGTGTCCTAATCTACGATGCCATACTTCTGGAGACTCTGCTACTGCTGCCACCATACAAGTAGAAAGGTTTAGTTTGTAAACTCCATTCACAAGCAATGCAGTAGCTACTAGAGTGTCATTCCTGTTAAGTATTTCACATCCTTTGCCAGTGAAATGAACCTTGTTGCCCTGCCTTATCAACTGGCTCACTGACAATAAGTTCGTAGATAATTCGGGAACACATAACACATTTTCAACAGTTATGTTAAAATCACATTCTTCAGTCGACGTTGTTGTTTTTACGTTTCCACAACACAGCACTGGGATTTTATTCTGATTAGCAACCATTATTTCTTTGGTAAAGCCAGAATAACACGTGTCGATCATCCAATCTTTATTACTTGTCAAATGCGAACTGGCACCAGAGTCGACATACCAGTCACTCTTATCAAATATTTTGTTAAAAAACACGGCACTAAACACATTACTTGTTTTTGAAGATTTACTGTCTGAATTCTTAGACGATTTATCTTTGTTAGTACATTGATTACGATAATGGCCATGTTGTTTACAATTGTAACACTTGACATTAGATTTTCCTTTGACAGATGTTGACACTTCTGCTTTCCCGCCATCTTTATTGGCCACAGACTGTGTAAACTTTCCATTATTTGAACGTTGATTCTTGCGGAAACATCCGAATGCATTATTGACGTCACTATCTTCAGGTTCCATGTCCATCAATTTCCCTTTGATGACGTCTGATGTAATTATGATGCCTGAATGTTCAATCGCCATTATCATGGGCATATATTTTTCACTTAGACCAGCCAGCATGATAGAACCAATCCACTCGTCGGTTATGCCAAATCCCGTACCTTGTAATTTTTGCCCAGCTTCAACAATTTGTGTTACATAAGCCGTCATCGAAGTGCAATTTTCCAATCGAATAGATATTAAATTCCTCAGGAGACTAATTTTTCTAGTAAATCCCGAGTCATCGAATAACATCCTCAATTTATCCCACAATTCTTTCGATGTTCTGACGTTTTTTATATGAACGTAAAGAGCCGGGTCAATTGTTAGAATCAGCTTGGCTTTTGTTTTAACGTCATCTGCAGCTGCTGGTGGATGATCAGGCTCAGGTTTTATACACCCAACCATTCCTTCCAATACCAGAAAATTCTCTGCGGCGAAACACCATTCACTATAGTTCTCGCGCCCGTGTAATTTCGGCACGCTAACAAGATAGTTTGAACTGGACGCCATGACTGTCACGCACGTTGTTTTTTGGCTAGAAATAAAATAGCCGGTTTTTTGCTCACTATACACTTTACGCACAAGTCTGATGGTAAAACGTACTGTCTATTGTTCATCTAACTGATAATTCTAACAATAAACTCGCAATATCTGGTTATTAAACGGGTCTGGGCCCATAACCTATAATAAAACAACGTGTTTCAACGGAGATTTTGAATGACAACTATATTCAAATAGAGAATACATAGACAAATTAATTGTTCACAAAAAGGCGCTAATAACATCTATATTTCGTTATTTACAACAAGTTGAAGTAGAACGCCATTAGTTATTACACGCTTTATATTAGCTTAACTTGTATGTTTGTATGTAACCGACTCCTTAGAGCGCGATTTTGACCCACTTTAAACGGTCAGATTTCATTGAAACTTCGTCAACTTATCGAGGACCGATGAAAATTCAATAATTAAAAAAAAATTGAGAAAAATGAAAAAGAAAACACGTTTTTGTAGTTAGCCGAACTAAAAAAATTAAAATAAATAATAGTTTAAAAAACAAAAAAACACGCTTTAAAAACCAAACTAAAAAAGGAGAAAATAATTTAATTCAATTAAAAAGCGTGGGGTGCTTGACATTAATTGATTATAAAAAATACCTCAAAAAGCACCCCACGCTTTTATTTTCTCCTTTTTTAGTTTGGTTTTTAAAGCGTGTTTATTAGTTTTATAAACTATTATTGTTAAATTTTAATTCATAGTTGGTTGCATAGTGTTGTAACTTCCGTGATCTTGGGTCGAGATGACAAGTTATAAATTAAAACTATTTGTTCTCGAGACAAGTACACTAAAATGCATAGTAATCAGCACAGAAACATGTTCTTACATAACTTTAAACAATTTATTGAATCCGATTCAAACCTCAAATCAGCTTTCAATGCCTTATCCGAAACTGCATTTTGTATAAAATAGTGTCGCAATGTACGAAGATAAGATTGGTAATGGTGGTACAAATTGTTTCAAACATTTACATTTAAATCTGGTTCGGCCAGAACATGCCCATTCTAGCAGGTTTTGTTATATTATCAAGGCGTTAATCTTAACGAAAATGTTTACATCTCTTGGAAATTCCTCGTGTTTAAACTTAATTTCAGCTAGAGTTCTTGGTTCTTGGGAATTTCCGTGATGCGGCGTTCTGTAGTTTTTAGTAAAATGGTGGCACCCTTGCAGTTGTAACTGAATTAGAAGTGACTACATCTCGTTTAGAACGTCTGTGTAAAATTTTAAACAGTTGCAGTGATCTTACACACAGTACAACAGTGATATACAAACACAGCACATCATTGGAACATTTTATAAAATAATTACTGAGCACTCTTCTCATAACCAATAATCTGGCTGCTGTATGCTAATTTTAAGATTTGTGTTAGTAAAAAAAAAACAAATAAATAATTATTCGCTATCCATCATCATCATCATCAATTACCTACGTATTTTTTTTTATCATCATCATCATTTCAGCCGAAAGACGTCCACTGCTGGACATAGGCCTCCCCCATTTCGACCGGTCTTGTGCTTCCCACATCCAGCGGATTCGCGCGGCCTTCACAAGATCATCGGTCTACCTTGTTGGGAGGTTTTTATTTTGTTATTATTACTAAATATTAATAAATAATTTTAATTATAACAATACTTTTTAGCGTTATAGTAGATAATATGTAAAACGATAAATAGTGCATTTAGTGTTAACCTTTATGTGATTGTTGCACTTACATACGTAATATTTATGAATTTACTGTAAATATTTTGTGTAAACAATTGTTGGCTAACCTAAAAAATCTATAAAGCATGTTGTAAAAAAATATATGGATACATCACTTTCACCCAACTTAACAAATCAAACATAAATTGTATTTATCTAACAACTTAGGTAGTTGGGCATTTTACGTCAAAGAAAAATAAATAAATAAAAACAAATAACATAATTAGAAAACAGAAATTGCCCTAACACAACTTTGTTCGCAAAAATAATTCAGATAATTATACGGCTTACTCCAAAACAATAATTTACTTGGCTACACGCTGAGATTAACCCAAAATAAATTGCAATAAGACTTTAGTAATACCTTAACATTATTATAAACTTTCTTAATGAGATTTGTTTTACAGACAGGCAAAGCCTTATATTTTTAGATAACCGACTGTTTCCAGACTGCCCTTAAGCTTGCGTGGGAGTCTAGTACAATAGTAAGTAGGTGAGTAATAAAAGTTAATTTATGAACTTTTATAATTTAATATTATTTTCCAATAATGAAAATAAAATTATATTATAATCAAACATTTTTAATTATAATAATTATAGGAATTTATTTATTTATTATTTTAATTGCTGTTGTAAAAATCGCCTATGTAACAGCAATATGGTTTCAATAAGGGATAGTTATGGGTATTACAGCTAAAAATCCTGTCCTTCAAACTAGAAAAAATCATGTAAATTAAAGGACACTGCTGTGTGATTGACAATTTTTTACAAAATATTTATTACCAGCAATTTTATCCAAATCCGTTCAGCCGATTAAGCATAAAAGCGTAACAAAAAAACTTACTTTTACATTTATAATATTCATTAGGATTACAAAATAGTTCTTGTATTAACATAGGTACATATTATTTGCCCGGTAGGCCACGTGTCAGTGATAAAACTTTAACCTTGATCTTACTTAGCGTAGTACGGAGTTTCAATAGAATAAGATACCATCTTATACTTAACTTTATGAGCCTCAATATTAGGTACCATAAATATGACAAATTACATTATTTGTTCATATTCAGTTCATGTGATGTCTATTATTTGTGTAGACGTCAGGACTACGTGCTTAGGAAACTTGGTCACTATTTGTTGTTGTGTCATTTCTATACGTCGTAATGTCATAGTTTTAAAAGGGTTTTTTTCTGTTGAATAGATTATTATTACAATTATTTATTCAAGACATTCAATTTTGTTCTAGTTTTCAGTACAATAGTAACTACACTTATTTTTATTTGGGTATTGTCTTAAAGCTCTTTTATCGAAACTTGGTTCAAAGTGATCACCATCTAGTTATTTTAATTGGCAATTCAATCCTAAGAGATAAGTGGTTTCGTTTCCATACATTGGGATAATAATCGTGGTCACAAGCCTCAAAGTCTGACAACCACTCTTGCAAAGGGGCACCTTGTTACCCAGTAACTGGGTTGCGGAAGTCAGATAGGCAGTCGCTCCATGTAAAATACTGGTATTCAGCTGCATTATAGTTGAGAAAAGGCTAAGTAGATCAGATGATGATTATTATGACATTAGGATAATGCTGGTGAGACCACCAACACTTATGTTTGCATACTGCTAAGTAAAAGTCCATTCGTAAAGCTTTCTCACTTTCCAAAATAACAAACGCGTGCAGGCGTAGAATACGTCTCAACGCCTTGTTTAGATCTGTAATACAAAACAAAAGTTTTTATCCAAGCAATCACGTCGAAACAAAACTAAAAAACCACACTTAATTTGTATCTGCTATGAAGCATTAAAATTAAAGAGTCAACGTCAACAGTACATTGATCCCAAACGAAGCGTCGGAGCGCATCCGGCAAATAATTAAAACTTTTACAAGAGCCAGTGAAATGTGGAAGAAAGAAATAAATTTTCTACCCGAAAGAACACTTTCGTTTTTATCCTTGAAGCTTGTGATTTATACCCAAAACTTATTTACTGCTGTCCAAACAAACGTTCTTCAATATTTCACTTTGTCTCTCCAATAATAGTCACCAATTTTCCTTAAGAGCTTCTTTTGTATCATTTAAAGTGGTTCGTATTGAAATTTTCAGTTTCTGTCAAATAATGAAACACGTTTTTTGAGGGATAAACTCTAATTATTCCATGCTAGAATTTGCCAGCGGCTTCGCCCACGTTGAGGTCAAAAATTATCCTACGAGAACGTACTATCGGAATAAAAAGTATTCTATGTGTTAATCTAGGTTATAAACTATCTGTGAGTCAAATTTCACCCAAATCAATTCAGCCGTTTTTGCGTGATTGAGTAACAAAAATCTAAACATCTAAATATCCGAATACAATATTAGTAGCATATAGATGTTCTTCAAAAAGGTAAGGTACTCACTTTACCAGTACTCCTAAATGGAGTATTCAAAAGGAGTATGTATGGATTGTAGCAGGTGGCATTCCGTAGTTTCTGCCTAGCCCCATCGGAAAAAGTCATGAGTTTATGTTTGTATACGAGATTCCAAGACCATTCTGCGAATGTAATTTTTTACTTTTCATCCTTTCGCTCGTCAGCCCAACCTCTCACCCACTGTTTTATCAGCTATTGCTTTTTTAAATTAACTTGACAGTTCGAATGTGATTAAAGTTATTTTATAGCCAGCCTCTGTACTACGTAAGGTCGACATTGTTAGACAACCTTTGCAATAGCTAGGTACTAGTACGTGTAATCTACCTTTTCTGGTACGAATTTGGCTCATTTGAAAGAGTTACTAGATTTCCGTTGCCCTCATTTTTTGCTCCCGTTCTTTAAGAAAGATTAGTGAATTTCTATTAAGATCTTTTTTAAACAACTTAAACCTCATTAAATTGAAGTCAGGAACTAAAAGAGTACTTATTTATTAGGGCGTGAATTTTCTGAGCAAACCCATAGGCGAGATTAGAGTCCAGAGGAAATTACCAAGGAATTACGGTGGCTGGCCTTACCCGGGGTTAGTCAAAGAGAAGTCGGGATTCAAATAGAAATAGAAATCCTTTGATCTATAAAATATCACTGGCAAGCAATATTGATGAATCGTGAAATGCCGGTGCACCATTACTTGATATTAAAATAATATGCAAGCGTTTAGACCTTTGAAATGGATTTATATTTAATGAAGGCATCTTTTATTCATGGATGTAAAATGCTTCGACAGAACACTGTTCGAGGTTATTTGTATTTTCCTAGAGATTAAAAGGTTAGCATGGATAATGATACGAAAGATTTTAAGCTTTTATGAACAAAAGTAATGGCTGTCACTCGTTTTTTTCTAATTAGGTGCTGACTTAAGGCTTCTCCAAATATGCACGACACGACAGCGCGACGCGACATGTGTAGAACAATTTCCATGAAGTTTTCATATAAATTGTTCTACAAGAGTCCCGTTGCGCTTGTTTGAAGAAGCTTTTAAGCGTTAACTCTTTTTTAAATCATTTATTTGCCATCAAACTCAATGACTAATTAATTATACCAACCAACATAAGAGAAAAATGCACAGTTTCTCATAACTTTTTCACAATATTTGTTATTCCTAAGTCTATTAACATGACGAAATTATATACAAAAGCGATTTAAGAGCCAACAAAACGCTCAATCAAGCCGTGTATCCCTTCAATCATAAACATTTAACTTATTTGTGGCCAGTAAATTTTATTTTAGTGGGGTAATAAACCTCTTCTGTGATTGCCATCATGGACCATGGTTGGATGTGGGAATACTAACGGTTCCAATAATTCGATTGGTGTCCAATCTTTTTAATATCGTTTGTATAGCAATGAGTTTTTATGGACAAAATATTTTTGTTTGACTGAGTTGCAGTCAGTCAGTCAGTCAGGGGGCTTGTGGCTAAGTAACAATAGCTGCACGGGTCGATCTATCAAGTTAAGCTACGCTTGCTGCGGTTGGTACGTGGATGGGTGACCATCTTTACATACCATAACCCCACCGTGCTTCGGAACCCCCCCAGTGGGTTCCCGCATTGTCGTTGCGGGGGGGCTCAGTAGCCGTGGTTCGCTCCCACGGTGAAGCGAAGAGGAACCCAAAGGTGGGGCCGCTCGTCAGGGCTTTGGTCTCCAAGCCGACGACGTAGCGGCCAAAAAGTAGGTTGCGGTGAGGTGCACCGCAACTGAGGCGGGCCGCGATGTCGAATGGGAGGCATCGCGGCTGAGGGTTACAGGCTGCGGCGGAGGAGGAGTGCCGGTACTTTTGAGTAGCGCTCTTCCCTTCCGTGGCCTGGACGGGGCCGCCACCGTTTGATGGCGGACGCGGTGGGGCCGCAGGGGAAGAGGAGTGTCGGTATAGCGTTGGCCGCTCTCCCTATCCCCTGCGGCCGAGAAGTGGTAGGCGGCGGGGCCACTGCGCTGACCCGTCGCAGGGGGCCAAGGGAGCCAAGGGTGCCAGGGTAGTCTGG